>OX387963.1:10343790-12843790 GCA_947578425.1 Eugnorisma glareosa
CTCATGCCGCCTCCAGCCACAGTACCGTAAGTTTTGTTTTATAATTTTTGAAGTACCAAATATGTATAGTTTTCTAATATGTTTCTCATTCTGGTGATAATTAAATTAATTTAATTCGGACCTTCAACAGTATAAGGGCTTAAACTGACTAAACTCAGTACTTTGTTGATAGCAATAAAATCTATTATTTTTTTCCTTATTTTACAGATCTCATAAGTCATCTTCAGAGAGGCCGAGGAGGTTGGAAACACCACTGGCAGCTATGTTGCCATCGAAATATGCAAATATTGATGTTAAGGAACTATTTCCAGACTTCAGATCTGATAAAGTAAGTCTTGTGCACCCTCATTGCATTAGACACTCAAATTTAATAATTTATTATGCAATTTTGCTAAAGAGCTCATACACTGTCACTAAGCTTACACACTGTGTGCATTAGGTTCCTTGCTAGTTTTCGAAGCTAAGATCACAATCAGTTGCAAAAAAAATTAAGTCAATAAAATCTGCTAATTTGGATTAATTAGTCTCCGTAGCAAGAAACTTTTCTCCATCCTCTATATTTCACTAAAAACATTTACGTGAAAAGGGAATCATTTTAGAACAAAGGAAGTACTGGATTGTCGAATTTATTGATAAAAAAATTCAGACCTGACCGTTCTCTTACACCCTGTATAAAACTTAGTAATTCTAACCGCCGCCGCGCCGGCTCTGTCTTCGCCAGCTTCTCTGTTTCCCGATCATTGCAATCTGGATCTCTTCAAAGTTCGAGTTAATAGGTTTCTTTTAGGCAAGTGTGCTCAACCATAGGCCGCATCATCGCTTTACATCAGGCGAGTTGCGGCCAGACGCGGCTTGCGTTTGCGTTTGTTAGTGTAAAAAAACAACTAAATATTTCAGGTTCTCCTCTTTTCCCGACTTTTCGGTCCTGGCAAGTTGTCGAGCCTGCCCCAAATATGGCGCGGCGTCAAGAAGCGACGGCGACGCAAGCGCAGTGGAAGCACTAGTAGCGACACTCCACCCACGGCGGCTGACAACCAGGAAACGCAGTACGCTAGTGACGATGAAGATAAATTGCTGAAGTGAGTGAGAATTGAGGGGTTGAGGAATATACTTTTTTAAATCACGTTGGAGAAAATGTAAAGCTTTTAAAATGCTAACCCAGGTCATGATTCAAGTATCCAAAATACTCCAAGTCGTGGTTATTGTGAAGCTAGATTAATTCAAAAGGATTAAAACTTCGTTAACATGGATTTACTCAACAGAGATTAGATCACTACGGTTGAATAGCATTGTAAATGTTCGTTTCAAAAGTACAGTGACTTGAGGCTACTCAAATAACTACTTTTGTCACTTAGCGACCTGTAAATTGTGAAAAGGGCTTGTAGAAGACCACAACTTGGATGAAATTTGGCATAGACAATGAGTTAAGACATAGGATACTTAGAATCCCATGGAAGTTCCTTCTCATGAAATAATTTCCCACCTCCACCCAGCCGAAGCCTCGGGCAAGTCTTAATTATAAACGAATAAATTCCCTATTCATAAAAACAGGCCTATGGAAGAGAACCAGCACTCAAACAACGACAATAATTCGGGCAATTCGGGCGACAAGTCTCAAAGACCGACTCCCGCGCATTGGCGGTTCGGGCCTGCGCAGATGTGGTATGACATGCTCAATGTTCCGGAGACTGGCGACGGATTCGATTATGGGTTTAAAGTTAAGGTAATTATTTCCTTTTACTTAACGATTTTGTAATAATTTAATTTTATGTGACGGCTTCGTTGGTCTAATGGTGCAATCGCGATTGCTGAGCATAAGGTCCTGAGTCTGGAAAATTGTTATTGGTGTTATCCATCTGGAATTTCTCAGTAGTAGCCACGGAGTCTGGATTCGTGCCCGGTTGATGGTAAAAGGCTCGCCCCTTATTACACGGGACTTAAACAAAACTGGTGAAATGTGGGTGTACTATTAGGAACATCTCTGCCTAACCCTTCGGGCATTACAGGCGTGATGTTATGTCGTGTTGGTTTATGTCTATGTAATTTCTTGCCAGTTCCTTTAACCAGAAATGTACACTTAGGAATGAGCGTTAAATAAAATTAGCTACTAAGAAAGATGCCTCTATGGCATCTTTCTTAGTAGCTAATTTTACCTACTTTTTTTTTTCCGGATTGTAATTCATCAAATAACCCCTCCCGCTCTGGGCTGAGTAGGAGGGAGTATCAGACTTTTATTGACTAAAACCCATCCATGTTCCTTCCTTTGCCCTTTGTGTTCCAGGGCCGCGGTATCTCTTTTGAACAGTCCCGCAACCCTGGCAGGCAATAGAGACCTACTGGGATGTACACTGTTTTACAGGCAAAAGTTCAAAAGAATTTCGTTTTCTATAATTTTTTTCCTCATATTATCATTTCACAGAATAATCAATACGCTGAAAGCTTGCTTCGAAAAAAATTAAATCATAGATTTTTGTTACAAATAAAATTTAATGTTTCGATAATTCATATCATAGAATAACAAATCAAATATTCTTTATACTCATATTGTTTAGTTAATATAAAACATATTACCAAGAAAAAAAAAAATATGGAGTGACTGTTTCTAAAATGTTTCAATTCAAACCTTTGACAAAATGCATACCCTCCAATAAAATTAAAACACCATGTTTACTTGGGCTATGTTATATTTGATAAAACTTTATACCGTAGTATAGTTGTATGAAAGCGTTTCATAATTGTCGGAGTGCCCTAATTTTGTTACTGCGACCAATTTCGACGAAGCGCTCGCCGGCTGCTGCTGCGGCACCGCTCGCTTCGCTCGCTCGGCTCGCGAGTAGTTGGTCACCGTTCTAACCAGTCCTGGATTTGTCAATAGGCCGTATAGGCCGTGGCCTAGGGGCGGCAGCATCATAAGGGCGGCAGATTTCAGAGGACGCTCACCTCACTCGATTTCGGAGGATAAAAAGTCAAACAATTTCACTGGTTTTCTCGTGGTTTTTTATACTAATACGTTAAATCTAATAAATAGATATAGAAAATACCTACTGTTATTGTACCTATTTTATCTATATTACTGCGAGAGTGATGGATGAGAGCGGCGGACGGCAGTGGCTCCACGTCAAGCGCGGATCCACCGTTGTGGGCATGATGGGCATGTCCACAACCTTAATTGGGGCCGATATTCTGTTGTTCTACACAAGGCCTTAAAAAATACAACCCTGGTTTACGCTAGCGTTAAAATTTTCTTACGTGACTCGTCCGGCCAGCGTGGCCACCGCGGCCGCGGAGAGATCATTTTATTGAATGATATGATTTTTAAATGATTCACCAAAATCTGTTGAATAGTCTACAACTTAGAATGTGTGATATACATTCAAACAAACACACTTTTGTTATTTTCGTGATGAAACAGGCTAACGTTTTACAGGCTTATTA
Organism: Eugnorisma glareosa; assembly: GCA_947578425.1. Classification (NCBI taxonomy): domain Eukaryota; kingdom Metazoa; phylum Arthropoda; class Insecta; order Lepidoptera; family Noctuidae; genus Eugnorisma; species Eugnorisma glareosa. The sequence continues at coordinate 10,347,226 of OX387963.1, forward strand.
TTAATTTATCTCCCACGGTTTTACCTGCGTGGACACTGTAAGCAATGGCGTATTTATTTACCCTTAGGCCAAGAAGGCTTTGGCCTGGGGCGACGAGAACTGCCTCAACTTGTTGATAAAAGCACTATTTATTTTCTAGCCTGCCGCCTCATATTCAAGTAGCTTCTCTCATTTGTATTGCTTGATGGTCAAAAGAAAACCTACATATTCTATCCGAAGCGGTACTCTCTCATTTTAATCTCTTAATTGTTCAAAAACTTTTATGAGTATATAATTATGTCGACATTAAACAGTAGTAACTTAGTAAAAATAAAATCTATACAAATCCGAGAAGGACTGCTAAGTTTTTCAAGCCTGTTTCGCTCGCTCTAGATTGCATTCTGGAGTCCAATTTACTGATTTATTCTGAAACTGTTATGCATAAGTCGGCAAAGTAACGCAGATGCCAAAAAATTTCGAGCTCGCTTCGCTCGCTCTTTCTTAATGACTCTTTCTGAAATCAGAAATTCCTTACTACAAATGGAAAATTACCTATTATTTTAGAAAGTTAATGGGGCGGCGGAAATAAGGTGGCCTACACTAATAATAAATATAAAACTGGTAACCTTTTTGGTCGGAGTGAGCGGAACGCCGAACGTTTTAACGTCAATCTTCTTCGAACCTAACCTGTCCTGAGTCCTGAGCTCAATTCGCTCGCTCTTGCTTCTTACGTTTTCCTTGCCACAATGCCTTGTTTATGTTGATGTGGTATATTTACAAAACAACAAAAAAATATGGATAGGATCACGTCTACTTTTACATTTTCGTTAAAATAAAATACCATGGAAAAATACACAGAACAAACAATATTCGTTAAAAAATAATTCTACTGTTTGATACGTAGGTATGTTAAATAAAAAAATGTGATTATAAAATTAATTGAATTGTATTTCTGTGAAATATGTTTCATTCAAGTAAATAGTCGTTAAAACAATAATATTCGAAATAAAAATACAAGAACCAAATATTATTATATACTCACACTCGGTCAAGGCGGTTAGCAAGGAAGAAGTAACTTGGTTTGTTTTGTTTACTCCCATAATTTCTGTTTCGTTTTTACCTAGTTAAAATTCCTTAGAGTTAGTTTTCTGTTTGCCGATATTAGTATGAACACGTCACGGTAACTTTATTCGTGTACCGACGCTTTAATTTAATTAATGTACTACTGTTTTATGTTTTCATCATTTTTGTGTATTTGTAATGTCACTGTCACTTGTCACTGTCTAAGCAGTAATTGAATCAGTTACGTTCGGAAACACGCATTACTTTTAGTTTTATTTTGTGAACAGTCTGCCGGCAGGTTATGCAATTAATTCATAGGTGAATTTTATTTCACATTTAAGTTTAATATTATATATATATATATTTTAGCTTATATTATATTTATTTAATTAACTTTATAATAATTATGTCTGACGACGACTCTTTTTATTCATGTTCTTCCACATGTCCTTTCATGTTTTCGACTCTTGACGACTAGTGAATAGTTTTCTGAGTAGTGAGTGCCAGCGATTTAACAAGTGTTTTAATGTATGTCATGTCAATGCTCAGAGCATTCCTCAGCACCATTCTGAGATATTGGATTTATTGTCTGACGTCACTTTGCATGCTGTTTTAGTGTCCGAAAGTTGGCTAAAACCTGAACTTTCATCCAACTTATACGGTCTACCTGGCTTTATTTTAATTCGGAACGATCTTACAGGGAAAAGAGCTGGGGGTGTTGCCATTTACCTGCGCAGTGATATCCCCTACACAATCTTATCTTCTTCATCCCCTATTTATAATGGCAACCCTGAATACTTATTTCTTGAAATTGTTGTTAAAGGGGTTAAGGCCGTTCTAGGAGTTGTTTACTGCCCACCTGCTATAGATTACTTCTCCACTTTAGAATCTCTCTTCGAATCTATTTCCTCAGAGCACAAACATCTCATAGTCATGGGTGATTTTAACACTGACCTCTTGAAGGATAACCCTAGATCACGTAGGCTGAGTGCGATCCTGGAGTCGTCGAGTCTGTCACTTCTTAAACTTAGTCCGACTCATCACAACTTTGACTCAAACGATTCCTGGCTCGATCTCATGCTTGCATCTTCTGTGGATCTCGTTGCCAACCATGGTCAGATCGCTGCGCCTGGTTTATCCAGACACGATCTGATTTATCTGTCTTACAAAATTAAACCCCCAAAGCAGCGGCCTGCTATTGTTTTCATCCGGAATTTCGTAAGATTGGACAAAGAAAAACTCAATACCGATGCACAAGCTCTTGATTGGGTCGATATTGCCCAGTCTCCATCAGTGGATCAGAAGGTGGAATTATTTACCAAATATGTACTCCAGCTCATTGACACGCATGCGCCATTAAGGGCTGTTCGCGTCAAGCGCCCCCCAGCTCCATGGATTACCCCTGGAGTTCGGATGGCAATGAGACGACGTGACCGAGCTTTTAGAAAATATAGGCGAGACCGCAGTGAGGAGAACTGGAACCTGTACAAGTTGGCTAGAAACCGCTGCAACCAGATGTTAAGAGCATCTAAACGCCGATACATTTGTGAAAATGTCCTCAATTCTTCACCGGCTGATATTTGGAAGTTTCTAAAATCACTTGGCATAACAAAGTCCCCCTCTAGTATTTTATCTCTTAATCTGCCTTTAAACGTTCTTAATAAACATTTTTCAACGTCTGCGACGCTTGCGGTTGACGTTAAGAATAAAACTATCCTTGATATTACTTCCAAGCCAATGTTCCCTCCTGACTCTTTTTCTTTCTCCCCCGTGACTAACGTTGAGGTCCATGAATATTTTACCTCAATTAAGTCTAAGGCTGTGGGCTGTGATAGGGTCAGTCGGACCATGTTATCTTTTATGGTCGAGAACTTAATTCCAATTATTACGCACATCATCAATTCATCTCTGCAGACTGGTGTGTTTCCTGCAATGTGGCGTAAGGCTTATATTATCCCTCTCCCTAAAATTTCCAACCCTAGTTTAGCTAATCACTTTAGGCCGATCTCCATTCTCCCTTTCCTTTCCAAGATCCTAGAAGCAGTTGCCCTTAATCAAATATCCTCCTACGTATTCAAGAATGACCTGTTGTCCAGTTTCCAATCTGGTTTTCGGCCTGGCCACAGCACAGCCACAGCTCTGCTTAAAGTTACTGAAGACATAAGAGATGGCCTGGAGAATTCGAGATTAACGGTCTTGGTTTTAATAGACTTTTCCAATGCTTTTAACACCGTTGATCACGACATTCTCCTGGCCATACTGGCTCAAATTGGGGTCTCTTCGTTGTCACGTGATTGGTTTTCATCATATCTTCGTGGTCGCCAGCAGGCGGTGCGTGCTGGTCAGGATTGCTCTGACTGGTGTGACCTGGTAACTGGTGTTCCACAAGGCGGTATACTCTCTCCTCTCTTATTTTCTTTATTTATTAACTCCATCACTGCTGTCCTCAAATGTTCTTACCATCTGTACGCTGATGACTTGCAACTATACGCTCAGTCAGACATAGCCAACCTTGACAATTGCATTTCATCACTCAATGCTGATCTTCGAACTATCGAAGAATGGTCTGGCAAATTTGGGGTTTCTGTTAACGTCGGGAAATGTCAGGCCATCCTCATTGGTAGTTCGTACTATTTGAGAAATGTGAACACTAGCCAACTCATGCCACTGATGTACGAAAACTCCGTCATATCTCTTTCACCGCACGTAAAAGACTTGGGTCTGTACATTGACGGCAGTTTAAGTTGGAATAAACACGTGGCTCAGGTGAGCCAGAAAGTCACGTTCTCACTGCGGTCTCTCTATAGATTCAAGCATTTCCTGCCATCTAGCACCAAACTTACTTTGGTCCAGTCACTTGTACTTCCCATTATCGATTATGCTGATGTTTGTTATTCTGATCTTTCCCAAGAACTTCTAAATAAATTGGATCGACTTCTCAATAATTGTATTCGCTTTGTTTTTGGCCTTCGTAAGTACGATCACATTTCTTCCTTCCGTTCTCAGCTTAAATGGTTGCCTATCCGACTCAGGAGGTCCCTCAGATCTCTCTGCATGCTCTTCACGATTATGAACGATCGATGTGCTCCTGATTATCTAAAAAAATACTTCAAAGTGTTGGGCAGCTCTCACAATCGTAACCTTCGAGCTTCCAAGAATCTACTTCTCCAAATTCCTTCTCACCGCACCGGTTTCAAGTCAAATTCTTACGCTATCTCTACTATAAAGCTCTGGAATGCGCTACCTTTTGGCATTAAGAAAGCTGAAAGCAAATTCACTTTTAAGAGAAAAGTTCGTAACCACTATCTAAGTCAGAATAAATAACTCTCAATTTGAAGTCGAGTCACGGTAATTATTATTAGGTTTTTTTCGTTTTATAATTTGGTATTTGTTATAATATTTATTAGTTTATCTTGTATGTATTATGTGTATTAGTATCACTATAAGTACTTATATATATATATATTTTTTTTTATATAGTTATTTTGTACCCTACCACAGCGTTTTCGTATTGAACCCAAAGGTTGACTGGTAGAGAATGCCTAATGGCATTAAGTCCGCCTATGTACCACTATTGTACATGAAGTTTAAATAAATAAATAAATAAATTATTGGAAACATTTTCGGCGAAACGAAATTCTATGCAATTTCTGTCTGCTAAATAAGGGGACACCGACCTACTGACTAACTTATTGTCAGCTCAGTAGCTTGTAAATTATTTTTCAATACACTTTCTCGAAAACTGGTTCTTATCGCACCACGATTAGGTTCAACATGCAATGTATTTCACACGCGTAGATTTTTAATATTTTTCAGCACGCGTGCGGGAATAAAAATTTCCACAGATAAGTCCAAATGGGTTCAATTACTATAGCTTTAATTGGTGGTGATTGTTTTTTTTTAATCTCGGCAAAGATATATGCGTCTATACGGTGTATTTTTTTATTTTATTTAATGTGTTTATAAATAGAATATCATAGATATACATGATTATTTAAAACAAAAATTTTTGATTTTATGAACAAATTAACATTTATTTGTGTTCTAAATGCAAAAATATTTGATTTTTCTTCGTTTCATTATAGGCTGTATAGCGGCATCATACTTTTGCTTCTTCTTCAGCCTGGCGAAAGCAAAGCGCGCAAAAAAAAGCAAATTAAATCATAGTTTCATAATAATTCCTAACAAAAATATTTTCTGTTTTAATATTTTATTTCTTCGAAAGTGTATTGAAAAACGTCGTTTGATACGTGTGGAGATTTGTTATTGCAGTCCTCGGCTCCATAACACCCTCGCCTGCAGCTCGGTTGTTAATTCTGCGCTCGAATGCAATAACAAAGTTTCCCCACTTATATCAAAATGTACTATTTCTTTCAACTACCTTTATTAGGTAGTTGATGTTATCATTAATCACTACAAAACCGATCACAAAGGACGTCTTTTTTGCTTAGAACAAAAGTGCAGAAATGTTATATGAAATCTCATTGTTGCACAGTTTTTCATTAATGCACTGTTTTTTATTTAGATATTAATTTACCACAGAGATTTACTGTCTCCCATTAAATTTACTAAAAAAATGTATGCATTTGATCAAAATGATACTGAGGCTGAAAATAAAAATCGGCTGAATAAAATCGACTTGGTGAAAAAAAAAATACAAATGGCGCGCATTTTGTACCATAAATTGTAAAACTTTGATATTTCGTATTTAGCAACAAAAGTTTAAAAAAATGGAAATAGACAGCGATATCGGTATGAATTCAAATCCAGAAAGTATAAAAACAGCTGCAATTGAAATTGTTAATAACCTTTTGCCACAAAAGTCGCGAGATACTTTGTTTTCATTAACCTGAGTTTTTATTTTGAGTAGGTATATTTTATCACGGTAGGTAGATTAGTAGTTGAAAGAAAAGTAGATTAGGCTCCTTGCTAAAGTGAGTAACTAATGCACTCGTGTTAATTACTCACTTTAATAACACTCATGCATTAATAACTCACTTTGCGCTCGATGCAACAATCTACTATAAATGCCTCGGGGTTTTTTTTATTTTTTTTTGTCTCTTGTTTCTAAGATAAATAAAGTAATAACAATTGTTAAAAAAATACCTTGATACGTTGGAATAGCGCGTCTTTAGTCACCATAATGAAGGCAGCAAAGCAATCAAACAACTGTATTTCAGGTCAGGTATAAGCCAAGAAAAGAAAATGTTTGTTTAGATTTAACACATGCATTGTACATGTATATTTACTGATTAGGAATTCTGCAGCTCATTGAAAAAAAAACTGTTACTTATTAGAAATCGTGCAATTCGTTATCAAAACCTAATAAGTTATGTATTTTGCACTTTCAGGCACCATCACCAGAAAGAGAAGAAAAATCAAAAGAGGTTGAGGAAGTTAATCCAGAGGAACCGGCGACGGAGGAGGACCCTGACAGTGGCTTCCCTGATGATTCCTTCCTCATGGTGTCGCAGCTGCAATGGGAAGATGATGTAATTTGGGATGGCAGCGAAATCAAACACAAGGTGAGAAAAGAATACATATCTTCCATGTCCAAAGTATTTAGGAAAAGTCACTTTTCTGGTCTGTCTGTGTGATTGTTAAACTGTTATCACAAAGTTTACTCGAGTTCACATTAACTTTTGATTCTTGATTTTGTGTTCAGACGTTTCACTTCGCGTGAAAATACCGAAAGATAGTCGAAAATTGACAGAAATTAAAGCATCTAATTTCGTCTTTAGATGTTCTAAACTACAGAATGGATTTTGATGCGGTATTCCTATCACTTGGAGCATTTCTCCCGAAAGGTTATGTGTGATTGTTATATAGATTAATAGCACGGGAAATTATTATTATATTTTTCCTTTATATAGATCTTTACAAGTCAGACATTTTTATACATATATTCTTTAGAAGAAAAAAAAATCCTTTTTTTATCAATTTTATTATTTTATACATTCTTAAACATACAGCCTGAAATTTTAATGGTTGTTTTCCCGCGGCAGAACAACTTGCCATAAGGAGTACTTTCGAAGCATAGAGTAAAAGTAAAAAAATAAATATGTTTTTGTTTTAAAATAATTAAAAAAATATTCATCAACTCGAAAACATGAGAATCAATAGTAACACTAGACGTACCTTGTAGGTACTACTCGAATCGCACGCGCCGCCCGCCGCCGATAGACATCGTGTCTAAATGTATTGTTGCGTGCATAAATGTTCAAAGTAAAATAAGCTCTCGTTCGTGGTGATACGGCATAGACTAGTTTTCACGCAACAATACAAAACACAGCCGCGAAGCCGACAAAGGAAAGACCGATTTATAAACGTTCAAAGCAAAATAAGCTCTCGCGTGTAGCGATACGACATAAACTAGCCTGCGCGCATCAATTACAAACGACGACGCCGCGCGCTGGCTACCTATTGTATTATTATTGTATTATGTAATACTTATTACTTAGTTTTTCCGCGATTGTCGTACGCGCAGCACGTGTTATCTTATCGTGCAATGGATCGCCATTACAGTTATTGCAATTTGGAGAACGTCGCTATGGTGCAACTGGCCCGGCGACTTTACGCGGAGCCGCAACACTTGGAGTCGCTCCGTCTTCGTGGGGTTAGGAACCTTGATGGTTGGTTGATGGACAATCAAAATACGAACATTTTGTAGACGAATGAAGCAACTTTTACGCGAGTTGGACTCAACCAGCGTAACGAACATTTTTGGGCTTTGAATAACCCACATGTTATTCGCGAGTGTGCGCATCAAGTGCGTTTTATGTGTTAATGTGTGGGCCGGGTAATTATTGGCCACCTCATTGGGCCGCATTTCGTGACAGGACAAGTGGAACCTACCTGAAATGTTACAAATCATTATTCCGGACTTTTTGGACTTTTATTTGTGGTCGCTGGTCGGAGCTCAAGCGCCTAGTGTATCGTGAGGAACACGAAACTCGCGACGCGTTAATAACTGCGATAGTGGACGCTTTTAATATCGTAAGAAGTGACAGAGACACCTTACTAAAATTGAAAAACAACCAATTAAAACGTGCTCGAATGTTATACAACGCAGTGGCTTGCACTTCGAACAGTTACTCCGTTACCGGGAAGTGTAAGTACCTACCTACTCGTACTTTTGTAAATAGTGAACATTTAAAAGTAGTTTAGTTAATTAAAATTATTGTAAATAAGTTGAATCAAATTTTTGAAATACGCCACAAATAATTTTGTAGGTATCTAATTCAGAAAATTATTTTTCTTAAACGATAAACTTGTTTTTATTTAATTTCGTGTTCAGTAAATTGCAGCTAAAAACGTAGGTATTTATGACGGTCCTAAGCCCGTAAAAGTATAAAGGGAAAATTTGAATAACTTGTTGGGTAAAGCTTATTGTTATTAAGAATAAGTTATCAACTTATCAGCTGATTGAAAAGCACGTGGGTCAACGGCCGCGCGGCCGGTCGGCGGCGGCGCTCAGCGCAATCAGGAGGTATAACTATTGGTTCGTGGTCGGTTTCGAGTTTTGTTTTTCACAATGGTTAATCTGCCATTTTTTGTTTCTAATATTTTAATTGTTTATTAAACGATTGTATTACAAAGGCAAAACCATTTCGCTGCGGGAAAACAACCATTAAAATGTCACGCTGTATAAAAACAAACTATAAAAACATTTAAAAATAACCGCTTGTGTCACTCGGTAATTTGCATAGGTGCTGGCTCGGCTAAACAGTAAAAGCAACGCGGCGGGCTGGGTGCCGACCTCGGTCAGTCGGACGGCGCAGCAGTTCTCACATCCGCGCCCGCAACCGCCTGCCCCTTTGCAAGCTAAGCCTGCTACGTAAGTCTACTTGATAAATTACAATTATAAAAACAAAGGTATAAACTTGAGAATCATGTTTCTTGCTTGAACTCAACCGATATTTAGTTTGAAATATAAGGCCGTTGCACCTTATTAATTACTTAATTTAATACGTTGTCGTGTGTGAGGAGCTCGTGACAAAATATTAACAGCCGCTCGGATCGATCTTTAGGTTAAGCCGTGCTCGCCTAGGTTGGTCTGTAGATGGGTGATCGCCCATTACAAACCGAGTTTCCTACGTGCCTCGGAAAGCACGTTAAGCCTTTGGTCCCCGCTGTCATCTGTAGATCTTTGACAGTCGTTACAGGTAGTCAGTGGTCCAAAAAGTCTGACAACCAGTCTTACAAGAGGTATCGTATTATATATACTGGGACCAATGGCTTAACGCACTTTCCAAGGCACGGAGGAAACTCGGTATGTAATTTGTGGTCACCCATCCACGGACCAACCTAAGTAAGCGCGGCTCGACCCGAGCGGCGGTTATTATTTAGCCTCGAGCTCCTCGCTAGATGGTAATGTAACTCTATGAAAATACTTCCGTGGAAGATGTTGCAGGTGCCTTCTGTTGCCATTTTCATCGACTTACGGTTACTGGCCTTCAGAATTGTACTTCTAAGATTCCTTATTGATTTGGCTAAAATTTATCTATTATATAGTGCAACAGCCTCAACAAACAAAGACCCTAATGCCAACGCTGCCGATGGAGAAGACAATACTTGGTACAGTATCTTCCCTGTGGAAAACGAAGAGTTGGTCTACGGAACCTGGGAGGAAGAGGTCATATGGGACGCGGAGAATATGGCCATGGTGCCCAAACCCAAGATATTGACCCTGGATCCTAATGATGAGAATATTATACTGGGAATACCTGATGACGTGGATCCTTCGAAGATTACTAGAGGTAATGTATTGTTTTATGTGTTGAAGCTAAACATAATGACGTATTAAATAACGGTATAAAAATTTAGTTATAAAACGTTACATTTAAAAAGTATTTAAAAAAAATACAGGGTGAATTTTCCAAGTGGGCGTGGATGACCAAATCCAAAACTACGAGGAATAGCGAAAAATTCTCGAAAGGTGACTCGAGCCCGATTTTGATGTAAACTACAACTGCATCACTGGATATTTGAAAAATATATATTCCTGGCCAGGAATCGAACATATTGGTTTTGAAAAAAAAAAAACCACTGTATTTTTACACCATTCGATAGTGTCGCTAATAAGGATCAAATTCTGGGAAGTAATGGCATTCGGCAAACTTAAGAAAAATCTTAAATTGTATGTTTTTTCGTATTTTTAATGAATATCCTTGAATGATGACACCCGCAGCGCAGATGATCTTCACAAAATGATGTTCTAATTTCAATTTTATTGGCTCTTCGCGACTAAAGGCCACAGTAAAAGAAAAATAATCGTAAACAATTGTAATTAGACCTTACAAGTGAGTTGGCGCCAATAGTGATTTTGTAATGATTACCTACTTGTTCACATACTATAATGTGTTTATCAAAAATGAACTCTTTCCTTTAGTTTGCCGTGTGTTTTCCATTTCACAGAATTTGATCCTTATTAGCGACACTATCGGACAGTGTAATAATACAGTGGGTATTTTTTTTTCCGAAATCGATTACTGGCTAGGAATATTGATATTTCAAGAATCTAGTGATGTAGTTTTAGTTTTCATTAAAATCGGGCTCGAGACTCATTTGAGCATTTATCGCTATTCCTTATAGTTGGATATGGCCATCCACGCCCACTTTGAAAAATCCACTCTGGATATGGATTGTTGATATCTGAAGCTTTAAACTAGTCTGATTTTTGCCTCTCATTCCATAGCTTATCAACTTATTCTGATTGCATTCCACATAGAACAGTTCGACATGGGCCTCTCCATAGATTCGCCACAACACCTGGTTGGTAACAACTTATTATAATATTACCACACTTCTGTCAAAAAGAGTTCTGAACTAAAACATCCCAGGTGGATGAAAGTGACAGCTATACAGGTCGTCTAGCGCCATCTCTTTCCCACACTGGAACTACTCCTGCTTTATGACGTCATGGTAGGCCACCAGTTTATTCAAGTCAGTTACAGTTAGATTATGTCATATTCAAATCTTCACTTTGTTCACTTGTTTTAGAGAGAGGCCCTCAACCCAAAGTGAAGATTCCTCATCCTCACGTGAAGAAGTCAAAGATCCTTCTCGGCAAGGCGGGCGTGATCAACGTGTTGCAAGAAGATGCGCCGCCGCCGCCACCCAAGTCTCCTGATAGAGATCCTTTCAATATATCGAATGATGTGTAAGTACTAAGTACTTCTTTAATATTAAAAAAAAGAGATTTTTTTTGTTGCCGATTAGCATATACTGCTTGGCGGTCTTACAATCAAGTTGGTCCCCAGATTTATGGATAAATAAAAAGATACTAATATTCAGCTTTCCAAAATTATCAGATTTTGCTTTAAAAATGATATTGTGATAACTGATACTTGGTAAAAGTATCAAGCATCCCATCATCAAGTATCACAATATAATTTTTTTTACCGTCGTGATAAAGTGATTTGACTTTTATATTGCTAAATTGACGTCATTTCGGTCTATAACATACATATTTTACAAGTTAGATAAGTTAGAAGAATCGTTCCAGGTATAGTTTCTGCCTACTTCTATGGAACAAAGGCGAATTTTATGTATGTAAATAAAGTACCTAAATTAACCGAAATCCTATCTCCCAGCTTCTACATGGCTAAGTCTCAGAACCCACGTCTCAAAGTCGGCGGAGGCCAACTGATTCAGCACAGTACTCCAGTGGTAGAACTGCGCGCGCCGTTCATACAGACGCACATGGGTCCGGCGAGACTGAGGGCTTTCCACCGGCCTCCTATGAGGAAACTGTCGTACGGACCCCTGGCTGCGCCCGGCCCGCATCCTGTGCAGCCGCTGCTCAAACATATCAAGAAGAAGGCTAAGGTATGTATTCCAGAACTAAGCTTGGAAGACATGCTGTGAAATGGACTTAAAAAAAGAAATATTTTTGAAAGTAAGGGATAATTATGTAAAACAGTTCAGGAAAATGATTATTCTTCATCGCCACCTGCAGGATAGGACACCATAAACACTTCAATAAAATCATATTGTATTTCTACTAAAACATGAAAATAATCGACTCGTATTTGAATGTTATTTAACAAAGTGGTGCATCCTTGCTGTTAAAATCTCAAAGCTCAGTTGTCTATTTAAAATATGGTCTACCCAGAATCTAACAGGGCCAGGACCACACAGTAAGCATAATCAGCCTATAATGTTCCCACTGCGGGGACACACGACCTATACAACAATAACTACTCAAATTGCCAATGTATGTGCAGAGTAACCATTGCAACTTAACCATATTTACTTTATCGCGTTATACTCACCAATAGTATGAGACTGCACATGAAAATAAACCTTAAAACTATATATTTTTGTCCCCAGCAACGCGAGGCCGAACGATTAGCTTCGGGCGGCGGAGACGTGTTCTTCATGAGAACGCCCGAAGACCTGAGCGGTAGGGACGGCGAACTGGTACTAGTAGAGTTTTGTGAGGAACATCCCCCGCTCATAAGCCAAGTTGGCATGTGTTCCAAGATTAAAAACTACTACAAGCGTACGGCGGCGAAGGTATGTTTTTTTGCTGTAGAAACTAATAATTGAATTATATCTTAAAATTTGACTCAGTTTTTCAATTCCAAAACTAGCTTATTGTCAAATATTTTGGATAAATGTTTTTAAAACGTGTTTTTTTTTTTATTTTCATTGCCAAAGGGATCCAAAAGGGCAGGTGCAAATTCAAAGGTAGGCCACACACATATTGTAAAACCATTATTCATTTTTATTTTCACCTTATTTTAAAATGTACAAAAAATACTGCCTATGTTGAATGTATCAAGTCATCAGGCTTACAATAAAATATAATGATTCAAAGAATAGTGCCAAAAATGCGGGTAAAATAAAACTTACTTCTACTTCATTTTGGAAGCTATATTTTACAAAATTAACTGTTTTATTTTAAACCTACTCTTCATCTTTTTACTAACATTTTTTATATTCTTCAAATATTTTTTCGTGTACTGAAATATAAGCTCTATTTTTACAGGACGAGGGCCCAAAACCTCTCAAATATGGCGAGGTTGCGTATGCCCATACTTCACCTTTCCTCGGTATATTACCGCCGGGAGCGACACAACCTGTAGTTGAAAACAATATGTATAGAGCACCGATATACGAACATACACTGCACCCGTCTGACTTCTTGATTATAAGGACGAGGTAAGTGCACTAATGTCTTAAATATTGCTATGTTTATATGCTTAAATAGATACAGTAAAGTACAGGCTAAGAAGGAAATACTACAGTCCGAGCTTCTTTTGATTGTTAATTAACTTATATTATATTAAACTACTCTTAAAACACACAGAGGGTTATACCTCATCCAAATCTCTAAGTGTACTCGGCTAATATTATAAAGAGATTAAATTTGATTGTATGTTTGTATGTAGGAGGTAATCTCTGGATCTACTGAACCGATTTTGAAAACTCTTTCACTAGTAGGAAGGTAAATTATCTCCGAGTGACATAGGCTATATTTACAACGTGCCCGTGGGATACTTTCCGAAAAAACGCGAGCGCAGCCGCGAGCAACAGCTAGTAGATTATACAATTTAGGGATCGTCGTGGTAATGTAATCTATGCGCTATCGTCTTACGAAACGCATGAAATATGCAGCTAAAAAGTTTATCTTTTTATTAAACCTATCTGTAAAACATGCTTCTTGCAGACAATCATATTACATTCGTGAAGTGGATGCATTGTTCGTTGCCGGCCAAGAATGTCCTTTGTATGAGGTGCCTGGTCCCAACTCCAAAAGGGCTAACAATTTTGTACGAGACTTCTTGCAGGTCAGTTACTATTATGATTCATTTCGTTTTAGCTAGTACGAGCCAAGCCGACACGTCCATAGGTGTCAAGTTCAAGCTACCATCTTTGTCTGAGTCATCCATGATGCTTCTATAGAAAATTATTTTTCAATACACTTTCTCGAAAACTGGTTCTTATCGCACTACCATTAGGTTCAACATGCAATTTATTTCACACGCGTGTATTTGTAATATTTTTCCGCACACGTGCGGAAATAAAACTGTTCACAGATAACTATAGGTACTTATATTAAGTCCAAATGGGTTCCAATGGCTTTATGGTTCAATGGCGTTTGATACACGTGGGGATTTGTTACTGCAGTTCTCGGCTCCATAACACCCTCGCCCAAATGCAATAACAAAGTTTTGCCACTTTTATCAAAATGAACTATTATTCCTGACCCTATTTTATATTTGTCCCAATAACCCGATACCGGTTGGGAATATTTGTTAAAAAACAAGATCCTATCTACTGTTCTTTCTTTTTATATTATTTCTGTGCTCCAGGTCTTCATATACAGATTGTTCTGGAAATCTCGAGACAAGCCACGCCGTATTAAGATGGATGATATAAAGAGAGCGTTCCCTTCGCACTCTGAGAGCTCTATACGAAAGCGACTCAAGTTATGTGCCGATTTCAAACGTACTGGTTTGGATTCTAATTGGTAAGAATAGTTATCGTGTTAACTTAACGCAAATTAGTGTAATCGTGCCCGTGTCGATGCATTTGGACCGTTTTATGTCTGCGTCTATGTTTGTACAATTTTGAACTTTATGTTAGTGAAATAAGGTTTATTATCTCTTTGGCCTGCTCTGAAAGTTACGTTCCATTCAGGCCGTAAATACCATAAAATGAAGGAAATCTTTGTTGACCATAAATAATATGTTTAATTGATTCTGTAATAGTTTAAAAAATTACCTATTATTACAATAAAATACTTTTTACTTACTCATAGACAACAACTTCTACATATAATGATATTCTTTTACATTTTCTAAAGGTGGGTAATAAAACCAGACTTCCGCCTCCCATCTGAAGAGGAGATCCGCGCAATGGTTTCCCCGGAGCAGTGCTGTGCGTACTTCAGTATGGCGGCGGCTGAACAGAGGCTCAAAGACGCTGGGTATGGGGAGAAGTTCATATTCACGCCACAAGAAGATGATGACGAGGAAATGCAGTTGAAGATGGATGATGAGGTATTTTAAAAAAGACTCTAAAAAAGTTCCAAAAACTGATATTTCACACAAACAACAAATCGGTATTCTTTATTGGTTAATCGCGTTTAGATTCCCATCATGACTGCGTCTGAGTTTCGCTTGCTAATTTAATTTGAGTCTTTAGGCTGCTTCGCTAAGCCAGTTAAATGTTCATGAAGTATCGTTTTTAGGTTACAGTACCCGAAGAGTAACCAACTCTGTTACTAAGCCGCCGCTGTCCGTCCGTCTGTCCCTCAGCGGGATCTCATGATCCGTAATAGGTGGACAGTTGAAATTTTCACAGAATGTGTATTTCTGTTGCTGCTATAACAAAAAATAAAACGGGACTCCCCTACTAAGATGATACGGAACCCTTCATGCCCAAGTCCGACTCGCAAGTGACCGGTTTTTAATAAATAAAAACACGTTTTCAGCTGACCTCCGTATTTTTGGAGTATTAGCGTTGTTTTATAATATAATTCACTGTATCGTCTGAATCAGTTTTAACGCTGACATGCACGCAAAATACGCGCTTGGACGTGAAGTTGCGGACACCAGCCCGTTATACAATGCAACGCTGACGTTTTTACTTTACACCTTTACGTTTCGCAAGATGAGGCAGTAATGTACGCCTAGCTTAACAAAACCTCGCTCACTCACTCAATCCTTCACTTACTTTTCATTGGCCTCAGTATCCCCCACTTACATTTCCACGTGTATTCCCCAGGTAAAAGTCGCCCCCTGGAACACAACACGCGCGTACATCCAAGCCATGCGCGGCAAGTGCCTGCTCCAGCTGACCGGGCCGGCCGACCCGACGGGCTGCGGCGAGGGCTTCTCGTACGTGCGCGTGCCCAACAAGCCGACACAGCAGCCCAATGAAGAACAGCAGCCCAAGAGAACTGTGACCGGTACTGATGCTGATTTGAGGAGGCTCAGCTTGAATAATGCTAAGGCGCTGTTGAGGAAGTTTGGGGTGCCTGAGGAAGAGGTATGTCGGATTTTACTTTTAATAGATTTAAGGACAACAACAGAACCTGGCGACGTGGTAAGCCCAGAAAGGAGATGGCGTGACGAGATGGATTATCACCGAAAGGATTAGGCCCAAACCCTAGGGGGGTAGGCCTTTAGGTGTCAACCCTGCGGTTGCTGATAGTGAATTACTTTGATGGTTATAATAAAAAAACAGCCTTGACCCATTTAATTACACAGTGATTTTGTTTTTAGATTAAGAAACTGTCTCGATGGGAAGTAATTGACGTAGTCAGAACATTGTCGACTGAGAAAGCAAAAGCTGGCGAAGAAGGTATGACGAAGTTTTCGAGAGGAAACCGATTCTCTATAGCTGAACATCAAGAAAGGTAAGCGTCTTGTATTTTTAGGATATTGCAGTGCTTGACAGACGAATGTCAGTCCCCCATCCAACAAAGAACTAGGGGATAACACTATCACCAGCACCAGCGACAGCTAAAAAGTTTTCACTTTCCCACAGATACAAAGAAGAGTGCCAGCGTATATTCGAGCTGCAGAACAGGGTACTGACGAGCACAGAAGTGCTAAGTACAGACGAGGCCGAAAGTTCCGTCAGTGAAGAATCAGATTTGGAAGAGATGGGAAAGAATTTGGAGAACATGCTCGCAAACAAGAAGACTACTGAACAGGTAAATATTTATAAAAAATATTACTTCCCTTTTTGAAGTAGATTTTGTAAACTATTTCAAGGGTTTTAACTTTTTTGCACGAAAACCTAATACTTTTTTAAACATAAAAGTAGCTTTAGTAAGACCTTATAACATCAGTTATCTGGCAGTAAAAGTCCCGTCAAAATCGATCCAGCCGTTTCGGAGATCATCGAGAACAAAGAGACAGAGAGACCGCCAAAAATTAAAAAAAAAAGTGTTTGTGTTATTAGTGCCGTATATATTTTCATATGCATTCAGTAAAAAGCTGTTATTTTGATATACAAACAGATACTTCAATTTTATGTATTTGTATAGATTTTATCCATTGCCAATATTATTCCACTAGATGACAGCGATGTTTTTTTCTAGCTATCTTTGGAAAGAGAGGAAGCAGAAAGAGCGGAACTTAGGAAAATGATCTTGGGTCAGTCTGAAAAGAAGCCGCAAATCAATCAGAACGATCAGCAGCAATCATCAAGCCAAGGTAAATAATTTTGAAACAAAATAACCATTGCTACGCTCCGTGGTCTCACCCGCGTGAGGATTACCACAAGAACTGTGTTTTTTTCTAAAATAAAAGGATTATGTTTTAAGCTTTCGCGGCTTACAACTAAACTTGTCACTGTCAACTATCACTTACAGGATATCTTCCGTGATTGTTCAACAACAGCAACAGCGTCGAAATATCGGGAGCTCGAAATAATGAACAATCACGGAAGATATCCCGTAAGTGTCAGTATATGTTTAATAAAAGGATTATTGGTCTAGTGGTCGCAAGTGCGACTGCTGAGCAAGAGGTCCTGGGTTCGATTCCCGGGTCGGGTAAACTTATTAGGTTTTTATATCAGGAATTACTCAGTAGCAGCCACAGAATTTGGACTTGTGCCCGGATGATGGCCATAGGCTTGCCCTCTATTACATCAATTACAGTGGACTTAATCATAACTGGTGAAATATGGGTGTACGATAAGGTATACCTCTGCCTAAACCTTCCGGTATTAAAAGCGTGATGCTATGTTTGTAAAAGGATCTGTAAGATCTTTTTAGAAGCTAAACTATAATTTTCTTCCAGTGCATCCTTATTTTTTTATACAATCCCTAAAATTATGCAATCCTTAGGTAGGTACCCGAACGCGTAGATATTATTACTCTTTTGTAGGAAACAGCAGTATTTTTAAAATTTCCGGTGAAAAATTGCTATGTCCGGTTCGGAATGATTTACTGACTACGTGGTATTCGTTCGTGCGTCGATGTCCCTTCCACCTTCCTTTATATACTATATAGAAAAAACACCCCACTATTATACTTGCCCTTTTTGCCTTGTAGCTGGCCGCGTCCTCCGCATAGTCCGAACATTCCGCAACGCGTCAGGACAACGCTACACCCGCGTAGAATTAGTTCGTAAGGCAGCCGTCATAGAAGCGTATATGAAGATACGATCGACTAAGGACGATGCCTTCATAAGACAGTTTGCGACCATGGATGAATCACAGAAGGAGGAAATGAAGAGGGAAAAGAGGAGGATTCAGGTATGTCAATTTGTTATCGTCATCAAGTAGTCTAGTTTTTGATTCGTTAAAAAAGTTTATAGGCAAAATACATTTCAAAATATTTTATTCATTACGATGTTCAACCGTGAGTTAGGCCCACTGTTTCAAGATATTTATTAGTAAAACTCAATGGCGAAGGATCCATACAACTCGATTCCTATCTGCTTCCCTTTGAAAAATGGCACACTCAGTGTTCTATAGACAAATAATTTACTCGCATTAAAGATATGTACCCCGGCTTACTTACAAAAATTAACCCATCGCTACTGGTAAAACTGCTCTTTGTGCAAGGGGACCTGCACTTTAAGGAACCTGCCCGAAGCCACCACCAACGCCGTCGATGTGGCTGAGTTCTAGTCGAAACAAATTATATAACCCTGTGAATCATCGACACGAAGAAGAAGTAAAATGCAACCAAAATTAACTCATTTTTAGTGTACCTATAACATTTGCTACATTGTACTGAAATATTTACACAGGAACAACTAAGGCGTATCAAGAGAAATCAAGAACGCGAAAGACTCGCTGGCAACGTCACCGTTCCTGGACCGTTCCCTGATAGTAAGTAATTGATTGTTATAATTTCGAAAGAAGAAAAAACACGAAAGTAATATGGACTCAGATTTTGAAATCTTTTGACTTTCTTGTCCGTCTGTCAAAGAGGTGTGTCTCGAAATTTATTTCGACGTTGGACCTTGAATTTTACCACGATGTTAGGTCTCGGTGACGCACAGGGACCTACTCTAAAGAGCAAAAACATATTGGATTTATTTTGAGCGTCAGGCAGTTATAATTATCAAATCTTGTAAAAAAGCTTCCGTAAGGATTCTAAAAACATGGTAAAGTAGTGAGCCCGACTCGACTCTTGGGCGTTTAATTTTAATATCTGAATCTAATATTTGAAAATTAGAACAAACATCATAAGAAACCACGTAAATTATTTGGGGTTGTACTACTTGTATTCTAGTTAAAGTTTTTTTTTATTTTCACTAGATTCTATGTCTATGTCTGCGTCGATGGATATAATGAGTTCGCCGTCGCCGTTGATCCCGCTGGGACAAATCAAGCAGGAACCGGATCTTCACACTCCGTCCTCCTCGTCCTCCTCCTCACGCCGTCGTGCCAAGTTGAAACCGGATCTGAAACTCAAGGTAATCCATGAAACAGGCTTTAATAAAAATGTACTTATGGTGAGTAAACAAGTTGAATGTCTTTACGCAGTGTTCGAATGTCTTTACGAAAATGGAACGAATGTCTCTTTATTTGTTCGGCCCAAGTGGCGGTACCCTTAAACAAGCCCTATAAGGGCGGCTTGTTGTTATCAAAGCAGCACCAAAAACCATTCAATCACAACCACGCTTGGTTGTTGGTACCAAGCGTGTACCTGACATTAAAAAAAATAAAAACACCTGTAAAGTAATTAAATCAAGAAATCACTAGTCGAGCAATCAAATTCCGCTCATTACTATGTTATGATTTCGATACTGTTAATGAATTAATTGATTCACAAAAACGGATCGTTTTACTCATAGCTTGCTCCGTCACACTCCTGGGGAAAGGTTTTCCTCCACTCTATTTATTTCTTGCGCACTCATATAACATAGAAATAAACAGCAAACTAGAATATTGTAATTTAATAAGGAGTCGTAAATATTATCAAAATGACAAACCTTGCATTCTAAAATGAAACAATTTAAAATCACAGGCTTCTGGTACCATTTTTAGAGTTTTAAACTTGAAACTTAATTTTTCTCCGTTAGTGCGGTGCCTGCGGCCAAGTGGGCCACATGCGTACGAACAAGGCGTGTCCCTTGTACACGGGCTCCATGGGAGGTGGGCCAGCATCGCCGCCTGAGACTGACGTGGAACCTCCGCCAATAGAACCTGAAGACGACGATATGGGTTACGTTGACGGCACCAAGTTGACGCTGCCTACGAAGATTATTAAGGTAAGTTAAATGATGTAAATTTTTCATGTTGCGACAAATCGTAGTGGGCGTTGATGTATATTTCGAACGCTTTTTATCATTTATCGTGATTCCTCAGTTTTACTACCCCCAAAGCTAATAAAAGCGATAAATCGTGAAGTCTTTTACAAATGAATTTAAAATGTCGTACCTGACATTCAGCGTGTTGTCGGATTAGGACTCTTCTTTTTAGCGCTGAAAGTTGAAAACTCAACAGCACGCTCACCGTCGCTTAGGGATTACTTCTAAATTCAGTTTATTTTTTAAATATTTTTACTCTTCCCAGCAATCAGCAGAAGAACTAAAGCGGCGCGGTCCGGGGCGGCGCGCGGGCGGCGGGGGCGGGGCGGGCGAGCCGCGCATGGGGCGGCGCGTGCGGCGCGGGACGGCGGGGGACTCCTGCGACTACCTCGTGCGCAGGCCCGCCGAGAGGAGACGAACCGACCCACTGGTCACCTTGTCGTCGTTACTGGAAGATGTGCTCAATCATATGCGGCATCTACCCGATGTTCAGCCGTTCTTGTTCCCTGTCAATCCTAAGGTATGTTTTGTTGTAACAGCGCTTGGGCTCCAAGCCGCTAAAGACAAAGGCTCTTTCTACATCGTTCTCACATATATGTATAATCTCAACATCAATGATGTAACCAAAATCTTGTAACAATATTTTGATTGAAAAGAGTGTCCATAGAGTTTCTTGCCCATTCTTCTCGATAGAGATTACGCTTTGGAATGGGCAACTACAGTACTTTCACAAGTTATTATGCCTTGTGTCTGTGACTGTAGCTTCGCCGCTTTGCCTGTTGTGGTCTAATTTAAATAAATGCTCTGAGTTTGACGTTTACTGCTGTAGTTTATGCACAATTAAAACGTAGGCAGACTGAGGAGAAAATGACGAACGCCTTGAATGGCTTTCTGACAACATGTAGAAGTGGAAGAATTTCGCCTATCTTTGCTCAAAAGTGAGACATTTCCTGCTGACAAAAAACAAGTATATGTCAAATTACCCATAATAGCATGACGACGGACGTCAAGTTTTGTTACTCTTATTTATAGCGACTCTATTGGACGTGAGATTCGTTAATATAATGTATACTCCACCGTGAAACACTGGAGAGCAGCGGTGGTCCAGTGGTGGCGGCCCTGACTTACGAGCAGTAAGTCGTGGGTTCGAACCCAGGCAGGCGCATTACTTTGTGTCATTTACCACTGCTCTCAAAAACGCAGAAAGAAAACATCGTGAGGAAACCGGCATGTCCTAGAACCCAAAAATTCAAAGACATGTGACATCTAACAACCCGCACTGGGCCCGCGTGGTAGATTATAGCCCATTCCTTCTCATAGAGAAGAGGCCGGGTGTCCCAGCAGTGGGAACATTATAGGCTGATTGATTATGCACCGTGAAACACATCCAATATAACTGTATAAAAATTATTGAACTTACAACCTTCTATTATAATACCTTCTTTTATTTTCAAAGCTGGTCGCTGACTACTACCGCATCGTGTCCCGCCCGATGGACCTGCAAACTATACGGGACAACCTCAGGCAGAAGCATTATCAGAGCAGAGAAGAGTTCTTAGCAGATGTTAATCAAATTGTTGAGAACTCGACTCTTTACAACGGTACTAACGGTATTTTAGAGTGATTTGATTTTTTATACTAATTTTAACCTAGTTTTGAGTTTAAGCCAGTGCCAGACGTAGGTTTAAAGATTTAGAGACTGGTAGAGGGTATGATGAAGCACAAATTTATGTTCAAACTTTGCTCACGTCGACTGAATATGAAATGTCGTAAGATACATTGATACGCTGAAAGAGCTGAAGAGTTGAAAAACCAGCAGCGCCTTCAATGTCTCTTACGACATTTCATATTTTACCTCAACGTTTTTATACAGGATGGAATTTTTCAATGAGTAAAAGTGCTTTTTATTATCACATTGAATTTATAAGTTTAGATTTCATGGTTTTCCTTTAATTTAATTTGACATGTTTGTTAGAGAGATTTGATCCATATGATTGACCCTATCGATTGATGTCATAAAAGTACAGGCTTTGTCTTTTTGGGCCAGTTCGATTCCCGAGTGTGGCAAGCGAATTTTCGAAAATATTTGAATGCAGATTTATTTCTTTTAAAACTAAAAGAATGTTTCCTTTGAGTAAAATTTTCTATCTCCACTATTTAGAGTACTTTCCCTCCAGGTGGCGTTGAAAAATTCCACCCTCTATACAGCGTGTAACAGAAAGGGTATAATCATATGGAATACTGCGGTACGGACCATCAAACTGAACAACTTTCTCTATGAGACCACCATCGAAATCGTAAAAAAATAATCAGCTGCCCCATACATTTGGGTCGAGTAGGTATTGAAATTTTGTATAGGACAGCTGATTATTTTTTTACGATTTCCATGGTGGTCCCAAAGAGAAAGTTGTCCAGTTTGATGGTCCGTACCACAGTATTCCATATGATTATACCCTTACTGTTACACGCTGTATACAGTCCATACATCGGAACTTTGTGGATATTTAAAGCTATGGCTGGCGCTGGTAAAAAGGTATGCCCACACTCGTGCAATGGTATTCTGTCGCTTGCACTTTGCACAAGTATAAATGCATGATGCACGATAATAGTCGCATACTGAAATGGTGGGTGCACGAGTGTGAGCATAGCTTAAAGCATGCCGATGAAACGGTATTTTATTTTACTACTAGCTGCTTGTCGATATTGTTTTATTGAATTTAGTTAGCATGCAGAGATGTTGCCATTTATTTTTGAGTTAAATATTATAGTATATTTCATAGAATATAGCGTAATTTTAGCTGCCAATGAATATAAGCGTTTATTTTATGAAACTTATTTGAAATAAAATCAGGAAACTGACGTCTTTGAACAATTATTTGAAGATTTTGTGACGCCACTATTCATTGATATCAAGTTCTTTCCGTGCCTCAGAAAGCACGTTAAGCCGTTGGTCCCGGCTGTATTTTACAGATCTTTGACAGTCGTAAAGCTAGTCAGTGGCCTAAAAGTCTGACAACCAATCTTACTAAGGGGCATCGTATTACTCATATACTGGGTTGTGGCGGTCAGATAGGCAGTCGCTCCATATATGTATAGTACTAGTATTCATTTGCATTCGGTTAGACTGGAAGTTGACTTAAACATAGTTAGGAAAAGGTTAAACAGATGACGATGAACACAAACCCGAACTACTCCCTCGTGATGGGTTACCATTAACGACCCACTCCTCACAAAGAAGAGGCCTGCGACTCAGGAGTGAGGATGTTATAATCTGGTTGATTCCACTTATGCTTATACCAAACACACGCCTTAATATTTGTCAATGTTTCGAAGGGCCAACAAGCAGTTTGACCATCGCCGCTCAGCGAATGTTACAGAGATGCGTTGAGAAACTAGCGGAGAAGGAAGAACAATTGATGAAATTGGAGAAACAAATCAACCCGTTACTTGATGATAATGACCAGGTAGTATTGAATACACAATTTAGTAAATGCAATCGAATATATTACAGTTTTTAATTTTGTAATCGACCAATGACCGGTTATGATGAAGATAAATAAACGTGCTACCGGAAAATTAAAATTTCGTGGGCTACCCTGGCCTGGCCTCCGTTTCCCGCACCCAGCCCGACCCGGCGGCCATTCTAAAGTCGTCGGTCCGTCTATCTCCTACTCTTCGCTTGCCGATTTGCGATCTCCACCACAGGATTAACTTGCTCCATTGACCATATATGTCCTTGCAATTTTGTTACGAGTTGCAGCTATTTCAGTACTTCTTTATAAAAAAACTAGCGACCCATACTTTGCTTCGCATAGCGCCACCTACTGGTTCCAAAACTACATCCAATGTAGCCTATATTTTAAGTTAAGCAGTGAAGCGGTGAAAACTGCTTTCAAATCCATGCAGTAGTTTTTGCGTGATGCGCGTACAAACATACAGACAGAAAGACAGATGGACAAAAATTCTAAAAACTGTTGTTTTGGCTTCTGTTGCTCTAATAAAGCACACACCAGGACCAGGACACCCCCCATCTATATTTTTTTTTTCAATATCTTTAATGTACAGACATCGGCCTGTTACAATTTTATTATATGTATACAGGGTGTAACAAGACCCTTCACGAAGCCGACAACCAAGCATTCTGTACATCACACTGAATAACTTTACGCAAAAATTATTGCTGGGAAATTACTTTTTTTTTTTGGGGTGAAATATCACGTTTTGCGGTAGGACTCAATGTAACGCACTCAAAACATTGTGCTAATAAATGGATTGAATAGTACGGGGGTCGTGGAGATGTTTAAAGTAAAAATCTTACATTAAAAAAATGTACTTAAAAAAAAAAGTGAAAAATTGGAACTTTGACCCCCAATATCTCCGTAACTAGAAGGTTCCCAAGTTATGGTCTAGAACAAAAAAATGATCGCAATGACGGAGAGAACAAGTGCCTTTCGGCTTGGTTAAGGGTCTTGATACACCCCTTAGATTGTATAGTTAACTCACACAAATAAACATGACAGGTGTGAAGAGCATGACACATTTTCATCAAAATGTTTCTTCCCAGGTGGCATTATCATTCATCTTAGAAAACTTGCTGACGACCAAGCTGAAGATTATGCCCGAAGCGTGGCCCTTCTTGAAACCAGTCAACAAGAAACAAGTAAAGGACTATTACAATGTCATCAAGAAACCTATCGACATGGAAACTATGGGCAAGAAGATACAAGGTATGATAACTGTACTATGATTTTTCTTCTTTAATGCTTATAGGAATTTCATTTTTATTTATTCGCTAAATATAGAAAGTTCGGACTTGATCTAGAGGTAGAACGTTAACACAGTTAACATCTGATATTTCGGTGACCTCTCGCTACACTAGCGCCTCTAGCGGCGTATTCATACGCGATAGCCCCCATTTAATCAAATGAAACCATCCAACATTGCAGCTCACAAGTACCACAGCCGCGCGGACTTCTTGCGCGACATTCAGCTGTTAGTGGACAACTGCCGCGGGTACAACGGACCCAACTCACAGTTCACAAGACAGGCAGAAATAATACTGAAGATTACGCAAGACTCGCTAGATCAGGTGAGATTGAATTTAATTCCGTACAACGATAATTAATCTATGTTTTACGGCACGGCTGGCGCAGTGGCTGAGCGATTGGTTGCTGCGCTGTGTCGCGGGACCGATCCCCGCACGGAACATGGAACAAATATTTTGTATGACCAGGTATACAGGTAGTTGTTGCGGGTCTGGCTGTTTGTGTATCTGAGTTTAAATGTTTGTAAACGCATCCACGTTATAGGAGAAAGTTGTGCGATTGCTGAATTGCACTTTTGATAGCCGGGCCGGGAGCCCGCCCGGCTCGCCAGTTGCTTACATACCGTCGCCCACATCACCGTGCCACGTCCTAATTTAGGGTATTAATTAAACCAGTATTTGTGAACCCTTATTAATTTCTTATCAAATCCAGTTCAACCAGAGTGTATATCATTTACCAGGACCCTACACATAACACACAAAACAAGTGGCAAAATGGCAAATTCTTAGCGTGGGGCAACAATACGTTCTAAAAAAGCGTAAAAAAATAATTGTGGCAACAACTGACGCTACCACAATGCAACTTACTAAAATAAGCGTCTCGAATAAACATTAATTTCTGAACACCGTACTTATTGAATGTTTTGTGTCAACACTTGTGATTTCTGTCATTTGAACAACAGTTCCCGTGGTATTTGGCTGTCGTTTATCCCCACAGATTACGTGCACAAACAGTCTGATGCGATACCGATAAATTAAGATATCTATTGTTTTATTTACAAATCCTTTCTTACAGTTCGGCGAGCACGTAACTCAGTTAGAAGCGAACATTTCCCGCGTACAGCAGAAGATGTTGGAGGAGGCCGAACATTCAGACCTGGACGTGGAAGATCCTCTGCCTCCGCCTCCCGATGAGAAACGTGGCCGTGGGAGACCAAGGAAGCATAAGCCTTCCACTTCTACTGCCGCTGCTGATGGTGAGTTTGGAACTTTTTTATACAGCACATGCACATGGGTTTTTTACAACAGAACTGATCTGCCTCACCGACTAATCGTTCTGCGAGCAATGTGGCCCGCCTATTAAAATACATCTTCGGGCTTTATCGTTTACCTTGGTTCTCAAATGGGTTCCTCATTTTATATCAGCCCCGTAGCATGACCACCGTAGAAACGGGTTTTGTCGATGAAGAATCGAAAGAAATGACAGATTGTGGAAAAATTTCTATCTTCGCAAGCATGGCGATGTTAGAAATGAATGACAAGACATGTCAATTGTATAGAAAGAGCGCTGTTGATTCCTTTTATTGCTATGCTACGCGGGCTGGACGAGTCGTAGAAATCTATTATATATAATTGTATCTATAGGATTGTCCAAAGGATGATAATAAAACTGTCTTGTAACGAGGAAGGCAACTGTAAATCTAATGGCGCTGGCATAGCTTGTACCAAGCATCATCATTGGTTAAACATCTGTCAATGTCATTTTAAATTTCAAAATAGCTTGACCTCATTGGTTAGATTGGGACTAAGCTATGGACACGCCATCTACAATCAGCTTTGAATCCTTCCCTATTCACTGGCTTCAACTTAATTTTGTAACTATAACAATTTTATTTATTTAACAGGTGCTACTCCAAGGAAACGTGGAAGGCCAAGAAAAGATCAGAACTCCCTGGAAGAAGGTACGACTTTAACATCAAATATTTTTAAATTGAAAATAAATAAACATTTGTCTGCTTGATTTATTGTTCTAACTATTGTTAATTTTAATTCTTTAGATCTCCAGTACTCGGACAGTGGCAGTTCAGAGCTTGAGGAGGTTGAACAGAAGGTGGCTGCAGAAGCCATGGTGCAACTGGCAGTACGTCCACCATATCAAGGTTAGCTCTACAAATCATCTAACAAAATAAAAATTAATAGTAGCATTGCAATTTACTGTAATTTCAACCTAAAACCCATGTGGATAAAATTGATATCAGAATGACAAAGTATTGAGTTACAGTAAAAAGGTTGTTAGTTAGCTTAGAATTCGTCGAAAATATTCATGTTGAAATATAGGATTTTTGTTTAATCACGAACTTCAGTCAACGTTTTATACGAACCGAAATTAATGAAATTTCGGATCGTATACAAGGTGTAACAGGACCCTTCACGAAGCCGTCAACCAAGCATTATGTACAGCAAACTTATTAACTTTACGCAAAAAAAAATGATTGGAACCGATTTTTTTAGGTGAATAATCAGATTTTGCGGTAGGACTCAATGTAATGCATTCAAAGCATTGTGCTGATGAATAGATTTAATGATACAGGGGTCAAGTAGGTATTTTAAGTAAAGTTACCACATTCAAAACTTGTTTAAAAAAAAGTGTGAAAATGTAGGAACTTTGACCTCCAGTATCTCCGTAACTAGAGGGTTCACGAGAAAAACAAGTGCCTTTCGGCACCGTTATGGATATTTTTAGACCCATTATATTTATATAGTTTATAAATTCTGTTGTTGTAGTCAGTTCTAAAATTTTGTTTCTTGTTACAGATGACGACCCGCCACTGGGCGAGCCAAGTTTCGACACGTCAGAGTTCCTAATAAAGCGCGAAGTGCCGGACGAACCGCCACAGCCTTCCGACGACTTTGTGGATCTCGATCAACACAGCACTGACTATTCCTTCCCGCCCGTTGTCAAGGTAATAGAAAGAAAAAATGTTTATTTGTCGCAGGGACATGACGTGCATACAAGAAATAAATTAACAATAATCATTCAACACATAACAAATATTATAAATACACAGGACATATAGGTACAAAGAAAAATAAATACAAAATTAACAGCTTGCACGTCGTGACTGCGACAATCGGGTTACCACTCAGCATGATGCTGTGTTATGGGGGACCCACGGCACAGCGCTGGTTTTCAGTGGTCACCCGTGGAAAAACGTACGGAAGCCAAGACAGCATAAATATTGAATTACATTAAATAAGATAAAACAAACAGTACCTACATGCATTATAATATAAAGAACTATAGGAAATATAATAAACACTAAAAGATAATAAGACGTATGTGCGCAGGCTAAACAAAACAAACATGATTAGAGTGAAAAGTGTTTTTTTTTAATATTTAATTTATTGATCTAATTTTTCTGGTACCTATAGTACTTACAAGACATTGAGAGCGTGTTATGTGAATCTTATGTCTTTGTCATACATCTTCCAGTTTACTGCAACAATTTTGATACAGTAAAAATAATCCTGTGGTTGTATGCAGCTATGTGCCCAGTTGTTAAGCATATTTAATTTTAACCTACCCCATAACTACCCGCGTCACCCTATAAAAATATTACGTCCACCATTCTGCAAAACTGTATCAGGATCCAACTCCCCCATCCCCAGAATTTGCAGGCTTCTTAATTATTGCGATGAATCAATAGATATTTATTCCACAACACTTCAAAAATTCAAGCGCCAAGTCCATCAAAACTAACCACCATATTGAAGTTTTTCTAACTTTTCTGTCGTCTTTGTATTTACTGTATTTCTTAAGCTACCCGTTGTTGTTGTAAGGGTTATTTCTGCACTATTGTATTTTTTATGTTTTAATTTAGTTTTTTTTGCATGATGTGTCTATCGCATCATATTGTACACTATGCTTGTATCATATTGCTTGTATTATTAGGATAAACAGTGTAACAATTGTAGATAGGCCAATAAATAAATAAATAAAATAAACGAATGTCCTGTAAACACAAGAAAATATAGCGGACGTCCCCTCTTCAGCTCTCAAAGCACCAAGTAATTCTAACAGTGACGCGTAGAGTTAAAACAACTATAGGTACGTTTATATGATTACCGTGGCATGCAATGCGACCACGTCTATTATCTCAATCAAAATTAATTATTTACATCCTTATGCCGCTGTCTTTAGGAGTTACATTTAACCTACACTCGCATTTCAATCTCATGCTAAAACAATCATTAATGTTATATTGTCTGTGTAGGAGGAACCAATGGAAACTGACATGGGTAATATGGGCAGTCTGGGCAACATGGGCAGTATTGGCAACATGGGCAGTATTGGCAACCTGGGCAGTATGGGTAACATGGGCAGTATGGGTAACATGGGCAGTATGGGCAACATGGGCAATATGGGCAACATGGGTATGGAGCCCCAAATGCTGGGAGGCACAGGATTGGAACCGCCACCACAGTTCAAGGAAGAACCGCCGGAGAACTGGCAGGTAAGCCACTAGGATTTAATTAATAATAATATAATAAATCGTTTATTCAGGAAATATGACCTTTCACCAGACGTTGTGCGATTATCACTTGCCAGTTTTATTGTTACGTGTAAAGGGGTCGTCCTTCAATCACGTGAGGTTCAAACCGTGGGGGCAATCACGTGAATTTTTTCGTGAAAAAACAAGTAAATGAGTGACGTATATTATATTTTTTTACCAATATCGGGTTGATTTTAAGTGAGTGACCACGTAAAAACCCGAGCAAGCGAATTTGTGTCAAAAAATCCTAAAAAATATTTTTTTACTAAACAAGGTTTTAAAAGTCTCTGATTTTTTAAATATATGAAAATACACGTGATACGGGGAAGGGGGAGGAGAGGTGGGGTAAACCACACCTCACGACGTATCACCAAGGGCGAAGGAGGGGTATAAAAAGGCCTGAAAAACCTCAAGTGATTAAAGTATGGCCCCTAACTTAAAAGCAGTTAGACAGGGAGATGAGTAGAAAGGAGAAGAGGTGCGTGGGATTCGATTAAAGTTTTATGTCCATCAACCTCCGTTTTGGTGGGCACCGGACCTACGTTGCGTCCTAAAACTAAACTTCAGTTGGTGGGACTAGGACCCTATCTGGTACGTTTCCAGTTTTTGACTAATGCCTCAGTAACACCGCTCGCGGTGACCAGACCCTGACCAATGTATGATTCAAAAAAAGATTGTCCTTATCCTTGATTTTAACCTTATGTCATCTACCCCGTAACGTCGTCTTATGTTACTGCCCCGTTGGTCTTGTGATCGCAAGCGCGACTGCTGAGCTTGGGGTCCTGGGTTCGATTCCCGGGTCGGGCAAAAAGTGCTGTTGGGTTTTTCATTCGAAATTTCTCAGTAGTAGCCCGGAGTTTGGAAGTTGTCGGTATGATACTCCCGTGCCTCGGAAAGCACGTTAAGCCGTTGTTCCTGCGCCTGATCTCTCTCCGGTCGTTTCGGATTGCCGTCCCATCGGACTATGAGAGTAAAGGAACAGAGTGCACCTGTGCCTGCGCACACGCTTGTGCACTATAACATTTCCCGCGCCGATGGCTAATCTGGGTTGAGATTGGCCGCCATGACCGAAAACGGTCAGGAGGACTATTATTATTATTATTATGTCATCTATATTAATATTATAAAGAGTTAAAATTTCCTTGTAAGTTTGTATGTAGAATTGGATCATTAGTTCCGGATACCTCTAACTAATGATTCAATTCAAAA
Source organism: Eugnorisma glareosa (assembly GCA_947578425.1). Lineage (NCBI taxonomy): Eukaryota > Metazoa > Arthropoda > Insecta > Lepidoptera > Noctuidae > Eugnorisma > Eugnorisma glareosa. Next base: position 10,378,026 of record OX387963.1, read on the forward strand.
ATTATTTTCACTGATAGAAAGCTACATTATTCCATAAATTATTTTTATATCGTACATATTAGCCGAGCTATCACACTTTTTGCGGATGCAGTCGCGGGCGAAATGCTAGTAGAATAATAAAAAAACCCATACCTTAGAGCGTGACAGGCTTACACTAGCCTTGTATTATCAAAACCTCTTAAACTAAAGTCAAGGTCAAGGCCAATCAAAAGGTCACCCGTGGACGGGCTCCGGTCACCGCGAGGGTTGTTATACAATAGCGATACGAAAATTTTATTATTTCTTGCCCAGTACCTCTAGTTTCTGATTTAATAGCCATCGATCTGACAGAAAACTGGAAACTTCGTATACTATTTATTTATTTAAAAACTGTTTCTTTCCCAGACTGACCCGGCCATTCAAGACGATCTGCGGGTCACCGACAGTGAAGAAGAGCCGGAAGATGGATTATGGTTCTAATGAACACAATTTCATTCGCACTGTTTCTTTGGGAATGTTGCATTACTTCATCCACTTGTATTAATCCAATCACCGGAAACTTAAAAAAAAAAAGATTGTAGCAGGATGATTAAATGTTATGAACTTACGAATAAGAGGACGATTATAAAAATTAAGTTTAATAATTATTGTTACTTTTAAATATTTTGTATAGAAAATAAATAGTTTTGAATATTAAACGCATTTGATTTTCATTTAAATCTACATTCCGGGCTTGTCACGCAGTGAGGCTGACTTTGTCACGCTCTGAAACCAGGTTGTCACGCTTCGAAGCTAGAATGACATGCTGAGGCTAGGTTGTGAAATTTTGAGGCTAGTTCGGCAGGCTGTGAAGTTCGTGAGGTTGTCACGATATATGAAGTTGGATTGGGCATTGGACTAATGTAGTGAGGTTTTGTTATTGTTATGCTAACACAAGCCTGGCACTCTATAAGTCAAGGCTAGCACAGCATAGTCAATTCCGGTTTGAGGTAGTCAAACAAACTAAGGTTAGATCACCGATTATTCGGGTCAATTCGTCGTCGTCGTAAGTCGGGGAATTCAGTAATTTTTACCTAGCTTTTCCTTTGTATTCTAAATATGTATTAGCCAAACATTTAAAAGGTTACCTGAAGTTGGCATGTCAGTTGTCACGGTCTAACGCCAAATTGTCACGCTGTTAGGCTAATGTATGATGCTCGCTTCAAGCATGCCATTCACGCCGAATCTGTCAGGCAGGCTTTTCACGCTGTTAGACCTGGCTCGATAGGGTGGGGCTGACTGTGAGGCTAGATCATAGAGCATCATATATATTGTCACGCTGTGAGGCTAGATTGTCACTAAAAATAGAAAGAATACCAGTCCCAGCCAATGTTACAATTTGCTGTTAGACATTTTTTACATAATCTCCGATAGACTAAATGTTTAGGTACAGGCTACTATAAACTTCTCAATCGTTTCTTTAAATTGATTTTATTGGAAAGGCATTGCAAAACAAACATGCAGAACAGTTTTTAAACCATGAAAAGCTCTTGGCTTATTGCTGGTCGTTCAAATTCCAATGGTCCGAGTCGGGCTGGCCAGCGATAGATTGCATTGCCGACGTAGGCGTTTTAATACCCGCGCGCGACGAGGATGCATTGAGTTCCAGGCATTCATTGTTCAGCTTGGACAGTCGGACTAACTCCTATGTTAGGAGACAGGTTATATGTCCCTCTGGTTTAATGAAGAAATTTCCGTACTTAAAATAATAGAAAGCAAGGAAATAAACCAAAAAAAATGCTGCTTAAGGACATACAATTGTACCAAATTGTAGCCATATCTTGCATATTTCTTTGTCGTGAAGAAGAAGAGATCAAGCATAAACTTATGTATAACGGGTGTAACAAGACCCTTACCGAAGCCGAAAGGCACTTATTTTTCCCGTCATTGCGATAATTTTTTTGTTCTATCTAGACCATAACTGTGTTGACGGCTTCGACGTGAAAGGTTCGTTTACACCCTGTATAAAACGACCCTGTGTCCGCGTAATAGTACTACTTACAATCCACTACTACCTTTTACGCTACTATCAGCTGGTATGTTCAACGCGGGACGTATTAAACGGAACAGTTTTTCGGATGAGACATTCCCATTCAAATGTATGCTAAACGCCTAACCTTAGTTGCGAGACGTATGAATAAAACAAGGCAGTATCCGTGCCGCTATCTGAATGTGAGCCCCCATAGTCTCATGGTGGTTGTTCGACTGAATTTGCAGTTTTGCGAGTAGGAGGAACGTTATTTAAAAGGAATTCTGAATTGTCTTCTGTTAGAGAAATATGTTCAGGCATGACTTACCACTTGATGTTCTATCGTTCATCCTAAATTTAGGTACATCACGTTAAAAAAAACCTGGCATTATACATTTGGTACCATACGTTAATAATTTGTAATTTGAAGTAACGTAACGTAAGTACTGGTGAGAAAATACTTAGTTTATAGAAAAAACTCTTTTATTTATGTAGACGAAATCCCTCCGGTATTATTCCAACGCGTCTTATTACTTACCACAGAGTAGGTACATTACGAGTATATAAACCTACAGTAGCTTAGCACTAACATCTTATTGTTGATGTTCTGGCTAGTGTCAACCTACCCTCTAAAAAATGCCTACGTCTATTGATATAGTGTCATCGAATCACTTGAAAATCAAGCCTAATTATTTACGTCATCTAGAAAGTGCGTACCTGTCTTACAACGTATCCGTTTACCAAACAAGACATGTAGGGAAAATACACAGTACAAACGTAATTTTTGTTAAAATCTACAAGCGAGACGCGGAGATAAATCACCTCGCAAAGCTATTAGCTATCGATATTGGAGGTAGATAAATCCTCGCTGTATTTGAAATTTGCAATCATCGAAGTGTTCGCAGAGAGCCAATCAAATTGGCTTGATGCATAGAATATAAATGAGCACGGGTTTAAACACACTTACCCGTAGGTGCCAATTTTGCAAATCATACTGCTTGAATATTCATAAAAGACTGAATTATATTATCATAATTGCATTATTGCACACGCCAGGGGTCTATCATAAGCTCTCGTTATAAAATATTATCTAGATTGGAGTTACTTTTTTTCTCTGAAGGTTATTTTAAGCATTTTGAGTAAGTACCACTGACAACATATTAGGGAGCAGTTTTGTCTTTTGCTGTATTATTAGGTATAGTGTCAATTAGGATTATGTGAGCCAGGAGAAGCAGTTGCATAGCTCTGCTGTCAAACAAAATAATATTAAGAGCTTGCCCCGATTTATTCTTTTTTATGTCAAGTGCGATCTTTGACTCCAGTTTTCTCTATCAAGTCTGTTGTTTTTTCCTGTTATTGAGATGGCGCGTGTTAACGTGTAAGCCGATACGTCGTATCACCTACACGCTTACACCCGTGTCACAATATCCATACCTACTCGATAAGTCTGGAGTTTCGATAGCTTATTAAATACACACGCACACACACAATACCATACCCACTCCAAGTAATGGTGTGTCCTGAATAGAACTTAGGTATGTGTGAGCTGTAGTTCCTGAAAGGTTATACAAGTAATATTTCATTTGTAACACCCACGACTTTTTAGGAACCGTATTATAATATTAGTACAGAGTAGTGGGCGGTCAGAACATAAGGATTGCAAGGAATTATAGATGATTGAAAAGGTATTCCGAGAATTTTCTATTGTTGGGTTTTCGGTATATTGGTATCGGGGTTGTTCGATGCGGAAAAATGAGTGTACCTATTGTAGATTTCTATGCTGTCTTTGGAACAGGTTTGCAGTGTTTTGTCTCAAAACGTAGATAGGTAGCTATCTACATAGGCAGGTGGCTATCCGTAAACAAGAGACAGAAAAAAATTGTTTTAGTTTTAGAAAAAATAAGAAGTTTTTAAGTATTTCCTTAGGTTTCATAAGGTAGATAAGTACACTAGAAATCTACCCACAGTAAGCAAATAGCACGACTGCTATCTTGCTCGTCTTAACCTACCTCTAAGTACAAAAGTAACCTTACCGCGTTCAATTTTCATACCTTTGTATAGCATTTTACGTTAACCGCTACACGAACATAGAAGCTATAGACCATAAGTGCCGCACACATTACATTTTTGCAAGCTTTTCTAACGATTCTATTCAACTCGAACCACAAAATTTTACACGCGCTCTAACGGAAATACTCCACAATTTACAAGGTTTACTTCTATTAAATGCTCCAAGTAGCTACATAAGGAGTTTCACATTAGCCACATTAGAAAGAGCATTAGCACGGAACATTACAGTGCATTAACAGTGGACACGTATCGCTCGTACGTAACAATAACCGTATAACAGTTTCTGGGAAGCGCACAGTTCGCCGCATCGTTGGATATGTTTCCTTTAAAACTATTAATAAAACTACGTCACTAATGGAACTTGGTTCTATTACGGGTTGGATTTTTGTTTAAACTGTTGTGGCAATTGTATAGAAGCACAAATCCTTGAGGTTTTGTTTTGCACCTACTGAGTTCGCAAAAGCACTTGCTAGCCGTGTTAAGATTTGAGTCAAACTGAAATAATTGCCGTTGATACAAATTAATAAAAACTCATCCATAGTATAAGTCAATAAGTAACTGAACTTCTTATGCTGTACAGAATCGAATCTTTTTCTAGCCTTCATATACCCACGCGTTGGTGCGTTGGTCTGTGAGACCAATAAAACACTCTTTTGTGATTTTCCTTTTATAATGAAGGACTAAAAACCTTTCAGTCTGTCAGACCGTGCTCGGGTATAGGTGTTATAAAAGGCGCGGGATACGAAGGCTGGAAGAAAAAAAAATTTAAACACCATATCACATTCTTATCTTACAAGAATGCCATTAGAATTTCGCGAAAACATCCCTTTTTCCCGAAGCGGTATCCTTTAAATATTTAACTGTCCTTCAGAGTACATTTTCTAAACAAAACGGTAAGAACTAAATAAGCCGGATATGTGGTACGTTCTCATCTTGTTTTTCTTCAATCCCTCTTTTGTACCGGGTCTATTATGAGAGTACCCCTGTTTGCAGAATGTATTTCAGCGGTACGTTCAACCACAAAAGGCTTATCCTGAGTTGTCGTACAATCGCTACTTCACTTATTTTCTTGTCGAGTCTCATTACTTCTATTTAGATTACGTTGGGTTCTTATTTTTTATGGTGTGTTGATATTCTGACTGCTTTCAACGTCTTCAAAAAGGTTGTGGTCTGCAAATCTTCGGTGTAACCCATCATATTTTAATATGACAATAAATTAATCGGCTGATAACTTGCTAGAACGTTGGAACGCAGGCCATCAATACTATAGCTCCTAAAAATATTATACACATAACATTTTGTTTCATTCATCAGTCAATTAGTCTAACAGATAGTTAATCCTATAGAAACAACCGTCCTTGCACTATACGAGGAGAAAATCTGTCATTTAATCATGTTAATTCCAACTCATACGACTTACTTTCGGCCCTTCTTTATTAGTCCTTCTTAGTGACGACTGTTATCCCTGTTCTGTAATCGCTGATTTGACAGCTTCGGAACCTCAAGCTAGGGTTCCGCAATCTTGTAATCCCTTGTAATACTACCGGGTAGCGAGGCCGCGTGGTGTGAGTGTCCGACGTAATAGGGAAGCAAATCGCAGTCGGGAGAAAGCAGCAGGTTGGAAATTGATGAATGAGGTAATTACTTACATTTGAAATTAAGGCGTGGACTGACTACGATTTTAATCGCAACTAGACTGCGTAAGATATTGTCACAACTATAGCGTGAATAAGGTTGAAAATTGAAAATAATATGTATTTTGTTGACATGGGACTAAGCTGCGAATGGCATTTATTTTACAGGTTTCCTTTAGATTATTCAAAATATAGACATAAAACTAAATAAAAGTTTGGTTACAGTTAAAAAAAAATGCTTATTCTAATTCAATTCAATTCAATAAATTCGCAAAAAAAAAAAATAACTGTTGTTATCGCTGGAAATACAGAGATCTCCGACGCCACAGTTTATTTTGGTGCCGTAACTTCCAAATTTTTTATTGGGAATATCAAACTATTATTTTTTATTTTGTTCGATAAAAAAAAAATTCGTTAAACCCTTCTCTGTCCACTGTATTTTTTTGCGTTAGATATTTTCATTGCTTGACGTCATACTCGACTATACATTTATAAGAAACCATTTTTTGGGAATATTGAGGTAACACCGCGCCATATGGGTGTTAAATGTTTAAGGACATCAAGTCGGGAGTGTCAGGTGCATGAGGCTGGCACGTCGGAAGCGTCAGTGATACTGTTGGTAGAAAATGGGGAGTGGTGGCCACAATACTGGCAGCACGTCATCATGATTGTCATTTTCTCATTTCATTTGACATCTCTCTCAGTCTCTGTGTATCTTAGTTGGAGAAACCTTGCCATATTGCCTTGCTTTTACAATTTTGTTGTACTTAATGTAAATGTAACCATATTTTTTTTTTTATTTCGTCCGGTGTGGGCTAATAAATACATTTTCTTTCTTTCTTTTCCATAACCAAAGGGTCCTTATGATGGGTTTTGCGAAAGCTATTAGACCGGACACTTTACACAGCTCCTTGTCCTATATAAATGTCACAGCGTCCACTGGCAGGAGGCAATCAGAAAGACATTTTAGACGTCGTCGAGAGCTTGACGATAATGACGTTATTTCTCAAATGTGGGTAGGTACGGAACACGGCACATTGGAAATTACTTTGGTACATTTTGAAGGACGAATATTGAATGTGTCAAACATTCAATATTCGTCCTTCAAAATGTATCAGCAGAACTTGGTTAGGATTTTTTTCATAATGGACCTTTTTTAAATATATATGGAAGAAGAACTATAACCTAAATATATTGGGAGTAGAAGAAAATATATCATAAAGATGGCATAATGACATTTATTAATAACTAGGTAATTTATTCTTACATCGATGGATGGTGTGCTACTTTTTAGCGTATAAGGATGTAGCACCACCGCTACGCCGTAGCATAACCTCTACGCCGTAGTAACAATGAGGTTACTATGGACAAATCTTACAAAACGCATATGGGTTGAACATTATAATTTATAACTTCCTGTAAATAACTACTAATTTTTAAATTCTCGTCTAGTTTCATGTCAACAGACTATGCAACAGATGAGGTTCAAACTGTTGACTTTTCCTCAAACCGCGCCTAAATTATTCGCACGCTACTAATTAAATAATGAATTATACTTTTCTCGTGGAGAATACTTCTTCTTTTACTTATAATATGACAACAATTGCCATTTCAAAACTTTGCTGGTACCACACTAGTCGATTATTAAAGTTCCAAACCTGCAACAACATGCGGTACTAAGAAGCGTTTATTAGCTGCTAGTCCAACACTCCCTAAGCGGGCGTTCACATGGCCCTGTCTGTCCGGCACTACATTTTACAGTTTAAAGTTGGGATCACACGTCAATAGCCCAATATTCATATAGTTAAAAACAAATGCAGTATGGAGCTGACATGTGATCCTGCAAAACACCGTACCGATCAACGCCGTGTGAACAGGGTCTAACATATGTCTGATAACTTGAGTGCAGTATTAGGCTGGGTTCACACGGCAGTACACCGCACGTTTTTTTTATTGTATTCGATAACAAACGAGATTTACGAACAAGTGGAGTTTTCTTAGAGGAATGTTCTTGAGTAGACGTACGACGCAACCAGTCTTACCAAGGGGAACCGTATTACCCAGTACTAACTGGGTTGTGGAGGTCATATAGGCAGTCGCTTCATGTAAAATACTGGTATTCAGCTGCATCTGGTTAGGCAGGTAAGAAAAGGCTAGGCAGATGTTGATGATGCCCTTGAGTAGACGACCGAAAACGTTAAAGTTCATTCAGTTCGCTTCACAAGTCTGGTGCGTAATTGTTAAACGTATTTAGTGGTGTGCCTTTTTTTACAGTATACAGTACGTTATGAACGGTTCTATGCTCGCCGTTCTATATATACGCCACTACTTATTCGATAAGACACTGTATACTGCAAAATAACGTACAGATGAACGCCCTGTGAACGGGCAGTGTGGACACACTATGCAGTTGCACTTACACTTCAGAGCGATAGCATTTGTTTTGCGACCAGCTTACGGCATGCTGGCCACTTTTATACGTTAGCCCATGAGTGTAAACAGTTCTTTATTTTCCTACGCTGTTTTTAAATTGCTGTTATCGTATTTGAACTGAGTTTCTGTGTCAGTTTAGTTTTTAGTTGTTTGTGGTTAGGAAAGGTGGCTTTGAGTCTTTGTTTAGGTATTTAAACTACAGTTGTATCGTTATCATAATAGGCCTAAGAGCGGTTTCAGAATAGCGTATTTTTCTGCGCGTTTATGGGGAGGCGTCACTCGCGACTCGCGCTTATAAATGCGTCAACGCTCGTACGAGTTGCGTGTGTCTTAAAAAGCGTGCCTACACGCTCTTCCAAAAACGAGCTTATTGTAAAGTGTGTTTAAGTAGAATAATAAAAAAAACTTCATATTATTCTTCAAATAGATTTTTAAAAAATAGTATTCGTAACATTAAAACCGTCTTTTGTAATAATTCCATACAAAGTATAATATATAATGAAACCCACTTTATGACCTTCAAAATAAATAATAATGAAGAAGTTATAAACATAAAACATTTAAACTAAGAGACAATGACATTTAAACTAGCCTAGGGATCGTCCACGTCCAAATGCCTCTATTCGTATCTCGATTCTCGGAATACATAACATACTAATTGTTAGCAAACAGGCCTACAAATGAGTGTTTTGGGAATAGAAACGGCAATAATATGTGGGCCCAAGGGCGTACTTCACTTTTGTTCGTAATGGTCCAAATAGTCGGGATATTCGATATTAGTAAAGGCGCTACTCCACGACAAAGCCACACAACTCAGCTTCACTTTGTACAGAACAAAAATGTGGGACAGATCGTCCCCTGAGATCCACTGTATTAACAAGCCAACTACGTAACAAGCAAAAATATCTGTGAGTTTTTTTTGAGTTTTCCATTAGAAATGAGAAATTCCTGAAAGTATTTAAAAGCCACGGAGTCTAGATGTTTTGTGACTGGGACTGTAGCTACATTTCAGTTTTATCTTTGTTTCGACAGTTCAAAAGTGCCTGTAACTGGCTTGCTTGAAATAAATGCTTTGATTTTGATTTTGATTTTAGATGGCAATATGCTTGCTTCTTATTTTATAGGATTTAAGACATGACAGGCAGTGTCAGCACCTCAACAGCAACCATATTATGACTTAACGGTAACCATAATATTATCTCTACATTGTGCTCACATAAAGAACAAACAATCCAGGACTACGTAATTTCTAACTTGATTGAAAAGAGTGTCCATGGAGTTTCTTGCCCATTCTTCTCCATGAGAATTTTCTATTTTCGAATTCTCTATTTTATATATAAGGCTGGACTGTAGGTAGCTTATTTTTGACTAGGCAAAAGTGCCTGTCACGGAAATAAATGCTTTGTGTTTGACGGGATAAAGTCACTGTGATTTTGGCACTATGTAAATTCAGAGGTCAAATAACAGTGTAAGTGCAGGTGACCTACTATATGACCTCGTAAAGCAGGCCCTATGGTTTAATCTTACTTGAGTGTGGGAATGAGATGGAGCTACATATGCTTTATAGCTCCATCTCTTACTAACACAGAAGTGTATTTTTAAATTCATACAAATAAATAAAATTGAAGTGTTTGTATGTAATTTAAAAATGACACTTTTTTACTGAAGGCTTATGAAAGTATATACTATACTTATGACAAAAAACATTTTTTCATTTTGGTCTGTCCTTTTGTTTCAGCTAATCTCCGAAACAGCTGGACCGATTCTGTCAGGACTTTCACAAGCAAATAGTTACCTGATATTATTTAAGGAGTAACTTAGGCTACTTTTATTTTAGAAAAAAAATAGGGTTCCGTGCGAAACAAATAAAACCCTTAAAATTGCAATTGGAAATAACAAAATCCGGTTCAAATAAGTAACATTTTTATAATAATTTCACTCAGACGAAGGTCGCGGGCAACAGTTAGTAAGCTATAAGAGGTGATGGCAAACAAATGACACTCCGTGCACATCCTGTGTAGCAGTGGACGGTTGCCTTTGATACACGGATATAGGTACGAACGGATTTAATCAGAATAATCGTTTGCTAACCGAGCTTTGTGTAAGTGAAGTGTGTTTTGGTCTTTATGCATAAAGGTCTGCCTTGTTGTTTACTACGAAATTAGATTTTGTATTTTCTGTGGAGAAAGGGGAGGCCTTTGCTCAGCAGTGGGACCCAAAGTAGGCTATAAAAAAAAACTGTGATCTAGTTTCTTAGCCCCTGGCTGGAGGCCTTAAATTCTAGGCATCCACAGGGATAAACCGGTTAAGCAGTAGCCAGCCTCAGAGGCTGAACTGCGAGACGCAAACTCCTAAAAAAAAAAAAAAACTAGTTTCTTATCTAAAAATGTTTTTGATATTCGATTAGTGGCCTTACAACAATATTATCATTATTCTCCTGCCCTTCTCCCAATTTATTTGGGGTCGGCGCAGCATGTCTTCTTCTTCCATACTTCTCTATTACTCGTCATCTCAGCAGTCACCTCCTTTGTGCCATATCATCCTTCACACAGTCCATCCATCGTTTCTTTGGTCTTCCTCTACTCTTATACCCATCCACAATCATACTCAAAACTTTGCTCACGACATTTTCCTCAGACTTTCGCATCAGATGCCCAAACCAAGCCAACCGATTACCACACAACTTTTCAGTCACCGGTGCCAATTTCAGACTTCCTATTCCTTTTTCCTCTGTCTCCTTACAACAACATACATTAATATATCATTAGTCATTCGGTCAATATTTATTCAAAAATGTTATTGTGTAAGCACGGTACTGAAAATATCTCCCCATTGATATTACAAACAGCATCTTGACACACTGGACTTTTATTATACCAAATAACATTCTTTAAACCCTTTTTATTCAAGTTTCAGTGCTCCAGGTGTTGCAACGTTACGTCACAGCTGTTACAGCCACACGTGTTATATAAACCTCCATGCAATGGGCTTAGCACGAACGCGCGACGTAAACGTAACGTACCTAAATTCGAACGATTTTAAAATTGCAGCTGCTCGTTTCCCAATAAATAATTATTAGATAGATAGAATAAAATACTTTTTATTAAGATCACCATACAAATAAAAGAAATAAACTGTACATTTGTAAATGTACAACTGAAAATTTTACACAGTATATGTTGGTATTTACTTATTTTTATATAGGTATGACGGATCCGGAGATTGCATGGTACGGACATAAAATTAATCGGCAAGCGCGCCAGTGTGCACTGGTGACATCACGCGACCTACTTACCAGTCTACCCGCAACACAGCGTGCTTCTAAAGAGTCATGATATTAACAGCTCGCGGCGAGGACGACATGCAGTGTCTGATCGCAGCGGAGTTGAGGCGTCCCGGAACTGTATCCAATTCATTGTGCCCCGTGTTATTGGGTTAAATTATAATGTCAAGAAATTTACATAATGTACAAGCCTACGTACAAGCCAACGGAGTAAATCTTGACAATCCAACAAGTACAACTAATTCTCTTTAATTAAAAAAATAACTAAAAATTTATCGAAAGTTATTCTTTGGACTCAAAAATCGTTCGAATTAACGTTACGTTTTCGTCGTACGTTCATGTTAGGCCCTCTGGACACTTTACCATCCGTGACACGCACCAGTTACGGCCCGTAGTGTGGAGCCCTAAATCACGGCAGCAGTTTGTATAAATCATCAGCGGCCGGTAAATATTCTCTGCTGAACGTAGGCCTTCCGCGTAAACTGGTATAACTGCGGTGATCATACTATAGTCGTAAATCATTGTGTTTGGCAGGTGAATTGGCGACCGTGTTTGATGTTTTTGAGAGAATTATGATTTTCGGAAAAGGATTGGCCCCCGATCAACTTCAAAACTTGCACCACGTGCAGCAATCATCGGATCGTGATTTCAAATAATAATTCATAGTTTGTTGCGAATAGTTCTACCGATTCTACTTCAATATTCTTGAGTTGTCAAATCTAAGACATTGGAAACTTACTAAAGTGTGTTAAGGCGGAAGTAGTTTCGACTCAAAGTTGCTGCTCTGTTGTCACTATATGTTCCTGAACAGATACATTTTTTTCGCCTTCGTATATAGCAGTGAAAACAATACTCCGAAAGGCAGAATTTTCGCATGTCAGTAACATGATACGATGAGGCGTGTGTGATCAATGAATGACTTAATAAATACAATCCACCATCATACTTGTACATTATTCCTTATATTTCTTTAAACATAACTCATACAAATTTCATTTGGAAGTCATGGGGTTCACGCTTTGCCCAGCTGTGGGATGACACATTCTAACTGTAGCAGTAGTAATACCTCATACAAATTCCCAACCGGAATTAAAATTCTAAACGACTCATCGGCCCTACCAACGTAATGAGCCATGCTCTGTTTTTTTAAATAAACTGATCGATCAGTGTCAAGTCTGCGTGGGTAATACATTAAACAAGCTTTGGATGCATTCGCTTGTGGTTACAAAATTAAAAACTTACATTTTTCCAAGCTACCGTTACCTATTTAATAAAGTGAGCTTTATTTGTTCCCCAAAGTATGATCAATCATCTTTGTAAGAAAATGGTGAACAAATTATTATGAATTACTGAAACTAAAACTTAATTAGAGACTCTTAGAGTTATGAAAGAGATAATCTGAAGGATTTTGAAGGAAATTTGTTATTAATTGCTTCTTTTGTAATTATTCTTGAAACAATCATCTGTTTGACAAAGTGAATTGTTTATTTATTTATTTATATGGCACTTAAACTTAGTTAAGACGTACATAAATAGAAATGAAAAATATTCGTCACTTATAGAAGTGCACAGCACTCGCAGAATAATAAAAATACTAGTTTTTTTTTCAAAAGGACAATTAAGATACCATTACAGATTTTACGTTATACAATAAACAGGTAATTAAGAAAATTAAATTATGCAATGGATTTTGTTAAATTGAGAAAATTAATGGCATTGCCATGTGTTACGTCCCGCCGCGTATTATCGCGCACTGACGTGATTCTCGGTTATGCCTACAATTACCAAAACCTAAAAGATCCTGACCAAATTAAATTCTGAATGAAATTAATACACATACTACTGAGCAAAGTGAGTAGCACTCCTTAAATAAAAAACGGAATTCCTGCCAGATTTTACCCTGATTTTCAGTTTTTACGTTAAAATTCTCGATAATACGCAAAAAAAATCAGCGCGTCGTATTCTTTTTCGTGCATTCGTATTTAAGTCTTTAGGGAAATTGTACCCTGATACATTATTACTATTGCAATCTTTACAGCGGCCGTGTGGTCGCAGGTATAGGTATACATCACCCGTCATCTCCCATGGGCGTTGTAAAACTCGACTGAGGAATTAAATATTAGCAGGTTTGGTTTTAAAATGCACCTGTGTAGGCACTAAGAAAACACTACTAGGTATTGAAATGTAATCTTTACCTTATTAAAATACATTTACGAGTATGACGTCTTTTATATTTACATATTTCTATCATCCCTTATTCCTATTTTTTGTTGAATAAGATACTGTAGACGTTTTCTGATGAGAGATCTCAAAGAAAAGACTATGTAGGGACAAGTACGCAGTAATTAACATTGCGAGCTAAGGCTGACAATTAAATAGATGACTCAAAGATAGCAATTCGGTAAGACATTAGAGCAACCGTAAAGAAAGTTGAGAATAGGAAATGATGGCAAAACAAAAGACTTCAGCCACTGCTGAATGTTTGCCGTTCATCCATGAAGCAATATTGGCTGTATGTTACTTTTAACTTGCATTATAAATGAAATGTGTAACATAAAGGGTGTAACAACACTCCTAACGAAGCCGAAAGGCATGCAATTATTCTCCTCGTCATTATGATCATTTTTTTGTTCTAGACCATATCTGGGAACCTTCTAGTTTCGGACATATTGGGGCTCAAAGTTCCAACTTTTTCACAGGTTTTTTTTTAGATACGTGTTTTTAATGTAAGATTTTTACTTTAAACATCTCCACGACCCCCATACTATTCAATCCATCCATCAGCACAATGTTTTGAGTGCGTTACATTGAGTCCTACTGTAAAACGTGATTTTTCACCCCAAAAAAAAGTCGTATCCCACCAATAATTTTTCCGTAAAGTTACTTAGTTTGACATAATGCTTGGTTGACGGCTTCGTGAAGGGTCTGTATACCCTCTGTATACATAGCTATAACCCCATTGGTACAGTCAGCATCAGAAGTAGAATAACACTACTCAAAGTTTCAAAGCAGGTTTTTTAATAAAAGCTTGTTAGATATTACTCGTTACTAACCAGGTATTGAAGAGTAAAGAATATTTTAGAGAATAATCGTCTCAAACATTAATAATAATAGCTGGACTCCTGTACATCAAATAATTAAAATTCCGAAATGTTAAGCTACTTCTGTTGCTGACCGTACCTGATTACTGATAATGTTACGGTACATAATAATTGATTGATATGTTTGGATATAACATATAATATGTTTATAATATGTTTGGGATATAACATAACATCACGCCTGGAATCCCTGAAGGTGTAGGCAGGGGTATACATAATAATAGTACACCCACATTTCGTCAGTTATGTTCTAGGTACCATGTTATAGAGGGCATCGTATATGCCCATCAAACGGGCACAAATATAGACTCCGTGGCTGCTACTGAGAAATTCCTGATGGATAAACCTAATAACACTGACCCGGGAATTGAACCCAGGGCCTCATCCTCTGCAGTCGCAAATGCGACCACTAAGCCCAACGACGCAGCTGAAATTGAACAATCAAATCAAAACTAATTTTAAATTCGAGTGAGTTTCATACATAATCAAACCTACTTTCTATATCTACTATCGATCTTCGGTAAGTTTTAGAGTAGATTATGTTCCACCAACGTATCATACCCACACAGAACTTCAGATAATGCTTTAACTACGACTTAGCAATTAGTATTCACTTCTAGAACCACTAGTTCGACCTACATTTGGCTTACACAAGTTGTCTATGCATAGAAGAAGAAAGTTTCACGTTCTGGGGATATTGTTCTCGATAGAAATGTTTAACTTTAAACATGTAGGCAAACAGGTACCAAGTAATGCTTTTAGTATAAATTAGACTTAATTTTTAAAAGGAAATAGTTGAAAATTGGCTTATAATAAAGCGGCTGATGACATAAATTACCATAAAAAAGATTCTTTATTACTTCAAGATAATGGTTGACGACAATTTTTTTCGGTCCTGTAGCAAAGCAAATGAAGGTATCATTTGAAGAAAAAGTATTCTAAAACACAAACATTATCTTTACATAAAACATTATATAATGAACTTGATTATTCTTATCAATCTGTATGCACACCATTCTCGTAAAAACTCAGAGGGATTATAATGGGGACTCCGTTGCATATTGGGTTCTGTCCCGCGAGTGCACTAGGGCATGTTTTTATTAGGGTTCCACTCTGAAATGGATGCAAAAAAACATAGGAAACTGTGCGTAAATAGTCGAGAGGAAAAACAAACTAAAAACGTTATGTTATGGGATAGTTGCTATAGATATAAAATAGTCCTTACATAAAAATGTTTCGGACGTAATCGTTGTGGTCCGGGCTGTCCTCGATTCTTATCTTGATAAAGGATATGTCCCATACTGTCACTATGGATTAACCCATAGATTTCAACTTAATGGGGAACGGATTTTCCATGTCTTTACTTCGAGGTTTTCCTGGAAAAAAACTTTTAATTCTTTGTCTTAGGAAACTTTCCACCATTTTGTCTCAACCACAACGCTCGCTGTTATATTGATGTGTTTCAAGGACCTACACAACTATGTAGGTACGAGTAGTGAATCGATTTATCTTATTCAACTTACTTTTATTTCTAGACTTCTAGAGCCAGTAAATCCGACTTCGGGCGAGACAAGACAAAAATATAAACGGACAGCTTTCAATGACTTTTTAATCTCTTGCAGTTTGCTCTGAGTGAAAATATTTGGGTCAGGTAGCGAGAAAAGCTATGTCTACACTTTTCCAGCGAGGAGATTTGAATTTCGGAAAAATTGAGTTTCAAAGACGGTAAGTCAGAATCAAGTGCCGTGGTAACTCGGCTTTACGAGTCGCTATGTTCCATGCTCTGTGTGTCCCCATATTGGGTAATATTTCATGTAATACTGTGTTTTGTTCGCAGCAAATAGTGAAATTTATTGCGACGGCGACAAGCGGGTTTATTATCATTTAGTTTATTGCTCAGTGAGGAATGCGATGATATATTACGGCCTGGTGATCGTTCGAATTGTACGGTGAATAACAATATGCCAATTGAGACTGGTATCACAAAGGCTTGTAACATATTTATTGTTCCAAGTTATTTATACAAAATGGCAAGAATTTCTCTCTTTAAGCAAATTATTTTGAAATGAGTTAGACAAACAATGTTAAAAAATATTTGCCTATTTATCTCCGAAATTAATTTGGACAGCCAAATACAATTGTCTAGCCAGATGAAAAACAAACATGCAGACTAAAGTAATAAAGTGTCTATGAATATTTTAGAAGCTTTGTCTGTTATAGTATTAGGTTCTAAGCTTTTTATTTCGTACAATTTCGTATTATGTTCGTGACAACCTTTGAACTCGCATTTGTGAAGTTTTTCTCTAGTGTAGCTTAATTGGACGTTCACAGTTACAATGAAAATGTTTATTTACCCTTATTCATACAAATACAATTCATATTGGAGCGCTATGCTACAAAAAATAAATACTATGTACCGTTGCCGACTAAATTTATGGTTTGTGTTAGTTTTATCTCGTGTTCGTCTGTTTTAGTTGAATTGTTACTGGGGAATTTATGACGTCAATTAGTCGAACAAAATATGAACAATATTTGAAGCTTCACTTTAATCGCGTAGGTACTTGTTAGGGTTACCACTGACCAAAAATAAAAATGTAACATCTAATCAGACTACAGATTTTCAAAGAATATCTAAAATTATACTGTGAACCATTAGAAGATTTTTAACTGCACGTGCCCAGGCTGTAATATTGAAAGCTGGTACAGGAAAAGCTGATTAAAGAGAATAAATAAGTTCTTCTTTATCCACTACGTAGTCTAAACATAAACAAAAATATTACAGTTTTTTGGTATTAAGTATACCTACGTTTATTTTAATTATTTTCTGAGACGCCGTTTCTGGATTAAATACATCAAAGGTAAATTCTGGCCTTTGACCCATGGAGGTAGGCAGAAACAAGTCACTATTATCCTTACATATTCCCTTTCGCTTCGTACAAGTTCATATATCTGGTCATCCTTTATTTATAATGTGTAAAGTAAAAACTGGTGGTCAAAAGTTAAATCCTTTAAGTTTCTGTCTAATTTTTATTTGTAAACCAATTTAAAACTTATTTATCACTTGAACCGATAGCATAACATTCCTGAATAAAAAGTGGCTGCCGATTAAGTAGATATCTTGCGGGTGGTGTCACTTGAACGTGGAGAGTTCTAGAGAGATAAATTGTAGCCGTTGACTGATGGCTCGGGGTTTCCAGTTGCAAAAAAAGGAGAGAAGTGATTGACTTGTGGCCTACGGGCCTTGAAGGCGTGAAATGGTTTTTTAATCATTGGTTTTCTTGTTTTTTTTTTACATACTTTGATCTAAATTTATTAATTTGTACAAAACTGTAATAAATTGACTTCTTTACAAAATTTTGGATGTCGTTTGATAAAGAGATTATTATTCACACTAAGTGATGTTGACTTACTTTATTACTACAAAGGTAGATCACTCAACTACTTACTTCGTAAAATTATTTATTATTTTAATAGGTGCCTTTTCAATTCCTTTCATGTGGATTAAATGATGATATTAATACACCGAAGAATACAACAAAACCCTGAAAAATATCTTTAAAAAACAATAACCAATTACTGCATCAGCTAAGCTGCTATAGTCAAAGGGGAAATGGGTTAATGGAGTGTTCCAAACGCGACGGAAACGCGATTGGAGCTGTCTCCTCTTGAGTCAGTGTTCCATTCACTTAGTAATTACTGAAGCTCGTGTTTTATACGGGACGAGTTCTTTGTGTGTTTAGTTACGAGTTAATATCGTGGGCGATATGTTAAAGAGTAATTTTGCGACGGGCAATCTACATACTTCATACAATTCTTATAATCATTTTTGTCTCACGGTCAATGCATAGCTTAATCCAATAGGTAGGTATAATGGGTATAAAAATACCGATAACGAAGCCGAAAGGCACTTGTTCTCCCCGTCATTGTGATCATTTTTTTGTTCTAGACCATACCTGGGAACCTTCTAGTTTCGGAGATATTGGGGTCAAAGTTCCAACTTTTTCCCAGGTTTTTTTTTAGATACGTGTTTTTAATGTAAGATTTTTACTTTAAACACCTCCACGACCCCATACTATTCAATTTTATTCTAGACAATGCCTGGAAACCTTCTAGTTACGGAGATATTGGAAGTTAAGTTCCCTCTTCTTCATAAGCTTTCTTTTTTTAATGTTTTAACTTTACTTCAAATACCTCCACAACCCCCGAACTATTCAATGCGTCCATCAGCACAATGTTTTGTGTGCGCTACTTTGAGTTCGTAACTTCGTTCCATAAAACATGATTCTTCACCCCAAAAAAAAAGC
The DNA here is from genome assembly GCA_947578425.1 of Eugnorisma glareosa. Lineage (NCBI taxonomy): Eukaryota > Metazoa > Arthropoda > Insecta > Lepidoptera > Noctuidae > Eugnorisma > Eugnorisma glareosa. The sequence goes on from OX387963.1 coordinate 10,396,838, forward strand.
AGTTCCCCAGTAATATTTTTTGCGCTGAGTAACTTAGTTTGATGTACAGAATGCTTGGTTAGCGGCTTCATGAAGGTCCTGTTTACATCTTGTATAAGCATGGAATGCCCGAACATTTTTTCAGTAACGTAAACGAATGAAGTATCTTTGAAAATTCATCTTCACACAAAAGGGTAAAATAGGGGCTGAAAGTTTGTGTGATGAAATTCGTAATTATTGTAGATAAGAATGTCACTGGTATGTAATGTGATTTTGTACCTAGTTAATTACCTACCTAGGTTCGTTGAGAAATTGATTGTATATATATATTTTTTTTTTTCTTTGGATATGCTATGCCCATTTATACTGATTTTATCACTGACGTGAAAGTTGACATAATTTCACCAATTTGTTATTTTAAAACTTAATCAATTATTATTTGTACGCCTCTGGGCAAAACATGGAGGATCTACCTATTTATGACACCTCACACTATGTGTAACTTGACCTATGTTCACAAATAAAGCTTTCTGATTTCTGATTCGTTTTTGACTTTCGGGTAGGTAGAGAGCCTACACAAACAAATCATAGGCCTTAATTATTTTCAGCTTCGTCTAGAAAACAGCAAGTCAGTTCAAATTAAAACAGGAAAAATTGTACGCGTTTCGAATTTCTCTTTCGTAAACAATTTACTAACTAAATGATACCAGGGCAACATAAAATCAAGAAGCTTTATGTCAGCTGACGTCTAGAGTTATTTTCAAATTCTCTTTACCGGCTTCTACTGGTATTATAGCAAGTTAAAGGGTCTAAACGTAATTGTATCAAGCGGAATGGGCGAGGTCAAGTAGATTTAATACGCTTTTGAAGGCACGGAATTAAGCAAGCCTGAAGATTAACTAAATGTTAAATAGGCTTATAGGCTGTGTAATTACAGTTTGTTACTTGCGAGGCTCAGCGGAAATTATTTAAAATCATTATAATAATTAATACGTAGCGTACTTTTGACGTTGGTGTTCAGGGGTAGCCTGAAAGCATGATACATTTCACTTCAAAGACAATATGTATTTTGAATTCATTTATATCTTTATTAAATATTTTTCTGATATGTTCAATTTAACAGTTAAAATATGTTCAATAATTATACCTATGATATAAGGGCATACCCATATTGCCCACACATGGGAACTTAATCAGATATCACGCTCAGTTCACATTGAAATATAATTAAAAGCGTCCAACATTGGTTTGATAAAGCAATAGCTGAAGCTGATGCATGCGTCATGTTCGTGAACGGGCGCTGTCAGTTGGGACTGGTCATCTCTTAGCTGCCACGGTTTATTTTAACTACTTTGTTTTTAAATTTTTGATAGTTATAATCTTTTACTCTGGACGCTCTTAATGTGCACGTCTTTCTACATCGTTCTCACATATATGTATAATCTCAACATGAATGATTTAACCAAGATCTTGTAACAATATTTTGATTGGAAAGAGTGTCCATGGAGTTTCTTGCCCATTCTTCTCCATAGAGATCTACGCTTTGGAATGGGCAACTACAGTACTTTCACAAGTTATTATGCCTTGTGTCTGTGACTGTAGCTTCGCCTTTGTTTTTCTGTCTTTCAAAAGTGCCTGCCAAGGTCTAATTGAAATAAATGCTTTTGAGTTTGAGTTTGAATAAGCAAACAACACAATCAACCCTATTGTAAAGCCGCTCGTAATCCGCTGTCCATTTTTCATATTTCGCATTACACACAACTTCCCACACTGTTAAAGCTGGTCGCTCGGTTCGGTTGCAAGGATAAAATGTGGAAACCCTAAACGGAATTTATGTTTTCCAGAATGTCACCCTTTATCGAACGTTTCCATACAAAATTCGGGATGGAGCATAAATTTTAGCGACGGTCCGAGGACGTTTTACGGTACTTTGAGGAGGATCCTAGCTTGCCTTTAATACCGGATCGCTGTATGTTTTATAATACCTATTGCTTCGTTGGTATCATGGTTGTAAGTGCGACTGCTGAGCGTGGGGTTTTGGGTTCGATTCTCAGGTCGGGTAAGTTCGGTCTCGGTGAGGAAGTACTACTGCACCTTTATACACGCTTATGCTTTATACAAATCTCTTGTGAACACGGCTATTATTATACTATTTATTCGGTCTTTGGATGATGTGATATCATTCGATCATTCACTGAAATGTGCAGCAGACCGATTTTCCTTTACATTTTATGAGCTGTTTACGTCTTTAAGGGAACCTATAAAACTTCCTAAAGTTCCTTAAAAGTTAGAACATTTTTAAAATACAAGATTTACTTCCTCTGCGGTTCGAATTTTCACTTCAACCTCTTTCGTAAACGCCAACTTTAAACTGCAAAGGAAAAGCAAATAGTCACCCACAGCTGACGAAGATTAAATTAAATGAGGAAAGTTTGAAGAACTATCTCCTTTCAGATTGTTGGACTGACGACGAGAACCGATTGTGCGACCGAATGCAATGGAGAACCGATACTGTCTTGAATCCAATTTTAAGTTTTAGGTTGATATTTGAACTACATGAAATGTACTGAAGAATTTATAGGAGGATTCGGTTGGCTGTTCTGTTCTATGACTAACTAAATTATTTCTAGAGATCGAAACAAACAAAAAAGATAAATGGGTAAGGGTGCATTTGGAAAACAAAAGCTCCACCCACGGACGAGTCAACAGGGATTGAAGTTTGTTTGCAAAACAAAGTCGCGGATATCAGCAAAACTATCCATAAATATCGAAGCGAGCAAAAACATTTCATATCAGAACCAAAACAAAGATAACTCATTCCGAAAATAATATTCGTTTCGCCGAAGAAACGATAATTTCTTGCCATGACATAATAAATGATGCTTCGCGTATAAACACACAGGTACCATATTATTATATAGAAAGGAGATAATGCCCCGGAACAGAAAAACATAAAAATGTGGGAAATCAAACACTTTAAAACGTTTAACTATTTTATTTCAATTTATATCGTCTTTACAATAATCTTTTCGTCTTTACGTCTTCTGTCAAAAACTCCACACTCCCTACTCGTACTCTTTCTCTTTCACACACCCTCGCTCTCATTCACTCAATACTGTCATCCCCACATTCGGCCGTCCTGCAATTAGTCTGTCCCTAGACTAATACAAATAAGAAATCTTTAAGAAAACATATAAAAGCTGTAAACCGTAAAAATAAAATCGAAACAACAAACATCTTAAACTTACAACCATTACACAACATCACATTAAAACATAACTAACTAACTACGACATAAACGAAAACAAATCTTATAATTCAAGGCATTAGGAAACGTAATGTTTTAATCGTCTTAACTGAAAAATTAAAATAAAATTGAATTCTAAACCTGTGCGCTAACCTCAGTCATCTCTAGTATCAATATCGTTTTCCTGCACACTAGGCCATGGCTTCATAGAATCCGCCGCACTGCTCGTCTTATTCGGCCCTTCAGTTTCAGAATCCAGCTTAGCTACATCATATCTATCGGCACCCTTCACGTTGGTAACCCGATAAGGACCTAGGTACTTCGGTCTGAGTTTTATACCTACTCCAAATTGCGTGCGTCGTATAGCCACAACATCTCCAACTTTATAGACTCGACTTTTCTTCCTTGCTTTATTAAAATCACGCCTATTCTCGTTTTGAACTTTTAAAATCTGCTCTTTCGCCTTCATACGCAGTTCTTCTCGATTATTCATAAAAATGTTTTGATTTTCCTGTTGAATTAAATCTAAAATCTCAGGATCTGCTTGCCGTCTCATCCTTGTGCCAATGAGTAACTCATATGGTGCAGCATTGACACTTCTCTGAAAACTGCTGTTCAGTGCTTGTTGCAAACGACTAACATGTTTGTACCAGTTACCTGGTTGCTCTATACACAGTTTTGTTAGTACAGAAATCATCACTCTATGAATCCTCTCCACTTGCCCATTTGCTCTGGGAATACCCGTCGTAATAGTAATATGTTCAATCTTCTCGTCTTTGCAATAACCTGTGAACTCTCCACTGGTAAAAGCAGTTCCTCTGTCAGTAATAATGCGTCTGGGATTACCAAAAACTTGTTGGTGAATCTGTAGTTTTGCTAATACTTCTCGGCTTGTTGTGCTTTTTGTAGGAAATATCCATGTAAACTTTGTGAATGCATCAATCACCGTCAATATATGATTGTATTGTTTTTTCGTTGCAGTCATAGGTCCAATGTGATCTAGATGTAATGTATCCAATGGTAATTCACCTTTTTCAATTGGAGACAAAAATCCTTCTTGCTTTCCTGCTTTACGACTTGCCAATAAACATGGTATGCATGTTTGAATGTAATCTTCAACCTTTCTGTCTATACTCTTAATGTAGTAATCTTTTCTTAGCAATTCCATAGTCTTTTTCTTACCAAAATGTCCATTCTCATGAGCGCTACGAATCAACTCCATCTCCATATTCTTTGGTACCACCAAATGTTTCTCAGGACCCTTGAATAAAATTTCGTTTTCTAGCCAAAAGTCGTCATAGGGCTTGTCCTTCAAAATTTCAATTATCGCCTTCAAAGCAGTATCTTTAGCTTGATTATCTTTTAATTTCTCGTAAAAGTCTGATGTGATTTGAGCTACATATGGGTATCTACTCAATGCATCGGCATGTCGCATCTGGCTTCCACTCCTGTGCTCGATAGTGAAGTCGTATTCTTGCAGTAAAATTATCCACCGGGCAACTCTTGGTGAAATAGCCATGTCTTTCTTCTCCAACGTCATCTGAAACGCTTGGCAATCCGTTACTATCTTAAATTTTTTACCGAATAAATATTTCCTAAACTTTTTAATCCCTTCTATTACAGCCAGTGCCTCTAACTCATAACTAGAATACCGACTTTCTGCCTCTGACGTCTTCCTACTCATATAGTAAATCGGATGCAAACTTCCATCATCGTTACTTCGTTGCATCAGAATAGCAGCATACGCAACTGCTGAGGCATCTGTGTGTAGTTCAGTATACGACTTAGCATTATAAATCTTAAGTACTGGATTATTTGCCAGTTTGTCCTTCAAAGTCTCGAATGCAATCATTTGTTCTTGATTGAACTTAAAAATACTATCTTTTTTCAATAAATCGGTCAATGGCTTCGCAATCAGTGAAAAATTTTGGATATACTTACGAAAATATGACGTGAGGCCAATGAAACTTTGCAGTTGCTTGGTGTTCCTAGGTTCTGGGAACCTTTTGACAGCATCACTCTTCTCAGGTGAAGGTTTTACTTGACCATTCTCTATGATGTGGCCTAAATACTCCACTCGTCTTACCAGAAGTTGTGATTTCTTCCAGTTGATCTCCAACCCGTATTGTGACGCTACGTCTAACACTTCTTTCAATCTTTCTACAGCTTCTAGTTCATTCTGAGCTGTAATTAGTAAATCGTCTATAAAAATCAAAACAATACGTCTAGAAATCAATTCATGGAAAATAGTCGTTATAAATCTTGTAAATACTTTAGGGCAGACCGTCAAACCAAATGGCGCCTTTAAAAACTCATATTGTCCATTATGCGTGACAAAAGCAGTATACTTAATAGAGTCTTCATGTACTGGCAAATGAAAATACGCATTTTTTAAATCAATCGTACTGAAAATCTTAGCTTCTGCAAGTCTATCAATATGATCATCAATAATCGGTAAAGGATATTCATCCTTTAACATCTTCTTGTTGATTAATCGGTAGTCCACACAAATCCGGATAGCTCCATCCTTCTTCCGAACTAAGACTAACGGACTAGCATACTCTGACCAACTCACCCGTACTATTCCTTCTTTAAGCCACTGTTCCACCTGTCTTTCAACCTCTTCTTGTTCACTGATAGCTAAACGGCGTGGCCGCTGAGCTACCGGGATGTCGTCTTTCAAGATAATATGCAACCTTACCGGGGCGTCTTTCGTCTTCATCGGCTGATATCCCTCGACAATATGCTTTACCTGCTGCTGAACATGTTTACTAGCTTCACCTCCGATAACGTACGGAACGTCTGTAAAATAACAAGAAAGTTTACGCAACCAATTCTCATTTGACGGCAAAAACATTATGTTTCCTTCCTTCATAAACAATGTTACATCTTTTAGGAACTCATGTCCTATTATAATATCATACGGCATAGTGTCATTAGATACCACATGGAAACACACATCACTATAGTTTTGTTCATCAATAACAACAGGAACTTTAATTTTCCCCATAGAACACACTTTTACATGTCCAAAACCAAATAACGAAAGAAACTTATTTTCCCTTTTCGGTAATCCAATCATTGTGTAAAATTCTTCAGAAATCAAGTTAACATCGCTGCCGGTATCGATCAATGCTCTCGTCGCCTTATCACAAATTTTAACAGTTTTCTGGGGTTTTCTTCTTGAAATATCTTTTTTTACATCGTTCTCATTGTCAAGCAAAACATCATATTCTTTTTTATTCGTAGTTGACAAATCCGTGCTGAAACCTTTTTCGTTCGCCGTTGACAACTCAGTGCTGCCACCCGCGGACGCAAACTTAAAGTTGTCGGCCTCCTTGTTAAACATCGTGCGTTTCGTGTCGTTCAACGCACTCACGCCTCCTGGTGGTTTTTCACCAACAACTTGCCGGGTCGGGTGCTGCTGACGTCTTGTAAAAGTCGCACCTGCTTCGTCGCCGCTTCGTAATTTGTTCGGTACCTGTTCGGATACTTCCGCCTTGTTGCAGTATGGCGCAATATGGCCGAAATTATTGCATTTAAAACATTTTAGCCCGAGATGTTTATTTGGGCATTCTTTGGACTGATGACTTCTTTCACCACAACTGAAGCACCTGATCACCCTTTTTCCTACCACATCACTATATTTCGGCTGACTTCGTCGCATCTTCGAGTCTTTAATTTTTTCTTTCAGAGTTTCGTAAATTTTCATTTTTTCTTTTAAATCTGGATACGTGGTAACTCCGTATAACATTATTTTATGTGTTTCTTCGTCCTCAATCCCTTCTACGATGTATTTTATAGCGACATAATCTGGCATCTTTCCCCTTTTGCCTAGCTCACGCATTACTAATAAGTAGTCCATACAGCTTTCATCACCTTGTTTCTTTCTGCTGGACATTACTTCGTGGGCTGTCTTTTGGTCTAAAACGTCAGGAAACTCCTTGGCGATCGCTACCTTCAGCTCATCCCACGACCTAAATGGGCGCTCAGACTGGAGCCACAAAGCCGCTGTTCCCACCAGGGATCTACGAGCTATAATGAGCTGCTGTAACGGCGTCCACATAAAAATCTCCGAGTTGTCGTCTATTTCTTGGATCCATTTCGATACCGTGTATGTTTTATCCTGGCCACTGAATTTTTTTACCATATCATCAGCAAAATACCCTTGCATGATAGGGTTCTGGCTTGTCCCAGCCTTCGCCATTTCGTCTTCTGGGTGACTATAATTCAAACCCGTTGCGTCTGATGACCAAAAATGGCCGCCTTCAAAACTGAAATTTTTTCGTCAATTTTTTTTCAGTTTTCGACATAAAAGCCCGTCTTTTAAAGATTTCCCAGTTATTCCACTTTTGTGGGCGTGAAAATGTGGGAAATCAAACACTTTAAAACGTTTAACTATTTTATTTCAATTTATATCGTCTTTACAATAATCTTTTCGTCTTTACGTCTTCTGTCAAAAACTCCACACTCCCTACTCGTACTCTTTCTCTTTCACACACCCTCGCTCTCATTCACTCAATACTGTCATCCCCACATAGATATAAATACGTAAGAAAAGGGACCGTTTCCCCTTTATTGAAAACCTCCGTCTTTATCATCGCCCTCTGATTCGAGCGAGTCCGCCCGAACAGGTGTCATATTTCAATGGAACTTTTTCCTTCTCCCTAATTCGATCCAGCAAATGATTTGGAAAGGCCCGATTGGATGACGTCATTATTTATTATGTATAAATGCCAATGCACGGGTTAGTATAGCCAGTGAAAGACGGAAGGAAAATGCCCGGGTCGGGGAAAATAAATTATTAACTTTTCGCGGAAATCTGCGGGTAAACTATTTTTGCGCTGTTAGGGAAATGAGAGTTGTAGGCGATTGGCAGTTCGTTGTGCAATATTGAACCTTATTGTGATAGATTTTAATAAAAATTGGGGGACTTTCGTGTCTTTAGTCCCCTCCTCATCCTCTTTAGGATTCGTTTGTTTAGTAGAAAGAACACCAGCCAGCACCTATCGCTAGATTTGGACTGTTTGATTGGGGTTTCACCGGTTGTTTGAACGACCGATGTGTTTATCGTTTTCAAAAATTAGTGGAGTTCACTGGTAAACAAGCAGCATGTTTTGACTGACGAGAAGAAAAAAGTATACCTAAGTATACCTAAATTATTATGAATCAGCTTTTAAAAATAAGTAACCTTGATTGAATCCAAAAGTGACTTGCAAATGAACTCCCTTGACACCTTCACAGCACTTCGACAATGTCTCAAAATTTATGAAGCGAAAGATGACGCCACAAAAAATGTTATAGCGCTAAGTAACGCATTGAATTTTTTGCCGCCATCTTATTGTTCGCAGCATTTAAGTAAATGTGGTGTTAATAATTGACATGAATGCGTTTAAACACCTAATATGTTTTGGGGAATAATATTACACGTATATAGAACATTGTGAGCAGTATTTCGCAGTGTTTAATGGTTCGGAATCGTGATAGTTGAACTTAGTGCCCGCATTCATAATACAAGGTTTGGGCTCGGAAGATGGCGGGTTTGAAACAAAAGGAATGAAGGATTCATTTCTGGGGAGGTTTTCTTCGCTGTAGCTCTTAATAAAATTGCAGCTCCTTTTAATCTTGCATCTTTTCCATTTTTAATAGACGGAAGTATTTTATCAAACGAACTTGTATTTTCAAAGTAATTTTGGTTACTTTCTGGATGATATTGATTCACTCTCAATTATATTTTGGGGATATAATAAGATCAATGTTGGTACGTACCGAAATAATATTCTCCAAGATTGTGTAGCAATAAACGTAGGACTAGTCAATTTGTGATCATTTTAAGAATCGGAACGTGATTCCGTCAAAGTGGCCATTTTAGACCCGCTGAATAGACGATTGACACTTAAGAGATATATTTTTAATACGTTCTACTTATTAAACTTTTTGACTTCTGATGGGGCCAGATCTATAGAACAGTTGTGTGTGAATCATGCATACAACATTCAAATCGAATTCACAAAATTCTAATAATATTATCTCAAATCCTAACAAACAACAGAACTTTTCCTTCGACTTTTCGTTTAAATCCAATTTCGGGAAAACGTGCCGTTCATACACGTAGTACAAATCACGGTACTTTTCTCGGTAAATAAAATCAGCGCGCGGTGGCATTGACGGATCGTTCGCCCACCTACAATGAACGATCGGTGGCAGAATGGCGGGCTGGCACACTGGCACTCTCTGGCAGGCCTTCGCAAGTATGTTTCCTTACCAGCTTTTAGCCGAAACGTTTCGGGCGTGAACAATTTTATTCCCGCGGGAAATAGAATTCTGAGTTTAGATGTAACGTGTATTGTTTTTCCTAGTAGGTATTGACTAGGTTTTATCTAGATAAGACTTTGGTAGAAATTATGATGGTTGAATTTTCTCTTGGTAAGTAGATATACCTAATAATCCTTCTTTCTGCTGTTCCTAATCAAGTAGTATTGCGTTTACTGTGCTAATCTGGGCTAATAGTGCCTGGATGAAATTTTTTCTATCACCTTTGAGCATTAGAAATTCGAAGGAAATTGCCGTTGTGTCAAAGCCGGATATTCTCTCTCTCGAACAATTTTTCGGACGCACTCTGTAGGTTAATATACCTAGTAATTAAATATAAAGCGATTTCACGCCCGTTTTACAGCCTCGTACAAGTTATGGGATCCAAGATCCAGTAACCGTAATGCCGTAATACTATGTATGTTATAATACATACAGAGGAAGTTAACGTGATCTTTAATGTTCTGTGTCAAGCCATGTGTAGTACAGCCAGTTTGGTCTTTGTTCGTATAATTCATAGGAAACTTTGTTCTCGGATAAAAGTTATTTATCTGTTATGATAACGTTTTATTTTAAACTTACTTATTGTTTTTAGGGAATGTCTTGATTTTAAGGTATCTTGTAGGTATGTATTTGGGAAATGTTAAGTTATAAAAAGGAGACGTTTCATTTCCAGCCATAAGATGTACATTTATCGAAAAAGAGGAAAAAATACCACGAAGCTATCAAAAATATTTTCTAGAGAATTTAAGCCTGATTTGTTGTGCCTGAAAAGTAATAGTTTTTCAATTATTGCCACATTCTATTCAACATGGCGTCTTACTGTTTGCATTGTCTGCTTTTGTTCTGAAATCATGTCACATAAAAACTTAATCTCACGTCGATGTTAAATACGAAAAGTATATGTTCTTGTAATAAATAATCAATCAATCAATAATCATTTTCGACTAATTATAAGCAACAGTGATGATTTCATTGTTAAAAAAATATAATACGTACTACTTTTCATTAGTGTAGGTACTTCTGAACGAAAAATTCAAAATGTCATTTTGTCTGTCAGCCGAGTCTCGTTCGTCTCGACTTTCGTGGTTTTCGATGTTATTTTATGTTCTCTCATTTATATTTTGTTCCTACGACTTTTGCTTTGTACAATTATTATCAAATAACAATTTCTGGGTTATGCAAACTTCATCTCTACAACCTAGTGGCATAGCTGTCATAACACTCACGACAAACGTCAAAATTTTTTAATTTTTATTGCGAGCATAAAAACCATATATTATTATGTAAAAAATGTTACTTTATTCTATTCAGAGGTTTGTTTCCCAGCTTTCATAAACTGTACATGTTATGGCCGGAGTCCCGTACAAAAATGAAACAACTCCTTTGATGAACTTGTTTTCGTAACAATAAGACAAACATTTTTGAATATTCTTATATTCAAAATTGTTTAACTGTTACTCAATATCGCCGTAAAAAACAAAAAGTTCCCAGGTATGAAAAAGCACAAAAACAAATAAGAATTACGGAGAAAACGATCGACCCTCGGCTTCTTTATGCATGTTTAGGCCATATTTAAATGCAAAGAGAATTTTACATTGAAGTAAAGTTAACATAGAACAGTAACGTTTATGGAAATTATGTTCTATGTTTCCGGTAATAGGTACTTGTCAGAATGGAACCCTTGCTCTCAAAACCTGCCATTATTAATTTAGACTACGACATTCTATGCAGTCAACCGTTTCAAACCCCTCATTGAGTATTCTGTGGGCCGGTAATAAATTTCAAATTAACAAATTTCTAGCAAATTGAATTTATGGTCCTCTCAAAACATACGCAACCCCAATTTAGTATGAAACTTCGGAATTAGACGTGAAAAACGTTTGCTTAATAATATTAATCCTGGAAACATTATTACTGCAAGTATTTTAGAAAATTATGTCTATCTAAATAAATGATAATATAGAAAATGGTTTTCTTATTATTTCGTGTCTAAATTCATATTTAAATATTTATACAGGACACCAATTAATTACGCAGCGTACCTTTATCACCCTTAAGCTATTTAATTAAATATACATACCCAGAACCCGCAAAAAAACAAATCCCATCTTTAAACCTTTATTTTTGTCCGAAATGTTTTTCGAAGAGAGTAAGGATATCAAGCAATGAGTATAGTATAGTCTATTATCTTGTGAGAGTGTGTGAGATCATTTCTTTACCTGCCTAACATCAGACAATAGTCAGTTTCGTCCTAAAGCTGAACATATCAATAACAGTTATTTTACCTATACCATAAACCTTACTTCAACGAGATTATAGTTACCTGTACTGCAAAATCAGAAGTTAATTGTTCACAATAAAGGGACAGAAGTCGTATTATATATAATTATGCTTTAAAATAGACAACGTTGAAGAACGCAGTTTTTTATTCTACTTTCGTTTTTTTTTACGTCGATTACGAGGCTTTTGGTTACTTTGTATTTTTGTATGTTTATTGGCTTATGCCCAACTCGTCACTGTTCCGACTGGTCATGGTCACCAAATTTTTTTCCATATAAGAAGTCCCGATTCGTTATCAAGAAAACAAGTGATTTGATGTTCCCGATTCGTCATCAGTATTTTGCGTGTCAAAAAGTACAATTAGTAAGAAAATTATAGTATGACTTTTAAACCAATTAATTTACAACAACCTTAAACTAAAAAAAAAGGATGCATAGTTCAGGCGCTAAGGAGAAACATACGTACCTCTTTGGGAACCTTCTAGTTTCGGAGATATTGGGGGTCAAAGTTCCAACTTTTTCACAGGTTTTTTTTTAGATACTTACGTGTTTTTAATGTAAGATTTTTACTTTAAAAACCTCCACGACCCCCATACTATTCAATCCATCCATCAGCACAATGTTTTGAGTGCATTACGGTGAGTTCTACCGTAAAACGTGATTTTTCACCCCAAAAAAAAAGTCGTTTCCCAGTAATAAAATTTGCATAAAGTTACTTAGTTTGATATACAGAATGCTTGGTTGACGGCTTCATGAAGGGTCTTGTTACACCCTGTATATCAAAAAGACGATTTAAAAAAAGGAGTGAAATGTATATGCATCAATTTTGGCAGTGTCGTCGTTGGGAATGAAGATAATAATATGTTGTCCCGTAACTTATATAAATGTTCCTTACCTACCTACCTTTTAATAAAATGAATTGTATAGTTTGTTCACTTGACGATACTTTAGCATCGATGACGAATCGGTACTATGAAAACAAACATTTTTGAATAGTGATCTTTTGTTTTTCGATGACGAGTTGGAACAGTGACGAGTCGGGGGCATAAGCCTGTTTATTTTATAATGCGCGTCTTATTTGTTCAGAATGAACAGTTTTTCTTACTTTTCTGTCCTCACAAGAAGTTGTGGGCTAAAGTTATCACGTGCTGCGCTCTGGCGTGTTCCCAGCGAAAGTTGGGCTAAGACTGAGCTATAAATATCCTGGTCTGTGCGCCAATAAATTAATGTTGCCAGCATGAGGACGCGCGCCAGAGGTTGCGGTCTATTAACTTTCTGTATAAATTTTAACGTTTTCATTCTGTTTTGTTGTACCGGGTGTGTTGCGGTTTTTGCCGCAATTATTTTTTTGGCGGATGGGGTGAAAGGTAACTTACTGTGAGGATAGGTGTGGTACGTTTGTAACTTCATGACTCTAGATAAAAAGTTCATATTGTTTGTTTGAAGAGGTGGCGTGATGACCTGGTTATGCATCACGAAGGCTAGTTCGAGGTGGAGGAGATTCGAGGAGAAGAGTACCTGGAAGGATAGAGCGAAACCTATGCTCTGCAATGGGACACTTAAAGATTTGAAAAACAATGTTTGTGTATGAAACTATAAATTCTATTTGTACTGTAAACTTTTTTTTTTTGTCTACAAAAACACAAAAAATCAAAAGTTTTAAACCGGAGGACAGCAATATTGTTGGTGGTAGATTGTATGTTCCAGAAGGTAAGTACCTAGTAAGTAGATAATTCCTGTGAGAAACTTAGCTACTGAATAATTACAACCAATTTTATTAATTATTCAATTCAATTTGTATTATTATTCAACATCATAAAATATTCTGTTACTAACAAAGGTGAAATTAAAAGGAAATAAATTAAAAGAAATGCCTTTAATTTTGAAAAGGGCAGGAGACTCATTACCCTACTATTCAAAAGGAAATTCTTATAATTTATTTAGCTCCAGGTATGAATAATATCTAAGATATTCCAAGAATAAGATTTATGAAATCAAATTTGATAATTAATTTACTTTTTTTTTTTTTTTTTTGAGATGGCATCTCGCAGTTCAGCCTCTGAGGCTGGCTACTGCTTAACCGGACTATTCCCTGTGGATGCCTTAAAAATGAATCTAAGGCCTCCAGCCAGGGGCTTAAAACTATACTTAAAAACTAAGCGACCACTCGCTAAGGGCACCCCCTGTGGGGTACGGGCCTCGGCTTAGGGCGTCGCTGGGGGGGGGCAGCAAAGGGACAGGCTGGATCTGAGTGATATTAATTAGGGGCTGGTTTAAAACTACCGGCTCAGCATCGCGGGCTGGCTCTGGCAAGGGTCGGGGGGGGTTCGTTGAACGTGGGCGTCGCGTCGGGCCTCGGCGGCGAGGACGGAAACATGGCGGTCTGTATTTGTACTTTCGTAATGTGCTGGTTTCCCTACTGCTCTCCTGGAGGAGGGTGATGGGGTCATCGGGGGTGGTGAGAGCATGTCGCGGACGGCGAACCATGCTAATACGCGAGGGTTCGTATCGGGCGGCCGATGCGATCAGGGGGTTCCTATGCTTGATAGCGGAATCGAAGAAACGCTTGGAAAGACGTTTCATAAACTGAGCTAATTAATTTACTGTTTTCAGGACGACTTATATATTCGAAAATCACTATTCGACTTTTTGCTAATTCAGAGAGAATATTGTAACAAGAACAGTGGTTGCCTTTCTATGTAGATACCTTAATATTAAAACAACCATGTTCCTCAATAATGATGAGAAGAAACAACACTATCAATTATTTTGCGTAATAATATTATGTACCTATCTCCTCTTCTTTCGTTATTTAAGATGGAAAATAAACTATGTTTAGTTATTCATTCATGTATTTGCTATCATTCTATATACAACTAGCGGCCCGCCCCGGCTTTGCACTGGTGCAATGTTGTGCATATAACCTTTCTCTTGAAACACTCTAACTATTAAAGAAAACCGCATCAAAATCCGTTGCGTTGTTTTAAAGATCTAAGCATGCAAAGGGACAGACAGAGGGAAACGACTTTGTTTTATACTATGTACCCTGGACAATTATATCATCACTAGGTACGTAGTAATTACATAATTTGCGAAGGTTACCATGACCTAAAAACAATTTAGGGTACCTACCCAAAATTTTTTTTTACAGAGAGTGTTTATCTCATATTTTAAATATGTCTACATGTTATGTTAGATACTAGTACCTGTGTAGTATGTTTAGATTTACATGCACGAGAAAAGTTTGAAGAGTTTAACTACTTCTTGACCCAAAAAAAAAGCTAACAAAAATGGAAATGAATGTAAAATCACCATTTTCAAAATGTAAAGATTAAGTTTCAATGCTTTTGTCCATTATGATTGAATTATTGATGAAGTTAAGTTTTACTTCCTACTATAAAGTACTTCTTATTTTTCGAATGCCCGTGCAAAAATGACTAAACTTTGTAGGTTCTAAAAATGTATATAAAACTGGTTGTTGCTTGTGACCTACGTACGCGTGAAATTGTTGTAAAAATATAACAATTTCCCTATTTGTATCGGATTTCGTTAAAAATTTCAAGGGTTTTATTTTTGTTGACGGAACCCTAATCCTTTTTTTTTAAATAAAATTAACCTAAGTTACTTCTTATGACATCAGCTCAGTCAGTAAAAGTTTCGACAAAATCGGTGAAGCCGTTTTGGATATTAGTCGGAACAAATAGACAGACAGACAGATAGACTGACAAACAAAAATTAAAAAAAGGGAATAACTACCATAAATATACTTTGATGCACCCAGTAAATCTATTATTTTGAAATTACAATCAAACACTTTCATTTTATTTATGTATAGATGTTTAAATTAAACACAACATTGCAATCCTGACCCGGCAACAAAATCATACAAACGTAGTTTCCAGTAAATTCAATAGCATTTTCTCCCGACGATTTTTGATGAAACAGCCCTGTTGTTCAGTTCCGGGACAGAATTCACAAGTTTACTGTTTATTTACAGCCACATAACCATATCAACGGAGTTGCAAGTTTACGATTTACGATCAGATCCGTAAATCCGTTTCGATCAACAAAGCAGTTTCCGATAGTTAAAACAATCGTGTATTGGTTCAGAAAGGCCATTCAGTTAAGCCGAGTTAATTGTAGATCTCGGTCGATGTACATAGATTTGTTTGTTTTGGATTTGCGCTGTTTACACGCTACCGTTTACCGGTACCACGATAGTGACGTAAAATTTAATTTCATTTCATTTATTCAATAAACAATTTTACATTGTGTCTGAATGTGTTACATAAAAAAAAAAGAAAAGTCCAAAATAAAATCCATTAAGAAAACATGTCAAATAAAATGATAAATAACCAACAATTTTCAATAATTATTCACTAAAAAAGAAAATCATAACTAAAATTTAAATTCAAATTCATCTGTTGTTAAAAATCATTTACCTAAAATTCATTGAAAAACATTCTATTCGTCATACCAAAAACTCATCAAATCGTCAAAATTTAAAACATAACACACAAAAACCATTAAAAACATCTCCCATAAAAAATATAACATTACCATTTCTAAATGATCCAACGTCAAAAAATTAAAACCTTATTACATAAAATCCATTAAAAATCATGTCATAGCAACAAGCAATTTATGTCATTACATAAGAAAAAACAAAATTTGGAACAATTTAGGACAACAAACGATAAAATCACCCTAACAATTAATGTCAGTGAGTCATGAATTCATCCATGGAATAGAAACATTTCCTACCAACCTATCGGAGGGGTGTAAAACATGAACAGAAGCCTCTAAGCGGTTACCGTCTATCTATGTTTATAAATACCTAAACACAGTGAAAATGAATCATCATCATTCTTCAACCCTTATCCCAATTTATTTGGGGTCGGCGCAGCAACTCTTCTTTTTCCATACTTTGGATCTCATGAGACACCTCATTTCTTGCCATAACATCCTTCCGACTGTCTAAACCTTCGTTTCTTTGGTCTTCCTCTACTATTATATCCATCCACATTCTTTTCTCAAGACATTTTCCTCATTCCTCCGCATCACATGCCCATACCAAGCCAATCGATTACCACATAACTTTTCAATATTTGAGAAAATCGAGATAAATTCTTAAAATCATGGCTCCCTGTACTTTCTGCAGACCTCACGGTCATGGAACGCTATGTTATGTTTTCCTACCTCGTCATTTCAGTCGAAAGACGTCCACTGCTTGACATAGGCGGGTGGCCTACGTCCAGCAGTGGACAAGTGTCGCCACATTGACCGGGGGTTACTATGACGTCTTAACGCAGGAGTAATTCCAGTGTGGGAATGTGCTACTCGCATTCAGCGGATCCCCGCAACCTTTTCCTTCATACTTAAATATATTAATTTCCATACTTTCAATATTATTAAATTACCACTAATAGCTTATCAAGGTAGGCTGCATTAATAATCAGCTTCCGCGCGGCTGCTCTTGCCAAATTAAAAATTAAATATTAAGATGCCGTAACAGAATCGTATTTTGTTTGTCCCTAAGGAGACGTAAATTTTCTGGATCATACATACTTAACATGGACCTACACTTTGGTATGCACTCCGAAATAAACTGGAACAACGTTACTATTGCCAACAAAAGCTACAATAGACTTCTTCTCAATGGGAGATCAAAACTCTGACAAAAATGGTAGTATCCACAAGTGTGTAGATATTTTGAGAGGAACTCAAAGCAATATAAAGGCATTATTGTACCCCTTGTTCAAAACACAATCCCTCCTTGGTCTAGTGGTCGCAAGCGCGACTGCTGAGCACGAAGTCCTGGTTTTGATTCCCAAGGCGAGGCAGTGTAATCGGGTCTTTCCATCAGGAATTTCTTCAAATTTAATCCAAATTCTTTCAACAGCTTGGGCGTGAAAGAATAGGTAACCAACATCCATCCATCCATCTTCAAAAACTTTCGCATTTACATTATTATAAAATAGTGTACCTAATTTAGTGAGTGTGAGTGAGTGAGAGAGGTGAGTTTAACTTATTTTACCAACAACAGAGTTATAACAATACTGGATAGTGACTTCTTCCGTTATCAGTATCGAAGATAAGCACAGTGAGGCGTTTGGATTAATTAAAGCCAAAGTTACGTTGTGCAGTTTAATTAAAGTTTTGTATATTCGCTAGAGCCGCCTCGCTGCGCTGCCCGCATCCCGCTACAAACTTGTCCAAAGGAATCTGACCTAGATGTATCTCAGTGTACATATATGTTGTATGTTAGTTACAAATTTTAGCAAAGTTTTAAAACTTGTGCAATATTCTTAAAGTTAATTTCCTTAGAGACGGTCTTCCGCTCATGTAAGTACGTTGCTTTGTGTCTTCCTGTATTAATTTTCTTTTGTTTATTGTTTTAGTTATGAGAGAAAAAGGATAGGTCATAATCGAAGTAATAACGATTTTTTTCTAGTTTTTCTATAGGTACCTATCAAAGCCTGGGCGGCTTTTTATGTTTGTTATTGGAAAACAGCCAGCACTCGACGTCATAGCAGACACACTTAGAATTAATTAATTATTAGTCCTATATTGATATTGTTCTTAACTCTTCACAAAGGTAACTTGTTTAATAAGTTAGTATGGAAACAGTATACATTATACATACCAGGATGTCCCAAGAAAAGACGTCCAAACTAACTACTATTTTGGAACCTGTCTCCAAGCGCTTTCTAGAAATCCCCCAAGTAATGTGATTATTATTATTTACAGAAGAACATAAACATGTATAAACAAGTACTTATTTTAAAATGATTAATTAAATTCTGGCTAGAATATGAATTTTGCTGCCGGTACCAACGACTAGTAGACTAATTAACTTGAGGTAAACTACCTTGCATTTCACGTTACCACACAAACAAACAATGTCTCATTTACATATCTGTACACTCGTAGAAACAACCTCATCATTAAAAGTAATAACATTACACCGTCATATTTTGTTTATTACAAACATTTGTCCTGAATGTGCATTTGCTGTTTGCCCGGGACATCCGGAGTGTCCCACATAATTATATTTTGCCCGGGAACTCCGGGTGTGCCCAACGGAGCATGGGAATTTATATGCAACCATAGGAATTTATCACCAGATTTATGGGTTTCTTCATATTTAATGTGAGATCACCCTTTCTTTATGACACCCCCGGAAAACTTTTTTTGATTTTACTGAAGTCTTTAAATCGCATTGTTTTTTTAGTTGTTTGGATCCGTTTACTACTAGAATAGTATAGCTGCACAAAGATTATCTGGCACTTTGCCAAAATCGGCTCTAACGAACCCATTTTGTTTTTTCAAACATTTCACAAAACAATCATTGCAGAAATGTTAAACCAACAACGCCTCCTGTCAGAAAATCAGATTGCTAGTATTAAATATCACCACCTAAAGGCATTCATCAATATGTGCGAAACGTATTGAAATTAATCCAATAATCTAGACTGATGACAGCCATTAATTTATTATGGAATCTGATTTACAGATTCTGGTAATTTTTATAATGAACTCATTTGTAAATGCTTTAAATTAATGCCAATAATAACTCATTGGTAGGTACGCAATAACGCCCAATCTAAATAAATATGAATACTTACAGCCATAAATGATAATGTACTCAAATCAGATTACGTACTTACTCATATATTTCAGAGAGATTTTCCATTGAAGTCATGTTACAAAATTAAAGAACGGATATTAAAAGTGTATTAAGTAAAGTACATTTTAAAAACCAATAGAAAATGTGCAACGCGTCCGAGCATCCCATTATAAAATCTATCGTTCACCGGTTTATCCTTTTAAAATATTATTTCCTTCACGATAGACCAGCCGATGACGGCCGACCGTTACCGAAGTTACACGAAACGTGTCGAAAGAAGCCGAGCGGGGGTGGTGGAAAATTTATTTACCTGACGCCGGGGTCACATGTTATTTCTATGGTCTATATTAGGGAAGCCTTTTACCACGAGTGGGGTCAGGAAACTGCCTCTAATAGGTACTTTTGTTGTGAACCCAGAAATGTTACTCTGGGTATTTCAGGGAATTTCTGGATTTTTTTTGTAAATGAAGGTCCAGTACTGCGTGCGTACGTGCTTGCTGTAATCAAGTTTTTTGCTGATTGCTACCGGTATCAAAACATGGATTCATAAAGGAAAGTGTGGCGCCTGGAAGGAAAATGGTACATCTTTTTCCAACATTTAGATACTGTGTTAGTTAAATTCTGATTTAAGCGTTAGTTGACAAGGCTGATTTTTGCTGCTAAGTATTTAAAATTTAGCAAAATTAGGCACGATTTTATTTATTTATACTTACTTATTTATGAATAATTCAGTATTTAAATCCCAGGCTCACAATTGGTTAAAAATCAGTGTCATTTCAAGTTTTCTAAAGAAAAATCGGCCACTCATACCTACTTGTATCGTGGCATGAATTTTCCCGCAAACTCCGCTCGCTTTTATACGAACATCTAGCTGTATCTCTTTTAGGCTAAGAGAATGGAGCCCTATTTTCCGAGCGCACGCCTCTTTTGTTTCGTCCACATTCATTAATCTATATGGGATGAGAGAGCTCTTAGCCTACGGCCTTCTACGGCACTCTGACGGCACTCGACTACTGTGTTACTTGCCGTAGTACTTTTTTAACACTTATAGTGCCTAATAACTTAATAATATAACACTTAGTATGTTACTTTCCTGGAAATTACTAGAAAACTTAGGCAATAAAATAGGTATAGATTGTTTTATCTTATTAAAGTTTTATTCATGCATTGAAAGGAAATTAAAATGTATAGGCTAGAATACACTTTATTTCATCCTGCCTAGCCTGTGGGGGGTCGGCTTCCGGTCTAACCAGATGCAGCTGAATACCAGTATTTTACATGGAGCGACTGCCGGGTTGTGGAGGTCAGATACCTCCACAACCCAGTTAGTACTGGGTAATACAATACCCCTTGCCAAGACTAGTTGTCAGACTTTCGGGCCACTAACTACCTGTAACGACTGTCAAAGATTTACAAATGACAGCCGGGATCAACAGCTTAACATGCGTCTTTCCGAGGCATGGAGGAAACTCGATATGTAATGGGCGGTCACCCATCCCCGGACTAACCTAGGCAAACGCGGCTTACGAGCGGCCGACCCGTCATACTTTTCATACAAACGCTCGTACGTGATTATGCAGTTGTTACACATTTATCTTTGAATTTTTTGAACTAATCGGTATTTTGTTCTCTATATCTAGGTTTCTATGGGAGCAAAAATAAAAAATTGTAGAAACAAATTCAGTATACGCCTCCAAAAATTGCTGTTTTGTACAAATTTTACCTGAACTTTGGCCGTTTATAATGTAAACTGTAAAAGAAAAGAACACATCTTGATAGAAACCTTGCACATGTAATGGAAATTCATAATGACAAATATTTATTTCGCACACTTGTAAGCCTTATTCAAAAGCACGTATTTCCTGGAACAAGTTTAAGAAATTTTCTAACACTATTTTGCGTTCAATGTCATCGCGTTAGGCGGTATGAGGTGCGCGGGAGACGAGTTGTGCGGCGTCGGGGCGCTGTGGCTCTGGTTAAAACAACAAGCTTTTCGACCATGCTCGCATTGACGATAGACGGACCGGGACCCTTCCTTAAGATCGTCCCAAGCAGCTGTTATTATTTAGCCACGAGGTCTATATGTATAAACATTATTAAATCAAATTAATTGAACATTATAACGTTAAGAATAATGAGATGAAAATCAAAAAATTTGTAATAATCTGACTACCTTTATTCACTTTTACGATTCCTAGAACTGGTTAACGTTAATCACTACATAGTATAAAACAAAGTCGCTTCTCGCTGTCTGTCCCTATGTATGCTTATATGTTTAAAACTACGCAACGGACTTTGATGCGGTTTTTTTAACGGATAGAGTGATTCCAGAGGAAGGTTTATATGTATAACATTGCACCCGTGTGAAGCCGGGTGCGAGCTCTGACCTCACGGGGCGGGTCGCTAGTTACATTATATTAAACATTAAAATCTTTAATTAGAAGAGCATTTGTTGGTTTAATAATACCGAACATTTAACTTTAAGCCTTTCAGCGTTACACTTATTTATATTAAATTATGCATTTAATTTGTACCATAAGTTGTAAAAAGCACAAAAACGCAGCCTGTTTCCACCAAAATTATTTATTTCCCACACTACCGTCGCACGTCGGCAACGTACATACAATAAATATTAATTATTTCGTTAGTTTGTGCTTTATTTATTTACGTCTAGTGTATTGAATGAACATTAAAGTCACTTACAGACAAAATATAGTTAAGGCACATATTGAACAAAAAATATATTGCGTGAAACTGGCTGTCACGGTTAATACTTAACAGTAAAATATTTGCTTTAATGGGCTGGGTTTACGACGATACAGAAAGGTAGGTACTTGTAACGTAAAAAATGGCACTGGCTCTCGAGCAGACTACTCTCGAGAACCTATGAGATGGTGGTTCTTACAAGAAGTATTTTATTCTTGTAAGAACCAACCTCTCATAGGTTTCTGAAACACATTGAGGTACAGTCACGAGGATCAATATGTCAATACTTAACAAAACTTTAAATTGTTTTTCTCCTACTGTTTTGATTAAAATTTCATGTTGTTACTAACATAGTATTCTGGAACTCATTGTTTTATGAAACAGCTCCTATCTCCAAGTTAAGATCGTTTTTTCCCACGAAAATTGCTTTTAAATTTAGGAAAGTGGATACATATTGGTGCTCGGGACTGTACACATTGAATGAAAAAAGTAAAAAAAGAAAAGTTTTCGACCCTGTTTTTTCTACAATAGTTTAATTACTGGACCAATGGTTTATAATTAAGTCAACCAATCTCTTTCAAGGAAAAAAGCTTTGAAAATATAAAAAATAAGCCACACTTAATCAAATCTGTTGTTTTATTTATTTCCTTCGGGTAATCAAAATACTGCGCAATTTTTTGCTCATAAAAATTCGGTTCGCGTAAGTCGTAACGCAAAATATAAATGAAGTGATGAATTAGGTGTTTTGTTTTGCCTACATAAATAATGAATACAAAGATTAGCTTTTACACGTGGCTTCACCCGCGTGTAGATCGAAAATCATCCACAAGCACAGACTAAAATCGTCTACCAAGCCGTTTTCTAACTATCTTGGGGTTGGCTTCCAGTCTAACCGGATGCAGCTGGAAACCAGTATTTTATATGGAACGAGTGCATATCTGACCATCACGATCCAGTTAGTACTGGGTAATACTGACTATCTGTAACGGCTGTCAAAGATCTACAAAGTGATAGCCGGGACCTAAGGCTTTACGTGCTTTCCGAGGCACGGAGGAAACTCGGTATGTAACGGGTGGTGGTCATCCATCCACGGACCAACCTAGGCAAGTGCGGTTTAACCTGAACCCGAAATCTTTTGCTTGGGACTCAAAACATATCATGTTATGCTATCGCTTGAGGGTAATTCACGACACGTCGCTTAAGTAATTTTGTATGAAAACGTTTTGAAGCGGCATCATGCCTGCGCCGCGCCGTCACCTGACGCTGTTTGTGTATAATTCGCGCCTTATAATTTATAATTACCTACTTACCATTGAAACCACGTCACGAACACACTAATTGCGTATGACGCAGTTAAGTGATAACTGATATCAATCTGCAGATAATGTTCCATAATAATTAATTATCTATATTGGATTCTATGTACCTAATTAGCACACGCCAGTACGTGTTGGATTACCTAACAAACAATGATGATTATCCTCTAATATACATATACGTTATGAACATTATTATCAGATCAACATGCGTGTATGTGTACAATCGAACAAGCTGTTTGATATATTTCGACGCCTTTGCATCGCGGGATGACTGGAGAATGCGGGAGGATGGTAAAATAAATTGTTAGGTGCAAATAAATCTATCTATACCGACTTTCCTTCGTGCCTCGGAAAGCACGTTAAGCCGTTGGTCCCGGCTGTCATCTGTAGATCTTCGACAGTCGTTACAGGTAGTCAGTGGGCCAAAAAGTCTGACAACCAGTTTTAACAAGAGGTATCGTATTACCTTACTAACTGGGTTGTAGAGGTCATAGGCAGTCACTCCAAGTAAAATACTGGTATTCAGCTGCATCTGGTTAGACTGGAAGCCGACCCTAACATAGTTGGGAAAAGGCTAGGCAGATGATTATTATTATTTATTAATGACATGTTTACAAAAAAAAACCTTAACTTCGAAACTATGCCCCACAAAACCGTTTTCACGGATGAAATAAATCTATCTATCCTCTTTCTTTTAATGTCTAGATCGAGTATCAAATGTGCGAAAACGTGTCTAAAAATATCAGCCGACTGTTAGCCTATAAGTTCGCACACAGACACTGTGCGTCTATTGTCTCTGTGCACCGCAAGCACGCTGCCGCACGCACAAATGTTTGAAATTGTTGCCTCGTTTTCTTTGTTTTGATTGTCGGGCGACGCTCCATCTAGACATTATTTAATCAAAGCCTCTTTCGTAGTCATTTGCAAACTGCAAAAGACTAGGAAAGAGAGGTTTTTATTTAGCATCCACATCACTAATAAGATTAGTTACGTAGTACCTAGAACAACTATAAGCCGTGGGGTGCGCGCACGACCCCTATTTGCCGTATCTTCTAGTCGTACGAACGCGGGCTTACGAGCACCCCTACGTCGCCTAACTAGTCAATACAATAATCTGTTCGAAAATGTTGACATCTTTGCTTTACCAATAGGGAAATTTAAAGACCTTGTTCGTAAAACCATTTCGGATTGAGTGGTATTTTTTTTTTTCAACTCAAACTAGATTACTATCATTTCATGTATTTTGTTGTTCTTTTTAATTTATATGCCTGCTTGTTAAACATTAACACACTATGTTTTTTTTTCTTTTTTGTTCGCATTTCATTGTTAGCGCAAGTCGCATTTGTTTTTATAACTAATTGTTTTTATAATATGTGGAAAATGTCGTTGGTTATTCATTTACTCACACCTTAGATATAATTCTCTGTAAAGTGTAACCGTAACTGTAATGTGTAACCGTTTGTTTTCCCAAATAAATAAAAAAAAAAAAAAAAAACCACCCGCATTCTTCAGTCATACCGCGATTATAGCGCTTGTAACAGTGTCAAAATATCGATATTTCGACGCTGCTAATAATCACGGAAGATAGCATGTAAGTGACAGTGTTAGTTTTATTTAAAAGAAATTGCAAGTCAGCTGCCTGTACATTAACCCAGCTTATGCCCGTGACGTCGTCCGCGTCAAAAAAACATGTCCTATTAGTGTAGCTTACCATTAGTGAAATAATTATAATAATAGGATAGCAACCGGTCTACCAAGAGTAATCATATTATTAAGTAACAGGGATTTTGAGGTCAGATAGGCAGTCACTCCATGTAAAGTACTGGTAATCAGGTGCATCCGGTTCCACTGGAACCCGAACCCGATTACAACGTAGTTGGGAAAAGGCTAGGCATAAAGGCATAAGGCTATGATGACCTATCTCTAAACTTAAAACTTTATAATATATTTTGTTTAGAGCATATTGCCAGGCTTTATATACCTGCAGTCTGTGGACCAGATACACGCAGAAAGCGTTTAATGCCTTGCGTGTGCAATACAACAATGCTTTTAGGATACTGCTGTCGCTGCCTCGTTTCTATAGCGCGTCAGGGATGTTCGCTGCAGCGCGTACAGATGACTTCTTTGCGATCATACGCAAAAGATCCGCGTCACTACTGCGTCGGATGCGGGGTAGCGACAGCAGTCTTCTGAGCATTGTTGTTAGTAAAACTGAAGGCCACCTAATGGGGCACCTATGCGCAGTGCATGTACTGTTGCCAGGTATCTCCAGGAGGTGGCGCAATTAATTGTTTAAATTAAGTTGTATTGATAATATTTATTGTGTTGTTATTTGTTGTGTGTGTGTAAATTATACTAACATAGGTTAAGGAATACTAACAAAATCTATGGGTAATCTACCTGATGTAAATCAAAAATAAATAAATAAATAAATATATATAGCTCACTTGGTATGCTCTTAACATGCTACGGCAAGCATAAAAAAGACTTTTTCAATACACTTTCTCGAAAACTGGTTCTAACCGCACTACGATTAGGTTCAACATGCAATGTATTTCACACGGGTGCGATTTTTAATATTTTTCCGCACACGTGCGGAAATAAAAATTTGCACAGATAAGTCTAAAGGGTTCAATGACTATATCTACAGTCGGCGGTGATTGTTTTTTTTTAATCCCGGCAAAGAGATATGCGTCTTTACGGATTAAGTATTTTTCGAGTATTTAAATTGTGTTTATAAATAGAATATCATAGATAAAAATGATTATTTAAAACAAATATTTATTTTTATGAACAAATTAACATCTTAATGTGTTCTAAATTTAAAAAAAATGAATTTTCTTTTTTTCATAGAAGGCTGTATACAGCATCATAACTTTGCATCTTCTTCAACCTGGCGAAAGCAAAGCGCGGAAAAAAAGCAAATTAAATCATAGTTTCCTAATAATTCCTGACAAAAATACTTTCCGTTCTAATATTTTATTTCTACGAAAGTGTATTGTTTGTAAGTTCTCGGCTCCATAACACCCGAGCTGCTCCGCGCTCGAATGCAAAAACAAAGTTTCCCCACTTATATCAAAATGTACTATTTTGCAAAAACCAAACCGTCTTCAAAAAAGAAAAAAACATTAAAAAGTCCAAAATAAGTTTACAATCGGAAGTCGGTGACAATGTTTATTTCATTGACTTTTTTTGCCACCGACTTCTGGATTAAGGTTATTTTGGACTTTTTTTTGTGGTTTTTTAGAAGTCGGTTTTTTTGCAAAATGTTTTTTTATTTTACTCTTTTTAGTTGTAGCATCCCACACAAATTGTTGTCATGAATTAATTGTACATTACACTAGAGGTTATTAAGCGACCATCATGTCATGAACATAGTCCACGAAGATGAAGAAAAATACACGGCGTACTAAAGGAGTTCTAACTAACTCATAAAAAACACTTAACAGCCAGTCAAAGTCTAAAGTTCCTACAACCAGCGTAAAAACATGAGTGCGAAGCTAACTTTATCAAGTTTTTAACTCAATTTCGTGAGTGCTATATGACAGCCTTTGTCATAGCTCGTCTGAGCGTGACAGTTGCATAAAAAAGAGTTTACATACCCGGAGGATGTTCGATTTGTTCAGTGATTGGATTGTGCTTCGTAAAAAAAAAACGAATGTGGATATATGGGCAGAACATTGTGAAGAAATGAAAACGCTGATTGTGTGGTGTTCAAAACTTGAATGGGTACTTAATTATTTTGTCGTTTGTACAGTAAGTACAAAAGATATGCAATATGTTAAAAAAACCCTGTTCGATCTGGAAAGCCATTAATTTAGCAATTAAGATACGAACCGTAAAATATTCATGAATATGAAATACAAGTGAATTTTAAAATGCATG
The DNA here is from genome assembly GCA_947578425.1 of Eugnorisma glareosa. Classification (NCBI taxonomy): domain Eukaryota; kingdom Metazoa; phylum Arthropoda; class Insecta; order Lepidoptera; family Noctuidae; genus Eugnorisma; species Eugnorisma glareosa. The sequence continues at coordinate 10,424,198 of OX387963.1, forward strand.
ATTTTTGCCCAAACTAAAACCATTTCCCTAAATTATAACAAATTTTTAAAACGTGACAACACCATCATCAACATAAGTTAGATAAATCGTCAATTGTTTTTTAATGACGTCACTACCCGTGAAGCGACCGGAATGTCGCCGCCCGGGCGCCGCGCCCGTGCTAAGTTGCAATTTCATCGGGGTATCTTTTTTACTTGGCATCCTGAAAGGATTACTTAAATAGAACCTAATCTCGATACCTATGATCAATGAAAACTTGCCCCCCCGTGCATTCTTAAAGTTAAAAGTTCTTAGTAACACTTACGTAAAAGTAGCCCTATTTCCTTTTATTCAAATGCACACACCCACACATATTCACACACAAGTAAAAACTCACTCACTCGTCTCACCGCTCCTCGTTTTAATTATTTTTATCTAATTTAAGATTTTTGGTTTTGTGTTTTGTTTTATATTAAACTAACGACCCGCCCCGGCTTCGCACGGGTTTGCACCCGTGCGAAGGCGGGGGGGCGGGTCGTTAGTTACACACACACACACATATAAACCTTCCTCTTGAATCACTCTATCTATTAAAAAAACCGCATTAAAATCTAAGCATACATAGGGACATACAGCGGGAAGCGACTTTGTTTTATATTACGAGTATGTAGTGATTATAGGCGCCAAAAGATACATGATTATTGTGATACTCAAATAGGGAGTCGAAACTGCCTCTCCTAAATACAGATTGCTCAGCAAACTATATAGGAGAGCAGCGATTCTCTCAACAAACCTACAACACCCAACACCTTGGTTGTACCTACAACATGTAATTATTATTAATCCACACCTTGTTCTTTAAAAAGTTATAAGTATATTATTTTTATACCGAATAATACCGTAACGGATCGGACAGGGTTTTTTAACATATTGTATATTATCATATTTGTCTATTGGTTGCATGAAATAATATTGCAAAATTCATATTGTTTTTCCTAGCATCAATGCAGATGTTTTTAGAAATAATCCCCAAAAATTTAAGTTAACATAACAAGGATAATTTCCCGGAAACCCAAGAGGGAAAAACAGTACGGAAAAGGAATAAACATTTATTAAATCATACCATACGTGAGAGTTAGAAATGAGTGTTTTATTACCGACCCAAGTTTGTGGCCAGGAAAATTGCGACCAGAATTGCTGTCAGACTCTTTTTTGCGTTTTTGTAAGGTGATTCGTAAAGTATTCATTTTATTGCGATGTTCTTACGCGATTGATGTTGTAAGTTTTTTGTTTAATAAAATCATATTATGGACGCGAATCTTCAATAATACTTTAGATCGCAGTTGGGATTTAAAAAAATTATAATTTGTAACTATTGTTATTGTGTCCATCGAACATTGAGCTGCTTTAACAATTTCTGGGTGTTAAAATAACATCACAGCACTCACGTTCTACTTCTATCTATTTACATACAAACACAAGTCACAGGCCTTTGCTGTAGGATGTCAAAGATGTCAAAGTATTATTGTAATACAACATACGGGGTGTAACAGAACCCTTCACGAACCAAGCATTATGTAACTAAATTTATGTTAAATTAAGTAACTACGCAAAAATTATTGCTGGGAATCGACTTTTTTTTTTGGCGTGAAAAATCACGTTTAACAGTAGGACTCAATGTAACGCACTCAAAATATTGTGCTGATGGATGGATTGTATAGTACGGGGATAGTGGAGGTTTTTAAAGTAAATATTTGACGTTAGAAAATGTATTTAAAAAAAGTTGTGAAAAAGTTGGAACTTTGACCCCCAATATCTTCGGAAGGTTTCCAGCCTCAAAGAGAGTCAGCAAACAGGAAGGGGTCCGTAAGGACCGACGCCTGCCAGGGTTCCGGGACTGTTCGAAAGAGATACCGCGGCCCTGGAACACAAAGGGCAAAGGAAGGAACATAGATGGGTTTTAGTCAGTAAAAGTCTGACACTCCCTCCTGCTCAGCCCAGAGCGGGAGGGGTTATTTGATGATTTCCCATCGGTAAAAAAAAAAAAAAAGGTAGTGTCTAGAACAAATAAAGGGATCGCAATGACGGGGAGAACAAGTGCCTTTCAGCTTCGTTGTTACACCCTTTATATTATTCTGGTCTGAATTAGATAGAGACTATTAACCAGTAAAATAAAGAATTTCCTACACCGCTTATTTGGTGGCTCAATGTGGCAGTATGAGCGACGGCTGTCGTAAAACGTCAAAACAATATTAACACGGAAAGTGCTTACACGACGTCTTTTACGAGCGTCAAGCTTAGTGCGAGTATACTAGTATACCAGCAGTACACTCGATAATTAGCTCGGTATTAACATAAACACCTTATTTATTTTACGTTGCGTGATTTCCTTATAGGATAGGTATACTTGTCGAAAAAACAACTCTATTTGTATTGAACTAAGTCACCAACTTTTTTAATAACGCTTTATGTGACCTATAATATCATTCAATATAATCGTAAAGTTATGTACTGTTAGGTCTGTTAGTTACTTAGTTGTATAAGAAAAACCTTTCACGTAATATAACAAATGCCGGATTATTACTCAGTAAGGAATTCTCTTGCTAATATCAGAAATCGCCTTTATTTTCCCGTAATACAAAAGTTGCACGTAAGCCGGCGTGCAGACATCGAAAAACTCGTTAAAAATCAATACGTAGCGGCAATGTTTACACGTAGTCATAGCGAACGAGCAGTATTGGATGTCAGCCAATAGCGAGGGATATTTGTCGAAAGCCATGACAACCGTAGATACGCACCTGTGTTTCGAATATTTGGTCAATAAGTACAACAAAAATTCAGAACAAACGCGAAAACATTCAAACGATGAATCAAGACGCTAAGAAAATTGCGAACAGTCTCTACGGACGAGTCAACGTGCCTGCTGTCGAAAGATGCCGAGTTAACTTTTGCACCGACTTAGAAAAGTCAGTTTTGATGAGCAACTTTGAGAGGCGGGCATGGAGCCAAGTTGGGCCCGACGATGAATGGAACTTCTACTGGGCCTCCACGCAGACGTGCCGGAACTTATTCAGCGTCGAGAGTGGGTACCGGATGAATGACAACCAAATAATAAATCACTTTCCAAACCACTACGAACTCTCGCGGAAGGACTTACTCGTGAAAAATATAAAGCGCTATAGAAAGGAGCTCGAAAGGGAAGGCAACCCTTTGGCGGAGAAAGCCGAGGTCGCTTTACACGGAGGTCAAGTGGTAACTCGGTACGTTCATCTAGACTTTGTACCTGTTACGTTTGTGCTCCCTGCCGACTATAACATGTTTGTCGAGGAGTACCGTAAATCACCGCAAAGCACCTGGATCATGAAACCGTGCGGAAAATCTCAGGGAACGGGAATTTTTCTCATAAATAAGCTATCTAAACTGAAGAAATGGTCTCGTGAAGCAAAAACGCCTTTCCACCCACAATTGACTAAAGAAAGTTACGTTATTTCGCGTTATATAGACAATCCCTTACTAATAGGGGGCAAAAAGTTTGACCTGAGACTTTACGTGTTGGTTACTTCTTTCCGACCTCTGAAGGCTTATCTGTTCCAACTCGGCTTTTGTAGGTTTTGCACGGTGAAGTACGACACAAGTGTTACGGAATTGGATAATATGTACGTACATCTTACTAACGTGAGCGTGCAGAAACATGGCGGAGATTATAATAACATACATGGAGGGAAGATGACGGTACAGAATCTGCGCTTGTATTTAGAGGGGACGCAAGGCCGGGCCGTTACTGAGAAGCTGTTTGCAGCGATGCAGTGGCTGATAGTGCATTCTTTGAAGGCTGTGTCATCTGTAATGGCTAACGACAGACATTGTTTCGAGTGTTACGGCTATGACATAATAATTGACAATCAACTAAAGCCGTGGTTAGTGGAAGTGAATGCGTCTCCTTCATTAACATCAACGACAGTGAACGATAGAATATTGAAGTACAAATTGATAGATAACATGCTATCGGTGGTTCTTCCAGCAGACGGTGTGCCCGACGTGCGCTGGAACAAAATACCGAGTGCTGAAGCGTTGGGTAACTTTGACTTATTAATAGACGAAGAGTTGTTAGAAAAGGAAGAGCCCACTCATAGTCGTGCTTTGAAAACTAAGTATAAGTGAAAACAATTTTGTTGTGAGTGTATCTTTACCTAGATAAGACTTAGTTCACTTTGTAGGTACTGATAGCACTTTAGCACCGACGCGTTTCTGAAACATTCACAATAGCGATACAAACTTGTAACCTATAAAATTCAAATGTTCTAGAAAATTGAAGCTAGCGAGAGAACGCTATCTATACTACGGTAAATTGGTACTAACAGTTGAAGCAATCAAAGACAGTGAAAATGTTAGATCCTTTGGAAAATCTAGGAACTCTGCTATATTGATAAATAAAACGAAAGTTATTTGATTGGATATTGTGTTCATAGTATACTATGGTGCACGTACATAAAAAAAAACCATATTAATAATGTTAAGACCACTGCCACTATCTAAGGGAAATAAGGGTTATTTCTGCATGCAGTGGCACTATCTACATTACTAAAAACATTTAAGCCCCTATCACATGTTGCGATCTCATAAAACTGCGGTAAAAGAGTGTAAAATTAGAGACTTGCCACGTCAAAAGAAGCCGCCGTGCATACGTCGCGATTTGCATTTTAAAGTTTGTGGAGGAAAAATAACACCGTCGGGCCATTCTATATGCTAAATAGTGAAGAACTTCCGGCCAGTTAATGTTGTACAAGTTTATATCTGCCGCGACCGCCACAACTTGGCTTTGGAAGCAAACTTTATAATTTGGCCCTCAACGTTCTCTTTGGGAATTTGCGAAGTTCTTTTTTTAATTATATGGCATGTGTGGACGCTTTGTATGTGGCTTTTGGTAAGAAGATTTGATGCTGGTTTAAAAGAGTGGTTTTGTTTTTCCGACTGCGGTATGTAGGACAACTAAACGCAACACAGTTTTGTTTTTCGAAGACCGATATAGTCTGTCTCAGGGCTGACACACACAAGAGCGTTGCGACGAAGAGTTTTTTTTAAAGAAACTGTCCGTAGTACCTACCTATCTGTGTTGGTAGCGTTGCCACAATGCATTGTTTTTATGTGTGTCTGCGTGTAGACAGCTTTGACTCAGTCCATACACAGACACACATAACTTACTAACGTGTTTTTTTATTACAAGACAAGTTTAAAAGTACTATTTAAAATCAGACTAAATAGCCCTCAATCTGAAGTCTACTCATAGTAATTTTTTTTTGTCTTATTTTGAATATTTTTATTGTATTAATTTGGTTTATTTCATCTTTATGCATTTAAAATATTTACACATTATTTGTATATAAATATTTATATATTATTTAAATTCGTTTTCGAAAACGTAACAACATTATTTCTTTTGTACACTGCACTATTTAGCCCAAAGGTTGACTGGTATATATAGCTATTGTAAATATACGAAGTTTACATGAATAAAATGTATACTTGTCAAGTATCAAGAAAAAAACCTATCAATAATATTCTATGACATACGGGATACGGCATAGCCTGTAAGCGGATAATATTATTTTAGTGAATCACTTCACTCGCTTATAATTATGTGCGTTCACGAGCTACAATGGCCATATCGTGTGTAATGGCGCTATTATGAGCACCGCACTGAATGGGTTAATGACCTGGTCGGTTTTGTAAAAAGTAAATTATGTGATAGTGTACCTGTGAATGTGTATGACAGGTAAATTTTGTAAAATATGGGAAACTTGTGCAATAATGTAAATATTGAATGGTGTTAGAAATGTAACATGTCTCATGATATTATGTATTTTATGTATAGATGTATCTTTAGATTTTTTATTGTTGTTAAAGCAATTTAAACAACGATATTTATTTAAAACGTTATACGAAACTTGTCGATTATGTTTGTGATTTGTCTTCTACATATAACATTGTAAAAAAAAATATCAAAGCTAATAGAAAATAACCACCAGAGTAAGAGAGTTTTTATTCATTTTCCAGCAACGGAAAATGCCTTCACAAAAATGTTCGTAAGTAGCGTAAACATATCTGAAATGAAAATGAAAGCACATCAAAAGAAGGTAAATACCGTGAAATGATGGATTGGTACAGAAACACGACAAGTACGTGACGTTGAAAACATTAAAATTTCACTCAAAGGGGATAATGTTGGATCAAAATAATACGCAAAATGTAAAAGCAAATTCAATATTACAATATTACACAATGAGTAAAGGTTTTTTTGTTTTTTTTTTATACGTCATATTTTATTGAAGCTTTCAAGTGTTATTTTATCAAAATGAATATAATATGAAATAGATAATTTAATATGATACGTATTATTACTCCGTATTTTATTCAGTAAAAAAGAGATAGCAGATCAGTGAAATGAATGATGGTAAAAGGGACGAAAGAAAATCGGATTATTGCGGACCATGGAACAAAAAATGTTGGAAACTTGGTAGGATGGTGTCACACCGTCGTAAGTGTGCTCTTACCTTAAGGCTAAGTTCACAACAAAGCCTACAATAGCGCAAGGAAACTATTTTCTATCTGACTCATATTCTATGATAAAAGATTTAACACAGTACTAAAGATTTTTTTTTATCGTTTATCAGGTTGGCTGGCTAACAATCTTCAGTTCATTTAAAATTTTAAGAACTTTGACGGTTATAAAAGTATATTTAAATAATATCTGGTATGTAGACGATCTACATTCCTAAACATCCAAAATACTCCATTAACTAAAATACAGCTAGTGGAAAAACAAGTGACTGTATCAAAACATCATGCCAGTATTTTCTGGAAGGGTTAGGTAGAGGTGTACCTGTAATACTATTTACGTCCTTGTTATAGGGCCAAACCATGACCATCAACCGAGCACTAATACAAACTCCGTACTGCTGCTGAGATATTCTCGAGACTATATCACACTTAAATAATCCATTAGACGTTCAAAGCAACGGATGTTTTATTGAAATGTTACCGCCGTCTTTGCAGCGTAAAGCGCTTTTCATCTAAACTTAGCCTTACCGTCTAATATATACGACAGCGCTTTACACCGCGACGCGCCTCCTAATGCATGCTGCATACTTTTCTCTGTCGCATATCGCAGGGTACAGCCACACAACAGATAGTAGGTCCAGAAGAGAAGGTTGGGGAAAACGCACGCTAACATAGACGGGCGTATACATAAATACTCGTATATTTCGTAAGATACATGTCCGACGGCCGACAATTATCGATAAGCGAGTAGATATAAATTAGTAATGAGTTGGCGAGTAAAGAGTCGGTAGTGTGTGTTCGAATGGTATTGCCGCTGGGCCATAAGCGTGCGCGCAACGGCGACGGGTAGGTACTGTGGTATACGAATGTAGTAAGCGAAACTCTTCCAGCGACTTTTTTACCCGCCAAGCGAGCATCGATGCGCGAGTATTCTCTTCGATAGGTCATGTCACTGCGAGAAGAGAGTAGAGGTGATTAAGTAAGCAATATCAACATTGTATTTCTTTTACCGACATGAGACCTTCAATCTTCTTCTCCATGAGCGAGATATTGTAGGCCTGTTTTCCCTCGTTGTACGGAGCTAGGCTTCTGTATAACACCTTTGCAGTTTGTGGTCCTACTATATGCGCATTACTTATGTAGTACACTCTACGACTTAAAGGAACGCTTAGTTGGAACCCAGGGTAAATTGTAACAAGTACTGCCAAGCTTTGAGATTTGTACCTTATTTTTAATATTTAATAGGATTTGGCTGTTGTTTGACATTGTTTGGGGCTACATTTCTTTGCAAAGGATTTGTAAGCACTGTGAAGGAATCTGCAGGTAAATATGATTCCTGCTTTTGTGTTTGGTTGACCAATTTGTTAAACAAGATGAGTAAAGAAGAATAATAAAATATTTTAGTTTACAATTTATCATCAAAAAGAGTTATGAAACTTTCCTTTTAAGTGAGTTTTGCTTGGAAATAAATTAACTCAGCTTAACCGAGTAAAACATACTGCCACAAAACAGGCCAAACTTTTCAGCCACCAGAGAATGGTCGAAAAAAAAACTAGGAAAAAAAGTTCCGGACGCCAGCAGTAGCCAGGCTACGCCAGGGTATTTTTTCGATCGATAGGATGCCACTGGAACGGCCTCCTGCATATTTTAATGTCACGTTTTTGCCCCGAGCTTAGAATGCGAGGTAACTTCGATTGAAAAATCCGCGAAGCGCCTCGTCACTACCCAAGTTATTAATCACATTGCGGCGAAATCGCTGAACAAAAATCTACTATAAAAATTGTAGAATTGGCACTTTTTATCTGGTAATAGTCATTGTGATTTATGAGTTTGGTAAGAGTTAAATAACTATTACATATGGTTCACCTGCGATTCTTACTATTAGGTTTTTAGAGAGTCATGGATCTCAATTTAAATTTGAGTCGAGTAATGGCTGCGATTTCAGTCGATCGTTCTTTGTCTTTAAGCTTATTTTCAAAATTAAATGTGCTTCAAGTTATATTTCACCCGAGTTTCACCTATTGCAAAATTAACATTAATTTACGATCAAATAATAAGTAACATGGACAACATTAAAAAAAAAAAACAAATAGGATAATTTTAAGTAAGTTCTCAATAACTACATTATATACTTGACTACAAACAGTTATGGCTGCTAAATTAATTTAACGTCCCATAAAAATCACCAAGTTTTTACTGCAATATACCTGCCTTCACCGCTCACATATACTTTACACTACCGATGTATTACTACTTAGCAATAAGCAAAGTTTGGCGTGAAACACAAATGATTTTATGCCCTAAGCTATAATTTTTAGGTTTAATGTCAGTAATAATATGTAAAACTGTCAGCTTGCTCGCCTAACTTCATTCTATTTACTACAGTTCATGGAGCAGTATTTAATAAACTCGATTGTTATGGTTGGACTGTATTAGAATTTATTTCCGTCGCTTCGATAGCTCAGTTATTTACTTAAATGAAACACGGACGACGATTTAACACTATTTACTTTTCATTACACGATTAGACACTAATTACACTGACTTAAAATAGAACGGGACACATAACACACAATATTTACAGTACTTAAGACAACACATAAGAAACACATAAAAGATACATAAGATAATATTAGGGCATGACTTGCTCTTAGCTGCGCGCAAAGTGAACTGTCTCGAAGCATTTTTACCTCGGCCTTTTATAGAAAAATTATTGCACAATGATTACATCAGTTCCCGACGTCCAAGCACCTGACACCTGACACCTGCGTATCGCACCTGACACCTGTGCATTGCACCTGACACCTGCGCTTTGCGTATCGCACCTGACACCTGTGCATTGCACCTGACACCTGCGCTTTGGTAATACTATGATGCAATGTTTTTATATGAGTAGGTACATTGTAATTGATTCCCTATGGTTTTCTCGCCTCTTGCGAGCCTGACTGATCGTTTTATTAAACCTTAGGTACTAATTATCATCTATATATTACATTACTACTACATATACATTCTTCTAGCTCGTTGTCTGCAACATTTCTCCCCCCGGCGTAGCCTGCGCAGCCTCTTCTTTATGCAGTACGACGAGCTTGCTGACGGGACGCTTGAAGACGCCGGTTCTCGTTCGCACGTCGACCACCCGGATGCCGCCGTCTGGTCCCTCGTAGATCTTCTCGATGACTCCCATCGGCCACACGTTCCGTGGCAGCGTGTTGTCGACGACGATGACGACATCGCCAATCTCCAGCGGTCGGCGGATGCTCTGCGGCTCGCCGCGGGGTACCAGCGTGGGGAGGTACTCCCGCAGCCAGCGTCGCCAAAAGTGGTCGGCGAGGGCCTGGCTGGCCCGCCAAGCACGTCGGTCGGCCTCATCACAAGGCCCGGTTGAGGGTAGGCCCGTGGAGGACCCCAACAGAAAGTGGTTGGGGGTGAGGGCCTCTGGATCGGTGGGACTCACGCTAACATGAGTCAAGGGGCGCGCATTGATGGCGAACTCCGCCTCCGCGAGCAGAGTCAGCAGCACCTCTTCAGCAGGCGCCTTCTCGCGCAGTGTTGCGGCGAGGGCAGTCTTCACGGAGCGCACCAGCCGCTCCCACGCACCGCCCTGGTTGGGTGCGCCGGGAGGGATGAACCGCCACTCCATCCTGTGCAGCAGTCCTTCCTCTCGGAGCGCTGGCGCCCACTCAGCATACGCCACTCGCAGCTCCTGGTCGGCCCCTCTGAAATTAGTCCCGTTGTCCGAGTACATTAGTCGCGGCCATCCCCGGCGCGCAGCCATTCGTCTCAGCGCCATGATGGCTGAGTCCGTGCAGAGCGATGCGACGAGCTCCAGATGCACGGCGCGGGAGGTGAGACAGGTAAACAGGGCGCCCCACCTCTTCTCTCGGCGGCGGCCCACTTTTACCAACATGGGCCCGAAGTAGTCCACCCCGCAGTTGGTGAACGGACGGTGGAACGGGTCCAGGCGAGCGCGCGGCAGGTCGCCCGTGGCCGGCGGCTGTGGTGTTCCCCGCAGCTTCTTGCAGTACGCGCAGGCTCTCTCGATGGCCCGCACCGTCGGCCGCAGGTGGACGATCCAGTAGCGCTGCCGCAGGTCGTTCGTGACTCGTTCCCTGTTGGCATGTCCAGCGGCGCAATGCTCTCGCATTACGATCAGTCTACTTACCTGGTGGCGACCATCAAGGATGATTGGTCGTTTTGCCTCTACAGGCGCGTTTGAGGCATCAATACGTCCTCGCACGCGCAACAGGCCGTCCTCTAATATTGGATCCAGTCTGTATAGTCGGCTCGCTTTGGTAAGGGGGCGAGCAGACCGGATCTTGTTTATCTCATCCGCGAAGCTGTCCTGCTGTGCTTTCTGCAGGAGCTCTTTCTCGGCACGCTCTATGTGCCGATGTTCTAGGCGCGGCGTGACGCGTTGACATGCGTCTATGAATGCGAGCACGCGCGCTGCGGCGCGCACCAGCGTCTCGTATTTTGAGAAGCGGGCAGGATCGGGCAGCCAGCTGTCTCTTTCAGGGCCCGGCGCGATGTGCAGGACCTCTTCTTCCGATTCTTCCAATGCCGGTCTCCCAGGCCAGCGCTCCTCCGGCAGGTGTAAGAAGCCCGGCCCGCGGAACCAGCGGTCGGACACGCTGATCGGCGCGTCAGTGAGTCTGGTGGCGTCGTCCGCTACGTTATGCTCCGTAGGCACCCAACGCCATTCTTCTTTACTGGTGAACTCGGCGATCTCCCCCAGTCGGTGCGCGACGAACGGCGTGTACCTTTTCATGTCGTGGTGGATCCAGTGCACCACGGTGGATGAGTCTGTCCAGTAGGTCGTCCTGTCGACCTCGATGCGATGCTCTTTCTTGATAGTGTCGGCGAGTCGGGCTCCTATGACCGCGGCCTGCAGCTCCAGACGTGGTATCGTCTGAGCTCGTCGCGGCGCCACCTTCGCCTTGGCGGCGACCAGCACGACGTTGATGCTTCCGTCATCATCCGTCGTTCTCCAGTAGGCCACCGCCGCATACGCTTGTTCACTGGCATCGCATAGCACATGCAGCTCGACGCGTCGTGTCTTCCCCGTAGTGTAGCACCTGGGTAACCGAAGTGCACTCACCTCTGGCAGTTGACTCAACCAGGCCGCGAAGAGCTCGTTCTCTTCGTCCGGGATAGGCGCGTCCCATGTCGTTTGCAGGCGCCACAGGCTTTGAAGCACTATCTTCGCTCGTACGGTGAAGTGACTCAGCAGCCCCAGAGGGTCGTATATTGACATCACAGCACTGAGCGCTTCCCTCTTTGTGGGCGCACGTACTCGTTCTCGTACTTCTGTTGGAACTCGGTTCATTGATGTGTTGAATCCAAGTTCATCCCGTTCCGCGTTCCAGAACAGCCCGAGTATCTTGCTCTCAGGCTGCTCTCCTCCCAGCTGTGTCGGAGCGGTGGCGTGGAGTGCCTGGGGCACGTCGCGTAGGACCGTCGCGTCGCTGGAGCTCCAACCTCGCAGCGTGAAGCCGGCGGCCGCGTGCACCTTCCTGGTTTCTTCCACTGTCTTCCACGCCTCCTCTGGATCGCTGTAGCTTGCTACCAAGTCATCCATGTAGTGACTCTTCGTGATGGCCTCTAAGGCCCTAGGATACTCCTGGCCGTGAAGCTCCGCGTTGTGGTTGCGGACGTAGTGAGCCATGTACGGCGAACTTGCTGCACCGAAGATCATACTCTTCATCTTGTAGTGGCGCGGGGGCGATGTTCGGTCTTCTCCCCTCCACAGGAACTGCTGCGCTGGCTGGTCCTCCTGTCGTATGCTTACCCGCAGGAACATTTCTTGTATGTCCGCGGTGACCGCTACCGCCCGCTCTCTGAACCGGAACACGATCCCCGGTAGGGACAGCAGCAGGTCTGGACCTTCCAGTAGTTCATTGTTGAGGCATCTTCCATGGCTTGTTGCCGCTGCGTCGAAAACCAGTCGATGTTTTCCTGGCTTGTTCGGGTTCTGCACGGCGAAATGGGGCAGGTACCAGCAGACGTCACTCTCCTTTTCCGTTCCGTCGCATGGCACCGCGTATCCTTTTTCTAACAGGTTGTTGACCTGGTTAATGTACTGCACGGCGAAGTCCGGTGACGCGTCCATCTTCTCTTCTATTTTCCTAAGTCTTCTAAGCGCTGCTCCATAGCTTGGTGGCATGACCACGTGGTCCGTTCGCCACGGCAGTCCTACCTCGTAGCCACCATCTATCTTCCTGATGGTCCGCTGGACTATGCTGGTCGCCCTCTGGTCCGCTTCGTTCACGCGGGGTTTCTTGGCGACGCCCAGGGCTTCGATCTTGAAGTGCGCTTCGACTAAATCATGGAGTTTTTCGTCCTTCTTTTTCTCGGTCTCAACGACGTGCAGCACGTCATCTTCTTCGGTGATGACGTTTCGTGGTGCTGTTCCGTGCACCACCCATCCTAGCTTCGTGTTGGAGGCCGCTGGCTGATTGGGGCCGCCGACTCGAAGCTCTCTGGTCACTATGCACTCCCAGTGGTCCGTACCTACCAGGAGTCCCGGGCGAGCTTGCTCATAACATATTTCTTCCTTTGGCAAGTCTCGCAGGTGCTTGTGTTCCAGTAAAGTGTCCGGAATGGACTGTTGATGCAGCTTCAGGTCCTTTATGGTCCTTGCCCGAAGCTCGTGCGACCGGCCGTCCCCTCGGATGCCCCTAACTTGCACCCGTACTGCTTTGCTGTCCCGCTCTTCGGAGGACATGTTCACGCCGCGTATCTGAAGCGGCCGTGATGTCCCTTCTGCCCCGATGCTTGCCGCTAAGTCTTCATCAATGAGGGTGATGGTCGCTCCTTCGTCAAACAGAGCGTACGTCTTCACCTCCCCCCGTGACCCGGTGACTATGACGGGGCACATTTTCAACAGTACCTTCTTGGGGCCGGCGGCAGACTTGGTTGCTACCGACAGTACTGACTCTTCCTTGGCGGGTTCTGCAGCAGCCTTCGCAGTCGTCGCTTCCTCCTTGGTTCCTCCCTTCTCTTGATGCAGGGAGGCATGATGAGGTCGGCGGCACTGATTAATGCCACATACTTTGGCCTTACAGCTGAAGCGCCTGTGCTTCTTTTCAGCACACCGAAAACATATGCCATTTGCCTTGACGTATTCCCACCGCTGGTCGACACTCATTTCCTTATATTTAGGACACTTGGTTAGAACATGGTCACGCTTACAGTTCGGACACTGACCTTTTTCCTCTGTGTTCTCGACGGCTGTGTAGACGGGGCTGACCTTCTTCTTGGAGGTCACGGGCTGCCTGGTCTCCTTCTTCTGTGCTGCGGGCGCGGTGCTGGCAGGCGGGGCGTATGTGTACCGCAGCGCTCTATCCGCTTCCCGCATCAGAAAGCGAGACAGCATCACTATCTCCGGCTCCGTCGTGTCGTCGTTGTCACAGGCGTAGTCGCACCATCTTGATCGTATGTGCGGACTCAGTTTCTCCAATATTTCGCGTGTCAAGAGCGGATTGTAGAGATATCCCCGGCGGTCGACCGATTTTATGACACTGACCGTATTTTGTACCTTTATCGCAAAATTATTTAAGTCAGCAGCCGATGCCGTGGGCTTCTGCATCTTCTTGAGTTTCTCGATGGCGCGGTCGATGAGGACTTCCGGTCGTCCAAAGCACTGCTCTAATGTCTTCATTATGACATCGGGGTCGGTTGCTGTATGTAGGAGGGCAGCCACTGCCTCCCTTGCCTCTCCTTTTAGGCAACTCCTAAGCCGCTGTATGTTCTCTGCTGCCGATATACTATACATGTTCGTGGTATCCTTTACGGCCGCCTTGAAAGGCAGCCACTCGTTGACAGCACCGGAGAAAGCAGGTAAGTCTGTATGCCGTAGTCGGGGCCGTGCCATCCTTTCCAGAGTCGCTGCCAAATTGTCAATGCTATTCCTGTGCCTCGTTGGCGTCGGCGACCTACCCCGTGGCGTGTCGAATTTAATCTGCCTCTCCTCTCGTGGGGGCGCAGCGTCCCCCTCCCCCCGTGATCTGAGGGGATTCGTTTGAAGCCATTCATCCACTCTATTGTGGTGGCTCTCCTCCTGGGCGATGAGGTTATCATCACGCAGGCTCTCCTGATCATCCTGTATTACAGATACTTCTGCGGCTAGCCTTCTCTTGACCAGGTCCGCTTCCAGGTCTAGACTCTTCTTTTGGATGGTTGCTAGCTTCTCTGCAGCCTCCAGCTCGGCCAGCCTTAACCGCGTTGTAATGCTGTTCGTTGACCTCTGTGACCTTTGTGACCGGGCGGGTGACCTCGTCCTATGTTTATGATCTTTACTGAGAAGTAGTGCTGATGACGGCCCTGCTTCGGTCAGGTCGGCCGTCGTAAGGGGCGCGGTATTAAGTCGCGATGTCACAGCACTTTGCTCACCCGTTACAGCTGGTGAGGCGGGCGGCTCCAGTGAAATCCTCCGTAGTCTCTCCCTTTGAATCCGTTCCGCTTCCCGGCGGAGAACTGCATCCCGTTGCTCCTCAGCCCTCATCTCTAGGGCGCGCCGCCTCTGGTCCTCCATCTCTGCAGCGACACCCTGACTGCGGGTGACCACCATACTGCACTTGGACTTGAAGCGGGGAACACGGCGTACTACAGCTCGATAGCCAGTAGCAGACTCGACCAGACTCGTTTACTACGACGTTCCACGTATATTTAACCGCGCACTTACTATGACGTCACTATATACTCGACTTGTCCTTTATATACCGCGACGGCACTTACTATACGACGACACGGCGTGCACTATTTATTTACGCGACGCTTATATTATTTACCGCGACTCGAACAGACTTTATTTAACACGGCACTAGCTAACGACGTTGTTCGTAATCGACTTATATACGAAACAACCATATAACGGTATATAACACGTATGTAGTTAGCTATGACACATTTGACAATCACTTTACACGCAACAGATCTACTAGCCCTCTTTACGCGTTTTACAGTCGTAATTATAGACGCACTGATTGTCTTATCGCGGCACAATTATTGTTCAAACACTCGCGATACACTTTAAGTTATATTGTTCAGTACTTACAATTTTATGTGCCCGTTCACAACACTTTATTTGCACTAAATACGTTTATATACTTATGACTTCTTATCCGGTGCAAAGGACCAAATGTTATGGTTGCTTCTCTTGCTTATCCGGCTCGAAAGGACCAAATGTTATGGTTGGACTGTATTAGAATTTATTTCCGTCGCTTCGATAGCTCAGTTATTTACTTAAATGAAACACGGACGACGATTTAACACTATTTACTTTTCATTACACGATTAGACACTAATTACACTGACTTAAAATAGAACGGGACACATAACACACAATATTTACAGTACTTAAGACAACACATAAGAAACACATAAAAGATACATAAGATAATATTAGGGCATGACTTGCTCTTAGCTGCGCGCAAAGTGAACTGTCTCGAAGCATTTTTACCTCGGCCTTTTATAGAAAAATTATTGCACAATGATTACATCAGTTCCCGACGTCCAAGCACCTGACACCTGACACCTGCGTATCGCACCTGACACCTGTGCATTGCACCTGACACCTGCGCTTTGCGTATCGCACCTGACACCTGTGCATTGCACCTGACACCTGCGCTTTGGTAATACTATGATGCAATGTTTTTATATGAGTAGGTACATTGTAATTGATTCCCTATGGTTTTCTCGCCTCTTGCGAGCCTGACTGATCGTTTTATTAAACCTTAGGTACTAATTATCATCTATACATTACATTACTACTACATATACATTCTTCTAGCTCGTTGTCTGCAACATCGATATTATAGCACACGTACGAGAAAATCTTTCAAGCGAACACAGCGAGCTGTTACGATACAAACTAGGATTACGACTATGTGTTTGAGGAAGAAAATATTGTATGACCACAACAGACTGGTGCAGTGAAGAGTACATTTTAAACTACGTTATTGCACTCCAACAATACGATACTCGAGGTACTATGCCTTCATTTTATTGATAAATCCTTGGGGAAATAGATTCAAACGCATTCTATTGTAACATCAGGTGTCTGTTATGCCAATTAATTAGCACACAAATTAGCTAACAGACTGTCAAAATGTTAATTGCTGAGAATGGCTAACTGAAATAGCAACGGCCAATTATGTCACTTGAAATGTCCTAGACAACCTGTTAATGATTATATTAATTAGCCTTTCAGAAATCAGGCGAAAATTCAGTGCTAAAGAAAAAATTGGCTATCTATCTCTATCCCTTCTTTTACAGGCGAAGTGCGTGAAAAGGGTAGTTTATTGCAGACTGGCTAACTATACTTACGCGTCAAAATTGCTAGATCACTCTCCAGAATTCTATATATTCTACCTACTTTTTTCAACCAAGTAAGGAAATAAGGGGAAAAAATACCACATACACCTTGTCATCAATATTTCTATGACAACCCTAAACTACATGTTCCGTCATTCCAACGGTGAACGGCGGAGGGGAATTGGCGGAAATTGCACTCAATTGAAGGCATCGTCCCTAGCCTACAAATTACGAATGTACAGCAAGTTGGAGCTATGACTAGGGATGTGCCTATCTATGGCTCGTACGTGACAACGGGAATCAAATCCGCTATACGTAGGTTGTTGTTGACTGAGGGCTTTTTCAGTGATTGGGAAGGGAGGATTTTACTGTAACTTTGCGCTTTTTTCTCGTACAATTTATCACGTATTGGATTTATTGATGGGTATTGACTCGTTGGTCTTGTGGTGGCAAGCGTGACTGCTATGCTTGAATTCGATTCCTGTCAGTAAGATAAATAGCGTTGAATTTTGCATGTAACAAACTGTTATTTGGATTCATCATTCGCAGCCATGTTCCATCCACTTGTGAGTATAGGAGCTGCAGCTGGTGCTGCTGGTTCAGGAGTTGCAGTGGTTTGGGAATGGTGTGGGTATATGAGCTGCAGCTGGTGCTGCTGGTTCAGGAGTTGCAGTGGTTTGGGAATGGTGTGGCGGGCTTGCTAAGCATAGACCTTCTCCCTTTTGTATCATTCTTCCGTGGTTTGCGCGAGTCGCAACCAGTTCTTACCTACGGTTTTCTGAATATTATCCAGCCGATTGGCTGTTGGTTTACCAAAATTTCTTCTACCGTCCCTCGGTAATCATTTAGGGAGGGCTCTACTCCACTTGCCATCAATTCGTCTTGCCAAGTGTCCTGGATATCTCCACTTCGGGGCCGCTACCCATAATCCGAGATCCTGGACTATGTCAGATTTGTGAGTTACGGACTTGATCTTCTAGCGATAGGCCTAATATGGCTCGCTCCATAACCCTTTGTGCTACCTTCATTTTGTATACAATATCTTTATTGAGCGCAGCTTATTTAAATTATTTTTGTGTGCCTTCTTTAAACTATACAGAACAATTTCCATCTCAGCATACCATAATAATTCAAACCGTAGCCGCGTAGTTCCTAAAATCTATTAATAGTTTTCCAGAACATTCTTAAGCTTAATCTTAGAGCCAGTCGTTCAAGCTAACTTATAGTATTTCCGAACTTTCAAACTGTTATCAAAGTTCACGTTTAATATGCCCTAGGAACTACTTAGTATCACGAGCCGAGAGAGGGTTTAATGAGCTCTTTGGAGCAGAAAGCGGTTAAATTTATGAGAGTACTGCAACTATAAATTGCGGTTGTGCCTGTATACTGGTTATCAGGTTACGTACGATATTATATTGGTTGATGGTTTCATATAATATTTTTAATATCTGAGTAGCGCCAGAGACAACGTTACAAAAAGATCAGCAGCGACATCTATGGCGCAAATGGAATACTAAAAATCCTGCATCGCGCAATCAAAATAATCCGTAAGTTAAGCACAATATATGTAATAACCAACAACAATAACAAGACAACAATTACTATAGAGAAGTAGCTCACCATACACAACACCCGTTTGGTCGGAGGATTCTCTCTTTTTAATGTGGGATGAAGAAATTACACCATGTTCCTCACTTTTCCAAACCCGCAAAAGCATATCTTCAAATTCGCCCGTGTTCTTGAGCGGACACTCGCGATGGACGGCCAACGCTCGTGGTATCTGTTTCTGGAAATGAAAAGTACCGCTAACTAACGCGGATCATCCGCGTCCGCGAGGGTTCCGTAATTCCGTTGCAGATGGAAAAGTGGATGTTGAAATACACTATAGTTAAATGTACTGCTAAAGACTAATGGACTACAGTCTTGAGCTTAGTTTATAACGTGACATTGAAAATTTATTGTAAATAACTTGTATCGAGGCCGAAATGGTGACAGACAGAGAAAAATCGAAAGGAGTTTGCCCCAAAATGGGACACATTAGGCTCAAAATAAATAAATAAAATTGCTAAACTAATGAAACTAAATAAAAACTTGTAAAATGTTTCAATTCTATTTTGTGTAAAATATTTAGCACGGTTACAGTAAGATTAAGATATTTTCTTTAAAAGTGTATCAATATTTAAAAAAAATATCAACTCCGCAGACGGGGCTCTTGATATTTATCCAAATACAGAGGAAGAATTGGAATGTAGACCATGATCCATTGCATCCTAGTAGTAGCAAGAGAACCAAGAAGGCTGCCAGAATTCTTAAAGAGAACTTTTCTACCTAGTGGAAGTAAATAGTAAAAAAAAATAAGGAAAAAACTACTTATTTGCACATTAGTGTAAAATTAAGAAAGTTAAACCATTCAAACGAAAAAAAAACCTTAACATCAAATAAACAGACTAACATTTATTCAAATTTAATCAACAAGCAAAAATTTCTGTTCAAGCCAGACGGTCACATGAGCGAAACCGAGGTTAATGGCTAGTGCAATAAATTTCCCACCCAATTTAATTACGGCCATTTAAAATACTACGAAATACGTTTACGAGCTACGAGCGACGATATTACGAGCCCCACACAACGTTAACATAAAAAAAAATGAATGAAACAAGTTAAAACGAAATGTTCATAATGAATGTTGTACACTACACAACGCATGGCAATTACGTCGTGTTACTACATTTGCCGCGTAGCAACCGCTACGCCGTAGGTATTCGTAGCAGATGTAGTGTAGCCATAACTACGCGGGTACATTACGCTTCGAGTCGAATCGTTTCGGTGAAATATTTGTATTACTGTGGGCACCTTTCACTCTGCCTTTATTGGTATTTCGTGCTAACATAACATCACGCTAATGATCCGTAAAGGGGTAAGCAGAGTTTGCAGAGCTACCCAAATCTCCATTGACATAAAATAATAACGGGGTTTGATATAATTATTATACAGCTACAGAAGCTGTACCATTGTTTCCTTTAGTTAATAATTCAACAATACCCGTTTCCTATTGTCATCATTTACGACTCGTGGTACGATAGGCTGGTTTATGTACTTCGTTGATGTTTTCCTTAAACTTGAGAACAACTTGAGAATTTCAAAATTAAACGACCTTTTAGTATTGAGCCGGTTGATAAATTACGACAACCGGTTTAGTTGAGGTAACTCAATAGAACTTCTGATAAAATGGCAACTCTTTGAATTATTTAAGTAACGAAGTTAGCCAAAGTAATCATTGACTTTGGCGAGGGTATCTACGCATAATAAATGCAATTTAAATATTTCTCCCTTTTGTTTTGAAAGTGTTGTAGTATCAGCCTGCTAATGGGATGCATTTAAAATCCAAAAGTGGCAAAATAAATGATCGCTGCGCATTGAACAATCAACCAGCGAATATTTTGATTAAGATACGAGTTATTTGATAAAGCAGATACAAGATATAGAGAGGCTTAGAATATTATTTATATTATTATTATTATTTATATTATTTATTTAGTGATCGAATTTAATTATTACATTACCTTCTGCAAATGAGGAAGCTCTTGGCAAAATAATAACAGCCGGTCGGGTCGATCTTTAGGTTAAGCCGTGCTTGCCTAGGTTGGTCTGTGGATGGGTGACCGCCCAATACATACCGATTTTCCTCCGTGCCTCGGAAAGCACGTTAAGCCGTTGTTCCCGGTTGTCATCTATAGATCTTTGACAGTCGTTACAGGTAGTCAGTTGCTCAAAATGCCTGACAACCTGTCCCACCAAGGGGTATTACCCAGTACTAACTGGGTTGTGGAGGTCAGATAGGCAATCGCTCCATGTAAAATACTGGTACTCAGCTGCATCCAGTTAGACTAGAAGCTGACCCCAACATAATTGAAAAAAGATAAAATAGTTAGTAGTAGTTAGAAGATAAATGATTGCTTGTAAGAGCTGTTTGTGAATCACTTTGAGATAACGGAGGCTTCTAAATAAATAAATATTTGACTGATAGTGTCTAATAGAGCATCTAGTTTCCTAGTTACCATTTACATTACCATCTACATTTAATTGGCGATTGAACGTTTGCTGGCGGTGTAATTGGCGATGATGAATACTTTCTGCAAATCTACCAAGTATAGTTTTGCCCCCTTTTGGGCGAAACGTGGGCGTACTAAGTAGGAAGTGTCTGCCTACCCTTTCGGGGAAAAGCAGACGTGATCGCAATGTGAATGGCATTCCCAGCGTACGCTTAACACATTATCACTCACATCTGAGACGTGATATTTATGGATGACAGCATGATTTTTTTCATTATTTGAATCAAACTATTAATGCACACATAACATCACGTAAGTTAAGGCAGAGGTACCGCGGCCCTGGAACACAAAGGGCAAAAGAAGGAACATGGATGGGTTTTAGTCAGTAAAATTCTGACACTCTCTCCTGCTCAGCCCAGAGCGGGAGGAGTTATTTGATGATTCCCCATCCTAAAAAAAAAAGGTAAGGTAGAGGTGTATCTTACAGTAACCCACATTGCGCCAGATATGTTTTAACTCTTCGTGTGCCGGAACGTAGATCTACGAGAGACACAATAGCTTTTTAATTGTGTCTTTATACTCGGCATACGAAAGGTTAAGTCCCATTTTATTGAGGGCAAGCTGTTGACATCAATCGGTCACAAATCCAGACTCCGTAGCTGCTACAGAGAAATTCCTAATGGAAAAACCAAATAAAACTTTGCCCGTCCGAGAAATCGAACCCAGGACCTCTTGCTCAGCTGTCGCGCTTGCGACCACTAGACCAACGAGGCAGTCTTGTTCTTATCAACATTTAAATGTCATGGATTCCCGCAAAGTAACGCCTAATTCTAAAACTTAAAACACGAGCATTTTAAACAAATGAACTTGTGATTTTTCTGTCAATTTCTTCAGATATGTCTAAACCCAAAACAACTGCAAATACATAGCAGTATCTGCAACCAATATAGCAGTTTCTACCGACATAAACCGGTTTGCAGTCAGTCTGTCCGTAATTCATGTCGCACGTGCCGCGGCGGCAAATGCAATTTGGTCGCAGATATACAAGTCTACGCGATTAGTGATCGCAATTTGTGGACTGTGCTCTTTGGTCGAAGTAGGTACGTTTGGAAGGTACTTTTTTAATGTTTATTCTTGTCTGCCCTTTATTAATTTGTTGTTAGTAATACCTGGGTTCAAATCCCAGGTCGAGCAAGGTGTTATTAGGTTTTTCCATCGAGAATTTTTCAGTAGCAATCGCGGAGTCTGGATTTGTGGCCAGTTGATGGCAATATACTCGCCCCATATTACATGGGACTGAAAACAGCTGGCATAATGTGGGTGTACTATACCCCTCTGCCTAACCCTTCGGGGGTTACAGGCGTGGTGTTATGTTATGTTGTAAGATGAAATGTAGCGATTTTACATAGGTATGTATTATATGGGTACACGAAGTAGGAACTCACGTCTTTTACCATGGAGGTATGCAGAAACTACTGAATGCTACCAGCGACGATCCTTACACAGTATTTTTGTATCGATTTGTATTACAAAATTATTGCGGTCTACCATCATCTGTTTTTTCGACAGAACTTGACGTGAAATATGAATGTTCTTATTGCATAAAGACGGAACATTATGATATACAGGACGTATCTAATTGTCTAAGTTTCTATGCAGATTTCAATCACCGTTGTAGCACATGAAGTAGCCTAATGGTACTTCGAATTTATGATAAAAAGTTTATTTCGTAAAATGAATCCTATGAAACTCATACATGGGTGTCAGTCTCTGACTAAAGCTCGGTATGTGAGCGCTCGGGTACTGAACAATAAGTTGAACCATTTTTGCGAAACACAATACTTGACTTTATACCATAAACACCAATAACTGTAACGCGGCTCGAGTAAATTTTCGTAACAATTTGAAACACGAGTTTATCTTCAAAAATTGCTTTTATCGCTCACCCGAGCGAACTCCGGAGTTTGTTCGTTGGCGTTCGGTAATAACTTTACAAACAGAGTTACCCGTCACGATCCAGCCCTTATTCACTCACTATACACTGTATTATGAAATTCTCCATTTACAGACATAAAACTCGTCGGGTGCGACATAAAGTTTTATTTTTACTACACTTCCGTGCGTTTTCATAAATGTTGAGAGCGGGTGTGAGAGGTCGCGTTTACGTTTGTGTTGATGAATTTTCTTAATGAAAATCTTTTGTGGGTGCGTCCTTATTACATTTACGCATGAAGTCTAAGCTTTAAAGATAAAAGGTAGCAAATTGGGGAGATCGTAAACATTTTTGGCTGAAAACTCTGCCTTGGAAAGGGAATACAAAACGTTGAGTATCTCTGCGCGCCTGGCAGAGATATTCAATTGAGCGTCAATCATTCTGAAGTGAAGCCCGACACTTGATGGTTTCACGTTACGCTTGAATAGTTCATGCTTCGCGTGATAGATGGCGCTGTCGCCGTTCTTGGGCATCATATGTTAGGCTTCACAGGACACTCGAGAGTGGTTCGGTTTTTACTCTATTTTCTTTTGTACGCCACATCAATCAAATTGGAATTAGTTTGTGTTACGCTATTCAAAAAAAAAAAGAACTTAAAATGATTGGCCTATTCGTTCTCAAAATAAGTATAACATTGATGCAAGCTCATCACAAATAAGCTTGAAGAAAATATAATTTAACTGCAAAAGATATAACAAAAATGCCAACTATCCAAAAACTGCTGATCAAATCTTCTTTATATGAAATAAGTTTAGTTTGCAAATAAAAATCGAACGTAAGCCATCTAGTTTGATAGCCTCATCTAGATAGCCCAGAAAACTAATTTATCTTCTGATAGTAAACGATTTAATCTAGCCAATCCCACCGTACGAGCCACTTACCCGTTTTAGACCACGTCAAGCTGTAAAAAAGCCATTTCGTAACACCCATATATACTAAAATAATGTACCTATATGCACACCGGTCGTCTTTGTTTAACGGCAGTGAAGCGAGAGGTGCTAAAATGAAGCATACCTACAAGTACTTACCCACATGTAAACTGGATGCAGAAATGTAAAAGTAATGACAGATTTCTGTTCTTTTAAAGCCTCATAAAAGCTTTTAACTTTAACGTGCAACTGAGTAGCTTTGTCCCCAGTTCCTGACTTATTTTGGCCAGTGAGCGATGAAAGGAAAAGACAAACATAAATGGTTACTTTAGAAGTAAATTGCTAGCCATAGTTGAACTTGGAGATCTCTTTTTTTAGGGTTCCGTAGCCAACAAGGACCCTTATAGTTTAGCCATGTCCGTCTGTCTGTCTGCCCGCAGCTTAGCTCAAATTCTCTTAGTACTAGTAAGCTGTAATTTAGCATGAATATACAGATTAGTTAATCGAAAAGTATTTTTTTAAGGTACCTCCTGTACACGTTAAGTGGGCATTTTTCTCGCGTACCCCAAAGTGTAGGACAGTGGTCGTCACACTTTTCTGGTGAAGGGCCACTTAGGACAATGTGAGGTATCATTGCAGGCCGCACAGTCTTGTATCATTTAGTTGACAGTGCCAATCAATTGACATATTTTTATCAGCTGTCAAATCGCGATTGCCCTATTGATTTTGTATGGCAATTGTTACCTGTGACATATTAATAAGTTAAATCTTGATTTGCAAACTCAATGAACTAATTAGCAAACAATTAACAGGCACAAAGAACACCCAGACGCACGGAACAAAACAAAGTGGATTACAAAAATATTTGGCTCGGATAAGAATCGAACCCACGAACACCCGGTCACAGATATTATAATACTTCGTACAGATACCCAATCCCGTACAAAGAAATGATACCTCGCTAAGTCTGGCTATTGCTCGGGCTATTTTCTTTCCTCCATTTTTTCAACAGATGGCAGCACCATCGTCTCACTAATTACCAGAGGCTGTAGTTTTACAACGCCATCTAGGACTCAGCCTAGATACTAGGTGGCATCGATACTAAGTGCCATCGATACTACTAGGTGGCGCTGCTTTTATATAGAATCTCTACATCGCGATCGCACCGGGCGTTCAAGGGCAAGTAGGTAATACTAAAACAACAAAAAATATCTCTAGTTGGCGGAACGGTTTCATTTGTGTGACTGAGCTAACAAACATCTCGCTGCAAATGCGACTTCATGATTGTGTTCTTAATTAAGCATTTGATAGGTGTTTCAATAAGAATTATTATTTTTTACACTTTTGCAATGGGCAGATCAGTGTAAGTCTGTATGTTGAACAAAATATGATTCGCGACCGTAACACGTACACACGGCTACACATGAAGCTATACATTTCCAGTATAAGCTGACATCGCATTGTACGGAAATCATATACAATGCGAGATCAGCGTAAACTGGAAATGTATAGCTTGATGTGTAGCCGTGTGTATATGTGTTTACAAAATTATTAATAATTTTAAATCGTCAATACAATCCCATTGAATAACTATTTCATGAAAAAGTCATTCAAAGGGATTATATGAGCTTAAATTGTATTGATAATTTTAATGATTACAATTCTGTAACTAAGTACGTACACACGGCTACACATCAAGCTATACATTTCCAGTGTAAGCTGACCTCGCATTGTACGAAAATCCTATACAATGAGAGATCAGCGTAAACTGGAAATTGATAGCTTGATGTGTAGCCGTGTGTACATGTTACGGCCGCGAGTCATATTTTAATCAACACACAACCTGACACCGACCTGCAAATTGGTAAAAACGTAAGAAAAAATAGTGCGCTATTTGTGCAGCTTTATGTTAGATGTTCCGAGCCACCATAAAGTTTGCAGATCAGTGAGCAGTTGCAGCTCATACTACACAAATAGTACCTCATATTACTCAAATCAATCAAATCTATTAATTTGCTTTTAATTTAATGTAGTTACTACGGCAAGGAAATGAAATGAAATAGGTGGATACTAGGAGTAGGAGGATGAAAGCTGGAAATAGGTACTTACTAAGTACATATCTACATAAATAAATAAAACGAACGGAATAATTTTATAAAATATTTTAATTTTAATACTTCAATCAAGTACCTAACTTATCTAAACTATTATTATAGTGACCAAAGACAGCTGATGTAAATGCATCTAACGCACCACGAGCGTTGAGGTCAATGCCCGCATTCTGTCAGCAAGCGTCGCACGGCCTTGCGCCCGTGTTTGTATTAGCGGCCTTGTAGTTGGATTTTTTATAACCATATCATAACATTCATAAAATCATAACAGTCGTTTAGACGTGACCATATCAGAAAAAAAAATGTTTTGTTCTTGTTTCATTAATATGTTTTCGATATTGGTTCGTAACATGACGTGGTAAAGATTCGCTAGGTAATTTAATTTGACCCCGGCATACGTATACAGAATGAGTTTTGGAGATAGCCATCTTTATGAATTAAAGAAAAGTTGTCGAAGGAGTTCAACCCTTGATTTTGACAAACACTATTTAAAGCTGCATCATTAGAATTTTGAAAAAATCCAATTCTAGAAATCGCACTAGTTGATTAGCCAAATAAATGGTTTAGAGTAGCTTTTAAGCTTATCAGGCCATTAAATAGTTATTTATTTTGCAGAATTCTTATTTTGGATTTTGATTTATTCGATTTCTTTCTTGATTTACAGTAATCATTTAGTTTCACTTCAAAGAATTTTCTAATTAAAAAATCAATGTGATTAAAATCATGGTAATCATTGGGAAGGTATATTTGAATTTTTTTCACTAAAACAGACAACAAATTGATTTTGTGAATTACGGTAATGCTATCTTTAAATAAATCAAGTATTTTTTTTACTAAATCATAAAAAAAATCACTTGGAGTTTTAAGACTTAGAATAAGTTTTGTTAATCAACAACTTCATTATTAGTCAAAACACTTTTGCAGGCAATACAATCAAAATGTTCTATACACACCTTGCCTAACCAGCCAGCAAAATACACATAACAATATAATGACATACAAAATAATATAATTACATACAAAAAATTTTTTCTGCCTCACTCCACTGCCTTTTAGTTTTTTTTAATTGCATAATTGTCAAAATTTTTGACTTTGAATTTTTAACTTTTAAACTGATGTTTTTCTAAATTTATTATGTTATTAGTTTAACCACAATTTTTTTTTTCAGTCTGTAGTATTTGGTTTTTTCTCTTTTGATCAACTTGGAGGACATTTGAAGGCTCATTTTTAATCTCTTGCACTTCGGGGTGTCAGTTGATTTCCTTTTCTTTGGTGTGTCAAAACATAAAGGTGCGCTAGGTTCAGTAGGTTCTTCAACGTTCGAACTGTTACTAGTCCACACTGTGACTTGTACACTTTGGTTAGGGTCAAAACTTTCAGTACAGGTGAAGTTTCTTGAGCTAAAAAAACAGGTATAAAGGTAAGCTAAACTTATGTTACAAACTATTGACGACTTGTAAGAACAGTTCTTGTCATTCTTAAAACTTACAAACAGAATTCCCTAAAAATGAAGGTAGGTACAATTGTGATTATCTCAAAAAATACCTTGTGATGTTGATGGACATGGTGAATGTGGCGTCATGACCAAGAATTGCTCATCGTTGTAGTTTTGAGGCACTGCTGTTTTAGATAATCTTTGCCTTTTGCCAGTTTCATTCTGAATAAATTTATCAACCAAATGTGTAATACACAGGTATCTGTTCCGCAGTTCCTGATGATTAAGGTGAGCTATCGTCATGTTTCCTAAAATAAAAAACATTATGTTATTGACTAATAAACGGCCACATTTTAGATGAATATTATAAAAACAATTTGGAGTACCCATTGGCTATAGACGTTAGTATTATATTCTCTGTGTTATATCTGTGGCTATCATAAACATATTTTATTTTCTAGAGCCTATAACACACAATACTTAATAATGTTACACTATATTTGATCATACTATGCACTCCTAAGTTAATTAGTTAGCGCAATTAGTAGTAAATTGAGGATCTGTTTGAGTACTGGAGACTTAACACCAGTGGTTATAACATTGAATGTGTTTTTCATTTAAAGTATCTCACAAGTGACTACATAATATTTATACACTTACCACAATTGCTCAACCAAACGACTTGCATGTCGAGTTGGAAACCGAAACAATAAAAAACCTTTCGATGTATTATTACACTTTAAATATGAGCACTTGACAGGAGGCATATTGAGTGTATACTTTTTAAATCAAAATCTGAAGTTTTAACTAGCTTAAGTCGTCGTATGTGCAAGATTCGTCGTTGTCTAGTATCCAGGGTCCAGGTCTATTCATAGGGGGGGTGTCTTTTCCAAAATCCGTATTCGAAGCCAGGTCGGTTATAAGAAAACAAAAACACATTCGAAGTAGAAGAAAATAGTCAACAACTTTACTGCTAATATGTCAGACATGACGGAACAAAATTGACAGACAGAGTAACTACCTACTTTTAAAACGTTTCGTGTAATTTAAAGTTCCGGGTTCAGTAAAATGAAAAAGAAATATAATTATGTACCATAAACATGTTAAAACATTTCTTATATGTCTATTCTTTGAACAGTAATAGATTTAAAAAATATTTGAATTTACTTATAATGAAACAACTAAACGTAATTATGTAACGATTCTGGTTATAGTGTATGTGACAAATTGAGTTAAACGCCATCTATTGCAAAAAGCTCGAAACAAAATGGAAAACAGATAACTACTTTATCATTCTATGGGTTCGCATGGAAGTAAAAGTCTTCAGTTATCTTTTTTGTCGAAATTACGTGATTTTTGAGTGTAAATAGATAAATAAGCATTAAACAAAGAAGTTCTGATTTTTACTAATGTTACTTCAGCCAAAACCTGCCGTTTAACGCATTTTAGTGGTTGTTAATTTCTTTACTGTTACCTATGCTGCCATCTATGATTTTTTTTCATGAACTAATTATAATTTGTTCGAGTTGAGACCCCATGACCCGGTGCAACGATAGTGGTAAGGCAACCGCTATAACCGGTAAAGCCGGGCCGTCAATTAATGTTATATTTAACAAATTAGAGAACGTAGTAGCATTAGGAATAAATAGGAATAGGCGTGAATACATTAATAAATACCTGAACTGTGGTAAGTATATCAGTATTTAGGTATTTTTACTACTAGTAGGTACCTATCATGTAATTTAAGTATTATAGTGTTACACATTTTTAATTATTTCTTTTATGTTGGCATTCAATTCTCATTGTGTCTTTTAAATGAGTGGAAAGACGATTGCGGTATTTATTCTTCAAAAAGTTCATTTTGGAAAATGAAGCTTCACAAAGATAAGTCGAAGAAAATATTGTCAAACTAATTATGCGCAGTCTC
The DNA here is from genome assembly GCA_947578425.1 of Eugnorisma glareosa. NCBI lineage: Eukaryota > Metazoa > Arthropoda > Insecta > Lepidoptera > Noctuidae > Eugnorisma > Eugnorisma glareosa. Next base: position 10,453,439 of record OX387963.1, read on the forward strand.
AAAAACTTTTATTCATATTAGGCTCATTTTTTCCAAAATTCAATGTGTTCCTTTCATTCAACTAAATTCATTCATTCAGCAACTGAATTTTGATATTATCTACTAAAATTATTTCGTTTGTTGCGGGCCGCTGTTTGACGACCACTGGTCTAGGATAGGTTGGGTAGGTCTAAAAAAATATTGCGAGTTTGTTTAAATTATTTTTAGATTATGGGATTGTTTGTGGAATATTAAGCTCTATAGTGCTAATTTTGGTTAGTCTCAAGTGTCCCCCCCTCTACCAGCGAAACGGTTGTGTTTGGGTGTGTGAAACATTTACGGTGGTAGTATATACAACGAATATAAAGAAAAACTATCACAACTAAGTAGGCTTTACAAATTTACTAGTAATGGTCGACCAACTTACAAAATGTGCTTGGATTACATATTTTCCCCAAACATAATGTATGGAAGCGCAGGAGCCAATTGCTTAATCGCTGCGCCAAAACAGCTAGCTGCCTGTTCGTTTCTATGTTGGTCGACTTCCAGTGCAGCTGAATTCTGATTATTTATCTGACCTCCACGACTGATTGTGATTTCCAAATAAAGATTTTGTTTATGATATTTAAATTATACCATTCAGATTATTCTCGTCAACACAATAAAGGTATCAATTTATCATTCAGATTTCAGAATATCAGAATATCCGAATATCCAATTGCAGATGGGCTGAAATCGATACGCGTAATCCAATTAGGATATAAAAATACAGCGAAACATAGTATTGAAGGGGTGTCAATTATGGAATAGTATCTATTTCCGTAGGGAACTCGATTGGTAAATGAACGATTTAATCGATTCTGTATCGAGTCGCGTTCATAATTGGGATCGCAAAGTTTCCTGATGTTTGTCCACTAGTGATAGCTCTGGGTATGTAATATAATATTTGCGTGACCCAATTAATTGGTTTCTTAATTCGTGTTGTGTTTGTTTTTTAGTTCAAGGATTTTCCGACAGTGGGGATTCGATAAGTTTGCTAATAGGATTGTCAATATTTTTCTGAGAGATGTCCAATGATATATTTTTGTAATGACGGACAGGTACTAATCATTTCGCGATTAGGTTGTTTTGTCTATGATTATTATTCCTTTATTCATCTCACTCTCACTCATTCACTCTTTAAAAATTAACTTAAACTTACATAAGTAAAGTAACTTTATACATTATTAATTAATAACTATTCAATAAACTAACAACAAACTATAAAAGGGCATCAAAAACCTTTATTCGTAATATAGTTAACATTCTTAAATACTTCTACCTAAAAAAAAATATTTAAAAATATAAAAAAATAGTAGCCTAAGATTATTATTATAATCCAAGAATCTACATGGATATTTATAATTAACTATTATTTAAACATCCACCATGATGACAGTTCCACACATGCTCTTCCTTTCATTGTATAAAGCAACTGTCATGTTATCAAACTCTGAAACCATAAAATAAAGACATTGAACTCTTCAGTGTCGCTTACAAATCTATAATTTACGCTGCAATCAACACAAGTAGCTGGGGAGCGATATATTCCGTCGTAGTATTCCTGGAAACAAAGTGAGACAAAAATAGTTTCTTTTGAAACAGGTTGCTTTAAATTGCCTTTATGTAGGATTCCCCGTATATCAGAGTTTTACTTGGCATAAGTGTCACGTTTCTGTCCTCCCTTTAATCATGGGGTTTCTTTGATTTAATATACTAGTAACAGCCTGTTATTTAGTATGATACTTATACGGCTTAATCGACATAAATACATGATATTTTCTATCGAAGAATACACCTGTCATTGCAAGCTTATCTGTATTGGGTGTATTGTGTGATAGTAGGACGAACTTATGGCCATTGATTGGGCAAAGTTCCAATATTGGATGGAACAATTCATCTAACGGCAGCGACTATATTTTTTGGGGATCTACTTTTTCGATTCCGATAAGAATATACGACTTAATACCGATGAATTGTTGACGACAGATGGCAGACGTTTGCGATGTTGTGTGCCAGATATTGTAACAAAAGCAATTATAAAAACGAAATTATAAAAAAGAGTGCGTAACGATTGTATTAAACGGTGTATAAATCTGAAAGATGCAAATAAGATGTCAGAACGTCACGTTTACATAGGGAAGAACGTGACGTAATACAAAAAATGTATGTAAAAACATAAAAACACATGTCGTACCTTTTATTTGCATGCGTGAAAGTGCAGACAAGCGGATGAAACAACACTCCATTTGCTGCCTCGCAATCACGAGGGCTCTCAACTGTTCCCACGTTCCATTAGACATTGCCCCAATTTGTAAAGACTTCCATCCCACTCCACCTTTAGCAAAAAGAAGAGAAAAGATGGAAATGTATTTATTATTTTACAGAGGTCAAGGATTTAAGATTATACCGGGAGTTTTTGTAGACTCCGTAATGAATGAGACGTGAAAGCTTACCTAAGAGAAAAAATGAATAGAAACACCTTTTATGTAAGTTTTGGTTCGTTAACGTAGGTATTTCATGAGGTTTAGACTTTCGGTGTGTAATTATGAGGTTTGTTATTTTATTTCGTTTGTAAGACTAACGAAGTACTTCATAGGGTTATTTCTAGAAAGCAATTTGATGGAATATTATCTTCAAATATTTAGGTAAGGATTTTTTTCCGAGTTTTAGAAAAATGTAGGCTTGACTTGATTTTATATTAGCTCCAAGGTATATTTTCAGTACGACTTGCGAATAAAGAAAATACATATGAGATATCAAACCAATAAAGTGGGCCTTTTACTTAACATTTTTAAAAGAAGAACTGTGTTAGATAACATTTTGATTAAGTTCTACAAGAAGTTTTTAAACAAAAATTACGTGCAAGGTCGCCAGTAGACTATTGAGATGTTTTTTTAGTGTCAAAGTTTTAAAACATTTTAGGGAACACTTCAAACTTATATTGGCATTTAAATACAGTTTCTAAGTCGAGTTTGCTCTCGAAGTAGATTAAAGAGGTGTCCGTCAAAATGAAAGGCGTACCTTTAAAATATAAATAAATAAAATATTTACGGATACCGAACCGACATTTAACGAACCTGTATGATTACCAGTAAGTAATTATTGTTAATTCTGTTTAATTGCGAAGTTTGTTACTGTTCGCCAAATAATTAAATAACTCATTTACACCTGTAAGGAGATGTTTGATTTTGGGCCACCACTGTGTACACTATATAGATAAATAGGAAAAAAATAGGGGAATTTCATAAAAATACTAAAAAAATAATTTGAAGAAAGGTACAGTGGTACAATAATGATCATTTGAAAAGTTTTTTTAATAAAATAACCCTATTTTTAGGGCAGCCATGACAGTTGTGTTTGACAAATGAAGTTTGACGACTTTGACAGTTTTAAGAAGTGACGTTTTTGAGTCTTTCCTTGCTTTGAGTTTGGATGTGTAGTATTTTATCGAAACTGAAACCCAAGATTTTCGAAATTCGTATTGTTTATTTTTATCGCAGATATTACGATACACGTCAATCAAATGTTATTGTCAAAATGTCATTTTTCGCTTGCTGCTGATCTGATCCACCATGTTTAATTTCATTATGTGTTCCTCTCCTTGCCCAAGATTTGAATGTACTTTGAAACGAAGTGAAATTAATGAAAATTAACAATAAAAAACGGTTACTGTAATACATAGCGATATTTACATATAGTGTACATAGTGCTGGCCCAGGCTCCATACATTTCTGGAACATCTCCTTTGTTTGTAATTTGAAGTTCATTAAGCTTAATCAAACGTAATATTTATTCAATCAAAATGAGAGTGTGTAATATTGATTTTGTTTTATCATTACAGCATGAAAAAAAAAACAATTACTTTATTGACAGTTTCAATAAAATTCTCAGGAAATCTACATCGCTAACATAATGAAAAAAAAACGTTACAACATAAATTGAAAACTCGATACGATGCGTTTTCTAAAACTGAATGTGAATGTATACACGAAATTGTCTGAACATTTACATAAGGAAGATTTACAAGGAGGTCCTCCTTCATTACAGAAATGTCAGACCTTCTGATGTTGATCTTTTGATTGCGTTCGTGTGACATGGGAGGACAGTGTGGCAAGTGGGAAAAATAAGAGCTGCCCCACGAAAATACGAGATAATTTGAAAATAGAATGAACGAAATTGTTTTTTTTTTCGTTTTATTCCTCTGGTTTCTCATGTTTTTTTTTAACTTGGGTTTCATCACGTTTATACCCGACTGCTCCGGAAGAAGGGCTATGTATATATGTGTGAAGGTTTGATATTGTTTAAAACAGAAATAATCTGTAATACCGATGATTTTTAGGCATTGTTTATGTAAAGCCAGTTGAAAGATAATTTCTAACTTCAAATAATAACATCGAGAACAAAATGTTTATCACCGGAGTTCCATCGTTTAGATACTTCAGTTTATTTTTGAACTGTATCGGGTAGAATCTTATTTCATTCCATATTTACTTAAAGGAAAGTTTAAATTATAAGTTTAAATGAAGATTTTGCGATTTCGCTGCACACAACCTGTGTGCAAAGAAATCGCTAAATCGGTTCGTTAAAACTAAAAGTTGTATTGTACAGTCAATCTGACCTCGGTGACAAGTAGTGTGACATTGACAACGACTTTATGTCGAAAACGAAAATCGGCCTATTTAATAAGCGAAAGTGGTACTAGGTACTTTGTTATTTTGTTTTCATTTTTCTATACAATAGTTTTCCGAAAGTATACAAACATGCAGGTAAAATACCTATGGCCGCAAGTCGCATGATTTTGACATATTCTTTTTGTTTTCCTGTTTCATATTAAAGCATCATCAAGTTTACTCCCTTGCGACGTAAGCAGAGATTGAATGTCGGCCGACGTAATAGATGATAGGTACTTGAATACAGTGCCTTTGCCGACCCAAAGGTAGCCTTAACTTTTGTATAGTATTTTGGTTTCCGCATTTTGGTACAGTTTAATATTACAGTAAGTTTTAAACTTTTTTTGTAAAAAAGTCACTGAAAGGATACGTCATGAAATATATTAAATTGTATTAAGGCACAAAGACGAAACAGATTTAAGATAATATACAGAGGCTACTACACTTCAGCCAACTTATCTGTGCAGGAAAACAATAAGAACTATAATAAATGTACTAAGTTTGACATTTCGATGACGATTTTTATTGACAAGCAGCGCCCCCTTCAACTGCAATCTTAAAGTGGTAGTACAGTACCAGTATAATTTCCTTCTACAGTATGACCACTTTCAGTGTGCAGTTCCAGGTGGTTGCTTGAAGTATACCGACAGGAACCGGTTGGCCTACATCCTACATGTCAATATTTTCAGTGACACATTATAATAAATAAATCTGGGGTTATTTATTTAATACCAAGTCGAAACCTTACGAGAAAGAGTAAACACAAATATACAGGGTCGAATTTTTCAACGCCACCTGGAGGGAAAGTAATCTAAATACTGGAGATAGAAAATTTTACTCAAAGGAAATAATATTCCTTTATTTTTTAAAAGAAATAAATCTGCATTCAAAGATTTTCGAAAAATTGCTTACCACACTCGGGATTCGAACCGGCAAAATTCCAAAGAAAATTTGTAGAGAGATTTGATCCATAAGATTGACCCTATCGATTGATGCCATAAAAGTACAGGGTGTTAATTTTTGGAAGTTAGCCGGTTCAATTTCAGAGTATGGCAAGCGAATTTTCGGAAATATTTGAACGCAGATTTACTTTTTTTCACTACATAATATAAAACAAAGTCACCTCTGTCTGTCTGTCCCTCTGTATGCTTATAGATCTTTAAAACTACGCAACGGATTTTGATGCGGTTTTTTAAATAGATAGAGTGATTCAAGAGGAAGGTTTATATGCTTGACATTGCACCCGTGCGAAGCCGGGGCGGTTCGCTAGTTAAAAATAAAGGAATGTTTCTTTTGAGTAAAATTTTCTATCTCCAGTATTTAGAGTACTTTCCCCCCAGGTGATGGCGTTGAAAAATTCCAGCCCTTATAATAAGCCTGTCAAATATTTTTTTTGCCTTCCGGTTACGTAACCGGCTAAAAATATTTGTTCACGCTCAGACAAAAATTTGTAGGTACATTGCGAAGTCCTATCGAATGCCCGTCTTATACCCCGACCAGGCGCCTATCTCGGCAAAATATTTCAGAACAAGATAAACAAATAGGACGTAAACAATAGCATATAGACCATATCGCTGTTTCCCTTTGTTTATCCAAGCTTATTTAGCAAAAGGAGAAAAACAGGTATTTTCGTACCGTCAAATTCGGGTTCAGATAGGATCTAAATAATAAATCATCTGTACCAAATATGTTACACGAGCCTCAGTTTTAGTTCCCCCAAACGTAAATAATTCTATGAATTTCCGCTATCCTTGTGACATAACAAAAAGTTCACATCTCCGAAATGAAAAGGCAGATTATCGCGGCGTAGTTTAGAAAATGATACAAACAAACAAAAGAAGAGAAAATATTGAGCGAGATTTCCTCGGGGAATTGAAGTCGCCTCCACTAAAATTGGATGGTAAACTGAAGACACAATGGCTTTTATTCTTTTTTTTTAACTTGTCGCTGAGGGAGCGCGAGGCGAGCCCGGCCCCACTACAAAAATATTTGATCGCCAGCCCATCAATCAATGTTGCTATTTTTAATTTGCTGTTAAAAGCATGGCCCACTTCGCTACAGATTATTAACACCAACAACGTCGAAAATTAATTACTCTACCACAACCACAAAGCAGTACCTATATACTATTTTAAAATTTCGATGTGCTATAAGAAGATTTATTAAAAAAATTAAAAGCAAAATTGACAGTGACAAATTATAACCATTGCTGAACATTTTATTTAATATTTTGTTGGGACTATATTTTTATTTTTGTAACAATGCCATCAATTTAATTTTTTTAGGGCGTAATGACACTGGAGCCGAGAAAAGTATCCCCCGCAGTTTACGGTAAAGTCCCACCGCCAGTTATGGAGAAAGGTAGGGTGACTTATTGTACCGACTTGGAGAAATCCGTGATAATGAGCAACTTCGAGCGTCGCGGTTGGACCCAAGTGGGGCCGGACGATGAATGGAACGTCTACTGGTCCTTCACACAAAATTGCCGAACAATTTTTAGCATGGAGAGCGGCTACCGAATGAGCGACAACCAAATGATAAATCACTTTCCAAACCATTACGAACTGTCGCGTAAAGATTTATTAGTAAAAAACATCAAGAGATATAGAAAGGAGCTTGAGAGAGAAGGTAATCCCCTGGCTGAAAAAACAGAAGTTCAATTACCTAACGGACAATTGATTAATCGCTATTTACACCTAGATTTTATACCAGTCACGTATGTATTGCCTGCCGACTACAACATGTTTGTTGAGGAATACAGAAAGTCCCCCCAGAGCACATGGATTATGAAGCCGTGCGGAAAGTCACAAGGGGCCGGAATATTTCTTATAAATAGACTATCCAAACTTAAGAAGTGGTCTCGTGAAGCGAAAACTCCATTTCATCCCCAAATAACCAGTAAAGAATGTTACGTGATATCGCGCTACATAGATAACCCGCTCCTAATTGGCGGGAAAAAATTCGACCTCCGTCTGTACGTACTGGTGACGTCATTCCGCCCTCTAAAGGCGTATTTATTCCAACATGGCTTCTGTAGATTCTGTACGGTGAAATATGACACGAGTGTTACTGAGCTCGATAACATGTACGTGCACCTGACTAATGTCAGCGTACAGAAGCACGGCGGTGATTACAATAGTTTGCACGGCGGGAAAATGAGTATCCAGAATTTCCGTCTGTATTTGGAAGGCACAAGGGGGCGCGCAGTAACCGATAGATTGTTTGCAGAAATGCAGTGGCTTATTGTTCACTCTTTGAAAGCTGTCGCCCCTGTGATGGCTAACGATCGCCACTCTTTTGAATGTTACGGATACGATATTATAATAGACAATACTCTGAAGCCTTGGCTTGTAGAGGTGAATGCGTCACCGTCACTACAGTCGACGACTCATAATGATAGAATTTTGAAGTACAAGTTAATAGATAACATCGTGTCTGTGGTTGTACCACCTGATGGCATTCCTGACGCGAGGTGGAACAAGACCCCTACCGCCGAAGCGCTTGGTGACTTTGAACTGTTGATTGATGAGGAACTCCTAGAAAAAGAAGACGCAAATTCGCGGTACTATAAGTACACGCGTAGTAGACCGTAACTTTGTAACAATTTTTTAGTATCAATTATTCGTAATTTAATAAAAAATCAAACCCAGTTAAATCGTTTATTCAATAAACAAACCAGCTAGAATGCACGTAACACAATATTTAAAATATATTTTAGTTTTTTCGAGTTCCTCTCTCACGTTGATCCACCTCCCCTTTGTACATGGAATCTTCGTCGATGAGTATTTGAAAATCCCCTAAAGCCTCGGCGGTGGGTATTTTGTTCCAGCGTGAGTCGGGGATCCCGCCCGGAGGCAGAACTACCGATAAAAGATTATCCAGGAGCTTGTACTTGAGTATCCTGTCGTTAACCGTCGTGGCCGTCATCGATGGGGAGGCGTTCACCTCTATAAGCCACGGCTTTAAGTTATCGTCTATGATTATATCGTAACCGTAACACTCGAAGCAATGGCGGTCATTCGAAATAACGTGCGCCACGGCCTTTAACGAGTGCACTATCAACCACTGTATGCTCTCGAACAGACGGTCGGTCACTTCGCGACCCCGGGTTCCTTCCAAATAGAGCTTTAAATTATGTATGCCCAGCTTCCCCCCGTGCTCACTATTGTAGTCGCCGCCGTGTTTTTGTACGCTGACGTTCGTTAGGTGTACATACATGTTGTCGAGCTCAGCGACGCTTGTGTCGTATTTCATTGTGCAAAATCTACAAAATCCATTCCGAAACATGTAAGCTTTTAAAGGGCGGAACGACGTAACGAGGACGTAAATCCTCAAATCGAATTTCTTCCCTCCGATAAGAAGCGGATTATCTATATAGCGAGATATGACATAAGTATCTTTACTCGTGAGATGATGCTGTAAGTATTTCTTAGATTCCCGCGACCATTTTTTGAGTTTCGACAGTTTGTTTATAAGGAAAATGCCAGCGCCTTGGGATTTGCCACAAGGCTTTAAAATCCAGGTTTGTTGGGGATATTTTCGGTACTCTTCGACAAACATGCTGTAGTCGGAAGGTAGCACGAATGTTACCGGAATGAAATCTAAATATAAATAGCGAGTGATGACTTGCCCGCTCGGGAGTTTCACTTCAGTTTTTTCCGCAAGGGAATTACAGCCTTTTTCCAAATCTTTTCTGTATCTCTTTATATTTTTTACAAGTAAATCTTTACGCACTAGTTCGTAGTGATTGGGGAAATGGTTGATCAATTGATTGTCTCCGAGTCGTAAGCCACTCTCTATACTGAATATAGTTCGACAATTCACTGTGTTTGCCCAATAAATGTTCCAGTTTTCTTCTGGCATCACTTGCTTCCATCCCCGTCTCTTGAAAGTGTTAATCACTATGGATTTGTCAAAGTCCGTACAGAAATTCATGTGTTTTCCTTCATGCGGTGTATTTGTAAGACGGTATATATTAGCTACCGATTTCTTGCTGTGAGTGGGCACTACCCGCGAGGGCCGCATCACTGATAATCAAGATAACACAAAAATAGGGTGTCAAATAAATAATAATATTCTATTCTATCCTATTTTAAAAATAAAATAAAGCAAACTATGACCGACCTGTTTTGACAGTCACATTGTTATGTTAGTAAACATCGTTGTCATGGAAACCTAAAGTTATATTTTTAAGGGAGAATGGCAAGGAAACAATTTTATAAATCCTTGTTTAGCATGGAGATTATAGCGACTCTAAAAATGTACATCCCATCATCCGACTGCTACCGAATATCAACAAATCGCTATGTTAGATCGTAGCTACTGGTTTTTAAGGTTCCGTACCCAAGGGTACTAAGACTCCACTGTCCGTCTATCTCTCTGTTTGTCACCAGGCCAAATAAAAAAAAAACAGAATCAAATAATTATTTAAAGGGGGCTCCCATCGCGGGCGTGTGGACGGTGAGCTATGGGCTAGCTCGTCGTCCGTCCGTCTTATGACGACAGGCCGTGCCAACGGCGCGTTCGTGTTCTACGTGCGTCTCAGAGAGTTGTCAGCAAACAGGGAGGGGTCCGTAAGGACCGACGCCTGCGGGACTGTTCGAAAAAGATACCGCGGCCCTGGAACACAAAGGGCAAAGGAAGGAACATAGATGGGTTTTATTCAGTAAAAGTCTGACACTCCCTCCTGCTCAGCCCAGAGCGGGAGGGGTTATTTGATGATAACACATCGGTAAAAAAAAAAAGGGGGCTCCCATACAACGAACGTGTTTTTTTTTAGCTGTTGGTACGGAACCCTTCGTGCGCGAGTCCGACTCGCTCTTGGCCGGTTTTTTATGTCATCATCATCTCCTGCCCTTATCCCAATTTGTTTGAGATCAGCGCAGCATGTCTTCTAGAAAGAAAGAAGAAAGAAAGAAAAATGTTTATTTGTCGCAGGGACATGACGTGCGTACAAGAAATAAATTAACAATAAACATTCGATACATAACAAATAAATACACAGTACATATTCTACTGGTTTTTATGTAAATCTAAGAAAACATTTCCTTCTGGAATTGTACCCACCTTTCTTAAATAATACCGTACGATCCTACTAATATTATAAATACGACAGTTTGTGAGGATGTTTAGGTGTTTGTTTCACTTTCACGCAAAAACGGTTGAATAGATTTGGGTGAAAATTGGCACACTTTATAACCTTGACTAACATATAAGATACTTTTATCCCGGTATAGTACGATTCCATGGGATAATTACCGAAATCGGCGCGGGTGACGCCGCGGGCATAAGCTATTAGTACTTCAACGTTCCATTTAACAACGAGCTATCCGTACCTAGTTGATAAAAACTTCTAACTGGTACCAGCAAGCCTTTGCTTCGGTATTTCAATTTTCAAGAATGATAAGCAGCCAGTTCCCGTGAATCTGAGGCTATACTTTCGCAAAATAGACGTTGAACAACGTCTTATCACAAGTAAAGAGACTTATAACATCCTGGCGCAAACAACTTATATCTTAAAGCAGGAGTTAGCAGGTTAAGGATTTCCGGAACTAAGGACGCTCCGATACTTGGATCATCCGTCCAAAGCAGAGAAGAAAATATTCTAGATGGTTTACTTATGTTATGAAACGGGGTGTAAGTGAACTTAGGATATGATTATAATATCCGAATAAATTATATTTTATTTATGTGTCTAATTTTTAGGGTTCCGTAGCCGAATGGCAAAAAACGAAACCCTTATAGATTCGCCAAGTCAGTCTGTCTGTCTGTCTGTGTATGTCACAGCCACTTTACTCCGAAACTATTAGGACTACACAGTTGAAACTTAGTAGGTAGATGTATTCTGTAAACCGCTATAAGCTTTTTAAACAAAAAAAAAAAATGATTAAGGGGGGTCTCCCCATACATGGAACTGAAACAAAAAAATATTTTTTTCCTCAAACCTATACGTGCGGGGTGTTTATAGATAGGTATTTAAAAATGACATTGAGGTTCCTAAAACCATTTTCTCTATAAGTCAATCGTTTGAAAGATAAACACTTCCAAAGTGGTAAAATATGTGTCCCCCCCTCTAATTTCTAAAGTAAGAGGAGAAGAATTCTGAAAAAAATATAGGATTATAGAACGTAAAAAAAACTTTACTTTTCTAAACGTACGTACGTTGGTAATAAGGATACCTCGGGAACTGACATTTGGGTTACAAGAAAAGGTTCCTAATAATTGTAAGCCAGGTCTTATCTTGGTATGGTCCAGGTATTGTCTACCTGCGTGTCTTTCATTGAAATCGAGTACTTTATATTTTAAAATCTAGGTTTTTTGTAACGTGGTAAACGTTACAAAAAACCTTGATTTTACACACCACCATTTTACACACCACCATTTTACACACCACCATTTTACACACCACCATTTTACATACACCGTGCTAGGGCCTCAGGGAACCGACAAAAAATTACTTTCGCATATTTACAACTAGCTGTTGCCCACGACCTTCGTTCGCGTGAATTTATAAAAAAAATCCCCATTACTATTGGTACTTCCCTTTTTTATTCGAATTTTGTTAGCAATTTCAAGGGTTTTAATTGTTTTGCACGAGACCCTAATTATTTTTCTAAAATAGAAGTAGCCTATGTTAGACCTTATAACATCAGCTATCTGCAAGTAAAATTCTCATCGAAATCGGTCCAGCCGTTTCGGGGATTAGCCGGAAAATACAGACAGACCGACTGACAAGCAGATAGACAGACAAAAAATGAAAAAAAATATGTGTTTTTGTTATAAGTACCGTATACATTTTCATATGCATTCAGTAAAAAGCTGTTATTTTGATATTACAAACAGACACATTAATTTTCTTTATTTGAATGTAAGTACCTATAGAGTTTAGATAATTATTGAAGCAAATAATGTATAATTATTTAACTGATAGACAGAAGCTTGTTGAACAGTTTGCTTTCACCAATAACACCATCTACTGTTGTTTGTTTTTGTTTTTATGTACCTACAAATCACAAAGCTAAACAAACAGTTTTCTTTTTAAAATCAAAATACCCCCACTTTCATAAATAGCACATAAGCTAATCGACATTGCATTCGTAATCATCGTCATAAATTAATGGCGTTTGCAAATAGCCGACAACTGGCGAAACGTGGCACATGTAAATTCCACTTGAGCTTAGTGCCCATAAATTCATTATTATTCAAACGTTTCGCCCACTTATCTTGCTTCCCTTCTAATTCCGGATAGGCTGTGTGTTGAATTCGTCATTGTTGATTGGGAAAAGTTCAAATAGATAGATAAATACCGCAAGTTAGAAATTCGTGCACAAACACCAGTGTTTCCTACTTGAAATTAAACTTAAACAAAATACATATTTTATTTCACATAAACCTACATGGAAACTTATAAGACGTCAGAAACTGAAGAAGATCAACTGTTCAATTTGCTTGTTTTCTTTAAAGAAAAACCGCAAAGAAAGACCTCGGTTGCCGAACATAAAAATTGGTCGATCTATTGGATAAGATACTAGTAGGTACTCTAGGTTGGGACTTAAATATAGGAATCAGAATAATAATCTTTTATATCGTTCAGAAAAGGTTAAAACTCAACCCTTTTCTAAAAGATTTGAAGCTCACACAATGTGCGTAGGTTTTGTAATAATTCCAACTATTCTATATCTGACTTGGTCACAACTAACTACAGAAAATAACAGTGTCTTATTAGACTATCGGGGTGCACTAAACAATTATATGTTTTCTGGTTTTATCTGGATATAATATAACAACACGTCTGCAATCTCCGAAAAGTTATGCAGAGGTGTACCCTATTGTACTACCACTATAAACGTAACGGAATAATTATATTCGTAACTATAGCAGTATGAGGATCTTTTGGCGCGTGGATACCCACACCAAGATGGTGGACCAAGATGGCGTCCAAGATGGCGGACCAATATTGCGGCGTTAGTTCTGATTAAGGTGGAAGCGTAAGAGTAGATCGCGAAATTTATTTTTTCTTGCGTTTATTGCAATTTACAGGTCAGTGTCAGATTGTATGTTGATGAAAATATGAATCGCGCCAGTAACACGATTAAAGTTACAAAATTATAATCATTCAAATCATCAATAGGTACAGCTCTCCAAGTTCATTTAGGCCCATTAAATAACTATTTCATGAAAATGTCACACAATGGGGTTGAATGAACTTGGAGGGTTGTATTGATGATTTATATGATTATAATTCTGTAACAACATACGTGTTACTAGCGCGATTTATATTTTCATCAACATACAACCTGATACTGACCTGCAAATTGCAATAAACTTAAGAAATTTTAATTTGACGGGCTACCCTTGCGCTTCCACCTTAAGTAATCAGAAGTATCGCCATCTTGGTTGTTCAATACATTTCACATTATAATTTTATTTTCACAAACATTTACCTACTCTTCACGTCATTCGAGCGTCCAATAATCCTTTATGCACTGTATGTCGGGTCGTTAGTGGCCTCATCAGATCACTGACTGATTGTAACTCATTAAAGAAACAAAATAAGCAGAATCGATTGTAATCACATACAATCATCATCAACGTAAGCGCCAAATAGCCAGCAACGAGTGCCAGCATCGAGCATAAACGCCACTTGAGCTTAGCGCCCATAAATTCATTTATTATTAAACATAACGGCCATTTACGGCCACTTATCTGCCTCCCCACTAATTCACGCCGATAGGCCGTGCGTTTGGCCGTTATTTGCAACTCAATGTGCGTCTTCGTATGAATAATTCAATCAACTGGAGGTGGAATGAGCTCAGGATATTAATGTAAGTGATTTTTTTTCATTATTTTCATACGATGTAGAGGGGTGTAGGTAGTAGGCAACTACAGTACTTTCACAAGTTATTATGCCTTGTGTCTGTGACGGTAGCTTCGCCTTTGTTTTTCTGTCATTCAAAAGTGCCTGTTATGGTCTAATTGAAATAAATGCTTTGAGTTTGAGTTAGACGCATAGCATAGATAATTTGCACCGGAATAAGTGAATCACTGAAGTTGCGTTGCGTACAGATTCCAAGCAAATTAAAAGTGTACGCCACAGTCAGCGCACAATTAGTCATCATCATTTCAGCCGAAAGACGTCCACTGCTGGACATAGGCCTCCCTCAAGTGTAGCACATTGACCGGTTTCGAATCCAGTGGATGCCCGCAATCTTCACCAGGTCATCGGTGCACCTAGTGGGAGGCCTTCCGAATTAAATCTCAACTCGTTTTGTGCAGCATATTTTTACGTCCATTACAGTTATAGGAATTATCCCCCAGCCTTAATGGTGTCTGCCTCGTTAATCTAATGTTATTAGGTTTTTCATCTAGCATTTGTCAGTAGCAGCCCAGAGTCTAGATGCATGCCTAGTTGATGGCAATAGGCTCGCGCCCATTAAAAATAAACCTAACTGGTGAAATGTGGGTTTGCAGCTGTACACTTTTGCCTACCCCTGGAAAATAGGCGTGATGTGTTCATAAATTATTTTCACATAGCGTTGACACGGCATACGGATACAATCCCCAGTGATAGGAAATGCAATTTCATTCCAGCGAAATAATGACGATACAGGTACTTATTGAAAGTGGAGTGATATCATAAAGGTAAGTATGTTCACGTTACAGTGTGAATGGATATTGCTGTTAAAATATTTTCACAGACAGATTCCCAGAGATTTACTCACCCCGAATAATATTTTATTAAAAAACTAGCGGCCCGTCCCGGTTTCGCACGGGCGGATATTTATTTTGCCCTAATTCCTCCCCCCCTCTATTTTTTTTAGTAATAAATATGTTATTCAAGGATAATGTAGTATTCTAATGGTTAAAGAATTTTTGAATTAAGCCCAGTAGTTTTTAAGTTTATTCGTTATAAACATACTTCCATCTCGAACATACACACATCAAAAGTGTCTAGGGATCAAGCATTTTTATGTGGATTTCTTGAGATTTAGATGTGGCTTTGTAATAAATTTATGATTTTATAAATTTATATGGATCCTTTTTGGTGCATTTCATAATTTGAATCAGGAACTGTGAATCAAATTCGAGTAAAAGATGAAAATCAGCTGTCAATATTTTCCCTATAAAAACATACAACGCATTGAAGACATTATTAGTGCTACTGTTTCCCTACTACTGATTAAAACCAACGTTATTATGGAGCAGCGACGTCATTTAAGCAGGGAAGAAATGCTCAGAGCCGTAGGAATGATAGAAGCTGGTTCCCGGCAACGTACTGTGGCTTTAGCTCTGAATACAAGTCAGAGTGTTATCAGTCGACTTTGGACACGTTACCGAAGCACTGGTACCGTGGCTGAGCGCCATGGAGGACGGTATCGCTGCAACACACGGAGACAAGACCGATACATTCAAATCTTAACTCGAAGAGCTCCAACAATAACCGCCATGATGTTAGCCGTGAGGCTTCATCACTCTTCAGGGAACTTAATTAGCGACCAAACAGTCAAAAACCGCTTGCATGAAGTGAACCTTCATTCCCGAAGACCGCTACGGGTACCACCTATAGCAATGCACAATCGTAGGATACGATATCAATGGGCTCTTGAACACAGAAATTGGGCAGAAGAACAATGGCGTTTCGTGTGCTTTTCTGATGAGTCTCGTTTTGGTATGAGACCGGATACAAGACGTATACGACACTGGAGAACCCCTGGACGCCAACAGTGATTAAAATCCTGCCAGGAAGTCCATCCTTATAGTGGTGGAACCATCATGGTATGGGCGGGTATTTGGATCGGCGGAAGAACTGAGTTGATTTGGATCAGAGGCAACCTCAACGCTCAAATTTATGCTGAGACGATTGTATCAGACGTCATCGTTCCTCTACAAGTGCAAATCGGTCCCTTATTTCAGTTAATGCATGATAATGCACGACCGCACACCGCAAGAGTTGTAAGACAGACTCTCGCCGCAGCTAACATCAATGTCCTGCCCTGGCCTGCTCAGTCGCCAGACTTGAATCCGATTGAGCATGCATGGGATATGCTACAGAGAAGAGCTCTGCCGAATATGGAGGGTATCCAGTCGCAAGAAGACCTTTTTTTGTTGTTGCAACGAACATGGGCGGCCATTCCACAGTGTGATTTGGATGAACTCATTTTGAGTATGCCAAACCGATGTTCTTGTGTTGTTAGTGTTCGCGGTAGAAACACGGATTATTAATTGTTTAAGTTACCCAATAAAATTTTAAAGAAAACTGTTATTTCAGTCTTTTTTTCGAACTTTTGTGTTAGTGGTTCAAATGTCAAAAATCCCTTTATTAGGAAAATGGCAAATTTCTTTATTAATGCAAAGGTGACTTGGTTTATCGTTACTGTGACAAACGAAAACACTTTATTTGATGAATCCTTAAAGAAAATTTTAATTAATATCAATCAGGAGAAAAGTTATTGCAAAAATATATGTTGATCCCTAGACACTTTTGATGTGTGTACTTAAATCTTTCCTCTTTATGATACTCGTATTAGTGTAGATTTGACTGTGGAATTAACTGGTTTGAAGCGTGAAACCGAAAATTTTGAGTGTACCGTATCAATATCATTAATTCTAAAACTGTATGTATATTCAGTTCCACCGCTCGGTATTTTCGAGTTTTTATTAGCTCCTTTTGCGTTCTGAACAATATAGGAACAAGGGAAGTATCAATTTCAAGATATTAGACGGTGATTTCCAGTACTTTACACCCACGGTTCACCGTTGACGTCATTCATTGCGACACTTACGTACTGTTTGTATGTCTGAGAAAAGGATTTGTGATAATTTTCTTAATTAAAGGGCATATTAAAAACGTAGAGGTAACGATGACTTTATATCGGTCAGTGCGGCTGTTTATCGGTCTGTCGGTGTTGTTGTCTGTCTGTTTCCTATTTTACTATGGCACGTCTTTATGACTGGGCGGATTTCAATGACGTGACGTGGGTTAGGACATAATTATGATTCTTTTTTCCCAGCATTACGTTCTCTGGGACAAATTCCAACTTACTCATGGGCGAAGTCGCGGACATCAGGTAGTAATAATATAAAACTGATATACAGCCATTAATCATTTACCGTTTCAGAAGCTTCTAAGATATCTTTCTAAAAAAGTAACATGTTAAAAATAAATCGTTGGAAAACGTGCAAGGAAGCAAATAAAATCACTTAAACTACAGTGTGGAAGTTGGACAGGATTTATTGCTTTCTTGGAACAGTTAGCCCTGTACTATTCTTTGGAACATGTGTTTTAATGCCGTGTTTGATAAAAACAATCGAGTATAATACTTTTGGTAACTCAAACATATTTTCAGTTGGGAGCAGCGGTGGCCCAGTGGTGGCGGCCCGGACTTACGAACAATAAGTCGCGGGTTCGAGCCCAGGCAGGCGCATTACTTTGTGTAATTTATTTCATCACCACTGCTCTCAAAACGGTGAAGGAAAACATCGTGAGGAAACCGGCATGTCCTAGAACCAAAAATTCGAAGACATGTGACATTTACCAACCCGCATTGGGCCCGCGTGGTGGATTATAGCCCATTCCCTATCATAGAGAGGAGGCCGTGTGTCCCAGCAGTGGGAACATTAAAGGCTGATTATGCTTATGCTATGTTGACAGTATAGAAAGTGTGAAACGTGTATGGTAGGCATATTTATGGTCGCTATATCACCAAATACCTAATCAAAATAAAGTAAACGATTACGGTTTTGGTGGCACGAAACTCATAGTCGATCGATTTCAGAACCTTCTTGAGGAGAAATTGTATCTTTCTTAGAAAAATACATTACTCGTATAAGATGTCGTCTCATAATAATTCGTCTACCTATGATCGGCATGTCACGTGCATAAAAAAGTGGCGTCGATAAACGGTAAATTGCACTTGGAATCGCTTCGTTAGCAACTGTGTGAGCGTTAATATCATTGACAATATATTCGCGGAAAGGTTTATGCAGGTGGTGTGTACTTGTGTGTGTACTTTTACGACATTGCACCTAATTATTTTAAACGTAGGACGTTTTATAATAATATCCATGTCTGCAATTTTAGATGCTTTCACAAATACTCACCTACAAATCTTACAATCATGTACAAATGCTCACACTTATTACAACATTTAAGTCATGCAATTAATTACTTACATCTAATATTCAATACTGGGACTGAATCTGTGAAAAACAGTGCAGTAGCCAACAGTCCAACCACTGCATTGTCAGTCACCATGTCGTCAAATCATCCTGCATGTGCTTCCGACTTCGATTGTGTAACGTAATTGGGGTGCAGGTGAGATGTCATGCTTGGCGGAGCATGGCCATCCATACGATCGGTACAGCTGCACCCTTGCACCCATAAATGTAATGATGAAATATAAGTGATGGGTGAGCAAATGATGATTAAGTAATACAGGGGGTAAGCTCCACAAACTGACAGGATGCATTCAGCACCTTATTTTGATTCATATTCTACCGGAATTTTATTAATAATACGACTAAAATCAACAATCCAACAATGATTTCACGCGTCGTTCGTTTAAGTATTTCAAACATCCATGAAATACATAAACGAACGACGCGTGAAATCAGCTGCCTAGCTGCAGTATAGCTACAGAGTTCATCCAACTCGTCGTCGCGCTTGCCGTTAGCTACGTGCATTTTGCCACGGTAACGATACATTGCGTATGAGGAAATAAAACAAATCAAATTTATTGGATTCCCATAACGTTCCTGAAATAATTTGTTGTACCGGTCATCTTAATAAGATATACATATATACTGAATTCACCCCATCAGTTTGTGGAGGGCTGTCTCTTACACTATTCATTACTATCGGAACTTTATGTAGGATACCGAGCATTTTCGATTTTGAGACACGAATGCTACCTGGCAAGCGGGCGTATGACACTAGATATACCGATTTGTAACAAGTATTGGATACCATTACGATTTTATTCGTCTTGTCAAGTCTATCGCTCGTAAACGGTTTTTGAATATCTTTGTATTTTAAGTAAATAAATGGTAAAAGGAAAAGTCCTTTTGACTTTGATGTTTCAAATCGACGTGTTACCGTTGCTACTTTCTTGTTAACTTTTAAGTCGAAAACACGGAGTGGGGAACTTTTCCCACTGCACTACCCGCATAGCCAAGCTAAAGTAGGAGGCAAAATACAAGGCTTAGGTTCGCCCCAATTTTATTTTATTTGTGTACTGTTTCACAAACTACTTACCGTTATTTCAGTTTCTATATAGATTATATTATATTATGTATTATGTTTATATATAGGTGGCACAGTTATGGTGGTTCCATAATACATAGAACATTTCAAACTTGTATTTTTTTTTAACGTGTGACAAAGTTGGATCTTTGACCTTCGATATCTCCGTAACTAGGTTTCCCGGTCCAGTACAAAAAAACAATTACAAGACACGTGCCTTTCGGCTTCTCTAAGAGTGTTTTACACTCTTTAAAAACAACAGGTTATACAATCATGTCGGATCCGGTCGTTAGTACGCACACAAATTGAATCGGCAAGCGCTCCAGTGTCCTTGGTTCAATCCATGGTCCGGAGCGAGACGGAATGGGACGCCGTTACCTCCTTCTGCGAAGCAGTCATGCTAGCGAAGGAGGTGGCGGAACGTGAGAGGGAGAGAACCTTACGTCCCAGCCGCTTCCTGCTCAGCCCAGGGCGGGAGGGGTTATTTGATGATTTCCGATCCGAAAAAAAAAAAAAAAGCGCGCCCGTGTGTACTGGTGACATCACGCGGCCTACTTACCAGTCTATCCTCAACACAGCGTGCTTCTACAGAGTCGTGATGTTTACAGCTCACGGCGAGGACGACATTCAGTGTCTGATCGCGGCTCAGTTGAGACGTCCCGGAACGGTACCCGATTAATGGTGCCCCGTGTTATTGTGCTAAATTGTAATTTCAAGTAATTTGTTAGTTTATTATAAACAGTGTAGCACCCATTGTGTTTCCATTGGACGAAACCCTTCATCTGCCCACATGATGTTCGCAGTCCGAGCCTAACGGAATAAATCCTGACAATCCGATAAGTACATATAAAAAAGCCAAGTAAAAACCTCCAAAAATATTAATATAAAGTTTCATAAAAGGAGCAAATTACTTTGCATCGAAATAAGTTTAATTATTCGAGCTATTCAGTAAGTTTCAAAATTAATGTTTCAGTAAAAGTCATGAACAATTGTCATATTTAGTTACAAAACTTTCTTCTACGAAAGCTTTAGTCTCTAATTACGAATAGAATTGGTGGTGTCTTTCGAAAACTTGAAAGTTATAAAAAACTTAAAAAAATATTCACTCGATAAAAGAAAACACTTAAATGATGAAAACCGTGGGTATGGTCTCTTGGGAGTTTACGGTTCTGCATAGCAATAGCGGTCATTGCCCTTTCTCTAATATCTCTTCATACAAACCATAACATTAAATTATGTCTCGTTTTCATTGGTTAAAAATGACGATTTAGGGTGGTACCGCATCTTTCATACGGAGCCACAGTGCTATCGCACGCGGCAGCATCGACGATGCGCTCGGCTGGACGCTCTGTTCCTCGATCTAGCAAATGTCAGTACTGAGCTTCGGAAAAGGATAGGAGAATTTAAAAATGATGAGGTTCAACCCTTAGGACGTCGTCAGAAGGTCTAATTTACTATTTATTTATTTTACACATAAACAGTGTTGGCTTAAAATTAAACTTAACAAATATACTACCCAAAAAAAAATCCACAGATTACTATCTTATATAATAAAAACAAACTGTTAGCAAACTTAACTGTAGCAGGGCTAACAAAATGAAAAATAATTTAAAAGAAAAAAAGGAATGATAAACAATATTCTCTATACAAACAAAAAAAAACATGCGTTATGTATCATTCAGCTAGCCTATTAGCAATGATACCTACCTTATGTAAAACCTATGGAGCTTACTGCCGCTCCTTTAGAATTTTAATTATATCATTTTTACTATTTGTAAATAAATAACGTCAATTTATGTAGGTGGGAAGGTCACACAATAACTATAGGATAATGTAGGTGCCTACAGATAGGTTTAGGTATGTAGGTATTATATTATTATTATAATCTACAAAGTATACCTTCTTGGAACCGCAGCCCCAAGAGCCTACGTAAACAAAACCCTATGTAATCTTATAAATACTGAAACAGTCATGCTTACAGGTGCCATTATACTCTTTGGGTAATTCCCAGCTACAATGTAACTGTAACCAGGTACGCTTTTCTACAATAATTAGATCCCGTAAAATAAAAGTGCCTCCCTAAAATAAATAAAATTGGTAGGTTAGTAGCAATTTATATATTTTGTTTAAATTCTTATTCGCATCTGACCGTGGCATCACTTTTGGCCATAATATCAGAATACCAGCACTGTGACGTATTTTAAATGTTTTTTTTTGGCTCCGTACAGGACTAATTTCGTTGTTTTTTTTTTATTATAGTTTTATTATTAATTTTAGAATTTTGTTGTAAGTAGTGTAAATGTACCCATTTTTGTTGTTTTGTCCTGTGCGGTCTAATAAATACTTTTTCTTTCTTTCTTTCAATTTGGTAAGTATCATAATCAGTTGAACTGGTGATTATTTTAACTATATTTGTGTCCGTAGACCTTTGGGTAAGGCTTGAATCAGTGTTGATATTACAAGTAGGTGTTCCGAATATTCCATCTTGACCTTTGGTCTATTCCACTAACGTGTTCTTCGACTAACATTCAACAGTCCAAACTCAAGTTTGAACAACGTACAACGGGCATAAAGCTCAGTATTGATGCCATGAAACTGTAACACGGGGTCTCGGCAGACCATGAAGGAGATGGCGGGACGAACTGGATGTTTTCTTTGAAAGTTGGTAAGAAGTAGCGCAAAACCGTGACCGTTCGAAGGAATGGAGGAAGACCTTTGCCCAATAGTGTGAATATATGCGCAAGCAAAAAAAAAATCATATAAGGTTAGAGGTAGGAGCAAATGCAACTGAACAGACGCAACCACCACCAGTGGTGGTGGATGCAACAAATAGTTGCAACTGCCACCAGTAGGGACAGGCCGGTGGGGGTAGACGGGAAAAAACCCAAAATTTTGATCCAAGTTACCATCACAAATAGATACTTAGTTACTAACTAAGTATATCCGGATAGAATTCACGCTAGTAGACCCGTATTCCGTACTACAAAGTATTTTAGGCACGAAATATAATTCATAAAACATGCAAAGAACCCTGCACACGTACCTACTCTCTTCAGTGTTCTGTAGGTAGGTTTACTTGTAAAAACAAAAGGAACATATACCATCGGGAGTAGGAACTTGTGAAGTATTATGTGAATGATAAATGAAGTCTCTCCCACGTTATTAGGTGGCTGTATGAAAATCATCTGCGGTATGTTACATGTCAACCGAAGTCACGTTCCTTTGTGAAATGTTTTACAGAATGTTTCAGTATGACAATGACTGTTGAGGAAACTTTGAGTGGCTTTATTTTTCTATCTTTGTGAGCTGCTTTCTAATTATGCACTTCAGTATAACTACACAGTATAAAACAAAGCCGCTTCCCGCTGTCTGTCCCTATGTATGCTCAGATCTTTAAAACTACGCAACGGATTTTGATGCGGTTTTGTTTAAATAGATAGAGTGATTCAAGAGGAAGGTTTATTAGTAAAACATTGCACCCGTGCGAAGCCGAGGCGGGTCGCTAGTGTGACATAAACTATACCCACCAACGTTTGTCAATAGCGTAACTATTTATCAGTAAAACAAGTTTCTTAAATCGAATTAGTAGTTTCGGAGATTAAGCCCTACAGCCAAACTAACGAACTTTATACCTTTTTAATATAGAGAATTAGATAATGTAGTAACAATTGAACGAATCCAATAAGCTAAAATTAAGCGGAAGGTGTTTTTTTTCGCTTCTATAAGTTACCGAGACAGGAGTGTTAAAAGTTTTTGTTTATCTATTGTGACTATAAAGGGTGGCAAGGGCAACGACGCGATTTTTTAATATTTTTAGTTAATCCATAAGATACATAGTCTAACTTAAATACAACATCTGCCAAACTGCAAAGCAATTTGTCAGCAGTAGGTTCTCGCGGAATCTTTTTAATATTCTATCTAAGATCCAAGTTAAAACTGGGTTATTGTAAATCTAAGACTAAGACAATGGGTCAATGCCATGGGTCAACCAATGCCATGAGAACATCCCTTCGTCATAGTTATCACTCACGACATTAGCCGACCGAGGCCGTCAATCGACCGCAGCCACTATGGACACATGGGCAGGCATATAGAATAAGAATAGTATAAGAATAATTTATTTTTAAAAAGTATTACAAAAAGTGTACATTTAGACGCAGTAGTATTATTTTCACACAATGGTTGAATTAGTACTTATAAATAAATTATAACTAAAATATATTCAACAGTTGCAAGTAATGATTGTTCAATTCAGATGTTAGTAGCGACCTGCCCGATCTAGGTTTATTTAAACCTGTGTTTCAGGCTATCACTTTAGGTACATGGCAGAATTTAATTAGGGCAAAAAAAAAATATAGAAATGTTTCATCGGTTGCTAAAAAAATGGCTGTTTCCGACATCTACAAAAGTACAATACCTACAATCCTACATGGTCAAAATTTATGGACAGCTGTTTTATTTTTATTTTCGTGCCGGTGTCCCTTCTATCTATACTTATAATAACCAGAATCCCCAAAAGTCTGACATCCAGTCGTAATCACCAAGGGGTATCATATTTCCCAGAAACTGGGTTGTGGAGGTCAGTAAGCAGGCGCCCCATAAAGAAGACTGGTATTTTGCTGCATCCGGATAGACTCGAAGCCGACCCCAACATAAATAGTTTGGAAACAGGCTAGGCAGACGATGACCTACATTGAATATTGTTTAAATCAGAGTAATAGGAAAAAAAAAAAAATGTTTTCATTCCTATGAAAGATGGCACTTGTAGCCTCCACTAACCGTATATCGCCAAAAAGAACACATAAAACGCTACTGACGGGTAAGTGCCATTAATTGGTTCATTATTAACGAGTTGATATTCGGTAATTGCATTTACATAATTGCTTTTCAGGCTCCATTTGCTAAGTAAGGATCGTTGGCGCTCATATGCCTGATTGCGCGCATTCTTTCGAGAATATCGAGCCGGTTGCTGTAAGTCCTGTTCATTATATGAATGCAAATACGATGTATATGAGGAGGTAATTACTCGCTACGTATATAAAAGGAAAAACCAATAGCGTAATAGTGACAAGTATTGACTTGTTCCTTCATCAGAATAGCTGCACAAGTATTGCTATGAATTTTAGTGTTTACTTTGTATTTTAATCTTTTACTAGCTATTGACCGCGGATTCGCTCGCGAGGAAGTTGGAAATTATCACACGGGAACGTCCCACCAATATAAAAGTACGTTAGGTACTAACCAAACATCGAAATCTATTTAGCCGCTAAATCGTAACTATCAAATCAGCATCATCATTTGCCTAGCCTTTTTTACATTAGTATGTTAGTCAGATTCCAGTCGACATCAGAAATAAAAAAACAAATTTTTACTTTTAGATTTTCATTAGAACTACTCCTATCTGGATCCACACGAGTGTGATCTGTTCCGTTTAGTTCTGATCTCCCTCTTTCTAAAGGATTCCAGGAAATGGATACAACATTGATACCGGTTGATATTGATTAAAAATGAGTTAAAAACATAGTCCTTTTAAACCTGAAATTTTTGAATAGTACTTTTTGAAATTGAAATACATTCTAGTTAAAGTGAAAATTAAATTAATAATTCCAACATTCAAAACCGACACACATTCGTTTAAAATAATATTGTTTACAAAACGCTAAGCCGTATAAAATATGCTTTAATTTTCTCTCTACGATTCCCTGAACCATGGATAATTAAAATATGAGAAGATTAAGTGTGGTATAAAAGCATAGTTTTCAGAAACTAACTGCTAAACAACTCTTCGCTAGCGATAAAAATGTCTATCTTACACAAGACTCTTGTCGTCATAAAACAGAAATTAAGCACTCGTTGGTCTAGTGGTAGCATACGCGACTGCTGAGCAACGGATCCTGGGTTGGATTCCCAGGTCGATCAAGGTTTTATAGTCACGGAGGATTTTTGCCCGATTGATGGCAATAGGTTCGCTCCTAATAGATGGAACTTAAACATAACTAGCGAAGCCTTCTGGTATTACGGGCGTGATGTTATGATATATCATCTTGAAACTTAGGTATATTTTTGTACCTACTTAGGTATATTATATTTTATGTGACTAAAGAAAAACAGCCGCACAAGTCGATCTTCACGGTTAAGCAGTGCCTGCCAAGTCAGTTCGTGGATGGGTGACCACCATTACATACTGAGTTTCTTCCGCATCTCGAAAAGCACGTTAAGCCGTTAGTAGATCATTTGTAGATCATTGATAGTCGACTGGTAGTCTGTGGCACGAAAGTCTGACATTAGCACGTATTACCCAGTGCTAACTGGGTTATTCCATAATTATGGGCCATTCCATTTATCATCGGTCATCAACCTTCTGTTTCAATAAACAATTTGATGGTCCAGTGGATACCCACTACTTAGTAAGTAGAAGACATCTTCTCTCTACATACACATAGAAGGCAACTCATGGGTTCTATACTACTATTATAAAGAGGTAAAATTTGTTTGTAAGTTTCTATGTAGTGGGTAATCTCTGGATTTACTGAACCGATTTTGAAAATTCTTTCACTAATAGGAAGCTACATTATCCCCAAGTATTATAGGCTATATTTACAACGTGCCTGTGGAATAATTTCCGAACAAAACGCGAGCGAAGCCGCGGGCAACAGCTAGTTATTCATAAAAGCAAACAACGGGTCATGTAGGAAACATGACATAAGTTGATTATAGGTAATGATTTAAATGTAAAACCTTTATAAAATAGAATATAAGAAAATATAAAGCCACTAGCATTAGTTCCCTAAATGTTACGGCCATTTTCAAGTCCACTGGCCAAAAATACGGAACCAGTTTAGTTTGCAAGTGTCGGCACCTTTTAAATAACGTACAGCAATGGTTGTTCATATCGAGTGTCAGGAAACTCGTTTATCGCAAGAAAAATGGAGTCGCCTTCGAGTATTCTTATTTCAATTGAAGTTATTCACAAGCAGCATTTCAAGCTGCACAATTCAGCTTGAATTTATAGCGGGAAGTTATTTCAGCCGCAGTGCTTTTGTCGAGTTAGCTATTCGAGCTGTTACGAATGGCGTTGGCAAAAATTATTAAAGAGTTTAAAAATAGTTTTTTCCGTTTTTTTTTTGGCTGTGCTGTTGTATTTTTTTTTACCTCTGTGGTTTATGTTGTTAATAAAACAGATTTCTTTACACTGTTTTTGTTTACTTTTTGTTGCGAAGCTTTCTTCCTATTTATTTTCGTTTTTATGTGTTGGGTGAAACACTCAGATATTTTTCGATCGATAGTATATAGGGTCTATCTATTCATACACGACATCTCTTAGGGGTCATTGTACTCATCATTATGAACAACTTTAACTATAGGACCAACGTCGAAATCGCGAAAAAAAAATCTGCTGTTCCCTACAATATGATCGTATTAACTCGTCAAAATGTACTGAACAGCTGATTTTTTTTTCGCGATTTCGTGTTTGGTCCCATAGTGAAAGTTGTTCATAATGACCTCTTAAAAGATTTCGTGTATGAATAGATACACCTTATATAGCCCCTTGCACAGCTTCATCATTGGTTTGGTGGTTGTGGTTGTGGACAGGAAATAATCTGAACCTATTTTGATTTGGTATTCAGTACGTAGTGTTCAATATTGCTCGCAGTTTTCTAATTTCAAAATATTTACACGATGAAGCTATTCAAAGAATATTAAACAACAATCAATAGATAAAAGAAATCCAACACTAGCCTCCGAGATAATTAGCTATTAGCGTTAATGCCGCACATGAGTGGGCGCAAATTAATAACAATTAACACGTCGCAAAATAACACTAACAGTGAGAAATAAGGTCCGTTTCCACCACAGCGGAGGTGAGTGGAGCGAAGTGGGGACGTGCAAGAGTCGACCAATGTGATTGGTCGATTCCCACACGTCTCCTCTCAGCTCCACTCGTTTCGCTTTGATGGAAACTGGGCCTAACAAATATAAGGCATGACTACTAGTTTTAATAGTAGGTTATGGCTTAAGGTAGAAAATTCACACCTGACTCATTGGTCTGGTAGTCGGTAGCGCTTCTTCTGTGTTCGTTACTCTGGTTGAGCAAGGTGTAATTGTGTTTTTTTTTCCATTAGTTTCTTTCTTAGTAGCATCACGGTATCCGGATTCGTGCCCGGTTGATTGAAATAGGCTCGCCTTTTTTTGCTCTTTTTGATCGTTTCGTCAATGCTGAGGATCGTAACCACATGCGACGCTTTTTTTACACGCGTATTTTACACGGAGCGACTGCCTGTCTGACTTCCACACCACAACCCAGTTAGTACTGACAGCAAATATAATGAACAGTGTCAGTGGTGGATGGCATTGACCCGATGTCAAACACACTAGGCAACGTAAACCTACTAATTTACATTAAATTCATGTTTATTTTAATAATAATTTTACGTAATCATAAACTAATAGAGTTCATGCTAATACCTGCATATGCGTTGTGTACATAAGTGACAATATTATGTAGCTTGCTTCGATAGCTGTTTACATTAGGTGTATCGAGGCAGACAGTAATTGATCAATAGCCGTTGATTTAGGTGGGTAGATGGCTATTGTTAGTATCTAAATACATTGCATAAATAAATTACTATTGTTTTTTATTTGGTCTAGTAAATATCGCTGGACATCGCTGGACATTACACACAGCGCCATCTAAGTGCCACACCAGACCCAGACACCAGATAGTTGATACTACTACATAGATACTTTTTTGTTTGTAAATACATACTTATTATACATATAAACATCCATGACTCGGAAACAAATGTCCATGCTCATCACACAAACATTTGCTCGTACCGGGATTCGAACCCGGGACCCTAAGAACGTAAGGCAGCCTCACAACCGCTGCGCCATTCGGGTCGTCAGTAGTCGCGCGATATAAGGTCCTGGGTTCAATTCCCAGGTCGGGCAAAGTGAGATTGGGTTTTTCCTTCAGAAATTTCTCAGTAGCAGCCACGGAGTCCTTACTTAAACATAACCGGCGAAACGTGAGTGCATTATTAGGGCACATACCTCTGCATAACCCTCCAGGGGGTATAGGCGTGATGTTATATTATGTTATATAAGCCCATTGATGTCCCACAGCAGGACAGGACCTTTTCTTGCTAAGTAACAATATAACAGTATACAACAATATCCACTGTTGCTATTTCAACTCTACCGAGCCGAGCGCCGAAAATCCAACTTTGCACTTTAATTTGCGCATGTCAATGGTTAAATTAATGTGCACAAGTATGCAACCGAAAAGAGTATAAAGTGTAGCTTAGTGTTAAAGAAAACTGGTAGAAATTCCATAATTCTTTAGCATTGTCTACGCCCATATAAACGCGCCAGTTGCGAGTAGTTACTACTTACAAATCTGACCTTTTTGAAGGACACCCACAAGGTCAGTGTGTGTCCTTCTGTGAGGGTGTTCCCTCCGGCGTTTCTATTGGCCATTATTGTGTTTCGTCAAAATAAACGAAAAATATAAGGATAAGAGATCGAAAAATAGTTACTTTGAAAAGGGATTATTAAACGAACGATGAAAAAGTCTTTCACGAAAATTATACGTAAATTGTTTTATTCAAATGGATCTTATTATATTTTACCGTTTACACGTGCCAGAACTGACTACGATGTTGATCTTCTGTTTTAAAAAAACTTCTTCTAAAAAGCAATGAGGGTTCTTTCAAAACTTTAGTTGTTTGTATCTAAAAGAGTTCTTTGGGTAGGTATAATATGATTTTTTGACTAATTATGCCTTCGGGACAACGCCAAGCGGTTATTCGACTTTTCCCGTGACCAGGGCTGGCCTATATTTTTAACAAAAAATCAGCATTGCCATCCAACGTGGCCATGCTGCCAGCCTTCTGGGCGTTATTCCTGTTGACAGCGATGTGGATGAAGTATTTGACGCCCTTTAGTGCTTTTCTTCTTTTTATTATTATTTTAGGTTTGCTTCTTATACAGTTAGATACCTAATCATGACAGTATTGAATTAGTAAAATAAATTAGTGTACTTACATCGGTTTTTTGAAAATGAATTAAATGTTTCATTTAATGTTCACCTCTTTATTTTCGAATGGTTGGTCTGTGATCAACAGCCCACTCCAATATACTGTATTTCCAATTTATTATTTGATCTTTCACAGTAAAACAATATTTCTGCTTTAATAAGTCTTATCAGTAATGTTAAAATAATAACATGGTAACAGTAGGTATACAATAATAATAATGAAACAGGACATAAACGGGAAATTGACTTCAATATTACAGAAGCGCTAGAATAAAAAGGTTAAAGGCCGAAACACACCGGATATAATATAGGGAACTTTATAGAGACATGGCACACCGCTTGCGTGACGTACACGTGCGCGTAGACTACATGCGTAACGCTACGCATTGCAGCTCCCATGAGACGAACTTGCTGCGTACGCAGACCGGAACGGCAACGTCGCATTGATGCGTGCAGTAATGGCGTTGTAGTCAATCGCATTCCGTATTGGACGTCACACCGAACAAGTTTGAACACGCACGTACCTTTGCTGCGCGTGACTTACGCATTCTGTTGTATTTGTTTTCAAATTTTACCGATAGTAAGTGATGTTTTGTTTCGGTTTTAATGATGAATAACGAAATTAAAGAAAAACTAATTGTTCGTACAACACAAAAAACAAAGAGTAAAAAATAATATGTCATATAAAACTTGAACCCATTGTTTTTTGGCACACCCAGGAATATTCTGTCACAATAACAGTAATATTGATTCTTCTTCATCAGATGAACTACTTGGTCCATTTACCCAATCTTCGTCAGACATCGTGCACAAGAGTTGCTGGGTACGCAAAGGACCGGTGCGTTGCGTGCCTACCACGTGTGCGTAAGCATAAGTGTACACGTATGCGTAACCCGGTGTGTCAGGGGTTCACGCGCGTCACCACGCGCTTGTACACGTGTACGTCACTCCACGCATCTGGTCTGACCAGGCCTTTAGTGGGCCTTATACAGATTACGTGACATAACATCACGCCTGTGTTTGCAAGAAGCGTTTGTTACCCGTGGTACTAGTAACGCACACCAGTATTAGTAACGCAGTAGTACCATGGCTAAAAAAAAACCCGTAGAATTACCAAGCGATCCAGTGTACCACGGGAAGGTTTTTTCTACACTCGGGTTGGTAACAACAACCCGTATCTCAACGATTCGAAATCTCAACACAATACAATAATTAACGTTTAATATATCGACAATTCATAATCTCAACATAATTATAAACTTATACTAAACATTAATCTTTTTTTTTTCAAACTGGAATTCTAAAATTAGGCCAAGGTAATAAGTAAACAAATAGTAAAAAAAAACTAAAACTAGGTACACCTGTTTGAAAAAAAAAAGAGACAGGGTAATAATCTTTTTTTTTCAGGCGCGGCGGCGCAGCCTGCCCTATGCAATCCAAGCCCTAATTTTAGAAAACCAGTTAAAAAAAAATGATTAATGTCTATTATAAGTTCATAATGGGGGCTATCGCGTATGAATTCGCCGCTAGAGGCGCTAGTGTAGCGCGAGGTCAAATGGTAGAAATGTCAGATGTCATAGAGATTTCGCGCGTTGCGTGCTTTTTATCACGTATTTTTTTAATACTAGTCCCGATTGTGGTCTAGATTAAGCCATTCCTGATTAATTAAGACTTGAAGATTTTAAGTAGCAACTTAGGATCTTATTTGTTAGTACTTGAAGGTAAAACGATTTTTAAATCTTTCATGCTTGCTAATTATAAATAAGGAGAATATTGTTAATATGTATCAGAAGTTTACAATATGTTGCTCTACGTAATAAAATAAACTTTTATAAAGTTATTGGTACTTTAAAAGTATAAAATAGAATTATTGACAGGACCTTACTCGACAGTGGCGCCATCTGGTGAGCTCAAAAACGATAGCCCTCATTATGTTGAGATTATGAAGTATTGATTTATTAGTGACTAGCTTCTGCCCGCGACTTCGTACGCGGATCCTGTTGCTTTTGCCAGTGACAACGGGGTCGTCAAGAAAATCGAAGATCTGAAACGTTTGATGTAGAATTCTGAGGCCCGGGGACGGGAAAACAGATTCCAGATCTTTCATTTTCGTAAGTCCACAGGAAATGCCCATCAGACTAAACAACTTTTGCTAAGACGTCATTCCTTAATTATGTTATAGTGTCGCTGGGCTTTGGAGATCCACAACAGGGTTCCAGATCTCCAAATTTATTCTCACAGCAGAAAATGCTCTTCACGTGGAATAATTTTTGCTATGACACCATTTTTATATCTCTTATACTTTAGCTGTTCTGTTGCGGTTCTGTATCAGGTGTTCCAATTTCCAAAATAAATTATAGCCTATATGTTGCCCAGACTTAATACCTACACAACAAATACCTTTTCTTCCCGTTATTCTGTCAAATAAATATGCCTTCGGGCTTATGTTATTTGAGTGTTTACTTTCCTTTTCCATTTATCTTCGTGACACGGTAGCCTACCCGGTAACGCAGGGGAGCAGTCACTTAGATTTTAATTGATCAGGTATCTTCAAATTTAAACTATAACTATGCCTAGAAAGAGGACAAATCTTTCCCAACGTTCCAAAGGAGCTAAAAGATTGAGGATCATAAGATCCCAAGAATCTACCGAAGAGCGTCAGGAGAGACTTGATGCTGTTCGAGAACATCAGGCTGCAACTCGCTCCGTAGAAACCTCTTCGGATCGCGAAGCACACCTGCGTTCTCAGCGTATTTAAGCATTTACATCCAGGTCTCTAGAGACCAGTGAAGAAATCATGCATTGTGAGTCGCAGACGTTCACGGATAGATAATTGCGCATTTGTTCTTAGCGTATCTACGCATCTGCTTCTAGGTCTCTAGAGATAAGTGCGGAACATGATGCGCGACTGTCCGCTATGTTAAGCGTTTGCCTAGGTTGGCCCGTGGATGGGTTACCTCCCATTACATACCGAGTTTCTTCACTTCCTCGCTGAACATCTGATGCAGCACCGCAACAGACCAGCTAAACTATAAGAGATACAAAAATGGTACCGTAGCAAAAATTGTTCCACGTGATGAGCATTTTCTGCTAAGAGAATAAATTTGAAGATCTGGAACACTTGAAGTGGAACTCCAAGAGCCCAGCTACACTATAACATATATAGGAATGGCGTCTTAGCAAGAGTTGTTCAGCCTGATGAGCACTCTCTGCGTAAAGACTTAGTTTGATGTACAGAATGCTTGGTTGACCGGTTCGGCAAGGGTCTTTTTGTTGTAAAGGTATTAAATCTGGGCAACATATAGGCTATAATTTATCTTGGAAACTTGAACATCTGATGCAGTGATAGCTTTGATTTCCATTCCAGTGGTGGTGTTCCAGTGTTCTTCGCGATCCGAAGAGGTTTCTACGCAGCGAGTTGCAGCCTGATGTTCTCGAACAGCATCAAGTCTCTCCTGACGCTCTTCGGTAGATTCTTGGGATCTTATGATCCTCAATCTTTTAGCTCCTTTGGAACGTTGGGAAAGATTTGACCTCTTTCTAGACATAGTTATATTTTAATTCTGAAGATACCTGATCAATTAAAATCTAAGTGACTGCTCCCTTGCGTTACCGGGTAGGCTACCGTGTCACGAAAATAAATGAAAAAGGAAATTAAACACTCAAATAACATAAGCCCGAAGGCTTATTTATTTGATAAAATAAAATAATAAATGGGAGTTTTGGCCAGTAGGGTCAAATTTTCAATGATTCATCGAATTTTCATCGAAAATCAGTCCTAAACTGTTACCGCCTTCACCGCGTGGAGGTACTCCCAGCTTATGTTATTTTATAATTATACAGTGAAATTAGTGATAGCTTTGATTTCCATATCAGGTGTTCCAGATCTTCAATTTTTTTTATTTTTTTTATTTTCAATTCCACAACGCGTGTGCCAGATCTTCAATTTTTATACGTCAACAGAGAGTGCTCATCAGGCTGAACAACTCTTGCTAAGACGTCATTCCTATATATGTTATAGTGTAGCTGGGCTCTTGGAGTTCCACATCAGCTGTTCCAGGTCTTCAAATTTTATACGACAACAGAGAATGCTCATCAGGCTGAACAACTCTTGCTAAGACGTCATTCCTATATATGTTATAGTGTAGCTGGGCTCTTGGAGTTCCACTTCAGGTGTTCCAGATCTTCAAATTTATTCTCTTAGCAGAAAATGCTCATCACGTGGAACAATTTTTGTTATGGTACCATTTTTGTATCTCTTATAGTTTAGCTGGTCTGTTGCGGTGCTGCATCAGATGTTCAAGTTTCTAAGATAAATTATAGCCTATATGTTGCCCAGATTGAATACCTTTACAACAAAAAAAAAATCATTTAAATCCGTCGTGTAGTTCCGAAGATTAGCGTGTACAAACAAACAGACATACAGACAAACAGACAGAATTTTTTTTTTGGATTCGTGCTCTATTACTGTTTCCAAACCCCCCTCAATAATTATTTTTTTAATATATTCAATGTACAGACACAGTTTTTTTACTGTTTTATTATATGTATAGAAGTGATTGATATGATTTATTTATGAAGTGTTGAGATTTACAATCGTTGAGATTATGGTGAGATTATGATTGTTTGTTGATCTTATGTACCGACCCGACCCGACCCGACTGTGCAGTCCCGAGTGTAACGCGGGTAAAATACACTTCTCGTGGTACTACATTCATGTAAAATCAACACAATTGACATCTGGCTACCGATTCCCGAATATGTTGGGTTGGCTTCCAGTCTAGTCAGATGCAGCTGAATATCAGCATTTTACATATAGCGATTGAATATCTCACCTCCACAACCCAGTAGCTAGGTAATATTCCCCTTGGTAAGACTGGTTGTCGCACTTTCTGACTTGCGCTTACCTAGGTTGGTCCGTGGATGGGTGACCACCCATTACATACTGAGTTTACTCCGTGCCTCGGAAAGCACGTTAAGCCTTTGGTCTCGGCTGTCATTTGTAGGTCTATGACAGTCGTTACAGTTAGTCGTGACCTGAAAGTCTGTCAACCAGTCTTATCAAGGAGTATCATTTTACCCAGTTTAGTACCCAGGTTAGACTGGAAGCCTACCCTTACATAATTGGGAAAAGGCTAGGCAAATGATGTAATATTCGTGTTTCATTTTATCGTAATATTTTTCAGAATTTTGTTAGTACATAAATTAGTTAAGCTGCTTACCGGCTAACGACATTACATTGATGTATCGTGAATCTATCTCAAATAATTAGATTTTGCTCAGAATTCAGCGAAGGAATATCTTACCAGTATAAAATGAGCTTTGTAACAGACTAGCTTTGGCTCAAGGGTGTTACCGCGTGGAGGTCGGAATTTATCTCACAGGAACGTACTAATAGGATTAAACCTATCTTATGTCATAACCTAGATTATAGTCTCTCCTTGGGTCAATGAGTCATCTATACTCCGTTGCTGCGGGACTGTTGGATGGGTTTTAGTCAGTAAAAGTCTGACACTCCCTCCTGCTCCGCCCAGAGCGGGAGGAGTCATTTGATGATTTCCAACCCAAAAAAAAATATTTGCCATCTATACTTCTATACTGATATTGTAAAGAGGTTGTACGATTTACGTACATACCGTCAGGCTGCAAAAGCAGCAACCTACTTTGCTCTTTCGTATAAGTATATAACAATGTTTAATATAATTTTAAGTTGGTTAACAATTTACGTACTTACGCGAGCACCGCGGATTAGCATCCAACCTACTCTTACTTTGTTGTGATCTGTATTCTAATAAACTCTTTAGTGTTATCAAATCCGTGTGTATTTACGTCAACTCACCTAACTCCAAGTACTTACTTACTTGCCGCTTCTTACTTAAACTGCAAGTGTAAGGTGTCAACTATATAGATATTACATTAAATGTAAGGTCCCGTAGTAGTTGGCACCTTACGCGAGCACCGCGGCTTAGCATCCCACTTCGTCTTACTTTGTTGTGAACGCATTCAGTACATAAAACGTTTAAAAGAAAAATCCCAAAACGTAATAATAAAGAGTAGGTACAGGCAGTATGAAAGTAGGTAAAGTAAGTAAAAATATAAAAGTAAGAAATCAAAAAAAGTAAAAAAAAATATATTATATTATTTTTTTATATTGATTATAATTTCTGTAATTCATATGTTGATTCATATTTTCATCAACATACAACCTGACACTGACCTACAAATTACAATAAACGTAAGAAAATTTAAATTTCGCGGGCTACCATTGCGCTTCCACCTTAATACAATAATTTGATTTAATACATCCACCCGTTAAATAAAAAAGGGTCCATAGAACATGATATAAGCATACAAATATTGCCAAATTGTGTTAGCTTCTATGGAATGTGTTCCGGTTTGTAAATAACTAAAATATATAAATAAATAATATCGCTGGACATTACACACAGCGCCATCTAGGTGGCACACTACGCAACGAGGCTTGTGTCGTGGACACCAGATAGTTGATACTACTACATAGATACTTTTTTGTTTGTAAAT
This sequence comes from Eugnorisma glareosa, assembly GCA_947578425.1. Taxonomy (NCBI): domain Eukaryota; kingdom Metazoa; phylum Arthropoda; class Insecta; order Lepidoptera; family Noctuidae; genus Eugnorisma; species Eugnorisma glareosa. The sequence goes on from OX387963.1 coordinate 10,489,950, forward strand.
ACATACTTATTATACATATATACATCCATGACTCGGAAACAAATGTCCATGCTCATCACACAAACATTTGCTCCTACCGGGATTCGAACCCGGGACTCTAAGAACGTAAGGCAGCCTCACAACCACTGCACAATTCGGGCCATCAAAAAAAAAATATATCAAAACTTAAACTTATGTCAAAAATATATCAAAACTTAGTTTTTGGTTTTAAAGATTGTATAAAGACTGCTAAAAATATTTGTATGTAAAATGATACCATAGTAAATAAAAAGCGTGTTTGTAAAAATAAAGAAGTTAAACGGAGGGTGTTTAATTATTCTAATAATATTTTTGTAATTTCTTATTTTAAAATTGTGTGCATGCTACCAGATATGGCTGTATAATTCTGAATGTCATTGTCTAATATTATTAGTGTGTGTGTGGCAACACTGGCGTCACAGCTTCTTCCTGTTTCTGCCTGGATGTACGAACTGTGTGTGTATGTTGTATTCTCTGCTTCCAAAATAAATATCAAGTATTAAACTATGTAGTTGGTTTCTATTTAAAAATCTCAACAACATTCATCACTGGAAACACTAAATCTATGAATAGGTTTAAGATGGCAGAACCAGCTGCAATACTATTACTTAGACGTATTCGCATGATATTCTACCTATTATATTTTTATTTAGGTACATAGAGCTCAGTGAAAGCACAACAGTATATTGTATACTTTATTTTTGTTGAACAGTAAAAAATATTTTAGAGTGAAAAATAGTAGGTTTATTACTGTTTTTAACAGTATGGTTGGCAACTCTATGTACATACAACCGTCATAAGAACTGTAGTTAAAGGTGATTTGATTGGCAATCCCTTTTACGTTAGCTGTAAACTGTTACGGCTAATTCGATATCAAGACGTTTTCAATTAATTTTTCCATTATGGTGCAATAGACCGGGCGCTGTTATATAGCATTCTTAGATATTATTATTTGAGATCAATTTGAATAGAAACATAACTTGTTTTTTATACTTAATATTATTTTCCCAACTATTAATCTTCTTCGAAATCGTAAGTACAGAACATCGCTGATTCCACAACAAAATATACAATTAACTTAAGCTTGAAGTTTTTTTTTTTAATAATAACGATATGTTGATATTCTCCAGGTTGAAGCTGGCCATAATAATTATTATAATTGTATTCCGGCTCAGGTAACTATGATAGCTTTAAATTTTATGGCGGGTGGCTAGAACGCATAATAAAATACGCTTTTTTTAGCTATTATCATTTCGGTTTGAAATCTGATATTAATTTGCTAGTAATAATCGTACTCTAATACTTATTTATTTATTTAATACTTCAACCACAAAGTACAGAGGCGGACTTAAAGCCAATAATAATACATATAATAATAATAATATGCTTTAAATAATGCCTTACAATTCTCTAAATATTCTACTCCATACACAGCTCAAGCACATTTATTTGTGCAAAGAATGCTTGGTTCACATCTACTGAATTTCCCCATATCACGAGACCGTAACGCAGCATTTTCTTATGCAACATAGATTTCATGTAGGTACTAACGACCGGATCCGACATTCAAATTATAATATAGATAATCAGATTCATGCATTATTTCAGGGCGGAGAACTTGATTACATGAAAGTGGAAGAAATCAAAGACCCCCCCCCCCCTTTGGTTGGGGGGACATGCAACTCTTGATCTGTCACTCAAAAATGAAACTTTATATTATTTTAACTTTTCTTCAACAGTTCAAAAATGTGTCCCTGTTAGATTTGACCGTATGGCTCAAATATTTGAAACCAATCTGAACTTGACCTCCTATTCTAATGTAACAAAATTAAATAACATCCATCGTTGTGAAAATAAAAATGTTCGAAATTTAAAAAGCATTTATAAACTAATAATCTTTTCAATGGGAATGGCAAACAAATATATATTTTTAGTCAATTGTTTTGAACACTCAAATGGTACTAAAGTATGCCTAAGAAAATACGACGCTTCTTACACCAAACACATTTCGAAGAAAGCGTCAGTGATTGTACCGAATGAAATTATATGTGAGCAAGACAAAGTAACAAGAAGAAGAGAAGTAACGGCTACAGTAAATGCTGATGATGACACTACGACTCCAAGTACGTGGATTGGCAGAAACCCGTGTGATCCGAAGTACAAACTTAAATGTACAGAGGCAGAGCCAATTTGTTTATAAATAAATTTACCACCACGGCAGTAAACCAGCGATGGATGCTAAAATAACTGATTGTAAAAATTATCATCTGGAGGACGTTGTTATGTTTAGACCTTGAGCGACGACCACTACGCCGATCACTACGCCGACCACTACGCCGACCAATACGACAACCACTACGCCGATCACTACGCCGACCACTACGCCGACCAATACGACGACCACTACGACTACGACAGAACCGAACAAAGTTTTAATTATTCAATCAGGTGTTTCTAACACCTGATAGAATAATTAAAACTTTGTTTGGTTCGGTCATGCTGCATGGATATGCAGAACGGTGATACTAAGGAACCTCTTAATACCGGTATTGGAAGCCTATACCGTGATCACGGTATTAATACTACGGTATTGAACGCAAGTTCAATTAGGACATTAATAAAACCATTAAAATACTTGTTTTTATTTTCAAATCTATCTCCATTGTTATTATGTAGTATGTAAATGGACAACAAAAAAAACTTGGTGCAGAGATGCGTTTATGGTTTTTATTAAGTGTCCATTGGTATTACTAAAAATATATTTTTCCTACGTGTAGTTTTCAATTTTTGGAAGTACTCAGTTTTAATATTGGCTGTAATCAGTATTTTCATGCGCTCGATTTGTTAACTTATCGGTACATTTCTATAAATAAATTGATTTCATATCATGCCTTCACCGCAAATAAGATGTCCCAATGAGCCAAATGTGGTTTGTTGGTGAATGAACACAGTTAAAAAATACTTATAGAAAACCTATAACAGATTTTATAAAAGTTAAAGAGGTACCAAGGCCGATGGGATCGGCATATGATGACTGACCACTGCTGGGCTATGCAACGTGATTGTCCCAATACACCTCATTCACGACAGTCGCGAAAAAAAAAGTTTTTTTTGTACATGATAATTTAATAAATGCTGTTTTTCTTTGTAAATTTGTTTTTTTTTTCTGTAAAAGTCAAATCTAGAAAACTACACGTAGGAAGCCTACATTTTTGTAATTAGCATACGGTCCTAAGCTAATAAAAAAATACAGTTTCTTAGCACCAAAACTAGTGTTGATCAGTGATAAATACCTTTTACCCATACATAGCTCTCTTATATAACAATTTGGTATTGGTTGATTATTTATTTAGGTAGGACTAGGAATTAGGAACGTTATCAAAACTTAAACTTAATCAATGTTTTTGCAGAAAGGCATTTCACATAGACTTGGTAAAGTACAATATCAAAAAAATATAAACTTCTTATTATTATAGAAATGTCATCATGTCTAGGTATCAATATTTGCAGAAATGTAAATATAGCTTAATTAGCAAGCACATTCACAACACAATGACAAAGTCTACGCGTCATCCCGTCGCCTTTGCGAAACTGATTGTAACATTAACAAAAGGGGAACTAAAAAACGAACGAATAAAAAAAACTGAGCGACTGATGATGAGATACTTTTTTAATAACTTGAGCGATATGAATTTGAGTAAGCGAAAAAATTAACTAAACTAACGACGAATATTGATTAATAATAAAATCTAGAACGAGCTTACTAAAAGTGGGTTGTGATTAATTACCATTTCAGATATTAAAATTCTAGCCGTAGCAATACAGATAGGGCAACTTATTTAATATGTAAGATAAACAGACGTGCCACAAATCTCACGTAAATAGCGCCCTAATTCAGGTCCATAATTGGTTCACGCTCGACTCCAGGCCGCATATAACATCTCTTGCAGGACGGCTGAGTTCACCAGCATATGCTGTTAGTTAGTTATACCGCGAGGCTAGTATATTTTAGTTATTTTCATAGTATTATGTCATACGGTATTTTACCATGGGGATGGGCTGCAGACATAGAATCTATATTTATTCTTCAGAAAAGAGCTATTAGAGCCATATATGATCTACGTAGGCGCGCTTCTCTAAGGGAACTGTTTAAGGAAATTAACATCATGACAGTACCTTGTCAATAGATCTATGAAAAAATCATGTACGTTAGGAAAAATCTGCATTTATTTAGTAAAAGAGGTGACAGACACCACTATAATACTGGAAACTGGGACCAACTAGTACAGCCAGGTTTCAGGCTAGCTAAAGTAGACTCATTTTTTATGGGGTTCTGTTTAAAATGTTACAATAAAATACCTCCCCACATTTTACAACTGAATGAGACGAAATTTAAATCTTGTATTAAACGCACACTATGTAGGCAAGCATATTATAAGTTGCGGGATTACATTGATGATAAAAATACTTGGCTCAATGCTGGTCCTGCTCCACAACCATAGGAGCAAACTAATTGAATACCATGTGAAGTTATTGTGGAAGCTACAGAAGATTGTAAAAATATCTTTGCATTGTATGTATTCAATCTCTTAGTATTACATAATTGCATAGCACATGTGTGAGTACTTATGTACTGTAAAGCTACCATTTACATTTATTTATCTTTCATTGACTCGAATGTGCCCTGGCGGTTGACGAATGTCATGCTCACTCAAATCTCTCGCTGATGGTGGCGCGTGTGTCGGATCATTTCTTGTCATAAACGTCTTCTCATAAATGTTCACAGTAAAATATTGGATCCCTTTGTCCTCTCGTTCAAGTAATACATTATGTCTATTGTTAAAGTCTTGCCAGAGGTTTTCCAATGACACTAACCTTTGAGTCAAGTACTTCTTTCCGTTTCGAGACGCGCTGTCCTTTTGGTAAATAGCACAAAGACGTTTAATTGACTCGAAAACTTCGTTTCTAGTGATTTCGCTCAGCTTGATGTAATCGATTAGTTAATCGAAAGTAGCAGTAGTGCTAGTATAATATGTAGTAGTAAAGTAGGTATTGAAGAACACGTAGTTCGGTGTCTTCTAGTTTGTAACTTTGTAGGCCCCGGATTACTCGCAGTTCACGACGTAGTCCAGAACAGAAGCTGTATTTGTAGTAGTAGTGGTGTTGTAGAACACGTGGTTGAGTCTTGTTTTTCCGCTTGATTCACGAAGAAGTTCCAAAGTATCTCCTCTTCGTTGATTGCTCAGAGCTCTTGTACTCTTTCTACGAATATGCGCGCTTTTTCAACTTGACTGGTGAGATTCGCTTGTGGAAGGCCAGCCAAGCCGATTCGCTGTCATTTAAAGAGATAAAATTACCCCAAACAGTGAAATACTCGCAGGACCATTAAATGTCAGGTCCCGACTCCCGTAGTAGTTGACACCTTACACTTGCAGTTTATAAGTAAGAAGCGGCAAGTAAGTAAGTACTTGGAGTTAGGTGAGTCGACGTAAACACACACAGATTTGGTAACACTAAAAGTTTATTAGAATACCGATCACAACAAAGTAAGAGTAGGTTGAATGCTAATCCGCGGTGCTCGCGTAAGTACGTAATTTAACAACCAACCAACCAACCAACCAACCAACTCCAACCAACCAACCAACCAACTTAAAATTATATTAAACATTGTCATATATACGAAAGAGCAAAGTAGGTGTCTGCGTTTGCAGCCTGACGGTATGTACGTAAACCGTGCAGACGAAAAGTTTGTGAGGTTGTAGGGGGCAATCTCTGGATCTACTCAACCGATTTTGAAAATTCTTTCACTAATAGGAAGCTACATTATCCCCGACTGCCATAGACTATATTTACAACGTGCGCGTGGGATAATTTCCGACCAAAATGTGAGCGAAGCCGCGGGCAAGAGCTAGTCGTTCATAATTTCAGCCCAGATTCATCCACTGTTGGGTAAAGGCCTCCTCTTTCTTCACTCTTCTCTGTTCTGTGGGCCAATGGATACGCACACTAAACGGATTTCATCCCAATCCATTCAGCCGTTATGCCTAGTAAAGGATAAAGGCACACAAAGGTTACTTTCACATTTATACTATTTAGTAAGAATTTCGGTTTTGAGAAACGAAGCATCACAAGCAAGCCAGTAGTAGTAAGTAAAATGAAGTGAATTTCTAAGGATTTCGCTTAATTGGAAAATGAGACCTCGCGATAGTCAATTTGGTAAGTAACATCGGTTAGAACTGTATAAATATTTGAGATATGATCCTTCTGAGCGTCTGGAAAAACGGTGTATTTTGTAATACAATAATTGAATTTCGCTCAATGTCTAAAAGTCTATTTGAGTTACTTAGTGCCTGTCTCAGTACAGCGTTATGAAAAATCCGATGGAAATGATTATTGTAATAACTGCAAATAGTAAAAAGACCACTTATTAACTACAGATTAGTAGCGGGGTACTACAACCCAACTTCACCCACTACTGGAAATAGGCCTCTCTTTGCTTAATCCAAGCTTCAAGCTCCTGTGCCAGCCTCATCTAGGATATACCCGCGATGGCAACGATGGCTCAGTGTATCTCGTATAATTATAGATAGTAAATCGTCAAAAGGATTTCAATCTGCTTAAAATCTGGTCTTGACCTTGGTTCTATGATCCCATATATACAGATGATGAAATCCATATCAGAATAAAAATATTTTAGTAAGACTAAAGTATGTATTCCTTTGTAACAATAAATACTCCATGTTCTATTAATTTTCTCTTTGATGCCTATTGTATTGAAATGAGAAGGTTATTTCACTATGCTCATTTGTCTTTGACTGGTAGGGTTTCCATGAAATAAGCACAAAGTGAAACACACTTAAGATTTGTATTGCAAACAGATTTTCCTACTATTTGTGTTACTTAAACCACACGCAATACTATGGTTTCTGTGAAAGCTTTTGGAAGCTTTTAGATGAATTTCTCTTATTGGCACAAGTAGGTTATACGTCAGCATAATAACCACATAGCATAATATTTGTACCAATTCGGTGGTTAGGCCGATATTAGGCTGCGTTAAACAAAATTTGTCCGCCATTATTATTATAATGGTTAACAACATTTATACACTGTGCCAAGTAATTCGGTTTTAAGCAGTCGCTCACACGGGGCTATCCTGTAATTTTATGGTAAAATATTGGGATCACAAGTAAACTGTGATCACAAAAATAAAATCTAATTCAGTTTTTAATTACCATCTCCCAAAATTATACAGTAAAATATCGTACTAAGCAGCGCTGTATGAAGGGGCCTAATGGGCTCTAAACCAAACCCCGCCGCCGGCGCCGCCGCGCCGCCCCGCTGACTTGTGACGGTGAGCCTGTTGTCGACGGGCTAGTCAGCGGCTTCAAGACACTGCAAATTCAAAAACTTAGCTATAGTGTCTCGCCGACGTGTCGACAGCAGCTGCACGCGCACTGTGCTTATCGCCGACATGATTATATTTTAATACTAGCGACCCGCCCCGGCTTCGCACGGGTCAATGTTATACATATAAACCTTCCTCTTGAATCACTCTATCTATTAAAAAAAACCGCATCAAAATCCGTTGCGTAGTTTCAAAGATTTAAGCATACAAAGGGACATAGGGACAGAGAAAGCGACTTTGTTTTATACTATGTAGTGATAGTGAAGACCGCCAGGGTTGTGTCTGTGTGTCAACTTTGATGTATAGAGCCCTTAACGCTGCTGGTTAAAGGATAAGGATGCCTTAGCATTAACGAGTGTATACAGGCATTATTGCCCTTTGAATCGGTTGAGAAACATAAATCTGCTAAATGCAGGAAATTCAATATGGTTACCAAATGTATCGCAATAAACTGGGAAAGTTTTATGATACACTAGCTATTGCCCGCGACCTTCGTTCGCGTAAAATAATTTTTATTTACCAATTTCAAGGGTTTTAATTTTTTTGCATGGAACCCTAATTATTTTTCTAAAACAAAAGAAGCTTATGTTAGACCTTATAATATCAGCTATCTGCCAAAAATCTCTGTAAAAGTTCCGCAAAAATCGGTCCAGCTGTTTCGGAGATTAGGCGTAACAAACAGAAGACAGACAAAAAAGTACCGTATATACTTTCATATGTATTCAGTAAAAAGCTGTTTTTTTGATAATCAAACAGACACTTTAGTTTTATTTATATAAATGTAGTTTGTATGTACGAGTATGTCTCAGGTAAACTGCAAGCGAGATCTTAGAATCTAACGAAGTCAGGTAAAGTGTGGGAGCAGCGGTGGCCCAGTGGTGGCGGCCCCGACTTACGAACAGTAAGTTGTGGGTTCGAAGCCTGGCAGGCGCATTACTTTGTGTAATTTAATTCATCACCACTGCTCTCAAAACGGTGAAGGAAAACATCGTGAGGAAACCGGCATGTATGTGACACCTACCAACCCGCACTGGGCCCGCGTGGTGGATTATAGCCCATTCCTTCTAATTGAAAGGAGGCCGAGTGTCCCAGCAGTGGGAACAGTAAAGGCTGATTATGATTATGCAGGTAAAGTGTTATTGACTTTTCCTTGAACAGTTCTCGGATCGAGTCATTTTAGGATTGTTTCTTATATACCGTTGAAGTAAAAAATACCTAGTACTAGTTTAGGATCAATCATTTACTCTACATAATCTGAGAAACAAAGAAATAATTGGACTCACACATTGACACGTGATCCAGCAGGTACAGCTCCGGCGCCACAACGTCCGCCAGCTCCGGCAGGTTGTGCCGAAGGAGCCGAGTGTACGCCTTCCTTAATGGAACTTAAAATTAGAATAAAACTAAATTGCGAGGCTAAAAGGCCCCTATCTCAGCATGTTAGAGCAACGTTTCTGCCTACTAAATTTGAACTACAACTTGGCTCCGGTGGTCTATTCACAGAATCAATGCATTTTTGCGGAATAGTTTTCTATCAGAAATATTTATTGTAATCAAATCAATATTTTCCGACACATTACAAACATACGAAGAACCGTCCTAATGCTACCTACATCATGTAGAAATTGCCGTGGTAACGAAAATAATTTTTAGTACTAATTGGTAGTTAATTGGTGGTGGTTTTAGTTTGACTTGTGACTTCTTTAGCAATAGAGCTTATAAATCCGAGTGAGTTGGATACTAGTGCACAGAACACGATATAAATATTTAGGTAAACCGTCAATCTAGAAAAATAAATAAGCTCACAACTATAACAAACAGTCACTAAAGCCATTAGGGTTTTTGTTCACGCTCATATTTGTCTCAGAATAACTGAGAAAAGACGTACTTTTATCTCGACAAATATTAATTTCACCCTTGAGGAATACTTCTCGCGAAAGTACGTTGGTTACTGAGAAAAATTGGACTACATTACGTACAATAAGGCGCTGACAAGTATTTTAGGTGATAGTGTTAGTCTCCTGTGAGTAATAAACATGTTTTAAAAGTTCTTAGGAAGATGAATCGTTCAGCTGGGAGTTTAAGATAACATACAATGTGTATTATCTCGCGTAAATTGAAATTGTCTAAAATACGCCCGTATTATTTTCGTCGGACGACACCTAAGTGAATGGCTAAATGGATTTAAGGGGGCCCTTCCCGGTCCGTCTATTTCGCGATTTTCGTTTCGATTTTCTTTCAATTCCCCCGTATTACCCCGCCCCGACCCCGCACATCTCGTCTCCCGCGCACCTCATACCGCCTAACGCGATGATATTGAACGAAAAATAATGTTCGAAAATTTCTTAAACTTGTTCCAGGAAGTACGTGTTTTTTTTAAAGTCTTAGAAGTGTGTGAAATAAATATTTATCATTAAGAATCTTCATTACATGTGCAAGGTTTCTATCGAGATGATTTCTTTACTTTTATAGTTTATGAGTACATTATGAACGGCCAAAGTTCAGTTAATATTTGTGCAAAACAGCAATTTTTGAAGGATTATACTGAATTGGTTTCTACAATTTTTTATTTTTTGCTACCATAGAAACCTAGATATAGTGCACAAAACACCTATTAATTCAAAAAAATCAAAGATAGATGTGTAACAACTGCATAATCACGTACAAGCGATTGTATGAAAAGTGTGACGCGTTGGCCGCTCTTAAGACATTACAGTCATTTTCGTAAAAAAAACGTCATAGACCACCCCGTCCGTAGATTCCACTTCTCAATTGATTCTTTGATCCGTTGTTTAGTGTTGGCTCCCCGCAGGTCCTGTAACAATAGAAAATTAATCGTAACTGATATCTAAGCGCTCCAAATCAGACTGTCAGGAGGATAATACAATTTTATTTTAAACTAGCGGCCCGTCCCGGCTTCGCACGGGTGGACATAAGATTTTTTTATATTTCTACATTTTTGTGGTTATTGCGACATATAGTATTGCGAAGTTTTTTGTAGTTATTGATATGTTCTTTAATGTTGTAGAACATACTTTTGTTCTGTCATCAATAGTTTCCGCAGCGCATGCGACGAAAGATGTTTTATGGCATTTTTTTACACCTTGGGTTACGTTACAAATGTTTTAGTAAGGATCCCTAATCTTTTCTAGCAATAAATATAGCCTATGTTACTCCCTACCTACCCTAAGGTAAATGTAGCTTTCTAATGGTGAAAGAATTTTTGAAATCGACGCAGTTGTTTTTGAGTTTATTCATTACAAACATACACACAAAAATATAAATCTTTCCTCTTTATAATATTAGTGTAGACTGACACTTTACCAAATAATTTATCCAATTATTGGTCAGACTGCCATGAATTATGAAAGGATCAATAAGCAACCCATTTGTGTCACCTGTTGCAAATCTCCCACCTGGATATAAGTTGCCATGGCTGATCTAATATCCGGACCAAGGTTGGCCAAAGATAGGTAAACCTGTTCAGATTGAGATCTATAAATGACTCTGCTATGGAGTGTAAATGTGGTGTCATTTTTCACGATGGGGTACTAACATGGTCCTGCCTGACCTGCTGTTTGCCTATTACAGGGGCCTATGGATGCTACTGAAAGTGCCAAACTCATCACCAAATATTAAGCCGATTTAATTAAGATTGCCACCGACTTGTTAAAAAGATGAATAAGCATCATTGACCTATCATGTTATCATCATAATTACAACTTCATTTCAAAACACCCTTTCTGAGTAACAAAACAAAAGCTCACAATTTTATTTATTACTTTCACCACAATAAACCCAGGCACACAACTATTCTAGAACTCACAAACTCACTCAACTCGCCTCACATTTACAATAATGCATGATGTACATATATTTCCTTTGCCTCCTCACAGTCGGGTATCGCAATATCTCGTGAGGCATACTCGTGCACTCAAATATAATATTTGTCTTTGGCATATTTATTTTCCAACTTTATATTGAGGGTGAGCTCGTTTTCTTATAAAAGTCGTGTGTTCTGAGAGAAAATAAATGTCGTGAGGTTGGATTTTTAAAGTGATTTTGATAGCAAAATATTTAAATGGAAAGTAATATTTTTATCGGTAGAGTAATGTGTAGACTTTATAATGTTAATTTTACACACAATTCCTTACTTGAGAATTTAAAAATCTTATCATACCTACTCTACTTAAGCACAAGGTGTGAGTTTGCCCACTTCACTGTGACATACATTGACTGATATATTCTTTGTATTAAAGTCAAAGACATTTGAGTGCATAAAAAGAGCTTGATTTTTAGTAAAACTATAACCTTAGGAATAATTAAAAAAAAAATATTGAAGAGTTTACAAACATTTATTTAAGTTCAAATATTTTAAGGAAGTAGTAGCCATCATTTTGATGAAATCCTGATTGGTGGTTTTATTAATCAATACTAACCTACTTACATTTACCTTATCCATACATGGGTTGTGACAATATTATCTACTTTTACTCTTATCAACAATTATGGCTTATCTCTATACTTACTGATAGAAGCCAAAAAAATGCGTGTTGACATTTTTTTATATCAGAATACGAAGCAACATTCAATAACGTGTAGAAATAAAGATGAACATTACCCAAACCTTCTTCTTAACGATAGTTCTTATGTTCGGAACTTGGAAAAGGATCCGCAAAGCGATATTAATACGTTTTTTATCTGCCATAAGCCTACGGTAAAGTTGGTCTAAAGATCCCAAATGTTTCTCAGATCGTCGTAAAGGAATCTTGGCCAATCAGAAAACAATTTCCTTGGTATGTGGGTAACTACGGCGGCGGTGGTAAAAAAGCGTGAGATTGGTATGTGAATTCGTGCGAGAAAACGATTTTTTTTGGGCATACATAGGTACATAGATGAGCAGCGCGTGGCTAAATATTAACAGCCGCTAGGATCAATCTTTAGCCACGTTTGTCTAGGTTGATCTGTAGATGACCACCCATTCATACCGAGTTTCCTCCGTGCCTCGGAAAGCACGTTGAGCCGTTGGTCCCGGCTGTCATTTGTAAATCTTTGACAGTCGTTACAGGTAGTCAGTGGCCCGTAAGTCTGACAACCAGTCTTACCAAGGGGTATCGTATTACCCTGTGCTAACTGGGTTTTGGGCGTTGTGGAGATGAGATAGACAATCGCTCCATGTAAAATACTATTGGTAGGTATTCAGCTGCATCCGGTAACACTGGAAGCCGACCCCAAAATGGTTGGGAAAAGGCTAGGCGAATTATGACATTAACATAGGAACGTAGATAACAGCTGATGAGATATAGGTACAATAGTATAAAGGGTGTAACAAGACCCTTAACGAAGCTGAAAGGCACTTGTTCTCTCCATCATTGCAATCATTTTTTTGTTCTAGACCATACCTTATAGTTACGGAGATATTGGGGGTTAAAGTTTCATCCTTTTCACGCATTTTTTTAAATACGTGTTTTTATGAAGATTTTTACTGTAAACACCTCCACGACCCCCGTACTGTTCAATCCATCCATCAGCACAATGTTTTGAGTGCGTTACATTGAGTCCTACCGTAAAACGTCATTTTTCACGACAAAAAAAAAGTCGCTTCCCAGCAATAATTTTTGCGTAAAGTTACTTAGTTTGATGTACATAATGCTTGGTTGACGGCTTCGTGAAGGGTCCTGTTACCCTGTATAGTACTGTCTCTTTGGTCATGTGGACGTAAGTGCGATTGCTTATTCCCGTCCTAGATTCGATAACTTGTTCGGAATAATGTTTTTTTTTTTCTTTCTTTAGAAGTTTTCACTAACTAACTCTGTGTTACTTGTTTTTTATTTTGCCCGTTATTTGGCAGTCGTGACGTGAATATAATTCAATTCCATTACTAAACAATACTGAAACATAAATAAATGTAATTTTACTGTAGTTCCTTGATTACGCTTTTCGGGAATATGCTCCAATTAAAATACCTTAATATGCATACTAATTTCAAAACCATCTACAGCGATCTTATAACTCGTTTATAGCGAAGGATAAGCAGTATACAGGGTGTTACAGAACCCTTCGCGAAGCCGTCAACCAAGCATTATGTACATCAAACTATGTAACTTTACCCAAAAATCATCGCTGGGAAACGACTTTTTTTTTTGGAGTGGAAAATCACGTTTTACGGTAGGACTCAATGTAACGCACTCAACATATTGTGCTGATGGATGGATTGAACAGTACGGGGGTCGTGGAGGTGTTTACAGTAAAAATCTTACTTAAAAATATGTATTTAAAAAAAAAAACTGTTGAAAAAGTTGGAATTTTGACCCGCAATATCTCCTTAACTAGAAGCTTCCCAGGTATAGTGTAGAACAAAAAAAAATGCTCGCAATGATGGTGAAAACAAGTACCTTTAGGCTTCGTTAAGGGTCTTGTTACATCCTTTAAAGTCTATCTGCTACCGCGTTAAATAGTTTCCTTGGGATGGCACATTTGATTTCCGGTTTTCACTCAGCTTTCACTTAAATTCTGCTGTAGTTGTTATCTCCTCCGTGTTTTGAAACGGTAGGAAGATTAGAATGATAGATGGAGTAATTAGTTATAGATATGAATAATAAATGAACAACAAGTTAACATAACATGACGTCGGTAATCCCCGACGGGTTAGGCAGAGCTGTATCTAATAGTACACCCACATTTCGCCGGTTATGTTTAAGTCCCATGTAATAGGGGGCGAGCCTATTGCCATCAACCAGGCACAAATCCAGACTCCGTGGCTGCTACTGAAAAATTCCCGATGTAAAAACCCTATAACGCTTCGCCCGAACCCAGGATGTCATACTCATCAGTCGCGCTAGACTAACGGGGCACTTTTCTAATGTAAATCCATTAATACATTATCTGAGTATTCTGTAAAATATTTTTTATTCGACAACACTGCTTCTCGCCTGGCCACGATCTACACGCGAGTTACGACGGTGAACTGCGGAAAAAAGAAATGCATGAAATTGCATGCAACGAGTCCCGCCATGGAAACAAATTGACACACACGGGGATCACTTGACGCAAATCATGTTGCAAGTTGCATATACTCCAAGGTTGTGAGCGAAGCCTAAGTGATTTTTGTTTTATCAATGATCATGTTCATCAAATAAGTACCCCTTTAACGTCGAAAGCACAATGCAACATTATCCTTCTCCTGCCCATATGCCAATTTATTTCGGGTCGGCACAGCATGTCTTCTTTCATTTAAAACAAGCAAAAACCTTAAGCATTTTTCTTTCGACTATTCAATCAGAAAATACCCTAACATTGCAATGGAAATTGAAATATCATGAAATTCCGTTCCCTTTAACTTGGCGGTTCCTGTAACTCATTCGATTATGGAAAAGAGCTTTATACATAATCTTATCTTAGACTAGGATTTGTGCTTTAACACGTATCAAGCCACGAATAATTGTATGAGCCCGTACAAAGTTTAACCTAATGTGATATAACAGTAAGGTCAATTTACCTACTTTTCAATTGAAATCGGAGGAATTTAGCTATAATTACTTGGACAATTAATTGGTTTGAAATAAATGTATTATATTTTATAATATAACAATTAAATAACTGTCATTGTTATGAGTAACCAGTATCCAGTACCAGTAAATTATGATATCGCAAGACAAATGTAAAATTAAGAAAATTATGAAACTACAACAAAAGAATTTGTGTTTAATTTAAAACACTGACGTACATTATCCCAATTGATTTTAAGATTGCGCGTTGACTTTTAAGATAACCAAGTCAATTCTTTTTTTTACCGACTATTGACTTTAGTAAAATGTCAAAAGAGTTGAAAAATCGATTGGATTTTTCGTAAAATTTGAAGTAAATTTTCCATCTGTGTCGAGATAAAAGGCTTTAGGCATGTTGTGTCATGTTCCGTCTAACTAGAGCAAAACATGGAGCTAAACGCGTCACGTGGCGTGGGTCAGATATTTGTGTTAGTATTTGAATGTTCACTAGGTGTTAGTTGTCTATATTATACTTTTTATTATTTTAGTCGGAGTTTAATTGAAATGGACGATACATTGCTGCAGATTTAATGGAATTGAACAATATTCTACTAATTAAATGCGAAATTTTGTGGGATATATAATTTCTGGATGTTTGTTACTCTCACGCAAAAACTACTGAACGGATTTCGATGAAATTTTGTACTAAGATAGTTTATAACCTGGATTAACACATAGGATAGGTACTTTTATCCCAGTAATACGTTCTCGTGGGACAATTATTGAACTCCACGCGGGCGAGGTGGCGGGCATAAGCTAGCAGTTAAATATAAATACTTCAGAATTTATTTTCATAGTGACACAAACTTTTATCAAAGTCTACGTGAACTATCACGTAGACTTTGCTAAGACTTGAAACGAATGTTATGTTGCGTAATTTTTTTTGTCGGTTATTACCAAAAATCTTTAGACCGTATATTGTACGAAACAGCAGATTTTTAAATGTCCAAAAAACCGAAATCTTTTACTGAATCCATTTTTTACAATGTTCCTTCCACTATGTACGTATCATTAATCACGTTTATTGATTTTTTACATAGTTTTAATTTTTTTTTAATATTAATATACGATATAAAAAATGGCCTCCCGCCTTTGCTCAGCAGTGGGTCAGAATAGTTAAGTAAAAAAAAATTATATAGAATTGTCAAACACCGAAAAATATATAAAAACATTGTTGAGAGCATGGTCCAAGCTACCGGTGGTTAGGGCTCTGGAGGCAGCAACCTCCTCACAAATCACTACTATTTTTAATATTTAAAAAAAAAAAATTCATTTGTTTCATGTGTGTAAAAATTTATAAATTAAATAATAATGATGCTTACACTGTAATGCGAACAAGAGCCTCGACGAACATCTCGCAAACCGCCTCGACGATCAATATCGTTAAACGGTGATCTTCAATTTGGTGCCTCGTTGTTAACAGAACTGGTCTAAGTTCTGTCTATTCTTTTTAAGTCCTCAAAAGAAACCACTATTTTGCATAAATGAAGTTCGATTCAAAAAGCCTAAATTGATCCTTGTTGGTTTCGGTAGCTGTTTTCGAAGAATTCCTGCATTTTTTCGACAAAATGCAGGAAGCGCTGAAACAATTTTATTCAAGTCCGCTTTTACTCTTTCGAGTGGCCTGTAATTGCCTTTAGCTCAGTTTATACAGACTTGTAATTAAACTAAGACATAAAAAAGCAGATTTTAATCAGATTCAGCAGATAGATCTCCGAAGAATGGAGTGGGTTTGTAACTAATTTGACGTAGGTAATTTTCTTTTCTACTGGTCCATTTTAAAAGGAACATACATATAACAATATTAAATTAGACGTTCTGGGGGGTTACTATGACGCCTTAAAGCAGGAGTAATTCCAGTGTGGGAAAGAGACAGAGCTATAAAGGTCGTCTAGCGCCATCTCTTTCTCACACTGGAATTACTCCTTCTTTAAGACGTCATGGTAGGTCACCTGATCTTGTTTGAGGGGCAAACATATCCAGATATTGCACAGGATAGAGATTTTGGAAGGAAAAGAAGACGGCCTTGGCCCAGCAGGGACACTCAAATAAGCTAACAAAAAAAAATAACACGTCTGTTGTAATTACGTCTGTCACATCTGTTATCCCCAAATGTTTTAGTAGAGGTAAAGCTTCCACATTTCACCAGTGTTCCATATAGCAGGCCACCTAATTGACTTTGAATTGGCAAAAGTTCTGACTTCGAGCTTCAAAAATCTTTATGAGAAACCCATTAACATTATGCCTGACCCGGGAATCGAACCCATCAAATAACTCCTCCCGCTCTGGGCGGAGCAGGAGGAATGTCAGACTTTTACTGACTAAAACCCATCCATGTTCCTTCTTTTGCCCTTTGTGTTCCAGGGCCGCGGTATCTCTTTCGAACAGTCCCGCAACCCTGGCAGGGGGAATCGAACCCTGAATCTCATGTTCAGCGGTAGCTTTTGCGAGTACTAGTCCAAAGAAGTAGAATAGAAAAAAACAATTTCTTTTCTATTCGTTTATTTGACAACCAAAATATAACAATAAAACTTTTTTTTTTATGACATGGCATCTCGCAGTTCAGCCTCTGAGGCTGGCTACTGCTTAACCGGTCTATCCCTGTGTATATCTAGAGTTTAAGGCCTCCAGCCAGAGGCAAAGTGAACTTATAAGCTAAGCGACCACTCGCTAAGGGCACCCCCTGTGGGGTACGAGCCTCGGCTTAGGGCATCGCTGGGAAGGGCAGCAAGGGGACAGGCTGGATCTGATTTAGGGGCTGTTTTACTGCTACTGGCACAGTATCGCGGGCTGGCTTATGCAAGGGTCGGGGAAAAAAAAAACTTAAATTATTCTCAGTAACACTTACATTACATTGGACATTTTAAATCATTTCGGTTGCCAATAAATAATGATTGTGGTCGACGGTCATCGGGCGAATTGCCATAATCAACACATTCGGGAAATGGATTGTTTATCGTGATGTATTTAGAAATAATTTTAAAAGAAAAGAATATTGGTGATGACAAATTTCATCACCATCATCATCATCCATAGCCTGACTTCACCAACTGCTGGGTATAGGCCTCTCTTTGCTTGTGCCAAGCTCCACGTTCAACAAAGTTAGTAAGAACTAAGTCACATGTTTGTATAACCCCATGTCCTAATGAAAACGATTGGGCATACGCATTATGGTTTCGGGGTCGCGTCCGCGTGACATAAGTCACTGTGTTTGTGCGGAAAACCACTCTACGAGTATGTCGGGAGACCACGTGTTCGTATTTAAATTTGTTGTTCGAAATGAATGCGACGGTTGCTAGCGATCACTTTGGTTAGAACGCGGTCCAAAAGTAGGCATCTATCTGTACATTTAACGAAATTAAAAGGCGATTTAATGCCGAGTATCAATATTGAATCTGTGTAGCATTTCCTAGAATATGATCCCATTTGGATTTGCTTGCAAATATCTACCAAACGTAAATATTTAGATCGACAATATTTACACGTTGTGGTATTCAAAAGTGTATTTTATATGTGATAACTTTGTAACTTAATCAGAAGTAGAGGGGCAAAGCATTTAATTTAAAACAATGTTTACTGACTATAATTTAGAAACAACACAAACAGATCCAATGATAAAAGCTGGTTAACCAATAAAGTTGCTTGCTAACTATATTTGCGTGAAAGTTGGAAACTTGTGCTGGATCCATTTAATGGGCTCAGACGTCTAATTGGATGTAGTTCTGACGTTAACCGCTGTGTGTTCGTTATACTAAAGTTTTTCTAGTATTTTTTTATACTCGCCCCCAATTTCAGCCTCGAAAAGTATTCTAATTGCTTCGGCCAAATTATCCGTTTTAATTAGTTCGGTAATGGTGTATTCTCGTTTTTTGTTTTTTTTTTCGTGGTATTCGAGGCCTGGCTCGCGTTAATTTTTAAAAACAGAAAAGTTCTTACCAGCCAATGTTTATTTGCTTTTCTCTTACTCGCCGATATTTGTTCTCTTTGGTTGATATTTTGCAGTATTCTCGTGTAGATACTAATTGTGCAATAGCAAGCTATACTTCAGAACTGTATTATATCTTGGAAGCAGATAGAACACGTGTAACCGCAAACGTTTGAAAAAGCGTGCACAGCTTACAACTTTTTTCGAGAGTTCATTCAAAATTATTCAAATAAAACTCAGTTCTTTAGTTAGATACTTCTGAAACTCAAGCCAATAAAATATCGGCATGTCAGTGTCTAGAAAGAATCCGACGTCATTTACACAGACACACACGCTGTCGCTAACCAGTAGGATCCATATTTTAAGTTGTATAACGTTAAATAAGAGAGAATTTGTAAGAGCTAGAAATAAAAACTATTACCCATAATAGACCAATGATAGTTCTCTCACTACCCAACACAGTTATTACGACCCAATTGGTTAGTTCACGCACTAAGTGCGACAAATGAATCCTATACCAGTAATGAAACCTCGTAATTGGAATGTTGGTCGTTTATGAACGTAGAACGTTCAGTGCACGATAGTGCTTGTAATCTATTAGGGAGTGTATCGTGTGGAATTGGGTAGTGCATTCATAATCTATGAATGAATGAATGACGTATGACAAGGAAGCATTTGTAGTATATTGATTGAGATGTATCCCTGTCTTTATGCTGACTGAAGAGGGAATTTGAGCTAGCTCTAAACAGTTTTTATTTATTACTAGCGACCCGCCCCGGCTTCGCATGGGTGCAATGAAATACATATAAACTTTTCTCTTGAATCACTCTGTATCTATAAAAAAAAAACGGTATGAAAATCCGTTGCGTAGTTTTAAAGATCTAAGCATACATACAGACAGGGGAAGCGACTTTGTTTTATACGAGTACTATGTAGTGATTAATTCGGGTTCCCTATATGAGTTCGAAATACTATTCTGTGAAAATTGTAACATCGATAACTATACATCGATGCCTTGTTAATGCGACTTTACGTTTTAACTACGCCTTTTTTGTTCGCTGTGTCTTAATATCGATAACCTTACATCGAACACTTGTTTCTTCGAAGTTTGTTTGTTCTATGTAACGTTACTTCGAAAACTTTTGGTCAAAACACTTTTCTTTGAAACAATGTGATACATCCAAGATTACGATGGAAATTATCAATAAAAAAACTGTTTCGTAAAATACCTTTTAATAATCAAATAATGTCTGCTGAGATAATAATATGCTGCATTATGGAAAAATAATTTTAACTAGAACGGAGTGGTTTAAAATGTATTATGTCCTCTGAAGACCTCAATCACACGTCCAAGGAACAAAAGTGGTCAATTGATAGACAGAACGAACTGAGGCTGCTAGAACTCCAAATAGTATCGAAGCTTGGCACCCATGGCACCGTCGGTGGAACGATATATTGAATAATAACTGCTACGGGATTCATGCAACGTAAAGATATGATTCCGAACGACGCTGCGTGACGCGTGGTTCGGAATCATACTTAACCTTCGGTCCGTCGCGTGGGGTCTTTGAAAGCCCAGGTGTTAGCAATATGTAAAATTAACACATTTAAAACTATCCCAGAGTTTTAGTACTTTAGGTACCCTCCGAAATTGGATTATAGTTAGCGTGTATCGTCGCTAACTTCAGTTTGCATGCCAGCGCAGTAAGATAAAGACGTGTTTTGTGCGCGTGGGACTTGAGAGACCCCACGCGACGAACCCCGTCAGTAAAAATTCGTTGAAAATGTACGGTTGCTTTCTTTTGTAACCTGTATTTTATAATTTTTTTATTGTTTTAAACACAAGTTTTTCTCGAAAACACTGACATTTGAATTGTGTTGTCCTCAATTTGCAATCGCGAGCTACTATTTCTACTTTGCCTCAGGATTTGAAACATACATTCAAACCTTCGCTTCAGAATATTGAACCTGGTGGTAACGACATCGTTCCTATGAGAAAGCGCTGCATTCATTGTCCAAGACAAACAGATATAAAATTCCCATCTATCTGACACTTTTGCAAGAGTAAAATAGGCCCTACACATACTAAATCAGTAGGTATATTGTACTGACTGTGTCCAAACGGAAAATTTAGTCTGATTTAGTTTGATAAAAGGTTTTTTTTTTGTTGGTGCGATCCAAATTTTATTTTAAAATGTTGATTATTCTAGTGTGAATTCATATTGATATAATACAAATTCAAGTTTATTGACTAAATGGCATTAAACAAAAATCAGTAAAATGATCTCAAAGAGGGAAAAAAATTTGTTCCTAATTTTAGATTATAATAATAATAATAATTCTCGGGAACTGATATTAGTTCTCGAGATTACTTAGCCCGCGTCACAGAGCGTATCGACTTCCTGAAGCAGAAGATCTGTGCATGGGCAAGCCGTATTCGTCGGTACAAACGGCGAGTGGAGCGATACACTCAGAATCGCACATTCCAAAGCGATGAAAGGTGGGTATATCGGGCTTGGGAGCGACCAGACCAAGGTGTGACTGACACGCGTCTGCCGGATGATGACGCCATGTGTTCATTCTGGCGCAGCATCTGGTCGGTGCCTGTCAGTCACACTGAGGGCGATTGGACCCGGGAGGTTGAACAAGCGTGTGATCCAATACAAGAAATGGGGGCAATCATCATCAGCCCCCAAGACGTAGCTCGTGCAGTCCGTCCGTTACCTAACTGGAAGTCTCCAGGGCCGGACGGACTGCACAACTTCTGGATTAAGTGGTTCCAAAGATCGCACACTTGCTTGGCGTCCCAGTTTCAATCAGCCTTAGAGTCAGGGTCGCTGCCCCAGTTCTTGACGACAGGAATTACCCACCTGCTCCATAAATCAGGTAGTACTGCGGAGCCCAAAAATTATAGACCAATCACTTGTCTTCCAACGATCTATAAAGTTCTTACATCCATTTTGAGAGCTAAAATCAATCAACATATTGAGACTAATTCTATCATGTCTGCCTCTCAGAATGGATGTAGGAATGGGTCCCGCGGTACTAAGGAGCTGCTCCTCATTGATATGGCCATTAGCCAACAGGTT
This sequence comes from Eugnorisma glareosa, assembly GCA_947578425.1. Lineage (NCBI taxonomy): Eukaryota > Metazoa > Arthropoda > Insecta > Lepidoptera > Noctuidae > Eugnorisma > Eugnorisma glareosa. The sequence goes on from OX387963.1 coordinate 10,511,934, forward strand.
CGCCGCTCCCGAAGGGATCTGTCTACATGTTGGATAGATTACAAGAAAGCCTATGATTCTGTGCCTCATACATGGCTCATGAGGGTGCTGGAGTTGTATAAAGTAGATGCAACTCTGCGTACCTTCCTGGTGTCATGTATGGGGCACTGGAGAACGGTTCTTCGCTATCCAGGATGTCGACAGATCCAGGGGAACAGCGAACCGATAAGGATCGAACGCGGTATATTCCAGGGTGATAGTCTGAGTCCATTGTGGTTTTGTCTAGCCTTGAACCCTCTCAGCACACTGCTGGACGGTTCAAGTCTAGGCTATAGGTTGAGGAGAGGTGGTCAGGTCATATCTCACCTTCTTTAGATGGATGATCTGAAACTCTTTGCCCCCAACAATTTGCAACTGATGGATCTACTGAAGGTAACAGAAACCTTCAGTAGCGCCATCAGGATGGAATTTGGTGTGGACAAATGTGCAGTCATGCATGTAAAGCGAGGGGAGATTATGGAATCCGTGGGAACTCAACTCTCGGATTCCATACACCTTAGATCCCTCTCCTTAACAGAATCCTACAAGTATTTGGGTATGTCGGAAGCATTAGGTATCAATACCGCCGTCATGAAGCAATCGTTGAGGGAACGCTTTTTTGGCCGCCTGAATAAGGTGCTAAACAGTCTTTTGTCAGGCGGAAACAAGGTGCGCGCCTTCAACGGTTGGGTCATGCCGGTTTTGATGTATTCTTTCGGCATACTCAAATGGACTCAGACGGAACTTGATGCCCTGGATAGGAGGGTCCGCGCGCTGCTGACCGCAAATCGAATGCATCACCCACGGTCGTCGGTGATGAGACTGTATATCCCGCGGAAGTGTGGGGGTCGTGGCTTCTTAAATGCTAAGACCCTGCACAACCGTGAGGTATGCAGTCTCAGGGAATATTTCCTAGAAGCCGACGTGGGGATGCACCGAGATGTGGTCTCAGTGGACAAGGGCCTCACCCCGCTCTCCCTGGCTAATGAGAACTGGCGCAAGCCTAGAGTATTAGACACTAATGACCGCAAGGAGGTATGGCAGGGCAAGGAACTTCACGGACGCTTTTACCGGGCCCTACATGGGCCCGATGTAGACTTCTTAGCGTCCGTATCTTGGCTGCGCTTCGGTGACCTATTTGGGGAAACCGAAGGTTTTGTCTGTGCAATAATGGACGAAGTTATGATGACGAATAACTACCGGAAATACATTGTGAAGGATGGCACGGTTGACATATGTCGGGCATGCCACCGTCCGGGAGAATCGATCCGACATATTATTTCTGGGTGTTCTCGTCTGGCTAACGGAGAGTACTTGCATAGACACAACCTCGTTGCCAGGATTATCCACCAGCAACTTGCTTTGAAGTACAACCTTGTGGAATCAGAAGTGCCATACTATAAGTATGCGCCCGACCCAGTTCTCGATAATGGTAATATCACGTTGTATTGGGATCGACCTATCATCACTGACAGGACTATTGTTGCCAATAAGCCTGACATTGTGGTGATAGATCGATTGGTGCGTCGCGCAATGATTGTTGATATAACGGTTCCGCATGACGAGAACCTCGTGAAAGCAGAGAAAGATAAACAATTCAAATATCTAGATTTGGCTCGCGAGGTTGTCGACATGTGGGACGTGAGTACAGCAGTCATTGTGCCGATAGTCGTGTCGGCCAATGGCTTAATAGCCAATAGCCTCGACGAACATCTGAGGAAGCTCTCGCTAGGCAGTTGGATCGAGGGCTTGATTCAGAAAGCAGTACTTCTGGACACGGCGCGTATTGTTAGGAGGTTCCTCACTCAAGAGCCCTGACCATCGGTATCTCGGACCCTGTTCCCGATGCCGGTGGGCTACTATTTTCTATATTTTTAAATGTTTTTTATATAATCTTTGTTACTGAAAATATTTAAAAATGTATATAATATGTAAAGAAAATAAATGAAGGTAATAATAATAATGTTTATTTTTCTTCCACAAATAATACTTATAAACTAACACATGTACATTGATTGAAATAATCACTATGTTTATTTGTGGGAGACTGGTGCCTAAACTAAGCATAAACTTGTATTTCAGGACACCAGGGACTCCCCCCTACAGGCAAAAATTACATTCTTATTGGTTATAAAAATAGCTAGGTATACTGGTGTCTAGTTATTGTAATTGTAGGTATACAGATATGGATATTTGATGGAAAGAACAAAACATTGTAATTTAATAGCTAAGGTAAATTTTTGTGAAGTGTGGTGGAGACAAGATGTGGAGAATAAGGTGCATGTGGGATGGAGGTGCGTTTAATAGGTTTGCCTGTATCTGTGTGTGTGTGTGCCTAGTGTATTTTTCTGTGTGTCTGTGTGCGTGTGTGTGTTTGTCTGTATTGGTGTGTGTGATACAGTATAGTTATGATGAGAGGGTATAATGTGAGAGGGATCATTATATAGCTAGATGTATGGTATATGAAGGATGTCTTTTGGATTCCTGTTAAATTTTTATGGCTAGTAACTCTTCTGTTTTAGTGTAGTTCAACTTTATTAGCCAGTTTGTTAGTACCCGTTTACATTTAGATTTACTGTAATTAAAAATACCTATTTCTTTGTTTATCTTATTGTACAGCTCAGGGCCTCGGAAAATAAAAAAATTTTGGGCAAAACCTGATTTCATTTTAATGGTATTACATATTGCATACTTCCTTCTCGTTGTTAATTTTGAGAGATCAAAAGAAGATGAATCCGAATGTTGTCTCAGAGTAGTGGAGAGGATGTATATTTGTCGTACTGTTAAAACCTCGGCTTCCTGATACAATGCGGCAGTGGGGAAGAGTCGTGGTTTTGAGAGGCCTACTTTCAGAATCAGTCTTTGAGCTCTTTCTATTTCCAACATTTTTGTTTTACCGGCACCTCCCCAAGTTGTTACACAATATGTGAATATGGATTGAACAAGTGCGAAGTATACCATTTTAAGTGTTTTACTATTTGCAACCTGTCTAAGCTGTTTAAAAATATAAGTGAGCTTCCGCACTCTGTTACATAAGTTGTGAATGTGTTCATCAAAAGATAATCTTCTATCAATGGCAATACCCAGATAACGAATACTCTGTGTCGGCTGTACATTCGTGCAGCTGCATTGATTCAAGGGAGGAAAGCAACACCGATGCACAAATAGGGGGGGTTTATTTTGGAAGGTTTTAATGCTCCTGATTGAAAATGGAATATATTTAGTTTTATCAGCATTAAGTGTGAGCGAGTTTGCAGCGAGCCAGTGGCAAACCGTATTTAGCCCTAATTGTGCTAGTGAATATACCTCCTCCCAAGAATCACCAATGAAAGTTAGAGTTGTGTCGTCTGCGTATGATATTATTTTGCAGTTTTTTAGTTTAAGTAGATTGTAAGTTATAAGGTTTTTAAATGAATATTTTTGATTAATTTGTTGTAATTTTACTGTCATAACATATATCAAAAAGAAACTGCTAAAATAATTTAAAAATATATAAGTTATAAGGGATTTTATAGGCGTTTTATTCTTGGGGTTTTGAGGTACCCCACGCGACGAACCGCGTTATTAAAAATGCGCGACGGGCCGAAGGTTAATATTAATAGATGCATAATATGAGATTTTCTATTTACCCAATTAGTATCACTCATTTTTATTAAAAGAAATCATTAAAAACTGCAATAAACATACCATAAAGGGTGTCAAGACCCTTCACGAAGCCGAAAGGCACTTGTTCTCCCCGTCATTGCGATTATTTTTTTGTTCTAGACCATACCTAAGAACCTTCTAGTTACGGAGACATTGGGGGTCAAAGTTCCAACTCTTTCACATTTTTTTTTAAATGCTTGTTTTTACAAGACCCCCGTACTATTCAATTCATCCATCAGCACAATTTTTGAGTGCGTTACATTGAGTCCTAACGTAAAACGTGATTTTTCACCCCAAAAAAAAAAAAGTCTTTTCCCAGCAATAATTTTTGCGTAAGGATACTTAGTTTGATTTACATAATGCTTGGTTGACGGCTTCGTGAAGGGTCCTGTTACACCCTGTATAATTAAATATCTCGTTGACTAAATATTTTCGAAGTAACGTTACATAGAACAAACAAACTACGAAGAAACAAAGGTTCGATGTAAGGTTATCGATATTAAGAAACAGCGAACAAAAAAGGCGTAGTTAAAACGTAACGTCGCATTAACAAGGCATCGATGTATAGTCATAGATGTTACAATTTTCGCAGAATAGTATTTCGAACTCATATAGGGAACCCGATTAATTCAGTGTGACGTGTCAAGAAGGATAATAAAGTCATGATTTAGGAGGTTTTTCCAACAGTAATTTCTCAGTAGCGTCCATGGAGTCTGAATGTGTGCCCTGTTGATGGCAATAGGCTCGCCCCCTATTACATGGGACTTAAACATAAATGGTGAAATGTGGGTGTAGGTACTATTAGGTACAGTCCTGCCTAACTCTTCGGGGATTCGAGGCGTGATGTTATGTTATCTAAATGTATGCCTAAATTAAAGCGCACGGTTGGATTTCCAACGAGGAGCTCATGGCTCAATAATAACAGTCAGTCGGGTCGATCTTCAACTGCCAGGGTTGCGGGACTGTTCGAAAGAGATACCGCGGCCCTGGAACACACAGGGCAAAGGAAGGAATATGGATGGGTTTTAGTCAGTAAAAGTCTGACACTCCTCCTGCTCCGCCCAGAGCGAAAGGAGCTAAAACATTCGGGGATTTCAGATGTGACAGACGTAATTACAACACACGTGTTATTTTTTTTTTGTTAGCTTATTTGAGTGTCCCTGCTGGGCCAAGGCCTCTACTATTTCCTCCCAAATTCTCTATCCTGTGCAATATCTGGACATGTTTGCCCCTCAAACAAGATCAGGTGGCCTACCATGACGTCTTAAAGCAGGAGTAATTCCAGTGTGAGAAAGAGATGGCGCTAGACGACCTGTATCTCTTTGTCTTTTTTCCACACTGGAATTACTCCTGCTTTAAGACGTCATAGTAACCCCCCAGAACGTGTAATTTAATATTGTTATATTTATGTTCCTTTTAAAATGGACCAGCAGAAAAGAAAATTACCTACGTCAAATTAGTTACAAACCCACTCCATTCTTCGGAGTTCTATCTGCTGAATCTGATTAAAATCTGCTTTTTTATGTCTTAGTTTAATTACAAGTCTGTATAAACTGAGCTAAAGGCAATTACAGGCCACTCGAAAGAGTAAAAGCCAGCTCCTGCTCAGCCCAGAGCGGGATTTATTTGAGCGGGGGTTATTTGATGATTTACCATAGGAAAAAAAAAAAAAAGGCTCGATCTTCAGGTTAAGCCGCGCTTGCCTAAGTTGGTCTGTGGATGGGTGACCACTCATTACATACCAAGTTTCCTCCATGCCTCGGTAAGCACGTTAAGCTGTTGGTCCTGGCTGTCAATTGAAGATCTTTCACAGTCGTAACAGGTACATACAGGGAGTCACTGGCCCGAGTCTGCACGGAGTATCGTCATAATCAGTACTAACTGGGTGGTGGGGGTCAGATGGCAATAGCTCCATGTTAAATACTGATTTTTAGATGCATTCTGTTGGATTGGAAGCCGACCACAACATAGTTGGGAAAAGACTTGTCAGACGATGATGTTGGATTATCCACGTTCGGATCAACACTGAGAGTATAAATTCTAATAGTGTTATAATATTAGACAATGTTTTAGCCATCTAGTACTAGGGAAGACGAGGTATCACTACCGTAGTTTTGATAAAAACCCAGTAGGGTAATTTCTTTAACTTTTTAAAGAATGTATTAATGAGGGCTATCGTTTTTGAGCTCACGAGATGGCGGCACTGTCGAGTAAGGTCCGGTCAATAATTCTATTCTATACTATAAAGTACCAATAACTTCATAAAAAGTTTATTTTATTACGTATAACAACATAGTGTAAACTTAATGGCTCAATCTAGACCACAATCGTAAATATAAGTAAAAGTACGTGTTAAACAAGCACGCAACGCGCAAACACTCTATGATATCTGACATTTCGGTGACCTCGCGGTACACTAGCGCCTCTAGTGGCGAATTCATACGCGATAGCTCCCATTGTTTTTGTATTTTCAGTGGCAAAAACAAGCCAAAGCTCTTTGTAATACCTAAATGTTTTTATTAAGAGGGCCCTTCCCGGTCCGTCTATCGTCAACGCGATCATGGTCGAAAAGCTAGTTGTTTCATCCAGAGCCTCAGCGGCGATTTTCTTTCAATTTCCCCGTGTTACCCCGCCCCGACCCCGCACATCTCGTCTCCCGCGCACCTCATACCACCTAACGCGATGACATTGAACGAAAAATAGTGTTCGAAAATTTCTTAAACTTGTTCCAGGAAATACGTGTTTTTGAATAAGTCTTACAAGTGTGTGAAACTAATATTTGTCATTAAGAATCGCCATTACATATGCAAGGTTTCTATCCAGATGTTTTCTTTACTTTTACAGTTTATGAGTACATTATGAACGGCCAAAATTCAGTTAAAATTTGTGCAAAACAGCAATTTTTGGAGCCTTATACTGAATTTGTTTCTACATTTTTTTATTTTTTGCTACCATAGAAACCTAGATATAGTGCACAAAATACATATTAGTTCAAAAAAATCAAAGATACATGCGTAACAGCTGCATAATCACGTACGAGCGTTTGTATGAAAAGTATGACGGGTTGGCCGCTCTTAATATAAGGCACTGCGCAAACCTGGACACTTTTGTGTTTTGTGTTGAATACAAGCTACCAATGAATATTTGATTTCTATAGAACCAGTATGAAATCAGCCACTCCCTGCGCAGACGTAAACAATTTTTGTGTCCAGTTGCTTCCACTTTACACATACATTTCCGTGATGGTGTGCCGTGTCGGTAACAAAAAGTGTCTACGGTGGTGCAGCCCCTTAAGCACCTGCCGATACTAATAAATTAATGTTGATGTTAAAAGAATGCGCCATTAATTAATTTCGTTTAATGATTTTAATTGAACAATGGCTGCATGGCAGTTTATATGTATATTAACACATGGCGTGATAATTTCACAGTTAATAAAAATATACAACAACAAATAACTGGCAACTCGGCGAAAGTGTCATTGGGGTTACCCATCGGGTTTTTTTTCAGTAGCAGCTCATAGTGTGTATTTGCGCCCGATTGATTTGGCAAATGGCTTGTTCCGTATTTCATGAGACTTTTAACACAATTGGTGAAATGTATATTTCGCCAGTTAAATAAGTCTCATGTGCTAACAGGAGAAGAGATTGTGTATAGGTACGAACGACGACCAATCAAGCTATAAAAAACCAGTTTGTGCGGATCTCTCATAGTACGTGAAACCAATACAAATCGAAGCCATATTATACTGGAGATGTTTAATGAACACAACGCATGTACAATTATTTTGTTACCATTTTTAATAATGTTTGCTAACTGAAAGTGCTGACCATGTATGGAAGCCTCGAGGAAGCTTAGAAACTATGTTTATTTTTTGTGTTGGATCAATCGCCCGGTAATGAAAACTTAACTAAATAATGATTTTTTTGTAAAGTATTCAATCAATTTAGCATTATTCAAGAAAGCGGAGGTTGAGAGGCCAGATAGGCCTTGTGGATGTAGTTTGGCTTAGTAATCAAAACATCGAGCTACTACGACTACGTGAACGTGACATTAAAGCATCCATTTGTACCAGAAACTGACCAAACAATCCAAAAAATATCCTTTGACAAAAACAGAAAACTAAGACAGTACATGCCATATCCAACACTTCACGAATCCTGAAATACTAAACCGTTTGAAAACACGTGTCACAAACACAAGAACCATAATCTAATGCCACAGTCCCCGCGGCACAATTTGGATAAGTGCAACGATGTCACAGATATGTCACGACAAAGAGCGAAACTAATGCAATTTCCTTCATAGCATTTTTATGGAATTGTTTTACCATAACTGTTATTGTTTTAGTGGACATGCGGGGAAAAATAATGTAAAAATTATTCTTGGAAAATTGCTGAAGAATGGAGGGAGAGTTGGATTTTATACAAACAAGGATTTAAAGACACTATTTAGTGTGTTTGACTAAACGATGGATAAGATACTATTTTCTTATGGTACGTGACGATGACGAACCACATAAGACCTTATAAAGTAAGATAACACTTAATATAATAAGTGTTCAACACCGACATAATCTAGGACAGTAAGATGGGGAAATCCGATTCTATAAGAGCGGAAGCTGTCTAAGAACAATGTCCACCTATAATAATCTATGAATAAGACAGGAATATATGAGATATTAAATAAATTATGGTCTATTTTACTATCATACGTCAAGTCTGTTATGACAGGCAAAAGTTCAAGTCCGATTGAAGTAATTCAACACATTGAATTCCCATCAGTTCCATTGAAGTCCAAGCAAACAATACCAATTACAAAATCATTTGAATTCATTGTAATTTATTCCAAAAATTTACGCAAAATATAATGAAAAGTTCTCAAACTCAAGTAAGACTAACATCAATACTGGAAATGTTTAGTAGTTTTATTATTATTGAAAGTTTACTTAGTACTTATTGACGTAGGAATAAAGTTTCTTTTCCGGGAACATTTTGTTACCGATACTGGCCTGGTTTCTGATGTGAAAACACAAACTATAGGTACCAAATAGCGCCCCCGGGAGCTATAAGTGGCGAGTGTTCCGCGGTCAATGGATAAGCCGATACGTTACGTTTTACGTTAGCCACTAGTTTCCACTAGTTTGTTGAAAATGTTTATTTAAAAATACGAGTAACTGCAGTTACTATAGCACTAAGCTGAGAGCATTTGTGGCCCACGTTGTAGGTTATAGGTTCGAATCCAGACATGCACTTTGGGTATGTTATTTCTTCACCATTGCTCGCAAAACGGTGAAGGTAAACATCGTGAAAGTTCCAGTACCAAAAATTCCAAGACAAGCGCACTGAGCCCACGTGGAGGTTCACGTGACGGCCCATTCCCTGTACGAACGTGATAAAACCTCAGTACTATTATTTAATCTGTGGTTATAGGCTGATTATGTAATATATTTTGGTTCTAAACCAGTTGATTGTAGACGAATAAAATAAAATTGTTTTACGCCTTTTGAGATTGTGCTGGCACACAAGATATTATCTTACGAGTATTTGTTGTGCAGAACACGTACTCAAAATAAATCATAAAACACAAAGAGTAATTCAGGACCCAGTCAAAATTCCTCACAAAAACTTCGCCGCTTTATAACCTAACTTTACTTTCGCAACATTTTTGCTCTGCAATGTAATAACCTAAAAGATAAATATTGTAGCCGTGAGTCTAATCTTCAGAATAAAAAAGGTTTTGTTTACTTTATATCTAACCTTCGGGGTAATTAACGGAGATAAAGTAGATACAAAACATCATATTTTAGCCTCGTCATGTGTTTAGGAACTGTCTAGCTCGTACTTTTCTATACGAACGTTTCTTGATGATAAAAGAATAGCCTAGCTATCATTTATATTGTTGTAATCAGTGTCATTGTGTTAAATAAATAATTAAGAATCTACTACAATGTTTCTTTGAAATGTGACACTACCAAAAAATTGAAAAGTTTAAATAAGTAATGAACTGACAATTTCTACTATTGTGGGTTATACTATGAAGATAAGAGAGTTGCTTGTCCTTTGGCTGTCAGTTTTGGGTATACTGAAAAATATCATGTTTATGTAAGACGATACTCGTGCGCCAAAATATATTGTTACTAAAATTAAAACACTCAATTAATTCATATTCATTTACCAACTCCGTTTCTCTCAATACTCTCATTAATTATATTTTCCTACGAATATGACAGAGTGAAGCTAATGTACGTCCACTCTGCCATGAATTTTAACGTACAAACACACGAATGAAGCTCATCGCACACTTGTAGGTACTGCACTGCATCACGCACATCTTTTTTGGACTATAGACGCTACGAGCTATTTTAATTATATTAAATACCTCAAACTGATTTAACAACTTAAATGTAGTATATTATGTATTAAATCAAACCCATGCACAACCTTTTTTTTTTTCGGTTCAGAAATCATAAAATAACTCCTCCCGCTCTGTGCTGAGCAGGAGGGAGTGACAGACTTTTACTGACTAAAACCCATCCATGTTCCTTCTTTTGCCCTTTGTGTTCCAGGGCCGCGGTATCTCTTTCGAACAGTCCCGCAACCCTGGAACCCATGCACACCCTAAACGTAGATTTATAACAAACAGATTTTAAAGCTATTCAGCGTTAACTACTTAAAATCAAAACCATTATTTAGGAAAATGGGAGAAAATTTTGATGCGGGTTGATATATTTTGGCAGAATTAAGCTCATTTTAACTCGATTCGAGGTGATATGTATTAAGAGTGCGTTATCATAGAATGAATATCGAACGGCTATAGCTGTACGTTGACCTTAATTTCTATCGCACGAACGGCCACACAGTTGCAAAGGGTTAAGTTTACGGATCAACGCTTTTGTTCCAAATAAACGTGGACTTGAATAACAAACCCGTCCAGGGACCAGATTCACAGATTGTATTTCGTTCCGCAAAATAATACCCTAAAACCTACAGAGTATATTTATTTTTCAGCAAATCAGTAGGTATTATCTTATAGAAAAATAAAATAGCCGGCCGTGTTGTAAGGGCCTTATCACAATTGCGATTTGCAAGCGGGTTCCAGGAAAGTGATTGTTTAACACACTCGCTGCGTGTAGCGAGCTCGCCGCCTGTGCGCAACGTCTTCGTCGTGTTTGCGTGATGAGAGCGATTAACTTGAGTGTGCGAGCAGACAAGCGAGTGTGCAATATTATGAAATCGGAGAACTCGTCGCGTAGTCGCGGCTAGTTCGCTTCCCACCTGCGGAAAGCCCGTTCGAAAATCGTCTCGTTGGAAACACGCTGGAAATTCGTCAGTGTGATAATGCTCTTACGAAGTAATTTCGCTGAGCTCTAGGCAACGCAAGGGTTTGTGAAATAAACGTTAGATGAGAATTTTGTTGAAGAATATTTTTTTAGGTTAATACTGCTCTAGGTATGTCCAGAACATTTAGGTTTAAGCGCCCGTGGCGTGGTCTTAGAAAAAAATATATCAGGTAATTATGGCCCCTTTGAAGGAAACGATGTTGGAGTAAAATACTTTCATAATACCGTGCATGTTATCTCCAAAGGGATAGGTAGAGGTGAACCCTACATCCATATTTCACCTGTTATTACGATTTAATAGGGAACGAACAGTAAGCTCATTTCCACCTACCGGACACAAATCCAGTATGTGGGCAGCTACGGTAAAATTCCTGACAATAAAACCCAGTAGGTAGCTCTTTGCCTGACCCGGTAGTCGAACCTAGACCTCGTGCGATAGCACTTGCGACGACTAGACCAACGAGGCAGTTAGTTATTATATAGAAAACAAAGAAGAAAAAAAAAGAGTTTTTTTTAAATTCTAATTAAAAAATATTTCGTATAAAATAACCTTCAACAATGTATACATAATACCTCAACAATTCTGACAACTTGACACATAACAGGCATGTTTCTGAATATTTCTATTTCCAATCATAGCTTTATTAATTTGGCATAGTGAAACATTCTGAATTTGCATCAATAATGAGCTTGTCCAGTGAACACGACAGATATCGACTTTTCATTAAACATTTAAACTTCAATACTCGTACCAATTAATTCATGCAAAGTAATGATGGAATAATTCATTAAATAGATACTAAGTTTTTACTTTATCTCTTAACCGATTGCAGGTTGCTGATTGCTGTAGATGTTATCTGGCCAATTGGGGTATCCTCGATCCATCTCAAACAGAAAGCCAGTGTGGAGCCCATCTGAAGGATATGATCTGAGTTCTGCCCATTCTGCACAACCACTTGCGCCTTTCAGAATTTAATAGAAGAAAATGTTACAGCTATGTAGGTGGCTACCTACTGGTTTAACACAATTTAAGATTCATCGACACGTAAAGAAGGTAAAGAAGAACATTTTATGTTCTCACCTATGATTCTCACTCATTTTTCCGTCGAGTCAAGTCAAGAGTCGAAAAACTCGGTACACACACTGTCTCAGAGTCTGAGTACTAAGTTTTCAGACTCTTTGGGCAAAATAAATCCGAGACCAGCCGCGCTTCACAAACGCTTGAGGTCTATCTTGGTCACTTTTGTTGTGCCAAAAAAGGACAGACAGACTTGCCACATCGAAATCGGACCGAGCTTTTGTGAATACGGGGGTTCATTTTACTTTGCCAAGTAAATTCGAAGAATCCCCGATTAACAAGATTTCTCGTAAAATAATTCTTAAGCAAAGTCTTATTCACATTCTTATGAACCGCATACCATACCTAGCAAAGTACGCACGACGACCAATCGAGCTATACAAAACCAGTATAAGCAAATCTCTCGTTGCACGGGAAATCTATACAAAATGAGACCACCATATACAGGAAATGTATAGATTGATGTGTCGCCGTGTGTACGAATTGGTTGGTGGTTCAGATTCATCTTGGGCTGCATACTTTGTGTGTGGTCAATAAGTACGCTACTGAAGGTGAAAGCGCTAGGGTAATTCAAATTTTCTTACGTTTTTTTGCTATTTGCTTGTCAGTGTCTGTAGGTTGAGCAAAACATGATTTGCAACTGTGATTGAGAGATGATAATGCTTATAATTCTATAGAATTATAATAATTATCATCATCAATCCTCTAAGTTCATTGAATCCCATTAAAAGACTTTTTCATGAAATATATTCAGGCGAAGAACGTAAGAAGATTCGAATTTCGCCGTTTGTTGCTCGTGGTACTACCACGTACCAGTAGTACCACGGGTAAAAAAATACCCGTAGAACTACCAAGCGATCCAGTAGTACCACGGGAAGTTTTTTTTTACCCGTAGTACTACTGGTAGTCGACATTTCATAGTTTGACACCTGTCACTTTGACACCTGTCACTTTAACACCTGTCAAAGTACCACGGGTAAAAAACTACTGGTATTACTGGTAGTACCACGGGCAACAAACGGCTTCGTGGCCTACCTTATTATCTTTCTTAAATCAACCCAGTTATCTCTGACTCTCATGATGTTATGTTTTTGTACTTACGATCTTTGCAAATGGCTTAGCCAGTCAAATGTTGCGATTTGTAGCGACATGACAACAACGGGTCTCATTCAGGCATTTCAGCCGGGTATAAATAGTGAGGGATCAATAGATTGCTCCCGGAATACCTCGGTCACGTTGTCTTGAATGACTTTGTAATTAGCATCGGATTGAATGGCTTCTAGTTGGTATTGTTTCAGGGAAATATTGGTTTGTCGATAAAATATCGTATCAGATCTGATGAACTATTCTTATACTTCAACACTAGCCGTTGCCCGCGGCTTCGCTCGCGTTTTCTTCGGACATTATGCCACGAGCACGTTTTAAATATGCACTCGGGGATAATGTAGCTTCCTATTAATGAAAGAATTTTCAAAATCGGGTCAGTAGATCCAGAGATTACCCCCTACAACCTCACAAACTGTAAGTTTTTATAATATTAATATAGATAATTTATACATTATGAAAGAAGCGGATCGGAAAAATTGTCACCAATTATTCATTTAACTGGATGCATTCCTTTAAAATGGGTTTTGACAGTTTGTTTTTCGATGGGTTTATCCGTTCATGAGCTATTTGAAACATATCAGTGTGACATCCTGAATGGCGTAGATTTCTCACAATCACTAGTTTCAGTTTGGTTTCCGCAGGGGGCGCTCGACGGTGGACGCCATCATGCGCGTGAGAGCCCTCACGACGGGGGATGCGGTGTCCCGGGGTGGGGTGGTCTTGGCGGTGTCTCTCGACATCGCCAACGCCTTCAACTCCATGCCCTGGAGCTGCATTAGGGAGGCACTCCGGTATCACCGGGTGCCGACCTACCTTCGTCGTGTGGTCGGGGACTACCTGACGGACAGGTACGTCATCTACCCTGGTTGCAGCGGAGAGTGGAACCGGCGAGAGATGTCGTGCGGTGTTCCACAGGGATCGGTTCTGGGGCCGCCCTTGTGGAACATCGGTTACGACTGGGTGCTGCGCGCCGACCTCCCTGACGGCGTCAGCGTAGTTTGCTACGCTGACGACACGCTGGTGCTGGCGCAAGGGAGGTCGCACGAGGCGGCGGCCGAGCTGATGACTCGCGGGGTTGCGATAGTCGCGGAGAGGATCCGGCAATTGGGTCTCGAGGTGGCATTGCACAAGTCCGAGGCCATGAGCTTTCATGGGCCTCGGAATGCGCCACCGTCGGGATCCATGCTCACGGTGGGAGGGGTTCCCATCGGCGTCGAGCCGACGTTGAAGTACCTAGGTCTCGTCCTCGACAGCCGGTGGAACTTCGTGGAGCATTTCCGACGTTTGGCCCCCAAACTGGAACGGGCCGGGGCTGCCTTCAAGCGGCTCTTGCCCAACCTGGGGGGTCCAAACGCCTCCTGCCGGAGGCTCTACGCGGGGGTCGTGCGGTCCATGGCCCTTTACGGGGCCCCGGTGTGGGCGCGTTCTTTGAGGCGGCGAGCCGCCCATTATCTGAACGCGCCCCAAAGGGTGGTAGCCGTAAGGCTAATCCGGGGGTATCGCACGATCTCCGGCGAGGCGGCGAGCCTCCTTGCCGGATTGCCGCCATGGGATCTGGAGGCGATAGTCCTCGCGCGCCTGCACGAGTGGCGCGTGGAGGCACTACGCCGGGGGGAAACTCCGCTGCCGCGGCAAATTGTCGCTCAGCGGACAGACTTCCGGCGTGATCTCATGGCGACATGGAGAGAGCGACTGTCGCAACCCCGTGCAGGGCACGCCACTATAATGGCGGTAAGTCCCCTCTTTGAGGAGTGGCTGGAGAGGCGCCACGGCGCCCTCACCTTCCGCCTGACGCAGGTCCTCACCGGACATGGTTGTTTCGGGAGGTTCCTGCACCTAATCGGGCGGGAGGAAACGCCCGGGTGTCACCACTGCGAGGATCGACCGGAGGACACGGTGGAGCACACTGTGCAGGTCTGCTCCGCTTGGGCGGAGCAACGCCGTGTCCTCGTAGCGGCGATTGGCGGCGGCGACCTTTCGCGTCCGGCCCTGGTTCAATCCATGGTCCGGAGCGAGACGGAATGGGACGCCGTCACCTCCTTCTGCGAAGCAGTCATGTTAGCGAAGGAGGTGGCGGGACGTGAGAGGGAGAGAACCTCACGTCCCAGCCGCCGCGGGAGACGCACCGGGCGTCGGGGGCCACGAGGTGGCCCCCGGTCACCGTAGATGCGGGCCTGTGGACGGTGAGCTATGGGCTAGCTCGCCGTCCGTCCGTCTTACGACGACAGGCCGTGTCGACGGCGCGTTCGTGTTCCATGCGCGCCTCAAAGAGAGTCAGCAAACAGGAAGGGGTCCGTAAGGGCCGACGCCTGCCAGGGTTGCGGGACTGTTCGAAAGAGATACCGCGGCCCTGGAACACAAAGGGCAAAGGAAGGAACATGGATGGGTTTTAGTCAGTAGAAGTCTGACACTCCCTCCTGCTCAGCCCAGAGCGGGATGGGTTATTTGATGATTTCCCATCGGTAAAAAAAAAAAAAGGTGGAGAAGTGGAAATTTAACAAAAAACTTTGAAAGTCCGATTTCTCCAAAAATCAAAATCTGACCAATTCAATCACACTAATACAACAACGAGCCTAAACTGCTAGATTTAAAACATGAAATTCTGCACTAGAGTTCCTTACACAACGAATGCACTAAGGCATTTTTCTTTTTTTTAATTTTGTTGAAATTTAGTTGTAGTATCATCGTTTTTGCAACCTCATTCCGTAAGGCTAGTTTAAGCTAGAAGTTTGCAATGGGAAATCCCAAAGAGTTGTAATAAATACTAAAAACTAAAGTTTAATTTAACTGGCGTGCACGTAAACCCCTCTGACTAAACAGTTATTAAGAGCTAGATTGCGCTATATTCAATCCTCGTGATGAAGTAAAACACATTTAAAACCCAATTAAAGTATGATAATGCCACTCATTATACTTATGTGCAACTACAGTACTTTCTCAAGTTATTAGGCCTTGTGACTGTGACTGTATCTTAGCTTTTTTTTTGTTTGACATTCAAAAGTGCCTGTAGTAATGGTCTAATTGAAATAAATGCTTTGAGTTTGAGTTATACAATAATTTCTCAAATGTAAATCGACAAAACATTCACAAACTCTATTACCAACAAAATCCTTTACAATACATGCCTTAACAACGCCAAAGACATTTTTAACTCACTTCCTTGAATGTTGAAACTCTTAACATCCGTTTCGCGTCTCGTACGTTTAAAATTTACATCAGTTACGAACGAGGAAACTCTTGTAATAAAATCCGTGGGTTCCGTGAGACCCGCTGCTTCGCGACATATTTACATAAGTATGTTAAACTTCATTCGTTTCGATATGTTGCAGGGTAATTGGAACAATTGTTTATTTGTGAAAATTCTAGGATTTTTGTAGTGCACAGTCGGTTTAGCATGATCGATTACTTGATTGTTCATGACATACTCTCATTATTCTGGTCGGCACATGATATTTAATAATATTTTTACAACAGTTGGTAATTTTGCTGGACGCATAAAATGTGCATTATAACTATGAAAAATTTGATTTCTTTTTAAGTGCATTTTTTTGATGTCCAATTAGTATTTTTGATAGGATTCATTATATTTTATTAAAATATGATAAATACTTTGGTGTGAGGTTAAATCTACCCCTAAATAAATTATGAACCGCAATGATGAGTTTGGATGCTGATTGGTTACCATTTTTACCCGAGCAAAGTTTTGATCAACCAGAATAAATATTTTATGAACTTACTTATATAAAGCGGCTGGGTATTTTCCAAAATCCTAGAATTTTCGCAAAAAAATGGTGTATTTTTCAGTTACCCTGCGACAGATACACGAGTTGTAATGTGTAATTCTTATTCCAATCTCGTGTGCCGTACGTCCGTACTTATCATATAGTTTGCTTCTTGTCAGATTTTATTGGACGAATGTTTGGCCAATGTTGGAGGTTCTATGTAACGTCTGTGATGTTGGATGAATCTGTCCTAAAAGATTTCTGTTATGATTTTTGTTTCGTTCAATTCTTTTTTCAATCTTGTCTTGCCTTTGATCTGTTACGCTCGGCGTTTTGACATGGGACTAAGTAAAAATGTTGTATACGGTTGGCTGTAGTTGACTAAGTAATGTTGATGTATGTTAGAATTATGCAGAGCGTCCAAAAAGATAAAACGTAATGTCTTTATTCAAAGTGATATGTTTAACCAATGACGACGAAGGAAAAATAAAAACTAATATCTATACGCAGCAGCTTGATTGATTATTTTTAACAGAACGTTACAATCCGATATTTCGATTTCCGATTACGTTTGACAGGCAACACAAACTACCCCTGACACAAATTCTGTACCGACTCCATACTTCTGATATTCGCAGCCACCTAATTCGGCCTCTACCAATATTTATCGAAAATGTTTGCGCGTAATCTACATATTTGGATGGACCAAAACTCGGTTCATGGCAATGTACAGACGGTTCCCGTCCGTAATGACGGATTGCGTACAAATATCGCGATCATTCCGTGGTGAGGATTGAAAAGCAATTTTCAACACGTCACATATATCCGATCTAGGACTTGTATTGGTGCCAGGCGACTAATATACGGATTATTTTGTGTGTTATCGGCTTTACACACACACAAACGTTTTCAAGGTAATCTTCACAGTACAGTACAGCCTTGGACGAAAGTTTGTTCGAACGAGCTCAGTTTCTGTGACGTAGGTGACCTTTTCGGTACTGTTTACATACAGCTTATACGTGATAGTAATTTACATAAATATTAAGATAGCATGGACCTAAATACCTAATCTTAATCACCAGCGAGCTTGTTAAGTATGAATTCACTGAAAAATTGATTCATATTTTTGTGTAGGTCACTATAAGATTACCATTCATAATACCTATTCCAAATCTTATTATTCGATACAACATTATTTCTCCACAATTCCGCTACTATTTGAAACCAAGAAGACAACAGACATTACAACTAGCTCGCAATACTGGCACAAACGTTCGCAGATAACTTTGATTGATACGACAGTGCGTGAATGCGGGCGCGATTTGTCACCAGGGAACACGAACAGTTTTAGTACTGTTCCATGTAGCCCCTGAGAGCTTCAGCCTTTGTTGATACTGAAGATTACTGTGAAAGAAGATTTGGAACGATTATGGTTTGAACAGACTATCGCACTAAGAAAACAATGATTGCGCACAAATTCCAACATAACAGTCATACGTGTTTTGTATTTAATAATTGGTAAGTTCTCTTTGGAGATTTGTGAAGCTTGTCACAAGCAAAGAGCGGCCAGCTTGATTTCACCTATGATATAGGATGAAGTCGGGCTGTAGATGATGATGATGGTGAAGATCTCTTTTCGAAGGCTCTGAAAGAGGTGTAAAGGAATGCACGATTTGCCAGTTCTTTATTTTTAACTAGCTGTGTCCTGCGTTGCGTTTCGTTGGTTCCCAGAATTTGATTATCGAATGGTGTAATAATACAGTATGTGTTTTTTTTTCAAAACCAACAAGTTTGATTCCTGGCTAGGAATATTGATTTTTCAAAAACCCAATGATGCAGTTTTTGTTTTCATCAAAATTGGGCTCGAGGTTCCTTTGAGCATTTTTCGATATTCCTCACAGTTTCGGATTTGGCCATCCACGCCCACTTGAAAATTCACCCTGTATAGATTACTATCTATCTATTATACCGGGCGCAACCCACCTCCAATCCACTCGAGTATTATTTTCTTCTGTAAGTACAAACAGTTTTTTTTTTTAACTAAATACATTGCATTTTAAAAATGGATCTGGCAGAAATTTGCAATTCGAAAAACCTCCAGATTCGTTAAACGCCAACATGAAAATAAAGCAGAACTTTTCGACTGTGGTCTATAAAAGACAAGTTCAGTCGCCTTTGGGCAAGTGTGACGTCATATTATGCAGAAACGAATTTATTTATGAATCCAATGTGGAGATGAAGCAGCGAAA
Source organism: Eugnorisma glareosa (assembly GCA_947578425.1). NCBI lineage: Eukaryota > Metazoa > Arthropoda > Insecta > Lepidoptera > Noctuidae > Eugnorisma > Eugnorisma glareosa. Next base: position 10,531,095 of record OX387963.1, read on the forward strand.
TCTGCCTTGAAATACGTGCAACGAATATTAAGAGGAGTAAATAAAATTGAAATGTATGTTTGTTATTCGGGAATGTACGGTTTTTATGCAGTTTTCTGTCTTGTTTAGGAGCTAAACGAAGTATTGTGTGATTTTGTTTGCTTTTAATTTGTTAGTCGTGGCTGCAAAGGGCTTTACAGACAGGATTAACAAGGCACCATGGTTGGTAGAGGGATTCAGGGCCCATGGTGCGTCGGTCTATGACCTTTAGTCAACGTGGTTCATTTAATGCACTATTTTAAGCTCAGCTAGTAATACAAAGAGAAGCCAGCCACATCTCGTTTCAAATGAGATTTTTTTTCACGAGTTATCGAGTATTTATAACCCAATTTACAAAATAAATATCATATCATTCGATCATTTCATTACATTCACACATTCACTATAATTTCACATTTTTTAAAACTTCTCCTATTCGGTAAACGAAAAACCGAGTGCGTGTCGGGCCACGTAAAATGTAGGGTTCCGTAGTCTTAGTGCTCATTTACGGAGACGCGGCGCGTCGGGGAGCGCGTTGCGCGGCGCGTCGCGTGGCGCGTTGAGCGTTTTTTCCGTTTACGGAGAGGCTACGCGTGCAGCGGCCCGCGTTACTTCACGCCCAAACACAAACATATGGCAATGTACGATGTTGTTTACGGAGACGCGGCGCGTGGTGCGGTGCGTGAGGAGCAGCGATGGCCGCCGCGTTGACCGCCGCGTCGCCCGCCGCGTCGCCCGCCTCGTCTCCCGCCGCGGTGCCCGCCGCGTAGCCCGCCGCGGAAAATTATTTGAGCAAACTCACAATATTTTCAAAGACCTATCCTACGATATCCAACAAAATGGGGTACGCGAGAAAAGAAAAATCGTCACTTTACGTGTACAACCTACCCTAAAGAAACTTTTCGAGATTTTATTTTACCACTCTGCAGCGTAACTATAAAAAATGGTCGCAATGACGGGAAGAACTTGTTGTTGTTGTTGTTGTTGGGGTGTCTACTTGTTCTCCAAGCCATTGCGATATTTTTTTTGTTCTAGACCATACCTGGGAATCTTCTAGTTACAGAGATATTAGGGGTCAAAGTTCCACCATATTTTTTTAATAATTGGTTGTTAAGAATTTACACCATACAACTCCTCATCAAGATATAAAAGACGCCTTTGAAGAAACCGGAAATGTTGTAATTGGGGAAATTATCAATGCCAGATTTGGGTCGGATAAAAAGCCTACTTCAACATTCTTTGTAAATCTCCAATCAAGACCTAACAACAAATCTGCCAAGCAAATAAGATATATTTATCACCAAGCTGTTATCGTGGAAGATCCAAAAAAAAAGAACACCATTGTCCAATGTCAAAGGTGTCAACAGTATGGTCACACCAAAAACTACTGTATGAGACCGGCCCGCTGTCTTAAATGTGCCGAATCACATCTAACCAAAACCTGCCCAAAGGTTGATCGCTCTACACCAGCTACATGTGCTCTTTGCCACGGTCTTCATCCCTCAAATTATAAAGGCTGTGAGGTCTTTAAAGAGATACTGGCCAGAAAAACACAGAAGCGTACATACTTAAGAAGGGAAAGGAATTCATCTGAATTTCCCACCATTGTACACAACAGAGGAACAGAAGTGAACACAAACCGTAACCCCAGCAATACATCAGAAAAATATAGCGAAGTCCTCAAAAACAAACAACCAGACCAATCTTCCAACCCTCAAAACGAGCAAGAAACTGATCAACAATTATCATATACAAGAATAGAGGAAATATTTATCAAACAATCTCAAAAAATAGACATTATCTTACAACAAATGAGCAACATGCTAGGGCTCTTGTCAACTCTGGTCAATAACCTGTCCACGAACTAAACAAACTGAAAATAGCCACTTGGAACGCAAATGGTCTAACTCCTAACAAAATTGAGGTTGAAATGTTGTTAAAAATACATGACCTTGATATATTACTTATATCTGAGACCCATTTCACTAACAATAGTCAAATAAATATAAGAAATTACAACATTTACACAACAAACCATCCTGATGGAACTGCACACGGAGGAGCAGGTATCTTAATTCGATCTTCAATAGAACACCATGAGCTTGCTCAGTTCCAAACAGACCATATCCAAGCTGCCACGGTAAATATCCGAGATAGAAACGGACACTTTAATATTTCATCAGTATATTGTCCCCCAAAGCACAGAATAACAGAGGAACAGTTCACTGCATACATCAAAAGCCTTGGACCCCGCTTCGTGGCGGGAGAAGACTGGAACTCTAAGCATCTGCACTGGGGCTCGAGACTTATTACCACGCGAGGCAGGGAACTTAAAAAATGTGTTGATAAAAACCACCTTACAACAATTGCAACACCTGAGCCTACCCACTGGCCGACTGACCCAAATAAATTGCCTGATGTCTTGGATTTCTTCATAATGAAGGGACTATCTAGACTCTTTTACCAAATTGACTCCTGCCTAGATGGAACCTCAAACCACATCCCTGTTATACTTACAATCAGTGCCAATGTCTTGAAGAACCAGAGAAAACCTAGACTGTATAACAATCAGACCAACTGGAAACTGTTTCGTTGCCTTGTTGAGGATTCTTTACAGTTACGAGTTTCCTTAAAGAACGAGGACGAAATTGATGATGCAGTCTTAGCGTTTACAGTCGCGGTCCAAAAAGCTTGCTGGAATAGCACAGAAGAGGTAAACCGTAAGAATGTAAGGCAGGCTTGTGTCCCACAAGATATCAAAGAAATCATTCTGGAGAAAAGGAGACTACGCAGAGTCTGGCACTCAAGCCGGCATCCCCATGATAAAAGGGTGTTAAATAATTACAGTAAAGTTCTGAAACAAACTATAAAAGAAGCTGAAAATGCCACAGTTGAGGCAAAACTGTTATCACTTACTGCTACTGCAAACTCTGACTACTCCCTCTGGAAAGCATGTAAAAGCATGAACCAGCCAATAAACCCAAAGCCACCTCTACGACTAGAAAGAAACAAGTGGGCCAGAACGAAACAGGAAAAGTTGAATGCTTTCGCTGATCACCTTGCCAAAGTATTTGTTCCTAACGATGCCAGTCCTAGCTCTAATGAAGCTGACATAGATGACGTTCTCCAACAAGACCACCAACTTGATTTGCCTCTAAAAGTAGTGACACCAGGAGAAGTGACAAGAACCATCCGTCAACTAGACAATAAAAAAGCCCCTGGATTTGACCTCATTGACAAAAAGACCCTGTCAGAATTGCCACGAAATGCAATAGTATACCTGACTACGTTATTCAATTGTATCTTTAGAACATCATATTTCCCTGCACTATGGAAGGTCTCACAAGTGATCATGGTCTATACACCTGGAAAGCCAGCACATGAATTGTCATCTTACAGGCCAATTAGTTTATTGCCTATAATATCTAAGGTTCTAGAGAAGATACTACTCCGACGACTCTCATGTGCTATGTACGAAAACTCCGTAACTCCAGACCACCAATTTGGGTTCAGGCCAGAGCACAGCACCATTGAACAAATACACAGAGTGTGCAGACGTATCAGTGACAGTCTTGAGAAGAAGGAATATTGCTCTTCGGCCTTCCTTGACGTTCAACAGGCCTTTGACCGGGTATGGCATAAGGGTTTACTCTATAAAATTAAGTTACTGCTGCCTCACAGTTTCTATCATATACTAGAATCATATCTCAACAATAGAATATTCCAAGTAAAAGAAGATGACTGCTCGTCAGGGTTTCACGAGATACTTGCTGGAGTGCCACAAGGCTCTGTTCTCGGCCCGGTTTTGTACACTATCTTCACATCAGATCTGCCACTAACACCTGGAGTTACTATTGCTACTTATGCAGATGATACAGCAATATTAGCTTCTAGTAAAGACCCTGCAGAAGCCACTACGAAACTTCAACAAAGCCTTGATGAAATAAGTAACTGGTTTGACAAGTAGCGTATAAAAGTGAGTGCTAATAAGTCAGTGCAGGTCACCTTCACACTGCGAAGAGAAACTTGTCCCCCTGTTAACCTTAGTAGAAGGGAGTTGACTCAGAGTGACACAGCTAAATACCTGGGACTACACTTGGACCGCAGGTTGACTTGGCGGAAACACATTGAAACAAAACGTAAACAGATCAACCTCAAATACAAGGGCCTCTACTGGCTCCTGGGTAGAAACTCAAAACTGTCACTGGACAACAAGCTTCTAATATACAAGGCTGTCATAAAACCAGTCTGGACCTATGGGATTCAGTTATGGGGAGCCTGCTGTGATTCCAACATAAATATCATTCAAAGAGTTCAGAACTGCATCCTTAAGCAAATTAGCAATGCACCCTGGTTCATTAGAAACAGTGAAGTACACAAATACCTGAGCATGCCAACAGTGAAGGATGAGATAAAGACATTCGCAAGTAAATACAAAACAAGACTGGACAACCATCCTAACCAGCTCGCTGTCCAGCTCACATTACCTGACTGTCTAAATCGCCTGAAACGGCGCAGAACCTTGGATCTCGGCAGCGTTGACTAAGCCAATATATTAATATGGAGAATGTTCCTAGTGGGGTACATCTCCTCATAAATAACTGCCGTTCAACACATCTGCTCATAGTCAGAAGGACTGATTGCAAGATTCAAGTTTAAGAAAAAAAAAAAAAAAAAAAAAAAAATTGAATGTAGGAGTTTAACTTTAAACACCTCCATGACCCCCGTACTATTCAATCCATCCTTCAGCACAATGTTTTGAGTGCGTAACATTGAGTCCTACGGAGAAACGTGATTTTTCGCCCCAAAAAAAAAGTCGTTTCCCAGCAATAATTGTTGCATAAAGTTACTTAGTTTGATGTACGGTCAAACAAGCTATTAGGTATACACGCGGAAATGTTCACAATCAAATGCCGAAGCGTAGACTTTTCTAAATTTTCTATTATATTATACATATATTATATACATATAATAAAACAGTAAAAAAACTGTGTCTGTACATTGAATATATTAAAAAAATAATTTTTGAGGCGGGTTTGGAAACAGTAATAGAGCACGAATCCAAAAAAAAAAATCTGTCTGTTTGTCTGTATGTCTGTTTGTCTGTTTGTTTGTACACGCTAATCTTCGGAACTACTCGACGGACTTAAATGTTTTTTTTTTTGTTGTATAGGTATTAAATCTGGGCAACATATAGGCTATAATTTATCTAGGAAACTTGAACATCTGATGCAGCACCGCAACAGACCAGCTAAACTATAAGAGACACAAAGACGGTACCATAGCAAAAATTGTTCCACGTGATGAGCATTTTCTGCTAAGAGAATAAATTTGAAGATCTGGAACACCTGATGTGGAACTCCAAGAGCCCAGCTACACTATAACATATATAGGAATGACGTCTTAGCAAGAGTTGTTCAGCCTGATGAGCACTCTCTGTTGACGTATAAAAATTGAAGATCTGGCACACGCGTTGTGGAATTCCAAGCGCCCAGCTACACTATAACATATAATAATAGGAATGAAGTCTTAGCAAGAGTTGTTCAGCCTGATGATCACTCTCTGTTGACGTATAAAAATTGAAGATCTGTAACACCTGATATGGAAATCAAAGCTATCACTAATTTCACTGTATAATTATAAAATAACATAAGCTGGGAGTACCTCCACGTGGTGAAGGCGGTAACAGTTTAGGACTGATTTTCGATGAATCATTGAAAATTTGACTCTACTGGCCAAAACTCCCATTTATTATTTTATTTTATCAAATAAATAAGCCTTCGGGCTTATGTTATTTGAGTGTTTAATTTCCTTTTTCATTTATTTTCGTGACACGGTAGCCTACCCGGTAACGCAGGTGAGCAGTCACTTAGATTTTAATTGATCAGGTATCTTCAGAATTAAACTATAACTATGCATAGAAAGAGGTCAAATCTTTCCCAACGTTCCAAAGGAGCTAAAAGATTGAGGATCATAAGATCCCAAGAATCTACCGAAGAGCGTCAGGAGAGACTTGATGCTGTTCGAGAACATCAGGCAGCAACTCGCTCCGTAGAAACCTCTTCGGATCGCCTGCGTTCTCAGCGTAATTACGCATTTACATCCAGGTCTCTAGAGACCAGTGAAGAAAATGATGCGCGAATGACTGCTGATCGTGAACGTCATGCATTGTCTCGTGAGTCGCAGACGTTCATAGATAGAGAATTGCGCATGAGTTCTCAGCGTATAGACTACGCATCTGCTTCTAGGTCTCTAGAGAAAAGTGGGGAACGTGATGCGCGACTGTCCGCTGATCGTGAACGTCACGCATTGTCTCGCGAGTCGGAGACGTTCACGGATAGAGAATTGCGCATTTTTTTAAAGTTATTTGCAATATTATTGTTAATTCAGTGTACCCTTGGGATCCGCTGCAGAATAACGGGAAGAAAAGGTATTTGTTGTGTAGGTATTAAGTCTGGGCAACATATAGGCTACAATTTATTTTGGAAATTGGAACACCTGATGCAGAGCCGCAACAGAACAGCTAAAGTATAAGAGATATAAAAATGGTGTCATAGCAAAAATTATTCCACGTGAAGAGCATTTTCTGCTGTGAGAATAAATTTGGAGATCTGGAACCCTGTTGTGGAACTCCAAAACCCAGCGACACTATAACATATTAAGGAATGACGTCTTAGCAAAAGTTGTTTAGTCTGATGGGCATTTCCTGTGGACTAACGAAAATGAAAGATCTGGAACTTCTTCAATCGTGTCGCTCATCTCGTTGTTTTCCCGTCCCCGGGCCTTAGAATTCTACATCAGACGTTTCAGATCTTCGATTTTCTTGACGACCCCGTTGTCGCTGGCAAAAGCAACAGGATCCACGTACGAAGTCGCGGGCAGAAGCTAGTATTTAATAAAGCTTTTTTCATCAAGAGACTGACTCTTAATGACATAAGCTTTATAAAATAAAATTGCAAACAATATTGTCAGTGTACTAGGATTCGGAATATTTCTGCGTGTATACCATAATGCTTGGTTGACGGCTTCGTGAATGGTCCTGTTACACCCTGTATGTATACTCGTGCCAAATTACAGCTTGCTAGTACTAAGAGTCTTTGAGCTAAGCTGCGAACAGACAGACGGACATGGCGAAACTATAAGGGTTCCTTGTTAACTACGGAACCCTAAAAATGGTGAACAATTTAAACACTGTAAGCGGATTGTCCGATGGATCATTTCAAAGTTTTTGTTTAGCGTTTGTTAGTTTCATAACTTCGACATATGGATTATTGGATTACGTCAGTATACAAAATAGACTAGTTTCACGGTACGTTTCAGTTATTAAAAAGTTTTTGCAGTATCCAACTGCCATACCAAAAACTGCCGATTTTTAAACAAAGTTATGTTTTGTGTTTTATTTGTTAATAATTTTGGTTGCAGTTCTGCTGATTATTCATCGATTTTTTTTAATACTCGTTTTCGAATACAATTTACACTGATATGTAATGAGATAATTACCATTGACCAGGGGCCTTAGTCTGCTATTGCAATAGTGTCAGAATGGTCTATCATTGATTTAATAAGGCCCCTAGCCCACGGCGTATTGAAGCGCGTTCGAAACTCGTTTGACGTGCGTACAAAGGGTAATTCGTCTGTGCGAGGCCTTATTAAATCAATTATAGACCATTCTGACACTATTGCAATAGCAGACTAAGGCCCCTGGTGCATTGTAAAATTTAAGCTCTACTATTGTATTGTACTCGTATTGTATAACGGGCTGGTGTCCGCAACTCCACGTCCAAGCGCGTATTTTGCGTGCGTATTAAGCTCACTAATTCATCAGTAGTAAATAAAGAGTGCTACCATGTATTATAATTTATAACAGCCGTATAAATATTTACTTGGTTCTTTCCTTTTGTATATAGGTGAGTACAGACTAAAGCATTTACTTGTAACAAAACATTAAGCCGCTATTATTTGTCCCTTTCATAAACCGAACATTTTGTCGAACAAAGACACGAGTGTTGTTCCTACATTAGGTACGGTAAAGAATAAACGCAAATAGAAAGGAATGTTACAAGTAAATGCTCGGTCGCCACTTTTAATGCCGCTGTCGAGTATTCGATGGATCGTTACATTACATGGAAATGCTTGATTAAATTGAACTTTCTTTTTACATTACATGAAAACGGTCTAGAAAATGCTCTTGTGTATACTCACCTCACGGTGAAGATAAAAAATGGTATCCATTGTAGGACTTCTTCTCGGTATAACCTACTAAAACATCAAACCAGTAGCAATAATAGAAGCAAAATCTTATAAAATATACATAAGTACTACATTTACATACTCGCGCCTATCTCGTATAAAAATAATGAAACTTCCTGAGTAACGGTTACCTTCCCTTCCTTCGTAAAAGTGAATTTTCATCACAAACGCACGGTGGATATTAGGCACACTTGAGGCACACACTTAGCTCCATTTATCACACCTTTATTATACGTTACGTAAAAATATCGTACACACAGTCGTCTCGAACTCCCCCCTTATTTTCTCCGAGCCTACTTGTCTTTGTTTCCCTTATATATAAAGAAAGTTGTTTATCTAACTAATCCTTACAAATCTTCATCGCTTTACTTCTAAAATGGACCGAATCCTTGAAAGGGCTCTCCGCTTTTTTCATTGAATCTTTTTCACTATTTTAAATTTCGAAGTTTTCACATTTTTCTTTTTGCTTCAGCTGTACCAATTTATTAGATTTTCTGGTGAGTTGAACTGATAAATCTTTGAAAGTGTATTAAAATTTTTGAGAAATCAATTTCAAACGAAAAAGATTGCTTGTGCTGAGAATTAACATATCGCGCCGCTGTCATCTACATACTACGGAACTATGTAGAATTATCGTTGGAACAATATTCTCGGCGTTAAAGAGAGTGATACCTTTTTTCTTTTTCGATTCGAATTACAACACATCGTCATAAATAACAAACTATTTGCAACGCAATAGAATAATTGAACACCCTCTAGCATCAATATTGACTGCACAAATGAATTCGACATGTCCGCAAAATGTAACAGTTTTAAAACCGTGAAAGGGGAATGTTTGATGTTACCATTCTGTGCTGGACGGGCGTGATCGCTGGATGCTATAGGTTGAAGAATGTCCAAGCGGCGCTGACGTCCTACACCTGTTGGTTCAGTTGACTGCATGAAACTACGGCGATGATGCTGAACGGGAGTAACTAGGATGAGGCTTCGATGAAATAAAATCAACAGCTATAAGTTTTCATAACTTTTCAGGAAACGACTGGCGTAACTCTTCAGGAGTACTTTAGAGTGAAAGAGAGAGAGATATATCTTCCTTGCCGATGACTACGATTAGCCCGAGAGCGCGCGTTACTAAAGTACTGCGAAACTTTACCGTAACGAGGACCGCTAATCGCTTCCTGATTTAATCTTTATTTGTAGAAAATATTGCTTGCGCGTGCGTACATAGTAGTGATTATTTCTAGTGTTCTGACTGTGACCTAGGTCATGTAGGTCATCGTTGTGAACCTTAAAATATTGCCCGTCTCCTGAAATCATGACGTCGATTGCATCTATAACTACTGAAAAACTATTGCAGTGTAAAGGAAAATATTTAACAAAATTCTACTATTATTTAGCTTTACAGGCCAGTATTTCAGGAGGCGTTACAGCGATTGTTTTGTAACAAGTGGCGTTAAGTAACCAATGTACTTCTTTCATGTAATCTACTATGTACATAGACACACCTATGTATTTCAGGGCTTCAGGCCCGTTTAAATTAGGGGAAAATAAAACAAAATAACGATAATCTTATAATCAAAAGTTATGTACGTAACATCTTGCGACCTCGGTTAAGTGGATTATTTTAAGGGTTTACACTACAAAAATTAGGTCCAGGCCTAGGTCTCAACCTAGGCTACCTGGATATATTAAAAACAAACTATATTTCGGCTATTTGCCCACTCAAACGAAGCTACAAAATGGATTGTACTTACGGTTTTACACAAACTGGATTCTAGGTACTATTTAAAAACACTATGTATGCTAACTTTATATACACTTCACTAAATTGTTTTCTAAGTTATCACTTATGATTTGTTGGTGACGCTTCGTCGCGAACATCTCTCCCGCCGTGCAGTGCTGTGACGACTCGGTGCGACGTCGGCGCGGCGCTGCATCACCCCGGTGAGCGACGACCGTAGTCGCGGCGCCCGCCGCCGCGATGCTCGCCGTCTCGACGCCTCGCTTCCAGGTTTACTTCGGTAGTGGGACGAGCTTCTTCACCGGACGCTTCAAGGTGCCGCAGGCAGTGCGCACCTCAGCTGTCCGGACTTCTCCGTCCGCCCCGGGGAACACGGCGACTATACGGCCTCGCGGCCATGTGTTGCGAGGCAGCTGGCCGTCGGCGATCAGGACGGCGTCGCCGACCTGTAGGCCAGGCCCCCGGCCGTGCGGCTCCCGCCGGTTTTGCAGCTCCGGCAGGTACTCTCGTACCCAGCGACGCCAAAACATGTCGGCGAGTATCTGTGAGCGTCGCCAGAGTTTCTTGCTATCTATGTCGTGCTCGGTGAACACGCCGGGTGTTGGTAGTCTGGCCGACCCACCGAGTAAGAAGTGATTCGGTGTGATCGACTCGTCGTCTTCGCTGTCCACGGAGACGTGTGTCAGCGGTCGGCTGTTTACTGTGTACTCTGCCTCACACAACAGTGTGGACAACACCTCTTCTTGTGGGTGCTTTTCAGTGAGTACGGTGTACAGTGCGGACTTCACGCAGCGAACGAGGCGCTCCCAGGCGCCCCCCATGAATGGTGCGGAGGGCGTGATGAAGCGCCACACGATGCCTCGGCGATTGGCTTCCTCTCTGAAGGCGTCTCGGAGCTCCTTGTCAGCACCATGCATGTTGGTACCGTTGTCAGAGTGTATTTCGGTGGGACAGCCGCGACGGGCGGCGAATCGGCGCAGCGCTAGTATTGCGGAGTCTGCGCTGAGGCTGGCGGCAATCTCGAGGTGTACGGCCCTGGTTGTGAGGCACGTGAACAGCGCCACATATCTCTTCTGATGTTGACGGCCAACGGTGACGGACAGTGGGCCGAAGTAGTCAAGCCCAGTGTAGGTGAACGGCCTCTGATGATGTGCTAGGCGCGTTCTCGGGTGGTCACCGGTCGCAGGCACGGGAGCTCGCGCCTTGCGAATGCGACACTGCAGGCAGCGTGTCACCACCATCTTTACCGTGGGTCGCAGCTTGATGACCCAGTAATGTTGTCGCACCTCGTTGATTGTGAGTTCTGTCCCACTGTGTTGTAGACTGCGATGTGTCCAGTCAATGTATAACTGGGTGATGCGGTGATCGCCGTGCAATATCGGCGGTCGTTTGACGTCTTGAGTTATCTCGCAGGTCGCGGCTATGCGGCTCCTTAGACGTATGACGTCGTCTTCGACTTCTATTTGCAGCGGTCGCAGTCTGCTATCTCTATCTATCGATTTGTTGCTTCGTAGACTCGCTATTTCCTTAGCGAATGTCTGTTGTTGTACGACTTGCACGAGTATGTGTTCAGCCTTCCGCAGAAACTCGGCGCCTATTATTATTGAGTCTGGCGTCTTTGCTATTAGTTTTGTTGCAGGCGTTATCGATTTTTTCTGTTTCCTCCAGTCTGGATCTTTTTCTGTGTTCTTTTTCGTTCTTTTGTAGAACGTTCTCTCCGACGGCTTGCGACATAGAGATACGAAGCGTAGAACGTTCGCCGTCGCACGAAGCAATCGTTCCCATCTGGAGAATCTTGTCGGATCGGGAATGGTTTCTGAGAGCTGTCGACTTTCACTTTCTTCGACGGTGATGAGCGTCCTTTCTTCTCCTGTTTGCTCTGCGATTGGAGGTTTCTCTGATGGCCATAACGACGGTTCTTCATACAGGAATTTCGGGCCACAATACCACTCATGTTTCGAGTCAAAGTGGTGTGGCACGTCACGCGTAGCGGCGTCGGCGATGTTTACTTTTGTAGGTACCCATCGCCAATCTTCGACTTTACTGTTCTCTTCGATGGCGGCTATGCGATGAGCGACGAAAGGCTTGTATACTCGCGCTCCTCTTCTGACCCATGTGAGTACGGTCTTGCTGTCCGACCAGTACGTGGTCGAGGTGGGCTTGAGTCGGTGTTCACGTATCACAGCCGTGGCCACGCGGGTTCCCATCACTGCGGCCTGCAGCTCGAGACGTGGTATCGATTGCAGCTTGAGTGGTGCCACCTTCGCCTTTGCCATGACGAGGCTGACGTGTGTCTCGCCGCTTGGTGTCGTAGCTCGCCAGTAGACTGCCGTTGCGTATGCCATCTCGCTCGCGTCGGTGAACACATGGACTTGTAACATCGCGGTATGTTGATGTTCCCGAGCCGCTCGAGGTGTACTATCCAGCTTCTCCACTGTGTCGCCAGGTCTTGGTCGATTCGCTGATCCCAGTCTGTACCTCGCCTCCATGCTTCTTGCAGTATCTGCTTGGCTCGTATGGTAACTGGCGAAGCGAGGCCGAGCGGGTCGTACAGTGACATGACGATTTTCAGCGCCTCTCTCTTAGTCGGCACCTCCTTTTCTAATACGCCACTCGGTAGGCGAGCAAGGGTAAGGTTGAAACCCAGCTCGTCTGTGCTCGGTCTCCATATCAGGCCGAGTATCTTCTCTATGTTTTCTGTACTGCCGATGTTGACAGCTTCAGTAGGGCTTTGTGACGGTTCTATATTTTCTATGACTTCTGTGTTGTTCGACACCCATTTCCTGAGGTCGAAGCGCGCCTGTTTGTGTATATCTCTGACTGTTGTTGCTATGCGCGTCGCCTCTTCTATTGTCTTGTAACTATCAAGATAATCATCCATGTAGTGGTTTTCTATGATTGCTTCTACGGCTTCTGGATGCTCTGTAGAGTGTCGTTTCGCGTTCCAATTCTTCGCGAATATGGCCGTGCACGGTGAGCTCGCTGCGCCGAATATGATGGACGTCATGCGATACTCTTCAGGGGCCCCCTCTCTTCTATTACCTCGCCAGAGGTATCTGAGTGCGTCTCTGTCTTCACTTCGTACTTTAACTTGCATAAACATCTCCGCTATGTCACCGGAGATGGCTATGTGGTGTCGACGAAATCTCATCATGACGCCGGGCAGCGACTGCAGCAGGTCAGGTCCCGTCAGGAGGTAGTCGTTGAGTGACAGCCCTCTTGACTTGGCGGCGGCGTCATGTACTATGCGAATCTTCTCGGGCTTCATCGGGTTGTACACGTCGAAGTGAGGTAAGTACCAGGTTCTGCCCGGTGTGCTGGACTTGGGTGCCTTTTCGGCGTACCCTTTCTTCATGAGAGAGTCCATCTGTTCTGTATATCTATCTCGAAGCGCAGGGTCGCTGTCGAGCTTCTTTTCTATTGAGACGAGCCTCTTCATCGCTGTCCCGTAGCTATCTGGCATTTCTATATTTTCATTTTTCCACAGTAGAGCTGTTTCTATGTGGCCATCTTCTAACTGTCTCGTGTGACGATTCAAGATATCTTCTGCTTTCTTCTCAGGATCTGAGTTCGGACGTCGTGGGTTGATGATCAATGATTCTAATGCGAAGAATTCTCGCAGCTGTTGTTCGAGGTTGTCGCTCGCCGCCGTGAGTCTGTTGACGTAGTGCACCTTCTGGCCCAATGTTCTGGTGTGCGCGCCGTGAAGAGTCCAACCCATCGCAGTAAGTGACGCGACAGGCTGGTGCTTCGGACCTCTGCGGACTTCGGTGGCGAGTAACAGGTGCCAGTTGTCTTGGCCGATGAGAATCTTCGGTGCGCCAGCGTCATATGTGAGTTGTTGCCTGAGGTCATCTAGGTGCTCGCAGTGTGCGACGTCTTCTTGAGTGACTGTTTGTGACGCGAGGTGCAGCTTGGGTATGGTGCGCGCTTTGAATGGCACCCTATTCTTCAGCTGGCTGGCGAGTGTCACGGTGATTCTCCGCGAACAAGGAGTGTCGATCGTGGTGTTACCGATCGCACCTATCTTCAGCGGGTCGATGCGGCCCTCCGCCCCGACTTGCTTCGCGATGTCTTCGTCGATGAGTGACACAGTTGACCCATCGTCTAGGAGAGCATAGGTGGAAGCCTCTCCCGCCGGTCCGATCACCCGCACCGGCACTATCTTGAGGAAGGCTTGACTCGACGTTGATCGGGAACTGGCCACCGTTTCTTGTGACTCTGTCTTCTGTGTCGGGACGTCGGGCTTATCGACTTCCTCTGCAGCAGGCTTCTTGTTATAGTGAAGAAGCTGATGGTGCGTGGCTGTGCACCCCTTGATGTCACACTTCTTGCGTTTACATGTGTGACCGGAACGACGACTTCTCAGGCAGCGAAAACATAAGCTGTGTTTCTTCGCTAGTTCCCACTTCTTGTCGCTTGATGCTTCTTTAAATTTCTTGCAGTCAGACGCGTAATGTCCCTCTTTCTCACAGACACGGCACTTGATTACCGGTTTTTCTACAGCTGTGTGAGTTCTCTGCGTGGCACGTCTGGTTGTTGAAGCGTCGGCAGCGCTAATGTTCTCGGGCGGAGCGAAGGCACTGCAGAAGTGAGCTTGTTCGGTGACGAATTCGCTGAAGAGCGTGAGATCTGGCAGCGACTGGTACTTCTCGGTATAGGTTCTGTACCACTGTACACGCAGAGAGTTCGGCAGCTTCTCGGTGAGTGTGCGTATCAGCTCGGCGTTCATCAGGTAGTGTTCTTTCTTCAGCGCGCGCAGAGTGACGATACCGCTTCTCACTCGGCTTGCGAACATGCAGATATCTTTGGGTGATTCGCTGCAGCGCGGTAGTCCTCGCAGTCTGTCTGTCTCGGCTTGAGCGATTGAATCTGGTCGGCCGAACTGTAGCTCCAGCTCCTTCATGATGTCATCTGGTCTGGCGTGCCCGATGAGCTCCGAGCTCACCGTCTCAAGTGCCCGTCCATGCAGGCTTCTTCTAAGTCTTGCTGTGTTCTCAACGTCGTTGAAATATCTTCGAGTTGTATCGTAGATGGCTCGAAATGACAGCCATTCTGTGTGTGCTCCACTGAAGTTTGGTAGTGTCATGATGACCTTCGACGCCGAGGGGTGGTTCGATGTCCAATGTTCTGTTTTCTTGTCGGCGAGCGACGCTATTGCGGACGTGAGCTCCATTATAAATGGACGGAGCTTATCTTCCCCCTTGATGTCTTCTATTTGTTTCGATGTAGATGCGATGTGGTTCTTCACTTCATTCACTTTAGAATTCGACAAAGGTACTTGCGTTTGGAGGTCCACTGTATCTTCGATGTCCACAGGGGGGGGCGGCTGCGCTCGGCATCTATTCACTATGTCCCCCTCGGCGGCGTTGTCCTCTTTCGGCGGCTCAGGTTCGGGTGCCTCTTCGAGCCAGGAACGCACGTACTCGTTGTTTGAGTCTCTATCTTCTAAATATTCATTGTCCGAATCTTCTTCGGCCCTCTGAAGTGCTAACTGTGCAAGCTCCAACTTAATCTTCAATAAGTCTTCACGTGCTTTTGAAATTTTTCTATGTGACCGCGTCGTTCTATTCGTAGTCGACGGCGGCTTGCTATGTTCGGTACGGGCGTCACCCCGGGTAGTCATCGGCATGGCTGATCGGCTATATGTTCTATCGGACGGTCTCACTGTTCTATCTGAAGTTCCTTCTTCTGTTCTGGTAACCTTCCTGGTTCTGGCAGCAACTGATTGTTCCACTTGTTCTGTTTCTTCGGACGCCCTAGGCGCAGGCGAGTCTTCACCCCCCCTCGGGGAAGGGGGGCGCGGCCGCTGCTCGGTGGTACCCTCGGTGGTGGATGGTGAACGTGGGGGTAGATGCTGACGAATGGCTGTAGCACTACCCATCTCCACCATGAATGCTTCAGGCGCCCTGCCTTGTGATCTTGTTATCGGCATGCTTGATAGTTGATTTCAGTTGCTTCGATAAGTCTTCAGGTTTCAGGAATGTTCGCTGTCTTCAATGCAGCCGTCCGGCTCGAAGGGCCAGCAGATGTGCTGGACGGGCGTGATCGCTGGATGCTATAGGTTGAAGAATGTCCAAGCGGCGCTGACGTCCTACACCTGTTGGTTCAGTTGACTGCATGAAACTACGGCGATGATGCTGAACGGGAGTAACTAGGATGAGGCTTCGATGAAATAAAATCAACAGCTATAAGTTTTCATAACTTTTCAGGAAACGACTGGCGTAACTCTTCAGGAGTACTTTAGAGTGAAAGAGAGAGAGATATATCTTCCTTGCCGATGACTACGATTAGCCCGAGAGCGCGCGTTACTAAAGTACTGCGAAACTTTACCGTAACGAGGACCGCTAATCGCTTCCTGATTTAAGGCCTGGTCAGACCAGATGCGTAGCGTGACGTACACGTGTACACGCGCGTGGTGACGCGCGTGAACCCCTGACAGACCGGGTTACGCGTATGCGTACGCTTACGTTTACGCATACGTAGTACGCACGCAACGCACCGGTCCTTTGCGTACCCAGCAATTCTTGTGCACGATGTCTGAAGAAGATTGGGTAAATGGACCAATTAGTTCATCTGATGAAGAAGAAGCAATATTACTGTCACTTTAATTTCATTATTCATCATTAAAATCGAAACAAAACATCACTTACTATCGGTAAAACTTGAAAACAAATACAACTGAATGCGTAAGTCACGCGCGTAGTCACGCGCAGCAAAGATACGTGCGTGTTCTTAATCTTTATTTGTAGAAAATATTGCTTGCGCGTGCGTACATAGTAGTGATTATTTCTAGTGTTCTGACTGTGACCTAGGTCATGTAGGTCATCGTTGTGAACCTTAAAATATTGCCCGTCTCCTGAAATCATGACGTCGATTGCATCTATAACTACTGAAAAACTATTGCAGTGTAAAGGAAAATATTTAACAAAATTCTACTATTATTTAGCTTTACAGGCCAGTATTTCAGGAGGCGTTACAGCGATTGTTTTGTAACAAGTGGCGTTAAGTAACCAATGTACTTCTTTCATGTAATCTACTATGTACATAGACACACCTATGTATTTCAGGGCTTCAGGCCCGTTTAAATTAGGGGAAAATAAAACAAAATAACGATAATCTTATAATCAAAAGTTATGTACGTAACATCTTGCGACCTCGGTTAAGTGGATTATTTTAAGGGTTTACACTACAAAAATTAGGTCCAGGCCTAGGTCTCAACCTAGGCTACCTGGATATATTAAAAACAAACTATATTTCGGCTATTTGCCCACTCAAACGAAGCTACAAAATGGATTGTACTTACGGTTTTACACAAACTGGATTCTAGGTACTATTTAAAAACACTATGTATGCTAACTTTATATACACTTCACTAAATTGTTTTCTAAGTTATCACTTATGATTTGTTGGTGACGCTTCGTCGCGAACACATTCCTCGTTTTATTTATCCATTTGGGCGTGTGATTACATGGTATTTAAATGTTTAACCAAACGATTACGTGTACGACACGGGAAATACAATATGAACGATCGTGTACATACAGTTGTTGTATTTTAGCCAAAACGCAGCTGGAGTGATGTGCCAATTGAATGAACAAAATTTTGAATATTTACTTTTTAAATGACTGTAAAAATGACAGTTATTCACAAATACGGAATGTAGACAAAAACGAATTCTACTTGCAAAGATGTACTACGCTACTTACTAAACCGTCTTTGTAATTTCTACCGTGAACCCAATAATTTTGATGGTTTTTGTTCAACATTTCACGAGACGACTATAACAGGATAATCCAGGATCCTGCTTATAATAGCCCTGGCAGAAATTAATCCTGAGTATTTACAAGAATTTCTATCTTGTTTACTTCAATCTGGACACAATAATAGAAAAAAAATTGACAGGGCTTTATTATTAGTTGTTCCGCGAACTTGAAGTCTGCAATGGCAAAACTAAAAGAAATGAGTTTTAAAGATTTGCCGCATTGAACATAGAGTGAAAACGGAAGCGTACCTACACACCGCACAGCACATCTCCGCAACGCAACGTTTTGAACTTCACAAAGTCTAAGGCGCGAATTATACACAAACGGAGTAAGGTGACGGCGCGGCGCAGGCGTGGAAAGAATAACGAAAAAAAAGAACAGCGTGCCTGCGCCGCGCCGTTTGAATGTAATTCACGACACGTCGCCTACGTAAATTTTGTATGAAAACTTTTTGAAGCGGCATCATACCTGCGCTGCGCCTTCACCTTACGCTGTTTCTGTGTAATTCGCGCCATAGGGAGCTACTGAACCAACCCTAAGGCTACGTACTCCTGTGCTGATGTGTAGTGTTTTTTTATCCTAGTTATTTTTATGCCATTGCCAAATGTTGAAACCTTTTCCTTTACTTTATCAAAAATAGAATAAGATACTATTTATTGTTGCTGATGACCATTCGATAAACACCGTCACCACAAAAAAAGCAAAGCATCATAGCCTAGTGGTGTGACCGTCAGACTGCCAAATCATAGGTCTCGAGTTCTAACCCAAGACACAAACCTCTGATTTTTCGGATTCATGTACGTGTATTGAAACCAAACCATCATGCCTGAGAGATATTTCTCAACGTCATTTAAAGCCAAGTCAGAGGCCCATGGGCAGCATAGAAAATCTGACACCAGTCGGTTAAGCACGAACCACGCGAAAACAACACTAAATAAAGTCAATAAAAACAACACCACATTTCATTCACAAAACAAAACAACATCAAACTAACATAATTATGTTTGAAATGCAACGTTGTTAAAATATTAATTAAAACCGGAAAGATGTGAAGCATACGCAACAATATTTCACTAAAATAAGAGACGTGGCTTCGTGTAAAACATTCATATATTTACAACTGAATTTAGTACATTTTCTGTAGAACCGCAACACGTTCATACAAGTAGGTCGGTAACTCTCGTATTTCCTAAAGGCTTTTTTCCCGTGCCCATTTCCCTTAACGGTTCTGGCAGACAGAAACGTCACTGGAAGTTTTTTTATTTTTTTAACACGCAAACTGAATACCATGAAGGTTTTGATACCGTATTTTTTATGCGACAAATAATTCTCTTCCTTTGAAAGTTTGCAAACCGTTTGTAAAATGTTTTAGCGCACGATGTAAATGTTGTGATACGGAAAAATTGGGCTTTTTTTACCGATTCTATTTTTTTAGATACGTTACGTGTGTTTTTGTAAGTGGGGTGGACATTCAATTACTGCAGCCATATAGATAGGACAAAGGTATGTGACGATTTATGAAAATAAAGTATTATTTTATAATTATCTATAGCTTGTCAGCAGTAACAGCTTTAAGTTCGATTAGAGTTATACGCCGACCTGCACTTATTTTAAACAAACGGTTCAAGTCAGGTCTCTCAATTGTTTTTTTTCATAGATTAGAATATTATTGTGTTACAAAATCGTGATGGCAAAAACAGACAATTATTGACAGATCACTGAACTATTTGTTTAGTGGAATTGGGACCTTGGTCTATTATTAAGTGCTATGAAATTTTAAATGCATTGACGCAAATAGGCTCGAATCAAACCAAGTATGCATTTTGGATACAAATGCTAACCTTAAAGTTCTTTGTAAATATTTGGGAGCATAAAATTAAATCAATTTTAATGTTAAGATTAAATTCTTTAACAAATAATAATCTAAAAAATTCTAATAGGTGTTAATTTAGAGATTTGATTAAAAATATTCTAACAAGTCTCATTTTTTCAGGCGTTCGTTTCATTTCAACTTGACGATAGGAGGTAATGTTTTCATTTAAATAGTAATAGCCTAAAAAATTACGGTTTTTTACGCTTGAAAAAATACTTAATTTAGACTAAGATATTTTTTGCCCTTCATTTTCTTAAAAGCTTTTCTCTTTAAAACTTATGTATTAAGGTGTTTAATTATTAGTTATGAACATCTGTTTTGAGAAAATATTGACCTAATTAAGGTAACCACCAACCACCACTGACGGACCGACGACCTGGGGCCTTAGTCTGCTATTGCAATAGTGTCAGAATGGTCTATCATTGATTTAATAAGGCCCCGCGCAGACGAATTACCCTATGTACGCACGTCAAACGAGTTTCGAACGCGCTTCAATACGCCGTGGGCTAGGGGCCTTATTAAATTAATTACAGATCATTCTGACACTATTGCAATAGCAGACTAAGGCCCCTGGTGAAGGTTACGGGTATCCGCTGGGAGCGAGTCGCACGGGAGTGGTCAATGTGGCGACATTTGGGGGAGGCCTATGTCCAGCAGTGGACGTCTTTCGGCTGAAATGATGTTGATGAAGAAGTTAAACAGATAAACACGTTACGGTAAAACCTACATAACTTTACGAGTTTTACTTATTATGCAATAATCATCTAGTAAAATATTTGCATCAAAAGCAGTTTCAACACCAGATTGAAAAATAAAATAAACATATTTCCACACCAAAATGCAATCTACAGCATCGGTTATGAAATTTAATGTATTCATTCATCCTATACGTAATAGGTATAAATCGTTTGAAGAGCTCGGAATAAATTTTGCGCGGTTTAATCAACCAATAAATGGAAAATTTTGATTTCAATACGAGTTACAGGAATCATTTGAAACTGCCACTCTTAAAGGTTTATTCTCCTAAATTACGTGTTGAACATTGCTTTTCAATGTACTTAATGTTCAATTTAAAGGTAAAAGAAAACTGGAGGCAGATCTCGTAAGTGGTATCATTTGTCTTATTGTATTTCATAAGCTGCTCAGAAGATATAATTAATAAGGTAGGCATGATGTTATTATCTTATACAAATTAAATAATAATTAATAAATTTTAAATATGTGCTTAAAACAAGACTAAATTACAGAAAATAAAATAACTAACTAAATAAGGTCTTTAAGTACTTAATTAATTGAAAGGTTGAAATAATACGTTGTTGTTTACTGAATAGGTACAGCTTACAGAAATCCCAAGAACAAAATTGAAATGAAACCAAAACTAGCTAAATTTAAAAGTTTATTCCAAGAATTTCCTAATGAGCTACTTGTAATAGTAACAAATCGAAATAATAGAATAATAAGGTACTTATGTAATTAACAACAGAATACAACAAAAATCCAAAACCAAACAACATCATGTAAGACGCGTTAATACAGACAGCTGTTAATGCTAATTCAACACCCATAGGTATTCCATTGATGACACTGTAGAACTAGTTAATATCAGCAACACAGCCAAAGGACGGGCTAAAAACAAAATAATAAAAACAATCAAAATTCGAATACAATTCAAAACCAAATGACATCTTATGACGCGTTAACACAAACAGTTGATACAATTCAACACCTATAGATATGTAAATCTTTCAATGGTTTTCATAGATAAAACAATAGAACCAGTAAATATCAGTAACACAGACAAAGGACGAACCAAAAACAAATTATAGAAACAAACAATACTCGAAAAACAATTTAAAACCAAACGACATCATGTAGAACGCGTTAATACAGACAGTTGATGCAAATTCAACACACGTACGTAGACCGTTATCTACGACGATTTCAATCTGGGATACCGCAGATGGTGTTTACGGCCGCATGCAGTTTACGTGGAAATTGCATGCGCGCGACGCATTAGCGACTACCCGCAAATTACGAGCGCAATCTCCGACGAATCTGCGACCACTTTCATAATATTTGTCGACTTTATAGCCTTGTACGGAGTTTTATGCGAAAACTTTTAATAGCGAAATTGGTTTGTTGTGTTTTCTGTGTGTTCTATTTGTGTAATGTGGTTGGAATTTTAATGAGTTGGTTCTACGAATTTGTGTTTGGTTCAGAAATGTTCCTGATAAAGACAGGCACATGTTGATGAAAATAGCAAAGATAAATTAACCTTCAGCGAATAATAAGTTCCGTCACCATACAATACATTTTTAGTGGTTGTCGGTTTTTAGTTCAAATTAAACTCTCACTATTAACTTCATCATCATTTGCCTAAGTTTTTTTGGATACCAGGATGCAGTTGAATACCAGTATTTTACATGGTGCGAGTGGCTAACCTCCACAACCCAGTATGTACTGGGTAATATGAGACTCCTTGGTAAGATTTGTTATCAAACTTTTGGCCACTGATTACCTGTAAAGAATGTCAAAAATCTACAAATGACAGCCGGGACCAACGGATTCACAGGCTTTCAGAGGCACGGAGGAAACTCGGTATGGTGGTCACCCATCCGCGGACCAACCTAGGCAGGCACTGCTTAACCTTAAAGATAGACCCGAGTGGCTGTTATTATTTGGCCACGAGCATCATCTTATCTTAAATTAATACTTTTTCCATAAAGACTAGAGTTAATATTCTAAAAACAATTTAAAGCACTGAAAACAAATACATAGGTATCTAACCCTTCTTAGGAGTCAGGTATAAACACAAAATCCAACAAAACGAAAAACCACCAAATAATACGACATCTGTAAAAAAATACACACACGAAAAAGGCCAACACATACCTCACATAGACCTCCTTATACACATCATCGCAAACCATTATTCAGAAGGTAAATCCCGAACGGGTATCGCGACTAGATGTCTGTAGGCCTTATTAATGGCTTCACCTACCTGACTGAGATGGATGGCAGGTACTGACCTGACGTTGACCTTGCGCACCCCACTTATTCCAGGCCAATTTACCTTTGTTTTTATTGTGTTATCTTTGACGGTAGCATGTTCTTTCCTTTGTTGGAGAGGCTAACAAATAGGCCAGTGATTAGCGTCGAGTGAGCGCTTTCTTTGATTCTCGTTTTTTTGTTTTCTTTATTAAAGTGTTGTAGATAATGTTGCGGGTCCGCCCGGATTGTTCTTGACAATTCCTTTTGTTATTTCGTAATTGAGGACTCTGATTTTGTATAAACGAAACTAACTTTGTATTGTGATTGTTGAATGTTTAGACTAGGCATTAACGAAGTCGATTTCGGAATTTGATTTGGATAATTGAAACGAACTTTAGAAAATCAAATCTGGCTTCAATTTTATAAATGGAAAAACAATATTTGCTGAAAACAATTTCTAGCGATAAAAGCACTGTTTTCCTACGGGCGCCTGCCGCGGTCAGGTTTAAATATTTAATATACAATCACGTACTACAGAATTATCTTATAGCCGGGGGGATACTAAAACCGAATCTGTTTATTAAATGAACATGAACCATTAGCATATTCCGGGAGCATACACCCTTAAAAACTTATACATACATAACAAGAATAATAAACAACAAAACTATGTTGCTTCCTGCCCGAGGTTACGAAATAATGATCGGCAGAAGATTCACTTGAAAGCGCTGTGCCAACCGACGAAAATTCAAATGTCTTTTTAGTAATATTCAGAAAAGACCAAATGAATAAGACTTTCTACAAATTGATTTATGGCTTTAGGAGACTGATATTGCTAAAATAGTATTTAATAAGAATCGGGAAACCAGAATCCTCATCAATGAGACTTTGATTAGGGCCCAATCGTCGGTTCACTCATTCTAAAAGTATCGTGTCTATTATACTAATAGATTCTACAATACTTGAACGGGAATGTGTGAACCAGCGATTGACAAAAGCGATCGCCATTTTGTTGTGTAGACTTATCAGTTCGCCGTTCAACCTAGAAGGTTTTCGTTTGCTTAACCGGGCTACCTTGCCTTTAGTGTTAGGTCTCCAACCAGGGCAACGCTCAACAATTTAATACTACGTCCTAATATACGCGCCCGTCTCTTTCGTTTTGCTAGACGAACCGTGCCGACAGAGGATGCCATTCGGTTTTCGCAACAGATGTGTAAGATATGATCGCGACTAGTCACTTTGGTGATAATATAAGGGGAAACGCAGCGAGCCGCCAAAACGTTGATAGCCAATGCTACATAACCCTCCTTTTGGGCTTCACCGCAGTCGGGTAAAAAGGATCATGTCTGCTACGACTGGTGCTTCTGAGCCTCTGTCTCTATTAGGAACCGGGGCTTATTTCCGTTATTTAATTATTCCGCTACTAATCCAATCCCTGAAGCGATCTAATTCAGAAATCCCTACGAGTGCCTATTAATTCGCTGAATGTTCGGGATAGTTAATTAGTTTAATGTTAGTACGTAATTGCCTTTATTTTGTAGTTTTGTTTCTCTTTATCGCTCTTTCTGTTTATTGCCATTATCTTTTGCAAACGAGCTTTATTGATTGTGCTTATAGAATATATATTAGATATTAGACGATGATATACTACTACTGGTGATGTTACTAGTCTGAAGCTCAGGACTGAAACAAAGAGTGCTGGTTGAATGACGGTGAGATGGGCAGACGACATTATTGCCATCGCGAGTAAAACCTGGGTATGACTGGGTATGAGTATGGCACAGGAACATGGAGACAAGCCAGCCCAGGAGTGGCTGGAGTCGGGCTGTGGACAATGATGACCATGATCTTGTCTGATTTAAAACAATGCATGGTAAAATTTAAAAAAAAAATTATAATCAAGTACATTATACAAAGCAATTTCAACAGTGATCCCCAAACTAGACGTTAGTCTGTATCTTGGGGGAAATAAATTATCATGTGAAAACAAGAGTTCAAATATTTAACAGTATAATACAGATTTCAGACAAGTGTCAACGTTTTCCTACGAACAAGATTGAGGCTAAACCCTTAGCTTTCTATCGTCAAGTTCGCATCTTCCGACCCCGCGCGGAACAAATATTTGTATGGCCTACAGATATTTACGCGGGTGTTTGAGCGCGCGAGATGTGTTCGTAACTGCTCCCATAGTGTACATAAAGCAAATGGTGGGCTTCTTAAGTTTTTTAACTCAAGAAAAAGATGTGTAGAAGATGGTTATTGTCAAAAAAATAACGTATGATTTTTAAAATTATGTTGTTTACTTATATTTATATTTCAGAAAGAACTGTAATATGAAAAATATAGCATGTTTGGACAGGTAAATAAAAATTGTAATTTAAAAAATATTTTTAATAACTTCTACGTTTAATAGGTATCTTTAACATATTTCAAGTTTTTGCCATATATAGGAGATAGAAGAAGAAGCATAATTTTGACGTGAGCCATACAGTTAATGCCATTCAGTGTTAACTAGTGAGAAATCTACCGTTCCATTTCAGCAACGAAACACTAATGACTTCAATGCTTCAAACCAGAGGGGTTTGAAGCATTCTATTCTGATACTCAACAAACTAAAACAAAAACATTAGATAGCCAGTCACTCAATAACAATAGAACAACGTTTCAAGTGTTAAAGCTATGTCCACAATCGCCCGTACCTTACGAACAAATAGGTTCACACTACACAGAATCCACTCGCTTCGAAGCACCCGACAGTATTGGAAACAAGCTGTATACGAAACCAACTATCTAGTGCCACAGAATGGATATGTACAGAAGACTGGTTTCAAACAATGGGTGGAAACGCACGCACGTATAGACACGGTTCATAAACAGCGAGTGAAAGCAAACTTGCGATCGGCGTTTGTTTTTGACGTATGAGATATTGAGATCATCATACATAAGTACGCGTGAGGCAATGGTGGCCTAGAGATATCGGACTAGAATTACGTTTTGCTGGTCGTCAGTTTGTTTAGTTGTGGTGTGTGTGTTGTGTTGTTGTGCTTTACTTTGTGTAATTTATTTAATCACCAGCTCAAAATGGTAAAGGTAAACATTGCGAGGAAACCGGCATATCCCAGAACCGCAAATTAGAAAACATGTGTCATCTACCGAACCGCATTGGGCCTGCGTTATGGATTACAACTAACTCCCCCTCTTAGAGAGGAGGCGTGTGTCCCAGCAGGGAACATTATATTATTATGATGATATATGTACCTACGCATTATTGTCATCGCGTCGTATGAAACCGGCCTTCTGAAAACTATTTATTCTGTGCTACTACTACTCGCGTCACTACCCAATTGTGACAATATTCAGTCTGCAATATGCCTTCCAAATAGGATTGCATACGTAATATAGTTCCT
Organism: Eugnorisma glareosa; assembly: GCA_947578425.1. Classification (NCBI taxonomy): domain Eukaryota; kingdom Metazoa; phylum Arthropoda; class Insecta; order Lepidoptera; family Noctuidae; genus Eugnorisma; species Eugnorisma glareosa. The sequence goes on from OX387963.1 coordinate 10,557,141, forward strand.
GTTTTAGAGAATAATAGTCTCGCAGGTATATTTTGACTAGAATATACGGGAGTTCGAGATGCGGAGGATTGTTTTGTCTGGATGTAGACTAATTAGTCCGAATTAACGAGATCCCTAGTCTAGTCATTATTTTACTGGATTAGGGATCTTGTTATTTTAGTTCTCATGTATTTTTGTAGCTCTATGTCTAAATTATATAGCATTCTCCATGCGGTGTTTCAAATTTGTTCTGTATTAAGCGTGTAGGTATAGATTAGTTTTTAAATATTATATTTTCAGAAAGTTTGTTTTTATAAAAATAATCATGGACTGTGTGAAGGATGATATGGCAAGAAAGGAGATGCCTGATGAGTATGATGAGAAGTATGGATGTAGAAAACATGTTGCGCCGACCTCAAATAAATTAGAATAAGGGCAGGAGAATGATGATGAATCGTCAAAGTGCCATTAATTGGGTTCCGTGAAAAAATACTATTGCATAATAATGTTACTAGCTACCAGTTGTGTGCAACGTTCCTAGTTCCAAAAACGGTTGAAGCCGAAAAATGGAACAAACATATTCAAAATGGCTTTCTAATTTCTCTCTGTGCGGCTCTAACCACGTAATAGAATGATTGCAGCCACAAAAAACTAGCCCCAACTATGTTCACAAACTGAACCGGTACAATTTCTTGCTTGTTTTGTTTCAATTGAATCCAACTGCCAACATTAAGTTCATTTGTTTCCAGTTACCGCACGGATAGTTCAGGAGTTGCGATTAACAATACAGCTACGGAGATAACGCGCGCATATTCGTGCCAAAACTTGATTTTCATACAAAGTTGGTCCTGCAACGCTAATCCGATGAAAGAATAACACTGAATTTATCATGCCGCGCGAGTTTTGAAAGTAGAACGAGTTCCCGAGTTAGCAACTAGTAAATTGGATGGTTGAGTGGTTGTAATTAATTTTAGTGCTTAGACATATAATGTTTCTACTTATCGTAAAAGCGACTCATGAGTCATATTAGCTACGACGCTACGGCGTTGAACACGCTTTGCTACGCGAATTATGCTGTGCGTGTATATCGTCAAAGCGAGACTTTCGTCTTAATTTAGTGAGTAATAAGTTTTAATGAGCTAATGTAAACATTTCGTCCTTAAAACTTAATGCATCAAAATGCATTTTTATTGTAGTTTAATCCTTTACTATGGTCGAGGCTTAAAATCCAAACCAATTTATTTTTAAACTGTAACTATACAACCGTAAAATCCATTAAACGTTTGTAGTTTCACTCACTCACGCAGCTAGTTTAATAGAATATTCCACGGATTAACTTTTTAATTGACAGATAAAAAACGTGCAAAAACTTTCGCTGACGAGGAACAAATGGAAATCAATGTTTGCAACAAATCGTGCTTTACATCGTTGTGACCCAATTTGAAATAGGTTGATATTTCAACTGAAAATTTAAACACGATTGAAATAAACTTCATAATTTCCAATAAAAAATAGTTTATCCACAACAATCCTTTCCATAATCATGATTTCAAACTTAGCATATCAATATGCGGGCTTGTGGACGGTGAGCTATGGGCTAGCTCGCCGTCCGTCCGTCTTATGACGACAGGCCGTGTCGACGGCGCGTTCGAGTTCCACGCGCGCCTCAAAGAGAGTCAGCAAACAGGAAGGGGTCCGAAGGGGCAAAGGAAGGAACATGGATGGGTTTTAGTCAGTAAAAGTCTGACACTCCCTCCTGCTCAGCCCAGAGCGGGAGGGGTTATTTGATGATTTCCCATCCGAAAAAAAAAAAAAAGCTTAATTATCAACATAGCCTATTGCAGCCTTCTGCCAGACGTCTCTCAAGTTTTTCCTTCGTTCTCTCTCTTCGTTATCATCTGATGATCTGACTCTGCTGCCATATATATTATGTTTGACGGTCATCGAATTAGAGTGTTTGAGTTTTACTGGACACATTTGCCGATTATTCGGCTCCACTGACGGTTTCATCTAATTTAATAACTCACTAACTGACCACCTTGTGTAACGCCCGCTGCACATGCTCACGCTGGCATTTGCTATCACGTATATTTTTGTAATTACGTAAATTCATGAAAAATAATTGATACTCAACACAAACTGTCATAACTACGAGTATTACAGTTTTCTGACAGTACATGAGATTATACAAGAACCAATGCTAGTACCAATCTGAGTAAACGATTCAGTTGTTTTCCTAACAGTTCTACTAAGGATAACCATATGTACTATCACTCAAGGAAAACAATAAAAAAACTTTTACATCCGCGTCCAAAAGCTAGTGTTTCTATTGCTATTCCGTACCGCAAGTATGTAGTTAAACAGAACAAAGTTGTACCTAACCAAACTCGAGTTTTCATTGCGTCGAATATAGGAAACTCGATATTTTGTTAGCAAGTAGGATAATTATGTGTTGCAGTGTTGACGTGCATAAATCTTCAATAAAAATAAATAAAATTTAATTGTGCTTTTGACTGAATACATAAATGAAAATATATTCGGCATGTAAAACTAAAACTCGTTTTTTTTTTCAATTTTTGTCTGTCTGTCGGTCTGTCTGTATGTTTGATAACAAAATCCGATTAAAAAAGGAAGTCATATTTTTAGGGATCCGTACCTCAATCGGCAAAACGGAACCCTTATAGGATCAATTGGTTGTCTGTCAAGAACTCAAGACCCTTATCCTCAGGAATGCGTGGGGGTACCAAGCTGAAATATAGCAAATACTCAGGTCTGCTATCCCTTGGAGCAATGAAAAAATCAAACTTGTAAGTCAACGCGATCAAAAGATATGACTGTTTATGTCGCATATTATGCGATTTCACAAGGGAATCAAAACCTGTAGGTACTTCCCTTTGACCTAGAGTCATGAAATTTGGCGAAAAGCAAGGCCGTACAGCACAAATAAAGTAAAAACAAAGTAATGTCCCCATACATAATATAGTTGACGCCAATTATTAAGTTCTTTTTTTTTAGATAATGCTACGGAACCCTTAGTGCGCGAGTCCGACTAGCACTTGTTTTATAATAATTTCACGCGAACGAAGGTCGCGGGCAACAGTTAGTTTTGTGAATATAAATATTAATTTCAAGGCAATAACTGCCTTAAAATTTGCAATAAAATATGGATGATGTATTACACGGAATCTGGGTTGCCATGCAAGGGAATTATTATACTACGTGTGGAACAAAATAATTTGCATTGATTTATTTTGTTATTGTGGTAATAATAGTGTTATGAGGTAATAGAAATACTGTTTTAGAATTGTTTGTAGTTTACTGATGTAATTCTTAAGTTTTAGCAGGAATTATGGCCCCAATTCACCAATTATTTAAAAACGGTTCCCAACGGTTTTTGCCAAACAAAATATTATGTCAAACACATTTAAAAAACAAACCACTGAACCATTTGTATATTATTGATGTGTGTCCTCTGTCCTTATTAATGGACAAAAGTTTCAGTATGAAAGTTTCAAACTTTGAGAATTATTAAATTGGAAAATGAGAACTGACTATTTATCAACCTAATAAAATTTCCAATAACACGATTGACTGCACAATAAACGCGGCTGAGTGATTGGCGCTCCTGCATTACGGATCGCAGGTTCGATCCACGCACAGAACAAATTGCTGGTCCCGGTCAGGGTATTTATTTTGCTTGAGAGATTTGTGTCTGTAAACGTGCCCACGATTTTTTCCCCTTCGAAACTGAACTGTTTGGGATTGTTGGAACCATACAAAGCACTACGGGAATAAAGCTCATAAGTTAGTCGCAGCTGCTACGATTTGTTCTCATTAATAATTATTATTACTACCCCTTTGTTAAAGCCTTTGATTATATAATGTCTAGAAAGAGCATCAAATGTGCGCAAACGTGTCAAAAAACATAAGCCAACTGTTGGCTTATAAGTTCGCACACAGACACATAGACGCACAGTGTTTACACGGTGCGTCTATTGTCTATGTGCACCGCGAGCACGCTGCCACACGCACACATGTTTGAAATTGTTGCAACGTTTTCTTTGTTGTAGGGCGACCCTCCATCTAGACATTATACATATATATATATATAATCAAAGGCCTGTGCTTGTAACTGGCCTACTTGAGGTAAATGCTTTGATTTTAATTTTGTATAATGGTCGCAAGCGCTTCAACTAAGCGTGAGGTTCTGGGTTTGATTCCCAGGATGAGTAAAGTATTATTAGGTTTTTCTATAAGGAATTTCTCAATTGAAGTGCGGAGGTCGTGCCGGTTTGATGGCAATTGGCTCGCCACTATGGGCGTACTTTAGGTACCTATACTTCTACCTAACCCTAAGAGGAACTGGTGAGATGTTATATTGTATTCGATCGCAGCCGCTACGTTGTTTTTTTCTGTATTACCCAAATTATTTCGGATTTTCGCTACAGACAAAGCACTACACAAATAAACCTCCGCAGTCGATCCTACCCTCGTTCGCAGCCTACAAGAATGTACGGAACAACTTTACTAATTAACACTAGAGTAGTGAGAGTACCTACTGTTCACGACGTGCAAGATAATGGAAAACGCTGAGACGATAGCGCCGCAATTCCAGAACTAATGATTTGGAGCCATTGACTTAATGCGGTTTCTAACTTGCTTGAACGTTGCCGGATTTGGTTAAATTACTTCTTACACTAACATTTGTTTAATCATTGTGAAGTTAGAACGAAAGTTTTCTATTGTTTTGTGAGAAAGTTTTTGCGGAATTGTGGTAGAAGATTTCATTGTAGAGTTTGTATTAGGCTGGAGTTACTAACTTGCGCGTTCGTGTTCCAAGCGCGCCTCAAAGAGATGTCAGCAAACGGGAAGGGGTCCGAAAGGACCGATGCCTGCCAGGTTTGCGGGACTGATCGAAAGATATACCGCGGCCCTGGAACACAAACGGCAAAAAAGGAACATGGATGGGCTTTAGTCAGTATAATTCTGGCACTCCCACTCCGCCCAAAGTGGGAGGGGTCATTTGAGTTATTTTATGACTGTTCGGCACTTGAAATTTTTGTGGTGTTCTTTCTTTATCGTGTGGTTAGCGCCTAACCTGGTGTCAGAGTTTTTATGCCACCCATGGGCCTCTGACTTGGCTTACCTGCCGTCAAGAAATATCTCTTAGCCATTCTGGTTTCCTCACGATATTTTCCTTCAGCGAAGCCAGTGATAATTATACAATGACTGCACCCACATGAATCCGAAAAATCAGAAGTGCGTGTCTTGGGTTCAAACACAAGACTATTACTGCATAACTTTTGTGGTAAAAATGTTAGTGGTTGGCACACCAACTCAATCAACCTCGATCGTCAATAATAATACACAGATCGATTGGATCTACTTGTAAAAATTATCGAATGACGTCGACAGGTATCGTATATCGTACAATTACTCGATTATTAACAGTCACTACAAGATAAGGTGTGATTCACACTTCTTTGGATTGGCACGGACAGGCGGCCAAATCGAATATTAATAATTTCTTCGAGATGGCTTTTATGTTCACCATATACAATACTGTCGAATCGAATACACCCAAAACACTACACCATGGGCCTAGCCTTTTCCCATCAAAGTCGGGGTCGGCTTCAAGTCTAACCAGATGCAGCTATGATAAAATACCAGTATTTTACATGGAAAAACTGCCTATCTGACCTCCACAACCCAGTTAGTACTGGGTATACGATACGACTGATCGTAAGACTTTCGCGTCACTAATTACGTGTAATCACTGCCAACGATCTACAATAAATGACAGCTGCGACCAACCGCCTAACGTGATTTCCGAGGCACGGAGGAAACTCGTATATAGTAGATGGTCACCCATCCACGAACCGACCTTGGCAAGCGCGGCTTAATCTTGAAGATCGATAATGAGGTTGTAATTACTTGGCAACGAGCTCCCTTGGTGTATAGCAATTTTTCTTTTTAATAGCCTGTATTATCCCACTCCTGGGCCTCCCCCAATTCCTTCCACTACTTAAGATGGTGTCCTTCGTCTCGCCAATTCGCAACGAAGCCATAAATATGTATGTATAGCACTTATTCTTCTCAAATTCTTGTAAAAATAGTTTGTTAGTAACTATTTATTCAGATACTTGTACGTACACTACTTCTCATCAACAAAGGACAAGGGTGCAAATCGAATCAAATAAAACTATTCAGTCCTAACTAAGTTACATGCTCATTAAGCGAAGTAATGGGATCACCGTCTGTAATAGAATCGGCACTGTCATTTACTCGTGGTCATTAGGAGCTAGCATTAGGACCCACGCCGTAATAAGAGGACCGGCTAGTGTAAGACTGAGAAATAGAATCAAATAAAATAACGTTGCTAGTTTGAATTTTTTTAGAGTATTTTCTTGTTTTTTTTTTATTTATTAGTAGGTTGAACACCATCACAATACTGTGAATGTGTCAATCAACTCAGCTTATCGCAGTCTCAGCTTAGCGGACAAAAGGACATAGGCCTCTCCCAAACTGCGTCAGTTGTGAGTGTTCTGACGCAGTTTATGGACTCTGTCTGTCTTCCATCTTCTGCGTCCAGTCCAACCCAGCTAACTTTTTAACCGACTTCCAAAAAGGAGGACGAGGTTCTATGTACGTGATATTTTTTTTTTGTTAATGTTTGTACTCCGATTTCTCCGGGATTACTGGGCCGATTTACATGATTCTTTTTCCATTTGGAAGACAAAAGCCGCGTGGTGCTTAAGCAGTTGTACAAGTTAGCTCCTTTAATACTTATTTTTACTTTTTTGCTGTTGATGACAATAAGACTTCATTATAAATTCTAGTTACAATTTGAAATTTATATGACATATAAGAATGTGTGTGCAATGACTAAAAGAGTCAAATAAAAACAAAAAAATAAAAAATAATAACACACTTCCAAATAAGAAAAAATAGACTTCCGAATAAAAAAAACACTCAAAAACATGCAAAATTGCTTTACAAATTACTTTTTTATTTCATTTATTTTTTTATTGGAAAAAAGTTTTTTATTATTGTCCTTATTCCATCTAGCTGAGGACACGTTCCACACTACGTTTGCTGATTCGCAGTCTCCACTCCATGACTGGCATTGAATAGATAAAGCTTTTTAGAACGCGACTGCTCATAGAGGTACTCTAAAGTATTTTTTAACATTCCAAATTTGATTCAAAAGCTCTAATGTATTCATTAAAAGCTTTGTATTGAAACACAAGCTACAACAAATTGATGTAACTTTTCAATAATGTATTTCAGGAATTTTTAAATTAACTGCTGAAATATTCTTGACTTCTATATACTATACTGATTTTAGGTCCGGATAATATCACACAGGACACACAAAGTTTAACGTCACTGTTTGATCCAACCATATGACCATGATGGCAAGTACTTTAAATCAACGACATATGGCAACCAATGGGCAGAGATCAGACCTGTGTTCCAGCTGTGGGACAATTACAGGCTGATTAATTTAATTTATTTCTTATTTTTAAAGTTATTCTTGTTTCGTTTTTATTTTTATTTTTATATACGATATTTTGTTTTGTCCTGTGCGAGACAAATAAATACTTTTATTTTTTTCTATGCTGTCTTTATTGTTTGTTATTAATTTAGACTAGGATTAGTCTAAAACTTGTTATTCATAAGTTTCAAATACATTAACACACACACAAACAACAACAACAACAACACACACATACACACACACACAAACACGCACACACATTAAAACTATGATATATAAATTGACTAAAAGTTTTCATTATTGCATTTCAACAACTTGAAAATCCACTTAAACTAGGAAAATTTAGATTGACGTCATGTGACGCAATATTCTCAAGGGCGTGCCAAAGACAAAGCAAAGGAACCACGTAACTAATGCGTTCCCGTAGGATATCTCCAAGATCTCCCGCAAAATAATATGGTAAGAACAGCAAGCGTGGTTGTTGTCATTTTCTCTCGGGTACCCAAATGTATGAACATACATACACATACTTACTTGTACAAGACAAAAACAAAACGATTTCCATAAAAACACTAAAAACATGAAAAATAACATCACGACATCTATATATATATATTATATTATTATTATATTTATATACATATTATAAAACAGTATAAAACTGTGTCTGTACATTGAATATATTAAAAAAATAATTATTGAGGGGGGTTTGGAAACAGTAATAGAGCACGATTCCAAAAAAAAAATTCTATCTGTTTGTCTGTTTGTTTGTACACGCTAATTTTCGGAACTACTCGACGGATTTAAATGATTTTTTTTTGTTGTATACATATTAAATCTGGGCAACATATAGGCTATAATTTATCTTGGAAACTTGAACATCTGATACAGCACCGCAACAGACCAGCTAAACTATAAGAGATACAAAAATGGTACCATAGCAAAAATTTTTCCACGTGATGAGCATTTTCTGCTAAGAGAATAAATTTTAAGATCTGGAACAGCTGATGTGGAACTCCAAGAGCCCAGCTACACTATAACATATATAGGAATGACGTCTTAACAAGAGTTGTTCAGCCTGATGAGCACTCTCTGTTGACGTATAAAATTGAAGATCTGGCACACGCGTTGTGGAATTCCAAGCGCCCAGCTACACTATAACATATAATTATAGGAATGAAGTCTTAGCAAGAGTTGTTCAGCCTGATGAGCACTCTCTGTTGACGTATAAAAATTGAACATCTGGAACACCTGATATGGAAATCAAAGCTATCACTAATTTCACTGTATAATTATAAAATAACATAAGCTGGGAGTACCTCCACGCGGTGAAGGCGGTAACAGTTTAAGACTGATTTTCGATGAAAATTCGATGAATCATTGAAATTTGACTCTACTGGCCAAAACTCCCATTTATTATTTTATTTCATCAAATAAATAAGCCTTCGGGCTTATGTTATTCGAGTGTTTAATTTCCTTTTTCATTTATTTTCGTGACACGGTAGCCTACCCGGTAACGCAGGGGAGCAGTCACTTAGATTTTAATTGATCAGGTATCTTCAGAATAAAACTATAACTATGCCTAGAAAGAGGTCAAAACTTTCCCAACGTTCCAAAGGAGCTCAAAGATTGAGGATCATAAGATCCCAAGAATCTACCGAAGAGCGTCAGGAGAGACTTGATGCTGTTTGAGAACATCAGGCTGCAACTCGCTCCGTAGAAACCTCTTCGATCGCGAAGCACACCTGCGTTCTCAGCGTATTTACGCATTTACATCCAGGTCTCTAGAGACCAGTGAAGAAAATTATGCACCGCTGAACGTGAACGTCATGCATTGTCTCGTGAGTCGCTGACGTTCACGGATAGAGAATTGCGCTTGTGTTCTCAGCGTGTCTACACATCTGCTTCTAGATCTCTAGAGACAAGTGCGGAACGTGATGCGCGACTGTCCGCTGATCGTGAACGTCATGCATTCTCTCGCGAGTCGGAGACGTTCACGGATAGAGAATTGCGCATGAGTTCTCAGCGTATCTACGCATCTGCTTCTAGGTCTCTAGAGATAAGTGCGGAACATGATGCGCAACTGTCCGCTGATCGTGAACGTCACGCATTGTCTCGCGAGTCGGAGACGTTCACTGATAGAGAATTGCGCATTTTTTAAAAGTTATTTGCAATATTATTGTTAATTCAGTGTACCCTTGGGGTCCGCTGCAGAATAACGGGAAGAAAAGGTATTTGTTGTATAGGTATTAAAGTCTGGGCAACATATAGGCTATAATTTATTTTGGAAATTGGAACACCTGATGCAGAACCGCAACAGAACAGCTAAAGTATAAGAGATATAAAAATGGTGTCAAAAATTATTCCACGTGAAGAGCATTTTCTGCTGTGAGAATAAATTTGGAGATCTGGAACCCTGTTGTAGAACTCCAAAGCCCAGCGACACTATACCATATTAAGGAATGACGTCTAAGCAAAAGTTGTTTAGTCTGATGGGCATTTCCTGTGAACTTACAAAAATGAAAGATCTGGAACGTCTCCAATCGTCTCGCTCATCTCGTTGTTTTCCCGTCCCCGGGCCTCAGAATTCTACATCAGACGTTTCAGGTCTTCGATTTTCTTGACGACCCCGTGGTCGCTGGCATAAGCAACAGGATCCGCGTACGAAGTCGCGGGCAGAAGCTAGTCAATAATAAAATGGGTTATAATTATATGGTATGGGACCACCGTGTGAGCATCCTCTAACATATCAAATCTGGTGAAATACATAACCTCCTCCTTCTTTAGAAGTCGGTTAAAAAATATTATTTATTTAAATCTGAACACAAATGATTCTTATTGTTGTTAGTAAAACGTATAAAACTATGTTAGTAATATATCTCATTAAAATAAAACAAAAATAAAACTAATAATTCAAGAACCTATGCTATCTCCGCTTCCCGCTCGCTGCACCAGACCTGCAACTGTGCATACAGGTCCAGTGCCCCAGGAACGGCAATCAAGTTTATCCACTACCACCTTTAAAATGCTGTTGGTGCTCCCGCCAATCCTTCGCATCAGGGTTGCTGTTATTTTTCGCATAAAATAGCTTGAGAAAAAGAAGCGCTAACTTGATTTGTTAAAGTTTGAAATACACTGTTTATAGTTAGCGAAAAGTAAAGGTAGACATAGTAATAATAGCCTTGGAAAATTTTGCGTTCATTTCACGCATCAGGATTTTTAATCTTTTAATGGCTGCTGACAGCATTTTTAATCATGATAGGCTTTGTAAGCAAATGAAATACGTACACGAATTTTTACTTTAATTAAATTATAAATTGAAATGATCTCTGTAAGAACGTCATTCGTTCGAGTTTTATGTGGCCATAAATTATTGCATTTGATGAGATTTTTTTATTAAAATCCCTTTTTAGTAACTTTTTATTAAAATGCAATTCGGTTTTATTGCTTCGCTAGCTGCTGAAATGGTTAAAAGATGTGGATTTGTTACAAAAGTACAAATAGTAAATCGGTCGATTTGGATGTAACCAATTGGAGATCATTCAATTTATGCATTTTAATCTATTTACGTTTATGGTGCACAAGCTCGCCCCTGGTACGATCAATCTAGATTATTTTCAGTGGCAAAATCTAGCAGACCAAAAGTTTCAATAAAGTCCAGGACGTGGCAAAGATATTTGATTTAAAATTATAAAGTTTACATTTTACAACAGATTAGCAATTTTATGCCCAACCCCCTGAGTTTTAACTGCTTCCCACAATCTCGAATACAAGCAAGGCTACCAACATTGTAACAACAATCACGTCCAGTTTTATTACCGACCGAACAACGAGACATAATGAAGATATATCAACCATCATAAACGGCTCCTATTCATACATTACAGTACTCAACGGATTAAAATTACTTTGTAACGTGGTTTTGCTATCTCAAATGAGATTACACTGTTACGATACGTTAAAACAAACATTTTGAAGCCTTTCAAAAGCCTCTTTCGGTTTATCTTGTGAATTATTTTAAGGTTAGTTTTGGTTGTGTGGTTTAGTTAGATTTTGGTTAATGATGTACCTTTTATGTTATCTTAGTTGGGTTGTGCGGTTTGCGGCTTATTGTAAAAGTTTTGTAATATTTCAGTTACGATTAGATTATATTTTAAATACATGTATAAACCACCATGCATGCATGACTACAGCCCAAACACAAGTAATGGTTCAGTGGTCTCGTAATTTTGTGTTTTTGACAGATTTGTCCAATGACGTTACATATGATTTGTCATAAAAATATTTTAAATATCAAAACATGTTGGTTTGTAATTTCTGTCATCCATCAATAGACCACTGAACCCTAAGATGGGGCTCAGACGTGAACGTAAATGAACTAAATGGGACATATCTTAGCAGGTGGCGTCCTGTAATTTAAAAAAGGCCTGAATATGGATCTACCGATGCCATCAAATTGATGATTTGACTATTGGGTAGTTCTAGGCTGGCGACAGTGAAGAAGGTTAAAGGTAGCCGACGAGCGTCCACCATTTGATGGTTGTTGAGTTAATGAAGATGACAACGCTCGACGTCCGTATGTCACTACAGGGATCCAGCAGAATATCAGCGTCAGGTGCATGCCTGACACATGCTGAGCTGGACTCCCATTTGGTGCAACCTTGAGGCGCACACCGCACCTTGTTTAAATACTCATTATTTTATTGAAGTTTGTCATGGTGTTACCATACTTATTTCATAAATTATGTTTTCCTTTTTGCAAATTGGCACCTTTTTTTTATTTTTATAGGTATTTAAGGAATGTTCATGTAAATTTTATAATTTAATTGTACTTCCGTGTGTTGTGTCTTTTGTGTTCACTAAATAAATGATTTATTTATCTATCTATCTATCTACAAAGGGTGCACCAGGGGACCTAAAATGGAAGCTTTATCAGAATCATAATATGACTCATGGTAAAAAATTTAAATTCTTATAATGGTCTTCATGGTTATGTCCACAAAGTTCATTTTAAGAGTTTTAAATTTTTAACGTGATTCGTATTATGATTCTGATTAAGTGGCCATTTTAGGCCCCCAGAAAATCACATATCTGGGTTTTTTAATCACAAGTCTTTCTTAATCGAGTAGCGGAAGGCGCACCCTTTTAGTACCTATCTGAGACCACGTCTCATTTTTTGGTTATCACTAAGCGGTCAAGTATTTCACTAAACTTTATCTCATTATTTAGATTTCATTAAAAAAAAAATGCTAGCCAACTCTAAGGAACGAAATAAGGAAAAAAAAATACTGAAAGTACCTACATAATATACCCAGAGCACTTATCTATAAATCCTTACCTATAGTAAATATTTATACAAGAGAAACAACAATATTGGAACAAACAAGCCGTGTATTCGCTTTTCCTGTTCACGTAATTGCTACTTCGTCGCTATACCTACGAATATGGGACTACGGGTAGTTTACTTTTTGTGAATTGTTTTTGTGACTACATGCGAGGCATGACGGAAGGTAAGGTCTAAGTGGATTAGTTGGTTACCTCAGGGGTGGCCGACAAAATAAACCAGTTAATCGATATTGCAAACCTCAGGGCTTGCAATATTGATTAAGTGAAACATTTCACGTGTTCCTGGCGTATCTGGATATTTAGTTATGTTACCACCTTGTTGACCGGATAAAATAAATTGCGTGTGATTGGTGATGCGCTTGTATGTATGGCGACCCGAATGGCGCAGCGGTAGTGAGGCTGCTTTAAGTTCTTAGGGTCCCGGGTTCGAATCCCGGTAGGAGCAAAGGTTTGTGTGATGAGCATGGACATTTGTTTCCGAGTCATGGATGTTTATATGTATAATAAGTATGTATTTACAAACAAAAAGTATCTATGTATCTATCAACTATCTGGTGTCCACGACACAAGCCTCGTTGCTTAGTGTGGCACCTAGATGGCGCTGTGTGTAATTTCCAGTGATATATATATATATCTAACGGCACTTACAATTTCTGATTTATCTATATCGATATATAATTGGTGTCCTGAAAATCATCATCTGCCTAGCCTTTACCCAACTATGTTGAGGTCGGCTTCCAGTCTAACTAGATGTAGCTGAATACCAGTATTTTATATGGAGCGACTGCCTATTTGACCTCCACAACCCAGTTAGTCTTGGGTAACACGATGAAAGATCAGGGATCAAGATCTACAAATGAAAGCAGCGATCATCATCTTAACGTATACTTTCCGAGGCACAGAGGAAACTCGTTATGTAATGGATAATCACCCATCTACGGAATAACCTAGGCAAGCGCGGCTTAACTTAAAGATCGACCCAAGTGGCTGTTATAATTTAGCCACGCGCTCTTCGGTGGATTGGTGTCCCGAACATAATATACTTATTCTAAATTAATTAATTCAAAAAGAAAAGAAGCGAAGGCATTAATAATATACCTACCTCATACTTGACTGAAAATTCCGGAACATTCAAAATGGCGGCCCTGACAAAATGAAGAGGGGCTTTAAAAATCCCGTCATTTCTCTTTAAATAGGATTACAGGGAATACAAAAGATACTATACAAGTAGATATTCAGTGTAACGTTGCCGATGATACAAAATGATGTTCGGTGATGCGAGTGACGAATTTTGGTAGGCCCGAATTTCCGGCCGGGGTTAGGTGCCACCCCAACGACGCAGGACAATGACACTGGACTAATAAACGTAGCGGTTTAATTAGGGTCTCACATAATTAACGAGTAAACTGAATATGAATTTGAGGCTAAATTCTGGTCATGCGATACCCGGAATCACAAATTTGATTTCAAATGCAATTTATAGGTATTTGAATAAAGCCAGAAGTAGTTTAAATGTAGCTAGATCCAAATTCTGCTAACGACATAATTGGATTAAATTGGTTACTGGAGTTTCAACTGTCTCTGGCAGCCGTAAGCCAAATCTACATCGCATACAGGTAGGAGTTTAAGATGCCGTGTGTTTTCCCCTTTAGTTTGCCATTCTCCTGTTTTATCTTCAATTGGATTTATCTACTAGAGCACAAGTTGAAACTGCCGTTTCTTCCTATCTATATTTTTTGTTATTTATAACGAACTTATTTTTGTTTCGAAACCGAAACTTTACCAAAATCTACTACGATAACCTATATTATATGGGATCCACCTTTACTTCGTTTATTGTGTCTCAACGATTTAATGTCGTAAATAATGTTCAAGTAAATTTAAGGTTATCACCATCATTTAGAGGATAAATTGCGTAAAGTTTCTGAAAATAATACATGACCCATTTGCCCCATTTAGTTTAAGTACAAGACTATTTTCATTAATATAGCTGTGACGTAATTTTTTTTTCGTATTCTTCTCCGCAAATCCTTTTTGTTGACACCCTATATCTTGAGGATGCATTAAATATAACTAGTCCACCATATTTGGGAGTCCACCATATTGGATTTAAAATGACTTAGCTAACTATGCATTTTCATACAAACTAAACGTGTATGCAAAATTTCCGCGCAATCGGTTGGGACTCTCAAAATTCAGTTGCAAGATTTTACCTAAACATTGCAAGTTAACAATAAGCTTGTAAAAAGGACATTGATAGATGCTTGTGTCGCCTATATTTTATTCATGGCTTGTTCGATCGCTGCCTGAATAATTGGCTAGCCAAACTAAGGTTTCTCCGAGCACTGAAAGCTTCCTAAGCCAAGGCAAACTGTAAGGGGTGCTGTATTGTTAGTAATGCTAACGAAACTATCTGAGCAAGTACTCGGCCAGTCGTTACCCAACTTTGCCCAGCACCTATAGACTGTTCTCAACTAACTTCAGCTTATTCAGGAAGCAGTAGCTACCTCGTTGCCCATTTTGGGATAAAAGAAAAATAGAAAGTTTTCCACTGTTTTCCAACAAGTAAAGCTGTAGGAAAACAAGTAGGAATTGGATATATATTTTGATGGAGGTTTCATACTTGTACCAACAGCGTTGTGGATTCAAATACTAATCGTGTTTGGGACCTGTCACAATAACTGTCGTAGCAAAAAATCATTGTGCAATAAAATTAAATGTAGTCCAAATGAAGGTGTTCATTTGTTTTATCCATATAGTATAATAGATTATTATAAAATTATGATGCATTTCATGCCTGTCTGATTTATTCCCACTATCCAATATCAACATTATTCATTAAAATAAATCAGTTTGGTACATGTTATTTAAAACAAACGTTTTAACATTAAATATTTTCTTTCATGTTTTATTATTATTTTGTATTTTTTTTCAAAGTATAAGTTTCGTTTGTTAGCGTTTTTTATTTGTCATAAAACGAATGTATCATTTTATTAGGGTAGGCCACTGGCTCCTAAAACACAGTTTCAACTATCGCAGGAGTCAGAGAATCCAACAAACCGTGTACAATGTTTTTATGTCAATTTTTTTTTTTTTTTTTAACAAGCACCTTAGCAGACAAACTAAAAGGTTTAGATAATAAGTACTCAGTTACCGCCAAAAAGCACTGCAAAACTAACGCTTTGCTGGCGTATTAATATAATAAATAATAAATTATACCACACAGGGTGACGTCAGGCCATTTATTGTAGTTAACAGTTTCATTTAATATTGCGTTTTTCATCGCATTACGATGCAAAATGTTTCCTATGTCGCCTTTCTCGTTTAATGACACCAAGCACGTAAGCTGCGGCCGCACTCGACGCAACACGCTAAAGTTCTAAGCTCAACGCACACATATTAGTACTGCACGGCATCAGTGTCGTCTCAACTTGAGCCGTCCAGAATGATTCCTAAGAAACTACAAACAACAACGCATATTAAAAGTAGAACACTCGACATCGAATCAGATACATAAAATGCAATTTTTATACCGTTCAACGTAATCGTACGACGTAACGTATCTATACTTCTATACTATAATACTATAAAGAGGTAAACATTTGTTTGTAAGTTTGTATGTAGGGGTTAATCTCTGGATCTATTGAACCGATTTTGAAAATTCTTTCACTAATAGGAAACTACATAATCCCCGAGTGCTTTAGGCTGTATTTACAACGTGCCTGTGGAATAATTTTCGACTAAAACGCGAGCGAAGCCGCGGGCAACAGCTAGTTAAGGAATAGAGAAAGTTAACGCACATTTCAACGATAAAGCCTGCCTGCATATTTGCCTGCATGTTTTGTCAATTTGATAGTGCATACAGGGTGTAACAGAACCCTTCTCGAAGCCGTCAACCAAGCATTATGTAGGTACATAAAAATAAGTAACTTTACGCAAAAAATATTGCTGGGAAACGACTTTTTTTTTGGGGTGAAAAATCTCGTTTTACGTTAGGACTCAATGTAACGCACTCAAAACATTGTGCTGATCGATGGATTGGCTAATACAGAGATCGTGGAGGTGGTTAAAAATATAAAATTAAATACATGTACTTAAAAAAAACTTGTGAAAATGTTGGAACTTTGACCCCAGATATCTCCGTAACTAGAAGGTTCCCAGGTATGGTCTAGAAGAAAAAAAATATCGCAAAGACGGGGAGAACAAGAAGTGCCTTTCGGCTTCCTTAAGGGTCTTGTTGCACCCTTTATAATCCGATGTAAATAAATACATAAGTTAGGAAACGTACAAACAAAAAAAAACAAAAATTATGAGCATAATTAAAAGAGAGTACATAATAAAGTAGCATGACTACTTACAAGCATCTTACTGACACTTTCTCGGCTTCGGATCAGCTAGTAAATAGCAGTCAGCTAACTCAGGGTGGATTAATTACTTACAGGCGGGCTGAGATCCACCTGCATACGGCGAGCTGCTGTTCCATTTACAAGCTTGGGGTCATCACCTTCACTCGCCGACTGCGCGACGCCTCGCAGGTGCTGAGCCAACACACTTACACCATGTTGACGACCAGCGGTTGTGGTTTAGTGAAGGAAATCCTTTTCAGTACCTTTATGGGTGCGTTGACCTATAATCAACTGAATAAAACCCGTCTGTCTGGCAATCGAACGCAAATCGGATCGAGCTGGAGTTGAGTCGTATTACGCAGTCTGGCTTCTCTGTAAACCATAATAAAAGGAATAAAGGCGATGTCAGAATTGGAAATGTTTTAGAAAGTTTAAGCTGTTTTGTGGTTGTCAACTAATTTTCTTTCCTTTCTTTGATTCCACGAGTTTCAGAATAAAATTCCATAAAGCTACGTTAGTGCATGATCACATAAAAACTATGTTAGCGTACAAATACAACGATATTAGTAACATAAAAACTTAACAACTATGTTAGTTGACATTAACGATATTTACAGGAGCATGTAGCAGACTTAAATACCAGATAAAAGGACAATCCAGTTTGTTGCCAATGAATGGCAGGTGACTCTTGGTATTGGCATGTACCCTACGCAACAAGGACGTTACTCGCTTGCGTCTGATCGCATCGATCAGTCTGAGCGTCCGCGAACATCCCAGAGGCACTACAAAAACGTGGCAGCCCCAGCAGCATCCTGAATGCATTGTTGTATCGGACGCGAAGAGCATTAACGGCCTTTTTAGTAAAGCTAGTCCAGAAACTTCCAGGTTAATATATACCAGGTAAAAAAATTAGTTCCCAACACAATAGTTAAAACCACTAAGCTAGGCAAAGTACTGCGGCAATCTAACATTCGCTTATACTATCCACCTACAGACAAGTTTGCCTCCACCTGAAAACTCCCCTTCTCCTGATTTACACTAACAAATAGTCTTGAGGGCCACTTAAATTCAAGACGAGTGCAATTGAAGATCGAGTCAACGAGTTTTCATACCCGTGTCACCCTTTTCAAAGGGATGACATGCGCCCTTGAGACGCTTACTTCACACCCTACGGATCAAAGTGGCATAACACGAAAACTTGAAACTACGTAACGAATATATTCTGGTTTTCAGTTTTCTACGGTACATTTTCGTCCTAAATGACAACTTGTTTCTAGAGTTTATGTAAGTATTGATATAAAATCGAGCGTTTTGCAGCATTTATTTAGGAATCACCCGACCGTGGGCGACCCTTCGTTTTTGACCTTTTGTGCTACCTAAAATGAAATAAATGTTTACTCAATTATTATTTTTTTGACTGAATGAAAACGACGCTACTCAAACAAGTTTCCTTTCATTTGGGAAAAGCTTGATAAGACATTGAAACAAACGACAGACTGTAACCGCTACCGATGGTATTTTTATATAAAATCTATTTAATTTTTTCACCTTATTTCTTGGCATTATTTATTTGTAAAATATTATGTAGAAAGCCTATGAAGTAAATCATCAGTTTAGCTAATTCTAATTATGGTAAAAGGTCTTTCCAAATACATTTAGCGAAAGTAGAGATTATCGCTTCTGAATGTTCGAAATTGTACTAAGTTTGATAGAATCCTGAAATGAAAAAAGCGTTCCGTGTCTACAAAAAAAAGCCCCACAGTATATCAGCACATCCACCCATCCGCGGGTAAAAGCTTGTCACCGTGCGGGTGTTGATTTTCCTCTGACGCGCGCCACGTCAGGCGCAAGCGACAAAAAATCCAGTGTGTATACTTGTACGGTACGACAATATCTACCAATACCTATCTATAAAAAATAAGGGACCACCAAGTGTAATGTACCTACTTTACTTCCATTTAAATTGAGAACACGAAAAATAATTTCGGTTATATTCGAGAAATTCAAACATTTCGAACTCACATAGCCCCAAGTAGATATTTATCGTTTAGGTAAATATTTCTGAAGCAAGCGATTGCTTCGGGACCAATTTTCCGTTCGCTTGAATATTTACACATTACAAACTTACACCAGACGGTCGAAATTCAATAACTACCTCAACTTTAGCGCAAAATATAGTAGTACGTACTGTAGGTACTAACTGAAATTTATTGCAGCAACTTTTTTGTCGTTACGGGCATATGCTAACCAATTTATATGGGCTCCTGTATCCAGCGCTCCATTTCCAATACAAAATTTTATTGGAAAATTCTATTGGAAATTCGTTTAAAGATGATATTTGTGCGAGTTTGAGCCGTATTATTATCATATTCAAATATTCAGATGTACTATGGAAATTGACTAAACGTATGAACATACACGGAGGCTTGCTTGCAGGTTTTCTCTGAGAACTGTTTGCATAGAATCAAAATTCAATACGGAATTCATTGAAACGAATTTCCATAATTATTCAAGTTTGGATCTCCGAAATTATAATTGAAGAATAAAGCAATCGCAGGCTTTTGGATTACAAAATAGGCATGAGCTGCAGAGAATACATTTTTAGATAGGTAGGTACCTATCATTCCTCTGAGGTAATATTCGGATGAAATAGTTACAGTCTGTAGTTCAGCGGCAACACTCAATCACCTCGAAGGATATCGCATTGCTCACGTCCGTATCATCTTTTAGACAACACTGTCTGGTGTCGTGTCTCACTAAGACTTGTCTACAACGTCCCAACAGTCCGTATTTTAGTATTGCAAAGAGCGATATTTTACAATTTCATTGAATAATATTGATAAGGCGAAATATTGGCAGCTGTTTGCGATGTTGCTAAATTTTAGACTGCACAGCCTTAAAACAGGCTTCTCTGCTCTACTCAATATTTTAAATAAGAAACTGGAAATACACAAGGAGATCTTACTGTAAAAGCTATAGTGTTCAATATTCTACGATTGTCACCGGTTAGCTATGGTCATAAGTAGAAAACAGGAACACGTTATGTTAAACAAACTATCTTTTTCGAAAGATAACGGCTTTTCTAGACGTATCTCCGTCGAGTTTGGAATGTTTTATCCGTATGTTTCTAAAGAAGGTATCATATCTGCCGCGAGAAGAGTTGAGTAATGTTTTTCGAAATAAAATTATTCTTCCTATTCTGTCCATATTTCCCTTCTAGTTTTGTAATTGCAAAAGTTGATAAGTCTGATTGCCTCGTTGGTCGAGTGGTCGCAAGCGCGACTGCTGAACATGAGATCCTGGGTTCGATTCCCGGGTTGGGCAAGTGGTTAAATTTTTCCATCAGGAATTACTCAGTAGCCTAACTCTTCAGGGATTAAAGGCGTAATATTATGCTATGATAACTCTGCCTGTCACCTTTTCACGAATTTCGATGAAATATTATGGAACACAATGTAGGTCTACATTGTTCATTCTCTGCTCTGGGCTGGGACACAGCATATTTTTTATCCCGGTAATACCCCACTGCGGAAAAAATCTCTGATTTCCAAATCAGTATAGTGTTATTAATTTGTAATAAGAAACCATAAACAAAAGGACTACAAAATAAATGTTGCTTTAACAGAAGCTTGTAAAAACAAACAGATGCGTATCCGCCAGCAAATCATTTGATGATAAGGCCCTTGAGAAATAAATATGTAACCATGTTTTGACTAAGCAAGAATAGCTTAAAGGCAGGTATGGCTACAATTATACAGGTCGGGAAGTAACCAATACGCAATATATTGATTGAATCGTGCCACAAAGGCTTGTTCCAAAATATTTACTGGGGGCCTAAAATGAATGCTCTATCAGAATCATATTGTGAATCACGTTAAAAATATAAAACCGTTAAAATGGACTTTGTGGTCCATTACATACATTAAACCTCGATAAATAACCTACGTCGAATCGACGTAATCGATTTAAAAAAATCGATAGAACTCGTTTGTTTTTCGCGTCAATAAACTTGCCGTTCCCGCCAGCTCCTTCGGGCCTCGGAGCTTGCAGGACACATCCTTATCACTCGGGTAAGTGCAATAATTTCGTCAATATTTACCTACCGTACGTCGATGCGACGTATGGTTATCTTTAGTGTCAGTTTTTTTACCTTTGCGAAAATGACTATTTATGACTTTTTTGAGATTAAATGAATCTACTTCACAACGTGAAGGTATTCCGGAGCCAAAGAAAAGAAAATATTGTGCCTTTTGTCCATCAAAAATTAGAAGGATGACAAAGACAATGTGCGACAGCTACAATAATCCCATTTGTAGAAAGCACAAGTCCAGCGCTTGTCCTAAGTGCCTTTGAAGCGAAAATTAATGATTTATTTATTTATTTATTTAGGTTCTTTACACTGCAGAGATTGCAAAATGTTGATTTTAAAAAGTTTACATATTCAATTATAAGACTAACGGAGAGATTCCTAAAGGCCTGGTCAGACCAGATGCGTGGCGTGACGTACACGTGTACACGCGCGTGGTGACGCGCGTGAATCTCTGACACACCGGGTTACGCATACGTGTACGCTTACGCTTACGCATACGTGGTACGCACGCAACGCACCGGTCCTTTGCGTACCCAGCAATTCTTGTGCACGATGTCTGAAGAAGATTGGGTAAATGGACCAAGTATTTCATCTGATGAAGAAGAAGCAATATTACTGTTATTGTGACAGAATATTCCTGGGTGTGCCAAAAAACAATGGGTTCAAGTTTTATATGACATATTTTTTACTCTTTGTTTTTTGTGTTGTACAAACAATTAGTTTTTCTTTGATTTCATTATTCATCATTAAAACCGAAACAAAACATCACTTACTATCGGTAAAACTTGAAAACAAATACAACTGAAAGCGTAAGTCACGCGCGTAGTTACGCGCAGCAAAGATACGTGCGTGCTCAAACTTGTTCGGTGTGACGTCCAATACGTAATGCCATTGACTACAACGTCATTACTGCACGCATCAATGTGACATTGCTGTTCCGCTCTGCGTAGGTACGCAGCAACTTTGACAGATGGGAGCTGCAATGCGTAGCGTTACGCATGTAGTCTACGCGCACGTGTACGTCACGCAAGCGGTGTGCCATGTCTCTATAAAGTTCCATATATTACAACGTCATGGTACGTGCACGTGCACGTGCGCGTAGACTACATGCGTAACGCTACGCATTGCAGCTGCCATGTGTCAAACTTGCTGCGTACCTACGCAGAGCGGAACAGCAACGTCACATTGATGCGTGCAGTGATGACGTTGTAGTCAATGGCATTCCGTATTGGACGTCACACGGAACAAGTTTGAACACGCACGTATCTTTGCTGCGCGTGACTACGCGCGTGACTTACGCATTCAGTTGTATTTGTTTTCAAGTTTTACCGATAGTAAGTGATGTTTTGTTTCGGTTTTAATGATGAATAATGAAATTAAAGAAAAACTAATTGTTTGTACGACACAAAAAACAAAGAGTAAAAAATATGTCATATAAAACTTGAACCCATTGTTTTTTGGCACACCCAGGAATATTCTGTCACAATAACAGTAATATTGCTTCTTCTTCATCAGATGAACTACTTGGTCCATTTACCCAATCTTCTTCAGACATCGTGCACAAGAATTGCTGGGTACGCAAAGGACCGGTGCGTTGCGTGCGTACCACGTATGCGTAAGCGTAAGCGTACGCATATGCGTAACCCGGTCTGTCAGGGGTTCACGCGCGTCACCACGCGCGTGTACACGTGTACGTCACGCCACGCATCTGGTCTGACCAGGCCTTTAATGTTTAACTTTTGTAGAGTAAGAAGTACCGTGTTTTGTTTCAATTGTTTTTTCTCTAATATAAATATAAATTAACTTTAATGTTTTTCATTTACTTACAACATAATTAAAATACATTAAGTCATATTACCACATTCATAAACCTAGTTTTGACATAATCCAAAATATGCCCACTCAAAAATGCGCACGTCGAATCGACGTATCTTTAGTGTACAGTGAAATATGGTTATCTATCTAGGGTTAAAGATCATTTTAAGAATTTTGAATTTTTAATGTGATTCATATTAAGATTCTGATCAAGCAGCCATTTTAGCCCCCCTGTTCTTTATTACCCAACCCGCGTCCAGTACATCCCACATGAAATGAATATTATCACAAACGCGTAAAATGTAAAAACCTGAAGCATGTACGTACTTGTATACATGACTAAAATAACGCTCATTGCATGTCATAATAATTGGGCAATTTATTTTATGCATGGGCAATTTGGAAATCATATTTTTGTTTGTTTCCTTTTTGTACAGATTATTGTTTGTAAAATAATCCGTGGGACAGTCTATTGTTTTTGTATTCTATAGTCATAATAGAAAACCCTTTCGATGGGCTTTTTCTTGCTGGATTTTACGCTTCTTAAGAATAATAATTACGTAACTACAAAATTACCGACATCGATTTTTAACTGGCCAACTAGAGGTTATACATAATATTATTATTTATTTTTTACTAAGCCTTGCTATTCCACAACTGTGCAAAGAACCCCTTATTTTTTCCAGAGAGCCTTAGCAAGTCACAACTGCTTTCGTATTTCCACAGCGAGTTTCAACAGGATTCCAACAAAAGATTTTCGATAGTTTATGTCAGTCCTGGTACCTGGTGGTCTAGACCGTCAGGCATCCCATAATGAGCTACCTAGATACTGTCACTGGTGAAGCTGCTGTCAATTCAAATCTTTTAGTTACCCCCTATAAGAGTGTCGGAGAACTCTAAAATAAATGTGCTTAGGCGTAAACTAAACGATTCGAACAGCGTTCATACCTCTTTAAACTGTTAAAAGAGCCTTTGAAGACACACGATTCATGTCTGATGTAACGTCACTTTAGCACGTAAGAGTAAAAACGGTAAGGGTCTTAGTGTCCCGACACCGTAAAACGAGCATTATCGAGCATGTTATACAAAATGCGGAGCAAAAGAGGGTTAGGTGCATGTTCGAATTTCTTTGGAAGTGAAAATCGTTCGTGAAAGGCAATAAAAACATCGCACGTTTTAAAGCTGTTGCACAATATAGTCATTGTTTGCTGTAGGTACTAGTTTCTAAAAAACTGGCTAAGTGCGAGTCGGACTCGTGCACGAAAGGTTCCGTACCATTATCTAAAAAAGAAACACGTTTGTTGTATGGGAGATGGCCTTAAATATTTATTTTATTCTGTTTTTAGTATTTGTTGCAATTTTCACAGATCATGTATTTCTGATGCCGCTATAACAAAAAATACTAAAAACAGAATAAAATAAATATTTAAGGGGGGCTCCCATACAACAAACGTGTTTCTTTTTATTTCTGATACAGCCTGGTGACAGACAGCCGTAGGACAGTGTGTGTGGAGTCTTAGTAATAGGAATCCTACAAAAAAGAAAAATAATGATAGCTACTAGCCATCAGCAGCAGAATTAATTAAAAAAAAAAGTGTCAATTAATGATAGACAAACTACTGGTATGTACTCATGCACGTGCATGACTACCTAGATTCTCTACTGTTCGCCGATTTTGATGAAAGAACCGGATTGGCAGGTATCTGTAGGTAATAGATGACATAATTATTTAGTGTTGACGTGTGACTCCGGTTATACGAGTATCGAAAAACAAGGCATCAATGTCTAAGTATTTAATACATTTTTACTTGCCTTTTATCGTAAGTGGTTTAGGTTTCAACTTTTTTGTCTATGTCGGATGTCCAGTCTTGTTTAGACAGATTCAGATTCAGATTCAGATTCATTTATTTGCCTGAAATATGGTACTTTACAGATTTTACGACAATTACAAACGTTCTTCATATTCCGCCAACTAAATTCGGCATGCAAATTTTGTAACAATAAGAATGATTCTAATTAAAATGAAACTACCGGAATATACCAAAAATGAAAATATCTGAAGGAAAACCATAAAACGTCATAATATTAAGATGCTGACCAGAAGCCGAGCCAAACAACAGGCACACCCACCATCTCCGGGCTCGTCGCTCAGCTCCGCCTCGCAGCCGCCGGGACGCGCCACATCCGTGAGCATCGTGTCGCCGGTCGCTGCAGTTGCGTCGAGCTCGAGCGACGAGTTTTTCTCCCCGCCGTCGACACCACCACCACCATCGCCTCGACGACGAGCAAGAGGACGGCCACCAGCGGGCTTGGGACCTCGTGGCCAACCGGCCCCGAACAGGGTCCCCGCTGCCGGTGGAAATGTGTCGCGCATGCGATGGACTTATTCCATAAACGAGAATGTCATGCGCGCATATTATGGGGCTACAGAGGGAGGAAACAACCTGACCGCGTACCGTGTTCGGATGCTCTCTCTGTTTCAGGTGCTTGAGCCAGCTGTCAACGTGTCGGCGCAACGACTGTCGGATCAGGTGCGAGTCATCCAGCGTAATCGTATGTTGGATGACACCGTACTTGATCGCTTGCGGACTGAAATGCAGAGTAGCCATGTCATTGCCACGCCGTCGCAGGCTGTGGTTCCACCACAGTCTAGCATAATACCAAATCGCAATAACGACGTAAGTGATGACATGGTTACTAATGTAAGTACCCAGTGCAATGAGGAAATGAGGAGTGCTTTGGAAGGTGCGATTCGGGAATATCGGTTCATGTCAGCCGACCTTAGGCCACGCATACCTCGTTTGCCCATGCATAACAAAAATAGGGCGCTGGTGGCTGTTCTGGATTCGCAGTTGTCAAACTATTTTGATAACTGCGAAGACCTCATCGATGCTCATTCAATCCTGTATTGTGCAGCTGTAGCGGCATGTCGTGTAGCTCACGTCAAATTTTCTGATGACAGAGCTACACGACCTAAGCCAGCCATACCAGCATGGCAGTACAGGATTGAACGACGTATTGGTGGGGCCAGAGCACTCATCGGCAAACTGATCTGCTTCAGGGAGGGCAATACACGCCCTAGAGTGATGCGTTTTGTGAGGCGGGCGTTCTCGGGGACTGATATCAGTCCTCGAGACTACATGTCCCGTGTCACAGAGCGCATCGACTTCCTGAAGCAGAAAGTGTATGCATGGGCAAACCGTATTCGTAGGTATAAACGGCGGGTCGACCGATACACTCAGAATCGCACATTCCAAAGAGATGAAAGGTGGGTTTATAGGGCTTGGGAGCGACCAGACCAAGGTGTGGCTGACACGCGCCTGCCGGATGATGATGCCATGTGTTCGTTCTGGCGCAGCATCTGGTCGGTGCCTGTTAGCCATACCGAGGATGAATGGACCCGGGAGGTCGAGCGAGCGTGCGATCCAGTACAAGAAATGGGGGCAATCACCATCTGCCCCCAAGACGTAGTTCGTGCAGTCCGTCCGTTGCCTAACTGGAAATCTCCAGGGCCGGATGGGCTGCACAACTTCTGGATCAAATGGTTCACAAGGTCGCACGCTCGCCTGGCAACCCTGTTCCAGTCAGCCTTAGAGTCAGGGTCGCTGCCCGAGTTCCTGACAACAGGTATAACCCACCTGCTCCATAAATCGGGTAGTACTGCGGAGCCTAAAAATTATAGACCGATTACCTGTCTTCCGACAGTCTATAAAGTTCTTACATCCATTTTGAGAGCTAAAATTAACAAACACATTGATGATAATTCTATCATGTCCGCTTCTCAAAATGGATGTAGGAACGGGTCCCGCGGTACTAAGGAGCTACTCCTCATTGATATGGCCATTAGCCAACAGGTTCGCCGTTCCCGAAGGGATCTGTCGACATGTTGGATAGATTATAAGAAGGCCTATGACTCCGTGCCACATACATGGCTCATGAGGGTGCTAGAGTTGTATAAAGTAGATGCAACTCTGCGCACCTTCCTGATGTCGTGTATGGGACAATGGAGGACAGTCCTTCGCTATCCAGGATGTCGGCAAATCCAGAGGAATAGCGAGCCGATAAGGATAGAGCGAGGTATATTTCAGGGCGACAGTTTGAGTCCACTTTGGTTCTGCTTAGCCTTGAATCCTCTTAGCACGCTGCTGGAGGATTCAGGTCTAGGCTATCGGTTGAGGAGAGGTGGTCAAGTTGTATCTCACCTCCTTTACATGGATGACCTGAAACTCTTTGCCCCCAACGATTTGCAACTGATGGAGCTACTGAAGGTAACTGAAACTTTCAGTAGCGCCATCAGGATGGAATTTGGTGTGGACAAATGTGCGGTCATGCATGTAAAACGAGGGGAGATTGTGGAATCTGTGGGAACCCAGCTCTCGGATTCCATAAATCTTAGATCCCTCTCAGCAACCGAAACCTATAAGTATTTGGGTATGTCGGAAGCGCTGGGCATCAATGTTGCTGACATGAAGCAATCGTTGAAGGGACGCTTCTTTGGCCGCCTGAAAAAAGTATTTAATAGTCTTTTAGCAGGCGGAAATAAGGTGCGTGCCTTCAACGGTTGGGTCATGCCGGTTTTGATGTACTCTTTCGGCATACTGAAATGGACTCAAACAGAACTAGACGCCCTGGATAGGAAGGTCCGTACATTGTTGACGGCATATCGAATGCATCACCCACGTTCTTCGGTTATGAGACTGTATATCCCGCGGAAGTGTGGGGGTCGAGGCTTTTTAAACGCTAAGACTCTCCACAATCGCGAGATATGCAGTCTCAGGGAATATTTCCTAGAAGCCGACGTGGGGATGCATCGAGATGTGGTCGCGGTGGACAAGGGCCTCACCCCGCTCTCCTTGGCTAAAGAGAACTGGCGCAAACCTGTAGTGCTTGACACTAACGACCGCAGGGAGGTATGGCAGAGTAAGGAGCTTCACGGACGCTTTTTCCGGGCCCTGCACGGGCCCGATGTAGACCTGTCAGCGTCCGTAGCCTGGCTACGTTCTGGGGACCTCTTCGGAGAAACCGAAGGTTTTGTCTGTGCAATTATGGATGAAGTTATGATGACGAATAACTACCGGAGATTTATTGTGAAGGACGGCACGGTTGACATATGTCGGGCATGCCACCGTCCAGGTGAATCAATCCGTCACATTATCTCTGGGTGTTCTCGTTTGGCCAACGGAGAGTACTTGCATAGACACAACCTTGTAGCCAGGATTATCCATCAGCAACTTGCTCTAAAATACAGACTTGTGGAATCGGAAGTGCCGTACTATAGGTATGTGCCCGACCCAGTTCTCGAAAATGGCAATATCACATTGTACTGGGATCAATCCATCATCACTGACAGGACTATTTTAGCCAATAAGCCTGATATAGTGGTGGTGGATCGATCAGAGCGGCGCGCAATGATTGTTGACATAACGGTCCCGCATGATGAGAACCTCGTGAAAGCCGAGAAAGATAAGCAAATAAAATATCTTGACTTGGCTCGCGAGGTTGTCGACATGTGGGATGTGGACTCAGCGATCATTGTGCCGATAGTCGTATCAGCCCATGGCTTAATTGCTAAGAGCCTCGATGAATACCTGAGGAGGCTCTCGTTAGGCAGCTGGATCAAGGGCTTGATACAGAAAGCAGTACTCCTGGACACGGCTCGTATTGTTAGGAGGTTTCTCTCTCTGGAGCCCTGACCACCGGTAGCTTGGACCCTGTTCCCGATACCGGCGGGCAACAATTTTTTATATTTTTAAATGTTTTTATATTTTTTTTTTATAAGAAATATTTAAAAATGTAAATAATTTGTTTAAAAGTTAAATAAAGGAATTCTAATTAAACAAAATAATTAAATTCCAATGTCAAAAAATATAAGTACTAAATCAAAATTGTATAAAGATTAAATAACAAATGTCAAATAAAAATAATTCAATTAAAAATTTTCTACCTGACCTATCTATCTATAGGTACCTACTCACAATTTCCGATTATTTGACCGTATCCACTCTCTATTTTCTATTACACGAACATGATTGCCCAACCACAATCAACATTACACAGCACAGCCTACTGGGACTTGACGTCACACCTGAAAGGTGTCTCAGTAATTCACTAGTAAATGGACGGTCTCTAAACATACTTACATGTAATAATGTATATACAGTATTGCTTAATCCCTAAACATAAGGATTAGTACTAAAGCCAATACTCAGGTGATTACGGCTTACTAAGTAATTGAGACGGCTGTGGACCTGTGGTTTGAGGTAGGTATTGATTTAATGTTTTAGTAGATAAGTAAGTAGAATGTGTCAAAGTTGTTTTAGTGATAGTATTACAAGGATATTTAAAGCAATTTAAAGTTTGTCAAATACTAAGTTGAATTTTTTAACTCCTTGCAACTTACTCTGACTGCTAAAGTGGAGTTCTGACGACTCATTTTTTAACGTTCCTAAGGTTTCTATAACAGTCTTAAAGAAACCTTTGAACCTTTGCATTTTTACAGTATTTTAATTATACTTCATTGAATTTGAGTTAACTGTATTTGTATTGTAAGTTGTATCAATTTTTTTAATGTGATTAAACTCGTATTGTGATAAATGGCAACTGGTGTATGTTACTTGAATAAATGAATTTGTGATAAAGGCCGGGAGTGGTGTGTTTATAAACCGAATGCAGCTGATGATTTTTGAACGCGGGACGAAGTGCGAATAGGATGAAGTGCGCATAACTCTTTATAAATGGGTAGGTATATAAAAAACAAAATCTTTGTCCGTCGAGTAACAAACTTCTTATAGGCAAAAACAACCAATAAGAACAAGTGACTTCATATGAATAGTTTAAGTGACCATCTATAAAAGTCCAAGAAAAGTTCTAAGAAACAATAAATACAAGATATAAAGGCCATCCTTTATTCTACCTAACGAGAACATTGCTAAACATGAAAGCCAGCATTTATGCTAGACAAACAGGCTGAGTGAATTCAGTAGTTTTCTAGTCTTTCTAGAAATTTCCTCTGAACCGTGCGACGGTAAACTTTTGCCGTTTTCGTTCGAGCGATTCTTTTGTAATCGAGTCACGGACCGGACCGTGCCGGGTCAGACCGGAGACGGTTTGTTATGACGTGGACAACGCTAATAGGAACAAATGCGTCTTTTCATTTATTTAAGTAAAAGGGGACGTTGGAAACGGACTGAGAAGAACCTTTAACAATTTTTTTTCTGGGGTTTTTGTACAGCTACTTATCTGAATGGTACATTAGCTCTTGTACGGATTTTTCAATGGTTGGGAGAAAATCTGAGGCTCGATATCCAAAATTACGTAAAGAAAAACATTTACAAGAGATTTTTTGTAGATATTCGTAAAATCGGATTGCATCATTGATCTAGTGGTCGGAAGCGCGACTGCTGAACAAGAAGGCCTGAGTTCGATTCCCGGGTTGGCCAAACTGTTATTCGGTTTTTCCATCAGGAATTTCTCAGTAGCAGCCATGGACTCTGGATATGCCCGGTTGATGGATTGCCATCAACCGGGCATACATCCAGAGTCCACGGCGTTTGGAATGGGCGAGGCTATTGTGGCTCGCCCCCAATTACATGGGACTTAAAATAACTGGCGAAATGTGGGTATAGTATACTATTGGGTACAACTCTGCCTGACCCTTCGGGGATTACAGGCGTGATGTTACGTTACGTTAAGAATAAACTGTATTCAACCGATTACTCAGCCATAAACAGATTTAGAACGCAAGTGCTTAGCAGTATTACCTTAAAAAGCTAATACAGGCTATTAAATAATATTATATAAAGGATGTAACATGACCTTTCACGAAGCCGAAAGGCACTTGTTTTCCCCGTCATTGCGATCATTTTTTTGTTCTAGACCATACCTGGGAACCTTCTAGTTACGGAGATATTGGGGGTCAAAGTTCCAACTTTTTCACAAGTTTTTTTTGAAATACATGTTTTTATTCTAAGATTTCTTTAAACATCTCCACGACCCCCGTACTATT
This sequence comes from Eugnorisma glareosa, assembly GCA_947578425.1. Classification (NCBI taxonomy): domain Eukaryota; kingdom Metazoa; phylum Arthropoda; class Insecta; order Lepidoptera; family Noctuidae; genus Eugnorisma; species Eugnorisma glareosa. Next base: position 10,588,223 of record OX387963.1, read on the forward strand.
CAATCCATCCATCAGCACAATGTTTTGAGTGCGTTACATTGAGTCCTACCGTAAAACGTGATTTTTAACCCCAAAAAAAAAGTCGTTTTAAAGCATTAATTTTTGCGTAAAGTTAATGCCTTAAAACGACTACATACGACATTTTGATGTACATAATGCTTGGTTGACGGCTTCGTGAAGGGTCTTGTTACACCCTGTATTAGCTTAAACTTAGTGCTTACCTACACCGATGTCGGTATTTCAATCCTAATACTGCTCGTATGACTTAAGACTAAGTTGGGAACGATACTAACTTTGACATTCGGTTCCGATGTACTAATGAGACCAGCTTATTCGAAGGGGAAGGATTCGACAGATATGTGACGGAGTGTGTGTGTGTTTCTAGGGGACTAGATGTTGCCCGCGGCTTCGCTCGCGTTTTGGTCGGAAATTATCCCACGGGCACGTTATAAATAAGAAGAATCTTCCAAGTGTCTCAGTAGAGAAGATAAAGCAAAAGAGTGTTAGGCGGTGCTGTGCACAGTAGTGCTGTGCATAGTAGGTACACGGGAACTTTTGCCAGTTTGGTTTGACTCATCACCTTTTAAAGACAAGTCTGGTGCCATCAACCAGACGAAAATCCAGACGTTAGGTAGCTTTAGATAAATTCCTGATGATAAAACTCTATAACACTGCTCGACCAGTGAATCGAACATAAGATCTTAAAAAATCCTCTTCTAGACACTAACCATATACAACAACACTTAACCTATGGTAGGTTATGTGTAGGAATTATAAATCTCATACTACTAATATTTTAGAGAGGTAAAATTTGTGAGGTTGTAGGGGGTAATCTCTGGATCTACTGAACCGATTTTTAAATTTGTTTTACTAATAGGAAGCTACATTATCCCCGAGTGACATAGTCTATATTTAAAACGTGTTCGTGGGATAAATTCCGACCGAAACGCGAGCGAAGCCGCGGGCAACAGCTATTTATTAATATAGGCAGTGTGTATGTTTCTGAATAAATATCATCGTTGATTTCAATTTTTGAGCAGACTTCGAAGCCAATAACAGTAAATTAATAATGAATTTCCGATTCAGTGCATTTACTTATTTTACAATACATTTATTTCTGTTTACATTTTACTTGAACCCTGCATACAGCTTAAAAATGTTAATTTCCTCATTTTATGGCCGACAGTATTGTTCGCTACAAAAACGAATTCGTATGAATTCGTTATGCCCATTCATCATTTTATAGCCTTTTAAACTCAAAAACAATGGTCCTGAAAATAATCTCATGATGAGAGAAATCTCACTTAGCTGAAGAAAACCTTTCTGGTTTTCAATGTATACAAAAATATGTATCTAATATTACAGTCAGTAGGTATTCATCTACAAAAAGTCAAATGGAAACAGCGATTTTTTTTTTAATTTGCTAATACAAAAGGTAAGATCTGTGTACGTAAAACCGAATAAACAATCCGTGAGGTGGAAATTTTGTGGTTTTCTTCACATAGAACAAAAAGTAGCTTTTAATGTCTCCAAGTAGTAACAAAACATCCGTGAAAATTTGCCTTGCCGTGAAAATAAGACATATAATGAATGAACAATTAATAAACAAACACACTCCATCAGTAATAATACATTATTAACAACAACAATAGCAACGATAATTACTACAACCAATCAGCACTTAGCGTATTACGCGATCAATGTTAATGCACGAACGTACACGTGTACGTTTGGATAGACCTTAGCATGTGTGACATACCGGAGAGCACGGAATCGCCGACAGTGTCTAGAGATAGCAGTACCTACTTACAAAATATGTGCTGCCGAAAGTGCGTTGGAAACTTCTATCACGGACTGCCTCATGATTCGTCAGTTTTAATCGTCATTTGTTTTGGCAGAAGTACACTTGGTCGTTAGCCCATATTCGGGTGCTCGAAAAACTTTACCCAAATTCGAGCACGTGATGCATTTATTATTACATTACGAGTAGTTGGAATGAAGCCGAAATGAAACAAATAAAAAAGTCCGAAGGCGGACGTACTCAACCCCGTTCATTTACACTTGGTCGTTTGCCCGACTTCCAGAAGTAACCGAATTCGGGCAAACGACCAAGTGTAATGGCGCCATGGGATAATTAATTAATGGTAGACCACCACGGGTGCGTGCAGCATCTGTATCTGCTCAATTTGTAATGATCGAGACCCCTAGGGAATTTTTGAATCTGTGGCTCGTCCGCGCCTCGTGCGTGACACGGCTCGTGCCTACAACGGTCCATCATAAATTGTCCATAATGGTGACAAGCTTGCGTCATAATGGCAAGTGGTGACTATGCCTGTCTTAGCAGTGGCCGCTGTGTCTCCGCACTCTGTGGTGTCAATAGTCACATCTCTCTATTGAAATTGCCTCTATTCCTACCTGCTCTGAGCTCCAATTAATTAGTCGATTTGTATTGCTTTTTTTTGATTTGTTTTTGCAAATCAACATAATATTTCTGGGCAAAATTGTATCTTTATAAGTCAGTCCGTAGATGAGTGACTATCATTACCAGAGTTCCCTCCATGCCTCGGAAAGCCGTTGGTTCTGGCTGACATTTTATTCTCGTCTTTGACCGTTGTTGTAATTAGTCAGTCGGCCCGAAGTTGGACAACGTATCGTATTTCACATTTACTGAGTTGTAGAGGTCTGGTAGGCAGTCGCTCCATGTAAAATACTGGTATTCAGCTGCATCCGGCTAGACTGGAATCTGACCTCAACAGAATTGGGAAAAAGCGAAGCAGTTAATGACGTAAAAACATAGTCGCGTTTAGTGTCTGTCTTTGCCGCTAGTTACACCTTATAAACTATAAAACAGATTTTGATTAGATTTAATTTTTTCGGGTTACTTGCATGGTAAATTGATTGTTAACTTATATGATAATTATGATAAAGCACAGAAATATCGCCATTGATAAATAGATAGATAGATAAATCATTTATTTAGTGAACACGAAATACACACACACGGAAGTACAATTAAATTATAAAATTTACATGAACATTCTTTAAATACCTATAAAAAAAAAACAAGGTGCCAATTTACAAAAAGGAAAAAATAATTTATTTATCATAATTTTTTTATTTTTTTCCATTGGTGGGTGTGGGATAATTTTTGGAATCACAGGAAATAGTTCGTATTTGATAAGAGGCTTATTAGATGTAGATGTTTGGGTATTACTACATGGTAGTAGTTAGCATTCGTCGATGAATGGAGTGGTGGTCTTTGAATTTAAATTGCATTGCATTTTCAGCTGTGTTCAATAGTGTTCAGTTCACTTCAGATAAACGTCTACTACGTTTATCATATTAGACTAGCTGTTGCCCGCGGCTTCACTCGCGTTTTGGTCGGAAATTATCCCACGGGTACGTTGTAAATATAGCCTATGGCACTTGAGGATAAAGTAGCTTCCTATTAGTGAAAGAATTTTCAAAATCGGTTCAGTAGATCCAGAGATTACCCTCTACAACCTCACAAACTTTACCTCTTTATAATATTAGTATAGAAGAATTTGGTATTACTGGATATCGCTTCTCATGTGATCTATCGTAATAAAAGTTATAGTTTTATTATTTGATTGCCTCGTTGATAACTACTAAGACGGGAAAATTGCCACTGGGTTTGCCATCCGGAATTTGTCAGTAACATTTCGGAGTCAGGATTTGTGGCAACATGCTCGCCCCCTATAACATGGAACTCAAACAAAACTGGCAAAATATGGGTATACTATAAGTACACTTCTGCGTAACCCTTACAGGAAATTCTAGGATTGATACTATGTTGTTTGACCGTTTTGTTTTTTCCTTTTTGTTGTTGTAACCTTTCATAATCATATAAAAGTTATTAATCGTGTCACTTACACGACCCACACACACACACACCAACATATTTCATGCAAAAAGTTGTTTGTTAATTCCACTGTGAATACGAAAGAAAATAAACAAAATCACTTTCTTTTGGGTCGTTTATCTTATAAAGTGAATTGATGTTATAAATTGTATACCTTCACAGTTTCCAAGAAAGCCTTTGGGGACTTACATCGGAAACACTGTCTTATAAGCTCTGATTCTATGAATTTCATAAAAATAAAATACATGTTGTAAAATACATGTTGTGTTTCTATGATATATTATTCCTATTCATAAAACATCCGCTACTATAACGACACTTTAAGGATAAACACACAACACAACAACAACACAAAACAACAATCCACAACAACAACAACAATTTACAGCATCTGCAGAAATTGGTGATTATGTTATGAAATTCATATTTTCCCCGTATAAGGTGAAAACGTAATTTTTTTTTTTAGTACTTAATTTATTTGATGCGTGTTATCTTCTTAATTTTCTATAGATTTGATAATACAAAAAATACGTTTCCAATATTTTTCGATAATCTAACTGACGGACTAAATAGTTTCATATTTTTTTACTCAGGAATCGTCAGAAATGGTTTAGTAAATATACAACTATATGTGCAACCTAACATAACATTGAAAAAGTTTCTACCAATACAAGTTATTTAACTAGAACACAAAAGAGTCGCACAAGAGGTAAACGACAATCGTACTTACATAATCTTCAACTTCCAAAATACTTTTCCATTCAAAAATCCTATGAACTCCATAGGCTTGATTCCAAATTGATTTGCGTGGAACAAAGGGGGTGTACAGCCGCAGAAATGAAAATGCGATTTAGGTACAGTCGTGACAACTAATATTTACACACGTAGCAATTTTTACAAGAGATTTACTCCTCTACCGTATTGATTAGAATTTCGTGTTATTAGGAACTTAGCATTTTGGAACTCTTATTATAATGAAATAGGCAGAAGCTTCAAGTAAAATACTGGTTCCCATGCAGCTGCATCCGGTTAGACTGAAAGCCGTCTTCAGCATAGGAAAAGTTAGTCATGTTGATTATTTGGAATTGGTCTTATTTCAAAGTTGCAATCGCTATTCCATGAGAAAATCTCTTTTGAATTTGAGTAGGTATATACATATTTGTGATCGTGACTGTACAACCAGATAGCAATTTGTTGCGGCGCCATCTGATCTATTGGAAATTTGAATGGGTTCCGTCGGTAATATACTCAACTGAATTGTTCCGTCAATACAACAAAGGAATTATTATGGGTTCACCGAAGAGATTTGCTTGTTACCGCATTATAAATACGAATCTACACGTTTTGTATTCCGTCATGTGTGTTTGATGGTATTGGAATTGTTTTGATTTACTTTGTAGGAAAATTATTATATTGTTACATGAAGAACAAGATCAGAATTTGAGAATAGTCGTGTGCAGTCACAGTCAACATACAACTGATTTTAACTTCGATATCAAGAAATTAAACAACGGTATTTGTATCCAGCAGGGTTATTCCGTATATCTGTTGACAGTTCATATTGATCATTACTTGGCGAGGTTTTAGATACAATGACCATTCTGCACGGGTAGCGTCAGTTGAAACCAACAAGAACGGTCATTGTATATCAAAACTCGCCAAGTGATGATCACTATGAACTGTCAACAGAGATACGCAATAGCCCTGCTGACATGTTAAAGAAAAGATTTTAACTAGCTATTATTCAGTTTTTGAAATCTTGAATAAAATTGGCTTGAATGATAATTGTCAATTTTGTAAATTGCATTTTACATTTTACAAACATTTAAATGACTAGTTGATTTCGGTATTTCCTATCCCACTACACTGAGAAGATAAAACGAAACAAACTTTTGCGGACTACGCAGAATGAATGTACCAGGGTACCTACCCACAATGTCGAAATATAGACCTACTTTAGCCAGAATCCAACAGTCTAGCCGTACTAATTCGCAGTTCACAGCAGTCGCGTAGTCTGCGAATATGTATTAATGCAAATGTGAACAATTGAACATGTTCCCACTAATTATTTGTATGCATCCCGATTCCACTGAATGCGTTAATTAATTAAATCCGCGCATTAGGCTTGTTATACATTTCAATGTAGGGGAGAATGTTGCCAATACAGCTTTTGAATTCCAACTCAATGCATATTTTGCCATATTTCCTATCGAGGGAAAATATGGCCAATTAGCGCCAGAAAGCGTTCTCAATAAAATATTGGTAAGATTATTCTGAAGTAGGTATCCCAAGAAATTTTCCAATTCAGAATAGCGTTGATTAAAATTACGAAATAATTAAATGGAAGGTATCCACTCGAGCGCTGATAGTTCTGTTCGGATTGTAGATTTTAATTGGAAACAACACAAAAAAAGTATTTTAATTAAAATTGAACCTCTTTATTTGAGAGCCCTTTTGGAAAATGGCAAATGTTCAACAGAATTTGATATTATTTTCGTCCTACGCACAGTTATTTAGGGTGTAGGTACAAATTACTCGTTATTTTGGCAAGAGACAAAGTTAATTGATGGAAAGTGTTTCGGCCTTGAGCCTCTTTACAACGAACGTCTTGAGGAAGTTATAACGGCACATGTTATAATTATCTTATTGGTGAGATGTATGCTTCAGAAAGGTCAGATGCGACTGTTCAAGTTTACCTCTAATGATTAGATGTCTGAACGTGGACAAAGTAAAAGGAGTGTGTAATGGCCGTAATATAAAGCACCCTGTAGTTTATGCTTACCCCCAAGGTTAAACGCATGAGTTATAGGTTGAACGTATTGTGAACATTATATTAACATATTTTTATAAGTGGCACTGCCTCGTTGGTCGAGTAGCCGCAAGCGTGCCTGCTGAGCATAAGGTCCTGACTTCGATTCCCGGGTGGCAAAGAGTTATGAGTCTGGGTTTGTGCTTGATTTACGGCAATAAGGTCGCCCCCCATTACATGGGATTTGAACATAACTACAATACAATATCTTTATTTTCTCTCTTCACAAAGGTTCACATAGTTATAATAAATATAATTGTAAGAATAACGTTGTAACAAAATGAATAATATATGTTCCTTTGCGAGAGACTGGCGTCAATACTAGGATTCCCTGTGAGACGGATCCCCAGGCTCTCACCTCGTATTAAATGTAGTTTACATAACTGGCGAAATCTGGATGTCCTTGGGTACACCTCTGCCTAACACTTCGGGGAATACAGGCGTGATGTTATGTTACTTTTATAAGTCTGGCTATACTTTCAAAACCCTAGTTAAGAATGGTACCTATGTCATCATCTGCCTAGCCTTTTCCCAACTATGTTAGGGTCGGCTTCCAGTCTAACCGGATGCAACTGAATACCAGTATTTTACATGGAGCGATTGCCTATCTGAGCTCCACAACCCAGTTTACTAACTGGGTTGTGGAGCTCAGATAGGCAATCGCTCCATGTAATACGATACCCCTTGGTAAGACTAGTTGTCAGACTATTTGGGCCACTTACTATGCCTATGTGATAAAAGTAAACTATTCTCAGCCATAAGACCAAGTTAATGTTCCATCCAAAACCCAGTACGACAATTAATCAATCAACGTCAAAAATACGCCAGCATAAATCCAACCACAATGTTCTCGTTCCATTAAAGGCAAAAAAATCTAAGACCAAGACCTCATAAAGCACTAAAAACTTCCGTAACACCATTGTAGGAGCGGCCAATATTCTGACAAGAAAATTAATAATATGACTTGGTCAGCGTAGTGGCCGGAACTCCGTCCAATATCATTTGCCTTCCCTATTGTTAGTCGAGTGTAGTAACTAGAGATGGGGTAGTGCATTCAATGGCTTTGCAAATTTGCCTCCGTCGGACTGTAAGCATGATAAAATGCACACTCAAGGAGACTGGAGTCACTACACTATTATGCTGGCTTGCATTATTATGAAGCTAGATAAATAGGCAACTACAGTGATATATCTTTACTGTTTGACGTTACAGACGTTGAATGGAGCTTTGTTTACGAGACTGGTTGTTTGTTTACATTGTCTTTCATTATTTAGTTGGAAGAATAACGTGTTTGGGAGTTTTTGTTTTGAGAAAATTTTGAGTCAATTACGGTGGGAAGTTTCTCTTTGGGAGTTAGAAATGGGGTCATCACTGGATTAAGGATGTTTTACTCATGTTTGTAACATTGTAGGTGTTTTGTTTTTCTTATAATGAAAGTTGGAATCGTCATTAATTGTTTACCAATTAGTATTAGGCATATCTGAACCCAAAGCAGCTTCAATTTTGTATTGAAATGTTTTCGTACAGGAAATTCGTTTTGTCTCGATGAAATTGAAATCAAGCCATCAAAGATCACAAGCGCACTTGTTACAATATTTCGAACAAACAAAGCCAATGAAGCGTCAATAAAAAATCACAAGGACAGTGCCTAATTGAGCGTCGTCGAACAAATTGAAACAATGTTAATCGAAATAGACAAAGAGTGCAAGGAAATATTTTACAAACAGTACACGAATATTTTTTATTCATATTTCAATACCAGGCAATTTAACGTTACTCTTTTTCCTTATAATTTCCTGGTACCTTTCTACTGTACATTGGAATATTTTGTAAAAAGTCATTTAGAGGATCAAAGTTTTCCAATAAGCTTAAGAGCCTACTGTAAACGGTGTTATGGCGTGGCATTATTACAGAGTGGCTCATTAATAGGAAACGTTATGCACGAGTTACGCAATTCTTTAGATCATTTTCTTTTAAATGGCTTTATAAGTATCTAAGATACGTTATAAAGATATTTTTGTTCTAATTATATTTTTACAGCCTATTTTTCAGAGTCGCTCTGTTACGTTATGCAAAGAAAACAAATGATGTTTTTAAATAATAAAACTGTTCAAGTAAAATTATATTACCAATTTCAAATTATCCGTTCTTGATATATAATAATTTTGTTGAAAAATATTTTCGCTACTCCTATTACAAGAGCTATTTCAATCGACATTGTTAGCGAAACTTCACAATAATACTTCCGACCTTTTCCGTGCTCAGGTGATTTATGAAAAAAAAACGTCATAATAAACCAAAACCTTGACAAAAGACATGAAAAACGTTCCCAACAAACTAGGCCTTATATCACGTCTAAGAATATCAAAAAAGTAGCCTATATCGTTCACATGAGAAACGGGCTTCGACAGTTTTTTGCACACCCCAATTTGAATCATTTTCTCGTCGTAAAACACCCGGGAACGTGCCGACTATGCCGTCTTCCATCTTCGCAGTTCACCGCCGACTAGCTATAAGACAAAGAGTGTTTTTAAAAACTTCAGTCCGTATTCACAAGAGTTTCTGGGCTAAAGATAAAACGCAACTTTTGTTGCGGTGTGACCGAGTTACTCGGTGGAGACGAAAGTATGCTTCATGGGACTTTATCTCAGCATCTATGTGCATAGAAAGAAAGCTATGCATTTTAAAATGTTCAGTTTAACAAGGAATGTTGGTTTTGGTTGTAGAGGTGGTTATTAATATGAAGTTTTTTTAGTTTATTTCTTAGGATTTAGATACATAGATTTTCAATATTTTATACGTGTATTTTATTTCTCTTTGATTTACCCCTTAGTATCATAATAGTTATTGTTAAGGTATTGATGATTTTAATTATTATAATTCTATAGCTACATACGTGTTACTGGCGCGACTCATTTTTCATCAATATACAATAACCTGAAAGAGAACTGCAAATTGCAAAAAACGTAAGAAAATTTGAATTTCGCGGGCTACCCTTGCGCTTCCACCTTAATAACTGCCTCGTTGGTCTAGTGAACGCAAGCACGACTGCTAGAGAGCCTCACGTCCCAGCCACCGCGGGATATGCCCTGGGAGTCGTGTGCGTGAACTTAGCAGATCATTTCCCAGCAGAGCATAAAAAAATGTGAGTTCTATTTGCATGCAGCATAGTTCTATAGTTCTTGAAACTTTTCAGAAATAGTTCTGTCCTTTTTCAGGAAAAAAAGTTTGTAAGGAAAAAATGAAAATATGATCTGCTAACTTCCGGTAGCAGATCATTTTTTCCAAAACTAAAATTTTAAAAGTGTTTTAGGCGCACAAAGATGAGTTCTATAGTTCCTAATACATTTTTGACATAGTTCTGTGACTATAACATAAAAAATAAATAAAAAGAAACAAAGTAACTTAAAACCAGAAAAAGTCGATATTATAAATACAAATGGATACAATTACATAAAACGTGGATTGTCACAGATTTTTCCAGGCAATATCTGAAGTCTAGACGTCAAAGTAACAATTAAAATCTTAAATGATAAGAAAAACTCGATCTAGTTTTTATAGCACTTCTATAGAGGTATCTAAAACAGAGGAGTTCTAGGTCCTCAGTACTATTCATAATTTATTATTGATTTTTATATGCGAACATGAAATCTGTTCATGATTTTTGCTAATCTCAATCTTCAACCATGCTCTGCTGATATCTGAGTGTGAGTTCTAGGTTTCTTTTCCATAATTTTTTATAGCACTTCTATAGAGGTATCTAAAACAGAGGAGTTCTAGGTCCTTTGTATTACTCATAATTAATTATTGATTTTTATATGAGAACATGAAATCTGTTCAGGATTTTTGCTAATCTCAATCTTCAACCATGCTCTGCTGATATCTGAGTGTGAGTTCTAGGTGTCTTTTCCATAATTTTTTATAGCACTACTATAGAGGTACATAAAACAGAGGAGTTCTCGGTCCTCAGTACTACTCATAATTTATTATCTACTTTTATATGCGAACATGAAATCTGTTCATGATTTTTGCTAATCTCAATCTTCAACCATGCTCTGCTGATATCTGGGTGTCAGTTCTAGGTTTTATTTTCACGTTGTTTTATAGAAATACTATAAAGGTATCTAAAACAGAGGAGTTCTAGGTCCTCAGTACTACTCATAATTTATAATTGACTTTCATATGCGAACATGAAATCTGTTCATGATTTTTGCTAATCTCAATCTTCAACCATGCTCTGCTGATATCTGAGTGTGAGTTCTAGGTTTCTTTTCCATAATTTTTTATAGCACTTTTATAGAGGTATCTAAAACAGAGGAGTTCTAGGTCTTCAGTACTACTCATAATTTATTATTGATTTTTATATGCGAACATGAAATCTGTTCATGATTTTTGCTAATCTCAATCTTCAACCATGCTCTGCTGATATCTGGGTGTGAGTTCTAGGTTTTGTTTTCACGTTGTTTTATAGAAATACTATAAAGGTATCTAAAACAGAGGAGTTCTAGGTCCTCAGTACTACTCATAATTTATTATTGATTTTTATATGCGAACATGAAATCTGTTCATGATTTTTGCTAATCTCAATCTTCAACCATGCTCTGCTGATATTTGAGTGTGAGTTCTAGGTGTCTTTTCCAAAAGTTTTTATAGCACTTCTATGGAGGTATCTAAAACAGAGGAGTTCTAGGTCCTCAGTACTATTCATAATTTATTATTGATTTTTATATGCGAACATGAAATCTGTTCATGATTTTTGCTAATCTCAATCTTCAACCATGCTCTGCTGATATCTGAGTGTGAGTTCTAGGTTTCTTTTCCATAATTTTTTATAGCACTTCTATAGAGGTATCTAAAACAGAGGAGTTCTAGGTCCTTTGTATTACTCATAATTAATTATTGATTTTTATATGAGAACATGAAATCTGTTCAGGATTTTTGCTAATCTCAATCTTCAACCATGCTCTGCTGATATCTGGGTGTGAGTTTTGAGTTTTCTTTTCATGCTGTTTTATAGCGCGTCTATAGTTGTATCTAAAACAGAGGAGTTCTAGGTCCTCAGTACTACTCATAATTTATTATTGACTTTCATATGCGAACATGTAATCTGTTCATGATTTTTGCTAATCTCAATCTTCAACCATGCTCTGCTGATATCTGGGTGTGAGTTCTGGGTTTCCTTTTCATGCTGTTTTATAGCAATACTATAGAGGTATCTCAAACAGAGGAGTTCTAGGTCTTCAGTACTAGTCATTATTTATTATTGATTTTTATATGCGAACATGAAATCTGTTCATGATTTTTGCTAATTTCAATCTTCAACCATGCTCTGCTGATATCTGGGTGTGAGTTCTGGGTTTCCTTTTCATGCTGTTTTATAGCAATACTATAGAGGTATCTAAAACAGAGGAGTTCTGTGTCCTCAGTATTACTCATAATTAATTATTGATTTTTATATGCGAACATGAAATCTGTTCATGATTTTTGCTAATCTCAATCTTCAACCATGCTCTGCTGATATCTGGGTGTGAGTTCTGGGTTTCCTTTTCATGCTGTTTTATAGCACGTCTATAGTTGTATCTTAAACAGAGGAGTTCTGGGTCCTCAGTATTACGCATAATTAATTATTGATTTTTATATGCGAACATGAAATCTGTTCATGATTTTTTCTAATCTCAATCTTCAACCATGCTCTGCTGATATCTGGGTGTGAGTTCTGGGTTTTCTTTTCATGCTGTTTTATAGCGCGTCTATAGTTGTATCTAAAACAGAGGAGTTCTAGGTCCTCAGTACTACTCATAGTTTATTATCTACTTTTATATGCGAACATGAAATCTGTTCACGATTTTTGCTAATCTCAATCTTCAACCATGCTCTGCTGATATCTGGGTGTGAGTTCTGGGTTTTCTTTTCATGCTGTTTTATAGCAATACTATAGAGGTATCTAAAACAGAGGAGTTCTGTGTCCTCAGTATTACTCATAATTAATTATTGATTTTTATATGCGAACATGAAATCTGTTCATGATTTTTGCTAATCTCAATCTTCAACCATGCTCTGCTGATATCTGGGTGTGAGTTCTGGGTTTCCTTTTCATGCTGTTTTATAGCACGTCTATAGTTGTATCTTAAACAGAGGAGTTCTGGGTCCTCAGTATTACGCATAATTAATTATTGATTTTTATATGCGAACATGAAATCTGTTCATGATTTTTTCTAATCTCAATCTTCAACCATGCTCTGCTGATATCTGGGTGTGAGTTCTGGGTTTTCTTTTCATGCTGTTTTATAGCGCGTCTATAGTTGTATCTAAAACAGAGGAGTTCTAGGTCCTCAGTACTACTCATAGTTTATTATCTACTTTTATATGCGAACATGAAATCTGTTCACGATTTTTGCTAATCTCAATCTTCAACCATGCTCTGCTGATATCTGGGTGTGAGTTCTGGGTTTTCTTTTCATGCTGTTTTATAGCGCGTCTGTAGTTGTATCTAAAACAGAGGAGTTCTAGGTCCTCAGTACTACTCATAGTTTATTATCTACTTTTATATGCGAACATGAAATCTGTTCACGATTTTTGCTAATCTCAATCTTCAACCATGCTCTGCTGATATCTGGGTGTGAGTTCTAGGTTTCCTTTTCGTGTTGTTTTATTGCACTAATATGGAGGTATCTAAAACAGAGAAGTTCTACACTATTACTACTCATAATTTGTTTTGGACATTATGATTCAAACATAGAATTTTATCATTATTTTCGCTAATCTATGGCTGCAGCCATGCTCCGGTTACACTTTAGATCGAGTTTTTCTTATCATTTAAGATTTTAATTGTTACTTTGACGTCTAGACTTCAGATATTGCCTGGAAAAATCTGTGATAATCCACGTTTTATGTAATTGTATCCATTTGTATTTATAATATCGACTTTTTCTGGTTTTAAGTTACTTTGTTTCTTTTTATTTATTTTTTATGTTATAGTCACAGAACTATGTCAAAAATGTATTAGGAACTATAGAACTCATCTTTGTGCGCCTAAAACACTTTTAAAATTTTAGTTTTGGAAAAAATGATCTGCTACCGGAAGTTAGCAGATCATATTTTCATTTGACTTTTTTTCCTGAAAAAGGACAGAACTATTTCTGAAAAGTATCAGGAACTATAGAACTATGCTGCATGCAAATAGAACTCACATTTTTTATGCTCTGCTGGGAAATGATCTGCTAAGTTCACGCACACCTGGGAGTCGGGGGCCACGTGGTGGCTCCCGGCCACCGTAGGGGCGGGCTTGTGGACGGTGAGGAATGGGCTAGCTCCTCGTCCGTCCGTCTTATGACGACAGGCCGTGTCAACAGCGCGATCGTATTCCACGCGCGCGTCAAAGAGATGTCAGCCAACAGGAAGGGGTCCGAAAGGACCGATGCCTGCCAGGGTTGAGGGATGTTCGAAAGAGATATCGCGGCCCTGGAACACAAAGGGCAAGTCAGTCAATAGCAGCCACGGAGTCTGGATTTGCACGCGGTTGATGGCAATACGCCCGCCCCCTATTACGGGACTTAAACATACCTGGCGAAATATGGGTGTACTATTAGGTATACCTCTGCCTAAACCTTCGGGGAACACAGGCGTGTTGTTATGTTATTGTTAATAATTGAAAACTATCGTTAATCAAAATTAGACACTTTAATATATTAACATCAAAAGATAGTTGCCATAAACAAAACAAAACTTTGAAGTAGATAGGTAATAGCTATAGTAAGCTGTCAGAAACATTCAAGTAGGAAAGTATCTAACTGTAGGTACTCGAAACTACACGAACTTGAAGTACAGTAACTATCCCATATTAGTGACTTAGTAAGGCGAATCAATAACTTCAGTGTCTGTTCAAAGCAAGAACATTAAACGATATTAAACATCCCGGGGCAGTATCCCGTCAGTTTTGTAGTTCTACGAAGTACCTATAAGATGAAACGTCCTTGTATTCGTGTTTCCAGTTACGGAATAATTTCATCGCAGACTCGTATTACACGTATTGGTACGATCCATGTAGCATCGATGCCTTGATCACCTAGGCATCGATCGTATCATATTAAGTGACTAATCAAACCTAATTATGTCTATCGATGAAGCAACGAGCACGCGTAGCATCACTACCGTAGAGACGGGTTTTGTCGTCGGACGAATCGACAAAACGGCAGATTGTGAAAAGAAATCAGTCATTTGAGACGATTAATAACTTCTAAGTACAATTGTATCATATTCAGTGAGCAACAAATTAAGCTTTGCCTGGTATCTTGAAGAGCCATTTTTTTTTTTCATGATTCAGCTTATGATTAACGTCGGACCGATCTCATTAGAAAATTATTTTGGAAATAATGTAGAAAAGAAAATTAAATTGATTACTTTAAAATATGAAACGTAAAATGAGAAATTTCGTTTCTTCGAATATTTCATAAGTAATGTTAATTGTTCGCTCGTGGTAGTTATGTAAGTAGTAACATCGGGTTATTTGTTTCTACGGAAAATACACCAATACTAAGCCACAAAAAACACCATATTTTCGCTAATTTATAGCTTAATACAAGTAAGCGAATATAAAAATCTCTTTTAGCATTTCAGCTGAAATATGCAGGCATTTATTTTCGCTTAGTAAAAACATTCAAATAGAATTTTGGACAGGATGCCGGAAAAAATATTAGGAAGAGCAAAAATATATTTCATTCTTTATTATTCCGCTATTTTGGGCTATAACAAGGGGTTTTAAAATTACGGAACACGGCGATAAGGCAGTTTTTCATCCTATAATAAAATTGGAGGGATTCACCGGATGTCTCGTTTGTAATATTTGCAATGGCGCATATCTTGTTTTTATTCATTTTGGCGTCTCCGTTTTCGGAAATGGCTAAGCATTTTAAAATAGATTACGCCGTTTTAAATTCAATTTTGTTCTGGGAGTGGAAACTTGTTTCATTTTTAACTGACTTCGAAAATAAGGTTTAAAATTTTGCCTTAGCGTCCATTTTTGACAGGTTTATTGGGGATACATTACTTTATGTTTCGATGACAAGAGTATATCCTAAAAAATCCCATGATTATTTTAAACTAATTGCAATACTGAAAATGAGCTGGGGCCTAAAATGGCTGCTTTATACGAATCACGTTAAAAATTTAAAACTCTTAAAATGGACTTTGAGTTTATAACCATATAGACCATTTTAAGAATATGATTCTGATAAAGCTTCCATTTTAGGCCCCCAGATAGTTCCATCCGTTGCCCTAAACGTGAATTAGCAAAGTTCTTTGTTTAGAAGGAAACAATAAAAAGCCGACAAAATAAATAAAACTGTCATGCTTCAAGCATTCCTTACAGTCAACCCGAGAAGCGATCTTAACGTTACACTTGCGTAAATCTCAACAGAAAAAAAAACCCAGTTTATTCTTCTCCTTAATCAAGTGGAGTGGCGCGCACAATTTTCATATTATTATGCCAGATCGTGGTTTACATTCTTATTTCGGAGTTTATCGGTTTCCGACTTCAAGTACCAGGTGAAGAAAATTTGCTAGTGCAGCAATGAATTATCGTAATATTTTTATGCATTATACGTATCGTATTCATAGTTAGCAGAGAAGCTCTTGGCTAAATGATAACACCCGCCCGGGTTTGATCTTCAGATTAAGCAACGCCTGCCTGGGTTTGGTTTGGTCCGTCGATGGTTGACGTTCGTATACCGAATTTCCTCCGTGACTCGAAAACCACGTAAAGCCGTCCCGGCTGTCAATTATTGTAGATCTTTGACAGTCATTACAGGTAGTCAGTGGCCCGAAAATCGGACAGCCAGTCTTACCAAGAAGAATCGTATTATCTAGTAGTTAGTACTAACTAGGTTGTAGAGGTCAGATAGGCAGTGGCTCCATGTGAAATACTAATATTCTGCTGCATCCAGTTAGACTGAAAGCTGACCTTAACATCGACATCGACCAAAGATCGGACACATCAAAAAGCTTTGACTTGCACGCTTTCATATTGCGAACTGAACTAAAAATCTGAAATTGTTTCTGATATTTATCAATCTCGGGCGTGTCTGTTTTTTATTTTATTTCAGTCAAGTGTATTATATAGATAAGCTTATTATTTATTTAGTCAACACAAAAGAAATAGCACAACACTTAAAGGCACAAATAAGTTGTAAAAGATTAGAATTTACATACATATTATAAGGTTAAATGGTTCTTACGATACAATGAATACGGCAGAGAACGTCCTTTGACTAAGCTTGCTACAAATCCGATATATTCATCCCACGTGGTATTAAAACAACATAATATCACATGGTATGTGAGTACATAGTAACCCTTCAGCAAATAAGCCATCGATACGGGTTCGACAGGGCCGGATGAAATGTCTGATTGATTATTGAGATTGCAATATTTTTTTGATTTGCGGGGATTCATGAATGACAAGGCCGTCGTTTTATTATTCGTTTTCTGAAAGTAAGCGATTATGTAAGAGTGTTAATTAATTGTCTGATGTAATGGTATCAATGCTACTTTTATTCATCAAGATTTGTTGGTACTAATTGACGAGATTCCACCAGATGTAGCATCTACTTTAGTATCATCAGAAACAAAAGTAATATTTTCAAGAATGGTTGATGTTATGCAAATATTTAGAATCAAGGAAACGAGGATAGGAACTACAAACGAACGCACAGGAACGCTTCAGAATAACATGAGATTTAAACATAACATGTGAAGTGCTTCACGAGATAAGGTTAAGGGTACAGCTACACGCAGGAGTCTTATCAAATGCGGGCAATGTTACAACAGCATCTGAAACATATAACTCAATACATAAATCATATTAATAATTTGAAGCAGTGATGCGTGACCATAGGACTGCCAAGTCGAATTCGAACCCAAAGTATATCTGACTTTTTGCAGACGAATTCATGTGCAGATCAAGATTTAAATATTAACGTAAGTGATGCTTCTCATTATGAGAATTATTTATTGCCATCTACACTGGGCAAAACCTCTAGGCTAATACTGAGTATTTTCCATACAGAAAACCCAAAAACACTTACGTCTGACTTAGGAGTTCAAACCAGGCCTATACATTCAGCAATTGTACTTGCAACTGCTAGACCAATGCGACATTTGTAATTATTCGTACTGTAATGTAATTAATGATAATGTACAGGCATATTATATCAGTTATTTCAACTGCCTGCCTGATAAAGTAATATACTTACATATAAAAATAATAATAATAAATACATTTAATACCTGCTAAACATTCTGAAGTTGATGGAGTTACTGAGGATGCTGAGGTTAACAGTGCAGGAATTGGACAATTCTGTATTTCTCTAGCAGGTATTTTTTTTTTTTATAAAGTGTATAACAAGACCCATAACGAAGTCGAAAAGCACTTGTTCTCCCCGTCATTTTTTTTTATCGAGACCATACCCGGGGACATTTTGGGGGTCAAAGTTCGAACTTTTTCACAAGGTTTTAAATACATGTTTTTAATGTTTTTTTTTTTTAACTTTAAACACCTCCACGAAGTCCGAACTACTCAATCCATTCATCAGCAAATTGTTTTGAGTGCGTTACATTGAGTCCCACCCTAAAATGAGATTTTTCACACCAAAAAAAAAAATGTCGTCTCCCAGCAATAATTTTTGCGTAAAGTTACTTAGTTTGATGTACATAATGCTTGGTTGACGGCTTCATGAAGGGTCCTGTGACACGCTGTATAAATATAACAGTAATCTGCAATGTACGGTTCCTGAATACCGTCGGCATGTAGGTATGGGTTATGAATTATAATGCGCGCTTACCACGTATTCAGTACCTGTTTCCGAACACCCCCCCCACACAGAAATTTATCACAGGATTAAAAAAAAAAAAAACCTACTTTTTGACCGTGTAAGTATTGCAATTCTACGCCTACATACAGACAGTAATCAGAAACCGTACAAGTGTTTATGCTAGTCCCTTGCTAGTGTTGCCATCTTTAAAAATCAGAATGCTGGACTTACCCGCTAAAAAAACCGAATTTTTAGGTCCCAAGGCCGCACGCTAAAAAAGTAATAGTATTTTTGACGGTTCCTTCTAAAATATTTATAGATCAGAGATCGCAAATAGTTGACTGCCTTAACGTACATGTTTTTAACGTTTTCATTGAAAGCTGCCAATCGATCAGGATCATCACCGTTCAGTAAAATTTAATTCACTTTTGAAAGGACGAAGCGATGGAAGTCAGAAAAGAAAAAGCGTAACAAAAGCCGGATGGGCCGGACGCAGTCAAATTTGGCCGGACAGGTCAAAAAGCCTAACACTGTCCGGCTTTATCCGGACGGACGGCAACGCTACTTCCACCCCATATAGGTACTCTAGACACAAACCAGTGCTATAGCTGCTGTGGTAAGCTGTTGCCTGACGATACTGAACTGTCTTAATCGCAGACTACATCATAATAGGTTAATTTTGTAAACAATAACTGGATTGATGCATGTGTGGCTTCCACACTGCACAGATAGTTAATAATAGGCGTAGGTACCTATGCCTATATTGGCTGATCTTGTTTAGGGCAGGCAGGAGAGTTTAACAGAACGTTTAAACATTAACATTCGAAAGTTTAAGAACACCATAGAAATATAGGGTCTATCTATTCATACGCGAAATCTCTTAAGGGGTCATTGTACTCATCATTATGAACAACTTTTACCTACAATATGATCGCATTAACTCGTCAAAATGTACTGAACAGCTGATTTTTTTTTCGCGATTTCGGCGTTGGTCCCATAGTCAAAGTTCTTCTTAGTGATGAGTACAATGACCCCTTGAGAGATTTCGTGTATAAATAGATAGACCTTATATAAAAATACCAATAATTAACAGTAAACTTACGCCATTAACTTGTAATGCTTGA
The DNA here is from genome assembly GCA_947578425.1 of Eugnorisma glareosa. Classification (NCBI taxonomy): domain Eukaryota; kingdom Metazoa; phylum Arthropoda; class Insecta; order Lepidoptera; family Noctuidae; genus Eugnorisma; species Eugnorisma glareosa. The sequence goes on from OX387963.1 coordinate 10,607,846, forward strand.
GACTACATAATGTATGATTTGATTAAATCTTCATTAAATTATGAGCCCCTTACATACCAAATCTGTAACAAAACATCAACCTTTTCATTTATAATTAAATATACATCATGTCTTACTTATTCAAATAATTCTATACCTAATACTTATGCTAAGTTCGTTTAAATCCATATAATTAACGAGGCCTATTAAAAGCAGCTCACCGGAGCGTTACTAAATAATATGATTAAATTAATACACTTTCCTTCTCGTCTTGTAATAAGTTGGCTGCTAAGCGACCGGGATTCATGAATTTTACATTTTAAACCTAACACAATTGCGTACCTACGAGTTAAGTTAATCTTGTAAATCCAGCCTTCTAAATAAAGTGAATTAATAAAGTTATGGTAGGTATATTAAAGGTCGGAGTCGAGATATTTGGGAAGGCGAAAGTAAAGATGGATGGATTGTATGAGGAATGATTTGAAAGACTAGCACTTCACCCGCTACTTCGTCCGCAAAAATTGTGATAGCTCGGCTAATATGAATGATGTTAATATAATTATATAACACCCACGAATAATTAGCTTTATGCCAGTGAAAGATTTTTTAGAATTGTATCATTTGTTCCCAAGATTACCCCCTAAATACAAAGTTACAAACAAATTTTACCTCTTTATAATATGATAGAAGTATAGATTAAGGAGTAAGTGGTGTGACGGTTGACAAGGAAAAAAGGAAAATAAACTAGTTTCAAGCATGTATTAAGGGACAAAGACAAGATGGCGACGATGATGTTGGTCGAGGTATTCGTCTTTTGCCATTGCTATAGGCAAATAGGCAACATTGTCTTGTTACATGTCATGTCATTTTTACTTTAGATCACAGAGTATGATGTAAATAGATTCTAATCAAACGTGTAAATGTTTACTCGCACTACGAGTATTACCACACTAACGGACGTCACAGGACTCACAGCAGTGGCATAGCTAGTCCTAGTGGAGCCCCGTATCAATATTTTTGGGGGCCCTTTGAACCCGAGTGTGGCGAAGCCCATAAAGGAGAAATATATAGATTTATATTTTATTAAACATTTATTTTTGTAAAACTAAGAAAATAGCATCCTCACTTGCACAGCTTAAGCTATCATTCACTTCACTAAGAGAATGAATGATGTGAGAGACAAACAAATGTGTGACTGCGATCATGGCTGTCATAGGTTAAAGTCTTCAATGAAGAGCTAGAAAATTAAAACATTCTGAAGGGTTTAAGTTTTCATCGAAAAGCGAGCGAAGCGAGCTCGAAAAATTTGTGCGTTCTGGAGCGCGTTTGGTGAAGCCATCATCAAAGTGCGAGCGAAGCAAGCTCAAAAAATTGGAGCTTTCTGGACAGTGGTAAGTTATATTCCATTTTATCTTTTATCAAGAAAAATATTTGAGGTTGTGAGAAAATTTTGTGAATTTTTCCTCATCGGGACCCTTGTTACTCGCGGGCCCCGTATCATTGATACGGTTGATACGGCGGTAGCTACGCCCCTGACTCACAGGTTGTGCAGTACCTGCATTATCACAACTATAGACTGTTTTGACGCGAATAGAGCTTTATGTCATGTTCTCATAAAATTATAGTTTGTCGCCAGAGACAGGATTACTATAAAGCCGAAGTATGTGGACATATTTGACCAGGTACTGCGAAGTTTGCACACTTATTTCACTTTTTGCCTTCACGTCATGCAAGTCTTCATGATTCTTCTTAATGATTAAAGCTATTTTTGGCGCCAGCTTTAAGCAGAAACAGTCTTGTTTTAGCCCTCACATAGCCTTAATAAAGTAAATTAATGTAATTATGGTAAATTAAAAGCTGAGGCCGAGTTATCCGTCTTTCACAATAATCTCAGCGCAATTTGGCATCATTCCATTTGAAACTGTTGTTTGTTATTTAGACATCTCATTTATCTTGCTCTGAATTATTCTGTGACAAAGGGAAGTATTCATATTATAATTCCTAAGTATTTTATGAGTGGAGAAACGTTCCTTATTTGAATAACGAAATAAAACGCCCTTTTGTTTTGGAAGTTTAAATCTTTCCTTAGAGCTGTTATTGTTTTTCGGTAAATTATATCACTTTAATGTTTAAATAATTCATTGTAATGTTTCGTAGATCTTGCTTTTGTTTTATATTTGTAGGTATTTGAATAGAGGTTTATGCCCCTCATTAATTTGTGTGGTACTACTAGCAGATAGATAATAATATAATAGATAGGTAAGTCTCTTTTCTGATACGCAATTCAAAACGATTCAACGTATTAAGTGTATATTTTAGGCCCTCTCTCCGCTACGCTTTAGTGAACCAGTCTGTAAGCTATCCTCATAATACCGTCTGATCAGTCAGGTCTGACGCTTTATATTTTTGTCCCGTTCTCATATATTTTCATCGGTCTTACAAAGGTGCTTAGTATTTTATCTTTTAGATTTACGTGCCAATAATATCGTATTGAGGATTTCAAAACCTCCATTGTAGTCCATTGGCGCGATTCGCACAAATCTTCGAGGTTCACAAAACTACAATGGGCATTCCAATATAAATTTATATCTGCTATCCGAGTGCATTCCATAAAGATACATATTCCGCATACGCGACACCGAATGCGGAAAAATATTACGAATGGCAACGCAAAGCTGTGCGCGAGTGTACTGAAAAGGATTATGTTCGAATAGATTTTTAAAATGTTTGCAGTTTAGAGCGCGGGACATTCGCGTTTAGGTTGTTTTTATTGGATAAAAGCTAGCCAGTTAGTACAGTTATGAATATCAGGCTGAAGTCTAAAGTCAAAGTTAGGTTCTAATACACGGTGGGACCGACTTTGACCTTGCGTTTTCGTCATGTTTTACTCTTAATAAATATTTTAACGACACACACCTACTAGTTCCGAACTAACTATTTTTTAAAACAAATATGTAGTTGTCTGATAGAGCAGTGTAACATCCGACTTCTGGGCTAAGGCCAAAAGCGAAGCAATTACGTATTGCCACTTTAATTACGGAAAGGTTTTTAATGTCCTACTAACGGTGAACCTACGGGATTAGGGATGCGAGTAGACGTTTTAATTAGGGCAGGTATTAGGAAAACTCGTTTAGAAAGATGAATACGACGCCGGACGGAACCCGAGCTCGAGCTTGGTTCTTTTATTCTCAAAGATTGCTGCTATATACTTAGATACGTATCTATATTAAATTATTTAATGCTCATTCGGATAACGAGAAAACGAACGTTATTTAAAAATTTTGCAACTTTTGTTATGACTACAAATAAAAGGTTGAATAACTGGCAATTCAAACATTCATACGACTCGGATTTCATTTAGTCATAGTTCTCGAGTTCGAACCCAAGACACGACGTATCTCTGATTTTTTGAATTCATGTGCGTATTGTACAATTTATCACTTGCTTCGGTGAAGGAAAGCATCGTGAGGAAACCATCATGCCTGAGAGATATCGCTCGACGGTATGTAAAGCCAAGTCAGAGGCCCTTGATATTCGGCATACACACACACACACACATTGACCCGTCATAATTTCAGCCAAATCAACAAAATATTGCACTAAAACATTCTTCATTATTCCTTTTACTTCACTAAAATTGTGGAGTTCTCGGTATACAATTTCGCAGGATGCAATTGAATATTGCAAGCACAAGCCGGATTGTACCGCAACGAAACAGAATCCCGACCGGATCCTCTCCACTTATGTACTCATATGTACCTATATAGATGTACTTATGTAGGTACATGGGGGCAGTAGTTTAGCTCTTCATTTTTCTGCGTAGATAGATAGCACTTTTGTTTTAAAAGCTCAAATCTTCTCTCAAATGCATCGGTAAAAGTGAAGCAGTAACATTTGCCTACAAGCAAGGTGGTAACGAGGCTGACTAACTAGGGTAGGCTGGACGTTAAGTACTCAGTGTCTTGCCTACATTGCCACAATAATTTTATGTTTTTTCAAGGTTCCGAACCCGAAGGGTCCCAACCAACGGAACCCTATTCGCGTCCGCTGTCCGTCAATCCGTTCGTCCGTATGTCTGTCAAAGAGCTCTATTGATCCGTAATAGGTAGACAGTTGAAGTTTTTCACAGATGCACTCATGTGTGTTTCTGTTGCCGCTATAACAACAAATAATAAAAATAAATATAAAATTAAAGGGGCTACTACAATGGTGTGAAACCCTTCATGCGCGAGTTCAACTCACACTTCGCCAGTTTTTTGGATGCACCATGAATTTACTTGTGAGATTTCTAACAGCTTTGTTTTTAAACGCCTAGATTATGTTTTAATTTCGTTTTAATATTGCTTTATAAACCGAGTTTTCTTTGCTGGGATAGATATGATTTCGAAAAGCTTTCCTTCTTTTAGGTAAAGAGTTAGTTGTTACTTTTTTGTAACATTTGCTATGCAGGGACCAAAATATTGTATGCAATTAAAAATGGTTGTTATAACAATGCCAATAGGCCTTTTTTTTGTTTAAGGAGTATCCATTTACTTCAGGCCTTTTTCAAATAAAACATTGGAGACACTGTTGATGTCGGGACTTACCCCACAGAAATGTGCTACCAGTATATAAAGATGGATGTGATGAAAGAAAAATGGATGATTAAAAGAAAGGATCTATGGTCTGATCCTAGCCCAGGGCTTGGTGTACCCGTGTGCCAAGTTTCACCGAATTTATTAAGTAATTTAGGCTTGAAAAGTTCGGGTGCTACCATTGTGAGGATCGACCGGAGGACACGGTGGAGCACACGGTGGAGATCTGCCCTGCGTGGGCGGAGCACCGCCGTGTCCTCGTAGCGGCGATCGGCGAGGGCGACGTCTCGCGTCCGGCCTTAGTTCAATCCATGGTCCGGAGCGAGACGGAATGGGACGCCGTCACCTCCTTCTGCGAAGCAGTCATGCTGGCGAAGGAGGTGGCGGAACGTGAGAGGGAGAGAACCTCACGTCCCAGCCGCCGCAGGAGACGCACCGGGCGTCGGGGGCCACGTGGTGGCCCCCGGCTACCGTAGGCGCGGGCCTGTGGACGGTGAGCTATGGGTTAGCTCGCCGTCCGTCCGTCTTATGACGACAGGCCGTGTCGACGGCGCGTTCGTGTTCCACGCGCGCCTCAAAGAGAGTCAGCAAACATTAAGGGGTTTAAAAGGACCGATGCCTGCCAGGGTTGTGGGACTGTTCGAAAGAGATACCGCGGCCCTGGAACACAAAGGGCAAAGGAAGGAACATGGATGGGTTTTATTCAGTAAAAGTCTGACACTCCCTCCTGCTCAGTCCAGAGCGGGAGGGGTTATTTGATGATTTCCCATCCGAAAAAAAAAAAGGCTTGAAAAGGTCAAGGAACAGACATAGTTACTTTCACATTTATAATGTTAGTTAATAAAGTATGGACGCAGAATTTACTACATATTAACTATTTACGATCCCAACAACCTCTGTGCCTTTATAGCCTGAACACGTACGCGAGAAGTAACAATTATGTTGGAGTCAATGAATGAACTCAATTACTAAGTACAATTAACCGAATTACTTTACAACTACTTACTACTGTAGTTGGGAACGCGTTCGCACGTGTGGCGAACGCTTCGTTATAAGCTACTCTGCCATTTGCTTTGTCTTGTTGTGTAATTAAAAGTCATTTACTTAGTTTATAGAATGATTTAAGAGAATTGCAACTGTATCTTGCTAGTGTTCTGAGGATTGAATTCGAAGAACAATATTCAGTATTGACAAAATTTCGAACCTCATTCATATTCAACACGTTAAAAAAATGTTCGCAAGAAGTTGAAAATTGGATTCAAACCTCTTTTCGAATACTTTACGAATTTTGAATTAGGTTTCGAAATACATCCATGAGACTGAGCATCATTCTAAAGTACCTACGGGCCTAAAAGTCAACCGAAGCATCTGTTTTTTTACAAAATATTTCGGTCTCAATAAATTTGAATAATGACCTAAAGCCTATACATTATTTCTTTTAAGGTCTAGAAGCTTTTGATAGACAGAAAGAGGCCAGACAGTTACCGATACAATAGAGTTCAATAGACCCTTTGAGACCCTAAAAATATAAGCATTACATTGCGGAACCCTTCAAAAAACGCCTTATTTTATATATTTTTCGGTACAGTAACCTTAGTAAGTTTAATCACCTACGTAGTATTTTTTGGTAGGAAATTATTACCACGCGTGGTCGTTTGGGCAATTAAGAGTGCGGAGTCAGCCCCTCGACCCCTAGGAGTGGCCGCCTTGACACCCGCAAAAAACACTTTGTGGACTCAGCAAATGTGGAGGCTTAGCATGGGTATTTTTGGTACTCGTGGCTGGGTACATATTTTAAAATACACTGACTTCGGTGCAGATAAAAACTGAGTGAGGTTTTCCTTAGTGGTGTGTCGTTTTTAATAAATAGGGTTCGGTGTTCCAGGATTAATAACAAGGGGTAAATTATAAGAGGGTACTTTCTTTAGTTTTCAAATAAATGTTTTAACACTTGAAAACTAAAACACTAACTAATTTTAAATATAATATATGTGTGTGTGTGTGTTTGTATTTGTGTGTGTGTGTATATGTATTGTTTATGTATTTTTATTAACTATAAGATATTATTCTAATTGCCTTTTTATAGCAATAAAATATTGTACGTAAATTATGTTCGGTGTGAATTTCTATTTACTTTAGAGTAAAAGGTACTTAATTTGTCCTGATTAAAATTTACCAAAAACAAGTAAGTACACAATTCGACAAAATAAAATTACCAATATAACATAAAATGGAAATGCGGATTAGGACGTTTTTAGAATTACGTTTTTTGCTTTGTCAATTTTCTTTGTCCAAAACCTTTTATTACCGTCCCACTCAAGGGCTAAAACCTTAGGCCTCTCTACGAGCATTTATTAGGCACTAGAGGGAAATTCTACATTATTCGCATCCATTAGAGGGTAGATCGTAGTAAAAATTTAAACAACAGAGAGTATATTCTTCTTTCGAACCTTTTTACGCACTTATGCCATCTCGATCAATCCTTTCTCATATGAAACAGTTTTTTAGGACATAAAATGAGAATACCGAATGCTTAATGTTTTTTTCAGCTGAAGTAAAAATACAAAGCATAACAATAAAAGCAAAATAAATAATAAATAACCAAATAAAATAATAATGAATAACCTGAGTAGTAGGCCTGGCCTCCCTGTGTCTGTCAATGGTGAGAGCGATCCCGTAGGGATTGCTGACCTCTTTAAGGAACATTTTAGAATACAATCTCCACGGGGTCCCCGCGTTTCCGAGCCTGATGTTGTTGACCATGGGACCTTGGAACGAGATTCACTGCTAAGAACTTTAAACGTGTTATTAACAGTATGTCAAGAGGCAAGTCGCAATGGTCTCAGCATCGAACACCTCAAGTTCGCGCAGCTATGTCTTAAAAATGTTGTGTGAGTCATGCGTATTTACCTTGTTGTATGACTAAAACTATTGCAGTGCCCAGTATTAAAAATAAAACGGGTGATATCGCTGACCTCAAGAACTATAGGCCCATTTCTTTGGCGAAAGTGATCGCGAAAGTGATACATATATAAGCGAAGATACTGATTGTGCTTGTTGCAAACAATTTAACTAAAATGCTAATTGTTATATAATGTTTATTTTACGTTACGTTTACAGCGCGTGCTCGTGCTGGGTACTCTGGACTCATTCTTAACCGATTGGTCGGAGAAGGCAAATGATAAACAAAATTGGGAAGCTATGAAGCCTCCCCGGCTTTTGACCAGCAATGGGACAGAATAAGCTGATACAAAAAAAAAACCTTAAAATCGTACCCCCTCAAGCAAAGCAGTACCTAGCTCTTACGAAGTTGCAATCAATATCCCATAAAGAGATGTATGTAAACCACATTACCTAACATTAAAAAATAAGTGTAGAAGAAGCGTAATTACCCAACGTAAAAGTTTGTAATGTTTACGTTTACAAAGACACAATTTCATTTGGAATTTCGTTCCGCCACGTGACAACACGTAAGCGGTACATCGTACACGTGTGCTCCGTATAATACCGCTTTCAGAATCAAGGACGGTGAGTAAATGGCGAATACCGCGTCACGAGTTTGTCGACAGGAAATTAAAGTTCAGGATTTCAACCGCATGCGGTACCGAATATCAACTTTTTTGTAAAATATTCAAAGAGTCGACTCACCTCCGACTTAAAAAAACGTTACGTTTGTATTTTGTTGGCTGCGAAAAGTGATAATACTTTTCATAAAAATGTGATAATACTTTTCATAAAAACTTTTAGCCATATTGTTCACTTACACACACACACCTCTGTCCCATCTCTGTGTATGTGTGAGTGTCTTCGATGATTAAAGTAGTGGTATTATGTATAATTCGTCATCTGCCCTAACCATTTCTTAATTTTTTTGAGGTGAAGAGTCTTCCTGTATGCAGCTGAATACCAGTATTTTACATGGATGACTGCCTATCTGACCTCCACAACCCGGTTAGTACTGGGTTATAATCATTTGTTAGCTCATTTTTTGTATTTTTCCAAGACAGAGAAGGCTAGGGAAAAAATAGTCCTACTCTAGTTTAATTATTTGGCTCACCATTGGAGTTAATATACAAAGTAAGGCATCCACAAGCGTATTATTGAATGCAGGGTAAACCTCATTAAGAATAGGAGGCCGCTTTCCGAGGGTGTCGTAAGAAGCAACTAAGGGATTTATATAAGTAGTCGGTTGGACGACAGCGACAAGTTAATGTAATCTCGTAATCCCCTTTGGTCCTACGCTTTCTAATGAGGAAGCGTCCACTTCCCCCGAGAAGTAATAAGAGAAGAATTTGTCATGTTACTTAATCCGCCGCATTAATTTGAAGAATGATTAATGATTGCTTCACAAATACACATCTCTTTATTGTAAATAAACAGAGGGCAGATTAATTCGTCCCCGGAAGGGCCCAATGTTATATGACAACAATAAAGGAAATTTCAAATTGTACATTAATCATACGGTTTAACGTTACAAATTTGTCATGCCACGGTTGGCGGTGCGACGCGACGCCCGGCAATAATTAATGAACCCATCTTGAAATAAGTAATTATGGAATGGGTCATTTTTTTATCGTCATGTACGCGTTTGTCTACCCTGCAATACGGCTGCCAATGCCGCATCTTGTCTACGAAGCGTTCATTTACATAAACATACAATCAGAATAACAAAAGACGCTCTGATGAAAACTCATTGTCATAATTTTTCGCTGTCTGCGCGCCAGAATATTCTTGATATTAGTTGAAACATTGCGTATAATATACCCAATATGAATACCCTGCATAATTTGAAATATTGAGCATGAAAATTGCTTCAAAATCATTTAATTAAATTCATTGTTTTATTATCCACCACATTATTTAGGATTTTATGTTTAAATCGCTGTTGAAATAAATTTCTATTTAGCACTAATCAGAACCGATGTAATCTACTGATAGATTAAAATAGTAAATGAAATGACTGAATAAATATATAATTGCACTCGCGTCAGTAAATTGAATGATAGCTGACACGTTATTACGAAAAGTTAATGGAGTTTGTTCATTTTCCAATAAATATCTCCGATGTGTATTAATTATTAAGTGACTCAGGTTCGGGACTATACGTCAAGCCGAGAGCCAATTACCATCGAGAACATTAACCCTGCATGTTACGAATAAAACCCACTTTTTGTTATTACTTCATTTAAATTTATAATTTTTATATTGTGAATTCATGAGCCAGGAATTGCTTTTTGTTTCGCCTTAATCGCTATGTTTAATTTGATTGGTCAAAGAAAGTCGTTTATATTAATTAGATAAGAGAGGAAATTTTATGGATTATATTGAAATTGATACTTCTTTTTAAACAATATTAATGATGACTAGAATATGCTTTTAGTGGCATAAATACAAACAACGGCAAACATGCCAAAAAGTATTAGCATTTCAATTCTTCTTTGATTCACAAATCAAAAGAAAAGACTTCAGAGAGAGACTTTGTTGACTTATTTTGCCTTATAATAGTTGTCTAAATAAGATGAAGTATACCTTATTAAAAAGTTTTCTATTCCAAACGACCATAAACGAAGGATTATTTTCTCATAAATAAAGGAACAAATACATACTCATAATTGTCATATAAGACAAGGTATACAAATTACGTTAGCGCCAAAGCCAGGTTTTACTCAAACGCCGTGTCTGATGAAGGCATCCCGGCATCCCTGCGCTTAGGGTATAAGCTGACAGAAGGATTAAAGACGCGCGGCAGACTTACCTACCAACATTCACATTTGTAAGCGTTGTGTTGCAAACGCATTTACATTTAACCTAAGAAACATTTGTAATACCCAAGTTGTTAATACCTGTATTTTCTTTTACCGTAAATTAAGGGGAAAAGGAGTAGAGAATTGCCTTAACAGATGTTTTGATGTCTATAGTAATGTTTTGCCATTTCACTGATATGTTATAATGTAATCAACAGTGATCGGAATAGGTAGAGCTAAAGTTAAAGCAAGGAACAGAAACGAAAAGTGTTCCTTACGACTAAAAACTTTTTTCCGAGTATTTTTTTCTGAAACTCGGAAATGTCTCGGAATCAGTTAAGTACGTTTAATAATAATGTTATTTATTAATCAGTTCAGTAAAATAATTTAATTCATTTTTTCTTTTTTAACCCACTTTGACAACAAGGAGAACGTTCTCAAAAAGTTCTAAGAGTTTACGTTTAGTTCCAATAATTGTACAAAATGAATACATGGTATGAAAACATATAAATTGTTCTTTTTTTACCTTGTTCTAACTATTAAAGCTGGTATGAAAATTAAATTAGCTTCCGCACTTACTTACGGCGTTCAAACGAAGATAAGGAGATTACCTTTAATTGTTAAACCATAAAAATCGTACACTTTTTTTTTAAACAGAAACAGTAAATGAATTCGACAGTTGTTTTACTTTATTCATTTTAGTTGTACTTAAGTAATGTTCCGACATTCGGAACAAATATTCCGAAAATAAAAATTGTCATTGGGAAGTCTCCACTTTCGTTTCTGTTCCTTGAACTTTAGGCACATTAGCTCTACCTATTCCGATCTCTGGTAATCAGTCACAACGGCAGTTTTTTTTTGTAAATGACATCTCGCCGGTCAACCTAGGAGGTTGTCGTCTGCCTCCAATCAGGAGCTGGATCTTCTTTTTCTCCAGCAAGGGACAGGCTGGATCGAAACAACCAAACCGGCAGCGATTAGAGACGTCGTTTTATAATATTCATGTAAGCGCAATTAGCGCTAAGTGCTGTTGCGACTGTCACAGCATTGGCAGAATAATTAACACGGGCCTTTGCAGTTTCTATGGCAACTCGTGTTCGAATCATTCTGTATCCGCATAGCCGAGCGTCAAGTTGTTGAGTCATTTGATTTTGCCACCGACGTGCCAGCGACACGAAGAAGAAGAAGAAGCCACCGACCGAATCAACCCAATCCGTGTGAACATGATTGTGTGCAGCACGGGAACACCCAAACACTCCGAAATATTTTATTCCGAATTTTGATGTTCCGATTTTCAAAAGCCCGAATTTTATAATACCTAAGAATTATATTGTCTATTATTAAAAATCTCGAAATTTATTTTACCGAAAGTCGTAAATGCGATTTGTTAGATTTCCGATTTTCATACGTTCGAAGAATCAAATGCTCGAAGGATTCTCAGTACGAAAAACGACATTCCGATTTTCAATACGTCAATAGGTTAGGTTAGAACTGTGACTATTAAATCATTAGTTTATTAATTCTACCTCCTATTATTTCGGAATTGTATTAATCGGTATTTTAATAATCGGAATTCGTATTTTTGATGTTTCGAATTATCATTAAGTCGGACTTTTTGCTATTTAATCTATTGAAACTCGGTATTTTGAGAATAGTAATTTTAAACGTTAGGAATATTGAAATTTAGGAATTATAAAAATAGGAGTAATGATAAGTCGGAGTTGTTATATTCGGAATTTCGAACCATTCGCAATTATGAAAATCGGTATTTTGAAATTATTATTTGTAACTGTCGGAATAAAGTTTTTCGTATTTATGTAGTGTACCCGTGCAGCACTCCTATGCGTAACAGGTGATCTCCAATGAGAGAGAATCTTGGTTTGATGTTTAGTGTTGACAATACAGTTTCTAGCAGCAGCTGAGGTGCAGTCATGCTCCAATCATGAATGGGCTGGCCACAGGCTACTAAGTCCACAGCTTTGTCCAACAAGTCGCAAAAAAAAGCTAACGAGTTTTAGATATTAGAGATGTGTTTCTTGTTTATATGTTGGTTATTTTCTCTAGATATAAAATAATATTGATATGACGTTTCGAAGCCTGTTAATTTTTTGAGTTAAAACGTGGTAGGTAAACTCCACCAGCGTTTATGAATAAACTCCATGAAATGATTTTTTTAATGGGGTCGCAGGGAAGTACAACTTTATAGGGCTTGTTATTTTGAATGATTTATTTTGTAAACCATTTTAGTCAGTTTCAAGGAAAAACATATCAGGTAAGTACTACTTTGAAGTTACATTAGTCAATGGCCTTACCATCAAAATGCGAATACGATTCTCATTGTATTATGTAATAAAATCTCGTACATATGAGTCTTAATACAACAAAAGACCAGAATATAATCCCTTCATACAATCCCACAACGAAATCCATATCATCTCACCCGCCTGTACGTGAAACGTCACATTATTGTAAAACATAAATCCTCTAAACACGAATTACGCATTACGTCATCAGATAAGACATACCTCCGGTTGAATATTAAAACCCTTCACAATGTTCCGAAGCTCACAACTGCTAATTATGTTGGGTATTGTTGGATTTTGATCTTTATTACAATGTTTTAAGGGTCATAGGGGTTGCGTATGTAAATTCTTCATGCGAAACGAAAGCTCGCGACATAATTGCGACTGTACCCGGAAGTTAATTGCGTGTTCGTTGTCAAGCCGCGGGTTGGGATGATTCAAGCGTTGGATGATAGAAATAAGGAGATAAGACGGAGAGGCTTTACATACATACGTAATTATGTATCCCGAATGGTTGCGGGATGAGATAAAAATGTATTGTCGCTGAAACCGCTGAATTGATAAAGCCCCAACTTTGTCAATTCAGTGAAAATCATTATACTTACATAAAATGTCTTTATCTTTTAAATAAAGGAATGGTGCTGTTAGTCTGATTTTCCCAACATATTTGAAATTGTGTGTGTTTGTATGTTATCAGAAAGATTTTTTAGAAAATTGCCTATCCTTTGCTATATCTATCTAGAAACTTTTCACTGGTAATTTAAAAAATAAAATCCATACATTTAGATCGTATTGTAGTATTGTGGGAAACAGCATTTTTTTTTAAATTCCGATAAAAAATAGGCGTTTCAAAATGATGTACTGATACTAATATGCGGTAACCATTTTAGCGCCGGTGTTCCTTTCACCTTGTATATTTGAACAATTTGTATGTTCGACGTCAAAGAAGTGTGTGATCGTTTTGATCTTTCACTTTTTTTTTTTTCGGCTGGGAAATCATCAAATAACCCCTCCCGCTCTGGGCTGAGCAGGAGCAGTGTCAGGACTGACTAAAACCCATCCTTTGCCATTTGTGTTCCAGGGCCGCGGTATCTCTTTCGAACAGTCCCACAACCCTGGCAGGCCTGTCGTCATAAGACGGACGGACGAGCTAGCCCATAGCTCACCGTCCACAGGCCCGCGGCGGATGAGAAGTGAGGCTCTCTGATCTTTCACTTGGATGTGTTTTCCTCTATTTAATGTTTTATAAGCTAGAACATCCTCCGTGTTCTGTCCTCATAGTTCATAACAGACGCTTCCTACGCAGAACGGAAGTTGGCAGATAGGTACTTAGTTATTTAATCCATTAATATTTACATGCCAAGTTTGCTTTAAACATTCACTTTGTATCCTGTTTCTTGAAAGATGTAGATTTCATATGAAAATATAACTTGCATTAAGGTTAAGTTGGCAAAGAAATGTTTGCTTTTTAGGAAAATAGCATGGCGAATGGCAAAAAACAGAACCCTTATAGATTCGCCATGTCTGTCTGTCTGTCGGTCTGCCTGTCTGTCTATCTGTCTGTCCGTGTATATCACTTCCAAAGTGGTAAAATGTGCCCCCCTCTAATTTCTAAAGTAAGTGAAAAATTCTGAAAAAAATGTAGGATTGTAGAACGTAAATAAAACTTTCAACCAGAATTGGTTTGAATAAGATTTGATGTTTATTTTTTGAGATATGGGACTTTTTCATCAAACTGCAGCAACCACTTTGTTTTTCATTAACATACTATGAAAAAAAAAATTAGCTTTGTTGTTGAATGTAAAACAATACAATAGGTATATTAATGAGCCTACAAAATATTTTTAATATATTGTTTAGTGCTACGGAACCCTGTGTGCGTGTGAGTACGAATCGCACTTGGCTGGTTTTTTTATTAAACGTGTAACTGTCAACATTAAATTATAATAATGTTCTTAGCTGCTGTGTGCCCATAACACGCTAATTAAGTATAAAACAGCAAACTAAGAAATTAGTACACAAGTGGAAGTATAAAAGTGTGGCCGGTGACTGAAAAGTAGTATGGATAAAATCAAATGTCGTGAGGAAAGTTTTGAGTACGAATGTAGATGGGAATAAGAGTAGAGAAAGACCAAAGAAACGATGGATGGGCTGTGTGGAGGATGACATGGCTTGAAAAGCGGCGTCTGATGTGATGACGAGTAATACACAAGTATGAAGTAGGAAATCAGGATGGCAACAAATCGTTTATTTTTTTAAATTAAAGTTCGCTAGTATATTCTGAAAAAGCTAGCAGTTTCGTCACAACGTTAATGTTTTCTGAATTGTTTGTCTTTTTATTTTAGTATATCCGTGTAAATGTCTATTTACTTATATATATATTGATATATATTTATATTATCTTGATATTATTTATAGTATTTAATATATCCTTGTAGTTTATCTTAGTATTAAATTTAAAAATTGGAGATATATGCAGAGACAAATAGTGGTAGGTGTAGGTACAACACCTACCACTATTTGTCTCTGCATCACCCAAAGGTTGACTGGTAGAAAATGCCTATGGCATTAAGTCCGCCTCTGTACTTTTTGCTTGAAGTGTTAAATAAATAAACTAGTATGTAAGAAGAAGACATATGCTGCACTGACCCCAAATACATTGGGATAAGGGTAGGAAAATGATAATGATGTAACCAAGAGATATTTCCCAACAACTTGTTCTGAGAGTGTTCTACTATTATTCAAGGCTGCAATGGCCCATAGATATATACCATTTATAAGCTGACGTAATTATATAAAGTAAAAACAAAACTTATGTTGATAAATAAGACTTATAATTATGTTAGTAGCTCTTCACTTGTTCACACTTCATATGTGCGGGCTGACCAGTGGAACTTGTCCGCGGAAGCAACGGAACATCAAATCCTGCGGCCAAAAGTCCTCCTCCATCACCATGGGCCGATAACAATTCGGCCCTCGCACCACGAACGCCTTGAAGTTGACGTTGCGACGCGAATCCAGTAACTGCACCCTCGGTGTGTACCTCGTCTTTTGGCGCACGTACTCCACGATGTCCTCCGCTTTAGTGGTGTAATCTGTATTGTAAGCGGGAAATGTATACCGTAGGCGTATTTGGCGGCACGCAGGCTCCCTTCAGGGTCCGCAGGAACCAACAACTAACTAAAACAACTTTTAAGTAAAGCCAACTTCAAGTAAACCTGAACCACCCACTTTTAACTAACTGCAATACAATACTCTAATCCAAGCACGCTAAATCAAGGTGTATCCGCATTTCGGAGTTAACCCGTTGCATACCGGCTGATGTAAATGAGACATTCAACGTAACCCTATTCCCATCGCCGTCTGGCACTATCGACGCGACTCTAAATCGATTGACTATCAAATTAAAGTGCTGCCTGATGTAATTTATTAACTTAAGTAAAGATTTTAGAACATTTTGTTGTTATGTTTAGACTATATATGTTAGTGTATTGTTTACCTAACGCAGTGGCAGCATTCATACACATATCAGTTGATACCCAGCATTATATGTGTGTACATACCAGCCGAATGATAGTGGCCAAATACGTCTTCGAACCCTTTCCTGAAAAGCTGGTCGATACAAAAATAAACTAACACTTTTTTTTTGGTGGGAAATCTCCAAATGACTCCTCACGCTCTGGGCGGAGCAGGAGGGAGTGTCAAACTTTTACTGACTAAAACCCATCCATGTTCCTTCTTGGCTCTTTGTGTTCCAGGGCTGCGGTATCTCTTTCGAACAGTCACACAGCCCCGAAATAAACTAACACTATCATTGCGTTAATTATAGATTAACTAAGATAAAATTCGCTCAAAAAAACCAGACATTTACCATAAGATTTCATAAAATACTAAATTCTAAATCGACTTCCAGCAACCCGGGGTCAATCATGTATATATCAGACAGCTGAGGTGTTCTCTAAAATCAATGAAGCTCGCTGAACACGTAACGGTCTAGCAGAGAGGATTATCTTTGAAAAAAATCTGAAATGGCTGGGCTTATCTCAGATTTTTGTCTGTAAACGCACCAAGCAGGATCTGAAAGTCCTTAATGTACGGCAATGCTTTTCTTAATAAAAGAAACACATGCATTTTTTTATATAATTTTTACTCAGTGCAATGTTTAACGTTATATTTCAAATTGATGTTAATGTATCATCATCATCATCATTTCAGCTGAAAGTCGTCCACTGCTGGACATAGGCCTCGCCAAGTGTCGTCACATTGACCGGTCCCGTGAGACTCGCATCCAGCGGATCCCCGCAACCTTCACCAGGTCATCGGTCCACCTAGTAGGAGGCCTCCCAACGCAACGTCTTCTGGTTTGCGGTCGCCACTCCAGAACTTTTCAGCCCCATCGGCCATCCGATCTGCTAGCAATGTGCCCTGCCCACTGCCACTTAAGTTTGGCGATTCTTCCGGCTACGTCGGTAACCTTGGTCCTCTTGCGGATGTCTTTTTTCTGATCCGATCACGCAAGGAAGCTCTGAGCATAGCCCTCTCCATTGCCTTTTGGGTGACTTTCAGCCTTCTGATGAGGCCCTGTTAATGAATATGAAGAAAGTAATGAATGTGAAAAATAAAACTCCCTTGAGTTTAATTAAATTTAATATTAAATGCGAAAAATACAAAATTAAAATTAGATTCAAGATAATTATAACTAATGCCATCATCAATTTAGATTTCGTTGCAGGCAAAAAAGTGTATCATAAATTTTTTAAATACAAAATTAAGGCCTTATTATGCAACACAGGTTCATTAATATTGAAATGGATGTAAAAGTTTTCAAATGGAAATCCTCGTGCCCTTTTCTTTTCAAATGTTTAATGGATCCCACTCTCTTCATACTCGCATAATTTCAAGAATTTTGCTGAACCATTTTTAACATACTTTTACTTGAAATATTATGAAAGAATTCTGGCAAAATTTGAGTAGATTCTGTAGATACGTAATACGAAAATCCTCACGTAATTGCAAAACTTGCTAGCTCAGCGGCGTGATCAAATAAAGATTTCAAAAATAGTGTAAAATCAAAAAATATAAAACTGTCTTAATATGTGTAACTTTAAATATTATTCAGTGCCCCATCGATCCAGAATCTATTCCACGGTTTTATTTGATTCTGGTCAAAATGAATTAAAAATCGAAATCTTGGAAGCCCAAAGGATGTTGCGACCGTAGAATCATCAAAGTAGGCAGCGCAGCTTTGGGCATGATAGATATCCTTCTGTTGGCACCTCGGACTGAGCTTCTTGCACTCTCTTCAACTCTAGCACCAGGCATTATTGAGAAGCGTCTGTAATCAACACCCGATAAGATTAATTGGTGGGTAAGCACGAAATAGATAGGTAAGTACAGAAGGTCGGATCTACGGAACGAACCAAAACAGGCGTTTACTTTAAACGGTGAAGGGAAATATTGTGAAGAAACCGGCTTCTGCCTAACACATTGAGTAAAACAGACGGGTTGGTTGAAATCAGTAAGTCTTAGGACCACGTATAGAAAGACATGTGTCCTCCACCAACCCGCACTAGGTTCACGTGGTCCCGTCTCACAGATTCGAAGCATGTATCCTAGCAGCGCGCACAATATAGACTGAATTCTGTATGTGTGGCCACAGGCAATGTCAAAATATGTCAAATAAAAATGCCAGTCGCGAGTTGCACTCGCACTCACAGTACGTGAATCGTGTATGTGACCGTGCGTTTCGCTCGTTGTATTTAGCTAACCTTCTGTATCTATATATTTTGTGTCAAGAAGCTGTCACCCGCGAATTATGAGGCCGACTCATGGTAACCGAGAATAGTTCGTGTGTGTATTAAGCTGATAATTGTCAATTAGTGGTAAAGTCTGGGTCGGTGATTTAGTGGATAGATTTGGAGATCTGATTTGTATGTCTTAAGATTTAGCTAATGATGGATGACTGCACGTTTTAATGTACGTGTTACGTAGTAGTCACAGGATTACACCAACTGAATGTGCAGCTGCTGGGAGAGACAGACGAGATTACCATTTTGTTAATTAAAACCTCTATAAATACAGATTAAATAATAGTTTATAGAAATTAAAAAAATCGAAAACATGTTTTTTTCAAGTTTATCAGTCTGAAATAAAACCTTGAAAGGAGCTTGTACCTAGCGATGAAATGCTTTTATCAAAATGTACAAACATGATTGTCTTAAAAAATTTCGCGTAACATCCCACTTCCAAGTAGCGTGCTATTCAAAAGAAAATACACAAGTCGTTCTATTCGCACAGGATTTTAAAATGTACAGAATTATATTATAATGACCTGGATGCAGGTATGAGAGACATCCTTTTGAAGAGATGTCTTGCAGCAGATCTTAAGTCATCATCTTGCATCAAGCTGACCAGGTCCTTCTCACGTTTCTCCAGAGGAGCATCAGAGGCTAGTACTTCGCCTTCCAGTGATATGTTCACACACTGATAATTAAATTATGGTTAATTGATTTTGTATTTTATTGTTTTAGCGGAAGGTTCTTTATTATATTGTATTGCAACTTGAAAATTCATAGTTCTGATATAGGACGAAGCTGAAACAAAATTGTGCCTGTAATTGCATAGTCAAAACCGGAGTAAACCAATGTTAAGTTTGGTAACAGAAATAGAGTACCCGAATGTGTTTTCACGGTAGCGATATCCTTGTTTTTATTTCACTCACATTAGAAGCCGGTCGTCCACTGAACAAAGACAAAAAAGCTGACGTCCAGGGTCAAAAAGTCCACAAAATACACTTTTATATTTTAGTCAGTAAAGTGTTTCGTAAACAAAAATAGGGGCATGAAATTCAATGCACTGAAATTAGCTTGAAGCTTTAAAAATGTTAAGACTTTCCTTTTATTTTTTTATACTTTCGGATTTGCCCGGCTTAGGCCTGCCGTGTAGCACTTACCTTATCAAAAGCGAATTACGAGAGGATTTTAGGACTTTAGGCACCAACTTTATTTGTCCTTTTTCCTGTCTTTCAGATTTGTGGGTCCCTATTGATGTTCTTTTTAAGTCTAATTGGATGACCACGCCAGTCTTTTATTTAAAAAAAAGTCTAGACTATTGGCTTGTCTTAGAATCGATACAACGAATCTGCGTTACAAAACTATTCCCCAAACAATAAGTACTTTGATACGTCTACTACTCTCACTTCAAAATCACAAAGCATTATTATTGTGGTTTTAGTCTAGAAACCTTATTAAGCCCTGTAAACGTCCAGCAATATTCTCCCCGCAATGAAATTACTAAAGAATGTGATAGTACTTAAAGTTTTAAGGCGCTTACAGTGTCATAGAACTCGCCAACTTCATGGTAGCCGTAGGAGCGAGCCAACCCGGCTGCTTCCAGGAGAACCGCACGAGCTTCAGGTCGGTTGTTCTGCAGGAGATGGCAGCGAGCCAATAGGAATAGGGCGTTTAGAAGCCATGGACGCTGATTACTTGCTCGAGCCTCTGTTGAATTTAGAACTTATTAGTGGGATACT
The DNA here is from genome assembly GCA_947578425.1 of Eugnorisma glareosa. Classification (NCBI taxonomy): domain Eukaryota; kingdom Metazoa; phylum Arthropoda; class Insecta; order Lepidoptera; family Noctuidae; genus Eugnorisma; species Eugnorisma glareosa. The sequence continues at coordinate 10,627,977 of OX387963.1, forward strand.
AGGTCTATCTAGCGGTTTCATCCATCGCTCGGGTCCTAAGAGGTCGTAGCATGATGTTACTTATGTGTGCAAAATGTGGCTGGTAGTTCTAAAGATTAGCGCGTTCAATCAAATAAAAAACAAACTCTTCAGCTTTATTATATTATATGAAATACACTTATAATAGTAAAATCATAGTCTTTAACCGACTTTTGTTGTATTCCATGCTTACGTTTAAAAAATACGGCACTTCTAAATATTGCTTAACTATTTATTTTCACACAGGAATCTTCCATAATTATATTGGGAACTATTATGACCTAACTACGCTGCGTTCAGAGTCACAGTTTCATCGTGGAAACTGGGCATAGATGTATAGAACCCAAGCGGTCATAGGGATACCAACTTGTGTTGAAAAATGTAATGGCTAAAGGGATATACTTCGATATCAAAGCTTACAAATCAATTGAAAGTCACGGAGCGTCCTCTAAATTTGTACCCACTGCAGCCAGTATCGACTCAAAGAGACAAAGTTGTGACGGTCACCCTTACTTTGAATAATCAATGCTGTTCATGGATGTTACTGTCTGTGCGCTCAGAAATATTTTTGAATGATTGGATCAATTATTAAATTAAATGTTGTGTTTCTGTTTCCTTTTGTATATTCTCCATTATTAATCAAACAGTAAAAACCGCATTCTACCGACAGTTTCCGTCTGCTTCATATCAGTTATTAATGAAACTCTCATATACAATTCACAATGTATTAAAAATAAATAAATCTCTGTATTCTTGTGTGTATAACGTTGCGAAGTTTATTCATTACTTTAATGCTCTCAGTGTAGACCTGGGGTTTCGAGCTTGAGCTGCGTTTCAATTTACTTACTGTAGGCGAATGGGTTTCATGTATACTACTACGCTTCCCGTATTTTCAAACTCGTGTCTATGCTAACACGACTTTTGAATCTATGCAAAGTGAATTATCTAAAGAGAATAAAGAAAAAAACCAGCCAAGTGCGAGTCGGACTCGTGCATGAAGGGTTCCGTAGCATCGTAGTAGGAGAGCCCCTTTTAATTAATTGTTGTTAGAGCGGCAACAGAAATACACATTCTGTGAAAATCATCTGTCCTATTACGAATCATGAGATACAGCTCGCAGATAAACAGACGGACGGCCAGCGGAGGCTTAGTAATAGGATCGCATTGGTTACCCTTCGGGTACGGAACCCTAAGAAGACTGCAGGTACGGTCAGGGCCTTTAAGTCAATATTGTCGAACGAAGTCAAACAATTTAAGAATAAAAAGATATTCGTTCGACCGTGGGAGGCTAATTTATTTCCGTGAATCAACGACCCGTTCACTACCTATAAATTCGTGGGGGACGAGTATTTTAGTGCTAACGAAGTGATAAATTCCGTTCTACTGAAAGTGTCTCAACTTACCACTTTGGCATTTGGAGGCGTAGACTCTTGCTTTCAAAGGTTGCTTCGTGTCAACTTTGAGACGAGCAAGTTCATGCAACAAGTAACATCGTTCTGACGCTCGTGTGCTCATGGATAGTGAACGCTCCAGGGTGCGGATGCGAACCCTGACGACAAACTAGTATTAGATTCCACTTGGTAACAGCTCAATCTGAACCGGGACGACGATGCTTCACCAAACCTATTCTAATAGGTCCTTAAAGATAGACGTACGACGACTTACTCTGTACGGTTCATTGCCACACTAAGCCAGTTCACATTACCCAACAAACTTTGTTATTGGATTCTAGTTAGTTATGCTTTCGCACCATTGGTGTAACTGCTATGTGTAGCGTTCGAATGAGATGATAAACGCATAAATAAAAACTACAAAAATAAATTTAAAACATTGAATTTATTCAAAACCGTATTCAAAATACTTGATTTGATGGATTTTCACAGACAGCGAAAACAAAATAGTGTTGTCGCTTTTTTACAAAAATCGTAAGTTTGAAAAAGCAACTATAAATTGCACTAAGGATTATTTCGCCAATCCCTAGTAAGTATTATCCATGGAACCAATAAGTACTATTACAGAATTATCTTTCATGAGAATTATGTTGTTGATAAAATACGTTGCTATAATAAAAATACGTGCAAATATACCCACATTCGGAAAACCACATATTATTTTTGATGACAGGTTATCTAAAGGCATATAAAGGCAAAGATAAGCCACCTCGGGCATTAAATTACATAAAACGTTTGGGTGGGAATACCGCTAGCTAAGCTACGTCGCAGATAAAAGGTTGAATTAATTAAAGAAAGCTAGGTCAAGGCAAAGTTACGTCATACCTATTCAGTCTAGTTTCCATATGTTACGAATACGAGGGCCCTAGTGTGCTTTTATTTATAGAAGAGTGTTAGATTTCAAACTCGAGAAAATGTACGTATTAACTAATAGCTTTACATAAAACTAGCTGTTGCCCGCGGCTTCGCTCGCGTTTTCGTCGGAAATTATCCAAGTTGTAAATATAGAATATGGCATTCGGAGATAGTGTAGCTCTTCCTATTTACAAGTGAAGGAATTTTCAAAATCGGTTCTGTAGATCCTGAGATTACCCCCTACAACCTCAAAAACTTTACCTCTTCATAATATTAGTATCGATTAGTGTCACTGGACGTTGGATAGTACTGATAAATATCTGTTCGTTCTTGTAAAATGGATCTCATCGAAAAACTCAACACGCTTTCTCCTAGCTACGATAGCTTCCATTTAAACACCAAGTTCTTAACCGGAGGCTATTAAGACAACTGCAGATGTTAGTGGAATACTAAAATTACTTAGCGTCTCTTGGCGGCGCGGGCGGTCGCACTCGCAGCACGGAGTCACGGCTGGGCTCCCGGGACACCGACATCCCCAGCAGAATAAACGCCCTTCGCTCTCGATCCGACTCGCTCATACTTTCTCGAACACGTTTCTGAACATAAAATAAGAGAGATTTTTCACGGTCTACGTGACTTGGCAAACAAGCTCTATTAAACTTCCCAGCTTCCTAATGCCCATGGCTACACAATTTATAATAAAATACAGAAATGACCTACCTGGTCCAGGAAAGCGTTTCCAACTATTTCGTGCAGCTTTTGCAGGTATTTATCTTTTTCCGGTAATAAGCTGGCTGGCTTTCTTGTTATTTGTTCCATTCCGAACTCGGCTTGTTCTAAACACCTGGCGGTGTCTCGTTCTTCATAGATGGATTGAGTCGTCTGTATGAGGCGACGTGCGTCAGTCGCGTGTTGTGATTGCGTGCGTGTCAATTGCTCCTTACGTGCGCGTGCAAGGCGAGCACGGGCGGCCGCCTCTAGCGCACGAGCTGCGTACAGCGGTCTCCGCTCTCGTAAAACAGCCTGATACACATTAAATAAACGATCAAGACGTACAAAGCTCACATTAGAAAAAGCTGAATCATAACGCGTTCCAGGCTTTCAGACGACGTGACAGGCTTGCGCAATTTAAATGATAATATCTGTCTGAAAAAATGGACTAGACGAAAACACAGAGAGCACAAAAATTTTTCTTAAATAAAACTGGAATATAATACCCAGCAGTCGTGTTATATTTTGTTCCAAAAGCTGCCGTTGTTGTTCCATTAAACTACAGTTATGCCGCGAATTTAGTGAACACCGAATCAACTACAGGGTTAGATTTCAATCTGAACAAGTGCTATAAATTTCAATTTAGCTGACCGTTTATAAAGAATGGCGGCGTGCAGTGTTTTACGGGTCAACGGGTCAGAGGTTAATTTTATTAAGAGCGTTAACGTCGTACGGCATTTCATACAAACTTTCAAGTATTTTTTTTTCGAAATGACTGAACCGATTTTAATGAAACTTCATACGCATATGCAGGATACATCTGTCTAAAAAAATTGGAGAGACTTCTCTTTTAAAAAAAAAAACATTTTCAAAAGTTCTCGTTAAAAATTTTTAGACATTTGTATCCTGCGCGTATGAAGTTTCATTAAAATCGGTTCAGTCATTTCGAAAAAAATAGACTTGAAAGATTGTATGAAATGCCATACGACGATAACGCTCTTAAGTTAAGATAGTATAAGCGTACTTGTCGTTTCTCCACATCGGCGAGAGCTTTGTTGGCCAGTTCCTGCAACTTTTGCGATCCTTGTTTATTGGCAGAGACCAATCGTTCGTCCTTACATAAGGCAGTTAAGAAATATTTGTCATGTGCCATTCGCTCCAAATATTTCGAAGCCATTAAACGGGAGATTTGTTCGGCTCTCTGTTTTTCCGCGCGGGATATTTCTTGGACCTAGAATTACGGTTATTGCCAACATATTTTTTATGCCTCGTTGTAAACAAAGACGTATCTGCACTTTAGTAAACGAGATATAGACGTTCTTTACACGCGGAAGTAGTAAAGTAAATCTTTTGGCATATTTATTACCAACAGCACAATTTATTTTGACAGATGGCGTATTGTTGGTAGCCGCGTGAATTACTACACCGTGCTGAAAGTATTTCAACTTTTGCTGAGCCGAGTTGAATATTCTCGACAATCTCGCAGGTTTTAATTTTTTCATATTTACTTTTAAACGCTACAACGCAAGTACACAACAATAGCAACCACCATTTATCATACTAAATATCCTCAACCGAGTAGTTTGTCGTACTTTGGTCATTAAATTCATAGCAGCCAGCTGTTATAAAATATGGGCAAAGTTTCGAACCTGTTGTTCCTTTTGCGGTTGCATCCTTCCATGGTGCACCGGACTTTTAGGAACATCTCCGTCTATGGACTCCCTCTTAATCTCCACGTTGTTAAGCAACGAAACAGCTGTTTGCAACACTTTGCTGGCCGTCTTCCCGGCACATTCTCGTACCTAATAACATTTGCAGTAATTTAGAGAGCGTTGTAACTTCATCTTAAGAGGGCCCTTCCCGATCCGTCTATCGTCAACGTGAGTATGGTCGAAAAGCTTGTTGTTTCATCCAGAGCCACAGCGGCGATTTTCTTTCGATTTCCCCGACTTACCCCGCCCCGACCAACAATTCGTCCAATTATTGATGGTTCCGTACAATTCGTCTCCCGCGCACCTCATACCGCCTAACGCGATGACAGTTTAATGAAAAATAGTGTTCAAAAATTTCCTAAACTTGTTCCAGGAAATACGTGTTTTCGAATAAGTCTTACAAGTGTGTGAAATAAATATTTGTCATTAAGAATCTCCATTACGTGTGCAAGGTTTCTATCGAGATGTTTTCTTTACTTTTATAGTTTACAAGTACATTATGAACAGCCAAAGTTCAATTAAAATTTGTGCAAAACAGCAATTTTTTGAGGCTTATACTGAATTTGTTTCTACAATTTTTTATTTTTTGCTACCATAGAAACCTAGATATAGTGCTCAAAATACCTATAAGTTCAAAAAAATGAAAGATAGATGTGTAACAACTGCATAATCACGTACGAGCGTTTGTATGAAAAGTATGATGGGTTGGTCGCTCTTAAATTGTGTCGTGTCATGACCTAAATGATAGAGGCGGCACGCTTTAAGTTAGTTACTGTAACAGATATACTGAGTAGAAGACGCTTGAAATTATTTAGGGAACGACCCTATTGTCATCCACCGAGCACATATTTTCCAGACTCAAAAACCTTTGCCAAATAAAGAAAAATAGAGTTTTCTTTTATTCATCTTCGTACCTCTTTATTTGCATTGAGGTAGATCGTTACCAGCCTTTCTGAGTAGTCATAACTCCGTCCCAAAAAAAGCTTTAACCTGTGAAAAGAGCAGGCAGCGCGGTAAACTTATTACTTTCTTTTCTTTTTTAGAAAAAAAAAAATCCGTCACTACGCTTTGGTAAGAAAACATTCCATTAGAAGATAGCTGAATAGCGTGAAAAGTTGGTTTATTTTTTAGACGGCCCTAAGCGACTCTCTTGGCCGTTTCTGAAAACAAATTGAAAGCGGGACGCCTCTAGATTATTTTATCAGACGATTTAAAATTGGAATTCGGAATGCTTTAACTAAACGGTCTGCTGATTTAAATTTTAGATTTCTAGATCAAATATTTGACTGTTATATTAGAATCGTACATGCCCGGATGGTGACAAAATTCAAAGATCACAGATTCAAATTATAAATATACCTCAGACTGTATCTTAGGTAAGTTTGTATAGTCGTCTACGCTGAGTTCAAGAAACTGGCAGTAGTACCTATTGTATTACCAGTTTCCAAGAAGTCAACGGTAGAAACCTCTAGGTTCTGCATTAATTGATTCAGAAACTGGATGCTGGATGCAGAAAGTTTCCGATAACTGTCTTAGTCTAACAGTTCTGCTAAAGCTAAACAGCTTTCTTACAGTTATTCAGATATTGAAAAATAAGCTTCACAATTTTCTCTAAAGAAGTGCAGACGTTGAACGAATTCGATCTAACAAAATTAAAATATAACTGAAGAAACTTAATAAATGGAATTACCGTTTCTTCAGCACATCGCGCGCATTCTGCGAAATCCGGTGGGAATCGCCTCATACGCTGACCCCGATGCGCCAGGACTAAGGACCGTTCGAACGCACATTTTTCGTATTCCGTCTGCGCGCGAATTTGGAGGGCCCTTGAATTTTTAGGTTCCAATGCTGGAAAGAAAATTGGATATTAAAATTGGGAGACTGTAAATCAAACAAGCAACAATCAGTGATCAGTTTATTTGAGTTGTTCCCACTACTGTTATAGTTATAAGTATTTCTTTAAAACAAAAGCCAATAAAGACACATAACGAAGCCATGAACCAAGCATTGTGTAAGAACATCAAACTAAGGTATATAACTATACGCAAAAATTATTGCTGGGAAACGACTTTTGGTTTGAATAGCGTACTATTCAATCCATCCATCGCCGGGGAGTGGTTTAAAGTAAAGCTCTAACATACAAAGAAATATTTAAAAAAAAACTTGTGAAAAAGTTGGAACTTTGACCCCCAATATCTCCGTAACTATAAGGTTCCCAGGTGTGGTCTAGAAAAAAAACACGTGCCTTTCGGCTTCGTTGAGGGTCTTGGTACACCCCTGATATAAAACATCATGATTGTTTTTTCGTATTTTATCATACCGTTCATCTGATTGCGATAAAACTTTGTCAAGTTATTGCTTGCACAAGCGTATTTATTAAAATTACGCGGGCGAAGCCTTAGTTTCTAGCTATATGTTTCCAGACCTACATCGGGCAAAATCTTTGCCTTAAAACTTTTAAGTGCGAATTTTACATAAAATTTATTGGCCGTTATTTGCACTAACTGTTAATACAGGAAGATAGTAAATGTGTAGTATATACCCGCCGCTTGTGCCGCGTCTGCTAAAGCGCCGGAGTAACGCGTTGATTTCGCCCGAACCAAACTTCGCCCGAGCAACGACCGAACATCAGATGGCTGTAAATAAAAAATGCAATTACGTTCATGACTTTAGCTACACTCGTTCACGACCTCGGACGATACGATCAACGTACTACGTCAAGCTACACCCACGTGCGTTAATTATTTCGTTCGCGTCGGTACCATCGCATTGCAAGTGACGCCACGATAACTCGTAATATGCAAACCGCTAAAAGGAGTAATTACGAATAACATCTTTGAGTGGTTTCTTGGCAGTTGGTGTAGCAACACGTATGTCGGTCGTGCGTGTAGCTCATAGACATGTGATTAATGTGACACATTTTGTGCGACAGGTAGCGCGAAGAAAACTTTTGAATGAAGTTATTAAGAACATGCCACAAGTCACAACGACGCGTGACTTGACGCGACGTGACGAGACTTGCGGAGCTACAAATGAACCGTACATTCATGCAAAGGCAAAAAGACGCGCGCGCGGGTTTCTCAACGCAAATCATATCGCGAGTCGTATCGGCCGAGACCGTGAATTGAGCCTTAGCCGCTATCAAGCTGGAGTAGGGGTTTTAACGTCAAAAACATGTTTAAATATGTACCTATGTTTTATATGCGGATGAACGCATTAACTGACGGATATTAGATGGCTGTAGTCTTCCGCTTTTGTATAATTCTATATACGGGAGGTTTTTTTCGGAAAGTACATTACCTAAAGATTTGAATTAAGCTAATCAAAATTTTGAACTAACCTCGATGTATCGTTGTGCTTTATGTAGGGCTTAGATAGTCATGTAAGCCCTATGTGATAGAAGCGATTCTATGATGACAATTATAAGAGTGTGTTTTGAAACAAGTACATTGAACAACAATCACTGTTCTGATTAAACACTGTTTTAAGATTATCCGGTTTAAAACTAAAGTTATATTAAAATAATTAATAATCACAGAACATATTCCGTAAGTGACAGCACTTACGGAATATCTTCTGTGATTATTAATTATTTTAATATCGGGAGCTCAACATACTAAATAATCACGGAAGATATCCCGTAAGTGACGGTATATGTTTAACATGATTAAGTATTTATAAAAAAAAGGAATTGTTAAAAATAATTTAGTAAAATTATGCAATTAGCACCCAAATTATACGTACATTTTTTAATATTTGTGTCTAATTCAACAAACGCTTCCGACTTCAAACAAAGGAAATGTCAAACCACTTTAGGGCGATTCTATTTAGAAAATTAAAATCATTACTTACTAAATTCAATATTTACTATTTCACAAAAATTACCTTTCTCACACTTGCTGCATATAATTATGTATAAATATTTGCATATGATAGGTATTATATAGTAGTATGCTTTAGTTGTGACCGGGTATTTAAGAGCAAATTCGGTCTGGCCAGTCATATTATTATTGCTACGACGAAAACCATTGTTGAAATTGCGACAAAGCTACATGAGGCTTTTTTTTATTTTAAATACATAGATAAAAAATAGTAAAGACGGCGGAGTTCTCGCCAACAAAAAATAAAAAAGGGACGTGGAGCTTGGCAGAAGCAAAGAGAGGCCTATTCCCAGCAAAGCAAGTCAAGCTGTGGATGATAATGCTGAAAATGTAAAATTGAAATAATCCCAGTCTCCAACATTTCGTTATGACCCAGAAGTCATGGCTTCTCCATGTCATGTACGGGTTTGTAAGTTTAAAGCCATGCAAGTACTAATGTAACTAACCAAGTTAATCTTGGACATCACTGACTATGAGTGAAGGAAAACATCGTGAGGAAACCTGGATTTATAAATTAATATAAGTCTGAAATCGCCAACCTATCATAAACGAGTGTGATAATCGATGCTTGGCCTTCTTTCTATAAGAAGACATATTTGCCCAGCAGTGGGACTGTCATTTTATTTTAGTCATAGCTTGTTTTTTGGGCTTTCCAAAGAATGACCCTCCAGCATTAGTGACTTCATGGGAAATGGACAGGTGGCGGCACCTGTCGTCGGCACAATAGACGCAGCACGACGAGTGTTTAACCAATCAACGAGGCTGATTGCTTCGCTCTATTTGACGTCCATTAACTGACTTTGTTTATTTCACAGAGGGCCCCCTTTTACTGCAGTAATTGTATTTTTGATAAGATCATTGTTTTACTGCCTCGTTGGTCGAGTGGTTGCAAGTGCAACTGCTTGCGATTCGAGGGTCGGGCCAAGTGTTATTGTATTTTTCCTTTTAGAAATTTCTCAGTAACAGCCACGGAGTCTGGATTTGTGTCCAGTTGATAGCAATAGGCTCGCCCCCTATTACATAGGACCCAAAACATTACTGGAAAAATGTGGGTGTTATTACGAGTAGGTACACAACCCTTCGGAGATCACAGACGTGATATTATCTTTATGTATCATTGTTTTAAACCGAATGCACTGTTTAAAATAGTTGTGTGCTTTTTAGTGCCCCAGAGTGTATCAGAAAAATTCAGTTTATATAAACTACTACGTGCATTACAAACATCATTGTAAAATAAGACACCTATTTGTAAAAACTAAGAAACTTGGTGTTCTTAGAAACTTTAAAACTCAGATTTGTTCTCTAAACGAGACGGTGCACGCTGGCGCACTCGCGTTTGCAGTCCAATTCAAAGGTAGAGGTACAGTTTGTTTGTTGGCTCGTTTGACATTTACTTCTTTACAAGCAGTGATAGCATAGTGGTGTGACAGTCGGATTGCTAAGTCATAAGTCTCGAGTTCGAACCCAAGGCGACGCACCTTCGATTTTGCGGATTCATGTGCGTATTGTATAACTATCACTTGCTGCGGTGAAGGGAAAAATTGTGAGGAAACCAGCATGCCTGAGAGATATTTCTCGACGGCATGTAAAGCCAAGTCAAGAGGCATATGGGCGGCCTTAGGCCCTTCCCCGTCCGTCTGTCGTCAACGCGAGCATGGTCGAAAAGCTTGTTGTTTCATCCAGAGCCTCAGCGATTTTCTTTCAATTCCCTGGTCTTACCCCACCCCGACCCCACATATCTCGCCTCCCGCGCACCTTATACCGCCTAACGCGATGACATTGAACGAAAAATTGTGTTCGAAAATTTCTTAAACTTGATCCAGGAAATACGTGTTTTTGAATAAGTCTTACAAGTGTGTGAAATAAATATTTGTCATTAAGAATCTCCATTACATGTGTAAGGTTTCTATCGAGATATTTTCTTTACTTTTACAGTTTATGAGTACATTATGAACGGCCAAAGTTCAGTTAAAATTTGTGCAAAACTGCAATTTTTGGAGGCTTATACTGAAGTTGTTTCTACAATTTTTTATTTTTTACTACCATAGAACCCTAGATATAGTGCACAAAATACCAATTAGTTCAAAAAATCAAAGATAGATGTGTAACAACTGCATAATCACTTACGAGCGTTTGTATGAAAACTATGACGGGTTGGCCGCTCTTAAAAACTCTGACACCAGGTTAGGCACTAACCACACGATAAAGAAAGAAGACTATAAATGATTATTTTGTAGTAATGAAACAACATAATATGACGTAAGAAACTTTTTAGAATAACAAAAGTAGCTTTATCAACATAAAACCGCAATCTAGTCACGCAGAAGTAAAATATAGACGAGAGAATCGCTCTTAAGTTTGAGTTAAAACTTGGAGTTATCCAAGCAAACATTATCAACGGTTTTGGTGCGTCTAATTGCATGTTTACTGGATGGAAATAGAATCTCAAGTTGTTTGTTTTTAACTCACATTCCATCGGAGAGCTTCGTTGTACGCTTGTGTGGAGTTCTCGAAGAGCTCCAACCGTTGTAAGTAATTGCTGGAAAAACAAGTCGGTTAGAAATAATAGAATAGGATTGCGATTGTTTTGAAGTATATTAAATCAATACGGAATGAACGTGCGTGGGAAAATTGGATGTATTATTTGTTTGGTAAGGTGTATTTCTTAATGATGCTTTTATAAATTAACTAGCTTATGTTCAGGGCACCCATTTTCATCATATGAACCATCATTGCTTTGCCTTTCTTGGGCAGTCAACAAACTGTATAGTTTCCGGATTGTGGGTGCGTTTATAGACATTACCGAGACATGTATTGGATACCCAGAAAACCTTTCTACTTATTCTAGTTTTGCAAAGGGGTTGGAATTTTTTTATACGGAACGTGCCTGGCGAACTTCCGCTTTTTTATTGCATTTTTAAAATAACTGCCACGCATTAAACCTGTATTTATCAATAGCTTATATCAGTAAAAACAAGGTTTGAGCGAAAAATTCTTCTAAAAGAATTCGAATAGTTTCCGTGATAAAAGCTATCAAAGTTAGAATCTTTACATTGGTAACAGTACAACTTCGTTTTTATTAACCACTAGTAAAATCTGCATCAATCATTATCTGGCATCTAAATAAACAAGCATTGGATTCGACAATATATATTCATGGAAACTTGACGCTCTAGAAGATTTTCTCTCATACAAAGCTTGTTTTTATTGATGCCAGCGATTGATTAATACAGGTTTAATGCGTACAGTCAGTTTACTCAAAGTTTCAAAGCAGGTTTTTTAAATAAAGACTTTTTAGATAATTATCGTTAGTTACAAATCAAGTATCTTGACTTGGCTCGCGAGGTTGTCGACATGTGGAATGTGGACTCAGCGATCATTGTGCCGATAGTCGTATCAGCCCATGGCTTAATTGCCAAGAGCCTCGATGAATACCTGAGGAGGCTCTCGTTAGGCAGCTGGATCAAGGGTTTGATTCAGAAAGCGGTACTCCTGGACACGGCTCGTATTGTTAGGAGGTTCCTCTCTCTGGAGCCCTGACCGCCGGTAGCTTGGACCCTGTTCCCGATACCGGTGGGCAACAATTTTTTATATTTTTAAATGTTTTTATAAGAAATATTTAAAAATGTAAATAATTTGTATAAAAGTTAAATAAAGGAAATAATAAAAATACTTAATATCGCTGGACATAACACACAGCGCCATCTAGGTGCCACACTAAGCAACGAGGCTTGTGTCGTGGACACCAGATAGTTGATAGATACTTAGATACTTTTTGTTTGTAAATACATACTTATTATACATATAAACATCCATGACTCGGAAACAAATGTCCATGCTCATCACACAAACATGTGCTCCTACCGGGATTCGAACCCGGGACCCTAAGAACGTAAGGCAGCCTCACTACCGTATGCGAAGTATGACGAAGTCGTTTGATCGGCAGCGCGCGCCCGTGGTGGGAGCGAGACAAAAAAAAACGCCTTCATTCTGTATTTATGCATTTTTTTTAGCCTGCACACATACTTGTATATTTTTTGTAGTGTTTATTATATTTCTAGGTAGCTGTTTTATTATTATAACCCAAGTACTGTTTATTTTATTTTCTTATTCATGTAAAATTTATTTATGCTGTTTTGGCTTCCGTACGTTTTTTCACGGGTGACCACTGAAAACCAGCGCTGTGCTGTGGGCCCCCCATAGCACAGCATCATGCTGAGTGGTAACCTGTTAATTTATGCTTTGTATGTTTATTGTCATTTTTTTTGTTTTTTATCATTTTGTATGATGCACGTCATGTCCCTGCGACGAATAAATATTTTTTTCTTTATTTCTTTCCTACCGCTGCGCCATTCGGGTCGTCAAACTTCGGGTCGTCGTACCTAACATACTGAAAAACAAAATAAAAAAGTGGCGAAGATAAGCAGGCCAAATAAATCAAAACCCATTTAAAGATTTGTTCCTTCTTGTCGTTTCGAGCACACATCATCATTCTTTTGCCCTTATCCCAATTCATTTGGGGTATAAAGGAGCACACAATTTATTCGAAATTAAAAAATGACATCAAATAAAAAATAAAACCATTAAGTCAATATACTGAACACACTGAACACATTATAGCTACTAGCTTCATATAACTATCAACTTAGCTCATTAAAGCGCGCTGCGGTTTTATAAACTTTCAACACACCATATTTTACGCCAAATTTTAGCTAAAACAGTGATTTGGCATTCATTCTAACCCTACTACTTTGATGCCATTAGAGGTTATATGTACGGTGGTTATAAGCGCAATAAGTATCTATGTCAGTTCTGTCCAAAACCACAGGGCGTTAACGTTGGAGCATGAGGCTAGTGCTATGTACAGGCCATTAATTTAGAGCACTGTATTTGCAGGATGCCCACAAATAGCTGTTTAGGTCATCCACAAACTAGGTATGTATTATTCTAGACTTCTTGCTTGGGCACGGCTTTCAGTCGAAACTGGTGCGATGCTTTAATAAGACTTATTGTTAGACGTTCAGAGTTCTGACTTCCCGCTATGTCTGTCAAGGATCAAAAATAACAGCCGGAACCAATAGCTAAACTTTCTTTCTGTGGCGAGGAGTAATCTCGATATGTTGTTACCCATCCTCTAATCGACCTCGGCAGCGTAGCTTAACTTTTAACATCGACCCATGCCACTGTTATTATTTAGCCGCAAGTCCCTCCCATGAATCTCTTATACCAAATCGCAATAAAAGTAACAAAAAGAAAATACCTTCGGGATCTTTTTTTAATTAACTGGGTACTAAATGGAGTAATCAATCATTGTCTGCGCAATATAACGTGAAATGGCAGGTGAGGGTTTTAGTGGCCTCGTGGATACCAGGACAGATAATAAGGTCGATCAATGACACTCTATGACTTCATTTTATGAGGGGTCCCTGATCACTCTATCGTGGGACGTTCAAGTTGAGCCCTTGTTTCTATACGACTGAACAGAAATACGTGTTATGAACTGGGTGTATCTCGTAACATATCATTTGTGAATGATTGCGTCGTTGAATGATGCTCAAACGTGCTATAATAAAAAATAAGGAACATAAAACGTTCTGTTTTTGCGCAAACTATTTTAACCCAAACACCTGCTGTTTCATATTATATCGCGTCGCATCGTCACACACCAGCAGATGGTGAAGTAAATCACGAAAATAAACAACAGTCTCGAATAAACAATTTGTCACTACATTCCAAAGTGTGGAACTTTAGCTTTGTTTGTTTAACATACCCTCTTTCTCGGAACACGTTCACCGCGTTACATATGGGTCTCTCTTCCGGCTCTAATTTCCCCTTCATGCTTCTCAAATTCCCCTTTATCACATCTAAGATATACACACCCGCACGTCATAACTACACTGACTGTTTTTCGTCGCAACGTTCCGAATTCTCAAATAAATCTAGGTGACCTCGATTCCCTCAAGTATATAAAATTTGGGGTTGGCGACGACGATCCCGAATTATGATATTCATGGAATTAAAATTTAGTATCTGTTATTATCTTTACGACAGAATTTATGAGGGATAAAAATGAGGTTAAACCCGAATGGTTTCTGGAACCAGTAAGAATAAAATATTAATTTCTAATACTTAAAATGAAACTGCACTTTCGGGAGGCAATAACTCTGTATTATTTAAATGCAAGGATGACCTTCGTTTCCTAATAGCATCATTAAATCAATTATTTAAATCTGCTCTCGGTGTGTGTTTTCAATGAACGAAATTACATGATTGACAACAGCACATTAGTTGATTTGTCATTAAATAAATAAAATAGTGTTCTAAAATTAGTGATATCTGCTTTTGTTAGTTTTAAACACTTCGCAAAAAAGTGTAACACTGTAAACAGAAGTAGAAAAATGTTTCGAAAAAAATACGGTGTCATGTTTTCTTTACAATTCCTCTGTTTAACACAAAAGAGGTGTAGATAAGAAAGTGCCAGTTACACTGGCAAATGTACAAACATCAATCTAAAGCCTTTCCTGAAAACGAACCGTTCACAGACAAATGTAAAGTTTTATTGTTATTTCATCCTTGTCGTAAAATATCTATGGCGGACATTTTCTTGTCTTTGAACACGAAAACTACGGGAAGGGTATTAAAAGTCTGTCGCTAAGAACTTTAAACTTGCAACTCTGAATCTGCAACTTCGTTTACGAGAAGACTTTAATGTTTCTAAAGTTGGACTTTGTTTTTGCAAACATTTTCATCCATAATATATGATTTCATGAAATATCTATTTGGATTTGAATATAAATAAACTTTTATTTCATCATGATGGGAAAGGTCGAAAGGATAAAACAAGAAACAGACAGCAATTTTTAACTGCGATTATTACTTCGTCTACTTCTGTTTGTCACTTTGACAGAGTATTAGCACCGCTGCGCTGCTGCCAGCACTGTACTGTGGGTCCCCCATAGCACAGCTACATGCTGTGTGGTAACCTGCTTGTCGCAGTTACGACGTCCAAGCAACGAACGTTTTTATTTTTATTTTTTGTTGTGCGTTGTATGTTCATTGTTTTTTCTTTTTTGTTTTTCTTTTTCACTTTTTATAATGCACGTCATGTCCCTGCGACATTTCTTTTTTTTTTTCTTTTCTTTCTTATTATTTCTCTCTAATACCTACCAACAGGGTGTAAACGAACCCTTCACGAAGGCGTCGACCAAGCATGTTTGGACATCTAACCAAGTAACTTTACGCAAAAATTATCGTTGGAAAACGACTTTTTTTTTTGGGGTGAAAATTGACGTTTTACTGTAGGACTCAATGTAACGCATTCAAAACATTGTGCTGATGGATGGATTGCATAGTACGGGGGTCGTGGAGGTGTATAAAGTAAAAATCTTACATTAAACACATATAATAAAAAAAAAAAACTTGGAACTTTGATCCCCAATATCCCCCCCAGCAAATAGAAGGTTCCTAGGTATGGTCTAGAACAAAAAAATGATCACAATGACGCGTCATTAAAGGCACTTGTTCTCCCCGTTATGACGGGGAGAACAAGTGCCTTTCGGCTTCGTTAAGGGTCTTGTTACACTCTTTATATATCTACGTTATTTCATTGCCTTAACATATTCACATTTTGTAGTTCAAGCATTTTAGAATTTTAGTACTTTTTAACCTTTTTTCTTCCACTCTTGCTATAATATAATCATCAACACAATCTGTCGTCCGCTGGTCCACACCAACTTGAATTTTATTTTTTCAACAACCATAACTTTTGTGAAATCAAAAGCCCATCTTTATAATATAGGCAACGCGTCACAAAATTTTACAGCATATGTCTTGGCCCATTTAATACTCCATGAGCCGCATACAATGTCCATCGTTCACCTTTTATAATTTATTGGACATAAAGAATAATATTGAAAAGACCTAAAAATATATGGAATATCTTTTTTTATGACTAGGTATGTACTTTTTGGAACCAATCGGGGTCTATATAGGGTTTAAGGCTCTGAATCAATAGGAGTACGTGATTCCTTTGAAATTTCAACGAAGCTCTATAATAAAGAAAAGATGGAATCTTTTCTTTATTATAGAGCTTCGTTCGTCGAAAAAATATGATAGACGCTACGCGGTTGCTACGGCGTAGAGGTATTGCTACGCTTTCGTAGCCGAAAGCTAACGAACTAATGAAATCAATTTATTGATGAAGATTTTTGTTTATTTGATAAATGTGCATGTTGATTGGTGTGAAAAAAAAATTGTGCTTTATCGTTATTTTGACTATAAATCTGGATGACTACATCAAAGTTAACCGCCCAGAGTCACACATCCATCTGGCTAGGTTCTATGATCATGTAAAGAAATGTGAAAACATCGAAAGATCGTCTCACTTCTACAAAAGTTGTCGGTACATACAAGTACGTCATACTGCTATGAAATTGCGAAACATGAAAAGTCGCTCCGTATAAGTTCCGTTGCACTTAGAGACGATGTGAATGTATGTTGAGTTTTTATTACTGGCGCGAGTTAAAATATATGTTATTATACTATTTCATGTTCATGTTTTGCGTAGCTTCATACTTTATGCCACAGGTTTGAATGAAAACAGACAGTTTGAAGTAACACAATACGCATTAGCCTTACTTATGTAAAACGAAAGTACATTACTCATTCATACATACTCGAGTTTATGATTAATTTACATTTCATTGTCAGCTAACACTGTTTTGAGTTAAATAATTACTTTACGAGCACGTCACTAGGTACCAATAATTAATCTAGATTGCTTATTATAATTTAACTAGCGACCCGCCCCAGCTTCGCACGGGTGCAATGTTACAAACATATAAACCTTCCTCTTGAATCACTCTATCTATTAAAAAAAAACCGTATCAAAATCCGTCGCGCAGTTTTAAAGATCTATACATAGGGACAGATAGACCGAACTGACTTTTTATGTAGTGATTTTGACGGGACGGTTGGTACAGTGGCAGAGCGATTGGCTGCTGCGCTGTGTCGCGGGTTCGATTACCGCACGGAAAAAGTATTTGTATAACCTACAGGTAGTTGTTCCGGGTCTGGCTGTTTATGTATATGAGTTTAAATGTATGTAAACGCACCCACGATACAGGAGAAATTCTTAGAGGGGGCAAAGTTTAAAAAAAAGCACACCATACCAACACTTTTTTAAGCACGAAATGGGGACCTTAAAAGGTGGACTTAGACAGACTGTATGTGGAAGGATGAGGACCGAATGCTGTGGGGCAGCTCGGGAGAGGCCTGTGTTCAGCACTGGATTTCATACGCATCATTCCTTATGCCTATAAGGGTACGCAGAATTTGAATATCTAATTTAAAATCGACTGCCTCGTTAGTCTAGTGGTCGCAAGCGTGATTGCTGAGCATGAGGTCCTGGGATTCCCAGGTCAGGCAAAGTGTTATCGGGTTTTCCGTCAGGAATATCGCAATAGTAGCCACGGAGTCTGGATTTGTGCTGGTTGATGGCAATACGCTCGGCCCGTATTACATGGGATTTAAACATAACTGATAAAATGTGGGTGTAGTATTAGGTATACCTCTGCCTTACCCTTCTGGGATTACAGGTATATTTAAAATCCTTCATTATAACACAGACAACTCTGTTTATATTTTTTTTCCAGGTTCAATTTGACAAAAGAATAATAATAAATAAGAAAATTCATCCCGCGGGTCCCATCTAAGTGGGACCAGTTGACTAAAGGGCCTAGGTATTTACTTGGTTTTGCAGTGACATGAAGTATTAAAAAAAGAAAGAAATACTTTAAGGCATGTTCACACACAGCGAACATACAGTTGGCCGCCGACTGTGAGCGCTCAGTAAAAAATGTAAGAAGAAAGTTCATTTTGAACTTGACGCTTACACATGTGTGTGAATATGGCCTTAAAGTATTTCTACCGTAGCCTAAATAAGTAATTGAATTTGAGATTGTATTAACTCAAAGCCATTCTAAGCCTGGATCTCAGGTTACTTCGATACTTTTGTCGCAGTTCTTTATTTTACAGGATTATCCCCAATGAATACTAAAAAGTTTTTTTTTGTGAAAGCAAACACGTCTTTTTTCCAATAAAACCGTTTTTAAATCTAGGCTGGAGCGAACATTAAGAAAGCATTAAATAAGTGTTGGTTTATACCACGTTTAAGCGCTAATACAAGTTTGAATTCTCTGGCCATATTCACTACTAGCTATTGCCGCGGCTTCGCTTGCGTTTTGGACAGAAATTGTCCCACCGGCACGTTGTATATATAGCCTAAAGCACTTGGGACTAGTTTCTTATTAGTGAAAGAATTTTCAAAATCAGCTCAGTAGATCCAGAGATTACCCCCTACAACCTCACAAATTCACAAACTTTACCACTTTATAATAATTAGTATAGATTTATAACAAAGAAGGTGAGTACTATCTTGTTTACATATCTTACTACCTTTTGCCCGAGGCTTCGCTCCCGTTAATTTAGAATTTGACAATTAAACTCTTAACACTCTAAATAAAGTTTCTATCACTACATAGTATAAAACAAAGTCGTCCCGCTGTCTGTCCCTAAGTTTGCTTAGATATTTAAAACTATGAAACGGATTTTGATGCGGTTTTTTTAATAGATAGAGTAATTCAAGAGGAAGGTTTATATTTGTATAAAATGCACCAGTGCGAAGCCGGGGCGGGTCGCTAGTAATAATATAATTCAATCATGATTCGAAAGACACGTGGCGCAATCTATTACCATAAGAACGTTATTTTATTGTTTTCCTCGGGAACAGTACTTTCTTTCGGGACGAAAGGCACTCATGTCCATTTTTGTACACCTGACAATGTATATGCAAAATTTTATGATGATCGGTTCAGTGGTTTAGGCGTGGAAAGGTAGCAAACAAACAAACTTACTTCGCATTTATAATATTAGTTAGGATAGCCTTTGATGATCGTACAAAACGCTTCTAGTCCCCAATAGGCAGACATAAACAAGATCAATTAAATCATTAAAATATAAGTCTTTTGAGAAATAGGCACGAATATCCTACATTTACCGTTCCCACACAATGTGTCTACAAAACTATGAACAAAATACTACCCACCACGATTTGATGGATGACCACCGCACACGCATTACTTCAAACCGACTTAACATTCACTGATTCAAATAGAATTTGGGGAATCAAGCAAGAGACGTGGTTCTATTTTCTATGCGAAACTCGTTCGACTGAAAATTATGACGTAAATAGAACGGACAAATGGATTTGTGATATTGAGATCAAGGTTTTTAAGTCTGCTGACATGTTTGACTCTTCGTTCTTCGCCCGTTTCTTGTAGAGATGTGGTGTGTATTTTCATTAACATCATGGTGGAGTTGTCGGCAAACTCGATTCCAAAATAATAATAGTTATATAGCTTAGCTAATTCCATAATCAAGCGTTACTTTGACAATTTTTACACATGCAGAAAGTGCAATAATTATAATACAATCAATTAACTTGAAACTATACCTGACACGTGTTTTGCCTGTCCTCGGCATGGGTGGAGCTGAATTCTGCATTCAAGCCTTTACCTTTTTCTTTTTGTTTTATGCTCCAGTAAACGTCACACAAGTTCACTACCAGATTTGTTGATACCGATAACGCTGACTGCATAGATCTACTGTATATACATTGTTACGTACCGTTCTATTTAAGATAGGTATTACCTACTGTATTTAGTCTTAGGAATTTTGGATAGTTTTTTCACCCCACAACTAGTACTCAGCCTTTGTGTGTAGTAAAAAGGGTTGATTTGATTAATTTGTCGGCTTGCTTACCGCCTATTCGCTAAGCAATCCGATTGGTCTACGAAGGGCGACAGTGGCGCTGCACTTCCGCGTGTTTTTTCACTTGAACCAATCGTCTCAACTCGTAAAATACTGTGCTCCACGCGCTTAAAACTTTTTTCGAATAAGAAAGGGTCCTTCAGTGATTTTGTGCTATAACCCCTCCAAGATACGAACGATAACATTAACCAACACCAGTGGAAATAAATGTGCAGTGAAGTTTAGCGGGATTAGCTGGATTTAGGACGACCTGTTCACGACGCCGAGCTCATGAGGTGCGCGAGGCAGTGGGCGGGAGTTCGTTGGTAAGTTTTTCAAATTCACACCCATTAATTCCTACACATAATTGTTTGGTCCATCGAGCCGGACTCATTTCTACGTGCTTGTTGTGGGGTTATTTTCCTAGTGTTCTTGGTTCTTAACTTCATAGATCATTTTGCGTCGTTACGCGTCCAAAATGGCGGAGTTAATTCAACAAGATATTTTCGAACGCGAGATCATTCTTGATGATCTCCATCGTACATTACAGTTCATAGATTCAGACGAACAACAGTTTAGGTCACGCTCAAAAGAGTTAACTTTGCAACAAAGAAAGTTCTTCAAACTTCAGGCAAAAATAGAAAAAGTCTTGATCAAGTCCAATACTTTCGACAAGGAGGAACAACTACAGATTCGTAACAATTTTAATGACTGTTATTACGCAATTAGTGTTCACTTAGACAAACTTAAAGAAGAGGACAATGAGCGTAAACGAAGAATGTCGTCTAGTACGTCGATGAATAATTCAGTAGTACATGTTCCATTAAATTCTAATAATAATAATAATTGTGCAAGTAGATTACCTATTCTTCCAATGCCTACCTTCTCAGGGGAGACCACGGATTGGCCCCCATTTTACGATTTGTTTCGTTCATTAGTACACGGCAAAAATACTTACACGGATACAGAGAAGTTTCGTTATCTATTACTGTCATTAAAAAATGAACCCTATAACCTGATAAAGTCGATACCAATTACAGACGAAAACTATAGTGTTGCGTGGGATATTTTGGTTTCCCGATATAACAACAAACGGGCTATCGCCACGAAACATCTCGAAAAAATATTAGAAATTGAACCTAGTACCGAGAGAATGACTCAAAGTCTAAGAAATTTACTCAATGTTTATCAAGAAAACATCAAGGCATTGCAGGCGATGCAGTTTCCGATAGATCAATGGAGTTTCATATTAGTGACGATTTTATTACGTAAAATTCCGTCTAGTATTCGAAAACGTTTCGAATTATCACTATCCAAACCATCGGATATACCCGACATAAATACATTGATAAATTTCTTGGAACGCGAGTTAGCCGCAAACGAATTCTCCTCTTACCCACAAAATAAAAATAATAATCTTGAAAAGGTAGGTACTTCTCGGACTTCGGCGACGACACAGGCGCGCGGTTACGAAGGCCCGCGTCGCGCGCTCGCAGCCAATGTCACGTCATCGAGTTCGAATACAACAGACTTACAGTCTATCAAACAAAATAATTTAAAAAATAATTGTTTATGTTGTGATGCGCAACATACGTTGACAAAATGTTCCAAATTCCTCAATTTATCACCCCGTGATAGGTATTCTTTTATACAAAACAAAAACGTTTGTTTCAATTGTTTACATGTCGGTCATGATTTAAAACAATGCAAATCCAACTTTGTGTGTCGTTCATGTCATAAACGGCATCATTCATTAATTCACTTTGAAAAGTCTCACAGTTTATCAGTTACTAGCTGACCCGCGCAACTTCGTCTGCGTGCGTGAGTACACAAAAGAGAGTAGAGGGGAGGGAGAGGGAGTAGTGTGCGTCAACCTTTAAAGTTAGACATATGGCTTTTGCGGACATTTTTTTAGAGCTTTTTAAGAGGGACAATTCCGACATACATGATAATTGCGTAACTTTAACCGTTCACGCACAACGGAAGCTTTCAAAAGGAATAAATCCCTGTTTTTTGAAATATTTTTCATTGATTTTCCGCTCCTCGTTAAATGGGCTATCCAAAACTAAACTAATTTATCATTTCAAACCAGTAGTTCCAGAAATTAGCGCGTTCAATCAACGAAATAAACAGACTCTTCAGCTTTATAATATTAGTACAGATTCAAGTAGTTAACAATTTAATTTCTCGGAAATATTTGCTTTAATCGCAAAAATATTCTACTTATGTTTTTCCAAATCAGGCCTTCCTTTTTTTTACCGATGGGAAATCATCAAATGACCTCTCCCACTCTGGACGGAGCGGAAGGGAGTGTCAGACTTGTACTGACAAAACCCATCCACTTTTCTTCTTTTGCCCTTTGCTTTCCAGGGCCGCGGTATCTCTTTCGAACAGTCCCGCAACCCTGACAGGCATTGATCCTCTCGAACCCCTTCCCGTTTGCTGACATCTCTTTGAAGCGGGCGTGGAACACGAACGCGCCGTTGATACGGCCTGTCGTTATAAGACGGACGGATGGCAAGCTAGCTCATTACTCAACGTCCACAGGCCCGCGACCCTCGACAATCTTACGTCTTCATCTTTAGACACTGGATGACAGTCATACACCAGGTAGGACGAAAGTTCTCATCAAAGTTCTTGAAATGAGCCGAGACACGATAAAACTGCTGTAAACTGTTGCGGACCTTTTGCAACTGCCTTTCGTCTCCATCGTCAGACCTTTGATGATAAACATACTCCAGGCAGGTCTAAAGTTCTCATCAAGGTGCATGAAATCAGCCCAAACACGATAAAGATGCTGTAAACTCTTGAGGACCTCTTGCAACTACCTTCCGTCTCCATCGTCAGACCTTCCATGACAGTCATACTCGAGCTAGGTCTAAAGTTCTCATCAAGGAGCATGAAATGAGCCCAAACACGATTTCTCAATTTAAAGAAAAAGTATCATGCATATCATTCATAAAATAAAAAAATATAGACGCGTCGAATTGAGAACCTCCTCTTATTGTTACGTCGGTGAAAAAACCAAGCTTCAGACATTTGACACGGGTGAGGGTCATACTTTCAATAAAAACACCGCGATTCAGATAATGGAGTGAAATGAACAGCGCCATCTATCGAGCACGTAGTTAGACCGATAGAATATGCAGCATGGAAAGCGATTGAACACACACTCTACAGGGTTATAGCATCATCGTTTTTGCCATCAGAACTTTTTTGTAAAGCCGGTCAGCCGATTTAAAAGTTATCTTGAGAGCACATTTTTATTAATTAGTACCATTTTGGTGCAATAGATGTCGTTGCATGTATCTTACACAATGTTGATAAGTTCTTCTTGAACACTTTAAATTCATAAATCTTTTGATAGAGAGCACTGATTACAATGAAACAAAAACTAAAACCTTCTCTAAGTTACGCAGAATATTTGTGCATTGAATCTAATCACATTGGTTTTCCCAACAACATGAACGCCCGCCTCGCAGCGCACGCGGGTCATTATTTTTATGCGGAGTTATTTTAAAACTGTGATATCTCTTAAGTTATTCACCTAAATTGAATGGTGTAAAGGGCAATTTTGGTTACAATTGAACACTTAAGATGACTAATATATTTATTTTGATAAGGATTAATACTGTGTCGGTAAAAACACCTTTGCAAATAAGGCATTATTTTTGAACAAATTTTAAAATCATAAAAATGGTTATTGTTAGTCAACCTTAAAAGATAGGCATGTGCTGTCGCGGACTTTTTAGACATTTTTAAGGGAAATAATTCCCAGATACATTATTTTTGTGCAACTTTAACCGTTTAACCAGCGCACGCAACAGAAGCTCTCAAAAATAATAAATTGTCCCCGTTTTTGCAACATTTTTCATTGATGCTCCGCTCCTATTGATTGTAGCGTGATGATATATAGCCTATAGCCTTCCTCGATAAATGAGCTACCCAACACTAAAATAATTTTTCAATTCGAACCAGTAGTTCCTGAGATTATCGCGTTCAAACAAACAAACAAACAAACAAACAAACAAACTCTTCAGCTTTATAATATTAGTATAGATTAATGAAGTCGGTATGAGTGATAATAATGCTATTTCACTTCCTGTGAACGAAACGACAGAGACAGCGGTCCCCAGTACTTCGGCCGCTTTGACTGCGGTAAATCATGCGTGGCACGGTCGCACGAACGATTCGCGAACCATTGCTCCGTCGGTTAGTGCGAGTACGGTGCTCTTATGTACGGCACTCATCAATGTTCATGTTGGCCCACAAAAACACACAGTTCGGTGTATTATTGACACAGGGAGTCAAGCTACCTTTATTACCGAGGCTTGTGTGCAGCGGTTAGGTTTACACCGTAGGCAAGCGCACGTTCCAGTGTTCGGTATCGGCGGGTCTGAAGTCTCAGCTGTTTTACCAAAAGGTGTAGTATCTTGTCATATCACTCCTACGCACGGGGAGCAACCTTCAATTTCAGTTGATGCATTAATTTTATCTAATCTTATTTCACGTATGCCGTGTGTGACGTTGCCTTATACGGGATGGTCACACATACAGAATTTAAATTTAGCTGATCCTAAGTTTTACCTTCCACAGTCAGTGGAAATGCTTCTAGGTGCGGATATACTATCCCAAGTTCTATTAGGTCACGTGGTCAAGGGTCCACCCGGTTCACCGATGGCTATGAACAGTATCTTTGGTTATTTATTGATGGGTGACGTTTCATGCAACCAAAATCCACCTACTTCGCTTCAAGTGTGTCTCAGTAGCTTTAGCTCATCATACGATGACGGCATAAATCTGAGACGATTCTGGGAATTGGAGTCACTTCCAGAAAAGAGAATCCTAAGTCCTGACGAAGCGTTGTGTGAATCTATCTACGTAAATTCACATACCCGCGATGAAGCTGGGCGATATGTAGTTCCACTTCCATTCAAACCTAATGCTCCCGCCCTCGGCGAATCACGGGATACGGCGGTCTCCAGGTTTAGAAAATTAGAGTATCGTTTAGAACGTAATCCTCGGCTTAAGGTAGAGTATCATGCGTGCCTCCAGGAGTACTTGGAACTCGGTCATATGGAACCAGTTGATATACCTACTTCGTTAGCTACTAGCTATTACATTCCGCACCACTGCGTGGTCAAAGAATCTAGTGAGACTACTCGCACTCGCGTCGTCTTCGACGCGGGTTGTAAAACTTCAAATGGAATATCACTTAATGATGTTCTATTGACTGGTCCGAAATTGCACCAGGACATAGTAGACGTTTTATTAGGTTTTCGTATCCATGCTATTGCTGTCACTGCCGACATCAAGCAGATGTACAGAAACATTAAATTACAACAATCCGATTGGGATTTTCAACGCATTGTGTGGCGTAAATCCCCAACTGAACCGTTGCGTGATTATCGGTTGCGAACCGTCACCTTTGGTGTCAGCTCATCACCGTACTTAGCCCTTCGCACTATTCAACAATTGGCTCAGGACGAAGCCATTAACTTCTCGCTAGGTTCTAAGGTTCTCCAGGACCAGGTTTTCGTTGATGACATCGTCACCGGAGCAGGCGACGTAAAGAAGGCACTGGTTCTACAGCGTGAGTTAGTAGGTATTTGTTCGTCAGCTGGTTTCGAGCTGCGGAAGTGGCAAAGCAATTCGCCAGCGTTACTCGCTGCTTTACAAACTTCAGTCTGTCAGGGCGAGCGGCCTGATAACGTTTCTTTCGCTCTGATGGAGAATGACAAACAAGTAAAAGTTTTAGGACTTCAGTGGAATCCTAAATCTGATTCTTTCACTTTCAGCGTTCAAGCAACTACTGGTAAAATTACAAAACGGGTTATACTATCACAAATAGCCAAAATTTATGACCCTATGGGATGGTTATCACCTGTAACTATTTACGCGAAACATCTCATTCAGTTGTTATGGATGTCAGGGGTCGACTGGGATGAGTCACCTCCTGTAGATATTATAAATGCTTGGTCTAATTTTCTTAACGAGTTACCATTATTATCAAATTTTCAAATTCCACGTTTCGTTTTTGAAAACGTGAATGTCCTTCAAATTCACGGGTTTTCCGATGCTTCCGAGCGGGCTTATGCCGCGTGTGTTTACGCCCGTATATCCGATAATAGTGATAACATTAAAACATTTCTTCTTCTCGCAAAAACGCGTGTAGCACCTATAAAACCGGTTCTTACGATCCCGCGACTTGAATTATGCGCGGCTGTCTTGTTATCACAGTTGATTGATAAAGTTAGAAGTGTGTATGATAAGCACATAAATTGTGAACATGTGCATGCTTGGACCGATTCATCCACCGTGTTAGCGTGGCTTCGTTCTCCACCACACGAGTGGAAAACATTCGTTTCTAATCGCACCAGTGAAATCTTATCTCGGCTTCCGGCCAATAGTTGGAGACATGTTCCATCTGCTGACAATCCAGCTGACGCACCTTCTCGAGGAATGCTTCCTACCAGTTTTATACAAAATGAGATGTGGCTCCATGGGCCCTGGTGGGTCGCGCGTGATTCTAGTTTTTGGCCAAGTCCCAAGAAAATACCAGAAGTCACTGAAGATAAACGTAATGTACCGTCGTCTATAGTATCAAACTCTTCCACCTCAGCACCACCTGATGTGGTCGAGTATATTACAAAATTTTCGACTTTAGGCAAACTTGTTAGAATAACAGCACTGTTATTCCGATTCTATAATAAATGTAAGAAGATTCACATTTCCTATCCAAAATACATAACTGTGTCCGAGTTTAATTTTTGTTTAAAACGACTTATCCATTTAGTTCAACATTCATGTTTTTCCGAAGACATTAAAAATATTTCGCATGGAAAATATCCATCAATTAAATTACGTCGACTTAACCCTTTCATGGATAACAAAAATAATCTGCGTGTAGGTGGGCGGATTCACAAATCACTATTACCATTTGTTTCCAAACACCAATTGATTCTGCCTAAGAAACATCATCTTACAAATTTAATCATTGATCATACACATATCACGCATCTACATGCGGGTCCACAATCCGTACAATACATTCTATTTCAAAATTATTGGATAATGTCTGGTCGTGACGCTATACGTACACGCATACATCGCTGCGTTCGTTGTTTTCGTGCTCGCCCCGTGAATCCGCAACCAAGCATGGGTCCGCTACCGGCCGTCAGAGTGCGCCCCGAGCGGCCATTCCTAAAAACATCTGTTGATTTCGCGGGTCCGT
The DNA here is from genome assembly GCA_947578425.1 of Eugnorisma glareosa. Classification (NCBI taxonomy): domain Eukaryota; kingdom Metazoa; phylum Arthropoda; class Insecta; order Lepidoptera; family Noctuidae; genus Eugnorisma; species Eugnorisma glareosa. Next base: position 10,655,647 of record OX387963.1, read on the forward strand.
TCTACGTTCGGGCAAATAAAGTTCGTAATGCGAAAATTATTAAATGTTATGTAGCTGTCTTTGTGTGTATGTCCGTCAAGGCCATACATCTCGAACTCGTGTCCGAGTTGTCAACTGAAGCATTTTTGGCAGCCTTACGACGCTTCACGTCCCGTAGAGGTTTATGCACTGACATTTACTCTGATTGTGGAAGGAACTTTGTTGGTTGTAATAATTATCTACAAGAACTGTATACTTTTTTACGTAATGATTCTGTTCAAGCCAATCTTAATGGTAAGGTTTTAGAACAAGGTATCACTTGGCATTTTCAACCTCCATATGCCTCACATTTTGGTGGCCTTTTCGAATCCGGTGTTAAAAGTTTCAAACATCACTTACATCGAGTCCTCGGTACGCAAACTCAAACTTATGATGAGATGCACACCCTTCTTTGTCAAATTGAAGCGGTACTCAATTCACGTTCACTTTGTTTATTAAGTGCAGACCCATTAGATCCGTTACCCTTAACACCATCGCATTTTTTAATAGGAGGTCCATTGACGACCCTACCAGATATTTCACTATTCGATAATGTTCCAAATCGACTCACTAGATGGCGTAGGGTACAACAATGTGTGCAACACTTTTGGAAACGTTGGAGTCGTGAATATTTACATGAAATTCAACAACGTAATAAATGGTTCCGAGATCGCGGCTCGCCACTCCGTGAAGGTATTATTGTCGTTGTAAGTGATGATAATTTGCCACCATTACAGTGGAGACTGGCTCGTGTCCATGCTCTTCATCCGGGTTCCGACAATGTTACTCGTGTCGTAACTTTGCAAATGGGCAAAACTTTTGTGAAACGCTCAGTAGTTAAAATATGTCCTTTGCCCTTAGAATAATTGTTTTGTAAGTTTTATTTAATATTGTTACGAATTTTAGTTAGGGAATCTATAGTATAAGAGTTTCTTTAATTTTTTTTATTTTGTTTCGTGCTTTCGTAGCATTTTTATTCCTCTTTCGAAATGTTTCGAATTCATTTTTCATTATTCTTAAAATGTTTGTAACCTAAGGTTAAAAGAAATTCATTCTTTTAAGGCGAGCGGCATGTTACGTACCGTTCTATTTAAGATAGGTATTACCTACTGTATTTAGTCTTAGGAATTTTGGATAGTTTTTTCACCCCACAACTAGTACTCAGCCTTTGTGTGTAGTAAAAAGGGTTGATTTGATTAATTTGTCGGCTTGCTTACCGCCTATTCGCTAAGCAATCCGATTGGTCTACGAAGGGCGACAGTGGCGCTGCACTTCCGCGTGTTTTTTCACTTGAACCAATCGTCTCAACTCGTAAAATACTGTGCTCCACGCGCTTAAAACTTTTTTCGAATAAGAAAGGGTCCTTCAGTGATTTTGTGCTATAACCCCTCCAAGATACGAACGATAACATTAACCAACACCAGTGGAAATAAATGTGCAGTGAAGTTTAGCGGGATTAGCTGGATTTAGGACGACCTGTTCACGACGCCGAGCTCATGAGGTGCGCGAGGCAGTGGGCGGGAGTTCGTTGGTAAGTTTTTCAAATTCACACCCATTAATTCCTACACATACATTTTAGCCTTACTATAACTACACGATACATTCTTGAATATAGGTTAGACACTAGCTGCATGCAACTAAGTTTACCAAGAAGAGCTTCGGCGTCCATATTAATGTATTTAACCAACACATTTTCGACGACAGAGTAAATTATAATGTAGCTTGCGTCAAGCGAAACTCCCCAATTTATGTTGCTACGGCGCTATAATAAGAGACTCTTGAGTAATTTACTGTTTGGTTTAGTAATTATAATTGTTTTTGGAATATTAAAAGAACTCCCTGTAATTAAGATCTAAAAACTACGCCGCCAAACAGAAGAAAGAAAATCTGGATTTGTATTTTAGTTTTATAGATATTATTTTTATGTTGTACTGGATGTTGCCCGCGAATTTGTTCGCGTGGAAATTTTGTTGTGTATGTGTGAGAAAAAAAAGTAGCTTATGGGCTATTCCAGACTAAAATCTATCTCTGTGCCAAACATCCAGATTGGTTTAGCCGTTATAGTTGAACCGATCTGGATGGTCTGGTATAGACAAAATAATAATATTATTTATGTCATAAATCTTTAGGTAATTTTTGTCAAACTTATCATAATAAAAAAAAACTACAAACACGATGGGGATGGCGGGTTCTAGTGAGCTAACTAAATCACCGCCACCCCCTTCGAATTACTTCGACTACGCCTAATCTACAATCGTGTGGTTTAGAATCTTGTACATCGCCCAACATGATATTAAAAACACTTCGATTAGGATGTAATGCAGTATTCTTGAAATAAAAATATATAAGTCAAATGTTAAATAAAATGTAAGCTATAAAATGGTCACTAAAATAGAAAAAAGATTGCTCAAGAATTATTATACTGATCGTATTCAAAAACTAGTAACTCTTTGTATTTTCTAGTCACCGTTTTAAAAGTTTGTTTGTACGTTCGCCCACTGTTTTTCACCCACTTAATATGCCATTAAGGCATATTCCGTGTTTTTGACACGTTTAATTTGAATTTATTTTTGCTCTTTAAATATATCCATAATAATTACATTCTAGTGCCCCAGTTTCAGGAAAGCAAACGCTAATGGAAGTTATTTTGTGTTCCACGTTAAATTCCAAAGAAAGATACTCTGCGATCGTAACAGAATAATTAATTTAATTTATATCCATATTTAAATAACGAAACAACGTTAAGTAAAGTAACATTTGAATTTGAAATGAAACGTAAAACCATTTCGAAGCAATTAGAGACTTGAAATTACGTAAACGATTCATTTAGAACGATAAAAATAGAGCAGTATATTCAGGTAAAGTTGTAAGTGGTTTTTAAAAATAAATTGCAATACTTTCATTAAAGTTTACGAGAAAGCCGAACGTTTGCCAAGTTTCCTTGTTAAGCGGAAAGAATTAAGTTTTGAATTCCCAGGAGAAACATGGTAGTATACCTACAAGATAAAGATTGTTGATTAGGACGCACCCTTTTGACCGTCATTCTCTGATAAAGGCAGCATAATGAGCGGTCGGGTGGAAACCGACCCTGAAGCAAGCCACATACTTGTTTATGTTTTCCTACGTCGTCGATAAAAAACTTGCCGTTTCAAAGTAGGTAGCTATATTTATTTATATTCCTACTCAATACATCAACAGTCTGTGGCCGTTTTATTGAATTCTGTATCTTAGTGAAGCCTTATTTTTACTTCTGAAGTTTGATAAAATCTTATTTGAATATAAAGTAGAAATATAATGACGACGAATTTTTGCACTTCGAAAATTTGAAAAGAATTTAATATTACATCACAGCGAATTTTTATGACTAACTTACTTTATTATTGAAACGAAATTGTTGGTCCTATAATTTTTTTTTTTCCAGATTTCAATCATTAAAGATTATTTTTCGATCATCTTTTGAAAAGTGTTTTATGAGCGTTGTGTTCTGATTTTATTGGAACATTTACCAACTGTGGAAAACGTCCAAGAACGTGTCATCATCTGCCTAGCCTTTTTCCGTTTGGGTTGACTTTCAGTCTAACCGAATCCAGATGACAACCAGTAATTTACATGGAGCGACTACAAATCTGACCTCCTCTCCACAGTTACTGGTTGACCCCTCGTTAAGACTGGTTGTCAGAGTTTCTGGCGTCTGACTACCTGTAACCAACCCGTTACAGTACTTTCCGAGGCACGTAGTGGGTCTCGATATGGAGTAAATGGTCACCCATCCACAAACCGACCTCGGCAAGTTTAAGCTATTAACCTTCGATCGATCCTTGCAGCTAATGTTACTTGGTATCAGGAAAATAACACTACAAAAGTTTATTACACTCTCTATTACTGCAAGCAAATGAAATAAGAACCTTTTGTTAAGTTACATAAAGAATGTTCTTGGGAATCTTGGAACACAATGAATAGAATAGCTATTTGACGTTATTTTTGTGTACTTAATGTTATGCAAACTTTTAGAGACAAGATTCGTTCGAGCTTTGGCTTGTGTCCAAGACTGCCTTCATTCATCGCTCTTACTTGGTTTCCAAGACAAACTAACGAATTAACTTGTCATGTAAAGTACAATGATTATGTAACCGACGGAATTTTCATCTAAATGAAGGGACAAAAACTTTTAGCATGGATTCAGATGCTTCAAGATTCTAGACACAAAAAATGTAGTTATTTTGTCGGTTCATAAAAACATTTTGACCGTCTAAATAGTGATTTTTGAATGGACACTTTAAACTGGCTTTTACACAATTGTAAATGAAATCAGTTATCACTACATCACTACATAGTATAAAACAAAGTCGCTTTCTCTGTCCCTATGTCCCTTTGTATGCTTAAATCTTTGAAACTCCGCAACGGATTTTGATGCGGTTTTTTTTAATAGATAGAGTGATTCAAGAGGAAGGTTTATATGTATAACATTGACCCGTGCGAAGCCGGGGCGGGTCGCTAGTAGTATATAAAACAAAGTCACTTCCCGCTGTCTGTCCTTATGTATGCTTAGATCTTTAAAACTACGCAACGGATTTTGATTCGGTTTTTTTTAATAGATTGAGTAATTCAAGAGAAAGGTTTGTATGTATAACATTGCACCCGTGCAAAGCCGGGGTTGGTCGCTAGTTTCATATAATTTGACCGTGCAGATGTACTTTTTGATGAAACAGAACATTGGTTTTCAACAACCGACGAAATATTTTGACAGGCTTGGAAGGAAAAGTTCGCCACGTTGTTATACCATGACTTATGTTATAAGCCTAGCTAACAAACCATTAAGGTACCTCAACTTTGACCTATACCTATGCTCAGTGGAACTGGAAGGTCAAAGGTCCTAGAACCTAAGAAAATTTTAAGCAATAATAAATACTGGTGACCTTTTCAGCTAAGCTGATTTGATCCGTATTGTATTGCGATTTATCCGCAAAAATCATTAGAGAATCCTTTAAAGCAATCACGAGTGGATTCGTGATATAAATAAAAAGTTGAAGATTCCACGAATCGATCTAAATACGAAAGGTTTTGAACGATTTGTTTTCGTTCCAATCTGATCCCGACTAATGAAAAAAAAACATTACTGATCGCTAGATTTAGTGCAAATTTTTCACAAGTAGTTGTAGCTTTGTTATTCAACATTATTTTCTTATAGCGGTCAGACCACCACATTTTTCAAGATTCCACGACTCGATCTAAATACGAAAGGTTTTGAACGATTTGTTTTCGTTTCAATCTGATCCTGACAAATAAAAAAAAATCACTTGATTTAGTGCAATTATTCAGTAGTTTAACTTTGTTGTTTAACATTTACATTATTTTCTTCTAGTACCACATTTTTCTTATTTGACTATTACCCGGCCCAGTGTATTCAGGAAATACCAATAGTTTCTCACTTGCGGTACATTTAACTACAATAATTCAACGTCCTTGGTACGCTTTCACTCACATTAAAGGCCGAAACACACCGGATCCGTACACGTAGACGTGCACGTGCACGTGCACGTACCATGACGTTGTAATATATGGAACTTTATAGAGACATGGCACACCGCTTGCGTGACGTACACGTGCGCGTAGACTACATGCGTAACGCTACGCATTGCAGCTGCCATGTGTCAAACTTGCTGCGTACCTACGCAGAGCGGAACAGCAACGTCACATTGATGCGTGCAGTGATGACGTTGTAGTCAATGGCATTCCGTATTGGACGTCACACGGAACAAGTTTGAACACGCACGTATCTTTGCTGCGCGTGACTACGCGCGTGACTTACGCATTCAGTTGTATTTGTTTTCAAGTTTTACCGATAGTAAGTGATGTTTTGTTTCGGTTTTAATGATGAATAATGAAATTAAAGAAAAACTAATTGTTTGTACGACACAAAAAACAAAGAGTAAAAAATATGTCATATAAAACTTGAACCCATTGTTTTTTGGCACACCCAGGAATATTCTGTCACAATAACAGTAATATTGCTTCTTCTTCATCAGATGAACTACTTGGTCCATTTACCCAATCTTCTTCAGACATCGTGCACAAGAATTGCTGGGTACGCAAAGGACCGGTGCGTTGCGTGCGTACCACGTATGCGTAAGCGTAAGCGTACGCAGATGCGTAACCCGGTCTGTCAGGGGTTCACGCGCGTCACCACGCGCGTGTACACGTGTACGTCACGCCACGCATCTGGTCTGACCAGGCCTTAAAGCGGCGTAACTCTACCACAGTGATAATATACTACCCGTTTCAAGGTATTTTGTTAGGTACAAGACAACAGAGTGAGATTTAACATTCTTTAGAGAAATAATCAGAAATGTCATACAATAAAAACACTTTTTTGCAAAAAATAACACCACCTTCAAAAAAACACCGAAACGTGAAAAATAACTTTGGCTTCGAAAGTCGGTGACTTTTTTTGGTTGATTCACTTTTTATTGCCACCGACTACCGAAGTTAAAGTTATTTTTCACAGTTTTTGAAGTCGGTTTTATATTTTACAAATTAGTTTTTTTTTTTTTTAATTTCGATTAAAAATGTTATCACATGCGACTTATGAGAGCAGTGGTGGCCTATACTTCGAACAGTAAATCGGGCTTTCGAACCCAGGCAGGCGCATTACTTTGAGTAATTTATTTCATCACCACTGCTCTCAAAACGGTGAAGAAAACATCGTGAGGAAACCGGCATATCCTAGAACCAAAAAATTCAAGAAGACAGAAGACATATACCAACCGGCGCTGGGCCCGCATGGTAGATTATAGCCCATTCCCTCTCATAGAGAGGAGGCCTTGTGTCCCAGCAGTGGGAACATTATAGGCTGATTATGCCTCCGACTTATTTGCTAAGATTGACAGTTACACTTATGGACTTTACTCACTTCTGTTGCATGTCAGCAACTTTCATACTCGTTCGTTGACATGCGCGGCTTTAGTGTGCAGAGTCCATTATACAAAAAAAGGGTTTCTAAAATGGCCGCTTTAGCAGAATCTTATCAGGATAATAATATGCATATTTGTCCTAATAGTAATCCCAATAGGTTCTTGCAAGTTATTTACGATTTCCTTCGGATGTTCCCCGATGTCAGGTCTATACTTACTTATATTTGATTGTTTTTCCATTAAATGACATTTTACTTATACCATAATTTGTTCACTCTCACAATATATTGCTCTTTTCGAGGTATTTTGTTCGTATAAATTTTCACATTTCAGAACATAACGCACCTGGGTAATGTTAGCTGCGGTATCGTGTGATAAACAATCGTCTTCGAGTTTGGGATCAAGTTTGTGTTTGTGTTTTGTTCCTTCTTGTTGAAGGTTTTCCAGATATTTTGTAAGTCTAGTTTCGTTAGAACTCATATACATACTTATAAACTTATTTACATATCAAGAGCTGGAACAAGAAAATACATGCCAGTCGTCGGTTTTTTTTAATATTTAATATCAATTGCTGGTGTCTGTGATACAATGATTTTCAATCATTAGTACAGGCACCAACGATTCACTTTTCGCTGAAATGCTCATTGTTATTTGAAAATTGTTTTTGTGAACCTAATATGTGTATTTTTTTTCTGACATAAAACAAAAATATTAAAAATTATTGTTATAATGCTCTCGATTTACTTGTTCAGTCGAGCAATACATACAGGTTTATTGGTAAAGAACAATATAAACAGATACAGACTGATTGGTAAAGAACAATATAAAAAGTTAGATTTTTCAAAATTTAGATGATTCAAAACAAGCGGATCACATCAATTTACTGCCTACACACAAACTTACCAGACATACCTAGGTATATCTTATCTTACTACATAATATTATTAATGCGAAATTTTGTGAGGATGGAAGGATGTATAAAACTCTTTGACGCAAAAACTACAGAATGGATTTGGATACAATCTGCCACACAGATAGCTTATAACTTGAATTAACACGTAGGACACTTTTTACTGATAGCATGATCTCGTGGGACAATTATCAACAAAAAAACAACAGCATCCATTTATTTTCAGGATACTTTGGCTCATAGATATATACCTTATAGACTGAAACATATGATAAAATACAAATTATGTAAGTAAGGCTCCGACGCAGAATGTCCACTTCTCAAAATGTCCACTGGTCGCAAAATGTCCTTTTCTCAGAATGTCTCTTTCGCAAAATGTCTCTTTCGCAGAATGTCCACTTCGCAAAATGTCCCTTTCGCATATTGTCCCCTTTTTATTTCTGACATCCTTTAATCATAATTCAATTCATTTTAGCAATTAGCTTTCACACATCGTCAATTCCACATTTAATTCCTAGCTAGTGTACTATATGGCGCTGCATGATGTCGTTGTATTATTTTATTTGTTACATATTTTACTATGAATAATAAACAATTTTCAATAAAAATAAACATTATATTTTTAATCAAATTTAAGAAACTATTATAACACAATGTGTTTCTAAAGGTAAAACGGAATATTTCAATAAAGTATAATGAGGGTACCTACAAAATATTTTAAGTTGTGTCATATCAAGTAGAAGTGGTTATGAGAAATTATCGTTCATTTGTGTATCCTATTCTACTATTACTAATTAACAAAAAACATTATGGAGCAAGAAATCCATTTCGTTAATAATCAAAAAGGACAACATACACTCATTACTGGTAATCATAGATACAGTAAAAAGAAAACTAATACAAGTGGTGGTACTTTGTGGAGGTGTATAAATAGACGCGAGTGCAGAGCTTCGTTAACGTTAGATAAAACACGTACAACAATTACAAGGAAAACTCGTCATACATGTGAGTCAGCTGATATAAAATATGCAATTCATGAACACATTTCAACTTAAAACTACGTTAGTCCTGCCGGGGCTGCGGGACTGTTCGAAAGAGATACCGTGGCCCCGGAACACAAAGGGCGATGAAGGAACATGGATGGGTTTTAGTCAGTAAAATTCTGACACTCCCTCCTGCTCGGCCCAGAGCGGGAGGAGTTATTTGATGATATCCGACCCGAAAAAAAAAACTATGTTAGTAACACTTCACTTGTACACTATGTCATAGTGATTATCAAACTCCATGATGGCGAAGCTGCGGGCCATACGCTAGTTCCATAATAATAATCATCATCATTTCAGCCCGGAATTACCCACTGTTGGGAATAGGCCTCCCCTTTCTTGTACCACTCTTCTCTGGTCTGTGGGTCCCTTAACTATTCGTTTCTATAATAATAACAAAAAGAAAATCAAATAAAAATTACACAACGAGGGCCCTTCCCGGCGCGTCTATCGTCAATGCGAGCATGGTCGAAAATCTTGTTCTTTCATCCAGAGCCACAGCGGCGATTTTCTTTCAACTTCCCTGTCTTACCCCGTCCCGACCCCGCACAGTCTCCCGTCACGTCTCCCGCACACCTCATACCGCCTAACGCGATGACATTGAACGAAAAATAGTGTTCGAAAATTTCTTAAACTTGTTCCAGGAAATACGTGTTTTTGAATAAGTCTTACAAGTGTGTGAAATAAAAATTTGTCATTAAGAATCTTCATTACATGTGCAAGGTTTCTATCGTGATGATTTCTTTACTTTTAGAGCTTATGAGTACATTATGAACAGCCAAAGTTCAGGTAAAATTTGTGCAAAACAGCCATTTTTGGAGGCTTATACTGAATTTGTTTCTACAATTTTTTATTTTTTTGCTCCGATAGAAACCTAGATATAGTGCACAAAATACCTACTAGTTAAAAAAAATCAAAGATAGATGTGTAACAACTGCATAATCACGTACGAGCGTTTGTATGAAAAGTATGACGGGTTGGCCGCTCTTAAGAGGGCCCTTCCCGGCCCGTCTATCGTCAACGCGAGCACGGTCAAAAAGCTTGTTGTTTCATCGAGAGCCACAGCGGCGGCTTTCTTTCAACTCTCCCCGTCTTACCCCGCCCCGACCCCGCACATCACGTCTCCCGCGCACCTCTTATCGCCTAACGCGATGACATTGAACGAAAAATAGTGTTCGAAAATTTCTTAAACTTGTTCCAGGAAATACGTGTTTTTGAATAAGTCTTATAAGTGTGTGAAATAAATATTTGTCATTAAGAATCTCCATTACATGTGCAAGGCTTCTACTCGTATCGAGATATTTTCTGTATTTTTACAGTTTATGAGTACCTACAATAGGAACGACGAAAGTTCAGGTAAAATTTGTGCAAAACAGCAATTTTTGGAGGCTTATACTGAATTTGTTGCTACTTTATTTTTATTTTTTACAATTATAAAAACCTAGATATAAAGCACAAAATACCTATTAGTTCAAAAAATTCAAAGATAGATGTGTAACAACTGCATAATCACGTCCGAGCGTTTGTATGAAAAGTACGACGGGTTGACCGCTCTTAAAAGGCTCAGTTATACAATACATCTAAAGCTGAAAAATACAAAAAAAAATGCCAATTAGGCCGCGCTATTAATTTCACCGTTTTCCCGCGCCGTTATCTATTGAGTTACGGGCAATTTCGATATCAATTTATCACACCGCTAAATTCAAACTGATATTGCCTTGTAGATTTATTAAGTGCTTAACGCGAGGGGACTCCCATGGAATACTGAAAATTGATGAGGATTCCAGTTAAAGAACATTTTTTGAATGATCATAATATTGACTGTATTTTCTTTTTGTGTTTTACGCTTCAACGGCATTAAAGAAGAGGCTCTTGTGTAGTTAGATTGTGTTTAGCATGCTAAGTTGAAGCTAAAATCCAGCTGAATTATTCAGAGTAACACTTAGGGTCTGTTTCACCACCTATGATTAATTTCCCGTTAACTTTGTTGACAGATAATTTCATACATATTCTGTTCCATTTTTGAATTTATTCGGTCAGTAGTGGCTATTCGGCCATCGTGAAATAGACCCTTATTGTAACTGCAACGCCTAAGACCTTAACAACCAATTTCATACAAGTAATAACTAATGAAATATGTTATTAATAGGCCCTAAAGTTAGGTACTTTCAATGGCAAATACCCCACTTTTTACCCTTAGGCAACAAAAACGATCCGAAAATAATAACAAAATGAACTCTTCTATTTACCCATGAGACAAAAGAACATCAACTTCAAAAAACGCCTACATAATTAACCCTACAAAATGATTACTTGTTGCTTTCATTCCCGGATGTAAGGTTTCTATAATCTGCCTTACAACCCTTTTAAGTGTACCTAAGTAAAGACAGCGCAGTCTAAAAGGGGCGAGGGGCTAAATAGCGAGCATTCGTCCGGTCCGGTGTGAAAGGAACCCATCGGCCGGCTGTAAAGTATACTCTTAAGGCCTTCGCCCACGGTGGCTTTTAGGGTTGAATCTCATCTGGCAGCACGGAATCGTTATATTATATTTGTATCATTTTTCCTTGCTCTTTTTCTTTTCTGTCGCTCAGAACCATCATTTGCTAGAGCGAGAATCAGACTGGGAATGCTATCGCACCCGATGCGATCGGCAGCACGCCTGCGGTAGCGATGCAAAACGGCCGCTATAGGTACAGTCGCCGTACTGTCGCTGGCTGTGTACCTTTGCCGACGTAACTACGATTCTATTACTATAGTAATGCTGTCATGAGTCAGCATCGATACTGAAATGCCATTCACCACTCTTCGTTCCCATATCGATACAGTAGCGAGTAGCATGACGCGCATTTGCGTCACTTGTGTCGAGCGTTGTAATTAATGCAACTGCAACTGCAGCGATGAAAGTGTGTTTATGAAACGCGCGACAAAATGTTGCCGTGGGTGACTTTAACGAGCTTCAAAACAAAGTACTTGTTTACTACATATATTTTAAATTATCGAAGCTCAATAGGGTACTAGTGTCCCGGAATGTTTTAATCTGTTACGGATCCTACCTGCGCTTCGCTTTGAGTGCTTTAGTTGGATAAACGATAAGTCTCCTTCCAAAAGTTTGGCAACGTACAGCGCAACGCTGCAAGTATGAGTGTAATATGTAGGTATATGTTCATACGAAGTTACGTACCCGAAGGATTTATACCTTGTTTGCGTAATAATGTGTTCCGAAACAGTATGTTGCATGAAGCTAACTATGTCTAGCACTATGGACGCTACACTATGCAGTAGATAGAAGATAGTAATCACTGCCTTTCGGATTGCTATCTATTTCACGAGAACTGGGGTGTAAAGATAAGAGATAATACACTGAGATTGGGGAATACATCCGGGCAAAGAAATGTGGGATGTAACCCGAGTGATCGGATCAGAGATTTGCATAGGCAATGTCTTGTACCTATAGCCAAGTTGGATGGAGGTCAGTCTTTGAAACAGTATTCTTTTTGAACAAATAACGCTATTTTAAGACGACTGTCCTTGGACACAATTCATTCACCTATTCACCTTCTTTTTTTATACGTACTACTAGTATCTTTTATGTATTCTTATTTAATTATACTAATATTATAAATGCAAAAATATGCTTGTTACTCTTTCACGCACAAACTACTGAACGGATTTCGATAAAACTTTACAGTAATATCACTTATACATCAGAGTAAGAAAGATATGATAAAAAAAATGAATTTCCGCGGACAAGCAGCGGGCGGTCGCTAGCATTATACAATAATTCATTTACTTGTGTTGCTCATATAATAATAATATTTTGTGTTATACAGGGTGTAACAAGACCCTTCACGAAGCCGTCAACCAAGCATTCTGTACATCAAACTAAGTAACTTTACGCAAATATTATTGCTGGGAAACGACTTTTTTTTGGGGTGATAAAACACGTTTTACGGTAGGACTCAATGTAACGAACTCAAAACATTGTGCTGATGTATGGATTGAATAGTACGGGGGTCGTGGAGGTGTTTAAAGTAAAAATCTTACATTAAAAACATGTTTTTAAGAAAAAACTTGTGAAATAGTTGGAACTTTGACCCCCAATATCTCCGTAACTAGAAGGTTCCCAGGTATGGTCTAGAACAAAAAAAATATCGCAATGACGGGGAGAACAAGTAGCTTTAAGCTTCGTTAAGGGTCTTGTTACACCCTTTATGTATGATACCTATTCATAGTTAGAAATAAGGTTCGTTGTGTGAGGTTAGTCCCACGCAAACAAACGAATATATTATTAGATGTTTCAGATCACAATGTTTGACGTCAAAATTTGTTGAAGATTTTACTCCCACACTGACGAGTATCTAAGGATGAAAACCCTCTATCAAACATAATATAACAAGCATGTTGAAATAACATTGGGAAGGAACATTTGTTTTCTCTGGGTTCTCCATTACAAATGTTATTTAATTTGTTTCATTATTTAGTTTTCTAACTACGTAGGTCGATAGCGAGCCCGTCTATGAAATAATTGTCATAGCGAAATAATTAGTTAGTTTTAATGAATAAATACTGGAATTTAATGAGATATTTGTGTTTCTTTAAGCTTCCTAAGTGACTTATCTTACTACTATTACAAAAACCTCTTTCACGCAAAAACGGTTGAACATATCCTATATGTTAACCTGGATTAACATATAGGATATTTTTATCCCAGTAGTACGATCCCGTGGGATAACCACCGAACTCAGCGCAGTTGAGGCCGCGGGGATGAGCTAGTTTATAATATAGTATCAACCTTATACATGATGGAAGAGACACCGCGGCAAAAACTTACACTATGGATTCAATAAATGTTTGGAGACCCGCAAAGTCAAGTCCGCATTTGTTCGAAAATGTTGACATCTTTGCTGTACCAATAGGGAAATTTAAAGACCTTGTTCGTAAAACCATTTCGGATTGAGTGGTATTTTTTTTTCAACTCATAAACTAGATTACTATCATTTCATGTATTTTATATGCCTGCTTGTTAAACATTAACACATTATGTTTTTTTTTTGTTCGCTTTTAATTGTTAGCGCAAGTCGCATTTGTTTTTATAACTAATTGTTTTTATAATATGTGGAAAATGTCGTTGGTTATACATTTACTCACACCCTAGATATAATTCTCTGTAATACTGTAACCGTTTTTTTTCCCAAATAAATAAAATAAAATAAAGTCAATATTTTTCGTTGGTTATTTAAAAAAAAACAGCTTTCATACAAAGTACATACCTAGATTCAATGTATGAAACTGCTGATTCTTTCCTACCATTTATTATACCATAGTAGTGCAGGATGAGAATGCTATAATTTATCATAGGAATATTCAAACAAACAGCTGACTGAGCATAAGCTAAAGTTAAAGTAAAACTAAAGTTTCAGAGTAGGCTTTGTTGTTTAATCTAAAAGCATAGCACTTTATCTCTACCACTTCAGGAAAGACCGAAAACTGAAAATATTGTACGAAAACTGTCTCGTGCCTAAGATCACAACGACATCACCATGTATAACATCTAATCCTAACCAAACAAAGCCCCAGCAAATCTAATAGAGTGATAATAATAACATGGTTCCACAAATTCTAATGAAAGCATTTGCTTGTTTGTGGTGTGAAGCGAGACTTGAATAAAATTATCAGAAAGTCAGGCCCACCATCGTCAATTTCTTGATATCAAGCCAAGTTGCTGAGTAAGCAGTAATTGCATAAATTAGCGCAGGCACAAGATCAAAGGAGCCAAATGGGAGTACCGAGTGCCTACACTCGCCCTACTGAAGCGTTCCCTCAAAATGTAACAGCTGTTGAGTAATTACATTGATATCAAACTACTGACCCGGAGACAAAGCTTAGAAGTGTGCTGACTTGCTGAGCCACCTTATTAAAGGAATATGTATATGGGATCGCCCTCCCCTTTTTACTTGATTAATCCTGGTGACCACATTTACGGTTGAGAGGAATTCCAATAGGCTGTGGATGCGCCGGAGCTGTTCAAATCAATGTAATTCCGACTACGGTGAACACATTCTTGGCTTCTTAATTGGGTCGCGTTAAGGACGTGCTGCCTTTGGACCTGTCCTTATGTTCCTGGCGTGTGAAACGAGCGAATGAAGCGGAAGTACCTTTGAGTATTGAATAATTTCTATATATGCAGAATGCCACAAGTATTTCATTGGAATATATACGGCTTTGTGTAGGAAAATGTGTATCTCAAGTAATACCATATTTCAAGTACCTATAATTAGATCTATCCAATAATAAACACCTAAAATATGATTTTGCATGGTTACAGTGTCTACTCAGTTACCAGAAAAATTAACTCCTTTAAAATTCCACTTTTTTTGTGTTCGGTAAGTTTGTGATTTAAACATTCATAGCTCAAAAATATGATAAAAATTTTACAAATAAGACTAAACAAAAACGAAAAAGTTTCAAGGATTCGCCCTGTGGGAAATTTAGCTTGAGAACAAAAAGTTTAAAAACACAGTTTGAGTTTCCAGAAATTATCCAGTCACCTTGAGATCATCAACCAAAGTTAAACCCGGAGCTAAACCGCCAAGGCTAGGCTTGAGAGTTCACTTGACACCAATAATTCAATTCCCCTACAAGGTTTATATACACTGTGGTCGAAGTCCCCATGTGATACAATTTTAGGATAAAGCGAGACAACTTTGCGTAACAAACTATTCCTTGATGGAATTTATTTGGCAGACAAGGTGACGCCACAATGTATTTCATGTTCAACTCAATTTTTCTTGAGTTTGTGTAACAAGGATTTTATTGTCTTTAAAATCTTTCTGGCCGGAAACAATTGTACGAGATTGAAGTTGGAGCCGTTGTGATTTTTTTATTTTGTAATATAAATTGTTGCTGTTTTTTTGTCACAAATATTTTCTTATAGGGTAAGTAACTGGTGCGTTTTTTTTTGCATAGAGTTTGGCCCACTTTAGTCACCAGTTATGATGTTCTTCAGAACTCATAACCAATTGTAGGAATGTAGGCGAAGCAAAAGAAGTACCTATGTATGCAAGGATATACACTACAGAACTCCACATACGTTCTGTAGTTTGATGTTGTGTAGTTTCTGCCTACCCTTATAGGAGAAAGGCGTGAGTAAGTATACAAAGTGTAAGGCGCTTGGAACCTTCTAGTTACGGAGATATTGGGGGTCAAAGTTTCAACATATTCACAAGCTTTTTTTTAAATACATGTTTTTACTGTAAACACCTCCACGACTTGCGCACTATTCAATCCATCCATCAGCACAATGTTTTGAGTGCGTTACATCGATCCTACCGAAAAACGTGATTTTTCACCCAAAAAAAAGTCGTTTCCCAGCGATACTTTTGCGTAAAGTTACTTAGTTTGTGTAAAGTTACTTAGTTTGATTTAGTGCTTGGCTGACGGCTTCTTGAAGGGTCCTGTTACACCCTGTATATGCATGTTATCAATGCATCGTGACACGTTAAGCTCACATTTCAATTTTGGCGTCAACTCTCTACAAGTGCTTAGCAACACAATCTTTGTTCAACTAGATGTAGGTAACAAAGAAAAGGTCGGTAACTTGCAATGTTAATGCACATAACTTGTTGCAATTGCAACAAGTTATGTGCATTAACATTGCAAGTTCTTTTCTCACATTTCAATTTTGGCGTCAACTCTCTACAAGTGCTTAGCAACACAATCTTTGTTCAACTAGATGTAGGTAACAAAGAAAAGGTCGGTAACTTGCAATGTTAATGCACATAACTTGTTGCAATTGCAACAAGTTATGTGCATTAACATTGCAAGTTCTTTTCTCACATTTCAATTTTGGCGTCAACTCTCTACAAGTGCTTAGCAACACAATCTTTGTTCAACTAGATGTAGGTAACAAAGAAAAGGTCGGTAACTTGCAATGTTAATGCACATAACTTGTTGCAATTGCAACAAGTTATGTGCATTAACATTGCAAGTTCTTTTCTCACATTTCAATTTTGGCGTCAACTCTCTACAAGTGCTTAGCAACACAATCTTTGTTCAACTAGATGTAGGTAACAAAGAAAAGGTCGGTAACTTGCAATGTTAATGCACATAACTTGTTGCAATTGCAACAAGTTATGTGCATTAACATTGCAGATTGTGTTGCTAAGCACTTGTAGAGAGTTGACGCCAAAATTGAAATGTGAGCTTAACATGTAATTCCTAGCTAATAATTCCTAGCTGCTTTTACAATTACTGTTGCACACTGCAGATTGTAATGGCATCTGTAAAAGAACTCGTCGACATGTTTGTCGAACGAGCGCGGGGTAATGAAAATATTTCATTACATTTGTCCCGACGTGTTTGGCTGGCTGATGGCTGACGAGGTAATACTCTTTGTTCCACTACCTTCGTTGGCACTGTTACCCTAGAAGCATTATTTACTGTGAGCTATCCATTTAAGTATCAAATTCCGGGAATGGTTAAGTGGATAGGTTGTTAAGTAAACTTGATACTTACCAGCATTATTACAGCATTTATTTCGGACTACGCCCATAGTGTTAGTAACAACGGTCTTATATACTAGTAGTTGAGTAGTAGAAATACATGTTTTATTCCGTGTGGAGTTTCAATCAAATGTCGCATGTTGCATTGCATTGTGGTGCATTATTGTAATCATTATACGATCTTTGAGTGTTTTTTTTAGCTCCAGAAGTCGGTGACTTTTGTTAGTTTGATTTTGTTTTTTTTTGTCACCGACTTCTGAATTTAAAGTTATTTTTTACTTTTTTGTGTTTTTGAAGTCGGTTTAACTTTTTGCAAAAAAGTTTTTTATTGTTTACTTTTTAGTGGTTCACTTACCCTTTCACAGCGTACCGGCGTGATGTTATGTTATGAACTGGTGTAAACAACAGACACACATGAGATTTCAGAAATCCCAGTCCATTTGCTATCCGAATTCCGAATATTATATCCGAATATAATTATATCCGAAGTTCTTCACCAGATCTTCACCAAATTGAAATGGGACCACTCCGAGAAAGTACTCTCCCAAAAACTACCCAAATCGCTTCAGGTGTGCCTATAAAATTTGAAATTTTCGCCCTATTTCTCCAGGATCCCAGCATCAGATCCTGACTTGATGATCATGGGACCACCTGGGAAGTATACCATTTCAAACAAAAAAAGAACCAAATCGGTCCAGCCATCTTCGAGTAATCGGGGAACATCAAAGAAAAATAAAAAAAATAAAGGTTCCGACGAATTGAGAACATCCTCGCCCAGCTAGTAAAAATTATCTTACAAATATCCCAAGACCATATTTTTTTCAGTTTTATATCACACCTATAAGTGTGGATTTCGGCGCACTTTATAAGCATAGTCACCCTTGCAATTGCCTTGTAAAGGTCTCGCGAAGTGTATTTTCAAACTTACAAAACTCTTGCTGATACCTTTATAATGACCAATAAACTTACAAGTCACTTACAATGGCGCGCTGTAAGGGTAAATAACCTTAAAGTCCTCTTACAAATAAAATAAAATACTATTTTAAGTTAATATCGCCTATGTACCGCCGTGGGTTGAGAAGTCCTTGGAACTTTTGTAAAAAAAATAGCAGTCGCATAAAAACATAAGTATTATATTTAAAATTGACCTTTCCTACAAAACGCTAGTGTCTTAATTGTCACGCACTATAATGCAATTATGGGCTTTCTTGTAGTAAGAGTGCAGGTCGGCTTGCGCGGCACGCTAGCATTAATGATCTCATCCGTCGTGCTCTTGCCACCGCCGGGGTGCCAGCTGTCTTAGAACCAACTGGCTTGGCACGCGTCGATGGGAAGAGACCAGATGGTATGACCATAATGCCTTGGAAGTTGGGTAGGCCTTTGGTGTGGGATGCAACTTGCGTCGACACCCTTGCGCCATCCCATCTTCCTAGCACAGTGAGCTGCGCTGGGGCGGCTGCTGCAGGTGCTGAAAACCTCAAACGGCGCAAATACAATAATTTAATTGGTAGTTACGTGTTTGAGCCGTTTGGGGTTGAAACACTAGGCCCATGGGGTCCGAGTGCCCACCTAGTATTTCGGGAAATCGCCAAGCGGTTGGTCGACTCTTCACGTGACCAGAGGGCGGGCCTATTTTTTGGCCAAAGAATCAGCATTGCCATACAACGTGGCAATGCTGCCAGCCTTCTGGGCACTTTTCCTGTTGACAGCGATGTGGACGAATTTTTTGACGCCCTGTAACCCTTTTGATACTTGTACATATTTTTATTACTATTATAGATTTGTAGTTTGTAAATAATGTAAATAACTTGATTGAAATAAAATTAATTAGCAAAAATAATGAATTAAAAAAAAAAAAATATATTTGGTTGCGAAGTAGATTTTCTCGATTACTTTGAAATTATAATAACAATATTTTCACGGGCCTTCTCAAAAGTGTTTCTTTTACTATATTATTTTTTTAATTATTTGTAAAATAATATCAAAATGTTGCCATTACGACCAACCACGACTCATGAGTGTTTTATTAGAGCAATATAAGACCAGTACTCTTGTGTGAGGTTTATATCGCACTCGTAAAATTCAAATTAAACCTAAAACCACTATCTACACGGCCATGTTGCTCATAATTTTAGAATTCCTTAATAAGTAAAAGGATTTAAGAGAAACTAAATGATAATAATTATGTACTAAATATTAAAATGGTTTACCTGACTGTATAGCAATTTCTGGGGTCAACACAACAAAGAAAATAATCAACCCTTAATAAGGAATTCTATAAGACACTTGCAGGACTTTTTAAAGTGCTACTACTCTTTAATATATCTTAGATGGGATAAATCACACTTTTAAAATACTAGTTTTACTGAAATCTAATGAAACTCTTAGTATAGTCACTTCTAAGGTTGACTGTACTTAAAAATGTATTTATAAGTATGAATTAAGAATCAAAGGCAATTAGATTTGTAAAAGGCGCTTATAATGCCACTGCTCTTATTAATATTATATAACGTTTTCTTAAATACGTCTATAAGAATATGTTACAAGTATGAATGCTCTTAAAACTTAAATAGACTTATAAAATACCACTATTAGAGTTCCTGCCTTAATCAGAACACATTTAAACCTTATATGAAACCATAGCTCTTACAAGATTTGTTTGTAAGGGTATTAAGAGTTTCTGACTTAATCAGAACACGTATAAACTTCGTATGAAACCATCGCTCTTAAAGCTTTTGTTTGTAAGGGTATTTTATCCTTTTTGAAGTCAGTAAAAAATAAATGCAACTGCCTCGTTGGTCAAGTAATGGTAATCGCGACTGCTGAGCAGGTCCTGGGTTCGATGTCCGGGTCGGGAAAATGGTTATTAGGTTTTTCCATTAGGAATTTCTGGCTTTTTTTTTCTTTTTTTTTTTTTTTTGGCCTGGATTTGTGCCCGGTGGATGGCGATAGGCTCGCCTCGCACCGGCGAAATATGGGTGTACTATTAGGTACAGCGCTGCCTAATCCTTCGTGGATTACAAGCATGATGGTATGTTATGTTAAATGCAAAAGTAATTCGGTCCGTCTGCCAACCCTGCAATGACCTGGGTATAGACATAGGATATTTTCATATATATCTACGTTTCCATGAAATATTTCCCGACCTCCACGCGAGCGAAACCAAACACAATAGTTATGTGAAAATATGCTAACACAACACTATTTTAATTGGCAACATTTACTGCCGCCATATTGTAAGATACGTCTTGGTCACGAATCGACTCAGTGTGTCGCTCTATCCAACATTGTTGCTAACACGAGTGATAGTGAAGATTAAACTGTTGTTCCCGTATCCACGAGTTTTATTTATGAGAGTGCCCATACCTCCTTTTTTTATCAGATCAAAGTGAAACCACATCATTTAATTGAAATAAGGTTTTGAAAACGAAGTATTTTTTCAGGCTCACCTGAATAAGGTAACGATGAAGTAATCCTTCAAAAGTTCTTTTGAGTCCCGTCGCAGCCATTCATGGTAATATAGTCTTTATGTAGGTGCAGCTGTACCTGCGGTGTGCGACGAGATTTTTTTTTAGTTTCATAAAGAATGCGTTGTTTAGTTGAATAATTTCAAAACTGAAAAAAAACTACGCAAAATACGCGCTTGGACGTGGAGTTGCGGACAACAGTTCGTAATGCAATAGAATACAGTTTCAAAACTGTTTGGAAAAGTGATTTAATCAATAGAAACATTTTTATAATAAACACGATTTACTTTACACCCTTAACGTCATCCGTTAAAATAATCAGTAATCTTTAAAAAAAAAACCCGTCAGTATTGTTCAGTAGCATTTATCATTGTCCAAAAGAGCGATTCCTTAATGGTACATTCCTTGCAGTTTTCTCAATTAATTAATTTTCAAGACAGCTGTTTCCCGACAGTTTCGTTCTTTGTTGTAGAGCTGTTAAAACGGAATTCTATCGGTCGAGGAATGCAGGTAATCTTTTCTTGTTCCTAGTTATTATGTTTTCGGCTGTTAAAAATAGTCTCACACTATATATTTTGAATCTCATGGTAATTATTTATGTCTGTATATTAAGTATTTATGTTGTATTTAATAGCACTTTAAAAATAATTCTTCACACTTTAAAATGAAATTTACTTAAACTTAATTTATTAAATGAACCATAAAAATAATATTTTCCACTATAAATATCCTTAGCTTTAAAATTAATTAAGGGCCCAGTCCAGTAACATTGACAGCCCGTCGAAATATTCGCGAAGGATTACAATGTTTTTTTGAATTGCAATTATTTTTAGTGCACCATAATTTAATATTGGCTCTATGCTTAATAACTACGTATTTTTTAAAGTTAATAAAACTCGCTCTTGATGCGTAATCTGGGGTTGAAAAGAGGCCTCTCGCGCCCCACGCGAGTCTGAGGTCTGTTTCCGCACTCCTTCCGAGGCAACAGAGGCTAAATCGCAAAATCTATCGAGCCAATAAATACCTTTATACCATTGTCTTCAAAGTTGGCTTCTTAGTTTTGTAAAAAAATATTTTATTTTCTGAATCTGATTACGATAATATCGTCAAGTTTCTCGGTTTTTGTTCTAAAAAAATATGCAGTTTCTGTCAATAGAATTGTGTTATTATTTGATTTTATCGAAGGGCCACTCTGTTTAATAACACGACAAAATAAAATTAAAAATTAAAATAAACGTAACCTAAAAAATTATAAGTTTATCAAAACACTCATAAAATTACACAGTCT
The DNA here is from genome assembly GCA_947578425.1 of Eugnorisma glareosa. NCBI lineage: Eukaryota > Metazoa > Arthropoda > Insecta > Lepidoptera > Noctuidae > Eugnorisma > Eugnorisma glareosa. The sequence goes on from OX387963.1 coordinate 10,677,785, forward strand.
ATATACAGAAACGTTTGCCATATTTCTTCAGTGACCGCCAAGCGGGCGAAGTAGAAGGACGTCACAATATCGTCAATTGTTTTCCAGACTTCTCACTAGCACAATCATGCTGTTGCGCTCATGTTATGTCATGCAGGCTGCTCCACTTAATTATTTTAACTGAATGCAAAGAAAAGAAGGGTTAAGTTTTTATCAATATTTCTTAAACATGTACGGAAGACAGTAGTAGTGCGAACAGATAGTCGCGGGAAATGAGATTTTTTACGATGAATCGAAATCAAAATTAAAGATGGTGGCTACGAAAATTAGCGAAGTTTTCGTCATTGGTGTCATTTTTATGGTTTTCGTGGTCGCTGATAACGAAAATGACGTCAAAATTATATTAAAATTAAAAATGACACCCATGACGAAAAATCAGTCAATATTCTTCGGCGCCATCTTGAATTTTCATTATGTCGTCATTTTCGTTATCAGCAACCCCAAAAATCACGAAAATTACACCCATGACGAACGACGAAACACCGGAAATTTTCATCGGCACCATGATTTATTTGAATTTTGACGTCATTTTCGTTATCACTAACCCCGAAATTCACTAAAATGACACCCATGAAAATCCAGAGTATTTTACGCAAGCGTCCAGTCGTGCAAGATGTCTCTCGCGCAAGTATCAGTCGCACAAATGACTATTCACGGATGGGTCCGTTTGCGCAAATGTCCTAGATCTTATAAAAGTAACTCCTTATTAGTTATTGTAACTATTTTGCAGTGGCAAGACGTCATGTTCCATTAATTAATGACGATTAATTCAAAAATACCTACTCGACTTTTTTTTTTCGGCGTCTTTTTGTGTTGGTTCCTAGAAACAATATAAGCTTTGAATTGATAATCTTCTTTTTTTTGAGTCGGTTAATATGTAGGCAGAGTAGCTTTAGCGTCATCTCAAATAATTTTAGTACGACTAGGCGTCAAAAAGGGAGGTCCACACACGATGTGTTTTTGTTTTTGCAGTAAATTTCTGAGTTTTGTGCGACAAGAGGCGAACGTAGATCTACGCGAGACACAATAGGTTTTTAATTGTATATACTCGGCATACGAAAGTTTAAGTGAACTACAAAAATAATGGTTTGCACTATAACTGTGTAGAAAACCAATTCCGAAACCAGTTAGTTGGTAAAAAATAGTATCGTTTGGTAAAAGGAGGGGGGAGTAGAGGAGGGGAGGTACCGCTTTTCACCTGCACCACTCACATGATAAGGCAACGCACCGTTCTTGAGAAAAACAAATTATTGAAACCTAACCTCAAAACACTATTATAGTCAAAGCGTAGTTCGACGGAGCCCCGCTACACGTGGCCCTATTTCTGTCTGCAGGGTTTACAGGAACCTAACTAACCTAACCTAACCAAGTCCGGGTGCCCCAAATCCAGAGCTCACTTCGCTCGCTGTTGCATCCTAGTTTCTCCTAGTAACATTGTCACCCATTATTTATTTAGTTCATTTAATTAATTTTAAAGCTAATAGGATGTTTATCGTGGAAACCATTATTTTTATAGTTCATTCAATTATTGTAAAACTAAACTAAACTTAAGTGTGAAACATTACTTTTAATGTGCGCTTATATATTCCCCTTTACGTATCAACATATCAGAATGATATCTCCGACTGATGGGTATGATAATGGGCCTTCTTTTTTGCTACCATATTAAAACTAAATTATGCGTACAGTTTGAAACTGTAACATATTCCACATCCATTGATCGTCCTTAGGGGTTCATTTAAAAATCAGCGTCGCGTCGTGCAGAAATGGACCCTTTGGCACGACATATTTTTTTTTTTAAGTTACATTCATATTAGGTAGTTTACAATGAAAACGACTAACTGGCCTTCCGGAACTGAAACTGTTAACACACGGCGAGCACCTACTACGTCTTTGGTTCGTCATTTTGATCTCTTTTGGCCTTTAATTAAAGTCGAGAATAAATGCATATTCATTGTGTATGAAAAATTATGTTGTACAAAATGTGTGGCGTGAAATATTGCCGATAAATTATTGACCGTGCCATATATTATACAAGATGTATTTTTTAAACAACACTGAAGTAAGTTATTTGTTGTATTTTATTTTAAGAATTATTGCACCTAGATAATTGCATTATGCTGAGAATATACGTTAAACCAGTATCTGAAACCAATAACATTACTCCATTGTTGAACTGCCTGGTTTGGTTTGGTACGCAACGTATATAGGTCAAGGTGATTGACAATTAGACACAATTCCAAATGCCAGACAGCAATTCTGAGACCAATACAATAAAGAAAGATCCTTGAAAAACCGTCCGTAAATCTTGAAAGGCTCAAACGAATTATTGTTTCCAATTAAAAGTAAAATCAAGCCTCAAAAACCAACTTTACTTTGAACACTCTGTATAATCAACATTAATTAATTAATATCGGGACGCAACAGACCGAGAGAAGAAAATATAATTGAATTTTTTTTTTTTCTGAATTATGAATACGCAGAGAATAACCGACGCTATTACCTTAGCCCTTAGGACTATATTCATTAGAATGTGTGTCAATACTGAAAGTAAGTATTTTTCTCGTTCAGGTAAAAGCTTTTCCTAATATTCGTGGCTCGCAAATATGTTATTGCTCGGCGCGTAGGTAAATGTTTAGCCATCGCTCATGCGGGACTGCATGTAAGCGATACTTGTGGCATATTGGCGAAATACATTAGCTTTCTAATGTATGAGATTGACAACGAACAAATATATTAGGAGGTGTTTACACCTTTTTGATAGATAGAGGAGACATGAGATGGAAATTGTTGAGAATTGGCTAAAAAGGTGCTGGCAGGAGAGAATGAGAAAATTGACAGCCTAAAACATTATTATTACTTTTATGCATGTAACATTCCTTTTTCAAAATCAGCATTTTAAAGGCTAAGAATGGGGGTTATCGCGTATGAATTCGCCGCTAGAGGTGCTAGTGTAGCGCGAGGGCACCGAAATGTCAGATGTCATAGAATGCTCCCGCGTTGCGTGCTTTTTTATCACGTATTTTTAATAATATTCACGATTGTGGTCTAGATTGAGCCATTCCTGATTAATAATGACTTGAAGATTTTAAGTAGCAACTTAGGATCTTATTTGTTAGTACTTGGAGGTAAAAAGATTTTTAAATGTTTCATGCTTGCTAATTTTAGGGAGAATATTGTAAATATGTATCTGAAGTTTACACTATGTACACATATATACGTAATAAAATAACCTTTTTATGAAATTATTGGTACTTTAGAGTAAAAAATAGAATCATTGACAGGACCTTAATCGACAGTTGCGCCATCTGGTGAGCTGAAAAACGATAGCCCTCATTGAAGAGCACCATTTCTTAATGAAACAAATTGATACTCTTGGTTATGGACAACTGCATCAGCACTTAGGTAGTACAGTAGTCCAAAACTGATGTATGTGAAAACGGTATGTCTGTGTACCAAAAAATCGACTACATGCGAAATGTACCAAGTATTACTGGGTGGTGGATTACGGCAGACTCCCTCTCACACCGAGGATTCCTGTGTCTCAGCTAATACAATAATTTGAAGAAAACATGTCACCTTCTAACCAATACTTCATTTCCCCGTTCCATATATTATGTAAACAGGTGGACAATGTTGAGTATTTATGAATGGTGATGATCAATGATGACAATGAATAGGCTACATTCCGACTAGCTGTTTTGTTTTTACGTCATCAACTGCTTAGCCTTTTCCCAAACATGTTGGGGTCGGCTTCCAGTCTAACCGGATGCAGCTAAATACCAGTATTTTACATGGAGCGACTGCCTGTCGAACCTCCACAACCCAGTTAACACCGGGTGATACGATACCACTTGGTAAGACTGGTCCCCTTGGTAACCCGTTCCATATTACGTATACCAACAAAATACCCAGTTATACACAAAGTCATAAACAAAAATACATTTGACATGTTCACTGGAAACGTTCTTGTCTATCCACGGAATCCAATCTGCGCGTGTCCTCGGATTGAAATCGTGTAAACATAAATTGAAACGAATGTACACAAACAAACAATTTCGCACGAGTGCGATATAGGACGACAACTAAATGGCTCGATACAACAAGACTGAAGTATCCGATACTATCAGAATTGTTTCTGTACAAACCTTTTGTCTTACTGTATTTTTTTTTTTAATATTGGTGGAAACTTTAGCCAGTGTTATACTATTTATTTTTAATTTTTAAAGATTTTCATGCTTTTTTTTTTTCAGAATCATTGTGATGATTTGCGACGTAACATGCAGAGTTAGCAAGCTGAAGAAGCAGTGTGGCCATGTTTGTGGAAATACTGTTAACTGCAGACTACTTAGAGTTGATCAACAAGGGAAGTGTGGGTCGCCCCAGCCATGTCGAACGACCTTCAAAATGTGGCTAGGACAGACTAGATGCGGAAAACGGAGAACCAGGTGTTGCGGCTAGGCTTGAGAGATAAAGATAAGATAAAAGATAAAGATTCATTTATTTGCAAAAACGTGTGTAGATAATATACATGGTGTTTACTATAGGTGTTACAGGATATTCTTTGGCCCAACATGTTTGACCAATAGCTGGTGTACAAATTAGATCGGAAGACCATTAGGTTTCAAAAAAATAAAAAATAGAAATTATACAAAGTTAAATAATCAAAAAAAAAAGAACATAATAACAATTAACATTAATATAAAATAAAAAACAATAGGTAAATATTCATGCGATACAAAATAAATTAATAGATTCAGTCAGTATATCAGAGCGATTTGTCATTTAAAAATTCATTGACATTATAGTAGGCTTTTTCTGTCAGTATTTTTTTTAATATTTTCTTAAACTGGTCTGTATTTAGTTTTTTTACACAGATAGGGATATTATTATAAATTATCGGTGCTCTGCATACAACGCTTTTATACAGTGGTGCTGTCTTAGCTGGCTCAACACGAAGTTTACTATCATCCCGGCGATTTCGTATTACAAGGTCCGATATTCGAGGAAACAAATGGGGGTTATTTTTTACAAATAAGGCAATTTCTAAAATATAAAGTGAGGGCAGTGTGAGGATTTTATGCTTTGTAAAAAGTGGCTTACAGCTCTCAGTACTTTGGATACCGAACATTGCACGTATGCATCGCTTTTGCATTTTAAATGCCATATCTTTATTTGACGAGTTGCCCCAGAAGATTATGCCATATCTTAGGACAGATTCTACAAGTCCATAATAAGCCGATAGTAACACATTAGTGTTGATAGATGGAGCAAGCTGGTACAAAGCATAAGCTTGACTACTGATTTTTTTACATACTGCGTCAATGTGTTCTTTCCAGTTTAGTTTGCTGTCTATAATTAAGCCGAGAAAACGAACATTAGATACTTCATTTATAGTGTAATTATCATGAATCAAATTTACATTTAATGGATTATGCAATCTTTGCCCAAAGTGCATTATATTTGTTTTAGATAAATTTATTTTTAAATTATTATTATCAAGCCAAGAAATTATAGATGTCAAAGAATTATTAATGTCAGATTTATAATTATTTATGTCCTTACAAGCAATTGAAACTGTACTGTCATCAGCAAATAATGTCATAGGTTGAGTCGTTGCCTTTGGCAAGTCGTTAATATAAATAATAAACAACGGCGGCCCTAGGACACTGCCTTGAGGAACACCGTATGTGACATTTCTCCTTACGGAGCTGTACGTTTCCTCTTTTTTTGTTTTAGGATTGACTTTAGTTACTACTGTTATCTGTTGTCGGTTCGTTAAATAGGATCTAATTAAATCTAAAATATTGCCTCTTATGCCGTATGCTTCAAGTTTACTGATAAGTATATTATGATCTACATAATCAAAAGCCTGTGACATATCGCAATAAATTGCACAAGCTGGAACTGTTTTGTCAACGTGGCCTATAACATTTTGGATAAATTCATAAATGGCCATATTCGTCGTTTTGTTTTGTCGAAAGCCCTTTTGTTCGTTGCACAAAATTTTATTTTTTTCTAGATATGAATTGAGTTCGCCGTAAAGATACTTTTCGAAAATTTTTGAAAATATTGGTAATAGTGCAACAGGCCTATAATTCACCATTAACTGTTTGCATTCTTTTTTGAATAAAGGTTTTATAACTGACAGTTTAAGATCTTGTGGAAATATTCCAGTTGATATCGACAAGTTCAGAATATGACTCAAGTGATGACATATATCCTCATTTACTGCTTTAATTATTTTAGTAGATATACCATCATATCCTACACTGTTGGTATTTTTAAGGTTTTTTATAATTTGATTAATCTGGTAGGGTGAACTTGGTGCAAGAAACATTGAATTTAATCGGTGATTAATTAAAGACGTTACTTTTTTCCCAGCACCCGGAAGGGGTTTGACTTTTTCAATAAAATAATTGTTAAATGCGTTCGCTATTTCTGTTGGATTGTGAAGGACGTTGTTTTCATCAATTTTTATTTTATCTATGGATTCTTTTGGGGTGTTAAGTCTCGTTTTGTTTATAATCCGCCACGCTGTTCTAGTTTTATTTTGCGACGTTAATATGTTATAGTTATTTTGCGCCCGTTTTGTTAGTTTTATAATTTTTTTGAATAACTGACTATAATTTAAGTATTTTAATTGGTTGTCTTTTGTTGAGTTTAATCTGAATTTCCATAGCAAATCCTTTTTCTTTCGACTGCAAATTTTTACACCACGTGATACCCACTTTGGTTTGTGATTTACTTTTATTAGAAATTGGGTTTGTGGAAAACAAAGTTCGTAAAAAAGTTTAAAATCAGTTATAAAGTGTTGATAAGCTGTGTTTGGGTCATCAGTGAGGCAAACATCCGAGAAAGATAAGCTCTTAATACACATTTTAAATTTATCAATATTTTCCTTGCTGTAGTCGCGTTTCATTGTACGCCAATAATGCAATGTCAGACTTTTTTTAACCGGAACTTTGATTAATTGGGCTGTATGGTCCGACAGGCCCAATTCCAAAATTTCAGATTTACATCCCTTTTTAAAGTTATGTGCAAAAATTATCAATGCAAGTTCCACTGGCGAATCTAGTTGGTTCATGTAAAGCCAGTTTTAAATTATAGTTTAACAGTAAACATTCAAAATCTAATGTTACATTATTGCGTTTTAAAACATCTATATTAAAATCACGAGTAATTATAATATTTTTACAATTCAAATTGGCTATATAAGTCAGAAGTTTTTCCAGTTTATTAAAGAACGTATACAAGTTGTTTTGTTTAGGTACCCTATATATACAAACAATGATAATTTTATAGTCAAGTAGTTCAACTGCACAACCTTCTAATATACAGTCAAGACAAAATTTGCGGATTTCTGGAATTTCCCTGAATTTATGTTCTTTTTTAAGTAAGATACATGTTCCTCCTCTTTTACTATTTGTTCTACTGTAGAATGTAGCCAAATTGTAATTTGGTAGGTATAAGTTTGACTCAAATCCTGCCATCATAAAGTGCTCAGTAATACACATGACGTCCACAATTTTGTTATTGTCAACGAGTTCCTCTAAGTTTACACATAATGCATCAGATTTGTTTATTAAACCTGCAATATTCTGATGTAGGATATACATATATTTCTCAGAGAAAAAACTGGTTAGCGGTTTCTTTTTCATTGAGTTGAGGTGAGTTTATAACAATATAAGGTTTAGTTTGTATGCTACTATTATTCGATATTATGTCAAACTGACCAAATGAGCACAAATCAATTACAATATTATTTATAATGCCGTCGTATATACGTTTAATTCCATGTTTTTTTTATTTTTCCTGTTGTGTTGGAAAACATGTCTAGTGATAGCTCACTGTTGCTGTCATATAGGTAGGCGTAATGATTATTTTGCAGGTCAAGATTAAGCAGATTATTGAACATGTCTACTCTAAAATTGTAAATCGGAGCTCCTGTTATATACGTCGGTAAGCAAATAATATTATTGGTGTGGGCCACCTTCTGTAGAGATTTTCTTATCATATTTATCATGTTTATATAATTACTTTCAGATTTTATGTCATTTTCTCCCATAAAAATGATACAGTAGTCGTTATCAGTAAAGTCTTTCAATTTATTTTCTATGTGGTCTAAGAGTTCCTTTATAGTTCCATTTGGTATAAAATAAAGGCAGAAGTCGAAGTAGTCGGAAAAGACGTCTTCAATCAAGGATAAGTGCCCTGCAGGTTTGGAGCCACTGCTTAGAATGCATAATTTGTTTTTTTGATTAGTTCTTGCAATGATATCTGCCAGCTCTTTTTTACTAATTTTTGGTTTATTGCTGTTGGCGGGTATAGATGAATGCACCTCTTTTAAATTGTTTGCTGGCTGCGTATGGACGTGGCTAGAAGTTTGAGTCTCTTTGTCAATCATGATCGTCGAGACTTGAGGATTGTATTCACCAGAAGATGGATTAGCGAGATCATCGTTTGGAGAACTCGTCTCAGTTTTGTGATGAACCGATATTTGAGTTTTTCGAACTGAAATCGGTGTCCTGCTTTTTTTCTTAGGTGATAAGCACATTTGTTTATATGTATTTATGGTTTTTACCGATTTTTGAAGATCTGATTTGAGTCGAAAGTTTTCGCTATTTAAGTTCTCTATTTCTAGGTGAGCGCTTTGTAGTTGTGTCGTAAGTACTTTAACTTGTTCACTCAAAAGAGAGAAGCCTATGTCCAGCAGTGGACTACGATAAGCTGAGTTGATTGATTCATTGATCATGATTTGATAGTTTTTAAACTTGTTTTTGATTAACACAAATCTATGTATAAGAATTTTCTTCGATAAAGCAAACAAGACTTACAGACAAAATTCTCAGGTTTATCGCTGAATAAAATCTTACGCCTGAAAACTGTTATTGACTATTCGGGATTTGTTTAGGTACGTACTAAAACGCGGAGCTTTTTTCAAGAGGCTCCATAATAATGTAAGCACCAATAAAAACACGTTTAGACTTTCAAGTCTCTGCCGAGATTCGATCAAAAAGTTCTGTCGATTTAATAAAAAACTGTTTGTATAGAAACTTAAGAATAATAATCAATATTCATTGGGAACAAGGTTTTGTTGGCTTCTTCGCCCTCTTCGAGGTCTGAAATTATTCTAAGGAAACGTTCTACGCGAATACAAAGTACTGAATGTCAAACTCAGTCACCTCCTTCTGCGAAGCAGTCATGCTAGCGAAGGAGGTGGCGGAACGTGAGAGGGAGAGAACCTCACGACCCAGCCGCCGCGGGAGACGCACCGGGCGTCGGGGGCCACGTGGTGGCCCCCGGCCACCGTAGACGCGGGCCTGTGGACGGTGAGCTATGGGCTAGCTCGCCGTCCGTCCGTCTTATGACGACAGGCCGTGTCGACGGCGCGTTTGTGTTCCACGCGCGCCCCAAAGAGAGTCAGCAAACAGGAAGGGGTCCGAAAAGATCGATGCCTGCCAGGGTTGCGGGACTGTTCGAAAGAGATACCGCGGCCCTGGAACATAAAGGGCAAAGGAAGGAACATGGATGGGTTTTAGTCAGTACAAGTCTGACACTCCCTCCTGCTCAGCCCAGAGCGGGAGGGGTCATTTGATGATTTCCCATCGATAAAAAAAAAAAAAGGTCTTTGTTTATTGTTCTGCCAAATCCGTTCAGCCCATAAGACGTAACGGTAATATCATAGGCCGACAGACATAGTGATAATTATATTATTCGCATTCATAATATTAGTGTGGATACTGTCTTGAGAAATAATAAATACAAGACTTACTAACTTTTTTCAACTTACTAGATTTTTAACCCCAACCCCATATACCAAGGAACCATATCACATAGGAGATGTAGATACTCGTAGTAACGCAGTTCCTCTGCATATATTGTTGTCTGCAATATATTCAGAGATAGTTCACTGCTGACCACATTGACGTTCTAGCGGCGTTGTAGTGGCGACCGGTAATTGTTTTACCCGAGCAAGATGTCTGGCCTCGTATTTATTGATCAACATGCTCTGAATAATCCCTTTTGCCTGGCATTCTCGTCAACTAAGCTGAGTAAAAATACTTTCTGCTGATGAGAATCCATCTCCGGCATACTAAAGTAGTCCCATTTTTTCTTTAGAAAGGCAATAGTTTGCAGTTTTAAAATTGAGAAATTCACGACTTAAAATGAGATCAAAGCTTATTCTAGATCTACTCTTTGTTTGGTGCGGTTGGTCGACTTATCCTATTCCTATTGACATACTCGTAGATGTGTACAAATTTTTTGATGCCCTCTAATTCCCATTTTGATGTTCCTTTTTTTATAATTATTTTAGATCTATTTGTAGTTTGTAAATAATGAACAAATCGAATTCAAATAAACTATTAGATCGACTTGTTGCCAAGCTTAGATTCTAACCATTAGCACTGTTAGGTTTACGGTTAGGTTAAGAAAACAACATTTCCCAACCTCTTTGCTCAGCCAACAGTCCTGCTCAAATAACGTCGTGTGACATAAATCGGTTGGAACTAGTAGAAATTGCGCAGTTGCTTAATTTTCTAGTGAAACTCACAGGTTGTCAATCTTGTAGCGAGATTGACACGCTGCGAGTTTCACTAGAAAATTAAAATCACTTTACTAGGCTGTGTGTAAGCTCATTCGGAAAAAGGAAAAAGGGTTTGTACTCGTATAAAAATCATAAAACTCACATTTTTTCTTTACAACATTCCAGTCACGTATTTCAACGAGATCACGTTCATCTTTTGTTTTTCTCCTTTTTTGTGAAGACCTAATCTGTGATTTTCGTTCTGTATACCCGCAACACATGCTCTTGATAAATTGCTAGTTCTTGAGTGAGGCCGTAAAAAATAAATAACTATGAGAAATCGATCTATGGATGTGACTTAGGTTTATGTTCTTGAATTTTCTGCGATCGTAGTAGGTCGTAAATATTTCGATTTTCTTTTTTTGATTAAGGAATTTATTGGACCTCATACCCACGCACTTTTCTGTAAGCTACTCAGCCTGAGGCCGATAAAACCCACAATAAGGACACAATAGAGCCACGTTTGTCGGGACCAGGTATCAGAAAAACCCATTTCCCGAGTCGCCTTTCATAACGCGATCAGAATTCGTACAAGTTTAATGTCGAAAAAAGGACAGCCCTTTCAAAATTCACCCTTTTTGTACCCAATTAGTATTTCATAAATCGTTCAAAAGAAGCTATTGAAACTTGTTTTTTCTTACAGTTTACCGCCTCATTGATGAGAATATTGGTGTTTGTTTGGGTCTCCGTGGACGAGGTAAAGCAAATAGCGTTGTTTACTGAAGGTGGCAGAGTTTGCAGAGAGATCAGTCTTACGACCGACGAGCTAAGGGCCCTCCGACCTTTCCGAGAGCCTTCTTTACACGGGATGTTTGTCCGGCACGAATAATTACAAATCATTGCAAAGGCTTTTGGAGTAAGACGGATGAAATTGGACGGTAAGGGAACGATGATAGTGATGGTGGGAGACGCAAAATTGAGTTTGTGTTGATACTTTTAGAGTTGGCATAAATAGGAGAATTCTACAAATGTTTTCAGGCGAAAATCTTACTTCGCTTTAAAACATTTAAAGAATTCAGTTTCTCAACTAGGATGCTTACATTGGTAATATACAGTGGAGGTGGAAAAGTTGTATTAGCTCCTCGAATAAGGCAAACTAACCTTTCGGAGTATACCGGTGCGTTGTTTCTATATGCTAGCATATGAAGATGTGAAAAGCAAGCAAGTGGGAAATACAATTTCCATTTCTCAGTTTCGTCAAATCACTAACGATATTTCTTAGTGTTATTAATAAATCGATGTAAGTAACCACAGCCCTTACTAGATATATATACCAAATACATATTTCGCATTAGCAAGGTCAACAGGAAAACTGAAAGAAAAATAATAGGTAATGACCACACGCCAGTGTTATTCACAACAAAGATAATAACACAGGAAAGTGAATTGAATATAATGAGTATTTCTTTCACTCGACTATTACATATATGTATAATAATAATGATGATGATCACGCACTAATCACGGCAGCTTATAGATAAACATCTCATTTGTAACCATTCTGTAATTTTGTGTTTCAATGAGGCCGTATATGTGCTTTTGTTGTTATACTCGTAGAACTAATGAGTATGAAGCCTGAGGTTTAACCTACTTGTAAACTATGACACATTTGATTAACTCATTGGTCTAGTGGTTGCAAGGGCTACTGCTGAGCATGTGGTCCTGGGTTTGATTCCTAGATCAGGAAAAGTGTTTTTGAGGTTTTCCATCAGAACTTCAGTAGCAGCCACGGAGTCTACATTTGACCACTGTTGGTGGAAACAGGCTCTCGATCTACTTAAAGACCGCTATAATGAAAGGCTGAATGAAAATATCAGAGGTTTTTTAAAGTTTCTAAACCCAAAGGTTGACCACGAGACCCTAAAAAAAACTACGGCCACTATAACAACAAATTATAAATATAAATAATTAAAGTTCGAAATTAAAAGAAACAGTGTTTTTAGTATTAAGGAACTCTCCATGTGTGAGTCTCTAGTCAGACTCAAATATGAAGGGTTCCTTGGCCAGTTTTTAAGAATTCATTAGTTTCGTGATTCAGTTTACAGATCACGGCACTGTTATAACGTAAACTATACTTAATCATTACCATCTGCTCATTTCTGGCTTGTAATCCTCTTGTTACTTTATACAGATACAGCATGGTTTCCACCGACGATGTAGTACATCAAACTTCAGTTTGTTCAAATAATTAATCAAACAATCGTTTTGTCTCACATCTTTACTGATCTAACATGCGTTACCGTTCTTCGTTGCTAGATGGTCGATGGTAAAAACAAGATAATTCTTTGATGACTAGCACCCCACGGAGTCCCACTTAGATCCATGAAAGTGTATTGTACTGTTGTCCCAAATATTTTGCACCTTCAGCACAAAAAATCCTTTCAGTCCTAAATTTCTATGAAGGAGATTGTATAGAAACATTGTGAAACGACTTACAAGATAAGCGAATATTTTGGGTCACCAAAAAAGAAGATGAAAAATAAGATGTGGCCAAAAAGCAAAACAAAGAAACGAAATTTCTTTGTTATTGAATTAATTAAAATTGTTTGTCCATTCTAACTCAAGGACGAATGGCAAAAAGTACGAGAATTAATTCTCATTTAAAATTGCACTGTGACAGTCGAGAGCTTTAATTATTTTTAATCCATTTGTTGCTTGACGTCTACATTTTTCTAAATAACATTAGAAAACGTTCTTTTGACTGCTCTAAGCCCATCACGGAATTTCGACGAATTAAATCTGTTTTCTTTGTTAAAATTTTAACAATACATCGTCAACCTTAGCTTAACGACTCAATCGATCATGATGTCAGTTAGGCATAATGATAATTTATCATCTGTAAGCACACTTTGCAAAATGGCGCGGTTGCGGCGTAATGTTCCGTCCCGACCACCTTAGTATAAAATTTGAATTTAAGATTTATTATGTAAATGAGGATTAAACAATGTATATTTACAAACAGCCAAACCGAGGTTAAATTTACTTATTTACATTACTTAAGTGATCATTGTTACTAAGTAAAGTCATTAATCGTAAAATAGGACGTGCCTTATTTCAGGAGTTTCCCTTTTGGAAGCAGGAAAAGAATGAGGCACTTTGTTTTTGTGAAGTTTTTACTTCCCTTGTAACAAATGACAGTCATACGTATCTCATATGCATACGAGTATGTCGACGTGGGACAACACAATATGCTCCCGACAAATTATCTGGGAACTTGTTCATAGTGTTGCCAACCGGCTCTGGGGAGTGAAAAATGACGGAGGTTCTCCTCAAACCGGCGGTGTTATGTAATATTATGCTCTTTTTAAAATGGAATAACTACGTTTTCTTAGAAAGGTCGGAATAATGTTTATAATTGATTTTTTACTTGTTTACCTTTAGACGCCTATAAAATGTTTAACATTACATCAAACATTCTATATTTGTCTCAGTATTCTATTAATTCAAAATATGAGAATAAATGTAACTGTTCAACCAGCTTAATGAACGGTCAAATCTCTAAAAATACACACATCAAAAGTGTCTAGGGATCAAGCATTTTTATGTGGATTTCTTGAGATTGAGATGTGGCTTTGTAATAAATTTATGATTTTATAAATTTATATGGATCCTTTTTGGTGCATTTCATAATTTGAATCAGGAACTGTGAATCAAATTCGAGTAAAAGATGAAAATCAGCTGTCAATATTTTCCCTATAAAAACATACAACGCATTGAAGACATTATTAGTGCTACTGTTTCCCTACTACTAATTAAAACCAACGTTATTATGGAGCGGCGACGTCATTTAAGCAGGGAAGAAATGCTCAGAGCCGTGGGAATGATAGAAGCTGGTTCCCGGCAACGTACTGTGGCTTTAGCTCTGAATACAAGTCAGAGTGTTATCAGTCGACTTTGGACACGTTACCGAAGCACTGGTACCGTGGCTGAGCGCCATGGAGGACGGTATCGCTGCACCACACGGAGACAAGACCGATACATTCAAATCTTAACTCGAAGAGCTCCAACAATAACCGCCATGATGTTAGCCGTGAGGCTTCATCACTCTTCAGGGAACTTAATTAGCGACCAAACAGTCAGAAACCGCTTGCATGAAGTGAACCTTCATTCCCGAAGACCGCTACGGGTACCACCTATAGCAATGCACAATCGTAGGATACGATATCAATGGGCTCTTGAACACAGAAATTGGGCAGAAGAACAATGGCGTTTCGTGTGCTTTTCTGATGAGTCTCGTTTTTGTATGAGACCGGATACAAGACGTATACGACACTGGAGAACCCCTGGACGCCAACAGCGATTAAAATCCTGCCAGGAAGTCCATCCTTATAGTGGTGGAACCATCATGGTATGGGCGGGTATTTGGATCGGCGGAAGAACTGAGTTGATTTGGATCAGAGGCAACCTCAACGCTCAAATTTATGCTGAGACGATTGTATCAGACGTCATCGTTCCTCTACAAGTGCAAATCGGTCCCTTATTTCAGTTAATGCATGATAATGCACGACCGCACACCGCAAGAGTTGTAAGACAGACTCTCGCCGCAGCTAACATCAATGTCCTGCCCTGGCCTGCTCAGTCGCCAGACTTGAATCCGATTGAGCATGCATGGGATATGCTACAGAGAAGAGCTCTGCCGAATATGGAGGGTATCCAGTCGCAAGAAGACCTTTTTTTGTTGTTGCAACGAACATGGGCGGCCATTCCACAGCGTGATTTGGATGAACTCATTTTGAGTATGCCAAACCGATGTTCTTGTGTTGTTAGTGTTCGCGGTAGAAACACGGATTATTAATTGTTTAAGTTACCCAATAAAATTTTAAAGAAAACTGTTATTTCAGTCTTTTTTTCGAACTTTTGTGTTAGTGGTTCAAATGTCAAAAATCCCTTTATTAGGAAAATGGCAAATTTCTTTATTAATGCAAAGGTGACTTGGTTTATCGTTACTGTGACAAACGAAAACACTTTATTTGATGAATCCTTAAAGAAAATTTTAATTAATATCAATCAGGAGAAAAGTTATTGCAAAAATATATGTTGATCCCTAGACACTTTTGATGTGTGTAGCTCACGAGGGAGCACTTAAAGAAACCTTCCCGAAATAGTTTCTAAAAGGAAGAGAATAAAACAAAAGTTTTACTGGAGAAGTTTATTTTTAACGTTTGTTCATATATTGAGATTTCTGAGACTCGTAAAGTTAATTTTACCAGTTCAAAGTTACACATACTAGCTTTTTATATGGCAAAAACAGAAACTATTGAGAGCACTACTTATGCGATAACAGACAACAATTGGAGAGTTCATTACATGCTTAAGAGTTCTATAGGCAATAACTATACATTTTCGGGCATAGGCATAAACAATGAAGCGCCTTTAAATTTCTTAGCACAATTAAATGTTCATGTAGCTGCAGTCCCGTGGCTGACACATCAACACAACGTTCTAGCCTAGTTGTCGTCATAAAACGATCGAATGCCGGCGCCACCCTTGTTGGTCCCGTTTTTATCTACAAAAAATATGTCCCTTTACAGTTCATTGGCTTATTTTACTGTTTCATTACACACTATCTCACGGCCGACACAGCGACTACCACGTTTCTTCTACTCTTACTTTTATTTAGTTTAACAATTCTATAACTGAATTTGTGCTTCTCATGGTATTCAATACTATTATTATCTCCTCTTGCATCTTCTTTTGTGTCAGCTATCTTTAATTTTCCTTTAACTTTTATCCATCTGTCGTTCTTCCAGTCATATTTTCTGCCCATAGCTAACAGGATGTCTTCAAATTTAGGCCATGGCGAATTTATAGAACTAGGTTTATTAGGTTTGTCATTGTTTAAGGCTTCATAATTTATAGTATCATGTTCATTGGCTGTATGTGTCGAAGGCATTTCATTAGTTATATGACTAGAGTTGGCGTATAAAAAATTCCTTTCTACTTTATCGAGGTGTTCATCATTCCCCGTTTCTTTTTTACGATCCAGTATATTTGTTACATGTTTGTAGTGTATTCTATCAACATTATCCCCCTTGTATCGCTCCTCTGGATATTCATCGTAAAAGCTTTCTATCTCGCGTTCAATTTTTTCTGCAAAGGAAATTGAAATATGTCAGACACACTTTTTGCAAGCAATTGTTAGGGAAAGGGGAAAACTTTCAAAAGGAACAAATTTTCATGACATCGTTTGTAAACATTTTTGTTTTCTTGATGCTCCTGCCTTGAATAAAGCGGCCTTTTAACGAATTGAAGAGGAAGATGACGATGCCAGTTGTACTTTTGAATGCTGTTTTTAAAATAAAGATAGCATTTTCCTTCTAACAAATGGCTCACTCTAAAGCATAATAAAGAAATATTTAAAAGTGAATCATGTCGTGCCACAAAGAAAATATGTTGCAAAAATAACAATTTATATGCAAATCGCTTCAAGCCAGTCCTGCATTTTTAATCTAGTATAGTTGTGTGTAATAATTGCTATTTGTATTCGCTAACATAAAAGCAATACAGCACTGCTGCTCAATATTAAGTCATGAATTCATGTGTTGGGGTTACGCAAATCTGTCGCTTGTATTAAAAGTCGTCTCTGAATAATGGTGTCGATGCTTAAGGACTAAAGTTTATTGTATCGCCACCGATTCCAACAGAGGCAAAACTCCAATTTCGCCAAAAGTTTATCGAACGATTACTTATCGAGAGCTGAGAGCGGTATTGTCAGTAGCGGGAGTTTTTACTTTCATTACGACTGATAAGCATACTGTTCAAAGTATTTTGGTTTTTGTATTAAAATTCAGTTAAAAAGCTGTAACTAACTAATACTGTATTAAAGACACGATTTACTGATGCCTGCTAAAATTTTTCACTGTTTTTTCTTTTCATTTTTCTTTTTATTTGCTGTCATCACGACCCTATTAGTATGATATCAACTAAATAGAAACGACAGCCGTCAGATGCCAAGTGTCAACGGGACACAAGGGGAACTGTGACATAATGCCAAACGAAATCTTATATTATTTCGTAAAAATCCTTACCTGCCATCGTTTTGTACAATTCAATATCATGTCGAAGCTTTTCTTTGTCCCTTTCTTTCCAATGTCCATCACCTTGATCTGAGGGAAATAAATTAAAGGTATATTTCTACTCTGATAGTAATTTCGGGATGAATAGGAACCTCTCAAAGGTTGGATCGGAATGATCTCGTTTTTATTGTATTGGTAGAAATTTCGATTGATGTTTTGCCCGGCAGCACTGATATATTTTCTGATTTTCTTTTTCTTTGTATTTCGGTGTTGTAGTAAACAATCAATCTGAGAGTTATTGAGTAGGTTCGTGTGATTGTGAATCTAGGAAACTGGTTATGTAGAAGAATAGAATGTAATGAATTTTGTAATTCATACAAATGTATACAGGGTGTAACGGACAACCCTCCACAAACTGATGGGGTGAATTCAGTATATTTTGTAGGTATGTGTGATGTAAGTGCCTATAATATATTAGATAAAGTGAGTTTCTACTTTAAGCATTTGATGTTGTCCTGTTTTTCTTTTTTGTGTGGGCGGTGCTGTGTTGTTCACACCATCTTTGCCAGTCTGTTTTTTAGAAGTGAAGACTTGTAATTGGCTGTCAGTTTCACTCACATTTTTTTATTCTGATTTGTTTAGCTAGTCTTCCATAGTTCATAAATAAATAAATATCAAACTTAGATGACCGGTACAAGAAATAATTTCAGGAATGTTATGGGAATCCAATAATTTGATTTGTTTTATTTCCTCATACGCAATGTATCGTTACCGTCGTAAAATACTGGTAGCGAACGGCAAGTGCGACGACGAGTTCTATGAACTCTGTAGCTAGGGTCCTGCTTAGTGAACAGTTGATTTCACGCATCGTTCGTTAGAGTATTTCAACATCCATTGTTGGATTTTTGATTTTAGCCGTATTATTTACATATATGTAGTGCTGCGTACAGGGAATGTAATTTTACATAAAAATAAAGGAAAATTAATAAAGGAAAAAATGAAAATTCAAAATAAGGAGCTATAAGTTTGCGGAGGGCTGTCCCTTACAGCTGGCTGGCCTGGCTTGTCTCTGTATTATTTTTTTATCTTTGAATCGTATGACTCATTTTACTAATAAATTAATTAGAAAGTAAAGAATCCTTATGACATAAAAAGTTGATCATTACTGATCCCTCTACCCCTCTTCATCTTTATAAGAGGGGTAAAGTCATGCAGGGTACTCATCAGAGTACAGAAAGATAAACCAGTGCCTACTTAGGTATTGCTAATTTAAATTACCAATTTTTTTTTAACTTACCAATACATACTATGAAGATAACGACTAACGTCGTGTAGTCCATTATATGCCTATACATCAGGCTTCAAATGATGCCTTCAGACCTGAAACAATACAAACGAACTTAAGCTCTAATAGGAAAAAAATTGCAATCACAGTTACTCCAACGAAATAGAGATTGTTACCATGAATTCAGCACATGATTCTTTTATGTATAAAATCAATGAATCATTTACTTTAACTACTGAATTCATTGTAACAAACTGTGAGTACTTGTGAAACCTGTGTAAAATTAATAAACTATTTGTGATATCTTCAGTTTGAGTTGGGAGCTGTTAAAATTACAAAAACGTACAACGAAAAAAATAACTGAAATTAACTTTTGCATTTGCCGCTTCCAAAATATTTAGGCACAAATATGTTATGAACTACGCGCAACTTCCTGCCCGTTTTTTGCAAACTTTCAGTTACATTTTGCGCTAAAAGCGTGCCGAGATTTCGGTGGAAAATTAGAAAAGTATGCGCAGACTTTTTGTCAGGTCTGTAATAAAATGTATGCAAAAATAATAGTTGAGTTACAATGTCCACCCGGGCCAAAGAGTTGGGCTGAGTTATGCTTTGTGTATGAAAAACTTCCATGAAACAAAAGAGTAATCGTTGTTACTGTTTTCCCATCGAATTAATCGTGTGTAAGTTAGTATCGATATGACATTTAATTTAGTAAAAATTTATAGGGGTTGGTGAATGATGCAATATTATTGAGTGGCAATCAATAAATCCTTTGTTAGATAGTAAGTGGTCATCATTGCCGTCACGTATGGCATGTGTAACATCTACGAGAAACAGAGCTAAAATGTGTTAATTGCTTGTACACAAGGTAAGGCGTACCCTTCACAAAGCCGTCAACCAAGCATTCTGTACATCAAACTAAGTAACTCTACGCAAAATATATTGCCAGGAAACAAAATGTTTTTGAGGTGAAAATCACGTTTTACGGTAGGACTCAACTCAATGTAGCGCATTCAAAACATTGTGCTGATGGATGCATTGGATACTACAGGAGTCGTGGAGGTGTTTAAAGTAAAGAAAACATTAAAACTTGTATTTAAAAAAAAACTTGTGAAAAAGGTGGAACTTTGACCTCCAATATTTCCGTGACTAGACCACGGTGGTTACCAGGTATGATCCAGAACAAAAAAATGTGGACAATGACCCCTTTGGAGGGTTCTCCAAAGGGGTCATTGTCCACATTTTTTTGTCTGGTCTTTGTGTGGTCTTTAACGAAGCCGAAAGGCCCCCCCGGATGGTTATCCGGGGGGGCCTTTCGGCTTCGTTAAAGACCTTTTTACACCCATTGTTACTCCGGCACCCATACTACTCTTTATTGCCCGCGTGGTTCGACCTCGCAGTTCTACTAGTAGGACCAAGGGTATTTTTATTTTCGGTTGTTTTATCAATTGGAGCATGGACAAATCAAGTTCTATCAATAGTAACAAGGGCAATTTAAATGATAATGCAGTAACCACGCTGTTTGGCGGAAGTAAATGATATGGAGATACTTTTGCCACCTCCCTCAAAAAGAGCACTACAACCACTTAACACCCACTTAAACCTCATAGTTTTACGATACCAAGCAAGAGTAAACACGTTGATAAAGATGTTATGTAGTATATATAAAATTATATCTAAGGAGTACAAGTTATTTACGGCGCCACAGGCAAGGTTCTCCTTTAATTTGTATGTGTGTCGTAAACAGGGACTCACGGATTAGGTCAAGAGGAAGGGCATCATTTTATACCCTGAACCTTTCTCAAACATGTGCTGGAGCGACGTGATAGCTCATATACCTAACTCAATGAGTTTGGGTGTTTATAATCTCAAAAGGAGTTAAGAATTAATTATCCTTTAAAGAACGACTAGAAATTGTTCAAATCAGTCTCTATGAAGTAAGTTACTCTCTGAGTCTGGATTTTTACCCAGTTGATGGCAATAGGCTCACCTTTTTATTCATGGGATTTATTATGAAATGTGGGTGTGCAGATTGATTGCCCTAGTTATGTTTCGGCATCTAGCTCTGCTGAAACTTTCAGAGAAAACAGGTGCTATGTTGTTGAATAATAATATACGCAAACTAAAATGCCATCTAGATTGCGAGGTTTAATATAAGAATTGTGGCCAAGCACATTGAACTTCCCTTTTATTTCCAACAGAATCCACTGCTGGACCCAACCCTTAGTTTTGATCAAGTCGTTTCCCGTCAACCCTTATCAAACTAGACTCCTTCCTTAATAATATTTTCACGGTTTTGTTCTGAACGAAATGAAGGCATATAATAAGTAACAGGAACCTACGAAGAATTGATAAATTCTACTGACCCTAAATTCTTACCAAAGTAAATACTTATAATAAAAAACAAATAATGTTTCGCCAGTACCTCGCGAAGGGTTAGGTCGGAGATGTGAATCGCAAGCACTTTTCAGTTTACAAACAGTTTTATAAAATTACTAGCTTTGTGCCTGCGGCTTCGTGGACTTCGATGATTGTTTTACGATATCATACTACTCGTACAAGGATAAAATGTATTCTATGTGTTAATTCAGATTATAAACTATTTGTGTGCTAAATTTCATCCAAATCCGTTCAGTAGTTTTTGCGTTAAAGAGTAACAAACATCCAGACAAACTGTCGCATTTATAATATTAGTAGGATTTTCCATTTCGAAGGCGTGTTAGAAATAGAAATGAACTTGCAAATATCAAATAGTACAGAAAGTGCATCGATGAAAATTTTGGTTAGGATTCCTGTAGCGTTACAGCGTTATACTCGTAGGACAATTAGGTACAAAATAGCTCAAGTATTAGGATGCCTTCAGAAATTATTGTAGTGTACTACAACGGAACAACACAACAACGGACACAACGGGATGTATCACGTTGTGTGAATGGGTGTGAATTCGCCGCTAGAGACGCTAGTGTAGCGAGAGGTCACTGAAATGTCAGATTTCATAAAAGGTTCACGGGTTGCGTGCTTTTTTATCAGGTATTTTTACTAATATTCACGATTGTGGTCTAGATTGAGCTATTCCTGATTAATTAAGACTTCAAGATTTTATGTAGCAACTTGGGATTTTATTTGTTAGTACTTGGAGCTAAAATGATTTTTAAATGTTTCATGCTTGCTAATTTTATGGAGAATATTGTAAATAAATGTATCTGAAGTTTACACTATGTTGTTAAACATAATAAAATAAACTTTTTATGAAGTTGGTACTTTATATTTTAAAATAGAATTATTTAAATAGCCTTACGTGACAGTGGCGCCATCTGGTGAGCTCAAAAACGATAGCCGATAGATTAAAAGAAAAGGGAGAATACGCTGTACTATCTACGCAGCTTCTGCGTAAATATAAAACATGACTGCTTTATTTTTGAAAACGACTCTATATAAACATAAACGCAAAATTAAATATAAATCGCCTTACATTTAAAAATGAGAAAACAGAACTCTAGAACCCAAAATGTGCCAGCCATTCAAATCCTAGCATTATCGGAATTTTCAAGAAAAAAATATATAACTTATTTTTCAGGTTCCTCGGCGACATTGCCCGCTAAAATGAAATTTATGGAATTCTCTTGCGCCAGGGGCAAAGTTGAACGATGTGGTGACTTTTTAATTTGTTCAAGGTTTTTTTTTCTGTCAGCTCTTATTAAAATACGTTTCGTCTAATATACGGTGTTTATCTGCACCTGCCACCTTCATTATTTGCATAATTTAGATTTTTACGCTGTGTCTGTCTCTTGTTGGAATATTCCGGGAGATATTTTTGGGTTTTGTTATATTTAAAAATGAATTGTGATATTTTTCTATCTAGTTCTTTGTCTTATTTATAATTTGACTCCTATAAAATATGCTTTGAAGCTCAACTTCATTACATTATTCATACATTCCCGTGGCTAAATAATAATAGCCGTTCGGATCAACTTTCAGGTTAAGCCGCGCTTGCCTAGGTTGATCTGTAGATGGGTGACCACCCGCTACATACCGAGTTTCCTCCGTGCCTCGGAAAGAACATTATGCTGTTGGTCCCGGCTGTCATTTGTAGATCTTTATAGTCGTTACAGGTAGTCAGTAGCCCGCAAGTCTGACAACCAGTTTTATCAAGGGGTATCGTATTACCCAGTACTAACTGGTACTGGAAGCCAGGTAGGCAGTCGCTTCATGTAAAATACTTGTATTCAGCTGCATCCGATTAGACTGTAAACCGACCTCTTCATAGTTGGGAAAGGCTAGGCCGATGATGATGAAACTATCTTTTTGACGTGCAGCATTTAAACGAACGTACGTCTTGTTTATGGTTTGGTTATGGTTTCGCAAGTAGAAGAACTGCTCGACGTCCGTATGTCACTACAGGGATCCAGCAGAATATCAGCGTCAGGTGCATGCCTGACACATGCTGAGCTGGACTCCCATTTGGTGCAACCTAGAGGCACACACCGCACCTTGTTTAAATACTCGTTATTTTAGTTGAAGTTTGTCATGATGTTACGAGTACCATACTTATTTCATAAATTATGTTTTCCTTTATGTAAATTGGCACCTTGTTTTTTTTATAGGAATTTAAAGAATGTTCATGTAAATTTTATAATTTAATTGTACTTGTGTCTTTTCCGTGCGTGTGTCTTTTGTGTTCACTAAATAAATGATTTATCTATCTATCTATCTAAGAAAGGTACTAAATAAGTTATCAATTGTTTATTTTTCAAAGTTCCTTTGTGACCTAAAATGAAAGCATCAGTGAATGTCAGCTCGTTAATGTCTTCTATTACCTAAACATGGGCTCCAAACAGCCGCTATCCAAGTAACTACAAGTTAATGATCGCAGTTAGTTGTAATTAGCCGACCTAAATAGGCTGACTTCTTAATGTCTCTTCTGAATTCTATTAATCCAATAAAATGAATACCAAGAGCATTGATATTTGAATATATTTTATCAATATGTAACTTTTAACTCCACTACGAATCGATACTTGATTTATTTGTGAAACAAGAAAACACTTTCATTTTTGCTCGTATTCTAAAAACGTGCTTAGTCATGAATCTCTCGATTCAAGAATACCTAGTCCTAATCTAAACTCAAATCTAGGATTAAAACGGGAATCATGACTGAGATGAGTTTTGGTATAGAATACGTGCTAAGGTAGGTATGTGCGTGTTTCTATTTACGTAACAAACAACAACAAGCTACAAGTGTGATCTGAATTTACATAAATTGGTACAGTTAACATACATCCGCAGAAACAATATGATATTGACAGCCGCGATATTCAGTCGAAGCAGTAAGGGCGACTTTCATAGTTCAAGTGTCACCGTTTATATTTGTTTCACTGTACCCTAAAGAAGGAGTGCAGTCACGACCAAAAATACTTTACAATAATTACCATAATTTGAAAAAGTACTTAATTAATTATACATAGTATGCTTTACGAAAGACAGTTAGTTAAACCATACAATTTCTATCAATTATTATTTAAAAGAAAGTAGCTTTAAATGAATATTGCATAATTGTAAGGTATTTTCGCTCGTGATCGTTCTTAACGACAAGTTACATTGACGTTTTGAAAACGTTGCCACTTCTTATAAACTCGTAGAAAAAGTCGCATTAGTCTGTACTTCAAGTAAAAAGTTCGTGCTAAAATGTAAACGGTCATTAGTTGGGGATTACCGCTGACACGTGGGTAAATTGCTGCCAAGGCGGTGGCGGAGACCAAACACAAATGTCTAGACTTTTGTGCGATTAAGGAAAAAAACTGAGAAACGTGGGTGTACAAATATAATTCGTAGGTTGAATGGTGCAGCGGTTGAGCTATTGGTTTCTGTGGTACGTTTTACCAACTTGATTCCTCTATTTATTTTTGTTAAATTCTTTCTCATTGTACCTTTAAGTTGTATCTTTCAATAAGTCCGAAATGTAGTGCATGTTTTTGTCAAATAAAATTCCCGCTCAAAGTAATTCAAACTCGAGAGTTATAATCAGGGAGTTATTTGTCTGGTTCCGACGCACAAGGATAGTCTAATGTGAAACAAGTTTTTCAAAAATAGAAATAAAAAAATGGAACGCGTATTTTGCGAGCTCTTTGTTGAAAATCCTTTTTAGAAGTGGTTTTTATTTTCTATGCAATTTATTTCGATTTTCATTTCATTGAGTTTGTTGTTGACTAGAATTGAGTTTTAGATTTAAAAAAAATATATTTGAATAAATAACATTGTTGGGGTAAGATCTATCAAATAAAACCTTTATTTACACAACGTATGGCATCATTCACGTCTACCGGGGACGTTTTTTAATAGGTGCGCGTTATTTACTCGAATTTCTTCGCACATTGATTGCGTTAGAGCAGTCGTTCTTTTCTTATTAAATGTTAAATGTTATTTATTTTGCAAATAGGTTTTTACAAGCACTTTTTCTCTTTTTTTAAACTAGATGGGGCCGGTGTTTCGGACCTTACTACTCTGAGAAGAAACAGCTGAAACAAACTCAGAGGTCATAGTCTCTTTTAAAGTCCAGACATAATCTTGGTCAACTCTCTTGAGGACTATGCAGATTAGTGTCTGAGATGGTCTCTTGAAGAAAGAACCACACAGATTTGAGTGAACCTGTCCAGTCAGTGCAAGCATTTGTCAGTTATCGTGTCGCTCGACTTGTAACTCAAGGAGCTCAACGACACGACGAACAATACCAAAGAAAGGACATTTGGGTAGGACATTTGGACATTTGGGTAGGACATTGATTTTGATATTCATAGATAATTATGCCTCTGGTCATAATTATAACGTAAGTACATGTTCATAATGATTTAGGTCATGCGACACGTTTTCATTATGAATGTGTACGTAATGGCAAGAATTATAAGTAATAAATATAAATACCAATATCTCGGAGGAAAAATTCTACACTATACCTGCTCGAGTAAATGCGTCCTTAAGTATTACGCCTATCATTTCACATAATTTCACCATAGAGTGTAAAAAAGGAAGTTAACTACAAATTATGCCCAGCTACTGCCAGGCCAGGTAAAATCCCAATAGTTAACCACTGAATTTAGTTTTAAAAGGACTTCTCAATAATATGAGTAGGTACATTATTTGGCTTATTGATTATACCTATGGCATTTTGTCAATGTGTACATTCCCAAACTAATTGTACGGCTTTGAAAATTGCCAATAAATGCAGGCCTACTTTAAAAACTACAAAACATAGAATCATAATCAAACACAGAATATTTATTTGTGAAACATAGGTATTTAAATAAAGGTCTTGGGTTAATTATAATGAGCGCTATGTTTTTCCGTGAAGGCGTACAAATATTATAGAAAATAAAATTAAAACAAAAATAAAACTAACAGAAAAAGCAAAATAAACAAAAATTACACACTATCAGAAAAATAAAAACATTTTTTTAATAAAAAAAAAAATTAAATCTACCCGAATTTTTCATACATTTTCAATCAATTGACATACATGCCACTATGAATATGTATGTCAATTGATTGAAAATGTATGAAAAATTCGGGTAGATTTAATTATTTTTTTGTTGCGTCTTTTAAAAGTCCCGTCGCAGTATCTGGGTTAATGTCTTTAGAGAATAGGAATGTAATATTAACCTAACCCTATCTTAAGAACATAATTAACCTAAATATTAATTATAAAATATAATCATTTTGTTTATCAGTTTAACTTAAATCTGTTTGTATAATCCGTTAATCTAATCATTTTGTAAGCCGTTTTACTGTACAAGCGGTGTTAACCTATAAGTGATTGTTGCACTCACAAATGTATTTCTGGTAATTGCAATGTAAATGCCAAGTGTAAACAATTGTTGGTTAACCTAAATAAATATTTAATTAAATAATAAATAAATAAAAAGAGAAACAGACTTCTTAAAAAAAACACCTTTGTTAGGAATCATCTAAAACACAGTGACTCTGTGGGATATGCCCCTCTTCCTTTCCTGCTCATCCTGCGCAACCGTCCACACTTTCCAGGACTTAAACGCTGAAGGTCTGTGTCGACAGCTACATACTGGTGCCTTTTCCGAACTATCTTGGGGTCGGCTTCCAGTCTAACCGATGCATCTGAATACCATCATTTACATGAAGCTACTGCCTCTGACCTCCACAATCCAATTAGTACTGGGTAATACGATACGCCTTGGTAAGACTGGTTGTCAAACTTTCCACCGACTACCTGTAACGACTGTCAAAGATCTACAAATGACAGCCAGGACTAACGGCTTAACGTGTTTTCTCCGAGGCATAGAGGAGAATCGGTATGTGATGGGTGGTGACCCATCCACAGACCAACCTAGGCAAGCGCGGCTTAACCTGAAGATGGATCTGAACTGCTGCTATTATTTAACTACGAGCAAAAATAACAACAAAGAATATAAAACACTAAGTCAAAAAGATTTATATGCCATAAATATGAACCTATAATATGAATTACCTAGAACCCAAAAAACGAACAACAAAATAATTATCGAAACTCTAAGTACTTATAGACATACCAGCTACTTATAATTTAAAGCTCAGACTATGTACTAAAGCAAAAACACTTGAACAAACTCTGAACATAAACTATGTAGGGGAAACATGCCAACATTGTTTTTAACAACAATCAGGGCGACCGATAAAGTTAAATTATACCCTTATCAGCGAACATTATCAAAACGATTTATTGAAAGGATAAATATTTCAGTATTCCGGTTAACGAGCGTTAAGGTATATGCAATATGTTTACAAAATTCTGTACACGGTATGTATTTTGAATTATTTGATAAAATCTAAAATAGAAAGAGTGGGAAGGCCTTAGCCCAGCACTGGGGCAGTATGGGCTGGTATAATAATAACAATATCTAGAATAGACTGCCCTGTTGGTCGAGTTGTTGAAACGCAACTGCTCAGCAAGACTGAATTTTGATATTCGAATAATGCCATGTGTACGAGTATCAAATATATATTTAGAGCAAGTGAAATGTGTCTTGTACACACGGCTACACATCAAGCTATGCATTTCCAGTATAAGCTGACCTCGCGAAGTACGGAAATCCCATACAATGCGAGATCAGCATAAACTGGAAATGTATAGCTTGATGTGTAGCCGTGTGTACTATATAGATACTTGTATGTTACTTTCAGAAAGACATTCATGATTTTGTTGTTTTAACGTCTTGATTCGATTCGTATGTTCCGTAAGTTTTATTGTAACTGGTTGCAACTTTGAATACACTAAGGTATGGTATGTATAAATAAAATAGATCATTCACTCTCTTCTAATACGAAGTACTCATAATGTAAGTATTCTATTTATTCACATTGTTTATACCTGATTGACAGACACACATGGGGTTGCGACAGATCGACGGGAAGATGGCTAGACGCACAAGATGCCTTCCCTATGAATTGGCAAGAAGAAGCACAACACCGTGAGGAGTAAAAGGAATGAGAGATGGTTTTCGAGTAAAAGTGAGGACAGTTCAACATAAGAAAATCACTGATTTTATTAATACAATCATGGTCTACTTCTGTACCTGTGATACAATTTAACTGATAATGCTTTAGGAGCAACAAAAAACATCTTCACAAACTTTCATACCTAATGATCATTAGCAAAGTAATAACACCCTGAAAAATTATGCAAGTCATTGTACTACAAACTACAGCAGTTATTACCAGAAAACTAATTAAGTAAGTAGGTAATGCAATAATATAGGTAGGTACTGTTCCCCATGTTCAAGATAAAGATTTGCAAGTCCCCATGTGTCGATCACAAAAAAGATCAATCACACAACCTTGATATGTACCTTCTATTTTAATATGAAACAATCAATTAACAAGACACTATCGCTTACACATAAAATATTAATTTATGAACCAAGCATTTGTGTTTTGTAATTTTGTTTAGAAAATTGTTTTCAATTTAAACCTCTTGACTGTATTTTTAGGACCTCCATTAAATGCGTACAGCTGTGTCTGCATAAAAGTTTAATACCAACGAAACAAAACAAAAACCTTTTCCAACAAAACGTATGCAAATTCAAAATCAACCTACAAACCTTTATTTACACGCACTTCCTAATGCGAATGTCAAACAAACTCTTCCAGGTTTGATTGCGAACTCAAAATAAACCGAACTTTAATTTTCAGTCACAAAACTTTGTTCTTCTCCGTAACGAACGTTTTCGAAGCCAACGAGACGCGTACTTCCTCTTTCAAGGCTCGAACCCGACTGACTAAGCGGCTGTTCGCGAACTTCATTTACCATAGGCTTTCCGCCAACCCCTCGTGATTCGTCCTCATATCTGTAACATTGCACGTTAACTATAGGCAACTGTCTGGTATACTAGTGAGAATCCAGTAATGAATGAAATCTGATAAAATATTTTCAAACTTTCAGTGGTTTTTATAGTGAAGATGAGGGTCGGTTTTCCCACCCACCCCAACACTCCCTCAGCACCGTACTTAAACTTGTATTGCATGTCTGTAAGGTAGGCTTTTCAATCAGACACGTTGCCCTTTGAATTTAAATTGTATTGGTTGTTTTTGTTAGTTTTTCTTGTTAATCAATTTCTATTCAGAGACTTAATTAACTTCCCCTCGAATGCTCGCAATAACCACAATACTGCACTGCAGTTTATTCCACACAATTGAATTGCTGTTTTAGATTTCAAGCTTTTGTCTGCTTTGATTGAATGTTCGATTTATAATAGGAACCTAGTGTTAATATATTATAGATTTTTTGAGTATGAATGTGGATAGGTATAAGAGTAGAGGGAGACCAATGAAACGCTGGATGGACTGTGTATGAGGGATGATATGGCAAGAAAGGAGGTGTCTGATGAGATGACGAGTAATAGAGAAAAATGGAAAAAGACATGCTGTGGAGATCCCAAATGGATTAGAAAAAGGGCAAGAGAATGATTATATTAGAGGCTTTTTTGTTGTTTTTGTAGTTATTTTAAAACGTCCTTATCTAAAATTATTAATAATATAACCATCGTAAGGTTTGCGTAATATTTCAGTTCTACGGAAATAAATTGTGAACAAAAGTGTTCCCTTAAAATAAACGTCCGAAACTGCTCATTTTACGACTCGAGTAAAGTATTAAAAGCATTGAATAAACATTCATTAGGACCATTGTTCTTACGTAGTTAATCTGTTCTTTTATTTTATCGTCTGGCCTTTATTAGGTCTCTACTCAGATTGCTCTGAACAAAATCATTAAAATGGTTTTCGTTTACAAAAATGTCCATTAGAACCCTCCTCAAATTCTATCTAAGGCTTTGTCTCTTGTTTTATTTTTGCGGTTGTGTTAGGCCCTTCACAAAGGTGCGATGCGATTTATTTTTGCGACTTTTATATTGTTGTAAGCTTTCCATTGCCGTGTAATACAATGTGAGAGCGAAACAAATGGCTTCATACCTTGCAATGAAGCTGTGTGCCAGTTAAATGCGGTTAGTTTATGGGAGAAAGTGGCCTCTTGGCACGTTTTTCAGCCAAGATTGCAGACCAGTCTTGGTCAACTATTAACCTAACCTGGAACTACTGAATTCTATTAAATCACTAAGGGATTCTTTTCTTGTTCTATTGTTTGTGAATGTGTGAACATTGCAGGCTTTGTAGATTTCCAGATACTTGTTAACTTTTTATCTTGTTCTACATTTTTTGTTTAGTCTTTTTTTTCAACGACTTATGGTCGGGCCTACGCTGTCCCCCCATACTTAAGTACTAATGCTGTAACATGATAATATTGTAACACCAAATGATTTGAAAAGAGTAACCATGGAGTTTCTTGCCGGTTCTTCTCCATAGAAAACGATCAACCCGAACCGTGCACCTTTTTGTCGACGTTTTATAAGTGCCCATCTAGGCCTATGTGAAATAAAAATATTTTGATTTTGATTTTGATCTGGCTTATGCCCGACTCGTCACTGTTCCGACTGGTCACCAATTTTTTTTCCTTACAAAATGTCCCGATTCGTCATCATAAGAAAACAAATGATTTTTTATTTAATTTTGATGTTCCCGATTCGTCATCAGTATTTGCGTGTCAAAAAGTACAGTTAGTATCTTTATGGATAGTCAGTTATTTAATGTCCCGTCAGTTAAGTATTGTAAATAATTTAATGAATCCAACTTAAACAAAAATTATTTAACTTTAGAGAAAAGTGGAAAGAACCTTTTGCTCAGTCTAAGGTCAACTGGAGCTTTTAAATAGGTAGCACAATAAAGTGGACAAAAGTAGGTCTTTAAATTATCACTGTAGCCACTTTTCACTTAGCTGCCTTTTACAGGCGTTGCGAATTAGGGTACTTTATAAATTACTCAAGTTAGTTTGGGATGAAATACTTTTCACCTACCTATTCAGTCATTTAAATTGACGTAGTTAATCTTGTTATTTTGTATTATTATCTAGTAGTTAGGTATTTTTCATATAATACTTATTACTTTGCGTTACGCGTATACCAGACGACATATCGCGCCCATGCATAACAAAATTTTCTCTCGGGTTCTTGTCTTATGTGCCTTGTTTTCAGGATTTTGATCCAGAATAAGTTTAAGTTTGTGTGGTTTGTTTGTTTAATTTAAACTGACTTAAAGACTTTAATTTTTTCAATGCCTAATGAAGTTTGGTCTTCTTCTTATTCTGGAATCACTGACTCACATTTTGTCCTAACAGTGCACACGTAGTGAGGTCACTACGTGGGCACTGTTAGGACAAAATGTGAGTCATGATCTTCCCACGTAGTGTCCTGGGCAGATCTTTCGTCAGGTAACTGTACACCAAGCTATAACATTCGGCATATCCTTGGCCGTTAAGAAAATAAAACAGTAGTATCGCCACGGCGCGACCAACAATCTCAATATGTTGTCGTACGATATATCGCGCCCATGTGTCGCAACCCTTTCTCTCGGGTCGTCGGCTTATGTCCCATGTCCCCTCTCTTGATTGAAGACCTCCATGCATGTACGGAAATATTCTTCTTAAGAAAATGCTTCGGCTTCCTAAGCTTTCGACAGATTGACATTTGAGGACCTTTTTGTTGACATTTTAGTGAAGAATGTTATTTCTGAATGTGGGTTTTAGGTATTTGGCCCTTTGTTAAGATTCTTATTTATTAATGCAGCTTTGGAATGTATGTGTCTGTGTAATCAAGAACGTATTTTTTCAGATTTGAATTACGATTAAAATCAAAATTTATGTACATTTTATAAAAACAATAACTAAGTATATTTATAAAATTAATTACTATGTACCTATATTACAACGTAACAATTAAATAATTAATTATGACTGCCTCGTCGGTCTAGTGGTCACAAGCGTGACTGCAGAGCATGAAGTCCTAAGTTTGATTTCCGGGTTGAGTAAATTGTTATTTGGTTTTTCCATCAGGAATTTCTCAGTAGCAGCCACGGAGTCTGTATTTGTACCCGGTTGATGGCAATAGGCTCGCCCTCTATTACCTGAGACTTAAACACTGACTGGCGAAATGTGGGTGTACTATTAGGTACACATCTGCCTAACCGTTTGAGTATTACAGGCGTCATGTTATGTATGTAATGTAATTTTTCCTAAAGTGACTAATCGAACAAATAAATATCGTACAATTTAATGTAATAATCCTATTATCTTTAAATAGCTACATTTCAATTAAATAAGTAGGCTTAAATATTTTGTTTCGTGTTTCATTAATATGAAAATAGACTATCGAATTAAATCCAATTACATACTAATATGATATAATTGCGCATTCCGCTAAAATAGCAATGTATTACCAGACACATAAATAAAGCAAATCCCGGCATTGAAAAATGCATGCTGATTCGGGAATGGAATAAAAATGCAAAAACATGTAATCCTCGGCTTCTCGTATTTTTTTTCCACTCTTATTGCGGTTTATCTCTTTCATTGCCGTAATACAGGAAATGGCTAGCAACTGTGATTTAAATTATTTCTAAACATAGACTGACTAAATTATGTTTGCAGAATTATCTGCGAATTATCTATACAGTACTTATTTTTTACTACGACATGAGACGTGGCAAACGATACCAACTTGCTACGAGAATGTCTACGCTTATCGCGCTACGCCGCTCGTAGAGGCGCGTAGCAGTGCGCTACGCATTATCTTGTCAACGATCTACGGTGATTTCGTCTGGCCTTGAAGATTGATAAGTTAACCTGTCAACATAAAAAGCGAGTATTTCTAAATCTTCCCCAAAAAGTATCAACAAAGCTCATTGATCTCAGATAACCATTATCAGAGTCATTGAAATCGGATATTTCGCCCAGAAAATATTGTACGATCGTCTTACCAAGAGCTATTTTCGTAAATCGTTAATCAACCGGTCGTGCGGAAAACTGATAAGGCCTTTCGCCAATTAACTTAATGGTGATTCTTTTTCGACCTTGACACAAATGGTTAGTTTATACGACAAGAGCTTAAAGGGCACATGTATGTCGCCAAGCCCGATATCTATTGATTGAATTAGCTATCCTTAACGTCCCTTTGTCATGGAACAAAAGTTAATCAACACAGTGTTTTGAACACAGGGTTAAATGATTTGAGAAAATCGCTTTTATTGTGTTTAAAAGATCCTGCCTACTACACCGTACCGTACCAGGACCGTACTGTGAACGTATAAAGCAAAAAAAAAACTTTGTATTGAATAGTATGAGATTATGGCTGTTTCGTCACGTGCCATGCACGTAGCGTATCGACACCGGCAAAATATTCTCACCGACAAATTTTCGACGCTCCGTGCTTATATCTTTATGTACCTACAAGGAGATCATAATTCAAAGTCCATTTTTCAGCAAAAGCAAACACATCATTATCTAGAAGTAAACAAAATTTCATTATAAGGTCTCAATTACTCATGTCCGTTGGAAATAAGTCTTTATTAGCATCATGTTCACCTCTAAAAGGGTCTGACGTGGCAATAAAAGTGTCCATTTGTAATACCCTCATCAAATTTATCATAAATTCCAGGTTTATTCTGTGGCGTTTAAAAATTTCGATCAAATGTGTGTGTTATGTAAGAAAGAACATTTTTTTCGAACTGAGTATAAGGCGTTATTTGCCACACCTGACCAGATAGTTTAAAGTAAGTAACTAAACATATACACACATCAAAAGTGTCTAGGGATCAAGCATTTTTATGTGGATTTCTTGAGATTGAGATGTGGCTTTGTAATAAATTTATGATTTTATAAATTTATATGGATCCTTTTTGGTGCATTTCATAATTTGAATCAGGAACTGTGAATCAAATTCGAGTAAAAGATGAAAATCAGCTGTCAATATTTTCCCTATAAAAACATACAACGCATTGAAGACATTATTAGTGCTACTGTTTCCCTACTACTGATTAAAACCAACGTTATTATGGAGCGGCGACGTCATTCAAGCAGGGAAGAAATGCTCAGAGCCGTGGGAATGATAGAAGCTGGTTCCCGGCAACGTACTGTGGCTTTAGCTCTGAATACAAGTCAGAGTGTTATCAGTCGACTTTGGACACGTTACCGAAGCACTGGTACCGTGGCTGAGCGCCATGGAGGACGGTATCGCTGCACCACACGGAGACAAGACCGATACATTCAAATCTTAACTCGAAGAGCTCCAACAATAACCGCCATGATGTTAGCCGTGAGGCTTCATCACTCTTCAGGGAACTTAATTAGCGACCAAACAGTCAGAAACCGCTTGCATGAAGTGAACCTTCATTCCCGAAGACCGCTACGGGTACCACCTATAGCAATGCACAATCGTAGGATACGATATCAATGGGCTCTTGAACACAGAAATTGGGCAGAAGAACAATGGCGTTTCGTGTGCTTTTCTGATGAGTCTCGTTTTGGTATGAGACCGGATACAAGACGTATACGACACTGGAGAACCCCTGGACGCCAACAGCGATTAAAATCCTGCCAGGAAGTCCATCCTTATAGTGGTGGAACCATCATGGTATGGGCGGGTATTTGGATCGGCGGAAGAACTGAGTTGATTTGGATCAGAGGCAACCTCAACGCTCAAATTTATGCTGAGACGATTGTATCAGACGTCATCGTTCCTCTACAAGTGCAAATCGGTCCCTTATTTCAGTTAATGCATGATAATGCACGACCGCACACCGCAAGAGTTGTAAGACAGACTCTCGCCGCAGCTAACATCAATGTCCTGCCCTGGCCTGCTCAGTCGCCAGACTTGAATCCGATTGAGCATGCATGGGATATGCTACAGAGAAGAGCTCTGCCGAATATGGAGGGTATCCAGTCGCAAGAAGACCTTTTTTTGTTGTTGCAACGAACATGGGCGGCCATTCCACAGCGTGATTTGGATGAACTCATTTTGAGTATGCCAAACCGATGTTCTTGTGTTGTTAGTGTTCGCGGTAGAAACACGGATTATTAATTGTTTAAGTTACCCAATAAAATTTTAAAGAAAACTGTTATTTCAGTCTTTTTTTCGAACTTTTGTGTTAGTGGTTCAAATGTCAAAAATCCCTTTATTAGGAAAATGGCAAATTTCTTTATTAATGCAAAGGTGACTTGGTTTATCGTTACTGTGACAAACGAAAACACTTTATTTGATGAATCCTTAAAGAAAATTTTAATTAATATCAATCAGGAGAAAAGTTATTGCAAAAATATATGTTGATCCCTAGACACTTTTGATGTGTGTAGAAGCCTAGATAAAGTGACATCATATCAGAGATAATGACGATTCAAAAATGTGTCGTTTGATCAATCAAAATACATCATCTCTTGCCCTTATCCCAACTCATTTGGGGTCGGCGCAGCATGTTTTGTTCTTACATACTTCTCTATTACTTGTCATCTCAACTAACACCTCAGTTCGTGCCATATCATCCTTCACGCAGTCCATCCATCGTTTCTTTGGTCTTTCTCTACTCTTTAAATACACATTCAAATTCATATTCAATACTTCAACCACACGATCATTCAAAATACAAAAGTCAAAAATGTCAATATTATTGAAAGTCGTTGCAAAAATACTTCCAGAGTTATACTTAGTTGTTTGAGCCTCGAAAACACAATTAATTTCCTTTGGAATATTCCGAGAAAGACAAAAACTTGTGGCCCAACACGGTCAACACTCGCGCTGTGAAATTCAGCACCCGAACAAGATTTTAATGGTGGTGTTGAAGGCCTATGTCATGATCATAAACAATTGACTAACCGAGAATGGATATCAGGTGTTAGTCTGGTCGGTAACTACCCTTAGGTATACAAAACTTGGTGAATCTATACATAGGTACAATTAAATAAAACTGAAGTGTCTCTTTTTAATATCAAAATAACAACTTTTTACTGAATGCATTTTATGAAAATATATACGGCACTTAAAACAAAAACACATATTTTTAAATTTTTGTATGTCTGTTTGTTCCGGCTAATCTCTGAAACGGATCGATTTTGACGGGCGATAGCTGATGTTATAAGGTCTAACATAGGCTAATTTTATTTTAGAAAAATAGTTAGGTTTCCGTGCAAAAAATTAAAACCATTGAAATTGGGAACAAAATCCGAAAGGGAATTAATGTTTTTTTATAATAATTTCACGCGAACAAAGATCGCGGGCAATAGCTATACTTAATGTAAAGGACATCCAATATTTAAACACGCACTCCAGGAAGAATTGAGAAAAAAAGCACTTAGTTATTTTTACCATCTGAACATTAATAATATCTTTGAGAAAAATTGAATGTTACTACGATAAAAATAAAGTATGGAACGCCCACATAAGTTAGGAATATTTATTAGAATGTCAGTCGAAAGCGCGGTGCTCGATATATTCCCGCAGGGACCGTAGTTTATGTCCTCTGTGACAGGTAACGCTACCAATCGCCCTTTTCTGAGCAATACACAGAATATATGATTAATGCGTCTGATTCGAGACTAAAAGAAAATACGTGAAGCCTGTTTATATGCCTTAAAAGACGAAAAAAGTTCTATACAGCCAAACCAAAAGAAAAGATGAGCTCATTACGCCATAATTAATAATTACGTCACGGTGGCTATTTACTTGTAAAGAGAATCTCGTTGTCATCTAAAGGCTGCAACAAGACCCTTAATGAAGCGGAAAGCCACTTGTTCTATTTTTTGTTATAGACCATACCTGCGAACCTTCTAGTTACGGAGATATTGGGGGTCAAATTTCAAAATTTTCACAAGTTTTTTTTTAAATGTAAGATTTTTACTGAAGTAAAAATCTTACATTTAAAAAAAAAATAAACACCTCCATGTTTGAAAACATGGAGGTGTTTAGTTTTTTTTTAGTTTTACTTTAAATATCTCCATGACCCACGTACTATTCAATCCATCTATCAGCACAATGTTTTGAGTGCGTTACATTGAGTACTACCGTAAAACGTGATTTTTCAACCTAAAAAAAAAAGTAATTTCCCAGCAATAATTTTTGCGTAAAGTTACTTAGTTTGATGTACAGAATGCTTGGTGACGGCTTCGTTAAAGGTCTCGTTACACCCAGTATACTCTCAGCATCAATAAAAATAATAAGCAGTGCTCGCGAAGCGATTGCAATAGAACCACTACTCGGGCATTATACTCCAACCATTCAAAAGTAAGTTCCCTGTAAACCGTGACCGCAAGTACTTTCTAACTTAGTCATAAAACCAGTAATAGTACAGTCCAACTTTACCGTTCCTCTTCTCAGTTCCAATGAACGTGCTGGTTTTAATTAAAACCAAAGTCGAAATGAAAAAGTCTGAACGCCTTGCTTCGCCGTCATTAGAGCCGCCCTCATTCCAATCTGAATCCGATATCAGGCCGTGATACAAGAAACTTTAAAACAAGTACAATTCATTAGGCTTGCAATAAAGGCATCGCTAAATCGGCCGTTAAGAAACGACTGTTCGGAAACTGGCTTCCAACTTATTGAGACTCAGTTCTCGAATCAATTCGAATGAGTGTTTTACACTTTCCACGGGGTTCGAATGGAATAAAAAGGGGTTCTATTTGCCAATTATTCAAATGACCGTCTGCAATTCTAAAAGGATAAAAATGTAACATGATTCTGTAAATATTCCGACGCGATCTGAATTAGAACGAGTCCCAAAAGGATTTTGGGCCGAAAGTATCGAATTTACTTATGCTAATCTTACGTCACCCGGAGGATAAAAGTCTGTTTCGGCACTAATTAACTTACAATGAACAGTGTTGTGTATTTTATGAAACAAAGACAGTTTTAGGGTAGGCTTTGTTGTGATACGGTCGTTGCCGTCACTAACATTTTGTATCCATTGTGTTCTAGATCAGATCAGAAAGCGCTGATCTTCCTGTGAAAGACTAATTCAGTATACAACAAAGTAAATGGTCATCAAATCTGTTGCTATCTGCGCTCAGCAGGGCTATTGCGTATCACTGTTGACAGTTCATAGTGATTATCACTTGGCGAGTTTTGATATACAATGACCGTTCTTTTTGGTTTCAACTGACGCTACCCGTGCAGAACTGTCATTGTATATCAAAACTCGCCAAGTGATGATCACTATGAACTGTCAACAGAGATACGCAATAACCCTGCAGGACGTACTACAGATCGCAATTTTTCTCGAGTGAAAATTGAACTTTAAATAGCTTTCAATCATGAGAAACATGGACAAGATACAAGTGTAAACGGCACAGTACGAACTAACTTTCAACTGGCGCAAACAATGGTCTATCTACTTCAATATCTATTCAACTGTTTGAAAGTGGTCGTTAAAAACGAATAAACAAGATGTTTGCTCACGCTGACTAATGTATTCTTGTACCGTTTATCGTACTTTTACTGTCGATGATCGTGATTTCAAATGAAAATGAATTAAAATAGAGCTCAAATATAAAGTAATCAATATACAACGTGTAACAGAATAAACAAAAAATCTGTTATGGGGTCATTGTACTCATCATTATTAACAACTTTCACTATAGGACTAGCCCCGAAATCGCGAAAAAAAATTCGACTGCCCCTTACATTTCTGTGTGCATAACTCGACAAAATGTACTGAACAGCTGATTTCATTTTTGCGTTTATTAATATACTAAAAATTCTAAATAAAAATTCTGTTACACGTTGTAGAGGGAATACGTTAAACAAATGCATAGAGAAAAAGAAATAAAAGTTAACAACTCAAAATCGTTTGACTCTTATGTTCTCATTTGAAATGCCTATAATTTCGACAAAATGAAAAATATTTCTCAGACTGCGTCCTAACCAAAGCGATAATCCCTTGTGGTTTTCGACGTAACACGAACATCTGGTATGTGCACAACTGATCGTCTAGGACGCGGAGTCAAGACTAACAACTGAAACGAGATATATTCCTTACATCGGCTAGCATAATTCTCATTCATTTTCATTTAAACGAACTTCATTTATACCTAGAGCTTCCCATTATGGTGTGTGTAAGACCACATAATATCACATAGAACGTATGTATAATGAATCAATCGCGATTGAATGTCATATTATGTGTAAAGTTTATGAAGGGTGTCGCAGGGAACAAGGGATGTCTACGATAATATAATAACCTTAAATAATTCGCACCCTCTAAAATATCATATCCAGGTGGCTGGGACCTGGCCAAATATAATTTTGTCATTAGCTTTGGTAGGTTAATGATAACGTTATACGGATAACTTAGTTACTTGGCAAGTTCGTGAGTGGCCGCACGATTCGTCGCAGAATTGGCTTGAGCTGGTGAGCTGGTCCGAAATTGCTTTATTTTCATACAGAAGAGGTTTATATTGCCAGGGCTTGTACTAATCTCAATAATTATTTTGAACTAGCTGATACCCGTGGCTTCACCCGCGTGCAGTAAGGTCATTGTCCGACGAGTCGCAGTACCGGGATATATAAGTACCTATCCAATGTTAACACAAATAACATTTTTATATCCTGGTTATAGGTCAGGTTATAGGTGTAGGTAGGTTGTGGGTCTGTGTGCAAAAATTCATCCAAATACGTTCAGTAGATTTTGCGTGACAGAGTAACAAACATCCAACCATCCATTCACACAAATCTTCGCATTTATAAGTATTTAGATTTATAAGTAGAAAGATTTTTTTTTCAGCATTGTTCTCACTATGAATGTACCCAGGAATTTGTAACACATTTTTTGTTTTTTTCTTTTCCGATGGGAAATCATCAAATAACCCCTCCCGCTCTGAGCTGAGCAGGAGGGAGTGTCAGACTTTTACTGACTAAAACCCATCCATGTTCCTTCCTTTGCCCTTTGTGTCCCAGGGCCGCGGTATCTCTTTCGAACAGTCCCGCAACCCTGGCAGGCATCGGTCCTTTCGGACCCCTTCCTGTTTGCTGACTCTCTTTGAGGAGCGCGCGCGGCGAGCTAGCCCATAGCTCACCGTCCACAGGCCCGCGAATTTGTAACACCTGACTTGATTTTAAAAGAGTATCCGTGGAGTTTCTTACCTATTCTTCTGCACAGATATCAAGGTATTGGAATGCGCAACTACATTCCCTTCCCAGTTATTATGCCTCCAGGGTTGCTGGACTGTTCGAAAGAGATACCGCGGCCCTGGAACACAAAGGGCATAGGAAGGAACATGGATGGGTTTTAGTCAGTAAAAGTCTGACACTCCCTCCTGCTCAGCCCAGAGCGGGAAGAGTTATTTGAGGATTACACATCCGAAAAAAAATAAAGTTATTAAGTATGCCTGTGTCTGGATTGTAGCTTTACTTTTTTGTTTTTGAACATGTGAATGTGTGAAATCATCAACCAGGCACAAATCCAGACTACGTGGCTGCTACTGAAAAAATCCTGATGGAAAAACCACTATACCCGATAATAACATTTTTCCCGACCTGAGAATTGAACCCAGGACTTCCTGCTCAGCAGTCACGCTTGCGACCACTAGACTAATGAGGTAATCAAAAATACGGTGAGTCGAGAACCGAAATGAAGCGAATGATGTCTCTTTGACTTTCAAAAGAAAATAATGAATGTGGTCCCTCCCTAATAATACCAGCCTATTACTGTCCCACTGCTGGGCAAAGGCCTCTTCTCAACACAGAAAGCACAGAGCATTGATCACCACGCTTGCTCAAGACGGGTTGGCGATATCAGACTTTTATAAGTCCAAGTTTCCTCACGATGTTTTCCTTCACCGATGTCTATGATGTCCAAGATAAACTTAGAAAGTACAAGTGAATTGAAAAAACCACATTGGTACACACCCTCATGCATGAGAGGCGAGGCCTTAATCTCTGGGCCTTCACGACATCCCTTAATTATATAAAAATAGTTGAGATGAGGTTTATCATCATAATTTCAGCCGAAAGACGTAAACCGCTGGACATGGGCCTCTCCCAAGTGTCACCACATTGAAAATGAGGTTCCTAGAATTGATAATTAACCGGCTAAACATAATTATAATACGGTTACAGCTACCTGACCGTTATGGTTAATCCTTACCAATTTTAAAACTAGCGCAGAATATCCTAATTTATTAGACAGGATAATTTAAGTGCTTACTTTTCCTCGATCCAGGCAATAAAGAGTAATTAATATTTTTTAACTTACCTTAAGCATTCGATGTTACTACTGTATTATGTTTAATTAAAACATTTAATAAATAAGTTTTGTTAGATAAGCTAAAATGTAGGTACTTTAATGTGCATAATTACAACCAATCAGAGGTCCTAGCATAGTGACGACTCGTGCTATTTCTGTTTATCTGATAATAAAAGGGGCGCAAAATGTAGCAGAATCGTTATAATTATTTATTTGAGAAAACATTTACAATTTACCAGATAAATCCAAGCTATTGAACAGATAAAACACAGATTAAAAGAAACATCTGTGTTGTGTCTGTTCAATAGCTTGGATTTATCTGTTATATTGTACATGTTTAAAAAAAAAACAAAAAAAAACTGAAACTTAACTTGTTTTTTAAAAGAAACATCTACAGTAAGGAATGACAAAAATATTGAATAAAATACTTCAAAATAACAAGAAAAAGTCCGTTTTCTTGTTTTTTTCGTGCATCCTCTCACAGAAGCAAAACACAAGCAAAAATCATCTTTCGTTTTCAAAAGAATTTTGAATTCTCATAATTACATCCACGACATACCCATCTCGAGGCAAATAAATCACACTCTCTTCATAACATCAGATGTTTGCTTATACAAACTATAAAACCTGTCAATCGAGTATACATAACGTGAGTTAGGTATCAATTACCTATAGTGGCTTGGACTTGACTGATTGTTCAGCGACTAATGTTAATGTTAGTAATGTGTTTGCGGACACCAACTCCTTGCGGCTGATTGCTATACGGGTAGGGTTGGCAAATGTGGGTAGGTAGGGACAGGATTTGTTTTGCATTTAAGTTGAATTTCTGTTTATGGGGAAAAGGTAGCTACACAAATATAAAACATAAATGGCCTGCATTTAAGTTTTATATTTGTGTAGGTACTTTTTGATATCGTTTAAATTTTGAGAATAAATAGTAGGAAGAGACCTATTTTGTGCCTGCTTATTCGATATTATTACAAGTTTTTAATATTAGTGTCAGTAAAAATGGTATTTTTTTTTCTTAACTTCGAGATAGTCAGCCCATCTGTAAACAAATTACCAAGTAAACAGATTATTTGGTTTAAAAGTATTTAGAGTTGAATGGAATCAAAGTTTATTGGATTTTGGTGTAAATAAAGATTCTGAAAGTAGCTTTGATGCTATACTGTAATAGGCTTCTTTGATCCTGGATAATCAGCTTACACGTGTATTTCAATGCAACAAACAAAATCACAATTCAAACGGTATAGCTTAGGTAAATTTAATAGATTTCTTTGTCCTACAAAGTCATTGAACTGCCACTATTACTAACTAATTTACATGGTATTCATGCGACTTCACCAACAGTATGTCTTCTCAGAGTATTATAGCTAGTATAGGAAAGTCCGATCGACCTCATCTAGTCTTTAAAACTACATAGTACATAATTTACAGTGACATGTTTTTTTTTAACCAATTTACTCAAATAAATATTATTCATCATATAATACTGAATGGATGTAGGTAAATATTGGAAAGAATTTATCATATTAATAAAGTCTTTTCATAAAACTTTATAAAGAAACAGAACAAATCAAATCAGCATAAAACATCTGGAAGCAAAAGAAAACAAATCTTCGTAAAGTATCCATTTCCATTCGGATATCCGGGAAATATAATAGAGCTGAGCAAAGAAGGCCAAAAAAACATGAATGATGGTTCCACCTTATCTCAACAAACCTCGTTTGCTGGTACAGATGTCCGCAATCCATCATAACACCATTTCCCAGACGATGTTTTGTTGCAACTTTAAATAAAAGGTTCAAACACAAAGGAGTTTCTTGTAACATGGGAATGACGCAAAGTAAGATAGGTGACTACATAGTGGGAAAAAAAAAACGTGGCTACGTTTTATAATTATTTTAGAGTAGAT
The DNA here is from genome assembly GCA_947578425.1 of Eugnorisma glareosa. NCBI lineage: Eukaryota > Metazoa > Arthropoda > Insecta > Lepidoptera > Noctuidae > Eugnorisma > Eugnorisma glareosa. The sequence goes on from OX387963.1 coordinate 10,721,239, forward strand.
GGTACTTAGTTGTTTTAAATTAATGTTATATTGTTGTATGTTGCAAAAGGTTTCGATTTTCTGTTTTTGAATATTACAAAAAGGTGTTTTTAAATAGATTCCAATTTCACACGCGTTTTCCTAGAAAATGTAGCAGGTAACTTTGAATACGAAATTGTAACAATTCACGATGAATTATTTGATCGTCCCACGAAGTAAATGGTCCACTGATATTGTAGATTATTTTTGATAAAGTAGAGTTATTAAATATTAAGCGCCTTTTAAACGCTTTCCTCGAAAACAAAAAAAACCGGCCAAGTGCGAGTCGGACTCGCACACAAAGGGTTCTGTACACCGTAAATAAGACGTTTGCATGTATTTTCATTATTAAGATATAAAAAAAACGCTGAAAATAACAAGTTTCTTGTATGAGATTGTCTTTAACTATACATTATGTTTAATGCTTAGTTAAAGAGACTGCACACTGTATTTTCAAGTGTTTACATAATACGGTTCTATAGTTACAGCCCTGTGATCGACGGACGAACAGACAGCGGTGACTTAGTAATAAGGTCTCATTGGCACCGTTTGGTTACGGAACCCTAAACATGATCGGCTTAATATTTTCTTAGGTTAACATAAATGTCACAAAAGTACACACATTTTGTTGGTTGCGTAACCAAGCGGAAACCAGGTTAAGTAGCATTCATCGAGCTGTACCTATACATATGCAGGTTTAACTTGTTGTATGTTGTTTCGTCGCTGGTGTCTAACTGATTGTGGCTTTACTTTGCCACACACTAATTTCATCACTCATTGTTATTTTGTACCCAAATTGGACTTGCGTTTGGCCGCAACTCGCCTGATGTGAAGATGATGCGGCCTAGACTGGAACACTGTACACACTGTGCACACTGTGCACTGTACACTTGCCTAGGACAAACCCATTCACATTCACTCGAACTTTGAAGATACCCTGATTATAATGATCGGGAAACAGAGAGGCCAGCAGTGAATTCCTAAGACTGGCAACACACATCTCTGCAATATACAGGGTGAAACAAGACCCTTAACGAAGCCGTCAACCAAGCATTATGTACATCAAACTAGGTAACTTTACGCAAAAATTATTGCTGGGAAACGACTTTTTTATTTGGGGTCAAAAATCACGTTTTACTGTAGGACTCAATGTAACGCACTCAAAACATTGTGCTGATGGATGGATTGAATAGTATGGGGGTCGTGGAGGTGTTTAAAGTAAAAATCTTACATTAAAAACACGTATCTAAAAAAAACCTGTGAAAAAGTTGGAACTTTGACCCCCAATATCTCCGAAACTAGAAGGTTCCCAGGTATGGCCTAGAACAAAAAAATGATCGCAATGACGGGGAGAACAAGTGCTTTTCGGCTTCGTTAAGGGTCTTGTTACACCCTTTATACTTGTAATATGATGTGGATGTAAATACACCTTACACAATATCGACCATGTTTCATCGCTGTAGGTAATTTCCAACAAAGCTGTTTCGACGGAACAAGTTACTCTTCAACTTACCTTGCACTTAGCACTTTGAAATTGAACAAATTGCTAAGTTTATAAACATTTCGGAATAATGTAAACTCCTCTCGAATGTTTTGTTGAACAAGGGCTCCTATTCACGTTAATTTGATTAATCAAGAAACTTTACGAAATACCAAAGTACCTACAAATTAACGCAAAACTAAAGTTAGGGTTTTTAATACATGTTTTCACAATGATGTTTTCAAAGAAGATCGGCTGAACGATCTCTTAATTTCAGAAGCGTTCATCAATGGAAGTACATACTTCCATGAAAGAAAAGTCCCTACACACATTATATGAACACATACATTATATGAAGCAATTAAGGTACTTTTCTTTCCATGGCATATCTTTTTTTCTAATAACTGTTAATTTTTACGAATGTACGCGAGATTTTATATGGTCCCCAGTCCCTTTGTTCTTTTTGGGTTCTAGGAAATGCTGGTTTAGTTTCGCATTTTCCTTCTCCACCATCCACCAGTGAGAGCCACCATCCTGGCAATGGAAAGTGTGATGGACATTACGCTTATACTTATGCTATATACTTTTAAACACAAATAAATACTTGATTAGTTATATTCATTAACAAAGACACTTTTTCACAGCATATCTCAACGTTCGGAATGCGCGGGAATCTACTACCGAGCCGACTGTCAAAACGCCCCACATTGGTTCAAGGGCGGAAAAAAATCCTTTGTTTCAACCTTATTTAAAATGTCTACAATTTGGTACACACATACTAGAATGTTAGTAGAAACAAGTCCTAAAATTAATACGGATAAATAATTATACAGTATTTAATTATATGATGCCAAAGTAGGGTGATCGAGAATTTACAAATTTCGTGCAAAAAATATTGTTATTTCAAGTATGAATAGAACCAAAATACTATAATTATCAACTTTCATTTTTAGTTTAGTCATAAGTTTATTGTGTGTATTAATAAAATAGTAAACATAATGTTATAATATAATGAATAATTACTTGCTATTACATTTTTAGTGAAGAAGGTCATTTGGAACCTTTTGTTTTCAATCATGAGATCATAACTAATCTCCGTTATCGACCGATACGTAATAATATACTTTCGGAGATTAATTAGACCCTATAGATTAAGAATACATTAGTTTTGGCTGCGATAACCTGCGATCTTGGAAATACCAGGTCCTTAACTAATGACGCTCTGTAATTAAGAAAAAGTGCATTATATTAATAAGTGTTTCTAATGAGGGTAATTAACATTTTATCATATCGTGTAAGTATAAATAGCATTGAATGGTAGTTTTAACTTCACTTACAATTATTTTCTCTTACGATAACAGTGTTATTATAGTGATGGATAGCTTTACTATTGTCTATGCCGATTTAGTGGAAATCATAATATCAAGTAATCGTGAGATACATAAATGCCTCGAAAATTTAAAACTTATGTATCCACAGCTTACAGAAAGTGTTTGGAATCAAGTTTATGAAAAGTTAAGCCGTAATTTTATACCCGTATTTACAAAAAAGTGGCAAACTGCAGCGAGAAATAAAAATGCTTTTATGGCAAAAAATGAACAGTGGCTGAAAAATATTTTTACCGTTGAGACATCTTCGGTGCAGACTGATGTGGTGAATTGTGACAGTAATGTTCCAGGGCCATCAAAACGCTCTCATAGAGGACGACCAGAAAAATCATTTGATGAATGTTGCGATCGAACAAAGCGATATAAAGTTAAAAGATTGTGTGAAAGCGTTCCTGAAGAAATGATTAAGAAAGCTGCCTCTAAGGTACTCGTACAAGAAGAATCATCGGATACTATCAAGTTTACTCCAGAAAAAGCGTTGGCATTATTACTTGATGCATCACTTTCGAAACATCAATATCAAGTACTGAGAAATGCAGCAAAAAGTATTGGTTGTGATATTTTTCCCGATTATCATAAAGTACTTGAAGTAAAAAGGCAATGCTACCCCACGGATATTGATGTAACGGAAAGCTACGCTTGTGTAAGTTTGCAGTCATTACTGGATCACACAACCAGAAGATTATTTGAAGTAATGTCTGAAGACGACCTTACACAGATTAGTGTAAATTCAACGTTTTTACACAAGTGGGGATGTGACGGATCATCAGGTCATGCTGAGTACAAACAGTCATTTATCGACGAAAATGTGTCAGATTCATATATGTTTTTGACATCATTAGTTCCACTGCGTCTGTATGAAAAGGAAAATAAATCTGTTGTGTATTGGACAAATGCAACTCCTTCTTCTACAAGGTGTTGTCGCCCGGTACAATTCCAATTTCAAAAAGAAACTACAGAATCTACGAAAAATGAAATTGCTAGAATGGAGTCTGAAATAGCAAACTTAAATGAAACTGTTATTAGTTTAAAGGAAAAGACTTACAAAGTCTACCATAAACTTGTGTTCACAATGATAGATGGCAAAATAGCGCAGACAGTTACGGACACATCATCATGTGCAGTGTGTTTTATATGCAAGTCAAAGCCATCAGAAATGAATAACCTTGACCAAGTGCGAAATAAAACTGTGGATACGGAGGCTCTCAAGGTCGGTTTATCCCCGCTTCACGCACGGATTAAATTTATGGAATGCATATTACATATTGCGTACAATATGTCATTTACCAGTTGGAGAACGAACGCAACTACCAAACAACAAAAAGAGAAGAAAAGAATCCAAAGTGAGCTGTTTCAACGTTTAGGTCTAAAAGTGGATTTTGTAAAGCAAGGAATGGGAACATCTAACGATGGAAATACGTCTAGAAGATTTTTCAATAATGCAGACATTGTAGCTGAAGTCACAAGAGTCGATAAAGAACTTATTCATCGGTTTGGTATAATATTGCAAACAATTAATTCTAGTGCATTAGTTGATTCGGATAAGTTTGGTAGTTATTGTTACGAGACTGCTGAACTATACGTAAGCCTGTACAGCTGGTATAATATGCCAAATACTGTGCATAAAATCTTGCTGCATGGCAAAGAAATAATAAGTGTTGCTGCCTTACCTATTGGGATGTTATCTGAGGAAGCTCAAGAAGCGCGAAATAAAGATTACCGCAATTATAGGTTAGGTCATTCAAGAAAATGTTCTCGTCTATCATGTAATGAAGATGTTATGAATATGCTCTTAGCTACCTCAGATCCCCTTATCAACAGTTTACGTGCAGTACCGAATAAAAAATACTATCCTCTTCACGATGATGCCAAAACTTTATTAGTGGATAGCACCCATCTCTCAATCAATGTCTTCTCTATTTAATATTTAGTTTATTAATATTTATTTATTTAAAAATGCTGATTTAATTATATGAAATTCATGTGAAAAAATTTGATGAATATTTTCATATTAATAAAAAAAAAATACGTGTTATATCTTTCTCTTTGTAAACTGGTACATCCATTATATCATTTTAATAAAGTATTATGAAGAAACGCAACGTCTTTTCATTTAAAAATAATATTTTCCGCATGCCCGTACTACCTGCACCACTGTGCGCGCCCTAGTGATGTTCCAATAGTTAACGCGCGACAAATAGTGTTGTTCTGCGTATATCGATTTTCTTCATCTAATAGTTCCTAATACAACAATAAGCATAACACTTTTAAAAACATTTTTTATTATTTTACTCTACGTCAAAACAATAATGACGACCGACAAGTTTTCTTCAGTTTAAATATAACATGTATAGTCCATGCATTGTAATGTCGCAAGAAAAGTTTAATGAAAATAGTCACAAAGTAGTGGAATGGAGTGTTTCGCTCGAAGAAATTGCAAACTACTTTTGTACAGTTTCATAAGTCTGCAGTCCACTCATAACTCAAGAAATATACATTCAAAGAAAAAGTACGAACTGCTAAACAATCGTTCGGTACCGTAGCAATATTATTTATGAACTACAGTTTTATAACAACGCTTTGTAACTTAATTAAGTCGTAAATAAAGTATGTACTCGTAGCTATTAAACGTAATATTTTGACGGTAAAAGTTTTTTATTGCCACTTTGATTGGCTGCCTACGGCCTTTACCTCGGCAAAGTAAATAAAGGACAACATCTGCACGAAACGGCAAATGAAGTGTAGGACGCCCTTCAGTGAGATAGATTGATGATCTGAAGATCTTAAAGGGTGTAACAGATGAAATATTGTCGTTATTGTGCAAATATAGAGTGGTCATGTGTGAGAAAAGCATTTTGTGTCGTCAATCAAACAATTAATTCCTAATTTAAACACGAGGCTCCATCAAACACATGCAAATTAAAACACGACATTGGAGTCCCAAGAAACTTTACGAATTGAAAACCTGTCATTATGAGAGTTTTAGTCAAGTATTTTTAGCAAAACTTCCTGTAAAAGCAAAGATGTCAAAATAATGGCTTTTAAGACTTTTTTTTTAACATGAACAAACGTTTACAATTCTACAACTGACATGTTTTCATCTAAGCTCAAAAAGGTGTCTATTCCGTAATCCGATTACAGACGAAAGAGGCGTGAATTAGTCACACTACGCGACGGGGAGCTTTCCCCACTTTCCCCAAGAGGAAAGACCACGGCCTAAGTAACGTGTTGTATTAAATTTGCTACAAACCAGATGCTCAGCCCTTTGAGAATACGTAAGCCTCGTAGTTCCGTTTCCGAGAGCGTTTGTTTACGTATTTTGTTGCTGTCCCGTCGAAACGGAAGCCGTTTTTAGTAAGTGAATATGATACAAATATCAGTATAGATTTGTGTGTGTTTTGTTTGTGTTTTCGCTATAAAAATAATGTGCAATGTAATATTAAAATACAAAAAGGAAAAGTCTGACAACCAATCTTACCAAGGGGTGTCGTAATACCTAGTAACTGTATTGTGGAGGTCATATGTAGTCGCTTCATGTAAAATACTGGTTTCAGGTATTCAGCTGCAACCGATTAGACTTTAAGACGACCCCAACATATATTGGGAAAAGGCTAGGCAGATGATTTAGTAGTAAAATACACAACACATTACTTCTTTCGAGGAAATAAGCAGTGGATAATTATCTTAGCAAGCTTAGAAGAAAGAAATAAATTGTCTGGCAAAATTAAACAAATTGAAAATGCCATTACAAATAAGTAAATAGATGAGAATGCTAAAAGCTTTTCTACGTCCCTATTGATGCAAGTAACTTTGTTACTAAGGCGCGGTTCGCATATCGACCTGTTCAAATATACTTCTTTAGCTAGAACTACAGCTCTCTTAATACCGATCGGTAATTGCGAACTCGTGTCGCTTTTTTAAAAAGAGATCGTTCGAACGAGTAAAACAGAAATCCGCTCTGTATTTTTGGTGTGAAAACGAAGTTTGAATATAGATTGACATTCGGTTTGTGGTTCCGTTGAAATGATTCGACGCGACAGGGGCTAACGAGAAACATCAGACCACTCCGAACAAAATTCAATTACTCTCTGCAATCGTGGGGCCACTTATTGTTTTCGATTTTTGTCACCGTGTTTATTGACTTTGTAGTTACTCTGCCAATGTTTTAAGGAATGGTTTTGTTAATCAAATGATTCATTCACCTCTGGTTTTTCGGACTCATGTGCGTATATTGTATTATTATCACTTGCTTCGGTGAAGAAAAACATCGTGAGGAAACCAGCATGCCTGAGAGATATTTCTCGACGGCATATAAAGCCAAGTCAGAGGCCCATGGGCGGCATAAAAAGCCTCTAACACTAAGTTAGGCACTAACCACACAATAAAGAGACCTTCGTGAAATATGCCAAATTGAGCCCATTGTGGTGCCTTCTACATGCGATATAATAAGCCAATCACTAAATGTAGGCATCACACATGTGAGGACCACATGGGAACACAGAATATACACATTTGTCATGATGATGGTAGAGAGATGAGTTGACCTATTTCCATGTAACTTAAATGCGTATACCTATAAGGTGACGTATAGTCTCCCTCATATGGCTATGCCACTTCCATGCTTTCTAGGTTTTATCAAGTGCTTTGCCATCTCTTTGATATGCAGGTGTCTACTTATTTGTACCTTACATGGCTATGCACCTCCATTACCTAGCAGCTGGGCATCGGTCGACTTGCTCCGGTCTAAAACAGGGTCTATCCCTGGTGATTCTAAACGTGTTTGCATAATCACTTAGCCGGACAGGGGGCCTTTGGCCCCCCGGAGGCCTCCACCATCCCCAAAGCCTCGCCACGGTTGCTCCAGCTCAGTCGACCGTGCCAGTGTGTTTCCGGACCACACTACAATGGGAGTTCCAGACTTCCCAGTTCAATGTCCTTGGCTACCAAGTGTGCTGTGCACTGCAAGATTGAACTACCAGTGACGGAAGAATATATGACTGTAACAGTCCTCTCATCTCTCCACTCATCATGTACGTTTTATATCGACATAAGATATTACGTAGTAAACACTCACCGGGATCTTTCCGATGAAACACCTAGAAGCTCGTTTGTCTCCTAACCACATGCTCTTCTTTCACCCTTTCAAACCTGTGTCGGGCAGCCATCACTTTTTCCCGCCATGTTTCTACCACAGTACCAACATGAACCAAAATTAGCCAAAGCCAAGCGTGGTGTTGCCACACTACAAAATATAATTTAATATTGTCGTGTTGATACATACCAATTGTTTTATGGCGATTCGCGCTGTGCGCGACACCCATCGTCTTGTGCTACATACATCATTTCTGTATTAGTTTTGGCACCAGAAAGCTCACTAACAAAATACTGAGATAAAAAAAATAACTAGACGACAGCAACGGTCTGCGGTGGAAGCAAATATGTTGCTTAAATTTAAAAATATATATTCTCGTTAGTGTCGTCCATTACGGAAAATCTTCGTCGCTCGTTTGGCATTAAAGACCGAAACACACCATGACGTTGTAATATATGGAACTTTATAGAGACATGGCACACCGCTTGCGTGACGTACACATGCGCGTATACTACATGCGTAACGCTACGCATTGCAGCTCTCATGAGACAAACTTGCTGCGTACCTACGCATTCTTAAAAATCAGCCATCTTGGTTTTTGATAGATCGTGTAATTTGTACAAATAGGTATTAGAAACTTGAAATTATCTCTGTCAAATGTGTTTCAGAAAGGACTCAAATTAAATCAAAGTTCCGTCTTTGATTCAATTTGATACAGCTATAGCTAGGAAAATCCGATATCCACGTGGACGAATCGCGGCAAAAGTAAGTTAGTCCAAATGTGTGTATTCGTATGCCTACACAAACATCAACTGAGCCTAAACACACAAAATCATCCATCATTTCCTCGTCCCCAGTAGATACTCAAAACTATTCCTAATGCGCAAGTTAAAACCACATGCCACACAATCACTCACACACACTTGCACACCCTACACCCCCACATTTACTCGTTCTTTGTATGTACCTATGTTTTTTTCAATGTTATTAATCACCTTACTTTAATTTTTCCTTCTGTAACCAGATTTTGCTTATTAATTTATTTTCAATGTTATTAATTAGTAGCTTTTTATTTCTGCATCACATTTTGCTAATTAATCTAAGTTATTTGTCTTGCGATAGCAGGACATTGTAATTGTTTAACTTAGTGTAGTGTCTGGGTCACCAAGATAAAGGCCATGCCTAGTTTGGGACCACCTGTCAGTATTCTATTGTATAAATTAATAAATGAATTTGAATTTGATGTGATGTTACTTTAATAAGATATTAGAGATGTACCTACCGCCTAGTAGGAAAAACCGACTATCCGGCCATATTTGTAGTCGGCTGGAGTGATTCAAATTAAATTAGAACCTTTATTGTAATAATTTTGGTTTTATAATTAATCACTCTTACACTTTATTAAATCATCTACGGATCGAAACGAATCCTTTAGTTATCAATAATTGAAATTAAATCAACAAAAAAAATTCTTTGAACAGAAAACGAAATTTACAATTTCTTTAACGTCACGGTGGGTGGGTGCGAGCGAGTGCGTTGTATTATGTACTTAATGCGAACGCCTCAGCTCATAAAATGCCACGGACATTCCCGCTGCCCGCAACTCCACTGACAGAAATGATCGGTTGACTGGTCAGCCGATTAGTCGGCCTTTTTTCAACCGAATCGTCGCCGTCGCGTCGGCCTAAGTCATAGTAGGCCCATCTCTATACAATATCTTGTGATTACAGTCGTTAGTCTCTAATGGTGTCATATCACTGTAATTTGAATTCATTGTGGATCAGCGACGGCTGAGTGAATAGTGGAGGTCATTAGGCATAAAGGTCGATGTAACACTAGGCATTGATTTAGGATTTGTCTGGCTTATTTACCTGGACCTTTTCAATGTAATATTAAACCATATGTAGCCATGCTATGTATTAAGTTCGGAAATGCTGAAATAAGATAAATAAATAATGTTGAAATTCGCTCTCAGTAACAGCCTAAACATTTGATTTCTTGCTATTTTTTCTTCATGTTTTGCAAATCTTGCAAAAGCACTGGATGTTTTTAAAACCTAAGACAGTCAATCGATTTTGAAATAAGTAAGTAAATATCTGAAATCACCGCAACACGCTTATATAATAATAGAGGCTCTAACCTAAAAGCAAAATTGTAACATTTACAAAATCACGGTCTTGTTTTTTGTTTTTTTTTTTATAAGATCTGAGATGTTTCGCTAAATCTGCGGCACCTCTAAATAAAATATGAATATCATCAGTCACGACATGCTGACGTGGTCCCAAAACTAATTGCGGGCGCTTCTTCAAGAATGATGACTGTAGTTCGTTTTACTTTTATACACATTAAACGATGTCGTTAATTAAAAGTTAGGTGATTAGCGCCAAATAAGCTATTCAAGGCAGTGAACACCAAACCCTTTATCAACCGAGTCTTAGGAAACTTTCTGTAAATTGATTCATTTATTATGCTTTATTCTTAAGTCACGCGGTAATTTATCGATTATCTGCTTTTACAATTATTCGAGGCGCTTCTAGGGTTGCTATGAACAAAGAGCCTTTTATACAATCAATTTATTGTTGATACTATTCAATTATTTTCGAAATCTATGTTATATAATCACAAAAAATATACACTAAAAACAAAAATGGCCTTATTGAAATGTACTGGCTCAAATTGAAATTGTGATTTATTTACATAAAACAGCCTTAGGATTGGCAATTACGAAAGCCTGTGGAAATAGAATCGAATCATTTGTTTTTTCCGTATTTGAATTCGATAAACCCTGATTTAATTACCTACGTTGGCATTACCAATGCCATCGATTCATAATTTTAATCAAATTAACTCTATCCCTAGAATTTTGGGTTGGCAACCCTGTTGCTAGGACAACTAACCTCGTTGGTAAGCGTATTTTGGAAGATCACTGCTAATCTAATAATCTTATTGAATTTTATCGAAATCTTAAGTCGAGCCCTTATGGGGTACTACAGGCTTATTAGTTATACCATCAAATACAGTTCAGGAGTTTCAATTCTTTTCAGTAGATTTCTATTTTGTTAGAATTTTGAAACAATACTTCAACTTGGATAAGTTTTAGTTGTGCACTTACTTGATAACCTTTAAATATTAATGGCCACTAGACAGATGATGGCAAGCCAACTTTTGAAAATTGTGACAGAAGAACTTCTTGAAAATACATTTCAGTTCATTAATGTTTTCACACGCTTTTGTTTTAATTTTCCTGTAGAACAGCACTACTTAGGTTCTGTAACATCTCTATTTTGTGAATAAACTAAACGTTTTGCGTTTTGCAGTACCTAGGATAAAACTTATAGCTAATGTTTTCGTATGTGCGTCATTAAACAGTCAATTTATTTTTTCTTCTGTCCTTGTTTTATTTATGGTCGGTGCGGAGATTACTAGCTACTGCTGAGATTACTAGTTATGGAGAAGTATCGAAGACGAAGACATTCTTCGATACTTCTCCATAAGTAGTAATCTCAGCAGTCACATCCTTTCTAGTCATTTCATCCTGTCCATCAATCGTTTCTTACGTCATAAACGTCAAAGTGGTTTGAAAAATTCTACATAAAAGTGTACACAACAAGAGTGCCTACCGACTTACTTACTTAATTATGATATCCAAACAAAATTTACCATAATTCGATCGTTAAGAGAAGCTGCCAGGTAATATCTACTTAACTTGGAACCAGGAAGGCCTATCAATTAGCCGGGCCATTGACGCGAAAAAACTGCCTCCCTTTATAAAGGTCCTCTCACAAAATTTCGTGAACATTTATTTACGTAATTTTCATTATTTTAACGATGACATTTCATTTTATGTTCTTTACCGAATTCAAATTAACAAGATGTTTTTTTTTTTTTAGGTAAAACCCTGTTTTAGCTAAGGATATAAAGTTTTCTATTTGGAATTGGACAATTGTATTTTGAAAGAATGTTTTCATGCTATAATTAGTTACATTTATGTATAATAAATGCGTATGAATTCGCCGCTAGAGGCGCTAGTGTAGCGCGAGGTCACCGAAATATCAGATGTCAGTGTTCGCACGTTGCGTGCTTTTTTATCATTTAGTTTTACTAATATTCACGGATTGAGCCATTCCTGATTAATTATGACTTGAGGACTTTCAGTAGCAAATTACGATCTTATTTGTTAGTAGGTAAGTACTTAGAGATAAAATGATTTTTAAATGTTTCTTGCTTGTTAATTTTAGGGAGGAATATTGTAATTATGTATCTGTAGTTTACACTATGTTTTTATACGTAACAAAACTTTTTTTTTTAAGAAGTTATTGGTACTCTAAAGTATTATAGAATTAAAGAATGACCTTACTCAACAGTGGCGCCATCTAGCGAGCTCAAAAACGGTAACCCTCATTGGATTCACGTGTTTTTTTAGGATAATGTATTTACATTATCCTAAAAAAAACACGTGAAAATGGTTCCATAATGGAACCATTTTCTATCACTACCCAAACCTAAGTTACAAAAGTAAGTACCAATTCATTAAAAAAAAAAAACTCAATTCAACCTAGCACTTTAGACAGAAGAACCTATTTTATTTAATCGGGTACATACATACACACAAGTAAATAAACCTACCTACATCTGCCTTAAACCTTTGCCTACAAGAAGTGGTGTCGAAAGGGCTATAAAATATGAAGTTCTACAACTATTACTAGAAAATAGCAAGTAAGAGCCCGAACGTCGAAACAAAGTTGGATCGTTTGTGGGTTGCGATAGTGAGACAGATGGTGCCACCAAGATAGTTTCGAAAGGCTCGTCTTCTTAATGCGTCAAGAAAGTCTCAAGTAATTTCACTGAGGAGTCGGGTCTGAGGAGCTCTCCACTACCTAAGAACCTTTAGTTTCGTAAGTAGCTTTTTGGAGATGTATTACTAAAAGTTTGGATGTTTATGGCGCAAGTCTGTCTATTTAGCTGAAACGAGGTGTGTACTAATAATAATATACTTACCTAGGCTTATAGGTGAAGATACCTGAACTTTAATTAGTTTATATCTAGATGGCCACGAATATATAAAGGGTGTAACAAAACCCTTAACGAAGCCGAAAAGCACTTGTTCTCCCCGTCATTGTGATCACTTTTTTGTTCTAGTTCGGAAACCTTTTAGTTATGGAGATTTTGGGGTCAAATTTCCAACTTTTTCACAAGTTTTTTTTTAATCTATGATTTTTACTTTAAACCATGACACCCGTACTCTACAATCCATCCATTAGCACAATGTTTTGAGTGCGTTACATTGAGTCCTACCATAAAAAGTGATTTTTCACCCCAAAAAAATATTTTTGCGTAAAGTTACTTAGTTTGATGTTGTACATAATGCTTGGTTGATGGCTTCGTGAAGAGTTTGTTTACAGCCTGAATTTTTGTGGTAAAAAATAGCGCAAGTTATTGGTTGGAACCCTCAATCGACTCGAAAAGAAAAAGAAGAAAAGAAGTTGTCAAAAATTGCAGATTACTTTATCGTTTTACTTAGATATTTGAAAGAAATATTTTCTCTAATATTTCTGCGAACCGCTGTGGTCATATTGCAAAAAAAATTGTCTTTGAGTTACCTCCAACAACTTCATACAGTTTCCCGCATTCTTCAAACGAACACTTATCTTCTCGAGTTTTTCCTCACATCAAAAGCAACAGCAATAATAATTTACACGACACGTAACGCTCACGATACGGAAAACATAACGAGTATAACAATAACCATAAGAACGTGAGTGTTCACTGTGGTGTACAGATAGCACAAATTGGCGCAAATTTACAAAAGAAACAAGCTCAATGTACACGCAACGGGAGTATACAGGGTGAGTAAAATTTTGCGATATTGTTATGCGACTTTACAGTCGCGTTTATGTCTTTTTTTTGTAGGTAATGTGCGATTCAGTAGCCTGATGTTATGATGAAGTTTAGTCGTACTTGGTGGTTAACAGGTCAACCTATTAAACACACGTCTTTAGATTTATTTATTTATTTACTTATGGTTCACCCACAGCGCATATATACACATTCATATACTAAATCGTATGGTGATATTCTAATATATATGCCAATTACAGGCAAAAACAACATTGACAACAAAGACGCCAGATTACCGCTTAATTGCTAACTTAAGTCTAGGTGTACAATTGATTCAGAAAATGAGATCTAAATTTTGTTATGAAGAAAATGAAAATTAAATTAAATTTGAAGATAGTTTACATAAAAAAAGAGGAGATTCATTCTTGGTCAAGATTTAACCATAGATTTGTCAACATAATATTGGGTTGGTATAATTCCTTTGAATGTTTGCCTAGGTTGCCGTGGATGGAGTGGAGTTTCCTTCAAGCCGCGGAAAACACGTTAAGCCTTTGGTCCCGGATGTAATTTGTAGATCTTTGACGGTTGTTACAGGTATTAGTCAGTAGTCCGAAAGTCTGACAACCAGTCTAACCAAAGGGTATCGTATTACCCAGTATAACTAACTGGGTTGTGGAAGTCAGATAGGCACTCGTTCAATGTAAAATACTCATATTGAGCTGGACCGGTACTCAGTTAGACAGGAAGCCGACCCCACCAGAGTTGGGAAAGGCTAGGCAAATGGTGATAATTCCTTTGAATAAACTTTTAAGAAAACTGATCGAATCATTAAGGACTGCTTAATATTACCTAATTTCAACACAAGAGAACCCTTCAAAATCCAAATCAGTCAAAGCATTTAATTTTCAAAGTAGGCCAGTTACAGGCACTTATTACAGTTACAGGCCTTGCGTTATTATACTAATAATAAGCCTCGATACGATATTCAGAAGGCAGTACTCCTCGATACGGCTCGCATTGTGAAGTTCCTGTCTCGGGAGCCCTAACCACCGGTAGCTTGGACCCTGCTCCCGACACCGGCGGACTACTATTTTTTATATTTTTAAATGTTTTTTTTTGTATTAATTTCTATAGGAATATTTAAAAATGTAAATCATATGTATAAAGATGTAAAAGAGAATAATAAGCCTCGTATTGTTAGGAGGTTCCTTTCTCTGGAGCCCTGACTGCCGGTAGCTTGGACCCTGTTCCCGATACCGGTGGGCTACTATTTTTTTATATTTTAAATGTTTTTTGTTTTTTTTTTGTTTTGAGATTGAAATATTTAAAAATGTAATTTATATGTATGTAAATGAATAAAGAAAATATATATAAGCCTTTATTAACAATCTTACAATCTAGTTACACACAAATATTATTTACTTAATAAGAAAAATTGTATTCTTCAGACATCGGTTTCCGAAGATTGTTTTGCTTGAGCATAGGCCTCCCCCATATTCTTCCACATTTCTCGGTCACGGGTTTCCCTCTTCCACATTGACCCCGCTGTCGCTCTGATATCGTCGTCCCACCTTCGTATCGGCCGTCCTCTCTTCCGTTTACCTTCTCGGGTACCATTCAGCTACTAATTTAGCTTGCGTTGTTATAACCACAATATTCCTTTGAAAAGTAAATGATACACAGTCATCGTTCTGCATGAGTATTATGCTAAATAATCCTCATGTATAAACACAAGATAAGTCTGACCTCGAGCTTACATCAAAATACCCATGTAACATACCTACACGAAATCGTCAATAAATAACCTTACTATCGTGTGCTACGTCATAATGATTTATTACCTGCAAAATTTCACTCACAGAGCGGTCACGGTCCTACGTTGTATACGCATAACAAGAAATCAAGCTATACAAACCAGTATAAACTGATCTCTGATTGTACGGGAAGTCTATAAAAAAGGGAGATCTGGTTATACTGGCACAGCTTGATATGTTGCTAAGTATACATCGTAGCCCGAAGGTATCGACCAAATAAGGCGCTCGGGGAATTTTCTCGGGTCCAGGTGTACAGACATGCTTCGCGTGACATAATAATGAAGCATTGTAAATGATACGGACAAAGAGGTTGCCAATATTGGCTTACCTATAGGTCATTGTCAACATTGGTTCATAATGATTCTAATTTAAGCCTGCTTGTGTTTAATACCAATAATAATAAAAAACCTTTTTAAGATTTACATCTTTCAGTAACCATGTTTTTAGTTCGACATTTGCAATTTTATTTCTATACTAGCGATCCGTCCCGGCTTCGCATGGGTGCTATGTAGATACTAATGTGGGGCAGTGTGGAGTGATTTATATACGTCGTGAATTATTCTAAGGTCTGTTTTTTAATCTCAGAGACTAAATTGACACATGCAAATGTCAAACTTACAAATAATGCTGCCAGCTCTTTTGTGTTGTGTTGGACCTACGATACCGATTTGTTGAATCGTAACTTTTTATATTTATTAGACGATAAAAAAAAATATGTCAGATGCTATCAGAGTTGTTTGTACACAGTAAAACGGATATATAAACCCTTACTCTTAGAAAACGGTAGAACTTTTAAAAATTACGGCAATTATTGGAACTTGACACCATACAAACAATTACAATTCAAAAAATAATTATGTTAATATGGCAGTTAGTATGTGATTTTGAATACGGCAACCCTAAATTTAAAAGGAACAATTATTATTTTAGAATTGCAAAAAACTGGCAACCCACGTAATGTCAGTTAAGTCTCTGAGATTATAAAACGTACTTTATCTATTGCTGAAAAGTGCATTAAAATCCGTTGCGAAGTTTAAAAGATCTAAGCGTACAAAGTGTATAGGTAGATAAAGAAGTGGTCAAAATTATGTACTAGGTATGTCATTTCATGAACTAGTTTCAATTTGCAGGGAATAGATAAGAAAAGACTTTACCGAACTTATTCCTGCAATCAATTCCAGCTATAGGAAAGTTTTATTTGTTTCTATGATCCACCGGAAACAACCTTCAGATAAAACGTGTATACGAACCATTCACGAAGCCGTCAACCAAGCATTCTGTACATCAAACTGAAATACTCTACGCAAAAATTATTGCTCGTAAACTGCCTTTTTTAGGACTTTATGTTACGTGCTCAATACATTGTGCTGATATATGCATTAAGTAGTAAAGTGTAAACATAAAAAAAAACTTGTATTTGAAAAAAAACGTGTGGAAAAGTTGGAACTTTGACCTTCATTATATCTCTGTATTAACTAGAAGGTTCCCATAGGTATGGTCTCGGAACTAGAAAAAATATCACAATGACGGGAAGAACAAGTACTCTTCTGCTTCGTTAACTATTTTACACCCTTAATACCTACATCCAACTAAAATGGGATTGGGCGGGTTACGTCAGCCGCATGCACGATGACCGCTGGGCAAAAGTCTCCACACGATGGTTACCGGACGGCGCCGCCGAGGCCGACGCAGAAACAGCTGGCGAGACGATCTGGATTTGAAACGCGAGGGCTGGTTCGAGGAGGTACGGGAAAAGAGCTCATGGAAGGAATTGGTGGAGATCTTTGCCCAGCAGTGGGACTGTTCGGTTTTTGACAAACTTTTTTAATAAAATATTTTCTGGCGGCTTGTGAAGTGGAGTATTTCTGGGTGGAAATCGTTCGTTCCTACTATCTCCAAGAAGGCAATTGAACACCGCCTACCATGTCTCAACTCCCAGATCAGCAGAAGAGCTGCACCATGCACGGAACGTCACGGCTAGGCAGTCTAGATGTTTTCTGGGCTCAAAGGTCTTGAAGATCGCACACCACACGGTAGTGAGTCCACAAACACTATAGATGTTAGAACGTCTAGCTTGGAGACACGATCACAAAAAGCGAAGATGAAATGTTCATTCAGCTCAGGGCGCAAAATCGTACTGCACGATATACAGAAAAGACTGTGGTACGGACTATCAAACTGAACAACTTCCTCAATGGGACCACCATCGTAATCGTAAAAAAATAATCGCTGTCCCTTACATTTGGGTCGAGTAGGCATTGAAATTTTGTATGGGGCAGTTTCTTATTTTTTTGTGATTAAGATGGTGGTCCCATAGAGAAAGTTGTTCAGTTTAATGGTACGTACCTCACTCTTCCATAATTATGACTATGCCCTTTCTGTTACACGCTGTATATGGATGGATGGATCTATATGGCCACGACGTAGGTCGAGAGCAAGTTCAGTGATGATTTACCAACAACCTAGCTCAATTCAATAACAAGAATCGAACAGGGATAGCACAAGCTATTAAAAACATTCATACCTACATCCATAAACACATGTTTTCCCAACACCAAAACACAAGCGATTTCTTTCTGAGATTAATAAGGGACCCTACCTATTTAATATTTCAACAAAATACATCCCCACGTTCATACAATATACATTGGACCCTAAGTCACGTACACAAGCAAGTTTATCTTCGTTATAGTGATACAGGAACAGCAGGAAAACACAGCAATCATGGTGTTGTGGAATATTTTAAAGAGGGTCCTTTATATTATAAAGTGAGGATATCTTTTGGCAGTCCAGTAAAGTTAGTGAGTGGTATGAATTTTTAAAAAAGAAAAGTGCTTCAGGTCATGTTTTGAGTGGAAGACAGTACTTTGAACATTAACTACTCTGTGGATTGAAAAGTAAGTTTTGTTTGCGGTCTTTGTCATGTGTCTTTGTTGTGTGTAAACAAGATGGAGACAGAAGTAAGAAATACATTTAATAAATTACTAGCTGTTGCTCGTGACCTTCGTCCGCGAGAAATAATTAAAAAAATATTGCTTACATATTTGAATCGACTTTTGTTAAGAATTTCAAGGGTTTTAATTTTTTTGCACGGCATCCTTTTCCTAAAATAACATCAGCTATCTACCAATAAAAATGTCGGCAAAATCAGCCCAGCCCTTTCAGAGATTAGCCGGAACAAACAGACAAAAAAAGAATGTTTTGTTAACCGTGCCGTTAAACATTCAGTAAAAGCGCGATAGCTGGTTCAAGGTGGCATGAACTGCAAGAGGCCTTTTCTTAGAACAGGGAAAAACAAAGTTACTGCTGCAGTTTGATGAAAAAGTCCCATATCTCAAAAACTAATCATCAAATTTTATTCATACCAATTTTGGTTGAAATTTTTATTTACGTCCTAAATTTCCTATATTTTTTTTCAGAATTCTCAGAATCTTCAGAATTCCTCCTCTTACTTTAGAAATAGAGGGGGGGGGGAATTACACACATTTTACCACTTTGGAAGTGTCTATCTTTCAAACGATTGACTTTTAGAAAAATGGTTCTAGGAACCTTAGTGTAATTTTTAAAGACCTATCTATAGACACCCCGCATGTATAGGTTTGATGAATAAAGTATTTTTTAGTTTCAGTTCCATGTATGGGGAGCCCCCCCTTAATCTTTTTATTTTTATATGAAAACCGTAAAGCGGTTTACAGAATACATCTACCTACTAAGTTTCAACTGTGTAGTCTTAATAGTTTCGGAATAAAGTGGCTGTGACATACACGGACGGCCAGACAGACATGGCGAATCGACAAGGGTTCCGTTTTTTACCATTCGGCTACGGAATCCTAAAAAGGAGATATAATTAGATTTACAAAATAATTTCTCACATTCTCGAGAAAGAGCTAAACAGTAAACAGCCTAGATTCCAACGATGAAATCTAACAAAACGATATCATATTTTCTACACGTATATTACATTCATAAGAACAACCATTTTTCTTTTCGATCAAGCGAAACAGTAATCCAAGAAAAACAGGCAACAAAATATTCGGGACGCAATATCATTAAGTGTGCCCCGACATGTTGCGACGCATCGGCAATTTATTGGATCATGAATTAGTAAAGTTGTAAACTGGGGCGGCCACAGCTGGAAACGAAGAGATAGTTTTAGAAGCCCTGTTTTTTTTACCCAGAGTGGATCCAACCCGTGTGACATATGGCGGTACTTATCCCTCCAAACTACGGTAATTTCTGAGATCCAATTCAAGGATTGAAATAGAGAGTCGTCGCCAGTGTAGCCTTCATACATAATGGAATCACTACAGTAGAGTTTGTGGTGTCGACGTACAAATTTTCAGTTCAGAATTTGGGGTTAGGGTCAATTCACACAATTAGACCAATAGTCTAATGAGGGCTATCGTTTTTGAGCGCACCAGATGGCACCACTGTCGATTAAGGTCCTGTCAAAAATTCTATTTTAAACTTTATAGTACCAATAACTTCATGAAAAGTTTATTTTATACGTATAAAAACATAGTGTAAACTTCAGGTTCATATATTTACAATATTCTTCATAAAATTAGCAAGCATGAAACATTTAAAAATCATTTTTCCTCCAAGTACTGAAAATTAAGATTCTAAGTTGCTACTTAAAATTTTCAAGTCTTAATTAATCAGGAATGGCCCAATCTAGACCACAATCGTGAATATTTGTAAAAATACGTGTTAAAAAAGCACGCAAAGCGTGAACTTTCTATGACATCTGACATTTCGGTGCCCCCGCGCTACACTAGCGCCTCTAGCGGCGAATTCATACGCGATAGCGGGCCCATTGGCTGGTATACGGACAAGTGATCTTCTACAGAGTGAAGCAATTATCCATTCGGCAAAGACGACGAAGGGGCAGGTACGCTACACTTATCGACTACTACCACACGTAGGCAATTCTCGGCACACAAGGCATCTCCAGTGGTTCGCACCGATGCACTCCTGCTCTGCTACGTCTTTGGCCTCCATTGTAAAATGTTTCAACGTGTCTTATTCTTAAAAAATGTATCATCGAAATAAACAGTTCGCATTTTTTTATATCAATAATACCAACCTGGTAACACGTTCACAATTTATAAAATTATATGAAATATAAGTATCCTCTCCAAGTGGAACGCCATGTATAAATAAAAATTAAACTACTTACATAATTTAATGCTAGTTAATTCTTAGTCAGTATATTCTGTACGAGAATAATACTATTGCTCTGCAAAGGAGATTAAGCGTTATTACGACAATAAAGATATTTTAATGGTACATACACTACAGTATAATAAGTCCCTGGTCTTTATAGGGTATGACCACAGATATAGATATATACCTAGATAACGCAAGAGCCACTACTTCGCGTGCCCGGCTTAAGCATTTTATGCTTAACGTGGCCACTGTCACATCAAGCAAATTTGTTTAAAACAACAACGTTAGAACTCAAGATTTTAATTCTAGACATTCAAATAAAAAAACGTAGTCTTTTTCGTATAGTTAATTCTTTGTATAGTAACTAAATAGTGCTTATGACGTCACGTCATAGTAGGTAGTCAAAAAACGGCACGCTTGTTTTTCATACGGATCGTGATTTACTTGCTTTATCTAAGTATACCTATATCTCTGGGTATAACCAAGTGAGCCAACCTCCTACCTAGGTTACTCATCAAGTCATCACCTTCCTGCCCTTAGTCTATGTTACTTGGGGTCGCCACAACACGTGTTATTCTTCCATTCTCCTCTGTCAACCATCACGCTATCATTTACTCCTTTATGTTTCATATCATTCCTCACACAATCCATCCATCGTTTCTTTGGTCTTCCTCTCCTTCTCCATCCATCAACAGTTATATTTATCACACTTTTAGTCACATGTGATTCGTCCCTCCTCATCACATGTCCATACCAAGACAGTGGTTTCCCTTTCAACTTTTTTGTAACTGGCGCAATTTTGAAACTTCCACTACGAATTAGACATTAAAATTGTAAATGACTTTGTGCAAAATTGTTCATTGTGTAATGGACGGTAACATAGTATAAGGTATAGTCACTCATCTATAGTTGCGTTTGAAGAAAGGCGTTCGAATTTTCAATTGCTACTCACTTTTTATTAGGGATACGTTTTAGGTGAACCTTCTGTAGCCAAAGAAATTCTCACACCACCAAACTTTATTCTTGAGGTAAGGTACTAATAAAGTTCTACATTCGGACTTAAAAATGCAAAACGAAATCCCAAAAGTATTGAAATCGTTTGTCTAGATTTACAATATATGATCCTAGGATCCAATATTTCCTCTTCAATAATGTCATGTCGTCATTCGAGTTGTCACTCCGAGCCATATTGGATGTGACAGTTTTATTGAAACAATGCTGCAGTGTGAGCTAGAAAGATTTTATCGCATATCCATTTTGCATTTGAAGAGTTTGAAGGCTAGAGTTTTAATGTAACGTCCTTTATTTATTTCCTGAAAAGTTATAATTAAACTTTATTTAATAATATAACTAACCATTTATTAAGATGAGCCTTTGCCCAATTTAGGCCCCGTTTACACTGTGTTGATGAGTACGATATTTTACGGTATAATTTTGAGATTATGCGTCGACAATCCACTATACATACAGTAAGGCCACTGGTGCCTTGACTGCCTGCCCAGCGAGTCAGTCGAAGTGAAGCGAACGTTCTAGAATTTTCGCAGCAAGCCGAACTGCGCGTTTGGAGCCTTCGCCAGCAAGTGACCAGTTGTTAAGTCATCATAAGCATCTGTCAGTGTGTACGTAGCCTAAAAAAATGCAGTTTGTTACTGCCATGATTGTGATCCCAAAATTATACATTTTAATATCACACAACTTTGGGCCTCCGTGAGCTTGTGTTCGGGTATATAATGAATTCTTGGAACCATGAATGTCTACATTTACGTAAGTTTTTTTTTATTGATTTAATTAAATAGTTTCTACTTTTACTTATGATGAGTAATTTATTTTAGTTTATAACACAATTAACGTCAGGCGCGTAGTCACGCGCAGCAAAGATATTTGCGTTTTCAAACTTGTTCCGTGTGACGTCCAAAACGTAATGCCATTGACTACAACGTCATTAGTGCTGCACGCATCAATGGGACGTTGCCGTTCCGCTCTATGTAGGTACGCAGCAAGTTAGTCTCATGGGAGTTGCAATGCGTAGCGTTACGCATGTAGTCTACGCGCACGTGTACGTCACGCAAGCGGTGTGCCATGTCTCTATAAAGTGCCTTACATTACAACGTCATGGTACGTGCACGTGCACGTCTACGTGTTCGGATCCGGTGTGTTTCGGCCTTTAACCTAAGTTTTGACCCTTTCGATTTTTTGGCCAAGTTTGAAAGCAATCGGTGCATAATTGCGACCTGGCCCTGCTGTCTGGGCATAGATAGCGATTGCAAAACAACCAATTTTGGTCGCAAAGTCATAACGACGAGACTGCAGGGCCTGTATAGTGTGGCTAAATTTTGCTTGTCGCCCCATATACATACATACGTTTACATATACAGGGTGTAACAAGACCCTTAACAAAACGGTCAAAAAGCATTATGTACATCAAACTAAGTAACTTTACGCAAAAATTATTGCTGGGAAAGGACTTGTTTTTTCTGGGTGAAAAATCACGTTTTACGGTAGGACTCAACGAAACAGACTCAAAACAGTGTGCTGATGGACGCATTGAATAGTACGGGAGTCATGGAAGTGTTTAAAGTAAAAATCTTACATGAGAAAAATTTATTTAAAAAAATTGTCAAAAAGTTGGAACTTTGACCCCCAATAGCTCCGAAACTAGTACATTCCCAAGTAAATGGTCTACAACAAAAAAATGATCGCAATGACGGAGAGAACTAGTGCATTTCGCTTCGTTAAGTTAGTCGAGTATTGTTACACCCTTTATATCTAAATTCTTTAAATGCACTTATTTTATTTTCGAAAAACTCGACTTTAAGTGCAATACCAATAGCTAGATTTTTTCTGACGAAATCTACCTAATACACAATACTTAAACTCATGTTATGACTTGGCATAACAATAACACTCACAAATAAAGAATCAACTGCCAAAGCAAAAAACAAATGCAAAACGGTATTCACAAAACGCTATCACAGCACACTATTCGAATAACCGTCAATAAAAATAGCGTTTTCTGCACTAAAAAGTGAAACAGCTGTTCAGAAACGGCGCTCAGTACTCCTAACGAGCGTTGAATCCATTAATTATCAAAACAGAAAGGTTTTTGCTCCAAAGAGCCGGTAACTGAAGACCGCAATTAAGTACAGAGAATAAATAAATTTAAAACGGCGCGGCGTCACGCCACGAAACATAATCTGTGCTTGATTAATGACGGCTAGGAGACCTTCAGATGTCTTGAGGAAAGGGTGGCTGTGAGTTTAGAAGACTAGCTGTATCCGCAAAGTCGGCTACTTGTAAACTCGAAACCTTTTTCAAAATCTTTGAGAATTTCAAAGCACTTTCAAATTGCATCATTATAACACTTATTGTGCGTGTCGCTCAGTTTTGCTTTCAGTGTGTCGTTTGTAGGCATCATTGCTTCCACTTTTTCCAGTGCGTCTCTGCTTTAGGACCTATGATTTTCCCTTCTTATCTGAAATATTCCTCAGAATCTAATTTATAAGTCAAAGTCTAAATTAAATAACTGTTATTATATATTTTGTTACAGACCTGCAATCTAGCTGGCGACTCCATATTGGTGTAGATATACTTTTGATGTGGGGAGTGTGACTGAGGTAACAGTCACGCACGACCGGAAAGTTGTCGTCCATGGAACAATATCACATCGAAATCTGCACCATCTCAACACATTCAATTTGGTAATATTATTGGTGTCAACTTGTATAATTAGTTTGATAGCAATACCTACCTCTGCCTCAGATTTTTCTAGAGAGAGAGATTTTTCTAGAAACAGGAAGTCCAATTTCTTTCTGCTTTGACCGTTTTTGGGTCCAAAAGAACGAATCGCAAGTGACTTTGTACCTTCAGAGGTTTAGACTTTTCTGGTGGTGTCAATATCAATTACTGGCAGAATAAAATGTCGTACCTATTTACAAACAAAGTAATAGCTTATATTACCCATCCCTAATGAGATAACAGAACGTGTGTAAGAATGATGGTTTCATTTAGAAGCAGCGCAGGATAAAATGCGTAGTAGAGTGTAATAACAGGCAACCATCTGGCGATACTACCACTTAGCTCTCTGATTACAAACAACGAAACATTAATTATGTTTTTGCTTCCAAAGATACTGAAGTAATTTACGTGCCCCCGTTTTTCGGGGAAATAAATGTTTGTAATAAGTCTGCGGTAGGCTCGTGCTTATAATTGTTTGTATAGGTGTCAGGCAATATCTTTGGATACAATCTATAATTTACGAGGCTTCGTTGGTGGCTTCTGCGTCGATCGATCATTCGAGGTTTTACAAATTATTAAGGAGTCGAGTCATACCTCATCTAGTTTGAAAAAGATATGATGTGTAAAAGCGTTTTTAATAGGCACAACCTACTTACAAAAATAAATTTATTTTATCAAGTAAATGGTGACAAAGAAAGGCCTTGTAAACCACTTGTGATCTAATACCTTTCAGTCGCCACGAACAATAAAAAACCCGACAGGATCCTTTCACTTGTGGCGACCGTGTGAATCGGGTTTGGAAATGATGGGGACTATATCTGGATTTAGTCTTTTTCTTTTAGTATCTCTACTGTGTACTCCGTATGCCTTCTAAAACTCAGTCAAGCGTACATACGTAATTCGTCACTCAGACGCGCAAACTGTTACTACTAATTTAGCACTTGATTCTCCCCACCAGTGTCGAAACATCCAACGAAGAATTTATATGCTAGAGAGCTAATCATGCGCTGAATTTATAGTGACAGTTTGAGCATCGAGGTACCTTACAACGTGTCGTTTTGTCTGGCCGGTAAGTGCGATGTTAACTGCCAAACAAATGGACAGATTATTCTCCGTCCGTGTTTCGGGATAATTGCATGCGAGCGTAGCCGAAGGCGTAGCTAGTATCTGACAAAACTGAAAGCTAACCCCAAAATAGTGAGCAAATTACGTCACAACAGTCATCCTTCACTGGGTATCTGATCCTAGGCCAAGAGTTATGGGTAATCCGTCACAGAGATATCGCCTTTATAGCCACTTTATTAGTGTTTGTCGAGAAAAACATTGCAATTATATTATGTCAGACTGTAATTTATACCTAGTCAAATTAACAGCAGTATCTTCAATGACGTTTTTATGAGTTTTCGAAATCTTGAGTCTTTTGTTATATGAAGCATGTTTACAGGGGCCCGCAATTAGAGTTGACGACCAAAGAGTATTTGCTATATGTTATTATTATGTCGGGCATGTATGCAGATGCATCCGAAATGCCGAAAAGGGCCATTTTTCAGAGTTCCGTAGCCGAATGGCAAAAAACGTAATCCTTATAGATTCGCCAAGTCTGTCTGTCTGTCTGTCCGTGTATGTCACAGCCACTTTACTCCGAAACTATTAGGACTATACAGTTGAAACTTTGTAGGTAGATGTATTCTGTGAACTGAAACAAACAAACAACCTGAAATCAATCATACCAAATTGAAATGCCAATAATTCTGCTACCAGGAGCATGCATACTGCAGGAGCAGTACAATTTACATCAATTTACGGTCAGCATTGGTACCTAGATTTTATGACCTTTGTAGGAAAGTTATTCATGATTTATACAGAGAAGGCAAAAGTAAACCACTGACCTGAAGCTCATTTAGTTATTTCAGAAGTAAAATGAATACAAAATTAATTTTCATGATAAATAAGTAGCTATTTAATATTGAAACTGTATATGTGAGTTGTGAAATAGGTAAGATAACCACAGTAAAACATTTGAACTAAAACGAAACAAAAATAACTAAACCCTTTTAGGAGCTTCGGGCGGCTACCCGCCCGGCAACACGCCACTCCGGTGTGTTTAATATTACGACACAGAAAAAAGAAACATAATTAATAGACGCTAATATTCTTAGTCCCGCAACATCTTAACGTTGAACTTTATGAATAAAAATACAAGTTTGCCTTTTTTCCTGCCTAGCCCAAGAGCTTTTTATACTTACCGTGAGAAATCTCGTTTAAATATTCAATTAAACAAGTAGTTTATTTAAATAAACTGCGGAGAACAGTAAAAGGGGAAAGTTTTAACTCGGCTCTTTTTAATGGCCGGCTCACTCTGCGGAACTGAACGATCTCGGTCAATTATCTAAATCATTGAAGAAGTAATAATCTTTCATTCATTTCAAATTTCAATCGGTCGTCGTTAATCTGCAAGAGAGCATTCAGCAGAATGAGAAACGAATCGTCATTGAGGGAGGGATTTCATTATATTTTAATCTGATTTTTACCCGAGCGTTTGATTCTGACAAAGGCTATATGAAAAACGTATTGAGCTTAATAAAAGACTGAATTTTAATTAAAACAAATCAGTCGTTAATCTGTAACAAGATCTTTAGAGAGTGGCTTCTATTCACGTTCCTTAGTAAAGCAGTTAATTAAGAAGTTAGTTTGCACACAGGAAATTTGTTGCTAAGGCACTTAGGCATAAATCTTTAATTATACTGGGGAAGTTGAGATAGTGTGTGTTAGGGCAAGTGTTCAGCACTTTAATTTACATAGCTGAACAGGCATTGTGTCCTTTGTCTACCTACTTAAAAAAAAAAAGTATAATACATACTCCTACACGTATGTTGTACCAACAAATACAATGTGTAACAGAATAAACGCACAACCTCTTACGGGGTCATTGTACTCATCATTATGAATAACTTTCACTATGGGACCAACACTGAAATCGCGAAAAAAAAAGTCGACTGCCTATACATTTCTGTGCGCATAATTCGACAAAATGTACTGAACAGCTGTTTTTTTTTTCGCGATTTCGGGATTGGTCCCATAGTAAAAGTTGTTCATAATGATGAGTACAATGACCCCTTAAGAGGTTGTGCGTTTATTCTGTTACACATATATGTATATATTATTAATATATACATATGTATATATTATTTGTCATAAAAAAAAAAATATATAAATATAATAAATATCGAAGGACTAGTGAACGTTACAGGTAAACAATAAATGAATAATCTCTTTCCTTAATACCTGGCATCGTTTAAATAGGAATAGAACATGTAGGTGCAATTTATCACTTACTACATTTGCCCGCGGCTTCGCTCGCGTTAATTTAAAATTTTACAATCAATACGCATTACTAAAGTTTATATAATAATATAATGGGGGCTATCGCGTATGAATTCGCCGCTAGAGGCGCTACTGTAGCGCGAGGGCACCGAAATGTCAGATGTCATAGATGTTACCCGCGTTGCGTGCTTTTTTTCACGTATTTTTACAAATATTTACGATTGTGGTCTAGATTGAGCCATTCCTGATTAATTATGACTTGAAGATTTTAAGAAGCAACTTAGAATCTTATTTGTCAGTACTTGGAGGTAAAATGATTTTTAAACGTTTCATGCTTGCTAATTTTGAGGAGAATATTATAAATATATGTACCTGAAGTTTACAGTATGTTTTTATACGTAATAAACTAAACTTTTTATGAAGTTATTGGTACTAGAAAGTATCAAATAGAATTATTGACAGGACCTGAGGAGTGGCGCCATCTGGTGAGCTCAAAAACGATAGTCCTCATTCAATCAGGATTCAAAAGACACGTGGCGCCATCTATTATCATAAGAACGTTATTGTTGTTTTTCTCGGGAACAGTATTTTTTTTCGTAAGGAAAGATACCCTATGTACGTTTCTATACACCTGACAACGTAGGTATATGCAAAATTTCAGGATGATCAGTTCAGTGGTTTAGGCGTGAAAACGTAACAAACACACAAACTTAGTTTCGCATTTATAATATTAGTTAGTTTTAGGATGTGCGTATCCCGACCTAAAGGTAAAAATAACATCTAAATACCCCTGAAAAACAAACAAAGCAAGCTGCCTCAGAATTAAGCAGAAGAAAATTCAAAACGCGATGCCACAACGGATGATATTATAATAATATAACTTTATAGCAACTTGTTAACAACATCATTACCAGCCTATCGTAAATCACACGCCATTTTCAAAGCAAAAGGAAACGCGATAAAGCGTCCTCGCTTTCTTGCGAGTAAATTGCCATACATTACTTTAGTATTATTGCGTTTAAAAAGATCTTGTCGGCTTGATTTGTGTTGCTGCAAGAGATAGGCTGTAAATGAGCGTGGCCTTTAGAACAGATAGATCAAACATTCATTTCCTCAACGACAATTAAATCAGCATATTTAATTGAACGAAAGCCTCTTGTTTTTACTGACAATTGTTTGTAGGAGCTTGCAAACAGTATAGTCGTATCTACCTATTATTGCTACTACTAACAAAGTTGCTGAAATTCTTGTGTAGGGTCTACGACACTACGCTACGGAGTGCTACGCGATGCTACGCCGCCGCCGTGCTAAGGTCTGCTATTGGTATCATGTTCGAACAGTTGCTTTAACCAATAACAATCAGCCTGTAATAGAAGTACAGAATCTAAATGGTATTCGTACCAAAAACGTTTTGCAAGCTTCTAAGTCGGCAGAGGTATTCTTGGAAAACTTTAGAATAAATGGAAGTTGAAACTTTTTTCAACCAAACGTGACCATATACACGTTTCATTGGAATGATAACGTTTGCTTTTGAGTGGTTTCAGATCAACGTACTTTTCGGCTCGAATAAGCTCGTATCGGTTTACGTGCGTAAACAGGCGCCACATTACACGTTACAAAAAATCGAACGTGGGTGGAACCGGCGGGTTCTGTTAGTAGCAATATGTCAAAGTCTCTCGCGACTCGCGAGCTTATAAGCCCGTCAATGCTCGTACGAGTTGTGCGAGTAGCAAAAGGCGCGCAAACACGCGCTACAAAAAACTAACTCTTATGCGCCACAACACGCTAAGCTGAAACCACCAATACCACAAATAAACTCACAGTTTTTTACCGTTAACTCAGTGTCAAAAATATCATCAAATTCTGAATGTAAGTAGTTCCATCCCAGCCAATTACTTTAAGCGGGTCTCATTGTCGCCGGTCGGTATCTCTTCTGATAGATGACCGCAGTCCCCAGTGTGACGCCCCTAATCTTCTCAATTCCCGATCCTAAAGGGTTCACCACAATCCAAACTGGAGCAATTTAGTATAATTTATTCCGTGCGAACTTCAATATTTTCATATTTTCGCTTATAAAGGTGGTCCGTGCCAATTTTATAGCTCATAAATTTCGATGATAACCCCTTTGTTTGTGGGTACTTTGCCGGATTAACGAGTGCTATTGACAATTTGTATAACGAAGCTCTCAAGAAAATTGGCTGTAATTTATTATTGGATGTTGAAGATTGGCAGTGGGGTGGATTTTATCAATTTGCCTAATAGAATTTATTGTGTATTTATAAACAGTCCGATCATGTTGAAAGGTTTATTCGAGTTACTTTTTTGTTACATTTGTTAATTGAATTACGCAATGATACTACAAAGGTTTTCACATCTGTTTTCCATGATAACATACTTTATGTCAGTGTTCATTGCGTTCAAAATAATATCTCTCAAACAATTCTTTCTTTTTTTTCTTTACTTTATAGCTCTTTAACAAGTGCATTTTTTTTTTGATACAGAATATTCTAGAATCAGGTTTTCAGATGAAAGTAATCCACCGATTATTTGTGCTGACATAATGAATCTGATGCCGTGCTTGCAAATACTAGAAAGACCAATGGAGACACAGGACACTTAGTTACTAAGCCATTTCGGGCGTTTGTTCAGAAAATATTAAGAGAACCCTTCTTATTATTCGTGGCGTCGGACTAAAACATTATTCGAGATAATCCGGTAGCCCTCAATGTGAAAATTTAATTAAAGAGAAACGCCTAGCGACGCTAAATATTCATGGTGCGACGAAGTATTTTTATTTAATTATAGACTAAACCAGATTTAATATTAGTGCACTATGAGATGCTTCTCAACTTATATAATGGAAAATGTTGTGAGTAGTAGTATATTTGTTAAAAACAATATTATAGAGAGGTAAAATTTGTTTGTAAGTTAGTATGTAGGGGGTAACCTCTGGAACTAATTATCCAATTCAAAAAAATATTCGTGGATGCTATGGGCTATAAATTAAATTTATATCAAGCAAATGAATAAAGTCGCGAGCGAAGTGCTAGTGCTTAATATACTACTGTTTGTTTTCCCTATTGTAATAAATCAATCAAATGTAAGGAACTAAGACAATCTAAACTTGGGACACCCAGTAGTCTAAAAATACTTGAAACCAGACCATACCAAATTGACGATTATTCTAACTAGCAAAATACAAATACCTACTGAACCTCGTTACAGTATTCTAAAGTAATAAAACCAGTAAGTAAATCTAGTTATGAAAATTCATGCAACCGTTTCAAATAAGCGTGACTGTAATAACAAAAACCGTGTAACAGAAATAAGAAATGCCTACTTGAAAAAAACGGTTGTTAAAAATTCTAAGAAGTCTTTTACAATTTTATTCATCATCTGCCTAGCCTTTTCCCAACTCGGTTGGGGTGGACTTCCAGTCTAACCGGATGCAGCTGAATACCAGTATTTCACATGGAGCGACTGCCTATCTGACCTCCACAACCCAATTAGACCAAAGCCCTGCTATACCTTTAAGAGGAAATGCGGGTGGTCTTTTCTCCATACAAACGCTCTGTTTTCTTTCTGGTTTATGACCTTAGAGCTATGTTTTTTTTACAGTTAAATAAATATCAACCTTTTCTATGTCCCTATGTTTTCCTTTTTGATGATACATAATTTGTAACAGCACTAGAGCCTTTACAAATGCTAAAAAAAGGCCAATTTGGACCGCTGTCAACAGAGACCTAGTGTACAATTTTGACAACTATTAATGAATAAACTTTTTTGCAAAAAATTAAACCGACTTCAAGAACACAAAAAAGTAAAAAATAACTTTAGCTTCAGAAGTCGGTAACTTTTGCTATATTGATTTTGTTTTTTTGTTATTTTTCACTTTTTAGTGGTTCCCATATGCTTACCCCTTCACAGCGTACCGGCGTGATGTTATGTTATGAACTGGTGTAAACAATAGACAAACATGAGATTTCAGCAATCCCAGTCCATTTGCTATCATTTATTGAGAATGAGGAGTTCCGTTGCGTATCTCCGAAGTTCTTCATCAGATCTTCACCAAATTGAAATAACACCACTCCGAGAAAGTACTCTTCCATAAACTACCCAAATCGCTTCAAGTGTACCTATAAAATTTGAAGAGGCCTCTCTATTTCTCCAAGATCCCATCATCAGATCCTGAATTGATGATTATGGGACCACCTGGGAAGTATATCCTTTCAAACTAAAAAAAAATATCCAAATCGGTCCAGCCATCTTCGAGTAATCGGGGAACATACATAAATACCTAATTTAAAAAAAAAGGTTGCGACGAATTGAGAACCTCCTCCTTTTTGAAGTCGGTTAAAAAGAAAAACATAGGGACACATATATTATTATATCCTTCTTATTCAGTTTATGAAATATACTTTAAATTGGTCGAATATTGGAGGAGGAAATAGTCGAGAGCCAAACCTCGAATTATGACTTTTTATACTTGTCGGATCTGTAGTTGTCCTTATCGCACCAATTTCTAAATCCCGCTCGTAGACATCAATCAGCACAGGGACAGCGATAGTTTTTTCAAATACCTACCTCTGCAGGCCAACTTTACTGCTCTAGTTGTGCTGTATTCTAGATACAAAATTATTTTTCTAAGTTTCTAATTTTGTATTTATTGCTGGACTTCTTAATATTGGACAAATCCAGGAGACGCACGAGTTCTACAAAATTCATACAGTCTTTTATAATTTATGAAAAACATATTGGACCAAGTGTCGTTTCAGTAAATTTTAAATAAATATAAAAGATAGATGTCATTACTATGATGTCATTATCTTTTGTTTGTAGGTCGATATTATGTTCCGCTTCGAATGATATCTATACAGTCTTCAAATACCACAAGTTTGTCATCAGACTACGAACAGTTGAACACAAATCATCATCAAAATCATCGGGTACATTACCATAATGAACGGTTTTCAGCCAAATCGTTCACCTACAACGTCAATGCACAGGATTATCAACACGTCCGATCTGATAGCAGAAACTGAACACGGATTTAAAACGGTGATTAAAACACCTGTTCGTGTATTATCGCATTTAGTGGTATTCTCGCAACCCTACTCGATAGAAAGCCAATGTGTGCTATTAGATTAATGGAGGTAATTCAATTTTATAACGTACCCGAGTACGTAAGAACCGCCGAGGAAGAATGAACTTAATTAACCTTCTTATGAATTATTCGCTCTTCCAGCGGTAGAGTTCGCCAATCCAGAGTTTTAATTATATAAAAGTTAGTCGGAAACAGATTTTCAAGGAAATAGCTTCAGAGTTTATTGTTCAGCCGATCCAACTTTTATTTTTTCTTTGTTTTTAAAGCGAGTATGTGTACGTGTAAAAGCAGCTTTTTAAAATGTTCATTAAGGAATAAATAAGAATAAGAATAAATTTATTATACCATTGTTACAAAAAAAAATACTTAACCTAACTTAGCGCTATGAATCAACGTAACAAGTAAAATTTTAACATATATAGAAAATGGAGGTCCCCAAACTAGACTGCGCCTGTATCTTGGGGGCCGGAGTTGCGTTTACTTAAAATTAAAACACATAGTATTATCATTGGATTTCAACGCGATCTATTACTGAACTTAGAAATGAAATAAATAGCGAATTTACTGCGGAAGAATACGGGTCGTACGGGAAGAATTATTTCCAAATTGGTGGGTTTTTTTACTATTTTTTATCACGTTATGTATGAAACTAGCTGTTGCACGCCGCTTCGCTCGTGTTTTGGTCGGAAACTATCCCACGAGCACGTTATAAATATAGCATTATAGCCTATGGGACTCGGGGATAATGTAGCTTCCTATTAGTGAAAGAATTTTCAAAATCAGTTCAGTAGATCCAGAGATTACCCCCTACATACAAACTTTACCTCTTTATAATATTAGTATAGATAAATACTTAAATGATCTGCTCATTTAAGGTTTTATTTCATACGATATTCAAATTTTTCGTCACTGACCCGTATTATTTGACCGCGAGTGTAGCAAAGAAGTAATAATTGCATTTAAGTTTTTCCTGAAATTCATTAGTGATTTCTGTCAACAAATTTACCAGAAACTACAATTTATATTACACTCTCTTCATCTTATTCTTCTTTATCGTGTGGTTAGTGCCTTACTTGGTGTCAGAGTTTTAAGGCCACCGATGGGTCTCTGACTCGGCTTTACATGCCGTCAAGAAATATCTCTAAGGCATGCTGGTTTCCTCACGATGTTTTGCTTCACTGGAGCAAGTGATACGTATACAATACGCACATGAATCCGAAAAATCAGAGGGTCCGAACTCAAGACTTGGCAGTCCGACGGTCACACCACTAAGCTATCACTGCTCTACTCTCTCTCTTCATGACCCACCATAATAGGTGTTATGAAGAGAATAGGGTATATGCAAGATATACAAAACTTTTTTTATTTCTTAAAAATGCCTTGTATTGGACCATAAAGACATTGTGGTAAACTTATTTTACAATTTAATATTTTATTTAGCGTGTTTTTGGTGAAACGGACCGCAAACACAAAACGAATTGATTCCGGTAGTGACGTTAAAATCCATGTGTCAAAGAAAAAAATAAAAATAAAATAATTAAAAAATAATAATAAAAAGTAAATAAAAAAAACCTTAACCTTTACCTTTTAATTGATAAGTACTTAAAGTTTCACTAAGATTTTACTATAATATTGTTATTGCAATTTTTGCTTAAATAAAGCACTTACATTTTAGTAAAACTAATCTACTAAGGGCAAAAAATTATATTTAAACAAGGCAGATAGAGGTAAGTGACATCAAAGTCCTGACTTGAATGGCCGCGATAGTCATGGACGTTTGAACTGTCGTAGAAAATTGTAGTTTATTTTTTTTTTTGTGCGACAAGCAGTAGTTGAAATTTTTTTTTTTTTTCTTGGGTTGATAGTACTGCATATTATTGATTTAAGTGAAAAAAAAAATACATGCATATTCCCTATTGCAGCAGCAGAAGTTTTTTAAACCAGTACCTACTTGAAAAAAGGCAAAACGTAACGCACGTACACAGCGTTTATTAAATGTCGGTTTTTATTCCGAAACGTTGTTAGTCCGTCAGAGGGCAGAGTTGTATGCACGGAATTCTGATGGCGTACATTTGCATTGCAGATACGTAGGAACAACGCTATCTAGTCGCGTAGCACACACACGACAGGATTTAGCACTCACAGATTATAGTAGCAAATTAGCATGAAATCTAAACAAGCTGGGCTGTTACCGTGAAATGGCTTAAAACTATTTGCATAATCGACTGCCGTGAGGCTGTTATTGTTGTTGAGTTTCCATAACAAAATCATGATGGGATGCCATTGGGTTTCATGTTTTCTGTTCATAATAACAGGGGATTTTAGTTATAACTATAATCGGTAGAATGAAAATTGCAATGAAGAGTGCACGGTAAAAAGACAAATGTCACACATCTTAGTGCTCATTTACGGAGACGCGGCCCGTCGGACGCGCGTTGCGCCGCGCAACTTGAATGTAAAGGGGGCCGCGCCGCGCAACGCGCCGCGTCCCGCTTTAAATTCAAACATAATGGCGATGTATGAGAGCGTTTACGGAGAAGCGATTTTACGCGCGTTTGCGTGAGATGAAGCGTTGCCCGCAGATAACACCGCCGTATTCCTTACCTCTTCCTGCAACGCCGCGTTCGCCGCAGCGTTGCCCACCGCGGGCAACGCTCATATTTGCCCGCCGCGTGTGATTCGCTGCATTTCAAGCAAACGCGCGTAAAATCCCTTCTTCGTAAACGCTCTCATACATCTTCATATGTTTGAATTGAAATGAGCTCTTCGGGCTCATTTACTGACGCGCGGCGCGCTTTCAGCCGGCGTACTATGACTTATTTGTTTTTTTTTTTACACCTTCCTTAACCTCCCACACCCAAACCCACCGCTATTTGAGCAGCTGACGGTCGGTTCTCTTATTAGTCATATAAGATCAACTATCGATGTCAATTTCAGCCAGCTTACAATGACTTTTTCATTTGCAACGCTACCTCCCGGACTATTAGCGCGTGTGCCGCCGCGGCGGGCGACGCGACGTCCAACGCGGCGGCCACCGCTGCTCCTCACGCTCCGCACCACGCGCCGCGTCTCCGTAAACAACATCTTATATTGCCATATGTTTGTCGCCGCCTCTCTCTTAACGGAAAAAATGCTCAACGCGCCGCCCGACGCGCTCATCTCCGTAAATGAGCACTTAGTCATATCCATTAGGTAGAGAATAATGAACCATAGACAAAACATCACTGTCAATTTGCCGAAAGAAAAAACAACAGCTTTATGCTTTATCGGCACGCATTATTTGCTAAAAGATCTTTCACATTAATATTCAGGAAGAGCCGTTTATCTTATCAATATGGGCTAAGACCTTTAAAGTGGTCAAAATTGATCGGGTAGCATAGCACTAGCGTTCGTATTTTTGAAAGTCTATCTGTGACTGTATGCATATGTATGGAACTACCCTAGGAGCAAAATAACTGGACCGTATTCGACGGAAGAGATATCTATCGCTTCATTGGAACGACGGACTCGGACGTTTGAATTATGTATTTTTCGATACTTGTGGTTTTGGGCTGCTGAATTTCAAGGATTATAAATAGTACTGTACGAACATGCCAGTTTTGCCAACCTTATAGGTTCAACCGTGGTAAGATTGGTATAACTGGGCACAAAATCGCCACGCGGTCAGCAACATATAATTGCGAACAATATTCGCATCTCTCAGCATTATTAATTAATTCAACGTTTAATCTCACATAATTTAATTCATTTCTGTTTCATCATTTATTTAATCTTCCATAATTCAATAAAATTTTGTTAGTTACATACAATCTCGGTATGAGGAGGTCGTGTAATACCGAGATCTTTTGCAAGATTGATCACGCACACAAAATCATGCACGCTGGGCTGAAAAATGGTCGTAGCTGAATTAGCACTCAAAAAAAAAATTAAATTTAGTGATGGCATCGGATTCAAGTTATCATTCGGGTAGGACATGTCTGCCGCTTAATGGACAAACTGTGGGCCAAACTAGCGAGTAACTGGTGCCCTGAGGCGGGGTCGCGGCAGGCCACGAACTGGACAGGTTTCGTCAGAACTGGAAGGAGGTCGCGCAGATTCGCGAGAAATTGAAAAACTGGAGGGAAGCCTTTGCCCAGGAGTGGAACAGAGCAGGCTAGGAAATAACAAAAAAAGAGCAGAACAGTCAGAAAAATTGGTTAAAATGTTTAAAACGGTTAACGAGATCCTTCTTTAAGCACCATCAACATTACAAGTAATAAAAACAAACTTGTATCATAATTCAAAGGGACCAGTCTCTCCCTGAATAACAATGCGATGAAATATTTTACTCAATGAACAGTGAATTTATATTTCTGCAGGAAGATCCCAGGAGGGAACTTTCAAAACTCTCCGAAATGATTTGCGGACGCAAACAAAAGTTGGGCCCAAGAAAAATCCGTTTGTCTCGCGCTTGAATTTTTATTTACAAGGATAAAAAACTAGTTTTTGAATTTAGAATTTGACACGCAACTCACAACTCATTAAAAAAATCAATCATGATTGAGACACAGTTTTTCTCGGGAACGGTGCTTTTTTTCGAGGTAGAAGGTACAATATGTCCATTTCTGTACATCTCAAAACCTATATGAGAAATTTCAGGATGATCGGTTTAGTGGTTTAGGCGTGAAAAGGTAACAAACAAACTTACTTTTGCATTTATAATATTAATTATGAAAGATTTATAAAAGAAAAACAACAAACATATGAAACTCCATAAATTTACTTACTTACTCACTAAGAAGTATATATACATACATTTTATACGGACTACAAATAAAACTAAAATAATGCTAAAAAGCCTACAACATATACAACGACGACAATAGGACACATAAGCGTCAAAGCACTCCTCCCCATCGCTGTCATCCAGAAACGTGCCCAGAAGACTGGCAGCAATGCCACGTTGAATGGCAATGCTAATTCTCACTCTCTCTCTTATTTACTTTTTCATTCAAAATCAAAAGTAATTTATACTGTTCAAGTTATGCTGATATTCAGCACTTTTTAAACGTCAAAGTGTACAAGAGTCAATCCCCAAGACGAACAGTGGCGGAACAAACTCCCCAACAACACATCT
Organism: Eugnorisma glareosa; assembly: GCA_947578425.1. Lineage (NCBI taxonomy): Eukaryota > Metazoa > Arthropoda > Insecta > Lepidoptera > Noctuidae > Eugnorisma > Eugnorisma glareosa. The sequence continues at coordinate 10,759,317 of OX387963.1, forward strand.
GTCTGTTAGGTTGAAAGAACCAAATTTTATACAATAGTGTGTAAATGTGTAAAAATAGAAAGTTCCCAGGTATGGCCTAAAACAAAAAAAATATCGCAATGACGAGGAAAACAAATGCGTTTCGGCTTCGTTAAGGGTCCTGTTACACCCTGTTTATACAATGAATCCATTATATTTAATTACTGTCACATACACCAATAATAAAAATAAAATCATGAAAAAAACGTACTCAAGCACAAATAAAGCAAGCATATAAGCATAGGGCATGCCCGCTTACATGTGCAATGTTGGGTTTTTACATATATGTATAGTCCTCCTGACAGTTTTTGGTCACGGCGGCCAATCTTAGCAGAAATTTAGTCATCGACGCGGGACGTATTATAGTGCACAAGTCTGTGCGCAGACACAGATGCACCCTTTGTTCCTTTACTCAGGGGCCTTAGTCTGCTATTGCAATAGTGTCAGAATGGTCTATCATTGATTTAATAAGGCCCGTAGCCCACGGCGTATTGAAGCGCGTTCGAAACTCGTTTGACGTGCGTACAAAGGGTAATACGTCTGCGCGGGGCCTTATTAAATCAATGATAGACCATTCTGACACTATTGCAATAGCAGACTAAGGCCCCTGATCGTCCGATGGGACGGCAATCTGCCACGACCGCTGCGCTGGACCAACCGCTTAACGTGTTTTCCGAGACACGACGGTATCATACCGTCAACTGCCTAACTCCGGACTATTACTGAGAAATTTCTAACGGAAAAACCCAATAGCACTCTTTGCCCGACCCATGAATCGAACCCGGTAACCCACGCTCAGTAGTCACGCTTGAGATCACGTGACCAACGGGGCAGTAAAACAGTCAGTATACTTATAGCAGTAACTTGAAGTCACAAAAGATAAATTAGGACCATGGTGCAAAAGAAAAGAAACTAAATTAAAAGCGAATTTAATAATAACGGTAAGAAAAACCTGGTCAACCAGACGACCAGTCACCACAAGCAACACCCGTTCACGAGCTCCCTTCATCTGTGAGAGAAAACCGCTGCGGAAGATAACGCGAAGATCAGACATTACCATTTGAGGGAAGGAGGTAACCCGACCCCCGACTCTACCGCAAGCAATGACATCAAAGAGAGCATGACGGACTTGCTGCCGGTTTCTGAGAAAAAAATAATAATTAAAATCAGTAGTCGAAGTCACTTGGTAGCCCGGAAGATTTCGAGCCATTAACATTGGAATCTATTTTGTAAATACGAATCTATTACATTTAAAGCTTCGTTTTGAACACCGTATTGACGTACTTTTTGCGCAATCAAACGCTTTAGTGACTTCGCACAAAAACACCGATTGCATTTTGCGCGTCCTCCCATGCGATAAATATGTGTTTCAACAAAGCAACAGCTGTATACGTAGTCAACGACGTTTTTGTAAAGCCATATTGATCATTGTGAGGCTGTTTCAATAAAAATGTCTTAGCAACTGTTTGAGTATCTTTTCAAAAATTTTGCTTAATTCAGGTAAAATAGAAATTTGTCTGAAGTTGTCAATATCATTTTTACTGCCTGATTTAAATAAAAGGATGAATTTACTGCTATTCTAAGGTCAGTAAAAGTACCTAAATCAAAGCATTAATTAAAAGTAAGAGCAAGACAGTGGGCTACGATGTCGATTATATTCCCCAAAACTTCAATGGAAATGCTCCAGTAATGTTTTGAGACTTAGTGAATTAAAACATTAACTACATCACAAAGCATTACATTAAACATACCTACCTATTTATTTGTTATAACAGGTTTTTGCCGGATCAAGGAAAGCGTCGATAAGATCTTTGTTGTAAACCTTCTCTTTCGGATCATTATAATTGAGTGCTTCACATACACGACATAAATGATAAGATTTACTTCCAAAGTATCCGTGCTCATTGACCACTTTGAAATGATTTCTCCACATATGCATCCCCAGAAGTTCACTACTGTTTGATAAAGTGTTGATATCTTTAGCCAGTAATTTTATATTTGTCTTCGAGTCAGCATATAAATAGGAATTCGGTGGTAGTAAGCTCTCGACGTCTTCAGTTGTAGGACCGAAAATAATAGGTACAGCTCCTTTCGCGTAAGCGTGGTAGAACACCTTCTCGGTCAAGTATTGAAAACAACTGGTATTTTCTAACACTACATAAAATAAATACTCCGCTAATAAGTCGCAATCTGCTCTAAAATGTCCAGGGCAACTGAAATGAAATAAAGTTGTGTTTTGTACACTTATTTATTCAGACTTGATATCATACAGTAACTTATTATTTTAATTCCGTTTATGACCCTCAGGGAGGGCAACACTTTTAACATGTGGGAGCGTCTTATAGCGTTCGGGATGGACGTTAGCAATTGTTTTAGGGAAATTATTAATCGGGTGAATAAAAATGTAATTGGTGACTAATAATCTGAATGGGCGACTATCATACCAAGTAAGTAGCCATTCATCCGGTCATTGCGGTAAAGAGAGCGCAGGAAGCAAGAGCGAGCGAAGCGAGCTCGGGATTTGCGGCACCCCGACTTGGTTACTTTAAACCCTGAATACAGAAATAGGAGCCCCGCGCAGCGGTGCTACGTCAACTACACCTTATCTACAATCTAGTTCTTAATAAGCTTGTTTTATTTTTTTTCTAAATCTTTGTATTTTGACACTGATCGTATTGAGCAACTGGACTTGCACCAAAGTGACCATTTTCAGCGGGTATTGAATAAAAACACTGATCAAACATAATTTTTCACACGTCTACCAGCTATTTAATCAAATTAATTTTCACACAAAAAAAAAAAATAATAATAATAATATCTCTGTTAAAAAGCGTAAATAGGCAAGCACGGGCGGCCTGCTGTTAGTGTTACATTTTTACCTCATTTTAAGTTCTGGTTTATCTGCACAACGTCCATAAACATCAACTGCAACATATTTCTTCAACTCTTTTAAAAAGTTGTTTCTTTCTTGAAATTGACAATTTGACATTAGTACTGCGGCGATTTTGCCTGGTTTTTTCCTACCCCAATTTGGTACTAATCTAGCAAGATCATTTAAGTTCCTTTGCTCTTGATTTACAGGTTTTTTTAATGCAATCGTTCGGCCGTATGGGACAGGCACATCGGAATCAGTTCTGAAAATTCAAACTATTTATATATTTTTTTTTCTCATTAAAACCTCTGTTTTAATGAGAAAGATATAAAATTTGTAAGACACGCGCTATCTGTTTGCTTTCCTGCGATCAACATCACAAAATAATAACAACAGTAACAGTAATACTAACAGGTGTACTAAAAGGTCACCTCTACCTAACCTTTCTGTCAAACCAGGCGTAATGTTATGTTAATAATAATGTTTGCATGCCAAACAGCTATGATATTACGACATGTTCTACTAAAAGGTTAATGACTAATACTGGTAAAAAGCACAAAGTTTTCAACAAATAAGAATACAAACAGTTTACCTACCGGTAAGTCATAGACCAGTTGAAAACATTATAAAAACTTTCCAATTCCGGCTTTATTTTCACGAAAGAAAATGCATTTATCGGAGACTCATCGCTTAAAAATATCCACCTTTGTTTTGGGTTTCTATTTGCGACTTTAGGCACAACGCCATTCTGCAAATGTACGATAACAGCGTCTGCTTTATCTATAAGGCTGTCATTGCCATGAAAAATACAGTTGTTGACACTGCAATTTTGTAGTAAATTATTTTCTTCTCTTCTGTAATTAAAATACGAATATAAATAAAAATGGCCATTTTACACAAAACATGTTATTGATGCCAATCGATCCTGTTTATAATACTGATCAAAAACTTTTAGGGGAACAACCTAAGTTGGAGTACTAAAAGAGTCAGAAATTGCATAAAACATTTCTCAAACATTTTGTATGAAAATTCCCAAAAAACATTTGATGTTAATCGATCCTGTTTCTGATACTGATAAAAACTTCTATTGACCACCCATTGTTATCGTTAGAGTACTAAAAAAGTCAAAAAACTTTTCTAAGAAAGAATTTGTGAAGGTTTCAAAATAAATAACAGACAAAATATGATCACGAAGACGGTATGGAGTGTGGAGGCGTCAAACCTTGTCGAAGCACAACATCTGATTTCTCCAGAAGATGAACTCATTGGATTATTCTAAAGAAGACAGTATCTTCAAATGTTATAATAATAGACTTAAATTTTCTTTTGGTTTGCTATTCTAATTACTTATTCTTAAGTTTTATCTTTTTAATTTCAAATTAGAACTAAACATTAAGTTTATAGAACTGTGTATTTTATAAGAGTGAGGATCATTTATTTATGCACCGAAGCTTCTAGGCAAAAAAACATAATTTTTGTAATAATTTTGGTACAGGGAACTAAACATATTTTTAACTATATTCTTATTTTAATTTATTTTTGTCAATCATGTTTATTTATTTCTTTGACTTTTGGTTCATTTGATTATTAAATAATTTAATTCAATGTGATATGCTCTTTTTATTCTACAGGCTGTCGTTTTGCATCCTGGTCAAATTCAAGGAGGTATCTATACTAATGATTCTCGACCCGAACCGATACTAAAAAGGGTAGTTTCTTTTTTCATTTTTTTACGGTAATCGGTAAGTGTAAATCAGTGTATTAAAACGCATCCCATCTGTTCCTAGCCCAATAAACGCGCCATCACACACACAAACGCAAACATTTATTCCACGGTATAATTATGGACAGTACGGAAACGAGGGGGTGGTTTACGCTTGCCGATTTTCGTAACAAAAAAAAAACTACACTTTTTAGTATCGATTCGGATCGAGAATCACTAGTATAGATACCTCCTTGAATTTGACCAGGATGCAAAACCACAGCCTGTATAATGCCACAATACAGAGACTGCTAAAATCATAACCCTTCCTTTTGGCTTCGCCGTAGTCGGGTAAAAAGAAGTATGGCGCCAAAATCGCTGCCTTGCAGCAAACCGCAGTCGCTAATTTTGGCGATGCGTTCGATAGCCCCCTGTCACCCTTGCCCGCTGACAAAAGTATTCCGGGAATGCCGGAGTCTTAAAATATTATGATTAAATTTTGAAACAACGGGTTTCGGCCATCCATTGTTTCAAAACAATGGAACATTCTGCCCCTGTGCCCATTACTCAGAAAATGGACACATACGTGCCTGTCTCGGATATGGAATCACTCTCAGAATCCTCTTCTGCCTCCTCGTCTCCCGAAGACGACTACCAAGTCGTCGGCAAGGGCAAGAAGAAGAAGGGGAACAATTCCGAGATCAGCATGGATAAAATGCTCGTTCCGGCTCCCTCAGTCCCTTCTCCCATGTCAGCTTCAGAAAGTGACTACATCGTTTATCGCCGACCTAAATGCAGAATGTCAGTGTGCGCTAGGTTTGCTAGGTAATTATTAGGCGTTCCCCGTACACATACCCTGACTTCCCAAAGTTGTAAACATGTCGACTCTTGAGCCAATTCCAGTATTTCCACACGAGGACAACAAATTTTTTGTTTGCATTGGGATTAGGGTTTGGAATTTCGTCCTCATTAAATAATATTTCACCTATTGTCGAATGGGTCCTTATCTGAAAATAGAAAACAATTTTTTAATTGTTTGATTTCATAGGATTAGTATTCCAGTACAATACTATGGACATACAGGGTGTAACAAGATCCTTCACGAAGCCGTCAACCTAGCATTCTGTACAACAAACTAAGTAACTTTTCGCAAAAAATATTGCTGGGAAACGACTTTTTTTTTTGGGGTGAAAAATCACGTTTTACGGTAAGACTCAATGTAATGCACTCAAAACATTGTACTGATAGATGCATTGAATAGTACGGGGGTCGTGAAGGTGTTTAAAGTAAAAATATGACATTAAAAACATGTATATAAGAAAAAACTCGTGAAAAAGTTGCAACTTTGACCCCCAATATCTCCGTATCTAGAATGTTCCCAGGTATGGTCTAGAACAAAAAAATAATCGCAATGACGGGGAGAACAACTGACTTTCGGCTTCGTTATGGGTCTTGTTACACCCTTTATTAAAATATAGGCAGGTGTAAGATACATTCTTTTATTTTAATGTGCGACATAAAATATCTCCCGCCGACCACAAGGCCGAAGAAGGACACTTCGTAAAAAAAAACTCGCCAGTGGGCTGCTCTGGCACATCTGTGGTCAAGACCACTAGTAGGGACGGCGGCGGAGGAACCAGTGGTTAACGGCGGTACCCAGGCTATTCAGCAGGGTCACATGCTTGGCGTCAGGCGGCAGCCGGCCGTAAAACTACAGAGCCGAAAACAACATCTCTTATTTATGAATAAAGGCAAAAAGTTAAAGGATCATACTACTAGGGCGTTCCCCAGAAGCGACGGCGAAACGATGATTGCGAATACGAATACTACTAGGGTGGGGGGCCCAAGCGATGGCTTTGACAAGAATAAGCGTTCGCAATTAAATTCTATGATCAGAATGGTGACGTGGAACCTAGGTTCTCTCACCGGAGGCAGGCAAAAACTAAGCAGAGGCCCTGTAAAGGAGAAACATAAAATATATGCCGTAAACAGTAAACACATTGAAAGAGATCAACATCGAAGGACCTAGGATTAGGATACCAGCTGGTCTACCACGGGACGACCAATAAGCAAAATGGAGTAAGCATCGTACTTGATAGCCAGCTTAAAGATAGAATAGTAAATATTGAAAGGAAGTCAGATCGACTCTATAGAGTAAAACTGGCCATAAATAGTCAAAGTATAATGAACAAGTCCGGTTAAGCAGCTTCAACCTCAGTAGAGTTGTTGCGCTGCGAGTGGTCATACATAAAAAAAAGAACATCCAATGCGCTTTCGCACCCCAAACTGGGTGCTGAAAACAAGAAAAGGATGCGTTCTAGGAGGATCTAGATAAATGCGTGGTAAAAGTGCCCCTAGAGGAAACAAAATTTATCATGGGTGATCTGAATGGACATGTGAGTGAATTCATCGACACATAGGAACACACCCATGGGATTTTGGATATGGTGGTTTCAACAAGAGGGGGAGCGTGTTTTGGAGTTAGCCGCTAGACATAACAAGCATTATAGATACTACTTTTTCCAAAAGAAATCTGAAAACCTCATAAAATATAAAAGTGGAGGATTTAAATCACAGATCGATTCAAAGACTGTAAATTTATACCAGGAGAGCCTCTGACCTCTCAACATAGGCTACTGGTAGGAGTGTACAAATTGCCTATACCAATTAGACCAAGTATAATAAAACAGCTCGAATCAATAGGTAAGAGCTCCCGGGTCCAAAGGGCGAGAGTCTTCTTAAAGAATTACAGGGCTATCTAACACAGGATATAGAAAACACACATAACAGCTCCGAAAGAATGTGGTCTAACTTTGAGGAAAAATGCTAGAGCAGTGCTAGTAGCATCTTGAGCGTTATGTAGGGAGGGCTAAGAAACGGAAAGGGCAGGGGGCCCTTTCCGTTTCTTAGCCCCACCTAACTTCTTCGTCCCACCAGGAGGGCCTGGTGGGACGAAGAAGTTAAAGTTCAAAACAAAGATTAATCAACGCAAGTTATTCAAGCAAACAAATATATTAAAAACCAGCCAAGTGCGAGTCGTACCTACTCACATGCACATAGGGTTTCGTAGAAGCAAACAATATAATAAAAATATTTGAAGGCTCATTCATATGTTGTAGGTATTGTATTACATTCAACGGCACGCATTGCGCATTTGACGGCACGGTTGGCGCAGTGGCTGAGCGATTGACTGCTGCGTTGCGTGTCGCGGGTTCGATCCCCGCACGGAGCAAATATTTGTATAGCCTACAGAGAGTTGTTACGGGTCTGGCTGTTTGTGTATGTGAGTTTAAATGTTTGTAAACGCACCCACGATACAGGAGAAATTCCTAGTGTGCAACGGACATAAAAAAAACAGCAAAACTAAATTTGTTTTTCATAGTATGTTAATGAAAAACAAGGTAACTGCTGCAGTTTGATGAAAAAGTCCCATATCTCAAAAACTAATCATCAAATTTTATTCAAACCAATGGGGGCTATCGCGTATGAATTGGCCGCTAGAGTCGCTAGTGTAGCGTGAGGTCACCGAATGTCAGATTCATAGTTGTCGCGTGTTGCATGCTTTTTTATTACGTATTTTTACTAATATTCACGATTGTGGTCTAGATTGAGCCATTCCTGATTCATTATGACTTGAAGATTTTAAGTAGCAACTTAAGATCTTATTTATTACTTGGAGGTAAAATGATTTTTTAATGTTTCATGCTTGCTAATTTTAGGGAGAATATTGTAAATATATGTACCTGAAGTTTACACTATGTTGTTATACGTAACAAATTTACGATGTTATTGATACTTTAAATTATTTAAGAGAAGACGGGCGACGTAAAGCGAAACAGAACACATCTACCTAAGTACCCAGTTTCAACTGTGTAGTCTTAATACAAGTTTCTGAATAAAAAAGGCTGTGACATACACAGACAGGCAGATATGACGAATCTATAAGGGTTGCGTTTTAGCCATTCGGCTACGGAACCCTAAAAATAGAGATACTGTGCAGTGTAGCTCTGCACAGAATTTATTGCTCAAGCATTCATTATTCACTAACTTCTATTAATAAAATGTGAAGTTTATAACAACGTGGAGCCCTGGAATGCTTGTGAATACTTACCACATCAGTCCGAAGTTGAAAAAAACCTTCCACGGCTGCCCTGTGCCATCTGAACATCAAATATTTATGATGCTGTTCTCCAAAGCGGGTCGAAGTAATGTTGTGAAAATAAGATCCAAGGAAAATTAAGAAACATATGCACAAAATAAATAAGAAGGTTACTACAGCTTTCATTGAAGGTAATTTTCTTTGCGTTGCTACCAAGGTCCATCCCATCTTAGACTATGTTTTTTTTTTTAATTTATTTAAACCCACTATTTTCAAATTTAAGATAATTTTAGAAAAACACTAGGAATATTTTTATTATTCCAGAAAAAAATACCGGTATGCTAAATGCGTTAATACTGAACTAATATCCCGCAACCACTAAAAACATTTTTCGCCCGGGTTTGTATTTAAATCGATACGTTCATCTATTTCAGTGGTTGTTCATTCAAAGAAGAAATAACCACTAATACTTTAACTACTTACTTACGTACAAATTTAACTTAGATAATATGAACTTTATGGCACTGCTTATCACACAACACTGTTTAAGTTACGCATAATATAAACGTTTATACCTAACGCCTTGGTCGAACGTACTGACTGGCGTACCGTCGTGAGCTAGGCGACCATACTACTAGGTATCATGTGTGTAACACATGAAATATTGCGAGTATTAACATGCTCGACGTACATTATTATCAGTGGCGTAGCTACCGTAAGGCTAGGCAGTGCCCGAGGCCCGAAGCTAAAGGGGGCTGTCGGCCTCCAAAGGATTTTCGATTATCAACTTTTTAACCCCAGCCAGGCCAACAAACCTAGGCCCGAACGGCTCGAACTCCAAAATTTCTCCCACCTCCGGAACATAAACAAATATACGGTTTTAAGCATGGCAACTCAATTGTTTATGTAGGGAATTCCCCTAAGCTAACCTTCCTTCATGATAGATCCTGATAAAGTGTTGCACTCTTCATGGTATCCTGCCTGGACATTTGTTACCGACTAGAGATAAAACATGCCTAGATCACTTTATGTTAAAAATAAATAAGAAAAAGTTTTCCGCTACCATTGCTATCCTACACTCTACTATCACAGATCATTTCGCAACGCTTCTAGTACTGTCCAAGCAAAAATATAAACAGGCTATACCTAAAACGACTACTTTACTTAACTATGAACAGGCTCTAACACATTTGCAAGAAAAGAACTTAAGCGATTTGCTTTTTTGTAATGATCCGGATTATTTATGTAAACTCCTGTTGCAATCTCTTACCGATACTATTAAGTCTAACACTACTACAATCAATATTCCTAGCAGCAAACGCATTATCAAACCATGGATCACTAATGGAATCTTGCGCTGCATACAGAATCGTAATAAACTTCAAAGGAAGCTTCGGCTTGACCCAGATAATTTAATACTAAAAATAACTTACACACGATATAGGAATCATTGTAACAATTTACTAAAAAGGTTAAAAAGAAAATACGAAAAAGAGCTTCTTTCAAATTCAATTAACAATTCAAAACAACTCTGGAAAATATCAAATCTATAACATACACTAATAAAACAGAAAATCAAAATGCAGAATTTCTAAACTTAAAGTCATCCCCCTCCGAATCCATTAATTTCATCAATAATTATTTTGCTAATATAGGCTGTGAGCTAGCTCAGCAAATTCAACCTGGAACTACGAGTTACCCTACTCCACTCAGAGATGCACTCACACAAGCTAATTCTTTTGTGCTTCTTGAAACCGACTGTGATGAGGTACATAGAACTCTAACGAATCTTAGGTCCAACAGCGCTTCGGGCTGGGATAACATATCCACAAAGTTTTTAAAACACACCAGCATGGTAGTGGTCCCCATCATCACACACCTTGCAAATCTGTGCTTTACGAAAGGAATTTTCCCGGCCCCGTTAAAAGAAGCCATAATCACGCCAGTGCACAAGGGTGGAGATGGAGACGATATCAGTAATTATAGGCCAATTTCAGTGCTAACTGCTTTATATAAAATTATTGAAAAATTAATAAATACTAGACTACTCAATTATTTGAGCAAATTTAATATATTATCCGACTCGCAATATGGCTTCAGAAGACATATGTCTACGGAAGATGCTGTTGCTGCTCTATCCTCTCTAATAACCAAGCATTTAGACAATGGACAAAAGTGCCTCACTGTCTTTTTAGACCTCAAAAAGGCGTTTGATACCGTCTCTACCTCTATCCTTGCAAACAAACTGGAAAAGATTGGCGTTCGGGGAACAGCTCTTGACCTTTTAAAGGACTACCTTTCAAACAGAACACAAAGAGTGAAGATTGGCCAGCATATCAGTAGCGACGCGGCTGTATTGTACGGAGTCCCTCAGGGAAGTGTATTGGGCCCAACCCTTTTTTTAATATATATTAATGACCTCTGTAATATGATAATGCCTAACGCTAAAGTTTTCTCCTACGCCGATGATACAGCCGTTGTCTTCTATGGGAGTTCTTGGCACGATTTCAAGCATCATGCTGAGACGGGTATTTCTCGTGTCGCTGATTGGCTAAAATCCAACCTCCTAACGCTAAATACCTCCAAAACGAATTTCATATGTTTTAGCATTTCTAAGCGTAATGAACCAACTGATGAGTTTGGTATCGTTATACATGCATGTAAGGGTGAATACGGAAATAATTGTAACTGCCCAAGTATTCGCAAAGTTACCGAAATTAAGTATTTGGGTGTAGTAGTGGATAATAGGCTATCCTGGTACCCTCATGTAGAACAAGTATCCGCCAGAATTAGAAAGTTAAGCTGGTTGTTCAAAACCCTAAGACATGTTGCACCAATGGCAAAAGCGAACAACAAATGCACTTGTACAATCTGTGCTCGGATACTGTATTCCGGTTTGGGGAGGTACAGCAAAGACCAAATTGATACATCTAGAACGAGCACAACGCGCACTCCTAAAGATTATGCATTTTAAAAGGCTTAGATTCCCTACTGTAGACCTTAGATTCCCTACTGTAGACCTTTATCAGATCAGTGATGTACTCTCTGTCAGAAAGCTGTACATAGTCCTAACAATATTAAAAAAGCATAAGTCTTTGCCCTTTAAAGTGGGTATTACCCCGAAAAGAAGGAAGTTTAGCATAGCGGTTATACCTTCAACTAAGACCAAATTTGCATGTAATCAATATCGTAAGCGATCAGATCAATTGTATAATAGAATAAATAAAAAGATAAATATACATTCGAAAAATAAATATGATTGTAAAGAAACAATAGTTAAGTGGATAAAACCACTTACGTATGAGGACACAGAAGCATTGTTATAACACGGAATTATTCATATACACACAGACACACACACCCACTTACTCTGACAGACACGCTCATACACACACACACACACACACACACACACACACACACACACACACACAAACACATACACACGCACACTCACAATCTTTAAGTATACTCTTTTGTTTTTTAATTTTTAATTTCTTATTTTTGTTAGCCTAGACTTAGTATTCTAAACTAAATTTTAACATTTTAAAAATATTGTGTTAATTATCACGCTATACAAAATAGGGAGGGGCGGAGTCTTCTACTACAGGCATTATTTGTCTAAAAGAAGATTCCGAACACAACAATTTGTAAACCAATTATTTGACACAATAAATTTTATTTTATTTTTATTTATTTATACTCTTAATTTAATTTTAAAGGCATCAATCAAATTTATTTACATTTAAATTGATTTATTTCTGAGTATATATAGTACATAAATTAGGATCTTAATATTAAAAAGTTTCACATACACTATTTACCGTTGCCGGAGTAGAAATATTAAAATTAACTTACATATTCAAAGTGGCCGAGTTCTAGGCCGCAACAATATGATTATACATTATTTGAGACGAAAATAGGTAATATTATTTAATTTTTAATATTATTTATAGAGAAAAAGGTGTATATGATTGCGTGACGGTTGACAGGGGAGAATGGAAGAAAAAAAGTGTTGCGCTGACTCCAAGTAACATAGGACAAGGACAGGAAGATGATGATTATCCTATTGTCAATCGTCACGCTTCCATTTACTCCTTTTTAGCATTACTCACACAATGTATACAGCAAGATTCTTCGTTCCGCAAATAACTGTCTTCTACGATGTCCTTCTCATCGCTCTGGTTTTATAAAATCTTCTTTCTTTGTCCAGGCGGTCTTCCTTTGGAATGCGCTCGCTCAGAGTATCAGGACGGTGACCAGTCGGTTCACTTTCAAAGTGAAAGCACGAGAACATATACACAAGAAGTTGGCAGTTTCGTCTCAGAACTAAGTTGTGGTTGTTCTTGTTTATCTCTCTTTATATATTTTGTTATATGTATATGTATACAGGGTGTAACAAGACCCTTCACGAAGCCGTCAACCAAGCATTCTGTACATGAAACTAAGTAACTTTACGCAAAAATTATTGCTGGTAAACGACTTCTTTTTTTGGGGTGAAAAATCACGTTATATGGTAAGACTCAATGTAACAAACTCAAAACATTGTGCTGATGAATGGATTGAATAGTACGGCGCTCGTGGAGGTGTTTACAGTAAAAATCTTACGTTAAAAACATGTATTTAAAAAGCAAACTTGTTGTGAAAAAGTTGGAACTTTGACCCCCAATATCTCCGAAACTTTCAAGGTTCCCAGGTATGGTCTAGAACAAAAAAAAATCAGCCTCGTTAAGGGTCTTGTTACTCCCTTTATATGTATTTATTATTTTATTCTTATATATTTTAGTTAATTTAGTTCTTTTTTTTCTGTTTTTGCACCTACTGTTTGTTGTCTCTGCATCACTCAGTTTTTTTTTTTTTTCGGATGGGAAGTCATCAAATAACCCGCTCTGGGCTGAGCAGGAGGGAGTGTCAGACTACTACGACTAAAACCCATCCATGTTCCTTCTTTTGCCCTTTGTGCCCAGGGCCGCGGTATCTCTTTCGAACAGTCCCGCAACCCTGGCAGGCATCGGTCCTTTCGGACCCCTGTTTGCTGACGTCTCTTTGAGGCGCGCGTGGAACACGAACGCGCCGTCGACACGGCCTGTCGTCATAAGACGGACGGACGGCGAGCTAGCCCATAGCTCACCGTCCACAGGCCCGCGCCTACGGTGGCCGGGGGCCACCACGTTGCCCCCGGCGCCCGGTGCGTCTCCCGCGGCGGCTGGGACGTGAGGTTCTCTCCCTCTCACGCTCCGCCACCTCCTTCGCCAGCATGACTGCTTTGCAGAAGGAGGTGACGGCTTCTCATTCCGTCTCGCTCCGGACCATGGATTGAACCAAGGCCGGAAGCGAGAGGTCGCCGCCGCCGATCGCCGCTACGAGGACACGGCGGTGCTCCGCCCACGCGGGGCAGATCTCCACCGTGTGCTCCACCGTGTCCTCCGGTCGATCCTCACAATGGTAGCACCCGGGTGTTTCCTCCCTCCCGATTCGGTGCAGGAACCTCCCGAAACAACCGTGTCCGGTGAGAACCTGCGTCAGGCGGAAGGTGAGGGCGCCGTGGCGCCTCTCTCGCCACTCCTCAAAGAGGGGCTTTATCGCCACTATTGTGGCGTGCCCTGCACGGGGTTGCGACAGTCGCTCTCTCCATGTCGCCATGAGATCGTGCCGGAGGTCTGTCCGCTGAGCGACAATTTGCCGCGGCAGCGGGACCCCCAGGTTGGGCATGAGCCGCTTGAAGGCAGCCCCGGCCCGTTCCAGTTTGGGGGCCAAACGTCGGAAGTGCTCCGCGAAGTTCCACTGGCTGTCGAGGACGAGACCCAGGTACTTGAACGTCGGCTCGACGCCGATGGGAACCCCTCCTACCGTGAGCATGGATCCCGACGGTGGCGCATTCCGAGGCCCATGAAAGCACATGGCCTCGGACTTGTGCAATGCCACCTCGAGACCCAATTGTCGGATCCTCTCCACGACCATCGCAACCCCGCGCGTCATTGGCTCGGTCGCCGCCTCGTGCGACCTCCCCTGTGCCAGCACCAGCGTGTCGTCTGCGTAGCAAACTACACTGACGCCGTCAGGGAGGTCGGCGCGCAGCACCCAGTCGTACCCAATGTTCCACAAGGGCGGCCCTAGAACCGATCCCTGTGGAACACCGCACGACATCTCTCGCCGGTTCCATTCTCCGCTGTGACCAGGGTAAATGACATACCTGTCCGACAGGTAGTCCTCAACCACACGAAGAAGGTAAGTCGGCACCCGGTGATACCGTAGTGCCTCCCTAATGCAGCTCCAGGGCATGGTGTTGAAGGCGTTGGCGATGTCGAGAGACACCGCCAAGAGCACTCCACCCCGGGACACCGCATCCCCCGTCGTGAGGGCTCTCACGCGCATGATGGCGTCCATCATCGAGCGACTGTCGGCTGTCGGTAGACTGGTAGAAAATGCCCAAAGCATTAAGTCCGCCTTCGTACAGCTTTTTTTTTAAACTTTTGCTTATAGTTTTATTAGATAAATAAATGTGTAAAGGATGATATGGGAAGAAAGGAGGTGGAGAGAACTTTGGAAGAAGAAGACATGCTGCGCCGACCCCAAATCACCCTAATCTTTGAGAATTCACAACTTCTTTCTGGGATTACAGAATTAATGAAGTGGTGAAATACCCTACTTATTTATTATTTGTGCAGCACTGGAAAGTGGGAGTAGCTGGTTAGGTGTATGTATACTTAAGCCAGCTGCAAACTGAAAAGTACAAACAACTGATAAATACACTAATTAAGTGGAAAGTCTAGACACTGCATAATGTGTATACAAAGTTACCATATTATATTATATGCTGCAAAAACTAATGTCATGGGTACATGACATTCGTTATTTAAGTACATTTCATTATAACTAGCTGTTGCCGATTCTGTCGGTAATTATCTCACGGGCACGTTGTAAATATAGCCTATGGCACTCGGGGATAATGTAGCTTCCTATTAGTGATTTTTTTTTCAAATTCCGTTCAGTAGATCCAGAGATTACCCCCTACATACAATCTTACAAACAAATTTGACCTCTTTACAATATTTGTATAGATATATATAGTATACCGAACTATGCTAAATTGTTCGGTAAGCATTATCACATTTTTCTATTCAAGAAATGGAAAGTTCGAATCTTTTGTATCTGTCATCCCAAACTTCGTTCTTCTGGCTTTAGACATAAAAATAGCCAAATTTTTTGATGCGAAAAATCTGTAGGTGCGCCTAGGCAGTAAAACCGACTCGTATGCCATGACGGAAATGGCATGACGCTGTCGGGTGCGTCTCATATCATATAAAGTTATTTGGTATATTTTCATTTCAATAACGTTCACAAGATATAATAAACGTGGTTTATACCAACTGTTGAAATAATTTCTTTAGATATAACATTTATAAAACAAAAGCCATGCATTTTTATCAACGGTGTGAAAGCCCACAGGTGAATATTTCCTTCAAGGGCTGCGATATTGAAGAAGTAGATAAAGCTAAGTTTCTAGGCATCACAGTTGATAATCAACTTACTTGGAAACCTCACATAGAAGAACTATGTAAAAAACTTAGCAAATCTGCTTATGCTATTTATCAACTATCCAAGAAAGTCAATAGTCAGGCTCTTTTAACAGCCTACCATGGGATAGTTGCCTCTGTTTTGCGGTATGGCATTATATTCTGGGGGCATTCTACTGATAGAGAAATGGTGTTTAGGTTGCAAAAGCGATGCATCAGGTCAATGTGCGGCCTGAAGACGACTGATAGCTGTGTTCCCTATTTTAAGTCATTAAAAATTTTAACATTGCCTTCTCTATATAATATATTGGAAACGGCCTTGTTTGTGAAATGTAACCCACATCTATTCCAAAAATTATCAGAAGTCAGAAAAAATCCAATACGGACACAATACGTTAACAAATTATGTCATGTGAAATGTAAAACTGCACTAATGCAAAAAAGTTTTTTTGGTATTGCCCCTCGCATTTATAATAAACTAGCTGTTGCCCGCGACTTCGTTCGCGTGGAAATTCTGATGTGGCTGTGAGAAAAAAAAGATAGCCTTGTCTTTTTCCAGGATGTAATTTTGGTGGTATGGAGTAGAGGGTGTTAAGTTCTTCATCCCCCATAAAAAGGGAGGATCCTCCGACCGGACGGGTGTTATGTCTGGTGGGCTACTGCCTGACAGTTGTTTTTGGGTTCTTCAATATAGTTTTAAGTCGCGGATAACTTTACTTGCACGATGTAGGATTTTAGATGTATTTCGATGTTTAGTTCATCATCTGTGTCATAGATGGCGCTGTAGTTCTTTTTTTTTATGTTACTGTACTGTACTCTTTGTAGTGCAGCTACATAATCTACCTCCTCGCCAAATTTCATTACGATCCAATCAACCGTTTTATCGTGAATAGGTTACAAACAAACAGAGTTGCTTTCCTTCGGCTTCACTCACGTGAGCGCATTTTCTTTTGGCATTATCAGGGAACATTACATAGGAAGGTGAAGTCGTGGTATATTCCTAATATCCGCTACAAAATAATATTACTAATAACTTGACTGGTTTTAGTTTAAATTAACAGGAAATCAGTTAATTTAGATTGCCATCGACAAGCTAAGAAGAAGTTTATAAACAAAGCAAATAGATGCAATTCAAAGTATCCTTATAAAGTTTAAAAATCCTTTCAAACCCTATTACTGAAAAATACTGTAAAAGCTTGAAGTTAATTTATTTAGTAATGGAACCAGAAACAGTATACGCTTCGGTAATCTTCATGTTTAATTGCGCACATAAGAAGAGTCTCCACTTTGGTCACACTTTTTGAAAAGATTTTACTCGTAAATCTGTAATTTTCTAACCATGGTGATACATGAACACAAAATGTACTTCCGTGGTTGCAGCAGCTCAAAATGCATACGTGGCTCCCGACCAGACCATAGCCGACTTGCTGGAGTGTGCAAAGTATCCCTATACCTGCGTTTTAGAGGACTTACTCAAAATCGAAATCGCTACTGACGCCGCAATTAACGTACCCACCTGGGTGTTAATAATTTGATAAAACGTGTCATCGATACGAAAGAAGAAGAACAGGGTAATAATATCAGATCTCGTATTTCCAAAGGTAGACCACGATTACCGAAGCGTATACTTTTCTAAGGACTCTGATGAACGGGCAAAAAACAATGGTAGATGCAGCTCGATGTAACAAATACGGTCGAAGCGCGACTTTCGCGTCTATACGCCAGATTTATGTCCGAAGTTCACATGCAAGTGCAGTCCCGCGAGTGAAACAGTTACTTTTATGGATACAATTCCTCTTCTCTGTGTGATATATCCACAATTGTCAATAAAGACTATCTACTGAATAAATGCCTAATTCGGCTCCATCTGTTTACCAAGTGAAAAATAATTTTAATATGCCTCGAATGAATGGGTTGCCTGTTGCATTAAATCAAGACTATTTAAAATTGCGGCAACCGTAAGTGAGGCTTCACTGATTTTACTTAGACAACGTAATACCATCGTGTTTGTTATAGTCTTCTAATAAGTAAATGTAAATTATGTGTTTTTTTAAAACATATTTTAAAAAAATGAAATTATCTTAATAAATTAACATATTTTGAAAACAGATGAGTGTATAAAATTATAGTACAATCTCATCTATCTTACAACCCTGTGGTAGGGACAAAAAGACAGATAATCCAACATATTCTTGGCCCATAAGCTTTGTAGTTTCATTCAACTTTGATTTCGTTTAGTTTGGAAAACTCATTGGTTCCGTTAATTTTAATAAAAGGTAGCCTTTACTTAATTTTATCAGGCAACCCATTTTCCATTTGTTCATGTAAGTCTTAAAAATATTGTTTTGATTCGGTAGCTACATGAGTGAAGCTCGATCTTAGGCGGGATATTGAACTAACAAAACATCTCGCCCGTAATTCCCGAAGGGTGAGGCAGAGGTATATCTAATAGTACACCCACAGTTATGTTTATGCCCAATGAAATAGGAGGCCAGCCAATTGACATCAACCGAGCACAAATTCGGGCTTTGTAGCTGCTACTGAGAATTTCCTGGTGGAAAAACTCAACAACACTTTGCCATATTTAAATCCAAACTGCGTATTGATAATTTGCAAATAGAGAAGGAAAAAGACTCTAGCACAGCAAAAGTTCTGTTCCCTATACTACTTTTTGGAGGAATCATCATCATCATTTTTCTGCCCTTATCCCGATTTATTTGGGATTGGCGCAGTATGTCTTCTTCTTCTATACCGTCTATTAATTTTTTGAGAAATATTTGATTAAAAAAAATGAGGAATATACAAACGATTTCAATCCAATAAAAAAAAGGAAACCCAACAGAACCAAAAAAAAAAAAAAAAACAAATTACAAAAAGTGATAATCTTACTGGGGTTCGAACATGCGACTGATAGTTTAAAGAGTGAGTATGAATCTGCCAGGCTGTTTAAACCGTTGACAAAGGCTTTAAAATAGCTACTCGCATGAGTGTCATGGCTGAAACGTCAAACAATTGAAGAATACTGACATAATGCAATATTACTCACCCCCTTAAGCAAGTAGCGTGATAATATATTACCTAAGGTTTGAAGAAGCCTATTAGGAATATTTGTGCAAAATTTGAACAGGATCTGTGCAGTAGTTTTTGAGCCAACTCGGAACAACCATTTGGATTTTTACGATTTTATTATATGTATAGATTACGGAATAATATAAAAAAATTGACTGTATTACAATTTAAAAGGGCGCTAAATGAAATTTTACTTATTAAATGCTATTACACTGTTGACAGATTTCTTAGTGATGAATCCCTTGCTGATTGACATATGTATCATTATTCTGATTGACATACTATTATAGTGGTTTGACATACTTTTACTCCGTTTGACATTTTTTTTTTGTTTGACATTTTTTTACTTTTATTTTTATTGTATTATCTTTTTAATTAAATATGTTAAACTTTTAAACACTATTTGCATGCCTATTGGGCGGTAAAATGTGGAGAACTAGTTAATAAATATGAAACATCTATGTATCTTTTACCCATGTTTGCAAAGAAATAAATGATTTGATTTGATAAACTCTAACACTTATTGGATATGATGTTTATTTAATGGAAAATCATTAGGCCTATCGTTTAAAATATACATTGATACAATCTTTATGGTTAACACCCCGATTCAAAGCTATCCGACTCGGATAGGTTAGGTTAGAACGACCATTATCGCGCGAAGGCGAACGAGTGAATCGAGCGTGCTGCGTTAGCGGCGTGACAGAAACGAAATCGCTGCAAAACTGACTCCACATGGTCTTGTCTGCCATACCCCTTTTTTTTCGGATGGGTAATCATCAAATAACCCCTCCCGCTCTGGGCAGAGCAGGAGGGAGTGTCAGACTTTTACTCACTAAAACCCAT
Source organism: Eugnorisma glareosa (assembly GCA_947578425.1). Lineage (NCBI taxonomy): Eukaryota > Metazoa > Arthropoda > Insecta > Lepidoptera > Noctuidae > Eugnorisma > Eugnorisma glareosa. The sequence goes on from OX387963.1 coordinate 10,779,440, forward strand.
CCATGTTCCTTCCTTTGCCCTTTGTGTTCCAGGGCCGCGGTATCTCTTTCGAACGGTCCCGCAACCCTGGCATGCATTGGTCCTTTCAGACCCCTCCCTGTTTGCTGACTCTCTTTGAGGCGCGCGTGGAACACGAACGCGCCGTCGACACGGCCTGTCGTCATAAGACGGACAGACGGCGAGCTAGCCCATAGCTCACCGTCCTCAGGCCCGCGTCTACGTGTGGCCCCGCCGCCGCCGCGGGAGACGCACCGGGCGTCTGGGACGTGAGGTTCTCTCCCTCTCACGTTCCGCCACCTCCTTCGCTAGCATGACTGCTTCGCAGAAGGAGGTGACCATGGATTGAACCAAGGCTGGACGCGAGAGGTCGCCGCAGCCGATCACCGCTACGAGGACACGGCGGTGCTACGCCCACGCGGGGCAGATCTCCACCGTGTCCTCCGGTCGATCCTTACAATGGTAGCACCCGGGCGTTTACTCCCGCCCGATTCGGTGCAGGAACCTCCCGAAACAACCGTGTCCGGTGAGGACCTGCGTCAGGCGGAAGGTGAGGGCGACGTGGCGCCTCTCTCTAGCCACTCCTCAAAGAGGGGACTTATCGCCACTATTGTGGCGTGCCCTGCACGGGGTTGCGACAGTCGCTCTCTCCATGTCGCCATGAGATCGCGCCAGAGGTCTGTCCGCTGAGCGACAATTTGCAGCGGCAGCGGAGTTACCCCCAGGCGTAGTGCCTCCACGCGCCACTCATGCAGGCGCGCGAGGACTTTCGCCTCCAGATCCCATGGCGGCAATCCGACAAGGAGGCTCGCCGCCTCGCTGGAGATCGTGCGGTATCCCCGGACCAGCCTTACGGCTACTTCCTTTTGGGGCGCGTTCAGGTAGTGGGCGGTTCGCCGTCTCAAAGAACGCGCCCACACCGGGGGCCCGTAAAGGGCCATGGACCGCACGACCCCCGCGTAGAGTCTCCGGCAGGAGGCGTTCGGACGTTTGCCATACCCCTAGAGTGTAATTTAAACACGCGTAGGCGCGGAGGGGCGAGGCGACCCGCGAGCTGAGGAGCAGGTGGTTTTAACACCCGCTGCCGCGGCTGAGGCTGGCCAGCAAGCCGAAGCTGCGGTGGTGAGCATGAAACACATCTGTGACGATAAGCTCGCGTAGGACCGCCGGAGCCCTGCAGCGCCGGAGCCGTGACAGAAACCATGCCTGCTGTATGTTGCATGCTACATGCTTGCTTACATGCTTGCTTGCATGCGTGCTTGAATGCTACAGGCGTGCTTGCATGCTGCATGCGTGGTTACATGCTGCATGCTTGCTTGCATACTGCATGCATGGTGTATGCTTGTTTGCATGATTCTTACAGGGAAATAAAAACCACATATGTTCACAATCAACTGTTTTATAATATTCATGCTTTGATTGATTGATTTTCTGCCTTCTAATAACTATCGATATGAAATAAAAAAAAATAAAAATATACAAAAAGTTATTATTTTATCATATTACACTAAATAGGTTTTATGTCTTTTGAGAGGTACATCAAACGATTTTATATTCAATCTATGTTATGCTTGTAAAAATTAGTTATTTTAAAATTATATCAATCGTTTATTACATTTTACTGATCATTATATCAAATAAAATTATAACTTCAGTTGTTATATCTTGTAAATATTAGAGATTTTGTAATTATTTCATATATTACTTCCCCCCCCCCCCTGTGGACGGTGAGCTATGGGCTAGCTCGCCGTCCGTCCGTCTAATGACGATAGGTCGTGTTGACGGCGCGTTCATGTTCCACGCGCGCCTCAAAGAGATGTCAGCAAAAGGCCGATGCCTGCCGGGCTGCGGGACTGTTCGAAAGAGATACCGTGGCCCCGGTACACAAAGGGCGATGAAGGAACATGGATGGATTTGAGTCAGTAAAAGTTTGACACTCTCTCCTGCTCCGCCCGGAGTGGGAGGAGTCACTTGATGATTTCCCATCAGAAAAAAAAAGGCTCTCAACAACCAAGAAGTTGATCCTACCTACATCAGTCTACTCCGTAAAGTGTATCTAAACAGCACTGCTTCAATTAGGTTACAAACAGCCGGACCATTATTCTTCATAGAAAAAGGCGTAAAGCAAGGAGACCCGCTTTCACCTAAGCTTTTTAATAGAACTCTTGAAGAAGTGTTCAAAAAGCTAATGGATAGTTGGGAGAAAAGTGGTATTGAAATCGGTGGAGCGCGGCTAACAAACCTTCGCTTCGCTGACGACATTGTCGCATTCTCTTCTACGGCGGCAGAACTAAGCTAGTGTAAAACCAACTCAGTATTGCAAGTCTTGAGATTGGACTGGCGATGAACATGTAGAAAACCAAACTGATGTCAAACACCACTAAGCAAAGGATCAGTGAATAGTGGAGAATTGCAATTTGTCCATGAATACATGTACTTGGGCCAGTTAGGCTCTTTATAGTCCAGACAAGACAAGGATGTCACAAAACGAACCGAAAATGGGTGAGCTACTGGTCCATGAAGGAGCTTATGAAGGGAAACTTTCCTTTGAGACCTTAGCGAAAAATAATAGGCATGTGCGTTCTTCCCATGGATCATAGGAAAGACCATGGTACAAGACATGGTATGGGTATATGGATCCCAGACTTGGTCTTTGACAAACATTCAAAATTCCAAACTCAAGGCCTGTCAACGTGCAATGGAACGCAGCATTCTAGGCTTCAAACTAACCGACCATATACGTAACACCACACTCGCTCCAAAACGCAAATTACTGACGTTGATCAAAAAGCCGCTAAGCTGAAGTAGGACTGCCCAATGAGCTGTGGGCCAAAATAACCACTTTTTAGAGCCCTGACATAGCCAGAAGGCGTTGCGGCAGACCTCGTAGAAGATGGGGGGAAGAGCTAATTAGCCCTGGATCGAAACAACTGGAAGTCATAGGGAGAGACTTTTGCCCAGCAGTGGGATGACGCAGGCTAACAGTATAAGTATCAGTTTAGCAGCCATGTATTTCTTAAAACAATTAATGTTGTTCCATAGCCGCGTAATGTTGCCAGAACTTTTCTCAAAGGCTTAGGGCATGGCTGTTTTTCCTCTAAACATTAGCAAAATTTATTTGTCGGCACAGCGTTGTTGCTTAACACATTCAGTGCCGGGAACCCACCTGGTGGGTTCACTCAAGTCGCACTTGGGATGCCGAGAACCCACCTCGTGGGCTCATTTTTAATGTACGTTTTTCTTAGCGAATACAGCATCAAATAACGTAAAAATAAAAACAGTTGTATATTTTAACAAGATTAATAAGAATACGCCGTGGTTTCAAATTACAAGCATTTTTATTTTCAATCAATTTTCGACCTCTTCCTAGATGCCGAGAACCCACGTGGTGGGTCCTATTTCAGGGATGAAAAACCGTAGGCACGATTTTAATATTTTCTAAAAATAATTATTTTTCCATTTTAGGACACGAAAATGAGTTCACAATCGAGGCTTTTTAGTGTTCGGCATCAACTACTGTACTGTGAGATTTAGTCTGCCTGCCCGTTTATCTCTCACAGGCACTCACAACTACATATTTCAGAAACCATTATCGCTACAGACTTTTTTTTTTTTTTTTTTTTTTTTTATCGATGGGAAATCATCAAATGACCCCTCCCGCTCTGGGCTGAGCAGGAGGGAGTGTCAGACTTGTACTGACTAAAACCCATCCATGTTCCTTCCTTTGCCCTTTGTGTTCCAGGGCCGCGGTATCTCTTTCGAACAGTCCCGCAACCCTGGCAGGCGTCGGCCCTTACGGACCCCTTCCTGTTTGCTGACTCTCTTTGAGGCGCGCGTGGAACACGAACGCGCCGTCGACACGGCCTGTCGTCATAAGACGGACGGACGGCGAGCTAGCCCATAGCTCACCGTCCACAGGCCCGCGTCTACGGTGGCCGGGGGCCACCACGTGGCCCCCGACGCCCGGTGCGTCTCCCGCGGCGGCTGGGACGTGAGGTTCTCTCCCTCTCACGTCCCGCCACCTCCTTCGCTAGCATGACTGCTTCGCAGAAGGAGGTGACGGCGTCCCATTCCGTCTCGCTCCGGACCATGGATTGAACCAGGGCCGGACGCGAGAGATCGCCGCCGCCGATCGCCGCTACGAGGACACGGCGTTGCTCCGCCCAAGCGGAGCAGACCTGCACAGTGTGCTCCACCGTGTCCTCCGGTCGATCCTCGCAGTGGTGACACCCGGGCGTTTCCTCCCGCCCGATTAGGTGCAGGAACCTCCCGAAACAACCATGTCCGGTGAGGACCTGCGTCAGGCGGAAGGTGAGGGCGCCGTGGCGCCTCTCCAGCCACTCCTCAAAGAGGGGACTTACCGCCATTATAGTGGCGTGCCCTGCACGGGGTTGCGACAGTCGCTCTCTCCATGTCGCCATGAGATCACGCCGGAAGTCTGTCCGCTGAGCGACAATTTGCCGCGGCGCTGCCGCGGCAAATTGTCGCCTCTCTAGCCACTCCTCAAAGAGGGGATTTATCGCCACTATTGTGGCGTGCCCTGCACGGGGTTGCGACAGTCGCTCTCTCCATGTCGCCATGAGATCGTGCCGGAGGTCTGTCCGCTGAGCGACAATTTGCCGCGGCAGCGGAGTTTCCCCCCGGCGTAGTGCCTCCACGCGCCACTCGTGCAGGCGCGCGAGGACTATCGCCTCCAGATCCCATGGCGGCAATCCGGCAAGGAGGCTCGCCGCCTCGCCGGAGATCGTGCGGTACCCCCGGATTAGCCTTACGGCTACCACCCTTTGGGGCGCGTTCAGATAGTGGGCGGCTCGCCGCCTCAAAGAACGCGCCCACACCGGGGCCCCGTAAAGGGCCATGGACCGCACGACCCCCGCGTAGAGCCTCCGGCAGGAGGCGTTTGGACCCCCCAGGTTGGGCAAGAGCCGCTTGAAGGCAGCCCCGGCCCGTTCCAGTTTGGGGGCCAAACGTCGGAAATGCTCCACGAAGTTCCACCGGCTGTCGAGGACGAGACCTAGGTACTTCAACGTCGGCTCGACGCCGATGGGAACCCCTCCCACCGTGAGCATGGATCCCGACGGTGGCGCATTCCGAGGCCCATGAAAGCACATGGCCTCGGACTTGTGCAATGCCACCTCGAGACCCAATTGCCGGATCCTCTCCGCGACTATCGCAACCCCGCGAGTCATCAGCTCGGCCGCCGCCTCGTGCGACCTCCCTTGCGCCAGCACCAGCGTGTCGTCAGCGTAGCAAACTACGCTGACGCCGTCAGGGAGGTCGGCGCGCAGCACCCATTCGTAACCGATGTTCCACAAGGGCGGCCCCAGAACCGATCCCTGTGGAACACCGCACGACATCTCTCGCCGGTTCCACTCTCCGCTGCAACCAGGGTAGATGACGTACCTGTCCGTCAGGTAGTCCCCGACCACACGACGAAGGTAGGTCGGCACCCGGTGATACCGGAGTGCCTCCCTAATGCAGCTCCAGGGCATGGAGTTGAAGGCGTTGGCGATGTCGAGAGACACCGCCAAGACCACCCCACCCCGGGACACCGCATCCCCCGTCGTGAGGGCTCTCACGCGCATGATGGCGTCCACCGTCGAGCGCCCCCTGCGGAAACCGAACTGGTGTTCCGCAAGATCCGGCCCAATCCCCGCCAGGTGCCCGGCGAGGCGGTTGGCAATAACTCTTTCGAAGAGTTTGCCCACCTCGTCGAGCAACACAATGGGCCGGTATGCGGACGGAGAGTCCGCAGGGCGCCCCGGCTTCCGGATGAGGACCAGCTTCCCCGTCTTCCAACGAAGCGGGAACTGGCCTCTCTCCAAGCATGCGCTTAGGAGCCCCTCCAGTCGGGGCCCGAGAGCCTGCAAGGCCAGGACCCAGGCTTTGCCAGGTAAGCCGTCGGGTCCTGGGGCGGCAGTTCTGGCCTTAAGCCTGCCTACCGCCACACTCAGGTCTACCCCAGTCACCTCTGGAATGTCGTCATCGTCCTCAGTGTGGTCCGCTTCCGGCACCGCAATTGGCGGAGCCATGGGCGGGGGAGTATGTTCCCCTCGCGAAGGGAACAGAGCGCTCACCACGTCCTCCACGAGCTCAGGCCGGAGACTCTGCGTCAGCGGAGGGGCCCTGGTGCGGAGTTTATCCCGCACCATCTTATAAGGGCGCCCCCACGGATCTCTGTCGAGAGTCTCCAGCATCTCCTCGCGGGCCACATCCTTGGCCCGCAGGACAGCCTCTTGGAGGGCGGTCTTCGCCGCTCTGTATCCCTCATACAGCTCCGCCTCAATGGCTGCCGCATTCGGAGGGCGAATGCGGAGCCTGCGATGCCTGGCGTACAGGTGTCGTGCGGCGACGCACGCCTCGCGCAGAGACGTCAGCTCTCGCGACCACCAGTACACCTGACGCCGGGCGCTTTCTGACCGAACCCGGGGCATTGCCACGTCACATATATCGGACATGGCCTCCTGGAACCAACCCGCCTCATTGTTCACGTCGGCAGGCCTGACCGGTGATGTCACCCAGGCCTGCACGATCGAGGCTTCCAGGAGGAGCTCCCGGTCCAGCTGCTTCAGCGCCCATCGCGGACCACTCGGGGTCTGTAGGACCGGCGCGCTTGGGGTCTGGGCGGAGACGTCGAACCGGATATACCGGTGGTCGGAGTAGGTCTCCACCCCCTCCATGACACGCCAGTCAACGACACGCGGTGACAGAGCGGGGGCTCACATTGGGAATAAATAATGCTTAGCATTTTTCAATTAAATTGCCTAGACTACGATCCCCTTCGTGTTAGGTTTCTTTAAACCTCAAACATACAAAATGTCGATAAAATGCGCATAGCCACATGGAACATCGGTTCCCTGACCGGACGCAGCCAAGAACTGGCAAATACACTGCATAGGCGAAACATTAATATCTGTTGTGTACAAGAACTCAAGTGGAAAGGTTCAAAATCCAGGGACATTGGTATGAACTATCAGCTATTGTATAACGGCACGTCAACAACTAGGAACGGGATTGGCATCATCCTCGACGCAACACTAAAACAAAGAATCATTAAAGTGGAAAGAATCAGTGACAGAATTATGTACGTGAAATTAGCTCTTGATAACCAACCAACTTTAAATGTAGTCTCAGTATATGCCCCCCAAATGGGATGTGATAATGAAGAAAAAGATCTTTTCTGGGGAAGCCTAGAAGACCTTTTACAAACCATACCCTTAGACGAAAGAAAATTAATAGCAGGTGATTTGAACGGACACGTGGGTATGAAAGCACCGGAAAACTCAGTCATACATGGAAATTTTGGGTACGGTGCCTCTAACAGCCAGGGCCATGACATAATAAATCTAGCGACTCAATTCGACCTCCCGATCGTCAACACCTACTTTCAAAAGAAGGACGAACACTTAATAACCTACAAAAGTGGGGGCTCGGCCACACAAATAGACTATTTCCTGTGCGACCGAACCATTCTGAAGAATTTCAAGGACTGTAAAGTTATACCAGGGGAACCACTAACCACCCAACACAGACTTCTTGTGGGCTGTTTGATAATGCCAAATTGGAACCAAAAACAGAAATACCAAAAATGTGAACCACGTACAAAATGGTACAACATAAACAAGCCAGAAGCCACTGCATTCATTCTCAAGGTAGATGCATACTTGATAGACACGCTGCAAGACCCAAAAGATAGTAACACCCTCTGGAACGACTTCCACCAGTTTTGCCTGAAAACCGCCAAAACAACTTTAGGTGTGACAAAAGGAAAACTAAGGATCAATAAAGATCCTGTTTGGTGGGATGAGAATGTTAAATCTCAGATAAGGGAAAAGAAAGTGTTTTTCAAGAAATGGCAGGAAACAAAAATGGACACGGATCGCCTGGAATACAACATAACGAAAAAAAGGGCAAAGAAATGTGTTGCCATAACAAGAGCATTGTCCAACGACCACTTTTATAAAGAACTAGAGAACGCAAAAACTGATGCAGAGATATTTAAATTAGCTAAACTCCGAAATAATCAAACAAGAGATATCAAACGCAACAAATACATTAAAGACTCATCCGGCAAATTGTTGACCAATAATAAAGAAATTAATGAGAGATGGCAGGAATACTACCAAACACTTCTCAACGAGGAGTTTCCACAGGAACCACTAACAGCACTGCCATGCGCTGAAGGTCCAGTTGATTTTATCTCACCAGAGGAAGTCAAAGCTGCTATCCAAAAGATGAAAAATAAGAAAGCCACGGGACCAGACGAGATTCCGGCAGAGCTATGGAAAAGGCTTGGGAATACCGGCGTAGCATGGCTGACAAAGCTTTTCAACGAAATTCTCAGAACCACCAAAGTACCAGAGATGTGGAGAACGAGCAACCTGATACCTTTCTATAAGAATAAAGGAGATGTTGGGGACTGTGGAAACTATAGAGGAATCAAGCTAACCTCTCACACCCTTAAGATCTGGGAAAGTATCCTCGTAAAAAGGCTAACAAAAATAACAAACATAACACCAAACCAGTGTGGATTTACCAGCGGTCTTAGCACCACAGACGCAATTCATTCGGTGAAAATACTAATGGAAAAGTACAAATCTCGCAAACAAGACCTCCACATGGTTTTCATAGATCTCGAAAAGGCGTTCGACCGAGTTCCGCGAGAGCTTATCTGGCATGCATTGAGAGCACAGCTAGTGCCGGAGCATTACATCGAGCTTCTTAAGGATCTATACCACAATGTATCCACAAGAGTGATCAGCCCAGCAGGAACAAGTGAAGCATTTGAGGTCAGAGTAGGTGTTCATCAAGGCTCAACCCTGAGCCCTCTACTATTCAACCTGGTAATGGATTATATTACTTCAGATATACAAAAACCAGCACCATGGTCACTGCTATATGCGGATGATGTTGTTCTTATAGCCGAATCGTTGGCAGAAGTGCAATCAGACCTAACGACATGGCAGCAGTCTTTGGAGAGGAGAGGGTTGAGAGTCAGTAGACAGAAGACCGAATATATGTTTTGCGACTTTTCCGGAGCTAATCTGGGTGTCATACCATGTCCATCAGTCGAAAATAGACCCCTTAACAGAGTTGAGGAGTTCAAGTATCTCGGATCCATTGTAGCACCAAAAGCCTGTGTAGAAAAAGACATACAAAATAGAATCCAGGCAGCCTGGCTGAAGTGGAGATCGTTGTCTGGTGTTCTATGCGACTCCCGTATGCCAATTAAAGTCAAAGGCAATGTATACAAAAGGGCAGTTAGACCAGCTCTACTATATGGATCGGAGTGCTGGCCTATGAGGAAGACGGATGAACAAAGGATTCACACCACAGAGATGAAGATGCTACGCTGGTCTGGTGGAGTTTCAAGAATTGACAGAATAAAAAATGAATATATTCGTGGTACTTTTAAAGTCACAAAGATACAGGAAAAGCTCTGCGAAAACCGCTTGCGCTGGTACGGACATGTGATGAGGCGGGATGATGACCATATGACAAAAAGAGTCATGAACATACATGACGGGAAAAGAGGCCGTGGACGACCACCTATGACCTGGCTACGAACATTAGTGAAGGACATGACAGCGAGCAACACAACAACAGAGACAACCCACAACCGTACGGTGTGGCGCAGAAGTACTAGGAGGGCTGACCCCAAATAAATTGGGATAATAGCCAGGAGAAAGAAGAAGATACAAAATGTCGATAAAACAAGCAAAAGCACCGACTTCCGAAAGTAATTTTAACTTTTTTGTATTCTGTTTTTAATTCGTTTTTTTTTTTTGCAACATTTTATTAGTATATCGTATTTATATGCCGTGAAGTTTAAGCGAGCAAGCTCATCTCAGTGTGAACACGGTCGCGCGAAGTACGGCAAGGGCACATCTATGATTTAAATCGATGTTGTATTTAAAATAACTGCACTACTTATGGTCGTTAACCTAACAAAATGTCATCAAATCCGTTTTTGTTTGGTTTATTATGTTAAGATATCGATATCCATCACAGCTGCGGAGTATCGCTAGCTAATATAATCCGGTATTACAAGAGTTACTGGGTGGTTCACACAAAACTAACTGTCAAATAAACTACCTACAAATGCAAATGCAATGTTTGTAATCATTCAAAAGTTTTAAAATGTTATTTATTAAAATCTAAAAATAACAATAATTGCGACTACGTAAATTAAATTTAAAAAAAAATGCATGAAAATCTCACAAAAGGTTGAACACCCCTGTCACGGGATCAGAGCGGGCGATTTTACTTTTTCAATTTTTTGTTATTTCTTGATTATTGCACTTCCCCTACCCTACTAGGGCATGAAATTACCCCCACAGATAGCAAATATAGCGATAATACCCCCTGAAAATTCTATTTTACCACTTATTTTAGGGTTTTAAATCTTAATCTCAAACCTAATGCCGAGAGCCCTCCAGGTGGGTTCACTTTACCGCAAACGTAATGCCAGTGACCCACCTGGAGGGTCCACTTGCAATATGTATGGTGGGATGGCACATGCGCACTATGAAACTGGGGTGGACTCGAATGTGTTAATTATTGAAAGGATGGAGGATTAGCCTCATTAAGTGTTGTTTATATCCATTTACTGAAAGCCTAGCCTGGTGTGACCGTCAGACTACCAACGAAAAGGAATATATCGTGAGTTTACCAAACCAGCATGCTTGAAAGAAATTTCTCGATGGCATGTAACGCCAAGTCTGAGATCCATGGGCGGCATAGACACTCTCACACCAGGTCAGGCATTAACCACACGAAAAAGAAGAAGATCCACTCTGTACAATATCCACATATATTCAGAAGATGCCCTCGCAGTTTATGCTGACCCTAGAAACAGCATCAAAGGTACCTAAATGCAAAATCTTACTTGGCATTCTCTTGATGGCGCTACCAACCGGATCACTGGTGAAGTAAGCATTAGATGGCTATACTGCGATATGACATGTAGAAGGTAGGTCTTGTTGGAAGTTTTAAGATCGTTCATAGTGCAGAACAGTAATAAAATTGGTTCAAATCTTTAGAACGGTTAACGGGATCCTTTTTTTAACACCTTCAAAAATACAAGTAATAAAAACAAATATGTATCATAATTCAAAGGGAACAGTATCTCCCTGAATAACAATGTGATGAATTTATTACTCAATGAACAGTGGATTTTGAAGATCGCAGGAGGGAACTTTCAAAAGTCTCCGAAATGATTTGCGGACTCAGACAAAAGTTGGGCCCAAGAAAAATCCGTTTGTCTTGCGCTTGAATTTTTATTTACAAGGTTACAAAATATTTATAAAACAAGCAACAAACATAGGTACTTATTAAATTCTATAAATGTACGTAAGTTACTTTTCAATTCAAAATCAAAAGTCATTGATTGAGATTATGCTGATAATCACCACTTTTTGAACGTAAAAGTTTACAAGAGACAGTCCCCTAAAACGCAGGCGTATTGGGGGACTGTCTCTTGTAAACTTTTACTTTCAAAAAGTGATGATTATCAACCTTCAACACTTTCTAGCGTTTTCGCTGCGAAGAAAAAGTGGCTGAACAAACTCCCCAGCAACACATCTGTCAGTTAGGTCAGAAGAATCAGATTTTATACAATAGTGTGGTTAATATAAACAATAAGTCCATAACATTAAATTATTGTCGCATGTCAGCTAGCACAAAACACTAATAAAAATAAAACATGAAAAAAGCATACTCAAGCATAAATAAAGCCTCCATGCAATTATGCCTGCCCGCTTACATGTGCAATGTTGATTTTTACATATATTTATAGTCATCCTGGTCGTGTTCGGTCACGCCGGCCAATCTTAGCGGAGATTTAGTCGTCGACGCGGGAGATATTATAGGTCAATTTTTTTGGACGTTTCAGAGTGCACAAGTGTGTGCGCAGACACAGATGCTCTCTCTGTTCCTTTACTCTCACAGTCCGATGGGACGGCAATCCGACACAACCGGAGAGAGATCAGGCGCAGGAACAATGCAATGGTTTAACGTGCTTTCCGAGGCACGGGGTTATCACACCGCAACTGTCAAACGCCGGCCGGCTGAGAAATTTCTATGGCGGGGGCACTGCCGTGCCCCCCGAACGGAAAAACCCAATAGCACTTTTTGCCCGACCCAGGGATCGACCCCAAGACCCCACGCTCTGCATTTGCGTTTGCGACCACGGGACCAACGGGGCAGTGAAACAGTCAGTATACTCATAGCAGTAACTTGTCACAAATGATAAACTAGAATATACCCATATCAGTTTCATCAACGCATTTATTAAAAGTAACACCAAGACAGCGGGCTACAATGTCGATTATTTTTCTCAAAACTTTAATGGAAATGCTCCAGTAATGTTCTTAGACTTAGTTAATTATAGTAGATTGTTGCATCGAGCGCAAAGTGAGTTATTAATGCACGAGTGAAATGTTGGTGCCCGAGCGCACGCGAGGGGACTAGATTAACACGAGTGCATTAATTACTCACTTTAGCAAGGTGCGTAATCTACTTTGCTTTCAACTACCAATCTACCTACCGTGATAAAATATACCAAATCAAAAAGTTAATGAAAACAAATTATCTCGCGACTTTTGTGGCAAAAGGTTATACAATTTTATTTGCAGCTGTTTTTATACTTTCTGGAGTTCAATTCATCCATATATCCGTATCCATATCGCTGTCTATTTCCATTTTTTTAAACTTTTCTTGCTAAATACGAAGTATCAAAGTTTTACAATTTATGGTACAAAATGCGCGCCATTTGTATTTTCTTTTCACCAAGTCGATTTTATTCAGCCGATTTTTATTTTCAGCCTCTTAGTTCTTTTTGATCAAATGCATACATTTTTTAGTAAACTTAATGGGGGACAGTAAATCTCTGTGGTAAATTAATATCTAAATAAAAAATAAAAAACCGGCCAAGTGCGAGTCGTACTCACACGCACATACGGTTCCGTAGCACCAAACAATATAATAAAAATATTTTGAAGGCATTCGTTCATATGTTGTATTGTTTTACATTCATCAACAAAACTAAATTTTGTTTTTCATAGTATGTTAATGAAAAACAAAGTTGTTGCTGCAGTTTGATGGAAAAGACCCATATCCCAAAAAATAAACATCATATTTTTTTCAGAATTTTTCTCCTCTTACTTTAGAAATTACACACACACATTTTACCACTTTGGAAGTGTTTATCTTTCAAACGATTGACTTTGAGAGACAATGGTTTTAGGAACCTCAATGTCATTTTTAAAGACCTATCTATACCTATCCCCGCACGTATAGGTTTATGAAAAAAATATTTTTTAGTTTCAGTTCCATGTATGGGGAGACCCCCCTTAATCTTATTTTTTTTTTTTATATAAAAACCTTATAGCGGTTCACAGAATACATCTACCTACTAAGTTTCAACTGTGTAGTCTTAAGAGGAAATGCGGTAGGCATTTGAAGAAACTATCGCTGTCCCACGAGCGCGATTTCCACACTGGTGCGATAAGGACAACTACAGATCCGACAAGTAAAAAGTCATAATTCGAGGTTTGGCTCTCGACTAATTCCTCCTCCAATATTCGACCAATTTAAAAGATATTTCATAAAATGAATAAGAAGTATATATACTGTGTCCCAATCTTTTTCTTTTTTCATTAATAGTTCGGCGGTCCAAATTGGCCTTTTTTTAGCATTTTATAAAGGTTCTAGTGCTGATACAAATTATGTACCATCAAAAAGGAAAACATAGGGACGTAGAAAAGGTTGATATTTGTTTAACTATAAAAAATCATAGCTCTAAAGCCATAAACCAGAAGGAAACCAGGCGAGAGCGTTTGTATGGCGAAAACACCACCCGCATTTCCTCTTAATAGTTTCGGAGTAAAGTGGCTGTGACATACACGGACAGACAGACAGACTTGGCAAATCTATAAGGGTTCCGTTTTTTGCCATTCGGCTACGGAACCCTAACAACAGTGCATTAATGAAAAACTGTGCAACAATGACATTTCGTAAAACATTTCTGCACTGTTTTGGTCTAAGCAATAAAGACGTCCTTTGTGATCGGTTTTGTAGTGATTAATGATAACATTACTACATAGTTGAAAGAAAAAGATTAACTACATCACGAATCACGAAGCATTACATAAAGCTTACATACTTATTTAATTGTAATAACATAGCCCTGTCAAATTGGCAAAACTAAGGGGTCAACCTTGGAAGAAGACATAATAAGCTGTAAATTGGTATACACCTTCATTTTGGTGTTCTAAAAGTTGCCTCAAAAGTCTCATAAAAAGTTTAAAAAAAAGTTATTCAAGGTCAAAGGTCACACAATCACGATTATCTCGGTTTCTATAGCTCTAATGACGATATGATGTATTATAAATTGTAGAACATAAAATTTGCAACAAATTTTGTTTTGAAAAATGTTTCATACGCCCAACCGTTTTTGAGATAAAGGGCAGAGCCCGCAGAGCTTAGACATAGTCACTGTAATGCAAGGGCAACCGTGAATCTCAGTGAATAATACCTTGAATAAAGTTATTAAATCATTGAAATATCATTATAATAATAATAATAATAAAGAAGGACGGGACGGTTGACGTGTGTCGGGCATGCCACCGTCCGGGTGAGTCCATCAGACATATTATTTCTGGTTGTTCTCGTCTGGCTAACGGCGAGTACTTGCACAGGCATAACCAAGTAGCCAGGATTATTCACCAGCAACTTGCCTTGAAATATAAACTTGTGGAATCTGAGGTACCGTACTACAAGTATGTGCCCGACCCAGTTCTCGAGAAAGACCATGTCACGCTGTACTGGGATCGGTCTATCATCACTGACAGGACTATTGTCGCCAATAAACCTGACATAGTGGTGATAGACCGATCAGCGCGCCGCGTAATGATAATCGATGTTACCATCCCACATGACGAGAACCTCGTGAAAGCTGAGAAAGAGAAACAAATGAAATATCTCGACTTAGCACACGAGGTTGTCGACATGTGGAATGTGAACTCGGCTATCATTGTGCCGATTGTTGTGACGGCCAATGGCCTTATAGCCAAAAGCCTCGACGAACATCTCTCGAGGCTGTCCTTAGGCGGTTGGATCAAGGGCCTGATTCAGAAGGCTGTACTCCTCGATACGGCTCGCATTGTGAGGAGGTTCCTGTCTCTGGAGCCCTAACCATCGGTAGCTTGGACCCTGCTCCCGATACCGGCGGACCACTATTTTTTATATTTTTAAATGTTTTTTTAATATTAATTTGTTTAAAAATATTTAAAAATGTAATTTATATGTATATAATTGAATAAAGGAGAATAATAATAATAGCGACGAGTATTTCTCTCCGCCGACGTCGCCAACACCTGTGCGTCGGCCGCGGAGAGGCCGGCCACCGAAGAGCCTGAGACTTAGGGGCCAACAGACCCCGAGCCGGCTCCCCGCTACCGGTGGTTGTGTGCAGCGCATGAGATGGACCCAGTCCATAAACGAAAATGTCATGCGCGCATATTACGGGTATACAGAGGGGGGAACTAACCTCTCCGCGTACCGTGTTAGGATGCTGTCTCTGTTTCAGGATCTTGAACCAACCGTTAACGTCTCGACCCAACGACTGTCGGATCAGGTGCGGGTCATCCAACGCAATCACATGTTGGACGATGCCACACTTGATAGGCAGCGCTCAGAGGTACTTAGCAATCGTATCATCTTGCCTCAGTCACCAACGCGTGGAACGTCAGCTATTGATGCAATCCCAATGCGTTCTAGTCCTATTGTTGAAGAGGAAGATGATAGGGTTGCTATGGTAAGTAGCCAGTGCAACGACCGATTGAGGAGCGCTTTGGAGGATGCGCTTCGCGAGTATCGGTCCACTCCTACCGAACTTAGGCCCCGATTACCACGGTTACCCATGCATAAAAAAAATAGGGCGCTGATGTGTGCCCTGGACTCGCAACTCAAGAATATATTCGCGAGTAGCGAGGACCTTGTTGATACACACTCGATCCTGTACTGTGGGGCTGTTGCGGCATGTCGTTTAGCTAAAGTCAAGTTCCCAAATTGTGACGTAGCTACTCGACCAAAACCAGCCGTACCAGCCTGGCAGCGCAGGATCGAGCGCCGTATCGACGGGGCCAGGGTACTTATCGGCAAACTACACTGCTTCAGGGAGGGCAATACACGACCACGTGTCATGCGCTTTGTGAGGCGGGCATTCTCGGGGACTGAAATTAGTCCTCAAGAATTCATGTCCCGTGTTACAGAGCGCATCGACTTCCTGAAGCAGAAAGTTTATGCATGGGCCAATCGTATTCGGCGGTATAAGCGGCGGGTTGATCGATACTCGCAGAATCGCATGTTCCAGAGCGATGAGAGGTGGGTATACAGAGCTTGGGAGCGACCTGATCAAAATATGATGGACGTGTGCCGCCCGGATGATGCCACCACGAGTTCTTTCTGGAGCAGCATCTGTTCGGTACCCGTCTGTCATACTGAGGTTGACTGGATGCGACATGTTGAGCGAGTGTGTGAATCTATTCCAGAAATGGAACCAATTTCAATTACGCCGATAGACGTAGCCAGAGCAGTTCGTCCGTTACCGAACTGGAAATCACCGGGACCGGACGGACTGCACAACTTCTGGCTTAATGGCTAAGTAGTTCACACACTTGCCTAGCATCTCAATTCCAGTCATCCTTAGAGTCTGGGTCGCTACCGCAATTTCTAACAACTGGTATTACCCACCTGCTCCATAAGTCAGGTAGTCCAGCGGAACCCAAGAATTATAGACCGATAACATGTTTGTCAACAGTCTATAAACTTCTTACATCCATTTTGAGAGTGAAAATTAATACACACATTGACAATAACTCCA
The DNA here is from genome assembly GCA_947578425.1 of Eugnorisma glareosa. Lineage (NCBI taxonomy): Eukaryota > Metazoa > Arthropoda > Insecta > Lepidoptera > Noctuidae > Eugnorisma > Eugnorisma glareosa. The sequence continues at coordinate 10,796,322 of OX387963.1, forward strand.
TTATGTCTGCCTCTCAAAATGGATGTAGGAATGGGTCCCGCGGTACTAAGGAGCTACTCCTCATCGACATGGCCATTAGCCAACAGGTTCGTCGATCCCGCAAGGATCTGTCGACATGCTGGATAGATTATAAGAAGGCCTACGACTCTGTTCCACATACATGGCTCATGAAGGTGCTAGAGTTGTACAAGATAGATACAACTGTACGCGCCTTCCTTAAGTCGTTTATGGGGCAATGGAGGACGGTCCTTCAATATCCAGGATGTCGACAGATTCAGGGGAATGATGAACCTGTATGGATTAAAAGGGGAATATTCCAGGGCGACAGTCTGAGTCCACTTTGGTTCTGTCTAGCCCTGAATCCTCTAAGCACATTGCTGGAGGATTCAGGCTTAGGCTACCGGTTGAGGAGAGATGGTCAGGTCATATCTCACATTCTTTACATGGATGATCTGAAACTCTTTGCCCCCAACAAATTGCAACTGATGGAGTTACTGAAAGTAACTGAAACTTTTAGTAGCGCCATCAGGATGGAATTTGGTGTGGACAAATGTGCAGTCATGTATGTAAAGCGAGGGGAGATTATGGAATCCGAGGGAATTCAGCTCTCGGATTCCATACACCTGAGATCCCTCTCCTCATCCGAAAGCTATAAATTTTTGGGTATGTCGGAAGCGTTAGGCATTAACGTGACTGACATGAAGCAATCGTTGAAGGAGCGTTTCTTCGGTCGCCTGAAGAAGGTATTAAATAGCCTTCTTTCGGGCGGGAACAAGGTGCGCGCCTTCAACGGTTGGGTCATGCCGGTTTTAATGTACTCTTTCGGCATACTCAAATGGACTCAGACCGAACTCGATACCCTGGATAGGAGAGTCCGTACACTGCTCACTGCAAACCGGATGCATCACCCACGATCATCGGTGATGAGACTGTATGTCCCGCGGAAGTGCGGGGGTCGAGGCTTTTTAAACGCGAAGACGCTCCATAACCGCGAGGTATGCAGTCTCAGAGAATACTTTTTAAAAGCCAAGGTGGGTATGCACCGAGATGCGGTCGCAGTGGACAAGGGCCTCACCCCGCTGTCCATGGCTAAAGAGAACTGGCGCAAATCTGTAGTACTTACTACCGATGACCGCAAGGAAGTATGGCAAGGCAAGGAGCTTCACGGGCGCTTCTACCGGGCTCTTCATGGGCCCGATGTAGATTTTCTAGCATCCGTGTCCTGGCTACGTTTCGGTGACCTCTTTGGGGAAACTGAAGGTTTTGTCTGTGCGATTATGGACGAAGTTATGTTGACGAACAACTACCGGAAATATATTATGAAGGACGGGACGGTTGACGTGTGTCGGGCATGCCACCGTCCGGGCGAGTCCATCAGACATATTATTTCTGGTTGTTCTCGTCTGGCTAACAGCGAGTACTTGCACAGGCATAACCAAGTAGCCAGGATTATTCACCAGCAACTTGCCTTGAAATATAAACTTGTGGAATCTGAGGTACCGTACTACAAGTATGTGCCCGACCCAGTTCTCGAGAAAGACCATGTCACGCTGTACTGGGATCGGTCTATCATCACTGACAGGACTATTGTCGCCAATAAGCCTGACATAGTGGTGATAGACCGATCAGCGCGCCGCGTAATGATAATCGATGTTACCATCCCACATGACGAGAACCTCGTGAAAGCTGAGAAAGAGAAACAAATGAAATATCTTGACTTAGCACACGAGGTTGTTGACATGTGGAATGTGAACTCGGCTATCATTGTGCCGATTGTTGTGACGGCCAATGGCCTTATGACCAAAAGCCTCGACGAACATCTCTCGAGGCTCTCCTTAGGCGGTTGGATCAAGGGCCTGATTCAGAAGGCAGTACTCCTCGATACGGCTCGCATTGTGAGGAGGTTCCTGTCTCTGGACCCCTAACCACCGGTAGATTGGACCCTGCTCCCGATACTGGCGGACCACTATTTTTTATATTTTTAAATGTTTTTTTAATATTAATTTGTTTAGAAATATTTAAAAATGTAATTTATATGTATATAATTGAATAAAGGAAATAATAATAAAAGTGACGCAACATTTTTTCTGCAATTCATTAATTTTATATATTTTTCGACAAATTTTATTCAATTAAATATGTTTTGAACAGTCAGAATAGAAGACAAAAAATACGAAAATGGAAATAAATAATTTGGAACTAGTACCTACGAAATTCGAACATAAATAATAATGCAGGAATAAATTGAAGAAACGTCAAATACCCAGGAATGCTGACTAGAAGCCGGGCAAAGCAACAGGCACACCCACCATCTCCGGGCTCGTCGCTCAGCTCCGCCTCGCAGCCGCCGGGACGCGCCACATCCGTGAGCATCGTGTCACCGGTCGCTGCAGTTGCGTCGAGCTCGAGCGACGAGTTTTTCTCCCCGCCGTCGACACCACCACCTCCACCACGACGACAAGGAAGAGGACGGCCACCAGCGGGCTTGGGACCTCGAGGCCAACTGGCTCCGAACAGGGTCCCCGCTGCCGGTGGAAATGTGTCGCGCATGCGATGGACTGTGTCCATTAATGAGAACGTCATGCGCGCATATTATGGGGCTACTGAGGGGGGAAGCAACTTGACTGCATACCGTGGTCGGATGCTCTCTCTGTTTCAGGTGCTTGAACCAGCTATCAGCGTGTCAGCACAACGACTGTCGGATCAGGTGCGGGTCATCCAGCGTAACCATATGTTAGATGACACCGTACTTGATCGGCTACGCCTCGATTCACGGAGTGACCCAGTTCCGCCTGCTTTGCCAATGATCGCGGTACAGCAGCAAAATGTACCCAGTGCTTTGCCGCGATCCGACCGCGGTGGTGAAGAGGATGACGAAGTTATATCCGTGAGTAGCCAATGCAACGTACAATTGAGGAGCGCTTTGGAGGGTGCGTTCCTGGAGTACCGTTCCACACCACCTGAACTTAGACCACGTCTACCTCGTTTGCCAATGCACAAGAAAAATAAGGCACTGGTGTGTGCTCTAGATTCGCAGCTGTCAACCTTCTTTGACAGCAGCAAAGACCTCGCCGATACCCACTCAATATTGTACTGTGGAGCTGTAGCGGCATGTCGTGTAGCTCACGTTAAATTTCCCAACAACGATAGAGCTACACGACCAAAGTTAACTGTTCCAGCTTGGCAGTGCAGGATTGAGAGGCGTATCGGTGGGGCTAGAGCACTCATCGGCAAGTTAATCTGCTTCAGGGAGGGCAATACCCGTCCTAGAGTGATGCGCTTTGTGAGGCGGGCATTCTCGGGAACTGATATTAGTTCTCGAGATTACTTAGCCCGCGTCACAGAGCGTATCGACTTCCTGAAGCAGAAGATCTGTGCATGGGCAAGCCGTATTCGTCGGTACAAACGGCGAGTGGAGCGATACACTCAGAATCGCACATTCCAAAGCGATGAAAGGTGGGTATATCGGGCTTGGGAGCGACCAGACCAAGGTGTGACTGACACGCGTCTGCCGGATGATGACGCCATGTGTTCATTCTGGCGCAGCATCTGGTCGGTGCCTGTCAGTCACACCGAGGGCGATTGGACCCGGGAGGTTGAACAAGCGTGTGATCCAATACCAGAAATGGGGGCAATTATCATCAGCCCCCAAGACGTAGCTCGTGCAGTCCGTCCGTTACCTAACTGGAAGTCTCCAGGGCCGGACGGACTGCACAACTTCTGGATTAAGTGGTTCCAAAGATCGCACACTTGCTTGGCGTCCCAGTTTCAATCAGCCTTAGAGTCAGGGGCGCTGCCCCAGTTCTTGACGACAGGAATTACCCACCTGCTCCATAAATCAGGTAGTACTGCGGAGCCCAAAAATTATAGACCAATCACTTGTCTTCCAACGGTCTATAAAGTTCTTACATCCATTTTGAGAGCTAAAATCAATCAACATATTGAGACTAATTCTATCATGTCTGCCTCTCAGAATGGATGTAGGAATGGGTCCCGCGGTACTAAGGAGCTGCTCCTCATTGATATGGCCATTAGCCAACAGGTTCGCCGCTCCCGAAGGGATCTGTCTACATGTTGGATAGATTACAAGAAAGCCTATGATTCTGTGCCTCATACATGGCTCATGAGGGTGCTGGAGTTGTATAAAGTAGATGCAACTCTGCGTACCTTCCTGGTGTCATGTATGGGGCACTGGAGAACGGTTCTTCGCTATCCAGGATGTCGACAGATCCAGGGGAACAGCGAACCGATAAGGATCGAACGCGGTATATTCCAGGGTGATAGTCTGAGTCCATTGTGGTTTTGTCTAGCCTTGAACCCTCTCAGCACACTGCTGGAGGGTTCAAGTCTAGGCTATAGGTTGAGGAGAGGTGGTCAGGTCATATCTCACCTTCTTTACATGGATGATCTGAAACTCTTTGCCCCCAACAATTTGCAACTGATGGATCTACTGAAGGTAACAGAAACCTTCAGTAGCGCCATCAGGATGGAATTTGGTGTGGACAAATGTGCAGTCATGCATGTAAAGCGAGGGGAGATTATGGAATCCGTGGGAACTCAACTCTCGGATTCCATACACCTTAGATCCCTCTCCTTAACAGAATCCTACAAGTATTTGGGTATGTCGGAAGCATTAGGTATCAATACCGCCGACATGAAGCAATCGTTGAGGGAACGCTTTTTTGGCCGCCTGAATAAGGTGCTAAACAGTCTTTTGTCAGGCGGAAACAAGGTGCGCGCCTTCAACGGTTGGGTCATGCCGGTTTTGATGTATTCTTTCGGCATACTCAAATGGACTCAGACGGAACTTGATGCCCTGGATAGGAGGGTCCGCGCACTGCTGACCGCAAATCGAATGCATCACCCACGGTCGTCGGTGATGAGACTGTATATCCCGCGGAAGTGTGGGGGTCGTGGCTTCTTAACTGCTAAGACCCTGCACAACCGTGAGGTATGCAGTCTTCACGGTTGTGCAGGGTAGGGATGCACCGAGATGTGGTCTCAGTGGACAAGGGCCTCACCCCACTCTCCCTGGCTAATGAGAACTGGCGCAAGCCACTAATGACCGCAAGGAGGTATGGCAGGGCAAGGAACTTCACGGACGCTTTTACCGGGCCCTACATGGGCCCGATGTAGACTTCTTAGCGTCCGTATCTTGGCTGCGCTTCGGTGACCTATTTGGGGAAACCGAAGGTTTTGTCTGTGCAATAATGGACGAAGTTATGATGACGAATAACTACCGGAAATACATTGTGAAGGATGGCACGGTTGACATATGTCGGGCATGCCACCGTCCGGGAGAATCGATCCGACATATTATTTCTGGGTGTTCTCGTCTGGCTAACGGAGAGTACTTGCATAGACACAACCTCGTTGCCAGGATTATCCACCAGCAACTTGCTTTGAAGTACAACCTTGTGGAATCAGAAGTGCCATACTATAAGTATGCGCCCGACCCAGTTCTCGATAATGGTAATATCACGTTGTATTGGGATCGACCTATCATCACTGACAGGTCTATTGTTGCCAATAAGCCTGACATTGTGGTGATAGATCGATTGGTGCGTCGCGCAATGATTGTTGATATAACGGTTCCGCATGACGAGAACCTCGTGAAAGCAGAGAAAGATAAACAATTCAAATATCTAGATTTGGCTCGCGAGGTTGTCGACATGTGGGACGTGAGTACAGCAGTCATTGTGCCGATAGTCGTGTCGGCCAATGGCTTAATAGCCAATAGCCTCGACGAACATCTAAGGAAGCTCTCGCTAGGCAGTAGGATCAAGGGTTTGATTCAGAAAGCAGTACTTCTGGACACGGCGCGTATTGTTAGGAGGTTCCTCGCTCAAGAGCCCTGACCATCGGTATCTCGGACCCTGTTCCCGATGCCGGTGGGCTACTATTTTCTATATTTTTAAATGTTTTTTATATAATCTTTGTTACTAAAAATATTTAAAAATGTATATAATATGTAAAGAAAATAAATGAAGATAATAATAATAAATAACAGAAAAAAAAAACATTCACAAAAATACAGATTTGGCATGTTATAAAAAAAAAAATACAATTTAAATGAGCTTTGGTAGTAACACAATGCAATATAATCTAAGAACTGAAATCTGTACACAATATGGAAAACCCTGCCTCTCAAACTAGGAAATCTGTATCTTGAGAGACAGTGATTCAGCTTAAAAGTGGTGCTATAAGTATAATAGTAGACTGTGTCGATCTACCTGAGCGACTATGAATATAAAGCTAAAATAAGTAATAGTATATATTTTAAACATGATGTGTGCGTGTGGGTGTGTGTGTGTGTGTGTGTGTGTGCGTGTGGTGTGTGTTATTAGGGATATGTGGGTAGTTACGAGACGTACTTGAGTAAGGATTCTGTTCGTTGGTAGTCTTGTTCCAGTAGCCATTCCGTTAATTTTGATTTTATTTCATATTTATTTAGATCGACAATGTTTAAGTTTTTGTGAACCTGTTTGTAAATGTATGTACTTAAAGTGTAATATTGGTGTTGAGCGAAGGCGGTTTTGTGAGGGGTACTTAAGGGTAGTTTCTTCCTTTTTTTAGGGTCAGTTGGGGGAACGCTAGCGTGTTTTCTGACAGTAGACTGCAGTACAAAAAGCTGGCGCACTGAAAGTACTTTAGAATCAGCGTATAATTGCGTAGTGGGATAGCGATAAGGTTTACGCGACATCACCTTCAGTACGGCTCTCTGCGCTCTTTCAATCCTCAGAAGACTGGTTTTATTTGCACCGCCCCATACTGTAATGCAGTATCCAATGACAGATTGGCATAAAGCATAGTACACCATCCTCAAGGTATCAGGCGCAGCCGAGTCTCTAAGGGATTTGAAAATATGCAAAAGTTTTAAACATCTAGTGGTAATGGCGTCAACCTGTTTGTCCCATCGTAATCCTCCGTCTATTTGGACACCCAGATATTTCACACTATCAGTTCTAACAAGTGTTGGACATACGCACTGTGGGAATTGTTTAGAACAGGTGTGCGCTGTTATGGAGAAGGATTTATCGGGCATGTTTCGCCGGATAGCGAAGGGAATGTACGACGTTTTGTCGCAGTTAAGGGTGAGCAAGTTTAGGTTGTGCCATTTCATTATAGTTGACATTGCCGATTCAGCGTAGCGCCTAACGCTATCCCAAGTTGGCCGGTGAACTATGACTGCGGTGTCGTCTGCATACGCAATGATCTTGCAGTTGGGGATGGTCATTCTGCACAACTCATTGACGTATATTAGGAAGAGGGTGGGGCCTAAAATACTTCCCTGAGGTACACCGTAAGTGGTTGATACTTCTTCACTTAAGTATGTGCTCTCCAATTTTTACTCGTTGGGTCCGGTTGTTTAGGTAGTCTTTGAAAATGTCGAGGGTATTTCCTCGTACCCCCAAGAGTTCTAATTTAGAGATAAGTTTAGGAACAGAAACTGTGTCAAATGCTTTAGAAAGGTCTAGGAAGATCCCCAGAATTTTAGTTCTACTGTCTAAATTCCTAGCAACCAATTGTGACAGCTCAAGAACTGCATCTTCAGTAGAGATTCCTGTGCGAAAACCATACTGATTATCAGCTATGAGGTGATGTTTGTTGAGGAATCTATTTAAACCGTTATTTAGGATCCTTTCTAGTATCTTAGAGAGTGCTGATAAGACCGATATGGGTCTGTAATTGTTGATACAGTTCCTGTTCCCTCCTTTATGAATTGGATGGATGATAACTTTCTTTAGCGCATCAGGAAATATGCCTTTTTGAATGCAGGAGTTAAGTATATACGTCAAAGGTGGCGTCAAGGTCTGGCGGCAACTCTTTAGGACTAGGGAAGATATGCCATCCCAACCTATTGCGCAATCATTACGCAGTTGCAAAATAAGAGACTCCACTTCTGATTCATCAACCTCAAGTATCACAAAGGAGTTGGCGGGGCTGGACGAAGTGTTTTGACATGAGCTCTTAGGAGGGTTAGTAGGTTGGTGAGATTGGGGCAAGATTTTTTCTGCCAAGTTAGTGCCTATGTTACTGAAAAATCTACATACCTCGTTTACGGATGAAGTAGCGTTATAACAGATGTCTAACAGTTCCACTGGGCTAGTTTTTTTTTTGGTGGTACTGGTGATTTGTTTTATCGTTTTCCAGAGGGCTTTGGGATTGTTACGAGATTTTTCAAGTTCGCGTTTTTCATGAGCTATTTTTAGTTTCCGGAGCAAGTCGTTACAATAATTCCGGTACCGTGTATAGGTCATTTTCAGGATAAGATTATTGGGATCTTTTCTTGATCTGTTGTGCAACCGGTCACGGTTTTGTATACACTTTAATAGGCCGCTGGTTATCCAAGGTTTGATTATCCTTTCCTTCCTTGGGATTTTAATTTGTTTAGTGTGTTTGTCGATTACTGAAGAGATAATATTTATTAACATATTCAAGGATATATTGGGGTCAATAATTTTGTACAATGGGGTAAAATCCGAATTTTCTAAATCTAACTTAACTGCATCGTAGTCTATGCGGGTAGCTATGTGGAGTGGTTTATTATCAGGGTTTGTGTTAGCAATATTAAGTAGCACCGGTTTGTGGTCCGTGATGTGTGAGTCAAGTACAAGAGTAGTAACAGGAAGGGTAGTTTTAACAAGTGCATGGTCTAAACAGTAATTATCCAGCCGAGTGTTGAACCTGTGGGTTGGGAGAAGACCATGAGAGGCATTAAGAATGAGGTAGTTGAAACAGCGGTCATCAGTACTATTGGGTTTGAGGTCTATATTAATATCACCAATGAGGACTATATTTTTGTAGGAGGAGAGGCTTACGTAGACACTATTTAAACTATCCAAAAAACTTTCGGTACTTTCCTTGGAACTGTATGACGGGGATCGGTACACTGCTACAATAGCTATGTTTTGGTTAACAATATTACATACCAGACAATTTCCACCCACAAATTGAGGTTCCCACTCAGAGGTTCGGAGACCTAGTTTTGTAAAGATAACAATTCCATCATTTTGGTTACTATTTATTTCAGTAAAATAGGAATCATATCCAGCCCAAACAGGCATATTACTGACTTTACTAAGCCAACATTCAGTAAGAATTACCACATCTAAATCAAGTTTTATTGAGTGCATTAGTACCTGGAGTTGGTCAAAGTTTTTATTTAAGCTACGGATGTTTAAGTGTAGTATTTTTATGCTGGTATTGGTGGTGTTGACATATTCAATACAATTTTCGATTAATATTTTTCAAAAATAAATTCAATTTCGATCTGATCAATTATACGTTACATAATTAATAACATTTTGCATATGACTAATATATTAATTTAATAATACTTACCTACTTTGTGTAATTAAAAACTCATTAAATAAATTACTTATTTTTGTATTTACATCATAGCATAATCAGCCTATAATGTTCCCACTGCTGGGGCACACGGCCTCCTCTCTATGAGAGGGAATGGGCTATAATCCACCACGCAAATTTTTGTTTCTATGACATCTGGTTTCCTCACGATGTTTTCCTTCACCGTCTTTTAAAGCAGTGGCGATGAAATAAATTACACAAAACAATGCGCCTGCACACCATAATTATAGTAAAACTCGCAGTTACTTAAGTCCGACATCGTGACCTGTAGGTACGAGTACGACACACGTGTGGTGCGGGAGCTGCGCGGGAAAGATTTGACGCGATGTCACGACAGCGCATGCGATGAGGGACTGTCGGGCCCCGCCCCTGCCACCCGGGAAGGGATTGCACCCCCGCTGCACAACATCGCCGCATGCGCCGCATGACGCGCGTCCATTGATATTATTACGAATAGATAGTGCCCATATTTTGCTGATTTAGTGTCGCATAAAAAAATATAAAAGAGTTTTTAACTAATAATGGAATTGTGTTCTACTACTGATACTGAACCACCAAAACTTTTTAGCGCACTGCTTAAAAAAATATTCCAGTATACAAAATAATATAAATAAATAAACATTTAAAAATATAAAAATTAGTAGCCCACCGGTATCGGGAAGTGGGTCCAAGCTACTGGCGGTCAGGGCTCCAGAGAGAGGAATCTCCTAACAATACGCGCCGTATCCAGGAGTCAAGCCGCTTTTCAAGAAACTTGATTTGCTTATCTTTCTCGGCTTTCATGAGGTTCTCGTCATGCAAGATCGTTAATTCGTTATGTCAATAATCATTGCGCACCGCTCTGATCGATCTACATGACTATATCAGGCTTATTGGCTACAATAGTCCTGTGAGTGATGATGGATTGATCCAAGTACAGTGTGAAATTGCTATTTTCGAGAACTGGTTCGGGCACATACCTTTTGTACGGCACTTCCAATTCCACGAGGCAGCAAGTTGCTGATGGATAATCCTGGTTACAAGGTTGTGTCTATGCAAGTACTCTCCGTTAGCCAGATACAAAAAACTCGGATATAATGTGACGGATAAATTCGCCTGGACGGTGGTATCAGTGGTCTGCCCGACATTATGTCAACCAAATTCAAAAATATTTTGTTTAATTAAATTTATTGTGAAGAACGGCACTTCTTGACAATAAATTTAATTTAAAAAAAATATAAATAACAAAAGTATTAATTTTCTTCTTCTTCTTCTTCATCTTCCGAGCATGTTAAAATGTCTGTTTCATTATCATCATCTTCGTTGTCCTGAAACGTTGTTTGCAGGCTTTCTAGAATTTCCGAGTCAAATGCACTCTCTCCCTCAGAGTCGCTTTGTGATGAAACAGCATTGAGAAAGCCTGCCTCCTGTCCTATACACTGGCCATTAGCTAAAGTCCATTGCAACCCCGATTTTCTGCACCCACAGCTTACACCACATCCATTCTTACAATTACAAAATACTGTATACTAAGTAATTTCTCAGGAGCTGGTGGTAATGTTGTTAGTATTAGCTCCAGGAGTTTATTTTGCAGCACCCAAACCCAATCCTGGGATTCTAAATCATGCCCTAACCATTTTTGAACCTGGTAATAAACACGATTTACATGCTCTATCTAAAAAACCGTTGGGCGTATGAAAAATTGTTCAATACAAAACTTGTCGCAAAATTTATGTTCTACAATTTTATAATACATGTAAACATCATTGGAGCTATAGAAACCGAGTGTCGTAAATGAAAGATGAGTTGACCAAGACTGAATTTTACTCTTACCCACAACTACATAATTATTACGATATGACATCTTTCGTATACATTTCTTTTATTTTTTATGTTATTTTTTCGATAATCACAAAAACTGATTTTTGTGACCTTTGACCTTGAATAACTTACGACGCAGACACGAGATTTTATGAGACTTTTGAAACAACTTTTGGAACACCAAAATGAAGGTGTATACGAGTTTACAGCTTATTATCTCGCATTCCGAGGTGAAACCCCTAATTTGACTGGGCTAACAGGTTTTTGCCGGATCAAGGAAAGAGTCCAAAAGATCTTTGTTGTAAACCTTCGCTTTTGGATCATTATAATTAAGTGCTTCACATACACGACACAAATGATAAGATTTACTTCCAAAGTATCCGTGCTCATTGACTATTTCGAAATGATTTCTCCACATATGCATCCCTAGAAGAAGTTCAGTACTGTTTGCTAAAATGTTGATATCATTAGCCAGTAATTTTATATTTGTCTCCGAGTCAGCATACAAATAGGAATTCGGTGGTAGTAAGCTCTCGACGTCTTCAATTGTAGGACCAAAAATGATAGGTACAGCTCCTTTCGCGTAAGCGTGGTAGAACACCTTCTCGGTCAAGTATTGAAAACAACTGGTATTTTCTAACACTACATAAAATTGATACTCTGCTATTAGGTTGCAGTCCGCTCTAAAATGTCCAGGGCAACTGAAATGAAATATTATATACAGTAATTATTTTTATTTTTACTAATTTTATGTAGTTTTACTTGATTGTTCTGGTCAACCAATAATTTCTATGTGTGGTGTAAACTGTTAGTATAAGTTGGTTATAAATAAATAAATTAAAAAAAAAACATATTTTTTTAAAGAAGAACCATCATATCGCAGAAAATTCACAGTCAGAATCGTCTTTTGGCATACATTTCATATCGTATTTAAACGGCAGAAAATCCATGAATCAAAACATCAATCAATATAAAACAGTTGATTGTGAACATATGTGGTTTTTATTTTCCTGTAAAAAGCATACAAACAAGCATACACCAAGCATGCAAAAAGCATGGCAACATGTATACAAACATGCAGCATGTAAACATGTATGCAGCATGCAAACATGTAAAAAAGCATGCAGCATGCAAGCAAGCTCGCAGCATGCAAGTATGCAGCATGCAAGCAAGCACGCAGCATGCAAGTATGCAGCATGCAAGCAAGCATGCAGCATGGAAGCCAGCATGCAGCATGCAAACGAGCATGCAACATGCAGCTGGCATGGTTTCTGTCACGGCTCCGGCGGTCCCACGCGGGCTTATCGTCGCAGATGTGTTTTACGCTCACCACCTGCTCCTCAGGTCGCGGGCCGTCTCGCCCTTCTGCGCCTACGCGGGCTTTCATTACACACTAGGGATAGGGCAAACAAGACTACGTGGAGTCGGTTTTGCAGCGATTTGTTTTTGTCACTAACTTTTGTAGCACAACATATTGAATTTTTTAGACAATATTTTACGTTTAATTGCATGAAAATTCAAAATAAATACGTAAAACTAACTCAAATTCGTTTCCGTTAATCTTAGTAAATGTATGCCTTGATACTATTATGCTAATAGTCATTCATATGCCTCGTAACATTATTCGAATTTAATTTATGCCAAAACAAATTAGACTACAAGATAATTATGGCAACATAAACTGTATGCCAAAAAAAATATGGCAAAGTATTATTATGCCAAAAAAAAATAAAGCACGGCGGCCTGCTGTTAGTGTTTCATTATTACCTCTTTTTTTGTTCTGGTTTATCTGCACAACGTCCATAAACATCAACTGGAACATATTTCTTCAACTCTTTTAAGAATTTGTTTCTTTTTTGAGATTGACAATTCGACATTAGTAGTGCGGCGATTTTGCCATGCTTTTTAATACCCCAATTTGGTATTAATCTAGCAAGACTCTTTAAGGTCCTATATCCTTGATTATTAACAGGTTTTTTTAATGCAATCGTTCGGCCGTATGGGACCGGCACATCTGAATCGGTCCTGAAAAGTCAAACTAGCTATGTTTTAATGGGAAAAAATTAAAATTTGTATGACACACGCTGTCTGTCGCTGTGTATTTCTGCGATCAACTTTGCAAAACTTTTCTAAATAATGTTATAGCACGTCGATTGTAGTCTTTAACTGTGTGATGGTGTAATTAAAACAGGCATGATGTTATGTTATGCTAATTATAAACAAAGCTTGCCAAACAGTAATGATATTATGAATAAAACGAAAACGTTAAGGACTTGTTCTGATAAAAAGCACAAAGGTTTCAACAAATTGGAATATAAAAAGATTTACCTACCGGTAGGTCATAGACCAGTTGAAAACATTATAAAAACTCTTCAATTTCGGCTTTATTTCCGCCAAAGAAAATGCATTTTTTGGCGACTCTTCGTTTAAAAATATCCACCTTTGTTTGAGGTTTCTATTTGCGACTTTAGGCGCAAGGCCATGCTGCAAATGTACGATAACAGCGTCTGCTGTATATATGAGGCTGTCATTGCCATGAAAAATACAGTTGTTCACACTGCAATTTTCTAGTAAATTATCTTCTTCGCCTCTGTAACTAGAATAAAACCGTTATTAGGAATTATACAGGGTGACTGGATCTGGACCCGCCATAGCAGCATATAGAGGAGATAATTTACTCATTATTAGACCTTAATTCCCCTAACTAAAGTTTTATAGTTTGGGAGATATGTCAATTTTTATACTTTATTGAGATTTTTCCAAAATTTAATCTTCAAGCATTCATAATTTTATTTTGTATTATTTTTGTAGTATTTTTCTTATTTGTTGGTAGTCATAAACATTGGTGATTAAATACCTCGGAACTTCCTCAAACTAAGGTTAAAAATTAGATAGTACGCTTTTTAAAACAAAAATACTAAAAAAATATCTTCACGATCAAATTCAACCTGAAATAAAATAAATAACTGTTCAATAATTAATTTAAATCTAAGTTAGTTCTCTAGTTCGTCACCTTTCCAACGGTACTAAATTTGGTACGGTACAAAATAATAAACTGGTTGACCAGTAATTGGCGACTGTGTAAGGCCAAGACTGTGGAACCTTTATTTAGGATATGATGTACACAGAAGCTGTTGGTAGACCTTTATGAATAAATAAATAAATAAATTTGTGTTTAAAAAGTTGCCAACTTAAATAAAACAATGCAGTAAAGGTTTGTTGAAGCGAATAGTGCAAAGTATTTTTTACAACTTTATGACTAGGTAGGTAGAAATTAAGTGCTTAGTGTACTTAAATCATTTATTATTTCAAAAAATACTTTGAGTGTCCTGAAGATGTACTTCGGTGACTGCCACTGGAACTCCTCAACGATCAGAACTAGATGAGCCGAGTTTGTGCTCGTTTTGTTAGTTATGACGAGACCTTGCCTCCGGACTTGATAGCGTGACCTGAAAGTGTACTTCAATGACTGCTACTGCAACTCCTCGTCGAGCAGAACTAGGTGAGCCGAGTTTGGGCTCGTTTTCTTAGTAATGATGAGACCTTACCTCCGGACTTGATGGGGTGACCTGAAGGTGTACTCCGGTGACTGCCACTGGAACTCCACTACTTTTTATATGAAGTGCCAAACCTCACCTAGTTCGAGTTCCAGTAGCAGTAACTGAAGTATACCTTTAGGTCACGCCATCAAGTCCGGTGGTAAGGTATCATCATTACTAAGAAAACGAGCCCAAACTCGGCTCACTTAATCCTACTCACCGAGGAGTTCCAGTGGCAGTCACCGGAGTACACCTTCAGGTCACTCCATCAAGTCCGGAGGTAAGGTCTCATCATAACTAACAAAACGAGCCCAAACTCGGCTCACCTAGTCCTACTCGTCGAGGAGTTCCAGGTTCCAGTGGCAGTCACCGAAGTACACCTTCAGGTCACTCAAATATTTTTTTAAATAATAAATAATTTAAGTACACTAAGCACTTAATTTCTACCTTAGGTAGGTAGAAATTAAGTGCTTAGTGTAGTCATAAATTTGTAAAAAATACTTTGCACAATTCGCTTCAACAAACCTTTACTGAATTGTTTTATTCAAGTTGGCAACTTTTTAAACATAATAATAAAAATAAAAAAAATATATAACTTAAAATTGAGAACCGTTGGAAAGGTGACAAACTAGAAAACTAACTTAGATTAAAATTAATTATAGAAACACCGCAGTTTTTATTTTTATTTCAGGTTGAATTTGATCGTGAAGATATTTTTTTAGTATTTTTGTTTTAAAAAGCGTACTATCTTATTTTTTAATCCTAGTTTGAGGGAAGTTCCGAGGTATTTTAATCACCAATGTTTATGACTACCAACAAATAATAATAATATTACTAAAATAATGCAAAACAAAAAGTTATGAATGCTTGAAGGTAAAATTTTGGAAAAATCTCAATAAAGTATAAAAATTGACGTATCTCCCAAACTAGAAAACTTTAGTGAGGGGAAGTAAGGTCTAATAATGAGTAAATGACCTCCTCTATATGCGAATTTGCTAGGGCGGGTCCAGATCCAGTCAACCTGTATAGATATCTATCGGTAGGTACTAATATAATGATGCGGGATTGCCGATCGGTACTAGCAGAGCCGCTGGTGCAGGTATTTAACTTGTGTCTGGAAAAATCATATTTTCCAGAACGCTGGAAAGTGACCCGTGATATTCCCATACCAAAAGTAGGAGATCGAGTCATACAGACCAGTAGCGATTCTGTCCACACCAGCAAAGGTGTTTGAGTCTGCCATTCAGCGAGTTGTCCAGGAGCAGGTGGCGTCACAGTTATCAAACGCTCAACATGGTTTTCGTCCAGTACGTAACCAGCAACCTGTTGAATGCCATGACGTACTTAGTTCCTTATATGGACGAGGGGGTGCAGGTGGATTCCGCCTACTTTGATTTCAAGAAGGTGTTTGACCTTGTGGATAACGATGTCTTGTTATCAAAGTTGGCGAAAGTTGGCAGCACACCTAAATTGCTCAAATTCTTTGCGAGTTATATGAGGAACAGACAACAGTTTGTGGAGTACGGTGGGTGCCGGTCGGAGCCGTATTTCACTAGGTCGGGAGTGAGTCAAGGTACCAATATAGGGCCTTTACAATTTATAAAAATGATCAACAAATTGCCAGACTTGGTGGAAAATGCCAAGTGCCTACTATTTGCAGACGACCTGAAGTTGCTCCTGGCTGTCAAGGACGAGGATAATTGTCACCGTCTCCAGCAAGATATTGATCGAGTAGTTCAGTGGAGTCGAAGCAATAAACTGCAATTTAATGTTTCGAAATGTGCTGTTCTGTCTTTCAGTCGGGCAAGGCTACCACTCCACTACAGCTACAATATGGAAGATGCGCTTCTAAAAAGGGAGGATACGGTACGGGACCTTGGTGTGCGTATGGATACTCAATTGAGATTTCGGGAGCATATTATCAATGTCTGCAAAAAGTCTTACAAGCGCCTCGGTTTTGTGCTTCGCAGAGCGGCCGGTTTCACTAATATAAAAGCAATTTCGGCACTGTATGATGCTCTAATTAGGAGTCAGTTAGAAAGTAATGCGGCAATATTGGCTCCACATGAGACTAAATATAGTGTCATGTTGGAGCGTATTCAGAATAAATTCACGAGATATTTATACCTAAAACTATACGGAGTATATCCTTTCTACCCTTTGATGTATCCAACTTTGTATGTGTTAGGCATGGTAGGATACAACAAGTTGGAAACAAGGTGGGATCTAGCACTGGCATCTTATGTCCTTGCAGTGTTCCGTGGTTATAAAAATAATCCGAGTATACTTCAGTGGATCGGTTTGTGTGCGCCCGATGGGTACGTGCAGCGTCGCTGACGGCCCAGTTTGTTCGCGGTGCCACGCAGTCGAACAAATCTTTTAACCAACACCCCCCTCACGCGAGCATTACGCACACTTAATCTGTTAGCTGACAGAGTAGATTTATTCTCCTGTTCACTGAGCGAGTTCTCAAGAATAACATTACATGTCTTAAGTTTCTAATAATCTTATGTGTTTGTTTTTGTGGTTGTAAATTAGCTAAATTAATTGTTATATGTTTTTTTTTACTGCACTATCGAATTGGGGAACTGGAATGATAGCTGTATGTGTGTAAATAATAAGTAAAAAAATAATTAATAAACATTATAAAGAGATAGAGCGAGAAAGTTCACGCGTTGCGTGCTTTTCTATCACGTAATTTTACTAATATTCACAATTGTGGTCTAGATTGAGCTATTCCTGATTAATTATGCCTTGAAGATTTTAAATAGTAAGTTATGATCTTATTTGTTAGTACTTCGAGGTAAGATTATTTTTAAATGTTTCATGCTTGCTAATTTTAGGGAGAATATCGTAAATAAATGATTTGAAGTTTTGACTATGTTGTTATAAGAATAATCAAAAAACTTGTTATATTAAAATAAACTTGTTACTTTAGGTATAAAATAGAATTATTGACTTGACCATAAGCGACAGTGGCGCCATCTGCTGAGCTCAAAAACGTTAGCTCTCAGTGCTCATTTCCGGAGACGCGGTGCGTCGGGCGGCGCGTTTCGCGGTATGTTGAGTGTTTTTTCCGTTTACGGAGATGCGGCGCGTGCAGCGGCCCGCGTTACCGCACGCCCAAACACAAACATATGGCAATGTACGATGTTGTTTACGGAGACGCAGCGCGTGGTGCGGTGCGTTGGCCGCCGCGTTGCAGGAGGGGGTATGGAATTCGTGCTGCGCAACTTGCACGAAAGGCTTGTAGATTTGTTTTAAAAATCGATCTTTAGTTCGATTCAAATCGAACATACAATCATACTATCACGTTCTATTTTGGCGTAGCGGCGGGCACTGCCATATTTCGTATTTCCGCGTGTGCCGCCGCGTGCACCGCCGTGTAGAACGCCTCGTCTGACGCGGTGGTATGTCATCTACCATAAATGTGTTAGCGCGTGTGCCGCCGCGTGCACCGCCGCGGGCACCACTGCGTTGAACGCAGCTTGCAATGCGCGTAAAATCGCTTCCCCGTAAACGCTCTCATATATCTCCATTATGTTTGAATTTAAAGCGGGCCGCGCCGCTCAACGCGCTGTGCAACGCGCCGCGTGTCCATAGATGAGCCCTCATTGTTTCCGACCATAACGAGATCGAAACCGAAAGCAAAATTGGTTCGTGTCGATAAAGTAAGTAACTGTCCTGAAATTTTGAAGAAAACGAATCACGGTTTTTTCGTATTGTGGCTTTTGATCAAAATCCTAGTTTCATAAAATGCTACGTATTGCGTGTCCTTACAACCTTGTGTTTCTTTTAATGTCAAATTTTGAAATTTGAGTTCGATGTGAAAAAAATTAGTCATTTTTTTATTTCAATTTGTCAGTTTTGGAATTTATCTTTGGAGACATGCTCAAATCTTGTGGTGTATAGAACCATTTTAAAAATCAACCAGTGGTTCTGCAGTTATAAAAGACGTTTATTATCTCGAGGTGTTTAAACATGGAATATTTCTTGTTGTCGCTTCTATGGCATACATAGCCTCTATTCCAGTTTCCTGCTTAAGCCTTTATTTTAGAGTGTTACACTTCGTTATTCTTATTCTTTATTGCACACAAAATTTAAAAGTAGGACACACACAATTACAATACAGGGTGTAACAAGACCCTTCACGAAGCCGTCAACTAAGCATTATGTACATCAAACTAAGTAACTTTATGCAAAAATTATTGCTGTGAAAGTAATTTTTATTTGGGGTGAAAATCACGTTTTACGGTAAGACTCAATATAACGGACTCAAAACATTGTGCTGATGGATGAATTGAATAGTACGGGGGTCGTGGAGGTGTTTAAAGTAAAAATCTTACATTAAAAACACGTATTTAAAAAAACTTGTGAAAAAGTTGGAATTTTGACCCCCAATATCTCCGTAACTAGAAGGTTCCCAGGTATGGTCTAGCTAGAACAAAAAAATAATCACAATGACGGGGAAAACAAGTGCCTTTCGGCTTCGTTAAGAGTCTTGTTACACCCTTTATATAGCTTATGTATGTACAACAGCAAGCTTAACCCGGAATTGGGTTGAATTGAATCGTTATTTGGTACGTATGGACTAATTATGAATTTTAAAATACTTCTCGCATTTCTCCTTAACTTATGAGTGATCTTTGTCTCTAGTCTGAAACCCGTTTTTCTATTTGTCATAGATTTAAGAAAACCAGTTGACAGGGCCGCTTTTAAGGATTCCATAGCCGAATGGCAAAAAACGGAACCCTTGAAGATTCGCCAAGTCTGTTGGACTGTCTGTCTGTCTATCTGTCCGTGTATGTCACAGCCAGTTTATTCCGAAACTATTAGGCCTACACAGTTGAAACTTAGAAGGTAGATGTATTCTGTAAACCGCTTTACGATTTTTATACCAAAATAGAAAAACAAAAGATTAAAGGGGGGGCTTCCCATACATGGAACTGAACTGAAATATTTTTTTCATCAAACCTATACGTGCGGTGTCTAGAGATAGGTCTTTAAAAATGTCATTGAGGTTCCTAAAACCATTTTTTCTTAAAGTCAATCGTTTGAAAGATAGACTCGCCCAAAGTGGTAAAATGTATGCCCTCCCCCACCTCTAATTTCTAAAGTAAGAGGAGGAAAATTCTGAAAAAATGTAGGATTGTAGAGCGTAAATAAAAATTTCAACCAAAAAATGAGTTTTGCTGTTGAATGTAAAACAATAAATACAACATATGAAAGAGCCTTCAAAATATTTTTATTATATTGTTTGGTGCTACAGAACCCTGTGTGCGTGTGAGTACGAGTCTCTCTTGGCCGGTTTTTTCCTTTTTGGACCTTACCCACCGTCAGTTCGTCTGAGGATTTTATCCAAATATCCAGGAGCGTGCAGTTCGTTGGCCACTTACCGGAGCGACACCAGAAGTATTTGTTATACCAATAAGACATCTGTACACTGTAAAATGTAGTCGCAAATGATCGACTAAACTTTTTGTGTTTTATTAATTTATATTCAATTCAATTCTTAAACGTACGTACGTAATCTTATACGTTTAAATAATCCAGGTTAATCCGGTTTTGTTCGATTCATTAAAATTAGGATTCTTTGTCTAACAGCTATTGCAATCGCTACTTGGCCATTTAGAATTTCTAGATACTATCACAACGAAATTTACTTTTTTTTCGGATTTGAAATCATCAAATGACCCCTCCCACTCTGGGCGGAGCGGAAGGGAGTGTCAGACTTGTACTGACTAAAACCCATCCATATTCCTTCTTTTGCCCTTTGTTTCCAGGGCCACGGTATCTCTTTCAAACAGTCCCGCAGCCCTGGCAGTATATAGTATATACTGCCTTTAGAACACTTCGATAGGTCCACAAAAACAAGGTAATAGTAGACTGCTTGCCACGGGAGCAGACAACTATTTTAAAGGCCAGTGTTTCTTTGAATCCAGAGCAGAGCGAATTATTCTAAAGTAGAGTGCTGAGCGCAGCGAAAGATTCAACTTTATAATAATTCGAGTCAGTCGAGTACGTCAGTTGAGCTTAAAATAGTGTTGCTCCCTAGGGGAACACTCTACTTTTTATATCACTATCTCTATGAGAAAATAATGCTAGGACTAGGGCTTGAAGAACTATTTTAGTCCCTGTTTACGGAGAATAAACTAGCTCTTTTTGAATAAATGTGTTAAAAGGTATAACATTTTAAAAACAAAGAAGCAATATTCCTCCACATAGTTATCATCCGGAACGCTGCGCGCTGCCAGTAACTAATGGTAGTGCCCAGTAGTTATTTTTGAAAACAGATTTATAAAATTATTCATGAAAATAATTAAGATTCATTTTTGTTACACTTTAATTTAATTCTATATTAGATATAAAAGAAAGTTGAGTTAGTTACACTATTTATAACTCAAGAACGGCTGAACCGATTTGGCTGATAATTGGTGGGGAGGTAGCTTAGAACCAGGATACGGACATAGCATACTTTTTTTTTTTAGATCTAAGTCCTCGTGGACGAAGTCGCGGGCACAGCTAGTAATAAATAATAATAATAGATTGTTTTATTTGGAACAACATAAGAATCATTTTTGTTAGTGACCTTAGATACTACAACTTATACAAAATACAAAAAAATCTTTATTTTTTATTTTTTAAACAAAAAGTTTTACATTACACTAGGATTAGTCACAAACAGAATATTAAACAAATAGTGTTACCCAAATGCAAGGCCAAGACGAGACCTTAGCCAGTCTTGGTCTTGGTCTTGCGTCAATACGCCTGGTCTTGGTCTTGGTTTTGGTATTGCGCTCTCAGTCTTGGTCTTGGTCTTGCAGCAAGAGTCTCGTAAGTCTTGCGAGACTCTACTACTTAGACTAGACAACTTTCAAATACATATTAGTCTATTGCTATACACGATTACTTTTACATCGTTCTGGAGCCGAAACACCGTAACTCCAGTCGAGTAATAGTTATTATTGGCATTTTTATTATTTGTTTAGGACATCAATTATAGAATTTAGAAATTTATCACTTTTTTTCTGTCATTCGAGTTAAATCTTAGTAGTGCTTCCACTATTTCATTCATATACGCAATATCGTACGCGATCGCTGGTCGACGAGATTGCGCGGAACAGCTGTGCGTTTGCGATTCAGTTGCGTGGGTTCGATGGACGTCGGACGAATTTAATAACCGGATGCAAAGTTATTTCATTTCAGGTACGATTTAGATTTTGTATAACTTCATTTACCTACATCATCTTTTTTTTTTTTTTTTACCGATGGGAAATCATCAAATAACCCCTCCCGCTCTAGGCTGAGCAGGAGGGAGTGTCAGACTTTTACTGACTAAAACCCATCCATGTTCCTTCCTTAGCCCTTTGTGTTCCAGGGCCGCGGTATCTCTTTCGAACAGTCCCGCAACCCTGGCAGGCGTCGGCCCTTACGGACCCCTTCCTGTTTGCTGACTCTCTTTGAGGCGCGCGTGGAAAACGAACGCGCCGTCGACACGGCCTGTCGTCATAAGACGGACGGACGGCGAGCTAGCCCATAGCTCACCGTCGACAGGCCCGCGTCTACGGTGGCCGGGGGCCACCACGTGGCCCCCGACGCCCGGTGCGTCTCCCGCGGCGGCTGGGACGTGAGGTTCTCTCCCTCTCACGTCCCGCCACCTCCTTCGCTAGCATGACTGCTTCGCAGAAGGAGGTGACGGCGTCCCATTCCGTCTCGCTCCGGACCATGGATTGAACCAGGGCCGGACGTGAGAGGTCGCCGCCGCCAATCGCCGCTACGAGGACACGGCGTTGCTCCGCCCAAGCGGAGCAGACCTGCACAGTGTGCTCCACCGTGTCCTCCGGTCGATCCTCGCAGTGGTGACACCCGGGCGTTTCCTCCCGCCCGATTAGGTGCAGGAACCTCCCGAAACAACCACGTCCGGTGAGGACCTGCGTCAAGCGGAAGGTGAGGGCGCCGTGGCGCCTCTCCAGCCACTCCTCAAAGAGGGGACTTACCGCCATTATAGTGGCGTGCCCTGCACAGGGTTGCGACAGTCGCTCTCTCCATATCGCCATGAGATCACGCCGGAAGTCTGTCCGCTGAGCGACAATTTGCCGCGGCAGCGGAGTTTCCCCCTGGCGTAGTGCCTCCACGCGCCACTCGTGCAGGCGCGCGAGGACTATCGCCTCCAGATCCCATGGCGGCAATCCGGCAAGGAGGCTCGCCGCCTCGCCGGAGATCGTGCGGTACCCCCGGATTAGCCTTACGGCTACCACCCTTTGGGGCGCGTTCAGATAATGGGCGGCTCGCCGCCTCAAAGAACGCGCCCACACCGGGGCCCCGTAAAGGGCCATTGACCGCACGACCCCCGCGTAGAGCCTCCGGCAGGAGGCGTTTGGACCCCCCAGGTTGGGCAAGAGCCGCCTGAAGGCAGCCCCGGCCCGTTCCAGTTTGGGGGCCAAACGTCGGAAATGCTCCACGAAGTTCCACTGGCTGTCGAGGACGAGACCTAAGTACTTCAACGTCGGCTCGACGCCGATGGGAACCCCTCCTACCGTCAGCATGGATCCCGACGGTGGCGCATTCCGAGGCCCATGAAAGCACATGGCCTCGGACTTGTGCAACGCCACCTCGAGACCCAATTGCCGGATCCTCTCCGCGACTATCGCAACCCCGCGAGTCATCAGCTCGGCCGCCGCCTCGTGCGACCTCCCTTGCGCCAGCACCAGCGTGTCGTCAGCGTAGCAAACTACGCTGACGCCGTCAGGGAGGTCGGCTCGCAGCACCCAGTCGTAACCAATGTTCCACAAGGGCGGCCCCAGAACCGATCCCTGTGGAACACCGCACGACATCTCTCGCCGGTTCCACTCTCCGCTGCAACCAGGGTAGACACGACGAAGGTAGGTCGGCACCCGTTGATACCGGAGTGCCTCCCTAATGCAGCTCCAGGGCATGGAGTTGAAGGCGTTGGCGATGTCGAGAGACACCGCCAAGACCACCCCACCCCGGGACACCGCATCCCCCGTCGTGAGGGCTCTCACGCGCATGATGGCGTCCACCGTCGAGCGCCCCCTGCGGAAACCAAACTGGTGTTCCGCAAGATCCGTTCCCAATCCCCGCCAGGTGCCCGGCGAGGCGGTTGCCAATAACTCTTTCGAAGAGTTTGCCCACCTCGTCGAGCAACACAATGGGCCGGTATGCGGACGGAGAGTCCGCAGGGCGCCCCGGCTTCCGGATGAGGACCAGCTTCCCCGTCTTCCAACGAAGCGGGAACTGGCCTCTCTCCAAGCATGCGCTTAGGAGCCCCTCCAGTCGGGGCCCGAGAGCCTGCAAGGCCAGGACCCAGGCTTTGCCAGGTAAGCCGTCGGGTCCTGGGGCGGCAGTTTTGGCCTTAAGCCTGCCTACCGCTACTCTCAGGTCTACCCCAGTCACCTCTGGAATGTCGTCATCGTCCTCAGTGTGGTCCGCTTCCGGCACCGCAAGTGGCGGAGCCATGGGCGGGGGAGGATGTTCCCCTCGCGAAGGGAACAGAGCGCTCACCACGTCCTCCTCGTATCCCGCACCATCTTATAAGGGTGCCCCCACGGATCTCTGTCGAGAGTCTCCAGCATCTCCTCGCGGGCGAGATCCTTGGCCCGCAGGACAGCCTCTTGGAGGGCGGTCTTCGCCGCTCTGTATCCCTCATACAGCTCCGCCTCAATGGCTGCCGCATTCGGAGGGCGAATGCGGAGCCTGCGATGCCTGGCGTACAGGTGTCGCGCGGCGACGCACGCCTCGCGCAGAGACGTCAGCTCTCGCGACCACCAGTACACCTGATGCCGGGCGCTTTCTGACCGAACCCGGGGCATTGCCACGTCACATATATCGGACATGGCCTCCTGGAACCAACCCGCCTCATTGTTCACGTCGGCAGGCCTGACCGGTGATGTCACCCAGGTCTGCACGATCGAGGCTTCCAGGAGGAGCTCCCGGTCCAGCTGCTACAGCGCCCATCGCGGACCACTCGGGGTCTGTAGGACCGGCGCGCTTGGGGTCTGGGCGGAGACGTCGAACCGGATATACCGGTGGTCGGAATAGGTCTCCACCCCCTCCATGACGCGCCAGTCAACGACACGCGGTGACAGAGCGGGGCTAGCGAACGTGATGTCCACCACCGAC
Organism: Eugnorisma glareosa; assembly: GCA_947578425.1. Lineage (NCBI taxonomy): Eukaryota > Metazoa > Arthropoda > Insecta > Lepidoptera > Noctuidae > Eugnorisma > Eugnorisma glareosa. The sequence continues at coordinate 10,821,173 of OX387963.1, forward strand.
TCGCCCCGCATCCGCACACACGTTGGGACAGAACCCCTATTAAGGACGACCAAGCCTGCCTCCAGAGCCCAGTCTTCCACCATCCTGCCCCGCACGTCTGTGCAACGAGAACTCCAAGCCAAGTTCTTGGCATTGAAGTCCCCGAGCACAAGCACGGGGAGGGAATGGCTTCCGATGACGACACTCAACTCCCTGAGGGAGTTGTGGAACTCGGCGAGAGTATGGCTCGGGGAGAAGTAGACACCCGCTACAACGATCTCCCCGAACCGTGCTGCTACGCACCCCTGACCCTTCCTGACACTTTCATGGGTCGGGGTACCGGCACCTACATCATCTCTCGTTCATATCAGAAGCACGGCACGGTGTTTACTACTATCACATCTTGACACGAGAGAAGTTAATTGGCATTTAATTCACCACTCTCGCATCACGAACTCACTAGTACTTGTACCGTACCTATTCTACTAGACACCGACACGACGAGTACTCTTGGGAACCAATCAAGCTAGGTAGGTACCTAATAAGCATACCTACCTACCATAATAAATAAATAATACCAGCCTATTACTGTCCCATTGCTGGGCAAAGGCCTCTTCTCAACAGAGAAGGCATGAGCATTGATCACCACGCTTGCTCAAGACGGGTTAGCGATTTCAGACTTTTATAAGTCCAGGTTTCCTCACGATGTTTTTCTTCACCGATGTCTGTGATGTCCAAGATAAACTTAGAAAGTACATAATTATGAATTAAAAAAGTCACGTAGGTACTTGCCCGAATTTGAACCCACAACCTACCATTTGATCCATAAAATAATATTGCCTAAAACATTTTTTTGCGGCAATGGTGGCGGCTTCTACAAAGGCAGGCAATTCGCACAGAAAAATTAATCGTTTCGTCTGTCGAATAGAGTTCATTATTAGTTGAAGGTATTGAAGGTATTAAGTTGGAATTAAGACCTTATTTTTATGAAGTTAACCGTGTAATTCGGTTGTGAATCTTTGTAAAGTCAGGTCTGACGCGAGACAATAGATTTCTTGGAATAATTTTAGTAAACTGCGTACTTACCTAGTTTGGTAAAAAATTTAATTTTCACCGTTAACAGCTATGAAATAAAATCTGAATTCGCTTTTCGTATTTTTATTTGTGTACCAATTTATCTATCGCGTATGTATTTTTATTTTATTAATGTTTATCTATCTAACGCGGCGGCATCGTTTGTTTTCGAGACGGTGAAGATACCTACACTAGTGTAAGTATTAAATTCATTCAAGGCACAGACAGATACTTATTATTTTGCTTGCTTATTATTTTGCTTTGTATTGAAGGTTTGCTAATCATGAGTTTGATATAGGGCGGTCGTGAGTACCACGTTGTTGCTGTAAATACCTACCCGCAAAAATAATGTATCCGCATTCTCCATTGTTTGTTTTAAAATTGCGTTTACGTTTAGGTACTTAACAGTTAAATAACTTTAATTTTTCCTTCATACTTTCTACGGGCTTAAGACCGTCGCGTCAGTAATACATTTTACTACCTATCTAAGTGGGTACTTACTTTGTAAGAACTCTTTTATTCTCAAGAAACAGTATTACACGCGCAGGCGTATTTAAAAAATTGGAGCTATCTACAAACATAATCAACGTAAAACAGGATGAATAGGAACGCAGGGGTGAATTAGAGACAAAACTCTGATAGAGATTTTAACATTGAATTAATGTTATGTTGCCAACAAGGTTTCTAAATAATTAAGTATTACTAAGTAAATAAAATAGAGCACTTTTTGGAATCAATTCAACGTTAAAATCCGTTTCAGTATTGTCTCGATTCACCACTGCGTTCCTATTCACCCCGTTTTACCGGTAACTAAGGCTAAGGACTTTAGATTATTTACACTTCCCTGTATCGAAGCAACTGCTCAAATGGAGTCCGCTTCGCTCGAAACATAAACTCTACACTTCCCTGTATCGAAGCAACTGCTCAAAATGGAGTCCACTTCGCTCGATACATAAACGGGCACGTTTTATTACACTGTCTTTTAATTTAGCTAATGTGTCTCTATCACTTTTCACAATATTGAACGCGTCCACTATCGCACTTCTTAACTCATCTCGAGTAGTACGCTCCTCAAAATAAACTAGTCTTTTAATTTCAGTGGCAGTGAATAGCATGCGCTCGACGAAAATGGTATGGATGTAATTCATTCGTATTTAATCATTTAAAACGTTATATTGGCTAACATTGAATCGCCTGGCCGCCATTGTGGTACTACGCCGTGGGTCGCGTTCGAAGTACTCCAGTATGTCTTCCTCTAATTCCGCCGAGTATGGTAGTCTACCGCGGCCCTGCGCATGTGTGGGTGCTCGAAACTGTCCATGATCGAGGAGGCGCTGGGTTACAGCTAGGATGGTGGAGGTGAAGGGAACTTGAGGGTCTGTGATTCCACGTGCGCGCAGTGAGTTCAGGTGTTCCGGTTGAGCATACAACCGTCTAGCCTCTTCCAGGTTATGGTGCGCCATCCCATAAAGATCCACCATTGCCCAATACTCCACGTTGGAGTACACGTATTGCCGACTCATTTTTAGCACGTGATTAGGTTGCGCGTGAGTGACCTAATACAGCGAAACGCGCGACGATACTAGCTATGAAGGAAGGGCGGGGGCGGTCGGCGCGGCGCGGCGGCTAGTCTGTGTAAGCGTGGGGACGGGGCGTGGCTTACGGATCATGATGTCTGATCGATGAATGAATTTTTCATTGGGTACCGTTCGCATGTGCTGCCGATAGTGGATACGTTTTACACACACATATACGTTTACTGCAAGGAAGCGTTACTTCGAGTTCTCATTATTTCACAAAAAAAACACTAAATTTAATTTTGCGGGATTTTTTTTATTGTTACTTTTTGAAAAAAATAGTGCCAATCGTTTCGAGTTCGATGATCGAGTTTATGGCTTTCGGTTCCAGAACGACCTAAAAGTAACCGTGTATATAAAACACGTTACGATCTTAGACAACGTAACAGAGTAGGTACATGTTGAGCTTAAAATTGACATAGGCATAGTGAACCACCAAATTAATTACCAAAATAGGTAACAATTTTGTGTGCTTCTGTCTATACTCTGTGGCGAATGCGGCGCTCAAACAGTGTCAAATGCTGTGATACACTTGTTGCACAGTCTTTGATACACCCTTTGACGGTAAATTATCAAATAAGTAGATACGTAATACACCGACCGACCAACGGTTTATTCGCAGAACGTCAAATTTTCCCAATCAACTATGAACCATAATACTTTAGCGATAAAGTTGAAAATCTGTTAAAGAAATTTGGCAGATTGTAGTAGTTTGATGTGCTGGCGTCTGTACCATAACATCGGCTGGCTTAAAAACTGCTACGAGTACTAAACCTTTTTTTTATATATTCATATTATCAATAAACATATTAACATTACAATTAACAAAATATACGTTCCAGAAAACCACAAAGGTTTGTTAGCAACGTTGAATTCAGCTGGTAGGTAATAAAAACAGAAGACAATGTTTTTTGCTGAGCAGAAGAATAATATAAACTTGGAAACGTAAGTACCTGCATAATTATTACCAACCTACTAACGTTAGATCTGCACATTAGACTTATACAAGCATAATATAATACTATAGTAGTTACACCTACAAGGTATGAAATGAACTTTGCTAGAAAGTTATGCTAGGTACATTTTTATCACATGGGAACATATTTGTAAGTAACACGCTACCTACTTAATAAATAATCGAAATATATAATAATCAATACAATACCTTTTAATGTTATGACGATACGGTTTTGATACTGGGGAACGTCTATCAAAATCGGTATTGAAACCAAATACCTACTATAACGCCCAAAACTCAGTTTGACTTAACGGCGAGACGCAAGAGTCTTGCAGGCTTAGTCTTGTTCTTGCTCAAGTCTTGCAGGGTTCAGTCTTGGTCTTGGTCTTGCTACAATAAGTTGGTCTTGGTCTTGGTCTTGCAAAAATGCAAGAACAAGACCGATTTTGGGCAACACTAAAACAAACTTAGTGAGTCATGTACATAAGAGGCCTTTCATGCGAACATTGATTCCGCATGAGATGCCTCAGCACAGGAGCTCTCGGGTCCCAGCCATGACTTTCAGGATGCTATTGCTACTCCCCCGAATCCTCCTCACAAGCGATGCCACCTTTTTCCTGAGGATAGCATGGAAACCATATGTATGCGATTGAGCAAACATCCCCGAGGCACTACAGAAACGAGGGAGTCTCAACATCATCCTGAAAACATTGTTATATTGGACGCGCAAGGCATTTAGCGTCCCCCGTGAACAGCTGAACCACAGACTTCCCGTGTACAGGCCTTCACAGTACGCTTTAAACAAGGTTATTTTGACCTGATCAGTACAACTACGCACCAACATGTTACCGCGGACCGCCAACGCCCTGCGCTCCCTCTTTACGTCATCGACGTCTTTAAGGTCGTCGACAAGTATATGGCCCAGATATTTAAACTTGGTCACCTGCTTTATATTAGCGCCGTTCAAAGTAATTGGAGGAATGGTGTCTGGGCCCTTGCCGGCGGCCCTGAAGACCATGAACTCGGTTTTATTTACGTTATAGATAAGACCATGTGATGCGGCATATTTTTCACAAACCTTCAGCATTTCTCTGATTGACCTCGAAGTCGGGCCCAGCAACACCATATCGCCCACGTAGCTGATGTTGTTCACACAAACACGCATGCCGCTGAGCTCAACTATGAGGTCATTTACAAACACGAAGAAAGCGCTATGCTTCCACATTTATTGTGCGATCTGCCAGTCTAAGGATTTTGCTGCCGTCTTCTCTGTTTCCCGATCATTATACTCTAGATCTCTTCAAAGTTGGAGTAAATCAGTTTCTTGTAGGCAAGCGTGCCCCAAACTAAGTGTGCTTCACATCAGGCGAGTTGCGGTCAAACGCAAGCCTATTTAGCATAAAAAACACCATTTGATCAGAATAGCTACAGCACTGATTACAACATTTTATGTCACTTCGTTTAGATAGTGAACTATCATTACAGGTGTATCCCTAATGCGATAGCGCGGTCTTTAAATTAAGCACTAACGCTGTAACATAATAACATTGTAAAACAAAAATTAATCATTTTAAAAGAGTAACCATGGAGTTTCTTGCCTGTTCTTCTCCATAGGAAACAACCAACCTGAACCGTGCACTTTTGACGTGTTTAAAATTACTTCCTTAATGGGAGGTAAGTCAAAATAATTAATGATAACAAAATCGGGGGATACAATCTGGTGTTGTAGCTTCATATTTATCATCTCCATCTTAAATTCAATTACACCATTGGATAGCTAAAGGATCAAAGAATGCATTACACTAAGTGAGGACTGACGCATTGCGCCGGGTGGAAGGGGAAGCGCCGCCATTTTGAGGTCATTTTTCTGCGTATCCAGATTTCCACTTAGTATAACTTTTCTCGGAAAAGCTACAGCGCTAAAGCGTTTATTTAAGTTTTTATCGTAAGCTCTCGTCAAAATCTATCGATTGTATACAAAACATTAGTATAAAACAGTGACAGTGAATATAATGTATTAAAATAAAATAAAAAATAATATCAAAAATGGGTTCCCTCTATCTGGCAGAATCTTGATGCTCCGAAATTAATTTGGCATAACACACTTGGCATAATCTTCTTTAAACGAATATTATTAAGGCATAAAAATGGCCGGATGTTTAAATGTCCGAATTTACAATGGCATACTTTTTAGATGGCAGAATTTTATTTTTCATAATTACCTTTGGCAAAGCTAAAATTTTGCATAATTTCGCTTGGCATAACGTTTATTTAGAGCGACGATTATTTGGTAGAATTTCATTTGGCATACTATGAAGATGACAGAATTTCATTTGTTATAATTTTATGAGGCATATTGTCATTTAATTTTATATAAATAAACATTTTTGACCTAAAATAAAAATATCATGTTTAAAAGTCAATAATAATACACACATCAAAAGTGTCTAGGGATCAACATATATTTTTGCAATAACTTTTCTCCTGATTGATATTAATTAAAATTTTCTTTAAGGATTCATCAAATAAAGTGTTTTCGTTTGTCACAGTAACGATAAACCAAGTCACCTTTGCATTAATAAAGAAATTTGCCATTTTCCTAATAAAGGGATTTTTGACATTTGAACCACTAACACAAAAGTTCGAAAAAAAGACTGAAATAACAGTTTTCTTTAAAATTTTATTGGGTAACTTAAACAATTAATAATCCGTGTTTCTACCGCGAACACTAACAACACAAGAACATCGGTTTGGCATACTCAAAATGAGTTCATCCAAATCACGCTGTGGAATGGCCGCCCATGTTCGTTGCAACAACAAAAAAAGGTCTTCTTGCGACTGGATACCCTCCATATTCGGCAGAGCTCTTCTCTGTAGCATATCCCATGCATGCTCAATCGGATTCAAGTCTGGCGACTGAGCAGGCCAGGGCAGGACATTGATGTTAGCTGCGGCGAGAGTCTGTCTTACAACTCTTGCGGTGTGCGGTCGTGCATTATCATGCATTAACTGAAATAAGGGACCGATTTGCACTTGTAGAGGAACGATGACGTCTGATACAATCGTCTCAGCATAAATTTGAGCGTTGAGGTTGCCTCTGATCCAAATCAACTCAGTTCTTCCGCCGATCCAAATACCCGCCCATACCATGATGGTTCCACCACTATAAGGATGGACTTCCTGGCAGGATTTTAATCGCTGTTGGCGTCCAGGGGTTCTCCAGTGTCGTATACGTCTTGTATCCGGTCTCATACCAAAACGAGACTCATCAGAAAAGCACACGAAACGCCATTGTTCTTCTGCCCAATTTCTGTGTTCAAGAGCCCATTGATATCGTATCCTACGATTGTGCATTGCTATAGGTGGTACCCGTAGCGGTCTTCGGGAATGAAGGTTCACTTCATGCAAGCGGTTTCTGACTGTTTGGTCGCTAATTAAGTTCCCTGAAGAGTGATGAAGCCTCACGGCTAACATCATGGCGGTTATTGTTGGAGCTCTTCGAGTTAAGATTTGAATGTATCGGTCTTGTCTCCGTGTGGTGCAGCGATACCGTCCTCCATGGCGCTCAGCCACGGTACCAGTGCTTCGGTAACGTGTCCAAAGTCGACTGATAACACTCTGACTTGTATTCAGAGCTAAAGCCACAGTACGTTGCCGGGAACCAGCTTCTATCATTCCCACGGCTCTGAGCATTTCTTCCCTGCTTAAATGACGTCGCCGCTCCATAATAACGTTGGTTTTAATCAGTAGTAGGGAAACAGTAGCACTAATAATGTCTTCAATGCGTTGTATGTTTTTATAGGGAAAATATTGACAGCTGATTTTCATCTTTTACTCGAATTTGATTCACAGTTCCTGATTCAAATTATGAAATGCACCAAAAAGGATCCATATAAATTTATAAAATCATAAATTTATTACAAAGCCACATCTCAATCTCAAGAAATCCACATAAAAATGCTTGATCCCTAGACACTTTTGATGTGTGTATGTTGTGCTACAAAAGTTAGTGACAGAAACGAATTGCCGCAAAACCGACTCCACGTAGTCTAGTCTTCCCCTTCCCCTAAAGTGTAATTTTAGCCCGCGTAGGCGCGGAGAGGCGAGGCGGGTCGGGAGCTGAGGAGCCGGTGGTTTTAACACTCACCGACGCGGCTGAGTCTGAGGCTGGCCAGCAAGCCGAAGCTACGTTGGTGAGCGTTAAACACATCTGCGACGATAAGCTCGCGTGTGACCGCGGGAGCCCTGCAGCGCCGGAGCCGTAACAAAAACTATGCCTGCTGCATGTTACATGCTCGCTTGCATGCTTGCTTGCATGCATTCTTGCACGCATGGTGTATGCTTGTTTGCATGCATGGTGTATGTTTCTTTGCGTGCATGGTGTATGCTTGTTTGCATGCATGGTGTATGCTTGTTTGCATGCATGGTGTATGCTTGTTTGCATGCATGGTGTATACTTGTTTGCAAGTTTCTCATAAGTAAGAAATACAAAATTTTTCCAACTATGAATTTTTTGTAATGTGATAGATGAATCTTTCAATTATTATGGATATCAAATGTATGCCAAAAGATGATTCTAACAGTAAACTTTCTGAGATGTGATGGTTCTGCCTTTTAAATGAATATCGATATGAAATGTATGCCAGAAGACGATTCTGACTGTGAACTTTCCGCGATGTGATGGTTCTACTTTTTAGTTCTTATGGATACGAAATTGATGCCTAAAGATGATTCTGACTTACAAAATTATTAGTTTTGAATGTATGATATAAATGAGTGTCTCAACTGTCAAACGATTTTCTGCGAAATGAAGTTTATGCTATCCGTTGTTATGCAAAATCATATTATGACATAAAAAAGTTCTGTTATAAAGGGTAGACCCCATCAAAAATATATATTGTGTTATTGTATTCCCATCTGGGGTGGTGCCACTAAAATTAAATTCCTTGAAGCAGAAAGAGCCCAGAGATGCTTGATAAAAACAATGTTCTTTAAGCCATTTAGATTTCCTACTGACGAACTATATCTAAATCATAAAATATTGTCACTTCGCAAATTGTATATTATCAACTCAGTACTTAAACTACATAGAACATTACCTTACGTTTATATAGCTCAAACAGGTAGAAGAAAATGTAATGTGGCCACTGCTCCTCGCTGTAGAACTCTTTTTGCCAGGCGTCAATTTCAAGCCCACTCTGTCTATCTATATAATAAGCTTCACAATAAATATACAATATACAACGTTCAATTCCATGAATGTAAAAAAAACAATCGTTCACGAGCTTGAGCGGCTTGGGTACTGTGATATAGAGAATTTATTATTTAAATACAAACTCTAGACAATATTCGTGACTTCTAGCGGTACTTCCCGATCCCAAGATATTACATCGTAGGGCTAGAAGTCTCCTAATTAGGAGTCAAATTCACACAGGCTATATGAGAAATAGTATGTTCTAACTATCATAAAGGCACACACACACATACCCTCACACACACACGCACACACACTCAACACACACACACAAACACCACTCATGCATGCACTCACACTCATAAAGAGAAGTCATACCAGTATCTCTAACTTTTCTTTCATTGTGTACCTACTTGTTTGTAATTACTTAAAATAGTTTAGTTATATAACTACCTAAAAATATGTTGATCCGAGGGAGGAGCAGAACCACACAACACAAGCATTACTACATGCTTCCTGGGAGGTTCTAGCCACAGAATAATATTGTACAAGAAAGTTACAGAAATAAACTATTTTGATTTTTTTTTGATTTTTTTGATATTGCCGGCCTATACTCGTCAAAAAGACAAATCCAAATACAGAGATTGTATACGGTAGGAAAGGGCTTCTCAAGAGAAATCGAATGGTACCAATAAAAAACTGTAATTATGACCGAGCCAAGTAGTGCCGGGAACGTAGAATAATGACTGCGGAGCGGATCCACGACGGTGCCAGTACATCTGCAGCTCCCCAGCTGCAGATGTACTGGCACCGTCGTGAATCCGCTCCGCATTCATTATTCTACGTTGACTACGGGCGATTATGAAGACACATTGGACACATTGGTACACAGGCAGCAGCTAGTGCACATTTCAATAAGACAAAATGTCAACGAATCTACAAATCTGATCTTCGAACACTTACATAATTATGGCTTACCCCAGGGCAGTGTTTTAGGGCCTCCTCTATTTATAATTTATTATAAATGATATGCTGAAAGTTACAAGTCACTTTATGTCACTATTTGATGATGGCGGCCCTGTGTCCATTTATAGCACAAACGCTGAAACCTACAATGACGAAATTAGTAATACAATAACCTCCATAGTGCAATGGTTAAATGATAATAATTTAAAGATATTCAAAATACGAAATTAACGATGTTTAGCCAACGTTCAAAAACAAATATGAGTATATACTATGACAGCCAACGCAAAACACAAGAAAACACATCTAAATTCCTAGGATTAACAATTGATAATAAATTAGATTGGACAACACACGGAGGAGCTAACCAAACGAATTAGTAAGTCTGCTTACAAACTTACCTCAGTGATGAGTGTGGACGCTTTAGTCACAGTGTATAATGGCTTGGTGGGTTCAGTTTTAAGATATGGTATTATTTTTTGGGGGAACTCAACCAATAGGGAAATAAACTTTAAAGCACAGAAAAAGTGTATCAGGACAATGTTTGGATTACAGGTCATAGATACATGTAAACCATTATTTATTAAATTTAAAATATTAACTCTTCCATCCTTATTAAATACTAGAGGCCCATCCCGGCTTCGCACGGGTGCCTAAAAATACTGTAAACGCTTGAAGTTAATGTATTTAGTAATGGAACCAGAAACAGTACGCTTCGGTGATCTTCATGTTTCATTGCGCACTTATGAAGTCTTTCCACTTTGGTCACACTTCGTCTTTTTGTGTTACTCAAAAAAAATTTACTCGTAAATCTGTAATTTTTAACCATACATAATAGACAAAATGTACTTCCATGGTTGCAGCAGCTCAATGTGCATATGCGGCTCCCAACCAGACCATGGCCGAATTGCTGGAGTGTCTAAAGTATAAGTAGTGCCTACACCTGCGTTTTTCAGAACTTTCTGTCAAAATCGCTACTGACGCCACGATTAACGTATCCACCTGGGTGTTAATAATTTGATAAAACGTATCATCGATACGAAAGAAGAAGCAGAACAGGATAATAATATTAGATGTCATATTTCCGAAGGTAGACCACGATTGCCGAAGCGTATACTTTTCTAACGACACTGATGAACGGGCAAAAATAAATTGATGAGTAGATGCAACTCGTAACAAATACTGTTGAAGCAATTAAGCCCTTCGTCTATACACCAAATTTATGTTGACTATTTTTAATATTTTGCTCCGAAGTCCACATGCGATTGCAGTCCCGCGAATGAAACAATTACTTTTACGGATACAATTCCTCTTCACTCTGTGCAATTGTAAATAAAGCCTATCTACTGAATAAATTAAATAGGCCCATCTCACTTCTAAGCCATGTCTACAAGTTGTTTTCAAGAGTCATCACGAATCGTCTCGTGCGCAGGTTGGACGATTTTCAGCCTCCCGAACAAACTGGATTCCGAAAAGGCTTTAGCACCGTAGATCACATTCAAACGCTGCGGCAAGTTATACAGAAAACCGAAGAGTACTACCTGCCTCTCTGTTTAGCGTTTGATTCGATCGAGACTTGGGCTGTATGCAGTCTCTACAACGGTGCCAAATCGACTATCGGTACATCGAGGTGTTGAAGTGTTTGTACAAAAACGCCACCATGTCAGTCCGACTTCAGGACCAGGCCTCGGAACCTGTCCTCTGCAGCGAGGTCTGAGACAGGGAGACGTCATATCTCCGAAACTGTTCACCGCTGCACTGGAGGATGTCTTCAAGGTTCTGGGTTGGAGAGGGCTCATCAACGTCAATGGCGAGTACATCACTCACCTTCGGTTTGCCGACGATATAGTGGTCATGGCTGAGACCATGGAGGGCCTCAGTACAATGCTCAAACACCTCACTAGAGCCTCCGAAAGAGTGGGTCTTAAAATGAACATGGACAAAACCAGGGTTATGTTGAATGCCCATGTAACACCCACTCCTATCAAGATCGGAGACTCTATACTCGAAGTTGTAGACGATTATGTCTACCTGGGACAAACGGTCCAGCTAGGTAGGTCTAACTGTGAGACAGAGGTCCACCGTCGAATCCGACTCGGCTCAGCAGCATTCGGGAAGCTGCGCGGTATCTTCTCTTCCAACTTACCGTAGTGTCTCAAGACGAAACTCTACGACCAGTGTGATTGCCAGTGATTACATACGGGACCGAAACGTGGTCACTCGCAATGGGCCTCATTCGAAGGCTTAAAGTCACCCAAGGGGCAATGGAGAGGGCTATGCTCGGAGTTTCTTTGCACGATCGAATCAGAAATGATGATATCCGCAATAGAACCAAGGTTACCGACGAAGCCCGAAGAATTGCCAAACTGAAGTGGCAGTGGGCAGAGCACATTGCTCGCAGAACGGATGGCCGATGGGGCCGAAAACTTCTGGAGTGGCGACCGCGAACCGGTAGACGTTGCGTTGGAAGGCCTCCCACTAGGTGGACCAATGACCTGGTGAAGGTTGCAGGGATCCGCTGGATGCGAGTCGCACAGGACCGGTCAATGTGGTGACACTTGGGGGAGGCCTATGTCCAGCAGCGGACGTCTTTTGGCTGAAATGATGATGACTGAATAAATGCCTAATCTGGCTCCATCTGTTTACCGAGTGAAAAATATTTTTAATATACATCATCATCATCATTTCAGCCGAAAGACGTCCACTGCTGGACGTAGTAATATACATGAAAAACAAAATTATAACTAATGGGTTGCCTGTTTCAAAAATAATAAAATAATAATAATAGATTTGACCGACATGTATAAATACTTAGGATGTGCGCAATTAAAAGGTCTCGATCATGTTAGGATTAAAAACACAATAACTGCAGAGTACAAAAGAAGACTAAACACCGTTTGTAAAACCCAACTTTCAGGTAAACATCTAATTAAAGCATTAAACGCCATCGCCATTCCTGTGTTAACGTACTCATTCGGAGTTATAAAATGGACCAAAACAGACATAGAACAATTGGAATAAACGACACGAACAACAAATATATATTATTATTTCCGATTTAACCAATACTATCCATACCTCTTTAAGTTAGCTGTAACTGCTTAACAAACCAACTGATTAAATACAAACGTCATTATTACAGGGAGATGTACAAATATGGCCTCGCCAACGACGTTACGATAGTATGCACCTACAAGCAAGGCCTCGCCAGAGTATGCGGGTTGAATTGCTGACAGCCGGAAGACTCATCATTAGTTATGAGGCCTATCACAAAGTTACTGAGTTGTACTATTTAAGCAGCCGACGCTTCGCAGTAGCAATTTGACCGTACTTCCGATTTACGTTTATTCATTTTTTTAAATTTTATACTTATAACGGTTATTCTGGTTTAAGTTTTACGTAATAATATTATTGTAGTAAGGATAAATTTTGTTAATACACACATCAAAAGTGTCTAGGGATCAACATATATTTTTGCAATAACTTTTCTCCTGATTGATATTAATTAAAATTTTCTTTAAGGATTCATCAAATAAAGTGTTTTCGTTTGTCACAGTAACGATAAACAAAGTCACCTTTGCATTAATAAAGAAATTTGCCATTTTCCTAATAAAGGGATTTTTGACATTTGAACCACTAACACAAAAGTTCGAAAAAAAGACTGAAATAACAGTTTTCTTTAAAATTTTATTGGGTAACTTAAACAATTAATAATCCGTGTTTCTACCGCGAACACTAACAACACAAGAACATCGGTTTGGCATACTCAAAATGAGTTCATCCAAATCACGCTGTGGAATGGCCGCCCATGTTCGTTGCAACAACAAAAAAAGGTCTTCTTGCGACTGGATACCCTCCATATTCGGCAGAGCTCTTCTCTGTAGCATATCCCATGCATGCTCAATCGGATTCAAGTCTGGCGACTGAGCAGGCCAGGGCAGGACATTGATGTTAGCTGCGGCGAGAGTCTGTCTTACAACTCTTGCGGTGTGCGGTCGTGCATTATCATGCATTAACTGAAATAAGGGACCGATTTTCACTTGTAGAGGAACGATGACGTCTGATACAATCGTCTCAGCATAAATTTGAGCGTTGAGGTTGCCTCTGATCCAAATCAACTCAGTTCTTCCGCCGATCCAAATACCCGCCCATACCATGATGGTTCCACCACTATAAGGATGGACTTCCTGGCAGGATTTTAATCGCTGTTGGCGTCCAGGGGTTCTCCAGTGTCGTATACGTCTTGTATCCGGTCTCATACCAAAACGAGACTCATCAGAAAAGCACACGAAACGCCATTGTTCTTCTGCCCAATTTCTGTGTTCAAGAGCCCATTGATATCGTATCCTACGATTGTGCATTGCTATAGGTGGTACCCGTAGCGGTCTTCGGGAATGAAGGTTCACTTCATGCAAGCGGTTTCTGACTGTTTGGTCGCTAATTAAGTTCCCTGAAGAGTGATGAAGCCTCACGGCTAACATCATGGCGGTTATTGTTGGAGCTCTTCGAGTTAAGATTTGAATGTATCGGTCTTGTCTCCGTGTGGTGCAGCGATACCATCCTCCATGGCGCTCAGCCACGGTACCAGTGCTTCGGTAACGGGTCCAAAGTCGACTGATAACACTCTGACTTGTATTCAGAGCTAAAGCCACAGTACGTTGCCGGGAACCAGCTTCTATCATTCCCACGGCTCTGAGCATTTCTTCCCTGCTTAAATGACGTCGCCGCTCCATAATAACGTTGGTTTTAATCAGTAGTAGGGAAACAGTAGCACTAATAATGTCTTCAATGCGTTGTATGTTTTTATAGGGAAAATATTGACAGCTGATTTTCATCTTTTACTCGAATTTGATTCACAGTTCCTGATTCAAATTATGAAATGCACCAAAAAGGATCCATATAAATTTATAAAATCATAAATTTATTACAAAGCCACATCTCAATCTCAAGAAATCCACATAAAAATGCTTGATCCCTAGACACTTTTGATGTGTGTATGTTGTGCTACAAAAGTTAGTGACAGAAACGAATTGCCGCAAAACCGACTCCACGTAGTCTAGTCTTCCCCTTCCCCTAAAGTGTAATTTTAGCCCGCGTAGGCGCGGAGAGGCGAGGCGGGTCGGGAGCTGAGGAGCCGGTGGTTTTAACACTCACCGACGCGGCTGAGTCTGAGGCTGGCCAGCAAGCCGAAGCTACGTTGGTGAGCGTTAAACACATCTGCGACGATAAGCTCGCGTGTGACCGCGGGAGCCCTGCAGCGCCGGAGCCGTAACAAAAACTATGCCTGCTGCATGTTACATGCTCGCTTGCATGCTTGCTTGCATGCATTCTTGCACGCATGGTGTATGCTTGTTTGCATGCATGGTGTATGTTTCTTTGCGTGCATGGTGTATGCTTGTTTGCATGCATGGTGTATGCTTGTTTGCATGCATGGTGTATGCTTGTTTGCATGCATGGTGTATACTTGTTTGCAAGTTTCTCATAAGTAAGAAATACAAAAATTTTCCAACTATGAATTTTTTGTAATGTGATAGATGAATCTTTCAATTATTATGGATATCAAATGTATGCCAAAAGATGATTCTAACAGTAAACTTTCTGAGATGTGATGGTTCTGCCTTTTAAATGAATATCGATATGAAATGTATGCCAGAAGACGATTCTGACTGTGAACTTTCCGCGATGTGATGGTTCTACTTTTTAGTTCTTATGGATACGAAATTGATGCCTAAAGATGATTCTGACTTACAAAATTATTAGTTTTGAATGTATGATATAAATGAGTGTCTCAACTGTCAAACGATTTTCTGCGAAATGAAGTTTATGCTATCCGTTGTTATGCAAAATCATATTATGACATAAAAAAGTTCTGTTATAAAGGGTAGACCCCATCAAAAATATATATTGTGTTATTGTATTCCCATCTGGGGTGGTGCCACTAAAATTAAATTCCTTGAAGCAGAAAGAGCCCAGAGATGCTTGATAAAAACAATGTTCTTTAAGCCATTTAGATTTCCTACTGACGAACTATATCTAAATCATAAAATATTGTCACTTCGCAAATTGTATATTATCAACTCAGTACTTAAACTACATAGAACATTACCTAACGTTTATATAGCTCAAACAGGTAGAAGAAAATGTAATGTGGCCACTGCTCCTCGCTGTAGAACTCTTTTTGCCAGGCGTCAATTTCAAGCCCACTCTGTCTATCTATATAATAAGCTTCACAATAAATATACAATATACAACGTTCAATTCCATGAATGTAAAAAAAACAATCGTTCACGAGCTTGAGCGGCTTGGGTACTGTGATATAGAGAATTTATTATTTAAATACAAACTCTAGACAATATTCGTGACTTCTAGCGGTACTTCCCGATCCCAAGATATTACATCGTAGGGCTAGAAGTCTCCTAATTAGGAGTCAAATTCACACAGGCTATATGAGAAATAGTATGTTCTAACTATCATAAAGGCACACACACACATACCCTCACACACACACGCACACACACTCAACACACACACACAAACACCACTCATGCATGCACTCACACTCATAAAGAGAAGTCATACCAGTATCTCTAACTTTTCTTTCATTGTGTACCTACTTGTTTGTAATTACTTAAAATAGTTTAGTTATATAACTACCTAAAAATATGTTGATCCGAGGGAGGAGCAGAACCACCCAACACAAGCATTACTACATGCTTCC
This sequence comes from Eugnorisma glareosa, assembly GCA_947578425.1. Lineage (NCBI taxonomy): Eukaryota > Metazoa > Arthropoda > Insecta > Lepidoptera > Noctuidae > Eugnorisma > Eugnorisma glareosa. Next base: position 10,837,639 of record OX387963.1, read on the forward strand.
TGGGAGGTTCTAGCCACAGAATAATATTGTACAAGAAAGTTGCAGAAAAAAACTATTTTGATTTTTTTTTGATTTTTTTGATATTGCCGGCCTATACTCGTCAAAAAGACAAATCCAAATACAGAGATTGTATACGGTAGGAAAGGGCTTCTCAAGAGAAATCGAATGGTACCAATAAAAAACTGTAATTATGACCGAGCCAAGTAGTGCCGGGAACGTAGAATAATGACTGCGGAGCGGATCCACGACGGTGCCAGTACATCTGCAGCTCCCCAGCTGCAGATGTACTGGCACCGTCGTGAATCCGCTCCGCATTCATTATTCTACGTTGACTACGGGCGATTATGAAGACACATTGGACACATTGGTACACAGGCAGCAGCTAGTGCACATTTCAATAAGACAAAATGTCAACGAATCTACAAATCTGATCTTCGAACACTTACATAATTATGGCTTACCCCAGGGCAGTGTTTTAGGGCCTCCTCTATTTATAATTTATTATAAATGATATGCTGAAAGTTACAAGTCACTTTATGTCACTATTTGATGATGGCGGCCCTGTGTCCATTTATAGCACAAACGCTGAAACCTACAATGACGAAATTAGTAATACAATAACCTCCATAGTGCAATGGTTAAATGATAATAATTTAAAGATATTCAAAATACGAAATTAACGATGTTTAGCCAACGTTCAAAAACAAATATGAGTATATACTATGACAGCCAACGCAAAACACAAGAAAACACATCTAAATTCCTAGGATTAACAATTGATAATAAATTAGATTGGACAACACACGGAGGAGCTAACCAAACGAATTAGTAAGTCTGCTTACAAACTTACCTCAGTGATGAGTGTGGACGCTTTAGTCACAGTGTATAATGGCTTGGTGGGTTCAGTTTTAAGATATGGTATTATTTTTTGGGGGAACTCAACCAATAGGGAAATAAACTTTAAAGCACAGAAAAAGTGTATCAGGACAATGTTTGGATTACAGGTCATAGATACATGTAAACCATTATTTATTAAATTTAAAATATTAACTCTTCCATCCTTATTAAATACTAGAGGCCCATCCCGGCTTCGCACGGGTGCCTAAAAATACTGTAAACGCTTGAAGTTAATGTATTTAGTAATGGAACCAGAAACAGTACGCTTCGGTGATCTTCATGTTTCATTGCGCACTTATGAAGTCTTTCCACTTTGGTCACACTTCGTCTTTTTGTGTTACTCAAAAAAAATTTACTCGTAAATCTGTAATTTTTAACCATACATAATAGACAAAATGTACTTCCATGGTTGCAGCAGCTCAATGTGCATATGCGGCTCCCAACCAGACCATGGCCGAATTGCTGGAGTGTCTAAAGTATAAGTAGTGCCTACACCTGCGTTTTTCAGAACTTTCTGTCAAAATCGCTACTGACGCCACGATTAACGTATCCACCTGGGTGTTAATAATTTGATAAAACGTATCATCGATACGAAAGAAGAAGCAGAACAGGATAATAATATTAGATGTCATATTTCCGAAGGTAGACCACGATTGCCGAAGCGTATACTTTTCTAACGACACTGATGAACGGGCAAAAATAAATTGATGAGTAGATGCAACTCGTAACAAATACTGTTGAAGCAATTAAGCCCTTCGTCTATACACCAAATTTATGTTGACTATTTTTAATATTTTGCTCCGAAGTCCACATGCGATTGCAGTCCCGCGAATGAAACAATTACTTTTACGGATACAATTCCTCTTCACTCTGTGCAATTGTAAATAAAGCCTATCTACTGAATAAATTAAATAGGCCCATCTCACTTCTAAGCCATGTCTACAAGTTGTTTTCAAGAGTCATCACGAATCGTCTCGTGCGCAGGTTGGACGATTTTCAGCCTCCCGAACAAACTGGATTCCGAAAAGGCTTTAGCACCGTAGATCACATTCAAACGCTGCGGCAAGTTATACAGAAAACCGAAGAGTACTACCTGCCTCTCTGTTTAGCGTTTGATTCGATCGAGACTTGGGCTGTATGCAGTCTCTACAACGGTGCCAAATCGACTATCGGTACATCGAGGTGTTGAAGTGTTTGTACAAAAACGCCACCATGTCAGTCCGACTTCAGGACCAGGCCTCGGAACCTGTCCTCTGCAGCGAGGTCTGAGACAGGGAGACGTCATATCTCCGAAACTGTTCACCGCTGCACTGGAGGATGTCTTCAAGGTTCTGGGTTGGAGAGGGCTCATCAACGTCAATGGCGAGTACATCACTCACCTTCGGTTTGCCGACGATATAGTGGTCATGGCTGAGACCATGGAGGGCCTCAGTACAATGCTCAAACACCTCACTAGAGCCTCCGAAAGAGTGGGTCTTAAAATGAACATGGACAAAACCAGGGTTATGTTGAATGCCCATGTAACACCCACTCCTATCAAGATCGGAGACTCTATACTCGAAGTTGTAGACGATTATGTCTACCTGGGACAAACGGTCCAGCTAGGTAGGTCTAACTGTGAGACAGAGGTCCACCGTCGAATCCGACTCGGCTCAGCAGCATTCGGGAAGCTGCGCGGTATCTTCTCTTCCAACTTACCGTAGTGTCTCAAGACGAAACTCTACGACCAGTGTGATTGCCAGTGATTACATACGGGACCGAAACGTGGTCACTCGCAATGGGCCTCATTCGAAGGCTTAAAGTCACCCAAGGGGCAATGGAGAGGGCTATGCTCGGAGTTTCTTTGCACGATCGAATCAGAAATGATGATATCCGCAATAGAACCAAGGTTACCGACGAAGCCCGAAGAATTGCCAAACTGAAGTGGCAGTGGGCAGAGCACATTGCTCGCAGAACGGATGGCCGATGGGGCCGAAAACTTCTGGAGTGGCGACCGCGAACCGGTAGACGTTGCGTTGGAAGGCCTCCCACTAGGTGGACCAATGACCTGGTGAAGGTTGCAGGGATCCGCTGGATGCGAGTCGCACAGGACCGGTCAATGTGGTGACACTTGGGGGAGGCCTATGTCCAGCAGCGGACGTCTTTTGGCTGAAATGATGATGACTGAATAAATGCCTAATCTGGCTCCATCTGTTTACCGAGTGAAAAATATTTTTAATATACATCATCATCATCATTTCAGCCGAAAGACGTCCACTGCTGGACGTAGTAATATACATGAAAAACAAAATTATAACTAATGGGTTGCCTGTTTCAAAAATAATAAAATAATAATAATAGATTTGACCGACATGTATAAATACTTAGGATGTGCGCAATTAAAAGGTCTCGATCATGTTAGGATTAAAAACACAATAACTGCAGAGTACAAAAGAAGACTAAACACCGTTTGTAAAACCCAACTTTCAGGTAAACATCTAATTAAAGCATTAAACGCCATCGCCATTCCTGTGTTAACGTACTCATTCGGAGTTATAAAATGGACCAAAACAGACATAGAACAATTGGAATAAACGACACGAACAACAAATATATATTATTATTTCCGATTTAACCAATACTATCCATACCTCTTTAAGTTAGCTGTAACTGCTTAACAAACCAACTGATTAAATACAAACGTCATTATTACAGGGAGATGTACAAATATGGCCTCGCCAACGACGTTACGATAGTATGCACCTACAAGCAAGGCCTCGCCAGAGTATGCGGGTTGAATTGCTGACAGCCGGAAGACTCATCATTAGTTATGAGGCCTATCACAAAGTTGCTGAGTTGTACTATTTAAGCAGCCGACGCTTCGCAGTAGCAATTTGACCGTACTTCCGATTTACGTTTATTCATTTTTTTAAATTTTATACTTATAACGGTTATTCTGGTTTAAGTTTTACGTAATAATATTATTGTAGTAAGGATAAATTTTGTTAATATTTATAATTATGAGCGTTTTAGTGGTTTTTTATTTTAGTTTTGAATAGAATTTCCACACGAGTTTCAAAATTCCACGGCCACTATGACTAAACCACTATGAGATATTACGATACAGGGTGGAAGGCCCACCGACGCGGAAATGGTTACCACATATTCAGTATATCATTCTGAGCCCCACATAAATTTTCCATCGGTTATTAAAATGTATTATGTTGATGGGTAAGGTGATGCCTAAATGAAAATTCAAGTTATTACTGGGATTTTTTTCAAATTTTCAACATATAGGAGTCGTTTTGCAGGGTCAGGGTGACCCGCTCTCTCCCAAATTGTTTACGAGCACACTTGAGGAGGTATTTCAGACGCTGGCAGCCCCATGGAAGACCAAGGGCGTTGAAGTTGGCAGTAAGAAGCTGACTAACCTTAGATTTGCCGATGACATTGTCCTCTGCTCCTACAGCTCTCGAACTACAGAGCATGCTCTGAATTCGCGATGAATTGATCAAAAACAAAAACTATGACTATTAGCGCTAAACATAGGGTCGAGGTAGATGGGCAGGTAATACACTATGTCGATGAGTAAATCTACTTGGGCCAGTTAGTTTCTTTCGAAAACAGGCAGGAAAAGTTAATAGATCGCCGAATCGAAAACGCCTGGAAAAGCTACTGGTCCATGAAGACGCTAATGAAGGGAGATTTGCCGATCTCCTTGAAGCGCTAACTCATCGATATGTGTATCCTGCCCGTCCTAACCTACGGTGCTCAGACCTGGTCACTCACCGAATCGCAAAATTCCCGCCTTGGAGTCTGCGAAAGAGCAATGGAGCGCAGCATTCTGTGTGTACAGAGAGCAGATAAAATACGAAACACCACGCTGCGCTCAAAAACCGGAATTGCAGACGTAGACAAAAAGGCTGCCAGGCTCAAATGGGATTGGGCGGGTCACGTGAGCCGCATGCATAATGACCGCTGGGCAAAGGTTTCAACACGATGGATGCCTGAGGATGGACGGCGCCGCCGAGGCAAAGACAAATATGTGGATGTCTCTATAGGAAACGACCAACCCGAACCGTGCACCTTTTTGTCGACGTTTTATAAGTGCCCATCTAGGCCTATGTGAAATAAAAATATTTTGATTTGATTTGATTTGATTGAGGGCCTAGAAAGAGATGGCGAGATGATCTAGACGCGCATCTCGAGGGCTGGTTCGAGGTGGCGCAGGTGAATAGTACCTGGAAGGATATGGGGGAGGCTTTTGCCAGCAGTGGGACCTTCAAGGATATTGGAGAAAAAAAACGGAGTCGTTTTTATGGTTTTCGGGGGCGCTGATGCCGTTAATGAAGTCGAAATGCAATTCTGCCGTCAGATTTGAGAGAAATGGCCGCCATGATGTTTTTTTACAGGCCCTACTCCCTGTCAAACCAACATCTGAGTTTTCGCGTCCCCAAGTCAATATCTGTTTTCACTGTCTTGAATTAATTTTTATTTCGACCTCACTATCGGCATCGACGCCCCTGAAAACCATGAAAACGACTTCGTTCGTGAACATGTTTTTCTTTTTGAATATTGGCACCTTGTTTTTATATTATAGGTATACCGGGTGTAACAAGACCCTTCACGAAGCCGTTCACCAAGCATTCTGTACATCAAACTAAGTAACTTTACACAAAAATTATTGCTGGGAAACGACTTTCTGTTTTGGGGTGAAAAGTCACGTTTTATGGTAAGACTACATGTAACGCACTCCAAACATTGTGCTGATGGATGGATTGAACAGGACGTGAGTCGTGGAGGTGTTTAAAGTAAATATCTTACATTAAAAACATGTACTTAAGTATTTAAAAAAAACTTGTGAAAAAGTTGGAACTTTGACCCCCATTAAAGGAGGTATTGGGGGTCAAAGTTCCAACTTTTTTCAAGTTTTTTTTTAACAAGAAGGTTCCCAGGTATGGTCTAGAACAAAAAAAATATCGCAATGACGGGGAGAACAAGTGCCTTTCGGCTTCGTTAAGGGTCTTGTTACACCCTTTATACATCTTCTTCATCTTTGTATCATTTAATTGTGGTTCTGTGTGCTATGTCTTTTGTATATCTATATATACGATTTCTATTGCCCACCCCTACATACTCGTATAAGTATTATTGCATCGATTTTCAGTCAGTCGGCTTCGGAAAGTGACTACACCGTTTATCGCCGACCTAAATGCTGCATGTCATTGTACGCAAGGTTTGCTAGGTAATTAAGTATGAGGCGTTCCACGGACATATACCTTGACTTCCCAAAGTTGCAAACATGTCGTTTCTTGAGCCAATTCCAGTATTTCCATACGAGGACAACAAATTTTCTGTTTGCATTGGGATTAGGGTTTGGAATTTTCTCGTCATCAAATAATATTGCACCTAATTTAGAATGGGGCCATACCTGAAAATAGGAAACCATTTTTTTATTGTTGGTTAATTAGCTAATTTAATTTCGATTGCATAGTATAAGTATTCCAGGCAGAATAAAACAAACATATTTAGCAGGTGAACGATACAATATTCTTTTATTTCAATGTCCACCTTCGAACAAACCTTCGGCTTCGATCAAAATAGACCGAAGTCGAAGGCTAAGCAAACGTCGAAATGGAACGATCTGTTACGAATACAAAATGAAGTATTAACAATAATTATAACTCGGGAAGTGTCAACAAAGCGTTTTCAAATTTACTTAAAAAGGCTGTGAGCTCCACTGACCTCACAGTCCGAGAGTTTCAACTTCAAACGGCTCGATGATATAGTTGCCATTAAGGTAACTACTAACTATATTTACACCGCTTAAGTAATAAATAGTTTCGATTTTGACAAAATTTGTGTGTATAATATTTTAGATGACACTAAAGTAAGTTAAGGTCAAGCATATTTTGCCGGTTTCATTCAATTAAAAAAAAAAATTGCGATAGGTATATTGTTTTTCATCATTTTTATAAACTAGAATAGTTATTTATACTATTGAACCAATTACGATAACGATTGTGGTAGAAGTTCTTCATAAAAAAATAAAAGAATCCACAGGCCATTGCACAATTCACCACTAAAACAAGATGGACAATCATGGCCGATTAACTTCGCATAATAAATATTGTAAAAATAAAAACGTGGTGTGATATTGCAAACTTGCGTCCAAATTTTAGTTAATTTATTAGACTATGGTTTAAAGACATTTTGAAAGGACTTTACACTGTTTAAAATAGAGTTTAGAGTCTGAGTTGAGACAGTGTAAAGAGGGGTCTTTTAATAAAAAATAATTTTTCGCAACGATCGTTGCCAGAAGCAAGCTAGCGGATAATTAGCATTATTTCAAATTGTTAATCTTTTTGAAAAGAGTCAAGGTAATTTTAATCATCTCGTTAACTTGTAAAATTCGCTATGCTTAGTGTTTATAAATCTTCAGCTTCGGCTGAAGGTTGTGGTGATTTATACCGATTCGACTTCAGCCAGACATTGAAGACACAAATTCTTTCACAATAGCGTCAACTAATACACGCGTAATGTAAACATGAGTATAATCTGACAAGCCGAAGAACCTACATCAATTTTATGAGGCATTTTTTTAACAACCGTAGTTTACGATCATCGCCTTGATCAAAGTATTAACCAAACACGATAATACCATAATCGGTATAGTTCAATGTAAACTATTGATAGATATTCAAGTGTAAGTATTCCATCTACCTACCTGAAAAGAAAACGAATTTTAATGTGTTTTTTCTTTTTCAATTTGATTTTTTTACTTATGTTTGAACTGTATTACAAGGCAGAGATGATGTTTATACCAAAACTGTAAGACAAAGCAATTAATAATACAGCAGTCACTCATTGGCGAGGGAGCGATAATATAATTCATCCAGTATATAGCAATCAAGTGGTCGCAAGTGGGACTGCTAAAACCGAACCGAACACCGAACTACCGACACCAAACCCAGGATATCATGGTCCTGGGATGGGTTAGACATTTCGCCAGTTATGTTAAAGTCCCATGTAATAAATAAGGGCAAGCCTCTTGCTATCAATCGGGCACAGGTCCGGACTGCTGAGAAATAACTGATGGAATAACCCAATAAAACTCTACTCAGCCCGATAATCGGACCCAGCACCTCTAGTCAGTCCACTAGCGAAATAGTGACACTGGCCCTTAGTTCAAACTGATATACTGTCCAGTGTAAGGGTCATACAATTATGGAAAATATACTATTACAAAAACTTTAACGCATTCAGAGTCGTGAGAACGCCCAGAGATTGACATACACATGCTCTTAATTGTATTGAGTGAAACACTTAACTGTTTCTTATTAAACACTATTCAATGGCAATCAATTCAATACAGATAAGGCATAATAAATAGTTCTCTAACTCTTGTGATGTGATGTGCGATGCAATGGTATTCGTACGCGACTTGCGACGGACAGATCGTAAAGTTACTTAGTTTGATGTAAAGAATGCTTGGTTGACGGCTTCGTTAATGGTCTTGTTACACCCTGTATACCTACTTAGTTATTTTAAGGTTACAATTTACCTTAGTAGGTATTAACCATTTACGTTTCTAGTCAAATACTGATATCGATTGGCAACTGGATTAACAGAAATACGCTCAATACTCAATCATTAACTGCGTTATAAGCCTAATTATAATTATAAAATCACAGACGGTTAATGACTTCCTGTGAGAAATCACAGGAAGTCATTGATAGACATCTGCAATATCAGCGGATTTTAGATCTGTTCTGACCGCGGCATCCATTGCATGGCACCAATTGCTTAGAAATCGTAATAATTATTTCTCAGTAGGTAATAAAAGATACTTCCCCAGTCGAGCTCCTTATCAAAAGTACTTTAAAATTGTTTTAATAACCTACTTACATGTCTATCATTAGACACTACAATAAGATATTCTATGCTTCATGTAGGTATCTACATAATAATAAATAATCCTATATATGTACAGGTTGTACAACAGCAATGTTTGATATATAGAACACTTGCGCCATATAATTTCACACTTCTTCTTCTTCTTTGTGTCAGAATTTTTAGGCTGACCATGGGCCTCTGACTTGGCTTTACATGCCGTCGAGAGATATCTCACACATAATATTAGTAAATACAAAAAAAAACATATGCAAATTAGCCTCACAAAAACTACAATGGTAGACGTACGCTTTATTTAGTTCGGGTATTTATTTTTAATTCAGGACATAGTCTTTGATTATAATTAATCAACTAGCGACCCGCCCGATTTCGCACGGGTGCAATGTTTAACACATAAACCTTCCACTTGAATCACTCTATCTACTAAAACAAACCGCATCAAAATCCGTTGCGTAGTTTTAAAGATCTAAGCATTATGTATGCTTAGATCTTTAAAACTACGGGACAGACAGAGGGAAGCGACTTTGTTTTACACTATATAATGATAGTGAAGCATAGAGTGTTTAATTGTTATGTTATATAAGAAGCAGCAGGATCCAGTTCCATGAATTTTTTGGGTTATCAGATAAAGAAAAGAGTCAGTACGCATTCAAAAGAATTATAGTGTTGTAGGGGTAGGTACATGTTTTCAAGTTATAGAAAAACATAGAAGTTGTACACTTGTTTGGCTAACAGCTGTTCACAATAATAATTTTGTTAAGTAGTGCTTATATCCACCTTTATCTCAACTATGTAACTGCCTACAAACGTATATATAATATGCCTGTTTTGAGTGCGACGTTCCTTCAAAAGCATGCAACTTAGCTCATATTATGTTGTGTAAGTCGGGAACTAATAATTATGATTCCGATCGAGGACTTACATACATTTTACAGAATCATCATAAGCTTAGCCTTTTCGAAACTATGTTGGAGTCTGCTTCCAGTATAACCGGATGCACCTGAATACCAGTATTTTATATGGAGCGACTGCCTATCTGAACTCAAGAACCCAGTTAGTACTGGGTAATACGATACCCCGTGGTAAGACTGGTTGTCAAACTTTCGGGTCACTGACTACCTGTAACGACTGTCAAAGATCTACAAATGACAGGCGGGGTCAACGGCTTAAGAGGGCGATTCCCGGCACGTCTATCGTCAACCCGAGCATGGTCAAAAAGCTTGTTGTTTCATCCAGAGCCACAGCGGCGATTTTCTTTAAACTCCCCAGTCTTTCCCCACCCCGACCCCGCACAACTCGTCTCCCACGCACCTCATACCGCCTAACGCGATGACATTGAACGAAAAATAGTGTTCGAAAATTTCTTAAACTTGTTCCAGGAAATACGTGTTTTTGAATAAGTCTTACAAGTGTGTGAAATAAATATTTGTCATTAAGAATCTGCATTACAAGTGCAAGGTTTCTATCGAGATGTTTTCTTTATTTTTACAGTTTATGAGTACATTATGAAAGGCCAAAGTTCAGGTAAAATTGGTGCAAAACAGCAATTTTTGGAGGCTTATACTGAATATGTTTCTACTTTTTTTTTTGCAACCATTGAAACCTAGATATAGTGCACAAAAAACCTATTAGTTCAAAAAATTCAAAGATAGATGTGTAACAACGGCATAATCACGTACGAGCGTTTTATGAAAAGTATAACGAGTTGGCCGCTCTTAACGTGCTTTCCGGGGCACGGAATTCCACGCCTTGGCTGTCCGCATAATAAATTTAAAGATGTAACAAAATACGTTTTGTGAGAATGAGTGGAATATCGACAAGGTATGGGTGATAAGACTGATAACCCGCAGTAATATAATCAAAAATTTCTGACAACACCTCAAGAATTAAATCTTTAACAAAACTAAGTGCAGTAACCACTAGTGATGTTTTTTTTTTTTAATTTATATACCAATCATTAGATAGTCTTTTATAAATATGGATCTACAACATAAAATAAACCTGAAGAAGTTATGCTTACTTCAAAATACGAACTACCTTTTCGGCCACTGTAGCACTGTACAATATTTATAGTTCATACATATTTTTACATATTTATATTAAAACAATATAAAGTTTTAACAACGTAGAGCCCTGCAACACTCATGAATACTCACCACACGAAATCGATAAAAACCATCCACAGCTGCGCTGTGCCATCTGTACATCAAATGATTTCGATCCTGGTCTCGAAAGCGGGCCGCAAGAAAAGTAACGTCGTGAAAATATGTGCCAAGGATAATTAACATGCATAAGCCAATAAATAAGAAGAATACAGCTTTCATTGAAGCTTTTTTTCTTCGCATTGCTACCAAGCTGACCATCTTAGTCTCTGATTTTTTTTATTTTGTTTATAGACTACCACTAATCACCACCGTATTTGCAAATTTAAGATTATTTTTTAAAAACACTAAGAATATTTTTATTTTCCAGAACAATTTACCAGAAAACTAAATTGCGTTAATTTAACTGAACTAATATCCACCACCACCAACACAGTTTTGGCTTGGGATTGTATTTAATTCGATACGCTCATCTATTTTAATGGTTCATTAAAACAAGAATTAACCATTAAAATTTTAACTACTAATGTGGATATTTAACTTAGATATACGAAGTTTATGGCACTGCTTATCACACAACACTGTTTAAGTCACGAATATACAGGAAACGTTTATCACTAACGCCTTGGTCGAACGTATTGACTGACGTAGGTTTCGTCGTGAGCCAAGCAACCATTTAAGGTACATGAAGTTGCGAGCCGCTGGTAATAATATGCTCGACGTATATTGTTACCAAAATGTAAACTTGCAGTGGTCAAACAATGGTGTTGAAATCAGTTAAAATGACCGACGACGACCGTGTTTGATGAGAGCGATTATCTGCTAAAAAACATAACAATTCTTGTACAGTGTAGCAAATCTACTTGATCCAATTAAAAATTAAAGGTAAAGTAGACTTGTACATATAAAAATGTAATAATGGAAAATTATGGTTTTACAAGTGAAATAAAAAATACAAGTGATTATAAGAAAGACCTATCAAACCCGTACTCTGGAAGTAGTTTTATAGTAAATACACACGATTAGTTTAGCATCGTTGATGAAGCACCATCAAACGTCGGGGTAGTGGTGTAGGATTATGCATGTAGTTCCTTCAGGTCTGCTCCACAGGCAGGCGGCGTTTCGAAGAACGGGAGTAGAGGTCCCGGTGGATCTTTTAGTTAGATCACCAGCCTTTAGACCGAAGGCAGCTCCGCGAGACTAACACCAGGGCAGGCACAAAGACAGTTTTTAATAAGATTGGGATTAGTAGTCCCTGGTGTATTTTTAGATGGATCACCTTGAATCTGTGTCGTCTCCAAATTGAAGAATCTCTTCAGTCTCACATTTAAGAACCGCTCTGCCCCCCTAGCATGGCAATACTATCTCTAGTCTACAAAGACTCGGCAAAGCTCTTTCTATACAACTTGACATGTCTTGTCATTCATTTCATACATTTTTAACATCGCCATGCTTGTGACGATAGAAATCTTTCCACAATCTGTCATAAAATGACAATTCAATTCAACTCTTCTTCGACATAACCCGTTACTATCATGTCATGTCATGTCTACGTCATGTCACGCGGGCTGGTCTGCCCATTCGTCCGCTCGTTTCCACAGTAGCCTCTTTCCAATTTTCGAATATATTCGTTTTCTTGATGCGGCCATATAATCATCTCCTTCATAAAACCATGAGTGCATAAAGAATTTATAAATATAATTTAAAATTAAGTTATTAGTAAACAATCGTTATTATCTATGAAATACAATATTTCAGCTAAACATTGTTATATATAATTTTAATTATATGTATAAACCAAAAAGTAATCATCATAGACTGAGTTAGTAAGAAACTCCATGACAAAAAGAAAAAGTAACTGACAGTTTGGCAAATCTGACATACATGTCACAACATTGAAAATGATGAAATGAAATGAAATTAATATTTTATTCCTGCAAATACTATGAAAACTGTAGCAGAGTACTGTCTTTTCGGTGAAGCGTTTGCTGAAACGATGAGAGGCTTTTAATAGGAATAAAAGTAAATATAATATCTGAAGAAAATGTATTTGGATGACAAGTTGAACAGTGCCAGACTAAACTCAAACGTCATACCAAAAACGAAACATTTAAAAGTTATGTCTCTTCAGCTGCAGCAGACTATCAAAGAGGCTTTAATACTTTCCCTCAGCTGATAGTAGACCATTTGGTTTATCCGTCAAACCGACTTTCGGAACTAGGTCCTTTAGTCTGGGTCTGGGTAGGGCCTTAGTAAGGAAGTCTGCTAGCTGGGTAGCAGAGCTCGTCCTCTCGACTACGATGTCGTTTTGAAGCACAAGTTCCCTTACGAAGAAGTGCCTTACACGAATGTGTTTGGTCCTACGGTGAAATTCTGGATTATGTGCCAATTTCACCGCGGCTTCGTTGTCCACGAACGAAACTGGTATTCCTTGTTGGCCATTCAAGTCTTTGAACAGTCTCTTTAGCCAAATTAGCTCTCTTGCCGCTTCGCTTGCTGCCACAAGCTCAGCTTCTGTAGTGCTAATGGCAACTGAAGCTTGTCGTTGGCTCATCCAGGAGATTGCTCCTCTTGAAAATAAACACAATACTCCAGTGGTAGAGCGACCTGTTTTCAAGCATCCAGCATGATCAGCATCACTGTAGGCTTTTATTTGGTTAGGAGAATTTGCATCATGAGCAAACATTATTCCTCTTGATAATGTGCCTTTCAAATATCTCATTATGTGCTTAACCATACGCCGGTCGCTAAAAGTTGGCTTTTCTAAGCTCCTCGAAGCCAATCCTACAGCATAAGCCAGATCAGGGCGAGTGCCCACCATCAAGTAAGCGAGCGAGCCTACTGATTCTCTATAGGGAAATGATTGTGACTCTTTGTCAGCTTTCCCTTTTTCAATAGTTCCTTCTTTCCGTAAAGGAGTTGATACTGGGTTACAGTCTTTCATATTGAATCTCTCCAAGACCTTATTCGCATAAGCTTCTTGCTTAATGAAAATCGAGCCGTCCTTCATTTGTTCCATCTCTAACCCCAGATAGTATGAAACTGGTTTGCTAGTAATCGTCAAAATCTTTTCTAGGTCATTGATGAAACTCTTTGCAAGATTCTCATCACTCGCTGCAACTAAGCCATCGTCCACGTAGAGTGCTATTAAGATTTTCTTATCTCCTAAGATTTTGGTATATAGGCATGGATCAGCGTCGCTTATCTTGAAGCCTAAAGATTCGAGTATTTCTGTAAAACAGTAGTTCCAGCACCGTGGTGCCTGTTTCAAACCATAGAGGCTTTTCTTTAGACGACATACTCTGGATGTTCCATCTTCAAAGCCTTCTGGCTGCTTCATATAAATCTCTTCCGTTAAATTTCCATTGAGGAAAGCTGTTGAAACATCGAACTGAATAAGATGAAGTCTCTCTCTTGCTGCAATGCTGAGCAAAGATCTTATAGTTGCTAACCTCGCTACTGGGCTAAACGTTTCGTTATAGTCAAAACCCTTCTTCTGCTTAAACCCTTTTACGACTAGACGTGCTTTATACTTTTCTATTGTGCCGTCAGGGTTGGTTTTTACTTTATAAATCCATTTGCATGGCAGAGCTTTTCGATTGCTCGGTAGATTCTGCAAGTCCCAAACTTGTAATCTTTTCAAAGAATCGATTTCACTGCTCATCGCTTCTAACCATCTATCTCTACTTGTTCCACTCGATATTGCTTCCTTATACCTACGTCGAAGGTTCTTTTTCAGTATCGACTAGGAATAAACTACAGTCATCCAATTTACGTGGAGGTTGAAGACTACTTCTGTCTCTGAGATTATATCTTGGAACAAATGTTAATCTCTTCCAATGTGTTTTCTGTTTACAGCATATATTTATGTTTCGCCTTTACAGAGCCTCTGCTAGTTTTTGGCTGCGTCCGGTGAGAACACCTAGGTTCCACGTCGCCATTCTGATCATAGAATTTAATTGCGAACGCTTGTTCTTGTCAAAGCCATCGCTTGGGCCCCCCATCCAAGTAGTATTCGCATTTTTTGCAATCATCGTTTCGCCGTCGCTTCTGGGGAACGCCCTAGTAGTATGATCCTTTAACTTTTTGCCTTTATTCATAAATAAGAGCGGTTGTTTTCGGCTCTGTAGTTTTACGGCCGGCTGCCGCCTGACACCAAGCATGTGGACTTGCTGGAGAACTTGGGTGCCACCGCTGACCATTGGTTCCTCCGCCGCCGTCCCTACTGAGTTCTCCAGCCTAAGAGTTCAGTACACCAGTGGTGTTGACTCCAGATATGCCAAAGCAGCCTACTGGCGAGGTTTTTAACGAAGTGTCCGTCTTCGGCCCCGTGGTCCGCAGGAGATATTTTATTTTACTCCTCCTCATTGGTTTGCCTTTTGTATTCGTTCGGTCGTTACGTTTGCCAGAAACCTTCGAAATCAACTTAAAATCTCTAAAATAACTTGACTTTCGGAAATCGGTGTCTTTGTTTGTATCATTGACTTTTTGCCACCGA
Source organism: Eugnorisma glareosa (assembly GCA_947578425.1). Taxonomy (NCBI): domain Eukaryota; kingdom Metazoa; phylum Arthropoda; class Insecta; order Lepidoptera; family Noctuidae; genus Eugnorisma; species Eugnorisma glareosa. The sequence goes on from OX387963.1 coordinate 10,853,029, forward strand.
CTTCCGAAAGTCAAGTTATTTTAGACTTTTTAAGTGTTTTTTTGTTTGTCAGTCTAAGTCTGTTTTGTTTTCGCAGCAAGTTTTTTTATTTTACCCTTTTTAGTTGTAGTATATATACCACACAAATTCTTGTCGTGAATTAATTTATACATTGTAACTAGAAGTTAGTTAAAGTACTCGTCAAGACGAATCATACGAGCCCAAACTCGATGAGGTTTTGTCGTTTTATAACAGAGTTCCTATGGCCACCGTCCAGCGCTATCATCAGACACTGGATACTATTTAGAACCAAATTACTCGTCAAGACGAATCATACGAGCCCAAACTCGATGGGATTGTGTCATTTTATTACGGACTACCTGTGACCATCTTTCAGCTCCATCACCAGACCCTGGGTACCATCTAGAGACAAAGTACTCGACAAGGTGAATTATACGAACCCAAACACGATGGGGTTATGTCGTTTTATAACGGAGTTCCTATGGCCACCTTCCAGCTCCATCATCAAACCCTGGTTACCATTTGGGACTAAAGTACTTGTCAAGACGATTCAAACGAGTCCAAACCCGACGGCGTTGCGTCGTTTTATTACAGAGTTGCTATGGCCACCTTCCAGCTCCATCATCAGATCAGCTCCATGTCATCATAATATTGCATTGTCTCGCACATGCGTGCAAAATTTCAGCTCAATCAGAAATCGGGAAGTGTGCCAAATTTAACTAGCAACTATCACGCAACGTCGCGTGATGTACATCAAAGCATCTTCACGCGACGTCGCGTGATGTGACAATTGACGTGAGGAAAACAACCAAATTCCTTAACCGATTTTGAAGTTCTATGAGACCAATCGGGAAGCATATCCTTTCAGATGAAATAATAATTTTTCAAATCGGTTTACAAATTACGGAGTTTGAGGTAACAAACATTTAAAAAAAAACATCTGAATTGAGGACCTCCACCTTTTTGAAGAAAGTCGGTTAAATAATAATAATTGTGACGGCCAATGGCCTTATAGCCAAAAGCCTCGACGAACATCTCTCGAGGCTCTCCTTAGGCGGTTGGATCAAGGGCCTGATTCAGAAGGCAGTACTCCTCGATACGGCTCGCATTGTGAGGAGGTTCCTGTCTCTGGAGCCCTAACCACCGGTAGCTTGGACCCTGCTCCCGATACCGGCGGACCACTATTTTTTACATTTTTAAATGTTTTTTTAATATTAATTTGTTTAGAAATATTTAAAAATGTAATTTATATGTATATAATTGAATAAAGGAAATAATAATATATCATTTATTTCAGGTTACAAAGACCCATAACATAAATACCTTAAAGACTATCATACATATACATATATAAAAACCAGAAAATATAAATATTGTACACGAAGTGACGGCGTCGTGTTGCGCTGCGTGGTGTCACGTAGCCTTCCGCGGAAACGTCGATACATGACACCCTTCAGCCAAAACTCTCCCTTGAGGAAGGTCTCAATATGATGAGTCGGAACTCGCACCGCGATCGACTTGAAATTCGTGTTATGGCGCGACTCCAACTTCTCAACCCTCAAGGTCCAGCTGGTCTTCGATCGGACATACTCCACGATCTCCTCAATCTTCGTGGTGTGATGTAGCCGGGATACATAAAGCTGCGTCGTTGGTATTGCCGGACGCAGCCCATTGGGTCCTGCCAGTGCGGTCCCGCACTGGTTCCGACTAGGGGGTTTCTTCCTCTTCTTCCTCTCTACCTTCACGAAGCCCTCCTTGTCACACGTGCACGTAGCTGGGCCTTGCTGTTTCGAACCCCTGTTGGCAGGTTCACAGCAGCTCTTCTTTTCCCCCTTCTTGGCCTGCGACACAGGTTTGTGCGTGGCGACGATATCAGCGTAGGCACGTTTAGGGGTCAACGTACCCACACAAATCACTGTTTCGACCGGCATAGAGTCAGCGACGGCGGCGGCGCAAGTTGCAACGCGTGCAGTATCAGCAGCGGGTGACGTAGTAGTGCTCGCCGACTTGCTTCGCGACGCGTGCTCACGTTGGTGGCATCAGGTGACCTATTTACCGTAACGGCGCTGTGCAACAACTCCACTTCGGCACGTTGCTCACCAATGGTGTTATTCGACATCTCCAACGTGGACTGCACCTCAGCCAGGCTTGCCTTGAGAGTTGTGATGTCCTTCAGCAACCTGGTGACGTCGACGTGGTCAAACGTGACGGGGGGCAGCTTATGAAGCTCCTTCGCCACAAAAGCGGGCACGTCGTCCGGGTCGGTGCTCTTCATCAACGTGATGATGTCCTGCACACACTTCTAGCCACCATCCCTCCGGCGGGACTGCATCTGCTCGACTTTGCCGAGCGATTGGAACAGCAGCAGCTTGGCACTGCTGATCTCCTCCTCCTTGAAACTGGACTTGCAAATCTGCAAGATGCTGACTTCGTCCATGTAGTCGATGGCATGTTTGATGAACGCCAAGACTTCGTTGGCTATGAGTGGTTGTGAACTCATAACGACGACAACCGAGCAACGGCTAAAGCCGCGCGACACGTGAATATAATATTCGTATCGAGCAGCGCAAACACGTCCGTACTCGACCGCGCATTGCGTTGCACTCCTCGTTGTTGCGTTGTAAAAATAGAGTTACTGTGCACTGTAGTACTACACAGAGTTTATGGTGCAAGCATTCATTATTCACAATTTTTTATTAAAAATATATAAGGTTTATAACAACGTAGAGCCCTGAAACGCTCATGAGTAGTGACCACACCAGTCCGAAGTTCAAAAAAACCTCCCACGGCTGCCCTATGCCATCTGAACATCAAATATTTATGATCCTGCTCTCGAAGGCGGCTTGAGATCTGTTAAGCCGCCGCGCGTATATACAACGTGTAACAGAAAGGGTATAATCATATGGAATACTGTGGTACGAACCATCAAACTGAACAACTTTCTCTATGGGACCACCATAGAAATCGTAAAAAAATAATCAGCTGTCCCATACATTTGGGTCGAGTAGGTATTGAAATTTTCTATGGGACAGCTGATTATTTTTACAGAGCAGGGAAAAATAAAATGCAATACAACATTATTACGAGTATGTTTTCTTATCGAATTATTTATTATTGAATTAATAGTTTAGATTCCAAAGACCCCGATTGACCCCCTACAACTTATGCCACTCATCGCATTCGAGTTGACGAGAAGCAGCAGCCGACCGCTTCAACGAATGTCACAAGGTGAGAAACAGTTGTTAGACGGTGAGCTTGACAAGATGCTGCGCGCAGATGCAAGAAAAACTCAGGTGGTCGCAATGTATATTTAGTGACAGTAGATGTGCCACACAGGAAACCTGATGACATGCGCAATAACCAGCTAAAAGACCCCGAGCTGAAGAACATTACAGAGAATTTGGAGGCGACCGACGATCCCTTTAGGAGGAAAGGCTGGTCAGAGAGAGGATTTATCTGATGTCGGATGGAGTGCTGTATACGTGCGCGCCTGAATCTGAAGACTCTGAAGACGCTGATCCCGCCTGTCTTGTGGTACCTAAGCACGAGAGGGAGTCTGTCCTTGCAGATTTCCATGACGCTCGAGGGGGGGAAGAGATGGCGCTGGACGACCTGCATAGCTCTGTCTCTTTCCCAAACTGGAATGACTCCTGCTTTAAGACGTCATAGTAACCCCCTAGGTATGAGATTTTCGTCACTGAATACATGAAACACTGCACTATTTGCTAGCGATATATAACCATCCCGTCGCATCATTTCACTGCCCGCTAATCTATCTCCCAAGGAATACTTATTTGTAGATGAGACTCGTGCAAAAATAAAACTTCAAGCTGTTTTAAATAAAACAGTTGGACATTTACTTATTGCGCAGCATGGTATTCTCAAATCTCCATATCTTATAAACAAAAATTCTCCATGAAGCCACTGATGATTGTTTGTTTGTTTGTGTTTTCTTTTGTGCTGCTTTAATTGCACTATCTTTTGTCGACCAATTAAGTTCATTTTCTCCAAGGAAAAAAATACGCGAAAACGTTTACCACGTACTCAGTACATCATTCTGAGCCCCCACATAGAAATTTTTCATCGGTTATTTAATTAAAAAAAAACAGTTATTCCATACATTTTGATCGTGTAGGTATGGCACTTGTGTAGAAAACAGCAGATATTTTATTAATAACCGATGAGACATTTCTATGTGCTCAGAATGATGTATTGAATACGTGGTAACCATTTTCGCGTCAGTGTCGCTTCCAGCCTGTAGTAGAGATAGTAGATGGCTCACTAACTAGACGTACTTGGTAGCTCTTTATGTTGGAACCGTATTTCATTAACTAGCTCTCCGTCTAAAATACTCAAGCCTTTAATATAACTTACGCAACGTTATTCAGTCTTTCAAAAACAAAACACCTGTCTGCAAACATTTTCTGTGGTCGACAAGAAGCGTCTTTACACAGGTGGGATTCTTCAGATGTACTACCGACACTGACGACGACGGTCTGCCACTTTTCACCCTTATGCCCTACGTGATAAGGTTGAAAGTAGTCGACCGTCAGTGAACTCGGCTGTACCTACCGCAGCTGTACCTACCTACGTTCTTACTAATACCTCACCTTCTTTTACACTAAGCTGATTATTTGCTCAACAAAAAGCTTTGTTTACCATTGCTTTGGTTGTTACCTTTGCCTATTGCGGGAATTTTAAGTAGTTAAGTATTTGTAAGGAGATTACTGACTGAGTGTTAAAGTTTTCTGTACTGAACTTATTTAGTGCCTATAAGTTATTTGGTAGAAGAGAAAATTGTCTAGATACGATATCGAGTAACGCTTTTAACAGGCTTAAGTAAAGTCGTGTTGGTAGTTATACCCCGTTGGTCTAGGGTATTATTATCATTTGAACACTCTAACAGTAACAACATTTAACTCAGTTGATTTTTTTTTCAGCATAGTTTTAAAACAATCTTATTTCATCGTCCTCAGTTTTTTCAAACAAACATCTCACGAACGAGGCAATACCAAACACTACCGTAACTCGATCACCGGACAAGAAATTTATCGTTAAGAATAAAATTCATTGTATTCAAAAATCGTTCTCCGTACGTAATATAAATCACGGGATTAAAAAGCTGAAAACGGCAAGGGATCGGGTCAGCTATATATTATCTTGGCGAAGCTTGATCGCCTATCGAGAAACAGGAATAAACTGTAGAAGCTGTCTGGTGGCGCCATCTGTTTCCGCCTTGACTGATTTATTAAGTGTCGTCTCGCAAAAAATACTTTTTAGTTGTTTTATTGCACGCAGTAATTTGAATTCACTAAAAATATTTCTAGAACATGTGTAGGTATTAAGTTTTTAGCTTTTATTTATAATATTTTATAAGCCAATTCTACTAAAGATTTCTTCCAAAAAGATACAAAGAAACGTAACACACATCGGAAAACGTTACTAGGTGGACAGTAGGTAATACAAATTCCAAGGATCACGTCCACACACACTTTCATCTTAACAAACAAACCCTATAATTCTTTGTTTGGTAATGCCTCACGAAGGGAAAGTTATACGAAAAACTAATCTTCTTTATTGTTAGAAGAATAAGGGCTCAAGATAAGGGGAGACTTTTGAGAGTACAACACGCACGCTACAAGTACGCACCTAATCATTTACCCTCCGCGATATAAGTGTAGGTCCTGTAATTCAGTCTTGCATGCTTCCAACATAAATTGAACCTTACAAGGCTTCATTTAGAATATGGACCCCAATGACACTCGTATATCATCTAACACTGGATGTCGGTGCCTCTGTTTCAGAAACTATAACCAAGTTACAACCACTTTTTATTGTGATCAGTGAAGAAAAACATCCAGCCACAAATTGCCTGCACTGTTCGAGGAATGGCAATAAAGCCATTGAATTTGTACCAGAGAACCGAATGTTGTGTTTACTATTTGGAAATAATATTATATGTGCATAATAAGTATTATATGTAGGTAAGCTTTCGTACGAAAAGTGTTTTTACTGCCCGCTCATAAAGTGAACAAAAGAGCTCCCAAATATTTAGACTGAAAAATGAGCCGTTAGCCATTCGAACAACAAACAAGTTTTTCGCGATCGTTTAAAAGTTGTGAACTTCTCCAAATATTGAGCTTTATTCTTGAGCATAACAAGTGAAGTTGGGCCAGGTAGCCCGCAAGAACTTCAAACTTAAATATAAGAGCAATTTTCTAAATCGCTTCAACGAATACGCATGGATCGTAACTTAGCCAGAACTTTGCACGAATGCTGCTTTAATGCCCATTTAACCAGAAATTGATCGCTTACGTTCGTGTTGAAGAGCTGAAATTCCAAATAAATAGGCCTAACGCAAGTTGGCGTGAAAGAAAATCCATTACGGCTTAAGTGGTGGTAACAAGATCGACCCGAGGTCAATAAAGGGGATCCAAGCGTTTCTGGTGCAATGACGAGGACCATTTGAATGTAAATACATTTCATGACCATCCTATCCGGCTGTAAGCAGTAAAATCATGTCGTTGCTATCTTAGTTATATCCTTCAAACGGCAATAGTGAGTACACACACTATTGCTTAACACAACAATTATTTAAATGGTAACTACATTTTAAAAAACTGAATTCATCTTTCTGCGTGATTTTGACGAATACGTTTTTATACTCTAGAGTCTAGTATATCTAAACCTTCCCTAAGATCCTGAAATAAGTATCACAAGCTTGGTCATGTATCATGAGGGTCTGGGTTTGATTACCAACCATTGTTATTGGGATTTATGGCGACAGGTTCAGCCCGTGTCACATGGGAGATGTCACAGGGCTCACGATGCCCTCGCCGGGAGAGCGTTGGGTGGACAATAGCTTAAGTGATGAGTATCCCAGGTTTTTCTTTTGAGTTGATCGGTGTACTCAACATGCATGCCCTGTGTTTAACTAAGACTTTTGAAAAACCTTTTATATCTTGTCTTAATGAAACGAAATGAAGAATTACTCACGTAATACATTGAAATGAAGAATGATTTATTTGCTACCTACTTCAGAATCCTAATCAAATAGTTCCTTGTGCGCTAACTAAGAATAGACGAAATTCGTGTAATTCCACTAAGCCACTTCTCACCCACGCAATAAATCAAATAGTAGAAAACATCAAGAGTTCGATATTCCCATAGAACTCGCCTTCATCTACTACTCAAAAGCCTTTGATAGTTTGACACACGATGCTATTACCAGTGGGGATATCGCAGTAGGGATATATGGAATGGAGAATATATTTGAGGCTCTCAACAACCAAGAAGTTAATCCCACCTACATCAGTCTACTCCGTAAAGTGTATCTAAACAGCACTGCTTCGATTAGGTTAGAAATAGCCGGACCATTATTCTTCATAGAAAAAGGCATAAAACAAGGAGACCCACTTTCACCAAAGCTTATTAATAGCGCTCTTGAAGAAGTGTTCAAAAAGCTAACGGCTAATTGGGAGAGAAGTGGTATTGAAATCGGTGGAGCGCGGTTAACAAACCTTCGCTTCGCTGACGACATTGTCGCATTCTCTTCCACGGCAGCAGAACACAGCTAATGTAAAACCAACTCAATAACGCCTTGAGGTTGGACTGGCGATAAACATGTAGAAGACCAAACTGATGTCAAACACCACTAACAGTGCCAGTTTTAACACTATCCAGCGCCCTGGGCGAGATTTCTACGGCGCCCCCTAACTGCAATTCAAACCCATTAGTCCAGTCACTTACGCAAAAATAGGGTCAACCTCGGAACGAGAGATAATAAGTGGTAAACTAGTAAACATTTATTATAAAATTGTGCGACCAATTTTGTTTTCAAGAATTTTTCATACGCCCAACCGTTTTTGAGATTGAGGGCTGAGAGCCCGCAGCGCTCAGACATAGTCACTGTAATGCAAGGTCAACCAGCTCAGCCCTCAATCTCAAAAACAATTGGGCGTATGAAAAATTCTTCAAATCAAAGTTAAGTTTTACCGTAAAGCGTGATTTTTTCAGTCCAAAAAAAAGTAGTTTCCAGATTATTTTTTTGCGTAGGGTTACTTAGTTTGATGTACAGAAGGCTGGGATGACGGTTTCGTGAAGGTCCATTTGTAGATAATCCTTAGTGATCGGTTAGAATTTTCCATCGATGAACAAAAGCTGAAAACAATGTGTATGTGTGAGGGGAAATAAAGGAGCGTTTTTTTTTGTGATTGGCATCTTGTATATCAACCTAGGAGGTTGTGGTCTGCTCAACTGGGCTATCCTGTGAGTGCCTTAAGTGTAAGGCCTGCAGCCAGGGCAAAAACCTTACAAACTAAGGGACTACACGCTAAGGGCACCCCCTATGGGGTACGAGCCTCAGCTTAGGGCGTCGCTGGGGTAGAACAGCAAAGGGACAGGCTGGATCTGAGTGATCTAATGAATATTGATTTAGGAGCTGATTTAAAACTACAGGCTCAGCATAGCCGGTTGGTTCGAGCAAGGGTCGGGAGGTCGCGACGCGCCTCGACGGCGAGGACGGAATGCCGGCATAAAGGGGCGCCTGCGGCCCCTGGCCTATTATATTCGACGCCCTGGGCGGTAGCCCAAGTTAGTCTCTTTCTAGTCCAGGTAAGACAAGGATGTCACAAAATGAACCGAAAATGCCTGAAAGAGCTATTGGTCTATGAAGGAGCTTATGAAGGGAAACCTTCTTTTGCCACTAAAGCGAAAAATAATGGAAATTTGCATTCTTCCCATTTTGACCTATGGATCCCAGGCTTGGTCTTTGACAAACATTCAAAAGTCCAAACTCAAGGTCTGCCAACGTGCAATGGAGCGCAGCATTCTAGGCGTCAAACTAACCGACCATGTACGCAACACCACACTCGCTCCAAAACGCAAATTAATGACGTCGCTCAAAAAGCCGCCAAGCTGAAGTAGGACTGGATTGCCCACTTCCGCCACATCCACAATGAGCTGTGGGCTAAAATAACCACTTTTTGGAGCCCTGACACAGCCAGAATGCGTGGCGGCAGACCTCATAGAAGATGGCGGGACAAGCTGGATAACACCAACGACCAGTGGCCCACTATAGCCCTGGATCGAAACAACTGGAAGTCATGGGGAGAGGCCTTTGCCCAGCAGTGGGATGACGCAGGCAAACAATATCAGTATCAGAATAGCAGTCATGTATTTTTTTAAACTATTAATGTTTTCCATAGCTGCCTAATGCTGCCAGAACTTTTCTCACTCAAAGGCTTAATTAACATGGCTGTCGTTTCCTCTAAGCATTAGCCCTACTTATTTGTCGGCACAGCGTTTTTGCTTATTATTGAAAGGTTTGGGGATTAGTCTCATTCAGTATTGTTTCAATCTCAGCAGTGATAGCCTAGCCTGGTGTGACCTTCGGACTACCAAGGAAAAGGAAAATATCGTGAGGTAACCAAACCAGCATGCTTGAAAGAAATTTTTCGATGGCATGTAAAGCCAAGTCTTAGACCCATGGGTGGCATAGAAACTCTCACTCCAGGTCAGGCACTAACCACACGAAAAAGAAAATCCACTCTGCACAATATCTTCTCATATTCAGAAGATGCCCTGGCAGTATATGCTAAATCTAGTCGCGATGCCCACTAAACAGCTCAAAGATACCTAAATACAAAATCTTACCTGGCATTCACTTGATGGCACTACCAACCGGATAATAGGTGAAGTAAGCATTAGATGGTTACATTGCCCTATGACTTGGAGATCTTGTTGGTATAGCGTCCTCATAGATAGGTACTTCGCATTTTTAAGATTGTCTAAAGTGCAGAACAGTAATAAAAATTGGTTTAAATCTTCAGAACGGTTAACGGGATCTTTTTTTAACACCTTCAACAATACAAGTAATAAAAACAAACTTGTATCATAATTCAAAGGGACCAACCAGTCTCTCCCTGAATAACAAAGTGCTAAAATTTATTACTCAATGAACAGAGGATTTACATTTCTCCAGGAAGATCCCAGGAGGGAACTTTCAAAACTCTCCGAAATGATGAAATGAATGACTCAGACAAAAGAGTCCGCAAATAATGTGGGCCCAAGAAAAATCCGTTGGTCTCGCGTTTAAATTTGTATTTACAAGGTTATAACATATTATAAAACAAACACAACAAACTTAATTAAATTCTATAAATGTACTTACGTTATTTTTTCATCTAAAATCAAAAGTCATTGATTAAAATTATGCTGATAATCAGCACTTTTTGAACGTAAAAGTTTACAAGAGATAGTCCCCAAAACGAGGCGCCGTTCAACACTTTCTAGCCTTTTCGCTGGGAAGAAGAAGTGGCTGAACAAACTATCCAGCAACACATCTGTCTGTTAGGTCAGAAGAACCAGATTTTATACAATAATGTGTAAGTTAATATAAACAATGAGTCCATAACATTAAATTATTGTCGCATGTCAGCTAGCACACACCAACAATAAAAATAAAACATGAAAAAAACATACTCGAGCATAAATAAAGCCTGTGTGATCCTGGCCGTTTCCGGTCATGGCGGCCAATCTTAGCAGAGATTTAGCCATCGACGCGGGAGATATTAGAGTGCACAAGCGTATGCGCAGACACAGACGCACTCTCTGTTCCTTTACTCTCATAGTCCGATGGAACAGCAATCCGACATAACCGGAGAGAGATCAGGCGCAGGACCAAGGCAATGGGTTAACGTGCTTTCCGAGGCGTGGGGGGTGGATATCAAACCGCCAACTGTCAATCTCCGGGCTACTGCTGAGAAATTTCTAACGGAAAAACCCAATAGTACTTTTGGCCGACCCAGGGATCGAACCTAGGACCTCACGCTCAGCAGGCGCGTTTGCGACCACGGGACCAACAGGGCAGTCAAACAGTCAGTATACATTTAACAGTAACTGGAAGTCACAAATGATAAACTAGAATTTATCAGTATCAGTTTCATCAACGCATTTATTAAAAGTAAGAGCAACACAAGGGGCTACGATGTCGATTATTTTTTTCAAAACTGTAATGGAAATGCTCTAGTATGTTCTCCTATGTTTTTGACTTAGTGAATTAAAAACATCATCTACATCACGAAGCATTACATAAAACATACATACCTATTTAATTATAATAACAGGTTTTTTCCGGATCAAGGAAAGAGTCGATAAGATCTTTGTTGTAAACCTTCTCTTTCGGATCATTATAATTGAGTGCTTCACATACACGACACAAATGATAAGATTTACTTCCAAAGTATCCGTGCTCATTGACCACTTCGAAGTGATTTCTCCACATATGCATCCCCAGAAGTAGTTCACTACTGTTTGATAAAGAGTTGATATCATTAGCCAGTAATTTTATATTTGTCTCCGAGTCAGCATATAAATAGGAATTCGGTGGTAGTAAGCTCTCGACGTCTTCAATTGTAGGACCGAAAATAATAGGTACAGCTCCATTCGCGTAAGCGTGGTAGAACACCTTCTCGGTCAAGTATTGAAAACAACTGGTATTTTCTAACACTAGATAAAATGGATACTCCGCTATTATGTTGCAGTCCGCTCTAAAATGTCCAGGGCAACTGAAATGAAATAAAGTTGTGCTTTGTACACTTACATGTCCAGACTTGATAGTATACAGTAATTATTTTAATTTTGTTTATTGACCCGCAGGCAAGGCAGCACTTCGCATATCGCGTTCGGATACACGTTAAATGATTTTGATAACGTTAGCAATTGTTTTATTCACAGTTGTTTTAAGTTGTTTTTTGGGTATCAAGATAATTATCAACGTATTTAAATTAAGATAAATAATTATTGATGATAATAATCACTTAGAACCCTGCCGGCAGGTAAAGCAACAACAATTTTGCAACAATAAGTAATAGTTTTGTTTCCATAAAAAGGGCTGTTTTAAAGCACAAAAGTGACAATTTTCAGTGGGCATTGAATAAAAACATTGATCAAAAATATTTTTGCACACATCTATCTGGCAGAATCTTGATATTCCGAAAATTTGGCATAACACACTAACTTGGCATAATTTTTTTTAAACGAATATTTTTAAGGCGTAAAAAATATTTTATAATTATTGTTTGGCCGAATGTTAGGCCCGAATTTACATTGGCATATATTTAAGATGGCAGAATTTTATTTGGCATAATTACCTTTGGCAATTTAAAATTCCGAATAATCTCGTTTAGCTCAACGTTTATTTAGATCGACGATTATTTGGTAGAATTTCAATTTCATTTTTAACCTACACCATTTTAGTGTATCCCTTATCTATGTACAGGGTGAATTTTGCAAGTGGTCGTGGATGATCAAATTCGAAACTGTGAGGAATATCGAAAAATGCTCAAAGGAGTCTCGAGCCTGATTTTGATAAAAACTAAACTGCATCATTGGATTTTTGAAACAATCAATATTCCTGGCCACCTGTTGGATTTGAAAAAAAACACACACTGTATTATTACACCATTCGATAGCGTCGCCATTAAGAATCCAATTCTGGGAAGTAATGACAAAGGAAGGAGTTAATTTTTGATAAAATACCTAACAGTTGGTATTATTCAACGAAACCTCGAAAAAAATCACTATTGGCGCCAACTTACTTGTAAGTTCCAATTTAAATTGTTTACATTTTTTTAAATTTTACTGACGCCTTCAACCAAGAAGAGATTTAAAAAAAAATTGAACTTAATGTTTTGAAGACGACTGCAGTGCGGGTGCCATTAATCAAGGACATTAATTAAAAATATGATAAATTTGCCACATATCATTACTTCCCAGAATTTGATCCTTATTAGCGACACTATCGAATGGTGTAAAAATACAGTGGTTTTTTTTCAAAACCATTAGATAGATAAAGATGATTTTTATCTACTAGCGTGGATAAAATTTTCAACTTAGATAGATAAATCCAAAAATCCCGGTAGTACGTTCCCGCCGGATATTTTTCGACACCCACGCGGGCGAAGCCGCGGGCAAAACCTAGTAAAATATATACTTAGTCTTAAGATGATACTAGTTTTGTTCATTTTATTGACAGTTCATTCTGTTTATTCTAAATCCGTCTACTAAAAATTTTTGTTTACTTTTATTCTCACATCTACCATATTGTTTAATTCCTAATATTATTAATAATTTTAATTAATTTTTATTTCTAATTTTACTCATTATATGTTGTTTTACTTGATTTTTATATTCAACCAATAATTTGCATGTGTGGTGTAAACTGTTAGTATAAGTTGGATATAAATAAATAAAAGAAAAAAAAATATTTAAGAAGTAGAACCATCATATCGCAGAAATTTCACAGTCAGAATCGTCTTTAGGCATTTCATGACATTACATTTCCTATCGATAGTCATTAAACGGCAGAAAATCCATCAATCATTATAAAACAGTTGATTGTGAACATATGTGTTTTTTTTCCTGTTAAAAGCATGCAACCAACAAGCATGCAAACATTTATAATGATTGCCAGCAAGCAAGCCAGCATGCAGCATGCAAATGAGCATGCAACATGCAGCAGGCATGGTTTCTGGAACGGCTCCGGCGGCCCCCGGGAGCTTATCGTCGCAGATGTGTTTTACACTCACCACCTGTTCCTCAGCTCGCGGGCCGTCACGCCCCTCCGCGCCTACGCGGGCTTTCATTACACTCTAGGGGTAGGGCATACAAGACTACGTTGAGCCGGTTTTGTAGCGATTCGTTTCTGTCACTAACTTTTATAACACAACATGTATTGACTTTTATGATATTTTTATTTAGGGTTAATAATGATATGATAGTTCTGCCTTTTAATGACTGTCGAGTTTATGCTATTCGCTATTATGCAAAATAATATTATGACTTAAAAAGTTCTGCTATAAAGGGTAGACCCGTTAGTGTCATTATTACCTCTTTTTAAATTCGGGTTTATCTGCACAACGTCCATAAACATCAACTGCAACATATTTCTTCAACTCTTTCAAGAATTTGTTTCTTTCTTGAGATTTACAATTCGACATTAGTACTGCGGCGATTTTGCCATGCTCTTTAATACCCCAATTTGGTATTAATCTAGCAAGACTATTTAAGGTCTTATAACCTTGATTATTAACAGGTTTTTTTAATGCAATCGTTCGGCCGTATGGGACAGGCACATCGGAATCGGTCCTGAAAAATCAAACTACCTGTATTATTGGAAAAAAAAAATTGTAAGACACGCGCTATCTGTTTGAATTTCTGCGATCAACTTCACAAAACTATCAAAAATAATGTTGTAGCACGTCGATTGTAGTCTATAACAGGTGTAATAAAAAGTCACCCCTACCTTACCCTTACGTTAAAACAGGCGTGATGTTATGTTATGCTAATTATAAACAAAGCTTGCCAAACAGCTATTATATTATGAATAAAACTAAAACGTTAATGACTTATTCTGGTAAAAAGCACAAAGTTTTCAACAAATTAGAACACAAAAAAGTTTACCTACCGGTAAGTCATAGACCAGTTGAAAACATTATAAAAACTCTTCAATTTCGGCTTTATTTCCGCCAAAGAAAATGCATTTTTTGGAGACTCTTCGTTTAAAAATATCCACCTTTGTTTTGGGTTTCTATTTTCGACTTTAGGCACAATGCCATGCTGCAAATGTACGATAACAGCGTCTACTGTATCTATGAGGCTGTCATTGCCATGAAAAATACAGTTGTTCACACTGCAATTTTCTAGTAAATTATCTTCTTCGCCTCTGTAACTAGAACAGAACCGTAATTAGGAAATATATAGATATCTATCGGTCCTAAAATTATAAAGAGATAGCGAACGAATTCTGGCTTTTGATCAAAATTCTAGTTTCAATCCTACGTAGTGTGTCCCTGCATGAAAGCCTCTATACTTGGATCCTTCCGATTCATTATAAGTGTCTTACAACCATGTTTTTCTTTTAATGTCAAATTTTGAAATTTGAATTCGAAGTGAAAAATATAGTCATTTTTTTATTCCAATTTATCCGTTTTGGGTTTATTTTTAGAGAACAACATGCTCAAATCTTGTGGTGGATAAAACCATTTTAAAAATCAACCAGTGGTTCTGCAGTTATAAAAGACGCTTTCTTTCAACTACGCAGTAATGTTATCATTAATCACTACAAAACCGATCACAAAGGACGTCTTTTTTGCTTGGAACCAAAACAGTGCAGAAATGTTATTTGAAATCTCATTGTTGCACAGTTTTTCATTATTGCACTGTTTTTTGTTTTTTATTTAGATATTAATTTACCACAGAGATTTACTGTCTCCCATTAAGTTTATGTATGTATTTGAACAAAAAGATACTGGCTGAAAATAAAAATCGGCTGGATAAAATCGACTTGGTGCAAAAAAAAATACAAATGGCGCGCATTTTGTACCATAAATTGTAAAACTTTGATACTTCGTATTTAACAAGAAAAGTAAAAAAAATAGAAATAGACAGCGATATCGATATGAATTCAACTCCAGAAAGTCTATAAACCGCTGCAAATGAAATTGTTAATAACCTTTTGCCACAAAAGTCGCGAGATACTTTGTTTTCATTGACTTGAGTTTTTATTTTGAGTAGGTATATTTTATCACGGTAGATAGATTGGTAGTTGAAAGAAAAGTAGATTACGTACCTTACTAAAGTGAGTAATTAATGCACTCGTGTTACATAATACAACATAACACTCATGCATTAATAACTCACTTTGCGCTCGATGCAACAATCTACTATTATTATCTCGAGTTTTCGTTAAATGCAGTGGTGTTTAAACATGGAATATTTCTTGCTGTTGCTTCAATGGCATACTTAGCCTCTATTCCAGTTTCCTGCTAAAGCCGTTATTTTGGAATATTACACTTCGATAATTTTGGTACGTATGGATCAATTATGAATTTTACAGTACTTCTCGTATTTCTCCTTAACTTAAGAGTAATCTTTGTCTCTGGACCGAAATCTTTTTTCTATTTGTCATAGGTACCTGTATTTGTCATAAGAAAACCAGTTGACAGGGCTGCTTTTTTCTTTTTGGCCCTTGCCCACCGTTCATACCTATAACCTCTAGGGAATATCCTAAGACAACCATCAGCCATGAAGTTTAGTGCAGTAAATGCCAGAATTCGGTTCGTCTGAGGATTTTAACCAAATATCCAGGAGTGTGCAGTTCGTTGGCCAATTAACGGAGCAACACCAGGAGTATTTGTTAAAGCAATAAGACAGTACACTGTAATCGGACGGGAGGAAAAGTCCGGGTGTTACCATTGTGAGGATCGACCGGAGGACACGGTGGAGGTCTGCCCCGCATGGGCAGAGCACCGCCGCGCTGTGTCCTCGTAGCGGCGATCGGCAGCGGCGACCTTTCGTATCCGGCCTTGGTTCAATCCATGGTCCGGAGCGAGACGGAATGGGACGCCGTCACCTCTCTCTGCGAAGCAGTTATGCTAGCGAAGGAGGTGGCGGAACGTGAGAGGGAGAGAACCTCACGTCCCAGCCACCGCGGGAGAAGCACCGGGCGTTGGGGGCGAATTGCCTGTGGACGGTGAGCTATGGGCTAGCTCGCCGTCCGTCCGTCTTATGACGACAGGCCGTGTTGACGGCGCGTTCGTGTTCCACGCGCGCCTCAAAGAGATGTCAGCAACCACCGTAGAGCGCTCCTTGCGGAAACCAAACTGGTGGTCCGCAAGATCCGGCCCCATCCCCGCAAGATGCTCGGCGAGGCGGTTTGCAATTACTCTTTCGAAAAGCTTGCCCACCTCGTCGAGCAGCACAACGGGCCGGTATGCGGACGGAGAGTCCGCAGGGTGCCCTGGCTTCCGAATGAGGACCAGCTTTCCCATCTTCCTACGAAGCGGGAACTGGCCTCTCTCCAAGCATGCGCTTAAGAGCCCCTGAGTCCGAGTCTGAGTCCCCTAGTCGTAGCCCGAGAGCCTCTGAGGCCAGGACCCAGGCTTTGCCAGGCAAGCCGTCGGGTCCCGGGGCGGTATTTTTGGCCTTGAGCCTACGTACCGCCACTCTCAGGTCTACCCCAGTCAGAACCGGAATGTCGTCGTCGTCATCCTGATGGTCCGCTTCCGACACCGCAAGCGGCGGAGCCATAGGCGGGGCGGGGTGTTTCCCTCGCAAAGGGAACAGAGCGCTCACCACGTCCTTGAAACGGATATACCGGTGGTCAGAAGATTATTTTTTCCGATGGTTTGAGAATGTGTGAACATTGTAGGCTTCTTGAATTTAGGTTAAGGTTTCACTATAGAAATTGAATGGAACTGTTTTATACAAGGTGTAAACGGATCTTTTACGAAGCCGTGAACCAAGCGTTCTATACATCAAACTATGAGTCGATTTTCAGTCAGTCGGCTTCGGAAAGTGACAACACCGCTTATCGCCGACCTAAATGCAGCATGTCATTGTACGCTAGGTTTGCTTAGGTACGTTAAAAATACTTTAATATGCTAGCAATTCTTTTGTAGTACTTATTTACAGCAAAATTTTGTTTTGTGTTGTGTTATTTAGTTACATAGGTAACTAATTGAATGTTTGTGTTGATTAATATTTGCATGCTATTTTTATGGCGAAATGTGTCATTGTACTTTATGTCATTTTTACCACCTTTTGTACCACATTTCCCGCAAATAAATAATGTTGACTTTGACTTTGCTAGGTAATTAAGTACTAGGCGTTCCCCGTACACATACCCTGACTTCCCAAAGTTGTAAACATGTCGACTCTTGAGCCAATTCCAGTATCTCCACACGAGGACAACAAATTTTCTGTTTGCATTGGGATTAGGGTTTGGAATTTCCTCCTCATCAAATAATATTGCACCTAATTTTGAGTAGGGCCATACCTGAAAATAAGAAAGATTTTTTTAATTGTTAGTTATTTGCATAGGATAAGTATTCCAGTTCTATTGGGCAGGACAAAACAAACAAGAGGCAGGTGAAAGATTTTATTTGAATGTCCGATCGAACTTTCAACTTCGGCCACCTTCGGCTTCGGTCAAAATGGGCCGAAGTCAAAGGTTTGAACTAGCAAACGTCGAAATGAAGCGATCTGTTACGAATACAAAACATATTATAACAATATTACTCGGGAAGTGTCAACTAGGTAAGCGTTTATTTACTTAAAAAGGCTGTGAGCTCCACTGACCCCACAGTCCGAGAGTTTCAACTCCAAACGGCTTGATAACATTGTTGCCATTAAGGTAGTTCTACTAACTAAGAGTTTGACAAAAGTTGTGTATACATATAATATTATTTATGAGACTAAAATTAAGGTCGAGCATATTTATTTTTGCCGGTTTCAGTCGATTTGTATAATCGAATTTGCGCGATAGGTTTATTGTTTTTCATAATTTTTATAAACTAGAATAGATATTTATACTATTGGACCAGACACATTAACGATTGTGGTAGAAAAACAACATAGAAAAATAAAAGAATCCACACGCCGTTGCACAATTCACCACCAAAACTAGATGGACAATCATGGCCGATTAACTTCGCATAATAGTAATTGCAAAAAAGATTCGTGGTATGATGTTGCAAACTTGCGTCCAAATGTTAGTATTAACCAAACACGATAATACCATAGTTCAATGTAAACTATTGATATATATTCAAGTGTAAGTAAGTATTCCATCTACCTGAAAAAAACGAATTTAATGTTTTTTTTTTTTTTTTTTTTATTTGTTTACCTATGTTTGAACTGTATTACAAGGCGGAGATTATTTTTATACCAAAACTGTAAGACATAGCAATTAATAATACAGCATTCATTCATTGGCGAGGGAGCGATAATACCATTCACCCACTATAGCAATACACACTATAGCAATAACACCCAAAACCCAACTGAACACCATACTACGGACACCGAACCCAGGATATCATGGTCCTGGGTTGATGTTATGTTATGTTATGAGCTACATAACATAACATAATGAACATACAAAATTATGGAAAACATACTATTACAAAAACTTTAACGCGTTCAGAGTCGTGAGAGCGCCCAGAGATTCACATACACATGCTCTTAATTGTATTGAGTGAAATACTAAGTTGTTATGTTTGTTATTAAACACTATTCAATGGCAATCAACTCAATACAGTTAAGGCATAATAAGTAGATCTATTCTATAAAGGGTGTAACAAGACCCTTATAGATGCCGAAAGGCACCTGTTTTCCCTGTCATTGCATTGTTGTCATTTTTTTGTTCTGGACCATACTTTTTTTTTTCGGATGGGAAATCATCAAATAACCCCTCCCGCTCTGGGCTGAGCAGGAGAGAGTGCCAGACTTTTACTGACTAAAACCCATCCATGTTCCTTCCTTTGCCCTTTGTGTTCCAGGGCCGCGGTATCTCTTTCGAACAGTCCCGCAACCCTCTACCGCAACCTTCTAGTGACAGAGATATTGGGGGTCAAAGTTCCAACTTATTCACAAGTTTATTTATTTATTTTTGAATATAAGATTTTTACTTTAAACACCTCCACGACCTCCGTACTATTCAATGCATCCATCAGCACAATGTTTTGATTGAGTTTTATCGTAAAACGTGATTTTACACCCCAAAAAAAAAGTCGTTTCCCATCAATATTTTCAAACTCAGCTCTTTATTGCATTCATGTGTGTATTTAGTTGTTACATAATAAGTAAGGCCCAACATGAAACCTGGGGCCTTAGTCTGCTATTGCAATAGTGTCAGAATGGTCTATCATTGATTTAATAAGGCCCCGCTTTTTTTTTTTTTTTGGAGATGGCATCTCGCAGTTCAGCCTCTGAGGCTGGCTACTGCTTAACCGGACAAATCCCTGTGGATGCCTTAAAAATGAATCTAAGGCCTCCAGCCAGGGGCTTAAAACTATACTTAAAAACTAAGCGACCACTCGCTAAGGGCACCCCCTGTGGGGTACGGGCCTCGGCTTAGGGCTGGATCTGAGTGATAAGGCCCCGCGCAGACGAATTACCCTTTGTACGCACGTCAAACGAGTTTCGAACGCGCTTCAATACGCCGTGGGCTAGGGGCCTTATTAAATCAATTATAGACCATTCTGACACTATTGCAATAGCAGACTAAGGCCCGGGGGGTTAGGGCACGGCAACATAATAGATTGGACGATTGGTCCAGTGAGTAGGTATACTGGATCTCAAGTGGTGGAGTGGTGGTGGATTTTTTGCGTCAAGTTACTTAGTTTGATCTACAGAATGCTTGGTTGACGGCTTCGTTAATGGTCTTGTTACACCCTGTATTCCTACTTAGATAAATCAAGGTTAAAATTGTCTTTAGTAGGTATTAACCATTTACGTTTCTAGTCAAATACTGATATCGATTGGCAACTGGATTAACAGAAATACGCTCAATACTCAATCATTAACTGCGTTATAAGCTTATAGTTATAAAATACCAGAATGTTAATGACTTCCTGTGATTTCTATGACATCCGCAATATCAGCGGATTTCAGATCTGTTCTGGCCGTGGCAAACATTGCATGGCACCAATTGCTTAGAAATCGTAATAGATATTTCTCAGTAATAAAAGATACTGTGAGTGCTATGTACTAAAGAGCTATCGTTCACTGGAAACCTACGTCCTTTCCCGACTTGAATGTGCCCTGGCGGTTGAGAGTATGTCATGCTCACTCAATGTTTCGCTGATGGTGGCGCGTGTGTCGGATCATTTAGTTCCCTTCAAAATGGTTGAGTTGAATGGTGCTGATCCATGCGTCATGTTCGTGAACGGGCGCTGTCAGTTGTGACTGGTCATCTCTTAGTTGCCACGGCTTATTTGAATTAATTATTTTAATTTTTTTTTAATTGTCTTTTTTGTGTTTACTATGGACACTTTTAACGTGCACATCTTGCTACATCGTTCTCACATAATGTACCATCTCAATATGAATGATGTAACCAAGGTTTTGTAACAATATGCTGATTTAAAAGAGTGTCCATGGAGTTTCTTGCCCGTTCTTCTCCATAGAGATCTACGCTAGGGAATGGGCAACTACAGTACTTTCACAGTTTTTATGCCTTGTGACTGGGACTGTAGCTACATTTCATTGTTATCTTTGTTTCGACAGTTCAAAAGTGCCTGTAACTGGCCTACTTGAAATAAATGCTTTGATTTTGATTTTGATTTTGATACTTCCCCAGTTGACCTCCTAATCAAAAGTACTTTAAAATTTACTTACATATCTACCATTAGATACTACAATAAAATATTCTATGCTTCATGTAGGTACCTACATAATAATATATATTCCTATATAATATATGTACAGGTTGTACAAAAGCAGTGTATAATATATAGAACACTTGCGCCATATAATTTCACACTTCTTCTTTGTGTCAGAATTTTTATGCCGCCCATGGGCCTCTGACTTGGCTTTACATGCCGTCGAGAGATATCTCACACTTAATATTAGTAAATACAAAAAACATGTGCAAATTAGCGTCACAAAAACTACAATAGTAGACGTACGCTTATTTAGTTCAGGTATTTATTTTCAATTCAGTACAGAGTCTTTGATTATATAATCAACTAGCGACCCACCCCGACTTCGCATGGGTGCAATGTATTGTATATAAACCTTCCACCTGAATCACTCTATCTATTAAAGAAAACCACATCAAAATCCGGTGCGTAGTTTTAAAGATCTAAGCATATGGGGACAGACAGAGGGAAGCGACTTTGTTTTATAATATGTAGAGATAGTGAAGTACAGAAGAGAGTGTTGAATTGGTATGATAATTAAGAAGCAGCAGAATCCAGTTCCATGAATTTTTTGGGTTCAGCAGATAAAGAAAAAAGGGTCAGTACGCATTCAAAAGAGTTATAGTGTTGTAGGCAGGTATATGTTTTTAAGTTATAGAAAAACATAGAAGTTGTACACTTGTTTGGCTAACAGCTGTTCACAATAATATTTTGTTAAGTAGTGCTTATATCCACCTTTATCTCAACTATGTAACTACCTACAAACGTATATATAATATGCCTGTTGTGAGTGCGACGTTCCTTCAAAAGCATGCAACTTAGCTCATATTATGTTGTGTAAGTCGGGAACTAATAATTATGATTCCGATCGAGGAGTTACGTACATTTTACAGAATCATCATCGGCTTAGCCTTTTCGAAACTATGTTGGAGTCTGCTTCCAGTATACAACCGGATGCAGCTGAATACCAGTATTTTATATGGAGCGACTGCCTATCTGAACTCAAGAACCCAGTTAGTACTGGGTAATACGATACCCCGTGGTAAGACTGGTTGTCAAACTTTTGGGCCACTGGCAACGAGTGTCAAAGATCTACTCGTACAAATGACAGGCGGGGTCAACGGCTTAACGTGCTTTCAGAGGCACGGAGGAAACTCGATATGCAATGGGTGGTCACCCATCCACAAATCAACATAGGCGAGCGCGGCTTAACCTGAAGATCGATCCAAGAGGCTGTTATTATTTAGCCTCGAGCTCGTCGTACACTTTTTACTGAATGTAGATAGAAATAATAGGATCTAGAGGAACCTTATGTAAATGGCAATTTAATGAATGAAGAAAGGGAAAATCCAGAGCATGTTGTACCGTCACCAAACAAATTACGATTAGACCAAGACGATGACGATATGGCAATGCGTCAGCCAATATTAGACTCAACCAATGTCAGTCGCGGTAAACGTGTTCTTGAGTTCTTGGCAAACGTAGAGAGAACCACTCTCAGGCTAGAAGAAGCGACGATCATCGTGGGGTAGTTGGTAGCAGTTGGTACAATTTGCGTAGCCGAAGATCATATAGTAGGCGAAGGGGCTTTTGCACTGCGATTTCGCGGGTTCGATTAGGATCGACCTTATTTCATTCAGATAATATGATTGATCCATCTACTCAAGGTACAAATATTTTTATTACATCATAATGAAGGTTGATTTAATTATAAATACTATTACATTTACAATTTATGAAGTACTAATCGTTAGTCGTGACGGTACGTTACCTACTTTTTGCGTATTACACGCAGACATGAGATCATCACTTCAAAGAAGATACATCATTATGGACATTCATATTATGGATATTCTTTACTGGCTATCATATCGATTATTTACTATAATAAACCTTTTTCTTATCGGTAAACTACTTCAAAGGCTCTGAATGATCATGAATTCGTGACCCATTTATATTATTATAACCACATTATAATAATATCAGTGTAATCACAAAGAGTAAGACATGAATAGGGTGGCCAGATCCATAAATAAGTTTTCCGGTTGAAAATTCCGGATGTTTCAAGAAAATTCCGGACTTTACCCTCCTTGAAAGTGCAGTATAATTTTATTATGTGCTTTTTGCAACAATAATTATATCGAATAATTAAGGTTTGTTACAAAACTATAAAAAAATCTGTTAATTTCATGAAAAAATAATTTTCTCAATTTTGAAATTCCGCATTCTGGATATAGAGCAAAAAATCCGGTTTGACGGGATAATTCCGGACATATGGCAACCCCAGATTTTTTAAATATTAAATCGAATAATCTTGACTTGACCTCAATTTTGTCCTGAGGACAGAAATGAGGTCGACGATAGAACGAGCTAACCCAAAAGAAGTCTAATAACTCACAACTTAAATAGATTCGGGCTATATGAACTCAGCAACACCATCGCAGGCACGGGAATTCCACTCCTTGGCTGTGCGCATAATAAATTTAAAGATGTAACTAAATGCGTTTCGTGTGAATGTGTGGAATATCGACAAGGTATGGGTGATAGCCCGCAGTAATACAATCAAAAATTTCTGACAACACCTCAAGAATAAAATCTTTAATAAAACTACACGAATCTAATGTGCAGAAACCATTAGTGATGTTTTAAATTTGTATATCAATCATTACACAGTCTTTTAAAAATACTTATGGATCTACAACATAAAATAAACCTGAAGAAGTTATGCTTACTTCAAAATACGAACTACCTTTTCGGGCCACTGTAGCACTGTACAATATTTATAGTTCATACATATTTTTACACATTTATATTAAAACAATATAAAGTTAATAACAACGTAGGGCCCTGCAACACTCATGAATACTCACCACACGAAATCGATAAAAACCATCCACGACTGCGCTGTGCCATCTGTACATCAAATGTTTTCGATCCTGGTCTCGAAAGCGGGCCGCAAGAAAAGTAACGTCGTGAAAATATGCTCCAAGGATAATTAACATGCTTAGGCCAATAAATAAGAAGAATACAGCTTTCATTGAAGCTGTTTTTCTTCGCATTGCTACCAAGCTGACCATCTTAGTCTCTGATTTTTTTTATTTGTTTATACACTACCACCAATCACCACCGTATTTTCAAATTTATGATTAGTTTAGAAAAACACTAAGAATATTTTTATTTTCCAGAACAATTTACCAGAAACCTAAATTGCGTTAATTTAACTGAACTAATATCCACCACCACCAACACAGTTTTGGCTCGGGATTGTTTTTAATTCGATACGCTCATCTATTTTAATGGTTCAATAAAACGATAATTAACCATTAAAATTTTAACTACTTATGTGTATTTTTAACTTAGATAATACGAACTTTATGGCACTGCTTATCACACAACACTGTTTAAGTCACGAATATACAGGAAACGTTTATCACTAACGCCTTGGTCGAACGTATTGACTGGCGTAGGTATCGTCGTGAGCCAAGCAACCATTTACTACAAGGTAATGACATGAAGTTGCGAGCCGCTGGTAATAACATGCCCGACGTACATTGTTACCAAAATGTAAACTTGCAGTGGTCAAACAATGGTGTTGAAATCAGTTAAAATTGACCGAGGACGACCGTGTTTGATGATAGAGATTATCTGTTCACAAACATAACAATTCTTGTACAGTTAATGATAGATTGTTAGATAACGTGGAAAAATGGAAACATTCATTTTAAATTTGATGTAGTAACATGGGTATAAAAACTTCCCGTGGTACAACTGAACCGCTTGGTAGTTCTACGGGTTGCTTTTTTACCCCTTTTTTACCAGTAGTACACTGGTAGTACCACGAGCAACAAACGTTATTTTTTAGAGTAGGGAGAAAGTGTGGAATCAGCAGACTTAGGTATTGCTAGATAGACTTAGACCTTATTAGTACACGTAGTCGGAAAAGCTGTAATAACACAATAAAAAAAAGAATTATAACGACGTTGATTTACGATACCTACCTGCATTAAAACCTACTCAACGTAGTTACTAAATCAAGTTTAGGTCTCGACAATGAATACCTCACTACACTCTTTTTCTCGTTATAATTATCAACCCGCATGGTTGTAATAAACCAGTGTGCTACCAGTACGATTATAGGTTTGTGGTAATAAGGCTTGAATGACCGGTATGACAAACGTTTCTATCATGAGTAATTCGCCATAGCGTACTTTCTGACTAACGTAAGTCGTACTTTCAAACTTTATGGATACGGTACATCGGTATTTTAAACTTCGGAGTTCAGTAATACAGTCCATGATGTATGTTAACAGTACACTACAACCCGTGACTACAATTGTACACTTCGATAAAGGAGCTCGATAGATTGTTTTAATAACAAAGAACCCCACGTCTGCCCCCCTCCCCCGCCATCAAAATGTGATAAGTACCTACCTACATACACGAATAAGTAATATACATGACTGTAACCTATGCCATGTAACTAGGCGCTTCGCTGGGAACTGGGAACAAATGCGAAACTTGACTGCTAGCTGTGAGATAACCAATAATACTTCGGTTAATCCCAGGACACCAAGGAAAAGGGTTCTGTTTGCAGCAACGGTATCTAACCAATGTGGCTAAACATGAACTAAACCGATTATTTAACAATTTTTCCGAATATGTGATTAGGATTTACCGCCTTTTTTTCCTCGTTAATACGTTTTACTGATCTATTAAAAGAGAGCATAATACTGTTTTTAGGACCGCTGGTATTGTATTGCTGGTAAAACACCTGTAAACTTGTTTCATACCTATTTTCAGTTTCCGCCATTTCAGCCTTCACAGAAAGAGTATTTTCCGTAAGCAATTAAAGTGACGGGATGACAAACAGAGCTTCTATTGATTTAATAAAAGATGATCTCATTTATTTTAATATCAAATTAAATTCTAGAGAGGCTAACGTATATTAAAAAAAAAACCGGCCAAGTGCGAGTTAGACTCGGGCAGTAGGTTTTTTGCTATTAAACTAAATATTTAGGATTTACAGATTTTTTCCTTTACAAGTGCCGTTAACTCAAACTCTAACCCTCTTATTAATAAACACGGAATAAAATTACACCAGGAATAACAAAGGAATAACCATACATTTTCAAAGGTTTAAACTTGGAATAAGTTTAGTCTGTGTTTATTAATAGGAGGGAAAGTGTTTATTTCAATAAGACCTTCGCAGGCACTTTTGAAAGTCAGAAAAACAAAGGCGAAGCTACAGTCACAGACACAAGGCATAGTAACTTGTGAAAGTACTATAGTTGCCCATTCCAAAGCGTAGATCTCTATGGAGAAGAATGGGCAAGAAACTCCATGGACACTATCAACAATTTAAAAACAAAGTAGTTAAAATAAACCGTGGCAGCTAAGAGATGACCAGTCCCAACTGACAGCGCCCGTTCACGAACATGACGCATGCATCAGCTCCATTCAGCTCAACCATATTGAAGGGAACTAAACGACCCAACACACCCGCCACTATCAGCGAGACATTTGAGTGAGCCTGACATTCTCTTAGCCACCAGGGCACATTCGAGTCAATGAAGGATAACTAAATGTAAATGGTAGCTTTACAGTACGAGACAGACTTTACAGTAAGAGATCGCTTCTTGCCAAAGGAGACCTTTTTTTTTTGTTTAGAGACCACCACCTAAATTGTGCGTTGATTTCTTCTTTATAATCTCTAGATTAAATTGGTAATATTACCTAAGCTTTTGTCTAACAGGAATATTGAGAAATACGAAAATGAAAACGTAAATCTAACAATAACCTCAAAATTAGCAATATTGTCCTATTGGATGGGTTTAACCGGTATTTTTTTAACCGACTTTCTTCAAAAAGGAGGAGGTTCTCAATTCGGTTGTATTTTTTTATCTTTGTTACCTCATAACTCCGTCATTTGTAAACCGATTTGAAAAATTCTTTTTTCATCTGAAAGGATTCCAATTGGAATTGGATTTTTTTCTTTCCGATTGGTCCCATAGAAATTTCATCAAAATCGATTAAGGAATTTGGTGGTTTTTGGTGGATTGAGCTGTTTTGCACGTATGTGTATATCGCGAGACAATGCAATATTATGATGACATGGAGCTGATCTGATGATGCAGCTGGAAGTTGGCCATAGGAACTCCGTTATAAAACGACATAACCCCATCGAGTTTGGGCTCGTATGATGTATCTTGTCAAGAACTTTGTCTGTATATATGGTATCCAGGGTCTGATAATAGAGCTGGAAGGTGATCACAGGTAGTCCGTAATAAAACGACACAATCTCATCGAGTTTGGGCTCGTATGATTCGTCTTGACGAGTACTTCGTCCTAAATAGTATCCAGTGTCTGATGATGGAGCTGGACGGTGGCCATAGGAACTCCGTTATCAAACGACATAACCTCATCGAGTTCGGGCTCGTATGATTCGTCTTGACGAGTACTTTAACTAACTTCTAGTTACAATGTAAACATTAATTCATGCCAAGATTTGTGTGGTATACTACAACTAAAAAGGGTAAAATAAAAAAACTTTCTGCGAAAACAAAACCGACTTCCAAAAAAACACTAATAAGGTCTAAAATAACTTGACTTTCGGAAGTCGGTGGCAAAAAAGTCAATGATAAAAAGCCGGTTAAAAACAAAAACACTGACTTCTGAAAGTCAAGTTATTTTAGACATTTTTAGTGTTTTTTTTGGAAGTCGGTTTTGTTATAGGCAAGTAAGATGTTCTAAGCTGGCCGTGTAAGGAGAGAAAAAAGCACATTATATACTTCACCAAAAAATATTTATTACTTTTAATCATCATCATCAATTATTCGTAGGATCATCATCATTCTCCTGCCCTTATCCCAATTTATTTGGGGTCGGCGCAGCATTTCTTCTTCTTCCATATTTCTCTATTACTCGTCATCTCAGCAGTCACCTCCTTTCTATAGGATATCATCCAAAAAAGATGCAGGTGGTTCGACCTCATCTTGATGCCGTGCCCAAGATACTCGTAAGAACCACACGACAGACATTACATGTACAAAACATCGGGCATATCAGGCGAAATTGGCGGTGGGTATAATGTTAGGATTGGAATAGATTGAACACATCGAACACAAGCTCGTACGAAATGATACTAACTTTTATTAGGGATAAACATTGTGTAGAATAAAAGAGTAGTTGATTATTACACTTTGTTTTATTTATTACAAAAGATCATAGAATTGCAATAATTACCCTTAAACCATTTTAAATATTTGAATTTATCAACATAAATTAATATACCTCACTTAACATAATTAAAAATATCTAATTAAACATCTTCACAAATAAATATTACAAGATCAACTTACTCAATAACGGGTGATGTTTACTCCACGAACGTTGTACGCCAACTGAGCTCGCAATTTTTTTTTTTTTTTTTGGTGATGGCATCTCGCAGTTCAGCCTGAGGCTGGCTACTGCTTAACCGGACTATTCCCTGTGGATGCCTTAAAAGTGAATCTAAGGCCTCCAGCCAGGGGCTTAAAACTTTACTTAAAAACTAAGCGACCACTCGCTAAGGGCACCCCCTGTGGGGTACGGGCCTCGGCTTAGGGCGTCGCTGGGGGGGGCAGCAAAGGGACAGGCTGGATCTGAGTGATATTATTTAGGGGCTGGTTTAAAACTACCGGCTCAGCATCGCGGGCTGGCTCTGGCAAGGGTCGGGGGGGGGAAGCTCGCAATTATGGCGGCACGCTCTTTTATACAATAATGGTGGGGATGGTGCCATGATTGTGAGCTTGACAATTAAATTATTTTAATATTGTTTTGCAGCTAAATTAAGATTTTGGGTAATAAATAATTTTTAATTATTTAACAACAAATAATGTGATATAAAATAACATAATAAGAGGCATAAAATGACACGTGCTTACAGTCGGCCATCCAAGCAAATTGTAAGTACGTCCCCGTACTTAGTTGTAAATCAAGCAACAATAAGATAAAAACAATTTAGTACAATAGCAATATTAAATGTAAATGAAACAATATAAACAAAAAAATAGGTAAATCCATTAGTCCTTATTAATCTATTTGACCCCATTGGTCTTAAAGTATTGACCCCATTGGTCTTAATGTGTTTACTCTCTTGGTCTTAATGTGTTGACCCCATTGGTCTTAATGCGTTGACCCCATTGGCCTTAACGTGTTGACCCCATTGGTCTTAATGTGTTGACCCCATTGGTCTTTATATCTAGACCCCATTGGTCTTGAATCAAAATGTAGACCCATTGATCTATGTAACTAAGTGGTAAAAATAAATTAAAAAAAAAACAAAAAAAACGCTGACTTTTCGCTTAAGAAGTTAAAACGTCATCATGTGGTCTATTGAAACAAATCCATGGCTTTAACTTATCCACAGCAATTAAATTAGAGTATTTTTGTTACCCTTCCTTGTAAGTGGCGTGTCCTCTACTTGGTAACGGTCATGATCGAAAATATTAGTAATTTTGTAAGGGCCCTGATACTTCGGGATTATTTTTTTACTACCACCCGTAGAAGGAATTTGCTGTTCAACCCGTACTAAATCCCCAATATTATATTTGATAGACTTGCAACGAGATTTATCAAATGTTGCTTTTTGAGTCTCTTGTGTGGATTCAATAGGAGAAGAAATTTCAGTACGAATTTCTTCGACACTTTTGTTTATTGAGGTGATATCATCATCAATTATTGCAGAAATTACTCTACTATCACTGGAGCCCTGTGGCCTTATTCCAAAAAGAGCCTCTGCAGGTGTCTTATTGATACCTTTGTTGAAGGTATTATTGATACCCCACTGGACATCGGGCAGGTGGTCTTCCCATTTGCTTTCGCATTTGCCAACACATTTGGCTGTTAACGAGTCAACAATAACTTTATTATACCTCTCCACCTGACCGTTGGCCCGTGGAGTAGCAACTGCATTTAATACATGTTTGATGCCTTTGTCTAACACAAACTTTTTAAAGAGATCACATGTAAATGACGTGCCTCGGTCGGATATAATTCGTTTGGGAACACCAAAGATACTAATAAACTCTCGCAAAATTCTAATAGTAGTGTTTGATTTTGTATTTTTCACCGGTTTCAAATAAATGTATTTCGTAAAAGCGTCAATTATCACAAGAATATACACATTACCCCTACTACTACGTACAAATGGACCTGTATGATCCATGTGAATAGTATCAAACGGCACGTCTACTTTATGGATTGGGTGCAGAAAGCCGGGTCGTTTCCCACCAGGTGCTTTACTATACGCGCATTCGAGACATGAAGATACATATTTTGTAACAAAAGCACGCATATCTGGGAACCAATAATGAGTTTTTATCTTTTCCATTGTTTTGTCTAAAGCGAAGTGGCCTATATCGTCATGATTCTGTTCGACGATTTGCCATCGAACGCCTTTAGGCGCAACCCACCTGTCTCTAGGTGTGATTCTAAAAAGTTTACCATTTTTAATTTTATATTTTTCTTTTATTTCTAAAATATCGTTAAATTCAGAGTTACTTAAAATCCCGATAATCCGTTGAAGTTCTGAATCTGAATTCTGAACTGTTGAGAGCCAGTCTGTTTCTGTTATAGAATTAACCATTTTTTTCGAGTGATTATTACTGATGGATGGGTTGCGACTCAAAGCGTCCACATGAGCCATAGAAGATCCCGCTTTGTACTCGATTTCAAAATCAAATTCTTGCATTTGGGTCCACCATCTGGCTACCCGGGGAATCATATCACGTTTCATGAAAGTAGATCTTAACGAATTACAATCGGTCACGATTTTAAAATGTATCCCTACTAAATATACTCGAAATTTTTGTAACGAGGCTACCACTGCCAGAGCTTCTAGGTCATAAGAGCAATAATTTTGTTCTTCAGGGCTAGTTTGTCTGCTAAAATAAGCTACAGGTTTTAAAAGATTCTGTTCATTTTTCTGGAATAGTATGCTACCGATACCTATTTTGCATGCGTCGGTGTGCAATTCTGTTATGGATTTTGGATTATATAGGGCTAATATCGGTTTTTGAACTAAGATTGTTTTTAATGTATTGAATGCATTTTGTTGATCAGGCCCCCATACCCAAACAGCATTTTTTCTGAGTAACTGTGTCAATGGCTTTGAAATAATCGAGAACCCCTTCACGAACCTACGGAAAAAACTCGCTAGCCCTAAAAACTGCCTTACATTATGTTGATCTTTTGGTATGGGAAATTTTTCTACTGCCTCTATTTTAGCGGAGCCTGGTTGGATACCTTCACTTGAAATATTAAACCCCAAATAAGTTACTGAACGGCCAAAGAAAACACATTTTGACAAATTAAGAGTGAGACCTGCTTCTGATAGCAAAACTAAAACTGATTCCAATTGTCTCATACCTTCTTGTATTGATTTTGATGGGATGATTATATCATCTAAGTAAGCTAGTGCCTCTTTGTGACGTAAGTTGCCTAAAACCTGATGCATCATTCGTTGGAATGTTGCTGGAGCATTAGCTAAACCGAAAAGCATTCGGTTAAATTCGAAATGGCCTTCCGGCGTGACGAACCCTGTTTTATGCCTATCCTGCTCTTTGATAGAGATCTGGTAGTAAGCAGATGCCAAATCAAGAGCAGTGAAGTACATATTACCAGCTAACGTATCAATCTGCTCATCTATAAGTGGCATTGGGTAATTTTCGCGTATAGTATTTTTATTCAAGGCTCTATAATCGATGCAAAGGCGGTAACCGCCAGTTTTTTTTTGTACGAGCACAATAGGACTAGCAAAAGGAGGGACAGAAGGGCGTACTATGTTGTTTTGAATTAGTTCATCTATAATATCCCTGACTATTTCCTTCTCTTTAATTGCCAGCCTGTATGGCCTATAGACTACAGGTGTGTCACAGTACAGGTCAATGCTCATTTCACAAACCGAAGAGTGTCCCAACTCAGAGAGCGTAAACGCAAAGCAATGTCGATAATTATTTAATAAGCAAAGCAAGTCATCAATCACCTTTTTGCTTAATTCACCAGCAACGTTTAGGTCCGATGAACAGATTAATCTCATTTGTTGATCTTGTAGTTTAGAATTGGCTACATGCAAAACCCTTTGTTCATCTTGTTGATTAGCAGTGATACCCCGTGCAATTAAAATATTGTCTTCTAACCATAGAGGCTTGGAATTCAGGCTATTTACAAAAATTTGTACGGAACCATCACTGCCAAATTGATAAATTCCAGTTAAAATAAAATGAAAAAAGTTATTTTTGTTACGCAAGCCTCCCTCAATGTAAAAGTAGGTCACCTGTGAATTTGGGTTCTGTATACACTTCTAAAATGGTTAGACCTGTTAATTGAATATTTTTACGGTTAATTTTTTTTATTTTTTTGTATTGGATATTATCGATATGATTTTGTAAAATTTCAAAATGTTCACTTGTTTTTTTAATCAATACATGAGGTTGTTCAGTAAAGGTTTGACCTATCATAAGGGGAACCTGCATAACACAATCCGGGACAAATAATATTTCAACTTCAGCCTTGACCCCGTCAATTTCGACTAGTTTATTGACCTTACCCAATGTATGCACAATGGAATTACCAAAACCTCTGAGTATAGGTAGATCTCCTGTGTTTATCTCAATATTCCCCAACTTGGACAATTCAGATTGTTTAAGCATAGAGCATTCACTACCAAGATCAACAAAGGAATTCATTTCTATGCCGTTAATACGCACAGGTTTAAAATATTTATCTGAAATTGTACCATTGATATCTATTCTGTTAACAGATTTTTGAGCAGGAATTATTTTTGAATAACAATTTTCCGCCTCATGACCAACTTTCATACATTTAGTACACTTTTTGATTGGTTGAGTGCATTGACTTACAAAATGACCTTCCTGTTTACAGTTATTGCAACGAAGGACTCTGTCTTTGGCACTTGGATTCTTTGCTTTATTATCCGAGGAGTTTGTAACAGGCTGATTTTTATTAATATTAGATTTGCGGTCAGAATTTTGTTTTAGACTTCTTGAATTTCTTAGATAAGTGAGCAATTTATCCAAGTCCTCATACTGAGCCGCTTCGGCACCTAACCTAACAGCGCGATCATCTATGCCATGTAGAACACATTCGACCGCCCGTTTACCACTTATACTACATCGGTTAATAAGAGTAATTTTATCCTAAAAATAATCTTCAAGCGAGTCTCCGTAACGCGCACGCCTAGACAGTATATCTGCTAACATTTGACCATTGTTCTCTTCAGAGGGAAAAGCCGATATTAATTTTGCCTGCCATTCGTCCCAAGAAAAGAGCACCGATGGTAATCCTTCATACCAACGTTTTGCAATGCCGTAGAGTTTAGGGAGTGCAAAATGCACTATTTGTTTTTCATTCCATGAATAAATGGCAGCACACTCATTCACCTTGTGCAACCACATACCCATCGTTTGCTCTTTTCTTGCTGGGTCAAACTCGGGTATAGTATTGTTGAAAGAGCCTATGTTTTCTTGACCCGGGGCAAGTGACCTCAATGCCTGTACTAAAATATTTAAATCACCACTGCCTCCGTTGGAAACAGCAGTGCTACCTGTAGTTCCTCGTATTGCTGCGGGAAGACGTTGCACGTTGCGATTCGTGCCGTGTTGCGGGCTGCTGTGCCGTTGGCTGCTGCACCGCCTGCTGCTACAGCGCTGGCTGCTGCGCCGCTGGCTGCTATGCCGTGGGCTGCTGCGCTGCTGGCTGCTACGCCGTGGGCTGCTGGGCCGCTGGCGGCTACGCCGCGGGCTGCTGCGCCGTGGGCTTAAGTGCCTCGGGCTGCAGCACCGCTGGCTGCTGCGCCTGGGGCTGCTGCGCCGCTGGCTGCTGTGCCTGGGGCTGCTGCGCCGCTGGCTTCTGCGCTGGGGGCTGCTGCACCGCTGGCTTCTGCGCTGGGGGCTGCTGCACCGCTGGCTTCTGCGCCGGGGGCTACTGCGTCGCTGGCTGCTGCGCCGCTGGCTGATGCGCCGCTGGCTGCTGCGCCGCTGGCTGCTGCGCCGCTGACTGCTGCGCCGCTGGTTGTTGCGCAAAGGGCTGCGCGATCGACTGTTGCTGGGTATATGGCAAATCGGGTCCATCACGTGGCCTCGTATCTGCTGCAAACTCAGTCTTGAACCTTGCGATTGCTGCTCCAAGGAGTGATGGTGTCTATGATCATCTGCACTTTCGATCGGTTGCACTTGTACACTCTCCAAAATCGGAGAGACAAGCACTCTTTGTTTATCCATGTTCTCAACCGAAAAATAAAAAAAAATACACTTAATAGAATGAGCTACTAATCCCACTTCTGAATTGTAGAATAAAAGAGTAGTTGATTATTACACTTTGTTTTATTTATTACAAAAGATCATAGAATTGCAATAATTACCCTTTAACCATTTTAAATATTTGAATTTATCAACATAAATTAATATACCTCACTTAACATAATTAAACATATCTAATTAAACATCTTCACAAATAAATATTACAAGATCAACTTACTCAATAACGGGTGATGTTTACTCCACGAACGTTGTACGCCAACTGAGCTCGCAATTATGGCGGCACGCTCTTTTACAATAATGGTGGGGATGGCGCCATGATTGTGAGCTTGACAATTAAATTAATTTAATATTGTTTTGCAGCTAAATTAAGATTTTGGGTAATAAATAATGTTTAATTATTTAACAACAAATAATGTGATATAAAATAACATAATAAGAGGCATAAAATGACACGTGCTTACAATTGATTATATAGTGGTTACATATGGGTACATGCTTATACACTACATGGAGATGTAGTGTATAAGCATGTACCATATAGAAA
This sequence comes from Eugnorisma glareosa, assembly GCA_947578425.1. Classification (NCBI taxonomy): domain Eukaryota; kingdom Metazoa; phylum Arthropoda; class Insecta; order Lepidoptera; family Noctuidae; genus Eugnorisma; species Eugnorisma glareosa. The sequence continues at coordinate 10,888,098 of OX387963.1, forward strand.
AATAAATAAAACATATAAGGCTTTATTTTATTTTTAAACTTATTACTAAATTGATTACAATTTCATTATACCATGGTTTTATGTTTCTTAATAAAAATAATTGTTCCATGAATGTGACACAATTTGATAATAATCAATCATTTATACATTTGTTTATACTAGGTATACTTGGATTTTTATAATTGTGGAATATACAGTTTTGTTCGGTTTTTGTGAACAATATCGGGTTTGCTGTCTTTTAATATTTGTATTATGTAGGTACATGTGATTCGCCTTTCAAAACAATATATGGGCCTAAATAGATACCTATTGTATAACTTATTACCAGTTTCGTTTCGAATAAAAATCAAGTCGTCCTTTTTTATTTAATGGGATTTGAAGTTTTATCATATTTTCCCTTTCGCAATATTTTGGATCGTATTTAATTTTCACGAGCTTCTATTAAAGACACCCGTAATCAATATTTTAGTTCTAAAGGATAATTGTCACGATTATACAGAGGTTCGATGGTTTTCGTTAAGACTACTGAGTAAATTACATTTTTACCAAAAACTAGTTCAAAAGGTGTGTATACATATTTATATTTGGTCTCAGATTGAACAGATGTATTGTATCTAAATTCCAGTATGAAAGCCAACTGCTCCATGATTCTGGATGATTAGAGTATGGATGTTACGAGTTTTCGAGTGCACCAATGCTCTCATGATGATATGCTGTAGAATTAATTTTATTTACACAAAGTACATACCTCTTTCATTGTGGTAGACATGAATTCAGATCCCCTGTCGGTTGCTGTTTCCTTGGGTATCCCATAACGGAGTATGGAGTTGTCTACGAAAGTTTTTCCGATTTCAGTACTACTTTTGGTTACTAACGGATAAGCCTCTACATATTTGGTTAAATCACACTGAAGCGCGAATATATACGAGTAACTACTCGTATGCATATATTTATATAATGGTCTTAGTACATCTAGATATAACTTTTCAAAAACGGAGTGGGCTGTGGTCTTGTCACAACTCTTTATAAATTGTGTAACATCACGCTCCATTCTTGACCAGAAATAATATTTTTTTTATATTATAAACCATTCGTCTGATGCCTGCGAGGCCACTCGTAGGAAACAGATGAAAGTCGTTGAGAATTACTCTTTTCTCGTCATTATCTTGTCTATTTCAACACGAGCCGAGCTCAATAGACATCTTTGGTTTACTATGAGTGTCCACAACGCTTGGTTGATCAGACCTGACATCAGTAGAGACTATTATAGCATCCGAAGTGTCTTGTGTTGGAACAATTCTCATTGGTTGGAACTAACTTTCTTTTCTGTGCTCGCGTCATCACATTCATCAAGCTTTCATGCATGTCTCGCAAATCTTTAGATGTTATGACGACTCGTGACAATACAAAGTATTATTTACATAAATGGAGTTCTGCGTACAGAGAATGCAAGTTTACATTGAAATAAAGAAATAGTAACAAAAAAAAACGATTAAAAAAATGAAAATTTTCCTGAGGAAAATTCCGGTCAAATTGTCGAAATAATCAAAAACGCTGCAATGGGACTGGGTCGGCAATGTCTGCTGGACACAGCTGACATAGCTGTGGTATAGCAAAATATAACTAGTTATTATTTTATTTCTATCTTGGTCTTATGCCACAGCGCCGGCAGGCGAGCGAGCGAGCAAGGTGGGTGAGGCCCTTCACATAACTCGTTCGGCTCTTTCGATAGTTAGCGGTATGAACCAAAGTATGAAAAGAGGTGAAACAATGCCTCGTCTGCCTCGCTCGCTCGCTCGCTAGCTGGCGGTGTGGCCTGCGCTTTAATGTCGTCAAGTCTAACTACAATGTCGCCCAAAGTCTGCTGCATGTTATAAACTGAACAATACGTGTGAACCCGCCTAGACCATAACAATCTTTTGAGCACAAGGAGAAACCAATGAACCTCGGTTAAGCAAACTAAAAATTCTGCTCAATCCATACACCTCATTACACAAGCCATCGCAACAAACATTTGCATACATTTACCGTAAAAATGATATATTTAAACAACGTTATATTAGCATATTGCGAGCGCCGGCTATAGAAATTAAATCTGAATGTAAATCCCGGTAATATCATTTAACGGCCATGCGCTGGCCTAGCCTTTTTCCAGACAGTTCCTTTTTACGTTTTAACTTTAATGTGATACGACGGCCCAAGTCCACCATAATAAAAATAACCCAGGGGCTAAAAGGATAATTAAATTGTGAAAATGTTTTCCACGTTATTCGGGGAATTGCTTTATTTCAAGGAATATACATTTTTTTGTGTGGTTCTTACTCAGAACGCAGTTGACTCGCCCAGTGACACAAAAATGTAAATAACAGACTAAGTATTTTTAAACCAAAATAAAAATATACGGAAATTAAATTAGCTAAGAAAGTCCCAACAAACTGAGCCTTGCATTAAAACCTTTGCTTAAGCCGAGCTCTAAAATTAAGCTCTCTCTGATCCTTTTATGAGCAGCCATGTATTTCTTAAAACAATTAATGTTGTTCCATAGCTGCGTAATGCTGCGAGAAGTTTTCTCAAAGGCTTAACATGGCTGTCGTTTCCTCCAAGGATTAGCCAAACTACTTTGTTACTGTTGCTCATCTGAGATATTTGTCGGCACAGCGTTGTTGCTTAATTAGTAAAAGGATGTAGGATTAGCTTCATTAGTTGTTGTTTATATCCAGTCTGAACAATATCTACTCATATTTAGGAGATGTCATGGCAGTATAAGCGGAACCTAGTCGCGATGCCCACTAAACTACCACAAACTAATTATAATAAATTACCCTACATATTTAATTATTCTATATCGTTCTAATTATGTATAATCTCAACATGAATAATGTAACAAAGATCTTGTAACAATATTTTGATTGAAAAGAGAGTCCATGGAGTTTCTTGCCCATTCTTCTCCATAGAGATCTACGCTTTGGAATGGGCAACTATAGTACTTTCACAAGTTATTATGCCTTGTGTCTGTGACTGTAGCTTCGCCTTTGTTTTTCTGACATTCAAAAGTGCCTGTTATGGTCCAATTGAAATAAATGCTTTGAGTTTACCAAATTATTTATATGATGATCAGAATACAAATTCATTCTATAGTAAACTAAGATTACTTTTAATAGGGAAATGTTATTATATTACACAGTACACCAAATTCATGACGGATATAACTTTATACTCAATTTATATCTTTTCCTTTTCCTTAAGATCTGGTCAGATCAAAGACATAAATATTGTATTTTGAAGTGTGAATTCACTTTCCCGCTATATTTATGCGAAGAGCAAATTTATCTATATTGTATTGTATTGTATAGCGGGCTGGTATCCGCAACTCCACGTCTGAGCGCGTATTTTGCGTGCGGGTGTAAAATTTATTCGATCCACCCTAAATTTATCTATAATTTTTGTATGTTTTTAACGAATAAACTCAAAAACGACTGGACCAGGCTATAAAGGGCGGAGCGATGGAAGCCGCTGGCAAAAGCTAATACCTAAGGTGGTAATAATTTCCTCGAAGATGTAAATTGATACATTTATAAAGCATTTTTTTTTAATTTTTCTTTCTTGTCTTGCCCCGAAGAACTTTTATGTCATCAATTTAAACTTTTCGTTTTTTAAGTACAAAATTTAACATAATTACCGGAGGTTTCCCAATTAGGTGAACCATAGGTACATTATTTTATATAATCATTCTTAGTTCACCAATTAGGTGAACTACAGGTACATTATTTTGTTTAAGTCATTAGGTGAACCAAGGGTACAGAAAGTTAACCGTGGAACACCTATTAGGTGAACCAATTTGTGTTCCACGGGTCAGAAACGGTTATCTTCGCTTTGCTACCCAGGTGACCATCTTAGCCTCTGATTTTTTCTAATTGATTTATACAGTAGGTACCACTAACACCACCTTATTTTCACATTTAAGATTATTTTAGAAAAAACACTACTGAACTTAAATATCCCACAACAACTAAACACATATTTCGCTCGGGATTGTATACGCTCATCTATTTAAATGGTTCATTAAAACATTTAACTTGGATAATACGAACTTTAAAGCACTGCTTATCACACAAACCTGCTTATGTCACGAATACAGGAAACGTTTCTTACTAACGCTAACGCCTTGGGCGAACGTATTGACCGGCGCATCGTTTTGAGCTAAGCAACCATATTACAAGGTAGGTATCATATGTAAATGACAAGAAATATTGTGAGCCGCTGATGACAAGTAGTTACCAAAATATAAATTTGTAGTGGTCAAACAATGGTGTTGAAATGAGTTGAAATTGACCGAGGACGACCGTTTTTGTTGATGATAGAGATTAACAGTTTAAAAACATCACAGAATGATTCGTGTACATACAGTTAATGATACCTAGATTGTTAGATATTATTACCTAATTAAAGAGGAAAAATTGATACTTTTGAGGACAGAGGACTAATCCGGTAGCAATTAAAGCCACACGCACTATTGTAAGATTAATAAAATTGTCGGTATCCACTGGTTATAAAACTGATACAAACGGATTTATGGCAACAGTATTATAAACGTCATTTTAATAGATAAACCCACCTTAGATATTATTTCGTCCTTCCTTCCAAGTTGTTGTAACCGTTCCAATTTCATTTCTTAACTCGCGGGCAAATCGCGCGCGCAATCACAGTTCGCGCGTTTTCTCCTCTCTATGTCAAGACCGACGGTTGTAATTACTAGTATCAGATACTAGGCTTTTAAGGTAATTCTGTGAACTGTGCAAAATTCCTTTTTTCTAGAATCGATTTAGGTACTACTATAAATTCAGTTAAGCTGCTACTCAAATCAGCTTTAGAATTATGATATAAATATACCACTACAATGTACTATAAAATTATTGTTTTGCGTCTTGCTTGTAGTTTTTGACACAAGGAAAATTGCACACTTCACTTCACAAGGGCCCTATGGTGAGTAGGTATTGCAGTATTAGGTACTTTACTCTATGGTCAGCAGTCACCCGTCGACGGCGACGTCAAAACAAACTAAAAAGTCAAGAGGAATACAATTTTACGACGTACTTAAACCAAAAACATGCTGGAGCATTCATCATAACTCGGAATTCATCACTCATGTGGCCATTCTTGGTGGTAAAACAAAAAAACGGGTGTAATCATTGTGAGTGAACATATTTCGTTAAGAAATTGTGTGATTTTGTAGTTTACTACTACAATCAACCCTTCATGTGCAGTAAAATTGCAAACTTACAGTATTCATTTAATTAGTAGTAGTAGTAATTTAGTATAATGAATGGCACTCCTTATTTATCAATTGTTAGTACTGTAGAGGTTAAAATTGAGATCTAGCTGGCCTTGCTATGCAATAAATTATCTTACACAAATAACAAAGTACTTTTGTTAGTAGAAAGAAATCAATGATCACAAGTGTCTGATGATGAAGAATGAGTCACCATAACCATGATTGAAATAATGTTGAAAGTAGTTTGATTGTAAGAATCTGTTGCATATCCATTTTTTATTTATTTCATGACATGCGTAAGAAAAGATCTATTCTTACATACTTGAAATTATGATGCAATGTGTATTTATTACAGAATAAGATGGCTTCAGATCAGCTTGGTTTAATACAACAAGTTGAAAATTTTGAAACACTTCCTGAATCTGTTACATTACAAAATGAAGATGGTCCGAATGTTGAAAAAGCTGTTGAGGCTATGATGAAGCTATCTCCTGTACAGATACAGCAGGAGTATTATGAAAACTTAGGGGACTGTGACTGGGTGAAGTAAGTATGGTTTAAATCATTGAATTTCATTATGTTACAACCCAAATTGAAGCCAAAGATTATTAATTGATTGATTATTAAGACAAAGAAGCCAATATTCGGTATTTTTTTATTTTGAAACATATTAATAAATATACTACATAGATTTTAACACAGTTTTTATAGTTAATTTTTATAATTGAATACTTAATCAAAGTACAAAAATAAATGTCCATTGCCTTGCAGTAGCTAAGTAATAGTAGATTTTTGCATCCACGCAATGCACCAGTGTTGTTGGTGCCCAAGTGCAAGCGAGGGCACTAAATTAACACAAGTGCATTAATTACTCACTTTAGCAAGGTGCGTAATCTACTTTTCTTTCAACTACCAATCTACCTACCCTGATAAAATATGTCTACTCGAAATGAAAACTCAAGTTAATGAAAACAAAGTATCTCGCGACTATTGTGGCAAAAAGTTATTAACAATTTCATTTGCAGCTGTTTTTAACTTTCTGGAATTGAATTCATATCAATATCGCTGTCCATTTCCATTTTTTAAAACTTTTCTAGCTAAATACGAAGAATCAAAGTTTTACAATTTATAGTACAAAATGCGCGCAATTTTTTTTTTTTTTTTCACCAATTTGTCTTTATTCAGCCGATTTTTATTTTCAGCCAGTATCTTTTTGATCAAATGCATACATTTTTTAGTAAACTTAATGGGAGACAGTAAATCTCTGTGGTAAATTAATAATATCTAAATAAACAACAATGCATTAATGAAAAACTGCAACAATGAGATTTCATATATCATTTCTGCACTGGTTCTAAGCAAAAAAGACATCCTTTGTGATCGGTTTTGTAGTGATTAATGATAATATTACTACATAGTTGGAAGAAAATTTTAATTTTAGAACAAGTACCTAATTCAAAATAGTAAAATTATGTTAGAGTACCAACATGCGTTACTTGTACATACATACATAATTAACATTGATGATTATAGTATTAAAAGAACAGAATATTATTATTTCTATTAAAAGAACAGAATAACATTAATTTTGATATTATTTTTGTTGTCATTCAAATAAGAATCACATTGTAACCTATCAGTATTATTAGCCATAAACTTGAATGTTGTTTATCTGACACTACAGGAAATCTAAGTACTTTGCATAATATCAGCTATTTTTAGAGCATTTTAGCTTCCCCTTGAACAAAAGAAACCACATTTTCTACAGCAATACTTTTCATGATAAACCAAACAAAAAACTGACTATACTTAATACTTTTTTAATTAAACATTATGTAAAAAAAATATATATATATAATATTTGTGGTCTAGGCTAGAGCCTTACATAAACACAATCAATTGTTTATATGATCGAATATACTTTGATTCTTTTTCAGGTATGAGAAAAGCAATAGGAACTATTTGCTTCAAAATGTAGCATTTGCACTCTTTGGTGGTCCAAGCTACGAAGGGGAGTTATCAGAAGTTGTTGGTGATCAGAATGCTCACCTTGAGGGTTACACAACCAGACAGAAGGAACAAGTCATGAGAGTATATGAAAAATTGTGTGAACAAAGTAAGTATCTTGCATTATTTATGTCATTGTTACATCATTATAACAAGTAATGCAAAATACCACTGCATATTATGGAATTATGTAGTTGGATTGGAATGTGGTATTGAACTGCTTTGTATTACATTTTGGGGGTATGGAGAACGGTGTAAAGTTATTCATCCCCCATAGAAAAGGGAGGATCCTCTGACCAGACGGGTGTTGTCTGTTTGGCTACTGCTCGACAGTTGTTATCAGGTTCTGCTATATACTCTTTTAAATCATGAATAACATAACTTGCGTGATGTAAGATTTCGATGTTTAGTTCATCGTCTGTGTCATAGATGGCGCTGTAGTACTTTTTGTTCTATGTAGCTGCAGTACTCTTTGTAGTGTCCAACGACGTAGTGGGCTGGTATCCGCAACTTCACGTCCAAAGGATTATGAGATATGTTTCGGCAGTTTGCAAAACAGCAAGCATTTGTATTAGGATGAATCATGCAATCTGCCATCATCAGTGCATCATATGTAGGCCATGTTGACAAGACAGTATGGGCTGATTAAAGTATGAAAAGTGCATTTTCAGCAATAATGATTAACCAAATATATATTTATTATATTTCTAGGTAAATATTCACACAATGATGACGACATAATAATGTCGGTACTTCTTGTTGTGTGCGCTAAACCAAAGCCGCTGAAATTCTATCAGATGCAGCCGTCAAACTACTGGTTAGATCTTCATGAAAGAACAGACAGTGACATGTGGTGCACTGCAGTATTTAGAATTAGGAAGTGTGTACCTACTACCGTTGGCAGTAAGTCTTTTTTTTTATAATACTGCCTAGCCTAGCCTGAAAAATACTTCTTTTTATATATATTTTTTTTTAATATCGACACGTCTATAATCGCTGAAGGTTAGGCAAAGGTGTACCTTATGTACCTAATAGTACATCAACATTTCGCCAGTTAAAAAATCCCTGGGAGCATACGAGTATTATCATCAACCGAGAAATTCTTGATGGTAAAACCCAATTAACTTTGCCTGACATGGGTATCGAACTCAGGACTTCATGCGCAGCAGTCGTGCTTATTTTTATTTTTGCTGTTGAGAGAGACAAGGAGATGATGAAGAAAATAATAATAAAAAAAAAAAATAAGCTAGGGAAACTCCACAACCGTGTCGATTCGATATCCATCATGTCTTCAAAGTTTCTCTAGTCTAGCAAATTAAATTTGACATAATTATTTTGATTTATTTTGTAAAATTAGTTTTTTTTTGGTTTTTAGTGAAATCCTGCCGCGTTTACATTGATGAGAATGCTCGCGTTTATCAAGACTGGGATTCGTACGTAACTGACAATACTTTGCCAAAATGTGTTATCATTGTACCTGAAAACGGAGAATATACTGGAACTCTTCTTGAGGTAACAATTTTCTTTTTTGAATGGGCCTTGAGAACGAAATCCGAATAATGCGAAAAAAAGCGAACTGCATATTTTAGTTTTTTGTCGTAGTTTAAGCTGGAATCAACTCTATTCATTGTCGTAACTTGTGCTATTTATTATTTATTTATTTATTTTCCTTTACATCAAGTAGATTACCCATAGATTTAGTTAGTATTCCTTAACCTACTTACGTTAGTATAAAAAAAAGCTAAAAAAATTCCAATGCTAAATGCTATGAAATCAAATATTGCATTATGTAGGTACATACTTACTTAGCTGTCAGACCCATTTTTTTTTACCAAAACTTATAATATACCACTCGGCCTTGCTTCGCACAGCGCCACTTGTCGGGTGCGAAATTATCCTATAACCATACCTACACAAACCATTCACAAAATCTTATTGAAATCGTTTGGGTTGTTTCGGACATGAGCGTGTGCGAACTTACGAACATAGTACCTAGTGACATGTGATTTTTGTGTATTAAACAACTTTGTTATTACAGGGCGAAGAAACTTTCGCGGTAAAACTGACAGTAGCGCCATCACCGACATTGGGTATAAAGGCCCGCGTGCTAAGTTCCGTAGACTCAGCTACTACGATCGCGTCTATAGGCGCCATCGGCGTGATAGGCGTGGCGGCGTTCACGCCCGTGGCGCCGATCGTGTTAGCGGGTGCCGCCGCGGCAACCGTGGCTACCGGCGTCTACGGCCTTGTTCGATCCTCGCTGCATTTGCACGATAGAAGCGTTCATGAACAAGTAAGGAAACACTTACTAATTAGGTCACTTTTTGGGATTTGAATGTGATGTCTGTTGAATTTTGATTATTAAAGGTAAACGTACAGTACTCTTGTAAGCACCACACGGGTTCAGTACAGCGATACTGAATAGCAATAGTGGATGCTGCGCACGAGGTTAGGAATCGCTCTCACAACCCTAAGCTGCGCCCCGGTGCGGCGAGGGCGCGGCAAGCGGGTAGTCGGTACAGGGGCGACGGCTCGCCGCAAGCTAGGCGAGGTGTCGCCGCCGAAAGCTCTTTGTGTACTGTTTACCAGCTGATCCCAAATCGAGGTGGGCTTTACGATAGGTACTTATATGATATCTCGTGTAGTGCTTGCTTATAACTGTCCGTGGACCAATGACCTTAAATCTGTCTGTGTCTGTGTTGTAACTCTTTAAAAACCGTTTGTCTTAATCTTTTTCCAGACTATAAGCCCAACGGATGCGGAAGCCCGCGGCAGCTGGCTGAACATCGCGGCGTCGAGTGTGGGCCTGGCTGCCGGCGCCGCCAGCTCGCTGCTGTCGCGCTCTGCCGCCGCCGGCACCAACATGACCAAGGTACGTACTCGCATGATGCTAGCATCGTGTCAGTGACGTCACTTCTGGGCATCTACGTTCCAGAGTTAGGTTAGGTTACGACCCGAATGGCGCAGCGGTAGTGAGGCTGCCTTACGTTCTTAGGGTCCCGGGTTCGAATCCCGCTAGGAGCAAATGTTTGTGTGATGATCATGGACATTTGTTTCCGAGTCATAGATGTTTCTATGTATAATAAGTATGTATTTACAAACAAAAACTATCTATGTATCTATCAACTATCTGGTGTCCACGACACAAGCCTCGTTGGTTAGTGTGGCACCTAGATGGCGCTGTGTGTAATTTCCAGCGATATTTATTTATTTATTTAGGTAACAATCAGCCTCTATGTTCCAACTGCTGAGATTCAGGCCTCCTTTTTTGTGTAAGCAACAACGCGAGCCAAGTGCTTGTTCCTGTGACAAGCCATCAGGTTTTGGTTTAATCGCAAGGTCCAATGCCCAGGCAATTACTTCATCGTTTTTTTTTTTCACACAGTGTTTAAATGAATCGTACACACGGCTACACATCAAGCTATACATTTCCAGTTTATGCTGATCTCGCATTGTATGGGATTTCCGTACAACGCGAGGTCAGCTTATACTGGAAATGCTTAGCTTGATGTGTAGCCGTGTGTACAAAACTTTATCTAATGCTGGTTATTCCACTAAATAATTTTGTTTTGTATTGTTTGGTTCCTCAGAATTATTTAATTATCAAGTTTGTTATTGTAGACAGGACAGGCGCTGGCGGTATCGGTAGAGGTGCTGCGGCACGCGAACATGGTCACCGGCGGAGCGGGCGTCGTCAACAGCTTGCTGCACATTATACTGAAGGTACGTATCGCCATATCGCAGGGTGTCTTAGGGAGGGACAATTTCACAAAATTATAACAGTATAGCACAGCACATCTACACCCTTTTCAAGACCCCTGATCTCTGTAAGTCGATATTCCATAAAAATTATGACGCTTACAGATCTTGAACGCGGTTTAGATAATTACGCTGATCACGCCCAGTCTCATTGGAGAACTTGGCTCTTAAATTTCATTGTCACAAACAACACTATCATTTGTTTTTAGTCAAACCAACGTGGATCACTGCCCGAGATACGTTCGTGAAAGTATACCCCAAATACGTTATTCATTCCGTAATCGTGCCGTCTATTTCGTGGCTACAGTATCATGTATTCCCCACATATAATTCAGTTGCCCTATTTAACAGTATATGTTCTATGTTCTATGTTAAGGGTTTGGTTTCCGCACTTAGTCCCTAAATTGGACCATTGTGCGTGAGCCATGGTGGCCGTTACTCCAACCAGCCCACCTCCCTCCAGAAGCAGATCAAACTTCCCGGTCTTCTCAGGACATCCTCAAGGGATCTCGGTGTTCCAAGAGTATCCTCACAGATCTGGGTGACGCCGGTGCACTCGAGGAGTACATGCGCTACAGTTTCTTCCGCCTCCATGCACGCTCTGCACAGGGGGCTATCAGTGATACCTAGGGTGTGGAAGTGTTTGTTCAGTGAGCAATGTCCAGTGATGGTCCCCGCCACCAGTCGCAGGCTATCTCTGTCCAGGCGCAGAAGGCGCTTGGTTAGCTTCGTGTCCAGGGATGGCATAGCTTCCTTGGATTGCCTGCACCCTGGTGTCAAGGTCCACCATTTTCCCGCTTGCGTTTGAGTGTGTTCCTTTAACCAACTCCTTAGCTGCTTGAAGGGAATGGGCACAATGGGTTCGGGTCCGAAGGCTTTTGTGCTGGATCCCCTTCTGGCAAGTTCATCAGCCGCATCGTTTCCAAGTGATCCGCTGTGTCCTTTGATCCATTGTAGTGTCACAGTGTTGTGGTTTAGTACCGTAACACGTTCTAGGGCATTATGGCATTCTAGTATTAGTCTCGACGTTATCTGGTTTCTCTTTAAGGATTGAAGGACTGAGGCACTGTCGGAGAGTATACGAATATGGGTATTCGTAACTTCCCTGACCTCAATGGCGTGTGCCGCTTGGATAATGCCAACACACTCAGCTTGATAGACAGAGTTGAGCATTCCCAGGGGTTTGGATATTTTAATATTTAGGTCGTTGGAGAAGACTCCGACACCTGTCCCGTCTTCGGTCTTTGATCCATCAGTGTAGATCCTTAGCTCTTTTGGACCTGAGTAGTCACGCGTCTCCGCTGTGAGCTCTATGCTGTAGTGTTTATGAAAGCAGTGGGTCTTCAGGGTTCTGTCGCAGGGTGATGCCATCATGGGCTGCCGCTTGATAGCATCATCTTTTAAGCGTGTATGTTTGATTCTGGAATCTTTACTGAGGGTGCCGGATACTTCGAGCCTGAAAATCGCTAGGGTCGCCTCCTCTCTTACAACGAGGTGTAGAGGTGACAGCCCCAGCATCACCTGTAAAGCGGCAGTGGGTGATGTCCTCATGCTACTGGTGATTGCTACGCAGGCAAATCTCTGTAGCTTCTCGAGATCTTTCTGGGCTGTGCTCAGGTTGGTCCTGGGCCACCAAACTAACGAGCCGTATGTGATGATTGGTCGGATGACTGTGGTGTATAGCCAGTAGGTGATTTTAGGGCTTAGGCCCCAATTTCTGCCGAGCAGTCTTTTGCACTGCCATAGGGCTATGCTGGCTTTTGTGGTAATGTAGTCGGTGTGTTTTGCCCAATTCAGTTGTTTATCCAAATAGATGCCCAGGTATTTGGTTTCAGTCGACAGGCTTAGGGTGGTCCCAAAGAAGCGTGGTAACTGTAAGGTTGCCAACTTTCTTTTCTTTGTGAAAAGGACGAGTTCAGTTTTGGTAGGGTTCACCGCCAGTTTATATTCTTTGCACCAGTCCTCTACCATTTTCAAGGCTTGACGCATAAGGTTGCATAGTGTATTTTCGTGTGTGCCGTTAATTATTATGGTTATATCATCAGCGTAGCCCACCGTGAAGTAGCCTCTGTCATTTAGACGCTTGATGAGGCTGTCTACCACGAGGTTCCATAGAAGTGGCGAAAGGACGCCCCCTTGAGGGCAGCCTTTCGCCACGATGGCTCTAGTAGTGTCATTCACCGTAACCTGTACGGCTCTCAGTCTGAGCATGTTTGTGATCCATCCTCGCAGGGTCGAGTCTACGCCGTGTTCCTCGAGGGCTGCGTTGATGCTATGAAAAATGGTTTTATCAAAAGCACCTTCTATGTCAATAAAAACAGCTAGTGAGGAGCATTTGTAGTCTACTGCACATTCGATCTTGGAGATCACACTGTGGAGTGCAGATTCTGTGGATTTTCCTGTGGAGTAGGCATGTTGTTGTTTGTGGAGTGGCAGCTCCTGAAGAGGTCCGTCCCGAATGTGTCGGTCACAGAGTCTCTCAAGGGTTTTCAGTAGGAAAGATGTCAGGCTTATTGGTCTGTACGCTTTAGGTTGTGTATAATCGGGTTTGCCTGGTTTGGGGATGAAAATGACTTTCACCTCTCGCCATTGAAGTGGCACATATCTGTGTGCTAGGCAGGCTTGGAAAATGACAGCCAGCCATGGCGTAAGGACGTCTACTCCCCATTGCAATAGGGCTGGGAGAATTTCGTCTAAACCTGCGGATTTGTATGGTTTGAAAGTCTTGATTGCCCATTTTATTCTGTCTTCGGTTACTACTGTGCGGGCTCTGGACCAGTCCTGGTCGTTTGGTGAGTGCATTGGTTCACTTGCCCATACTCTGTCCTCGGAGAGGCTGCAGTCTGGGAAATGGGTTTCCAGAAGAACTTTACTTGTTTCATGGTCCGACTTTGTGTACGTGTTGTCTGGGTTTTTCAGCGATCCGAGGGTGCGATCCTGATCGGTGGATAGGATCTTCCTTACTCGCGCAGCTTCGCTGTTCGATTCAATGTCTTCGCAGAATTTCCGCCAGGCTGCCCTGCTGGCAAACCTGACTTGGTTTTTGAAGGTGTACTGTGTTTTCTTGTATAGGTCCCAGTCTTCTGGGAGCCTGGAATTCTTGGCTCTGTTGAATTGTTTGCGCATCGTTTGCCTGAGCTTGCCGAGCTCTGCAGTCCACCAAGAGTTTCCCTTGCTCTTGGTGTTTGGATCTGGTAGTTTGCAGCAGGCGTGGTAGGCTTCGATGATATATTCTGAGAGTTTAATTACAGTGTCTTCAAGCTGTTTGGGATCCGTTAGATTTAGGGGTTTTTGGTGCCTTGTTAGCAGTGAGGCCAGAAGCCGTTTGTAGCCGGGTACGTTGGTACGTCGTGGGTTGCGCCTAGGATCGGGTTTTTTTGTGTTAGCTACTAGTGAGAAACGAATCCTCCTATGATCAGAGCAAGAAGGCTCGTTGGATACGTGCCAGTTAGAGATAAGTTTTGTCGCGCTTTCTGAAGCCAGCGTTAGGTCAATAATTGTTTGTCCGCGAGCTGTGACCCAAGTGGGTTCCGAACCACGGTTAACGATGTTAAGGTTAGTGGAGAATAGATATGTGCATAATACCTCACCTCTAGTGTTGGCTTTATTGCAACCCCAAAGCGGGTGATGGGCGTTCGAATCCGTGCAGATGACCAGGTCCAGGTTGGCGTCTTCACAGTACCTTACCAGGTCGGCCATCTCTTTTGGTGGGCAGTCTTCATCCTCGCCTGGCATGTAAACCGAGGCTAAGACGATGTCAGGTGCATCGCCGTCAGTTTTGAGCCTGACGACTGTCAAATCTCTGGAACATAATTGTGTGAGTGTTGTGGTGGGCACATCTTTGGGTATGTAGGCGCAGGTCCTTGGTTTTTCTGTGCCCTGTGTGTCAAGAATTAGCTTACCTCCAATGTTTCCGAGGCCGCATATTCTGTTATTTCGAATCCACGGCTCTTGGATTAGGGCAATAGTTCGGGGTTTCATCTCCAGCGCCCTGCGCAGGCAAGCCGTGGCAGTCTGGCTATGCTGGAGGTTGGTCTGGATGATGTTTAGGGGACTAGACGTGGGCGCCGGTGGCGGTGGAGTGGAGTTATGAGGAGACGGATCCATCGGATAAATCCCCCCCATCCTCCAGTCCATGCCGGTCGTCGCTCATTGACGGTGACGAGGTGAGCAGCTGTTCTGTCCACCCTGGTGGTGAGGTTGGCATGCTCCCAGCAACAGCATCAGCCATTGCCGTTCTGGCCATCTCCTCCTCCAGTTGCGTCATGGTCATGTCGAGTTCTGTCGGTGTCGGTTGCGTCAGTGCAGTGCTAGTGGTCGTAGTCTGGGTGTCAGAGGGTTGGGTGTTGGGGAAAAAGCGCACGTATATCGACCCAAGTAGGTACGATACCCGCCGCTCCCTCCCCAAGACCTTTTCGACTTCCTCCGGTGGGATGCCCAGGGTCAAATAAGTCCCATGGTTATCACCACCGACTGATGTCGCCCTGTACAGCGACCACCTCCCTATGTCGTACCAAGTATTCTGACGAGTCAGAACGCTCTGGAGCCGCGCTATGTCCCCATTGTACCTGGGTACAAAGAGCGCTGCTCGGACACGGGTCGGCACGTCGGACTGTCTCATGACTATCAGTGTCGCGTCTGTGTTGGGCAGTCTAATCTTCGGTACGTTATCTGTTAGCCAGGTCAGGGCGCCGTCGTCCTCACACCACATCTGAACCGTGCCGTCCGCTACCCGAGGGTAACCGCGGAAGGCCGGGAGTGGTTTGGAGGGGTCGGCGTCCATGACGAGGTCTTCAAGGCTGAGCTTGATGTGCTCGGCCTCGTCAGTGGTCATGTCACGTGATGGAGGCGAGAGGCAGATCGCTACGGCGAGCCGCGCAGGAATATCCTTTGTAGCTCGTGCGTAGGTCCTCTGCTCCCCTTGAGCGGTCTGAATTTTGACTCGCTTGGCGTCCCCCTGGAGCGTGCTCGGCGAAGCCGTGTCGTCCGGGCGCACCCTCTTCGCCGTTCCCTGGCCACTTGGTCCAGGTTGCGGTTCCGAGGGGCATGGCACGGTGTTCCGTGCCAGGGACACCCTGCGCGAAAATCCAGATCGCTTGCCTCGCTTCTGTTTCGGTCTGTGTCGGTTTTGGGTCGTCTCGGTGCGGTTCCGGTTGTTTCCTCCGGATGGTCCTGGTGCGGGCAGTGACGTTCCGCGCTGGGTTTCCCCTTCGCGTAATGGTCCTTGCCCGCATGTTTCCGCGTCCGGCTGCTTTTCGCGCTGGGTTTCCCCTTCGCGTACTTGCGGCTGGTCGCGTACTCCCTTACAAGCAACCGTTTGCGCATCGCGCTGGCTATTGCCTTCGCGGATCTTGCTCAAACGGTTGTTGAGATCTCTTACTCTGTTCCGGATTTTTCCGCGCTTACGCTTCAGCAAGCGTACTTCATCCACAGAGATGAATCCAGGGCCACCGGATTCAGCTTCCTTTCCCGTCCCGTGGTGTCCAGAGTCTATGTCTCTCAGCCTTGCTTCGATCTTCTCGCGCTGGAGTGCCAGCGCGCGGAGTTCTCCGTCAAGGCTGGAGAGTCGTGCATTGTCGGTGTCATTGTCGGGGTTGTTCGTTATACTATTCCGAACGATGCTCTGTTGCCAGGCCCTCGTGGAAAGTATAACGGGTGT
This sequence comes from Eugnorisma glareosa, assembly GCA_947578425.1. NCBI lineage: Eukaryota > Metazoa > Arthropoda > Insecta > Lepidoptera > Noctuidae > Eugnorisma > Eugnorisma glareosa. Next base: position 10,904,795 of record OX387963.1, read on the forward strand.
CAGGGTCGTAGGCGCGGAAATCGCAGCCGTCGTGTCAATTGGCGCAGAGGTCGCAGCCATGGTCGTGTCGGGTGGCGCGTGAGCCGCAGCCAGTGCTGTTGGCGCTAAAGCAGCCGGCCGCGCAGAAGGCGCGGCCCTAAGTGGCAGATTGGTGCCCCCCCCCAGATTACGGTGGGAGCTGGCCGACGGGTCGGCGTGGGATTCCCCGGCATTGCCGGGACCCACCTGGGGATTATTAAAACCTTTCTGCGACATTTGTTGAGGGTTTGTGGGCTTTTTTGGAGATGAGGTTACCCCTCCTCATGGACCGAAAGGAGAAAGGAAAAAGGAAGGAGGGATTGGGCGTAGGGTCATGGGAAAGGGGTTTCGGGTTACCCTAGGCCTGGGATTTTGGCTTCGGGAAGTTTTTTTTTTTTTTTTTTTTTTTTAACAGTATACCTTTCTCTTTAGTATCGCAAGCACGGAGAAAAGCCGACCAAGCTGGAACTGTTCCAATTCGCGTCGGCGACACTGTTCTTTTGTCATGCTGTGGTGTCAAACCGGACCGCACAGAGTATCATTGAAGACGCTCAAGCTAAAGCCATCAACGAGTACCGCACCACACTTCGGAGCAATAGACACAGGTCAGTAACAAAAACGTTTTTATGCTCATTCTTGATAATAAAAAAAAAGACTTGATATTTCGATGATGCACATTCCAAAATTGAAAAGAAACTTTTTTTTTCTAGAAAAATGTTCGACAAAATCAGCGCTGAATCAAGGAGGGTTCAAGGAGCAGTACAGGGCAACACCGAAGTCATCCGAGGTATACAGAATATCTTCGATAAAGACCAATATTTCGCTGACGTACTTCGAATAAACAAAGACGTCAACCAACACAAGCTCAGGATATCCATGACTTCTGACGGACAAGTCAACTTGAACTCGCAACATAAGTTCAACCCTGCAGAGTTGTATAACCTCGGGAAGGATGGCAGGGCACAGCTGTTCAGTAACCTTGGACCTGCTAGTATTAACACAACCAACGTGCCAACTCGGGTGGTACCATCCACAAATGCAGTCACCGGCTACATCGAAGGCGAGGAAGAAAGGACCACATTGGTCGGCATTCATCCGGGAGAAATACTTAGAATCGGCTCTCTACTGGTCCGAGTAAGTGCATCCGGAGCCGAAAATGTGGCTCTCATGCTAGAGAACTTAAGCCAAGACGTCTATGCCAACTTGATGACAATATCCTTCAACGTGTTGTCTAAACTCGTCCCTGAAGACATCGCTAGACTGAGGCTGCTCAGTCCTGAAGAAGATCTCATTGTCCAAATAGTCAAGTTTGTGTTTAATTACATGAAACACCAGAGACCGCTCGGCGACGCCAGTAGAGAGAACGACAACGGTATCACGATAGTGTTAAAGGAATTCTTCCAGGAAGGTGTCGTTCGTCAGGAAACGATCTTATACTTGAAAGATCGTTTGCTCGGCTGGGTCGACGGCGAAATGGATCGTAGGAGCTCGGAGTTCCCTAACAAGAAGTCCATTGTCTGTGAGACTTGTAGAGGCATTAGATACGCTTAAGAATATCATGTTTTTGAGAACAACATTTACTTAACTAAGAAGAAAATCTTGTACACACGGCGACATATCAAGCTACACATATCCAGTATAACCTGACCTCGCTTTGTATAAGCTTTCTGGACAATGAGAGATCAGCTTATACTGGTCGACGTGCGTACTAGCTTCGCTTACGGAGTAGGTATTTCATTGTTATTATGAACACAAGATGCTTAACTACTGAGGTTGATATGGATATACTTGTTATTATTCAAAGAGCTTCCTTTTTATTCATAATTGTACTCACCAGAGGGCTTATCATCAGGAAAATTATAGCATTAGACTGAATATAGCTAAATAATAGTGTACAAATTATATTAGTACTATAATTTATTATAGTGACTGTTGTCATAAATAGCTGTAAGTATTCTCAGTTGCAACACTGATGCTTATTTTAAAAAAGATTCTAAGACTCTGAAGTAAGAAATTTAAAAAAAGAAACAATGCATATCAAAAATGTCCAAATATTTAGTAAAAGCCAAGAGATTAAGGCCTCTTTTGTAAATCATTTTTATCAAATTGCAGTTCCGATATACATTACTTAGTAAAATACGTATTAACATTTGTGATAGAGATCGCACTGTGATAACGCACCACTGATTGCTTATTGGTAGGTTATTGTACTAAATATGCCCGTTTTTACTAAACCGAGTCGATACTTAAAATGAATGCCTAAACAAAAGCGCTAGTGCAGTATCACAGCAGTGATAGCCTAGTGGTCAAGCCATAGGATTGCCAAAGTCATAGGTCTCAAACCCAAGGCACGCACCTCTGATTTTTCGGATTCATGTGCGTATTGTATAATTATCACTTGCTCCGGTGAAGGGAAATATCGTGAGGAAACCAGCATGCCTGAGAGATATTTCTTGACGGCATATAAAGCCAAGTCAGAGGCCCATGGGCGGCCTAAAAACTCTGACACCAGGTTAGGCACTAACCACACGATAAAGAGAGAAGCGCTAGTGCGCTGAGCGCCAAGCATCAGCTCAACGCCGAGAATGCAAATTCTAACAATCAAATATAATATTTACACAATGAATGCTCAAACAAAAACGCACCAGCTCGGCGTAGAATTGAAATTCTAACAATCAAATATAATATTTACGCATTCATTCGGGGTCGTGTACAACTAAAAAGTAGCAATGGGCATTACTGTAAACACAAAATATTGTGCCTTTTAGATAATTTATTAGCACCCCCCTTTTTGCGTCAGGGGTTAAAAAATATCATGTTAGAAAAGTTGAATATAACAAATGTATTTACACGCACAAAGTAGATACTAACCAGTTCTTAGAATAAGCTACATATTAAGCTATGTATACATACTTTTATATAAAATAATAAAGTCTTATCTCTCATTGTGTACCTAATTGTTTTCACCTCGATTCGAGTGATGTGTCCGTCATCGGCATGATTCGTCATTGAACATAGATAATCCATTAATTTTTTTGTAACATTACTACAATACCTACTAAATAATTATATAATAAGAAGTTTTATTTAAAAATATTTTAAATTAAAAGGAAAAAAGACAACGACGCGACGTCCGAGTTCTAGTGCACCCAGCAAGCAAGTTTCAAAAGTTACGAAATTATTTTATTATTTCGGAGGAGTAAAACAACTTCAAAATACCAATTAAAAAACCGGCTCATACATTTCTCGAAGAACATATAATACAAAGTTATTTCTGCGGTTGTAACCAACAATATTCCATAGCAACTCAAAACTGATTGACTTAGAGCCATCCACAAAACGTATTTTATACGCGCCCAAGACGCGCGTTTAACGAGATCAACTAGTAAATAATGCACGTGCAGAATTCATGTGGCGCCGTAAATGCGCGTTCGTGAAGCGCGCATCTGCGTATATAAAATAACACACCGTATGTACGTGCAGATGAGGCGATGCGAACGCGCGCGTTTGTGACGGTTCGAACGTGCATTTAAATCGATACAATCGCAACAATCTGCTTTTAGTGCCTAGCGTGTCCTCTGCGCGATATCAATACGTTTTAGCAGATTTTACACGTTTTATCGATACAAACGCAAATGTAACGCACGTTTGAATTGATACAAACGCCGCGCGCTTACAGCGTATTTGTGCCATATGGTGGTGCGGAAGGAGGTGATTTAAGAGAAATTTACGCTTTTTTTTCCCTGGTTGAGTTGTCTCGAGCGACGCCATCGTAATACTGGTGGTACCAATTTGCGGCGGCTTTCAGCGCATTTATAGCGTTACAAGCGCAAGGATGGTGTGCAAAGGTAACAACATGACTTCAGTCTTGCGTTTGCTGAGCGTCCTGATTGCGTTCTACGCGCGTCGTCAGCGCATAAAAAAAACGTAGTGTGCAAAGGCCCTTACGGCGCTATGAATTCGCTTCGTCGGTGCGTCTTAATACGCCCTTATTTATCTATTTAGAGCACTTAGAAATATCCACTTTTTTCTATTACGAGATCCAATAACGCGCCTCAAATATAACACACGCATAATTCAATGTACACACGCGTGTACACTCCATTGTTTTTTTTCTACCTCTGTCACATGCATGGGAAGTGCCACTCCATTATGTGTGACGGATAGACAGACATGTTGAAATGATAAGGTGTCCTTTTGTTGCTTATACTTCGGACCAACAATCATAATCATATCAGTAATGACACGGACAAGAGATACCGTTTCTAATCTGGGAATCCCTGAATCACCCACTCCATAGACATTCCCACTATATTTTCCAGTACCTAGATACAGACGCCCAGCACATCAAGTTACTACAATCAGTCAAATAATAGATTTTAAACTTTATGTCTCAAGTATTAGGTTCAAGGTTGATTGGGAACATTTTACTTTCTAGCTTGATGTGCTGGCTGGCGTCTGTACATGCGAAAAGTACCAACAAAGTGTACTTTGAATTCTGGCAACCCTGCAATCGCGAAATTTGTCTATGGTCGGTGATTTTCTTTTTGCAAGGCAGCATTTCCATAATATAACAAGATCGTGAGAACTTGGGTTATTGAATTGCATTCTGCAGTGGTTCGTCTTATTATCAGGTTGTGTCTGAGAGTTACCTACTATCACATAGAAGAAGTTTTCTTTCCTGAAATTGATTACAAGGTATGATTTTTTTCACTTTAATTAATAGCAATGTTTAGGTACATTAAATTGTTTTCAAGTTCTAGTAGGTATTTTTATGTTCTCTATTATTTACACGTTGTGATTGGTTGATGCTAATATAGCTAATTATCTGGCTGACATCATTGATACCTATAACGAGAGTAAACGCGTTATAGGTAAATGCAGCGCTTTCAATTGCTGATTTCATTTGTTCTTTGTGTGTTCTTACTAAGTTTTATTATAATTTATTAAGTACTTAGTAGTTGATAACTAAAACACTTATTTCTCGTCCATATGGAGCATATTTGCCTACCGCCCATGAACTCACACGAAAATAAACGTATGCGAATTTTCGGTTTCATTTTGTGACTTAGGTCACTATCTCAGTATATTTCAATTTGCTTCACCTTGTGGTCGGCACGGGCGGACGATGGAAGACGCGCGGCGCCTGCGCAATGTTTATTATTATACTTATTTATTTTACATGGGCTATAGCTAATTTTAGCCGCTGAATGTTTTGGAATACAATCTAGTAGGAAAATATAATAACGTCTTCCATTCTACTATTTAAGGGGAATAATATTTAAGTAATGTTAGCTAATAATTTATTTGTATGTCATAATATAGAGGTTATTTAAGTATTCATTTTGGTAGTTGCTCGTTTAGAAATTATGCCTTTACTATAATAAGTAAGACAGGAAGATAGTGCATGTTATGTTTCAATTCAATGATATTATAAATTGTGGCAATTGATTGGTTTTTTTTCAGTCGAAATCAAAATGGAGGACCCAAATAGACGTCTTGACATGACCGCAGTAGAGATACAACAGGAGTACTATGAAACCATTGGCGATGTTGATTGGGAATTGTAAGTATCTGCCCACCCTTGTCCTTGTTTTTTTTTGTCGTAGGTCTCTAAAGGGCAAAGGAAGGAACATGGATGGGTTTTAGTCAGTAAAAGTCTGACACTCCCTCCTGCTCAGCCCAGAGCGGGAGGGGTTATTTGATGAAAAAAAAAAAAAAAAAGGTCTCTACGTAAATTTGAGCCTCTCCTACGGGCTGCTGATGCCGGCCGGATGTGACGGATAAGCGAAATATAGCAATTTAAAAACAAAAATCTGGTAAATGCAAAGAACGTACGAAAATGTTTGCACTCCACCTGGGGTAGGATATATTTTCTTCTGACCATTCATCTGAAATAGAAGTTATGCAGATGCATTGTCGACTAATGTAGAGAAGTTTCTTTTGACAAATAAATCCCTCCTCGGATAAATTAGATTCTTTTTGCTCATTTATTCAGAAATGAGAATTGGAGTAAATCTGTAAACTTATATTGAATTGAGTAGGTACCTAAGCATAGGATGTATTAGCGAGCTCGAAAATTGTAGTATTTTACCTGGGATAGGCTGGTTTCTCTATAGTTGTCCGAGATTTCGGGGGGGGTTTGGAGACGCGGGGCCCCTGTTTGCGCGGGGCCCGTATTAGTTGTTACTCCTGCTACTGTGTTAATCCATGCCGCCACAATCCTCCGGCTTACCTACAGGGTGTAACAAGACCCTTCACGAAGCCGTCAACCAAGCATTCTGTACATTAAACTAAGTAACTTTACGCAAAAATTATTGCTGGGAAACGACTTTTTTTTTGAGGTAAAAAGTCACGTTTTATGGTAGGACTCAATGTAACGCACTAAAAACATTGTGCTGATTGTGCATTGAATAGTACGGGGGTCGTGGAGGTGTTTTAAGAAAAAATGATCCATTAAAAACATGTATTTAAGAAAAAACTTGTGAAAAAGTTGGAACTTTGACCCCCACTATCTCCGTAACTAGAAGGTTCCCAGGTGTGGTCTAGATCAAAAAAATGATCGCAATGCCGGGGAGAACAAGTGCCTTTCGGCTTCGTTAAAGGGTCTTGTTACACCCATTATAAGAGAGGATTTTCGGTAAAACAAGCATCTTTATCATCATTACTTCTAGTACGTAGTACTTAAATCTATAAGCGAATACTTAAGTAGGTTAATTCTTATCTAGATATAGATAAAAATTAACCTACTTAAGTATTCGCTTATGAACGTTATCAATATTAAGTCCTTCACAGATATGGTAGTGCGGTCTAAGACAGCGCGGTCAATAAGACTGCGCACACATTCCTTTATTCCTAATAATGTGTATTTCCCATTTTTTTTATTTTGCTCTAATAGCTAAAAAATGATTGATCTCATGACACAACTGCCTTTAAGTAGGTATCACAAGCTATAAAATCCATTTTTATTTTATAGCTTCTAATACTTTAGGTGCGCAGTCTTAGACCACCCTAGTTCACCCTACCCTACTTTACCTCAGTTTGCAAAACTATGGTATCGTGGTCACGTAGGTGTCGAGGGGGTGAAGCAGACGCGGCGGGGTAAGCAGCGCCCCCCCCCAGCTCTGCTGCACTCAAGTAGCAAAACTCTAGTTGCGTGGTTAGGGTGACCAGATGCCCGTATTTAGGATAGTAATTCCAGTGTGGGAAAGAGATGGCGCTAAATGACCTGTATAGCTCTATCTCTTTCTGCCGCTGGAATTACTCCTCCTTTATGACGTCATAGTAATCCACTGATAGTACAATTAGTACAACTTTGATTGTTTTATAGCCACGCATAAAACCTGTATCAATCAATAGCTGGCATTAATACAAATAAGTATTGTTGGAGACAAGGAGACAAAATCTTCTAAAAGTCACATTTCTGAAATATAAAGTACCTAGGTATCAAAGTTGTGCTGTGCTGATGGCGAAAATGGTAGGTAACCTTAATGGTTTATATCTCGGAAACGTGACGCTTATTAGATTTGGTCTCGTCAAAAAACTTATTTGTATTGAGGCCAACTATTGAATAATACAGGTTTAATGCGTGGCTAATATGTTGCAAAAAAATAAGATGGCGGAAGTTAGGCAGATCGATTAATTCAAAGCCCTTTTTTAATAATAAACCTATGTTTACAGATACGAGAAAAAAGACAGAAGATTTTTACTGCAGAAAGTTGCAGTAGCTCTTTGTGGACCGCCTAGCAACGAGGGGAATTTGATAGACTGCGTAAGAAGCGATGGTAATGACGAAGAACTAAAGCTGCAAGGGTATGAAGCCCGCGATGAAGACTCTGTGATGAAAGTGTTCAATAAGATTCTGGAACAAGGTGCTTAACTATAAATTAAATAAATAAATTCGATTCAGCTATTTTCATAAATTAGTAGTTGGGTAGGGGTACCCAACCAAGCACGTGGCGTAGCATAGGTTCAGTTTCCATATTTATACTGGTGGTACACACGGAGATACGGTCTACTGAAGACCGTATCTCCGTAGCTTAGAGTAACTAGATCCAGAGTCGCCGACTCACAAGACACAAGCCCACGAATAGGTACCTACCTACGACTCGTACTTACCCTTAAAAGGCTAACTTGAAATTGCTTCACTTTTACGTACAACTGTTGCGGTTCTAATGGCCTATTCGATCTATCGTCTGTGGTAACACTTTGGTCTTGAGCTGGCTTAGGCCCGAATTCCATCAAAGCAGAGACAAACGGAGCAGTGCGGAGACGTACAAAATTTGACCAATCACAAGCGAGACGATAAAAAGAATGTGATTGGTCGATTCTCCGCTCCAGTCGTTTCCGCTCTGGTTGAAACCGGGCCATACCGTACTTAAAACTAGTATATCAACTTCCTAGTTATTATGAAAATTAAATTTTCTTTTACATCGTAATTCTGTTAACAAAATCAAAATGAAAAAAAAAAAAAACTTCTCAAGATCTAACATAAGCTTCTCTGCTTTTTTCAGCGAAATTTTCACATAACGGCGAAAATTTAATCATTTCCGTCCTTCGAGTCGTCTGCGTCATTCCAAGTCGAGATATTAAGTTTTACGAAATAACTCCGAAAGATTACTGGTTCGATCTTCACACGAAAAGAGGAGAATCTATTCACATTTTAGTGTTTCATGTGTTCAGTATTAGGAAATGTATATCAATGAATTCTAAAGGTGAGTATATCTACTGTCGTTATTAAATATTCATTGGAAAATAAAAATGAACAGTCTCGAAAACTATAGACTTACATGTCACTAACACTAGGCAACACCTAAATGACCTAAATAAAAATTATTTGTTGGATCTAGGCAGCACCTAAATGAATGCCTAAATAAAAGTTCTTTGTTGGATTTTCGCCAATAGTTTAAATTCCAATAGTAAATTTTGGTGTCGCTTCTATTATTAGTGAATACGGGCATCAGGATTCTTTCTTTTCGGAGTTATAGTTCACTGACGGTCGCCCACTTTTCAACCTTATTATATATTATAAGGGTGAATAGGGGTAGACCGTCAGTGAACTCGGTCTCGGTCTGGGTCTCGGTTGATCTCAAATAAAAATCGGATTGGATTCCATCAAAATTGAGATATTATAAAAAAGAACTGCTCAAAGGGGCCAGTTGACCAGTTTTTGCATTATACCGTCGACTTTTTGGTATGTTGTTCTAGGGGGTTACCATGACGTCGTTTTGTGCGTAGAGCAGTGTTGTTTTAAAGTCACTCCAGTGTGGGAAAGATACAGAGCTATAGAGGACGTCTAGTGCCATCTCTTTCCCACTCTGGAATAAGATTAAAACAACACTGACGTCATGGTAGGCCAGCTGGTTGAAATTCAGCTTGACATTCATTCCACTTAACCACCATAAAAGGTTAAATTTAATGAACTAGCGAAACTTGTCAGATTTGACGGGAATCGTTTAACTATAAAATTCCGTTTTTTTAGGTATAGGTAGTTAATTTTTTTCCTAATTTCATTTTTATTGGATTAATGGCTATATAACGTACCTTTTAGAGTTTAAAAACCGTACTAGTAGTTGCATTTTTATTACCTCTTATGGTAGTGTGTCAAAACACCTGTGTCAATGTGCCGTCGGTTTCACTACTTCAAGTAGGTATATTTTTGTCATAGACTGTGTTTAGAGAATTTTAGATACGCAGTGCAGCGCAGCTTTTTTCTCTAACTATAGTTTGCAATTGCATCATAATCGGTTCAGATGTTTCCGACAAAAATAAGAAAATGTTAGTATGGAAATATCACTTTTCACGAAATCGTCCATACAAATCGGCAATTTCATACTGTAACCCCTAAAATTCATGTTTTAAATCATTGTTTTTTTTTTCTTATAAAATTGCAGTGAAGGGTTGCAAATTATTCATAGACCACGACGCCAGAGTGTATGAAACCTGGGTGGACTATCTAACTGAAAACAAACTGCCGAAATGTGTGATGGTTGCTCCACAATATGGAGAATATACAGGAACGATTGTAAGGGTAAGCATTCCTTTCCGATTTAACTCTGTAGAGAATTACCAAACCAAAACAGCCAATATTGCCAAGATGCATAAAATCGCCAAGTTGATCCAGTTTAGACAGGATCCAATACGGACAGATTTTTTCTACGGCTCTCAATATACTTGTAACACTTAAATGAATATGTATCTAGTCCTGCCGACCAAATTCCGGTCGTGGCGGCAAATCTCAACGGAGATTGCCAATTGGCGCGGGATATACGTATTTTATAGAGTACGCTCAAAGACAGGTTCACTTTCTCTTGATTTACCATTAGAATGGCTATCCGACACGACCGAAGTTCCAGCACCAACGGCCTAACGTGGTTTCCGAGGAAAGGAGCAAACTTCGTATTGGAAACCCAATGACACTGTCTGACAATCTTAGAAATCCAATTGCCAAACTCCACGTGGGCCGCGGGCATAAACTCGTACTGTTATCATTTGGAATATTTTCTACTATAGGACGGAGTAATGCCGCAGGTGAATCTGACCATAATGGGTTCACCAGAGTTGGGCACCGGTGCGCAGGTCATTGCTGCCGTTGACAACATAAGCACAGGTATGAGCACTTTACAACGTTGGTACAGTCGGCAAAACAGTGAGGTATACAGGCAAAACTATTCATACGCAGATCACCCCTATAGATTCCGCATGTTGCACATTTTATTTATTTCCTTCTAAAGAAGTAATAGTAAATAACTTATTTAAAACAGTTTGTTCATTTTTGGTCGAAGGTTGCCGAAGCCGAGCTTCGATCGGAAATTATTACCATGTCATATGAGTCACATGCCCATGCGTTCGTAAGCTACATTATCTATACCTACGATTAATTCGGTATTTTCAGTGGCGAATGTAGGCGCTATCGTAGCTGTGGTGGGGTCGTTGTTCGCGACCCCTGTCGTAGCACCGGTGATGGTCACGGCAGCCGTAGGCGTGGCGTCCGTCTCCGGAATATACAGCATCGGACGATCCATTGGGACCCTAGTTGATAGAGCTCAACATGAACAGGTATTATGAGTTTTTTCAGGGCTTATTTTTCTATACATTATTTCTTAGGGAAGAAAAAAGATGGTGGAATTTTAACCCGGTAATCGATGCAAACAAATTACATACTAAAATATTCCTTGTAATACAAGGAACAATCCTGTCTAGATTATAACCCCCAAATCCATGAAGGACTGGAGCTACAGAGTGATAAAGTTTGTATGAAAAAAAATTCTGCGTGACCGATTCTCTTGAAACTTGACCAGGATACCAATCTATGGAAATAATAATATTTGCCACTACAGGTCCCCCCCCCCCTCCGAGAGGCAAAGAAACTTGATTGCCCTACATGGATTTGGAGGTTGTACAGAATTATTCCTTAAATTACAAGGAATTTATTGGTATGTAGCTTATTCGTATCGATTACTGGGCTTCTGGTCCAAATGAAGTGGACCTTTTCCCTTGGTTTGTCGAATACATACCGATTAAGAGTTTATCGAGGACCTCAGTAGCCAGGGCACAGTGTACGCCGTCTATCTGTCACAGGGTTTTGGCACACCAGTATTTAATGGCAAAACCGGTAAATTTTGTTATGAAAAATTCGAAGTGACCTAAGACTAACAAAGGCTGCTATATCACTAAAAATATCTCTGAAATTCTTCTCTACAGTTTATTATTTATCATCTACTAGCGACCCGCCCGGCTTCGCACGTGTAAGACTTACTAATCCTAACTTCCTAACTTTACTAATATTATAAATGCGAAAGTAAGTTTGTTTGTTACCTTTTCACATCTAAACCACTGAACCGATCATCCTGAAATTTTGCATATACGTTGTCAGGTGTACAGAAACGGACATAGGGTACCTTTCATCTCGAAAAAAAGTACTCTTCCCGAGAAAATCAGCAACAACGTTCTTAAGATAATAGATGGTGCCAAGAGTCTTTCGAATCATGATTGAATTATACTATTGCAAGCAGCGTACAACCTGTCCCAGGGTTGCGGGACTGTTCGAAAGAGATACTGCGGCCCTGGAACACAAAGGGCAAAAGAAGGAACATGGATGGGTTTTAGTCAGTAAAAGTCTTGACACTCCCTCCTGCTCAGCCCAGAGCGGGAGGGGTTATTGGGGTTTTGATGAATGCCTGTCCGAAAAAAAAAAGCAGCGTACAACCTAAATTGATTGTCAAATTCTAAATTAACTTGAGCGAAGCCGCGGGCAAAAGCTAGGTAGAAATAAGAACAAACCTAAAAAATTCAACCAAATCAGTCGAGCCGACCGCAAGTGATGCTCCGTCATACAATTGGCTGTTGATTCTAATATATATGTCGGGTTGTCAGGATTTATACCGTTAGGCTTGTAAATCTTGTGGGCAAAAGATGGGTTTCGTGCAATGAGAATACACTGGGTGCGATACACTGTTTCTATTAAACTAACAAATTATTTGAAATTACAACTTAACACAATAACACGGGACACAATGTATCGGGTACAGATCCAAGACGTCTCAACTCCGCTGCGATTAGACCCTCAATGTCGTCCTCGCTGCGAGCTCAAAAAATCAGGGCTCTGTAGAAGCACGCTGTGGTGTGGGTAGCCTTGTAAATAGGTCGCGTGATGTTACCACCGGTGTACTTGCGATTCATTTTATGTCCATATTAACCACCGGATCCGACATATAATTATATGTTTCAATTTATGCTTATGACTTTATTCATATAATATTGAATTTAGTGTAACTTCACATAGCCTATGAGCAGCGGACGATCAAGACGCGTCACGATACCTCATTTGTCAAATTATCATCACCTACCTCATTAGTTTAAAAGTTATGCGAGGGCATGCATACATCCGGGCTGAAATTATAACCCTCCTTTTAGCTTCGTCGCAGTCGGGTAAAACTAAAAATACAATACATATTGTGTGAACTATCTTAGTTAACAGTCTAACGCGCACTTGGCCGATTCTTGTACTTTGTAATCATTCAGTAACAATGGGGCTCGTGAAAAACTATTTGAACTTTTATTTCAGAGTATCGGCTTGAATAACATGGAAGCTCGCTCTAGCTGGATTAATATAATGGTATCCTCCGTCGGGTTGTCCTTTACTACAGCAGGCAAGTTATTAACTTGGGCTGCTTCTTCAGGCAGAAATGTCAAGGTAAGGATTCTATGAAATCCATGAAAGTATATCCACTTTTTGGTTGGTGCATGGAAACCAACATCTTGTAGGTACAGGGTAGTAGGGGCACCGACGCTAAATCAGTTACCACGTATTCTGTACATCATTCTGAAGCTGAACCCCCGAGCATAGAAATTTTTCGTCGGTTACTAAAAACTAGCTGTTGCCCGCGGCTTCGCTCGCATTTTGGACGGGAATTATCCCGCAGGCACGTTGTAAATATACTCGGGGATAATGTAGCTTCCTATTAGTGAAAGAATTTTTTAAATCGGTTCAGTAGATACAGAGATTACCCCCTACTACCTCACAATACCTCTTTGTAATAATAGTATAGAAGTATAGATAAAACAGTTATTTCCTAAAAAACTACAATTCTTAGACGATCAAAATGTATGAAACAGCTGTTGTTTTTTTTTATTGATAGGTAAAATTGTTTGTCTGTTTATAAGAGGTAATCTCTGGAAATACTGGTTCACAAAACCACTTCAAATTGCACATAGAAAGCTACACTATTGAAGATAATATTGCAGAATATGTTTTGTGGTTTATCTAGTTTACTTACTCGCTAGTTGTTTGTAAATTAACAACCATAGGTAGGTATTCTTATGTCATAATAGGTACCGACTTAATTCAAATAACAAAATTATTTAATTAATTTTCACAGATCCTCATGAGCGCATTGGACTTTCTAAAATTTACGAATCTAGCAACTGGATTCATTGGAGTTGCCAACGGCTTGGGTGACATGATTTTCAAGGTACAGTCAACAAAACAGTTTGGTATACTGGCAAAATTTTTCAAACATATTCTGCAATAAACTGTAAGTCTATTCAGAATATTGTTCAGAAGCTTAAAGCATAACGTGAAGATGGCTAACTTGCAGTAACCTGCATAATTTCACTGTATACGTCATCATCGTCCTGTCCTTGTCCAACATATGTATATTAATTACGTGGGGTCAACACAACACGTTTTTTCTTCCATTCTGTCAGCCGCTGTGTCTGTCATGCTATCTTTCATATCGATAACGATGCGCGCGCGTACCGAGCGGACGTCTCGTGTGTACGTTGCCGAAATATTATTACTTTCGAGAATGTCGTTGTATTGCAATGGTTGTGGTGTGGACCTAACCAACATGCCATTTATTGAGTGTTCCAAAAAGACGTGCAATAAAGTGTATGAACTAAAGTGCCTTGGAATCCCTACAGAAAACTTCGTGACGTACTCCCAGGAATATAAGGATCAATGGGTATGTCCGGAGTGTGTCTGTTCTCAACGCAAGCCGAATCGCAATGCTGAAACACCAGTTAGTAGAATATCTGGCCAAGCAAACACTTTTTCAATAAGCAGTAATGTGAACACTCAACGCGGCAGTCGCATAAAGACCGCAGAATCACCGATGATGGAACAAAAGTCCAACTTACTAGAAGAGATTAAGGATTTTCGATTGGAGGTAATGTCACGCTTAGATAGCCAGACAAGTATTATGGAAAATATGCAGGAAATATTTAATTGCACGAAGAATGAGTTGCAAGAATTACGTTTATACGTGAAGGTACTCGAACAAAAAGTTGATCATGTTTTCGCACTAGAAAAACAAATGAAGGAACTAAGTACGCGTAATCAATATTTAGAACACCAAATAAATATCTCCAAAATATCACAAGCATCAGAGGAGACCGTGAAATGTCCTAAAGGAGCTTTGAATTATTCCGAAGCGATTTGTAAACAACCCGCAAAGGACATAAGTAACAAAATCGCCGGTAGTGCCTCAGGTGTTACATTAAGTGTGGCCATGAAAACAGTGGAACCGCCAATGTTGGGCGAAGTATCGCAAGCGAAGGAACAGCATTTATCAAGAACAGAGGTTGAGATGAACAGCAAGGCAGATAGTAATGAAGGGTGGAATGTAGTCCGTAAGAATAAAAGGAAATTTCAAACTAAAGAAGTAAAAAGAGGGCAAAACTCGAGTCTTAAGGAAATTCAAGCAATGGAGCGTAAGAAACATCTTCACGTTTGGCGCCTTCATCCGGAAACTACTGTTGAAAGCTTAACCACTCACGTAAAACAGGTGTGTGGATCTGAAGTGAATGTTAAAATTGAAAAAATTAAGCATAAGACAGAGAGAGACTACTCTTCTTTTATTGTTGGTATCTCTGAAGGAGTTTACCACAAATTATGTCATCCAGATGTATGGCCTTTGAATGCAGAATTTTCCGAATGGATTTGGTTTCGGAGACCAACAAATAGACCAAACGACGGGAAATAGAAATATTGGAATTTTTTATCAAAACGCAAGAGGTCTGCGTACAAAGTTGGATGTGTTTTATAATAATGTAGAAGCGGTGGGAGCTGATTTAATTGCAATAACAGAAACTGGCTGCAATGAATCAATAGAAGATGCCGAAATAATACCGCAAGGCTATCAAATATTGCGATGCGACCGAATGGACGGACGAAAACAAGGAGGCGCGTTTCTCGTGGCCACACATGGCTTCGAGCTACGTAAAGTGACAGTACCTGGTGACGTCAATGTCGATAGATGCGCTTTTGAACTGATTTGTGCTACCGTACATACCCGTAATAGATATTTATTTTTGTGTTGTGTGGTTTATATTCCTCCAAGTAGTAGCGAAAATGATTATTTGATTTTGTTTAGAATGATTGAACAGTTATGTGTTAAATATAGGGACGTTGTTGTTATAGGAGATTTTAATTTACATTCTTGTAATAATAATGTGATCAATTGTTACGAATATTTTCTTTCTTTTTGTGAATTCATACAGACAAATCACGTACCTAATTGCAATAGGCGTCAGTTGGATTTAGTATTGTGTTCATTGAGTGTGGGTGATGTGCGCGTGAGTGCGGCGGACGACGCGCTTGTGCCAGTGGACCCCTACCACCCACCACTCGTGATAAGCGTGCCAAAAGGTAAGTGCGCGCGTTCGGACAGTAAATCCACTAATCATACGCCCCCGGATCTAGCAGTGACCGAATCAAGTGACTTGTGGCCACAGTGGAGTTTTGCCAAAGCCGATTATGCTTTATTATACTCGTTGCTATTAACAACTG
Source organism: Eugnorisma glareosa (assembly GCA_947578425.1). Taxonomy (NCBI): domain Eukaryota; kingdom Metazoa; phylum Arthropoda; class Insecta; order Lepidoptera; family Noctuidae; genus Eugnorisma; species Eugnorisma glareosa. The sequence goes on from OX387963.1 coordinate 10,921,104, forward strand.
ATTGGGGATCGTTGTATGACATACATGACCCAGAAGCGGCGGTTCAATATTTTTATAACACCGTAAATAACACAATTGATAGTTGCGTTCCAAGGAAAGGGAAAATATGTCCAAATTCTAGGTATAGGTACCCGGAGTGGTATACTGGTGAAATTATTCACTATATTAGAAAAAAGGCGATGTTGCATAAGAGGTTCAAAGAAAGTGGGGTAAGCAGTGACTACGAAATGTTTGCTCGGTGTAGGGCGGCGGTAAAGACAATGATAGTGCATGCCCATAACCAGCACCAGGAGTGGGTTCAACAACATTTTACAAAAGATCCTAGATCTTTTTGGGACTATGTGAGGTCTAAAAAAGCAGCAGGTAACCGTAAAAATATCATAAAAGACGGCAATATTTTATCTGATTCAGAGTGTGCTAAAGAGTTTGCGCAATATTTTTATTCTGTTTACAACAGTCAGCAGCCGCGTCTCGACGTAAATGCAGCGGTAGCTTCAAGCGGCGGTAACAGCTCGCGTGTTCACATAGGTCGCTTAACATTGAGTCAAGTAACGGATGCACTTACTCGACTTAAACCAAAACGGTCAGCGGGACCGGACGGAATTCCTGCTTTTGTAGTTAGGGATTGCCGCGATGTATTAGCGAAGCCACTCTTACACATTTATAATCTGTGCACTGAGTCCTCATATTTTCCTGAGAGTTGGAAAATCACACGCGTGATCCCAATACCTAAGGGTGAGATCGATTCAGACGTGAGGGGCTATAGACCAGTGGCAATCCTGTCAACTCCAGCAAAAGTTTTTGAGTCGACCATACATAGGTGCATATTAGATCAAGTGACCAGTTTACTATCGGATGCCCAGCACGGATTTCGACCGGCGTGTAGCACAACTAGCAATTTGCTGAACTTTATGACGTACGTGGTTCCGAATGTTGATGCTGGAGTACAAGTCGACGCTGCCTACTTTGACTTTAAAAAAGCTTTCGATTTAGTTGATAATGACATATTATTGGAAAAGCTGGCAGCAATCGGATGTACTCCTAAATTGCTTCAGTTCTTTGCTAACTACATGAGGGATCGACAGCAGTTCGTAGAATATGCTGGGTGTAAATCTGAGCCTTATTATACAAGATCAGGAGTAAGCCAGGGCAGTAACGTGGGTCCGCTGAGCTTTATTATTATGATAAATGACCTGTCCGAGGTTGTCAGGTTTGCCACCTGTCTGTTATTCGCGGATGATCTTAAGTTGCTTATGGCCATTAAAGATAAAAGTGACTGTGCACGATTGCAGCAGGATATAGACTTTGTAGCTGAGTGGAGTAGGAAAAATAAACTGCAGTTTAACGTTCGGAAATGCTCAGTCATAACTTTCAGCAGAATGAGAGAACCACATCATCACGAGTACAAGTTAGAGGGCACATCAATTGAGCGGGTAGAAAAGGTACGCGACCTGGGTGTACGCCTGAACACTGAGTTAACATTTCGTGAACATATTGTAAATGTTTGTAAGAAATCATACAGAAGTCTGGGTTTCGTTCTTCGACGGGCATCAGGTTTTACAAATATAAAAGCAGTTGCAGCATTGTATAATGCGCTTATAAGAACGCAGCTTGAGTATAATGCAGTCATATGGGCTCCACATGAGACTAAATATAGTCTCATGTTGGAGCGTATACAAAACAAATTCACCAGATTTTTATACATGAAACTTTATGGTGTCTATCCCTTCTATCCGTTGATGTACCCAACCTTATTCGTTATCGGTATGGTCGGGTACAACAAACTCGAGACAAGGAGGGACCTAGCTATAACCACATATGTATTCAAACTGTTACGTGGTAAGACCTATAATTCCGGTGTTTTGAAGGAGATATGTCTAAATGTGCCTGAAAATTTTGTATCGCGGCGCCGGAAGCCACGGTTACTAGCACTGCCTCGCGCACGAACCAACTTGCTCAGCAAAGCGCCACTGACGCGCGCCTTGCACGCACTAAATGACACTGCTGACAGGATCGATTTATTTTCTTGCTCTCTGAATGAATTCACAAAAACGATATTGTATGTGTTATGTTACTTAAAATAGTTTAATTTAGGACCACGCTAACGCATTAGGAATTCCCTGTAATGTTAGTAGTGTTTGTGATAAATAAATAAATAAATAAATAAATAAATAAATATCATTTGTCATACAATCCATTCTGTCCATCTATACAGCGTGTAACAGAAAGGGTATAATCATATGGAACACTGTGGTACGGACCATCAAACTGAACAACTTTCTCTATGGGACCATCATCGAAATCGTAAAAAAATAATCAGCTGTCCTATACAAATTTCAATACCTACTCGACCCAAATGTATGTACAGCTGATTATTTTTTTACGATTTCGATGATGGTCCGTACCACAGTATTCCATATGATTATACCCTTTCTGTTACATGTTGTATACTGTGGGAGATATGAATATTTTTCTTACTTACTAACTTACTTTTGGTGTCCAAACAAATGATTAAAATTTTCTTCAATTTTCAGTTCGTTAAGTATGGAGAGACGCCTACAACTCTTGAAGTCTTCCAGTTCACCACATCCGCTCTATTCCTTGGAATCGGTGCAATGTCGAATCAGACGGCACAGGAAATCGTTCAAGATGCGCAAGCTAACAAAATTAATGAATACAGAGATTCATTGGCCAGTAACAACAAAAGGTGTGAATAACTTATGGTTTGTGCTATCTTTAGTAGGCCAGGCGTTATGCATGAATTTGTTTTATGTACGGGCAAACAAGATATTTAGCTTAGTTTACAGGCAGCTAACTTGACAGTACTTTAAAAATTGATATGAGTTAACTGCGAAGTCTATTATTTTGAATCACTGTAATCATAACTTTGTCCCAAAAGTTTTTAGGTAGACACACTTTACACGTAACAGATAAAAATTTAGATGGACAGTGTAGCGAAAATATAAATAATTTGCCTGTAGACTAGATAATTTGTTCTAATAAACCGTCCTGCGATTAAACCAACAAAAAGTTTTAAACGCATAACATAAACAAACTTTGACGTTTAATTATAAATAAAGGTATTAACAACCACACACCTAATAATATTTCAAATTTTACTTTCAGGAAAATATTCGATAAAGTGACAGCTGAAACCCGAAGAGTAAGGGGCACCATAGATGGCAACACTGATGTTATAAGAGCTCTTAAAACCATTGAAAATAAAGATGATTTTTTCGGAAAATTAAAGAATATGAATAAGTCATTCAACAAAAATAAAGTAAGGATATCATTGGCTCCAGATGGCAAAGTGCTAATAAACAATAGTCACAGGGCTAATATAAATGAAATGTATAGCATGGGGCGGGCGGGTCGCAATGAGCTACTTGCAAGATATGGACCTGCGAAGGTGACCACTAGAAATGCTCCCACAAGAATATATTCATCAGATCAAGTGGCCGACTCCTCCAGAGTACAAGTGAATGAGTTCATATGCAACATTCGCCCTGAAGAGATTATCAAAATTTCAGCATTCCTTATTAATTTGAGCGCGGCCGATCAAGATTTCCTTTTAGATTTACTATCGACCATAAGTCAGGCCTTGCATGATGGATTTTTGTTAGTCTGTACTGAACTTATAATTTCATTAATACCCGCAGAATTAGACTTCTTGAATTCCATTGTCCCAGATTGGAAGAGGCGGTTGGTATTTTTCGTATTTATGTATTTAAAATCAAAAATAACTGTCAATGAAGATGATGGTGCGTTCATGGCTGCACTCAAAAATTTCATTCGCGATGGAAGAATTAACAGAGAAACGTTATTAGAGCTGAAGGAGAAAGTAATGGAATTCTTTGAAAAAGTGAAGATAGACAAATACGCTGGTAACAAAACTTGGGACGAGGGGGACAATTACATGATCAATTATCGTGGAAGCTTTAATACACTTCAAGTTGGACAAGAACTCGTTGTAGGGCCCCATAAAATCCTTGTGAAACAAATCACGGTAGACAACTTTGAACAGTGGCTTGAAAACTATTCGCAAGAACATTGCGATTTGTTTATGGAACTTTGCTTAAAAATCATAGAATATTTAAGCAAAAACGATGTTCTCCGCTTAAGTGCTATAAATCCAGATGAAGATATAATGATGAGGGTTTCTCTTTTTTTGCTGGACAGATTTGATACGTATATTGAAGCCGTGTCAACTGTTGACGAGCATGAGTTGGTTCTTTTATTGAAAACGGAAATCATTAAGTGGTGCAGCCGTCAGCACACTAGAAAACAATACACTTGTATAAAATGCCAGGGTATAAGATTTTGTGAAAATAAGTAAGATAACTGGCGAAATGTGGGTGTTCTTTTGGGTACCTCTACCTAGTCCTTTGGGAATTACAGGTGTGAGTGATGTTATGATAATGATGAAGTAATAAGATACCTGGTATAGGGTACATAACGTAGCTAATTACGTAAATATTCTTACTTCAACTGACTGAAAGCCAAACTACAACATAGTTGGGAAGAATTTAACTAGGGAACTGATAAAATGAATTGAGATACAAATCAAATATTCAGGGAACTCCCTATTTTCTTATTTGTTTTTATAACTTATGAACGTCAAAATTGACTTACTTCCAGTTCCTGAAGATGAGAACTTGTCAGACTATTTCAACATTTCTTTCGGTGATTCCTTCAATCACTCAGATCCAACCTGTCCCTTTGCTGCCCTCCCCAGCGACGCCCTAAAACGAGGCTCGTACCCCATAGTGGGTGCGCTTAGCGCGCCGTTGCTTAGTCTATTATAGTTTTTGCCTCTGGCTGGAGCTTTACACTCAAGGCACCCACAGTGTAGTCCGGTTAACCGATTTGCCATGCAAATATGTCAAAAACAGACAACCAAAAGGCTACTGACCTAGTTCTGATCGACAAGCACAAGCCAGCCTCACAGATTGACCTGCGAGATGCCATTCACACAAAAGATTCAGTCAATGTAGCATGCGAGATAAAAAATGAACCTTAAGTTTTTTGCGTGTAATTTTCAATTTCAAAAGCTTTCATTTTTTATTCTAGAATTTACAAGTTCCTAACTTCAAATTCTCAACTCGAGAGTCGAGTGATAATTTATTAAGTGCCTTAATTTAGTCGTAAGTATTTTTGGTACGTAAATTGCTTTTGACTGAAGAAGTCACATGGCAATAACAGGAACAAGGACGTCCGCTAAAACAAGCGCGGGTGCGGGCGATCGCCTGTCTGTATTGAAAAATAGTATGAGCAGCGCTGAGGTGCGGCGGGATTTCAAGATATTCTGACAGCGGGCACCGCCCCACGCACCCGGGACTGTTCTAGCTGACGCTCTAATATTAATATGATAGAGGTGCCTACTAATAAAATGATTGAGGTTATGTTAAACATATTTGCCTTATTACTTAATTGTATTGACATCACCTCAGCTCAGTTTTATTAGTAGATACTGATCCGATGCTTCGATACAGTAATGACTTTCGTGGAAAAAATGGTGAAAGCAATGTCGATCGAGTGTATAGAGCAAGATCCCAGGGCCTCCAGACCGTAATTGCTTTCTCATACCTATTATATGAAAATATTGTTAAAATTTAATCTGGCCATCGGCACAAGTTAGTAGGTATGCATACGTTCACAGAACATACTAACACTATCTGATGCCACACATTTTGTTAATGAGAAAATAAGTAAGGTCTGGTGGCCCTGGGATCTTGGACCAGTGGAGCTTATAGGTCCGTGTGTGAGTTTTAGGCGGACACTCCGCAAACTACTACTAACGGAGAAGAACCTATTTGTATTTTCTCCGCTCCGCCTTAATGGAGTATCAACCTAACGTCATATTATTATAGTGCAGGGTTTTGCGTGACTAATTCTTTCGATGTTAATCTTAATAAGAAGTGGTATGTATGATCATCCCCATTGATGAAATCAGATGTGATTTAATGTATTTGTTTTTTTAATATTTTAAGGCGTTTATTACTTGTTTAACTTGATTATTATAGGCTTTAAGTGACAATTTTATTTCGTGCAATTTCTTTACATAGCACAAGGTATTTTAGAACCATCTTTTTTGATTTGGTTACCTATTCTGCGGTTTTAAATATTAGATGATAATCACTCATATTCAAAGTGTCCTTATTAAAATATAAGTATTATCTCTTTTGATACGAAAATGTTTGGCCTCTTTTGGCGTTTTAAGATAATAAAGACTATAAATGATTAAGATAGATGGTAGATATTATAGGTTATAAATACGACAAAAAAATTGTAAACCTTATATTATAAATATTATATATACTATGGAATAATGTATATTCATAATAATATATTAATACAAATTTATTATCAGAATAACTACTTTGTTTCTGTTTCTTGCGTTACAATTAACCCCACATCCATATTGCTACTAACATGTTGTGTTATATTTGTATGCCTTGAAAGGCAACACATAGTAATTCTTACAATATTTTAGTTTACAATACCATGCACCATACTTTTTCTAGTGTCACACAAATAAATATATTTGAATTTGAACATGTTTCTTGCAGGTTTTGCGTGCAAAATGTTTGCAGCAACACAGAAACATGTTGCTGTAACAATGTTCCGTTTCGTAGATTATATAAATAAAAGTATTAAAGTATATAAATAAAAGTAGCAACAGTTTCAAAGGTAAGGGTTTTATAGACATAAAATTAAGATATTTTTGCATGTATTGTGATATGGTGTGACGTCATATTATTTCATTCTGGCATTGATCCTATCCGATTTTCTTTTTCACGTTCTTCGGCCGACTGGGGTGGATTATACTCGAAAAATTTTGCTATGAAGTACCTGTATAGTTAAACAAGATTAATTAGTACCTAATCATCTGTACCAATAGACTTGGCACATATTCTATAAAATATAGACGTCACAATCATGAACAGCTTAATTATATTCCATAATACGACTGGGACGAACGGTACACAAATTCGGACTATTTATTTAACACTTCACACCTAGGTATCGAACCCAAAACACCGCATTAGCGATAGCTCTGGCAGCTTAAAAAGCTACCAATGCTGCCATGAGTACCCTGAATTCAGTCTTGCTTAATTCTACTCAAATTAGAAGACAGATAAAAAAAGCGCACCGTTGGATCTATGATTAACTCTGTCATCTAGCACGTTTCGAGGTAGAAGAGTGACTTTTCCCGAACATATTTTTTCGCCACACAGCTGTTGGCCCCGCACGCAAACGCGAATAAGTCCAGCAGCAGTTACATATAAGTGATGTATCAAGGGTTGAACCACGTTTAATAGCACGGACTAGCATTTTTCCATGCACTATCCTTTACTGTCGCTCAGAACCGTCATTTTTTTTCTGGCTTCGATTAGATTGCATTTTTTCTGTGCTGCCGAGCGCATCGTCGATGATGTTTCTCGCTCTAGCAAATGACGGTTTTAAGCGACAGAAAAGGATAGAGCATGGAAGAATGCGATTTCAGTGTTATAATCAGGGTAGGTCCTATAACCTACCAAACTAGTATCTCAACGGTGATGAGTAGTGCAGCGGCGGCAGTTTGCACGACGACCTTGCCCGGTTCGGCTGAGCCGCGGAGCACGGCGGCAAGCATGGCGTCGCTGGCATCCGAAGCCGTCTCCAAAGCGGCCACCAGCAGTGCTGGAGCTGCCAACCATCGGGCTCCTCGACGCCACCAGGATTGCTTCGACAGAAATAGAGGCAAATTAAAAGATATCAGGGGGCCGCAGACGCTGTTACCTACATTATGAATTCTACGAATTGTAAAGTGGTTCATATTAATATGCATTGTGATTCCTCTAAAGCGGCCTTTTTAGGCCCCAGATCTATGAATAACGGAAACTGATAGGTTTCTGTTTTTTTTTATTACTAAATAGGCTCGCATTTGGCTGCAACTCGCCCAATGTGAAGCGAAGATACGGCCTAGGGTGGAAGGCTCTTTAAGGGCTCGATGAAAGGATCAGGAATTTCGAACTTGCCACTGCAAAGATCACACTCGTGTATCTTTTCCTAGGCATCATTAGGCATTATCTCTACCACCTAGGTGCCGATGAATGGTCTAATGACACTCAACGCACTAAACCACAAAAACTAATAGTGACATACCTTAGACATAACAGCCACTAATAAAAGCAAAGAAGTTGTTGCGGTGACAAAAGCACTGAGTTTTCCATAACCCATCACAAGTCGAATTGTTGGTTTAGTAATTCTGTAACAGAGTAAATGTAGAAAAAGCAAAATGAGAAAACAGAAATATGAGCGAGGAGAAACGAAGAGCAGGTGGGCTACCATGACGTCATAAATAAAAATACGTGTGTGTGTGTTGGTGTGTATGTTTGTGAGTGTGGGAAAGAGATGGCGCTAGACGACCTCTGTCTCTTTCCCACACTGGAATTACTGCTTTAAGACGTCATAGTACCTACCCCAGAATTGGTTAAGTGGTGGTGAACCAAAGCCGGCGCGTTAGCTATCGTAATATTTCCCCTCAGAATCATTGTGAGCCAAGGTAATGTCCTAGAAAAAAAATCAAAGTCTACCAAAATGACCCGGAACAAAAAAATCTAATCAGCACTGGGCCTGCGTTGTGGATAACAGCCCATATGCTCTCACAGAGTGCATGCGCATTAGGAACATTACAGTTTGTAGTAGGTACGGTACTACGAACCTCCTAGCGAAGCTGACGTTGTTAAGTTTCTGCGCGACTTCATCGTCATCCAACTCCAGTTCGACCGGCTGGGATGCGAATGCGCATGCCGACATAGACACGCCTAGAAGAGCGACCAGCAATGCTCGCAACTTTATCTTAAAGCCTTCTGAATTCTCGCCGCTGATGTGGTTTAGCTGCAAAACATTCTAGGCTGAGAAAATGATTTATTTTATTTTATTTATTATCAGCCATTTGTGCAGGGCTATGGCTTCCCTCTTTCCACTTATTATATCCAGTGATGTTACTCGCCAATCCTTTTGAAAAGAGTCGAGTTCGTCCCGCCATGTCCTTCTGGGCCTGCCGTGTTGCCGTTTGCTACTGTTTGGGACCCATTGTGTGGTTACCTACTTTAGCCCATAGCTTCTGCGGCACGCGACAGATGTGGCCAGCCCAGTTCCGTTTGAGCTTGGCAGCCGTGTGACCTATGTCCGCAATTTGAGTTTTGGAACGCCATACGATCAGTAATTTTAACTCCAAGGATACTACGCTCCATTGCTCGCTGATAGACCCCGAGCGCGGACTTTAAACAGCGATCTTAGCGATCATATTCATGATCAGTGTTGTCGACTGACATTTTATGGTTAAGGGTGCTCATTACCATACACTGTTGTGTTACTACACAAAATGTATACGGATCGGCGTGATGTGGCACAGTCGAGCGGCAAAATCAAATGTCCTACTCAGGTCTAGGTGCCAGATATGCCCATCGGCCTTGTACCAAGCCGACATGAACATGATTCAGCGATGGTATATGCTGATTAGAGTTTGCCGATTGGCACTAGACGAACGAAATCTGAAACAAATACTGCCAAATCGAATGTGCCCGAACCCGAATGAGTATTTAGCACGTCTTTGTAGCCCCCAGGCAGTACAGGAACGGTTTTAGCTGTAGACTTATCAATGTTCCACCCAACACTCAAGTAGTTTACCTAATTCCATAATCCCACTTATAGCTAAAGGTAAACAAACACAAGATAAAACAGGACTTTTCTGAAGTTGATAAACTTACAACATTCGCGTGATTCTCATGCTTGAGCCGAAGCTGATTTAAGAAAGCATTACTCTCCGTTTCCATGCTGATTCATTTCAATCACTGCAAACCATCCTGGTAGCATTCACGGAAAAACTATGCTAATGTGTACATTCCATGAGTAATCACACAAGTTTCCACGCCGAATGTAGATTTTTAAACGTTATTACATAATGCAGCGCATTTAGAAGTTTGAATTGGTTAATGACGGCCGGATGGCGTATGAATGCTCATTGTCAATGTCAAAGTACCTAAATTATTTTTCTTTCAACTACGTAGTAATGTTATAATTAATCACTACAAAACCGATCAGCAAGGACGTCTTTTTTGCTTAGAACCAAAACAGTGCAGAAATGTTATATGAAATCTCATTGTTGCACAGTTTTCCATTAATGCACTGTTTTTTTAGTTTTTATTTAGATATTAATTTGCCACAGAGATTTACTGTCTCCCATTAAGTTTACTAAAAAATGTATGCATTTGATCAAAATGATACTGGCTGAAAAAAAATCGGCTGAATAAAATCGACTTGGTGAAAAAAAAATACAAATGGCGCGCATTTTGTACCATAAATTGTAAAACTTTGATACATCGTAAGTAGCAAGAAAAGTTTAAAAAATGGAAATAGACAGCGATATCGATATGAATTCAACTCCAGAAAGTATAAAAATAGCTGCAAATGAAATTGTTAAGTAATAACCTTTTGCCACAAAAGTTGCGAGATACTTTGTTTTCATTAACTTGAGTTTTTATTTTGAGTTGGTATATTTTATCACGGTAGGTTGATTGGTAATTGAAAGAATAGTTATTTATGATACTAGTGCGGTAAGTTGGTTTTTACAAACGAGTAGATGAATGTAAGCCTGAAACGATGTCGAGGGCTTACCATAGTCACGAGTTTGTAAATACCAATTTCTGCACGTGTGTCATACAATGTTTTTCAACACATTTTCGAGAAAACAGTACAATATGTACCTACCTAATAACCCTTCCACGGTTAGAATTCGCTTCTACAGAGATAACGTGTGAGAGTAGAAGTTAATCAATATGCTTATCAAAAATAAAAACAAAGTAGAAGCTAAACAATATACATAACAAAAACATGAGATGAAGTAATAACAATAAAAAAATAAAGTAATCTTGCAGAATAAGTTATTTAGTCATATAGTGAGACGATGTCAGTCCATGAGTGAATCAATCTATGAGTCGACACTGAAGCCATAAGTAAACGGTTAAGGTGTAGAGGCTAGCCGTTAAGATGGGTAGCCCAAAGGTAACCTGCGGTTTATGGAAAAAAAAAATGTTCTACAGCAGAATCACTCAGCCAACTTAATAATTAGCCGTAAATAATCTGTGATAAGACTACATTTACACAACTAAACTGACCACACGCCTGTAATCCCCGAGGTGTTTGAGCAGAGGCAAAACCAACCAGTCTTACCAAGTGTCCTAATGATTAATAAAGTGACTAAATTGTAGAGTCTAGGTCAGATTGGCAGTCGCTTCTTGTAAAATACTGGTCTTAGCTGCATCCGGAAAGACTGGTAACTATTATTTACCATGTTCTAGCTAGGCAGATGATGGCTGGTTATTTTGGAGGAAGATAAATGAGAAAGACGATGTTCCTTTCCTCGAGTTTTTAGAAGGATGGTTTGTATTACAAAAGTCCACGTGCTTTATCAACGGCTGCGTCGCGTACCTAAAACATTCACTTACCTTGTCCTCTAGATTAAAAGGCATCAGACATGGCATCAGGCATTTAGGTTCCAGTCTGTAGTAAAATATAGGTAGGTAACCTACCTCAGCCATAGATTCAATCGAACAAATGTACACCATAGTACATCCAGACGCCGAATCGATTGCATTTTTCAGGCAGTACCTACTAGCATAAAAATACAGTCTTGTCACAGTTACTAGACCCATGACTTTACTGTAAAAATCATTGCGATTTTTATTTACTTAGGACAAAGTTTGATGTTAGGTTATGTCACAAACAAGTCTTTCAAAATTAGTGATCTTTATTCTTATAACAATATGGTTGCTGTTGTCAGGGTGTTGGCTGAACTGACACATCATGAGGAGTGTAAAAAAATAACTTCATTTTAAATACTTCACAAATGATTTTAATTCGTGAAAGAACCAATCATAAGTCACATATACAAAGGTGCTGCCGAAACACACAGAATTCCTGAAGCCAGTTGAACGACATCAGAATGATGGCTGGCACTTTGTGAGTTAGCTTCCGAATACCCTTCCGGTTGACAGGGACCAACAGCAGGAGCGCGTTGAGAATCTTCACAGCAACCACCAGTAACTGACCAGCGAGATGTGGAATAAATAGAGATGGATTTTCCTGTCAAATTTAAAATAACTTTAATTTGTTAATCAATCAATCAATTTCGATGTTGTTTTTTGCCTATACTTGATTCTCATTAAAAAAAATACTTTATGATTAAGGAAACCTAAATCTCCATAAGCGTTTTGGAATAAAGTCTAACATTATGAGCTTCTTTTGCTTAGTGTGTCAATTAAATGTGCTTAGCCCAAAACTCAGCTACCCGAACCCCGCTCGCTGAGACAGGCAAAACGTCATCAAGTGCGCAGGTGTCAGGGCATGCGGCACAAGATGGTAGGTGGGCCTTTGTCTGAGGCGAGATGCCGCAAACGCACTTGAGATCTGAGTTGTCTGTGAACCCGCATCTGTTCTGATTGACTTTGCTCCGGCCGACCTGGGTTCGAATTCTATTTAGAGATTTCCAAGTGGGCCACGGCCAGGCATGCCCAGTTGGAAAGCTCTCAGATGACTCGATGAAGCCAGAAGGCAGTTTAAACAGCTCCCTCCTCCCCAGAGATCGTATCTTGCTCTCGAGGCGTTGTTGGGCTGTTCGAGCTAGTCCCACGCAGCCAAGAAAGCTTTTACGACTTTTCAGCCTCTGGGGTACTAAGACAAAGTTGTGTAAGTCAGTTTGCAGCTTCGCCCTCTCGATGCGGCTGGCTATTTATACTCCTATGAACTGGAGAAAGAAGTTTTGGGGGCAAAACATAATGTTTAAAGAATATACATACAGTCCAGCATCCGACTATCAAACAAGTGTATTGCACCAATCCCATTGAGGTGGCGATGATCTTCAAATCGTGAACAAGCATGAAGTTCTGATCTTCCCTGACTTCAGTGTCTGAGGGCACAAAGCGTTCAGGAGGCCACTCTCCCAAATGTTTCCTTAAATGATTTGCACTTATGATCTGTTAAAGATTAAAAATAGATCTAACATAATATCGCGCCATATATAATATATCTATAGTACACCCGCAATTTTCCTGTTATGTTAAAGCCCCATAGCTTATTACCATCAACCCGGCCTAAATACAGGCCCGCGTTGCTGCTGTGTGAAATACATTTATAATATTCGCTATTCTAGACTACAATGGTCTAGTGGGTATTTCCGAAAGAGATGAGTCTCGCTCCGTAACATATTGTCATCAAAGTTAAGCCGTGAGAAGCATGACGACAGCCCTCTAATGACCATGGTCTAAAGTTAGTTACTTGAATGATATCAATGTAGAGGTGAAGATCTAGGTATGTACATATGTATTTACGCACAAGAGAAATGGAAGATTAAAATAATCACTACTGTCCGACATCGAGTCGAGTATTAAGGAATATGACATACTTAACGTAAAAACTTACAAATCCAAGCACTCCATAAACGTATGTGTAGTAAATACTCATATTAAATGTCGGATGATGACAAAACATTCGAGTACGTCCGAGGTAGGGTTTTAATATAGGAGCCAAAACTAAGTTAAACGGAAGCTTCATCGTAAATATCTGTAGTCTAACAGAAGATTTATATGATCTATTCTATTTATTTTCGTAGTAGTTAACTGTAATTTCATAACATTGTACCCGCAACTGTCCGCAACTGTCAAGTCACAGAGCATCATATATATTGGTGTCAAGTTCATATCAAATCAAAAGAGTGCAAAGAGTATGATAATCAGCGATTGAATCTCTTTGGGATTATTTAAAAAAATCTACGGATTTCTATTTTCGTAAAATAATAGACATGCTACCAAGCTACGGCAGTGCTACGGCTACGTGAGTAGTATATATAAGATGCTCTGTGGTGCTACGAAACTGGCCGAATTTCGGTTGCATAACGTCATGTCAGTTGGTGCGTTAGTATTCAGTTTGATAGAGCGCGGTTGATGCGCGTTCTTAGGTTCGATTCAGGGGCAGTGTTTTTCTTTTTTTTCATAGGAAAATTTTAGAGCGTTCCCGAACATGCAAAGAAGTTTTGAATTGTAAAGAATAGAAAAGAGAAAGGAAACAGTGTGAGTATCTAGCTGCTGGCGAATGGGTAGTGGATTCCGAAATACTGACTGATGGTCGTACTAATCCCGAAAATAAGGCGGATGATCCTTTTATCAATAGTTATTGGTCATAAACTCATAATAGAGATATCTGTCTGTATATTGCAGGTCTTTTCATCAATTCTTCAATAAATAATTCAGTGTCGAAGCATGCCTGCACTTTTTGTAACAAACGAGTTGCAATGCTCGCAACGTAATTGAACGCTGAAGCGAGGCTCTTTAGTAATAGAAAAGCGCGGTTGCAGCACCATTCAAATTTTTAGCGGTTGAGTAGCGGTAACTACGCGGCTTGACTAACCGCGCGGTTACGTCTGAATGATTAAATACCGCGCGGTTCCCGCCGTGTCTAAAGGCAGTGTTAACACATTCGAGTCCACCCCAGTTTCATAGTGCGCATGTGCCATCCCACCATACATATTGCAAGTGGACCCTCCAGGTGGGTCACTGGCATTACGTTTGCGGTAAAGTGAACCCACCTGGAGGGCTCTCGGCATTAGGTTTGAGATTAAGATTTAAAACCCTAAAATAAGTGGTAAAATAGAATTTTCAGGGGGTATTATCGCTATATTTGCTATTTGTGGGGGTAATTTCATGCCCTAGTAGGGTAGGGGAAGTGCAATAATCAAGAAATAAAAAAAAATTGAAAAAGTAAAATCGCCCGCTCTGATCCCGTGACAGGGGTGTTCAACCTTTTGTGAGATTTTCATGCATTTTTTTTTAAATTAATTTACGTAGTCGCAATTATTGTTACTTTTAGATTTTAATAAATAACATTTTAAAACTTTTGAATGATTACAACCATTGCATTTGCATTTGTAGGTAGTTTATTTGACAGTTAGTTTTGTGTGAACCACCCAGTAAACTCTTGTAATACCGGATTATATTAGCTAGCGATACTCCGCAGCTGTGATGGATATCGATATCTTAACATAATAAACCAAACAAAAAACGGATTTGATGACATTTTGTTAGGTTAACGACCATAAGTAGTGCAGTTATTTTAAATACAACATCGATTTAAATCATAGATGTGCCCTTGCCGTACTTCGCGCGACCGTGTTCACACTGAGATGAGCTTGCTCGCTTAAACTTCACGGCATATAAATACGATATACTAATAAAATGTTGCAAAAAAAAAAACGAATTAAAAACAGAATACAAAAAAGTTAAAATTACTTTCGGAAGTCGGTGCTTTTGCTTGTTTTATCGACATTTTGTATGTTTGAGGTTTAAAGAAACCTAACACGAAGGGGATCGTAGTCTAGGCAATTTAATTGAAAAATGCTAAGCATTATTTATTCCCAATGTCAAGTCTGTAGCGATAATGGCAGGCAGACTAAATCTCACAGTAATAAGTATTAGTTTTTGTCTATTTTGATGCCGAACACTAAAAAGCCTCGATTGTGAACTCATTTTCGTGTCCTAAAATGGAAAAATAATTATTTTTAGAAAATATTAAAATCGTGCCTATGGTTTTTCATCCCTGAAATAGGACCCACCACGTGGGTTCTCGGCATCTAGGAAGAGGTCGAAAAAAGATTGAAAATAAAAATGCTTGTAATTTGAAACCACGGCGTATTCTTATTAATCTTGTTAAAATATACAACCGTTTTTATTTTTACGTTATTTGATGCTGTATTCGCTAAGAAAAACGTACATTAAAAATGAGCCCACGGGGTGGGTTCTCGGCATCCCAAGTGCGACTTGAGTGAACCCACCAGGTGGGTTCCCGGCACTGAATGTGTTAAGCGTATTTCACGATATTCCTTCTTGAGATGTTGTCATTCAAGGTCAAAAAAGATTAACCACATTCGTTCAAAAATATAAATGAATATCCCAGTATTTTTTCTAAATTTTTAGGGACCTTATTTCTCGAAATGGTTTTGCAATTAACGCAATTATTGAAAAATAGCAATCCCCATTAGGCCCGGACTCGACCAAAGTAGCAGAGGAGCAGAGGAAAGGAGATGCTTAGAAACTAGGGTCCACTGATGCTATGCGAAGATGTGTAGTGGCTAGACGGGTGCATTCATGTGTGTACAGGCTACTCACGCCCAGTTTAGGAACCGCCGCGCTCACCGCATGCCGCTCAAGTCTTCGTATCTCCGGGCCGGGGGTGGCCTAAACAAATATGAGACATCCAGTTCCTCTCTGCTCAACAGTTTCCTCTAAAGCTAAGCAGAGACGAGACAAGAAGTGTAAATAACGAAATTCTATTGGTGGCTTGCAACACTTCTCTCCTCTCGTCACATAAGGATACACTAGTCGGTCATACTTCCATATAAAAAAAAAAAACTTTTTTTTTTTTTTTTTGAAAATTGTTTTTTTTTTAATTTTCAAAATTAAGTTTTTTTTTTACTTTTTTTCCATACAGGGCTAGATAATGATGAGACAAATTGATATCATTTTTATTTTGAACTTGCCCAGCAGTGGGACAAAAATAGGCTAACAAAAAAAAAAACATTAAACAGTGGAGTAATCGCCTTACTACGTTTGTTAGTTTTGTATGAAAGAACGACAGACTAGTGTACCCTTATGTGTATTTAACATGATCATATAGACTTAGCCTATTAAATAATCTACTAGAAAAAAATAACCTGATATAATAGGAACATTTATTACTAAAATTGTCTAAATACGGTATATTTTCTATGCTTGCAGAGCTTGAAACAATTGAATAAACAAGAAGTAGAAGAATATTAACAAACATTAACATAAACAAGAAATTACAAGTAAAGTAAATAAATATTGTTGCAATAGGTGTCGTCCTTAAATATTCCTGAACATTGCGATAAAAGTGTATCACGAATAGCGAATTTGTAATGCATACGTTGACAGCCGGAGGAGATCAAATGTCCTAAAAATGGATGCAGTCTTGAGGCAGCTGCCACAAACATTCCTTCGGAGTCAATAGAGAGAAGATACGCTCCATTATTTGCGTTGTTTTGTCCAGCTTTTCCAAACTCAGAGGGTTTCACATTTGGTCTAAACTCAGTGCGCATGAACGGATCAGGCATCATGAACGGAGGTGCGACACCATCTGAAAACACTGTAAAATCATAAAACAAAACCACTTGAGGACCATCGGATTTGTTCATCATATCAGTTTGTATCTCAGATTTATTTAAGCCTTCGGTATTATTAATGCCGTTAAATCTACTGCTGTTATTCATATCCAAGGCTTTGAAAGCATCATTAAGGGTCACTTTTAATTTCTCTAGATGGAGGCCTGAATTAGGCAAAGTTTGATATTCATTCTTCTTCAAATCTGTATCGTTCGTGGAATTTATGGTTTCTACATAAACGTTAGAAATGGTTTCAGATTTAGTATTCTGATCGCTTGACTGCGTAGGAACATCCCGTTCGTTTCTGTGAGATCGAATCAAAGGTTCGTTTTGAGACACACCCTTCTCGGTAGTAATTGAAGGAAAAGGGAAGCTCTTTGACAGGAATGTTCGTGTCTCGTTCAAAATTTGATATATCAAACCATAGAATACATTGAAGAATTCGTTTTCTTCCTCACGGACAATTTTGTTTAGAGCACTCGTGTATTCTTCAACTTTAATTCCATCATTATGTTGTTTCAATATTGCAGAAACTCTACGATCTACGCATTTGCGATTATTAAAATTGTTGTTGAAAATATTCAAGTCTATGCCCACTCCACCGTTTTGCCAAACTGAAAAAACTCTCGCATAAAATGTTATGTATGAAAGTGGTACGGTCCTCCACTTAAACTTCAAAGGTGTCATCGCCATATACTTGCTTAAGGACATAATTGTAACGTTCACGTTTTGATACCTCGATTCAAAGTCTCCAAGTTCTTGCTTGCTGTAATCTTCTTCAAAGTACGTATTATGGCTGCCGACATTAGCGTATGGCATCATTTTATTCATAAATCTTGCATGTCTCGGCCCTCGGAAAGCTGTTTGTATCGAGTCATCCATGAGAAAGAATACGTGGAAATTGAGTAAAGGATACTGTGTGGCCATGTTCGCAAGATAATCAGCATAAAGCAAGAATGGGACAGAGGTGCCTCGTTGAACTATGTGATGGTAGTAGACATCGCTTGCGGGTTTAGTCGCGTTGCATTTTATGACCAAAACAGGCTGTCTTCGATATGCCATGCCCAACGTATAAAACACGACGAAGGATATTCCCAACAAGATCATAGTCATCCAGCATGCCGAGATGTATTCTGAAAAAAAGAATTACATGTAAGTAGGTAATAATTTACCACGTTATCATTGTCTATTGTAGGGAATCGTGGCTAAATAATAACAACCGCACGGTTCGAACTTCAAGGTTAAGCAGTGCTTGCCGAGGTCGGTCTGTGGATGGGTGACCAATAGGTCCCAAGTTTCCGTCGTGTTTCGGAAACCACGTTAAGCCGTTCGTCTTTTGTAGATCTTTGGGAATCGTTACGAATAGTGAGAAGCCCGAAGGTCTGTCAACGACTTACCAAGGGGTTCGAATTACCCAGTAAATGGGTTGTGAAGGTCTGATAAGCAGTCACTCTATGTAAAATACTGTTATTCAGCTGCATCAGGTTAGACTGGTAGCTGACCCCAACATAGTAGTTCAAAGGCGGTTAACATTGTCTTTGTACTGATTATGATGTAATCAACTGTCTATTAAACAAGCTTTATTTTAATGCCATGCTACATTTGGGAAAGAACATTATTGTCAAGAGGATGCTTACCAGGCCAACGGACGATTAAGAATTGTTTAGGGGTGCAACGGACCCCTCCCCATCCAGGAGCGTCGAGAGTTGGCGATGGCTGTTGACGGACCCCGCCATCCCCACCTCCCCCATCTACCTTCAGCAGTGGATACTGTTCATTGCGTTTTGTCTGTGGAGCACCCTCCACCATAGTGGTGTCCTGTAAGAAATATAATACTTTATTGAAGGTAGTGACAGACTGAAGTATTGGATTAACAATAAATAAGAAGACACTGATTCGTCAAACGCTATCATCTGATCTTGGTATCTTTACTTACAAGCATCAAAAGGGAGAAATAATTACGAGGAGTCAAATTCTTCATAAAAAATTCATCCGCATCGCTATCGGTGCAGATTTTTTGAAAATAAGGCCGAAAGGCCAAATTTTTTTATAATTATAAATTAAATGAATAAGATTAACTGATTAAGATTATCTAATGAGTAAGATAATAAATCAATTTAAAAAATACCTTGTCGCAATTTGAGTTCGCGAAACTAAACCAGTTTCATATAAATTTTTCTGGGAGAAAATTATGTTTTTAAATAAATGGAACAAAAATACTTACGTTACCCCGTTAGAGAATACTAGATTATAATATTTAATTTAAAACGTAGAATTCATCAACGTATGTGAAAAATTGAAACCGGGAGATGCACATTTGCAACAAATTTTGTAGAAATTCCAAAATTGAAATGAACGTCATTCAATTTTGTTTTAATTTTTGCGAGTAACTTAAGTGCTTGTGAGAGAACATACTCCTTTGATAAAGAAAATTTGTTTCTTAAGCTGCGTCTATGCTAGGCGAGCCGTACACGATCGGAGCACGAATTCGCTTAGCGTAGACGGACTTAGAAGCCTCGACCGAGCACTCCCGCCAAGGGAATTTGTGCTCCGCTTATGCTCTGCTCTTGTTCGGCTCGCCTAGCATAGACGCACCTTAACATCTTCGTTTCAGCCGAAACATCCATTCGATCATTCCATCCGTTCCATTGCTGGACCTAGGCCACCCCAAAGCATATCCACATCGACAGTAATACTGCCGATCTTCGAGCGTCCAGAACCCTTTGGGGCCTTTGGCGTCGAATGAGACCTACCGAAACACGCAGCGTGTAGCCAGTAGAGAAATAGACCGCTGACCTGGTTAAGGCTGACAGAATCAGCTGGAAATGAGAAAACGTCGAAGCAGACCCGTTTTTCTCTGGAAGAACAACAACTTAGGATGCATAACAATGTCATAATTCACCTTCACAAGTGCAAAGTCTGCAAAATTCAGTAACAATCGTAACTGCAAGGCGCGTGTACGTGAGACGAATCCGATGTTGAATCAACAAAATTATGGCGGAAAGTGTAAACGTGCCGCCGTCGCATATAATATAGGAACTTACGTGCATATTCAGTTAAATCTAATTCATCGAGTGCAGGACGGAACACGCGCATCAGTCATTACTACAAATCATATAAAAATATTAAAATAAAGTGATTTTGACCAAGAAACCCAAATGACGGTAGGTGTTTACATTTTATAACGTTTTTGTGATAACAAACTTTGATAATCATGCAACTCAGGTGAAAGTAATCAAAAGGAACTTATTATGAAAATGATGCTGAAAGGTATATTTTTTTAACATCATTAATATTTTCTAGTCCCGTGGAAGTTGTAAAACAACCAGCCAACTCCAAGTCGGACCGCACACAAAGGGTTCCGTACCAAAAACATACATAAAAACGCCGAAAAAACCTTAACCCCTTATTTTTTTGTAATTTAATGTATTTTTAATTTTTGTTGCTAAAGCGAACACACTGCGACTGTAGTACGCACTGAATATGTTATGTGTCTACGTATTATGTTTCAAAAGGATCTGTGACTGACGGACATACAGCGGACGGGACGCATAATAATATGATCGTTGATAAGTTGCAATGCGATAGAAATCCGATGCAATGGCTTGTGACATTATAATAATATAATATTTCCATTCGGGGAGCTAGGGTGGATCGAATAAATTTCCCACCCGCACGCAAAATACGCGCTTAGACGTGGAGTTGCGGACACCAGCCCGCTATACAATACAATATAACACAAATAATATTTCCATCATCAGCTACAAAACTATCTGCAAGTACCTACCACCCAACCTGTTGAGGGTGTTTCTCTCTTATACGGATCTGGTTTAAGTAGCAGAAATGTACAGTGCGCGCAGTGTTGTCTTTACTATGACCAACTCTGCTCCAATTTTTTTGTAAGAATATTTATTACCCGACTGCCAAGGAAGGGTTATGTTTTTAATAATACGTAAATAGGATTACCTATGACTTGGCATCTATGTTTATTTTGTATTGTGGAAGGAGATTATTAAGTAATTTATAAATAGATTAATATTATGATTGGATCATTCACACCGAAAAATCCTATATTCATTTTAAACGATTACTTGTCTTGTAATTTAATTAAACCTCTTTTTTAACTAAAAAACCTTTTTGTGCCTTTTAAATTTTTCAAGTGATAAAATTAACAAGAAACGTCATGTCTAAAATTATCAAATTATTATTAGAAGTCTTTTAATTTTGTTTTACTGTAAACAGTTCATCACTTTCGTGGTATTACAGTACGATTTCATTCTGTTTCTGTTAATAGTAGAACCAATGGCAAGTGATGAGTGAGTACTACAAGGAACAGCATCCATTACTATGTGAGGAGATTTCGGAAGACGAGCACTTTAGCCCTCGATATCAGCGGAGGCTACGACCTTCGAGCTACAGGGGCCGAGCCAGAACCAACCTGAAGGGAGCTGCTTCAATTTTATCGCGCTGGCCAGGTATACATTATATTTTTATTTGATTGTATTTTATTTAACCTGATCGAGTTATCCCCAGTACACCAAATCAACTTGATCTGGCAATAGAAAAAATCTAACAAACAGTAGTAGATACCAAGACATTATGATCAGCTTTTCAGTTCATTTTTCAAACAAATGGTCCACTTCGGTACCTAAGGGCGATAAATATTTTAAAAATATCTTTTCTTTACAGATCACTGGTCCTCTGTTCTTGCGTACTGGTGGATAGGTCTCGGAATGATTAGTCTTATGACGTTCATAGTTTATAACAGCCTGTTTGCGTTTGCTATGTTACCGACTGCTAAACAGAAGCCTACAAGCCTGATATTAACTAATACAAACGACAAATCGTCAACTAAAACTATAACTGACGTGTTTATGCATGTTTTTGTCAAGCAACACGAAGAGGTTGACTTTAATAAATACATGCCTTACATTAAAGAAATATCGAATAAATACGATAACATAAAATATAATTTAATCGTAGTAGTTAACGACACAACTAGTTTGGGTTGGTTGAGTGCTGAAGAAAATAATGAACTAGCTATGAATTCGCTTTGGAAAAAAGACCCCAAAATAGAACCATCAAAATCAAATATAGCTATTCAATATGTCGCTCTATCGGCCTACATGGAAAACTCGCCTTTAAGAAAGTATTGGAAGACGCTGCCTCATCATCTAATTGAATTCTTAGCACGTTCCGTTTCCATTTGGGACAAAGGAGGCATAGCTCTTGATCCTATTATTTTGACCCCTAGAGCTCAGAATACTATTTACAAAGAGAAATTACACAATCTACTTAAAAATTATGCTGATAAATCTAGCAGAGAGATTAAAACGAACAAACCACACATAAATATAAAGAAAGAAAGAAAATTAAATAATATTAGGGACATAATTAATGCTCTAGAAAATGGTGATGAAGATACTAAAACTTTTTCCCAGCAAACTCTTGCTGAGGCAGAAAATATAAAATCTCCGATCTTTACAAGGAATCAACGCCACTTAGCTACTGCAACTGATGCCACCGACATAAAAGTATTGGAAAAGATTACTGAGCCGTTTAGTTACACACAAAGTAATCCTCACGTAAATTCCTCAGGAGATGAAAACAGAAAAGAAACAAGAGAACATTTTGAGGTCAATAATAGTACCGAATCGGCTTTTGCTTTTGATACCACTCAAAATTTCACTAAGTTGAGTTTACTCCCTTTATTTTTAGAATTCATATTTCATAATAAACTTCAAGATAAACAAAGCCCAACAGAAGCAGATAATACAAATAGAACACGCAGACGTGTAATAGAAGTACCCACAGCTGAAGAAGTTAAAAGTTCCTTATCAACTCACTCTCTGGATAAAGTTGAGAAAAATATTGCAGATACATACAAACCAGTTATTATTTCAGCGGCGGGCATTTACAATAAATCAGAATATTCTAATTCTCTCATAGTTAACCCCAGTAAGGATGAGAATTTGGAGAAAGATCGACTAACAATAGATTTAAGAGGGAAAATTATAGCAACTGATACAGCTTGCCATGCCTTCTTAGGCACAATATTTAGTAATGCCGTTCATCACAGCGAGGAAGAAAGTGTAACAGATTTTATAATAGCTGAACTGACAATTTTTTGTAAAGGACTATTGTCTTCGTGTATGGGTATTGATTTGATTTTACTATAACTGTTTTAACTTTAATTATTGTTACTTATTTTAGGATTGTGTATTAAATTATTTAATTTTATTATGTGTATTGTTTTCTTTTTTAAGACACTAATAGGTGAAATGGTGGAAGACGATAATGATATAGGTGGTTTTCCCTCTCGCATTGTCTTCATAGTTGGTTGTGAAGGAAAACAATATTCATTCATTGCAAATAATTTATTTCCTTGCTTGTTTAATTACATCACTTACTTACTAATAAAGTCGTGATTCAAATATTGCTGTTTTAAATAGTCCACAATATTTGGTTCACAAGTTTTTATTCTTCTTAATGTTATGGCAGCAAGTATTGTTTGTAGAGAAAATATTTAATAGACTAGATACTTCATAATTCATAAGATAAATATAGAGAGAGAGTATGAAATACTCAGAGAGAGTATGAAAGATTAATTCCATCGGGAAATAAGACACAAATTCAGTATGCCTTTCAAAATAGAACATTAATATCAGTACAAGTACAAATACAAAAACGTAGGCAGAAATGTACATTAATTGATAGAGTTGTTGAAAACTTCATATTTATACGTTACTACATGCACTTTTCTTACGTGTTGAAATTACTCACCAATGAATGTTAATAAATGCCTTGCTCATTAAATTCAATTACTTAATATAGACTTATTATTATGCCGTACTATTTCATTCATATTGCACAAATGCACAGTACGTTGTATCACAAACAAATGCCAAGGCTTATTTTTATGGAAACTTATATAACAACATGGCATCTTCTACGATGGTGCTACATTCCTCCTTTCCACTGGTATCTCCCATCTTCCTGTCCAGTTGTTTTGTGATCGTTTACAGTCTCTAACTCTATTCATTGGCTCACACCGTTTACTAATTGACCAATAAACGTACCCCGATGGACACTGATAAACAAGACCTCTTAACTTATTTGATTTATCGTGTTTACATTTCAAGAAGGCTGGCGAACATTCACTGTGTTTTTCAAACGAAAAGTAGCCGGCGCTTGGACATGCGTGACTTTCTTTGGTTACCACAAGCTGAAAGAGAAAAAAAAAACTCGTTAGCATTTTTTATTCTGGCTATATCAATTTTTAATAGTATTGTGTAAGAAATGAAGTACTTACTGGTTCTTTGTAATGTCTGTCCAACCTTTTAAATCTCCTTTTTTGTGATATTTTTCCATCACACTTTTTGTCGGCTTTGCTTTCTTCCGTACAACGAGTTTGACTCTCATCGTAAATAGTGTTGTTAGGGCAAGTGAATACTGCAATTTTCACGTCGTGTGTGTCGTCGTCTTCATCACATTGATAGAACAAATTGCAGTATTTGGGATGTCTTTTAAATGACGTTGGGCATACAAACAATGATTGATTTTCATCAGTCTCAGGACATTTACTTTCTGATGTACTTTCATTTGTTGTGCTTTCAGTTGTTTGTTCCGTTGTCGACTGCTGTGTAGTTGATTGTTGAGTGGTTGTTCCTTCACTATTTGTTGTTTCTTCGATGGTACTTTGTTCGGATTGTTCAGTGGTAGTTGATTGTTGGGTCGTGCTTTGCTCGGTAGTAGAAGATTCAGTGGTCGAAGTAGATTGTTCTGTTGTGGTTTGCTCTGAAGTCGTGGATTGCTCGGTAGTTGTAGATACCTGAGTTATTTGTTCAGAAGTGGTTGGCTCTTGAGTTGTTTGTTCAGAAATGGTTGATTGTTGTGTCGTTTGCTCTGTTGCCGCCGATTTTTCCGTCGTTGTCTGTTCAGATGTCGTCGATTGTTCCGTCGTTGTCTGTTCAGATGTCGTCGATTGGTCCATTGTTGTTTGTTCAGATGTAGTAGACTGTTGTGTAGTTGTTTGCTCTGAAGTCGTAGACTGTTGTGTCGTGGTTTGTTCTGAAGTCGTAGACTGTTGTGTCGTGGTTTGCTCCGAAGTCGTAGATTGTTGTGTTGTGGTTTGCTCCGAATTCGTAGACTGTTGTGTCGTGGTTTGTTCAGAAGAAGAAGGTTGTTGTGTGGTTTGTTCAGGAGTCGTTGATTGAGTATTTTGTTCTGATGTGGTAGACTGTTGTGTTGTGTGTTCTGTTGTAGTTGATTTTTGTGTCGTTGTTTGTTCAAAAGTTGTGGGTTGCTGTGTCGTTGTTTTCTCTGTACTGGTCGACTGCTGAGTAGTCGTTGGTTCTTGAGTGGTTGATTGTGTTGTTTGTTCAGTACTCGATTGTGTCGTGGATGTAGTTTGGGTGGAAGAATTGTCTTGAGAACTTGTCGTTTCTTGCTGCGTTGTTGTAGTACTTTCAGTTGCTGGAGGTTGATTTTCACTTTGTGATTGGGAACCACTACAGTCTCGAGGTGGGTATACTGACTCTTCATGATTACAGGTTTCAACAGCTGGATCCCATATCGTACCTTCACCACAATCAAAGTGATATACTGAGAATCGTTTGCCATCGCCATCCCAGTCTACGCATCTATAAAATTTTTTACAGTCGTTAGGATTTGCATAATAACCTGCTTTTTCACAAGTAATGTTTTGATTTGCTGGTTTTTTAGACGTGTTTTCCTGAGAGCAATTTGAAGAACCTTGTGTACTTTCTGTTGTAGATTGAGATGATGATGATGTTGGCGATGAGGGGTCACCAGATGACGAGGACTCAGTGGTTGATGAAGTCTCACTACTAGATGATGAACTAGCCGCAGTCGTTGATGTGGTACTTCCGTCTTGATTTTGGTTACAAGAGGGATTAACAACATCTTGTGGATGATTACAAGTAGTGACATCCTGATCCCATATAGTACCATCGCCACAATCATAGTCATATTTCGTGTAACCTCCCTTCCCATTGTCAACGCATCTATAGAACTTTTTGCAGTCTTGTGAATTCCCAAAATATCCTTCACTGTCACATTTGTCTTTATTCCCTGAATTCGTGCCTTGATTTGATTCAGATGCTGCTGTACTGGATGACATTGCACTAGAAGCCGTTGTTCCAGAAGATGTAGTACTAGAAAATTCTGTTGATGGGCTGTTATCTTCGTCATGCATTACAGGTTGTGTTCCACTGGCTCCATGACATGTTTTAACTTGATCTATATGATTACAGGCTTGAATTTCAGAATCCCATGCCGTGCCATCACCACATGTAAAATCGTATTTCGTAAACCCTCCTTGACCGTTATCTACACATCTATAGAATTGCTTGCAATCATTCTCATTTCCGTAAAATCCTTCTGATGAGCATACGCCGCTTCCTGGTTGGGAAGGCTTGTCAGAATTTCCGTTATCATATTCATCTTCTTGTTTATCTATTGTCTGAGGTTCCGATGTAGAAGTACCGATCTCATTATTTTCAGTTGGTTGCTGATGTCCTTCAGTTGTTAAAGGTTTACTCGTTGTTTGAGAACTGCAATTCGTATCGCCCGTATCGTGATCACAAGC
Source organism: Eugnorisma glareosa (assembly GCA_947578425.1). Lineage (NCBI taxonomy): Eukaryota > Metazoa > Arthropoda > Insecta > Lepidoptera > Noctuidae > Eugnorisma > Eugnorisma glareosa. Next base: position 10,947,932 of record OX387963.1, read on the forward strand.
TAATATATCTTGAACCCATATTGTACCTTCACCACAAGTAAATTCGTATTTCATATATCCTCCCTTATCGTTACTTACGCATCTAATAAATTTCTTGCAATCATTGGGAACTGCGAAGAATCCTTCAGATGAACATTTATTACTGATAGAGGTAGATGACGTTTCCGTTTGTTCTGTTGAATGTTCAATCTGTGAAGCTGTGGTCATAGAAATATCATTTCCCGCATCTGGCTGCTTTTGAGTCGTTTGGCTAATCGGTGGAGTACCAATGGAACATTTTTTGTTGCTTAATTCATAATTACATGTTTGTATTTCTTGATCCCAAACAGTTCCATCTCCACACGTGAAGTCAAATTTAGTGTAACCTCCCTTTCCATTATCTACGCATCTATAAAACTTTTTACAATCATTCGGATCTCCATAAAATCCTTCTGATAGGCACATTCCAGAGGAAGCAGGTGGTTGTTGGGTTTGATGTTCATTTTCGTTTCCAATCGTTGACGAACTAGACATACTTGTTGCCTCTGTATAAATCTCGTCATGTTCCGGATGTGAGGTTTGTGTACTAAAACCACTTTCATTTCCACCACAAGTTTTATCGGGCGTGGCATGATCACATGCTAATATTTCCTGACTCCAATAAGTACCTTCACCGCAAGTAAATTCATATTTAGTGAAACCACCCCGGCCATTGTCAACACACCTGTAGAACTTCTTACAATTTCTCTTGTCACCCATAAAGCCTTCTTTGGAACACGCTTCACTTGTTTCGCTATCTGGGTAGCTGCTGATCGTTGATGTGCTTGCCTTTTCAGTGCTTTGAGGGTAACCTTGATCATCCGTTTCAGTAGTTAATGTACTTTGTGCTGGAATTTCGCTAGATGGGTGAGCTGTATAGTCGGGAGTCTTACCACAATCTTTGACCGCCCAAGCATGGTTACACGCTTCAATACTTTGATCCCATAATGTGCCTTCACCACAAGTAAATTCATATCGAATATATTTACCATTGCCATCATCAACGCATCGATAGAATTTTTTACAATCGTTTTTGTCTCCAATAAAACCACTGTTTACACAATTGTTTCCTTCACTTGGTTCTTTTGAACTTTCTGTTATAGAATGAGTCGTTGACCTTTGTGTGGTTACATCGGACCCTGTATCAATGTTGGAAGGATAGCCGTTATCAATTTCATCACTCATGATAGGATGATATTGCGTAGTGCTTTCGTGGTGACTGGTGGAAGAGTCTACAGTGCCACCACACTTTTCTACTGCCCATGCATGGTTACATGCTTCAATTTTCTGATCCCATACGGTTCCTTCCCCACAAGAAAATTCGTACTTTGTGAAGGATCCTTTTCCATTATCTACACATCTGTAGAACTTTTTACAGTCCTTTTGATCTCCCATAAAACCGCTCTTTGTGCAGTCAGTACCAATCATAGATACAGATGTTACAGGTTCTGTTGCAGAAGTACTAGGTGTGGAGGTCGGCTGAAGTGTAGACGAACTGGTATTTACGCCTCCCTCTGTCGAACTACTATCGACGACTTCATGAGTGGTTGTAGGCTTAGCTTGAGTCGTAGCTTCCTGATGGTCAACTGCAGATCCACCACATTTCTCCACAGCCCAAGCGTGATTACAAGCTTCGATCTTAGAATCCCACACTGTTCCTTCGCCGCATGAAAATTCATAACGAGTATAACCTCCATTGCCGTTATCCACGCATCTGTAAAACTTTTTACAGTCATTTTCATCTCCGATAAAGCCACTAGATGTGCAAACAGTACCCACACTTGATTCTTGGTTCTGTGGTTTTTTAGTCGTTGTCGTCGTCGATGTCGTGAAATCATTATTTCCAGATCCATAACCAGTATCATAGTCATCATTTTGTGTAGCAACTGATTCAATAGGAGACTGAGTAACTATTGTACTTAGCGTATGGGCAGTTGAAACCGTATTTTTTTGTTCTGTCGTTGTCTCTACATTACTAATATCTGGAGATGCATTACCACCACATCGTTTTACGGCCCAGGCATGGTTACATGCTTCTAGATCGGGATCCCAAACAGTACCTTCACCGCATTTAAATTCGTATTTTGTAAAGCCACCACTGCCGTTTTCGACACATCTATAAAATATTTTGCAGTCTTTTGCATCACCAATAAACCCACTAGATTGGCAATTGGCGTTGGTGGGTGATTTTGTTGTTGTGGTTAAGCCCACAGTTGTTGAACTCCAATTCGTTGAGCTCAAAGTGGTTGAAGAAGATATAGTTGGGTTTTGATTTTGGTGACCGTAACCACTATCTTCGTTATCTTCCGTATCTATAAGTTCGGAAGTCGTATGATGGATTTCAGTTGATGCTGTGGTGAAATAATTTTGTGTAGACTGAGAGGTAATTATGGCAGATTGCGTAGTGCTTATTGTTTCTACAGAACCTTTTCCACCACAATCTTTGACAGCCCAAGCATGATTACAAGCTTCAATACTTTGATCCCAAACAGTTCCTTCACCACATGAAAATTCAAACTTAGTGTACCCGCCTCTCCCATTATCAATACAACGATAGAATTTCTTGCAATCATGTGTATCTCCCATAAAACCTAATCTTTCACAGTTGTTACCACCCTGTGCACCACTATGGGTCGTAGAAGTAGCTGCTGCCGTTGAAGGTCCCGCTGTTGTCGACTCATGAATCTGTATCTGCATTTGACTTGCTTGCTGGGAATGATCGATTTGTAACTGTGTCTGTAGGCCTTTATCACTGTAATCAATTTGAGTCTGCGTCTGGCTAACCGCCGAACCATGGCTTATTTGAGTTTGGTTTTGTTTAGCTTTCGTATCTTTGTTTTGATTTAAACGATCACCGTAGTTGATTTGTGTTTGGTTTTGTATTACTGATCCATTACTAATTTGAGTTTGAGTCTGGCTAACTTTTGAGCCAAAACTTACTTGAAGCTGTTGTTGTATAGTTTTGTCTGAAGAGCTGTCTTTTTGAGGGATTTCTGCTTTCGTAGTGAATAAGCTGTCTTGATTACTTCTACCACATCTACTTCTTTTTACTGCCCAAGCATGATTACAGCTTTGTGTGTCATCATCCCATACTGTTGATTCACTACACGAAAACTCGAACCTCGTGTAAGTGCCTCTTTGATTGGACACGCATCTATAAAATTTCCGACAGTTCTCGCTGTCACCCATAAATCCGTTTGAGATACAAATATTATCTTTCGAGTTCGATTTAGGTATAGCAGACGTTGTTGGTGGAGACGTGGTTTTAGATACTATGGTGTATTGTTGATGACTAGTAACTGTATTTTGTGGCAAGTTCAACGGATTAACTGAGTAATCCATGTTAGTGTGGCCCAGCGATCCCCATGGAAATGGACTTGTGAATACCGTCGAAACTTCAGGTGCATGACGTTTTGTGGAAGTGTGAGCTAGAATTGTTGAGCTAGACGCTGTCCAAGGATTGACAGTAGTGAACGTAGCCTTAGTGCCGGTTGTACTTTCTATGCGTATGGGTTTGTTCGTTATTGGTGATGGTATCTCATTCTGCGTTCCTTCAATTTCATTATTATCTATTCGATCAACTACTGGTGGTCGCGATAGACCTCCACATTCTGACCGTTTTGTACTTCGAGGATGATTACAGATTTCGGTTTCAGGATCATAAACAGTGCCAGGTCCACATTGAAACTGAAATAAAATAAATTCAGTAAGTTTTTGAATATGTAATAAAATATTCCTTGGTTTCGTACAATTTTCAAATCTTCTTACCCTGAAAACTGTATATTTGCCACTTCCTGATTTCATACAGCGGTAGAATACTGCGCAGTCTTTAGGATCTGCTTGGAAACCTTCGCCGGCACAAAGGATGGGCTCAGGTCTTGTGCCCGAGTAAACTTTAACTATTCTACCAGTGACTCGAGACTGTCGACGCTCTGGTGACGTATCTGCAATTTTATTTTAATTGTTAAGTTAGTATAAGAATAATTTTGTTGATTAATGATAGTTTACGTTTTTTTCCAATCGTGATGTGTGTGAACTCTATACTGGTTGAAATACCCACCATTGCTATTGCTGCCCGTTGCCTCGACAATGAAAACAATAAGGAAGATTGTATAAAATTTCCAAAATGTTCGTAATGTAATGTCCATTATGTTAATAATTTCGTACTGGTTATAACTTGCAGAACATTTTTGCTGTCGCTACCTGAAACAAAAAAAAAGTAAATATTAGAAACAGAAACTTCAACGAGTATGTGGAAAATATTTGAAGGCGCGCTGTTTGGTCACACTCTCGTTTCCATGATTTATTCTGTGTGTCGTCAAACAAAATGAGTCACGGTAGTAGAAAGATTAAACACGTATTAAAAAGGAATTTCACTATAATTAAACAAAGACACATTTTGGTTCATTAGTCACTTGAAATTGCTATTAAATTCTTACGAAGACAAATTAAATTGTCAATATTGGTAATAATATTTGAATTCATATGTATTTTCTGATAGTATCGATCTACTCATGCATCGGTCATGGGTCCGTCGTTAAACGTGGCCAGCCTACTATCACTTCTGCTTGTTTTTATTTGCGTTGCGAGCTATATCGGTAACTTCAGTTCTTTGATACCAAACTATTACTGGAGTGGAGATCGCGTATACGCAAAAGTAGTTTTGGACGCTCCGCTGACAAATGGACCGACGACCCTAAGGTAGAAACACCAGGGTAGCCCGCATTTTTTTTTGCCAATGCCACTAAATGATTTATTTGTGAAAATATAGTCATTGAATGGGTTTATATGAACTTAGAGGGTTGTATTGATGATTTTAATGGTTATAACTTAGTTATGCGATATATTAATTGTTACGGTCACGACGATTTGCGACCGTAACAAATATGACTTTTATTTTAATCAACATACAACCAGACACTGACCCGCAATTTGCAAAGAACATAAGAATATTTGGATTTCGCGGGCGAATCTGACGCTTCCACATTAAAAACGTGGCTAGGGCAGACTGGACGTGGAAAGCGGTGGACAGGGTGTTGTAGCGCAGCTTGGGAGAGGCCTATGTCCAGCAGTGGACTCTGATAGACTGAGCTAATTGATTGTAAGGTTGCGTCTTGAGAGAGCATCCTACTGTTCCTTCCTATGTCGACTACATTAGGCAGTCGAGAAGATTCTAGAGTCAATAATAATATTTATTAGATCGGAATCCAATCGTGTTTATGTCAACTACGAATGGACGGAACCATCTGGAGATTTCTAGCCAAGACAGATGCCATGGGGGTTTTTTTACAATTTTTCGGGGACCAACCTGTCCAACCAACCAAAACAGATACGGCTTTAAGGGACGTATAACTCCATCCCTTTTCCACACTGAAGAAAGATTAAAATTAAAATGGGGGGCCTCTGTAGCATTTTAATTTTAGAGAGTATTGAATAGGTAGTGTTTTTAGTTCAATATTTTGTGAAGGAAGGAATTGAAATTATTCAGTTGAAACGAAAACGATACAAGTTCATAAAATACGTGACATCATGCGTGCAGGGAATGTTTACGCTACATGGGAATAAAGTTGCTGGGATAGAGTACACCTTATCGAAAAAATTGTTTAAATATGCTTTAAGGGAGAATCTCGGTATTGGTAATGAAGCAACTATCGAACAATAAAATTGATATTATGATTGCAAACCTCTGTGTTAGGTAAATGCCGATTAACTGGAATAGTGGAGGCGGCCATGATCATTCTTAAGTAAATAAAAACAAATTCTTTAATGAAGTCCTTAATCGAAGACTGATGTATACTAAACTTTATATAGTCCAAGTAAGGTCGAAATTTTGTCTCCTTAACAGTAACAACATAACACATGAGCCTATACCTATGTACTTAATACCAAGTATCTCACGATCATAAACATATTCCCACGAATCACACATGTGACAATTGCAACCGAAGAGAAAAATACAATAAAAAATACTAATAAAAATGCTATCGGTATGAATCATAAAATTCATAACTTAGACTCGTCATAATCATAAAATACCTAGGTACCTACGTTTTACTTTTTAATTGCATATGCACCTACGTAGTTTGATTGCAAGCATTCATCTGAAATGGTAAAGCGAGACCATTAATTATAACAAGAGCTCTGCCTAAGTTAACTATATTTTTATTCCACCTTATACCATCTATTTACTTTTATTTTCTTTTTAAAACCCTTTAGCTGTAGCCTTTTATTAATATAGAAATGGAATGTATTTCGTGGACTTTAAAAATGGAGGCCAAAAATACTGAATTGAGTTACGCTGCGGCTACTGAAATACAAACACAAAAAAAAATCTATTGAAATTAACATAAAGATTCCAGTAAAACTGAATCACCTTATACTCCTAAAGCGATGCATTATTACTTTCGACGTTTTTGTGACAGAAAAGTAAAACGATATTGTTTGTCCTGATTTGGGCATGTGATAAAGACTGAGGAAGCGCATATGACGAAAAGAGTTTAGCGAATATAAATGTTGATTGATGGAGACGGAGAGGAATGTCAAAGAAAAGATCGATAGATTGATTATGAGGCGATATGAAAAAAAAACAATTAATGTTAAAGAAATTGATGACACAAAAGATCGCCGATCCCAAGTAACATTGGCATTTACGTAAGGCTAAGGAGCTGCTGAGAGCGATTGAGTAATAAAGTGGGTTTAAAATTCTAAAATAGCATTAGAAAAACTTGTTTGCCATTGCTCTCAGTCAATGGCGTGATATTGTGTGATCAGATATAAGGACATACACTGCTTGATGGTGCATTGTTGTTTTAAAATTTGCTGCAGTCATGCAATCACAAATTATACAAACAGTTATACAATCAAATCATCATAAGTAATAGGAATAGTTTTTTTGAAGATGTCTCGAATTTTGCCTTGATGTCTTTTATTTTCTCTGACTGGCGGAGTCTCCGAATGGCTTCTGATATTCTTACCCCTCACAAGATGAATTGCTTACAGTATTTACATATTGTGATGGATATATGCTTTGATATAACTAGGTAACTACAAAGATTCTACTGAGTGGAACAGGTTACTACATTTACAACTACGATCGTGGACGATAAACTCAAGTCTTGTAATATATTAACTTACTTAATGTTGCTATAATAATCTATCTTTATTTATATAAAACACTTTATTGGACGTGGCTTTTAGAGATAGAGATGATACACCATGTATAAAAGTTCAACAATGGTTTTTTCTCGACTTGTTCAATATTGGCTTCTGTTATACACACATCAAAAGTGTCTAGGGATCAAGCATTTTTATGTGGATTTCTTGAGATTGAGATGTGGCTTTGTAATAAATTTATGATTTTATAAATTTATATGGATCCTTTTTGGTGCATTTCATAATTTGAATCAGGAACTGTGAATCAAATTCGAGTAAAAGATGAAAATCAGCTGTCAATATTTTCCCTATAAAAACATACAACGCATTGAAGACATTATTAGTGCTACTGTTTCCCTACTACTGATTAAAACCAACGTTATTATGGAGCGGCGACGTCATTTAAGCAGGGAAGAAATGCTCAGAGCCGTGGGAATGATAGAAGCTGGTTCCCGGCAACGTACTGTGGCTTTAGCTCTGAATACAAGTCAGAGTGTTATCAGTCGACTTTGGACACGTTACCGAAGCACTGGTACCGTGGCTGAGCGCCATGGAGGACGGTATCGCTGCACCACACGGAGACAAGACCGATACATTGAAATCTTAACTCGAAGAGCTCCAACAATAACCGCCATGATGTTAGCCGTGAGGCTTCATCACTCTTCAGGGAACTTAATTAGCGACCAAACAGTCAGAAACCGCTTGCATGAAGTGAACCTTCATTCCCGAAGACCGCTACGGGTACCACCTATAGCAATGCACAATCGTAGGATACGATATCAATGGGCTCTTGAACACAGAAATTGGGCAGAAGAACAATGGCGTTTCGTGTGCTTTTCTGATGAGTCTCGTTTTGGTATGAGACCGGATACAAGACGTATACGACACTGGAGAACCCCTGGACGCCAACAGCGATTAAAATCCTGCCAGGAAGTCCATCCTTATAGTGGTGGAACCATCATGGTATGGGCGGGTATTTGGATCGGCGGAAGAACTGAGTTGATTTGGATCAGAGGCAACCTCAACGCTCAAATTTATGCTGAGACGATTGTATCAGACGTCATCGTTCCTCTACAAGTGCAAATCGGTCCCTTATTTCAGTTAATGCATGATAATGCACGACCGCACACCGCAAGAGTTGTAAGACAGACTCTCGCCGCAGCTAACATCAATGTCCTGCCCTGGCCTGCTCAGTCGCCAGACTTGAATCCGATTGAGCATGCATGGGATATGCTACAGAGAAGAGCTCTGCCGAATATGGAGGGTATCCAGTCGCAAGAAGACCTTTTTTTGTTGTTGCAACGAACATGGGCGGCCATTCCACAGCGTGATTTGGATGAACTCATTTTGAGTATGCCAAACCGATGTTCTTGTGTTGTTAGTGTTCGCGGTAGAAACACGGATTATTAATTGTTTAAGTTACCCAATAAAATTTTAAAGAAAACTGTTATTTCAGTCTTTTTTTCGAACTTTTGTGTTAGTGGTTCAAATGTCAAAAATCCCTTTATTAGGAAAATGGCAAATTTCTTTATTAATGCAAAGGTGACTTGGTTTATCGTTACTGTGACAAACGAAAACACTTTATTTGATGAATCCTTAAAGAAAATTTTAATTAATATCAATCAGGAGAAAAGTTATTGCAAAAATATATGTTGATCCCTAGACACTTTTGATGTGTGTAGTTTATTTAGAAGAAGTTCATAACCGGGAACGCTTGAGGTCATAAGTTTCTAGTTACATTTCCTATGATTAATTTATTGATTTATGTAGACACAAAATACTTTACAAGATTAATAAAGATTAAGAAAGAAGAGCATAAAGATAGTTAAATAAAAGCTGCCATGATATTCTTCGGTAATTCAGTAATTGCTACTGGTAAGTATCAGTACCAAATAAAATACCGTATTATATACATCTGATTCAACGTTACGGTTTATTAAAACAACCATCATAGAAAAACTAATACCACCTGCAACTTCAATTTCTATAATTCGGGCATTTATAAGAACTACCATATTATTAACTAACTTAATAGCAGATAATCTCAGTTATATTTACCGAGCATTTTTTAAGAGCTAACAAAAAAGGCATAAATGTTGCACGCCACCTAGTACTCATTCGCAAAGAATTCCCAACGTTTCCTCGGGCATTTTTCTAAAGGTCATGTGTGAATAACCAAGTAGCCTTCATAAGAACAAATTGATCGTTGGTCTGTAGTTCGTTGGCACGAATAATTACAACTCCGTAGTTGTTGAAAATAAGGCAAAACGATGATACGGGAGGCGAGCGAATGTTTCTTTTTACGCGGAGTTGGACACTGTCATTACGCGGGCGTATGACGAGAGTTATGCAAAGCAAATGAGCTGAATAATCAGCGGAGGCAGCAAAAAAAATTGTATGTTCATAACTACATAATATACATTTATACTTAATTGGATTGTTCTAAGTACAGTCACGAGCAATGGAATGTAATCACTTAGCAGTATTCAAAAGCAATATTCTCCTAAAATCTTTTTATTTTGAAATAAGACTTCCTATTTCGTAATACGAGTAGTATGGCTTCCAAAATACAATTTTCGTGAAAACGTAAAAAGTTAATCAGTCAGTAGGAGAAAATCGGTTTTGAATTTTGCTAAGTATATACATTTTTTTGCTCGTGATTGTACATGTAATCTATGTGGCTTAGCGGTATGATTCTCATAAAACATTGGTATCATTGAAGTAGCTTATTGTTAAAAATAACCTTCTTGTTCTCAGTACTCGTATTTTCAGCGTTACTTGTACCAATCAGAAACAGAACGCAACTACAGGTATCGACCGGGTATTATAGTGTCCACAGGCATTACAAAAAAAAATAGATCTAATGCCTATACGTACTAAACAGTGTGACAAACTTACTGACCTAATTAACCCCTTTCTCATGCACATCTATAAAATTCTAATGCTAATAAACTTTTACTTTCAATTACTTGAGTAAGTTGCATAGGCGTCTTAAAGTAACCGGTGCCAATACTTTATTACAACTTATTGAAGGGCGCAATAATATAAAACTGGTTTCTTGAAGATTCCCTTTCCAGCAGTTCTGGTGCGGCTGCATTCTTGTGGCTGCACCTCGATTGAGTCCCGATATTAACGTCTAGAAATAAATTGGCTTGCCAGTGTAAACTGTGTGGTTGTGTACGTTTAGTACAAGAAAGTAAAGGCTACAATCTGTTATTTGTTATCGGGATTATGAAAATTTTTGCTATTTTATTCTTTGATTTAGCTAGCTGTTTTTCCCTCGCTATTAGACCAAAGTTATACCCTACGATCAACCACGCATTCTATCGGGGTAATTAATGTCCTAACTTTTTCCCACGAAGTTTTATTTTTTCAGGATCGTTGGCTCGGTACTGAAATTATCTAGGCAACTAATCATCATAATAAACTTTGAGATCTCATTTTATCTATAAAGGTGCTCCCACACTGCTGTTAAAAATGTTTACAAATATTTTCTAACACTAATACATTTACTAACAAATTTTAGGAATTGTTAGATGTTTTGAGTGCTTCTACACAAAAAATATTACGTCCTAAAATGTTTACAAACATTTATAACATTTGAAAACATGTCATTGGCTCGCAGTTTGGATTTACGTTCCGAGGCGTCAACGAAAATGGAAGAAAATTAAAGAAATTGACTGACGATTCCGGTACAACACACGCTGCGGCGTACGCTAGAACGGGCCCCGCACTCATGCGGAGAGTGCGGGGCCCGGCGGTTCCCCGTGAGTATGACCCTGCTGTCGCCTGGATAAATGTTTACAAAAAAATGATAACAAATGTTTTATTTGTTACAATTTATTAGCTAACAATTTTGTTTGGAAATGTTTACTAACATTACCTAACATGAAAAGATTTTCCTATCATTGTGAATTTTTGATGAATTTAAAAAAAAAAAAAAAACAACTTTTTTAACAGTACTGTGGGAGCACCATATGATTTTCGCAGTGCATTGTTTATTTATACTAATATTATAAAGAGTTCAAGTTTGTAAGTCTAGATGTAAGGGGCCTCTACAGCTACAGATACGATTCCAAAAGTTATTTCACTAATGGGATAAGCTTCATTATTTCCGGCTCCCCCGGCTGTCATAGGCAACATTTTCCAGAACGCAAGCGTAGGCTCGGGCAAAAGCTTAGCACCAACGTAAATAACGAAACATTTTTCGCTCATGCAGACAAGGCTTTATATTCAAGATAGGTAAATATAAGGGCGTATGTACTTCGTGGGATACTACATTAACGCCAGTTTTGCGGTCGAAGACCATCCTATCAGAATCTTGTGGCTAGAGGCAAAAAGGGAGCGTGCCTCATCGATTTCCTTTATTATTTCCTTAATATTCAAGCATAGTAAGGATTCACAAGTCATCTTCACTATCTGGTAACATGTTAAGTTCAATGGCGTGCCTAATCATGTACTTAATCATTAAATTAATTACAATGTAGCTTAATTTGTTGGTTAAATGCCGTGTCGACAATTTCCCAAAATGAAAACCTTTTTATTTTTGCACTGTCCTCGTCTATAATCCCCGAAGGGTTAGACAGAAGTATATGTATCATAGCCACATTTCGCCAGTCAGGTATGTTTGATAAGTTAGAGTCGGGTCGTAGACGCGAGCCTATTGCCATCAACCGGGCACAAAGGAAGACCTCAGGCTGCTACTGAATAAATCCTCATGCAAAAACTCAACAACACTCCCGTTTTGGAAGTCGAACCCAAGACCAAAAGCTAGCAAGCAGCCAGCAACAGTGCTTCCGACCACTAGAACAATGAGGCAAACACAAAATGCGCTTGAATTATTTTTCAAAACCGCCATATCAATGAAAAAATGCCCTGAAATAATGCTTGTACACACGGCTACACATCATACATTTCCAGTATAAGCTGACCTCGCATTGTACGTAAATCCTGTAAAATACGTGATCAGCTTGATGTGTAGCCGTGTGTACCTACTTACGAATGCGTAATGGTTATAAAGCACAACCTTGAACTTGCCGTTGCAGGTGCACGCGCTGATGCCAAGTCGGCCGACTTACTTTCCCATTAAGACGAGTTTAAAGCTAAAAATATTTACAACGAGTTACTGTCTACATACATATGAGTGTAACCGTAAAACTACGAAGGGGAGGAGGGGAGGGGGGTTCTACATAAACAAAAGTCCTTCTTACTACTACATGGGTGGCTTTAGGGTAGACTCTCACATATAGTGAATTAAGTTAGCCTGTTTTTCTAAACAATCTCTGGGACAAAGCTAAAATAGAATGGGTAACTTGAAATGGTTGGATTCTTTAGGTCGATTCATGGTAGGTATACCTGAAATTTCTGCAAGCCAAAAAACTAAAATTTAATTAGAAAAAAAAATTGAAGACCTGTAATTTTTGTTCGGATGGGAAATCATCAAATAACCCCTCCTGCTCTGAGCTGAGCAGGAGGGAGTGTCAGACTTTTATTGACTAAAACCCATCCATGTTCCTTCCTTTGCCCTTTGTGTTCCAGGGCCGCGGTATCTCTTTCGAACAGTCCCGCAACCCTGGCAGGCGTCGGTCCTTACGGACCCCTTCCTGTTTGCTGACTCTCTTTGAGGCGCGCGTGGAACACGAACGCGCCGTCGACACGGCCTGTCGTCATAAGACGGACGGACGGCGAGCTAGCCCATAGCTCACCGTCCACAGGCCCGCGAAGATTTAGATCCCTGCAGTTGCAAAATGACTAAATGATGAAAGAAGGACTATCCTCATAAATAAATAAGTCTTTTTGTGTAGAAATTATTTTAAATGTAAACTTTTGTTTCTCCAATTTACAATATTGTCTACAGGGTGTAAACTGACACTTCATGAAGCAGTCAACCAAGCATTATGTTCATCAAACTAAGTAACTCTACGGAAAAAATATTGCTGAGAAACGAATTTTTTTTTTGGGGTGAAAAATCACGTTTTACGGTAGGACTTAGTGTAACGCACTCAAAACATTGTGCTGATGGATGGAGTGGGGGTATTTAGAGTAAAAATCTAAAAATCTTATATTAAAAACATTTACTTAAAATAAAAAACTTGTGAAAAAGTTGGAACTTTGACCCCCAATATCTCCGTAACTAGAAGGTAGGTACCAGGTACGGTGTAGCACAAAAAAAAAGATCGCAATCACGGGGTAGAACAAGGGCCTTTCGGCTTTCGGTGCTCTTTCGTTAAAGGTCTTGTTACTCCCTTTATAACCAAAGTCAAAATAAAAATAAGTACTGTATATAGAAAATAAGAAAAGCAAAAGGGCGTCAAAAAATTCGTCCACATCGCTGTGAACAGGAATAATACCCAGAAGGCTTGCAGCATTGCCACGTTGGATGACAATGCTGATTCTTTGACCAAATATAGGTCAGCCCTCTGGTCACGAAAAGAGTCAACCAACCGCTTGACGGTGTCCCGAATGACTAGGTATTAAACACGTTCTCCGCTAGCGTAATGAATCAATTCTAGCTAATGCAACTTGAGTTGCAACAGCACCTTGTTTCTAGTTCATTGTCAAGGTTACGTCGACTACGCGCGGTGTATCGTGTTTACTCACTAACTACCGAAGCAGCAATTATGGCGGGTTTCGCCAGTTAACGATGTAACTGGCTCTGATAACTATGTGACAGAAGAAAATGAGGGTAATTTAATGAGGGAATGAGAGGTTCTGTGAGCTTTTATGTTCTTAAAGAGTGGGATGAAAGCTTGCCATGAGCTTTTGTGTTTGTACGGGAGTACGGAATTAAAAGCTTAATGTTAGGGCTTAGGAACCCCATCCAAGATGACTCTTTAAAAAAATAACTGGACTTCTAGGTCCCAGAAGATGTATAAAGGGTGTAACAAGACCCTTAACGAAGCCGAAAGGCACTTGTTCTCCCCGTCATTGCGATCATTTTTTGGTTCTAGACCATATCTGGGAAATTTCTAGTTACGGAGATATTGGGGGTCAAAGTTCCAACTTTTTCACAAGTTTTTTTTTAACTACATGTTTTTAACCTAAAATTTTTACTATAAACACCTCCACGACCCCCGTACTATTCAATACATCTATCAGCACAATGTCTGATTGCGTTACATTGAGTCTTACCGTAAAACGTAATTTTTCACCTCAAAAAAAAAAGTCGTTTCCCAGCAATCATTTTTGCGTAAAGATACTTAGTTTGATGAACATAATGCTTGGTTGACGGCTTCGTGAAGGATCTTGTTACACCCCGTATATAAACCTCGGCTATAAGAGAGCCACAGAATTATGTTCCACATACTATTTAACAAATTTTGGCCAGTTTGTTCTTCACCATCAGCTTAGTAAATACCAAGCATGATGGTGAGGTTTATTTTATATCAGTTATTTTGAATTTAAGTGAAATATTTCAGTGGTGTAAGCACCCTTGAGGGATTTAATAGCATACACTGACTATGACCAGATAAGTGTGTGTGAGAACAACACAATCGTGATTCCAACAAGCAGACAACTGTGGCTCCAGCATAAAAGGAAAGTTAACAACATTTGCCGAAAGAGGTCCATCGCCAGATTTGGGACACAGACCAATCATAGCTTCTATGATAGGTTCTGTCCTTCTTGCATCCTGGGGATTACTTTGAAGTTCAGCAGTTAATTAGCCCTATTTAACCCTTTCCTTGTCCCATGAGGCCATGACCCACATATAGTTCACTGCCATGACTACATAAGTGAATGTGTACTCGCGCAAACCGGGAAGGACAAAGTAAAATTTTCTGTCAGTGTCCGATGTCGATCGCTGGTCCGCAATCTGACCGTACCGTTATTGAGGTCTTTTGTCAGGGCCCAAGTTGAGCCTTCCGTTTTGCAAGATGGAAGTAGACAATCTTTTCCATACATATGCATAATGTAATCAAAACCAAGACTGGTTGAAGTAGTTCCACCGGATGTACCCCGTTTGTGAGCGAACAATTAGAGCGTTGCATTTGCGACACAACTCGATGTCTGTCAAACGTAATTGTGTATGCGCTTACGCAATTAATTGATCAGATCAGCAGCGTAACTATTGAGATTTTTCCTTCCTTAGTTTTTATCGCTGAACTACTTCTTCCGTGACGACAGGTGATGTCAGATTTATACATGATAGGGACATCAACGCGCAACCTATTAACATGAATTCAGGACTTGATTGTAGTGCTTTTTTCATGATTATTTTTAAAAAAATGCCTATCCATAAAAAGGTTTTTCTGTTTTTCATTTTTGATGATGATGAATAATAAATAGGTGGTGATTCTTAATACAATAACTTCAAGTTTTATTTCGCTTCTCGTGATAATAAGGCGTTAATAAAAAAAAAATCTTCTACGAAAAACTACACGCATACTGGTAGCAACACTAGTATAAGCCTGCCTCCTCTCTATTCTATTGAAACTCCTTACTACGCTAGGCTACGTGGGGTCTACTGTATCTAGGTCCTGTAATCAATTCATATCTAGGTCATTTGTAAACCCATAAAACTACGGTCAATATCAAATTAGATATACAATTAAGTAAACCTACACGTGCAAGCCATTACAGTTGTATGTAATCCTCCACAACGATTATACTTCGAATAACCAATTTTGTTCAATTAAAAGTTTTCTGCAACCACAACATATGACTAACTGCTACATATTCAAGAAAATGAGTTCATAGAAGAATTAATTATGTACATCAATTATAATTAAACATATCACACTACTGGCCAACATAGAATGATATACGCAGCACATAAATATGAAGATAACATTACAATTTTAGGGTTCTGTGCCATCATCTGCCTAGCCTTTTACTTAACCAAGTTTAATTCAGCTTCCAGCCTATCCTGACTTCTAGGATTTTCCGAGGACTGATTGCCTTTCAAACTCTACAACCCAGATATATCCTTTATTATGATTAGTTGCGTCAGACCTTCGGCTTTCGACTACCCGTAGAAACTGTCAAAGATCTACAAATGTCAGCCGGGACATACCAACTATTCACCAACGTGGCCCTATAATAGTTAACTTTTTGTTTTTGTTCCGGGATGGAAAATACTCATTCCACGATCCCCGGCTAGCCTAATAAACCTACGACAACCTTGGAACCGACAACCTTTCGGTTGTCAAGGTCACGGCTATTCGGCTAAAAAGTGAATATATTTTTACCATAATAGTTAATAGACATAATCGTTTTCTGTCATGGCAATTGTCAAAAAACGTATGGTTCCTGCTCTTTCTTTTGGTGCGGAACTAACAGAGCGTTCGCCTGACTTGCGCTTGGCTGTTTTTTTAGGGTTCCGTACCCGAAGGGTAACCAGCAAGACTATTACTAAACCTCCGCTGTCCGTCCACTTTTCGTTTTTAAATTTTCACCGATTGTGTATTTCTGTTGCCGCTATAGAAAAAAATAATTAAAAAATATTAAAGGGGGCTACTACGACGGTACGGAACCCGTCATGCGCGAGTCCGACTCACACTTGGCTTTTTTTTTCATCTTAACTGGATCGTTGTAAACAATTATTTTGTAAGTGAGGAAGACGTGCTCGTAACATTATGCATGAAAAACTTCCTGTAGAGTTTTTGTGATATGATACCACAAAGGTGTTTATTTTTTTTCTGATTTATGAATTTAACATCGTACTAAACGGCAATGTTTCTGTTTCAAAAGTCTTTGTACCTAAGTACAAGACCGACACTCGATGGCATTTTTTTTGCCTGTATTTTTCTTTCGATATCTACTTCCTTCATGCTGTGCCACCCTAAAATAAATTGGGTTAAAGGTAGAAGAATCATAGACCACTTACGAGTATTCTTTGTTTTGATTCAATTTCAGATAAATATATTGCTATCTTCTAGGGTGACTGGTAATTAGTGACCGATACTTAAACACGTGATTGTACTCATGGTAACCAACAAGTTTCCTAAAGTTTTTTTTTTACTCTTTCAATGTTATCACAATAACACAACAGCCGTATGAAATCGCGCGCGTACATACCAGTAATGAGGACAAAACGGCGGCGGCGTCACAGGCGCGCGCGCGCGAATTTCATACGGCTGTTGTGTTATTGTGTTAGAAGTGTATGACTATAAATAAAAATGTTTCTTTGAGAAACTTGTGTGTTATCATGAGTAAAATCATGTGTATAAGTATCGGTCACTAATTACCATCACTAGTCACCCTATATAAAAAATAATAACCTTTAAAAAAGTGCTCTTGTTCCTCAGCAACACTTTTATTACCTACGTACCATTTTCTTTACGACAGTTCTCTTTTATAAAGAACATAACATCACGCCTGTAATTTGCGAAGGGTTAAGTTGAGGTGTACCTAATTCGCCAGTTATGTTTAAGTCTCTTGTAATAGAGGCGAGCCAATTGCCATCAACCGAGCACAAACCCAGACTCCGTGGCTGCTACTGAGAAATTCCTGATGTAAAACCCAATAACACTTTGCCCGACCTGGGAATCCAACCCAGGACCTCATGCTCTGCAGTCGCGCTTGCGACCACTAGATCAACGAGGCACTCTTTTATTAAGGAAAAATCACGTTTGTTGTATGGGAACCCCCTTTAAAATTTTATTTTATTCGGTTTCTAGTATTTGTTGTTATAGCGGCAACAGAAATACATCATCTGTGAAAATTTCAACTGTTTAGATAATACGGTTCATGAGATACAGCCTGGTGACAGACAGCCAGACAGACAGATACACAGACGGACAGTGGAGTTTTAGTAATAGGGTTTCGTTTTTACCCCTTGGATATGGAACCCCAAAGAAGGACTTTATACTTTTGTTTTAAAAAACAACACATGACCTTGACTTCAATGGGTACTAGGATACCATAACTAATAAACAAGTAAAGTTTTTCCCTCACAATCACGATTTTCATGCGGGTCGGCATGAGCGATCATTATGATGACTTCACAGCGTCATTACCGAAGGATTCCTGTCGGCAATTATCTTGGTTATATAACTACTGTCAGACTTATACATCTGTACCGTTCCGGATATCATTTAAAAACCAAGATGAATATTTTTTTATAGATGATATGGGTACCTAAATACTTTGATGGATGGTGTTAGACTAAAGAGTATTTATTCAAATGATCTTGACTAAATGGAGGGTTTTGATCATTGACTTGTACTTGCCTTGGATGGCAGGAAGCGTGATGCGATTGGAGACTGACGGGGAACTGTTAATTTTGGGGCACCTTAGTCATTATGAGGTTTGGTTCAAATGCAGCATCGTCATATTGCAAAGCAGTTTTGCTTCATAGTCAGAATAAGTTTTAGTTCAAATATTGCATAGACATATTGCAAGATAGGCATTTTGGTTCATAGTCAGAATAAGGTTTAGTTCAAATACTGTATAGACATATTGCAAGGTAGGCATTGTGCTTCCAAGTCAATTTAAGGTTTAAGCAATACTTGGCATAGACGTTTTGATTTTTAGCCAGCATGATCATAAAGGAAAATTTTAATAGGTACACCTCTGCCTTACCCCATTTTCGAATTGGCCATTTTAAGAATTAGTTCTTTTGCGAATTGACCATTTTAAGAATTAGTCCTTTTGCGAATTGGCCATTTTAAGAATTAGTCCTTTTGCGAATTGGCCATTTTAAGAATTAGTCCTTTTCCGAATTGGCCATTTTAAGAATTAGTCTTTTCACGAATTGGTCATTTTAAGAACTAGGCATTTGTAGAATGATAGGCATTTTAAGAATTGGGCATTATTCGACTAAGCCGCTTTACAGTACACGATCTCTTGACATGCTCATGATCATCTGCCTAGCCTTTTCCCAAGTATGTGGGGGTCGGCTTCCAGTCTATCTGGATGCACCAGAACACCAGTATTTTACCACAACCCAGATAATACTGAGTAATACAATACCCGTTGGTATGACTGGTTGTCAGACTTTCGGGCCACAGTACCTGTAACGACTGCCAAAGATCTACAAATGATTAGTTGGGACCAACGGCTTAACGTGCTTTCAGAGGCACGGAGGAAACTCGGTAAGTAATAGGTGGTCACCCATCCACGGATCAACCTTGGCAAACACGGCTTAACCTAAAGATCGACCTGAGCTGCTGTTCTTATTAAGCCGCGAGCTCCTACTATGGTAACTAAAACTTTTTGAAAATTGTGACGTTCCGACTCGGGGCAAAGCCCTCTCAACTAGTACCTGCGTAAACCGACATCAGACGGCCTTATACAGCCTTTACCTAAAAATTCTAGCCATAATCACACCATTCTCCGAAACAATACAGGATTTAAAGCACAATAAATCAATCCAGTACAAAATCATTTAGTTTGGCAACCTGCGTTACGGGCTACAGTTCGTAGATGGTATCGACCATCCGGCGATTCTCAAGTTTTATCGTTGCCCAACGATATCTGCTAGAATCTACTTACTTTCTTATTGTTTTGTCTTAATTATATGGACTGCGTTCAATGGCAAGCTAACAGGTAAATAGAACGAGGTGTAAGGTCAAGTTGACTTCTTTGTACCAAAACAATGATTAGAATTGAATCGGCATCCAAATTGGCAGTTAAAATGTTATACTTTGGTGAATTTTGCCAATGAAACCGAAGTGCTCCACAATAGTGATGCTCTGTCAGATCTTAAACGCGGTTTGAATGTGCTGATCGCATTCAGTTCCAACGGTGAAATTCGCCCTTAATTTGAACCAGTGTGGACTAAAAGCAGAAAATATTGTACAATAATATGTACCCATCAGTCCTACCAAGGGGTATCGTTTTACCGTGGAGGTCAGGTAGACAGTCGCTCCATGTAAAATACTGGTATTGGACTGGAAGCCGACCGCAACATTTATGGGAAAAGGCTAGGCACTTGATGATGAATATGTACCCACCTGTAACTACCTATCTGCATGTAAACGCATATAATTTTGAGAACCAAAATAATCATATAAAACATCTTGATTCTGAATTCTGTTGTTTATGTTAATTTGTTCGAGCAACTTCATTTTAAATAAAACGGCACCACTTTAATAACGAGATAAAAATATTTATTATGACGGATAACAAAGATAAATCACATCTAATTCGTAAACACACTGCCACCCTACACCTATCAAAAAAGGTAATTAAACTCAAAAATAGCACTTATTTTGTTTTATTTTTGAATAAACCACGTTTATGGTAGAAAAAACCTCAGTAATATGAGTTCATTGATATCCAATTTTGGATAATAGTCTATTAAGTTTATTACCGCTAATTGCACCAAGAACTTGATTTTCTTTCGTTTTTTCAATAGTGTCATTCACCTATTGCAAGGATGACGTACTTACAAAACAATCTTGTGACGTATTGCATTTTAAAATTAGTAACACAGTAAGTAATGTTTTATTTTTTTGTAAAGTTAAATAATTTTTTAACATAGTCATTTAACAATAAATACTATTTATTACATCATACATCTACGTACATTATTAAAAAACAGTAGATAATCTAAAATAATAATAAAAATATGTCAAGTACCAAAATTAAAAAAGAATCTGCAAAATTCAAACACTGCGCTGAAAAACGGTGTGTTGAAAAGCTTTATTCTAATTAATTAAGTAAACTAGTAGGTATTTGAATTTGAGGTTTTCATAGCATTTTGGGCAATCAATAAACAGGAACCGTTACTGTAAAAATAAAATAAAATAATAACCGAAGTTAATCAATATCGTGAAAAGAAATAAAAATAAATGCGTCACGCGATTGTTTTTCCTAATCATCTTAATTTAAAACTGTGTCAAAGACTATGTCGCAGTTTACAATAAACGGTAAAATATCCAAAGATTTATTGATAAAAAAGGTCGTAAAATACTCCAAAAACAGAATAAAAATTAATCGCGAACCGTTCACTGTCATTATGTCTCATCAATGAGTACGATGGTGATCAGGCCTTATATATTTTATAGTTTAATTTTCATATAAACTGCGAAAATAATAATAACTTACGAAAGGCAAATGACCTGAAGAATATTTCGGTCCATTAGATCTAAGAACATGTAATTATAGCACAAATTAAAACATTATTTTTTGTTACCTACTTCGATGCTTGAAGAAATGTAAATTCTTCTATCCTGTATGAAATTGTACGTAAAACGTGCACAGCCATTAACTGTTTCTAAATTCTATTAAAATAAAATTGATTTATGGTGATCAAAATTAATTTCTAATTGCTTCAATACACTTCAATTACCGATGATCTCATTTATTCTATACTAGCTGTTGCCCGCTGAAATTATTATAAGAATATTACGTCGTTAGCCACTACTTAGTTACTCCTTATAATATCAGCTATCTGCCAGTAAAAATCCCGTCAAAATCGGTCTAGCCGTTTCGGAGATTACAAACACGGAACATTTTATTTTACTTAAATATGGATTCAGTAAAAAGCTGTTATTTTGAACACACAGATATTGTTATAACAAACATTGTTATTCAATTTTATTTGGACATTCGTATAGATTGTATAGGTAGATGAAAGCTCTATACCAACTTCAAAGTAGCTACCATCTATAGTAATTACCAATCTTATTAGAAGATACCTAACCCAACGAGAAGAACAATCAGCAGGGCTATTGCGTATCTGTTGACAGTTCATAGTGATCATCACTTGGCGAGTTTTGATATACAATAACAGTTCTGCACGGGTAGCGTTAGTTAAAACCAACAAGAACGGTCATTGTATATCAAAACTCGCCAAGTGTTTATCACTATGAACTGTCAACAGAGATTCGCAATAGCCCTGCATCAGGAAAAGTGGAAAATTATTAATATTTCCATTCAACATGGCCAAAGTATACCTATCACAATGTTAGGAAACGAATGTCGGATTTTATTTTCAAACATTCTTTATTAATACCTGTCGATTTGGGTGTTATAAGATGATACCTAACTCTCAAAGTGACAGGTATTAAGCTGATACCAATAAAAAGATTTACCAGCATTAGTATCTGTAGAAGTAAGGAGAATAAGGTGGCCAAACCTTACTCAACAATATTTTTTATTAAAATAAAACAAAAGCTTGCGGCCTTCCACTGCAACGGATTTTAAAGTAAGACCATACTTTGAACCATCTCCTACATCATACATGGCTTACCCAGAATTGTCTAAACAGTAAATACCTCTGTAACCACTTCAACTGTTACAGTAGACGTAATAAAACTAATACCTTATGCGTAACATCCGTTGGTAACAATTATAAAACAAAGCGTTATTGTTAATACAGAGCTTAATTTGGTAGGACAAAAAAACTTTTGTGGGTCGCTCTCCTCATAAGAAACAAAACATCCTCATTTAGTACGAACTCTGATAGCAATCTTAGCGTAATTATATCTGAGGATTATAAAGCAGTTCAATGGCCGCGTCACAGGCAACAAAGAAAATATCTGACGAAGATTTTTAATCTTAAGCCAAGGACAATTTTGAACCCAGATTAACTTTAAAACAAAAATTATGTAAATCATAATGTTGACCCATTTAAGCTGGTATTGGATGGTAATTTGGGTGTTACCACTTTTTAGGATTTAAATAGGTACCTCCATTATGTGGGGTGGCGGAAAAAACAAGCTTTTCCTTCGCTGGTTGACACCGTGGGCTGCGTACATCATAAGCGCCATAACACATGAGCATAGGTACTTTTTTTGTTAGACTTCGTTCAGGAATAAATGGAATTTATTAACACGATAACACTTTAAGGTCTACCATCACCTCTTAAAACGGTAGTATTTTAAATTTACTTCAGTGTGGTGCTAAACTAAGATTGACATCCCATGAATGACATGACATCACACTGACCCATGAGGCTACATTGGTTACTTGGTGTTTTTACTTCAGATTCTGGAATATCCTTACATTATCGAATTCATCATTACGGCAAATACCCTCATGTGATAGCACAGCACCTTATAGAATATACCTATATTCTATCTATGGAAAAGGTAGCTTATATTGGTTTCCCCGAGTCCCCTCTATAAATATCCTAGCTCTTCTAGGAGAGCTATGTAAGGATATTCAAGTAAACTTTTATAGGCAGCGCAACGGGTTGAATTCACGACCTCTTCGCTAATGCGTAGTCCTAGTACTTTTACCCTAATTTTGGCAGCATTTAGATTTATTCGATTCGATTTTTTTTTTTTCGTAATAGTGCTTATACCAACCTACTGTAGTTTCAGTCTATGCCCATGACGGCGCGAGTTTCGCTATGAATGAGTTATGACAGAATATCTAGTTAAAGTTATTTATTTTTGTATCAAAATACATTATGTCATTAAAGCTATCGACCGCTCCACATAACCTTCAAAAGTAAATTATATCATTTGAAAGGAAACTACAACTTTTTTACAGTTCTGAATAATATGAATTATATTACCTAACAACGGTCAGTTATGAAGTTTTTATGAATAAACCAGATGTTGGATTAAATGACCAAATTCCGTCATTGTTTTTTAGCGTAAAATGCTAATGAGCTCATTTTAAAATCATAATGCATCTAGAGTATGCATTATGATTTTAAAATGAGCTCATTTTGTAACTTTACACTGTTTTAAATATCTTCTTGTTTTTATTACGTCGAATCGTACTACAGATTTGAACGATAGACGATTTCCGTGCGTTTTTTGTCAGTTTGTGTTAAATCTTTTGGATGATCAGCTGTTTCAGAACAATTTGGCCATGGCACTTATGTATGGATGGCAACTGTTTTTTTTTAATAAACGATAAAAGGTAGATACTTAGAATGGTGTTTAGACTCATGTACTCAATCCATAGTGAAAGATTGTGTCACAATATGATGTATTGTGGTTTTTTACTTGCTTTTGCTGTCAGGAAATTAACCCATCCACGTGGACCTTTTAAATGTAGACTATGACACTCGGGGATAATGTAGCTTCGCCTTAGTGAAACAATTTTCGGAATCGGATCAAGTAATTCCGAAGATTCCTAAAGATTACTACATACAAATTAACTTACAAACAAATTTTACCTATATAAAATTGTATCATAGTATAGACTACAGTTGTTAACTCTTGTAAAGGTCATAAAATCATGATAAATGCCAACGGTCATAGGAAAGAAAAAGAAGACACCTACCTACTCGGTAAAACGATCGATTAAATTATCTCGTCAATATTTCGCCAAATCATCTCTTCCATTGTTGTTAATAAGAACCTCAATACTGATTATTACTGATGACTGATACCTATCTATTGATGACGCACTCATTCAAACATTCATACAGTCAGCAGAAAAGTAAGCGATGACTGTAAAAAGTTTATAAATACACTCGTTGGCTTCTCAATCTTCTCATTATGCAAGCCAACCAGTTAGGCAACTTTCGTTTACTCCTACACTTCCTAAACTCTTGAATACTATAACATAACACCACGCCTGTATTCCCGAAAGGGTTGGTCAGAGATGTATATACCTAATAATGTACCTTTTGCCAGTTATTTTTTGAATTCCACCATGAATAAAAACTTTTGAAAAATCTTTGAAAAAATATATGATTGAATAGAAAGCCAACCGAAAAAAACTTCTATCTTAAATTATTATTTTGAATTTCCCATTTATCAATTAACTTCTGTTGCAGACTGTACGGATACGATCTGCGCCAGCGCACCTTTATCTCGCATAGTTAGTGAGTAGTTCAGTACCCTGTCACCTGTGGTTTGTAGATCCCGTTCATTCTTTTACTGTTACGCATTGTCCTTTGACATGAGATAAATGCTAGATTGTTTCATTTGTAAAACCAAGATTTTGATTAATTGAATGTTCAGAGACGTAATAGATAATAATTTGTTATTCAAAAATGGATTTTATAAAACGATATGCAGAAGAAAAAAACATGCCGTCCGTCCGTTAGGTATATGATTTGACCATTACAATGTATATACGACCTGTTACAGTACTAGTGTTATTTTTAACCATTTTTCATTACACAAATAACAATGATCATTTGTTTCGGTACAATACTATCCATATCTATTATTCATTTATAATATGCTCATGAAAAGATTGTCAAGGCGGGGTTGACTGACTAGGGTGCGTCAGGCAAATTCAGATTGTTTCACATAAAATGAAGATGATGATCATCATACGGTCAGAAGATGCATTTCGCAAACGATCCATTGTCGATGACATGAACCAAATCTATACTTCTATACTAATATTATAAAGAGGTAAATTTTATTTGTAAGTTTGTATGTAGGGGGTAATCTCTGGATCTAATGAACCGATTTTGAAAATTCTTTCACTAATAGGAAGCTTCATTATCCCCAAGTGCTATATAGGCTATATTTACAACGTGCCCGTGGAAAAATTTCCGACCAAAATGCGAGCGAAACCACGGGCAACAGCTAGTCTATCTATACTAAATCTGCTTCAGAATGTGTCGGAATACTTAAACTAACAAGAATGTAGGTATGACGGTATCATTCATTGATGCCAAAAGGACAACAAACTATGCGTTCGGATTCGGAATAGTAGTATAATATAGTGTTATTGAGGAAGATCAAACGGATTCTTGGCATTGAACTTGAGAGGGAACCCACTTGGCGACCCTGCCAAATGTGCCGAATGCATTGTAATCTTTGTTTGCGGTTGTTACTGGTGCTAACGCTTTGAATTCGTAAATATTCGTTGGCCGACCTTTTGGTTAGGTAAAGACTAACCCTGACTAATGTGAACTTCGAAAGTAACCTGTTTATCAACCGTTGATTGAGGTACCGCTGAAGTTGTTACATTTGACAGTCTTAGTTAAATGTGATTTCGTAGGAAAGATTATGTGATTGTCATGGTATGGGTATTTGATGCGGAGAAATGACGACAATGTCCTGAGGGAAAGTTGGGTACAAATGTGGCTTTATGAGTAGGGGAAGGCCAAAGAAACGATGGATGGACTGTGCGAAAGATAATATGAATAGAAAGGGTATACCTACTGCTGAGATTGTAGGAGTAATAGAGGTGATGAGTATGGAAGAAGAAGATGTGCTCTACATGCGTGCCGTATTACTTAAATTGCGTTCATCTTCGTATTACTACAAGGAGGATGTTGAAAGCCATTTTAAGTTTCCCAGTCCCGTTGCGAATCTATTTTAACTTTAAGTTACAATAAATAATTATAATTAAAATAATTATAATAATAAAAAATTAAAATAATTATAAATAATTAAACAATAATAATTTTTAGTTAAAATAACTCTGGTTATTTTATTGGATTGAACCATCTATTACCATCAGGACAAAGGCATCATTTTGTACAAAAGCGGCCATGTCCCGACCATTGACGCCCACACAATGGTCCGACATTACAACTTCACTTATTTAGATCATCTCATCAAAGAAATACTTTACATATGGCGCAAAAAATGGATTGGATTCAAATCGAGTGTACAGTCACGAGCACTAATATATATAGACTTAGCTAAATTTAAAAGCGATTGTCTAATGGAATAACAATTGTAATTCTGCAACAAAGCCTATTTCTTAAGGCATATAGTACTAAGTTTGTAACAACATGCACTTTCATCAATAGAGAAGAAGAAGTTGCTCTAAGAGTATACATATGAGTGCTTGTGACTGTACCTAGTCACAATCTATTCATGTGATGATTTCACAGATCTGATACAGGCTAAACGTTACAATGTACATACATACGTATTGTTTATTATATGACAGTCGATTTGTTGATGGTTTATCGGCAATAGTAAATGCTTTAACAAGTATCGGCATCTACCATTTAAGTGCTGATTCGTGTTAAATTATTTTATAATAAATTTTGCACCGTCGGCTTTAATTACAAAGTCTGACTGGACTGAATTCAGTGCGTGCTCATGAGCGTTTCAGGACAGAAATACGAATTCGCATACGTACAACAACAAAAGTGCATTGTATTCAAAAATACCCCTAAAAGTCAACCTTCAGCCAATCTTTACAAAAACTATACGCACATAACTAGAATGCACTATTTATTTAATTTGTTCAAAACCAATAAACCAGTTACCTACTGAAGAAAATTCGCACTTCTGAATTTGTTTGTACAGGAACAGTTACATCTGACTTGGTCACTGAAAGATGTTAATTGGACAATTGTGCACATTTTACGGTATTTATCATGGCGTGCTTGTTTAATATTAGGAGTTTTTTTTTTAAGTGGGAACATCACAAGTTCACAACAGAGTTTTACAATGGACTTCAATACATATTTTGGACATGTATCCATGTACAAAAGCAGAAAAGAATTAAAGAATGTCAAAAAATTCGTCATTCAACGGGAATAGTGCCCAGAAGGCTGACAGCATTGCCACGTTGGATGGCATGGCAGCCTGGTTACGTGAAGAGACGACCAACCGATATAGATTGTCCTCATCCGTAATTGTATTCTTATTAGAGAATGGAAGTTATAATGTTACCACATTATGGATGGCGTCTTTTCGATGGATATGCTATGCCTTTGTTTCAATTGTAATATAAAAGAAAAACATTTAATTAATATTGAAAAATAAAATTCGATAAAACGAGTACTGGTACTTAATGCAACAAATAAACGGCCTAGGTTCAAGTTCAATGCGGTTCAGTAACTCAAGATAGAACTGGTTTCCAGTATTGACGAGGCCCTATTACGTCTTGCAGCTTTTATTGTACGTTCCAACGAAAACATTGTACTTACCATCGAGCAAAAAATAAATAAACTATAGTACCATCACGAGCAGAAATGTAAACACTATTCAAATGCTATTTTTTTATATAATAGAGTGTTACTAGGCTAGATTCTTAGAACCCATGCTATTATGGAATAGGTCTTATCTCAAAATTTCATTCCTTATTCTACGCGAAAACCACCAACAATTTTTGCAAAGTGTCATCATCTGCCCAGGCTTTTCCCAAATATATTGGGGTCAGCTTCCAATCTTACAGGATGCAGCAGAATACCTGTAATGACTGTCAAAGATCTACAAATGACAGCCGGGACCAGCGGCTTAACTTGCTTTCCGAGGCACGGGGGAAACTCTGAATATCACCCATCTGGAGGTCACCCATCCACGGACCAACCTACGCAAGGGTTATGCGCACTTCGTCCTATTCGCACTTCGTCCCGCGTTCAAAAATCATCCCATTCGCAGTTGGTCCTATTCGCAGTTGGTCCCATTAGCAGTTAGTCCCATCGCAGCAAGACCCGAGCGGCTGTTAATATTTTGCCACGAGCTCCCCAATTTTGCTAAGTGTTTAATTTATGCTCGTGTCGTCTGTTGATGTTTGTGCAATTCTCCATCGCACGGAATTACACCTGTTATAAATTAAAATGACTAAAGATGAAAGCAAGTATTATAGGTAGGCCGATTACAGACAGTATTAATCATGCTTGATACTTGATATTTTGATTCGTAGTATAAATCAATACTTAGATCGCATCTTGATTATAACTTGATACTTTAATAACAGGTGATTTGTTGTATTACTGTTTATTAAGTTTGTAATGCATTAGTATTGTTGGTTATTCACGATTTGTTGTTTTGACTACATTAACGCCAGTTGGAAATAATATGACATGTAAAAAAAAAAACTTAATTGAATGTTCAAATTCAGTGTCCTTGATATTTGGAGTCCGGCCAAAAATTTATTCGTATAAATTTTTTACCTATGGATTTAAGAAAAGCTTTCGACACCTTAAAACATTGCCGATGCTATGATTATTTTTAGAATCTTCTCAGAAAATTTCTACATCTCTTTTTAAGAGATAAGAAAATACAAATTGCTCAAGAATATCCCGGATGAAAAATAAAAAGACAAAAATATGGCGGGTAAAAGATTCCTGTTTGCAAAGGGTTGCTTCGACGATTATATTTAATATTTTAATGTAAGCATTCTTGTAACAAGTTTATTTATTTTTGACACGAGTACCTAGGTACTCATTATATGCCTTATTTATGAACCTAAAAGCAACTAGTTTTATTTTTTATTAAATGATTCGAATAACAAATCACAGAACTTCACAGAAGTGATTCAGTTCTGACATGGAATCCTTACGTCGGTTTGTTTTACATAGTGAATACCTTGACACCCCGCTACAAAATTGTTGTAGAATTATTGGATGGAGATACTGCAATTTCAGTAGTTTTGTTTGTATGATACGAATAGTTTCATTGCCATCATCTGCCTAGCATTTTCTCCATTATGTTGGGGTCGGCTTGCAGTTTAACCGGATGCAGCTGAATTTTAGCATGTTACATGAAGAGCTGCCGAACTGACCGCCACTGCCAGTTACTGGGTATTACGATATACCTTGGTAAGACTGGATGTCAGACTTGCCAACTTCTGATTACCCGTAACGACTGCCAAAGATATACAAATGTCAGCTGGTTCCAAATGCATTTTAATCTTCGTCTTATTACTGTTTTATAATACTTTGCTAATATAAAGAAATGCCGGTCTTATGATACCAGTCGAGTAAAAATTATAGGTCCTTCCCTCCTATAAGCTTTATCTTATAGTTGAAAATGGATTTCATTTATTTCCCTTATTATTATAGCAAGTTCTCTCTAACTTTAACAGGTTAAGTCTGGATTCAAAGCAACTAGGATCGAGTTGTTTTTGTTGTGCCATCATCAAGTTGCAATAACAAGTTAAATAAATGCACGTACGTAAAATGGTCCAGTGGGAAGCCGCTTATCTGGTCCCTACGATCTAGCGAGTGTTGATTGCAGAATGTAAGAAAGACAGCTGATAAAAATATGTTTTAATGAAGATCAGGGATGCTCACATCTCGCCTGTATACCCCGAAGGATTAGGTAGAGGTGTACCTAATAGTACAGACAGCGTCAGTAAGTGCTAACCCCTCAAGCTAGCCTTTACTGACGCTGTGTGTACACCCACATTTCGCTGGTTATGTTTAAGCCCAATGTACCAGGGAAGATTCTGTGTAGTAAAGTAACATCAAATCTGTCGGACAGTAAAAATGGCTGCCACGGAAGTAAAACATGTGTGAAGATCTAGAGATTCCCACTGTTGGGGCACAGCGTGCTGTCTGTGAGGGGATGGGCCATAATGATGCCGCGGACTTAGTGCAGCGTTGTGTTTTTCACATGGGTTCGTATTGGTGGTTGTAAGACATGGCCGTTTTCCTCACGAAGTTTTTTATTCAGTTTGATTAGCAGTGGGTACTGACGATATAAAAACTCGTGTCGACCTGCTCGAATCGATCGTCACCCGCGCTTGCCTAGGTTGCTCGTGGAAAGGTGACCACACATTACATACCGAGTTTCCTCCGTGCCTTGGAAAGCACGTTAAACTGTTGGTCCCAGCTGTCATTTATAGATCTTTGACATTCGTTACAGGAGTCAGTGGCCCGAAAGTCTGACAACCAGAATTACTAAAGGTTATCATTATTACCCAGTACTAGCTGGGTTGTGGAGGTCAGATAAGCAGTCGCTCCATGTAAAATACTGGTATTCAGCTGCGTCCGGTTAGACTGGAAGCTGACATAGCTGGAAAAGGCTAGGGAGATGATGGGATACTGACGATATAAATTACTCTTACACCTTAGTTTAAATCCACGATCTATGACAATAAAGTCGGGGCTGTTGCCACAGAGCTACCTCTATTACTCTCAATGTGCAACCACTGCACTGCTGTCAATATTTAAAAAAAATAGCAGTAAAAAGGACTGCCATATCCAAGGGAAACTAGAAGAGATACGAAGATCTAGAGATAGCTAAAGGATAAGTGCTGCATTTCACGGCCCATCTGACAAGGGATCGTCCAACAATGATTGCAATTTTGCAAAACCGCAGCTACTTCAGTCATTTATATCCTTCAAATCGAACAGCGCAATTTCGCTAGGTATTGAATGTAGATAGGTAAGAATGATGGATGTCCGTGAATAACATATTACCAAGGCGTGTTGTTCATGGTTGCAAGCTACTCTTTAAGTAAGAGGGCCTTATTCCAGTTCATGTGGGGCCACAGTTACTTCAACCATAATATTTCTATCAGTCGTCATCGTAGTGATCCCTTCCTTACTACTCGTAACTCTATCTATCTGTGTTTTGTATTTACCTATTGTTATCAATAACTAGTTAAAACCCGTCATTGTCTCATGGCCCCTCATTCACATGCCCAGGACAATAACAAATCCTCATCGCAGTTTTTCCTTAACCGAATCTACTTTCCAACTTTCTCTTACAATACTCATTCCTTATTTTATTTCATTCTTGTCACACATATACCTCTCAACATTTTCGAAATTGGGTTGACCATACACTCTTTTTGCAACGACAGAAATTATTCCTTTCGCGTGGTGTTAACGTATCGACGCATCTTCACATCTAAGTACTGATTGTCAATTGTTACTTGCTCATCTATCATCAAGGTGGCATACATGACGATCCTGTTGTATGGCAGGGGTACAAATGAGGCGAACCGATGGCGCCTATCACGTGCCTTCGTAATAGTAGCACGATTACAGAGCGGGGTTCATAGAAGAGGTTTTGAATACGATTCAAGAAAAGATGGAGAAGACACCTTTGTATGACAAATACACACATCAAAAGTGTCTAGGGATCAAGCATTTTTATGTGGATTTCTTGAGATTGAGATGTGGCTTTGTAATAAATTTATGATTTTATAAATTTATATGGATCCTTTTTGGTGCATTTCATAATTTGAATCAGGAACTGTGAATCAAATTCGAGTAAAAGATGAAAATCAGCTGTCAATATTTTCCCTATAAAAACATACAACGCATTGAAGACATTATTAGTGCTACTGTTTCCCTACTACTGATCAAAACCAACGTTATTATGGAGCGGCGACGTCATTTAAGCAGGGAAGAAATGCTCAGAGCCGTGGGAATGATAGAAGCTGGTTCCCGGCAACGTACTGTGGCTTTAGCTCTGAATACAAGTCAGAGTGTTATCAGTCGACTCTGGACACGTTACCGAAGCACTGGTACCGTGGCTGAGCGCCATGGAGGACGGTATCGCTGCACCACACGGAGACAAGACCGATACATTCAAATCTTAACTCGAAGAGCTCCAACAATAACCGCCATGATGTTAGCCGTGAGGCTTCATCACTCTTCAGGGAACTTAATTAGCGACCAAACAGTCAGAAACCGCTTGCATGAAGTGAACCTTCATTCCCGAAGACCGCTACGGGTACCACCTATAGCAATGCACAATCGTAGGATACGATATCAATGGACTCTTGAACACAGAAATTGGGCAGAAGAACAATGGCGTTTCGTGTGCTTTTCTGATGAGTCTCGTTTTGGTATGAGACCGGATACAAGACATATACGACACTGGAGAACCCCTGGACGCCAACAGCGATTAAAATCCTGCCAGGAAGTCCATCCTTATAGTGGTGGAACCATCATGGTATGGGCGGGTATTTGGATCGGCGGAAGAACTGAGTTGATTTGGATCAGAGGCAACCTCAACGCTCAAATTTATGCTGAGACGATTGTATCAGACGTCATCGTTCCTCTACAAGTGCAAATCGGTCCCTTATTTCAGTTAATGCATGATAATGCACGACCGCACACCGCAAGAGTTGTAAGACAGACTCTCGCCGCAGCTAACATCAATGTCCTGCCCTGGCCTGCTCAGTCGCCAGACTTGAATCCGATTGAGCATGCATGGGATATGCTACAGAGAAGAGCTCTGCCGAATATGGAGGGTATCCAGTCGCAAGAAGACCTTTTTTTGTTGTTGCAACGAACATGGGCGGCCATTCCACAGCGTGATTTGGATGAACTCATTTTGAGTATGCCAAACCGATGTTCTTGTGTTGTTAGTGTTCACGGTAGAAACACGGATTATTAACTGTTTAAGTTACCCAATAAAATTTTAAAGAAAACTGTTATTTCAGTCTTTTTTTTCGAACTTTTGTGTTAGTGGTTCAAATGTCAAAAATCCCTTTATTAGGAAAATGGCAAATTTCTTTATTAATGCAAAGGTGACTTGGTTTATCGTTACTGTGACAAACGAAAACACTTTATTTGATGAATCCTTAAAGAAAATTTTAATTAATATCAATCAGGAGAAAAGTTATTGCAAAAATATATGTTGATCCCTAGACACTTTTGATGTGTGTACATATTTGTTTGTTGGTATTGTGTCCATTGTGTATCTATACTAATATTATAAAGAGTTAATTTTTGTTTGTAAGTTTCTATGTTTGTATGTAGGGGGGTAATCTCTGGATCTACTGAACCGATTTTGAAAATTCTTTCACTAATAAGAAGCTACATTATCCCCGAGTGCTATAGGCTACATACTTACAACGTGTCCGGGGAATAATTTCCGACCAAAACGCGAGCGAAGCCGCGGGCAACAGCTAGTTTATGATAAAGCTGTTTGGAGTATATTTTTGCAATCACGATAGTGTGCGATAATTTTATACAATTCAATGCGATTTGCCAAAGGTTCAAGTAAGATTGAAATCCTGTTCGGATTTCCGGACTTCTTTTAATTTTTTTTAATGGCTTCTGAAAGCCTCTGTGTGCCTTCTTGTGAACAAATATAACAGTTAACTTGTTCAGGTATTTTTTTATATTTCTTAGTTTACTTTTTTGCTAAACTTATCCACAAGTTTGATCGCGAACTATACCATTGTGTTAATCTATTACTGCAGATATTACAGGATGTTACACTATATTTATGACTGTTACGGGTTTTTGCGGCCTTTTTTTGCATGTCTGTACATTGCATTGTTCTAACAAGAAGAAATCGGTTATTGTACCATAATTATAAAGTTATGTACCCAAAGGGGGCTAGGAAGCGTCAGAAGATTATTTGATTGCTTGGATAAGTAGCATAATCACCTTTTTTATTATTAAAGTGGATCCACTCTTGGCCTTGGCCTCAGCTGATGGTAAACACTAGAAGAGGCCTATAAAAGCCTGAGGTGGAAATAGGTCGAGAAAGGAGGACAATAGGCTAAAAAAAGGTTTTTTTTTAAATTATAATAATAGACATAACCGTAACGATAATTATCTGAAGTTCTCCTGTAAGTACTCTAAAAAGTTCCTTCATGAACCCGAACTGGTTTCGTGAAGGAACTTTAAAAAATAGTCTAACTAAAAAAATTGTCGAAAACTAAACATTATGCAACAAAAATACATAATCGGGAAATAATTATGAATAAGTATTCTTTAAACTGAAATATGGTTAATTGAATAAACACCAGGTTGTAGCGCATTTAAGTAAACATAGTAGAAAAACAAATGGAAATAATTTTTCCACCATTGTAAGCAGCATTCATTGTTGATCTCATTAATAGTGATCAGGAATCGTAAATAAGTAATTATATAACTTTTTATAACGGTTTTTATCTATAGGATCAACGAGGATACAGTTACAGCATGCCTCGCGTCCGGCCTTGGTTCAATCCATGGTCTGGAGCGAGACGGAATGGGACGCCGTCGCCTCCTTTTGCGAAGCAGTCATGCTAGCGAAGGAGGTGGCGGAACGTGAGAGGGGGAGAACCTCACGTCCCAGCCGCCACGGGAGACGCACCGGGCGTCGGGGGCCCGCGCCTACGGTGGCCTCCGGCTACCGTAGGCGCGGGCCTGTGAACGGTGAGCTATGGGCTAGCTCGCCGTCTTATGACAGGCCGTGTCGACGGCGCGTTCGTGTTCCACGCGCGCCTCAAAGAAATGTCGGCAAAAGGGAGGGGTCCGCAAGGGCCGATGCGTGCCGGGGCTGCGGCACTTTTTGAAAGAGATACCGCGGCCCCGGAACACAAAGGGCGATGAAAGAACATGGATGGGTTTTAGTCAGTAAAACTCTGACACTCCCTCCTGCTCAGCCCAGAGCGGGAGGGGTTATTTGATGATCTCCCATTCGAAAAAAAAAAAGACAAACGACAGGTTACCTACAAGGTTAATTTTCCCTAAACAGAGCATCTACTGCAGTATACTTCATGGAGACAACGAACTGGGACATGGGAGTTCGAAACCCGGGCTATAGACATACCTCTGTCTCCTCCTTCTACAGGCAGGGTGATGTTAGGTAGAACAGTAGCCATCATTCAGGTAGTTTTGAATTACCTGAATAAATGGTTTTTTTTTTGGTGATTTTCAATGTTATCGATGCGTAATAGAGGATACTCGTAAGCACGACGACCAATCAAGCTATGCAAACCCAAATTAAGCTGGTCTCTCAGAGTATGTGTAGCTTGATGTGCCACCGTGTGTGCACAACGTCACGCCTCAATTACGTGAAGGGTTGGGTTATCTCGTGTCAATTTCATTTTTCATTTCATATTCAGTCTAAACAAGAACACGGCTCCGGACAAGGACACCTCTAAGCAAATACAAAAGTATCTGCCGGTCCACAGCCAGTGAGCAATTTGTCCAATTGCTTGCTTGCTTTATAGGGCGCGAAACAAATTCCAATTAACAAAATGGTAGTTCAGGCATCCATTACAAGCAGTTCACTTATCAAGTACACACCAGCGGTCACTATCGTAGTATCGATTGAATTAGCATGAGCCGTGCGCCCGCGCATCCTATCGGCGAATCTTGTTACAAGCCCTGCGCTTCACTCTTTACAATGTTGGCCTTACTACAAGTACAAGATTTTTCTCTAAGATTTTAGTGGATAAAGGTTTATTTGTATTATCACTTATTGTCTTGAAATCGGCTAAGCGTTTTGTAGATAAGATTTTTTCGGGAATATTTATCACCGGTTCCCATTGTGTGATGAGAGCCTTTTTGAGGTTACAGTCTTAATTTAGTTCGGTTTTCAAACGGGAAAGTGTCAATGGTATTCTTGACCTTACTCAACTTTGGGAGGCAGTATAATGTTTAAACACAATAGTGAATAATTTAAGAAAGACTCAAAATGACTAACAACTAAAAAATGCAGATTAGAAAGCCATGTACTTCAAAAAGTTGATAATATTGTTCTTAAATAACCTTAGTGCTTAGTACTTCCATGATTTTTGTTTTTTTTTTTCCGAAGTCACATGAAATCTAGAAATTCCAATTTTAAAATACAAAGTCCCGTTGTTAAACCTCTTTAGTCTTTTCCCAAAGTGTTTCCAACCAGTAACATTGTGCGATAAATCGCCTTTGCTACAAAACCCTTCGTCACGACCGATGCATGCATGCATAATGGAACACAGCCTACTCCTTCGAACAATTTTCAAATATCCTGCATGTCCTTATATCCGTACTTCTTAACGGTATAAAAAGCTTTTTTACTGCGATAAGAATCGATGCTGAAGATTTATGTCAATTAAAATTAAATTATTGTTTCGTTAATCAGGAGTATAAAATGTTTCTGTCAGCTGATTGCGATTGTCCCTTATTTAGACTTCAACGAGCGATCGTACTTTCTGTCTTTTTGGTCTTAATTGGATACTAAATTATAATTACACTTTATTTTAAATAGGTTATTTTTGATAAGTAACGTATGTAATTGTTGTTATTTGTATGTTTGTATTCAAAATAATTATGTATTGTTTAGGTTCAATATTATCGTCAGAACCAGCTATAAAATATTTTATCTATAAAATTTTCACTGGTACTCACCCAAAAAAATCCTTCAGCACTATTCAGTAATATCACAGACACTGTAACGTTCAGTCTTATTCTGTTGCAGAATAATCAAAACTAGCGTTTTTTTTTTAAAAGATCGTTGTCGGAGTGAGCTTCTCTGTTCAGAGTCGTAGTGAAAATGGCTAGTATCGGTAGGGGCTGCAAGTGTCCTTGCGTAGCGGGCAAGGTCTCAGCAAGGCTGTGTAAGGCTGTATGTGGATGCGCAGCGCGGCTCCCCAGCCTCTTATACCGTGCGTATGAGCAGACAGGCATCACACATGATACTCTTGGCAATCTTATCGATACTATTAAACGCGTCATGATTATCCGTCGTGGGGGCTCCGGTAGTGTTTTGTTTTTTACCATTACTACCTGTGTAAGTGTACGTCTAAAGCGATCGCGATTAAATAGTGATTACCGATTCAGTTTATGTGCTGTCATGGCTGGTATGGGATTTTAATGAGTTTGAATAACTAATTGCAGTTTTTTTGGTTGTGAGGGCGTTTCGTTCTTGTGAAGGAAAGTTTTATAGTTACACTAACGATAACTTTATTGTGTTGTATGTATTTTAATATTATAAGTAGCTTGGTAGGTAGTGCTAAATTCAGGAATGCTCTCATTGACCATTTAAAAATTTAAATTGGAAAAATGTCTAAAATGCTGGCTGATTCTTTGGCCTATAAATAGACTAGCCCTCTGGGCCCATAAATAATCGATCAACGACTTCGCGACGACCCGAAAACTTCGTTGACCAGCAGTTTACCCCAGTGTTATAAAGGGTATTTTATTTACGCCGTTTGGAGGTGCAAGGTAGGTATAATTTCTAAGTTATTCAGAGATATGCACTGATCTTCAGGGTTTTTTTTTACCACAGATTATTGAGGAACAATGTGGGTATTTTGTACCACAATGTATTGTTGTTTTTATTAATAGACAGGTACGTATAAAATAATTAGATGATAATTACTTAATTGCACGGTAGTTATCTAGAGGAAAAAGCTGCAAGTTTGTTACAGTAGTCAGATACCTAAGTTCTGTTTCAGCTTGTAGTGTAGTTACTAAATAACAAATGCCTACCCCTGGATTTCCGTAACGAAGTTTGATATCATACATTTATGTTTTGAATAACAAATTAGCTGTTGCTCGCGGCTTCGCTCGCGTTTTGGTCGAAAATTATCCCACGGGCACATTGTAATACAGCCTATAGCACTCGGGGATAATGTAGCTTCCTATTAGTGAAAGAATTTTCAAAATCGGTTCAGTAGATCCAGAGTTTACCCCCTATACAACCTCACAAACTCACAACCTCACAAACTTTACCCCTATATAATATGAATATATGTAGATTAAATTCACTCACTCAGTCTAGAACATTGAGATTTCGCATAAGAGTTTCTTCCTCAACATCATCTGCCTATAGCCTTTTCCCAACAGATGTTAGGGTCCGCTTCCGGTCTAATCAAATGCAGCTGAATACCAGTATTTTACATGGAGCGACTGCCTATCTGACCTAAGAGTATCTCACTCTTGTACCGAAAGAATTTCTTTAGAAATTTCATGACACTGATGGGTATACGGCTTACATAAGCTTCTATTTGTACGTAATTGCCTTAAATACGTCTGATGCATGACATGAGCAATTCTCATAATAAAGGCAATATGCTGCCGGGACCCGGACTACTGTTCACCATCTTTGTTTCGTACAGGAATTCAGTCCGCTACAGTTAAGACAAAACCCAAATAAACCACTAGAATTTAATGTAAACTGATTATTTATCCGTCAACTCTACCTATGGCAGTCCACTGATGGTCATCGGCTTGTCCCAAGTTGCGCTTCAATACCCTGTCGCCGCCTCCTGCACACAGTCGAGATTATATCCGCTTTCCATTTATCTGCTAGAAATAATACTTGCTTAAAAATAACCATTCTTTCAAAATAAATCATCACTCAAATTTACGAGTAAATAATTTGAAACCAAATATCAACATCGCAATTCATTTCAATGATGCCATCGAGTCGGTAGTAGAGATATTGTCATCAAACAACATTAATTTAGTCTGTCTGACGCTGACCCTTAAGGGATTACAAGTATTACGGTTATAAATGTTTTTAAAACGGGATGATCACTGACCTTACGAGCATATTATACGATTTAAATGTGATAAACTTGCAATTTAACTGATAAACGTTTGTACATTGTTAACGCAGCAGGGATTACGAAGCTAAGCTGAAATTATGTAACAGTAAAGAAATACGCGGCGTCGCTGATTAAAGTGAAAGATTTTTATGAGAATATTTCAGTTGTCTTTTATATAAAAGCTTTTGAATTGGTTCACGTGTTATTTATTTAGGTCGGTGGAATCAACGGCATGCATGAAGTGCAAACTGTCGATGTGGCGTCGCCTAAGGAAGGTCTATGACTAGGTACCTATAGGTATATTTCTGCTCAAGTGATGTTGATGAATAATGGTTAAATCTCAGTTGAAAAACGTATACACAAGACGACTTTTGACTTTTTTGTTTCGCCTTTTGACTGCCTCGATCGTTGGTCGAGTGGACAATCATGCTAGCACGACTGCTGAGCATGAGGTCCTGGGTTCGATTCCTGCGTCGGGCAAAGTGTTATTGGGTTTTTCCATCACGAATTTCTCAGTAGCAGCCACGGAGTCTGGATTTGTGCCCGGTTGATGGAAATAGGCTCGCCCTCTATTGAAAGAGAAGTGAAGAGAGAGAGAGAGAGTGAGAGTGTGTAGTGAGTGTGAGTGTCTTGTGTGTCTCTTGTAAAGTGTAACATAGTTTTAAGGTTCTATTTATTACCTGCCAGGGTTGCGGGACTGTTCGAAAGAGATACCGCGGCCCTGGAACACAAAAGGCAAAGGAAGGAACATGGATGGGTTTTAGTCAGTAAAAGTCTGACACTCCCTCCTGCTCAGCCCAGAGCGGGAGGGGTTATTTGATGATTTCCCATCCGAAAAAAAAAAAAGACAAACGACAGGTTAACTACAAGGTTAATTTTCCCTAAACAGAGCATCTACTGCAGTATACTTCATGGAGAAAACGAACTGGGACATGGGATTTGATGATTTCCAATCCGGAAAAAAAAAAGGTTCCATTTACTAACACAATTTGTATTTTATCATTATGTATCTGTAAGCTATATATCTATGGGCCAAA
Organism: Eugnorisma glareosa; assembly: GCA_947578425.1. Lineage (NCBI taxonomy): Eukaryota > Metazoa > Arthropoda > Insecta > Lepidoptera > Noctuidae > Eugnorisma > Eugnorisma glareosa. Next base: position 10,987,861 of record OX387963.1, read on the forward strand.
GTAGCCTGAAAATAAATGAATGTTGTTGTTATTACATGGGACTTAAAACATAATTAGCGAAATGATGTCCAATTAGGTACACATCAACCCTTCGGTGATGCATACCTACAGGTTTTAGGCGTGATAATATGTTATGTCTATAAAAGACATGGGCCTCTGAAGGCATGGTGTAACCTCCGGTCCTGCGTTGCGTGCATTCAGCGAAATTCATCTTACGTAGAGGGACTGATGGCTAAGTTAGACTGGTTGCTGAAGTAACCGAATTTTGGGTCATGTGTCTTCCACTACATGATTTTATAGGAAAACGTTAAGGTAAAAGTAAATACAAATAAGACCCTCATCGAAACCCATCGTTTTGCTTGACTTCACACCACTTTACCGCAACCCAAACAATACTGATAAAATGAGGCAACCGTATCATTCTGGTGACCTGTAATACAGGTTTTTTCTAAAACCAACTTCAATATATTAATAAAGCATGTGTTTTTTCAGACAACCCGCTTCAGTATCAATCACAACTTATGACGTCACGTAAAATTGATCTAACGTTCCTCATAAAACACGATTACCAGTCATGCAACAGTAATTTGTAATCATCCTTTAGTTAGATATAGACATGTGAAGTAAATAGTCACGAGATTGCAAAATCGGACATATCATGACTGACATGCCTATGAATATGATTATAGAAGGATTAGTACACACAGGTTAAGTACCAACTGGGCTTATATACAAGGTGTAACATTATAAACGCAAGACCTCTCGTGTGGTCCCTCGGACCATGAAACTGAACAACTTTTGATCTACAAGTTCTTGAAATTCGCAAAAATGAATGGATTTTCTGTAGGAACTGCTTCGATCAGCTGATCAACATAATTGTCAAAACTAAAAATAAAAGTCGTGAATTTCCAAAAGTTATAGAAGAAAAGTTGTTCAGTTTCATGGTCTGAGAGACCACACGAGAGGTCTTCCGTTTAGTATGTTACATCCTGTATTAGCACTAGCAATCCGCCCCTGTTTACAAGAGGCCACCTACCCGGTCCAAAACTGACCTATCTTTCAAACGGAACCAACCTGTAACATTCACAAAATTTTATTGAATTTTTGGGTGATTTCGGAGATTAGATTAGCGTGTACGAACATAGTGACACGTCATTTTTATAAACCTACAATGTGTTTGGATAACGGTCCCCGATTGTACATATACTCATTTCTATCGACAAATACACGTTTACATACTCCTAAACCCACACCTCGCGAATGGCAGCCATCTTGGTTTTTTAATCGGCTGATCTAGGATGGGTTGGTCTATGTTCAATGAATTGAAATCTTTGAATCTATAAGAGACGTGCAAATGACCTTATTGCAAGGGTGGTGCTGAGGCTATCGAATTACTAAATAAAATTTCTTAATTTTCTTTTTGTTTTGATATGTAGGTATTTCTTTAGTTTTTATTTAAATACGGTATTCCCAACTTATGATATAAATTAAAAAAATACGTTACAAAACATGTTTATTTATATGCTCCGTGTTAAACGTTCACACATATCAGCTCATAAGTCACCAAGAATTTAGTGTTGACTGCTTTATTGCTCTATAATTTATGGCTTCAAAAATCAGGATCAAAAAAAGATTTTTAAAGTGAGACCAAATATGTCCCGTATTTAGGCTAACGACTAAATTGACAAGCGACAATGCTAAAAATTCCCGTTACGCTGCGACCAGCATTTGACAAATTGGACCTCATATTTTATTCTTTTAAGTAAAATAAAAGATCGCAATACTATTTAAAGCAAATTTGACATCCATAGGCCACCGAGATACGTAATCTCGGAGGCACGATCTGTCATGTTTTAAGATTAAAAATCACTTAAGTCATCGGAAATATATTGTGGCGAGGAAGTCCCGCGACACGTACTAAAAAGATGAACGTTTTATACCGCAAACCGTTATGCGATTATGTCAGCGTAATCTGCATTTTCGCGAGTCACAAACGCATGCAAAAAAAAACTACATAGGTGGTATGCAAAACGCGTTATTATTTTTCCTTAATTGGCAGCAATTTTTCATATCGTTTTTATTATAAGTTATCCGAACATGATATCCTGTTTTGCAGTCACCTTAGGGCCAAATCAATTTGTCAAGCAAATATTTTTTTGATAAATATTGGCTATTTGTAAAATGTGATCAATTTTTCACGCCAATTGTGCCACCTTAATGTCCCCAAAGCCTTCGTGCCTGAGATTAACCGGATATACCTACACCTATGATGAATTACGTATCATAAACTGGCTTTTTCCTATGACTTCGAAAATGAGGTCAAAAATTATCTCACGAGAACATACAACTGGGTTTAGAAATATCGTAAAACCTAACCTAGGTCTTGTTCTACCTGTGTTGGTAGTTGTGTGGTGCTTGTGGTGTTGTGTTGCTCTAGTTCTTCCGAAAAAGTTAACGTTAAGGTGGAAACGCCGGGGTCTACCGCGATATTCAAATGTTCTGACATTTTTTTGCGATTTGCAGGTCAGGCTGTATGTTGAACAAAATATGATTCGCGACTAACTTACCTATTTATGTATTTACAGAATTAAAATCATCTATACGTAAAACCCTCTTAGTTATTTAATCCTATTGAATGATTTTGAAATACTCATTGAATGAACTACTTTTTTTGAACTATGAAAATTTGAATTACGCGGGCTACCTTGGCGCTTCCTCCTTAAAGACAGAGTAATACTTCGGATTTACAATATAAGTATGGATGGAGTTTCTCCTATATGGCTCTATGTAAACATAATCCATGTTGACAATTTAAGTCCCGTTACAAGAATTTGCTTCCACAGGAGCTCAAAAGTCAAAAAACCGGACTGACTTTAAATGAAGGTATTATTTCCGTTAATTGGATTGTGGACGTGTAAGTTAAGTACCTACTTATTTACTTACACGATCCCAACAAACTCCAGAATGTTCTCTCCAAAAAGATTTTAATCAGTGTACCAACATCTGTTAGTAGTGAACAGAAAGTTATAATTTATATTTAGTTGGATTTCCCCAAACACAAGATCCAGGCTCCAATGCAGTGCCGTCCTGAACCCGCAAAAATATGCTCATCTTGAAATTTTTATTATATTACTAGCGACCCAATGCAGTGCAATGTTTTACATATAAACCTTCCTCTTGAATCACTCTATCTATTAAAAAAACCGCATCAAAATCCGTTGCGCAGATTTAAAGATCTAAGCATACATAGGGACAGACAGCGGGAAGCGACTTTGTTTTATACTACGAGTATGTAGTGATTTCACAGTAAAGAATAATAATTTCATTTTTAGATCAGGATAGTCTATTAATCTTCTGTAAAATACCTACTAAAATAGCATACATCTTGATGTCCACAAAATATCCAAGTCCTCATTATTTGCACCATGCCGAGAAATATTTTGAAATTGCGACTGGCGCACATGTTTTGCCAACACTAATGTCCGACCACAAAGATCCCTTTTGTATCTTTTTTATACGCAATAACGCATCTCTAAGAGCATGATTGTTTGCTTACTTCACGCTCAATGGCTAAAGTTAAATATTAAGTGAGTGCTAACATCCAATTATTTGTGTCTTTTCCTCAGTTAACTTATGACTAATCTAAGAAAAAGAGAGACCTACACTCAGCATTGGGTGGCCAAAGGTTGAAGATGATGAAGAAAAAGAGTTCCCTATAATCGAGTGCAATTAGACAATAAATAAAAAGGTAGAACGATTTTTATAGTAGTCGGATTTTAATGGGACTTTTATAATGAGTTCCTAGAGGAGTGGAGAAGAAAGAAAAATGGCCTTCGTTAACTTTTACATAGACGATTTCCTAATAATTGTGAATTAATTTTTAGTCACTTGTAAAAGTGTTGTTTTTTTCATATTTTTACGTTCAGTTATCTGTGAAAAAAGCATTAGTTATACCAATTTCAAAAGAAATCGAAGTCTTAAAAATCGTTATTTTAGAAAATATGAAGAAAATAGGAAATTTTCAAAAAATACTTTTAAGTACTTGAAATATTCATTACATCGACAATAATTAACAAAGAAACGGACCAAATTGGCGTTTAATGGATGCACGCAGGTCACACTATTATGCCACAATATGAATTCGTCGAATTTAAAGTTAAAAAAATAAAAAAATAAAAAAAAGGAAAAAAATAAAGGTATAAAGGAAAAAAATATTTAACATAGGAAACTCAAAAAAAAAAGTCGCGAAAGGCGAATGGTGTCTGTATCTGTCTTTTTTATCGTTCCGTAGCCGAAAGGCAAAAACGGAACACATAAAGATTCGCCATGTCTGTCTGTCTGCCTATCTGTCCGTGTATGTCACAGTCACTTTATTCCGAAACAATTAGGACTGCACAGTTGAAACTTAGTAGGTAGATGTATTCTGTGAACCGCTTTACGATTTTTACACAAAAATAAAAAAGATTAAGGTGGAAGCGCAAGGGTAGCCCGCGAAATTTAAATTTTCTCAAGTTTATTGCAATTTGCAGGTCAGTGTCAAGTTGTATGTTGATGAAAATATGAATCGCGCCAGTAACACGTATGGAGTTACAGAATTATAATCATTTAAATCATCAATACAACCCTCCAAGTTCATATAATCTCAAAAAGTGACTTTTTCATGAAATAGCTATTGAATGTGATTATATGAACTTGGAGAGCTGTATTGATGATTTGAATGATTATAATTCTGTAACACCATTTGTGTTACTGGCGCGATTCATATTTTCATCATCATACAACCTGACACTGACCTGCAAATTGCAATAAACGTAAGAAAATTTCAATTTCGCGGGCTACCCTTGCGCATCCACCTTAAGGGAAAAAGAATTCCCTGTATATGGAACTGAAACTAAAAAATATTTTTACTGCAGCAGTAACTTAGTTTTTCTTTAACATACTTTGAAAAACAAATTTAGTTTTGCTGTTGAATGTAAAACAATACAACATACCTATGAATGAGCCTTCAAAATATTTTAATTATATTGTTTGGTACTACGGAACCCTGTGTGCGTGTGAGTACGACTCGCGCCTAGCCGGTTTATTTTAAACACACAGATGCGATGTTTTGTTATATACAATCTGTCTCGAATTACGTCCATTACGCACTATGCAACAAATTTTCACATAAACTTCTGTTGCTTTTAAAATAAAACTTTAGACAACCAAAAATGATTGTCTCAAGAATACAAAATCTTCTCGCTTATAAGGACCGAGTGACTATAAAATGTAACGTTCCATGATGATGTCGTTAATGACTTACAGCGAAAACACGCCATTTTGAAGCGAGTAATTACTAAAAATAATGATCGAAGCACCGTCTTGATGGGAGAGCGGTCTTCGTCCTAAACCGCAGACTAGGCTGGTCGAAATAATATAGATTTAGCTTTTATTGAAAGATGGAAAAGTTTTATTCTGATCGTCGGGCACTAGTTGTCCCGGCATTTCGCTGAACTGGGGCCTATTTGGTGCGGCCGTGAGGCACACAGCAGTGTCACATTTTTTTTTTTGTTTACATTTAAGTTTATTTTTACTCAGACTTTTTACTCAGTAAAAGAATTTCTTGAAGATATTAAATATAAATAGGTAGATACTGGATATTGTTATACTTACACTTTTTTGTTTTTTTTTTTATTATATCCAAGGTTAATGTTAATGTTGTGTTTTATATTTTATGTATTAGATTATAGAGTTTAGATTTTTCATTTAGTTTTTTTTTTGTTTTGTACGAAAAAAGTTAAAACTAAGATAATAATTATTTTTTATTTCATTTATGTGCTAATATTTTAGTGTTTTCAAGTGTAAATAATGTAAATATTCCTATGCCGCGTCTAGCGGCGGATATGTCCTGAACCGTGCTATTTCTATTTAACAACTTTGTGCCTACCGTATCCTACGAATGTTAGTCTTTGTCTTGTTTATAGTATTTTTTTTATTTTTTATACTGTGTGCACTTGTGGCATGTGCCAAATAAATATGTTTTTTTTATTTCTTTCTGATGAATGTTTAAATGGACACACATAACATGACGCCTGTAATCCTTGAAGGGTTAGGCAGAGGTCTACCTATACACGGTACAACTCGCCGGCTATGTTAAAATACCATGTAATAGGGGGCGAGCCTGTTGGAAAACACAATAACACTTAAATGCCCCAATAATATCTCTTTTATGAAATAAATTACGTTACATAAAACATTACGACATGTATCTAAATAAATATTAATATAGGTTCACCAACAGCTTCTGTGTACAACATATCCTAAGTATAGGTTTTTACAGTCATGGACTTAAGCACAGTCACCAATTACTGTGGGCGCAGAAAATGAAGAAGATAGGTCTTAAATATAGGGAACCTCCTTCGCTAGGTAAATAAGTATTTATTTACTTTTATTGTTCCACTCTTCAATTAATTATGGCGCTTCCACAAAAAAGCAAACGTCGAAATATAATGAGACCTTTATAGAGATCCGTAGTATTATTGTATACTAGCGACCCGCCCCGGCTTCGCACGGGTGCAATGTAATTGATATAAACTTTCCTCTTCACTACCTCTATCTATTATAAAAACCGCATCAAAATCCGTTGCGTAGTTTTAAAGATCTAAGCATACATTAGGGCAGACAGCGGGAAGCGACTTTGTTTTATTTAATGCTAAGTAGGCAATAGAAATTGGCCGAATCGAAATGGACTGAGAATTTTGCCGTTTTTTTGGTATGTCAGTGGCCCAAAAGTAAATTTTGTTTACAAGTTTACACCAAAAGTATGTCCACAATGACTCAGTGGACCATACGTCAAAAACATTAGGTTTGTATGTCGGTCTTGTGTCTTACATAGTAAAGTGCTGATCGACCTTGACTCGGCAATAACCTCACGGTATCGAGGTGAATGATTCGTGTTTAGTTTCTATAACAGGATATTATAGGCTAATTACTTTTATTGCGGCATTCTTTTGTTTTTGGACCTCGACTTCACATTGAAGGACCAAGGCGGACAACTGACATGTGGATTTGAATACCTACGTAAGTACAGACGCTAGCATAACAAGCTACCCGAAACTGCCAATCAATCTTTTGCGATAAAGTTCAAAATCTATTAGAGAAATTTGACAGATTGTAGTAGCTTGATGTGCTGGTGTCTGTACGTACATATATTTAAAACTGTTTAATCAGCTTTTCAGTCAACTACTCATCATAATCGTCTTTAGGTCTGTTGTATGTTACTTGGTGTCGGCGCAACATGTTTTTTTTCATCCATTCTCTCAGCCAACCACTACACTATGTCACTCAGAATCAGTTTTTTTATTATTTTTATATCAATATTTTCAAGGATTTTTAGAAGACTGACAGATAATGATGGAAATCGTAAAGGTTTCCATCATTATCAAAACAAATGTTTTGCGCCTCCATCCTTGATTGTTCTATTATTTCATTGAGACAAACTTTGTTTTTAAGTTAGATAGTTGGATGATGGGTGAGATTCTCCGATCCTGGGGTAGTCCCCAGGATCGGAGAACATCACATCATCCATCTAGGATACGACTGCACGTAGTCAAATAGACATTCCCCAGCATCGGCGTGCCTCACCTAGCTTCGAGAAAATGTTACTAACACTAGTTATAAGTTTTCATAGTACTAACAAAAGTTGTGTCTATGTTAAAAATGTTAATTATTATTATACTAACACTACTAACATAATACATAAGCACCATTGTTACTAATACTTAATACTAACAAAACTATAGTCTTAATTAAACTAACTTAAATTTTTCTAATTATATCTAGTTGTAAGTATGTATGAGTGTCTAGAGACTCACCGACCCCACAGTCAAACCATTACAACGGTTTTGTGGGGCTTACAGTAGACTTATTTTTTGTACCATTTGATAATAATAAAAAAATAATAAAAATAAAACCAGAATTTGTGTGGTAGGAATACTACCACTAACAAAAATTCTCTAGCCCCAAACGCATACACCGTCTCCGTTCCGTCGTGGGTAAAAATCCGACTACTGAAAAATCACGCTCTAATTAAAATCGGGTTTTGTTTTTCGGTTTGTAGCCTATGTTACCCGGGCCATAATAACGAATCGATTGACACCTTACTCATCAAAATCGGATGAATAGTTAGGTTAGTATGTATGAGTGTCTAGAGACTCACCGACCCCACAGTCAAACCATTACAACGATTTTGTGGGGCTTACAGTAGACTTATTTTTTGTACCATTTGATAATAATAAAAAAATAATAAAAATAAAACAAGAATTTGTGTGGTAGGAATACTACCACTAACAAAAATTCTCTAGCCCCAAACGCATACACCGTCTCCGTTCCGTCGTGGGTAAAAATCCGACTACTGAAAAATCACGCTCTAATTAAAATCGGGTTTTGTTTTTCGGTTTGTAGCCTATGTTACCCGGGCCATAATAACGAATCGATTGACACCTTACTCATCAAAATCGGATGAATAGTTAGGCGCTGCGGAGGAACATACGTAAATACAAACATACATACATAGAGTGCTAAAAACATAATCCTTCCTTTTGGCTTCGCCGTAGTCGGGAAAAAAACTAGAGCTGATTTCCAAAAAAACACTCTTTCTAGCGTAACAAAATCACTGTCGACTACTATTAATTATTTAAGATTTACACTTTTACCTATTTTCCAGACACTACATATGAAAACCTAGGTATATTGTAAACTAGCTGTTGCCCGCAATCTTCGTTTGGGTGAAATGATTATAAAATATATTACTTTCCGTTTTGAATCGAACTTTGTTACCAATTTTAAGGGTTTTTTTTAATAATTCTAATTCTTATTTTAAAATAAAAATAGGTATAGTTACTCCTTAACTCCATAAGACATCAGCTATCTGCCAGTAAAAATCTGGCTAAAATCGGTCCAGCTGTTTCGGAGATTAGCCGTTTGGATTTTGTTAAAATTTCAAGGGTTTAATTTTTTTGCGCGGAAACCTAATATTGTTTCTAAAAAAAAAACTTGTAATAAAAGTAGACCTCATAACATCATCAGCCAGTAAAAGTCCCATCAAAATCGGTTCAGCCGTTTCGGAGATCAGCCGGAACAAACAGACAGACAAAAATTGAAAAAAAACAATGATTTTGTCACATTTCATTATTTCCCAGAATTTGATTCTTAATGGCGACGCTATCGAATGGTGTAATAATACAGTGTGTTTTTTTTTTTCAAAACCAACTGTTTCGATTTCTGGCTAGGAATATTGATTTTTCAAAAATCCTGCAGTGCCTGATGCAGTTTTAGTTTTTATATCAAAATCGGGCTCGCCCCGATGCTCCTTTGAGCATTTTTCGATATTCCTCACAGTTTCGGATTTGGCTATACACCCCACTTGAAAAATTCAGCCTATAAACAAAATAAATAAATAAATATCGCTGGACGTTACACACAGCGCCATTTAGGTGCCACACTAAGCAACGAGGCTTGTGTCGTGGACACCAGATAGTTGATAATACTACATAGATACTTTTTGTTCGTAAATACATACTTATTATACATATAAACATCCATGACTCGGAAACAAATGTCCATGCTCATCACACAAACATACGTCTTGTATTTATAAACTTTCCTAAGCATTCAGTAAAAAGCTGTTAACTATTTTGGTATTACAAACAGACGCTTCAATTTTATTTAGTTGTTAGATATAAGTGCCTATAGATTGGCTTGCTGTTCACAGTACACAGGTGACCTAGATAATCTAGATTTTACTAAGTTAAGAAGCATAAGGAAACGTTGAGGATATAACGTAATCTATACCTACCAATTTTCCCAATATGTACCTAAGTAGTTTAATAGTTCCCTGTTCATACAAATTAATTGTTAATAACTAATGTGTACCTACATAATTACCTAGATCTGCAAATCAAAACTACGTTTACACCTAACGTACCTAAGTAAAAATGCCATACGGCACCTTGATATATTGTTTTCTTCCGTTGTCTTGCGTACATGATAAATATTTCCATTAAGCCAAGTCACGTGTGACCCCATCTTGTATTTAAAAACGTTTCGTTTTATCTGCTACGTCCGGAATCGGAACTTTAAAAACACCCACAGCTGATAAAAGTACAAGCTTTTCTCCATGTAACTCTTGACCCAATTAAGGTTTTTTATAGTTGTTGCAACTTGCACTTGTAACGGGTGATGGTAAACGGAGCATATAAATTTACTTGATAAGGTTTTGCCGCGCGGCCACTTAAACGCGTGTCGATGACCTCGCAAAATGTTTAGGCCGCGGCCACGGTGAAGCTAGGCTTACCATACGTGCTAATTTCTTAGGATTTTCCTTTTCTTTTGAACCCTTTTTTATTAGAGATAACTACAGGGTATAACAGGGAAGCCGTCAATCAAGCATTATGCATCAAAGTAAATAACTTTACGCAAAAATTATTGCTGGGAAACTACTTTTTTTTTGGGGTGAAAAATCACGTTTTACGGTAGGACTCAATGTAACGCACTCAAAATATTGTGCTGATGGATGAATTGAATAGTACGGGGTCGTGGAGGTGTTTAAAGTAAAAATCTTACATTAAAAACACGTATTTAAAAAAAAGCTGTGAAAAAGTTGTAATTTTGACTCCCAATATCTCAGTAACTAGAAGGTTCCCAGGTATGGTCTGGAACGAAAAAATGATCGCAATGACGGGGACAACAAGTGCCTTTCGGCTTCGTGAAGGGTCTTGTTACACCCTATAAATTAGGAACCATTATGTTGGTCTACCTTGCAATTATGTTCGACAGTATGTTTTTGCATTTTATAGGGTAGGTTACAACGTGACCAAAAATTCAATATAACTCATATAACATATTGAAGGTAATTTAAAAAATCTAATTACAGGCATAGTTAAGGATACCCAAAAGCAATTGGGTGTACCTACGCATATTTGACCGTGTGCTGGGCCTAGCCACGGTCATAGTGAAGCGTTAAGTTGAACCGTGGTTCCAGAGCCTTATGTACGGTTTCGCATTGCCTGTCCATACATTGTAAGCACTGCATCCTGCAAATACATGGTTACGTCTGCAACTCTGCATGAAGAACATAAGGTGGCAGCGTCAGGGTAGCCCGCGAAATTTAAATTTTCTTAAGTTTTTTGCAATTTGCAGGTCAGTGTCAGGTTGTATGTTGATGAAAAATTAGTCGCACCCACCAGTAACACGTACGTAGCTTTAGAATTTGAAACATTAAAATCATCAATACAACCCTTTCATTTAACCCAATTCTGTAACTATTTCATGAAAAAGTCGTTCAATTCAACCTCAAACTGACCTGCAAATTGCAAAAAAAAACGTAAGAAAATATGAATTTCGCGGGTTACCCTGACGCATCCACCGTAAAAAAAAAGAAATTATCAACATTAAACCATCACAAAACAATGATCCTCTTTTCCTCACAATGACCAGAGTAGGAGTCAGTAGGAGTACAGGCCTAGAAGAGGCAGCATCAGCAGTTGTCGCAAATATGTAAAACAATGTTGCCAAGTAATATAACAGTTTTTTATACTTTATTACTTGACGAAGCTTTATTGGCGGAAATAACAATGTACTAGGCTAATATGGGACTGTACAATTGTAAAATTGTGCAATGCCTGAAATAAAAGACATTTTATTTATTTTATTTATTTATTTGGTTTAGTTGATCTTGCTACGTTGACAATCGATTAAGACAAAAACGAAAAAAGATGATTTTACTCTAATTCAATTTATTATATTGGACAGGTTAATATCTGATTGGCCGTGGGATGCTAGATCGACGAGAAAATATTCTTTCGTTTTATTTATATCACGTTTATTAAATGATGAAAACGGAACGACAAGATACTAATTAATGACACATTGATCGTCTACGGTCCCCAATTAATATACATAGAGTCAAGCTTATTTTTAATTTGAGCACTGAGTTTAGTAAAATCGACTAGTTTTTTTTCATTTGGCAACATTCCATTTATAATCTAGGCTACGTTTCGATTTCGAATTCCGGTTCCGACGAGACGTCAACGCTAAATTTATCTAATTTTAGTATTTTGCTTACTAATTTCCACCAAAGAATAATAATACAATCAAATACTTAGTCTACATTATTACAAAAAATTCGCTAATACATAAATTCAATCATGCCACGCGGTAAGTCTGTCGTATACGTGTTGTTTTTTCTCAATGTCGTCCAATGTTATGGGAATGTGCTTTCATCAAAAACTCTCAATGATTAGTTGCTATCCAGCTAGAAATACAATAAGAATTGTATATTCCTACATGAATTCTCGAAGGAAGTCTATAACAGTTTTGTCTTTTTCAATCATATTGATTGTTTAGTTGGCCTAACCTTTGTGACGACTAGGTATTTTGTTTGTGTAACGTTACAGGTAAGTTCACGAACCACAAGGGCCGCAACCGCAAGTTCACCAGCCCAGAAGAGCTGGAAGAGCAGCGGAAAGCAGAGGAACTGAAGCAGAAGTTAGTATTTTATAATATAATTGAGATTGATTGTCTTTGATACAAATAACACGACTCAGAATCAACGCCTTAGCGTTTATTAATAAAGATAATTAACATCACAATATAGTTGTAGGTAAATTTTAACGAAGTACTAAATTATTAATTATCATTTGAATGATTTCGAATGCAAGTAATTTGTTGTACAGAATTTTAGGGTCATTCACTGAATTGATAGTAAGTAAACTTTCTGTTATTTATTTATTAACTGCATTGTAAACCTAACACAATCAGGTTTGTATGCATATCTTACAAATTGTAAAACTGTAATCTACCTCTCAATTATTTTAGAGCTCTCTTAGTCACCTCTTATGTAGTGACTCAATAATTTGGACATGTTATTCGGAAACTTGCTGAGTTATAATTAAATCTATTTGAATCTTCGTATGCAAACTAATAAACTTAAGAATTAGTTAATGGGGTAGCGTTATAATAATAACCAATGTTTTACAGTGGAAGCCCAAAATACAAATCCCTACTTTATGACCTCTAATCAAAATTATTTTACAAATCCTTTAAGTTTTATTTGTAACTTTCCAGGTGGAGAAAAGAACATGGGAAGGAAAGCTCTAGTGAAGAGGAATCAGAAGAGGATAAATCTGGCTCAGGCAGTGATTCCGATAGTGACTCGGATGATGATGTAAATATATTTTGTATGTTCTTAGTTTTGACTTGAATCTCGTACCGTTCATGTCTTGTCTGGCTTTGTAGTGTATGTGATCAGAAGTAACATTATCATCACACCTGTAGTCACTGAAGGTGTAGGCAATGCTGTGCTTACGCACCAACATTTCTTCAGTTTTGTTTAAGTCTCAAGGATCAGTAATTCTAGAAAAATCTTGTTCTAATCATTATGCTTATAGTTAATTGTGTTATAAAAGGTGGAAGGGAAACCGAAATGCTGAACACCAGACACACACGCACTTACCACATAATTATGTACATTATTCAGAACCCTCGCAGTCGCTCCATGTAAAATACTGGTATTCAGCTGCATCTGGTTAGACTGGAAGCCGACCCTAACATAGTTGGGAAAAAGCTAGGCAGATGATGATGATTCAGACCATAGAAAACTTTCATGATGAATTTAAAAAAAGAAAACTGCCGTTTCCTACAAAAGTGTAATACCTACTTAAACTAAATCTAAAAGTATAGAATGGCTGATGTTATTTTTTTAATTACTAATGAAAAATTAGCAGGAGAAGAGATGGCAATAGGAAAGGGAGTCAGACAAGGAGATCCCATATCACCGAAACTATTCATAGCTGTGTTGGAAGGAATATTTCAAGAAATTAACTGGGGCAGTAAAGGACTCAGAATGCAAGATCAATATCTAAGCCACCTCAGATTTGCTGACGATATCATCCTCTTCGCGGAATCAGCAACTGAGCTAGAACAAATGATACAAAAACTGGACGCAAATAGTAAAAAAGTGGGGTTACACATGAACGCAAGCAAAACAAAAATCATGACGAACCATATAGAAAAGGAAATACACATGTCGGGAAACCAGATTGAATATGTAAAGGAATATATCTACCTTGGAAAACAAATATCATTTGATACAAAAAATAACGAAACTGAAGTGGATAGAAGGATCAACTGCACTTGGAAGAAATTTTGGCAACAAAAGGAAGTCCTAAAAGGGGACTATCACATGATGTTTAAAAGAATAATAATGGACACCTGTATTCTACCAAGCATGACATATGGAAGCCAAACATGGACATATACTAACAAAATAAAAAATAAAATCTTATCATGCCAACATTCCATGGAAAGGAGCATATTAAAACTCAGGAAAGTACAGAAAACCCGAAACGAAGACATAAGGAAAAGAACTAAACTAACACGCCCTCCTACACGCTCTACGACTGAAATGGAAATGGGCAGGTCATCTTTCGAGATGCAGAGATCAAAGGTGGACATTGGAGAGGAACAGGGGCAGACCACGCAAGAGATGGGCAGACGACATCATTGAAGTAGCTGGTCCGAGTTGGATGGAGTTGGCCCAAAACAGGGAAAATTGGCAGGGGATAGAGGAGGCTTTCACCCACAAGGGATCCATATCCAAATAAAATATAAAACTATTAATTGTATACACATATTTATGTAAAGAGGGATATGGAATAAAGGAGCTTTATTATTATTATTATAATGAAAAATTACTTATTACGCTTCCATCCTGTATTAAAGAAATGAGGATTCTTTAGAGTTTTGTAATGTGAATTTTTATATTGTTAAAAAAAAATGAAGCTAGAGGCAGGTGTAACAAGTACAATCGACCCAAAATGAATCTGATCACCTTACGGACTATTTTTGCTTGCAGTATCCGGCCGCTATAGAAGCACTTAGTTAAAAACTACCTCTTCATTGGTCCTTTTTTGTATATTTCCTAATAATCACAAAAGGGTGGTCAAACATCTGTGATCATTAACAGAGGCTGATAATTTTTGTAAAACAAAAGATAATGTAAAAAGGTCGCATATTTTTTATTGTTTTTCTACTATTGGTCCGCACTCTCTTTGTGCTGGCCAATAGTAGTAAAGGTGGTGAACAGATGTGGATATCGTGTGCACGGGATTTTGTTTTAAAAGTGAGCAGATTCATTTTGGTGCGATGGTACATGTAATCATTCTCATTGAAAATGGTGTCCGAATTCCATGAGTGTGTTTAACCAAAATCCTGTTGTGATATTTCAGAGACCATCCAAAGCCAAAGGTGTATCAGGCCTCATCGAAGTAGAAAACCCCAACCGTGTAGTAAAGAAAAACAAGAAATTGACCAATTTGGACAATTTAGGGGAAGGAGAGAAACCTCAACTATCTAGGTATGTTAAGTTCTAGTTTATTGAAGACAGAGGTTCTGTATTCTGTTATAATAATAATATTATAAAGAGGAAAGTTTGGTATGTTTGTAACGAATAAACTCAAAAACGACTTGACCAATTTAAAAAATTCTGTGAACATAGGCTTTATTTATCTTTAGAAAAATGGAGGAAGCGGGGATTAGGGGAAATTAAATGTCCAATTATGATAAGTAACATTACATTGCAGGCGTGAACGGGAAGAGATAGAGAAACAACGGGCGGCGGCGGCTTACCAGAAATTGCATGCGGAAGGTAAAACCGACCAAGCCCGAGCCGACCTCGCCAGGCTCGCGATCATCCGCCAGCAGCGAGAGGAGGCAGCAAAACGTAGGGAGGCTGAGAAGAAAGCCAAGGATGAAACACCTAAGAAAAGGTAACGTCACTTTATCTAACTCTAATGGTGCAACAACATTGCAGTCTATCAATGGCATTTTAAGTTTAGATCAATCTCTTGCGGTTCATGACAGCTTAATATAAACATAAATCCATACACCTTCGTCTATTTTTCTAGAGAGATGGTGCTCAGATAGAGACAAAGTGACAATCTGTCAGCAATTATGACGATGGTATTGACGTACGTTACTAATAAGCTTGTCAACACAAGCTTATTCTGCTGAAAATGCTGGCACTTTTCTAGGCTTTCAGAGGCCCTAGCACCGGTGTAAACGTAAAAATACGTAATCCTATAGCAATTTATTTAAATTGTTTGCAACAAACACAATGAGGACTATCGTTTTTTAGCTCACCAGATGGCGCCACTGTCGCTTATGGTCATGTCAATAATTCTATTTTATTACTTTAAAGTACTAAGTAATAACTTCATAAAAAGTTTATTTTAATACATATACAAACATAGTGTAAACTTCATATCATTTATTTACAATATTCTCCCTAAAATTAGCATGCATGAAACATTTAAAAATCATTTTACCTCCAAGTACTAACAAATAAGATCCTAAGTTGCTACTTAAAACCTTCAAGTCAAAATCAGGAATAGCTCAATCTAGACCACAATATTGTGAATATTAGTAAAAATACTTGATAAAATAGCACACAGCGCATGAACTTTCCATGAAATCTGGTATTTCGGTACCCTCGCGCTACACTAGCGCCCCTAGCGGTGAATTCACACGCGATAGCCCCCATTAGTATCATCCATAGATATGAATGAATTCTTAAAAGAAACGAGTTTTTTTTTAATTTATAAATCGACATATTTACGTTACGTTTACACTGCGCGGTGGTTCTAGGGCCTCAGATGTGTCGCGATTTCAAGTTGATTGCTAGAAAAACATTTTGTGTAGGTCAGGTTTGTTGCCTATAACCGTAGCGGGTTTGTTTTGCTGAACAAGAGTGGTCGTATACTTTTGGTCAAAATAGTAGTACCTCGCTTTCAAAGGGTTAGGATTTTTTTTTAATAATAATTCACCTACATTTGACGGCACGGTTGGCGCAGTGGCTGAGCGATTGGCTGCTGCGCTGCGGGTCGCGGGTTCGATCCCCGCACAGAACAAATATTTGTATGATCTACAAGTAGTTGTTCCGGGTCTGGCTGTTTGTGTATTGTGAGTTTAAATGTTTGTAAACGCACCCACGATACAGGAGAAATTCCTAGAGGGACAAAAAAACGAGAGCAGCGGTGGCCCAGTGGTGGCGGCCCCGACTTACGAACAGTAAGTCGTGGGTTCGAACCCAGGCAGGCACATTACTTATTTCATTACCACTGCTCTCAAAAACACCACCAACCGCAACTGGCATCGGTTTCCTCACGATATTTTCCTTCACCAAACTAGAACCAAAAATTCAAAGACATGGCCCGCGTGGTGGATTTATAGCCCATTCCCTCTCATAGAGAGGAGGCTGTGTGTCCCAGCAGTGGGAATATAATAGGCTGATTATGCTAAGCTGCATCGTAACTATGTTGTAAACATACAAGTTTTTTTTTTATAATTACAGGTAGACTATTGAGCTGTCGACGTGCCGTTTCGCTGTTTCGCATGCTCATAATCTCAGGCTAGGTGGCTTTCCGAATCACACTCCTATTGAATATTATGATCTTTTATCATATACAAATTTTTGCATACGGAATTGTTTGTTCATCTTTAATGCATAATATATTTCTTCATCTCTGATTTTGTGAAGCTTCCCTAGCTATGACATACTTCTAATTGTGTGAAATCTAAAGTTTTTATCGGACAATTCAGACGGCTCTTCATCAAATTCTGGGTCAAAAGTTTAAAAAGTTGCAAGCTGGAAATCAAATGTGTTACACCAATGTGGTGAATGTTCATTGTAGTCTTGTTGTTTTTATATTATCTAGGTAAATTAAATGTTATATTTTACAAGATGTGAGCAGCATTAATTTTAATGATATTATTATGGTTTATAAATGTCTACATTCTAAATAAAGGTAGTAACGCTGTATCAGGTATAAGTGTGGTGTTTTATTGACGAAGTCCTGTCACGGGCTGGACGTACGTTAAGAGTAACTCTGACTGTTCATCATTCCTTTGCATGCCATCCAAATGTAGACATTTATGAAGACATCGCGTTCATAATGTGTATATGCCATAATTACTTAAATTCCGTCAGTGTTAGAATTCCATCTTATTATTTCAACAATAATTATTGTAATAATTTCGCAATGAAATGTCGTAAAACTGGAAATTTAATTATATAACTTATAAATACGTATGTAATATTGGAAGGGTACGATGTCAACATAATTAATAATAATTCCACGGGAATTCGAATTGCTTTATGAAATTTTCCTTG
Organism: Eugnorisma glareosa; assembly: GCA_947578425.1. Lineage (NCBI taxonomy): Eukaryota > Metazoa > Arthropoda > Insecta > Lepidoptera > Noctuidae > Eugnorisma > Eugnorisma glareosa. Next base: position 11,006,069 of record OX387963.1, read on the forward strand.
GAAAGAACCAGACTTGGTCTTAGACTGTTTAGCTAAATCCCCAATAATAGAACTATATTATATATTTACGAACTATATTCAGAGCCATGATAATTTCATAAAGCAACGAAAATATATGAATTTGCTTAGGACTAATTGTTAGATAGTCTCACTAGACAATTTTTATAAAGCAAATGTGTATCTATATAATAAAAATTGAAAATGATTCTATGTTTTCGTTTTCTTGAGAGTCAGGTTATTTTCAACCATAATTATTTTGTTTAATCTTTTCGAGGTATAATATACATACCTACAAACCTTGTTCTAGCAACGAAACCCTCTAGGTAGCGATATACTTATTGAATACCATTTCGGGAGACTTGCCATGTCGCAGCAGGAACATCAGCACTAGAAGTTTCGGAATTTTATAAATTACTACCTGTTGCTCGCTCGCGTTTTGGTCGGAAATTATCCCACAGGCACGTTTTAAATGTAGCCTATGGCACTCGGGGATAATGTAGCTTCCTATTAGTGAAACAATTTTCAAAATCGGTTCAGAAGATCCATCCAGAGATTACTCCCTACAACCTCACAAACTTTACGTCTTATTAGTGTAGACTAGATATACATCATCGACATCCGCCTAGCCTTTTCCCACCTATTTTGAGGTCGGCTACCAGTCTAACCGGATTCAGCTGAATACCAGTATTTTACATGGAGCGACTACCTATCTTACCTCCACCAGCACAACCCAGTTAGTACTGGGTTGTGGAGTTTGTAAATCGTATACATAGAAATGAACGAATTCAGTTTATCTTGAAGTACCAGCCCAAAGTCTGGAATCTAGACATTCTTCCTGCATCACTAGTTTCGATACACTACTACTTATTCACTTACTTATTCTAAGCGTTACTAATTTAAATAGGGGTAGAAGACTTGATGGATGGACTGTGTGAAGCAGTGGCGTAGCTATGTAAATGTAACCATGGGCCCACAGAGCATCTTATTTACATGGGCCCCATGGCAAAAATGAAATTGGGGCCCTATTTCAACTTTAAATACTTTAAGGGTGCAAAACTACTTCCTCCAAAAGGAACTAATGTTCCAAAAGCGAGCGAAGCGAAATTAAAAATTGTAACACCCTACCTTGAACAAGTTAGAATATTATTTCGACTCTTCATACAGGAGTTACTTGTTAGACTCACAGACTAAGTTAAGATTCGAGGAGTAGTAGGCCGTAAGAGCGAGCGAAGCGATCTCGATTTTTTTTTGACACCTTGCCTTGTACAGGTTGAAATTGTTTCGATCCTTCATACAGGAGATACTTGGTCGAAAGTCAAGAGAAAGTAGGCTGCAAATGCGAGCTCGAAATTTTTTACATTTTGCTGCGAATAAATTCAGATACGTAACTTGAGATCAAACGTCCACATGCTCAATTTTTTGCAACCTTGTGTTTGCCTTATTTGAATATTAAAGCCTCCTTCCTAAGGGCAAGGTGCTCCTAATTAACTTCAGCCTCTGTCTATACCGGTTAAGTTAAAATCCAAAAGGAATGGCAATCCAGACGCAGAAAAACAAGCCTCTGATAATTTTTAGGGTTTTTGAACCCTAAAAACACACGCACGCACGCATGCGGTTCGTACTTTGGTACGAACCGCATGCGTTGGTTTAAAGAAAATGTGTAAGTTGTCGAAAATGAAATGTTGTTGAAAATGTGTAATGTGTAAGTCGGTGACTTTTGTTTGTTCGATTGAATTTTTTTGCCACCGACTTCTGAAGCTAAAGTTATTTTTCCACGTTTTTTTTGTTTTTGAAGTCGGTTTTATTTTTTGCAAAAAAGTTTTTTTACTTTTCCTTTTTTAGTTGCAATATTCTACACAAATATTTGCTATACATTTATTTGACATTGTTAACAACTCATTTCGTGGTAATAGGCTTATAACTGTCGAAATCTGGGTGTACTGTACACATCTGCGGGTACTCCCTCAGAGCATACAGGCGTTATGTTATGTTCTAATATTGTGTAAAAAATAAACATCCAAGCGATTGCAGCAATCACGACAGATTATCTGTCTATTAATGAAGCGTTCCATTATATATCTCCGAAGATCAGCATCAGATCCTGACTTATACCTTCCAACATCAGTTCAGCAACATGAGATAATGATTATCAGGTACAAGTATCGTTAGAAAGTACCTATATAAAAAACATTGTAAAATGTCAGGGTTGATTTCTCGTCGTAGTCGATCGTAGTCCTCGATTTCCCTGGGATCCCATCATCAGATTCTAACTTTGTGACAACGGGACCACCTCAGTAGTATAGGCTTTCGAATAAAAAAAGGATTTTGACAATCGGTCCACAATTAGCGGAGAAATCGGTGAACTTACGGGACACACAGTCAAACGTAGAACCTCCTCATTTTGTTTGAAGTCGGGTAAAATATTGTCAAAAGAGTTTTGGTGAAACATTAGAGAACCGCTAACAATACATTTCATGGTAATAGGCTTATCCCCAATAAAATAGAACTTAACATACCTAACTATCGAAAAGTTGTACAGTACACATCTGCGTACCCCCTAGAGCATACAAGCATGATATTATGTTATGATGTTGTATAAACAATAAACATCCAAGCGATTGCAGCAATCACGACAGGTTTGCCGTCTATTTTTGAAGAGTTCCATAGTATATCTCCGAAGATCAGCATCAGATCTTCGCCAAATTTAAAATGGGACCACCGCGAAACAATACTCTACCAAACAAAAAAAGAATCATCGAAATCGGTTCACAATTGCCCAAGCTGAACCTACACAAAAAAAAATCAGACGACTATTGATAACCTCCTTCTTTTGGAAGTCGGATAACGAGTATCCTATGATTCTTTTATCCCTATAAAATAATAACATGGGAAAATTTTCAATGTTGGTCTGTACCGTACCAGGCGAACGAAGTGCGGCAGAAGTTATTAAAAAAGCCGGCCCAACATAGTTGGGAAGAGGCTAGGCAGAAGATGACACCCTGGGTACCACCACATGTACCACCACCACCACCACCACACCACCACCATACCACCATATACCACCACATACCACATATACATATATACCTATGTGGGTACCACCATATGTTGTTGTGCCTAGGTCTTTTAGGCTAGTTCATTTGAGGATGAAGGTATTCCTTTGATAGAAAAGACTTCTGGACTTTATACTTATAATTTGTAGAACATGGTAATAAAATTGCAAGTATGGCTGCTGCCACCGTACGAGTTAGAATAAAAAAGGAAACCGTCATAGACAACTTTTACAATCAATGTTGCCTGACGTAAAAAACTTATTATCTATGTTGGGATGCCAACATGCTGGGGGCCGCAGAGGTTATAAAGAACAAGGATTACATTACAACGGTTATGCGCGGTTATATTTATGTTCTGGAGGTGGGACATATTTGTGATTTCGGTTCGAGCCGTTCGAGATGTTGGGGTCAGGGGCTAAAAAGTTGCAAGTCGAAAATTCTTTATTGAACTAGGTCGTTCATGGAGGCCGAGGCCTTGAGCTTGGGGGCCCGGGGCACTGCCCCGCCTAACCCTACAGTAGCTACGCCACTGGTGTGAAGGATGATATGGCTAGAAAGGAGGTAACTGTTGAGATGACTGACAATAGATAAGTATGGAAGAAGAAAACATGCTGCGCTGATCCCAAATAGGTAAATAATGATGATGAATAAGGTTCTATAATATGGAGTTCGGACCTTACCAATTAAAATTATCGGGGCAGCGAAATATATGACGGAAAGGGCGTTTAAAAAAGTGTGGCATTTTATTAGTACGGGAGGTACAGTTTTATTTTTTAAAACGTAATTTGGCGAAGTCATTTTAGACCGGCTGAAAATGACCATTAGCACAGCAAGTTTTTTTTTAACAATTCGTCATGCTGTAACTTTTGATTCGCATGGGTGCGGCAGCTGACTGTCATTTAACGATCAGTGCATATTCCGTCGGACTGCCAAGTCATAGGTGTCGAGTTCGAACCCAAGTCACGCACCTCTGATTTTTCAGATTCATGTGCGTATTGTATAATTATCACTTGCTGCGGTGAAGGGAAACATCGTGAGGAAACCAGCATGCCTGAGATAGAGAGAGATATTTCTTAACGGCATGTAAAGCCAAGTCAGAGGCCCATGGGCGGCCTAAAAACTCTGACACAAGGTTAGACACTAACCACACGATAAAGAAGAAGAAGTGCATATTAAAAAACAACAACTAGAAATGATTTCATTCAGTATAAAATTGCGCCCGCTCCCTCACCTAATAGGTACACTAAGGTATGTACTATCGCGGCCTTTTCCGCCTGATCAGTTAAAATTTTTTTCGCCTAAATCATGCGGAGGCGCCGAGCCACGCCCCCTTAAAGTTTAGGCCCATTAGGAAAGCGTTTACGCAATTAGTTGCAATCTGCATTGCGCAGCTTAGTGACGTATCCTGTGTACTCTTATTGCGAATTTTACGGACGAACTTTGGCGCGCTTACCGGACCTTTTGAATATTGACCATTGCTCTGTTGAATTTGAAGTTCTCGTTCAATCAATAAGAACGATATGCGACGGACGCAGGAGGCGCGATGACTAAATATTAATATATTTCGTTTTAATATTTATTTACAAATGTAATAATTTTTTTATTAAAAAACAATATAACAAAACATAAAAAAAAACATTAAATTGTCCACCGGTATCGGGAACCCCTATCGATAAATACACTATATTTATTTTTGTAGTATTAAAATTGAGTAGTCAGTGAAGATAAAATAGTAAAAAAATATTATTATTTACCGACTGTTCATTAAGTTTAGGGAAGTTTTTGTTTAAGTACTGTATTTTTATTATTGTTTTGGGTTTTTGTTGATTTATTGAATCATTTTGAACATAATGTCAGATTTTTAATATTAACGTGAATTAAAACTTAGTGAAGTAATTTTGCATTCACGAGTATTGTTGTTACGGGCGAACTCGAATACTTTCTCGCTAACATACGTATTATATGTTTCAATGTTTTAGGTTTGTTGGTTGATTTTAATTTGGTTGCGTATCAGTATTAACTTTTTTTTAATACATAATTTTTCATTATTTTTTAAATGAAGCCGCTACTTATAAGAATTAGTGAGTGACTGATTCAAAACTGATTATATTATAACCTTAGATTTATTATTTAATAAGTAAGCAATACAAAATATTATTTACCAACTGTTAATTTTATTAAATTAACAGAACAAAATCTTCTCTACTATTGTAGAGAAGTTTTTGTTAATTGTGCCGTTTTATTAAAAAAAAATACATCTATGCACGGATATTATCGTTTTGTTGTTACGGGCGAACTCGAATACTTTCTCGCTCACACACGCACTACTTGTTTCAATTTCTTAGGTTGGTTTTAAAGAAACAATGCTTGCCACTGTGTAAATATCAGTATTAACTTAAAAAATATCTATAATTATAGTTAAGGTTGACCGAAATTCTCTTTTAAATGGAGCCACTTCTTACGGGAATTAGTAAGCGACTAATTATATTGTATTGTAACCCTGTTTTTAATATTTGATAAGTAATAGAAAAAATATTATTTATCAACTTAAATTTAATTCTAGTGAAGTTTTTGTCTATTGCTGTCTTTTTTTTTAATGTTTACTTTCAAATAATTTTGCAAATTCGCATTTATTGCAAAATGCTTATGTTTAAGTACTGTCATTTGTGGCTGCTTTCATCTGCACATATTTTTGATTACTTAATTATTTTAAAAATATTTTTTTTTTTTTTAATAAGAACGAGCAAATCATAATTTAACTATCGTAATTTTGTAAAAAATCATGAATGGAATAACTATTGTTTATAAAAACTGTTGCTTGTGGTAATAATAGGTCACAGGAAGGGATGTTTTTTTATTTGTTAAACTGGTAAACTATTTTAAGTTGATTCTATTACTTGTTTTTTGATTTTGTGTTTAACCTATTTACTGTATCCAATTCATATATTGGACCCAATATTTTTTTTACGATAATCTCTGTTTTGTTGTATGATAAAACAACAAAGTATATAATTTTGGTAATAAAATTGATAAACCTATAAACAGTATTTTAATTTTTAATTAATACCCAACCGATAATAGGATTTAACTAATCAAAGTTCTAGTTAGAATAAGAGATGAGATCTAGCTAGATCAACAGCTTTTCACCCGCTAAAGCCCCATTATTTCCAATTTTATCGAAATCGTATCGAAACCGACACACGCACAAACATAATTGAGTAACGTAAGCCGAATTCAAGTAAGGTTTTTTTTCTAATAATAGTAGTCTGAAAATAACAATACATCTCGTTCGGCGTGCGCCGTCGTCAGTGCGCTCGGCCGGTCGGTATTGTCTTTCTTTCATTTTTTCCATTCAACGACAACGGGGCGGAGCTAGAGAGCGCTTCAATATTTTGAGTGCACGCAAAAATGAGCTTAGTGGTGATCAGGCAGGAGTGTCCGCGATAGTACATAGGTACAAAGAAAAATATTCGAGACAGGTACAGTAAAGACCATAAATATGTACCTACCTACATAAACACTATGGAACTTTTAATCAATCTTTAATTAGGTATACAGAAAAAAATCCTCGGAATTTTAGTGGTTACCTACTTGTGCCTGTAAGTCAACTTATCGTTGTATGTAGTTGGCTGGGTTCTTCTAGCTAGTAACAGGATTAAAGAGTTGGAAGCGGTCTGACTGATGGTTCCGCTCAGATCGAAAAAGTTTTCACATAAATTCGGCAGATATCGCTAGTTTTCACGGTTTATGCTATGAAACCTAGTCTAAGATTTTACCTACCAGCTTATAAATTATTTACTTCGAAGTACCTACTTTATTCATCACACATCACATATTTGGCACGCATTAACCATAATTATATCATCTGGATCGGTCCTGTAACTGAAAAATGCCAAGAATCTCCATAGTTCATGCATCATTATGCCTAGGGAGGGTAATGTGGCGTCGTACGATACTCCTAGATAATATGCGCATATTTACCCGCGACCTCGACTTACACCTAATCTATTGCTGTTTTTTGTAGTTTTAGCATTGTTTTGTTTTGGGGTTTCGCAGGGTTCAGAGGTCAGGAACTTGCTCTATGTAGGTTTATTAGGTAGGTTCTATTTAAAAGCCTGTGTTGGTCGGTTTTACGGACAGTTTAGTACTGAACTGACCGAAATGCGGAGTGGAGAATGGGTTCCCTATATGACTTCGAAATACTATACTGCGAAAATTGTTACATCGATGACTATACATCGATGGCTTGATTTATGGTTATGTTTTAACTCTTTAAGTCGAAAAGCAAGTGTTCTCCGTCTCTGTCATTGCGATAATTTGTTTTTCTGGACCATACATTGTTGGGAACCTTGTAATTACGGAGATATGGGGTTCAAGTTCAAAGTTCCAACATTTTCACCACTTTTTTTTGTAAACATGTTTTTAATGTGTAACGCTACTTTAATTACCTTCATGACCCGCTTTCTATTCAATACATCCACCAGCACGATGTTTTGAGTGCGTTACTTTAAGTCCTACAGTAAAACCTGATTTTTCACCCCAAAAAAAGGAATTTCCCAGCAATAATTTTTGGTTTCGTAAAGACCCGTTTACAACTTGAATAGGTTTATAGGTACTGATTATGCTTATGAATTTTATTTGTTTTATAGGGTAACATTTGCCCAAAACCAGTTCAGTAATTCAACAAAATACATAAGTATCAACGCTACTCCGCTATGCCGCCTCCGGAGTCCAGACTAATATTTTTAGCGCTTATTACTAAGCACATAAATTTTCAAGCTCGGTCGTCTTCCCTCAGATTTCGTGTGACTCGGATATATTAACATCATTTACTTAATATGCGCATACATAAAGTTATTTACGAGATAATATTTTCATGATAAAACACTGTATAAGAAAACTATACGGAAAATTGGGACGAAACTTGACTTATCTGAGGAGGCTATGCTGGGCGGCTGGATCAAGGGCTTGATTCAGAAAGCAGTACTTCTGGATACGGCGCATATTGTTAGGAGGTTCCTCTCTCAGGAGCCCTGATCACCGGTAGCTAGGACCCTGTTCCCGATGCCGGTGGGCTACTATTTTCTATATTTTTAAATGTTTCTATAATTTTTGTTCATACAAATATTTAAAATGTAAATAATGTGTTAGAATAATATGTTATAGGAAATAAATAATAATACTAAAATTTATTTCAGACAAAGTAAAAACATCTTATTTTAAATATTTAAATGACGCACGATGAGTGGTCATCCAATGCCACATCATTAGACTGTCCATTCTGTCGGCCACAAATGGCCACGATAGCCACTAAGCAGTTAGAGCTTCCGAGTTCCGCGCACTCATCGCATCAGGGATGCTATTCGTGTCTGCACAAGACCATAAAAATCAGGCACACCATACTCTTCGAACATCCCCGATGCACTGCAAAAGCGCGGTAGTCCCAACATAACTCTGAAAGCGTTATTATATTGGACTCATAGAGCATTGTACGAGCTTTTTGTATAGCCAACCCAAGGGCGCACGTGTACATAAATTGGCAATATGCTTTAAACAGTGTAATTTTCACCTCCATATTACACCGTGCAAACCTATACGGGCCAGCATGTTACATCGAACTGCCAATGCTCTGCGTTATGTTCCCAAAAAAGTGATTAGCATTAAGTGTTAGAACTAATTGCTTTATCACCGCATATGGATTGAATATCGCATCATCTGCCTAGCCTTTTCCCAACATAGTTTAGGTCAGCTTCCAGTCTAACCGGATGCTCTTGAATACCAATATTTTACATGGAGCGACTGCCAATCTGACCTCCACAGCCCAATTAGTACTGGGTAGCTAATACCCCCTTTGGTAAGACTGGTTAGCAGACTTTCGGGCCACTGACTACTTGTGACGACTATCAAAGGTCTATAAATGACAGTCTGGACTAACGGTTTAACGTGGTTTCCGAGGCACGAAGGAAACTCGGTATGTTCTGGGTGGGTTACCCATCCACGGACCAACCAAGGCAAACTAAATTTCACTTGTACATCATCATAACACGTCTATCTTCTTGCCGTTGCCGACTGAAAGTTAGATAGTTCCAACCTCGGTGACGTTTTTAAATTTTCTGGAAATTATCGTCAATAATAGGTAAGCGTTCACATAATCAGCGTATGTCATGGTTGTAATCTACAACGTGAGCCCACTGTGGGTTGGTATATGGGACTGGGCAGGCCATGTCTGCCGGATGTAAGGCTGTGGGCCACAAAGCAGGAGCACTAAGACAGCTAGTCAACGGCAATAATGAGGTCGATTACAAAAATATTTTGTTATTAGCTTTTGATCGCAGCTAGCTCCGAAGATTACCCCCTACATAAAAACTTACAAACAAATGTAATATTAGTATAGATTTGTGCCTTTTTTGTGTGTGTGTGTATGTACCTAGGTATCGTCTATCATAATGTAAGGTATGAAGTCCCCAGGTACTTGAAAAAGGATCGCATGCCTAAGTGCGTGTAGGTACCTACAAAAAGAAAATATGAAATAGGCGAAACCATTTTCGTCAGTCTAGACATCGTAGGAATTACGGCACACAGACACAAAACCTTTCTTATTCAATGTGAAATCTTAAAAACAAATGGATTTCTCTTTTATATCAGTACCCATTTACTTAATCCCTATACAAAAGCGGATCGAAGACGCGCACATTATTTTAATGGAGCTTTCCCCACGATACGTAACAAAACAATTACCAGCCTATTTGTTATTCACCCATCCCCCTAAACATTTGTTTATTCAAGCCACTCACACATACTGTCCAATACCTCAAACCCGGGAATCTAAACCACCCTAATACCTATCTATCACGCCTCCCCTGGAACGTTTTTGGGATCGAATTTACCAGAGTACTCCATTTCAAAGTGTAAACCCTAACGCGGCCGCAAGATATCGGCTCCTCAATTTTTGTAACACAAGGGTGCAGTCAAATTGCCGGCCGATAAGCATAGGGGCGCACGCAGGGTTGGACGAAGGTTGATGGAGGTAAACGTGGATCTAAAACGAAGATAGTATCGGCTTCCAGTATCTGCGTTGAGAGCAGTGGTGGCACAGCGGTAACGGCTTCAACTTACGAATTGGTTGTGACCCGTTTGTTCGAACCTAAGCAGGCGTAATGCTTTATATTATTTACTAGCTGTTGCCCGCGACCTGAATTTATTATATTTATGTATGTATATTAGTTCCCATTTGAATCGGAGTTTGTTAACAACTAGCGACCCGCCTCGGCTTCGCACGGGTGTAATATAATACATAGACTAGTATTTGCGTGTTGCGCGAGGTGCAAGCTTCTCGCGTGATATAAATTTAAAAAGGGGGGGTGAGGGGGGAGAGTTTTTGAAAATTATTTTGACCTGCACTGGGCCCTTTTAATGAATCTGAAAAAAAATAGGACATTGTTCCTTAGTTTCCGAGATACATAGGGAGGGGGGGCGAAAAGGGGGGGTTTGGCACTTTTCCCATACTCGCGAGAGTTACTTGTTAACGAATCTGTCAAAATGTACCCACCTCCTCGTCCACCATCAGGGAGAACCATTGGGGAGAACAATTATGTCAGTCAGTCAGTGGTAATCGAGCTTTTTAAAGTATAAGTAAAATCGAGCTTTATATCATCATCATCATCATTTTAGCTGAAAGACGTCCACTGCTGGACATAGGCCTCCCCCAGGTGTCGCCACACTGACCGGTCCCGTACGACTCGCATCCAGCGGATCCCCGCAACATTCACCAGGTCATCGGTCCACCTAGTGGGAGGCCTTCCAAGGCAACGTCTTCCGGTTCGCGGTCGCCACTCCAGAACTTTTCGGCCCCATCGGCCGAGCTTTATATAGTATAGTATAATATAAACCTTCCTCTTGAATCACACTATCTATTTTTTTAAAAACGCATCAAAATCCGTTGCGTAGTTTTAAAGATCTAAGTATCAAAATTAGAAGTAGTAAGTAGTAAAGCTACTTAACTTACTCCTTATAACATCAGCTATCTGGCAATAAAAGTCCCGTCAAAATCGGTCCAGCCGTTTCGGAGATTAGACGTAAATTAGAAACAGACACTTAATTCAATTTAGTACTAAATCTTTCTTTCTTCACCTCTTGCAAAACGGTGAAGGAACCGACCTGTCCCACCAAATATTAAAAGACATGTGACATCTACCATCCTGCACTGGTCCTGTGTGGTGGATAATGGCCCCACTCTCTCCCACTGCACGGTGAGAAAGCCTGTATATCAGCAGTAGAAACGTTCTATCATGATGACATATATCTGAGTATCCCTAGATCATGTCTCAGAAATTTTAAGACTTGTTTCACTCTTTCAGCCTTAGTAACCGGTTTTAGTACTAGGACTACCTTTAACCTCTATAAAGGAGCGCTGTAAAACTGAAGTGAGGTGAGGTTACGAGCTGTGACAGTCTTCAATATACTTTCCTTTTGCATTATTTAATTCAGTTGTGTTTATACTTTAGCCCCGAAAATTCTTAATCTACAAGTCAAGTGCGATCCTACTATAAGTGGGGAGGGATACAACGGTTTACGTGGCAGCTGCACAATTTTTTAGTCTCTTTCTTTGAATCCAGTAAAATATCAATAATCATTCACAGATATTTTTACATTTACTTTTGATATTCGAAATATTAATTCAGTGACTAATTGGCGGACCGGCCGGCCTGCCGTTGGAATTGAGTAAAATTTTATTACTCTTTTGGTGCCGAAACAATCATTCACAGATAGATATTTTTGGATGAAAAAATGATATAAAAACTGAACACCTGATGACTTTTTCATTACTTTTAATAAATTATGTGTTATATATAGGGCTAACAATCTTTTGTATAATGCAATCCACCTAGGTTCATAGCAATAAATAGGGACCTATTTGAAAAATCTTGACTGTTTTTCTATACAACAAAAGGCAATCTGCTAGCTCAATACAACAAAAGGAATAAGAATAAGAGAGGTTTTAGTTACGGTCGTAGTTATCAAGCAACAAACTGTGGCGTCCCACCAATGCTATGAGCTTATCATACTCCTTGTTGCAGGAATAGATTTAGATAAAAAGTTGCTACCGTTTCAGACGGTCTGTTGTTTACTTTATGCATTTATATCGATGCTCATGCACATTATTGCACATGGAATAATGCTGACCGTTCTTAACAGAATATAGTATGTTTGTACGCTTGGCTTAAAAAAAATATAAACTATCTTTTTTCGTCGGTTAAAAAGGAAACAGCATCTGTGCTCATTCCAAAAAGTAATGTCTAGACACTCAAATAAACATATACAATAACATCGAATAAGAAACACATTAACACAAAAAGGGTTTACCAAGTTAACCCACTTATTCCCATAAGTCGCTCTCTAGCGTAGCCTAACTTATTGTCTGACTGGCTAACATATTACGAGTACGTGCCCGAATATCTAAATGCGTTGGGGGCATCCGTAAAGCAGTAAATTCTCATTACAGGTCTGGCCGCGGTGGGCCATCGAACTATGCTATGCTAATTTAACGTACGCCTCCCAGTCGGCCTGAACAATTCGGTTGGACGGCGAACGTGCGCTGTGCCGTGAAAAGTTATCTACTTCTTACATGAATATCTTTCGTAGTATGTTTCAAAGTCTGGGTAGCATGGAAGGGGTTATTGTCATAGTTGGCATGTCTCTAACGGCCGTTTTCAATAACTTACTAACAGTTAACGGACGTTGCTATCTCAGATAAACAGTTAAAGAAACATCAACTGTCAACCCTCCGAGTGACAGATAAGTGACGTGGATAGGATATTCCAGATAATTCATTGCTAACTTTTTTTATAGAAACACTGATAGCTACTAGAGTAAGGCGTAGTAGCTAACCGTTATACGTAAGTAAGTTATAGGAAACGGCCGTAAGTAAGCTGCTTCTTGTGTTGTTCGTTCGTGGTAATTCTAAAATTATACTATTCAGCTTATTACCATAAATTGCCTAGCCTTTTCTCAACTATATTGGGTCGGCTTCCAGTCTTACCAGATACAGCTGATTACTCTATATCGATTTTACAAGGAGCTGGAACATGGAACTGGAGCATGGAACTGCCTATCTGATCTGATCACGCAGGAAGTACTAGGTAATGCGATATGTAACCAGTGGTAAGACCGGTTGTTAGACTTTCAGGCCACTGACTACCTGTGACGACTGTCGAAGATCTACGAATAACAGCCGGAAACAATGGCTTAACGTGCTTTCTGAAGCAAAGGAGCAAACTCGGTATGTAATTTATAGTCACACCTCTACGAACCGACCTTGGCTAACACTCACTGCTTAACGGACCCGTGCGGCCACGACCTTATGACCGCCAATTGCTGAAATAGCGTCTAAAAAAATACGAGATTTTTTCAAAATTACTTAATTTGGCAAGATATTGCTTTTTTTCCCTGTGGGTAGTTTTGACCTTTTTTTTTTTTTTGACCGTGTCAGAGTTTTTATGCCGCCCATCGGCCTCTAATATGGCTTTACACGCCGTCGAGAAATATCTCTCAGGCATGCTGATTTCATCACGCAAAAACCGAAACTAGTGATAATTATAGAATACGCACGTGAATCCGAAAAATCAGAGGACCTTGGGTTCGAACTTGAGACATATGACTAGGCAGTCCGACGGTCACACCACTAGGCTATCACTGCCTTTTTAAGATAATTGGAGAATTGATAAGAAAAAGCAGGTACCTACTACTTAGGAGTACCTACAGTAATTTGGAAAATGTGCACCAAGGTAAGCCACAGCCCACAACCCTCACCTTAATAAAACAAAGACTAGCATAGCTTAAATTTTCCTGGATTCAAGTTGAATTTTTATTTGACCCAATAAAAGTCATAGCTAGAGGCTACGTTTTTGAAGACCAGTCGTGGATTCTGTGCCACTTGCCGTTATGGATCAAATACCTCAGCTCGGGGAACATAGCTGAAGGCTTGCTGAAGGCAAAATATTTTTGATCCATACTGGAATTGTGACTATTTGTAACCCTGCAGGGTAGATGTGCAGCTATTATAGCACATCAAAATGTGATGCTATGGGTGGTTAAGGATTGGAATACAAGGCGTAAATTGTTGGTAATTTACCTATGCATATGCATATAATTTTATGTACCGGGAAAATATGGATGCTAAATAGATGCACCTAAAATATGATAGATAGATAAATCATTTATTTAGTGAACACAAAAGACGCGGAACACGCGGACACGGAAGTACAATTAAATTATAAAATTTACATGAACATTCTTTAAATACCTATAAAAAAAACAAGGTGCCAATTTACAAAAAGGAAAACATAATTTATGAAATAAGTATGGTGAAACATAATTTATGAAATAAGTATGGTAACACCATGACAAACTTCAACTAAAATAACGAGTATTTAAACAAGGTGCGGTGTGTGCCTCTAGGTTGCACCAAATGGGAGTCCAGCTCAGCATGTGTGAGGCATGCACCTGACGCTGATATTCTGCTGGATCACTGTAGTGACATACGGACGTCGAGCAGACGAGATAAATCGGAGATGTGATAAAGTGTTGTTCATGCGCGGAGTGAAATTGTGTAAGTATACCCTCAACTTAAATCAAGTATTTGACAGTAAGTTTACTGTATTGGAAACGTTCTTGTTAATTGATATGTGTTTTAATACTTGAGTACTTGTGTTTATATGAGTAATTATAAGTGTATAAATAAGTGTTTAATACAAATATTAGCAGCGTAAGTGCGTAATATGTTTTTCAATGATCTGTAATGTTTATTTCACATAACTAAGTAACAAAAGCTGTTACTGACTGAAGCACGTACACAGACGTAAAACTTCATTGAAACTGCATTTCCCATTTGCATTGCAAAATTTTCATTTTGTGCCAAACATAAAGTAACATGGAATGTGACTGTATCTTCTTTTATTACCACGCAGGTAGGTTTGGTAGAATGGTTTGGTAGTTTTGAAAATAAATTCCGTACGGGATATTCGAAACAAAGTTCAGTGCGGTAAATAGAAATGTAACTGAGTGCTCGTGAGATACAAAACATGAAGTAATTTGAACGGGGCCGGTGTGTCCGAGAGTTCTTAATCAATACGTGAACGCTGAACAGCTACAAATTAATTATCGGTGTTTAATTACATGGTCTTGCTGAGTTTACAATTCATACTTGGTTTTAATTGGTGCGGTTTTACGCGAGTAGTTTAATGCGGGGTTAAGTTTTAAGTGTGCAATTATTATACTAAGGACAGCCTGTTTATAGGAAAACTGCGTGATGAAGATTTCTGCGTCTGCGTCGACATCTTTAATTGTGAGAATGTGGCTATCACCATTTTAAATAAAATCTGTTTCTTTTTTCTAAATCTGTGTTTTCTGTAATTTTAAGGTAATTTGTAAACTTTAACAATTGTTCAAAATTAACTGGCTGACAATTTCAAAAACAATTATTTATTCTTGTTTTGTTTTAAACCTATGTTGTAGATAAATAAACTGTACCTAGGTACTCGTTTGAAATCTGGTCCATAGCTTATAATGGTTAAATGATAATTAAATGTAAAATAGACCTAATCCGAGTTTATAGTATTAATTCAAAACAGTACCTACAATTTCGCTTAGAAACGAGTAAATAAGTTCAAAACTTTCACGAGCTTTCCTCAGGAACTCAGGTCACAAACAAACCTTGAAGGATAAAAGTATCATGCGATCTAATTGAATAGCTAATAAACAAAGTGTCTAAGTTTCCCGCCGAGCAATAAATAATAGATAAATTAAATGGCCGAGAGCCGGGCGAAACAGAATTAAAACTTTCCGGGAGGTTTCACGTAAATCACAGTTGGCTGATTTATATTTCACGCACCTTGCCGAGTGAGTATCGCCGGTCGAGCTCTAGCGTGTAATTCTATGTACGGATTCTGATATCATATATCGTGTATCGGCTGTCTTTTCGTAGTACATTGAAGTGTCTGTATTTATATGGAAATGCCTATATTCATGGAAGCAACAATGTTGTTGTTAATTACGTTCTAAAGTTCTTAATGCAGAGTGAATAGTAATGTGGATGCCAACACCTGTGACCTGTCTGAGAAGTTCTGATATATTTTTGATGAAACATAATTTTTCGCTATTTTATTCAGGGTAATAAACTTACAAAGAAGGTACATATGAATTCCTACATATATACAATTACGACAATAGGTGTTTAGGCGTCAAAGTACTCCTCCCCATCGATGTCATCCGGGAACGTGCCGAGAAGACTGGGAGCATTGCCACGTTGAATGGCAATGCTAATTCTTTGACCAAAGAAAGAGCTAGCCCTCTGGTCACGCGAAGTGTCGATCAGTCGGCGAGGTATTTCCTTAAAAAGGAGACACGCACTCGGGCCCCATAACCCGAGCGTTTCGACCCCAAACCGCCGAGCCGAGCAGTAGCCGAGCAGTATTTGCGCCGTAGCCGAGCCGAGCAGTATTTGCGCCGCTTGAGGATCTCAGCAGCCGCAGCAGCAGCACCCGCACAGCCCGCCGTGCTTGCAACGTGAGATGGCGCAATTGTATCATATGAACTGAAAAAGCCACATTAGTACTTGCCCGGATTTAAACCCGTCATGCATGAGAGGCTGGGCCATCACGACATTGTCTTGGACATCACAGACATCGGTGTAGGAAAACATCGTAAGTAAACCTGGACTCATAATAGTTATAGTCCGTCATAAGACGAACGGACGGCGAGCTAGCCCATTACTCACCATCCACAGACCCGCGCCTAAGGTGGCCGGGAGCCACCACGTGGCCTCCGACGCCCAGGGCGTCTCCCGCGGCGGCTGGGACGTGTGTAATGGGTAATCAATGCTCGCGCCATCTCTGTATGACAAGAAGCCTTTGCCCAGCAGTGGGACGGTAACAGGCTGGTATTCATTATTATTCAGGCTCATGTTACCTTTCTACTGAGAGTATTAGAGTGCAGAACCTCCACGAGTGATGATGACCTTAGCAGTCATACTTGTGTACTACCATCCTAGCTGACAACTGTCTAAGCTACCAAAGTACCTATGAGTTACTCCAGGATAGAAGCTTAAATTCATCTTTAATTTAATTTCAGAGTTCAAACACGTCTTTACCAAATCGATGCTATCGGTCTCCAAATGTTTCTTATTGGATGGCTGTTTATCCATGCGAACTTCCGGAGATAGAGCGTAGAATTTATAACACCTTCCTCGATGTTTCGCGATGATCGCACAACACATTCGCTTGTCGCCCTTTAACGCTTCAAAGATAAGGGCCAAAATTGCCTGACACACTATCTACCACAATCCGGTAAAAGATTTTGAAAGAAATTCCTAATCCATTGCTTTATATGTTTGAAAATTTCGTCTACTCAAGGAGATAAATAACGCAATGAATATGATTGAATTGTAAAATTTAATCGGCCTCGCTGGTCCAGAGGTCGTCCGGGTGCTACCATTGTGAGGATCGACCGGAGGACACGGTGGAGCACACGGTGGAGATCTGCCCCGCGTGGGCGGAGCACCGCCGTGTCCTCGTAGCGGCGATCGGCGGCGGCGACCTCTCGCTTCCGGCCTTGGTTCAATCCATGGTCCGGAGCGAGACGGAATGGGACGCCGTCACCTCCTTCTGCGAAGCAGTCATGCTAGCGAAGGAGGTGGCGGAACGTGAGAGGGAGAGAACCTCACGTCCCAGCCGCCGCGGGAGACGCACCGGGCGTCGGGGGCCACGTGGTGGCCCCCGGCCACCGTAGGCGCGGGCCTGTGGACGGTGAGCTATGGGCTAGCTCGCCGTCCGTCCGTCTTATGACGACAGGCCGTGTCGACGGCGCGTTCGTGTTCCACGCGCGCCTCAAGGAGAGTCAGCAAACAGGGAGGGGTCCGTAAGGACCGACGCCTGCCAGGGTTGCGGGACTGTTCGAAAGAGATACCGCGGCCCTGGAACACAAAGGGCAAAAGAAGGAACATGGATGGGTTTTAGTCAGTAAAAGTCTGACACTCCCTCCTGCTCAGCCCAGAGCGGGAGGGGTTATTTGATGATTTCCCATCGGTAAAAAAAAAAAAAAAAAAATGGTCCAGAGGTCGCAATCGCGATTGCTGAGCATGGGGTCCCGGGTTCGATTCCCGGGTCGGGCAAATTGTTATTGAGTTTATCCATCAATTTCTCAGTAGCAGCCACGGCGTCTGAATTTGTGCCCGGTTGATGCTAATAGACTCGTTTAATATTACATGGGACGTAAACATAACTAACGAAATGTGGGTATACTATGATCTACCCTTCATGTTATGTGATATAAAATTAATTGCATTCTCATTATAGGTATTGACTAAGTTAGGAGGTCACACAGCAAAATTAGGTATGTTAAATTCAATGTTCAGCAGTCGACTTATTAAAATCCTAAAGCTGTGTACAGATAACACAAATTTTGTTGATGTCAGTTTAGCCGCCTGAAGCGAGTTGAACCCGTAGCTCGGTGTACACAGGGTTCATTTGTTCCTTTTCGAGCTGTACCTAACTAATTGAGCTCGTGCTAAACTTCCACTCGCATTGTTAACTTTGTACTATGTACACTATGCTTTAAAAATATGAAATAAGTAACTGCAAAATACTGTTAAATTGTGTAAAGCTAGCAAATAACAGCAAAAACCTTTTATAAATAGAAAGAACTGAAAGCTTTTTCGACCATCTTTATACAGATATTTTTAGACTTAATCCTACATCAGACATTGATGTCAGGTGAAATAGGAATAAGAATCTTGCATCGATGGCAAGTAAATAGGGCACGCCACAATAGTGGCGATAAGTCCCCTCTTTGAGGAGTGGCTAGAGAGGCGCCACGGCGCCCTCACCTTCCGGCTGACGCAGGTCCTCACAGGACACGGTTGTTTCGGGAGGTTCCTGCACCGAATCGGGCGGGAGGAAACGCCCGGGTGCTACCATTGTGAGGATCGACCGGAGGACACGGTGGAGCACACGGTGGAGATCTGCCCCGCGTGGGCGGAGCACCGCCGTGTCCTCGTAGCGGCGATCGGCGGCGGCGACCTCTCGCTTCCGGCCTTGGTTCAATCCATTGTCCGGAGCGAGACGGAATGGGACGCCGTCACCTCCTTCTGCGAAGCAGTCATGCTAGCGAAAGAGGTGGCGGAACGTGAGAGGGAGAGAAACTCACGTCCAGCCGCCGCGGGAGACGGATCGGGCATCGGGGGCCACGTGGTGGCCCCCGGCCACCGTAGGCGCGGGCCTGTGGACGGTGAGCTATGGGCTAGCTCGCCGTCCGTCCGTCTTATGACGACAGGCCGTGTCGACGGCGCGTTCGTGTTCCACGCGCGCCTCAAAGAGAGTCAGCAAACAGGAAGGGGTCCGAAAGGACCGATGCCTGCCAGGGTTGCGGGACTGTTCGAAAGAGATACCGCGGCCCTGGAACACAAAGGGCAAAGGAAGGAACATGGATGGGTTTTAGTCAGTAAAAGTCTGACACTCCCTCCTGCTCAGCCCAGAGCGGGAGGGGTTATTTGATGATTTCCCACACGAAAACAAAAAAAAAAAAAAAATTGCAAGTAAATATCCCAGATTATTGCAATTAAATTATGTAGCACAATCAGCCTATACTGTTCCCACTGCTGGGGCACACGGCCTTCTCTCTATGAGAGGGAATGGGCTATAATCCACCACGCGGGCCCAGTGCGGGTTGATAGATCACACATGTCTTCGAATTTTTGGTTCTAGGTCATTCCGGGTTTCCTCACGATGTAGTCTTTCACCGTTTTGAGAGCAGTGGTGATGAAATAAATTACACAAAGTAATGCGCCTTAATGGAGAGGCTGGATGGTTCTCCATTATTTAATTATGTGTTAATGTTAATATAAAATCCAACGGAGAAGACACGTAGCTAGTTCGACAGGTGATGGAATAAATTAAACCTTTCTAATCTGACGCGATTAGGGCGATACGTGTATCGTGACTTCCATTGCAATACAATTAGGGAACAAGTTTCCACAGTATTAGTATACACGGGTAATATGTATCCTGTACAAATTACACAATAAATAGGTGATCCTCCCTGAGTAAAATCATCAAGAAAAGTAGAATCATGAAGTTTCCTACTTAAAAGTAAATTCTCACCGTCAAATCACTGAAATAGCCTCACAATTACTTTAGCCCTCGAATCTAGTGATGAGAAAATCGCTTAGTTTGCATAGAGTTGGGCCAGACATAATATTTCTGAGTGGGTTGAACATTCCCAGGCAAATCTGCCAGGTTTGAATATAAAATAAATGAAGGTTAACTCACTTATGCAAATGCGAAAAGTTCCGGAACTCGCCTTTGATATGGAGTTCTAGTTTCTCATAATAGAAGTGGATACCTTTGACATACTTAGATGTTCAGTTTTATATTTTCTATTTTAGACAATTTAATTTAGACGACTTCATGTTTAGTTTTCGTGTTCTTTCAAAAGTTTTAGTTTTGACGGTAATTAGGTTAAGATTTAGAAATTTTAAATATCTATTTAGTAGATGTACCCAGGGAGTCATATTAAAGCCTGCTAAGCTGAATAAATAATTTCGCTGTACAGTGAAGTTACTTAGTTTTTGACTTTGTAGAATAAATACTCCAATTTTAAATGTATAAATTGAACCTATTTTTGAGAACCTGAGATAAGTATTCCCAGTATTGGGATACTGAACGGTACGATATCGATTTCCGTAAGGTGTTGTAATGTCTAAGACAGACCTGATTAACTATAGTATGTATAAATCAGTAGGTAATTACTTACGACTCAGAAAATCTTTTTAAGTTTTGGTACATCAATTTAAATAAAATCAACATATTAATAAATTCTTTCTTTACAGGAAATTGTTCATGAAGTTATACCTACATTCCTAATTTAAATGACTGTCTGTTGTAGGTCTGGAGTCATACTGTCACAATATCAACGCCAATCGATCGAAAACGTTCGAACAAAGAAGCACTTATCACATTTCCCGACAATACACCCAATTTCCCGCCTCCGCTTCAATCGTGATTGCATAATTTTCTTTTATTTATCATCGTCTACGAAAAAAAGAAACAAGTGAGGCAGTGGCGAGCGCTTATTCAGCCACCATTAGTGAAGCCGCCCCGCGAGGAGCCGACAAGTCAATAAATCATTTCTCGGCATCGGCATCTCTTATCGATTCTATTGAATAGCGATTTATTCTCTCGACGCTTAATCGCCGCTTTTCAAATATGAGTAGGCTTTAGGCACCTAAGTAGTATGTCTGCGGAATAAAACCTTGCTTATTATTATGTTGGCTATTGATGTGTGGGAATGTGAGTAAACATAAGACAACCTAATGTGTTGTGTATCTTTTCAAGTATTCGAACCATCCACAGATATATAAAAAAAAACTTCTACAGTCTTCTACACTCAGGCAGGTATAGGTACGTTTTACATATTTTATATCTATCTACCTATTTATGAATAAAGTATACGCTTGTACCAGACTTGAAACTACGTCTTTAAAAACACTTAAATAGAGAGGTTCAGGTTGATTACATTATTCTTTCATTTTCTTGCAAAGAAGCAAAATAAAATTGCTGAAGAAAGTCTTATAATTTTTAGGCAAGGAATAAGTATAGGTATCATTCACTCACTTGCTAGTACGACCTTTTTAGAACATAATAATATTTTTTTTTAACATCCACTGGCATCTAAAACCTTTATGTGATACTCAATACTAATCTCAGTACATATAATTAAATTTCGTTAATAATGGGTCTAAAATACCCTTAACGAAGCCGAAAGGCACTTGTTCTCCCCGTCATTGCGATATTTTTTTTTTGTTCTGGTCCATACCTGCTGGGAAACTTCTAATTACGGAGATATTGGAGGTCAAAGTTCCAACTTTACCAACTTAACAAGTTTTTTTTTTAATAGTAAGTAGTTTTGAATGTTATTGTTTATTTATTAAAACTTTATGCACAAGTTAAAAAAAAACTGTACAAAGGCGGACTTATAAATCCCTCGGGCATTTGGAATGTTCTATCTTTACTTTATATACGTCCATGACCCCTGTACTATTTAATGTGTCCATCAGCATAAAGTTTTGAAGGCGTTACATAGAGGCCTACGGACCGTTAACCGACTTTTTCATCCCAAACAATAAATCGCTTACTAGATTTTTTTTTACAGAATGCTTACTTGACTGACGGCGTCGTGAAGGGTACGTTAACACCATGTATGTACACCATGTATTTTAATTTAAAAGTACGACAAGTGACCCTCTGGTTTGATTATGTATTCCATTTTTGTACAGGCTATTGAAATCGTTATTACGTAAACTATTTCAGTAGGGACTAAAGTTTATTCAACTCTGTCAGCCGTTACGTCGTCTTTAAGTGACACACGGACATCTAAGTCTCTGAATATAGTGCTATTTAGTATGCACAGGATCACAGAACTTCCGCATTTCCATACAGGTAGTTTTAGTAATACTCACCACGACTGTGCGCCGAAACCACTGGTAATTCAGTAGTCTGCTGCTGAAATGAGCACTTCTTACTAACCAGTCCTCACCAATAACTTGAGTATCTAATCATTTCACCACGGCATGAACCTTTGCCGTAATAATAACCATCACCAACAAAAGATGAGGTAAGTATTTTTTCAGAATGTCAAATGATCAATCATTTAACATTTTGACAACACAATCCACACCGTCGTCGTTTTAGGTACCCACCCGGTTACTAGCTTGGTAACTAACTTTTTCCATGTGAAGTACTGGTGTTCATCTGCATCCGTTAAGACTGGCAGTAAACACCGACATTTTTGTGAAAAGGTTCGGCATATGATGACATTTGGATTTTTGCGTATCTGACGATTTGCTAAATATATATGATGTTCTGCTATACAGACCATCTGATAGTTGGACGTTTTGTTACATGGTAATTTTTGCCAATTAGACTTTCTGCTCACTATACGTTTTGCACTGTTGGACATTTAGATACTTAGACCTTCTGATCAGGAGGGGAAAATTCCCTCTGTCCATTTTAATGGATCTACAATGGAAGTACATTTGTGACCGAAAAATAAGTCCAACGTCACATAAACCCAATTTACCAGCATAAAACGAAAGTGAACTATTCAAAAACCATTAAAGTTTGTTGCGCTGGATGTGACTAGGGATTGTATTGGATATGCATAAGTTCCACATGGATGCCGCTCAGGTACGCTCCGGGGAGCGAGTTGCATTCGCAAGTAATATTTGAAATTTTACTACAAATGTTCCGGAATAGCGCACCGAGCATATTTTGTTATTAGGTAGGATTTAGATCTTCAATATGCTGGGAAATTGTTCAGTCTAAGTGATTTTGTAAGTTGTTCTTAAGAATTTAAACTTTGATCTATTTTGTTCTATCTATTTCTCTCTTGCTTTTAGTCTAATGCTTGAAGAAATTACTTACATAAAGCAAAGTTCAACACTTCAAAACATTCTAAGAATATTAATTTAGGTACAAGTGTCTTTATTTTAGCATTTTCCGCCTTGTTTTATCTGAGAAGCCAATCCACTTACTTTTCTCAAGTTCCTTATATTGAACAAACGAAATGTCGAAAGTAGATAGGTCCTTAAGTTTTTTGCATTGAAACACCACACAAATTTTCAGCCAGTCATTGAAAAACTCCGTATAAATCAATATTAGGTCCCCAATTCTGGTAGTTCTGTATTTCAGTCGCTAACCACTTTAACCGTCAAGCAACTAACCAGAATCTGAATTTATTGCTTGGCGTCGCAGCAAAGAACGCCAATCGATCACCTACTATCTGGTAATCGGATCTTTTGCCCGCATGTCTCGATACATAACGTTTTGCGGTGTGACAGAGGGTTTGCTACGTAAATAAATCGCTCCACATTTATATCTACTTTCACTGCTACGTTTCAAATGCTATTGCTGAGCTTGAGGTCCTGGGTTCGATTCCCGGATCGGACAATGTGTTTGGGGTTTTTCCGCCAGGATGTTATTAGTACCAGCCCGGAGTTTGGATTTGTGTCAGGTTCATGGCAATAGGCTTGCCCCCTATTACATGGGACTAAAACAAAACTAGCAAAATGTGTGTGTACTATTAAGTACCTACACCTCTGCCTTACTCTTCAGGGATTAGAGGCGTGATTTTATGTTATGTCATCTCAAAGTCCGGTCTCCGCAGTCAGTTTCAATGGACCTTTAGTTGTATTTTGTTGCCTTGTTGGTCTACCTACTCGCAAACGCGACTGCTGTGTCAACTATAGCCATTTACTTCTGTGCGAGTTTTCTGTTCTCGTCTTCTGTTTCTGTTACTGATAAAAACATATTCGATAGCTTTAAAGTGAACTTCAGTTTGTATGTAATTAAATAACTGTCTTATGATGTTTGTCTCCAGACAACGCAAATTCAGTTGCAGTACAAAATGTACACAATGTACAAAACTGTTTTATGTCCGTCGCATCACCATCTCAGGTCCAGTTGAAAACCACCGTCGGGCACTAGCTGCTCGGTAATTTGCTGAACTGGGCCTATTTGGCGCTGCCGTGAGACCCAATAATTATCTCTTGTTTTTTCCTGTTTAGATTTCAATTTTTTGGTTTTATTTTGTTACGTGCACTTGTGGAATGTACCAAATAAATATATTTTCTTTTTTCAAATGAAGGCGCTTAGAAAAGCTCATACTAAACTCCCTGAAATTATACCTCTTTATACACCTAAGTAGGTAAAAGGACGTAAGATACTTAATTTCTATATGCCACGCTCGTGTACCATATAATAATATATTCGTTCATGTAAATTACCAATATAATCTGAACAATAAACAAACACTAACTGGATTAACTCTATCTAATCCAATATGCGTGTGGCAGAACTTGGTATTATATTTTAACCACATATTGGAAACATGATGAGGGAACAAATTATAATACTGGGTTACAATGTAATAGTCTGCATAGTTTATTATGTTTACAGGGTTGAAGGGACGCCGATGCATAAACGGTAACCACGTATTCAGTAGATACTCGTACATCAGTCTGAAATTTTTTTGAGGAGCTCGTGGCAAAATAATAACAGCCGCTTGGGTCGATCTTTAGGTTAAGCCGTGCTTGCCTAGGTTGGTAAGTGGATGGGTGACCGCCCATTACATACCGAGTTTCCTCCGTGCCTCGGAAAGCATATTAAGCCGTTGGTCCCGGCTTTCATCTGTAGATCTTTGACAGTCGTTACAGGTAGTCAGTGGCCCAAAAAGTCTGACAACCAGTCTTACTATGGGGTATCGTATTACCTAGTACTAACTGGGTTGTGGAGTTCAGATAGGCAGTCGCTCCATGTAAGATACTGGTATTCAGCTGCATCCGGTTAGACTGGAAGCCAATGGAAAAGGCTAGGCAGATGATGAGATTTTCAACTTTATCGCGACAGCATTAAGTTCAAGGTTGATTGGGAAAACTTGACAGTCTGGGTAGCTTGATATGCTGGCGTCCACCCTATATAGCTTTTACCCGCAGCTTCACCCGCGTCTGACTGGTGACATTAAACCACGTACTAGCGGGATGAAAACCTGATAAAACTCTATCCTATTTCTTAATCTAGGTTGATGATTGTTTATTCGTTAGCCAAATTTCATACAAATCTATTCAGACGTTTAGGCGTGAAATGGTACAACAAAATACATAAATATACAGCGTGTAACAAGAAGGGTGTAGTCATATGGAAGACTGTTTTACGGACCATCAAACTGAACAACTTTCTCTATGGGACCACCATCGTAATCACAAAAAAAATATTAATCAACTGCCCCATACAAAATTTCAATACCTACTCGACCCAAATGTATGGGACAGCTGATTATTTTTTTACGATTACGATGGTGGTCCCATAGAGAAATTTGTTCAGTTTGATGGTCCGTACCACACTCTTCCATATGACTATACCCTTTCTGTTACACAATGTATAGACAGAGTTACTGTTGCACTCATTATATTACTATGGATTTGATGTGATGAATTTTCACCTTTGTCCGAGACAAAGGTTGCTTCTTATTAGAAAATATTTGTGATATCCCACGGCCCAACTGACAAAAGATGGAAATAGATAACGGCACGGTTGGCGCAGTGGCTGGAGGAATGGCTGCTGCGCTGCGTGTCGCGGGTTCCATTCCCGAACGGAACAAATATTTTCAAAGTAAGATTTTGTAAATGAAATTCCTAGTGTGAGGCAAGCTTTAAAAAAAAAAGATACCAACCAATTAGCAATCTACGTAATGTATTTTCCAGTGTTAATTAAATGTACCTACAATTTTATCTGTACTCTACTTAAAACAACGTGAAATACACTCTCATCTCTCGGTTTTCCTTTTACATAAAAATAATTAAATTCGCAAAAGCTGTACTGCATCTCATTTTCAGCGTTAACGAAAATTAAACGTTCCATCGCATTATTCGACTACGAGCCATATTAAATTCCATATGTATCATCGCGTACCGGATTATATTAAAAAAATTAATTCGTTCATCATTTTTTGCTTTATTACATTCACTTTGCTGTCAGACATTACTGGTCCGATTTTCATTTTCGCGTCGTCGTGGGGTGTCGCGACAAAATTGCTTTACAATATAATTACAGAGTACTATTGTTCGGGAATCCGCTGGCTGTGCTTCGATTTACATTCGGAACGAGACGAAATTTCGTACAAATTATTCGACTGCATTCTGGGAATTCAAGTTATTGTAAAAGCTGTCTATTATAAGCACAACTATATGTATATATCCTCCTTAACTATACAGGGTGGAATTTTGTAATACCACCTGGAGGGAAAGTACTCTTAATACTGCAGATAGAAAATTTTACTCAAAGGAAACATTCCTTTATTTTTGAATAGAAAGCAAACTGCATTCAAAGATTTTCGAAAATTCTCTTCTCCCACACGCGGGAATCGAACCGGCTAAAATCTGAAAAAATTATGCCCTGTACTTTTATTGCATCGATCGTTAGGGTCAATTATAAGGATGAAATCTCTCTAACAAACATGTTGAATTAAATGAAAGGAAAACCAGGAAATCTTAAATTAATGTAATTATTTACAAAAAATGGTAAACTAATTAATTAGTTGCTCGAAATGGGCTTGGATACACAAATTTATTCTTTTAACGAATTCATTTCTAGTAACCTTTAATAAAGTGTTGTGGTGAATATTATAAATCGTATTCTGAACTTCAACTCTCAACTCGTTGTCATTCGCATAAGATTTCATGTAAAGGAGGTGTTTTTTCCCCCATACAATTGTGGCCAAACAATGTACCTTAACAATAAAGGTACTAATTTATAGGAAAAAAATCGCAGATTCTGAAA
The DNA here is from genome assembly GCA_947578425.1 of Eugnorisma glareosa. Taxonomy (NCBI): domain Eukaryota; kingdom Metazoa; phylum Arthropoda; class Insecta; order Lepidoptera; family Noctuidae; genus Eugnorisma; species Eugnorisma glareosa. The sequence continues at coordinate 11,033,508 of OX387963.1, forward strand.
AAAAATATATTGGATTTATTAATGCATTTGTACCACCTGAAATTGTCGATCAAAGATGCTAAAACTTGCAACCCAAAAATTTTAATCTGGCAATCTCGTAATTCATTTCTCCGATGATGCGTTTCGTTACTTCATTTAAACACGTATGAAAAACTAAAAATATACTATTTTGAATTTAGTTTTGTATTAAAGATAGGTTAATTTTCCCGGCACACTTTCTTGTGAAACATTATGGGATCAAGAATTTAAAAAATACATTTATTTCACATTTCAGATTATTTTTTGCGTTTGGTTAGCTACTGGCCAAAAGACAGTGCTCCAGGGCCGATAATTTACTATCTTATTCCTTTTGTTGTTGTTGGTGACAATATTGTCATTCAGATTATTTTAGCCCTTGTCAGACGATCGATCGATCGACCGATCTCGAAAGAGTTTAATATTTTGACAGATGGAATAGTTTGACAGCCGCCAGCGCTGTTAAGAACGTTTCTTTGAACGCAGTTATGATTCGAGGTAGTGTTTTTTCATATTCTTTTATTTTTTAATCTATCGAATATTGAAGGATTTAAAATACTGCTAATAACACAATGTATTGGAAAGAATTTAAATAGTAATTTGTACCTCGGTACATGTTTGGGCCGAAAAAAAAACACCTCCTTTGATTTTTTACATACCCCCACAAAAAAAATCTAATGGGGTGAGATCTGGCGATCTCGCAGGCCATCTGATTGTGCCGTTTGTACCAATCCAGGTATTGAAGTGGTTATTAATGTAGGCAGTAGTGATTCTGCTGTTATGTGCTGGAGCACCATCTTGCTGTAGCATTATTTGGTTTCGCTCTTCCTCGGGGAAACCATTTAACTCGTTTCTTAAGAGATCCAGTATTTCAATATACTTGACGGTGTTTAAATGACCTTCGTACACGTGGACTGTGTTAGTCCACGTGTACGAAGGTCATACATTATTTCTCATAATTCCGCACCAAACGTTGAAAGAAAATCTTACTTGATTGTTAGTTCCATGAACACGAACAGGATTCACTCGAGACCAATAATGGTTATTGCGGCGACTGTACATGCCATTATTGCTGAAGTTGGTTTCGTCAGACCATACAATGGAACTCAAAAAATTAGGGTTTCGGTCAATTTCTCCAAGCATGTTTTCACAAAATTGTAATCGTCTCTCACGATCCCCAATATGCAATTTTTGCACCAACCGACCTTCACGATAGCATTTATACTTATACTTTTTCAGCACTTTAAGTACGCGAGTGTGGGTTGTTCCTAATTCATCGGCAGCATCTCTACTTGAAGCCTTCGGAAATGATTCAAAGTATGTTAAAACATCTAGTTCAAAATCGAAATAGTTTGCCGTCTCTTCTTGAAACCTTTTCTACCATTCTTTTCAATACGAACCGAGTTGGTGCCTGTCGGTCTTGATATCTCTCTCCATACCACCGCAGAGCTAGATTCACGTTTTTGTTATTTAAAAAATAAGCTTCCATTAAATCAAACTGTTCTTGATAAGCCATTTTCACCGTGAGACAAAATGTGAAATGAGTTGTAAAAACAATCAAATGTGAATAACAGCTGTGACAATCTAATTTTCAAATTATAATCTAACATTCCATATTTAAATTACCTCATACACGCAGCTACGAGTATGTCGCAAAGGAGTCTGCATTACAAAAGATGGATGTTAGTTAAAGAGCTTTAACTTGACTCATTGAATTTGTAACTTCAAATTTCCTGGTTTTCCTTTCATTTAATTTATCATGTTTGTTAGAGAGATTTCATCCTCATAATTGACCCTAACGATCGATGCAATAAAAGTACAGGGTATAATTTTTTCAGATTTTAGCCGGTTCCATTCCCGGGTGTGGGAGAAGAGAATTTTCGAAAATCTTTGAATGCAGTTTGCTTTCTATTCAAAAATAAAGGAATGTTTCCTTTGAGTAAAATTTTTTATCTGCAGTATTAAGAGTACTTTCCCTCCAGGTGGCATTACAAAATTCCACCCTGTATATAATATCCTCATTAACTATATATTCGGAAGCTGTGGAATTTTGTTCATAGAATTTTGATTCAAATTCAAGAATTGGATAGGTACCTACATAACATAACATCACGCCTGTAGTCTCTGTCTCTGTGTGTGTGTGTGTGTCTCTGTGTGTCTGTCTCTGTGTGTGTAGGCAGAGGTGTACCTATTAGTACACCCACATTTCGCCAGTTATGTTTAAGTCCTACGTAATAGGGGGTGATCCTATTGCCATCAACCGGGCACGAACGAAGAGTCCGTAGCAGCTACTAAGAAATTCCTGATGGGAAAACACAATATAATTTTGCCTCAACCGGGAATCGAACCCAGGACCTCATGCTCAGGAGTCGCGCTTGCGACCACTCGACCAACGAGGCTCCTATGAAGTCTTTATTGGGCAGTATTGACAAAAAATTTAAAAAAATATTAAATTCGGACCGTTTGATTGATGATGATTACTAAAATCCGCAGATACCTATCTGCATAAGTCTTCATCTTCATTTCTCAATATTGTGGTGACTCGGTTCTATATAATCTGAATCGCAACAGCAAGTGAAAGCGTGCTCTATTCTACAGACACCATAAAATCCGATTATGCAAATGTGAGATCTAGACGATTACCATATATATTCGCACACTGTCGCCAAATAAATAGATATTACCATAACGTGCATTATTTAAGACGAAATAGCAACCGTTTGTCATGTTATCTGAACTGTGAATGAACTGCTCTAGAACTTTCTACGTGATAAAAGGGAGAATATGAACGATTTCGATAGTGGCTTGACAAGTCAAGCCGAAATCGTTCATATTCTTCCTTTGCCCTTTCTCCGGTTGCTAGTCCTACCCAAGGGTAGGACTTTTGACCCTAACAATTTTCTCTATCGGATCTTCCTCCAACAGACGAGGGCCTTGGACCAGGAAGTACCCATGGACTTTTCTTGTGGAAATCTAGAAACTGTGGCTGGAGGTCCACATGCACTAATGGCTTTTGGGCCAGAGGTGCTGTTGGATAATTATATCAATATCTTGATGACTCGGATTGTTTTAAATATAGGGTCCCTTTAAAATAGATGGATGAATTTTAACATAGCGTTCAGTACGTCTAACCAATGATATCCAAACAAAAGAAACACTGATTAAAGTGATTTTATTATGACCTAAAATAATAAATTGTCGGCGGCACTTTAGATTAAACACATCCATAGGTAAAAATGGATCCATATCCATGGATAAAATGACTATGATCAGTGTTTTTTTGCTTGGATATTTTTGGTTAGACGTACTGAACGCTGTGTTAAGTCCACCTATTTTAATGGGACTATAGATAGAGTATCCGTTGAAAATTTCCGGAAATACTCTAGAAATGTTATCCTATCACTATATGTAGCATCATCGTGACTATAAACTCTCAGGAAAAATGCCAACGACAAAAAACAAACCGAACCATGAAACCAAACAGACGTATCATTGTCCATTTGAACTCTTCCAGCCTAACGTCACGTCGTAAATCACACTACATGGCGACCCTGCTCCTCGTGTCACTCTACCATACTACAATGACCCTGCCATTCCACGTGCCACTCTAATTACCGTACTGCAACGACCCTGCCAGTCCTCGTGTAACACTACCATACTGCAACCAGCAGCTCCCGCTGCCACTGCCGCCGCTGCTGTACCTTCTGTTGTAGTATAGGTATAGGGCCACCCATGACATACGTTGGTAAGAGTAAAAAATACAGGTACAGCTTCGTTCTTTTACTGCCACAGCTTTTATTTCGGCCCATAGCCTACTGCTTGTAGATTTTGCCATGTATGCCCACTTTTGGGGTTTGAATACTTATAATAAAGAACAACACAGTTTGGTTTCACTAAAGATCTTTATTTCTTATAATACAAATAACGTTATTTACAATATGTTTAATACATTATCATTATAATATCTTAGCCTAATAGTATTTTACACAGTACTATGTCATCACTGCTATTTCATGGTTTAGTCCAAAAAAAATCTGGGTACTTATTTGATGGAATTAACTTAGAAGATGAAAGTGTGTCTAATTTTCCCATATTATTTATGACACGTATATTTTTTTGTTCATTCGCTCAAATGTTTTCAACTTTGTGTGAACTCACATTTGGTTCGTCACGTTTTAATTTTCGAATTTCACATTTTCAATCTGCTAACAGGAATTGAAAACTTAAACCATTAAATATGTAAGTATTTTCTTGTTATTTCAGCATTTTTACAGGGTCTTCTAAAACTTGCTAGTACCAAATAATTTATAATATTGCGGTAGAAATATAATACAAATATTAAACTAAGCGAATGTAGGTAAAGAAGTGATACAATTGTAAGTAGAATAATTACAACAGAAATGAGTTTATGGGACAACTACAATATTTATTTAATTTTTAATGAAGAGATGTAACAATAGAACTGGTTTATTGTTCTAGAACAGTTATTGCGGATAGAAAGCTATACAGAGGACGACACTAAGTAGGTCTTGATGACGTCACATAGAACCTAGATTTTAAAGAACATGCTAATAGATGGAAGCGAAAAAGTAACAGTCATATGCCTCAAGTTTTAAATATGTTAGTATTCAAGCAAAATTTTATAGAAAAGGATAGTAGTTATTTTTTTATTTACAAAAAAATAATAAACAACCATTGGCACTACATGAATTACAAGTTCCTCAGTTGTACATCTCGGTGAAGGATTTGGTTTCAATAATAAATCGATCGTTGCATCAACTACTTATGTATTCATATGTATTAATCCTAATATAATTTGTATCAATCGTATATACACGGCACATATTTTGTTAAATATAACAACACTATTCAAACGAAAAATACGTCAGTGCTTTTAAATATTTACACAATACTTATTATAATAAAATAAGGTACTTCAAACCATTACATTTTTAAAACAGAGAATTATACACAAACATAGAAGACAATTTTCTTTTGAATGAGCACTTAAAACTTTATCTTGTATGCAGCATAATAAGATTATCTCGAATATATTAGATGAAATCGTCTACTATTCATTATCTAGTTTAGCTAGACGTGAACGTAATTTCAAATGCAAGTCAGCACTGCCATTCAAAACAAAATTATCATGCCGTCGAACGTTATCACTAAAGTTCATTTGCTAATTATTATTGTTAAAACAATTAACAGTTTCACTTCTATATTAAATCACTTTTCGCTTACTTTTCTGTACATTATTAGTACATCGTTTCAATCACGTCAATCGTAGCTACAATCACAAGGCTTCGGAGCGCTTGCATACAAACTCCCAATCAGGAAGGTCCGTGTAGCCGCATACCGATTGTGTTTGAGTCTAGTTTATTCCTCCTAGAACATTAAGTTCGTGTATTGTGCTAATGTTGATTGCGTTATAAGTGTGCTAGTATGTCGATCTCTGAAGGTGGTTGTGTGTGTGTGTCGTTCAGTGCAGGGGAACCTGACACAGTAACGATGACGGGCTGCGAGTCTGTGTGTACTATGGTCACGAGGTGTTCGTCCGGGTCTTTCTCCTGTTCGGGTTTGGGTAAAGCTTCGATGGTATTGTCGCCGTATTTGAGGTCTATGGGCGTGATGGTGGGCAGGTTGTCCGTGACGGTGACGGGGGGGTCTGCGCGGGGGGCGCGGTACGATGGTGGCCCGCTGTATTCGGAGCCGCACCACGCTGCGCCTGTTGATCCTCTGCTGGGGACATGGAAATAATAGGTGAACATTGTGAATTAAGCCATTGAAGCTAGATGTTTTGAATTCGGCCAATTTACCAGTTGAATCAGTATGTTTCGTATAGTTTCAGCTGGATGTAATTCTCTCTTAGTCTCATTTCACAAAGGTAAAAAACTGACTCTCATACATAAACACTATTCTCAGTTTCAAACCATACGTTTCTATTTCCTCAACCACTTTAAAACAAACGTAAAACAATGTGTTTTACCGTCCACATCGAACGTTCGTATTTGATAACAGCTCGAGATATTTTCGTTGCAATAAGGTAAGGCATTTGAAGACGAAACAATCTGGCGATAGGTTTCATATTGCGATTGTATTGACTTTGGCCGTACCTGACTAGACTGGCTGAGTTTGATCTGTACGTCGGCGGAGGCGACACGGCGGGCGCACTTCTGTCTAACAGAAGTAACCTGGAATAAAAAGTAGTGGTCAGTTTCGAAGAAGAAAATTAAAAAATAAAAGACTCGCGTCTGTCCCGTATAGCTATATAGCCGTCCCTTTAGCATAATTAAGTTATAATGTGACCTTCTCACTTTTGGGATATAGGACTTCAATTTGTTAGAGAGAGAGGGCTATAATCACGCACGCGAGCCCGGTTCAATTTGTTAGAAGTCTTCGAATTAGTTCTAGGACATGCCGGTTTCCTCATGTTATTTTCCTTCACCGTTTCTGTTGCATGTTAGTTCTGCAAGTGTACCCTATGTTGCCGAAAATTGAGGGTACAGGACAAGTAGAAGATATCGGTGTATACCTGTGTTGAGCACTTAGAAATTTGAGCAAAATATAAAAACCTTTACTTTTTCATTCCTTACGTTTGTCAACTAATTATACATCGTTCGTGAATTTTGCAAAGAAAACATTTTTCACGCATAACTTATCCTTGTTATAAAAATATAAGTGACTATTAAAATAATATTGTAAGAAAGCTAGAAGCAAAATTAAATTACATTCTTTATACGTGGGATGTTAAGTTTTTGTTATTTTCCTTTCAGCTTTTCATTGCTGGAAGCTTTTTGTTTTGATGGCAACCCACATTGCTTTATTATTCAGAAAAAAATCCTATCGACTTCGTTAAAGGTCAAACCACTTCGCACTTGCTAAGTTTTAGCCTCGTATAAAAACAATCCATTTTTGGGAGAAATGAACATGAAAATGCCATGAGGTTGCGATGAATTATAAAATGTCATCACATTACTCGAAGGATTCCTTCCCTTTAACAACATTCTACGTGTTTAGTCTTGGATTCTATATGTATACGTACTTAGGGGTTTTCTTGAGGTACCTTGTGTTAGGAAAACTCAACTCTCTTATTTTCTTTCAAAGCTCTCGATGGACATTTCAAAACATTTGGTTTAATAAAAGCTAGCGTTAGAAAACTCGAGGAAACTTAGCTGCAAACCTTAACCTTTACCCAAGCATGGAACCCTTGTTATATTTCGCCATTTAGTACACCACCTCTTAGAGGTAAAAGGGGAAGAAAATGTCTACGAACCTAAATCTATATTCTTGCATTGAGGCCTGACAGCTGACAGGTCTTAAAGCAGAGCTTGGACTGCCTTCAATGTTTCTTCTATTTTGCCTTCTAGGACACCAGACCTCGTTACTACGAAATTAAAAGGAAAATATTGATACATACCTTACAGTTTTTAGGAGACCAGGTTTTTGGCCGAGACAGTAAAGTTCAGGGGGGATTTTGGCACCAACCTGAGTCTATATTCTTGCATTGAGGCTTGGTAGGTGGGGGGTGGCGGCCTGTAGTGGAACTCTGGATAGAGCATGGCCGCGTAGGGGTGGTGCGGTCGCGCGTAGCTCGGGGGCAGCCGAGGAACGAGACGTCGGCACGAGGCACGGCGCAGCCCTAGCAAGGCGCAAGGCGCATCACGCGCTCCAAGTCGCCACGCCAGCCCCGCTGCCGTTACTAACACTACTCCTATACCTGGGAACAAAGAACATCATGAATATCTACTAATGTAGAGCTAGCTACCAGTCTCGTTCAGAGCGTTTGAGAAGGAGTGGTACGGTAGGGCTTTGAAAAACTTTTAAAACGATTAATAGTTAACATTTAAGAATCCTCGAAAACATGTTGCTCAATATATCTAGGTTTGACTGCAGTTCGACCTATGAGGAACTGCACTACTAAGTCGCAGATATGCAATACTTGTATTTGGGTTAAATATTATCTGGGTTTAAAAGTTGGTGTTAGTGTTACATAAGTTCAGAGTATAATATTAAACACATTAGCATTATGAATGTTAAATCATTTGCATAGATAGAATAAAAACTGTGTCGCGTGGACAAAATACATTTATTTTATTTGAAAAGCTTTGTAGTGGAAAAATTTAAAACCGCGAGTGTTAAAAATATACTTATTAGGTACCCAAATCTAGGCAGGAATTGCCTCAGCTACTTCCTAATTGTTGATTGTTTGATGATTATATCCTTGACATAATCTGATAACATTAATTTAATTTTTATGGTACTCGTACTCAGTATTTGTAAAGTTTATGTGAGAATATTCAGAAATCAAGTTGCAATCTGAAAGGTAAACTAATGTTTGTACAGTGTTTTAGAAACATTATTTCCAATGCAGCATTCTCAGGCAAAGTGTCAAGAGTCAACTCAGAACATGCTGAGTCAGAAGGCTCATGCAAAATCTAAAAGTTACTAAAACTTGGTAACTTTTTTTTATGGGCACCAGATGTCATCATATTAATGCTTTTAAAAAGATATAGCTGTCAAAAATTAGCCACAGATAATAACAGCAACTGACGCTCCCGCAACTGTTGTTAATTACTTTCGTGCTCGCGATCACGAACAATATGTTCCGGTGTAATCCGACGGGGGCGCCACTGACTTTGTACGTGGGGTTTCATTAATTTTAACGAACAATAAGGCAGGCTTACCGAAGGAGCAATAATGAAATTGAAAATAGACATTTAGTTAATCGATCATTAAATTAACAGTTCTCAATGATATCATAGGGCCATCTTAAAAGGTGGTAAATACTAATAAAAAGAAAAATATTGAAAAACAAAAATGTACAATCTGACTAATTTAAACTTCGAAAGTCTAATCATGGACACTTATAATAATATAGCGCCTTTATTTCCACGAGTTCCAATCCAAACAGGATTACCTGTATGTATTGTGTGGCTATTAAATTAGCCAACGGTAGTCGATAAGCGCCTTATGCTAAAACAGTGCAGATGCGTGAAGTTTCGCCGATGCCGATGACGCGTTGGCGGTGACTTACGCGTACAAATTGCCCCGTCGTCGGCACGACAATAGATCGGTCGCCTGTAACAGTATCATCTGTCCCTAACGCTAATGAAAATCCAATTAATTCCACTGTAAAACTCATTAGAAGTTTAATTGAAAACTCCAGCGGCGATGTGAATGATGTAATGAGATTTTGGCCAGACTTGTTATTGTCATATGCATAGCGAATAACAGATGAGGCACCGCAGATTGTTTCACGGTTAATTACGTCAGTTATGTCGCCGTGTCGGTCGAATTTATGAATATTAGAACGTGTACATTAAATTTTATGCACATCTGCAGGCGAGGATGGATCTCGCCTGCTTTCGTTTGGTCGGTTCGCTCATTGGACCGGATAATTTTAATCAGCTATGAAGAAAAAAACGCTTTAGCATGAAATGAGTTCCGAACTGTTAAACGATCAAAGACTTTGATTATAAAGAGTTTCGTTCGAATCAATGTTATTTTTATAATCTGCTAAGACGTAATAGGAAGTGAACTAATTTATTGATTTTGTCATCGAGCTATCGTTTTTTGTTTGGTTATGGTCTCTTTTTTAGATGCATTGACTATATTTACCTTATTTTCTTTATTCTGCTAAGGTAGTCATCGTTTAATCTCAAGAAAGTAAGCAATCATTCTTTTTTACACGTCATTACACACTTCTTTCAAATATGTATCAGATCTAATTATTTGGTCATGTTACGAAGATAGACCACATACTTAATAACCGACTTCAAATAGGAGGAGGTTCTCAATTCGTCGGAACCTTTTTTTTTGTTTTTTTTTTAAATATGTTCCCCGATTACTCGAAGATGGCTGGACCGATTTGGATTTTTTTGTTTGTAAGTGTATACTTCCCAGGTGGTCCCATGATTATCAAGTCAGGATCTGATGATGGGACCTTGGAGAAATAGAGAGGACTCTTCAAATTTTATAGGCTCAATTAAAGCGATTTGGGTAGTTTCTGGTAGAATACTTTCTCGGAGTGGTTCCATTTCAATTTGGTGAAGATCTGATGAAAAACTTCGGAGATAGGCAACGGAACTCCTCAATAAATGATAGCAAATGGACTGGGATTGCTGAAATCTCATGTCTGTCTATTGTTTACACCAGTTCATCACCAGTTCAACGCCGCTACGCTGTGAAGGGGTAAGCACATGCGAACCACCAAAAAGTGAAAAAATAAAAAAAAGTCTGTTACTTTTGTTAGTTTGATTTTGTTTTTTTTTGTCACCGACTTCTAACTACGAATAACCTACCCCCACGGTGTGCGTTTCTGTACGAGTGTAGGTACTTCTAGTTTCTTACCTATCATGAGTAGGAGTAAAGTGAGCGGGGCTCGAGGGTGAGGCCTGAGTGCGCCGAGGACTGCGCCAGCGGCCACCAGACAGGCGCCGACCACACCGAGGAACAGCACGCATAGCCGGAGCGGGGGCCGGCCACAGCAGGACTTGGGCGCGTTCCCTTCACCCTCGGAACAGGCGTAGGCAGCGCCTCTGCCTGATCTGGAAATAAAAAGTGGTTTAATATCTCGCCTTCTTGGTTACTCTGAAAGGAAACAGCGGAAACCAACTCAGAGGTCACGCCACAGTCTCTTTTATAGTCCAGAGATAATCTTGGTCAAGTCACATGAGGACCATGCAAATTAGTGTCTGAAATTAATGGTCTTTTGAAGAAAGAACCACGAGTGAGTGCACCTGTCCAGCCAGTGCAAGCATTTATCAGTTACTATGTAGCTCTACTCAAGGAGGTCAACGAAACGATGAACAATAACATGGAAAGGACGTTTGGGTGAACGTGAGATTCTCGCTGTTACTTTTTTATCTATAGATTTTTTAGGTAGCAAATTGGATCACTCAGTGATCAAATAATATATAATTATCGTTAGCGAACTTCCATCTCTGGCATAACTTCCACTTGTATTTTGCGGTGCCTAGCGTTAGCACAGCATACTCCTTAATATCCTTACATCGATAATATATCTTATAATTACATGATGATGTCAAAGCTATTACATAACGGTAATAAACCGCGAGTGTTTGAGTATATAATCAATAGTCAGTCCAATCTGTTGGAAATTACCAGCATGGTAAGTATTCTGCAGATATTTTAAGGGTTTCATTTGAGCTGAAAGCGGGGGAGTATCATTCGTTGTGATGATAGCTCTATAAGTGAAGCCCCATCACGTCGTCGGGGCGTAGGTATAAACTTTTTACAACAAAACCGCTCATTTATATTTTATGTACTGCAAAAAGTCACATTAAATAGCGCCGTGCATATTCAGACCCTTTTTTATGAGCTTTTCGTTTATTTCAGCTAAAAAGTTACAAAATCAGGGCAGCTGAGGCATAATTCTTATGAAAAAACTGTTTTTACATGCGTAGCGGTTGCCATAAAAATTAATTACGGGGAAACTTGGTTTTTCGTAATGGCATTGAGGTGAGGTGACATTTAATCTTTCTAAAATTTTAAATTTAACTATGCTGTTAAAGTAACGTTCGAGTAAAGCGGAAAACATTCGCTAAGAAAATACATTTTCCGTTTTATGGCATCGCCATCTTGAATTTTAAGACACTGAACTAGTGATGAAATCTTGATGAGGGAACTTTATTGTGGGCGTAGCGTAGTAGGTATATTAAAATTCCAACTCGGCCTAATATGAAATTTCTGCTTTTTTGTGGCTTCATTTTGTTCTATTAATATTATGAAGAAAGGGAAATGTTTTGGTCTTTTCGCAAATGTCACGTAATTTAGACTAAAAACTCATTAGAAACACTGCCTACCTGTCCATACAAGCACTATGAATACCATATTAAAAAAAAAACATATCTTTGAAAAGCTTGATTATTGAAAAATTATAATTCTAAAACCAGATTATCCTAATGGTAGCATGTAAGGAAACTTGACTTGTATGGCTAAAACCTTAGCCACCTTTTTATAGTAACTTGTGCCAATAAGAATCCCGATATTCTGTCTCCTGCAATACATATTCTTAATGAAAGCACCGTTGATTGTTGCTCTCATAATTAAAATCATGAACGTGCTGGATTCCCCTTTCGGGCTTTTTAATAACGATAATGCCGACCAATTTTCTGAATTTTCAATTCCGTCGGAAAGTTCTTGTTAACAAGCCTTTTGTTTTTTTTTTACAAAAGATACTTACATGTAGCTATAGCCAACATAGCATAAGCATAACCAGCCTATAATGTTCCCATTGCTGGGACACATGGCCTCCTCTCAATGAGAGGGAATGGGCTACAATGTACCAGACGGGCCCAGTGCGGGTTCGTAGATGTCACGTGTCACATGTCTTCGAATTTTAGATTCTAGGACATGTCGGTTTCCTCGCAATGTTTTTTTTCACCGTTTTGAGAGGTGATGAAATAAATTACACAAAGTAATGCGCCTGCCTGGGTTCAAAATTTCGAACCCACGATTTACTGCTCGTAATTCAGGGCCGCCACCGCTGGGCCACCACATACAGCCTGTAAACATTGTGACACACAAAGTGATATGGATCTTAACCATACCTTAGGTCTTGCCATTTTCAGTTTCAATAGGTAGGTATAATTCCGCGAGTCGACGACAATTCTGCTTGATTAAATGATTGTCATATCATGCGGCACGTAAAGCCTAAATCAGAAGGAAATCTCACCAACTTCTTTATACACAAAGAGAAACAAAAGAAGCTAGCAATATGAAAGGAACACAATCTGAGGGTACGCTATTTCTACAGAGATATTGTTGTGGCACGAAGCCTATTCCGAATTTCCGACGCGGCTTCAAAATAACTCCATTATTGCTCATTAAACTTTTGAGCTGCCTTTATCTTCTAGTTAACGCAGCAAAGTGAAACAAAAGAAGTAGGAAGCAATATGATAGAAACACAATATGAGGTTAGTTGCTTAAATTATATAGTAATAGTGTTGCGGCTCGCACGAAGCCTGTTCCGACCCAGCTTCTAAATAACTCCATTAAAGCTCATTCAACGTTTGTGTAGCTTTTGTCTTCTATATATCGCAGCGCCGAGCCATAAGTATACTGTGCTGTTCAAATTACGTCTAGTGTTGTGCACCTGCTATAGGAAATTTACAAAACAGTATAGCGCTCCATATTTAAAGTGTTTTCGAACTTGCCTAGCTTTAGGTTCACTAGAAACTATAACTACCAGGGTGTTTCTAAGTTGCTACTTAGATATGGTTTTTGATGACTATGATTTTCTAGATAACTTTGCTTTAGTCTGTATTATGTTCCAAGTTCCAATATATTGATTTATTCATCCTTTGTCGCTATACTTGTACTATCTTGTTTATTAGCCGTTCAGCTTATCAAAGATTCTTATTTTATTTTATTTATTCAGGGACAATAAACAGCTACGACACGCGTTGTTGGAACAGAGGAAAGATAATACAAAACATTAACAATATTTCAGCCCTATACATTAACTAAAAGAAAATATGATAAGTGCCTCTAGATAGGTAATAAATCATTACAACACATTCATAATAAATAATCATAGAAATATCAATTAGCAATTATTATTTAAACGAAATATTAATTACATCATGCAAAATAGAAATTCCAATTGATTTGATTGCTTGGCAACAGAGCAATAATTAACACTAAAAACAAAAAAAAATGAAAAAACTATTTCTAATTTCATAATTCTGCTGTTTTTAAACAGCTCTGTCTCCTATATCAGGTCATATGTATCTAACTAAAATCATATCCAGAACTATGTGTGATTATACGGGTATACATCCCCATTGCTAAGACTCTTTTGATCAGCCGGCTTTCACAACAAAAATTGGATTTACACAGCTAGCACTTACTTGGCCTTTGTTAATAAGGATGTTTAAGGTTCCCCAAATCTAAATAAAGACCGTAGCTTAGTTTCTCATTAGCAGTAACATCACTAAATAGTGCGGGACGTCATGAATGTGGTAACTGGCTGGCGTCGCTTTGCATTATGCATGGAACAGCCGTGTTCTCACATGATATGAGGCTTACTGACTCTAAACCACCATTACTTAAACCAGTGACGACTCACTATCTAGGTCCCTTTTAAGGAAATTTGATACGACTTTTTGTTTTTAAAAAGTTTCGATGAAGCAGCTGAAATAATGCATTTTATTTGATATTTTCCGGGCATTGTTTTTTATTTTATTACAACATTGGAATCAGTGAATACAAACTAGAATAAGCTGACCTCTTATTCTATTTAAGCTCCGTGCTACCTTGGGTCAGGTCGAGGTACAAAGTGTAACGTACGGTCTACCAGTACGATATTCTTTTGTTTTAAAATTTTATCTTTATAATTTTTCTACGTGGGTAATAGTAGAGCTGAGCAAGGTATTTAGGTATTTAAATTGCACTCCTATACCTACGCCAAATGCGGGCTCTCCACCAATTAGGCCTAGGTTGAACGGTTACACAGCCCTTTACATGCTAATGGACTTTTTATGTTTTCTGACATTTTTCCACACCACTGCGCACTTTTTACTTTTTTAAAGCTCACCCAGGAACATAAATTAATTCCGAGCCCCTCCCCTACATTCGTGCCATGCTATCTAAGCGGCTACTTAATTTGCTTATGGTAATACTTTCGAAAGCATGTCCATCTATTGATATATGCATTATGACTTCGCATCAACTCTAAATCCATCTTTTGTGCGTACGTTCATATTAATGACCGCCATTGAGAGCGATCACAGCTGAATGCACACGAGTTTGTCGACCCCACGTCGTCTGACCCCTAAAGGAAGAGGGTTCTTATTTATAATGTTAATAGCTAATAGCGGCGCACATACAGATAAAACTTCACTTTTATCTCTGTCACGCTTCACAAACGAACTTTTGAACCCATTCATACATTAACCATTCGTGACTCCTATTGATCCGCAGTCAAACAGGCATTAATTTCTATTTAACAAAAACAATCGGGGCCAACAGAAGCCCACGGAAAGCCAACATCAGTATTCAGTCGGCGTGATTTGACTTACTTAAGAATGGAAAGCCGAGCTGTCAAAGGCAAAACATTTTATCTTTTCCAGTGCAGTGATCCTAATAGATCCGTATCTCAAGTGTAAAAGCAATAAGACTGGAACGCTCTCATTGGTTAAATTTCGTATAAAGCAAGCGGTGCGATAGTTGTCGGGCGGTACGCTCTTCGGACATTTTGATAAATGACTATTGGTACAATAACATTCATTCCGTTGCTCGCGCGGTTCTCTTCTGTTTTTTAATTCGACTAGTCATCGTCGACCTCGCCGCTGAGTTCGATGAAAAACACGTTTTCCATTTCTACTTCGCTGGATAAGACCTTTTTCAAAGCATCCGAGTTTTTATTGAAGCTCACGGATGTATTATAATAAATTATGGTATATTTCGAGCTCATTTTCCTATCGGAGTCGTTTATCCGGCGATAGCATCGCAGTTGTGGGATGAAATGAAAAAGTTCGCGTGCCAGATGAGATAGGTTGTAACATGGCAATACAATAAAGTGCATCGAATGACGCCATGTGTGTTGGAGATCGGCGCGATAAACGGGGAAGAGATGACTCACTAGTTTATGTCCCTTGTAATAGCCCTCGCCAGTTCGCCACGCGATACGGGAATACTCGCTGTACTACTGTAATTATGTGCGGAGTTTTATCACTTTTACAACCTTTATATATACGAGTATCCGACGGAAAATGTTACGGTTTTGAAATGTCACAACTCACAATATACCACGCAGTGACTGCTTTTTAATGTGCGCTTTCATCATAAATGACCTCACTTCCCATTAGGTTAGTGAGTACGTTGTCACATATTATGAGTTCTGTAAACTAATGATTCATTACTACGAGTATTTTTACAAAGGACGAAAGACTCAGTTATAGGTACTAGCGCACATTATTGTCTCACGGCTTCAAGATTACATCAAGTTACGCAGTAACTGTAAGGACAACGTAGATTAACATTGTCTTGTACTTAAGCCACATTAGGACTGGTACACTTACTGGCATAATTCCACCGGCAGACATGGCGCTGAGTGTGTTATGCGCATATAAACCCGCATCTCGTCTCGAGTGTGCTTCGGAGCGCAAAATTTATGTCGTTAATAAGGGCTAGGAGGGTTAATTAGCTGATTTATGTTGCCCATATTGCGGTGCGCACTCCGGATTATGACCCTCTGGCATTGACAGTTTAATAGCCTCTCCATATAACACGGCTATGAGTCGTCACGGAGGGCAATTACGATGAACAAAGATTCGGCAGTGAGGCGTGACGAACCGGGATAGATTCGAAGAGATTTCTTGATTGGACGAGTAAGTGGGCGTTTGAAAACCAGTGTTGTTTTTTTTTAAGTACCTTCAACAAGAGAACAACTTTTGCTGTCCGCAGATTAAGTAAGACGAATTGCGGCGAAACAGTGATGATCGTTGTTGACTAGTGCGTGTAATAGAAGTTATAGAAGCAACATGCGCAATTAACTTGTTTGTCTAAATATCCGTATCATTTATTAAAAAAAAAAAACATGTTCACAACCATTGCTGTTTTTTTTTTTGAAAGTTCTAAAGTTCTAGTTCTATTAATGAAATGATGAAGAAATCTTTATTAAAACCTCCCTCAATTATAAGTGACTTTCCACACTATTCATCCCTGTAAGTTTTAAGATAAATTGTGTGTGTGCTATAACAATTTAAGTATACCTACTTCTTGTGTATGTTGTACCTACTCATGTCACCAAAAATAAATGAAAAGCATGAGACTATCAAAATAAAATCGCATCATGTCTCTACAGAGCAAATATCCCGTATTTGCGGCCTGACGTGACGCGACGCGAGACGTCAAGCAAGTAATGCCACAATATGATCGCCTTGCGTGCCATAAAAATGGCAATTTTGTGAACAAACAACCGTGGCCCCTCGGTGTTGCCAGACTGGATGTGCCACGCTCCATCAAACTTGCAACGTATGAAACCTAATCATCGCTGGCATAGATCGCGGTGGAAGAGACATACATTTTTTCTTGGAGTTTAGGCAAGAACTGTTTCTGTGGAGACAGGCACATTATAATAATATTTTGTTCCAATTTCAGAAACTTCATTATATATTTTTTTTAACTTTCATACAAAATGCTCTCCTAAACTTTTTAAATAATACCTAAGAGGTCTTAAATAATAAAAGGTTAATTCACATATTTTGTTTTCCTACATGCAAAAAAGCCTCTAAAATTGCTACTACTTAGATAGTTTAAATCTTTTTTGTTTTTTGAAAAGTAGCCGCAACCGACTGCAAGTTTACAATGATAACCTACCACATCATCGACAATAACAACCCGACCATTCGATGCATCGACGTTACCTAACACCTAATCCATTCCTATCACTTCTGGCAATCCTATAGCTTACACACTGCAACCCGTCTACGCTCGGGCGGCTATCGCGACGTCTGTCATGGCCCCCCCACATCCTGTGGGTGCGGCGGCCACCAACCGTGCTAGCTCAAACATATCGCACCCTGCCGCCAGCTATTTGACATTTGATTCGACGTCGATATTGCAACACTCTGCTAGTCTATCTGGTAAGCTTTGAGGCAAATATATGGTTGAAGCTTAGGTGACTGTTTTTTGTTTTCTTAATAGTACCTGTCAGATTGTTTTTGTAGGTTATTTGGCTGTTTGTGTAGTTTTTCTTTTCTGTTCTTACCTACATTTTTACTCAGTATACCGTGAGCTTTTCCGAAAACAAAGGCAAGTTTAGTTGCCCTTGGGAATTTCATGATTAACTACTAGAAAAGTATTTAAGATTGACCAATTTATGGTCACTAAAAAAACTCCGAAAATTATCTCGGACTCTATTTAAATTTATCATGACTATACCACAAAACAATCACTGCCACAAAACAAAATAACTAAAATGGTGTTCTGTCAATTCCTAAATGAATCATTCGATTACTCAAAAAAATGGTTTAACAAAACTTAAAGGCATCGCTTTTTTAACACTAAACAAAAAATCCATCAAGCCTTCGACTCACACAGTCGCATCCCTAGTCCCCACCTATTCACGTCTATAGCGTTTCACTTGCTTAACTCACACAGAGCAAATACCGACAACAAAGTAGGCATCGATTTACCGATTACACGTGTACGGGGTCCGGGCTCCGTGCATCGCATCGCCGATGATATTCAATAGAATTACCGAGAATGGTCCCTTTGTGGAAACCTAGTACCGGCGGAACAGATAGGGTACTCTACTCCACTATCTCGAATTCTCGGCAGATGGGCTCTGATCCAGTTTACACATTGTAACTGTGTGTGGTTAACTTTTGTGCGGCAGAGGCTTTCTTTTGTGGTATCTAATATTCGATTTTCGTCACGCTTGCAAAATTATACTGCAGATGGCAGCAAATACTAAAAATGCCGATTGTTATTTTTTACAACATAAAAAAAAAACATGACCAACGAAATGCAGGCGAGTGCAAAAAAAACAACTGAAAAACTAACATTATGCTATCCATATTTGCACAGTGTTACGCGGACCCAATAACGGATTATTTAAAAATCGGCTCACATTGAAAATTGTAATATTTCTAAAATACCATAAAACTGAAGTGAAGCTTCGCGTTCATGAGATTTTTCGTTTCATTGAAGGCCGATATTAACGAGAAAAGTGTTTAATATTTTAATACGATGAAACGTTCCATATTTTATAGAAAACGATCGCGTTTTATTACTGGTTAATTAAACCGGAGGGGATATTATTAAGTGTGTAGGTTGTTAAAATGAGTGATGAGCGATTAAACGCCGTACCATCGAATTACAAATATACGTGTAATATAATTAGCGAGTTTATTGAATAATCAACTGGAAACCAGTAGGGGTTGGAAATTAGCCAGTGTTAATTTGGTTTTATGTGTATTAGGTTTAATGATGTAGTGAGTAAGCTTAAAATAAAATCATAAATTCATAACCCATTCCATTTGCTATTAGTAGGAACACCTTTGAAACAAACAAAACGCTGGAATACGACTTTTAAATTTGGAGTACCTAATTATCCAAACTTCCGTCAAAATATCTACGTCGACACACATCAACCTTCTAGCAACAATGTTCGAGGCTTGAACAAACACAAAATACTAGTTCACAAGGCCTTCTGTAAGTTGGTTCACAGTACAAATGCCCGAAGGAAACTTTTTGTTTTAGTTGATAGGTACCTACAGGTAGGTGTGCACTGTGGGTGTATGAGGAAGAGGAAACGCAAGATCACGACACGACTTGGACGCTCCGTTCACACGCGTGTTCGCACTATTAGCGACGTGTCATTTGTATTGTCGCCACTGGATGTAAACGCACCTTAATTGATCCAAATGTTTCCTATGTTGCTTGAGGATGTGTAAATCTGCATTCCTGATTTGTTCCTATACTGTTTTGTGTGCAGTACAATTCGATTTGCTTGCTATTAGATAATATCTAGTATTGCTATCTTCTTTAAAGTTTCAGAAAACTTGAAAGATAAAAAGGCAATGGAGATTTAGATAAATCTGTGGTAGTTTCTAGTTTTCGTGCAATTTTGTGCTTTATGTGCCTCGTTGTACTAAAAAAATCAACAAATCGTGTTTTAACTAAACAAAGTTGCACGTCATGTTAATTTTCCTGCACGAAAAGTAGCTTTTGCGATGGAAAAGCCAAAATTTTACAATATAACACAAATCGATATTTCATGTAAAACAAATATGTATCTGGAGAACAATGCACTGTTATTTATGATTTCACTGTTACACGTTCAGCTCCAAAGAGTTTATTTATTATTTTATAATAGGCCACTAGTTTTATTGTGTCATTCGCTTTATTCTCGTCTATTGAACAGTAATAATGTTTGTTAGAATCTGGTACTACCGTTATTATTGTTCATAAATGTCAGAAAGTGAATTGAAAGTGTTTATTTAGCTGAAAGCTAAGACGTTGTGGAGGAAGTCTGTTTACGACGCTTGGAAAACTTTTTCTTGTTGAAATATTTACGTATTTTAGTGTTTGTCTACAGCAGTCTAGCCTTTTTCGTAGGAACTTATGAAAATTATGAAGAAAGGTAAGTTGGTAAACGAAAATTAGTGCTTTACAGCTTACTTACATTTCCTTTCTCGTAAAACCTAGAACTAATGTAATCGAACTAATGTAAAATGTAGTTATACTAGAGAAAATCATTAACTTTTACTTATTAATAATAATTAGGAGTTTATTTTGTAATATAAGAAGTCATTATATTACAAAATAATGCACTACTAGGTACCCATTGTAGCTGTACCTTCAGCTTTACCGTTTGCTTTTCACCGTCATATATAGAGAAATCGATTTTCCACAGCTCTTTAGTTACCTACTATTCAGAATCCTCGTCTTCCGATAGTCAAGTTTGGGTGTGTGTTCAGCAGAAAGCAAATCTAATAGCATTACAAGAGATATTTCCACTTTGACGCTCCAAGAACCGTCAACCAATGACCGACCACCGTGATTAATAGGTCGGTAATACTACATCAATAATGCTTTGTTTTGCTTTCTCAGTAAACATTTAGTCATAACAATCTCATTTTATTGTGGTTGCTGACGATCGCCGTGTAATTCGAAGAAAATACGACAGAATGAAACGTCTATGACAAGGTTTACGTGGCAATCCCTCGGAAATAAATTGGGGCCACGATAAGCGCTCCTTTTGACGAGCCCTGTACGGATTAGGATGTGAAAAATGATAGCTTAGGTACGCAATGACGGGTGCCGTGCGAACATTTTGTGATGTACACGATAATAGGTGTGTGACATGACATGCTCATCATCCAGGCTCTTATATATTTTTCTCCCTTATTCTTGGCGAGGTCACTGAACTTGCGGTTCTTGTTCTGTTTCAAGTAAAAACCTATAAAGACAAACAAATGATGTTGTTGATAACTGCCAACTGCTGCAATTTTACCGGTAACTTTTTTTTAAAATTATGCACTCTTACTCGTAGTCACATCTGAAAGAAAGATGCCTAAAAAAAAGCCAAATTACCTACGTTGACAAATGAATAACAAAAGATTCATATTTACGCGGTGCGAATATTGTAAACCTTTTTTAGCTTTTACGGGGTCGTACCTAAATAAAAATACAAAGCCGGGCTAAATCACGCGCCGGCCATGTGCCTATTTGGCCAAATCCACCCAAGCCCCTGAGTGGATGTATGGTGGGGTGACACATGTCAAAATTCGCAATTTAGAGCTCTTTGCACAATGTTTATTGTTATGTTAAAGTATCAGGTGTGTATAAAACATTCATTATGATTCACTTGTTTTGTCTTTTATTACAGGGGGTTCAATTTTTGTTAGTTACTTCATAAATTAGTTAAATAAAGAAAGCATTGAAAACCATGACGATAATGTGCCATTTAATTTTAAATTGTTCTTCTTGTTACGTTTACGGTAAGTACTTCTTAGTTGGTAGTTCAATTCAAATTACATGCGATACATGTAATTTGAATTGAGCTTCCAACTAAATCAATTAGCTACACTACAAACTCTGAACTTTACTAAAATTTCAACGTCCTTTATACTGTAGTATTTTCCACCTATCAAAATATTACAACAGATCCATTTTCATCATACCGACCGTAGAAACAAACGCCCCTCTAGTTTTATTCCAACAAAGCAACAATACCGTCCGTCAGTATCGTTTCTCGAACGCACGTCATTCGTCAGTAACTAAGTTGAGTAAAATATCTTGTAAACAGACTAGATGGATGTACCTAGCTAGCACATCTGTTTCGTCTCGACTTGGGGTTCGCGCACAATTAGTCACAGGAAGTTTACATGCACGATTGTTTACCTCTTCAGTTGGCGTGCCGTGCGGCAAAATCAGTTTAGGACAAAATTAATGGTTACACAGTGGCTTTACTATGACTCAACACAAAATATCTATTTACTGTTGAGTATAAGCAGCCAGTCTATTCGGTAAAGTCAACCTGCACACGGCGCTTTGCTTCGTCTTCTATAATATCTTAACTACAGATTGTAGTTCGTATCTCTACAAGCACAAAGGACTTTTCCTATGTTTCGACAAGGAGATTTTACAACACAACGGTGCAGGGGGCCTAAAATGGCTGCTTTATCAGAATTATAGTACTAATCACCTTAAAATTTTAAAACTCTTAAAATGGACTTTGTGGTCATAACCATACAGACCATTTTAAGAATTTTTAATTTTTAACGTGGATCATATTATGATTCTGATAAAGATTTTAGGCCCGCTGGTCACTAATAAAGTATGAACTAACGCGAGCGTATTGGCGTACCTATCTACTTTTGACCAATGATTTGAATTGAACTTAGCTGCAGCCCATAGCATTTTTAAAATACCCACGAGAATATGAATATTGGTTTCATAGTTGATTGTACAGTAAAGATTACGTCTTCTTTGCCTTCGACCAAAATATAGCATAATTATGTTTATTTACTAAAACATTAGGTCGTCGGTTCCAGAATTCATAAACTCATTTCGCATTAACGCAGGTTGATCCACGCCAATCGATAAGCCCGATAATGCAGTTACATTCACTGACAGCGATGATTGGACGATATCCAAATTAGCATCAACCGATGCCATTAACTCAACTAATGTTAAAATGTTACGCTAATTGAAATATAACCTCAAACACGTAGTTGGTAGCTTGAATATTGTATTGAATAATGTGTTGGGGTGTTGGTTTTATTATTCATTCGTATCAATTTCCATGTGAAGGGTGAAAAGCATTTGAATTTCTTACGGGAAATATTCGCTATTGATACGAATATTTGTTTTCTACTCAATACACCGCTTGTATCACTGGGGATACATTTTACAAACATCTAGTTAGGTTTACGAGTTTATCTCTCCTTGTCTTGTGTTCGGTGTCGGTTCAGAGTTGATGGACCACATAAACAAAGCGTATGAATTTACTGAAGTTGGAAGCTAAAGAATGGGTTCTGTGATTTGTTGATAACTTAGAACTAAAATCTTTAGAATATTGTTTGATAATCAAAAGGAGAACAGACAATATCTATATTCCTTTATAGAATTTATCGGGATTAAAGGTACCGTAAGTATTTTTAAACAGAACATTGACATTGCCACACAGGGAAAACAAAAAGTAAAAGAAACACGGTGTAACATACATAAACAATGTTAATAATTCTCCTAATAGTAATAACATTGAGAACCTTGTCTACCCATATCATTTTGCTAACATTTTATTAAGGTATCGTGTACGTTCGAGTGGTTCAGGTAGAATCTTTTATATTAGCTGTCTTTGTGGGCGTAGATGACAGCGAAAAAAGGTGTACCTACCTCCGATACCTTTCAAATCGAACCCGAGGGTTGCGTTCTATTGGGATCCTTTAGGGACGTACACTCGGCCCCCGTGGCTGGTTTTTGTACGAATTTACAAGCTAAAACCAGCTGTTGAATGAACAGAACCAGATGTGTCCCAAAGATTTATTATGTTCACAAAATCACGGTTACAGAATATTTATTGTCTGTTTACGTTGTGAAAAGTTTGTAATGAGATAGAACTTTCTAAGTGGAGGGCATGCAGGGGACGACACAATGATGTTCTTCAAAGCATACTTTCAACTTTTAACAACATGATCGTATGATTCTTTACCCGGGACGGTAAACAAAGAATGACACCAAAGTAGTATGATAATAAAGTGTAATCGATATTCGACCCGTAAAAAACAGATGAATAGCAAGAAGGCGAGGAAAAACAGTTTATAGGCAGTTAAAAGTAAATAAATTACGTTTCGATGGACGGTCGCAGTCCTTAGTCCGTATAACTGTCGGTAATCGACGGACCCTCGTCCTCATTCTAATACCGGTTGAGTGGAAACAGTTCCCAAAGTCCAGCCACTCAGACACGTTTGATTGAGATGCGGGGTGCACACCGACGTTTATGACAAACTCTAAAAACGTGCACAACATACATTCTATAGAGCATATCGAAAACTTGGCAAGGATATACTGTTTACAGGAGTTTTATACGTCGCGAACACGTGTGGCAGTTATTTGGTAGTTGATGCATTTAATGAAGTTGTGGACGGTATAGTTTTCATGTAAAACTGGAAGAGTATTTTGGTAGGTGAAGTATTGTTTAGAGTCACTTCGATAGTTGACTGAAACGTTTTGAGGTATTGGGATGGCTAAAGCGATAATCGGTAAAATGCCACACAAGATCATAGACTACCTATAATTGAAAAGAGACACTAATCAGATCAACAGCTTAACAAAGCTAAGTAATCGCTTAGATTGGATTACTCCAAATTATCAAGCTGCTTATAATCTCAGCGACATAAATAACAAAGTTCATTGGAATTCATACGACGTTTGACATCCTCAATTTTCGAGAAGCGAATTGTGACAATATCCCAAAATGGAAGGCATTTAAAGTGCGTCGGGAGAAATGGGAGAATCAACAATGTCGGGTGTCGTTGGGCCATCCGGATATTCGTGGCTCTCGATTCAATTTGGCGTAACGCTTCGGGGTGATGAAAAATTTCCCTTCCAAATTATGAATTTGATACCACCGTCACGCACTTCATCAATTTAATTACGACAAAGAATTTGTTTGGGGATTATTAAATTGGTCGCCTCGTTTCTTTGTCATGAATAATGAAAGTCAAGTAAATAACGTTTCGAAACTTTGTTTTTAGACAGGTAAGAAGGATTATCACCCATTCTGCTAAATTCCAGTTTAAAATAGAGATGGATAGTGATGTCAGCGAGAATGAACTCAGTGAATGATTCAAAGAACCGCTGACAAGAGACTAATTGGTGCGGCAGTGCCACGATCACACTCTATAGTGCTGATCGACGAATTTAGAACAAATGGGTGACAAAGCCATCAATTTTACTGAACAAAAACCCTAATTAAGGAATTTTATTAAATTAACGGTTCTGAAGAACTTAATCTTAGAAAAAAAAGTTGACGAAACGTTTATTCATGTCCAAGAGATAGGATCATAAAACGATAACAAGCTGTTTAATTTGTTATTCAAAAAAGAAAGTGAGACGAGGTATGAATACGAATGAGCTATTGAATTAAAATATAAAACAATTAATGCGACAGACTACGAAATGGCCTCAATTAAGTAGTGAGGAGGTCATAGTCCATGTTTGTGGTCACAGTATCGCGATGAGGAAAACGAACGACGACTCGGAACGTTGAGCAAAACGATATCAGGAGCCCGAGGGATTATCGGTATGCTATTAATCATCCCGCTAGGTATTGACGCTGTACGGTACTAGACGGGTTCCGAGTCTGTAATCCTACCGAGGATTATACCTAGCGATGCCGGTACCGCAAGCTAAAACCACAAAATCCTCTAGAGACCTACCTTCTTTGCCAAATTGAAAAATCTTGTGTTGTTTTTGTCCAAGGACGCCAGTTGGGGACGCTGGGCTGGTTTTTATGTTTGCCAGCTTCTGTGTACGGTTTATCATTATTTATTTATGTCAGAATATTAAGTTGGCTGCTTTTTAGACAACAATGTTTTTAGTAGAACAAAACATCGTCATTTTTAGGACAAGAGCAGTTTTTAAAAGATACGCACAAATTAATCCCTAGAAACACCATTTGAATTGAAGGTAAAATGTGGTCAAAAGTTAGACAGTTAAATATTTTATTAGGTAACTAAAATTATTTAAAAAAAAGATTAAAATATATAGAAAATAGTAGCCCACACGAACAGAGTCCGAGCTACCGGTGGTCAGGGCTCTTGAGAGAGGAACCGTATTATTATTAGGTAATAGTTTTTGTAGTCTAATTAGTCATATTAGCTATAAATCCAAAATTGACAAAATGTTTACTGCGTAAAGGCTACAATAAAATTATGAATGTACATAAACACTTGGTCATTAAGCAGCACATTACGTGGTCGAACAGTGTTGTTTTGGTCCACAAACAAAACTCGTATAAAAGTGAGCGGCCATTACCGTTTGTAACGAGGAGTCTAGAGCTCCATTAGGACCAGCTTAGATTTAGAACATTAAAGTATTACCGGTGGCCAGAGATTAATGATGAGGTCTTTGTGGAAAAGGAGCGATATTCATTTCATTTGCAGTGACGACGGCGACGAAACGTATCTTTTAAAACAATGGTCTTTTCGTTTTTTTTTTTTTATTATTATTAAGTGTGTGTTATATTATGCTGGATTATCGAGTCAACATTGATAAAATATATTTTGACCATGTATGTAAATTTAAATTACCGATGTAAAATTTATATATGTGGGGGGAGTTGGATTGGTGTAATGAATACGTTAAGCGGTTGTGAGTCGGTGTGTGAATCCACCCTGTATACTCACAGTTTAGAAAATGTAATAAAAAATCGGCCTTACTAACAGTGATGCATAAACTTTTTCATTGCATACATTCGGCCCATTTCATTTGCGTTCTATAAACAACGCAGCTGCAATACAAAAGCAAATCGCCAATCCACAATACAGATGAAATTGATTGTTTTTAGTTGCCAGTAGTTTATTTAGTCTAGGTACAAAGCTTTCAACATAGAATGCTTTTACCTAAAACCTTTTTCAGCAACGGAAATCTATTGTTTACCTAAAATTCAATCTTGTTTTCTGCGAAAAATGATATTGTTGCCGGTACTACGGATACCCATGATCGGTCAATATTATAGCTCTTTTCATACAAAAGTAATAAAAAGCAAACAAAATAACATTATATTTACGAGCAAAGATTTTTCTGGAAGTAATGGTAATAAAAACATTATATTTGTACATAAATCCATATCCGATGACGGAAATGCTACACTAATAATGATAATACAATGTTGGAATATTTGCTTTTCTTTGGAACAACGTATATCAAACGAGCGTAACTTTTTGAGCGCGGAATTAACGCTGCTTTCGGTTTCATACTAACTTTAGTATGAAACCGATTGCAGCGTAAATTCCGCGACTTATTTTACGCCAGTCACAGCTCAAAAAATTACGCTCATTTAGCCTCACCCTTTAATAGGAAATTGTGTCACATCAAGTGATATAGATTAGAATGAAGGGTAGAGGAAGGCCAAAGAAACGATGAATGGACTGTGTGTAAAGGATGATATGGCAAGAAAGGAGGTGACTGATGAGATGACGAGTAATACAGAAGTATGGAAGAAGAAGACATGCTGCGCCGACCCCAAATGAATTGGGATAAGGGCAGGTGAATTATGAAGTGAGATAGACTGTACTATATTTATATTATTTACATCTTTCTCTTCAGAGAAACTCTATTTATGAAGAACTTTTGAGTAACCAGAAGAGTATCTTAGAGTTTATGAAAGGAATCTATTTAGATCTGTCAACCACTAAAAATAATGTCAGCACCGTGTTGCTTATAAACAACTACTGAATAAATTGTTACTATAGCACGTATATTTACCGATATGTTTCTCATTTAGCCATAAACATCACCAGCATTTGTATAGGTAGGTATCCTATAGACATAGGTATCTACATAAAATGAAAGCTAAGCCAATATCGACATGAGACCGCAGACATGCTAGAACCGTGTGCGTTGATCCAGCGAAATAGGTGATTTGCCCCGGGGTCGGTAAAGCACTAGGTATAACAGGGTACCTAGTACACGTAGATCTACGTATAAACGTAGGTAGGCAGCATAAGTAAGATTCAGAAGACCAACGGGTAACAAAGGGTACTGCGATGATCTTAATTATGATAAAGCAGCAAGTACCATAGACTTGAATCTTGGATACCACGAAGGTCAACGCCACGATAATATTAAGAGTATACGTAGTAAACTGAAAATATTCTAAGGTAGGGTCCTATAAACAGGGTGTAACAGGACCCTTCACGAAGTCGTCAACCAATCATTATGTTGTACATTCAAACTAAGTAACTTTACGCAAAAAATATTGCTGGGAACCGACTTTTTTTTTGGGGTTGAAAAATCACGTTTTACGGTAGGACTCAATGTAACGAACTCGAAACATTGTGCTGATGGATGGATTGAATAGTACGGGGGTCGTCGTGGAGGTGTTTAAAGAAAAAAATCTTACACCAAAAACATGTATGTGTCTTTAAAAAAAACTTATGAAAATGTTGGAATTTTTACCTCCGATATCTCCGTAACTAGAAGGTTCCCAGGTATGGTCTAGAACAAAATGATGAAATGACGGGGAGAACTAGTGCCTTTCTGCTTCGTTAAGGGTCTTGTTACACCCTTATGTATTTCGACTTAAGAGGGCCCTTCCCGGTCCGTCTATCGTCAACGCGAGCATGGTCGAAAAGCTTGTTGTTTCATCTAGAGCCACAGCGGCGATTTTCTTTCGATTCTCCCGTCCTACCCCGCCCCGTCCCCGCACATCTCGTCTCCCGCGCACCTCATACCACCTAGCGCGATGACATCGTACGAAAAATAGTGTTCCAAAATTTCTTAAACTTGTTCCAGGAAATACGTGTTTTTGAATAAGTCTTACAAGTGTGTGAAATAAATATTTGTCATTAAGAATCTCCATTACACGTGCAAGGTTTCTATCGAGATGTTTTCTTTACTTTTACAATTATGAGTACCTTATAACCGGCCAAAGTTCAGATAAAATTTGTGCAAAACAGCAATTTTTGGAGGCTTATACTGAATTTGTTTCTACTTTTTTTTTTCGCGTTCCTAGAAACCTAGATATAGTGCACAAAATACCTGTTAGTAAAAAAAATCAAAGATAGATGTGTACAACTGCATAATCACGTACGAGCGTTTGTATGAAAAGTATGACGGGTTGGCCGCTCTTAATTTGGCGTACCATGCACTTACTGCTTACCCACTATTTGTTACAAGGACTAAGCCTTCTGTACGATCTGCTCTGTGGTAACGGGGTCGCCATTTCCCGCCACCTGGCCACACGGATGTCAACCCAACTTCCCCACATTATATTTCGAAACATTTATATAATAATTATATGGTTATACTTACAATGGGATGTGGGTGGAATTGGCTTTAAAATTTATGTTACTATTTTTTATTATTTCTAAAGAAATTATCTCTGTTTATGGTGTACGGATAATCTAAATCACTAAGCGTTGACAAAGATGATTGATCAGAAAGAAAACAGAGTCAAAAACGTTGGTGAAAGAAATAAAAGGTTTTTTTCTCGTAGAAAGCCTAAACATCCCAGTCTTACTAAGTCTTGCAAATGATAAAACCACAAAGTTATTCTAAGATTAAAAGAGTAGGAAAAGTTATAATTATGTTAATATCCTCCATCCTTTCTAAGAATCTACCACTAATACGCGTGTCACATAAAGCAATCGATGAACACCTCATTTGTCAAAACCTGTCCACCGGTTTACTTTATGAAGAACATCCATCTTTTTGTACCAGTCTTTATTATGATATCGAAACCATATATATCATGGCCTTCAGTGGGAATATAGATATAGATAGGAAGAATTGGAAACAAACAGTTAAGACATTTTATATTAGAAGGACATTTATTGATTGTCGTATACGAAGATGAAATTGATTCATTGAATCGACTCATTCAGTCAATCAAATTCTCGTCTCAGAGTTGCGATTCAAAAGCGCATACATACTTCATGCCGCACGACCACAAAATATTATTATCACTTTTCCAACTACAGAAAATTTTCATAACAACAACGGTTAAAAAGGTTCACGTAAAACCGTAGCTTGATTAATAATTTAATTTGTTTAACGAATGACTATTGAAGATGTTTCAAGAGTTTTATTTTTACTAAGATTGCTTCTAATTAGTGCTGTCTTCTCTGTTTACTGAGGACCGTAATTAATAAAGTACGTACTGATTTCGTAGCACGATGCCTACTTTCGCACTATGACTACTTTTTGGATTTTCAAATAATGGGTAGCACGATGCCAACATTTTGAAACCACCATTAATACGTTATTCTTATCGCAGCATGCCTACTTTGGATATCGTCAGTACTTTTATACTAACTAGGTACTCTAACGTTCAGCACTTTTCTAGACAAATTCTACGAGTTAAAGATCCAATATAAATCATCTTTACTTCTGTTTTCGATTGTACAACTGGATCACCGAGTGTGCACAGACACATTTCCCCAAAATGAGGTATTCACAGTAACGGTGGTACACATTGAATGGGACGCCTGTACATCTGGCACAATTTATCTCTAAATACCCAAGCAAAAAATATTAGCTACACAATGAAGGCATATTGCGATATAGGTACCTACCGTCATTCATAACTCTGTTGTGACATGTACAAGTTTTTTGTCAAACTTATGTCAATCTAGTTTTTGGCCAATTCTACAAGATATACATATATAACTTCCTGTTGACTAAAGTGCACATTGTCCTCGCTAAAGTAATATTTTACTTGTCATGTCTTTATCGTCATGTGTCTGATATTCGGCCCTCAAAAGAAGACAAAAGCGGTCTGTCCCGGGCTAACGATCTTGACACCGATATGCTATTGTCCACATAACTAACATTGTTCAATAGCTTCGATTTATGGCATCCCTTACGTCACGAGAGTGAACCAAGACTCAAATTCGCTATTATATTGATGAATGGCGAGTATTTGTTACAAGTCTTGGTAAATTCTGAAGTTTCAGCAAAAAGGTCTTATTTCAGCCGACCGGCGACCTTCAGAATATATCGTAGGTAGATAATTATGATATATTTTATAGGAGAAACTATGTTTTGTTTTTTTTTTTTTATTTATTTAATTCACAAAACTGATGTTCAATCACAAAAGCAATAAATAAGTTACAAAATAATATTTCTGATTGACTATTACTGACTACATCTACTAGATGTGAATCTAACATGCTTATTAGGGCATCGAAAATCGGCCATTTTGTGGGGCTGGTTTTATTCGGTTTCGGGTTTTCATCAAAACCGGGCTTTTCGGTCTTTTTTTTTTTTATTTAATTTACAATGTACTTGTATTATGACGTTATTAACAAGTACCAAAAACAAAAGAAGGTTCTACATTTCCAGTTGACATTTGGGCGGAGATGAATTTCATTAATTTTGTTCACCTTGACAAATTCAAAGAAATACGAATATCTTTTGGAACGTGATATTCTGAGGTATCAAAGAGATCAGTCATGTTTTCCTTTTATGAGAAGTTCAGCAGCCGCGATATTTTTATAACTCAATACGTATTGATCGATCATTTGGTAACAATCGTGTGATTATTAGGTACTATGTGACATTTATAATAAAATTGCAATACACATAGATGTTTCATTAGACTATATTAGTGCATATCGCCACGTTACGTCAACACTAATCTGGAGCGAATGGTTTCAGCGACACAACGTAATTGCGTTGCAAAAACAAACGATTACCTAACGCTTGCATCGCTAACGAAGCTATTAAATGCAATGTCACGTATTATTACAGTTTTTGCTAACAATACACAGGTATCACCCGTAACTGCTGACCTTACTCGTGGTCACAGATCCCCCGCTCGCCATTGGCAGTGATCTTGATAAATTTTTTCTCACGACTTTTTGTAACGCGGATTTTGTCAAACTTCTGTTTTTGTCGCGACAAAAAAGCAATAAGCGAGGTGAATCTAAGTACCGTACCTTTATTGCGTTACAGAGCAATGATTCTTTTGAGAAAAAAAGTGAGTTACGATTCCAATGTATTCATCTACAATGCTCGCCTACGTAATTCAAAAGTTAATAAAAATTTTGATGGTTCTTTGTGCTGTGGAAAGGCAATTTGAAGCGATCAGCTTATGAGCGTGTTTTAAAATTAATTTAACTTTACACCTACTCAGTTTTATTGGAGTAACAAAGTGAGCTTTTATTTTTGTTGAGCATATAAGGTACCTGAGGGTAATAAGGCCTACCTAATTTCGATTCGCTTTATTTATTTATTGCTTTACAATAGCTATTTTTTAAGGTCGGCCAGTATTGCTTCATATAAATCTAAACAGACGTAGAAATGAAATATATGTTTATAAGCGTCATATTTTATATTACAATTAAAACAAAAATCACGTACAAGGTAGCCTAATAAGGCCCGGGTTGTTTATTAACGCCCTACCCGTTTTCACGTTTTCGGAAAAATGTAAAACCATCAGAAATGATTCACTAATAATATTTAAACTCTAAGTACTCATCGTTGTTTCGTTGTATTAGGTATTATTATTTCTGTGAGAACACAATTTTAAGCAAAATCGGTTCCCTTTAATTGAATAGGCTTAATTGCGCGATGCACATGGGCCTTATTAGCCGCAATTTTAATAAGTCCTATTATTAAGAAATTGTTGAGATATAATTTATATACTGAATTGGTGTTAGCTTTTAATGATTATTTTGTACGTTCCCTATAATAACCAAAACGTTTACACTGTTGTAAGTCCATTATTTTTCATATGGGCGTTATTATACTCCAGGCGTTATTTGCCTCCGGTACCTTATTTTAAACTGCTTTTATTTTCAACGAAAAACTTTTATTTTATTTTATTTATTTATGTACACACAAAATACTTAACAGGACATAACATTAAGATAGAGGAGAGCAAAGGTACAACTTATTTCATAAGAATATCTTCCAGCAGACCTGTGAGAAGAAAGTGTGTAAAAAAGACAGAACAGGACAATTTTAATAAGAACCTAATAAATGTTCGTTTGTTTCAATCTATGTTGTTTTTTTTCAATTTTCTGTGAATGAACCAGTGATTTTCTTTCTGTCGCGCAGTCTAAAAATACATATAGCGGTGTCAAGTCAAGTGCAGCACAAACAGGAACAAAAAGAAACAACAACAAAGCACAGTCAGAGGTCTAAACAAGCGTGTGAATCGTTAGCTAGCTCCGTAGTTTAATTTCCCATACAGTATGGTTGTCGAGTGGTGCTTGTTTTAAAACTCCGCCTCTGCGCAGGCGCTGCCTGCTGCCGTGTGAACGCCCCGACCTTGATGGCACGATACGTGTCGAGCTCGAGACGTTTTTGTACTGTTTCCCCCTGATACTTATCTATCATAGCTATTAACATACATCCAGCACGCAATAAAAGAATTTTCGACACTCATTCCCGAATTTGGTAGGTATTTCGCCGTCTTGTTTGGGTAATGCTATGAGAATGTCTATTAACGTAATTCTTGTTAAGAGCTTATTGTTTCGGAAATATTGCTCTATTTACTTATGTCGAAGTATCTTCAAGACTTTGAAACGAAAATCTTGTAATGCGCCACCATTACAAGATTTTCGTAATAATAAAATAGCAGTTAATGTAAGGGCAATGCAAACGATTCCACAGAACTTGCGTGCTTTATTTTACTTAATTATTTAAGCAATATTTAGATTTCATACAATATATTTTAAAGGCCGTTGAATACGGTCAAAATTTACATGTTAAAGTACCAACCATAACATTAAGTTAATCATCATGCATTTACATAAACAAGTGTTGCAGAAGACAACCTTACAAATAATAGCTAGTAGGTCAGTTTCAGCTAATTTAGCAAGCAATAAATAATATTCAATTACATACAACTCTGATATATAGAATTTAAAGTTATAACACTATTAATGCACATACCATCAGTGAAGCGGAAATACTTTCCATTGTGAAACGCACCTTTCATAAAAATCTGAGATAAGAACGTACCTTCACTTAACATTGTTCAGTTATAAAGTCCCATTGTTCTTGAAGCCATTACGATTGCATCATTAATAGCCGCTAATCAGCACATATACATGTACTCGGATGCGTATTCACGCATTAACTTTGACCCAGACCGACCGGCGAATTCACGCACGCTCGTCAATTAACCTTGCCGCCGTACTGCCGATTCACACGATCAAAAATCTATTGATAAATATCCAAAATCGCCATTTTATTAGCCATACGCAAAATGGTCAGTTGCCAACCCAACTCCATTAAAGCGGAGTCCAAAATCTCATAAAATTTACGTTCGCGCATGACATCGTAAATGCACCCTGTACGAAGAAATAAAACGAGTCCATAAAATTCGGGTGAAAGGGAATTCCTTTAACACACTGCAATAAACCGTTCTTTATCGGTATCGCTAAAAAATTCGCTACACTTTGGTAAATAAATTACGAATCTAAGAAGTAAGAGGTTTTGTTTGATCCATTTTGTAACTACGGTGTGAATTTGAATAAGGAATGGTCTCGTAGATAGGGGGAGTCTCATCACTCATAATTATGTTTCCCAACACGTTGGAACAAAGGCTGTCCATTTCCGAAGGAGGTCCGCCACGCGTTATTGCGAGAACTATTCGAACGTGGTAGTTGAGACATACTCGTGACTGAACTGCGCGGGCGCTCCACTCCGAGTTGCTACATAGCGATATGGAGACTAGACTTGCCTTTTGTACCTAATAAACAACATATAGTGCTGATTGAAACATACGGCTATGTGTATTTATCAGCTGATGAGAAGATTGATTGATACTGGCTGGTAATTGGAGTGCTGTGTGTGCCAAACTGACATTTGGACGGTCGGCGCTATCATGACATAGACATGAGTGCTTTAATGAGCCTCCTATTAGGTTCGGTCGGTGCAAATGACGCGGGTTCGCAATCAGAGCGGTCACGAGCGTGAATCCGCGCTGGGTCGTTGCGCCGCTCTTTGGGTGGATAATGTACCATTGACAAATCCGCGGCGTTCAATGACAACACGACATTTGCTTGAGTGTCCTTAATTATAGTACGCAATGAAACGAGTGTTGTGATTAACAGTAATGACGGTTTAACACACACGGTGCTGTCTGTTGTCACACGATTGTGTTAGTTTAATTGGAAATTTAGCACAGGTGGCAGGCCGATTAGAATAATCTCGATTATTATTTGGGTATATCGGTGCAACCACTTCCATTCGTTTTAAAGTTGATTGATAAACTCATTACTTTTCAATATCATTGATAGCAGGAAGTGTGTTCTCTTTCCCAACGCTGGTATCGACATCTTAATATATTTTATTTTCCTGTCAACTCGTGCCATCATTTTGTTATTTTGTTTTCAATGCCACATTATTTCAATAACACATTAGTATTCGTCGGTTTCTATATTACAAAATCACATACATTTAAATAAGGGCAAGGTTCATAAAGGCCTTGCACACACCTTCCTGTGTTTATGTCATCAAAATGCATAGAAAGCATGAATATTTAAACCGTACATTTCCATTTACAATTGTTTAAATATAAAATGTTAATTATAGCATTTATAGCTACGCGGTAGCAGGCTTACAAATCAAGTTTTTGAAACTTGAAACAAATGAAGAAAGACGTAAACGAATCGGTAATTTGGGAATGTTTTGCACGTAAAACATGTTATGCGCCGCTTTCTAAAATATACTTTTTAAACTGCAACTTTAAAATTCGTTTGTTGTATTCCGCGGTATTTAGATAAGCCTAAAAAGGAGATAGAAAGTAGTAATGTAGAGCAAGTATCTTTTAAGGTTCGTATAAGGATTTTTTAGGTGAGGCGCCCTGTTTCGTAAGTCTAAAATAAGTTTATAACATTAATATCACGCCTGCAAGCCCCCAAGGGAGCAGGCAAGCAGAGGTGTACTTAATAATACATAATAGTTAAGTTTAAGTCCTATGTAATAGGGGGCGAGCCTCAATCAGGCACATATCCAGACACCAAAACTGCTACTGAAAACTTCCTGATGGAATAACCAAATATCATTTTGGAACCTGTGAATTGAACCCAGGGGCCTTAGTCTGCTATTGCAATAGTGTCAGAATGGTCTATCATTGATTTAATAAGGCCCCTAGCCCACGGCCTATTGAAGCGCGTACGAAACTCGTTTGACGTGCGTACAAAGGGTAATTCGTCTGTGCGGGGCCTTATTAAATCAATGATAGACCATTCTGACACTATTGCAATAGCAGACCTTAGTCTGCTGAGTCTGAACATGAAGACCAGGGGCCTTAGCCCCTGGTCTTCATGTTCAGCAGTCGAACACACTACACAACTGCACCACTACTGAGCACCGAGGCAGTGCAGACCCATAATAAGTCAATGTTAATGGATAAGTACGTAATCCGTCATTGTATACAATTCCTAGGAAATGGAAATCTATTATATATTTTGTAACATGTATTTTTTCTATAATGGCGATCGGAACTGTATTACATTCTTGAAGTTCTAAGTATAGCGGGGATAGCGGTGCGAGGAGCGACTACACACAGTCGAGAGCGTCTATCGTATTCCTATTTTATGTTATCCTAATACACTACACACCACACCACACCACACCAACATAAACAAGGCATTGTGGCAAGGAAAACTTAGGATGCAAGAGCGAGCGAAGCAAGCTCGAGACTTGGTGCACCCCGACTCCGGACAGGTTACGTTCGAAGGGGATGGCGGGGGCTTGAGAGTAATCGAAACGAGCGAAGTAAGACCCCGCCATTCCCTTTTTGTCAGGTTGTTTTAACCCTGCAGTCAGAAATAGGAGCCCCGCATAGCGGGGCTACGTGACTACGCCTTATTACAACCTTTTGATATTTACCTTGACGTAGATTTTATTCGTGTTTCATTTATTTTATTCACAGAGAGCATTCATTTTTATAAATTTCTTAACCCGGCGCCAATGACGTGAAAATAATAACGCGGACTATGACACCGGGTCATGGTGACCCGAAGTTTATCAGAATTTTTCAATATGTTAGGTAATGATAACACCTTATTTTAATGATTCATGTATTAGTTTGTATTATTTTTTACTGGGTAAAATAACAAAAATGCCAATATATTCATAGAATCCACTTTTATTAACTTTTTTCAGAACACATGCAAAATCAACTTTGAAAACACAATTTGAGTAATTATTTAAATTTTCTTATAGAAAACTTACTAAAATAACAAAACAACATTTTGATTTACTAATATAAAGATCACGCACTTAG
Source organism: Eugnorisma glareosa (assembly GCA_947578425.1). Classification (NCBI taxonomy): domain Eukaryota; kingdom Metazoa; phylum Arthropoda; class Insecta; order Lepidoptera; family Noctuidae; genus Eugnorisma; species Eugnorisma glareosa. Next base: position 11,070,481 of record OX387963.1, read on the forward strand.
GAACTTCAATTATATAATCAGTCTTCAGTTTCCTCATTCCATGGAACTGCTACAATTTTCGCAGTATATGATGTCATCATCATGTGCCTAGCCTTTTCCCAATTATGTTGGGGTCGGCTTCCAGTCGAACCGGATGCAGCTGAATACTAGTATTTTACATGGAGCGACTGCCTATCTAACCTTCACAACACAACCCAGGTAGTACTAGGTAATACGATACCTCTTGATAAGACTGGTTGTCAGACTTTTTGGGCCACTGACTACCTGTAACGACTGTCAAAGATCTATAATTGACAGCCGGGACCAACGGCTTAACGTGATTTCCGAGGCATGGAGGAAACTCGGTATGTAATGGGCGGTCACCCATCCACAGACCAACCTAGGCAAGCGCGGCTTAACCTAAAGATAGACCTGAGTGGCTGATAATATTTTTCCACGAGCTCCTCGCTCCTCCTCTTTCGCAGTATGGGATGTAATGATCAAAATATATCTGGTAAGCATTGCAAGTGCGGGTAGTTTTCTTATCTTTCCTTACACCTGACATCTCCTACGAGCTCCAGGAACCTTCCGGGGAGGTTCTTCAGGTTGTGCCCCCGCGAAATCTGCGATTCTTTTGCGCAATTGCCGAGGCAAATTCACACGGGTTCTTCGTTCCTGCAAATGGTCCTGAATGAGGCTAAGTCCTCTAAGATCTCTAATATTCTTTCAGAGCGGTTTGTGAAAGACATATTTGCCAAATTCCTGAAAGCAAACACGAAAAATGATCAATAAACACAAAAAATACAAAACAAAATATGTCACGAAAACAGTACGACATTGATGACGTTGGGTCATATTTACCCGTTTTTGCTTGACGCACGTGTATCTCCCTGCACTGGTGGTGAAGCACTGAATTCACTAGCGGTGTGGGTGTAGGAGTACTGCATCTCCAGTTACTAAAACGTTCAAAACCACAAAGCACGTAAAATACAAAATATGGCTGTTTGAAATCACCTCGGGTCAATATGACCCAGCGTCATTGGCGCCGGGTTAATATCATCTCAGAAATGCATACAATTGGTGATTTTTATTTATATAATTTTATTACCGAAAATGTACCTAGGAATCCTACACAATTCCTAGGAAATACAATTACAAGGCAACAATTCCGAGCCTACTTAAGAAACGTGTAAAAATTTTTTTTTAAATGAATGTATTTTCCTAAGTTTCATACATTTCTGGTAATATAAATAAAAATCAACTGTCACATGACGAAGCCTCACTACCTTCTTAATTTTTTGTGTTTGTATACAAGCAAGTTATGATATTTTTGTTTTTGCATTAGTAAATTGGACACATGCGAAGCCGGGACGGGGCGGGTCGCCAGTTTTAAATACATGTACAAAAAAAAGTACAGACATAACATGTTCTTACATTGTTTCTTTTCTGTCTTACATAAGTAATGGACGGACGGAACGAATCACGGTGATGGTACTCGGAATGGTACTTCCTGTAGTGAGCGAGCCGTTTTCAGATGAAAAGATTTATGTGTTTGATGTAACGGTCACGATTGAAAAGGCGCTGATGTATCTCTTATGAGGCTGACATAAGTGGATTGAAGATTACGCCGTCGTCGATTTCAATTGGACTAATTGAACAAAGTGATTATATACGTGTGATTGTTAATTATGGGGTGACGATGCGGTAATCTCGAAATGTTAGTTTAAAGATACGTAGCAATACTGTTATGTATTTAAGATTAGTTCCTATTTAGTATTGTTACTAAGTGCAGGGGTAGTAACTGCCTCATTGGTCTAGAGGTCGCAAGCGTGACAGCTGAGGTCCTGGATTCGATTCCCAAGTCGGGCAAAATGTTATTGGGTTTTTATATCAGAAATTTCTCAGTAGCAGTCACGGAGTCTAGATTTGTGCCCGGTTGTTGGCAATAGGCTCGCCCCCTACTATATGGGACTTAAACGTAACTGGCGAAATGTGGGTGTACTATTAGCTACACCTCTGCCTAACCCCTCGGGGATTACACGCGTGATGTTAGTTCAGTTACAAATTTTCCTACGTAGGTATGGTTCAGGTCTAGCTTGTTTAAGTGAATAATTAACTATATTCTGAAAAAAATACGATCTAAATTCATTCGCACGCATATATTAAAATGATCATCTATACTCGTAAAGTATCAGTGATTACATGGTAACGATGGCGTATTAGGCCATAAGTACCTAAGGATTAGGTATTTTAATACACCTTCAATTTGCTGGCTGGCTGTGATATACTTAATTTCTGTACCTTTATATTTATTTTGTATTCCCATACATTATATCCACGATATTTATCCACGATAAAATATCTTAATTTATTCTTCCAAGGCTTATCTTTAGCCTATGTAAATTCTACCTTTGTAATTGAATGAAATCCAGCCGGTCACCTGACCTCACTAATATTTGGCCAGCATTTACATTAATGTATGTTAAATGTGGTCTCCCGTGTTTCGTTTCTGATTTGTTTCATGCTAGCTAATATCATGTTTTGCCTAAAACCAATGCTTACATCCGTACCATTATCGGGATTAATTCAGTAGGGTGGTTTGGATGAGAACTAATTTTAGTAGTTAGCATAATGTTAGCACTTTTAGTCTCTTGTTATTTATTTAGATTCACTATATTTAACCATGGTTTGTCATTTCATAATTGCATTGATTTTATTGTGAACTAAACAATTGTTTTCCCAGAATCTAAAACCTGAAAACTGTGGATACCAATTTAATAAACGAAAATTGATAGCCGCTTCCATGAATTTCAAAAACCAGTTTACTACGGAAAATAGCAACCAAACATAATTGGCAGGTACACAGTACGTAAGTAGGCACTACTACTAACTACGAACAACATTATCGTTCAAAACTATCGATCAAATTCTAAATTCATATCACGTCTCTATCAAGCATCGCTATTTTAATATCTACTACCCATTGGCTGTTCCTAAAACGGTGCGATCATTACAACAACAACACTGAATGTTTATCGATTAGAATGACAATCAAATCGATCATAATGATGCTACCATTCGATACGACCTTAACCTATAACAATCGGAGTCAAGTGTCCTCACACTTCCTTATTCAGACGGAGGTGTACGTCGCATTGTAATGTGATATGAAATGCGGAGCAAGGATGTGAATTGATATTCGATCCAAATATCTAATCGATTGCGGTTCATGCGACTCGATGAGATCAAGTGCCAAAACATAAACTCCGAATGAGTGAAATAATAAATTATTAATAAGCCTCCCAAAAACTTTTTGTTCGAGATACAGGAAGGAGATACTTAGAGGGCGATATTTCATGCCTTTTATAGTCAAGCATCATTTAAAAACGTGTAAAAAAATTACGTCTACAAGTTTTTGAATAGAAAAATTGTCAAGCGCTCCACATTTATTTGTAGGATTAATTGGACTTGCAATAAGATAGAGATCAACTCAATTAAATAATGAATTTATTATTTAAAATGTTACCTGATGGTAATTATAAAGCCTTCAGCCTGCCTTTATTTATAATTACCATTAATGAGACAAACATATTATTTTGGCAGATGACATAATTTATGTATCTTTTTCAAAGCTACGACTTTAAATTCGTAAGTGGCTACGTTTTTCTGAGAGTTGTTAGTATGAAACTGCTCGTCTAGTAAAATATAACCTCTTTGCCCACAGAGTTAAAAACAATAGACAACGAGATACAGACAGATTAAGAATAGAAAAAAATCATTCAGCAAATATATTTTCAGTCAGTACTGAAGTAGCAAGGATACAACACAAAATCTTTGATTCCGGTTTCAGGTTATCCAAACAATTGACACAAAATTTTCATGCGGTACTATTATATGGGCAACGATATTTCTTATTTAAAATTGCTATCTAGATTAACCTAAGGCAGTCTTTGTTGTATACTTTTATACACAAAGCAATTTTGAGAAATTCTTCAGGAAGATAATTCTTATTGAGATGGCATAAAAATCAAATGACATCTAAATGTTAAGTATGTTATGTAGTTTGTTGTTGCTAAGTTATTATTGTTGATATGTTAATTTGTTATGTTGTTATGTGCCTCCCTAAGGGCACATGATGGGCTGCGATTTCTCCATACAAATTTTGACGAAATCGACGTTTCATATTCCGGAATAATGCTTCTAGCGAATCACCAACACAAAGTGACGCCTAACTGAATACCTAATAACTGTTTTCACCAACACTAAGTGACACCTAACTCGAAGCCTTAGGCCCGTTTTCACCAACACTGAGTGCCACCTAACCGAATGCCTAATTCCTGTTTTCACCAATACTATGTGATACTTAAGTCAATGCGTAATGCCCGTTTTCACCAACACAAAGTGACACCTAACTGAATGCCTAATTCCTGTTTTCACCAACACTAGGTGAAACCTAACTCGATGCCTTAAGCCCGTTTCCACCAACACGGAGTGTCACCTAACCGAATGCCTCATTCCTGTTTTCACCAACACTAAGTGACACCTAACTCGAAGCCTTACGCCCGTTTACGCCAACAGTAAGTGACACTTAACTCAATGCCTTAAGCCCGTTTTCACCAACACTGAGTGTCACCTAACTGAATGCCTAATTACTGTTTTGACTAATTGACACCTAACTGAATTACTGAATGAATGCCTAATTCCTGTTTTCATCAACACTAGGTGGCACCTAACTCGATGCCTTATGCCTGTTTTCATCAACACTGAGTGTCGCCTAACCGAATGCCTAAATACCGTTTTCACCAACACTAAGTGACACCTAACTGAATGCCTAAATCCTGTTTTCACCACCACTATGTGACACTTAAGTCAATGCCTAATGCCCGTTTTCACCAACACAAAGTGTCACCTAACTGAATGCTTAATTCCTGTTTTCACCAACAGTAAGTGACACTTACCTCAATGCCTTAAGCCCGCTTTCAGCAACACTGAGTGTCACCTAACTGAATGCCTAATTCCTGTTTTCACCAACACTAAGTGACACCTAACTGAATGCCTAATTCCTGTTTTCACCAACACTATGTGACACTTAAGTCAATGCCTACTTCCCGTTTTCACCAACACAAAGTGACACCTAACTCGATGCCTTACGCCCGTTTTCATCAACACTGAGTGTTGCCTAACCGAATGCCTAAATACCGTTTTCACCAACACTAAGTGACACCTAACTGAATGCCTAATCCCTGTTTTCACCAACACTATGTGACACTTAAGTCAATGCCTACTTCCCGTTTTCACCAACGCTAAGTGACACCTAACTCGATGCCTTACGCCCGTTTTCACCAACACTGAGTGTCGCCTAACCGAATGCCTAAATACCGTTTTCACCAACACAAAGTGTCACCTAACTGAATGCCTAATTCCTGTTTTCAGGAACACTAAGTGACACCTAACTGAATGCCTAATTCCTGTTTTCACCAACAGTAAGTGACACTTAACTCAATGCCTTAAGCCCGCTTTCAGCAACACTGAGTGTCACTTACTGAATGCCTAATTCCTGTTTTCACCAACACTAAGTGACACCTAACTGAATGCCTAATTCCTGTTTTCACCAACACTATGTGACACTTAAGTCAATGCCTACTTCCCGTTTTCACCAACACAAAGTGACACCTAACTCGATGCCTTACGCCCGTTTTCACCAACACTGAGTGTCGCCTAACCGAATGCCTAAATACCGTTTTCACCAACACTAAGTGACACCTAACTGAATGCCTAATTCCTGTTTTCACCAACACTAAGTGACACCTAACTGATTGCCTAATTCCTGTTTTCACCTATGTGATACTTAAGTCAATGCGTAATGCCCGTTTTCGCCAACACTAAGTAACACCTAACTGAATGCCTAATTCCCGTTTTCACCAACACTAGGTGACACCTAAATCGATGCCTTACGCCCGTTTTCACCAACACTGAGTGTCGCCTAACTGAATGCTTAATTCCTGTTTTCACCAACACTAAGTGACACCTAACTGAATGCCTAATTCCTGTTTTCACCAACACTAAGTGACACCTAACTGAATGCCTAACTCCTGTTTTCACCAACAGTAAGTGACACTTAACTCAATGCCTTAAGCCCGCTTTCAGCAACACTGAGTGTCGCCTAACCGAATGCCTAAATACCGTTTTCACCAACACTAAGTGACACCTAACTGAATTCCTAATTCCTGTTTTCACCAACGCTAAGTGACACCTAACTCGATGCCTTACGCCCGTTTTCACCAACACTAAGTGACACCTAACTGAATGCCTAATTCCTGTTTTCACCAACAGTAAGTGACACTTAACTCAATGCCTTAAGCCCGCTTTCAGCAACACTGAGTGTCACCTAACCGAATGCCTCATTCCTGTTTTCACCAACACTAAGTGACACCTAACTCGAAGCCTTACGCCCGTTTACGCCAACAGTAAGTGACACTTAACTCAATGCCTTAAGCCCGTTTTCACCAACACTGAGTGTCACCTAACTGAATGCCTAATTACTGTTTTGACTAATTGACACCTAACTGAATTACTGAATGAATGCCTAATTCCTGTTTTCATCAACACTAGGTGGCACCTAACTCGATGCCTTATGCCTGTTTTCATCAACACTGAGTGTCGCCTAACCGAATGCCTAAATACCGTTTTCACCAACACTAAGTGACACCTAACTGAATGCCTAAATCCTGTTTTCACCACCACTATGTGACACTTAAGTCAATGCCTAATGCCCGTTTTCACCAACACAAAGTGTCACCTAACTGAATGCTTAATTCCTGTTTTCACCAACAGTAAGTGACACTTACCTCAATGCCTTAAGCCCGCTTTCAGCAACACTGAGTGTCACCTAACTGAATGCCTAATTCCTGTTTTCACCAACACTAAGTGACACCTAACTGAATGCCTAATTCCTGTTTTCACCAACACTATGTGACACTTAAGTCAATGCCTACTTCCCGTTTTCACCAACACAAAGTGACACCTAACTCGATGCCTTACGCCCGTTTTCATCAACACTGAGTGTTGCCTAACCGAATGCCTAAATACCGTTTTCACCAACACTAAGTGACACCTAACTGAATGCCTAATCCCTGTTTTCACCAACACTATGTGACACTTAAGTCAATGCCTACTTCCCGTTTTCACCAACGCTAAGTGACACCTAACTCGATGCCTTACGCCCGTTTTCACCAACACTGAGTGTCGCCTAACCGAATGCCTAAATACCGTTTTCACCAACACAAAGTGTCACCTAACTGAATGCCTAATTCCTGTTTTCAGCAACACTAAGTGACACCTAACTGAATGCCTAATTCCTGTTTTCACCAACAGTAAGTGACACTTAACTCAATGCCTTAAGCCCGCTTTCAGCAACACTGAGTGTCACTTACTGAATGCCTAATTCCTGTTTTCACCAACACTAAGTGACACCTAACTGAATGCCTAATTCCTGTTTTCACCAACACTATGTGACACTTAAGTCAATGCCTACTTCCCGTTTTCACCAACACAAAGTGACACCTAACTCGATGCCTTACGCCCGTTTTCACCAACACTGAGTGTCGCCTAACCGAATGCCTAAATACCGTTTTCACCAACACTAAGTGACACCTAACTGAATGCCTAATTCCTGTTTTCACCAACACTAAGTGACACCTAACTGATTGCCTAATTCCTGTTTTCACCTATGTGATACTTAAGTCAATGCGTAATGCCCGTTTTCGCCAACACTAAGTAACACCTAACTGAATGCCTAATTCCCGTTTTCACCAACACTAGGTGACACCTAAATCGATGCCTTACGCCCGTTTTCACCAACACTGAGTGTCGCCTAACTGAATGCTTAATTCCTGTTTTCACCAACACTAAGTGACACCTAACTGAATGCCTAATTCCTGTTTTCACCAACACTAAGTGACACCTAACTGAATGCCTAACTCCTGTTTTCACCAACAGTAAGTGACACTTAACTCAATGCCTTAAGCCCGCTTTCAGCAACACTGAGTGTCGCCTAACCGAATGCCTAAATACCGTTTTCACCAACACTAAGTGACACCTAACTGAATTCCTAATTCCTGTTTTCACCAACGCTAAGTGACACCTAACTCGATGCCTTACGCCCGTTTTCACCAACACTAAGTGACACCTAACTGAATGCCTAATTCCTGTTTTCACCAACAGTAAGTGACACTTAACTCAATGCCTTAAGCCCGCTTTCAGCAACACTGAGTGTCACTTACTGAATGCCTAATTCCTGTTTTCACCAACACTAAGTGACACCTAACTGAATGCCTAATTCCTGTTTTCACCAACACTATGTGACACTTAAGTCAATGCCTACTTCCCGTTTTCACCAAAACAAAGTGACACCTAACTCGATGCCTTACACCCGTTTTCATCAACACTGAGTGTTGCCTAACCGAATGCCTAAATACCGTTTTCACCAACACAAAGTGTACCTAACTGAATGCCTAATCCCTGTTTTCACCAACACTATGTGTCACTTAAGTCAATGCCTACTTCCCGTTTTCACCAACGCTAAGTGACACCTAACTCGATGCCTTACGCCCGTTTTCACCAACACTGAGTGTCGCCTAACCGAATGCCTAAATACCGTTTTCACCAACACTAAGTGACACCTAACTGAATGCCTAATTCCTGTTTTCACCAACACTAAGTGACACCTAACTAAATGCCTAATACCTGTTTTCACCTATGTGATACTTAAGTCAATGCGTAATGCCCGTTTTCGCCAACACTAAGTAACACCTAACTGAATGCCTAATTCCCGTTTTCACCAACACTAGGTGACACCTAACTCGACGCCTAAAGACCGTTTTCACCAACACAAAGTGACACCTAACTGAATGCCCAAAGCCCGTTTTCACCAACACTGAGTGTCACCTAACTGAATGCCTAATTCCTGTTTTCACCAACGCTAAGTGACACCTAACTGAATGCCTAATTCCTGTTTTCACCAACACTAAGTGACACCTAACTGAATGCCTAATTCCTGTTTTCACCAACAGTAAGTGACACTTAACTCAATGCCTTATGCCCGCTTTCACCAACACAAAGTGACACCTAACTGAATGCCTAAAGCCCGTTTTCACCAACACTGAGTGTCACCTAACTGAATGCCTAATTCCTGTTTTCACCAACACTATGTGACACTTAAGTCAATGCCTAATGCCCGTTTTCACCAACACAAAGTGTCACCTAACTGAATGCTTAATTCCTGTTTTCACCTATGTGACACTTAAGTCAATGCCTAATGCCCGTTTTCACCAACACAAAGTGTCACCTAACTGAATGCCTAATTCATGTTTTCGCCAACACTAAGTAACACCTAACTGAATGCCTAATTCCCGTTTTCACTAACACTAGGTGACACCTAACTCGATGCCTAAAGCCCGTTTTCACCAACACAAAGTGACACCTAACTGAATGCCTAATTCCTGTTTTCACCAACACTAAGTGACACCTAACTGAATGCCTAATTCCTGTTTTCACCAACACTATGTGACACTTAAGTCAATGCCTACTTCCCGTTTTCACCAAAACAAAGTGACACCTAACTCGATGCCTTACGCCCGTTTTCACCAACACTGAGTGTCGCCTAACCGAATGCCTAAATACCGTTTAAATAGGGGCGTAAACTCCTGCGAGTGTAGCTGGCTAGCTGGCTACTGATTGGCTGCCCCACAAAGTATTATCCGGCTAAAACGGTATGCGGTGATGCAATTATATTTGGTAGTGTTTTTTTCATTGACAAAATAACAATTGTATTTTTCATAGAAGCCATATTTGTTTCATGTGACAAGCAAAATTTATTTCGTGATCTTGAATGTTTTGATTATTATAATATCTGACGGTTGTAATTCGTTTTGAAACGTACAGTAGTGTAAATATTATTTGTTGTATTTGTTTATTTACTTAAAAATGGTGTTCTGTTGTGAAGTTTGCGCTGATAATGTGTTTGTCAGAAGTTAAAAACAATAAGTATTCACGATTGTTTGATGTTAAGATTCAAGTTTTATCTAAAGGAAAATGTGTAGATACCCGAATTACGAGAATTAACCCAAAATTCATCTCGTACTCGGTATTTCAAATGAATCTTTCTTCTGTTTGCATTGTCAGAAAATCGTGATTTGAACCTTGATTAATGTGGTGAGTTCTTGTATTTATAACTTTGGTTTTTACAGGCTTATTTTCAATGTTTGTTTTTCAAATATTCCGGTCAGACGCTCAAAATTGGGTACGGAACGAATACTAAACTACACACATCAAAAGTGTCTAGGGATCAACATATATTTTTGCAATAACTTTTCTCCTGATTGATATTAATTAAAATTTTCTTTAAGGATTCATCAAATAAAGTGTTTTCGTTTGTCACAGTAACGATAAACCAAGTCACCTTTGCATTAATAAAGAAATTTGCCATTTTCCTAATAAAGGGATTTTTGACATTTGAACCACTAACACAAAAGTTCGAAAAAAAGACTGAAATAACAGTTTTCTTTAAAATTTTATTGGGTAACTTAAACAATTAATAATCCGTGTTTCTACCGCGAACACTAACAACACAAGAACATCGGTTTGGCATACTCAAAATGAGTTCATCCAAATCACGCTGTGGAATGGCCGCCCATGTTCGTTGCAACAACAAAAAAAGGTCTTCTTGCGACTGGATACCCTCCATATTCGGCAGAGCTCTTCTCTGTAGCATATCCCATGCATGCTCAATCGGATTCAAGTCTGGCGACTGAGCAGGCCAGGACATTGATGTTAGCTGCGGCGAGAGTCTGTCTTACAACTCTTGCGGTGTGCGGTCGTGCATTATCATGCATTAACTGAAATAAGGGACCGATTTGCACTTGTAGAGGAACGATGACGTCTGATACAATCGTCTCAGCATAAATTTGAGCGTTGAGGTTGCCTCTGATCCAAATCAACTCAGTTCTTCCGCCGATCCAAATACCCGCCCATACCATGATGGTTCCACCACTATAAGGATGGACTTCCTGGCAGGATTTTAATCGCTGTTGGCGTCCAGGGGTTCTCCAGTGTCGTATACGTCTTGTATCCGGTCTCATACCAAAACGAGACTCATCAGAAAAGCACACGAAACGCCATTGTTCTTCTGCCCAATTTCTGTGTTCAAGAGCCCATTGATATCGTATCCTACGATTGTGCATTGCTGTAGGTGGTACCCGTAGCGGTCTTCGGGAATGAAGGTTCACTTCATGCAAGCGGTTTCTGACTGTTTGGTCGCTAATTAAGTTCCCTGAAGAGTGATGAAGCCTCACGGCTAACATCATGGCGGTTATTGTTGGAGCTCTTCGAGTTAAGATTTGAATGTATCGGTCTTATCTCCGTGTGGTGCAGCGATACCGTCCTCCATGGCGCTCAGCCACGGTACCAGTGCTTCGGTAACGTGTCCAAAGTCGACTGATAACACTCTGACTTGTATTCAGAGCTAAAGCCACAGTACGTTGCCGGGAACCAGCTTCTATCATTCCCACGGCTCTGAGCATTTCTTCCCTGCTTAAATGACGTCGCCGCTCCATAATAACGTTGGTTTTAATCAGTAGTAGGGAAACAGTAGCACTAATAATGTCTTCAATGCGTTGTATGTTTTTATAGGGAAAATATTGACAGCTGATTTTCATCTTTTACTCGAATTTGATTCACAGTTCCTGATTCAAATTATGAAATACACCAAAAAGGATCCATATAAATTTATAAAATCATAAATTTATTACAAAGCCACATCTCAATCTCAAGAAATCCACATAAAAATGCTTGATCCCTAGACACTTTTGATGTGTGTATTTTTTTTTGTTTATAGCGCCCTCTGTTTTATTTTTTAGGTTTTTTTTGTAACGAAGCGACATCCTTCGTTCTTGTATTGACAGAATACCATTGAAATTCCTTATATTTAAGCTAGATGGCGTTGTTTTCTCATACGCTTACTAAAAAGACGATGAAGAAGACTAGAAGACAGATGCGGGGGCCTGGGAGGGTTAGTGAATATATCAATAGATGTGACTACTTTGAGGGTCATCCTAAGTAGAGCGACGCTGTGATGTTGCGAGTTTTTTTTTTTTTGCTTGGCCTGCCCGCCTTCGGGAAGCACTGCACGCCACTGCCTAACTGAATGCCTAATTCCTGTTTTCACCAACACTATGTGTCACTTAAGTCAATGCCTAATGCCCGTTTTCACCTACACAAAGTGTCACCTAACTGAATGCTTAATTCCTGTTTTCACCAACAGTAAGTGACACTTAACTCAATGCCTTAAGCCCGCTTTCACCAACACTGAGTGTCACCTAACTGAATGCCTAATTCCTGTTTTCGCCAACACTAAGTAACACTTAACTGAATGCCTAATTCCCGTTTTCACCAACACTAGGTGACACCTAAATCGATGCCTAAAGTCCGTTTTCACCAACACAAAGTGACACCTAACTGAATGCCTAAAGCCCGTTTTCACCAACACTGAGTGTTACTTAACTGAATGCCTAATTCCTGTTTTCACCAACACTAAGTGACACCTAACTCAAAATCAAAATCAAAATCAAAGCATTTATTTCAAGTAGGCCAGTTACAGGCACTTTTGAACTGTCGAAACAAAGATAACAATGAAATGTAGCTACAGTCCCAGTCACAAGGCATAAAAACTGTGAAAGTACTGTAGTTGCCCATTCCCTAGCGTAGATCTCTATGGAGAAGAACGGGCAAGAAACTCCATGGACACTCTTTTAAATCAGCATATTGTTACAAAACCTTGGTTACATCATTCATATTGAGATGGTACATTATGTAAGAACGATGTAGCAAGATGTGCACGTTAAAAGTGTTCATAGTAAACACAAAAAAGACAATTAAAAAAAATTAAAATAATTAATTCAAATAAGCCGTGGCAACTAAGAGATGACCAGTCACAACTGACAGCGCCCGTTCACGAACATGACGCATGGATCAGCACCATTCAACTCAACCATTTTGAAGGGAACTAAATGATCCGACACACGCGCCACCATCAGCGAGACATTGAGTGAGCATGACATACTCTCAACCGCCAGGGCACATTCAAGTCGGGAAAGGACGTAGGTTTCCAGTGAACGATAGCTCTTTAGTACATAGCACTCACACAATATGGGCTTTATATAATACTAAAGATATTGAATCTATACAATGCAAAGATAGTTGTACAATCTTCAGCAGCTCCAACAATACTATTTAATGTTATCAATTTATGCGTCCCTGTCCTTGTGGAGCAGGACCGGCATTGAGCCAAGCATTTTTGTCAGCGATATAATCGTCCAACTTGTAATATGCTTGCTTACATAGTGTGCGTTTAATGCATGTTTTAAATTTCGTCTCATTCAGTTCAAGAATACTTTGTGGAATTTTATTATAGCATCTCAAACAGTACCCCATGAAAGATGAATCTACTTTAGCGAGTCTGAAGCCCGGCTGAACTAATTGGTCTCTATTTCTAGTACTGTAACTGTGTCTGTCACCTCTTTTACTAAAAAGATGCAGATTTTTTCTTACGTACATTATGTTTTCGTAGATGTATTGACAATGTACCGTCATGATGTTAATGTCCTTAAACAGTTCCCTTAGAGAATCGCACCTACGAAGATTATATATAGCTCTGATGGCTCTTTTTTGCAGAATAAATATTGAGTGAATGTCTGCAGCTCGTCCCCATAACAAAATGCCATAAGACATTATACTATGAAAGTAACTAAAATAGACCAGTCTAGCGGTATCAACATCTGTAAATTGACGGATTTTTCTAATAGCATATGCTGCTGAACTTAGCCGCCCGGCAAGAGACGTTAAATGAGAACTCCATTGTAGCCTTGAATCAAGCGTAATCCCCAGGAAAACCGTTTTATCTACGAATTCAAGTTTCTCTTTATTCAATATTATATCACAATTACTACTTTTAACATTCGGTAAAGCAAATCTAATGCATTTAGTCTTTTTTTCGTTTAATACTAAATTGTTTGCTGTGAACCAATTTTGAACCTGAAGTAGGGCATTATTCACGTCATCTAGAATTTGGGCCCGTCTATTTATCTTAAAAATTAGAGAAGTGTCATCAGCAAATAACACCATATTTTGAGGTTGGTTTTTCAGTAAATAAGGTAGATCATTTATGTATACTAGAAAGAGGAAAGGACCCAATATTGAGCCTTGCGGAACCCCCATTTTTACTTTTAAACCCTGTGAATTGATACCATTTATTTGAACATGTTGAGGTCTATCACTCAAATAAGATTTTACCAAACTAAGTGCAAGTTTTCCTAGTCCGTAATGCTCAAGTTTCAAAAGTAATGTGTCGTGATTTACGCAATCAAACGCTTTGGAGAGATCACAAAAAATTCCTATGGCGTCTTGGGACTCTTCCCATGCAGTAAATATGTGCTTTAATAAGGTTACACCGGCGTCAGTCGTACAACGTCCCTTGGTGAAACCATACTGAATGCCTAGTTCCTGTTTTCACCGACACAATGTGACACTTAAGTCAATGCTTAATGCCCGTTTTTACCAACACAATGTGACACTTAAGTCAATGCCTAATGCCCGTTTTCACCAACACAAAGTGACACCTAACTGAATGCTTAATTCCTGTTTTCACCAACACTAAGTGACACCTAACTCGATGCCTTTAGCCCGTTTTCACCAACACTAAGTGACACCTAACTCGATGCCTTTAGCCCGTTTTCACCAACACTAATTGTCACCTAACTGAATGAATGCCTAATTCCTATTTGTACTCGCCTAGTTTTGAAAATCACTATTATTCGATAACAGCCTTTAACTAATTTTTCTCTACAGTTCCAACCGATTAAGGACTCTAAAGACATCATCTAAGTACGTACTGTTCGCAACTAAACGTAGTTCTCCGGAGGGTAAAGATCAGCTTCCAGTCAAACTGGATGCAGCTGAATATTGCATTTTATACGGAGCGCCAGCCTATCTTACCTCCAGGAATCAATTACCGGGTAATACATAACCCTCCGTAAGTCATTGCTCTTTGTGGTCAGACTTTGTACCTTTTGACTACCCATACCGACTGTCCAGTTCCCAAACCAGGGGTCTCAACATAGTAATGGATGGTCACCTAAACATGGATAGATGTCGGCTAGCGTAGCTTTACCTTCAGACCGATCCTGGTGGAATGGAACCTTATTACTAAATTATAATCACTCACAGGCCAGGCTTACGTACAGGCCAGGGTGTGAGTGTGTGACCCATGTCAGAGTTAATCAAATAACAGCAAATAGCATTACCTCGCGTGTAGGTCCTACGTTTTATAGCAGTTCCCTTACGTGTTTCCATGATTAGGCGATAAAAACATATGTGTTACCTGTAACAAATAAAAACGTTGTTAATATATGTTTAATGTTGCACATAAAAACGTGGAATAGGTTTTTCAATAGTCGTAAACGCAACTGGTATTGCGAGTGCGAATGGTACTTGATTATTTTTCATGATGAGAAGGTTTTTGTCAGAATTTTCTGGGTGTTTTATAAATCGAAAGGCCAAAGGCCAAGACCAAATCCACATTTCTTTTCAGATACGAAGAATTTCAGGAATCTGTCTGGATTTGTTGATCGCATTCGGCTCGCACCAATTACATGAGACTTAACATAAGTGACTACCATGGCGAAGGTTCCATACAACTCAATTCCAACCGGCTTCGCTTTGAAAAATGGAACAGTCAGTGTTTTATAGACAAATAATAAAATCACACTAAAGATCTGTCTGTACTCCGACTTACCTCTTACAAAAATTTACTCTTCGCTACTGCTAGCTAAAGTGTGTATACTATTAGGTTGACCTCTATGGCTATAATCTCTGAACGGTTAGGCCGTTCAGAGATTATAGCCATGATATAACATGATACAACATAATCCAAGAATTCTATAATTATCCATCTTACTATCTAACACAATGCCTCGCTATAACTAGTTATAGAGAAAAAAGCTAAGAGTGACTACAGGCGAATCACAAAGGGTTGGAAAAGTGCTGTGAAATCCCATAAGGCTGTCGGCAAAATCAACGCCGATAATGTACAATAATGAGGTAAGTTTTAAATGACCGTAAAAAGGAGGTACAACGCTAAGCTGAAATGTCACCTCCTTTCTTGTCAATACAACAAGAAATGAACATACACTTCAGCCAAACTATCTGTGCAGGCGGGAAAACACAGTAGCATAAGCATAATCAGCCTTTAATGTTCCCACTGCTGGGACACTCGGCCTCCTCTCTATGAGAGGGAATGGGCTATAATCCACCACGCGGGCCCAATGCGGGTTGGTAGATGTCACATGTCTTGGAATTTTTAGTTCTAGGACATGCCGGTTTTCTCACGATGTTTTCCTTGACCGTTTTGAGAGCTGTGGTGATGAAATAAATTACACAAAGTAATGCGCCTGCCTGGGTTCGAACCCACGATTTATTGTTCGTAAGTCGGGGCCGCCACCACTGGGCCACCGCTGCTCGCTGGGAAAACACAGTAATACAAATAAATGTACCAAGTTTGACATCATCATCACCCACAGCCCGACTTCGCCCACTGCTGGGTACAGGCCTCTCTTTGCTTGTGCCAAGCACACGTTCCTGTGCTAGCGTCATCCAGGTTATTCCCGCGATGGCAACAATGTCGTCTGCCCATCTCGCCGCCGGACGACCAACACTTTTCTTTCCATTGCTTGGACGCAACTTGGTCGCAGCTTTACTCCACCTGCCATCACCGCGCCTTGCTTAGTGTCCTGCCCATAACGCGACTTCCAATATCGAAGACCTTCGTACGTCTCTGGATTTCGACGTTTGGAACCCGGTCGATTAGTTTTATCGCGAGCATGGAACGCTCCATGGCTCTCTGTGCTACTCTGAGTCTATTCACAGCCTCCTGTGAGAGCTGCTCAGCACCGTACGTCATACGGGCAGAACACACTGATTATAGAGACGGGTGGACGGGTGGAGGCAGTGTGGAATTTTGGTTGATTTTAGAAAGAAAGAAAAGAAAGAAAAAATATTTATTTGTCGCAGGGACATGACGTGCATCGTACAAAATGATAAAAAACTAAAAAAAAAAATTAACAATAAACATACAAAGCATAAATTTAAAAAAAAAGACGTTCGCAGCTTGCACGTCGTGACTGCGACAAGCAGGTTACCACTCAGCATGATGCTGTGCTATGGGGGACTCACGGCACAGCGCTGGTTTTCAGTGGTCACCCGTGAAAAAATGTACGGAAGCCAAAACAGCATAAATAAATTTTACATGAATAAGAAAATAAAATAAACAGTATTTTAGAATGTCGTCCAATTTGCTGAATCGTAGTTTGGCATATCGATGCATATTTTCTTGACAAGCAGCGCCACCTCGAATTGCACTCACAAAGTGGTCATACTGTAATGCCCTTTTTGCAGTCATACTAAGCGACATCTTATTACTATTGTACATTAATGTACATTTGAGTTGCAATGTCAACTTTCGGCGCTGAACCGAGTACTAAATTCAATAAAGCATTTTATTTAGCTGTCACCTAGTGTTGGTGAATAAGAGGATAAACGGTTCATGTCCAACGATGCCTAACTGCCTACCCACTTTGGTTTTGTCAATCGATTTTCGACGAGAGAAAGTTTTACCCGACAACAAACTTAGATATTGAAATACTTAAACTTGATTCGAATGTCCGAGTTTATTGGTCAAAGTGAACTAGACAAAATTACTTTCAACTTCAATATCCGATTTACCGACCGATGATACCAATCCCGAGTCCCGACACAATTGATTGAGAAATTGGAATAATGCTGGTATTCTACTATATGCTTACGGCAACCCCTCAACGAAAACTTAAATAAAAGCACGCAAATTGATTGATTTTTAATGTTTGCACTACAGAGCCGAGAGTGAAAATATAACAATCTAATCTACTCTTTTTGTTTAAGCATGTACATCTCGTACGTATATTACTCAGGTTTCGCTTAGTAATATCAGTCTTCAGCGCATCCAGTTACAAATAACTGTCAAATCTCATTCGATTTCGAACCTAACTATCAACATTTTATCGTTTAAAATCATTTGGAGAAATTTAACAGATTATGATGTGATTAATGTGCAGGCGACTGTACTAAACGGGCATAAGTATAGGCTTGGTAAAGCCAGACTAAAGATCTATGGCTCAATTGAAGTTTAATCAGGTCATTGATATTAACAAAACTTACTCCCAAAAGCAATCTAGTTTGCCTTTTAAGTTATGATTATAACTTATATGAGTCATAACCCGCCATGGTACGTATAACAATTACGCATAAAGTCACTAGGGCGTAACTTGGTAGGTGTAAGTTACGTAATATTACCGTGCTTAGTTATTACTTAGTAATCACTCACTGGCAAGTATAGTCAAGTCAAGTTAGTTTTGTTTTTATTTTATTTTATGGCGGCGCGGGCGGAGTTAAAAGGATGGGCTATCGTATTGCTTGTTGTTTTGGGTTCAGGTATCTTTGGTTTTAAGTACTTATGTACATTAATTATTAGGATTTTCGGTTCTATTATGGTTTAGAATGTTGTGTAGGAACTCAAAATAGACAACTTGTTACTTAGGTAGGTACAATTCTACAGTATCACGTTGCCCATTACGATTTCATACACTATAGAACAAGTCTAGAGTTCAGAATTTAAAAAACAAACCAAAATATGTTATTGTACGCTACTCAAGAAATCTGTGACAGCAAAACTCAATTCACTAATAATTTACTTGTCACAAGAACTCGTCTAAGAACTTAATCATTTCGTAGCCTTAGCAAATAAGGTGTAATATCCTCCGTCGAGTTTCAATTAGTCTACCTACAATTTATACCTATAGTTTGAAGACAGCTGCAACGCAATCACAGCCTTTATTGAACTTATAATTTCAACAAAGGAGCTTCGCTTCACTCCAAGACTCCAAGTACAATATTTAATTAGACCACTATCACTTGGAGGGAAATGTTCTAGTTTCATTTGTTATGTTTGAATAATATCTTGTCGCGAGAGCTTGTGCTTTACTTAAGAAAATATTTTTGTTTGTGTTCAGTTCTTCAATCCATCTACCTACCCTACCTATACATATAGGTGACTATAACTCCTGAATTCTTTTTCTTAGGTATCCGTCTGCATCTTTTTTGTCGAGCGTCCTGTGATCCGACATGGACTTAAGGATACGCGCCATTTTTTATTGTTTAAGGTAGCCCGCGAAATTAAAATTTTCTTAAGTTTATTGCAATTTGCAGGTCATTGTCAGGTTGTATGTTGATGAAAATATGAATCGCGCAAGTAACAGGTATGGAGTCACAGAATTATACATAGAATAGAATAGAATAAATAATCAATATATAATCATTCAAATCATCAATACAGCCTTCCAAGTTCATATAACCCCATTCAATAGCTTTTTCATGAAAAAGTCACTCTTTGGGATTATATTTATGAACTTGGAGGGTTGTATTGACGATTTAAATTATTGATTATTATATATGATTTAACGATTTAGATTATAATTCTGTAACTCCATACGTGTTACTGGCGCGATTTATATTTCAATCTAAAGTTAAGGAAGTGACAGTGTATCCAACACTTCCTTATAAAATTATTAACCAAAAAAAAATCTACTCGGGCGCTCGACGGCAATATGAATCTTGTTTACTATGTGCAATATCTATTACTCGTCGATCAATTAAAAGAAAACAAACAGATTGCTAAACTAAACCGACAGCTATCGAAACGATTACAATAAATTACATAACCTCTCGTTTAAGCCTACAATCCTCGTTACTCGGTTTTTATCTCGAATCAATTGCATTCTTTATTACACAGGTTCAAGTTACAAAGTAATTAGTGACTGTTGAAAAATGCGAAGTTTCGTGTAGAATGAGATACGGCTGTTTTGTTTCGCAAAAACGAACCATATGTTTTGTACATAAGTAATACAATGATGTAACATTTATGGAAGCTTTAGTTCCGCTCCATTATCTTTTGTTCGGCATCATGGAGGTTGAGCTTTCAAACGTTAATAAGTTCCACTGTAACTTTCATGTGACCTTTTGTTTATTTGTCTGTCTTTTTATCTGTCCATACATCATGGTTGAATAAAAAACATAGGCGGTATGAGTAAATGACATAACATAACATCACGCCTGAAATATCGGAAGAGTGGGGCAGAGGTGTACCAATATTAAAAGTAAACCCACACTTCGCCAGATAAGTTTTTTAAGTCCCATGTAATAGGCAACGAGCCTATTGCCAGCAGCCGAGCACAAACCTAGATAAGCAGGAAAAACCCTATAACACTGCCCGACCTAAGAATCGAACCGCTCGACCAACAACAAGGTAGATCAGCTGAGCTAATGACATAATGCTATTATTAGCATAGAAAACGAACTTCGGCACTATCTGTTATTCAATACGTGGCCATAAATTTGCCTAATCATAGACAAAGGCATGGCAATGGGAGCATGACCATCAAAAGCGGAAGATAGCTTGGATTAAGCAAAAAAGAATCACCTCGGAAATCTAACGTAGCGGAAAAGGTTTTGTTTGACGGTGCTTGCATTTACCATGATTTTGTTGGAATAATAGGGCTTTTTTCATACATGAAGCTCGTCAATAGGTCATTACAATCAAATCTGTTGGCATATAACTAAATTCTTTACCAAACTAAAAAAAAAACATTTGCAATGATTGAAAAAGAAATTCCTACTTTTAGATCAAACCTTAAAAAATGCACATCCATCTGCATCCAACCAAAATATTAAACACACCAGTATTTCCAAATGTTGATCAGTTCAGATTTCCATAACAACCTGCATTAGACCTGATACTGTAATAGAACCTTAATTACTCTACCCATATTTCTTTCTATATTCTTACTTTTAAAAAAATAAAGCTGATTTTTTCAGCCCGTAGGAAAAAAAAAAGTGAAAGTGCCAAGGTAGCCCACAAAATTCATTTGTTTTACGTTTTTATGACTTTTTCATGAAATAGTCATTCAATGGGATTAAATGAACTTAGAATACAACCCGTATTGATGATATATTGAATATTATTCTGTAAATACATACGCTTCAAGGTCGCGAATCATATTTTTTCAACAGCCAGCATGACACTGAAAAAAAAAAAGCGTAGGAAAATTTGAATTTCGCGGGCTACCCTGACGCCTCCTCTTGTACAACCTTATTTTACAAACGAAATAACCAGGTACTCATTTCCAACAACCCTGTACCACTATAATCGTCATGTGATTGTCGGCGCGGCTGTGACAGACAACTCATTCAACACACGTCCCCAAGTCTACGTGCGACCAATACCAAGCAAGCATTTGAATAATTGTCCATCTGATTGATACCTTTGATTTATAATAGATATTTAATTTAGAAATTACGTGTTTTTTTTGTAGTTTGAACTGTCTCCCAGTCCTGAGCCTCCCCTCCCATTCCTTCCAGTTCTATTTCCTGTCTATTCTATTAGGTTGTCATTGTCAAATTGAAGATCAGGGTCAATTGTGGCAATTTTCAGTGAGCTTTTTGTAAAAGCAAGAAATGACCTTGACACTTCAGGGTCATAAATAAACTGATTCCTGTTTGTTTCTCTAACAATCGCGTTAAAAACGAATTAAGGGAATATCGACACATTTGTTCTAAACCTCCAGAGTAAAGTAAAGTGCTGTTTCATACAAAAGAACACCTACACGGTCAAAGTAAACGGAACCGTTTTTTTTTTAATAATTACCAAAAAATTAAGGAACAAAAAAAATTAAGGGTCAATGACATCAATTGCTATTGGAGGATCAACCTCTAATTGTTAACTCATAAGTACTACGATCAGTACGTTTACAAACTTCTCTTTGAACTCTTCAAAGCAAACTGTACATCATTAATCCAATAAATATTTGTAACCATTGTTCAACATATCACACCTGTGCATCCTATTAAGATATGCAGTATAAATAACTGCTAAGTACGGAATTCTCCTCACAAGGCAGACAGATATGAATCACTATGAAACATAATATTTGATATAACACATCAAACGGATTGCTTTTATGCATCAGCTTTATTCAATCCATCATACAATGTTTGTAGTTGGCTACTTGCAAGGAAAGTATTTCCTTTCATCTTTTTAGTATGACAGAGCAGATGGGCAGGTATGGCTAACTTAAGGTGGATGCGCAAGGGTAGCCAGCCATTTTCAGGTCAGTGTCACAATTTATATTGTGTCAGTGTCCGGTTGTATGTTGATGAAAATATGAATCGCGCCAGTAACACGTATGGAGTTACAGAATTATAATCATTCAAATCATCAATATAGCTCTCCAAGTTCATATAATCACATTCACTAGCTATTTCATGAAAAAGTCACTCTTTGAAATCTCAAAGAGTGACTTTTTATCCTTTTATCCAAGTTCATATAATCATATGAACTTGGAGGGTTGTATTGATGATTTTAATGATTATAATTCTGTAACTCCATAAGTGTTACTGGCGCGATTCATATTTTCATCAACATACAACCTGACACTGACCTGCAAATTGCAATAAACGTAAGAAAATTTTAATTTCGCGGGCTACCCTTGCGCATCCACCTTAACACACAGGCACAGATATCAGTCTAATAGGAATGAAATGATCAACAACAGGGAATCAATTAGTTAAGATCCAATGCGAAATACACAATTGAAATCATAAAATAAGTATGATGTTTTAAAAGAAAATAACTTTCACCAACTAAATATATATTTTTGTTGACATTTAAGGTTAAAGTTAAAGCGATGCCATTGAGTTCTAAGATGTATATGTAAAAGATTGTCGTATATCACACAAAAATGGGAGCAGTTAAGTTATCTACAATATAAACGACAAACAACAACGAATAAACTTTAAAAAACGACCTCAGCAGCAGATAAAGAGTAAACCAAACAAGATACTTATACATCATAATGTTTGATCTGGTCGACGAGCAAGTTTCCAGGTCAAGTGCGAGCGCCAAACGGTACCCAGCAATTACATAAACGGGTTTACACAAAATCGCGGTAACGATACTTCTTGTATTTAACCTCTGCGAGTTGTGTGTGTAATATGGAACAATTTGACTTGGTACAGTTTTTAGTTATCCGTCAATGCGGGCCCAGGAAACAAGGCCCAGGAAACAAGGTATTTATACCTTGTTTCTTTTTGATATCTCATTATCTTGGAAATGCACTGTGTTCATAGTTTTTGGGGCCTTGTTGACTCGGTTTTTTTTATTTTCCTGTGTTATTTTACAGTAGGTATTACGTTGTTTTTTCAGTGGTGAGATAAATAGATAGCTCCGATTTTTATAATTGAACATATTTTGCTTATAACGACTCAGACATTTGCATATTTTTACAGTAATTTTAATATTTTTCACCGATTGATTTTATTCAACGCTTAAATAAATTGATTTTGTGAACATTTTTGCAATTTGCAATAAACATAAAAAGCAACAACAGCAAATTCAATCCCAGTTTGAAATACGCTTGAAAGCGCTTTAAAGTTTAAGGTAACAATGTATTACAATGAAAAGCCATTTAGAATCGTATTCACACATTTACATGTGCATTCGATTCTATAAATCAGCTCTCTAAAAGTAACAACATAGAATAGGTATTAGTGAAATTGGGTCGCGTTTCGCATTCGCGGTGAATCCATTTTGCAGTGTGGTGTTCTGTGGCCATTGTCTCATGTTCCGTGATGCTACCACTCCATCCGTTTGCATTAATATTCGCACATTTTTGTTCCATTTTCTTTTGTTTCGGACAAAAAGCCTGTATAATTATCATCTTCAATTAAAAGTGCGTTTGTTGCAATATTTTTATTGTCTTTGAAGGTTAACATTAAATTTAAAAAATATTTATTAATAATCAAGTTTATTCATTAAACTTGATTATTAATAAATATTTTTTTAATCAATTTCAAAGCAATTTCAACAGTGATCCCCAAACTAGACGTTAGTCTGTATCTTGGGGATCAGAGTTGTACATTCATTCATTCTTATTCTTTATTGCACACAAAATATAAAAGTAGGACACACAAAATTACAATATGTAACTTATGTAAAACGGCGAGCTTAAGGTGGAAGCGCAAGGGTAGACCGCGAAATTTAAATTTTCTCAAGTTTATTGCAATTTGCAGGTCAGTGTCAGGTTGTATGTTGATGAAAATATGAATCGCGCCAGTAACACGTATGGAGTTACAGAATTATAATCATTCAAATCATCAATTCAGGCCTCCAAGTTCATATAATCCCATTCAATAGCTATTTCATAAAAAAGTCACTCTTTGTGATTATATGAACTTGGAGGGTTGTATTGATGATTTAAATGATTATAATTGTGTAACTCCATACGTGTTACTGGCGCGATTCATATTTTCATCAACATACTACCCGACACTGACCTGCAAATTGCAATAAACGTAAGAAAATTTAAATTTCGCGGGCTACCCTTGCGCATCCACCTTAACCCAGAATTGGGTTTTCTTACAGCAAACCTTACGTACACACACAACCTAACCTGTAACCTTACGTACATTTTTGTTATTATCCAGAAAAGTCGTTTAAGGTGTCGTAAGTAAGTCGTATAATTACTAACAAAATTAAACTAGAAGAAAAAATTATGAATTAACATAAAAACAAGGAAATTATAAATAAGAGTGAATAAAAACAAAACTTGGTAAAAATATTCATGTAACAACAAGATTCAACTTAAATGTGTGTGTGTGTGAGTGAGATTAGGAGTGCTATTGGTTTGTAAAGTCTTACTTCTTATGTAGCTATTTGTAGATAATCCTTTCTGTTTCGTCGTAGGAGAGTGTAAGGAGCCAGTTCTTTATGATCTTTTTACACGAGGATATTTTGAGGTCTATAATGTTACAGTTCTTTACAGCATCGTTGTAAATGCGTGGAAGGTGCAAGTTGGCTTGGTTTAATTTTGAGACGCACATAACATCATGCCTGGAATCCATGAAAAGTTAGGCACACAGGTGTAAGTGTAACCTATAAGTACTCGTACACCCACTTACTAATAAATGTATTTGATTTTATCAGAAAAAAACTATAATAATAATATAATAACTTATCAAAGATTTAGATACCAGTAAATAATGTTGTGTTAGTCTTTTAAAAAAATGGACAGTCTTCAATTTGAAAAGACCTTTTGACTATTTACTTTGGTACCAAATTATTTATTTAGGAATTGTCAAACAGCTATGTTTTATCTTATCCATAAGATATGACATATGGATGGACAGTAAACCGCAAAATGTGGTGCCCATAACACGAGGCAGGAAGTGACAAAAAAGTATACAAAAACTAAATTTAAATGGTACGTTGACCACCCAGTGTAAACTTAACAAAAAGAAAAAAATGGTATAGGAGAATAAATATTATATTGTTATATTCATTAAGAAAAAATAATGTTGTTAACAAAGCTACATTTTAACCTTCGTGTTCTTAATACGATCTATCAACACAATGACCGTTCTCGTTGGTTTTAAGAGGGCCCTTCCCGGCGCGTCTATCCATGTGCACTTTTAGAATTTATGAGTACATTATGAACGGCCAAAGTTCAGGTAAAATTTGTGCAAAACATCCATTTTTGGAGACTTACACTGAATTTGTTTCTACAATTTTTTTATTTTTTGCTCCCATAGAAACCTAGATATAGTGCACAAAATACCTATTAGTTCAAAAAAATCAAAGATACATGTGTAACAACTGCATAATCACGTACGAGCGTTTGTATGAAAAGTATAACGGGTTGGCCGCTCTTAACTGACGCTACCCGTGCAGAACTGTCATTATATATCAAAACTCACCAAGTGATGATCACTATGAACTGTCAACTGAGATACGCAATAGCCCTGAAGGGCTTCTATCGAGGTCCCCTTTTAGCTTTCTTCTAAGAAATTAATATTTCTAGGCACAAGTAATAAGTAACAGCGAGGGTTCTTTACGGAATGCCTATAACGTAACATTACGCCTGTAATACCCGACGGGTTAGGCAGAGGTGTTCCTAATACATCCACATTTCGCCAGTCACATTTACTTTACGGCATTAGGGGGCGGGCCTATTGTCATCAACCGGGCTCAAATCGAGACTTCGTAACTGCTAATGAGAAATTCCTGATAAAAAAACCCAATAACACTTTGCCCGACCCGGGAATCGAACTAAGGACCTCATACTCAGCAGTCGCGCTTGCGACCACTAGCCAAACGAGGTATTCATTTTCCTAAAATTCATAATTAATGATCTACCACACACAGTGGTAGTATGTACCTATTTATATCTCTTCACGGATAACATTAATTATGTCCCTAACGGCCAACAGCAATCAAAACGAAACTGAAAATAAAAAACCGGCAAGTGCGAGTCGGACTCGCGCACGAAGAGTTCCGTACCATCACTACATAGTATAAAACAAAGTCGCTTCCCTCTGTCTGTCCCTTTGTATGCTTAGATCTTTAAAACTACGCAACGGATTTTGATGCGTTTTTTTTTAAATAGATAGAGTGATTCAAGAGGAAGATTTATATGTATAACATTACACCCTTGCGAAGCCGGGGCGCGTCGTTAGTTATCTATAAAAAAATATATCTTAATTGGCGTCAACTATGTATGTATGGGGACACCCTTAAATTTTCAACTTTTTTATTTTTTTGGAATTTTTCCTTTATTTGTGCTGTAAGGCCTTGCTTTTGCCAAATTTCATGATTCTAGGTCACAGGAAAGTACCCTATAGTTTTTGATTCCCTTGTAAAATCGCATAACATGCGACATAAACAGTCATATCTTTTGATCGCGTTGACTTACAAGTTTGATTTTTTCATTGCTCCAAGGGGTAGCAAACTTGAGTATTTGGTATTAATTTCATCTGGATACCGCCAGGCATTCCTGAGAAAAAGAGTCTTGACAGACAGACAGACGGACAACAAAGTGATCCTATAAGGGTACTTATGCCGATTGAGGTAGGGAAACCTAAAAAGAATTTATTCTTCCGAACATTAAGATGATTTATTTACAAAATATCCTCTTCCATGCCCTTGATAGTGGCTGAGATTGGCGCCTAGCCAAAACACACATATAGCATCCTGTTTAATCATTCTTATTCAAAACTTGTGTATTTGCCGTTCTTACCGGAAAGGAAAGTTTTGGACAATAGCCTGAACAAACAAATAAAATGTATTTCTAAGTATTTAAATCATAGAGAGAAGCTGCATGTTTATTTTATGATCTCCGCCTGTATATGTGTGATTTAAATGTGTTTTTATTGACGTAAGCTAGCATTATCAATGCAAAAGTCTTTATTTACATTCTAGGCGATTCTAGATTTTATTAATAATTTAACTTTTTACCCGACTGCCAAGGAAGGGCTATGTTTTTCGCGCGTATCTTGTACCTATGTTTCTTTGTTTCTTTGTAAATTTCTTACCTCGGTATGTTCTAAATGTGCTGGATGGATATCGAGGATTAAGGTATCATTTGATTCGTCTCAAAAACCCAAACGCCCTTAGACAGGTGTTTACAAAATGGCGGAGTTTTGGCGCTAAAATGTAAGTCGTAATTTTTTTTTTACCAGATTTGGTTTAGTGTTGAGTAGGGTATCAAAATGAAGTAAATTAAAAGGAGATTACAAATATATATATAAAAGTACATAATACAATTTGTAGTCGGGTTTTTTAATGCTTTTTATTAAATGTAACTTGTTTCATACTCGGACCAGGAAGGTAAAAAAACTAGAGGCTTGTTTTATATGTGAGGGCAACTAACCCGCAGGTAACCTAATTTATCATCACGCCTGTAATCCCTGACGGGTTAGGCAGAGGTGTACCTAATAGTAGACCCACATTTCGCCAGGTCAATATGAATGATTTAGGTTCTTGGAGGATAATTGCGTAACACGCTTACAATGGCAGTTCAACAACATTAATTGCGTTTTTTAGGGTGTAGAGCAGACGAATTTTTGAAACATATGAAACAATGGATTGGGAGATTTTCTTCAAAATTCATTGGACTATGATTGAAAGTGTGGGTTGTGATGTACAATTGGGTGATAGGCTATCAAATCAATTTGAACTTTATTTGTATTAAATCCCATTCTCCAATAGTTTTCATCAAAAATATCAATTGAGACTTTTAAATATGTTTTCACTATAACAATTATAATACCGTATTAGGAATGTTACGATAAACTTTGCCTGTTAAAATATTGAACGCCGACCATTTTTTTTCGATTCTAGAGAACAATGACGTAATTGAAAGTAATTGATTTTCGGCTTTCGGCTTTCGAAATTAAATGTTTATTATGAACGGTTTATTACAAAACGTGGGTTTGATGAATAAAATCGTATTTAATGTGTGTATTCTAACGTATAATTTAGTTGTACCTGTACATTAAGCAGTCTTGTGAGAGCGAATAATTATTGGAAACAATGAGTGGTTACGAAGACCCGTTCGACCGGTCGTTATATGAGGAATACGTTTCTTCCCTGAGTTCAAGTTAGTGTAGTACAAACCGATACCGATAACCGATACTTTACAGAATCGATACAACATGATTGCGACACTCCGATATTTTCAATACGATATACTCGTAGTTCTTGGATGGATACAAAAGTAACAGTATCGAAATGAATGGATCGTACAAAATTCTAATACATTGCATGATCAGCCAAGTTAAAAGAATACAAAGAGTTCCTGGTATTTTGCTTGGGCTCTTAGGCCGGTCTTACCAGGTTTAAGTAATACTTGAGTCTTGAGTGACGTTCTGTAATACCAGACTTATAGGGATTAATAAGTACCTACGTTAGGATACGATATTTGCACATGCATTTTGGTGTATCGATACAAATGGAAATATCGCGTATCCCTAGTTCAAGCTGTCGTACCTTGTCTTGACTTTGTTATCTCTACTGCGAGTAACGTTACGCTATCAACATCTTGGACAAGGACGTTTGAAAGCGGAATACTATCGGCTTTCTCGTTAGAACTAGTGCTTTGTGTTACTCAATACTGTACGAAGTTTATGGGTGTAGTTTGTATGAAAAGTTCTACCATAATAAGCTTTGTCTTGATGGTAAGTATAGTGCTCACAACCAACGCGCGGCATGCGTGTATGACCAGATGTATGGACGAGCAAAAGAAGGATTTAAGGATTTTACAAACTCATTGGAAAAATCTTCAATTTATGTATGGTATTCATTTATGGTGTATTTCTATCGGTCTTGTTGATTAAAATTGATTTGCTAAATAACCTAACACATCTGCCACATTTCTGTTTGCTTTATCCTGAAATCATAGCAAGCATAGACTTACATTTTTATGCAATAGATACTTGAGTTAAAGGTACAGTGAAATCGCTAAAATTATCTAAATAAGTATCCCTAATGTCTTCGTTACAATTCACTGCGCTCACAAAATCACAAAGCACATCATGTACCGCAAAAACGTTAAACACAGATAAAAGATATGCGTAAAATTATATCCCCGCAGATACATTACAAATAGACGATTTACAAAAACATTACCCTCCTTTTCGCACTCAGTTGGGTAAAAGGGACGCAGTAAAGTATGATACCCGTCAACGCAATTACTCTGTAAACTAGTTCTGTACACGGTTTTACTCGGTGCACCATGCGTGGGAAACTAGGTGTCAGAGATGAATCACTGAACCGCTGTAGGTGCTGGTGTATGTTGCACTTAGTTCGTTATATGTACACTATCCTTAGTAGGTGGCGGTGTTTGATGAAAGTGGGCCCGCAGGGTAACACAATGTTGGTTGTGCATATTTGAACTCAGGCGTCTTTGAAGCAGCTTGAAGCTCTTCAACACGATCCGGAACTTCTAATTTATTCTAACCCAAAAATGGAAAATTGAAACCAATCTTCACCATCAATATCCATTCATAATCAAGGAAACTTCTAATACAAGTAACTTAAAAACCTTTTTGTTATATGTGTTTTGGATGATTCGATGACAATGTGAAAAACTGGAAAAAAATACATGTTTTCATAAACATGTTTTTTTTAATGTTCTATGAAAAGCGAATATAAAACTAGGCATACTACTTCAACTGGTATTGCCTAGTTAAGAACAATTTAAACAAATACATATTAATGTTATAAAAGTACTTGGACAGTGGATAGCCTCCACATCGCCCTGACACATATACCGAGTACGGGCAGCTCACCGATCACGAATCTTGAGCGCTCATTACTGTTACCATAAACAGACAAACGTTCAACCTCTATGATAATGTCCCTTCTGTTTGTTTGTAGTCTATAGATTTCGAATTTGGAACTTGTTACAGAGGAGTAAATGACAGTGAAAGTGATCCAAACTTGGCTTGAATAAATGCAAATCGGTCTCTATTAAACCCACAGAAAACGATTGCAGTTTTCTAGTAATTATTTAAAGTTTGGTACGTAATGACCGTTATTGGTTTTCTAGTCTAAAATGCCGAAAGCCATTGAGTCTCTGTCGCAGCAAAACTTGCCTTAGTACCTAATAAATTCAAAGATTTTCTTGATTCACGAGAATCACAAGTGCTTTTACCCTTTAAACTAATTTATCTAAAAGTACCAGTATTCCTACTTAACTTATTGCGTTCGAAGCCTCAGTTTAGAGAAATCTCGAGCTCTTTCAAGATTAACATTATAACTTAACAAAGTTTGGTAAATATACCGAACTTGTAACATAAAATCTAATAAAGATATTTATAATAAACATTAAAAGACTTCGTCGCTATTCATTAGTGCATTACTTAACACTACGGCGTTAACCCGCTAAGAAAATCGTTTCTCCATAATTAAATAGATTTTTTACTTTGCTCGTAAAAGAATAAGAGTAATAAATTTTCCGGGAGAATTCCCGGAGTTTCCCGGGACTTATGTAAGGAACACGACTTCACAGTTAATTACTTTGTATCCTGTTAACGAAGTGCTAACTCGCAATATGTATGCAGGTCTCAGTTGCCCGTTTAATAAATTGACTTACAATTCGCGCCTGTTCGCTACTTTTTAAGACGATTGGGCTGTTAAAGAGACGTGAAAATGTTCATAGCTTAATTAGTTTTTTGTTGGTGTGAGTATTGCAAAGCTGGCTGGTTTGGTGCTGGCGAAGTTGGGCCAATGTTGGCCGTATTGCACAGATAGATAGCCGTGTGTGGTGCGACATCTGACATACATCTGATAAGCTATTTTAACCGACTTTTCAAAAAGGAGGAGGTTCTCGATTCGGCTGTTTTTTTATGTTTATTACTTGTCAACTCCGTCATTTATAAACCGATTTGCAAAAATTCTTTTTTTATGTGAAAGAATATGCTTCCCGTTTGGTCCTATAGAAATTTCATCAAAATCGGTTCAGTAATTTGTTACTTTTTCCTTCAATATATATTTTTTTCTTCTTGAAATATTTTAATTCTCTATATTGACGACATGATGGTTTGTTAGTAACTTCTAGTTACAATGTAAAAAAATTGTTTCGTGATAAGAATTTGTGTGGTATACTACAACTAAAAAGGGTAAAATAAAAAAGAAAAAAACTGAGAAAAAAGCCGACTTCCAAAAATACACTAAAAATGTCTAAAATAATGCCCGATATGAAGCGATGATGCGGCCTGGGGTTCTCGGCTACTTCGAGAAATTCGAAATAACCTTGTATCCTGATGAAATAGTCACACAAATAGACTATTAAATATATTAGAAACTAACACCAAATGCAAAATTTCGGGTCAGGTACAAAGCAGGTGTAGAGAGTGGCGGTAACTTGGCTCTCTGCCTATGCAAAATATGGATAGCGATTTTCTTCACGATAAAGTCAGCTGTTCAAGCCAGATTCTATTCAGGCATCCCTGCATACTTTACATGCATGCTTACGATCCCTAACTGGATAAGACACGCTGCAATTCATGCCAAAACTTTACACAATGAACGTCAGAGTAAAGTTGTTTCATCACCAGTATGATGTAAAGTGCTTTAATACATTAAGGCACTTCTTATGATAAATGTGCTTTGTTTTTCTGTGAGTAAGTACATACCTTTTAACCAAGCTCAAATAGACGAGTGTTATAGGTTTGACGTGGGTCTGTGGAATCGTAGCTCCTAGACTAATGAAACGGTTTGTTTTTGTTCCGGTCGTTATGATAACATTTTTTATCTTAGATACTTTTCCAGTCACCGCTTTTATTATAGTTCTAGTAGCGTGTCGATAACAACGTAACGGGAATGGGCCTAGAATTTGACTATTTTTATTATTAAATCGTTAATATCTAACAATGACTGTTTAAAGTTCACGTAATTTTGATTTAAAACAGCAATGACAAAGCCTTCATTTTCTTTTAATTAAATACTTCCGCTCACCTTGAGTAAATATGTTTTTTCAGACTAATAAAAACTGCGTACAATAGGAATAAGACCTCACCTTCAGTGCTATTTACAAAGATGTTTGGATGCGCTTGTTGACTCTCAGCTTCAGCTAATTCAAGGATAGTTTTATGCACGATTGGGCTGTCATCCATCCAGGTACTCAGACTTTTTTCACTGTATTAATGCGATCGAATATGACCAGAGTGGTCTTATGCTAGATATCAGCTTAAATATTACGGGACTATGCAGACAATAACTCGTACAAAAGAAAAAAAATCAATTTGGTATAGATTACGAAACAGACACAGTTTTGAAATGGGTTCCTCTATGTCATAGCACGAAAATCGGAGGGAACACAAGTTGTCTCTAAAGGGGCAGGACCGCGTCAAAGTACGGATTAACCAGGCAAGTGTCGTTTGACGTTTCATTTCACCAATTTAGTGATTTTGAAAAATATAATAAAAAAATACTTATTAAATATTATAAATTTGTATAGTATGTAAGTTTCGATATAGGGGTTAATCTTCAGAACCACTGATCCGATTCTGAAAATTCTCTCATTAATGGGAAGCAACATTGTCGCCAAGCGTTATATGCTATATTTAAATAATTAAAACTTCCTGTGGATGGGATAATTGCCGACTACAACGCTAGCGAAGCCCCAGCCAAAAGCAAGTTGTATTGTAAAATACGAAAATGTTGTAGAAAACAAAGCAAATAAGTACCAAACACACTGATTTACTATAATTACACCATTACCATTAAAAATCTCACCATTCCTCACAGCTGTAAACCGAAATAAATAGGAAACCACATTACTGAGTCCATAAAAAGCCTTCACAGCAGCCTCTATTCATGTCCTAACTTGTATGTAAATGAAAAACCCCACTTTTGTTTCCCGACGACTGTTTGGTACTCAACTACTCAATGGAGCAACAGATGTCAGAACATTTTCATATTGTGAGTTTTACGTCATCGGGTTTACTGATTTCATTCTAAAAAACGTCTAAATAATAGTGAAATAGGAAATTTTCAGTAGAACTTCATACTGTTCAACATGTCATCAATTCCCAATACAAGATATACCCGTAGATATAATTATGACGATTTATGACGACCCGAATGGCGCAGCGGTAGTGAGGCTGCCTTACGTTCCTAGGGTCCCGGGTTCGAATCCCGGTAGGAGCAAATGTTTGTGTGATGAGCATGGACATTTGTTTCCGAGTCATGGATGTTTATATGTATAATAAGTATGTATTTACAAACAAAAAGTATCTATGTAGTATTATCAACTATCTGGTGTCCACGACACAAGCCTCGTTGCTTAGTGTGGCACCTAGATGGCGCTGTGTGTAATGTCCATATTTATTTATTTATTATTTATATAACGCTACCTACCTAAGTACCTACATGTGATGCAAATGACCGCCTAAATAAAGCTAAGTGTAGCGAAAGCGGGGACCACCTTTTTCTGTGAAAGTCGTCATAAGTCTAACTGAAAATCTTAAGTATTCTATGGGTGCCAGTATATATATATATCTTATATGCTAATTTTGACTTAAAGAAGTACCTATGGAGTTATGCAGCAGCATCCTCGTGTTCACATAACAGCAAACATTCTACGATCACAATCTACCAAGAGAGAGGCAAGCATGGTTTATTATGCATGTTCATTCAACCGTGGGTTTACCGTAGGACGGATGTATTATAATATGTAAGTATTATGAAAACTTCTCCAAACTTTACATAATTAATTCTGAATAACGTAACAGAGGCACTATTATATTAAACACACATTTTGCTAGTTAGTTGGTAATTTGATATTATAAACATTAAACAAAATCTTTAAATATGTTACACAATGATCCTCTGCCTAGCCTTTTCCCAACTATGTTAGGGTCAGCTTCCAGTCTAACGGGATGTAGCTGAATACCAGTATTTTACATGGAGCGACTGCCTATCTGACCTCCACAACCCAATTAGACTGGGTAATATGATACCCCTCGGTAAGACTGGTTGTTAGACTTTTTGGGCCAATGACTACCTGTAACGAAACTGTAACTTTAAAAGATCTACAATTGACAGCCGGGACAATGCCGGGGCCGGGGTAATGGGCGGTCACCCATCGACAGACCAACCTAGGCAAGCGCGGCTTAACCTAAAGATCGACATGAGCATGTCTTCTTCTTCCATACTTCTCTATTAGTCGTCAACTCATGAGTCACCGCCTTCCTATCCATATCATCTTTCACACCATCCATCGTTTCTTTGCTCTTCTCTTACTATAACAGCCATCCGCATTCTTATGTACCTATTTAAAACTGTCCGCACGAAATTATCATCATCAAACATTAGAAAATTGCAACATCCACTGAAAATTATCGCTGCGCTGCTGACCAAGCGCTGTCCGAACCGATATTAATAATATTAAATGTATAAATAATTCTGTCATCGTTGTTTATACTATCTGTTAATTATTGTTTCGTAAATATTACACCACTTAACACAGCTGATAAATGCCTATCGTATATTAGCTTTCAGATAACTAGTTGGTAGACTCACCGAGGTTATACATCGGCTTTCCTAATAACTTAATAGTTTAGTTACAACCGCCACGAAAGCAATTTAACAGAATGAAAAGTTAGTTCATGCTTCACTTGGCTCAACTACTTTGATACAGATATCAGACAATTTGTTGTGAGTTTACTTCCTCACAAAATATTACTTGTATTATTAAATATTATTATAGACATTGTATTAAGACGTGTTCTTGTTTGAATCTATACTAATATTATAAAGCTAAAGAGTTTGTTTGTTTGTTTGAACGCGCTAATTTCAGTAACTACTGGTTCGAATTGAAAAAATACTTAAATGTAGAATACCCCATTTATCGAGGAAGGCTATAGGTTATATAACATCACGCTACGACCAGTAGGAGCGGAGCAGCAATGAAAAATGTTGCAAAAACTTTTTCTTTTTTTTGTTCACGCGGACGAAGTTCGCGGGCAACAGCTAGTGGTAAAAATAAAAACGTCAAATTTTACACCAGAATGGGTCTTACATAAACCTTGCCTGACTTTTTTATATAATGGTTGATCATGTCTGATTTTAATCAATAAAATAAATTCATTTTAACGTGCTCTTTTATCAATTTCCTTAGTTTAACGGCTCACTTCAAACAAAGACAACAGCTACTGTTACTTTGTCCAACAACATGACAAATACTTGATCCTCGATACAACAAAAAGCCAAAAACATTTCGAAAACTGACAAAATCTCCTTATTCCCAGTACCACACAAAAAGTTTAACTAACAAGTAACAGGTACGCATGAGACAAATGGCAGTATACGCTTCAAACAATGGGATCGTTTCCAACTGGTCTTGAAGTTAGCTTAATTGAACAGTCGAGTGACAGTTTACACGCAGCGAGTAGTACACGGAGTAGGGAGTATTCCCTCTTTTACAGGAATATACGATTATAGAATGCTAAGTGCTGTTCATTTGTTTGTAATTTGATTAAGTATTTAGGCATGAGAACTTTATGAACGTCCTTGGCAACAACAACAAAACAGGCCACGAAAATACGTTATTGTGTCTATGTTTTTTTTTAAACTTATCCTCTCAAAACAAAACCTAGGCTTGAGGCCATTATCTACTAACATGCAAGTGATAACTGATAAGTTCAAGCTAGAGAAAATCTATTTTGAAACATATTTATGTGTAACATTGTCTCAAACTTAAAGTTCTGAAACAAAGCACGTTTGCTTATGACTACAGCAGGTTCAGACATGTATCCACCTTTTCCTATTCCTTACGATTTGAAACATTAGGGTCATCTTACTGTATTGTGTGTGCGTGTTTTACTACACAAAACTATAAACAATAAATTTATTATGTTCCTACATAATTTAAACTTGGAACCCCGTCCCTCAGTATCTCGATACTGAATAAATAATAACACGATACTGTCCCATCGCTATAACCATTAATGATTAGTTTCAATTATTAATGCCCCAGCCCTGGTACCTGCTCGATACCGGTGGGTTAAATGCGTCTATATCTCTCTCTTTATTTGCAAATGTCGTCATTCGTTTCTGCTTCACCTTACTTAAACATACCATTGAAGTTGAGAACTATTTAAATCAAGTTATTTACATTATTTACAAACAACAAATCTATAATAATAATAAAAATATGTACAAGTATCAGAAGGGTTACAGGGTGTCAAAAAATTCGTCCACATCGCTGTCAACAGAAAACGTGCCCAGAAAGCTGGCAGCATTGCCACGTTGTATGGCAATGTTGATTCTTTGGCCAAAAAATAGTTGAGAACTCGAAAAACTCTACAGCAACATGAGTTTGATAAGTTCTTGAATAAATTGGATTTAAATACAGTAATTCATCAGAGTGAGCTATCTAATTAACAGAATTTATAAGGAAATAGAGTGAGATAGAGTATGCTTAGATGGGTTGGTCATGTGGAGAGGATGAGTGAATGGTGACTAACAAAGGGGATTTACAAGGCAGATGTGATTGTCAACGCCGCAGGGAGGGGACGCACTCGAAGGTCATAGTTACTGAAATTATTCGTGAGGTTCTTCAGAAAGGTCAGGTGCATAGTACGGCGTACCCGGCGTGCGTGTATAACCAGATGTATGACCGTGGGCGAGGTAAAAGGAGTACCTATGTAAGGATCGTAGCAGGTGGCACTCTGTGGTTACTGCCTACTCCCATAGGAAAAAAAGCGTGAGTTTATGTATGTATGTGTATGTAAAAGAAAATAAAAGTTAATTCAATTAGTACCAAACTAAGATAT
Organism: Eugnorisma glareosa; assembly: GCA_947578425.1. NCBI lineage: Eukaryota > Metazoa > Arthropoda > Insecta > Lepidoptera > Noctuidae > Eugnorisma > Eugnorisma glareosa. The sequence goes on from OX387963.1 coordinate 11,107,774, forward strand.
ACTCTATGCGTGAAACTTATTTGTTTTTAAATTACCTACAGGGTTGACATCATCTGGTGGAGCACCTTAATCTTTTGATAAATATTGTTAGGGATCGTTCGCTAATGGAAACACACTGCAAAGTTCGATCAAGCAAATTGTATTAAAGGTTGAGTAAGAATAAATAAGAGAATCGCTAAGTCAATTAATTGAGAAGAGAGACATTTAAATGATGTTGTGCATGCCGCAGTAAAAACAGCAACGACTGATGAAAACTCAATTTTTATTTCAGTCAAGATTGAACTGAAACTTGAAAACATAATTCCAGACTAAGAGGCAGGAAACGCTTCCAAACAAAATCTCCTAAATAAACTGAAGTATAATTAGAACAAAAATGTCTTCTCCTAACAATAAGGAACAACGCTCCACAAGTAACATTTAACGATGAACAAATCAAATGCGAACGGAACAGGAATAGAAAAATAAGGAATTAATTTAAGAGCAGGGATAATTTAGTGGGCCGATAAAGCTGGGTGTTCATAAATAATGAAGAGAGCAGAGAGATTAGTTTATTTTTTTAGACGCGTCCAAACGGCGTCGACTAAAAATATCCGGGCGTTAGTCGAGTCCAGGATTAAAATTAGTTAACAGCGCCAACCCTGTTTAGTGAAAGACTTCCTTTAACGGGAGCGCCAACAAATTAAATCCCGTTTACACTTCTGCGCTAATCTAATCTAATTCTATCTATGTTCTGTTCAGTTTGGTTTAAGGCCGTTAAATTAAATAGAAACTGATGACTCAATTAATAGATAATGGACCAAAGAAACGATGGATGGACTGTGTAAAAGATGATATGGTTAGAAAGGACGTGAGTGCTGAGATGATTAGTAATAGAGAAGTATGGAAGAAGAAGAAATGCTGCGCTGACACCATCAATGTGGGATAAGGGCAGAATCATCATGTTTCGGCCCTTGTCCCATTTTATTTGGGGTCGGTGCAACACGTTTTCTCCTTCCATTCACTCCTTTCTCTTTCATATCATTCCTCACACAATCCATCAACATTCATGTCCATCACTCTTTTAGTCACATGCGTTTCTCATAACATGTCCATACCAAGACAGACGACTTCCTTTCAATTTTTGGCGCCACTTTCAAACTTATGAAGGATGATGACTAAATAATTGTATAAATGCTCTTAGTATAAGCTGTCCACTTAACAAACATGTGCTCTTACTTCGTTTACTAAAGAACTTTGTATGTTCGTCTACAAAAGGGTTGCAAACTCAAATAAAGGAGCCATTTAAGCCGTTGAATAAGCAATTAAAAAATAGTTTGCAGCTGTTATTGCTGTAACTTTGGTAGTAAATCTCTTCGCAAATAAATCACGTAAACAGTTAACGTAGTAAATGATGTAATCAGAAAAAAAGAAAACAGCTTTAAGTATCAAAATAAAAGTTAAGTACCTAATTTAGTTTATCATCTGTGAATCTTTTGTAAAAGCTACATCATTGCCATTTTTAATAATTTAAAATGAAGTCAGTCAAAAAACTTTTCGTGTCTTTCTACACAACTGATTTTGATGTGGTTTCCATCATCATTTAGTGTCAATAGGTCATAATATAAAAACGATGGATCAGTTAAAAACGAAGGCTTTTGTTTTATAGAATCGTAAAAAATGTACGACGTAGGAGGTCCCTCCCCAATCCCTAGTAGTATTATGTACGTATAAACAAACATGGCTGAAAATGTCATCGCATCCCAAAAGCCCATACACTACTCCTTGTTTATTTAACTTATTTCGCTTCAGCAAAATAACAATAAGTGCCTAGATATTACAGTACAAATTAAAGTAACAGTAATTAAGAAAAGCAAATTATTATCAAGAGTAGCGTAGCCATAGACAATGGGTTGTATTCGAGCGGACATTGGCGCTATCGTCGCCTGCCCGTGTCCATTATAAACGTTTAATGTTGCGATGCAATAAACTCAATGAAGCGTGATGACAGATAAGAGTTACGATGGACTCGCTTAGTTATTACTGTATTTGAGAGACTTGTCAATATAGAATTTAGACTTTAAATTCTATATTGAAAAAAAAAAACTACTGAAAAACAACTCTCTAAATTTTAGAGTTGTTTTTCAGTAGTTTTTTTGTTTAATGTTTTTGGGATAAATGAGCTCGTTGAGTCGTTACTATCTTCTTTTGTTGTTTATAGAAAAATATTTCGACGTACACACTGACCATTACATCAAAATCATCTTCAAATGTCTTTAGGCGAGAGTAGTTCATTGCATCTTCATATTATATTATTTCGAGATCCTACATACCATATACTGGAAATTAACACCATTGTGACTATATTGCGGCTCCAATAAATGATAAAGAAAATTCTTATTACAAACAACAATAAGTTTCGCACGTGCATCTTCATTCAGTCCATTTGAATGCTGATTACGTAATGCACGTAGAGGCAAAACATTCCGCGCATTCTTAAACAGGTACAGCACAACAGAATTGTTTCGATGAACCTTGGTTGGCCCTAAAAAAATTAAAACGTACAATTCTCCCCGAAGCAAGGACTTAATGAAAAAATCCATTTAGGAATGTCTGATTAAAATACGTAGCCGCCACGCCATCAGGTCGTGGGACTAGATTAGTTTCGGGTGCTCTTTATTTTTCCGCTTTACATTCGTGCACTAATCGATGTCGCCGAGTTCTTTCAACAACAGGAATCAGGTGGTTGATTACACAACGTGAATCATTGTTCACGACCATTACAACCATCTGAGAACTTTTTTGAAGCAGAAATTTGTTGTTTTGCTAACTTTCGACTCACACAGGACATTCTCGATTCGCCCCCTTCTTAAACAACAAACAGTACTTATAATTAAATCAATTTAAGTTCCGATCATTCCATTGAAATACCTTAATATTACCCGTAAGACGTGGAAAACATTCCAGATTCCCAAGATACTGAGCTCAATGGTGTCGTATAAAGGCGAAATAGAGCATCTCTGCATTAGAGTGCACCCCATTACAACCACATGTGCTAGGCGTCACCTCATGTCTCGCGGCCAAGGTTTCTCAATATTGCTTGACTTACGTTTAATTCAATAGGTTGATACAGAGGTTTTGGCTATACGTGTTTTGTGTTAAGTCAATTCGGTGTGTGCTTATGATGAATTAAAACGCACACGAGTGGTTTTTTGGGAAAATTATTTTTCTATATTTTTAGGTTAAGCGTAATTCGAACACGACCTCGAAATGATTCAGTATATTGTGAAAATATCCCGACTTGAGCCCGACTTAAAATTTCAGGTCAGTTTTTAAGCTTGTTCATCATTCATTAGCGAGCATTTTTTTGTAATTTTTCAGCCTTTTTAGGTATTAAAAACTTCCATATAATTAAGCTGTGCAGCCTAAAAATTATACATATAATAAAAATATAACCCAGACGATATTAAGTTACAAAAATCCCAGCCATTTTGACTAATAAGTGACGATCGGCTGCTTATTTCATTAGGAGGGAAGAATGTAATTTTTCATTATGACTTAATGAATACCGTTAGCGACTGAATTATGTCAAAAAAAGTCGGAATTAATAAATTCTTGCGTTCATTTTGTTAGCAGCGAAAATATAAAAATTTGAATGATATTTTTACTGCTCTTGCTGAACTGACAGATTGTTTTGTATTAAGGGCCACAATTTGTGGACAATTTAGCAGTTATAAGGTATATAATATAAGGTTATAGTAATAAAAAACAGTTATAAAAACTTGTACAAACTCACATCTGAATAACAGACTCTGTCAGATACTTCTGATACTTCAGTACACTATCTTAATATCCACAGCAAGCTGTAAATTTGACCCATGACAGCTTGAGTGATCCCTAAGTTCTGACGGAAGACGATTGTTCAATCATTAAGTTATTATCTGCTTAAATTCACGGAGATGTTGATTCGTCTATGAATTCAGGAAAGGACGCCTCCATAGCTGTCAGTCTAATTTCAATAATTGGAAAACAAACTTGGAGCTTAGACAAACACGCGATTGGAAGTTTGGGAAGCAATGACGACGATAATTTGTTTGTGCGCCGCGGTGCGCCACGCTCTCGTCTTGTTTATACGAGCTCCATAATATTTATACTGTCGGATCAAGTCGACGATTTACATGAATGCTGTGTAGTTCTCTAGATGTCATTTAGATAGATGTCATGTGTATTTGTAGTTAGGTATTCATTTTGAAGATGAAATCTGAGTAAGCACGGTGCGGTTTAATAATTCCATTAGTTTTTCATATTATTTAAGCTCGTCTGATAAAATAATCCCTGAGATTAGTTGTAAGCTAGACCGTGAAAAAACTCCTCACTAAGTGATTTTTAACAACCACAATATTCATCATGATAATTTCTATTTTATCGTCGTCGCGTCGGTTTAAATAAAGCCCTTTATCGTCCATGATTTATTGTAACATTCTACATAAAACTTTATGTATTTTTGATTGCTCACACATGTGACAGAAATACCGTCGCTTCAATAATCATCTTATCTGCCCTAAGCAGGACACAAAAACGCGTCTTTATTTAGAACATAAACACGAGAAAATTGCTTTCAGAACACATCAAAGGATCTCAATAAAACTCACTTATTTGAACAGTTGCTGCGAGACACATCTGCTTCTAATAAAATACATTACCATAGAAATAAAGGCAACATACCAGTTCTCGTCATCTATCATTTTATATTCAGGACGAGGGTACTTATAAATTGATGGAAATTCAATTACCTGGCTATGTTTACGATTGATGAGCGCGGTAGGTATACCATTACGTTTTCTTATCATTCTTCTGAATATTAAGAAGGTAGTGAGTTCGCAGCGCTCGTATATTATATTCTGCTTTCAATGTTTACATTATTAGCAAACTCTACGCCACATTTACCTGTGTACCTAATACCTTTTTATTCGGTTTCTGCGTAAATTATTAGGATATGGCAATCAAAGCTACTCCTTCGGCAAAATTACAGCATTAAGAGACGTGAAAGGGTAATAATACAGAAATCAATTCCAAGCGCCAGATAATTACAAGTTGGTTAAATATTAAACTGCCTTCGAGCCACCCGCGTTGTCTTACTGCCGGTAAAACATTTAATAGCTACACCAGAGAAGACATCAAAAACGAATGAACCACTTAGAACCATAAATTGTACCACCCATAACGATGAAGCATTATTTTAATAAATTAAATCACTTCTTGATTCCCGCTGAGAGCAAGCAATAATATACAAGTGCCACTTTAACTTAACTATCCCGTAAACGTAAAAACAAAGACCTTAGCCAATTAAATACACAATTTCCTTACAAAAGTCAAGTCCTTTAAAATTGGCCCATAAATAAAATCTTGAAAAAAAAAAAACGAAATACCGAAACAGAAAATAAGTTCGAATGGCGTTTCGCCTTCCTATTGCATAAATCTTAAAGCAGTCTCTAATTGAATATTCTCTTTGCGTAATGCCGTCTTATTTCACCCTTTAAAATAAAATAGAGGCTGAAAGCGAAACATGTAAATTTTATCGTGTCTGGGCACGGCCGCCGGGACAGGCACGGATTTTTTACCATCCAAGGTAAAGGAGAAAACTTGGCTCGTATTTTCAGCTAAAACTTCCCCCACTGCAATGCTCGTTGAGAAATACTTTTGTGACTTACGGAGCGAGTTATAAAATAATGGCGTATTGTGTGGAGCGGGCAGGAGCTAACAAATCATTTCAAACGCTCCGACCAAGAATTTGGGGCGGTCAGTGTGAAAGTTACTAGAGCGTATAGGCTGCGGGAAAGAGCCGCTTGGTGTGAAATGTTAACATTTCCCGGACAGTATTGCACAAACTTTGCAATTTCAACGCCGGATATAGAACAATGTTAAAAATACATAAAACATTTTATTTTTGCAGTGTTTGCATAGTACCTACATTTTTTGCATGAAAGTTTTCGTGTATCTATCTATATACAGGATCTACTACCCATAGATACCAAATGGATTTCCATTTCCGCGGACTCTCTTGAAACAAAAAGTCTCGTTCACAATCGGAACTCATTCCGTCACGACACGATTTTGTTTTGCGGCAGTTATTTGATGAGTTCGCGTTTTATTCGTCTTAAATTATTTTACCGATAAAAAAGTTCAATTACACACTTTTTGTTACAAACAACAATGTATCTTCGTGGCTTCTTAATAACATAATCGAATAGAATTTCCCGTCCGTTGCAATGATCAGCACTATAATAAAAGACATAGATGATTATTGATAAAATAATTACATTTCAGCCGTGAAGTTATCCACAATTATTACATCAAAAGGGTATTGTATTACTAACAATACAACCTGTACTGATACCTAGGTAAAACTAAGCTAAGAGTTGGAAGATATCTTACAATTGTAGCGTTCTCAGATCTAATTAAGAATTCCTTTTATTACCTACCTTTGTTTACTTTACTACTGAGCTAATTGTTAATTAAGGATCAATACGTTATTCATGACATAATATCCTTGCTAAAAGTGACTTTCAATGCCTATAAATAAGTTATTAAAATATATTAAAATAGGCGTTATCTACATTTACTTTTACCTATCGCTTTTAAACTGTTGTCAAGGTAATCTTCTGAATGTTTTGTTTCTTTGAGAAAATACAAACGATTCGCACATCACAGAATGACCTGAAAGTGCCCAACTCGTCGCGTAATTTTGTACCGATTTAATACAGATTGTCATCGATCGAAGAAGAAACCAACCAAATATCTAAAGCTCACTATGATTCGCAATATTTGACATCAATAGAACAAGAAAACTTTCCTATACCGAGGCGAAGAGTGAACAAAATATTCATCATATTCAGATCATTAGGTAACTAGTTAATATGGCGAATAGCAAATGTCACTTCTTGCATATTCCGATAAAATATTGATCTAAAACCCACTGACCTAGCTATTACTTTATCGATTATTTTGACTAGGAATTATTTTACCCTGGTTTCTACACTTCCCACAAAACATATAAAACTTTAGATTATTACGAGGTATCTTAATCGGTTTTCATATCTGTTCAATGTTACCTTTGGACATTGACTCAGCCTGGCCTGGCCCACGCGCGGCGCAGTTAAAAGAATGATATGGTTGCATCTTACACGCATATAAGAATTTGTTTAATAGTGTGTGTTAAGAAAAAGTAGTGTTTAAGCAGAACATTTTGTAAATAAATCAAATTTGAATTTTATAATCTTTTATACCCCTACCCCCCTATACCCCTTATTGTGGCCAAGACACCTTTAGCCATCTCTGATCAGTCTCGTGAGTCTGCGGGACTGGCAGTGAGTGTACCCTTCCCGAGCCTGGTACTCCTGTCTACTATCCATCTGTAACCTTAGGTCGCATGGTGTAGACATCCTGAACTTATTTATATATTTATTTATCACATACAAGGTACATATATGATAGATTAGGGCTGCAGGGCTTATAGGGCTTAGGGTCTTAGGGACTGTTAGGCTTGTAGGTCTTTGTAGGTTCCTTTAGGTTATCATATTATATTTTCATGTACCGTCACACCCATGACAGTATTGCGGTCTTTTTTTTTTCGGCTGGGAAATCATCAAATAACTCCTCCCGCTCTGGGCTGAGCAGGAGGGGAGTGTCAGACTTTTACTGGCTAAAACTCATCCATGTTCCTTCATCGCCGTTTGTGTTCCGGGGCCACGGTATCTCTTTCGAACAGTCCCGCAGCCCCGGCACAGTATTGCGGCCTTACGTGACGTTTGTTAAGGGTGGATGTACAATATCAGTGATTTCACATGTCAACTAATACCTCTGATTGGTTGTTGTCATTTTTGGTCAACCATTAACATGAATGAAAACAATATATGAATGGAGTCTGGACTTGTGACCGGTTGATGGCAATAGACTCGCCTCTATTACATGGGACTTAAACATAATTGACGAAGTTGGTGGCTGTACTATTAGATACACGTTTGCTTACCCCTTTGGAGAATACAGGCGTGATGCTATGTTATGAATGAAAAAGCAATTTCACAAGTGTTAACTATACAGATAAAACACTGATAACGAATCAATTAAAGAGGAGAATTGCGTTGCTATCTGTTTGACTGAACCGCCACTGACATGCTATCCGCCTGTAGCTTCTCATATAATATTACGTTTCACATACATAAGTTAGGATTAACGCAAACACCATTCACCTTAACAGTCACTGAATAATTTAATGTTTAGACATATTACATCAAAGAACTGAGAACCCAAGCTAGTTCTCCCTGGATCCTCCACTTAAATTTCATGACACGTAAATTACCTTTGTTAACTACATAATCCTTGTTGAGAAACCATATACCTAAACGAAACTCAGAGTCAAAATAAGGAATAAGTTAATTTCAAATTAGTGAACGTACATACTTCGTAATACGTTAGGATTCAAGTACCGAGCATTTCTATAAATAATACGAAGCAGGATCCAACTGCTAAACAAAAGAGTAGCCGACCGAGTATAGAGTATTGTGAACACAGCAATGCCATTTTCTAGCACACAAAAAAGAGGCTCAATCGAAATGAACCGTATCGGAAGCAGAGTAAAGTTCAAATTCCGCATCTGGTGATCTGAGTCGCTCACTTCGTGGATAGTGGTTTGCCTTTCACTCCGCTATTTTGTTGTTATACAGGCTTAGCTATATAGATATACCTAGAAATTATAAGGTATGAACCTGAGTCGCCGGGATCGTTCGATTTGTGCAGTTGCGGTACTGTTAGCTCACCGCCGAAATAGGTCAGTTTCAACTTGTTTCATATCCACCGTGCGAATCTGTCAATTCCGGTTGACCTCACTTTCGATGTTGGCGAACGTTAGACTGTTTAGCTTCAAAACAAGACAGTTCTATTCGGTTTGTGATGCATAACCTTTTGATGTTTCTATTGAGTTTGATCTCGTAATTACTTTTGGTTCTATAGACGCGGATTAATCGTATAGCATAATAAAAGCTGCAATAAAACGAATTTGCAGCTCAACTTAGCATAATACAGCACCATTTAATGAAAACGTAAACCTTTGATTTATAACTTTTGCAAGCTCAATATAACATAAAGTTTAAATAACTTATACAGCAATTTAAATTCTAATATTGATTGCCAGTTTTCTATTAGGAATGAACTCAAAAGCTAAAGCTTTTTATTGCTATCAAAAATCGAAGGAAACTAACAGCCAGCCAGCCCGATTAAATAGTTACAATGCAGCATGGATTTTTATTTTTTTGGGGCTCGATTGATGTTTACAGGGGGCGCAGTTGATAAACATTTTGTATGATTGTTTCGGGAAATCTATTGAAAAAACAAGATGGCGGCGTTCATTCCGATTTTAAAACGCCAAGCCATACAGACCAGCAAGTGACGTCATAGGCTAGATGAATTCATTTTTTAAATGCTGTTTTTTCTTTGCTCTAAGTAGGTAAACACTATGGCACCAGTAATTACCTATGCATATTTAACACGCACTTATGCTAAGTTCAAAATTAGTTAGTTCGCACTAACAAATACATAGATAATATACCTATTTAATTTACCAAACTAATGATAAACATACGCGCTTGGTATTTTAGTTCTGTATTATTATTATAAACAGATTAGTTAAACAATCACGCAATACCATAGCGTCAACAATTAATGTTATATTAGAGTGTATCTACAGACTGTTACATAAAGTCTCGAAGGATACCGCCACACAAGGCCAGGCGAAGCGATGTCGAATTGTTTTACCTCCAAATGATTCTTTCTCTCACGATCTTTCATTGTTGTAGATATAAGAAAGGATTCCTTACTATCTACATTCATATGCAATTATAAAGATGTGTTGATGTGTTTCACAGCTTTCTACGTTTTCACGAACAGTTTTTCACGAGTCATAGGTAATGACTGTCACCTTCATTTCGTATTGTATCTCTTGTTTGTAGTAGCTCTCACTCAGGGCGATGGGTTATACAGTCTTGTACTTATACTTGTGGGTAATAAATTGTTATTTAGAACCGGATATGCAACAGTATATACTAGCAATAGTGTGCGCGTGGCTTTCAACGATAAACCGATGAAATAGACTGTATACATTGTAAACTATAATACTAATTAATTTGTGAAATTTAGTTACTAAGCCACATAGATAAAAGATGACTGAAACGTAACGGGAAAATGTGGGAGTACTCATAGGTAGACCTGTATCTAACCCTTCGGGGATTATAGGCGTGATAATACGGTACATGTAGTAGTTACCTAACAAACAAAGTTTAAGAGAACAGAACACGTGAAATTGAAACAAGCCTGTGAATTTTTCAGTACCCTGTAGAATTTTAAATTATTTACTTAAGAAAACATTAAGGAAAACAAAATATTTTATCTATATCATCGACACAAATTATTTGAAGGGAAGAAAAGCCTGTTCTTATTTGGATAGAGGCTCGTTAAAAGTTTTCTAAAAAGAATGACGCCTCATTAATCAAAATTGGTCCAAACATCTGAGTCTCTCAGCTGTATTTGAGCAACAGACAGGGGTAGCAATTATAAAATAAATATAAGTACGAGTATGTACAGACTCCAGCAGATCAAGCTAACCGAAAGCTGTAAAATTTTCCCAATCAACCTTAAACCTTTAGCTTTAGCGATAGAGTTGAAAATCTATTAATGACATTTGATGGATTGTAGTAGCTTGATGTGCTGGCGTCTGTTCCTGCATAAGCACATCCATGTTTTTCTGAGAAATATTGAAAAATTTAATATGACTACTATAGGGAAAATAGAAGCTGCTTTAATATTATGAAAGTTTGTCTAAGTAACATGCGAACTTCACACTCAAACCAAGGAAGAACTTTGACGTAGGAAATAGAATAAAACGATGTACTAAAACATCGGATCCATCGTGATTTTAATTTATGACTGGCGTTTATGATGACGTCTTTATTTCTACTTCTTTTTAGGTCGTTCGAATAATTAAAATGGTGTAAAACGGTAATGTCAACATAAGGTTTCTTGCACTCTGTTTTACGACCAATCAAACATGTTGTATCAACACTATAGAACAAGCATTCTTGTGTAGCTCGTTTTTAGGGTTCCATACTCAAAGTCTGTCTGTCAGCGGGCTGTATCTCATGATCGGTAATAGGTAGACATTTTAAATTTTACAGAATGTGTATTTCTGTTACAACAACAAATAATAAATTAAAGATTGTAGGATATATCACTATGTACACAAACAAAAACTCTTAGTTCCAAATCAACACTGATCTTACGCATAATTTATTTAATAAAGCAACCAACTAAATTTCAAGCAATCCGTGTTGACCCAGATCAAATAAAGCAATCACGGTTTTCCCTTTGTAGCGTACGTGTGTTCATTTATAGATCAAGGCGACAGATTAATTCGCCAAGCGTCAAACTTCGCCAGATGCCGGCGAAAAAACCCAACCGTAATGTTTATAGGCAATACCGCCTTCATACAGCAACAATAATAAATATCTGTGGAACGATCAAACAAAAAACTGCCGGTTACCCAACAACATGTTCGCTCAGATTCCAATCATCAACATAGCGGGCAATTTGATGCAATTTGATGCAGCAGCCACAATGAAGGTCGCTTCCGATGTTATTTAAACAGCTGGCGATACTGAAACCATGTATCCATGTTTACATATATTCAACTATTCAAAGAATGGTACACAACCGAGTACAGGGCAAATATCACAACATATAGGTACGAGAAAATAACGTATTGAACATCAAACAAAATAAAACTTGAAATCCGATCTACATAATGCTGTGATGAGGAGAAATGCTTACTGTTTCGTGTTAAATCTTTTTCTTGTAACTTTTTCTTTATCGAACACGGAGTTGAGTGAAATTTCAGGGATATAAAACGTGTGGCGTGCAAGCTTAGCGCGGTAGGCGTAGCGTTTACAAGTCGACGGGGTAAATTGGATCCCCCGGGATTTACTGACGCCTCCACGCAAACGTTCCGGGCTCCAGCCTTCAACGCTTACGTTGGCGCGTCAAATATTCAACGTCTTTGTCGATGTTATTTATAAGACGCTTCTTGGATAGATAAGAATATTTAGCATTTTACACGAAACTGGGACGCTAAATTGTAGTATTAAACAGTATAAACGTGTACACGTAGAGCGAACACAACTGGGGACTACTGCGGATCAGGCGTGCCTCTAATAACGTGGGTTCAGGATTAGTCCTTACGTAGATGTTTAGACTACAGCGGTAGACAAAGCTGAGCATTGCTAATTGTTCATTCCCTTGTTTGATGACAAATCCTTGAGGATGAAGGTAGATGTGGGTACACAGACTAATGCCTTCCCAGCCGTCGCTGTAATGAGGCCTTTGTATTACATATTTATCTCCATAAAATACAAAAACTATCAGGTTTGAAGGCAGCACATTGTAAGAGCGCAGGTACACGGACTAGTAATTGGGCCCGCCTCCCGCAGGGCACCCATTTCAAATCCTTAACGTGGGTCCGGATTACTTTAATGACGCATATGTTGGGAGCTTTTTGTGCCTCCTTAGAAACCGATCGATGATAATAGACTGAAAAAAAGTTTTACGGTTTGAAAATTGACAAATTAAGTTGCGTTTTCGGTTCGCAATCTTGGTAGCGGTAGCTTCCATGAAACCTAACCCCTGTGTAGAATACATTTTTAGAGGAAAAAAAAAATACCAAAAGTTCATAGATAGACAGAATACTTCCGTAATAAGAGACAATAAAATCACAGCTGTTCCCAGTACCAGTGATAATAACACAAAGTATGTCGATAGTAATATTGCAGGCATCCACAAGAGCTTGCATTTCCGAGCGATTTGCTCTGTGACGTCACGTTAACAGTCAGCACAACGCAGTCGCTGACGGGACACATTCGAAGGAGAAATACGAGAAGCGAGATATGAGAAGCGAGAAGCGAGTATATATTGTCATTTATTATTCATCTGCTAGAAAGCGGGATATATACAAAGTTGTACGTGACTTTGCTTGTCAGCCGCATCTCATCGTAACCGCTTTATGCTTTCTTCTTGTTGTGATCACTGCCATTGCCAACAGTTTTGTTTTAGTAAATGCGCTTCAAATTCTCTTTGTTTTGCTCTGTGTAAACCTTCAACAGTTTAACATTGTTCTAAGATAAATATCTACCTTTTATGATCACTTATTTAGTCGTGTTCTACATACGAGATAAGATCTTCCTATTAACGTCTTCAATTACTATCGTTCATCATTTACTGACTGGCAGGTTCGTGCTTTTTGAGACAGGCAGAGGTCAAATGGCAATGAACAGTCGCAACCAACGTTGCTCAACCCAGCGATCTACGAACAAAACTCCTCTAATTATATTGCGCAAGTGTTTAGGCAAATTGTGGCGAATGAACGACTATTCAACATGCAAGTATGGTAATACTGCAGTATTGGTGTAAAAAGTGTTCATTTATTCGTTTCCTTGATAGGTAAAATGTATGAGGTATTTCATGTTCCATTCCTTTTAGTGGGAGTTTTTTGCTTCGCTTTGTTTTTACTGTGGAAGATAAAGGCCTTTTTCTGCCTAATTTACAGTGTAGTTCAACGATAAACTATTAAAGTTGTAAAAAGACCCTTAACGAAGCCGAAAGGCACTTGTTTTCCTCGTCATTGCGGTCATTTTTTTGTTTTGGACCATTCCTGGTAACTTTCTAGTTACGGAGATATTGGAGGTCAAAGTTCCAACAAGTTTTTTTTTAATACTAGTTTTTAAGGTTATATAACTTTACTTTAAATACCTCCCATTTACTATTCAATGCATCCATCAGCACAATATTTTTGAGTGCGTTACATTGCGTTTTACTGTAAAACGTGATTTTTCACTCCAAAAAAAAAAGTTGTTTCCCAGCAATCATTTTTTCCGTAGGGTTACTTAATTTAATGTACATAATGCTTGGTTGACGGCTTCGTGAAGGGTTCCGTTTACACCTTGTATTATTGGTAAGTATATAAAGGTTTCTAGCAAAGACTTAAGGTGGAAGCGCAAGGGTAGCCCGCGAAATTTAAATTTTCTTAAGTTTATTGCAATTTGCAGGTCAGTATCAGGTTTTATGTTGATGAAAATATGAATCGCGCCAGTAACACGTATGGAGTTACAGAATTATAATCATTCAAATCATCAATACAGCCCTCCAAGTTCATATAACCCCATTCAATAGCTATTTCATGAAAAAGTCACTCTTTGGGATTATATGAACTTGCAGGGTTGTATTGACGATTTGAAAGATTATAATTCTGTAACTCCATACGTGTTACTGGCGCGATTTATATTTTTATCAACTTACAACATCACACTGACCTGCAAATTGCAATAAACGTAAGAAAATTTAAATTTCGCGGGCTACCCTTGCGCATCCACCTTAAGAGGAATACTCGTTCTCTCCAAAAATCCCAGAGCTTCCAAAGTGGATGACAAAAGTGTGGGTTCCGTCAGTAGGAATCCGAATAACCCCCTTCTTCGAAAGAAGACTCCAGGAAAAGGATCATAATATATCAAGATAGTAATATCAGCGTGATCACCAATTCCAATGACAAGATTGTTTGTGTAGTCGTCTATTGAAGAGGCAATTTACAGCCGTATCCGTTTACGAGTTTATTTGCTTTTGCCAAGCTTTGATACGGGTCCCTATATCCACTATATCTACGAGTAATGCCAAACTAACTTACATATGTATGTGCTGACTCTATATGCCATACTAGCGTTATATTATGTTTTACAGCTATATTAGTTTCCGCTAGTCCCCGAATTCATAACTATAACTGTTATTATCTCCAACTTGACCTTAATAAATAACTAACTTAATAAATGGGCGAAGTTCGGACTCCAGATTATTGAATGTTATAGAAACGTATAGCGAAACTTTAATACTCACAATAATTAATGTTAGTTTGTATTTGTTTATCAATTATTTTGGATAATGACGTATTGAAGTTGAATTAATTCGGATAGAGAGGATTTCCAATATAATTAATGAACTATCCTCTCGAGTGACCATTTCAGTAATTAGGGGCTCAAACCTAAATTAATAAAATGAACCTTGCTGAAGTTGTTATTATACATATAATTACAAAAAAGTTACGTAATATAATCATCCGCCTTGCGTAGCATCGGGATGACGAGGCTACGGCGTAGCAAATATGCTACGGCCTACGACGACCCTCACGCCAGTTTTATTGTCATATTATTATGTTTATCTTTTCATACATGCGCGCCGGGTAAGTGCTACGTACTTGACCTTTCTCAAGGATTTGTTAGTGAGAGTCAGCGTAGTTTATTCAAAGTGGTGTCCAAAATCCGGTCGTTGAAAATTGTAAGCTACGACTAAAATATTATCTTCTTTTTCTTTTACGATAGGACATCCGAATCCGCATGCTACGTATTTCCGGTAACAAAAAAGTAACTAGCAAAATAAATCCGGCAGGAGTAGTACTGTTCCGAAGAACAACGGTCGAATTTTTCAACTTTTCAACTCAAGTCTGTTGTTTTTCGAAAAAAGTTTGTCGGATGTTTTACCTTTTTTTCTGTAATTGTGCAGGTCGTCGACTGTCACTAAGGTTTTACTGAGTAGTATTTTGTTATTTCTATAAACTGCTCAAAGATTAAACAAAAATGTTTTCACATATTAAAAGCATTCCTCAAATTCTACAGACTTTTATTACTATACCAATAAAGAAAATCTTTGATCAAAGCGTTCCACAAATAGCGTCCGCTTCGTTAAAAACAGTTCATAAGTTCGTCATAATAGTATTTTCAATTTCAACATAAAATTGCCTCTAGTAAATTTATTCGAGAGTGAATAACCGTCTGACCGTTCGATTTTAAAAGCTCGCGAAAGCAAAGTCGAAGGCCTTTGTGGAGTAAACTAAGTCAGTGCGCCACATTACGACCTTTTACCGGCCTTCGACACGCTCGCAGAGAAAATCCATGTTAACGACAACAACCATTGTTACCAGCTTATCGATAAACACTTTAATAAAGACGGTAAATAAACGTTTTTCAAAGTATTCATTTGTTTCTGAGGATTTATTATCAAAATACGATACTAACCATTATTTGAATTTTAGTAATCTTCTCGCCAATTAAGTTGGTGAAAACATACCTGCAACAAAAACATCACACATTGTAATAAAATGTTTACATGATCGATATTTTCGTTTATTACCCGTGATCGACCGCGTAGTTCTAATAATAGGACCAAGGGCATTTTTCATGGGCAAATGAAGTTCTATCAATAGTATTATGGGCACCTTTATTTACCCTTGGTTCTATTAAAATTAAAGTGAGTATTTAACCTATTTGCATGTAAACTTCATTCAAAGAAAATGTTTTAGATGAAAAATTAATAAACTCAAAATCGGTGTGCATAATATCAAGAGCATAGTATTGGAAAAAATCTGAAATACACGCCACTGTTGAAGTAGCGTGTAAATCGCCGCTCCTATTTCGCAAACATTTTAAATTGTTTACTGTTAACATGTTTAAACATGATATTTTACGAGTGCATCTGCACCAAGCCGGATCTGCTTCCACATGTCTATGGATTTATGAAACTCATGAAATCGCCAACTTTAAAAAAAAATACTGCAGCTTTCTCTTATCCTTCATTTTATTTATAATAAACCGCATCTGTTGTAAATCACAAAATGTGCCGTTTGCAGAAACAAGAAAAATAATTAATTAAGCTGAGCTTTGCAGAATTATTCAAATCACGTTCACCTTACAGCCGACCTTCTCCCTTTTTTAGGGACCAGTTTGAAATAACTCGAGTACTTAAAAAAAAACTGCAGTAGAGTTTCACGAACTCATAACGAGCAGACAAATTATGAAAATTTCGGTTGCGTTTATTTTAATCGATTTTTATTTGTTCGCAACGTGATTGAAGGTGCTCGCTTTTCGCTGTGCCGCTTCTTGACATGACATTCTTTCTAACTTTCCCACGGGTTTCAAGCAAATCGAAGCTCCGTCGTGTCGCGATACACTTTGCCGCTATTTGCGCTTTATATAAACGCGGTAGAAAAGTTTGAAAAGCCGCATAACAATAGGAAGAATAGAATCTATTTGGAATACGAACACAGGTTTGTCATCACGCTAGTTGAGGAGATTTGTGAAATACGACAGCGTTGAAAGTGTTTCCCAAGGCGAAGTTATAAAGCAAACTGGGTTACTGCAGTAGGAGAGAAATAAAAGCTTGTAGAACACAAGAGGTTCATTGACAGTGCGGATGCGGGTACAGGACAGTTTCGTGGTCGCCAACTTTACTATCTGTCAGTTGACGGGTCGATTAGACGTTTATACATGCTAGATATACCATTTCTCAAAAGTCATGAAATAACAAACCTATGTTTGCTTTTATATTTTACTCAGTAAGTAAACTTCGGTAATATGTTTCCGACTGAGATGACAAATAAATCTCTCGGGGTCAAACTCAAATGGGTCAATAAACCTTCAAAAATAGTCACAAACATGATCTTTATTATTCAAGAAAAGCAATAATTTTACAACTTCTAACATCTAAAGGAAGCATCTATTAGCACGGTATTGTGAGTCTGAGTCGACCCCTGTACCTTTTAGTTGTATGGAACTATGGACCACTGACCAACGTGCGTGAGCGCCGGTGTGGTCCAAGCGAACAGCGCGACATCTGGCGGGCGAGCATCGACCTCACTCAGACCGGTACCGGTTTAGAAGACTCGCTGCAGTCTGCGCCCGCGCATTCACTTCACTTAGCATCTTATAGTAACCACTACTTCTCAATGTATGCACGCTCTTGATTCAATTGTTTACGTGAGCGTGGCAACTATTTACTACGAGATCATATTATAGGTATACTGTAGTTGTTTTTTTTATTTAGTTGGAATTGCTTGATTAACGGATAGTATTAGTTTAATTTATACTAATGATCAAAATCTTATTTTTTATGGGAACGCATTTAGGCATTTTTTTAAGCATTAAGAAAACATGAAAAATAAATTATTAAGGTAGGTAAAAAAACAGTGTTAGTGGAGGGAGCAAAACTGTTCAATGATTTACCAGAAGACTTAAAGAGATGCGATAATTTTAACATATTCAAAAGTAAACTTAAAAAACATGTATGTACCCTATAACGTCACCAACAACGCCCCAGAGGCAAATATTATATTATTATTAAGAAATAACTCTCTATCTCATTATAAGTGAACTGTTATTTATAAGTTCTTATGAGAAATAAATATCTTTAAACCGAGGTAAAAAATGACAGAATTTTCTATCATGAAAATAACAAGTCTTTCTTTGTATGACTAAACTTGAGAAAATACCAAAGGTAAAGCTGAACAACATTTTTTTCAAAAACATCAAAGCAGATGAATAACCGAACAAAGGCCATAGGTATTCATCATTTGGTGTTGAATGGTATCCATGGCTACCGAGGCGTGATCGTTCCACAGACTTGTTCCTAGTTATTCGCCGACAGTGCTGTTACGAAATCGCTGAGAAAAACGATTTACATAACGTGATTCACGTTATATCATGATGTAAAAAGCTTTGTATTAAAACGAATAGAAGAAAATAAAAATGGTATTTTGATTTTGCCTCTTAATAATCTTCGAAAATAAGACCGAATACGCATCGGGCTGCAAACAAAGGCCAATCATATAAGCTATAAAATGAAAGGAAGGACAGACACCTTGTTTCCATTGGTTTCCCACGATACCCGCGTGCGTAGGCACACGGCATTTCGTCTCGTTTCAGGACCAAGTTTACTAGTCGTGCGAGCGAGACAAAACATAGACGTATCGACATGTTGCAACCAGAAAGAAAGGCGTCCTGGAGGAACAGGTTTCTCGATAAAACTAAAAATTAGGGTCAAGGATTTCGTCTAACCTCTCGACAATCTTGCTGGTCCAAGACAAACCAAAAAAGATTACTAGCAATTTCGATCCAGTGAACAATTTAGTACAATAATGGACAAAAGAAATACAACCAATGAACGTAGCAAAAACCCAAATAGTGAATTCTGCTTTGTCCAAGATAACCTTGAAAGATCTATAAAGCTTGTCAAGTGAGAAGCGAACCTCACAATAAACCAGGGGGACTAAAAGCATCCATTATGAGTTGGAGAGTACTTACGCATTGTTACAATAAATCGGCCACAGCAGGTAGAGAGCTATTGTAAGATAAACACCCGCCGGATGGGGATGACACAACGCAAATCGCCAAAACTGATACAAATCTGTTTCCCCAAGTGTTTTGTTAAGCCGAACTGCTATTGACATTACCCGTAAACTTTAGCGTAATCAGAGATTTAAGCTGTTTGGCCGAGTTCGAGAGTGCTTTATCTCTAATCAAAGTTCAATCGAATGTAAATTTATAAGGAGAAATCAAATTTGATTTAGTCGATTCAAATGTTATATTCTATTAAGTTACCATCTTTGTTTCCTTTGTTCAAATATAAAATGTTATTTAGGTATACAAATTAAATTAAGCATGGGTCAGCTAAACTGAATCAGTAATCAAAAGTTACATAAGACCTACATATATTTCCGATAGATTTATTTTTACTTTAGCACTACTATCTACCACATTCGTCCAACTCCGCTTGGATGATTTTTACAAATAGCGTAATTTGAACCACGTTTTCTAAACCAACTATGAACTAACCAAGCATACGAAGGTCTAACGTTACATGAATAGAGAACTGTTGAATAAAGGTTATCAATACATTCTCGGGCAGGGGCCATTTCTATAGCAGGTAAAGGCATCCCTTGTCAAACGAATGTTTCGCCCAACCACACGTGCGCTCGGACAATAAATCATTGCTAGCTCACAATGATACACAGTAGTGTAGACAAAATATTATATCTTCGCAGATGAAGAATTAGAAAACAGACACATGTCAACATATCTAAATTAACCGAAATACGAAAGCTGACACCCATTTCACAAACAATGTGACGTTTTTCAACGTTGCTGTCTTGATTAAGCAAACACATTTATTTTCAAATATCAACCCAATTGGTCCCAATAGACGTAGAAAGAGCAACAAATTAACTTTATCATTTGCATAAAATCCAAAATTTGTTCCATTTTGTTCAATGTAGTCCAACATTCCCTAGACCAGGGATTCCCAAAGTGGTCGATATCGACCCCTTGGGGTCGATATCGGTTTCCTAGGGGTCGACATAAACGAAAACTGATTATGGGGGTCGACGAGGTCTAAAAATCGACCCCTATTAAATTAACACAAGTTCTTATTTAAAACTTTCAAGATAGGTAGGTAGGTACTGTATTGTTTATGTTGTGTTACGTGTACTAAGAATAATTAATATTTATGTAGGAAATAGCATTGTTGTAGTAATATAAAGCCTCAAGTTCGTACAAGATGAAAAACTCGGCAAGTCAGTGTGGACAAGTTTGTGCAAGATAATGAGTTCGAGCGTACGTCTTTCAGGCGCGTTTTGACTTGCTCTCTATTTGACGCTTGCGCGATTTAACACGAACGAATTCATGATCAAGTTGCAAGTCCAAACATGTTCCTGATATTTTACTATTTAACGAGGTTGCACTTAGGTTGAAAGTTGATTTGCGTTTTGAAATTCGTTGGAGCTTGAACGATAATAACTCATATAAGTACTCATTTATTTCAAGAGATTACAAAGTTATTACATAGCTAAATTAAGTGAAGTAAAGTGACTGAAAAAGAATTTACAAAATGCTGAGCTCCCTACGCGAGTTAATAGCGTAAACACAATATCTGCAGTTTATGAAAAATTAACAGGGTAAGTACCAAACAGTTTTTATCCGGCACAGCGCATCAGCATTGCCCCACTGCACACTGTGTGATAGTGATCAGTTGAGCTATCTGTAGATTGTTTGCAACAGTTTGCAGTTGCCTCAGTTGTTTCAATTGTAAAAATTTACCAGTAAATTTAACAGTTTATTAGGTATTGTTTTTAATTTAGGTACTTAGTTTCTTATTTTTTTATTTGCAGGATTACTGAGAGTTTTATGATGGCGGACACGAAAAAAAAATGCAGACAATACAGTTTGGACTACTTGAAGTTCGGATTTATTGCATCTCCATCAAATCAACACTTGCCGATGTGTCTCATATGTGAAAAAGTATTCAGTAACGATGCCATGAAGCCTTCAAAAATGGATGACCACTTATCGAGAGTACATGCTGACAAAAAAAGTAAGCCCTTGACATTTTTTCAAGCACTTAAAGAAAAACTAGACAAAAGGCCATCCATAAGATCGATGTTTGCGTCATCATCTATTAAAGACGATGATGGTTTACGAGCGTCCTATAATATATCTTTACTAATAGCGAAGTCGGGGAAACCCCACACAATTGGAGAGCAGCTTATCTTACCAGCCATTGCGGAGGTCCTTAACAATGTATTGCACAAACCCGCACATGATATTTTAAAGAGAATACCTTTGAGCAATAACACCGTTCAGAGACGCATAGACGAGATGGGACGCGATGTGGAAAACATTTTATGCAAGTTCTTACAGACCAACAGATTCTCTCTCCAGTTGGACGAGTCTACATTACCCGGCAATGAAGCTCTGTTGTTAGGATATGTTCGATATATCAAAGATGAAAATATGTGCCAAGAACTGCTTTTTGCTACATATTTAGAGACTGATACCAGAGGAGAATCAATTTTTCAGGCCGTGGAACATTTTTTTACTGACAAAGCTATTCCATGGAAGAACATTGTTTCTGTTGCGACTGATGGTGCACCGTCTATGGTTGGTCGTCATCGTGGTTTTATAGCTCACTTAAAGCGACAACTGCCTGATGTACTGGTCATTCACTGCGTGATTCACAGGCAGCATTTAGTAGCAAAAAAGCTGAGTCCTAGATTGCATAAGTCTTTACAATATGTAATAAATGCTATCAACAAGATTCGAAGCAATTCTTTGAACTCTCGGTTATTTGCTCAGCTATGTGAGGAAAACGACGAAGTCTTTACTCGATTACTTCTTCACACTGAAGTTCGCTGGCTATCAAGAGGCTCTTGCTTAGAAAGATTTTCAGCCGTTTTTGAATCTGTGTTGGAGTTTTTACAAGAAAAAGATCCGAATTTGAAAGAAAATCTGAACAATTGTAAAACAGATATTTATTACTTGACTGATATCTTTGGAATGTTCAACAAAGTTAATTTGCAGCTGCTGGGTGACGATCTTAACTTGATTAAAACAAAATCAATAATATCGGCCTTCGTGGGTAAACTAATCCTTTATAAACAAAATTTAGGCAGAAAAGAATATTCGCAGTTTCTGCATTTGTCAAAATTACCAGAAACGCTTCAAGATGATGACATTTTATTATATGTCACTCACTTGGACGCATTACACAAGGATTTTACGGAGAGGTTTGAGGATCTTTTAAATTTACAAATTCCTCAATGGATAATAAATCCGTACAATACCACAGCCATAGAAGAAGCCAATGTGATAATGCAAGAAGAGTTGATTACCATCAGCACAGACGAAGAGCTTAAGCAGAAGTTCAACCAAGGCTATCAGAAGTTCTGGTTGCAACGCAACATTGAAACACAGTATCCTACATTGTGGAACATTGCTGAAAAATACCTTATCGCTTTTCCATCATCATACCTAGTTGAAAAAAGCTTCAGTGTGGTAACAAACATTTTGACGAAACAATGAAACCGTTTGAAAATCAACGAACGTGGAGATTTAAGGCTGCAACTCACCAATATTGAACCGGATGTAGCTAGATTGGTAGATAGTCACCAGGTTCATCCATCACACTGAATGTTTTATTTTCTCTTTGCGAATTAATACTTTTTTAAATATAATTTCCTACCTACTTAAAATTCTTTAAGTACCTAATTTGTAATAATCGTTATAAATTAAACTTGATATTTACTGAATTGTATGTCTTTTTATTTTGTTAAATTTTGATACGAAAATGAAGTCAATTTTACTCACTTAACCAAGTGCAAAGTTTTCCAATTGGTACCTTAGTACCTAGGTATTTTGTGTCAATAGGAAAAAACTAAAGATAGGCCCCCTTATTCATAACAGTCTGCTAACTTAAAGCACTGCTAATTCTCACTCTGTCTTCTTCTATTGACCTAAGTCAGAATGAAAAATAACACACTGTAGCAGCTGTTTTAAGTTAGCGGACCATTATGAATAAGGGGGTTGATCTTAAAAGTAGGTAATTTGGCCATGGGGGTCTGAGGTAACAGTTCATTTTGGAAAAGGGGTCACTTGTCCAAAATAGTTTGGGGATCCCTGCCCTAGACACTTTTTGCGTCAAATGTTATTTCTGTTTATAATTTTCAACCAACTAGCCGTTCCAAATTAGGGTGACTGAATTCGGTGTTATACAACGTTGTTATGTGGACAACCAATTCAATGTAAGTAATCCTTACCTGATACACCTGAGTCATCCTTTTATCGCTCCAGAAACCAGTTCCAAAAAAACGATATGCCAAGTTGACCTGCGCTCCCGCAACTGAATACAGATACAAAACTCGGCTGTGTGAGTGAAAGCGCTCGTGTAGTTTGCTTTAGAAGCTGCATGTTGTGCGTCTGTGTGCGTTTAACGAGTTGTAACCTGTTCAATGTGGTTGAATGAAGAGTGGCACAGGAGGTAAGCTACTTTCTACCGGTCGGTCGACGCGCGCACCACGTGACTGCGATGTTTACCGAATTCTACGGTCTCCAATTTTAAACCTAATTCCGTTTTGTTTATGATCCGGTTTCTTGATTTTTGGCCACATTGATTTTATTTCATTTGGCGTCGAGTCTACCTATTGCCCTATATTTTTGTTTCATTGTATTAGCACGTTCGAAAGTTATTTCGTTATGAGGCCGTTTTGTGTTACAACACTTACATTTTAGAACTGGATTTTATGAATTTAATTAGAAAAGCTGGTACACGCTTCGTAAATCTTTCCACTTATATTTTCGTAGCTCATGACCTCGAATTAAATTTCATATTCAATCATTTCTTTTTGTGTCTTCTACGTTTAACCTTTGTACGAATAAAGACGTGTTTCCTAATAATACACGAAGCGTTTCTTTGCTAACAAAACAAATCTTGTTCCGTATCGGTAAGGATTAGGAATACGTTCGATGGGTAAATAAACTATAACTTATTTCCTGTTCCGGATAACCCTCGGATTCAGGTCGTAACAAGATTTGAACACATCCGACATGGAATAATAGCTGAGCCCTATTGGACCTTATTTGAAGAAATGGAACGCGACTCAAAGTTGTCCTCTTTTGATACATTACACTTTTTTCTTCCTTTTCAAACGTTAACAAAGCCCTTCGAGATCTATTGGCAATATTTGAAGCTTGGTCATTTATTTCAATGTTTTGTTGCTATGTATTTCTCAGAATCCCTACCTCAGTTTTACTCGTTGATATTTTGCACAACAATATGACAAATTCGTTATAAACTGGTTATTAATTAAACAGTCACTTTGATTAGCAGCTAACCCATTATTAACATTTGTTTTGTAAGTCACATCTTCCTTTCTCAAAATAATATTCGTAAAAGCTAATCCTTTTCTACATCTTAATACCTATTAGCACCTTGATATTTAATTTAAATATGTAATTATTATTGCAAAACTAGAATTGCTAATCATACACTCCGTTTTGAATTAAAAACGTATCAAGAATCAGATTGTGCACTTAATACTTTCAGTCTTCAAGATAATATTTATTCACTCAACTCGCCTATTAAGAAATAAAAAGAAAACTAAAAACGCTATCTTATACCAAGTCAAAACAGCCAAGTAAAAGAACAGAGATAATTCTGCGGAGGTGTGAATTGAGGGCGCGCCGGTCTTAATTCCAACATTGAGTCTAAATTGGTCGCGGGGGTGCCAGAGCGGGGTTTACAAAGGGCTGTGTCCGTACCATTAGAGCCTATTGATACAGACTCGGGCGAGATAGGGATATACAGGGATGTTCGGGATACAAACCAAATATGACGACGGAAGAACTAGTTTCTACATCTGCGTCCTGCGTTTACTGAGTATTTTAAAATCATCGAAGTCCAGTTTTTTACGGCTACTATCAAGGGGCCCGGCAGGCCCAGCTGCGTATTTAATTAGGAAATATGAATGGTTGAAAACTATTGACTATTATTGTATGTGTATTGACTTACTACTCTATTTCATACTCTATTCATTTACTCTATTTCACACTAGCTGTTGCCCGCGGCCTCGCTCGCGTCTTTGTCTGAAATTATCCCACGGACACGTTGTAAATACCCTATGGCACCCGGGGATAATGTAGCTTCCTATTAGTGAAAGAATTTTCAAAATCGGTTCATTGGATCCAGAGATTACCCCCTACATAAAAACTTACAAACAAATTTTACCTCTTTATAAAATTATTTCATATTTATTTCTGATTATTATAACCTTTTTTTTTGGGCTATTGACAGCAATATGGCAATGGCATAAGCTTACTACTTTGTTTCTCTACTTTAACAATTCCACGACTTCTTTAGAGAATTTACCAAATTTATTTCATTCAAATAGAAGTTCACAGACGATACGAATACAGCCAAGACCCAAGAGCATACAATGTACCTAAAATATAGTTGTTCGTCCCGACCCCGACCGCTGGGCGGGCACACGACATTATTTATTAAGACCGAACTCGTGTCACCAGCAATAACCAAACTGCTACATGTAAAACAGATTTGAGAATTTTCTCCTCCAAACTCCGGCTAAATGTTCCAGAATTTATGTGGATAATCCTTTGGACAAAATTGGACCGTATGCTATATTACCGCAGTAAATAATATTGTGTAGGTTTAATATTTTTGCCTGAAAGTTGTTTCTCCTAGTGTCCCTACTTTTTCCTGTGGTAGGGTTATAAATACTGGACTGATATAACAAAGAGGAAAGTTTTGTTAGTGTGTTTAGGGCTCTTACAGCTGCTGTTGATCCGATCGTCCTCTACAATCAGCTTATAGAACAGTGTCGTAGAGTAAATAGCTTCCACTGGACTTTATTGGCTCAATTAGTTTGATAAACAACACTATGTTTTAGGAAGTTGTTTTTACAACAAAAACCAAACAATTTTTCCTTATTAGCCTTTCAACAAGAATTTCTGTGGTATACTAGAACTATAAAAATAAAGTTAAAAAAGCTATTACCCGACTGCGTATCAAGAATTTGTGTGGTATAATAACACTAAAAACACGACTCCTGAAAATTACGCTCTAATTAAAATCGGGTTTTTTTTTCGGTTTGTAGCCTATGGTACGGGGTTTTAATAACGAATCGATTGACACCTTATCCATCAAAATCGGATGAATAGTTTAGGCCACAGAAATCTTAATAATACGGCAAACTATTAAGACTTCTGTGGTTTAGGCGCTACGGAGGAACATACGTAAATACAAACATACATACATACATAGACTGCTTAAATCATAAATTCATAACCCCACCTTTTGTCTTCGCCGTAGTCACGTAAAAACACTGCATAACAAAATAAGAAAGAGGTAATATTAAAAATGACCTCTTAATTCAATTGTGAACTTCAATATACAGTCGAGTTGGAGTCTGTTGGAGATTCTAGTTAATGAATTCGAATCGGTCGGGTGGAGTTGCGGGCGGCATCAATAAATACCAACCAGGATACGACAATAGCCTGTGGATTTGTAAGTAGTTCGTATTGGATCGCAATAAATTTAAATTTTGTTCTTTAGGTCAGGTCGGTTGAATGTGTTTAAAGAGTTACGTGGGACCAATGTTGAGTTATATCATCAAATAAGACTTCGCCACACGCCCAGTAATGTAATTTGGCGAATTGTCTATTAATAGGTCCATAGCCTACTGTGATACTGTGATGTCGCCACAACTACATGCAGGGTATATGGGTCAGCTCTCCACAGACTTATGGGATGAATACAGTATATCATAATAAGATTACCGGTACAAGAAATTATTTCAAGAATGTTATGGGAATCCAATAAATTGGATTTGTTTTATTTCATGTTTTACGCAATGTATCGTTACCGTAGAAAAACGCACGTAGCGAACGGCAAGCACGACGACGAGTTCGATGAACTTTGTAGCTAGGCAGGAAGTGAACAGCTGATTTCGCGCATCGTTCGTTAGAGTATTTCAACATCTATTGATGGATTTTTGATTTTAGCCATATTATGTACATAAATGGAGTGCTACGTACAGGGAATGTAATTTTGCATTGAAATAAAGGAATAGTAACTGAAAAAACCAGCCAAGTGCGAGTCGAACTCGCGCACGAAGTGTTCCGTACCAATAGCTAAAAAAATTAAATATATTAATTGGCGTCAACTATGTATGTATGGGGAGACACTTTAATTTACAACTTTTTTATTTTTTGGAATGTTTCCTTTAATTGTGCTGTAAGGCCTTGATTTTTGCCAAATTTCATGATTCTAGGTCAAAGGGAAGTACCCTATAGGTTTTGATTCCCTTGTGAAATCGCATAATATGTGACATAAACAGTCATATCTTTTGATCGCGTTGATTTGCAAGTTTGATTTTGTTATTGCTCCAAGCGGTAGCAGACTTGAGTATTTGTATACCGCCACGCATCCCTGAGAAAAAGGGGCTTGACAGACAGACAGACGGACAACAAAGTGATCCTATAAAGGTTCCGTTTTGCCGATTGAGGTACGGTATCCTAAAAATGATTAAAAAAATGAAAAAAATCCAGTGGAATATGATTCAAAATAAGGAGCTGATTGCAGGGTGCATTCGTCATTAGTCAGTTTGTGGCTGTCCATACACCCTGAATATTTATGTATAATCGATGGAACAATAAATGTAATGGTTTCTTCAGACTTTCCACAGACAGTTAACCTCTAACTTAAATCTCATGACAACGAGAATACATGTCACTGTACCGCAAAATCGAGAAGAAGTTAAATATCAATGATAACTTGATAAGACAGTAGGTTTTCTAGATGTTATTTATTAGAACCCCAAAGCTTTTAAAAACACATCTTTTTTATTCGTTTGTTCTATTAATAAAGTCGCAGTAATCGAATAACCAACCCTTCATCATCTGCCCTTATTGTTAAAATAGAAAACAATGTAAACTTTCCAAAACCAGGACGTCGCCTATAATTCTGTAGGACCCCTACAATTAATATGGCCATAAATTTATCGGTGCACGACACATTATTGTATCTATAGGGAAACATTATGTTCGGTACACAGCAGGATACAAAACCATTAGGTACAAATAATATGGAAAAAAATGGAGACCATATTGGTTTTAGTTATATAAATAGTATTTAACTTAATAACCCGCCGTGGGACAATTAGACCGCAACAACTGAATTGATATTTTAATACTCGGTATTAGGTGTTAGATAACATAGACTTATTGAAAAATATTTTCCCTGTGCACACAATAATAACGTGAACTGTATCATACGAGGAAAACATTGTGTTTACTGCAAATGGAACAATAAGCTCATTATTTTAATTAAACAGATTAGCTGGAAACTTTATGCGTTATATTTTTGTTTTATTTTGCCTACAGCGAGCGGTAGGTAATTCAGTAGTGTACCAACATAATGCTCATGTATAAACATCTGTTGCTACGGCTTTTCAGAAAGTCTAAGAGACTATGAGTTGTATGCAACTTGTTAGATTTTTCCGTACTTTTATACCTTTGTACTTTCAACACAAAACTGATAATTATTCGTTTTAGAACTACTCCTGAAACCGGAACCATACACTTCGCAGATAAATGTGACACACAGAAAAACTGTAATCATGAAACAAATAAAATCGTGATTGCACTTCTGGATAATATCAATACTAGGGTAACTTTTAACATGTTTCGGAAATTAAAGGTGGCTACTTTAGCAATGGAGAAAGTGTCTCATGGATTGGTTAATTTCCGGTAACCGTAAACCAATAGACAAAACAGCTATCCGATAGACTTGTTCACACACAACAGTAAGTCTGTAACTAGCTTAATTAAAACAACCATTAAAACAACAATAGACAGTAATTGCGAATGCATTGCAACGATGACTGTCACAGCGAAGCTCATTTCATATTTGGGAGGGTTCAAAACAACGGTGGGATAGTCCGGGGTCGGGTCGAGTCCCGGCGGGCTGTCAATGCCCCGTAATCATAGACACACATTCCCACGACGGAATGAGAATGACAGACTCCACGTTCCACACAACAATAGAATACGTGGGTAGGACAAAGATAATTGATTCAAAGAATCGTGAAGGTACCTAATTACTTTCCAACACAACTTTATGATTTTCGAATTCGTGTTCTCCTAAATCATAATAAAAGAATGAAAAAGTTACGCAAGCAAATAAAGTAGCGGTGTGATCTTATGATTTGACTAGGGAATCAAAGTTTAGAGGGAAAAGTTTCTATAAACAAGAAGAAACGACTTTGAAAACTCTGAAGATTGCTACTTTATGAATTCTTTGTTAATATTTAAAAAAGTTTTAGGCAGATGTTGGTGTACCTTATCGGCGTCCTGGGATAAAATGTAAAATAGAACTTCATGGTCCCTAAACCGACAAAGCTTTATGAACTGAAAAAAATAATTGAAGTTTTCTATTCCTTCAAAACCATTATCTGCAACAAAGTCACAACACTGGAGTCTGGACACGCCGCCATGTTTTATTCCGTTTTTAAAACGTTCCGTTTCTCGAATCGATGTGATTCGATGCTGAATAATGTCTTTTGATACGTTTCGCTTTATGAAGCTCTCGGCTCTCCGCTATTTTCCCGTTTACGATTTATTTGCGTTGCCTCATAGCGGAGTTTACCTAGATATTCTTTTCATTTTATTCAGGCTTTGAACTGTTTGGAGTCTGTGTTTATTTTATTACTGAAAACGTATGTTTTTTTCTGAACTTTTACAAATATTATGAATGTACGTTTGGAAAACTGAATGGTAAATGAGAATAAACAGTTTCACTATTCACAAGCGTATAATAAATTGATTCAAATGTTGATCGTATTCATTTCATAACGTAGGCGTATCTTTATTTACCAAGTATTATTTTACGTAGGAAGATAAATCCTATATTATTGAAATAATTATGTTTAGGTATATATTTCCATATTGCTTATAATTGTACCAAATAGCGTAATTGCAGTTTTTTTAAACTGAATAGTGAGACATTTATTTTTCCTCTTGTCATTTCATGTTTGGACCTATTGTTGTCTTGTCTGTCTGGTCACTATCAGAAAAAAGCCACCAAATTGTTCAAAGGCCAGCTCATGTCACAGTAATAATAACATACATAATTACCGTTCATTACTATCAAGAAAACCAGGCACCTGATTTCGTCATAGAAACAAATTGCACACGATAAGTGGCGTTTGGTACAAGGTGCGGTCTACCACGACTCGCGTGTCATATGAATTTGGGCTTTATGTTGATATTCATAAGAGTTATGACGATTTAAGTTAGAATGTAAAGTACAAGTGTGTGGGTCAGTCGCACCGAGGTCGTTACCAAATGTCAGCCAGACAGGATCCGTGTCATTGTCGCTTAGTTTGACTGAACTAATCAAAGAAGTTGTCTCTCAAACTAAAATTGAACCTAGAAAGTTTGTATTAAGTGCAATTTAAACTGGCATCATAGTATCTTCTTTTATGATTAATTAGAAACCTAGTAATGTAGGTACTCGTTACTTGGGTGGAATTGCTACGGGCACACGGGTTTGCAATGAGCAATTTTAGTGTTAATTTTTAATATGGTTAATTAATGTATGTACTTATGAAAAGGGTGTCATTCACACATATTTATGCCGAAAAGCTCCAACCTCTACATTCTCCATAATATATTTCCTTTATTGATTTTCATATTCATAAAGATAGGCGTAAAAAAGCAATGAGTAAGCAGTAAGCACCTACCTTATCTACATTACGTTCATAAACACACTCTCATTTGTTAAACGATAAGATAACTCACTATAGCTTGATGTGGCAATATTTACAGGGTGACTAATGCTCAGCCTTCATTTATTACCCACTACCAAATTAGGAAAGAAAATTATCAATACTTTAAAACAAGCGCACTTTCTAATGAATCACTAATGGCTTCAGAACACTAGCTTCACTAGCAAATATAATAGGTGCCTAAACATTCAAAGCACGGTGGTGATAACAGGCCTCCTCGGTTTGCAGAATTACATAAACTTGAGTCTATTCTAAAATACTACAAGAAGCACGGATTGGTACAATTGACATATGTACAATCTAATACACTACCTATTCATAAATAAAAAGAAAAATCACCATACACACAAAATGAGGTCTCTTTTTAACTTCACTAATTGGGTTCCTAACAAGTAACTATCTTTTCATACTCGATAATAATAGGGAGAAGTACAATACCATTCTTATAAACCCAAATCCGACTCCATAGTTCGTAACACACGAACATAAGAACAGCGATCAATCAACTAAGAGAAATGCCTTCTAACCTCATTAAAAACCTAAAGGTCAGAGGGCACAATCATTAGAGCCCAGTGCGTAGAATGTGGGATGGCAAATGACCGTCGCGTCGACGCGAACGAATCGTGACAGTTTTCATAATGACTGCAGTAAATAGCAGCGAAAGATATTGTGCGTATAAAATAAAATATTTGTCGCTTTTAAATTACATTGATGACACCTAAATGAATCTTCACGAAGCCGTCAACCAAGCGTTCTTCACATCAAACTAAGTAACTCTACGCAAAAATAATTGCTGGGAAACGACTTTTTATTTGGGATGAAAACACGTTTTACGGAAAGAATCAATATAATGCGAAAAACATTTATAAAAGCATTGCATTCTTTCGGATTTTCAACTTTGATGCTGGTCTGAGGGTACAATAATACACGGGCCTGTGGACGGTGAGCTATGGGCTAGCTCGCCGTCCTTCCGTCTTATGGCGACATGCCGTGTCGACGGCGCGTTCGTGTTCCACGCGCGCCTCAAAGAGAGTCAGCAAACAGGAAGGGGTCCGAAAGGACCGATGCCTGCTAGGGTTGCGGGACTGTTCGGAAGAGATACCGCGGCCCTGGAACACAAAGAGCAAAGGAAGGAACATGGATGGGTTTTAGTCAGTAAAAGTCAGACACTCCCTTCTGCTCAGCCCAGAGCGGGAGGGGTTATTTGACGATTTCCCACCCGAAAAAAAAAAGTGCAATTATAAGGAATAATAAAGGGTTCCGGATATAGCAGTGATAGCCTAGTGGTGTAACCGTTGGACTGCCAAGTCATAGTTCGAACCCAAGGCACGCACGCACCTGTGCTTTTTGTATAATTATCACTTGCTTCGGCGAAGGAAACCAGCATACCTGAGCGATACTTCTTGACGGCATGTAAAGCCAAGCCAGAGGCCCAAAGGTGGCATAAAGACTTTGGCACCAGGATAAGCACTAACCACACGATAAAGAAAAAAGAAGTGTTTCGTAGTCGTAGTAAAAATATGATGTACTGACTTTAATACTGACGATTTCATAGCAGAGTTAAAAGGCTAGTGATGAGAGAATTGACGGTCAAGATTGCATGAAACGTCGCAACCCGCAGACAGACGTCCAATACTTCCGAGTTCTCAATCTACTGACCGATTGCTCACAAATGAGGTTTGTGATGCAAGAATAGACATTTCAATTGATTAACTGGCCAGGTCGTGTCCTCGAACTTATTTAGAAATAAATATTCAGTTACAACAATGGGACTATGTGGAACAATATGTTATACCAATCAGCTGACTTATAGTCCAGTTGTCCGATATTCTCCAATATTTATTGTCTGTCGAAACAGTTTTTGTAACATGTTACAGTTTATTCGTTACACCTTTGTATGTGGTATTTACTTCTTACAAAGGCTTACAAAATAAGTAAATATTACTAATCGGTACATTAAAACCTTTGTTAGTTACGAATGAATGTCACGATCCTATGGTTTGTCCGTCACCGTATGTACTTAGATAACGACGAAAGTGTTCAAATGGGATATTGTGTAACAGTTATTTAAGTGAGACTGAATAACACCAAAAACGTTACGTTACGAGCTATACCTATCTCTATTCAGTCGACAACGGCGCCGGCGCTTGCGCAACCAATACGATTGCTTTGTTCATCATTATGTTACACAAAAGTAGAACAACTTTATTTTTCTAATGTTAATCTGAGTCAGCTGTTTAATGGTTTTGGGACGTAGAAATTAGTGTTAAGTAGGTACTTGATTTCAATCAGTTACCTGTCAGTGAATTCAGAGTGGAGGTGTTCTGATGATATTAAATGTGACTGAGTCACATCGCACACCCATCAGATGACTCATGTCCTGTCCTGCTCCTTGCACCCTGCACCTGGGCCTGGACCTCAACCTGCACCTGGGCACCTGTCCGAGGCCACTACTAACTCTATCGAGGTGGCAGAGTTCGAGTCAAAACTTTAAATAAATCATCGACACGACGAAGAATACAGAATACGTAATATCAAGACCAAACAAAACCTAGAAAAACCAAACTAAAAAGTCTAAAAAAAAACGTAAACCTACCCATACACAGTTAAACAAAGAAGTGTTTATTACGACGAATCATTAAATTACAAAACATGAACGTTGGATGTTCCGTGTTATGACAATTTTCATGTAAATGTTAGGATCGCGTGCATCGTACAACGACACAGTACAATTAGTCGGCGATGATAGACCG
Organism: Eugnorisma glareosa; assembly: GCA_947578425.1. Lineage (NCBI taxonomy): Eukaryota > Metazoa > Arthropoda > Insecta > Lepidoptera > Noctuidae > Eugnorisma > Eugnorisma glareosa. The sequence goes on from OX387963.1 coordinate 11,141,551, forward strand.
GTGCGTGCTCCGAACTATTCAGATCTGAAGCATAAACATGGCCGTAATGCGCAAAACTAATAAACACTTGATACGCATGGGACGTGTCTGCCACATTAATAGTAAAAGCTTTCTGGAATTGATGCCATAAAGGACGTTATGGCGCTTTATCACGTTTTTAGTAATGTTTCTACACAAGGTCGGCTTGCCAGTTATTTGACGGTTTTACAAATATTTGAATCGTTAGATGTGGCGCCACCGTACACGCTCGCTCTAGAAAGCAAACATTGTTTATAGTCATATTTTATTGCAATGTAGCTCGATCCACCTCTCCTATACCGCGTATGCTGACGATCCTCAACGCGCTCGTCCAGACCAACCCTGGATTGGACTTGATTGCTGATGAATGGAAGAAGAGAAGATTCCGGGCTGATATGCTGATGATGATCAGACGACAGAGTGATAGGATTAACTTAATTAAGTACCTAATGGCTGACGCTGTTCTGAATATAAATTAGGGATGGGCCGAACATGGGTTTCACCGAATATGAACATTCGGCCGAATGTTCGGTAAACTTTTTACCGAACCGAATATTCGGCCGAATATTCGGCAGTTTTGATTCCCTTACGTAAACAATACAGGTCTAAACTTGTTTACGCATAGCGCGTGGATTGGCGCCGGACCCTCTCGCCCGCTACCCCCGCTGTACCCGTGTTGTTATTGCATCATCTAATAAAGAGTAAAACTTAGCCACGTGCGGTGGTTATTGTTATTTTTTATTTGAAAAGTCGACTTCATTGAGTTTTTGCTTGGTTTAATCGTTGTGTACCTAAAAATGAGCGGAAGAAAGAGATCGACTATATGGACTTATTTTCGGGAAAGTGAACACGACCGCAGCAAAGTTAAATGTACGATTTGTGAAAAAATACTTTCGCGGGGAGGCAGCGGCCGAAAGGCTTCATCCTCAGCTTTGAGCAACCACATAAAATTGAAGCACCCTACGGAATTTATTAGTCTTGACAGACCTGTGCGTCCCAAAGTTCCCCAAATGACGAGACGATACAGCAGAAGCCTGCGGCTGCACATGTCACCCAACCGTCTACCAGTGGTGCTCAACCTTCAAATCCTAAAACTTTTGCAACAACTCGAAAGCACACTAGAAGATTCATTTATTTCCAAATGGAAAATAGACAACCCCAGCTCGGTTTACAGTGAACGTTTGTTTTCCGAAGCGGGCAACGCTTATGAGCAAAAACGGAACAAACTGTTGCCAAATAAAGCTGAGCAGATTGTTTTTTTGCACCACAACTTGCCTCTTGTGAAATTTAAATATTGAATCAAATTTTTCTGACAATTTTATGTAATAGTGTGCGTTTTCTTTTTTATTATATATATACTTTCATATGTGAAGTGATTTGTTTAAGACATAAATTCTTAGATTTCTATTAGTTTATAGAAAATTTACCTGTAACTTAAATTAAAAGATAATAAAAATGTGATTTCTTACGGTTATGATCCTATATATTTGATTTGGTCTCATAAAGATCTCATATTTGTCCTACTATGTCACTAATATAATTGAGTATTTTTGTTTATTTACGAGTAATTGATTGATCTCTCAAATGATCTATAAATGTGGTTTTTTTGTTTATTTTCAATGAATAATTTTCGCTACACTAAGTAGAAAGAAACTTGATTCATAGTCTGCTGGAATGTTGTTAATCATGCAACTCTTTCTTACAATAAATATTGATAAAAACAAAAAACTTGCTTAATTTCTTACAATAAAGACCTGGTTTTAATATAGTTTTAATAACCATAGTTACCATAGTTTTTAATAACCATCTTGTTTAACTACTGTTATTGGAAATTAAGACACTGTGTTGACAAAAACATAAACCTGCACTGTAAAATTGTAAATTACTTAACCTCATAAAAATAACACATTTAGCACTCGACTCATGATCACACACACACACATCATCAACATCATCATCTCATGATACACGGCTCAATACAGTAAAAACTTTGAGTACCACTTTGCCGAACATTCGGTGATATAGCCGAATATTCGGCCGAAAACGAATATTCGGTAAACCTGCCGAATATGCCGAATACCGAATATAAAACGAATATTCGGCCCATCCCTAATATAAATATATAAATAGATCGCGCGAAAAAATGTTCACACGAAAAGTGTGGGCACACACTCACACCTCTCGCAAGATGTTAGATTAATTTTCAGTGAAAGTGAGCGAGACAATACTATACAAATGTCATTGTCAATAACACAGAAACATGATCATCTTTTGTCGTGGTGCACAAATCTAAAGATTTAAATCTTTGCTGGTAAAAGTTTGTTTTTATATATCTGCATAATAAACAACCTCTGATCGCTTGCATCAATTTGCAATTGCTATTATGCAAACGGATCTAAATGCGGGTGGCAATGTTACTAAGGTCGTTTATTGATAAAGTTTATAGATCACAATTTAAACGGGCATTAAATGTGACCAGGTATCGACTACCCAATCTCAACTAATTTTTCTCAAATGATATTTTTTTCAAATTCAGCATTATTTTTGATTTCTCTTTAGATCTAACTTTACCTATCCTTGTTAATCAACACTACCCCAGTCGATTCTGTTTCCATCAAAGTCGTTTAGTGAGACAAAGCGGACATTAACATTTGAAAGATGAAAGCTTGGTGGATTAGAGAAGAATTATGCAAGTTAGAGATTTAAAGACTCATCAATGTCTTTGAGCCAATACTATCGTCATACCTGTTTCATTAGAACCTTAGTAAGTTGTTCCTCATATCACTTTAAAACTCTTCAACTTCAAGCTCGACTATGCTCGTAGCATATTGCAAGAGTTCGTGCACCGCCACAAATGAGTTTCTGAAGCAATTATTCTGCTACGAAACAAATCATAAACCATCTCTAACCGTAATCATTTTTAACTTTCCAAATCATGAGTGAGAAGGAATTGTGAGATGTTACGTAGGTAGACAAAAACATTGAACCTTTATTGGCTCATAATAGAAAACTGACGTAATATTCGGCACTTGAAATCACAAAAACATTTCTTATGAAGCCTGTCGACAGCATAGCAGCCCGTCTTTTTGGCATAAGCCCTAAGCCACCCTTACATAACAAAAAGGAAAAGGAGGCAATAGAACGAACATAACATGTTTATCAAGCACTTGAACACAAGAATGAGAGCACCAAGTTCATTGAACATTTTAATGAAGTAAACATAAATTCAGCTGTAGGTACAGAGAACATTCACTTCGCTTGACGTCGAATTCCATCTGTAAATTCAATTACAGTTGACAAAGCGTTAACTTACTCGCCTTGGCTAGTAAGACATTCGACACCGAGCACTTTCACCGCGCCGTGTCGACTTACCCCAGTACTGACACTGGCAGAAACTCTTCGAATGTTGTAGGTCTGATTTGTAGGCTCATGATCTAACTGATCGAACAGATACTAAGATTGTTAGGTAATCCTATTTAAGTCAAGGACCGGTTCCATGTTTGTAATTTCACTGTGTCGTTTAGAGTTAGTATTCTTAGATGTAAGTTGATGGCTTGATTAGGTATCTCTAGAACATGAATCGTTTCACAATATTGAATCATCGCCATTAACGTTACACCACAGTATGTTATAATTATTGTTTAATCGTCTATGATTATGTTTCACTTTTATTATATTATAAGTCTGTCAAAATATTTAAAATAAATCAAGATAGTGCTTTAAAGGCCGAAATTATTTTCAAATTATAATGACGACATAATTACTGCTATTAGTACTACTTAACTGAATTTAATTTAAATAGCTCTGTCACAAACTGCTTGTCCTTCACTCTATTATTTCGGTTCAAAACTACCGTCTTAAGTTACAAAATTAATACGATCATGTTACATTCATTCATTTTAATAACGTTAAGTAGGTACTATCTGCAATATCAGTTACAAACCGCCATTGTTTCATCAGTTACAAGCCTATTCAAAACATATTTGCCTACAATCACTTTTATAATCTATTTCATAAATTAAACTAGACCTGAATTGCGTTATGATCTATGCCTCGTTCAATACAATACACACGTGTAAGATGTCGTAAGCTTGCTCCAGTAACTGGCCAAGCGCCTACCAACCAAGTCCTTCATACATTATAATAATCTTGTAGGAAAACAAATCGCATCCTCAAAATGAAGTTTACTGGGCAATTATGTTCATGTTAATTACTGTTTTAGTCAAGGTCCGTCTGTTAAGTAAACTATTATTACAGGTTTCTTTTTCCTCTGGTAGAATGATAGATTAACTCATATTTCAGTAATTATAATTAAAAAAAAAACAGCAGCGTCGTGGTGGAAAACTAGGAGGAAATAATGTCCTTATTTCAATATTTCAGAGGCTTACAAATGAACATTAAAGATGGCATAAGATTTGTGTAGACAGACGGACAATGCACTCGGAAATTGGATTGCCTCTGGGCCGAGCATCGTCCGAAGTCAACTCGTAATTGGCCGTTCGGCTCGCCTCGGTCACGAGCCGAGCGAACAATCTTGAGCTCACTCGAGTAGTGGAGCCACAAACACACCAGCGCAAACAAACCGGCTATTGTGATACAATCAAAGAAATTGAATTACGATTTGAAAAACGAACAGAAAGCCTTTACACTCTCACAACAAAAAGAGCTCTAACCTTGTAAACGTTATTGTTAGACGCCGACATGAGCATTAAGTAAATCCACTTCGAGACGCAAGTTTAGTTTCCAATACCGATGATTTTCTGGCGGCTTTGGCGCGAGGCCCGAGCCATTAGGATGTTGGCAGAGCGCCAACATCGCTCGAGGTGCAACTATTTATTTGTAAGCTCAACATTCAAGGAAGTGTGGAATCTTGGAATAGAAGCCACGTGGAGTGCCGACTCGCTAGAAATAGTGAGAGGGAATTCTTTATCCAAAATGATTAATAAGTTTTGGCAAACTAACCGTGGAATATTTTTAATGGGTTGAATTTAGAACAGCAGATTTATGGAAAATTATATAATTCGTCCATCATAATCTTAATTGCCGTAGTTGCATGGTGTTGGGTAATTTTAATGTGTTTTAAAATAAAATACGCATTATTCACGGATGTGGCGAAGAGGCACATTTCGCGCAACTGCGTACGCGCCGAGGTTTCGCAATGGCCACCGATATTGACCGAAAAACCACGTTTGGAGGACAGAAATGTTTACTACTCGAACACAAGTTATTTTCGCTTGAGAATACTTGCGACACAAGAATTACTGCAGGCGATAAAATGTGAAAACAAGCATTTATACAAATGTCTTAAGTTTCAAAATAGAACCATTAAGAGCGCTAACACCTAAAATCCACAATCTGGCAATGTGATGTATAAAGACATAGACTTTCATTTATGTGGCAGCTGAGTAAATAACACATCACTTTAAGAGACAGTATAATTGATACAGGCTTAAATAAACACAGTGCTATAATTAATTGTTTTATTTACTTTTTGTTTAGGTACTAGGTTGACATAATTTATAAGACATTGTTCATAACATTGTTGGTCGTGTGTGATGCACTTAGTCGTCAGTTTCTTCTTTTTTTCTGTTATTACAATAGCTCATTATCACAACATGATAACTGATGACAACGGTGACTACGACTGGGAATCATTTCCTACGTATTCAATAAAAAAAACTGCATATAGCAGCGGACGTCACTGTGATTGATGGTTCATCTATCCGTTTGTTTATGAAAAAATATTATTGAAAACATGACAAACATTTCTGAAAGGGACTTACTTAACCAATATTGAAACTTGTTTACATGGAAACTAATACAAAAACAGGCGTTAATGATACAGCTAATTAACAGATACAGTTAGACGAAAAGTAGTTAACAGAAGTCATTGCATTTATATTTAAAGAACCGGTCGTATAATTAACCGATTGACAGAGAACAATGATAAATACCGTAAGTAGAGATATAAATATATCGCAGTACAGTGCTGAGATGCATCGGCCCACATCGGCGTGCGCGCGGGCGACCTACACGGACCTTGTTACGATGTGGGACACACACATAGACACATAACACGAACTGAGACAGAACCGAGACATTACCTACAACGCATTTATATTCGATTGTTGACAACCCACATTAATATCGCCGACATTAAAATAGTTCTCTCGAAATAGGATTTCCTTTAAACGAGAGCATTCGATTTATTAACCAATTGTTTACAAATATGAAACTTCAATTCATAATTCTATGAGAATCTATAGTCTAAACAGACTTCAATAAACGCCCAGAAATCACTTACAAATTAATATAACCGTCTGAATCTTGGGTCTGACCTTTACTGTTATTTACTCATTTGAAATTCCAATAACATTCAAACTCAAACTCAAAGCGTTTATTTCAATTAGACCTTCGCAGGCACTTTTGAAAGTCAGAAAAACAAAGGCGAAGCTACAGTCACAGACACAAGGCATAATAACTTGTGAAAGTACTGTAGTTGCCCATTCCAAAGCGTAGATCTCTATGGAGAAGAATGGGCAAGAAACTCCATGGACACTCTTTTCAATCAAAATATTGTTACAAGATCTTGGTTACATCATTCATGTTGAGATTATACATATATGTGAGAACGATGTAGAAAGACGTGCACATTAAGAGCGTCCAGAGTAAAAGATTATAACTATCAACAATTTAAAAACAAAGTAGTTAAAATAAACCGTGGCAGCTAAGAGATGACCAGTCCCAACTGACAGCGCATTAGATATTTCAATTTGAAATAGAAATAATTCAGTCGAAGTTGTTCAAGATACTTTACGAAAACATCTTTCAGAGCTTAACTTCGTGGTCAGACACCCGAGCCTTAGCTTTTTTAATTTAGACAGTTGATCAATATTTTGTCGGTATAATTAAGTACTCGTATGTTCAAATATAACCTCAGTAGATGTAAGTCTTGTATTAGTGATAGAGTATTAGATAGATGTTGTCCTGTTTTTGTTGTGTAGGCAGTACTGTGTTGTTCACACCATCGTTGGCAGTCTGTTTTTTTTTAAGTGAAGACTTTTAGTTGGCTGTCAGTTTCACACCACAACTAAGTCTTCCATAGTTCATACTTAAATAAAAGGGTCTAAATACAATTAAAATTGGTATTTTGTTATTTCAAAGAAACAATACATGGATTTTGTTTCAGATGATGTGACCAAAGAGGTGGCGAATACTGCGATTACTCCTGAAAGAGATAATGATGCCAAACTATGGCAGAAGTCTGAAAAGAAATTGGAATAGGACAAGAATTCTACTACTCTAAACAGACCCTACTAGCACGAGTTTTGACGTTTTTCGTAACGTAAGTACGTTGATTTTTGAATCGGAAATACATTCAAATGTACTCAATTCATCAATGCTATATCATTTTGGCTAAATTGTTTGCAACAAGCGCAATCTGTATCATTCATAGATATGAATAAATTCTTAAAATTATGAAAATATTAATTGTGAAACGAGTATATTTAATTTTGTAATCGACATATTTACTTACGAAAAACGACAAAACTGTGCTACGGCCTCAGTCCTCAGGTCTCAAGATCATTAACCCGTACGAACATTTTAAAAAAGCCATTCAACTCTTTATCAGCTGGAACAAACGTTCGAGTTCCCAATACATTGATACAAAATTAAGCGGTTATTCGTACCACTTACACCGCTATCTCGCAACTGGGGCGCAATGTATGCAATCAACATCTCGATTGGAAGCAATCAATATCGATGTATTAGTTTATCAGTGAACGTTCTCTAATCGATTGTAACGACCATTTTAGTGCCTTTATTAATGTTACTTGTTGCCATTTACGTAATAGATGTTTCTATTATGTGTTGTTATATTGATGTTTGTGGCTGCCGACAAAATTGTTCTGCGAAAATATGTATTGATGTAAGGTTTCTGATGGAGTGTTTATTATGAAAGTAATTATGTGAAGACATGATCGGAGGTATTTTCTAAAAACATATCTTGTATTATATTGTGTCCTATTTGCTTGCAAATAATGTTGCTAAGTATCAACTAAATATTGTAGCAAGTACTTCTTCAAAATGAAGAAATAACTCAATTATGTTCTAGTCTCATAGTCCTTCGTTAATCAAATGATTCCTGAACTCATCGTTTATTAGATCATCCAACTGTTTCAATTCTAAACATTTGTCAAAAAGATTGAATGTACTATCACAATTCAACTCAAACTCAATGTTTACTAGAAAAGGCTTCGCCAGTTCAAATTATTCCATAGCATCAATTTATAAATCTAGTTGAAATTAAATATTATTCTTGCTACAATTGCAAGCTAGTTTATATCAAGTGCACGGCGGTGTACTAAAACCTGGCTAGGTTGTATATTGAACACGATCTGACTTGTGTTAGCTGCAGCCTCGATGCCGCCACTTTCCACCATGTGCCTCAAACCTGTTTCTGTTACCACAATGAGTACTAGTGCTTCTAACTCAATAAGCAGGTTTAACTACTTTTTTAGTTGAACTTCCTATGCTAATGAATGTTTTGCTTCCTTTGCTTCATTTCCTTAAACTTCAGGATATTTCAGCTTATATTATCTTAATCTTCGTTTGTATAATAATCGTCTTCGAGGATTTCTTTGTTTAAACTGTCCAGTTTTTATGTGATGTCCTTGTACAGTTTCGCTAAGCTGCTTTTTGTAACTTTTGTTTTTCAATCTTTGGCTGCGATGCATTTTAAAGTGAGTTGTTTAAAATATGCAGTTTCCCAACATCACGACAGAACAGTTGCTTTATCAAAAGCCTTGAGCCCACGTGTCAAGTCACGTTTTAATAAATATTTCAATATCTCTCTAACCGCAGTAAGTCGTTAAACTAATCTCTAATGCTTCTAAGATTTCTCGTCGAGAAGCAACTCTGCTTTCTTCGATTATAGATCAAGCAAACGTAACCTCGGGTTGGTTTCGGTATAATTTCCAAGTTCTCAGAGATAGTCTCCTCATTTCGTCAAATTGACACTTACAACCACAACGCTTGGTGTTAAAGGCTGGGTCAGAATGGATGCAGACGGAGGAGAGGGTATGTGGCGCAGCTTGGGAGAAGCCTGCAGTGAAATTTGATAGACTGAATTGTTTGCCGTGGAGGCAAAAGTTACAATAAAACATTCTATTGAAAGAAGACATCCAGACAATCAATTAATGTGCCAACACCGAATCCTTAAAACTGTACTGCTCGACCTTGTCTGATATGTGTAAACAATCCGTTTACATAACGAGGCCACCCTAGTTAGCGTCCATTACTGAGCCGCTGAGCGTTTGGCGTTGCATGACCGAAACAATTTCAATTACAAAAAACAACTGCGCACGCCTGATGTGTAACGAATACATATACAATGTGTACATTTATACATAATAAAATATTGGTTTCGTCATATTTGGTAGATCGAATCGAAATGGAGATGTTGGTAGAGAGTAAAGAAGGTATATAATTATTTATCCATATATAATTATTTATCCGGGAGACTGAAGAAGAATGGTTGTGTGTAGGAAGCGTAGTGTGGCAAAATCAGTTTTTATTGCCACATTCATTTCTTAGGACTTTTTTCCTTTATCTACGGAATTTACATAGTCAGTAATATTTTCCGAGAATCATGCTATGTATATGTATTATTTCAGTCAGGCTAGTAATGATCATGCAATTGCATCTTATTGATTCAGTAAATACCGACCTACACAAGATTCGATTGTTAAGATTTGAATGTGCAATTCAGCTGTTAATATTAATTCGTTTAAAACGAGTACGTTATCATAACATCAGCAAAACTTTACCCACACGACAGACGGATTCCCATTCTAGGTCACATTTTAATTGATGAGCAAATCACTACTGAAGGCCAAGTCGTCTGCCTTTCTGGTTTCTATGAGGGAGTTGCAAATTAGTTGGTCGTCTTCGGATATTTGTAAGTCATGTTCTAAACCCATCTTTTGTATATTTGAAAGTGGTCTAACTTCCGTGTTGTTTCCATCTGTTGCGTGTGTTCTACAAATCTTTCACCTGTTAACCTTTCTGATGTTAATTTGAATCTATACTAACAAAGACTACATTTTTTTGTATAGATTCAAATTAACATCATTTTGAGCCGTTTGGGGTTGAAACACTAGGGCCATGGGGTCCGAGTACCCACCTAGTATTTCGGGAAATCGCCAAGCGGTTGGTCGACTCTTCACGTGACTAGAGGGCGGGCCTAGTTTTTGGCCAAAGAATCAGCATTGCCATACAACGTGGCAATGCTGCCAGCCTTCTGGGCACTTTTCCTGTTGACAGCGATGTGGACGAATTTTTGACGCCCTGTAACCCTTTTGATATTTGTACATATTTTTATTACTATAATAGATTATAGATTTGTAGTTTGTAAATAATGTAAATATCTTGATTGAAATAAACATCAGACTACATTATGTCTGATCATTTTGTTTTAGAAGTTTGTCCTAGTATCGTTGATTTAATTGAAACCTTTTCTATTAATTAGTTTATCCTTCAAGTAAAACAGTTAATTCAATTTGTGAGGAAGGTCTGCATGGTGATCCAATTTAGTGTCATGTGACATAATTATATTCGTTTGATCCGGATTGGTGTTATGTATAAAAAGTTATATCCTTTCAGAGGATGTCGTGGGTGGTCACTAATAATAGGGCTTATTAAATCTTAAATAGAGGGGTCAGTAGATCAAGTATTGTTTCTTTTAACAGGGTCTTATTATTCAATTGTCTGAAACCCAGGATAACCAGGGTACGTCTTATTATAAGGTGTGGGTTTATAATAAACTAAGATTGGTTTCTTAATTCATCCTGTTTCTTTGAAAACATTCATTGATGTTTAGATTGGTGTAGGAACAGTATTCTGTAAAATGATAATTGCTTGTTTTGTTGCTAATCATAATATATAAATCCCTCCTTTTCCTTTTGACTCAAAGGGTTTTATGTATATTGCTCTCATCGATGAAAAACATTTTAAAAACCGTTTACGTAGTTCCGATGTCCTTTACCTCTACAGTTTGCAACATGTTGAATACGAGTAGAAAATAATTCTCGGCTTTCATTTGCAAGGCCATCGTCGGCGCTGATTCGCTCCACTTTTCGTCAAAACTTTCTGTTTGCGACTTAATCCTACAAAGTCTAGGTTACAAGAAATGGAAACTGCATTAATTTTTGTATGCGACGCGATGTTTATCGAGCCATTCGTATCTTTACGACGTGAACGCAATTACTGAGGTCTTCACGTAACGAGTTAAACAATGACTTTAATTCAGTTCTGTCTATGTAATGGGCATTTACTGTTATCGTACGTCCATTCATATATATATGAGATTGTATAATGACTAACGATTTCTAATAATAACTCGGTTACATAAATAATTTGAACTTAACAAAAGACTTCAACGCACGATGTATGGATTACATGAAGAGTGCCTGTGCCGTGCACGCTACGATTGGGCAAAATTTATAAATCCGTAGATGGTCATAAAATTCATATGCGTGCAGGTCTATCTCTGGGTGTGAGTGGTAGGCAAGGATTTGTCGAGATATTTAAATAATTTTAAATGTTGTAAGCCCTAGGCATAACACGAGTAGTAATCGTGAGTTCTATTTGTGTACCACGTTTGGTATTCTTCCATTCGATCAAATTCTGAACCTTATCCAAACCATAAATTTTTCTTTGTAGTTATTTGTTTTATTTTCTATTTATTTTCTTTGTCACGTAAGAGAGATCGTGTGAAAAAAAAGCTGTGTCTAGCTCTGAATATTCACTTAGGTGGTCCTCAAGTAGGTCAGATGTGCAAAAGCAGAAGCCGAAATGTCTTTATTGTTTGTACATTGTATTTTGTATTCACCTGAGAGGAATTGGCTGGAAGGGGAACCGATGTGCAGGCGGATGCACGGGTGGATGCACTGCCGGGTGCGGGGCCAATATGGGGGCCGGTGGGTGCACCGGCACCGGGTGCGGCAGCGGAGGCGGCGGCAGCGTGCTATACGGCGGCGGAGGCACATTCTCCAGCAGCTCCGGCACCCGCGGCGCCCGCGCACGCCGCAGACGCCGCCGCCGCGCTGGCTCCTCCGTCTGGCACTCCGCACTCGCCACACTCCGCTCCCTCTCCGTCTGCACCGCACTGTTCACATTCACGGGCGCATCCTGCACCTCCACTATGTTCACGTTCACACTGGACACGTTCTGTCGGCTCGGCTCGCCCGGGACGCGCACTGAGACCGAGTCCGACTTGCGCAGGCCGGGCGCGGGCACGGGCAGCCGCATATCGGTGTTGTGGCGGGTTGACGCGCGCGCATGTCGACCGCCTTGTGGCGACTGGTCGCCCCCCGCGCGATGCAGCGCGCTGTCGGTGCGCGAGCGCGCGAGGGGCGGCGAGCGGCACTCGTAGGGCTGCCACAGCAGCGCGGACAGCGCCTCGGCGGCGGAAGGCGGCGGCGGCGCGCCGACCACGCTCATCTCGTGACCGCGCTCCGCTGCCGCGCCAGCGCTGTCACCCGCCACCCGCCGCCGCCGACACCTGCTAACAAAACATTGCCTTTATTCAGTGCTAACAAACCCAAATGCCTTCCCACCACATCATGGGTCAAAAAATAAGAAATCCTTGAAAGGTAGGTACTTAGAATGTAACATACAAGCGGCAAGAATACTGAGTCCAAGCTGAAGGAAGATAAGTCTAAGCCATAACAAAAAAAACTGAGGACGGAAGAACGAGAAAACTAGGAAGAAGAGGTTGACGAGCTTTATTCTCAATAGAACATTTCGACCAAACTTACATGACAACCTAAATCATACTAAAGAATTTAAGTTTGCCTAACTAGGTAGCTGGGCAAATGTAAGACGGTTCAGTTTAAAGTTAGGTACTGTGCCATAAATTACGGAACACTAAGCAATGTTGTCATTTTGCTTGACCGCAATATCTCTTACAACCACAGTTTTGGACGGTAAACTCACATTACTACGAAGCATAATATGGCTGTTACTTCGTTTCTGTGAAATTGAATAGAGGCTTCTCATACTTCTTTCTCTCGATTGACTACTGGACTTCAATTGTTGTGATCTTGGCGCAGGCAACATGCGCACGAGAACTGTTGACTATAATTCTTTTCTGAATACAAAATTTATTCATTTATTTTAATATCCCAGTATTAGATTGTCTCTTTGGTTGTGAGTCGCACGTGCCACAAAATAAGTGTAAGCTAGCAAAACTCTGCAGTCGTAACATCTATCTTTCATCAATTTTTTTTTCATTCTTCATTATTTCAGCTACAATTCGATATCAAAATTTTCTATTTTTAACCGACTTCAGAAAAAGGTGGTTAGTAATTCGACAAGTACCTACGTATGTAATATTGTCAGAATTGCAATTTTTTTTTGTATGTTAGTCAATACCAGCTTCCAAACATGTGTGCCAAATTTTATAAGTGTTTGTCCGCGCATATCTCAAAAACTATAAGTCAAATTGCAAAAATCTTTTTTAATTAGACTAGGATAGTCCAACTTAGGGTACAGTGCCAGTTTCATTAAAATCGGTTCTGTAGTTTTGGCTCTGTGTATTTAGGTGTGTTCTTCCGAGGTTTATCTGTATTTAGAACGAACATGACAACATTAATAGGAACAAATTGATACAAGAAAATGCCGTAACATGCATGAAAAGATATGAATTCTTCAGTGCTTTCTTGGCTTTGATTCAAACTCTGAGAAATTAGTTTCAATTAAAATTACACTTGAGACTATACTAATCCAAATTGAGGAAGTTCTTAATAACTTCCTACTCAGCAGCTCATACATAATATAATACAACACGTTCATAATTATGTTCGCTAATTCTTCTTAATATTACGTGTGTATGATCGTACATATGTATGTACAAGTGTACATTATCTTTGAATCTATAAAAAGTATGTTTGGAGTTGTGTCCGCTTCGCTGCCCTTTCTCTTACGTAACTATCTGTTCGCTCCACTTCCTATACCCATGTTGTAGCCGTCCCCTTATCATTCATTGTACTTTTACAAGCCTTCAAAAAACTTTTATCCCGTCTACATTGTTATTCTTGTATAGACTTTCAAGACAGAATTCGCTACAAAATTCTTTTCAAGTAAATCCTTCGTTTTACAACAATAAAGTTTTCTTTAGAACTCCCAACAAAGTTGTCATTCACTGAGTACACACGCACTCAATTTTCCCTATGAAAACATCCGTCGGTAGTGGAGAATCGGACATTAACATAAATAATTCGTTGCCTACGTCGGTTTATTTAATCCCTTCGTACCAACTCTCCAAGAGAATACAGATTTACCACGACCGAGCTTAAGAATATGCAGCAAAGCTCTTATGTAAGAATAAGCCCTAGACAGCGGGGAAGCTTTATGAAATTTTAATATTCCAGCTGGAAAAAGTAGAGTAACTTAATAATTCTGACAACGTAACATCGTAATAGAAACTTGGTCGTCACAATAATACGGACGACAACAATACTAATTACAGAGTACCTCGTTATGTAATAAATTAATGACTTCCCCTGTTCCAATGATTCGGAATAGGCGCTGTCCACGTGGCAAGCTTTCAGGGGAAAGCCTCTTTCAAGTAAAAAATAAATACGGTAAGTGGGTAGGCAGACTTGCTTACAATAAATGGATCCGGAAAAACTATCCAAAACCTTTCAATAGTTTGACATGCTTTGGTCAAAGTATCATCGAAGTCTCATATAGTACTTTGTGGTCATCAAAACACAACAAATCATTGAACTTCAAAGGAGATATCGTCCGTTACGTGTATATCGCAGGGAGATCAGCTGGGCCCGGTAGCTGAGACCCGAGATCCGCGGAGAAACCGTACTCATACACTTTCTCCAAGGCCGTGCGGCGCCGGCGCCTCCCACTACGACGGCCTTAATCATACACATATAAAGCCCCCAATAATGTATGTCTATCCGTATCGTCCGTCCCAATGACGGCCGAAACTCTTAAAATATTTAGTGAAACTTTCTTGTTGCGACAGGTCTACCATTTTAGGGCTAACATGAAACAAAAGTCGAAGACTGACTGTAATATTGGGTTAAATTCATTTCCCGGATGGAAAAAAATATCTTGGAAGTTTGTATCCTGTATGAAATATTGACTTTTCTACACCTTAATATACATTTTTCCGAGTCGTCGAAGTCAGTTGCTCCGTGTAAAATACTATAGTTTTCTGCTGCATCCGGTTAGAACGGATAAAATTTAAATTTAATATCCACCTGATGATGAATTTCAGTTTTTATCGAAATGAAAATTATGTAAAGTTTCCCCAAGCAAATCCGCAGGAAAACTATAGCTTTAAACAAAACACACGGATACTGTTATTATGTTATATCACATATTATTATTGTAAACTAATAATCGTGACTTTCGTTTATCGTTGACAATTTACAAACGTCTTCCGTTGGTCTTGCATTTATCTGATTATATTATGAAGCTTATTAGATGAGGATTAAGACTGTCCTACATTGTGGTTTAGTAATTAATATAAAAGGAATTATAGTGTTATGTAAGTGTAAGCCGAAATGAGTACGTAGCATATTGGAGTTTATTCAATACACATTTTCATTAAGTATTAATATAATGTTCTTATTTTACAATGAATGATGTATGTCACACACCGTCAACCAGACAGGTGAGGATTCTAGGTGGCCAGTATATAACAGAGTTAGTACTTGTTAAGAGCGTACTTCTTTCCGTACTTCAAGCAATAAAAAATCTGCGGAATGAATTAGTATCTTTGTCATAGTACCTACCTACACAGATACTGATTATAAAGGGTGTAACAAGACCCTTAACGAAGCCGAAAGGTACTGGTTCTCCCCGTCATTGCGATCATTTTTTTGTTCGGAGATATTGGGGGTCAAAGTTCCAACTTTTTCACAAGGTTTTTTTAAACACGTTTTTAATGTAAGATTTTTACTTTATACACATCCACGATCAATCCCTCGTGCTATTCAATCCATCCATCAGCACAATGTTTTGAGTGCGTTACATTGAGTCTTACCGTAAAACATGATTTTTCACCCCAAAAAAAAGTCGTTTCTCAGCAATAATATTTGCGTAAAGTTACTTAGTTTGATGTACATAATGCTTGGTTGACAGCTTCGTGAAGGGTCTTGTTACACCCTATAAGTAAATACATACGTGGTATTTACTTAGATATCATCATTTCACTGCCTCGTTGGTCCAGGGTCGGAAACGAGACTGTCGCGAAAAGAGTTAGTAGGTTTTACATCAGGAATTTCTCAGTAGTAGCCACGGAGTCTGCATTTAAGCCCGGTTGATTGCAATAGGCTCGCCGCCTATTACATGGGACTTATACTTAACTGGCAAAAGGTGGTCCACCTCTGCCTATCCCTTCGGGGATTACAGGCGTGAAGTTATGTTATAAGTAATTTACATAATATTTACTGAATTAATGAACGACGTATTCTTGTACTCATGTCTAGTTATGCCGTTTCTTTGCCTATTTAAGTACTTGCACATCTGATCTTGGATGAATGTTTTGTTATGTGTTAATCAAAGCATTTTCCAATTGATTGGATTAGTATTAGGGGTTAAAGTATGAAATTGCCGATTGTTGTATGGACGATTTCGTGAAAAGTGATATTTCCATACTAACATCTTGTGTTTTGACATACACTCAATGCAATACTTACACTTGTCATACCATATACCATTTATCATCCTTTTTTATTGATTTGTTTATTTATACTCAGCGAATCGATCTAAATACGATTCGTTTTCATTGTATTTGCTGAAATAAAATATAAATTTTCATAATTTTCAATGTTGTGACATGTACGTCAGATTTGCCAAACTGTCAGTTACTTTTTCTTTCTGTCATAGAGTTTCTTACTAGCTTAGTCTATGATGAATACTTTTTGGTTTATCTAATCTAAATTATATTTTACAATGTTTAACTGAAATATTGTATTTTATAGATAATAATGATTGTTTACTAATAACTTAATTTTAAATTATATTTATAAATTCTTTACGCACTCATGGTGTTATGAAGTAAGTCTATTATATCCTGGCCGACTACACTTGTCAGATGAGATGATTATATGGCCGCAAGTCTGAGATTCAAAAATGGAAGGAGACTACTGTGGAAACGAGCTGACGAACCGGGCAGACTAGACTAGACCAGAGCAGAGAGCGTTTCTTGAATGTGAGACTGAAGGAATTCCTCAAATTGGAGACAAGACCAATTCTTCAAGGTGATCCATCTAAAGATACACCTAGGACTACTACTCCGAATCATATTATTAAAAACTGTCTTTGTGCCATCCCTGCTGTTAATCTTGCGGAGCTGCCCTGGGTCTAAAAGCTGGTGATCCAACTCAAAGATCTACCAGGACCTCAACTCCTGTTCTTCGAAACGCCGCCTTCCTGTAGAGCAGACCTCATAGAACTGCGTGCATCTTCCTACATCTCCACCTCAACGTTTGATCGTGCTTCATTAACAGTGCTACTAATCGTGTATATATACTTGTCGGGGTGTCAGGATTTACTCCGCTAGGCTTCTGCATTATGTGGGCAGACGATGGGTTTCGTGCTATGAAAAGACACTGAGCGATACACTGTTTCTAGCAAAACTAACGAATTACTTGAGATTACAACTTAGCACAATAACACGGGGCACAATGAATCGGGTACAGTTCCAAGAGGTCTTAACTCGGCCGCGATCAGACACTGACTGACTTTCGTCCTGGCTCAGAGTTTACCATCTTGACTCTGTGACAAGTGACACTGTGGTGTGGGTAGCCTTGTAAGTAGTTTGCGTGATGTCACCTCCGTGTACATGTGATTCATTTTAAGCCCGTACCAATGACCGTGTCCGACATACTCAAAAACTACTTCCAGAGTGCGGGTTTGATAGGTCTTTTTTATAATCACTTGTATTTTTTATTTCACTTGTAAAACCATCCATTTACCTCTATTAAATTTTTAAATGTACAAGTCTACTTTTATCCTTTAATTTTTAATAGGATCAAGTAGATTTGTTACACATACCACCCTAAAAGGTAATATGCAACTACTAGTACTGGTTTTAAAACTATAAAAGGTAAGTCATTTAACAGATAATCCAATAAAAACAGAATTACGAAAAAAAATATCTATGCGTCAAAATTACAAACAGAACAAAATCAGAGAAAAAAACGGCAATTTCATATATAGAGACCTATATTATTAGTTTTTGTTTAACTTAAAGGAAATTGTTATGCTTTTTTAGCTGTCGCAGTCACAGGATATACATAATATCTAATATTGTGAAATTCTGTGCTTCCGTAAAGTGTATTTCTTTAGACTTCCGGATAACTCTAACTTCTAGCTGGAGTAATGGTTTCATCGCAGGATAGATTAGATAAATGTCTCAATTAATATTATGTAAGCTAAGATGTTCTTTACCATAAATTAAATCAGACGATTTATCACTTGAATGAACAGGAGCCAATTCCTACACCTACAATTGATTAAAAATATACTTTCCTACTGATTAATATTACGTGCAATTATATACTGATCGCCATCTTATTACCGAATAGAAATCTGTTGTAACTTGTTTCATCTATTAATCGTTTTAAAAGTATAGATCGGTCAAATGTTACGCTTTCGCTGAAGGTCATTTGACGGAAAGCAAACTTGATTGCCCACGGCGTCTTGGCCCATGGCTTTGAAGTTTCTCTCTCTTGTAATTGGAGGAGACACTAATCCACAAACACTTTGAGTCGTCGTCGCTTTGAATGTCCGTCAGAGCCGATAAAGATCTTAGATATAACAATCTTATAATGACAGACGATTATATAACTTCGTAGCTATCGTTATATGTGTTTCGGAAGTCATATTTTGCATATTCACTGTAAATAATTTGTGAATATGCTGCTAATATTACTTAAATTTAACGTTAATGAAGAAATAATTTCGCAACAACCGTTTCCGATAAATTAATTTTCATTTAACGTTCGTCGATGGGACGTACGCAAGCGCATTATGAAGTAATTTATCAGGAACCGCGGACGTTCCCATCGTAATCCATCCTCATAAGCGGACGACTGCAGAAGCGCCCACAAACCGGTAACTTAATCCTTGTCAATTTTTCACAAACTCTCACTTTGTAATTTTTTTCTGCTGCCACCATGTTCTATTAATTCTCGCGTTGATTTCGGATTAATCAGTGCACCTACCTACTACTATTAGGTGCCAGAAAAGGAAGATAGAGATTATTACATGGCTAACCATTGAATTAAGTTCCTATATAACCCAAGCAGGTTCTACCAAATTATGAACAGGCTTTAAAACGGATCAATAGTTACAACGGGAATCTAAACCTCAACCGTACAAACACAAACATATAGACTTGAGAGATAATAATAACAACAAGTACTATAGAAAATCAATCGTCTGAAAACTATTTTGAAGTAACCGTAGCCTGCCTACATCGGTTGAAGTTCTGATATCAATCCCCTAAGCCGTTGAGAGCATCAACAAAAGGATCCCAGCCGTGATTGTGCCGCCCGATGCACCAGTAACCTGACACAACTAAAGCGCTGTTATGACCTTAAGATCGATATTGAGAGAGTACGATCTCGAATCGAATACATTTAGGTATCGATACCTATTTCAGACAGCTCTTCTCACTCGTAAAACAAAGCTCGAAAAACGTAAGATACAATAAAAGAGTTATATCATAAAGACGATCATGAGATTTCATCAAGTATTTCACATCAATTTACGATTTCTCTTGGAGGTAGCTGTATAATGGCATTCTGAGCTTGATTGTGTTATATTCCTATTATGATATTAGATTCAGAATGCCTGATAGGATTTGCGGAATTTTAATTGCCGAGTGAATTGTTGTGCGCATCTATGGCTCTAAATAATGAACAGTGATGTGTTTTAATCCTAATTACACATATTTTCCATCTCTTTTTATAAATTGAAACGAAAATGTTTCAGTTTATCATTTTAACCGCAGATCATAACTAATGTTCTGTGATTCGGTCCTCAAATATTTTCTTGTTTTTCTGTTTCTGCCAGACCAGCATAGGAGGATTATAGAAACGTTCCAATACACAAAATCTCAGGATTTAGTAGTGCAAACTAAAAAATACAACACTCAAACAAAACAGATCATTAATTCCAACGGTAATCAACAACAAAATCATACTCAAATTTAACTAAAACAACTTATAAACAACAGAGAGTACACAAAGCGAAACTTTCGATATTAGCTACCAAATAAATTGTATTTACTTTGGCTTTTTGTTAGTTGATGAATAATAACGAGGGATCTGTGAAAATACATTGGGTTTAACAATGTATTATTAGAATAAGTATTACGTAAAGAATACTTAAAAGTTTATGAGAACAGACGTGTTATAAAGACAAGCGGGGAAGTTGCGGCTTGACTTTTACGTAATGCTTTCTCCAAAAACGCATTTGAGAAATAAAATAGAATGCGTTCCCTTTGTAGTGGCTCCAACAACAATGGCGTGGCGCCGGAACTTGGTATAAAAACGAAAGTGGATTCGCCTGTTATTTTTATAAACCTGACGATCTTGTTCTTGTTTCATTTGGTTGGCTCCTTATTAGCATACGTCGGTAGTGTCCGCAGCCGACGACGTCGCGTCGTCGTGTCGAGTCGTACTGCTAAACTCTTAACACGATTTACGAAAACTCGCTTTCGGCTCCAAAATATGTGCCAAATTAAATTGCCTACTTTTAGACACGTCACGTAATTGGTGTTGACAAGTTTCTGAAACAAATTAACATAATTTGCGCATCCTGTGGATTGAAATAAAAGCGTTCGTGATTTAACTTTCTTTTTAAAAGCAAGTGCTTTATTTATATTACCCTTCTTTGAGCCACTAAGAGTATTCTCAAGAGAAATCAATTAGGTATCGGGAGGTAATGAATTAAGAAAGAACTTTAAAGGAATCTGCCATTAACTGGTGTATTCATTAAGACGAATAAGCTTTAGTTTATTCGATTATTTTTATTTTAGAATGAAGTCTAACGTTTTGCTACGCCAAACAAATACCAAACTTCGTAAATAAGCTGTGATAAATAAGACAACAACATTTACCGGTGATGCGGAAGATAATTCAACCACTACTCAAACATATCACGCATATGATGACAATTTTACATGTACCTTGCATACACTAGCTGTAATTAGAATTTAGTTCATAATGAACCTACAATTGAAACAATCATGGTAAAATATCTATATCAGTAGTTACAACTAATATCAATCAATCAAATTAATTATACCTGAATTAATTAATAGCGCATCGGTATCTAGGCAACCATGTCGCTATTCTGTGGCGATTATAAAAACAAATGAGTTTGACTTTCTTCAGCTGAGATTCGGTCAATCGGTCAACCGGTCTATTACGGACTCTGTTTATATAAATAATAATAATTTATTCATTCGAGATCGAACACGGAAATTGTTTATTATAGGTATTAATGTATAAGAGCCTTGTAAATGGAACTCCAGTACATATCACAGGTCGAGCTTTGAAGGGGACTGTCGGGCATAAGAGACGAGGCTCTATTAAACAGGCTGTCGGTTTACATCCATGGTCAAATTCAAGGAGGTACCTACTAATGATTCTCGACCCGAATTGATACTAAAAAGTATAGGTTTTTTAATTTTTTTTACGGCAATCGGTAAACGATTACTACCCCTTAGTTTTCACACTGTCCATAATTATACTGTTGAATAAACGTTTGCGTTTGCGTTTAGGGCTAGGAACAGACGGGCTGCGTTTTAATACGGTAGTAATAGTTTTTATGTAATATTTAATGTGTTGTGTACTTATTTATTTGTTAGTCATGTTAGTTTTTGTAATTAAAATAAGATTAGTATTGTTAGGTAAAAACCTCCTTCAAACTGTTCCAGTTGACTCTGTCTTGTGCCATTCTGGGCCATAAGTTCCCGCCTGTGTGTACGATGTCGTCACTCCATCTTTTAAATGGTCTACCCTTCCTTATTTTTTGCTTATTGGATACCAATTTGTAATAAAATGTGACCATCTTTCATCCGTAACTCTTTGAATACGGCCTGACCATTTCCATTTCAGTGTCAGAGGACAACCTGGTACAATAGAAAAAAATAAGAGAATTGAGATGAGGTGAGGAGCAGAGGTTCGTGCAGGACGTTGGTACTTTGCTGACCAATAGCTTTATGGAATTGCACCGGCTAAACTTTCCTTTTTATGAAGTGGTAGGTATTCATCGGGGTTAATCAAAGGTAGATTGACCATTACCGGTAAACGCGTTGAAATGATTGACATAGCAAAAGCTATAACAAAAGAAAGTAAAAGTCAGCGGACCCTATATGCCGTAGACTGGATGGACGACGGTAGATGGTGGTGATGAAGTGCTGGATTGGACGCCATGATCGGGACGGAGGAATATGGGAAGACAACCGACTAGGTGGACAGACGATCTCATTAAAGTAGCCGGAAGAAACTTTAAAGCCATGATACAAAACCGCCAAAAGTTGAAGGAGAACGGACGTTAAAATAATACAGCCAGCTTACGCCCAGAACTTATCTATACTAATATTATAAAGAAGTAAAGTTTGTGAAGTTGTAGGGGGTAATCTCTGGATCGACTGAACCGATTTTGAAAATTCTTTCACTAATAGGAAGCTACGTAACCCCGAGTGCCATATGCTATATTTTCAACGTGCCCGTGGGATAATTTCCGGCCAAAACGCGAGCTAAGCCGCGGGTAACAGCCAGTTTTTTTATAATTTTGACTACTAGATTTTTGGTACGAATATTATACAAACAGTGAAACGCTTTGACAGTCACGTCATTCTAATTTCGACAGATTTAATTTGTTTGATTGTGTAACTATGCGAGTGTATTTTATTGATATTACGGAGAGGAACCTTACGATAAAAAAATTCGGTAAAAAGTTCGATGGGGTCTCTTGATAAAACATTTTACATACATAGGTACATATCTCACCAATAAATCTCGCTAAACTTTCGGACTGACCGAAAAGTTAATACTTTCCATGCAACTACATAAATATGAATATCAATATGGGCTTATAAGCCGGACCTGAACAAAAAGTCGTAATAATATTTTATTCAACTATAGGCTTACATGCCTTTGGCTGTAGATCTGGGAATATTGCCAATTATAGATAGGGAGTTACTTGGTTAAACATATTTTTGAATCTCATAATTAAAATCAATATAGCAATAGCAAGATTTTTTATAGAACTCTCATAATTTAAGACCCAAATTCTGTCTTCTGTTTCTATTAATCTTTTGAAGATGACAGTGAAAGAATGATGATTCAAATACAGGTTGTAACAGGACCCTTCATGAAGCCGTCAACCAAGCATTATGTACATCAAACTAAGTATCTTTACGCAAAAATTATTGCGGGGAAACGACTTTTTTTTTGGGTGAAAAATCACGTTTTACGGTAGGACTCAATGTAACGCACTCAAAACATTGTGCTGATGGATGAATTGAACAGGACGGGGGTTGTGGAGGTGTTTAAAGTAAAAATATTCCATTAAAAACACGCATTTTAAAAAAAACTTGTGAAAAAGTAGGAACTTTCATAAGCATCACCTTTGTACTATTTTCTGTTCCTTTTTTCTTTTCTGTATTTAGTGTGTACATAAATTGTTAAATAAATAAATAAACTTTGACCCCCAATATCTCCGTAACTAGAAGGTTCCCAGGTATGGTCTAGAACAAAAAAATGATCGCAATGACGGGAAAAACAAGTGCCTTTCGGCTTCGTGAAGGGTCTTGCTACACCCTTTATGTTTAGCTCTGAACGTCTAATTAACTAGCCCTTCGCCCGCGACTTCGTCCACAAAAATTGTGATGGCTAGGCTAATATGCATGATATAAATATAATTTATAGCCTTCAGCACTCACGAATAGAGTAGCTTTCTGCCAGTGAAAGAATATTTAAAATTGCATCTTTACTTCCGGAGATTACCACCTACATACAAACTTACAATTACTTACAAACAAAGATGTAGTGGGTTGTGGATACGCGTAAACTCAATCACAAATTCGCAATACTCATAAATAAAAGCAGTAAACCACGACAGACTTTACCAAATTATGTCTATTGAACGCAAATGAGTTCAGATTCAGCGATGGAATAGTGGCATCGAACTATCGACCGCAACAGTTTATGTACAGACAACAGAAGGTACTGACTTGCACGAACGCGCGGAGTAAAAGCCGAAGCAGACCGAATGCGTGTGCGTACAGGCACCGGTTGTAATTTATGAAACTCTATGGAAGAAGTCACACCGGCTGCGTGGCGTGAACCTATTCTTATTCTTTATTGCACACAAAATATAAAAGTAGGACACACAAAATTACAATATATAACTTATGTACAACGGCGAGCTTAACCCAGAATTGGGTTTTCTTACAGCAAACTTTAGTTTAATGTTTGTTTGGTGTTCGTTTAGTAGTAAATTCTACTCGTTTCGCACATTATTTACTTGGTTTTAGGACTAAGCATTCTTTAAAGTCTATGGTTGATCCTAAATTGTGCTGTCACAAAAATAAAAATAAAGTGTTTTAGAATATTTTCTATTTGAAAACCATTCCAGTACGTACATAGTTGCGCATTCGGTTCGTTTGTACGGTGTAAACGTAACGTAAATACGTCGATTTTCAAGTCAAACCTCGTTTCTCTTATAATATTCATAATTTTAAGAATTTATTCATATTCATGGGATGATGTGATTGTGCTAATAACAAACAATGGAGAAGGCAAGTCAAAGTTGATTGCAGATGGCGTGTCCATAGCTTAGTCCCAATCTGATCAAAGAGGTCAAGCTATTTTGAAGTATAAAATGACATTGACAGATCTTCAACCAATGACGATGCTGGGACAACCTGTGCTAGGGCCTCATTAGATTTACGGTTGCCTTCCCCATTGAACTAAATTGCTATAGGATAATTGTATTTTCGATTCAAAAATCGACGCATTTATATTCCGTTTAGATCGCGCGCTCGTACTAGGGCCTCTGATGTAATGGCGACAGACAGAACACAGTACTATCAACGTTGACCGCAGAGAGATTAGGCGATCAGTTGATTTTAACTTATTGCTTTCTGCCCTTTACCGAGCAAAATATTGTTCGTGATTTATTGGTGATGGTATCTATTTGTAATCTTCTTTTTATCGGTAGTTTTATTTAATTGAGACTTACTACTACTTTAATGGAGTACTTTGTGGTTATGATGAAAAACTGACAATCAACGAATGTAGCATGAAATACTAGCTGTGATTTCTTAATAGCACTCTTCTTGAAGCTTACTTTTTAGATTTTCTAGTTCAAGTAGAGTCGACCACTTTTCAACCTTATCACTCAAGGCATAAGGCTGAAAAGTGGTCTCTGTAGAGTCTGTAGTACTTACGACTTAGATATTTTTCAGAGGATCTCGTATCTGTGCTAATAAGTGGCTCCCAATCAATATGGTTTAGCAATAGGCTTTGTGTATTTACAAAAATTACTTTTAAAAATCTTGTAATGTTTATTCAGCACAGAATCAGCTATGGCCAATATGCAGTTAAAAACTGTGATTGTAAATTTGTAATATCAACAATGAAAAATATCCGTGCAGGTATGACATCCACTCACCATTTCATGCAACACTGGAAAGTAACTATTATTCCAATCACTTTCATGTAATAATTATTGCAAGTGCAACACAGGCAACACTTATACAAATTAACGTAAGATAATCACGGGTAACTTATGATAATTATCGGGCGGTCCGATAAGTTCATCACGAACGAAGACATTTCTCAGTATGTAGGTACTTAGTAGGAACCTACGATAAATAAGATAAAACAAAAGTATCTTTATCGTTATCTATTTGCAATATTGTATTTTAATGTATAACGGCCTGGTGTCAAACCAACTGGTTGCTTTCGGTAATAGTGTACATTTCCAATAGGTCACATACACATGTAATCAGAGGTGTTCTTATTAGTACACCCACATTTCGCCAGTGATGTTTAAGTCCCATGTAATAGGGGGCGAGCCTATTACCATCAACCGGGCACAAATCCAGCCTCCGTAGCTGCTACTAGGAAATTCCTGATTGAAAAACCCCAGTAACACTTTGCCCAAACCGAGAATCGAACCCAGGATAGCATAATATAAGCATGAGGATGCTTGCGGGTCGCAAGGTCTAACGAGGCAGTGTGCAGTATGTCATTTTTCTATATGATCTCTAACTGAAACATCGGATCACAGCTTTTCTACCACATTTCTTCTGATAGCCTCTCTAGTATCTATGTCACACTTAAATCTCTTTGATTACGAACACGATACTTGTCCGAATTACAATTACTTAGTGGCCATGCATAGGTACGTATGTATCGAATTACAGCCAGCATTATTTCATTAAGACTATCGCTGGCTCGTCTAGATCTCGGATGATGCATGCACGCCTGACCAGATTCAATTACTACGAAATTGATTACCATCTGTCTAAGCCGAGGCGAGAATCTGCCTACGCGTCCCTTACGGCTCCGTATTACAAAGCGACGATTTGATTCAATGGCTAAATGGTTTCACCTCGTCTGTGTTCTGATTTGTCCGTAATGAAGTTCTTGTTCTAGCTGCGTGGGTCGGTGAGAATGTAGGACGAAAAGATTGTCTTTAATTTCTATATTTAGATACGTTTTGTCTGGTTTTAGCAATATGTTGCTTCAACAATCTTAGCTAGATTACCTCCCACGTAAATGCTTCTGATTGTTAACAACTGGATTTTTATGGATCGATTTTCATAATAAACTATTTTTTCTACAATTTTCATGTCAACATAAAATGTGAAAGATCCACGTAGTAAAAAAATTACACAATCACATTTTTTCACTCATCAATTATTCAAGCGAATGGGACATTTGCAGCGGCCGGCGGCCGCGTGAATACTCGTAGTACGCACGGTACGCATCACCGCAGTCCGCACACAGGCGCCAACGTTTGTTCAGCGAACTCGTAAATAATTTATGTGCAGGATTACTTGTGAAAAAAGTTTGTCACGGACGGTCTCACCTGTCCGAAGCTCGGGTGTTCAATACAATCCGAGTCGTCGCCAACAAGTGAAGCCATCACCCGCAGGCCGGGGTGCATAAATAATTTAGCCGGGCAATCCGCCGCTTGTTTGCATGCGGATTATCATATTAAACGGATATCAGGGTCGTCGACCGCGGGCCCGATACAAATGCAAACAATATCATGCAACATAAAGACAAACAGTCGGTAATAGGAGCCGATCAGCTCCCGCATTGAGCTGTCCGAACCTGTGCCGAAACCGGAATCACACCGGCTGTGCCTTCAGAACTGGACAAACGGTTGCCCCGTCGACTATTAGACAGCTTTCTCCGGTTCTCGATGTTACACTTTAGTCGAATGGACAGCTCTGAAACGGATCGGAATCGGACCGATCATGAATGGAGAGCAATTCTATTTTTCCGACAGTTTTCCTGTTTGTCTTTCGAAAGCTTCTCTACTAAGCTTCAGAGTCGATAGTGGTCTTTGTTAGTTTTGTTTCAAGGAAAAATTCAAGAAGATGATTAACGAAGGACTGAAAATGAAAATTAATCCAACATTATGATAGGCCCAGATAAAAATAGGACAAATCAAAAAGTGAAGATCAATATCATAGATAGATGTAAGTAGATATAACTAGATTTATATAATGTCTACCAATGTAAATGTGAATTCAAAATAGCAGAGCTTACGAAACTGCCCAGGTAGTGGCTTAGTGGACTAGATATTAAATATCATAAACGCTAGACTTCAGTTTGGCTAATTTAGGCATTTCCTTTCTTCCTGGTAATGTAACGATACAGCTATGGAATTGTAGTAACTATTCATCAATGTCGGAAAAAAATAAGTTAACAGATTTTCTCAGAATTAAAATCTTAGACCTGGTTTGCAATCTTTAATTAATACCCTGGCTGACAACGCACAGCCTAAACTCCCGGGAGTGGGAATATGAAATTTTACATTCGCATGTTTCCTTTATTACAACAGTTAATAGCTATGGAATGGTTTTATAAAAATCATTATCACTACTGTTACTATCACTATCATTACTGTTACTGTTAGCCTGTGTCATCACACTGATGATGGGTAAAGGCCTCTCCCTATGACTTTCAAATTCCTCGATCCAAGGTCAATGTGGGCCACAGGGCGTTGGTTTTGGGCAACTAGTCCCGCCATCTCCTGCGAGGTCTACCGCGTCGCCTTCTGGCTGTGTCAGAGCTCCACAAATCGTTGTTATTTTATATTTAAATTTTATATGTATATTTTATATAATTATATATATTGTATTCTTTTAAATCGTGAAGGGGTTAAATAAGGGATGAAAAATTCTCATTTTTCCTGATCAGAAAACCCATCGGGCTTGTACCTTAATAAGCCCTAAAATCGTTTTAAAGCTATTGCCCTTAAATTGGTAAAGAAATATAAGCAATGCGATTTAAACCTTCAGGGAATATGTATTAAAGTTAAGGATACATTACAGCATACAGTGCACGTCGGAGAAGAAATGCGAAACTTGTTATCCTCGGCACTTATGTCATATTAGTTTTACATTCCATTTATATTTTCCATTTTTACCTGTGTATCCGGGGAATTTAAAATTTCATTACAGAAGCGGCAGTAAGCGTTGTACCTACATGCTATGTAGGACAGCCAGGATAGCTTTAAGCGAAATGAGATTTTAGTGGATAGCTCAGCGTTCTACAAATAAAATAATATTGAAAAGATATATATGTATCTATGTGCAATATATATGGGCAAGCACGACTGCTGAGCTTGAGGTCCTGGGTTCGATTCCCAGGTCGGGCAGTGTTATTGAGTTTTTCCCTCAGGAATTTCCCAGTAGCAGCCACGGATTTGTGCCCCAGTTGATGGCAATAGGCTTGCCCCCTATTACCTGGGACTTGAACGTAACTGGCGGAATGTGGGTGTACTAATGCGTAGACCTCTGCCTAATCCCTCAGGGATTATAGGCGTAATGTTATGTTCGTATATGTGCCTTTTTGAGCAGATTTTGTTGTTATTAATTTAAGTATGTATTATGACGTAACTCATAATAACACTTGGATTCGTTTATTTACATTAACCGCAAAAACCAAGAATGTCGGAGTCCAAACAGTTAGGGCGACAACCGACAACAGTCTTTGACTCGGATTTAGACCACAATTCACGACCAGACAACGACAGTGATATTCTAATTATATCAGGATCCTCGCTAACAAAACACAATAATACCCAAACTTGTTCGTTAAAGTTGTGACGTAACCAAACTCCGGTAGTCTTCCGAAATTCGGTGGAAGTCGTAGAAGCAGTCGTTTCATTTTGCAAACGGGTTTCCGTTTCCATTTCCCAGATCAGCCAACAATGCGCAAGGGTAATTACGTACACAAACAATTTTCTTCAAGTTCCCTCAGTATACAAAGACAACGTGACAAGAAATTAGTTTATTATTAGCTAACTTCTATGTTAGTACAGGATTTGTTCAAACACCGAAGCAATAAAACAATTGGGAGAGAAACAAATGAAAACTTTTTCATTGGAGTAATAAATCAAGAGATGAACTAGACGCTTTTGAAGGCTTGTACTGGTATTGATATTTTGGCGGCCGAGAGTCCAAGACGCAAAAATAGTATAAGAATTACTGCTGCGGCCGGGTTCTATAAGGTTGATAAATAAAACGAAGACCCACTTCGACAATTGGACACAGGTGAATGTGGGTTGAATAAATAAATACTAACGAGTTCGTTGGAGATATAAAAATCAATGAAACATAATACATTCAGTTTCAAAATCTGCAATGCAAACTTTGAACTATTCATTTTAAAATATTTGCAACAGCAATACTAGGTTACGTCCACAAAATAATTTTGTACGACAAGAGATCTACGAGATGAAGTTAGTCAGTTACGGCTGCGTTTATTAAATATACTTAACCGGGTTAAGCACAATCCTTTTTAAAAATAATAACAAAAGTGCTTTAAGGAGGATTTACCCTGAGATCAGAGCAAAACCAAGGTCTCTAAATTCATCAGCGAGTAAGTACGAGTCGCTATAGCTAAAGACGCTCACTAAAGTAGACCCTTTGGGATTTACAACCACCGTCCCACACCCCTTTGCTCCTAATTCTCTACCTTTCTTTCGCAGCAAAAACAACTGGGAATCCGCTCGGAAAATAGTAAAAGCACTTTTCTTGTGTTTATCGTATGAACGAATAGAATATGTGCTAAGTTAAATGTAAGACAACGCTTTCTTGAAAGACAAACGTTATTTTACAGCTACTTTTTCTTCATTATCTTCCGAATAGAAATCTCTCTCTACTTTTCTACAGCGTGTATCAGAAATGTGTGATCAAATTTAAGATAGTGGCAGACATGACACAAAACCGCCAAAAGTGGAGAGATTTGGAAGAGACCTACACTCATCATTGGGTGGCCAAAGGTTGAAGAAGAGAAGAGACCATAAAACATCTAACATCGTCATCATTGCGAAACAATAATCAGCTTTTTCATCCATTTCTGTCTGATTATTTAACAATGACACACTTTATACAAAACGTATCAGGTGTGGTGTACACCTGATACATTCTGTATTTCAATTGTTTTCTTTCCCTAATCGCTCAGTCAATTACTTCATTCACACAATTTTAATCCGGTAACCTCATTCCGTGAGGCTTCCGACTACGAATGTTTCACCCCTCTTATCCCATGGGTCAAGCCGTCTTATATAATTGTGTTACCAGATGGATTATGGGCAGTAACATCCACCAGATAACGCACACGATATACGAGTAATGCGATCATCCTTTTGCTTCTATAGTTCAGTGGTTATGGGCACCTTCGTTTTGAAATTGTTTGTTGAAGCATTCTATAGGGCAACCCAAATTCGGTAGTGTATGATATTAAACATGTGTAAAATTGAATAAGCAATTAACAAATAATTATTTGTAATTTGGTTGAAAATTGAGTTACTTTTTTCAAGAGTACTATTATCATCATCTTCTTTCTGACCTTGTCCCATTTTACTAGGGGTCGCCACAAAATGATATTTTCTTCCATTCTCTCAAGGGGTCACAAAGTAGGGACAGAATAAATAAACTAGCAAAACTCCACCGCAGGCCTGATGGATGGATCTCAATATCTAAACGCGAAAGAACAAAAAAAAACTGACGTTCTTAAATACTATTATTCACAAATTGAGAACCTTGTCACTTCTATGAATTATAATATTGATCAATTGCTTGATATTATATCGAATAATGACCATCATAGACAACTACCAATAGTATTTTTTTTTTATTACTTATAGTTTTCTAAACAAAAAAATACCTTAAAAATGACTCCTCTTTTTGTTAGCAGAAAGAGGACCACTATTTGTTTTAACTTAGCCAAAACTTATTTTTGTCGCTTAATCTAAGTGGCATGCGTTATCTTAGTTTTTAAACATTATTGCATAAAAGTTTTAAAACATTAGTGTTCATGTTCATAGTTGTTATATAAATTAAGAAAATGCTAGTATGAAAAATGGAACTTCTTTAAAATCCTCCATACTCGTACAAAACGCTGATTTCATAGGTGAGGGACCTAATATATAGGGTCTATCTATTCATACACGAAATCTTTTAAGGGGTCATTGTACTCATCATTATGAACAACTTTTACTATGGGACCAACACCGAAATCGCGAAAAAAAATCTGCTGTTCAGTACATTTTGATGAGTTAATGCGATCATATTGTAGGGAACAGCTGATTTTTTTTTAGCGATTTCGAGGTTGGTCTCATAGTAAAAGTGGTTAATAATGATGAGTACAATGACCCCTTAAGAGATTTCGTGTATGAATAGATAGACCTTATATAGATAACATAAATTAATTTGTATTTTATGTTTAACGCATTATTATATTCAGCTCAGCTGAGACTAACTAGATTATTCCAACGTAAAGAAAACCAGAGATAAGCTCAATAATGTTCTGCAATAAGCCGATCGATTACCTAAAAGGACCGTCTATAGGTGCAATACGGTTCGATGGCTTTACAAATCCTTTTGGCGGGTACAAAAGATCGCACGCCTCCGTACCGATAACTGGCTGCCGATTTTATCGGTGTCTTTGTGGTAGCTATCAGGCTTTCAAAGAAATGAGTGACGAATAAAGCTTTAGCTTTCGTTCCTTGTGACGATGGAGAAAAAACAAAATGGCCGCGTTCCGAGTTCAGAGATTCGTATTCTGACCACTCGCGTAGATATCGACCAAGTATGTACATTGTACACACGGCGACACATAGAGCATATGTATACAAAAAAAATCAATTAAATGAAACCTAAGAAAAATAAAAAATAAACTTATTAAAAAAAGGATTATTTATACAATGAAGTTAACAAAATATCACTGACATAATAAAAAAGAGATATGACGAGAATAATGTTTAAGTAACAAAATATGTTGTGGCTCCCACAACAAAAAGTGGACATTGACAAGACCGGGGTAAGCTTCAAATTATTTACAGTACCCTTTTCAATCGAAATCCTCCTTGTCTACTCAATATAGGCAACCACAGACAAACACGAATGTATTATTTTAAAATAAATCTTATCCAATAAAATACAGGTAGTGAGGGACGCCCTCCACAAAGTGATGGGGTGAATTCAGTATATCATACTGAGATGACCGGTACAAGAAATTAATTCAGGAATGTTATGTGTTCCCGCAAGCGCCTACAGAAATTCGCATACCGTTGTTGAGGCTACGTGGATTATGGCTAATCGTTTTTATTTTTAACATTTGTCGACCGCCTACCTACATCTGTGATATTATCACAATAAAATTGCACGTTCACATCAAGCAACGTATTTTTTTCATTATTCCCTTAATTATACCTGGATCAATCCCGCACATGGTCCTTCGAGCCGGATAAGGAGATTTGAAGAATATTTACTCCGATCAGTGAATTATTACAAAGGGATTGAAGAGAATTGGTGGACATCAAAAATCATAGACGACGCCCGGTGTGGCCGGTGAATTCTGCTACGTCATTCAGAAGATTGTAGGAACTTACGTGGTCTGGATACTTAATAGCTGAGAAAAGGCTTATTTAATATTAAATTTGTGTACCCAACCCTCTATTTAACAGGTATAATTAGTGTAAGTCAGCCGTTAATAGCCAGGTTAGTACGAAATACCTATTGTCATTTTTCTTTGTTCTGTGAGTGGTTACAAATTGTAATACAATTATTAACTGATCAGTAATGAATGTTCATTTTTGTTATTTACACATTGTTAAAGAGTAGTTAATTGTAGTAACTGCATTATTTTGCTTTACAGTGTAATAATTTTCCAGTTATTGAGACAGTTAGGTAATCACATTAGTTAGCATGGATAGACAATAGAAATCATTGCAATTGCAGTGTTATTATTAAAGTTCAGTACAATATAACCGTCAAGACGCATAGTTTATTATAAATTCTAAATTATTATTTATGAATATTTACTATAAAGCTAGTGTATTTTAATATTGTTACATTTTTCAGGCTGCATCATTTGTAATTGTAATTTGAACGTTGCTATAACTTTATTTATATACATTCCAGGTTGATCACACCAGCTTACGCAATGCCAGAGGATAAGGAATTATTTAAGGACATTAAAGATCTCGTTAGGAAACGAGCGAGTTGCAAAGGAAAGGTGACATTGTTCTCAAACCATTTAAATTCTTTGAGTCCCTCTTCTTTGAGTCCTACTGAGGTAAGCGAGTTGCAATTACGATTCACTAGATTCGAGGCATTGTATGCCCAATATGATGAGGTGCAATTATTGCTGGAGTGCAGTACTGATGACTTGGATGGCCAGATGTCGGAACGCGAGGAGTTTGAATCTCTTTATTACAAAACCCTAACTAAAGCTCAACAAATGTTGGATGATAAAGGGAAAGGAGATTCTAATGATACTTGTGACGTAATGTCGCGTTCTAGCAATCATAAGTTTGTTAAATTGCCGACCATTCAGTTGCCGAAATTCAGTGGTTTTTATACAAACTGGTTAGAGTTTCACGACACATTTGTTAGTCTCATCCATTCAAATGATGATATTAACGAAATAAATAAATTTCACTATTTGAGGTCATCCCTAGAAGGGTCTGCTGCTGTGGTGATCAACTCAATTCAGTTTTCTTCTGCAAATTATTCGGTAGCGTGGAATCTTCTCTGCGAGCGGTTTAATAACGAACACCTGCTTATCCAACATCATGTTTCTGCATTATTTCAAATCGACACCCTTCAAAAGGAGTCGTCAGTTAATTTAAAGGGTTTACTCGACGTTGTTCACAAGAACATACGTGCTCTTGAATCCTTACATGAACCTGTTAATCATTGGGATACTTTACTCATTTATATTCTCACACACAAATTAGATAGCAAAACTTATCGTGAATGGGGTGAGTATAAGGGCCGCCTGAACAAGAATTCTAAAGTTACGTTTGAACTATTTATTAATTTTATTAAGAACCGTGCTGAGATATTAGAAACGTTCGAATTGGAAGCTTCTACGAATACTAAACACTCACAGACAGGTAAAAACTCAAACAAGGTTAGATCAATGTTGGTACAGGATTCAAATAAAAATAATTCAGGTGAAAGTTCAAGTAAACAGGATGAGAGTGTTTCAAATAAGCCTAATAATTGTGTTATATGTAACGGTAGTCATAAGTTAAGTAGTTGTCCTCAGTTTTTATCGTTAAGCAATGAAGCTCGTTTGCAGTTATTACCTAAATACAAAGTTTGTTACAACTGTTTAAGTCTGGGACATTATGCAAACAACTGCAAAAAACTAGGTTGTAAAATATGCCGTCGTAAACACAACACTATTGTACATGTTGATAAATCATTGAAGTCAGAAGCAAGTGGTGCTTCTGCTAGCAGTGTTGTTGTTGACACGAATGGCAGTGCGACTGTCTCCACTCAGCCCACTAATATAGGTACCGGTGTGTCGCTGTCCGCGAGTGTTGAACACGGTGACGTGTTATTGTCCACTGCACTCGTCACGGTCGTGGATATTAATGGTCAGCAGCATGTTGCTCGTGCTGTGCTTGACAGTGGCAGCACGTCATGTCTCATGACAGAGAGATTATACCACCACCTAGGTTTGACTGCCAAGACTGTAAACAATTCTATTATAGGTATTAACAACTCGTCATCTTGTATCAATAAAATGTGTTCTGTATCAATCAAATCTTTAAATAATAATTTCGGTATGGATATTAATTGTTTTGTTCTCCCATCCATCACAGATAAGATTCCAAGTAAACATGTTAACTTGTTAAAAATTAAAATTCCGTCTGATGTTTGTCTCGCAGATCCCAACTTTTATTCACCGGCGCCTGTCGATATGTTGCTGGGTGCTGACATCTTTTGGGATTTATTGGAATCTCAACGATTTAAGTTGGGTGATGGACAACCAATTCTTTGTGAGACTAAATTGGGTTGGTTGGTCTCCGGCCCAATTAACAGTTGTATTTCTTCTAATGTTTTAAAATGTAATTTTGTAAAGGTGAGTTCAGACTGTTATGATGAATTAAATCTTAATGTTGATCAACAACTCACAAAGTTTTGGCAACTTGAACAAGTGTGTACTTCGTCTCCGTATTCCTCAGAGGAGAAGCTATGCGAGGAGCATTTTATGAAAAACACAACTCGTTTGGAAAATGGTCAATTTTGTGTTAGGATTCCATTAAAATGTTCCCCGGACAATTTAGGTGAATCCTTGTCAAGAGCCAAACATTGTTTTGCTTCTCTGGAACGTAGATTTAAATCTAAAACTCAATTTTGTAATATGTACACAGAGTTCATGATGGAATATGAAACTTTAGGTCATATGTCTAGATGTAAAACTATTGATGATCAATCGTTTTACATTCCGCATCACGGAGTTCTGCGCGAAAGCAGCACCACCACTAAGTTAAGGGTGGTTTTCAATGCAAGTAGTTTAACTAATACTGGTATTTCTATTAATAATATTCAGATGGTTGGACCCGTGATACAGGACGATCTTTTGTCGATCCTGTTGCGTTTTAGACAACATAAATACATTTTAGCTGCTGATGTTGAGAAAATGTACCGGCAGATAGTTGTTCATCCAAATGATAGGTATCTCCAACAAATAATTTGGCGTGATAATCCGTCAACTCCATTACACGCTTATCAACTTAATACCGTAACCTACGGCACGGCCAGCGCTCCTTACCTAGCAACCCGGTGTCTTCGGCAATTAGGGCTGGAGTGTGTTGATAAAGATATTGGTGACGTCATCCTCCACGACTTTTACGTGGATGACTTGCTCACAGGAGGAGATGACATCAATGAGGTGAAAGATTTGCGTCATAAAGTTACTTCAACTCTCGCTTCAGCGCAGATGAATCTAAGAAAGTGGAAGTCGAATGACATACAATTGGTAATTGGTTCTGACTTTCCCCAGTCTTCACTGGATTTGAATGTTGGTGGATTTGAGTCAACCAAAACCTTAGGCCTAGGTTGGCAGCCACTGTCAGATTACCTTTGTTTTCCAATTAGTCAGTCAGTTAATTGTAGTAACACAAAACGTGACATGCTTTCGACTATTTCACAAGTTTTTGATCCGCTTGGATTATTGGCTCCGTGTGTAATGGTCATGAAAATGTTACTTCAGAAGTTATGGTTAAAAAAACTGTCTTGGGATGAACAGCTATCACCGGACATTAGTAAGCTTTGGAATGAAATGATTATTAATTTACCTAAATTAAATGAAATTCATATTCCACGTCGAGTTTTAATTGATTGTTATGAGTTTTTAGAATTTCACATTTTTACTGATGCGTCAGAACGCGCCTACGGCGCTTGTCTGTATGTGCGAAGCGTTGATAAGCAGGGACAGGTTTTAGTGCGTTTATTGTTAGCCAAAGGCAGAGTTGCGCCACTCAAGCCGACGACCATACCCAGACTTGAGCTATGCGGTGCTCTTGTAGGTGTTCGCATCTTTGAAAAGGTTGTGGCAGCATTACGAGTCAGCGCGCGGCGCACTTTCTTTTGGACTGACTCCACTATTGTTTTAGGGTGGCTAAAAATGTTACCAAACAAATTACATCCGTTCGTTCGCAACAGGGTTGCCGAGATTTTAGATAAGACTGGCGGCTGTGAGTGGAGACATGTCCCAACTAACCAAAACCCTGCTGATTATTTGTCTCGTGGATTAGACAGTAATTTATTACCTAGTTTAGATGATTGGTGGTCAGGTCCTAGTTTTTTAATGAATGAAATGTCTTATTGGCCTTCTAAATTAATGAATTTTAATAGCGAAATTTTGCCTGAGATGAAATTAGATGTCACCTTGCACGTTTTATTCAATAACAATTTTGATGAATTGATTAATTTTACACGTTTTTCAAACCTTTTAAGACTTCAGCGAACAGTCGCCTATGTTTTTCGTTTTTTTTACGCATGTAGAAAACAACCTATCCGCGGTCCTCTTTCTGTGCATGAACTAGAAAGAGCTTTAAACTTTATTATACGTTTATCTCAAAGGCAATCTTTTAAAGACTACAATCTAATACTAATGAATAAACCGTTACCCAAGAAAAGTGAATTAAATAAGTTTAACGTTTTTCTAGACGAGAATAATATAATGCGAATTCGAGGTAGATTACAACATTCAGATTTTCCATATAATAAAAAGCACCCGATTCTTATTCAATCTAGTCATCATTTTGCCAAGTTACTTTTTAATTATGAGCATAAAAGATTGTTCCATGCTGGACCCCAGTTATTGTTGGCGTCTATACGAGATACGTATTGGCCCATTCGAGGTCGCAATTTAGCCAGGATGTGCTGTAAACAATGTGTTCGTTGTTGCCGATTTAGAGGCGAAACCGTAAGTCCTATTATCGGAGATTTACCACAGCAGCGACTTCTAGCAGGTTTTCCTTTTGAAAATATAGGCTTGGACTATGCAGGTCCTATTCAGTCAGCTGTTCGTCAAGGTCGTGGCTGTAATTTAGTAAAAGTTTATATAGCTATTTTCGTTTGTTTTTCTACAAAATCAATTCATCTTGAATTAGTCGGTGATTTAACAAGCAATACTTTCATTATGGCGTTAAAGAGGTTCATCTCACGTAGAGGAAAGCCTAAAAATATATATTCGGATAATGGCACCTCATTTGTTGGTGCATCTAATGACCTTTCTAGGTTTCTTAAGGCGAGTTGCGATTCGTTGTCTGAGGAGATGGCTAAGGAAGGAATTAACTTTCACTTTATTCCTGCATATTCTCCTCATTTCGCTGGCCTTGCGGAGGCTGGTGTTAAATCAACCAAGCATCACTTAGTCAGAGTGCTGGGCCTTTGTAACCTTACCTACGAAGAGCTATACACCATGATGGTTCAGGTTGAAGCCATTTTGAACTCCAGACCACTGACACCGTTATCATCGAACCCCGAGGATCTGACGCCGCTTACACCCGGCCATTTTTTGATTGGACGTCCTATGACATCGCTGCCGTCACCTGACTATCGAGACCAATCCATCAATTCTCTGACTCGATTTGAGCGTATTGAGCTTCTCCGACAGCATTTTTGGAGCAGATGGAGTAAAGAATACATATCGGAGCTCCAACTTCGCATGAAATGGCGAGCATGTAAGGGCTCCTTGAAGCTGAATTCTTTGGTCCTGTTAAAAGAAGACAACCTCCCCCCACTTAGGTGGAAAATGGGTCGGATCGTTGCCACGTATCCAGGGACAGACGGCGTAGTCAGAGTTGCAGACGTCAAGACTTCTAGTGGTCTGTTACGCAGATCATTCAGCAAGATTTGTCCGCTGCCTATGTATCCGGAGTCTGAAGATTCTTAGTGGTTGAAAGGCAGGCTTTCAACGCCCGGGGGTATGTTCCCGCAAGCGCCTACAGAAATTCGCATACCGTTGTTGAGGCTACGTGGATTATGGCTAATCGTTTTTATTTTTAACATTTGTCGACCGCCTACCTACATCTGTGATATTATCACAATAAAATTGCACGTTCACATCAAGCAACGTATTTTTTTCATTATTCCCTTAATTATACCTGGATCAATCCCGCACATTATGGGAATACAATCATTTGATTTGGTTTATTTCCTCATATATATATATTTCTTATCGTTACCGTGGCAAAAGGCACGTAGCGAACGGCAATCGCGACGACGAGTTCGATGAACTCTGTAGCTAGGCAGGAAGTGAACAGCTGATTTCACGCGTCGTTTGTTAGAGTATTTCAAAATCCATTGTTGGATTTTTGATTTTAGCCGTATTATTTACATAAATGGAGTACTGCGTACAGGGAATGTAATTTTACATTGAAATAAAGGAATAGTAATCTATATAAAACCCCGGAGAAAATTTGAATGGAATATGATTCAAAATAAGGAGCTGAATGCAACCCTGTCAGTTTGTGGAGGGCTGTCCCTTATACCCTGGATGGAAACTAATGTTCAGTGCAGTACCTAACTATAGTTAAACTACATCAACATACTAGGTATAACTGACGACCCGAATGGCGCAGCGGTTGTGAGGCTGCCTTACGTTCTTAGGGTCCCGGGTTCGAATCCCGGTAGGAGCAAATGTTTGTGTGATGAGCATGGACATTTGTTTCTGAGTCATGGATGTTTATATGTATAATAAGTATGTATTTACAAACAAAAAAGTATATATGTAGTAGTATCAACCACGACACAAGCCTCGTTGCTTAGTGTGGCACCTAGATGGCGCTGTGTGTAATGTCCAGCGATATTTATTTATTTATTTATATTTATTTATTTATAACTAAAGGTGGTTTTACGATCAGTTTATCTCCTTAAATGGCTAGGACACATTTTTTTCCCAACATCATATGCTTTTTTGTATTTGACTTTAAGATAAAACTCCGACCACTAAGTAAACTACATACCCTGATACAGTAATAATGGTCTCTCTTTTAAATCCCCATTAATTAGAGATGGGTGATCTAAGCAATAACGGCTGCTCGGGTCGATCTTCAGGTGAAGCCGCGCCTGCATAGGTACCAACCTATGCAAGCACGGATGGGTGACCATCCCTTTCTTATTGAGTTTCCTCCGTGCCTCGGAAACCACGTTAAGCCGTTGGTCCCGGCTGTCAAATTGTAGGTCTTTGACAGTCGATAAGTGGTCTGTGGCAGTGGCCCAAAAGTTTACGTCTAACGTTTACGTCGTTTACGTTTACGTCGGTAACGTCTTACTAAGGGGGGTATATCAGGGGGTTTACAATGTAGTCACTCCATGTAAAATACTGATATTCAGCTGCATCACGTAAAACTAGAAGGCGACCTGAATTTATTTGGCAAAAAGATTATGATGATGAGTGTTTTGAATCACCATTCATAATAATTTCATTTATATCACCACTAGCTGTTGCCCGCGATTTCGCTCGTGTTTTGCTCGGAAATAATCCCACGGGCACGTTGTAAATATACCCTACGGCCCTCGGGACTAATATAGCTTCCTAATAGTAAAATATTTTTTTAAATCGGTTCAGTAGAGCCAGAGATTACCCCCGCAACCTCACAAACCTACAAACTTTACCTCTTTATAATATTAGTGTAGAAATATCCATCCAAACTTTAGGCATAAGGTTTTTAGAAAGAAATTGCCAATCATTGTAAACCTAATATACACAGTACCTACTTAGAGAAAGTAGGGAGTGTGCCAACTGCCAACCCAAGGTCAACGCAAAATAAACAGGAAAGGGTGTTGTAATACTTCGTACGTGTTGAGGAAACGCCGAAGTAAAGTATTATGTTGTAAGGTAGGGGATGAAAGTGAAGAGGGGCTGGTAGACGTCAGGCACTTTCCTGTTTCTGAAATCAGTGCACACTCAACATCAAGCTAATAATATAATAAATTATTCCTTCTTCAAGACAGCCTCGTTGGTCGAGTGGTCGCAAGCGCGACTACTGAGCATGATGTCCTGGGTTCGATTCCCGGGTCGAGCAAAGTGTTAATGGGTTTTTCCATCGGGAATTTCTCAGTGTCAGCCACGGAGTCTGGATTTGTGGCCGGTTGATGGCAATAGGCTCGCCCCCTATTACATGGAACTTAAACATAACTGGTGAAATGTGGGTGTGCTATTAGGTACACCTCTGCCTAACCCGCCGGGGACTACAGGCGTGATGATATGTTAAGTAATGTATTACTGTAAAATCTTGTTAGATATTCTTACTCAATCACACAAACTACTGAACAGATTTAGTAAAAAATGTCAAACATAAAAACAAATTCTTGAATTCCCAATTTAAAATAAAAAACGAGAGGAATCCGAACCTTGTCCTTCGTTTTATGACATCCCCAAAACCCTAAACTATAGGAGAAGTAGGTAAGGCTTAAAGTCCGTATCATAATAAGCATAAATTTTCTATAAAACTGATTCCATTATTCGTTACACATTGTCATAATCTTTTTAGTAGCCCGTCATAATACCCTCCATTATAAATAACTTGACCTATAAGCAAACTCGCGTAAGTGTTATGAATTCCCAAAAAATATATAAAAGTCGCAACAAAAAAATGGGTCCTTTGTGTAAAATTTACTTGAAACTTTTCCTTAAAACGACCCAAATGAATGAACTTACATGAAGAACGCCTGTAGCTTTATTAACGTTATCAAATTGCTCACAGTTATTCTCAAGGCGCTCAATAACTTTGTGTGAGCTAAACTCGATTAATTAAAGATGAAATTGAACCTAACTCTAGAAATTCAAATTTAAACAGTGTTTATTTTAGTTCGAGTGATTCCAAAAATGCTACAAATGTTTAACAACCTAAATTAATCTTGAATTTAAATTCGAGAGCTATTTCGTTTTTTATTTGAACTGAGTTCAATTTTTATTTCAGAATATTTTCGAAATCTCCAAAAGCAATTAATTTTTTCCTTGAAACATTTATCGTGCTCAGTGCTCATATTTCCAAGTTCCATCTCGGAATTCAATTAGCAAGTTGTAGCAAATATTTAGTAAGTGAGTTACAGTCATGATTACAGTACTTTAGTATTAATTACGAAGTAGATACAAATCCAAGCATAAAAGTTAGTCCGAGCTTACTGCAGGAGAACTTGCTCAGATTGAATTTATCCAGATTTACTGTCGAGTTCGTTTCGCTCCGGTACTCCGGAGTTTTAACACCTGACACGACTTACAAATTGTATTGGCAAGCTTCACTTGTGCCAACTTCAGCACAGTTGGGGACTTGAATTAATGATTATACTCACACAAGTTTGCTTTGGCCGTTTTCTTTCGTGAAATATATGGTCTGTTTCAAGCATAAGATATTATACAACAATTTATAAGCAGTGTACCACGATATTATGAAAAGAAGTTCGTGTAAGTTTGCTTTAGACTGAACTTATTTATTGTCTAAGTTTGGCGAATACACCGGGTTTTTTAACATTGACTGACCTACTAATATTCTGTTTAACAATTTTATTTATTGAATAAAATCTTTCAGACTTTTTTTCAGTACTCATAAGCAGTGTCTGCAAAGACGTACATATACTCAATTATTACAAGGTACAACAATCCTTACAAAATTGGTAATCATGCTGACATTAATCAAAAAGCTAATGAACTAGCTTGCATCCAAACTCAATTCGATTAAAACGTCGACATTCACGAATGGATATAATATCGGTCTCTCCGTCACATTGCTCCTTCGTTCGTTCATCCGTTCACTATTAGGTCAACCAGTTCGCCATCTTGAGACCCAAGCTCCCTAGTGCCGCTTTTACCCTCGATTTCAGTTCGAACGTCTTCAATTCAGAACTAGGAGTTAGTGACCTGAACAAGCTTTTGATAGTTGAGCGATTAAACGTGTCTGATTCCGCGAACCGTGCTCCAAGTTGAACGTTATTGCCAATACTCGATTGTAAAGTTTTTACGTTGCTAAGAATCATGTTGGTATTGCTTCGCATAGCCGTGTTTTTAGTTTTGAAGTTGTCTATGAAGGCTCAATAGAACCTTTAACATAGTAATTTGTAAGATTGCGCAGTTTTTAGTTGTTATTTAAATTATTTATATTCACAGAAACATGTTTCATGGTACTCTTCAGGTCACAGAAACTCGATGACTTTTCAGTTTTCCGCAGTTAATTTGATCAACTTCTTATATAGACCATTAAAAAGGCGCGTACCAACAGGCGAATCAGTTGACAGTACAATTTAGCTAATTTATTCTCGTGTAGTCTCGCGCAAAAAGTTTCCCTCGTTAACTAAGGCGACAACACTAGTAAATCACGCAGCGCCACCCGACTCGTATCTCAAACGCGATTACTATCTTCAAATTAGAGTGGAGTGAGCAGAGCTATGGAATTATGGACTCTATAACCTACTGATTACGAATATTTTATCACACAAATATAAGTTTCAATATAATAAAACATAACGCCTATAATCCCCAAAGGGTTAGGCTGAGGTGTATAGCACAATTCGCCAGTTTTGTTTAAGTCTCTTGTAATGTAATGGGGGCGAGCTTATTGCCATTAAACCGGCAACAAATCCAGACTTCGTGGCTGCTGCTGAGAAATTCCAGATGGAAAAACCCAATAACACTTCGCCCGACCTGGTAATCGAACCCAGGACCTCATGCTCAGCTGTCACGCTTGCGACCACTAGACCATCGAGGAATCTAATAAATTATTATTGGATGTAACAGCTGGATGAGAGATGCTGAATATCGAGTTGATTTCGTGCGATTTGAGTGGCTTATGAACAGGCGGTAGACTGCTTTAGACTGATGATGATAATACATTTATAACCGTTAATCATATTTAGTAGAATTTAGTCTGTTATATCTGAATTGAATTCAGTTTACAATAAATAAACAGTCGGGTAAAAAAGAACTGTGATTTTAATATTTTTCTAGAAGCATATCATTTATGCTACGTTTTCTTGTGGAGATTATGAACGAACTTCTTAGTTCATTAGTGTTGCTGCTCGGGCTATGTTTTACTTTAGAAGCTTGGTAACTTTGATACTAGCTCATTAGAAACGCCTTGATGTAATGTTTATAAAGATAATAAAATAATGAGATTTTTTTCTTATTATTCAAAGCGTCGATGTTGGCGGATATATCAATTGCCTTTTATAAAAAGGAACAAGCTAAATCACAAAACGAATTCATATTGTAAATTGCGTACAGGCAATCCTGTATCGAAAAGAAACTTTTAGCATCCAAAATAATAGAGTGCAAATCTAACTATTACCTAATCTTGTACAATGTGGTTTTTTATATCCCATAACTCTAGGGTATGAATGAGACCATATCAAAGAATCAGCTGGCATATGAATTATTATTCAATTATCTTTTTTTTTGTTTGAATTTTTCATACAAAATAATCCGACA
The DNA here is from genome assembly GCA_947578425.1 of Eugnorisma glareosa. NCBI lineage: Eukaryota > Metazoa > Arthropoda > Insecta > Lepidoptera > Noctuidae > Eugnorisma > Eugnorisma glareosa. Next base: position 11,186,109 of record OX387963.1, read on the forward strand.
AAGTCACGATTATTAATGTAAAACAACCTTACGTAAAATATGTCAACGTCGCATTTTCTTAGCTTTAAATATACGAATGATTGGTTTGAAAGAAAATTAATTAATCATATTATCAATGAAACTTAGGTACCTACCTACAAACATCGAGAGATTGATGATATCTTCGAAACTATGCATTTTAGGACCACATATTCTAGGACTTTTTGTATTGTTTTATTAATAGAATATAACCCTAGAGTTATGGGACATAAAAAACCGTTGTATATCGATAGCTCCGATCGAGCGATTATTAGCTCTCGAAACAATAGAATCAGTCGAAGCAGATCGATATTACACCGAAACTACTCTTCCCCGTTTCCCGCTCCTTGGCAAACAATTTAACAAGGAACGTCTATGGTAACTAGAGGAATACTAGGGAGTATTATAGAACGTGATTTCTCGTTAGTTGGTTACTTCAGAGACACATAACTCAGGTAGCTTATCTGAAATTCCTAATTTCTCTAGTCTACGGATCACCATAGACTATAGGGAAATTGCGATATTTATTTAGATACGGCGTATCTATACGGGAGAAAATTCTAGGAAGACGCCTTTGAAACATTTACTATGTATGATGAGCGTATTATAAATGCACTAAATATCATAAAAGAAAATGTGGAACTTCACTTTTGTTTAAATAGACGTGATACTAAAGAATGGAAATAAAATGCAATATCGGTATAATGCAAGCGGTGACAAGGAGAAAGATAGAGTGGACTTGGCGCCCGGCCACTGATTAATTCTACAACATGAACGGACAGATCTACTTACTTGTGTCCGTACGTAATATCGTCTAATGAAATGCCTCTGTGAATTGTGGGAAACAGGGACAAATACAGATTTTAAACTAGAAAGGGAATCATTAGTAAAGGTGCTCGTAGTAAATGTTAATTATGGTAGTTTTCGTGTGGGCTATTCTATAAAACGTAAGGTCCCATTCAGAAGAAAATGCAAGTACAATAAGCAAAAAACGAAAGAAGAGAAGAATACTGAAAGAAAAATATCACGCCTGTAATCCCCGAAGGGTTAGGCACAGGTGTACCTAATAGCACACCCACATTTCGCTAGTAATGTTTTAGTTCCATGTAATACGGGGCGAGCCTATTGTCATCAACCAGGCACAAATCCAGACTCAGTGGCTGCTACTGAGAAATTCGTGATGGAAAAACCCAATAACACTATGCCCGACCCGGGAATCGAACCCAGGACCTCGTGCTAAGCAGTCGCACTTTCGACCACTAGACCAACTAGGCAGTTGGCATTTGAACTATTGTATAATATAAATACAGAAATAAAAGCTAGCAACGAAAGAAGACAGAAAGAAAAGCTGCTGCACAAATAAGATGCACATTATAAAATCTGAAAAATCTCGGACTTATTGAAGCCACAGTCATCTATGTTATTCTTCTGGCGAAAATTATCGCTTTAAACTTTTACCTCGCATTATGAGGTTACAATAAAAAGTGAGTTAAATGGTTCTGTCTAAAAAATACATCATGTACCAAAAACTACACCGGCAAAACAAACTAAAAGCATCGCTCAAAGCTACCTAGGCATCGTGCCGCACCTCCGCTTTTCATGATAATTCCCCGACCAAGTTTCCCTTTATATCAACTTTTTTATTTTTCCAGTTTAATATCATGCAAAATGAAGGCCGGGCACGCCACTCTGAATGGTCGGCTCATTGCATCCCGAGCGTAAATCCAACACCCTTGTCGGTACAGAGCGGACAGTATAGTCTACTACAGGGTGTCTCAGCCAGTTTATTAGCGGCAAAACGAAAAAATGGAGATTTTATTGGACGCATAACTTTAAAACTCATTTTCCATTTTCATAAAACTGTCGTTTGTTTCGATGTTATAGAAACAAAATAAAAATTATGACATTAAATCTAAATATATAATTAAAAAAAACGGGCCATGTGCGAGTCGGACTCGTGCACGAAGGGTTCTGTATCATTATGTAAAAAAAAAACACTTTTGTTGTATGGGAGCCCCCCTTAAAAAAATATTTTATTCATTTTTTTAATAATAATAATAATTTACTCCTCGATACGGCTCGCATTGTGAGGAGGTTCCTGTCTCTGGAGCCCTAACCACCGGTAGCTTGGACCCTGCTCCCGAACCGGCGGACCACTATTTTTTATATTTTAAAATGTTTTTTTAATATTAATTTGTTTAGAAATATTTAAAAATGTAATTTATATATATATGAATAAATGAAATAATAATAATTTCTTTATTTGTATAGAATGCAGGTGTTACATTAATGGTGTTCGTTTTAGATATATTCCCAGTACATTCTGCCTGTTGGCATACAAAAATATAGTGATTATTTTACAGATAATTTAGAAACTATACTTACTATACTTAAATTCAAAATGAGATCGTGGATCAGCATAGTATAAAATTATTTACATAATAATTATATGAGATAAACTGAAGCAGATATAACAATTTATCATTTATAAAATCGGTAACTGAGTAATAACATTTCTCTGTTAACAACGACGACAGGAGTTTCTTGAATTTTATTATGGGCTCATCCTTAATACAATTTGGCAATTTATTAAATATAATAGGTGCCATACCAAAATGTTTAGTATTTGTTGTTATAACAACAACAGAAATACATCATCTGTGAAAATTTCAACTGTATATGATATACAGCCTGGTGGTGACAGACAGCTAGCCAGTCAGACTGACAGACGGACAGTGGAGTCTTAGTAATACGGTTCCGTTTTCACCCCTTGCGTACGGAACCCTAATAATGGATGTCAGCCATATTTGAAATTGATAAACTTCAACACCGATTGACTGATCACCATGAAAGTTGACACAAATATGTATGATCTTCATGGAGAAGATTATTATTTTTTTACCTCCACACGGTCTATTCCACTGGCAAAGCCTAGTATTAATTATAAAATAAAAAAGACGCCGTGCTTGGGAAATAATTGAATGATTGATCTTAGTCTGCCAATCCACAGATGAAAACCTAGTTTGGGACCTATCTGAGACATAATTTATGTAATTAAGAATTTTAAGATGTCTGTGACAATGTCGTCACAGTAGTGAAAAAAAAAATAGTTATATATTCTAGTGGATGTTCAAATATAAGATGTCATGGCATAGGGAATGCACAAGTGACCAAGGATAAGCTTGACTACGACAATTCAACGTTCCCATAAAGGATACTCAAAAAGCAGTTTAGGTAAATATAACTTTATCTAATAAAGAATAGACTTACTTTTCTTTCAGTGCTACCATTACTGCTATAAACGTAGAACGGTAACTTCTTTCAATGCTACCGCCTTATTCATAAAATCTTCATATATATCCATGAATGTTGAAGAAATCTGCACGATATTGTCGCTTTCTTTTCAATAAATCGCGTTGACGATAGAGTTACAGCGTTTTAGTAATGGAATAAAAAAACTTTTACGTTCAAAGGGTTGCGACTTACGAGCCTTCGTCGATAATATTTCTTCTCAATCGTTCGAATCGTTCGATTACTCAGTCGAATGAGAAAACTTATTGTGTATTTACAAGAATGTTCAAGGATTTGTAACGTATATTCTACGTGTGTATTTACGTACCTGCTTGATTTAATCAACTCACTCATATGTACATAATTGATAATATAGAAAAAAAGAAAAGCAGTAACCTTTGAACGCCAGAGCACAAACGCACGCGCGTGCCCTTCACGCCAAGCCGTAATTTTACCTACCATTTTGTCACATATTTGTGTCGTTTGGCGCACTTGCTTGTCACGTATATATGACAAGAATTTGGTTAAAGGGTGTCAAAAAATTCGACCACATCGCTGTCAACAGGACTAGTGCCCAGAAGGCTAGCAGCATTGCCACGTTGGGTGGCAATGCCTTCTTTGACCAATGGCAACGCAATTTACTTTACCCACCTTCCCGTGCTATAAAAATAAAGGAACCCTCTTATACCTTTCTAGAAGACAAATCATTCGATTATATCGTATTCAATCTTGACAATGACAAGCCACTTTTATCCGAAGAGAACACTCTAATTCACATACACACCAACCTACTGCGAAGAATTTCAATATTATAATTTTCATAAAATAGCTTGACTTGATAAAAAAAATATAGAAACCCTGCCACAAAGGATAATAGAATAATAAGACAAAGGGCTGAAAAATTAAAATGACAGTCTAGAAATATTTTAATATCACTACGGGGCGTTGGATTTCCAGCTCTCAGAGCTGAGCCTGAACATAAAAATCCAAAGTATCCTCTTGTTCAGGCATTACATTTAGATATCACCAATGATATTGTACACAAGATATGTTACGTTCATGGTTGCCAACGTAACGACGACGTTACGTACGTTGATATTACAAACCTACAGGGTTAGTTTCCAAAGACCAGCCAAATTCTTCTAACATCATTCCACCTCATATAGAAATTGTTCATCATTAAATCGACTTTTTATAAAAAAAAAAACAACCTACAACCTAAAATAACTACTAACTAACTACTAACCTAAAATAAACCTACACGGTCAAAATGTATGGAACAGCTGTTTTTATATTTTAATAACCGATTAAAAATTTCTATGCCCCACATAGATATTTTTCATCGGTTAGTAGTTAGTTAGTAGTTATTTTAGGTTGCAGGTTGATTTTTTTTAAAATAAAAAATCCAAATTTCGATGGGCTTAAATTTCTACTGCATCATATCTGAGAATTTGTTTATTTGTTCAAGTTGCAAGGACTCATTAATACACACAGAATTCAATAGATAGGACAAATGATACATTAAACACACACAATACATTAACGTCCTAGAAACACATTCCCTGTTGCAAACCCACCGATCATTACAGCTACGTGTACTTCACAAGTTCACACTGCCAGGGACGGTTACCGTTACCAAACAAATACCGGTAAAATTACCGAAACAATAACGTTATGCTACGTTAAGTATTAACGTTAAACATAACGTTAATTTATAGGATTTACCGGTATTTAAGTAACGTTACTAATAACGTTAATTCACTAAAAACTAACAATATCTGGCGCGACGTTGCCAAACCGAACGCACGCCGCGCGTCTTTTCGTTCGGCTTTGCTAATCAGAGCGGCAACAGCTAGAATTTTACAACGATCGGACAGATACCTACGAAAACGCGACAAATTGCTCGCGCTTACGCCGTTACGCGTGTTTCAGTTTATAGTCCAGTACCAGTACGTCATAAAACATCGCGTACGCCAAATTAGATTTGTTTTGTTGTTCTGTTATTATAATTAGTTGTTTGTTTAAAAAATATTATTATGGGCCAAAAGAAGTGCAACAGAGTTTATCAGTATTTCAAAAGTTTTAAAGAAAACGTCTACTTGCACATTGTGCAATAAAATATTAAACGTAATTACACACGGCTACACATCAAGTTATACATTTCCAGTATAAGCTGACCTCGCATTGTACGGAAATCCTATACAATGCGAGATCAGCATAAACTGGAAATGTATAGCTTGATTTGTAGCCGTGTGTACCTACTCACCTTTTTACTTAAACTATATCATTCTAATTATGTATATTAATCTTTAATTAAAATATTTAGTTCGACCATAAAAGTCCCATTGAGTGCTTTTGAATACTGTATACTTCTGTTCAAACTTTATGGAGATTCGGAAAATCGGAACACAGATTAGGTTCGGAAGTGCGCTGCGACTGCGAATAAGCGAGTGACTGTCAAGCAAGTAAGATGAATAAGAGGATGCGACCGCTGCGCCCGCGCCCCGCTGATACCTATAAGTGTGTTCTGAGCAGCTTTACGTTAGATGTTGATGATGGGACTTTTATGTTTTTTTTTTTAATCATTATTATAGTCGACCACATGTCCCTGGATCTCTTTCATTACGAAAATATTTAAAAGACAAATTGTAGAGGTCAAATTATATGCAGCTACGTGTTGTCGACTGTAATAATGATAGGTACCTAACAGTAATATGAGTGGGTTTTTTATTAGTTATTACCTTCGTAAAATAGGTACCAATACCCATATTTTATATTTTGTCAGGTTTTTTTAACGAGTCATTAAACTTATTTAAAAAAATATAGTTTTTTTAGTTACTTATAATACAAATTAAAAAAAAACTATAATTTCTTTAATAAGTTTTTAGTAAAAAGTAAAGTTAATAGTAGGTAGTAACAGTTACTACCTACTATTAACTTTTACTTTTTTTTTACTTTTTATACTTTTTTTGTTTTTTTTTTGTGTTTTACAAAATTAGAAAGAAAATTAAACTATTAAAGAAATTATAGTTTTTTTTTATTTGTCCTTGTATTAGGTATAAAGAGAGGGAAAACCAAAATGTGCCCAGCACACAGCGACTGGGTTATTTATTAGTTATTGCGTTAGGAAATGAAACTAAATTATATACATGGCAATTATTTATTATTATTATAAACGTGTCTAGAAAAAAAAGTCCTTTGGTAATTATTTAGTTTGAGTGTCAAATTGTATTTCCTTCTCATGGCTGCCAAAATGTGATGATTTTTGCATAAACATTAGGCAGAATGCAGGGCCTTATGTCTTCTAAACTTGACTCCACTAATTTAGCAAAATGGTAGTTCATATTTTTGGGGTCGACTTTCGTTTGGGTACATGCTTTGCTGTTTTCGTATGTGTTCCCTGTCATTACCAGGAATTACCGCTGCTGTTTGGCTGGATTTTTCAGCACGTCCCCAGAGATTTTGATTCTTCGTTGGCCTTGCTAAAATTGATTGAGACATAACATCCCAATCATCGTCGAGAAGGCTCCGGGAGACAGTGCCTCTGCGTAACCGTTTACCATCTGCAAAGAAAAAATACAAAACTTATTTTATTACTTTTATTAGTACCTACACATTTGTAGCTGCTACCGCCTCGAGGAATGAGCCATTCGGGGCCATTCCGAATGGCTGCGCAATGGCCAACGTTCCTTTTATACGTATATGTGCAGGCATGCGCCAGCCATTCGCGGCCATTCCCATTGGCTGCGCAATGCCGTGCCATTGCGCAGCCATTCGGAATGGCCGCGAATGGCCCATTCCTCGAGTAGCGGTAGCTACCTACTAACTACATATTAATTTTAAAAACATAGATAATAATGTGTTTTGACTCGTGTCTTCTCGAGTGATAAAAAAACGGAATTTGTTTAAATTAGATTAAAACCCTGTAGGTACCTACTTATTTAAAACTTTACATGTAAATACCAAAATACTTACCGTTTCCTGCCATTTCACAATTTGTTGATACACTCATACACCCACCAATCACTAATTCACTAGGTAATTCATACACGTGCGACTAGAGTTAGTGCGACTGTGCGAGCGCGAGCGCGACCAACATCGTTAGAAAGAGATTGGCGTATAAATTATCGGTATAAGTATCGTTACTTTTACCGATACTACTTTTAGTTATTAGGTAACGTTAACGGACTTACGGGTATCGTTATTCATATCGTTACTTTTTTATCGTTATCATAACGGTATTTGGTAACGTTATAAAAAAAGTAACGGTAATTCGGTCCCTGCACACTGCACAAATACAAACCAAGGAGTATCGTTAGTCTTGCTATCGTCTCCCAGGTGACAGCCAGTCAACTTGCGGTGTCGCTATTTTATAGTCTATTCAAATAAATTAAATTGAAGTGTCTATTTGTAATACCAAAATAACAGTTTTTTTTTCTGAACGCATATGAAAGTATATACAGTACTTATAACAAAAGCATTTAGTTTTTAGTTTATCTCCGAAACGGCTGATCTGATTTTGACGGGACTTTTACTGGCAGATAGCTGATACTATAAGGTCGAACATAGAAAAATTATTCCGCGCAAAAAAAATAAAAACCTTGAAATTGGTAATAAAATTCAATTAAAAAAGGAACGCAATTTTTTTTAAATCATTTCTCGCGGACGAATGCATCGGGCAACAGCTAGTTTAACCTATAAATCCTGCAAAAACGTAGCAACGTATCTAGTTTGAACTTAGAGAGAGTATTATTAGTAAGATACTAAGTCACAATTAAGCAATCATGAAAACTATGAGTAACTATTCAAATTAATTTCCTCCTACTGTATTTATTGTGATTTGATGTTCATAGTACGCAGTTCGTAGTAGTTGGACATAGTATTTCAGTACTCTTAAAAATAAACCTTATCTCAAAGTTCCAAAAGTTATTTCACAAAAAATCGTTTTTGAATATCGCTATAGATACATATTATAGCTCGTTATGTACGCAACTTTGCTCGATTTTTTAAACATATCTGATCGCGATAAAGCATTTATTCGCATAACAATTTCATTTTTGTATCGGAAGGATACAAAGCTCGGCTCGGATACTGGATTGTAATCGCATTTTTATTCGGTAAGTATTATAAGCCAACCAACACACGCCACGCTTCTAATCCCGGCTTTTTCGAACTCACATCGGATATAAATCTTTTAATACCCAACGATTGCTTTCCTTCCAAAGATATCTGTACTATTATGTTTACAGCTCTCTCAAGAGTAATAACTCTTAGATGATATACTCGGAATCGACCCTAGTAATAAATTCATCGCTGTAGGCTCAAATAGGTACATGATATTACGTCAGCAGGAAACTGAATTACTTGTACCTTCGTGTAGGTAGCTGTAGGCACTCACCGCAGCCATTAGCCACTTGCAATGAACTAACAGCCTTAGATCGGAATAACTCTCTCGCACTGTCGCAGCGCTTTGTTCCTTAGTTTCAACTACAATAGATTAGAGTTCTTGTAGTTGTTCTTGTCTCCCCCGCAGTGCCATGAGGGCCGCTCCCCAAACGATTAATTCTGAGTGAAATGAGAAGATTCGTCCTGCAGCTATACTGTTAATTAGTTTAGTGCTCGTGCGGTCACTTGATGAATGATCAACTTGATAAATTACAGAAAAACCAAATGCAATACATATGGATATCTTTATCCTTTCAGCGTCCCCTATTTAACATTTTATCTGGAGCGGAAAGAACATCCAATTCTGAATTCGATTACAACGAAATAACTTTTGAATTCCTCTTTCATCTACTTCTTCGATCAAGTTTAAGAATACTGTAATTTCAATAAAGATAAAAACTAAATAAAAGAGAAAATACAAACAGCAAAAGTGCTCGGAGCCGTTTTACAATCAAGTCTAAATTAGAGGCTGCTACGTTTGAACGCGGGCGAGCCTACAAATCCCCACGAATGCGGCTTTATTTCGTTCCGTCGCACCAATCAGAGCAATTAACGGACAATAAAAAGAAAAAGTCCCTCTCCCGCCCGACGTGTGGGGTGTGGAAACAGGGAGGGTGGCAAGGGAATCGTAATTGTTCTCCATTGAGCAGACAATGCGTATACTTTGTGAATAACACTCTGATTATGAGGTTAAGAACACTGTAGAGCTGTAATTATGTTAGTGTCAGAGAATCTTATTAACATTTTATTACATTCTTCAACATAGCATTTCCACGCTTCTGCACTCTAGATTTCAGGCGCGGCGTACAAGAAGCCGACTGACCTCAACAACTGTTGGTTAGCCAGAATTACCGACCTACGTATTATCTTGTATGCTTTATTTTTGTGTAACAGAATAACAGAACCAACTTTCACTATGGGACTAACCCCGAAACGCGAAAAAAAAAACAGCTGTTCAGTACATTTTGTCGAATTATGCGCACAGAAATGTATGGGGCAGTCGTTTTTTTTTTTTCGCGATTTCAGTTTTGGTCCCATAGTGAAAGTTGTTCATAATGATGAGTACAATGACCCCTTAAGAGGTTGTGCGTTAATTCTGTTACACATTGTACACACACACACACACACACACACATTGTATATAATGCACCCGGTAGTTCTTTTCGTAGCAGGGTCTACGAGTTAGCTACGAAAAAAAAACGCTAATGACGTAAACGATTATTGACAAAACGTTCCGAACGACCGATGGAATGACAAAGCAATTTAGTAAATTAAGTTTGGTGTGGGTCTGTACCTTCCGGAATTAACTCTCTAAATGATAGTGAAAATTGCATCTCAATTCGTTGTGTAATTTGAAAGAACAACGCTGTCACACGGACTGACACGAGAAGCGACTTTGTTTGATCCAATTTTATAGACATAGAGGTTCAGGGTTCGATTCCCAGGTCAGGCAAAGTGTTATTGAGTTTTTCCATCAGGAATTTCTCAGAAGCAGCCACGAGTCGAGACGGAGTCAGAATTTGTTCCCGGTGGATGGCAATAGGTTCAGCCCTATTGCTTGGAACTTCAACATAACTGGCGCAATGTGGGTGTAATAATGAGTACACCTCTGCCTATATGTATTGTATTACAAGTGCGATGTTATGTTATGTTAAGGATACACTAGTCAGTCGTACTTTCATACAAAACAAACAAACGTAGTATGGCGATTACTCCACTGTTTGATGGTGTACGTTCAAAATAAAAAATGATATAAATTTGTCTCATCATTATCTAGCCCTGTATGAAAAGTAAAAAAAAAATTTTTTTTACAGTTTTCAATTTTTTTTTTTTTCTTTTTTGTGTGGAAGTACGACCGACGAGTATACCCTTAAGAGGGCCCTTCCCGGCGCGTCTATCGTCAACGCGAGCATGGTCGAAAAGCTTGTTGTTTCATCCAGAGCCTCAGCGACGATATTCTTTAATTCCCCGGTCTTACCCCGCCCCGACCCCGCACATCTCGTCTCCCGCGCACCTCATACCGGCTAAAGCGATGACATTGACGAAAAATAGTGTTCGAAAATTTCTTAAACTTGTTCCAGGAAATACGTGTTTTTGAATAAGTCTTACAAGTATGTGAAATAAAAATTTGTCATTAAGAATCTCCATTACATGTGCAAGGTTTCTATCGTAATGTTTTCTTTACTTTTAGAGTTTATGAGTACGGTATGAACGGCCAAAGTTCAGGTAAAAATTGTGCAAAACAGCCATTTTTAAAGGCTTATACTGAATTTGTTTCTACAATTTTTTATTTTTTGCTTCTATAGAAACCTAGATATAGTGCACAAAATACTTAATAATTAAAAAAAAAAACAAAGATAGATGTGTAACAACTGCATAATCACGTACGAGCGTGTGTATGAAAAGTATGACAAGTTGGCCGCTCTTAAACAATGTAAACGTCAATGCCCCATTGATGATTAGTTTATACATACAAGTTATCTTTTAAAAATATTCAGACTATACTCATCACGCGAAACTTGTCTAATAAAAGTTGTGGACACAGCTGTTTGACGTGGTTAACCCTTTGATAAGCCCGTGTACACTACCCGCGTCTCCACACTCACTTAATGAGCTAAATCCTTCTAGGAACTAGTTCAAACTAACTAAGTGGCTCACTTTTTCATTCTCACTGCTCCACATTCATCAGTTTACATTTTAGAATTGTAGTTTGCCCTAATTCCTCATAGCTTTGTTAATTATAAACTTTAATTAAAACGTATTTTCGCGAAATATAAAGCGAAACAGGATCAACATTAATTTCGTTTATTATGATCGTTATGTTTATAGAAAGCACTTTCAAATATATTCAATTCACAGAAAGGTTTTATTTCGAGTTGCTGCAAATTCAAACAAAGACAAAAGCAATAGGAACTGTAAATAAACAGTCGATGTACATCGATAGCATCTGGTTTCCGCACGTGTCTCTGAATAAAAAGGAAACGACTAATCGAGCGGAGGACGCGCAAGAAAACAAAACACTGTCTCCTGGCAATGGCGCATTCACTGGGAAAAATAAACTGTAGCCCCAAGACACTTCCCGAGACTTACCGTTCGTGCAAATGAAGTGGAGACTGTGTTACGTACAAATGTTTACCTACTTTCAGGACTGAATAGGAAACGCGACGTTAATTTAATATTTTTCCGAACCCTCCAGAAATCCAGTCGTTTCACAGTTCACTTGCCACTCAAGTCTCAGCCCAACTTCGTATTTATATTTTCTTTTAAGAATTGTTTTATGACGTAAAACTGGTGGAATGAGCAGCAACATGTCAAAGTAGCTCGTTTTCTTTTCGTCTGCCTCGTGAAAGAATTTATGATGCGATAATGTCTCGTGAGTGAAGGGAACCTTCTGTCTGTCTATATTATGTGCTGTTTTATGAGCTTACTTACGAACGAGCTTTTATATAGTCGGAAAAAATCTAACATATAACTTGTAACCCGTGTAGACTACAAGCAATCGAGTTTCTAAGATGAAATACCGTAAGTTGTTAACTTGTATTTTTACTATGAATAATATTATAAAGAGGTAAATTTCGGATGTGGAGGTTAATCTTTGTCATTTTGTATGATGCACGTCATGTCCCTGTGACAAATAAATATTTTTTCTTTCTTTCTAATCAGTGTCATGACTTTTATTTAAAACGTTCCCGTGTGATACTTTCCGACCATAAAGCAAGCGAAGCCGCGGGCAAGAGCTAAAAAGAGCTAAGAGCTAGTTAATATTTGACTACGAAACTAAACAATAAGATTTATTTTACAAACTTAAAACACACGTCGTAAGTCTGCGTTTGACGCGATCGATCCTCACCAGAACAAAAACATCAAAATTCAATTATAGAACTAAACACGACCAATAATTCTATAGACCTACATTTTAATTAAACCATCATCAAAAGCCATTAAGAATGGGGCGACAGTTGCTTGTGTAAGACAAATTACTTGAACATATGGGCTGTCGGCACATAGCTAGGGATTGTAGTGATAGTATCGTACAAGTGAGGCTTAGCGTGACTGATGTGTACCCGGCCCAATGCCGACGGTTCTGGTAAAACCGGTGTTGTCTTCAAATTCAAAACCGTTATTATTATCCTATTTATAGCTGTCTGGTTTTGTGTTCGAGTTTATGTTGAATTATCTGTTTTTGGTTACTGGTTTGCCTTGTGATACATTCTAGTAATACTTAAAAGAAACCAATTTAGAATTTATCTTATTGGCATAATTGAGGGGTGGTTTTCTCTCAATATAGCATTCTGCTTAAAGTGCTACTTTAATTCAAATTTGATAACAAAACGAAAGCTTGCTCTCACCATAACTTCGGCCTCGTATAACTTCGCTCTTACGAGTATTTAATGACGATGTTCTTCTAAACTCTTCCTCTTTTATCGCTTTTCGAATATATGGCTTCTCACTCGATTAAACATCCATAAACTGCATACTATCCTCTCGCTTGAATATTGGCGTCGAAGCGCTCAGATTATGCTGATGCGAGCCATGTTCGTCACCGCACGCTTTCAAGATGTTAATCGTTCTCCTTTCAAACATACGACGCAGGCAAATTTAATTAAACAGGCTTTTACACTGTACTACGTTCCATTATTAATTAGTCTTGACGCGGAATAGGTAAGTAGGTATTATCTAAGTTTACGTACCAACGGATATACGTGTGTGTTGGGTGACGCAGGCTTTATTGACCCTTTTCTGTCTGTGTACCGTCAGGTTTCACTGGTTTAATATTGTATATGAGAATAGTTCTACATTGTCATTTGAATTAAATTAGTGGCATTATATCAGATGTAGGGCGGCAAATATCTCAAACTAGATTAGGTTTCTACATAACAGATTTCGAGGCACACAATATTTTTATGAACATGTCGAAATCAATATTATGTACATAATATTATGTATTCGGCATCATTATCATACATCACACTCATCCACTCTGAGATATGAGCCTGGGATATTTCTGTAGTATCTGCATATGCTGATTTTTTTAATATTCGAGATGAACAAACCACAGAAAGCTTTTTCACGTTTATCGATATTCATATTGTTTCGATAACAATAGCACCGATGCTATACGAGATCGACTTGAAAACTTTTATCACAGCTCTCATTCTGAATCAAGCACAATTGGCAATAGACACGTATTCGTAGATAGTAGGTACCTACAGGATACGTTACGAAATCTAGATAACCATCCCAACTATGTTCGGGTCGGCTTCCTGCAGTCTAACCGGATGCAGCGTAGTACCTGTTTTTAGGGTTCCGTAGCCGAACGGCAAAAAACGGAACCCATAAAGATTCGTCATGTCTGTCTGTCAGTGTATGTCATGGCTACTTTATTCCGAAACTATTAGGACTACACAGTTGAAAATTAGTAGGTAGATGTATTCTGTGAACCGTTTAATGATTTTTGTACAAAAGATTAATTTAGCGCTCCTTATATTATATGGAACTGAAACAACATTTTTTTTTCATCGAACCGGTCTTCAAAATGTCACTGAGGTTCCTAAAACCATTTTTTCTCAAAGTCAAGCGTTTGAGAGATAGTCACTTTCAAAGTGGTAAAATGTGTGTGGCCCCCCTCTAATTTCTAAAGTAAGAGGAGGAAAATTCTGAAAAATTGTAGGATTGTAGAACGTAAATAAAACTTTCAACCAAAATTAAGGTTTAGTTTTTGAGATATGGGACTTTTTTATCAAACTGCAGCAGTTCTTTATTTTTCATCAAACTATGAAAAACCAATTAAGTTTTGCTGAATGTAAAACAATACAACCTAAGAATGCGCCTTCAAAATATTTTTATTATATTCTTTGGTGCTACGGAACCCTGTGTGCGTGTGAGTACGACACGCACTGGGCCGGTTTTTTTTTTACATGAAAACACTGCCTATCTGACTTCCATAACTCAGTTAGTACAGGATAATACGATACCCCTTGGTAAGACTGGTTGTCAGACTTTCGGGCCACTGACCTGTAACGACTGTCAAAGATCTATGAATGACAGGGGGTGCCCTTAGCTAGTGGTCGCTTAGTTTTTAAGTATAGTTTTAAGCCCCTGGCTGGAGGCCTTTTTTTTTTTTGTCGATGGGAAAACATCAAATAAACCCTCCCGCTCTGGGCTGAGCAGGAGGGAGTGTCAGACTTTTACTGACTAAAACCCATCCATGTTCCTTCCTTTGCCCTTTGTGTTCCAGGGCCGCGGTATCTCTTTCGAACAGTCCCGCAACCCTGGCCGGCATCGGTCCTTACGGACCCCTTCCTGTTTGCTGAATCTCTTTGAGGCGCGCGTGGAACACGAACGCGCCGTCGACTCGGCCTGTCATCATAACATGGACGGACGGCGAGCTAGCCCATAGCTCACCGTCCACAGGCCCGCGCCTGCGGTGGCCGGGGGCCACCACGTGGCCCCCGACGCCCGGTGCGTCTCCCGCGGTGGCTGAGACGTGAGGCTCTCTCCCTTTCACGTCCCGCCATCTCCTTCGGTAGCATGACTGCTTCGCAGAAGGAGGTGACGGCGTCCCATTCCCTCTCGCTCCGGACCATGGATTGAACCAGGGCCGGACGCGAGAGGTCGTCGCCGCCGATTACCGCTACGAGGACACGAGGTAGGCGCGAAGCACCCAGTCGTATCCGATGTTCCACAAGGGCGGTCCTAGAACCGATCCCTGTG
This sequence comes from Eugnorisma glareosa, assembly GCA_947578425.1. Classification (NCBI taxonomy): domain Eukaryota; kingdom Metazoa; phylum Arthropoda; class Insecta; order Lepidoptera; family Noctuidae; genus Eugnorisma; species Eugnorisma glareosa. The sequence goes on from OX387963.1 coordinate 11,201,577, forward strand.
GAACACCGCACCACATCTCTCGCCGGTTCCACTCTCCGCTGCAACCAGGGTAGATGACGTACCTATCCGTCAGGAAGTCCCCGACCGCACGACGAAGGTAGGTCGACACCCGGTGATACCGGAGTGCCTCCCTAATGCAGCTCCAGGGCATGGAGTTGAAGGCGTTGGCGATGTCGAGAGACACCGCCAAGACCACCCCACCCCGGGACACCGCATCCCCCGTCGCATGATGGCGTCCACCGTCGAGCACCCCCTGCGGAAACCAAACTGGTGTTCCGCAAGATCCGGCCCCATCCCCGCCAGATGCCCGGCGAGGCGGTTTGCAAAAACTCTTTCAAAGAGTTTGCCCACCTATGAGCTGGCTGGCTGGCTGGCTGACTGTGCTGGCCTTAGATTCATTTTTAAGGCATCCACAGGGATTTGCCCGGTTAAGCAGTAGCCAGCCTCAGAGGCTAAACTGCGAGATGCCATCTCCAAAAAAAAAAATTAAAAAAAAAACCGGGACTACCGGCTTAACGTGCTCTGCGAGGCACAAAATCTAGTCTAAGCACCACAAAATTTACTCGCTGACTGAGACAACGCAGGCTACTAGCTATTCGGTCTAGAAATGATCTAAAAGCATGACATTTTCTGAACGAATGATTAGAGAAGATGAAAATTGTATGGCCGTTCGTCATTATTGCCGATGAAAAATTTCCTCAGACATAAGACTTGTATTTAACAAAAACATTCGAATATTTACGAGCGATAGACGGGACAAGACGAACAAAATCGTAATCCAATACTACTTCGTAACAAGTCGGTCTGTCTAGCTAGTTTCATCCGCCCGTTGTCAGGTGGCATTCGTATTCCCAATGTCCACCTTATAAGGGCCTGTTTCACCACCTACAATTAAGTTCCTAATTCCAAAATGGTACAGAATTGGTATGAACCAATTCTGTTCAATTTTTGAATTTTTTCAGTAGGTTTTGGCTATTCAGACATCGTGAAACAGACCCCAAGTCTTTTAAATGTCTTTGTATTTAAATAAGTATATTTTTGTCATCTCGCTATGGAATATTATGATGACAGTGTCACCGTCGCTTGACGTAGTACATGACTGACAGCTGAAACATCTGCCGATAATTGAAATGTCAAACGGCGACGTGAAGCACGTCTACAAGTGCCCGACAGGTACCCGACAATGCCCGACAGACGCAAAATATTAGCGAAATATTCACTTTAATTAACGGATATTTTGTATTTTAGTTATGCCAGAGTGAAATATAATTAAGGTTCAATAATTTACTTGTAATCGTTTAAATTGAATTGGGTTTAAAACTGTTGGCGTATATTCTTTGTATCACGATTTTATCGATATATAATGTAATTATCGTAAGCAATAAATAATATATTGAATAGTTTTTCCTATGTTAAATTGTTTGCTTTATATTACACAAAAAAATATCAAACATCGGCAAGTTTTTAATATCAGAAATTGCTACGAGCAAACAAAGTACGCTCTTCAAAGAAGATCCTATCAATAACAACAAAAACAATATTAAATTTTCATAATATAAAAGCCGACGACACCGATACCTTTTAAAGAAATTAAAGTATAAGCCCTCATAAATCTGTATAATAACTAAAACAAAAGCCATTATCTTTATTTTGCCAGCTCTCTATCCACGTAAAAAACGCGAAGCTAAAATTTCAAGGCCCATTTAGCAGATCCGTGCTCTGGACAGAGATTAACGTGCTTTCTGTTTCATTAATAAATCCTCAGTTTATCAAATCCAGGAGCTCGAAGCTCCTGCCCCTGATAGCCTTTGGAAAATCAATAGCCGCCTACTATCAAAACTTTTACCACGTCATGTTATTTTGTAAATGGTTGTTAGTTTAATTAAATTCTATTGGAAAACACTGCGATGTTTTCTCTTCGAGGTACATAAATCTCGTTGAATGGTTTAATGCATTATGTAGTTCAACAAATACTAGGCTGGAATTCGAGTCCTCGATTCTGTTTCTGCACGAATTCACGGTTCGTAGAGCATAAAAAACAATTATAAGAAAGCTTTCGCGACGATATTAAAACAGAACTTGTTAAAAGTTTGGGTGGAGTATTTTATAGGCTGTGATTTCATCAGATGACGATTGCGGTCACTGAACATAATTGCAATTAAATCCGAGATAATTTATTTTTGGAGTTGTTATCCCCGGGGCGTCGTTTGTGGATTACTTGTGGCGGCGCGATCAGACTGGTGTGGCTGTGAGCGCCAACTTTACCGCCAGCGATAGACTTTTATCGTGAAACTTTCTCTTGTAAACTAAACGCAGGGTACGGGTACTAACCCATCGCCCTACGTGTAGGACTAATGCGACGCAAAAAGACGTAACCCCTAAAGAGTTTGATGTCAGTTGGAAGCCATTAGGCGTATTTTAAATAATTTTGCACTGCTTTGCAAAATCTTTCGTAATTTCAACACGATAAGTAAATAAAAATACCTGCGTCTTCTCGCTTATTGATATTTTCGAGACGTGTGGGGTTGAAACTCTGGGGCCGTGGGGTCCGAGTGCTCATTGTTTAAGGAAATTTCGAAACGCCTTCGCGTGACCCAAGGGCTGGCTTTTACCTTGGCCAGAGGCTAACTGTTGCCATACAACGTGGCAACGCCGCCAGTCTCTTGGGCACATTACCAGCTGACAGCGTTGAGGAGGAGCTTTTCGATGCCCTTCTATAGTTTGTTGTTAGTTTATTTATTTTAGATTATTTAATAGTTTTTAACTAAACATGTATATAGTTACTCTACTCTACAAAAAAAAGTAAAATTACACTAAGGTAAAAATATAAATAGATAAATTTTAATATAAATACTGTATACTAAATGCCACAATCATCTCAAGGATGTCGATGTATAAGAACATTCTCAACGGTCTCAACCATCACTGAAAGCGCACAGTTTGTTTACACCTCATAGTGAATTTCGTAGAAAATCCCGTAAGTGTAATGGACCTGACATTACACGTCAACGCCACTGATGAGCACGAGGCAACTCGCCAACAACCCCAAAAGTTAATTAAACATTTATCAATTACTACGGACAAGGGTCCAAACATCCTGTTATATTCCTCACGTTTATATTTATTGCTCATGACCAAATGTTCTAGCACGAATACTTTCTTCATTAAATAAATCATAAATGTACAAAGGTACAGGTAGAGAAAGTCCACAATCAAATATTTCTCAAGCCAACACGCATGTGCCCCATTCCGTCGAAAGTAAAAACACTTGATTCATATGCCGTTAAAGGAATTTATACGGGTTTACATACCCATACATAGGTAATGCCTACACGATATACGGAAATATTTTAGGAAAGCGGAGTAAAAGCGATTTCTTTGTTCGGTCTTATTCGTTTGTCTTTTGAGTTTTCGCCAGTTCGGAAGGGTATCCCTTGATCATTAAGTACGCTTGTTAGGTGGCATTTTCTGGAAATTCTTTTGATGAAATCTTTTGAAACAACAATATGAACGTAATTACCTGCTACAAAAAGCAGTTGTTCACTAATTACCCAAACTAGAATGTAACGCGTAGAATAAAAGATAACAGCAAAAAAAACATGGCTACACATAGATAATATTAAGTAAATATAAGACATGAATATGAGAAAAAGCTTTTTACCCTCCGGTGAGAAACAACCATCAGATATATTTTCATAATAATATCAGTCAATCATCAAATAATAAAGTTCCATTTGAATATTCGCATGTAGGTATAACGATATTCCCTGAATCTTCATATAAAAACAATATTTTTCAAAGAAGTAAAAAATAAATGCTAGCTTTACCGCACACGTTGAGATTGCTTTCCTTTTCAAGAATATCCATTCCATTTGAAACTTCATTAAATAATAACGCCATGTATTCAGCCTCGGGGGAATAGACAGGTGTTTCTAAATGTCACTCGTGTCTTGAACCTGCGGTGAATAATTAACGATTCATACTTTCTTTCTTGCGCCTTGAAATTCAGAGATAAAATATTTGAAAGCCCACAGATGTTCGCATTCCAACAATGTGGGGAAGCAATAAAGAAACTATTCCACTTCCATTCCGTTATCCTCGTAAAGACTTCATCAAATTCCACCAATAAGAGCGAAAAAGTAAGAGAGATAAACTTTTAGGGGAACACAAAAAAATAAACTTGGGTACATTTGTACATCATATATGAGTTATGTACGTAGCGTTGTGACGGTAAAAGTATTGGATATCTTACAAAAATTTCAATGACGTTAGAATTCAATATTGTCGCACTATACTTTAGATATCCTTATCTATTTCGCATTACAATATTTACGTAGACTAGTAAAAAGTAAACTCAACGAGATGTGGGAACCGTAGTTGTTGTATCAAATAAGTAAAAATTACATTACTCGCATAAAATACAACTGTTCAAAAGTTGACTTTCAGAAAATTGACATCATCACATCACTTAGGCCAATTTAATCAAACTGACAAGTGAGAATTCGACAGTTTTGACACACGTTTTCAGCTTTAGAAAATAGGACTTGTCCGGAAAATGTGTTATTTAAAATAACCGGCCAATTGCGAGTCGCACGACTCGCGCACGAAGGGTACCGTACAATTATCTAAAAAAAAAACTTAATTGGCGTCAACTATGTATCTAATAATTTCACCATTTAATTTTGGATTTTTTCCTTTATTTGTGCTGTAAGGCCTTGCTTTTTGCCAAATTTCATGATTCTAGGTCACAGGAAAGTACCCTATAGTTTTTGATTCCCTTGTAAAATCGCATAACATGCGACATAAACAGTCATATCTTTTGATTGCGTTGACTTACAAGTTTTATTTTTTCATTGTTCTAAGGGGTTGCAGATGTGAGTATTTGGTATTAATTTCAACTTGATACCGCCACGCATTTCTGAGAAAACAGACAGACAAACGGACAACAAAGTGGTCATAAAAGGGTTCTGTTTGGCCGATTGAGGTAAAAAAAATAGTGAGACGGCCCTTGTGTGTAGTGATGACCACAGTATATTAACAGGACGCTGAACAGGATGATGAAGGGACACCGACGCACAAACAGTGACCACGTATTCAGTACATCATCATTCACAACCTCGCATAGAAATTCATCAGTAATTTAAAAAAAAACTGTTGTTCCCTACAAAAGTACAATACCTACACGGTAAAAATGTATCGAACAGCAGATTTTTAACCCTGTATTAAACATAAATTTAAACAAACTTAAAATTTAATTAAAAAAAAGTCCAATATATTTGCTACTTTCAGTATATTCATAATCAGTGCCAGGCGTCGGGTCAAAGTGATATTAAGTAATAAATTCGTTGTGGGGAGCGCTCTAAACGCTTTCGAATTACCGAGTGGCGTAATGGGCAAACTTAATATTCAAGAAGGGATCAAAACGAACCGGAATCTATGCGGGCACGCGCCGCGCTCAAACGTTTTATGACCCAGCCGATAATTGTATAGTAATATCCGATTATTTTTTAAATTCTCCAAGCAAAGTCGAAATTCCAGACTTATTTTATATGTCGGGGTGTCAGGATTTACTCCGCTAGGCTTCTACATCTTGTGGGCAGACAATGGGTTTCGTGCAATGAAAAACACTGAGCGATACACTTTTTCTAGCAAAACTAACGAATTTCTTGAGATTACAACTTAGCATAATAACACGGGGCACAATGAATCGGGTACAGTTCCAAGAGGTCTTAACTCGGCCGCGATCAGACACTGACTGACCGTCGTCCTGGCTCAGAGTTTACCATCTGGGCTCTGTGACAAGTGACGCAGTGGTGTAGGTAGACTTGTAAGTAGATCGCGTGATGTCACCACCGCGCACTTGTGATTCATTTTAAGCCCGTACCAATGACCGTCTCCGATATATAATTTACTGACTTCCATTGTATCCGAAATTCCGAATCTCGTTTTATTTATATTAAAAATACAACAATGTATTTATTTACGGGTAGGAACATAAATTCCGAATTAATATTTGATTTGAAATTAAACAACAAACAACCTAATATTATGATTCGCGCCTGTCTTCATCCTCATACATTAAACATTGAAACAAATACATTACATATTTCCCTCAATGAACTCTTTGTAACCAAACAAAATGTACCCGTAGTATCCTACGAATATTAATATCACGTCTACGTGTTGAAATGCAAATAAGATAAAGCGAACGGATGAAAAAATTACAATAACTTCTGATAATGGAAGCTATATTTTATTACGCGTTCAAAAGGTGACACATAATAATTTATTGAACCCGCTTCCGACGCTTTTAACCTCAAGAAATATACGCTTTTATTATTAAGTTCCACCACGAAATATGACCCGCAATCAAGATAATAATAATTCTGTATAGATCATAGGAATTATGAATTAAAAGGTTATTACAAAGCTTTTATCGCAACACTGAGCATCATTAAGGACATTGTAAACAAATCCCCTTACAAAGTTTGGATAAACGAGATGAAAGGGTACTCCGCAATTAACATTTAAATATTTTCACAAGAGGTAAGTGAAATTAAATTCATGAAATCTGTACCTCCGTAGAAGCGCTACGCCCAAATACGCTACGTTAAATCTGTGTGTATTTAACATATAAAATGGGTTGTTAGTAAAAGGTTTTATTTACAAATATGTTGCTTATGTTCAGGACGTAATCAATAAAAGGCCGCTGGCAAGCAATCGAAACACAATAGTTGGAGCGTGTTCGTTCGCCGCCGCCGGTGCTACGCGCTACGGCTCGCTACGACTGGCTACGACTCGCTACGACCATCAAACGATATCCCCATTGCATTCCTTTTGTTATCCGCCTATGAGAACCATTCTCTCCAATCCTCCGCATTTTGCATTATTTTCCTTTTTCCACTAACGAATCGAATGTTTCATTCGTATATCAATGTCGATGCCGAAGCGCAATCGGAGTTTGTCCGTGATTTTGTGATACCTTTTTCATCGGTGAATTATTACGATTATTTTTCATCAGTTTTGTTTTTATGACTAGACAGGTACTTTTATCTAATACCGTTATATTGGGAGTTTTTATTCAGATATTTGCATGTTTTATTTCCATCCATGTGACGTAGAATAATGACAGGAAATTAATCAATCTACCGTAAAATTTATTCGACAAGATGCCCGCAGTTTATAATTGAATGTCGATCATCGCGGTCACCTTTGATATCCGATGCAGCCACAATGTGGTGAGTACGCAATACATGATAATTTCACCAAACAACATATTTCACTTAAATTGTTGCTTCATTGTAACACATACCGCTTAAAATTTAAATTTCCAGGAATCTTTTTTTTTACCGTAAATAGCAGCAAATACCTATTTCGTTCAAACAACGAGGGGGTATTTTTAACGAACTTTTAAAGTACGTTTTCATTTGTTCACCAGACTGTGTGTGGCTACAAAACACAGTCACTTTGAACGCTGAGAGGTAATTATGATCTAGCAACATTCGTTTGTGGAAGGTCCTGTCATGTACCAAACAGCACTTATTTACCGACAGAAGTAAATGAAATGAATGAATTATAGTAAAATATTTTGGCAACATGCCGCTTTCGATGTTGCCGTATACGGTTATTCAATTACGCATCTAAATAAGTTTAACGGCAGCACAGGCCGGGTTTATAATCCAACGTTTACCCGAACCCGTTGCGAGTTCACAATATTAATGTCAATTATTAATTATAACGCAAACAATTATCCTGCTCCTTAATTTGGAGACCGCGATTCGGCGCCGGGCTCGAATTATTGCGCTAAATACGCAGCCCAATTTATCTTGAATCTCGTCAGTTTGAAATTTAAATTAAAATGTAAATGTTGGGAGGGCGAGTCCTCTCTAATTGCGAACCGAGTCCGTTGTCAAAGTTGTCCGTGAGGTTTAATACAGGAGTCGCATGTTTCACCTATCGATATACTCAATCAACGTATGGACAGGTAGTTTGGGAAACTTAAATAGCCCCAATGTTGTTTTGCTACAATATTGCTTGTTTTAGGATATATCTACTTAACAGACATTGTGTGATCCCCAAAATTTATTGATTTTCACTCGAAAATCAGCTTTCAAAAAAGAACATTATTTCGTGATACAATCACAGATAAGAAAATTAAACTTCAGTTTCAGTTGGGTACATATATGTACCCAACTGAAACATGAACTGTGTCTAATTTTCTTTAAAAAAGTACTAAAAAACCACCCACAAACGGCCAGTTTCACATTCTAATCCCGAAAACTTGCAATAATTAACCGGTAAATCTACCAAAATACACGGGTTTCCTTAATTGAGGCATCCGACTAGATACTCGTAGTTGCGGCAATTTGGCTCGCAATCCAGTCTGATACACTTTTCAAGTTAAAATTCCTTGTCAACTGTGGCGGGCGAAGCAATCCGAGCGCTAAATCAGTTTAATTGCTTTAGAACCTCTGGACACTGTTTGTTAGTGTGCACAGAAGCGCCATAACTGGAGATAACTTACTGTTTGGTTTTATAATATAATTTATAAGTAATTACGGCTTTTAAGGAGCGATCGGATCAGGAATGAATCAGCAACATCAACAATCTAACCAAACCATACTTTTATGGTATCACCAATATACTCCTAGGATTAAGGTACTTTACCGAATTAACCGGTACTTAAACGGAAATGCCTATATGGCCATAATTCTAACAGAAATGACGGTTATGGCTATTTCCCTTTAACCATGAGTTGTCAAAATGGAAAAGAAGCGATAATTCCCATCAGTCAATTGGAAAGCAAAACGGTTTCATTGCCATTTCATGTGAATGTCAATCAAATGCTATATTGTTGAAATCTATGATTCTTAACTTGAAATACAAAAAAAATACAATCAAAATATTGCTTACTTATGATTTCTATAATATATTTTTCAACAAGGAAACATCTCTAAACTGTTAATAAAACGTGAAGGAAAGTTGAAGCCACGTGACGCACTAACGTGTTTGATATCGGCTTAAACGATTGCAGTAGGTAATACATACCTAGGTAATGAATATAAAATACCTACTGGTGACTTATCATACTTTATCATTTAGATCGACTTAATAATGTAGGCTCTTAATACTTATTGCTGCAAAAGTTAACCAATTAATGTAATTGAAAATCCAATTTTTTTGCTCCCTGTAATTCTTTTTCCCTTTCTGATATTTGGATATACTTTTATTATTTACTAGCTGTTGCCCGCGGCTTCGCTCGCGTTCTGGTCAGAAATTATCCCACGGGTACGTTGTATATAGCCTATGGCACACGGGGATAATGTAACTTCCTATTAGTGGAAGAATTTTTAAAATCGGTTCAGTAGATCTAGAGACTACCCCCTACAATCTCACAAACTTTACCTCTTTATAATAAGTTTTTTTTTCTTTTAAGTATAGTTTAAGTAAAGTATAGTTTGTAAATTATGTATAATAAAATAATAAACAAGCAGAAATTTAAAAAAAAAAATGCTCTACATTTTATGTTTAGAACAAAATGTCTTTTTGTAAAGGTTTTTCCCAGAAATAAACGAAGGAAGGACCTTGGTCCTTGTCTGGCAAACATCAAATCAAATCAGTATTACTACAATTATGTTGTTTATGTAATACTGCAATAACCGGTATTGCTGCGTATAATTATCATCGAAGTAAATTGTACCACAGGTATAATTATTAGAAGTTACATAAAGAGTATAATTTATTTTGTAACATTATGAAGCTATTATACTAACCGACCTTGTTAAAGAAACAAACGGAACAAGACTGCTAACTTTAATTAACAAATTCGCCAACAACAAATCTCATCAGAAAAGTTTTCCATTTTCGTCAATCATAAAAAGTTTCTCGTTTCTAATGGAGTCGTTACTACTAATTAATAATTATACTTACTTATTTTAGTCATTCCAAATATCAGAAAAACATTACTATCCATTAACGCTTTCAATAAACGTCGATAAACTTTATCCGATCACTGTGTTTCTGCAAACAACTGATGTCAAATGACGTCACGTTTCTAAGTTTTTGTTTTCTAATTTACACTCCGGTGTTATTGTTCATCGACCTAGATAAGGTTGTATGATATTGGCGCGGTGGTGTCGGAATATTGTTCGTAGTTGTCCCGCCCGTGAGCCCGGCGCGTCTGTACCCGTCGCCGCGCGTGTTTCGACTGCCAGCTTTTCCCCAAAGCAACACATGATTTTCAGAAACAACCCCCGCGGTAACTCGGTCGAGAGTGCAAAACCTTCACACAGTGACACGAGGGTGAAACAGAATAGCAGTTCGTTAGCATAACTCCATGCTCCGCCCGACGCAGCATCGCCTGACTTACTCATAAGTATAATATTTGCCTTATTAAATGATTTCAACCCTTACAATTTCATTGTTTATGCTGAATCAGGAATAATTTTGGGTGTCCTCGCATTTTGAATTCATAAAACGTACAAGGAAAATTATTTACCATGAAAAATGTTATGGGTGTTTATACTGCTTCTTTAATTTTTCTACTTGCCTAAACACAGACAAAATGAGTGGTATGGTAGTATATGTGTGGTAGGACCATTTGCTCAAAGGACGATTTGCTAATAGGACATTTTGCTAAAGTATCGTTTCGATACGGGGCCGTTTATAACACAAGGTTTGATTTAATTAAAAATGAAAGTTAGTAACACTTACAAAATAAAGATAAAAAAAAACAACATGTGCTTATTATTTTTCACCTGCAATTTTCTCGAACCCGCTACCTCCCAACCTTCACTGCTATACACTTTACTTACCTAACTACTTACGAAGTTAAGCTGCAAAACTGTACTAAGTTTTAATAGGTTATTCTACACGCAAGCTACATGTTTATTTTTACTACTAACTTAATTCTAGTTGCATCTCATTATAACAGCTCGGGTCGCTTACTGCCACCCTTCGCGAGTTAGACTAATGCGATTTAAAAATATACTGACACACTGTGCAAATAATATGATCCGTATGATTTAAAGGGTTCACTTTATTTAAATTATACAGTTAGAAAACTTTAGGATTAAAGTTTGTTCTAAGATGGTAGGTGTTTATGAGTTTGGAAATGGGTTAGCTCTACGAGTAGTCATATATGTATGGCAGATTGGCAGTATGACTCCGAGTGCGTTATGTAACTTCACCGAACTCGAAGTAACTAAATACCTGCCCCTGTAGTAGGTAATGAGTTTTATAATGAGAATTCAGAGATTCACAAAAAAATATGATTTATTATAATGAGTGCGGCAATTTACCCCATAACGTTTAATTGTAGGTTTGAAAACAGGGGCCGTTTATAGGGGCCCAATGCTCAACCGAAAAGGATAGCGAACGTCCATGTTATGATTTAACGAGAGTCATGTCATCACCCCTCAAACTTTTCCTGGCGTATATAAAAGCAAAAAGCATTTAAAGGGAAGAGAAACTAAAGTCCCCTTACTTTTACTTTCAGGGGGCTGCAGGGGTGGAAAACTAACGCAACTAATTTAGTCATTTATAACACCTCACAAGTATCGAACTAAGTTTTATATCATGACTTCAGATCCTTGTATGCGATACTACTTCAAGGATAAGTTTACTAATCTGCGATTTTTGGTCCGAAAAAAGGATCGTGTAAAGTTTATTTGGGATTTTATGAGGAAAATTCCTTTCAGTTAGAATGTTTCAATGGTACCCGATAAATCAGGAAACGATAATCTTATTCATTCACGTGGGGCCTATTACCAACTAGGAATTCATGTTAGTTGAACGATAGTATAAAGTCTGAAAAAAACATTTAAGGTAGTAAATTAAAAGTCATTGGAGTTTACGAATTTTGTGTTGTTTTTTAACCGACTTTCTTCAAAAAGGAGGAGGTTCTCAATTCAGTTGTTTTTTTTTTCGATTTGAAAAATTCTTTTGTCATCTGAAAGGATATGCTTCCCGATTGGTCCCATACAAATTTGGTTGGTTTTCTCACGTTAATTGTCACATCACGCGACGTCGCGTGAAGGCGCTTTGATGTTCACGCGACGTCGCGTGGTGGTGCCTCAATTATGTACGAGCCATAAAATAGCGGCCGCAACGTATTGGGTTCTGGGGCCTTAGTCTGCTATTGCAATAGTGTCAGAATGGTCTATCATTGATTTAATAAGGCCCCGCGCAGACGAATTACCCTTTGTACGCACGTCAAACGAGTTTCGAACGCGCTTCAATACGCCGTGGGCTAGGGGCCTTATTAAATCAATGATAGACCATTCTGACACTATTGCAATAGCAGACTAAGGCCCCTGGTATTTGGTTTATGCCACTAGGGAAGACATTCAACGAATTTTTATTTTAGCCATCTAGGTAAGATCAGCATTTTGACTTGGCGATGAACGTCATCATCATCTGCCTAGCCTTTTCCCAACTATGTTAGGGTCGGCTTCCAGTCTAACCAGATACAGCTGAATACCAGTATTTTACATGGAGCGACTGCCTGACCTCCACAACTCAGTTAGTACTGGGTAATACGATACCCCTTGGTAAGACTGGTTGTCAGCCTTTTTGGGTCACTGACTACCTTAACGACTGTCAAAGATCTACAGATGACAGCCGGAATCAACGGCTTAACGTGCTTTCCGAGGCACGGAGGAAACTCGGTATGTAATGGGTGGTCACCCATCCACAGACCAACCTAGCCAAGCACGGTTAACCTAAAGATCGACCCGAGCGGCTGTTATTATTTTGCCACGAACTCCGTTTTGAAAATGAACGTGTTAATACGTATTTTTTCTTCATGGGTTAAGTTGATGACATGGACGATCTCTTAATAACTTCTAGTTACAATTTAAAAATTAATTCCTGACAAGAATTTGTGTGGTATACTACAACTAAAAACGGTAAAATAAAAAACTTTCTGCAAAAAAAACCGACTTCCAAAAAACACTAAAGAGTCTAAAATAACTTGACTTTCGGAAGTCGGACAGTACTTTCACAAGTTATTATGCCTTGTGTCTGTGACTGTAGCTTCGCCTTTGTTTTTCTGGCATTCAAAAGCGCCTGTTATGGTCTAATTGAAATAAATGCTTTGAGTTTGAGTTTCGGTGTCTTTGTTTGTTTCATTGACTTTTTTGCCACCGACTACCGAAAGTCAAGTTGTTTTAGACATTTTTAGTGTTTTTTTGGAAGTCGTTTTTTTTCGCAGAAAGTTTTCTATTTTACCCTTTTTAGTTGTAGTATAACACACAAATTCTTACCAAAACAATAGATACTTTGTATCCCGGTAGTATGTCCCGTGGGACAGTTACCGAACTTCACGCGGGCAAAGCTGCAGGCATAAACTAGTCCTACATATTTCTAAAAGAAATCATAAGAATTAGTCTATGATTATTTTGTTTTTGGAATGAAATAATCTCAAACGAAAACTGTAATTGATATGTAAGCCACGCACTCACTACTTACATCGAGGCAGACGTATTTTTTCACAAAGTGCTGAGTGCAATCCCGTAACAAAACAACGTCGACATATTTTAAAGTTTAAAGTGTATTCAAATCACGGTGTAGGTGGGACTGGCTAAGTAAATTGTGTACGTGCTTGGCCCAGTGCCGAATAGGTCAACCGCAAAGGATGCATACCACAACACACATAACCTAGGTACCTAAATACGTAATACTGTTAGCCGCTAAATTCCTATCTGTTTTGTATTCCACGATTGTATTGCTGACGGTGATGGTATACTCACTCGGGATTGCCGAAACTTTAAACGGGTTCAATTTAACATTTATTGGTGCTCAAAGCTTTGTATATACATTCTAAAAAGGGATCTTCTCCATGAGTGGTTTTTTTAATTAGTGTGATTTAATTTCTCAAAATTCTCATCTGTTAGTATTTCCAGAAAAAGACGGGATGAAAATCCTACAGGACTAGCAAATAATCTAGATATTAATCTTAATAATATGTATAGAATAATATCTGACACCAGGTTAGGCACAATAGGCACTAACCACACGATAAAGAAAGAATATCTAGATGAAACAAAGTAAGAAGGTACGGTCTTTTTGTGTTGATCTGCGTATCTGCTTAGATCTTTTGATGCGGAAAGTTAAAGCTAAAGCTAAAGTTAAAGCTAAACACAATAAAGAAAAATCAACTTTTTTGTTAAATCTGTAAAAACTGTTCGAAGTAGGGGTGGGTCGCTAGTTATTATTCTAAGTCGCAGAGGTCTATTGTGTATCAAGAATACTAACGAAAGATCGATCCCTTCAAGTCATAGGCCCAGTCTCCTAGGTCACGGAATAGATTACTAGACCAGTAAATGACGCAACGTGGCTACGTCAATAACAATTTAAAACAAGACGTCAACTTCGACCGGCAACCTGGGAGACAAACTGGGATACCGCTAAATTTTTAAACACTCACCAAAGCGTCCAGCCCAAAATCGATGTTGGAAAGTCTAGGCTTCTATATTCATCACATTACATCATCCCTACCTAGCCTTTGTTACTTGCCTTAAAGCAGAATTAATGTGTGATACTGAAAGTATTAGAAGAAAGATTGATATAGCTAATCAGATTTGTAATCCTCCAAACCTGTAATCCCGAAGGGTTAGGCACATTATTGGGGTATTTAGGGTGTATTTAACAGTACACTCATATTTGCCAGTTATGTTTAAGTTCCATATAATAGAGGGCGAGCCTATTGCCATCAACCGTGCGCAAATCCAGACTCCATCGCTGCTACTAAGAAATTCCTGATGGAAAAACCCAATAACACTTTGCCCGAGCTGGGAATCGAACCCAGGACCTCATGCTCAGCGCCAATGCGACCACTAGACCAACGACACTAGGGTTGCCACCCGTACTTTATAATAAAGTATTGTACGTTATTTCAGGTAATTGTACTTTATACTTTATGAGAACAATAAAGTACCTACCTACACGAAAATACTTTATTTCGCATGATTTGATTTCTTTGGGATTATGAAAAGTTAAGTCCTATTTTTTCGTTAAACGAAATTTATCGATTGGTACTGAATTGATGTGTCCACTCGCCAGCGCCACATCACTTTAGCACTCGTTTTTAACCATTTCTGAACGCAACCTAACCTCGAATGTCAATAATGCCAGTGTCACTAATAATTTAATACTTTTTTAAACTTTTATACAGTATTTTCGATTTTATTGTCTATTCCCGCCACGTCAGCATCCACAGAAATAGTTATCTTCTGTGATGAATAGCAAATGGCGAGACGAAAGAAACAAAGCGTCTCTGAATTTGATAAAAAATGAATTACTTATTTAGGTACTTCCTTTAATATAAATAAAGCCCGTAAAGATGCTGACCATTGTTTAGTAGAAATACTTAAGCTACTAGGAAATTAGCTAATTTGGTACAAACTGCAAAGAGCAATAAAAATATGTTTTCAAACATATTCCTGAAGAAAAATAAAGTGTACTTTATTTACAACATCAGCTACAACAAGGCCCTAAGCAATCATCTCGACTCACAACATTCGCGACGATCACAATGACAAGTTCATACAAGTGTAGCAATATCTCTCAAGTCACTTGACCCGCAGTCATCATGTCATTAAATAGTAGAAAAAGTTATGGAGGATTCATTATTATTACGCCAATAAATTCTAGAGTCTATATTTCCCCCAAGTCTTACTTTACAATGACTCTAACACATGCCTATAAGTAAGTCCTCCTGCTACAACGAGGCCCTAAGCAATCATTTCGAGTGGCAACATTCGCGACGATCACAATGACAAGTACAATACGAGTGCAGCAATATCTCTCAAGGCACGCCCCGGACTTAACCCTGACAATCACGCCACATGACCCGCAGTCACCACGTCTCTTTATCGGCAAAAAGTATCGAGGATTCATTATTTACTACGCCAATTTTTAGAGTTCAATTTTCCTCAAAATCTTCCTGTAACATTTGCCCAAAAAGTCTCTACTACTCTTTGCTATAACGAGGCCCTAAGCAATCATCTCGAGTGACAACATTCGCGACGATTACAATGACAAGTACATACAAGTGTAGCAATATCTCTCAAGTCGCGCCCCGGACTTAATCCTGACAATCAAGCCACTTGACCCGCAGTCATCATGTCCCTCTATAAGCGCCCTCTGGGCATTTATTGTATAATTGTAAGCCAAGCAATTACTTTTTCGTGTCTGGCTGGGTTTATGATTATGACTTGTTATTTGAATGTAGGGTGAATGTTTTTTGAAATATCTTGTATTTTTTTATTTTGCAGCAACAAAACTGTGCGTAATTTGCGTTGAAAAATATTTTAAGGTTTTTTTAGTTGCTGCTTTAGAATTGCCAAGTCAAATTCAAGGAGGTATCTATACTAGTGATTCTCGACCCAAATCTATAATAAAAAGAGTAGTTTTTTTTTTACTATAGATTCGGGTCGTTTTTTTTTACGGGAACCGATTTTAACCGATTTCCATTTAAAAAAAAACCTTTTTAGTATCGGTTCGGCTCGAGAATCATTAGTATAGGTACCTCCATGAATTTGACCAGGATGCAAAACGACAGCCTGTATAGATATGAAAAATCCAAGTTTTTAAAAATAGCTTAAATAATATCCCAACAATGCAAATACATTCTAGTCTCATGTTGATTAAATTGAATAAATATCATAACATAAAGAGTTGTACCTAATTTTGCCAGTAATGTATAATTACTATGCTATGAATCGGTCTCAAATTCAGTCACCGTGGTGGTTAACTGGTTACTGAGAAATTCCTGTCGAAAAAGACCAATAACGTATTGCCCAATCTGGGAATCGAATCTAGCACCGCATGCTCAGCAATAGCTCTTGAAATCACTAGATCAACGCGGCCGTCCGGTTGGCACTATGTGTATAATTATCTGAACCTACAAAAGATAAACAATCAAGTGAAAAAAACTACACATGAAAACTTCTTCATTACAACTTCACCATGTTGACACAACCGCGCATAACGTCGTAATTCAAGAATAACAATATGAAAGTCACTAAACGTATCTCGTGATCTATGAAGTTCTCCCGAAACTTATCCGTCGAGTTAAAGATGAATATCGCGAAACTTTCCACGAAACTTTATCGCGAGTTGGGAACAAATAGCCCGTCTATGTATGAACTAACGAGAGCAGTTTGTAAGACTTCCTGCTTTGTGTCGCAGGTACCTTTTGCATCTCCACGAAACTCGGCAACAACAATGTCGTTTATTTCGACCGTACTGTAATGAGGAAATGCATGAGTGCGGGAAAACATTCCATTTTACAATTTAACATAATTGATAAAATGCTTCATTACAGTATTGTTTCACTTCGAAATATACAAGCAAATATCATTACTACTAAGTACATTCATAAATACAGCAAAGGTTTTATTAAATTTCATAGTCGTATTTCGTTATACCTCTGTTAAATATTTCTGTAACCATATTAATTCTGTAAACCAAAGCGAAGCCCTTATGTTATATAAATACATTTTATTGAAATACGTGATTATTTATTTACGTTGGCATATTATCAATATTCCATTAATACATATTTGGAACAAAATTTTGAGACCTATCCCATTTCGTATAAGCCTCACTCAATCACTCATGTTTGCATACATTTACTCAAACACATTTGAAAAACAGAAATACGAAAATATTTTTCTTGCTAACAATTTAATTCTATTAAAAGAAAAGTCATTAGCGGGAATGTTCCGAGGGGATACTCAAGTGAGGTTATTAACAAAGACAATAACGGTTCCGAGGCTTAGTATGAAAATAAAGTTTTCAGCTTTGTCGTGGCGTGTCCCGGTTTATTTCAACGAAAGCGTGAGGCGTCGACAACGGAGACGTTCTCTTTTTATAGCGAGACGTTTCATCAAGATTATTTTCTTTTCAAGACGCTCTCGATGTCCCGACACTTCAATGGACGCTATCAATTCTCGAGACGAGAAACCGCGACGTCGGAGACTGGAATCGTTCAACGTATACCTATCGTGACAGCGATGATATAATGGAACTTCACAATTGGCACAAGTTCCTTCTTACTTGCCATTACTTTAACCTGAAAAGGCACAGTCAAATCCATTAGCGCAAATAGAAAATGTATCTAATTGAATTAAAAGGGTGCAGATAGATCTCCACTTACAATCTGCGGGAGAGCAATAAACAATGGAAACTTTAGACAAGTTTGAATGTATTGTGGGTGTGATTTTGTCAACAGGAAAATGGCGGACCCGGCTGTCGCTTTCGGATATTTATGACCACGACTCGACAAATTCTGCATCCTTTTATTTTCAGCGCCGGACTAACTGAACGTGAAGGTAAATACTACGATAAAACAAACACGCGTCGACTAGAGCACTTTCCGGATAATGGATTGCACAAATAGAGCTGTTTATTAACGTAATAATCATCATTAACTGTCAATGTCCATCTATTGTGTTTCATTTGAATAGTTGTGTGTTTACCCGCGAGAAATGCAAACATCATTATTACATATTTAGGCTCGGACAAGCATGAAGTCATATTAGTATGAAGTAACTACCATGGAGTTTCCATTAACATAGGGTTTCTTATTCAAATTACAACCTTTTGGTCGTAATGATAAAATGTGTATGGAATAGTGCCACAGAAGAGAACTATGATCACATTTTACAAATAGTTATGTTATGAATTTAAAAACACCAACCAATTTTTATTTAAATCAGTAAATTCATCTGTATATTTTTCGCCGTCAAAACAACATAATTTCCTCCACCTTCGCCTTTCTACGATCTTTTATGCACGGATAATTTCCTAATTACTATGCTACTACGCTATGGCGTCTTGATACTGTTCGATCTATTGCAATTCTAATTAAGTGCGTAAAAGTGCGGAACCACGAGGGTCCATTAGTATTCCACTGTCGAATTCATCTCTGCCTCAGGTGGAGTCACCTCGAGGCGAGGAGGCCGAGCCTCGTGGCGTAACATAACAGTGTTACTGCCTCCGTAATTCTATCAACTGGTTTTAGCCAGCCAAAATTTTGGAATTTTTACGGCAGTACATAGGGGTTGGACTTGGGCACATTTTTCAGTAGTCTGGAATCACTATTCCCGTCTACTGATAAAATCGAAATAGTTAGTCAGTCATTAATTATGAGTTTTGGTGTGAAAAGTTATAACTTCTTATTCCTTACCTTGAAACATAATACAAAAGTCTGTAAGTAGAACGCGTGGTACAGTGGATTTGAAAGTAATTTGTTGAAAATTTAAGTTACTGACACGGTCACTGGTGGGTTCACTGAAATTTAAAATAATACCTACTGTAAATCAGGGCAGAATCAGGGGATACTTCTCTGAGTTTAAGAAAAAAAGAGAAAAGAAAGAATTTTGTGTCAACTTTATCTTGGCATACTAATCTTTGTAAATATCGCTGTAAAGTGTCGCAGCACGCCAATAACTGAGTGAATTCGTCAAACTCAGACTAACATAATTCTACAATATAACCCCTTGAGAATAATCTGAAATAAAAACCAACGTACTCAATATTTAAGTAATTATAATTAATCTATCTAAATCATAGAATTATTTTCGGTACACACACTGATAATAACATAGTGATCATTAATTGGTCTTTGTTCTGCTGCGCCTATACTATTACGTCAGTAATTAAAGTGTACCTTACCTAACAGCGGATATACCGTACCAATTAAGATTCATCCTGCTTGTGAAACATCATTTCAATATAGCTAATTGATATTAGTGATCTCGATCAGTTGCGGGACCTGCAAGTAATTCCCGTGGTGAATGGGAGTTGGAGAAAACCCATGTAAGCTATTTGGTATATACGCAGAAAGATTCACAATCCTAGTACACTGGCAATATTGTTTGCAATTTTATTTTGTAAAGCTTATGTCATTAAGAGTCAGTCTCTTATTGAAAAAAGCTTTCTTAAATAAAATTTGGAAAAGTATAAGCTTCCGCTTTGGATTGTGAATATTTCCGCGTGTATACCAAATAGCTTGTTCGACCTACTAGGTAGGGACTTGAAAATATGTAAAAAAAACTCCGTGCTCCTTACCATTTGTGCTGTTAGTTCTAGACACAAAACAGGATGGAAGGGAAACAGATGCCCAAACGATTACCAAGTATTCAGTACACATCATTCCGGGGGGGTTCATTTACATATATTTTTTTCATAAGTAATAAAAAAAAACTTCGGTTTCCTACAAAAGCGCAGTACCTACACGCCAAAATGTATGGAACAGCTGTTTTGTTTTTTAATTACCCATGTTAAATTTCTATGTGGGCCTTAGAATGTACTGAATACGTGGGAACTGTTTGCGCGTCGACGTTCCTTCCAGCCTGTAGGTATATTATGAAAAATTATAGCGGTATGAGGAACAGAATGACAAATTACGACCTCCATATGAAAAGAGGGATACTCCGACCAGGCCATACAATGTGTCTGGTGGCTTGCTGCCCGATGACAGTTCTTGTCGGTATTCTGCCCGTTTATGTGATAGTCGCACGGAGAACTGCTTGCCCGATGCAGGATCGTGCGTGACATGAGGTATGAAGTGTCGTTTCGCATGTAGAGTTTAAAATGTCGCCGCCATAAAGTGCGATTTTTATAATGTAGTAGGTATTTATGATTAAATATTAAGTCTCTATTGTTTATTTCAAAATGAACTGGATTACTAGAATCATCAGCGAACACCATATCAACACCTACAAAGTACCTAAGTTTAAACATACAAAAAACAAACAACAACAAAAGAAAAGTAATGCATAATTTAAAAAAAGAACATCGTCCATGATGGTAACCGCCAGGTAATTGGCCATCAAGTAGGGCACAAGGCACAAGTTTGCATTCCACGGCCGAGGCAACGTTCGAAAACAATCCCACGGTCCAATACACATTGATAAACTTGGTGGCGGCGCGGTCCAATTCCCAAATATAGCAGGCTGGACAGTGGACAACGGGGAACTGTACCCTGCCCACAGTAATCGCCTTTAGTTCGTGCAGTTTTAATACAAACTCCGTGACTCAGATATAGCATGGAAAATTTGAATAATTTATACCAAATTAAGAAATTATACCGCGATTGTTTAGAAAAGAAGCTTAATTTGTGGGTGCTCAAGGTGCCTCTAACACGGTCTGAAGTAAAGTAGATCCGAAAAATGTTACAGTCCAAAAGAAAGTAAATAAGACTCCAACAGCATTTCGGTTCGCCATGCCAGATTTGATACGGCTCATTCCAAATCTACAAAAAGCAATCACAAAATTGGATACATAGCTACTTCAAACATCTAAATACCAGCCTTATACCGTATAACTGCAAAGCAAAGCATTTCATAAGGAACAGTCCCATACGAAGAGCAATTAAATCGTTTGCCGGTAGATTTAGGGCGCACCTCGGCGCAATACATTCCGACCAGCGATACCGGGGAGTCGGCGACTAATGGCTGGAACACACGTGTGCTTTGTGGACCGTTCCATGTTCTATTTTTAAACACAGACTGGAAGAAGAACGAAAACAATGTTATTAACAGGTTTCAGAAGAACAGGTAGGAATACTTTTTGTTATTGGCCAGGATGAAAATAAAACAAAAACAATTGAACGTGTCCTTAATTTCTTAAAACATAACGTATTAATACTCTGTTTGAAAATATTGTCTACTTAATTGAATTACTGGGCTTACAATTCGTTATTTTTTTAGTTCTATTTTATCTTCTCCACTTCTTCTCCAAATGAATTAAACAACTCCATATGCTAAATGTCAAATGTTCGCGCACTGTTGATTATAAAATGAGTACAAAGATTTTTCTTCACTTATTTATAATTTAGATAGGTAGGTACCTACTTAGTACAACAGACTGCAATACAATATCATTTAAATAACAACACACGTACATTTATAAATAATATGTTATATGCTTCCTAATTATGTATGGCACGCACATTCATAACATTACGTAAAGTACATTAAAATATTCCTATGTTTTCCTTATTTCCTCGGCTTTAAATACAAATGTGCGTACAACCTTGATACCTAGTGCAATAATTCGAAACTAAATACCGTACCTGCCTAATGCCTCTAGCTTATAATCGGATATGCATTCAGGTGATACGCTTTAAGCACATAAGTACATAGATACTTGCATAGCATGATAATTGAAACACCAACCATTAGTTCATATCAAGATGGGATTCTGTGCGTAATTCATATTATTTTATGATTCTGCTAAAAGACGCATTATGGAAAGGGTTGATTGCCCTCTTGTGCAGTACTGGAATAGTGTGCACACGGGTTCCGGGCCAACAGTTTTTAAGTTGCGATAAGTTTTACTAACGTTAAGTAATCATTACTAACAATTTATGGATTTTTATCTGAAATAAATGCTTAATAATAATAAAGCGGCCATTTTAAACCGCCTGAATCGAAAAACAGATGAATGAAAAATCTCATCAGCATCACGCATCATACTTGTATTCCCCAGAGGGTAAGACTGAGGTGTTCTAATATTAAACCCGAATTTCGCCAGTTACGTTTTAGTCCCATGTTATAGGTGCCTATTGTTGCCATAGGTGGAAAAGTTTGGATGAGGCCAACGCCATCAACCGGGCACAAGTCCAGACTGCGCGCTACCACTGATAAATTCTTGACGAAAACAACCTAATAACACTTTATCCGACTTATAGTTAGACAAAATAATAGTTACAAAAAACGCTGAAAACATAACTTCAGACAAGTTATGTTTTCAGCGTTTTGTGTAACTATTATTTAGATATTTGTATTGATATAACAGTAACCATGAAATTTACGTTCATGTTATTAGATATTGCAATCAATCGGGCCGCTAATTATAACATAATTTAATTGAACAAGTGATAAGTTAAATTGATGATAATGATTGAATACCAGCACTTCACCCGCGACCTCGTCCCCTAAAAAATTCTGATAGCCCGGCTAATTGCATGATAATAATAAAATTTATAGCTTAGCCTATAGCACCCACGAATAATTTTGCTTTCTGCCAATGAAAGAATTTTTAGAATAGGTTTATTAGTCCCGTTGTAATCTACATACAAACTTACAAACAAATATTATTATTATAATATTAGTATAGATGAATTTTAATAACTTTCGCCCGCGACTGTGCCCGCGTGGAAGTCGTAAATTATGCCACAGCAACATAATAACGGGATAAAAATATCCTATGTCCTACCCCAGATCGTGGTCTACCCGTGTGTCAAAACTCATCGTAACCCGTTCAGCCGTTAATTTGTTAAAAGCTAACAAACAGATAGATAGAGCTACCTGCTCATTTATAATATTAGTATGAATTATCGATATTTACTTCACAATATTCTGATCGGCACTTATTACCTTGTCGATATCAAAACAGCACTACGCATGCACTAGAGATACAATACAACAAACAATACCTATATTGTTGGACTGCAAACAGAATACTTGCACAGACAAAGGCGAGGTCTGAGTTTTAATCATTCATTTTCTCTCTCACATTATGCAGGAACGAATTCTCTCATTCCTCACAAACTAAAGAGCCAACAAGCCAACATTTTTCATTAACAACGAGCATCCAGTGTAAACGTTTTTTTATTCGACGCCGTACACATGTGCAGATCTTAATTACTTTTAATTAGCTTTGTACCTTTTGCTGAAGATCTAGGATTTTGTTTGGCTAGAAATAATTGGAGTATGAATAAGAACCTGCATTGCTATGTTGCTTGCAGTTCTAATTAGTACTAGAATTTGTTTTGAATTCTCGTTATCTGTTTAAATAGTAAGTATTCTAATTGGATTATTAGAGACTTATCTTTCGCAGCATGGAAGCACGAATCTGGAACCTATGTAGAAATACGGTGATGTTAAATAAATATGGAGATTAAATAATATCGTTCATGCATGACCCACTAACAATATGGATTAAGATGTCATATACCTGAAAAACACACACAAACAAACATAGCCTATAATCCCCCGAAATGTAAGGCAGACTTCCTGAATATTTTTTATCAAATTTGCCTTAATTTTAATCAAAAACGATTAGTTCTTGATTGGAACCAAGTTTAGCGTTACGAAACGTCCATTAGCTTGATTAATATTACATCACCTGCAAATGACAGTCGAATCATTGAAACTAATCTGTATTATCGAGTAACGATCTCATACACAAACAACATTTCGTGCGCTATGATGGATACATCTCTCCGTAGGCAATGTATTATTCATATAGACGTAATAAATCACGTTTGTAGTACATCCCCGTAGATTTCCTATTATTCCCTTTTCTAAATCTGAAGTCCATTAGAAGGAATGAGTCAAAGAGGGTCCCTATGCGAAGGTGAGACCGTGCGTGATAGGCATTTATGCGATTTATTTGCACTTTGACACCCTACTTCGATGTAAATTGTAAAAGAAGGTACTTTGATGTTGTGCACCAGTAGCTTTTCTTCACTTACGAATGTCTTAACATAAATTGAACACTACAGTGTGCATCTGTGCTATTAAATTCAGCTTTTAGTTGAAGCTCTATTTCTAAGTTCGCGCGGTTGCTAAATTCGTACGAATTCTTCGTCCGTTTTTCGCTTCCATTTTCTCCTGTTAGCCAATCATACTCCTACACTAGAACTAAATTAAGCAAAATTGTTCAAACGATAAATTGTCGCAATGGAGATAATTAAGGACGGTTTTCACCAATGAAACTGCAGTAAAAAACTGTCAGTGTCTTTAGGCCTGGACTCCAGTAAAGCGAAGACGGATGTACGAAGCGGAGAGGAGAGGAGATTCGTAAGAGCTAGGGTGTTTCTACAGAAGCAGTGTGGAGATGTGCATAACGGAAAGGAGAAGGATTGTGCACCGCTCACTGCACGCCGCACACAACACACCGCCCATAGCATGCCGCGCCCGCCTCTTCTCGTCTCCGTTGTGTGCTTAGCCGCCGAGTACGGAGGCTGGCTAACAATTACGAGACATCTCCTCTCCTCTCTGCTCAACCGTTTCCACTAAAGCTAAGCGGAGAACAGAAGTTTAAATATTGGAATTCTATTGGTGGGATATTGGTGGCAATTTATTGTTATTTTAATTGATTAATTGAACATTTAATTTTTTTGAATTGTTTAATCGAGTTTCAATATAAATTGGGACTGTGTTATTGTTATTATTTTTTACCAATTATGTACTCATAATATTATTATATTAAGCATATTTGTACGCCGTTGACGGCAAGACACAATGAGGTTACAGACATCGTGTTTCGGGAGGTTCCTGCACCGAATCGGGCAGGAGGAAACGCCCGGGTGCTACCATTGTGAGGATCGACCGCAGGACACGGTGGAGCACACGGTGGAGATCTGCCCCGCGTGGGCGGAGCACCGCCGTGTCCTCGTAGCGGCGATCGGCGGCGGCGACCTCTCGTGTCTGGCTTTGGTTCCATCCATGGTCCGGAGCGAGACGGAATGGGACGCCGTCACCTCCTTCTGCGAAGCAGTTATGCTAGCGAAGGAGGTGGCGGAACGTGAGATGGAGAGAACCTCACGTCCCAGCCGCCGCGGGAGACGCACCGGGCGTCGAGGGCCACGTGGTGGCCCCCGGCCACCGTAGGCGCGGGCCTGTGGAGGGTGAGCTATGGGCTAGCTCGCCGTCCGTCCGTCTTATGACGACAGCGCGTTCGTGTTCCACGCGCGCCTCAAAGAGAGTCAGCAAACAGGAAAGGGTCCAAAAGGACCGATGCCTGCCAGGGTTGCGGGACTGTTCGAAAGAGATACCGCGGCCCTGGAACACAAAGGGCAAAGGAAGGAACATGGATGGGTTTTAGTCAATAAAAGTCTGACACTCCCTCCTGCTCAGCCCAGAGCGGGAGGGGTTATTTGATGATTTCCCATCCAAAAAAAAAGGTTACAGACATGGCGTTAATTTTATTCATATTAATAATAATAAACGTTTATTGGACTCAGTAAAATATAGCCTAATACAATGTCATCTATTAGGGGGTGTACAAAAAGGCTGCAAAAAACTAAATGGACAATCAAAATTTTGACATCAGTACTTTTGTTTACCACATAAGTTCTAAAAATAATATTATTTGAATTTTGTTTTGTTTTTTTACTACACATCTGCTCTCCTCTCGTGTCATCTCCGCTTCGGTGGAGTCCAGCCCTTATTGTGGAATATTGGCACCAACTGCTCTTGAACGCGGTTTAGATGTACTCATCACGTATTGTATTTTTACGGTAAACTGGTGAAATGATACTTTAGTTGAAATGTCTAATGTAATAAATACTTAAAGAAAGAGTCATTGACATTGCACAAACACATTACGTGATGGTTTTATGATGGTAGTATAATGATTACCTATGTGTAACATTATTAGCAAACACATAAGGATAGGAGATATCTTGCAAGCTGTCACTGCCTAGTGTTTATCATAATTTCCAACCGCCATGCTCACGTAATCTAAACATAGTTGCAACTATTACTTACTCGAAAACACAACTTAACTCGTCAGGCACATGAGATGAGAGTAATTTTCTGCATGTAAGTGCATCCATACAATATTACTAAGAGAAAATGCTCAATACGAAATCTAATATTGGAATATTATCCTCCATTGCAACACTTAGTTCCTAGCAATGCAAAATAAATGCTGCTTTCTCCATTGTTATTACAGCCATTTGCCCTGCGGCAAGTCGCGAACGGGCAGTGAGCTGCTATCAACGACTCTTTTGTTATTCGTGTAGGTGATAATAACAAGGTATATACGAATTACATGTCTCTATTGAAGATAATGATGCATTATTGATGTTAAATTACTTAATAGTTAGCATAGCAAATGAAAAAAGATAGATTATAGAGTGTTTATTATGTAGTGAGTTAGTCGATGAATCGCAGAAAAAAAGTTTTGAATTGGTACGGAAACTTTGGTAACTATGTAATCATCATTGTGTTAAGAATTAATAAGCCTGCTTCTTGATAGGGGTTTAATTATCACCAACTCGACACGAGAGACTGTGGACCCACGTGTGTCCAGTTGGTGAAACTCAAAATTAGTACCACATAAGTTAAGTTTTAGCGATTGAACCCTGTACGTTTTTGTAACAACTTGTATCGCAGGACTAGTGGGAAAAAAAATCTCATTCGTTCTACCGTAAATTTTTTAATAAAACAGTAGAAATGCTGGGAATTTTTGTTCCCACTAGTTCTACGATTTTGTACTACCTTGAATCGTAGGACTAGTGGGAAAAAAAAGTCCCATTAGTTCTACCGTTGAACTGTGTAGTAGAACTAGTGGGAATGATTCAAAAAATGTCCTTCGTAACGCGTTATATGCGATTCTGAGAATGGTTACAGAACTAATCTAATTACAAATAATTCTGCTAGGTAATCAGTCCACGGTCTGCGACGAATCAGATCTCAAGGCGTTTTTCCTCCAATCTGCTTAAAATAACAAAGAAGAAACACGTAACTGAAATGTAAACGAAATTGAAGTTTATACGCTGTGTTCTAAAGTCACGAAATGAATATCGGCTTACCGAATCGTCCCCAGTACGTGTGAACACAAAACTTTGTACAGAATCGTACGAGGGGAAACAATAAAATTCACGGGTCGCTGGCACTCTTGTACGGGAGGCGGGGAAGCTCGGCTCCCGATCGCGGCGATAAATCTGATCGTAAGCCGACCGATCCCGACACTTCCGATAGTGCAGTTTCGATCTTGAACACACGTAACTACACTTGACAATGACCCCTAACGCTTTGCCTCGCGTTTGCGACGCAAACACGTACTAAATTGTTTACGCTTTACGCGACGGAGAACAACTGTAATAAATAGACGCTTCGTAGTTCGCGCTTAGATTTCCTGTAGTAGTACCTAAGTTTCTCTGCTAACATAAATCACATCCAGATTTGGAAACTATGTTTAGTTCATACAAACTAGAAAATTAAACCAGCAGACAAACAGACACTACACGACATTTGAGTCACCATCTGTAAAAAAAAACTCAGCCAGCAAAATCTGTTCATTGCTTATTTTTTTTCGTCATTTTGCCACGTGTGTTATGCTTATGACGAAGTAAATGTGTTTCATAATGAAACGACGTATGTGATATAGTGCAAGTAACAACACATGTTGCCGCTTTTATATACGGCGGGTTGTTGTAGGTATTATTATTAATGGCACACGCTGAAATAACTTTTGCATGAGATTTCAGTAATCTGGCAGATTTTGCTAAAGGATTGAACTAACGTGGTTCTTCATCTTTTAATTAATAAACAGAAGGTGGTACATAAACTGTGTTTTAACCATGTTATTAAATCCAGAGCTGGACACATTTCGCAATTATTAGCACATTTGTTTCAACTATTGCCGAGTTAAAGCCATTATTAAGCTGAATATGCGCCATTAGCTTCCGAAATTATCCGTATTTATAGGCAAACTGTGGATATTCTGCATTTTCATTTCCCAATACGTGAAATGTGTTTCAATTTCTGTTTCAGTTTCAGCTACAGATTTGTTTGATGAACAGTAATGAAACGAAAAATACCGCACATAATGTTGGTAATGCAAACTCAAATCATCACTTCATCATATGGAAAACGTTTGCCCTAAATAGGTTTTGATGAATGTCAACACACTCAGCGAACTCTCATCATAATAAAAATGCAGATAAAAAGTGTTCAGTCATCGGTGTTCAGTAAATCGTGGGAGAAAACCAAACAAATATCCTTCGCGCGAAAATGGGTCGCTTTCCAATTGACAACACATGATTAATGGATAACCAAGTTCGCATAAATCACGCGGATGTTGTGGTATCAAATCAGAAGATATTACCGAGGTTCTCCATTTCGTAAAAGAGAAACGCTTAACAAACTTTGTACATATGTAACGCAAAAGCAAAGTAATGTAAATTTTAATGATGTATTTGTAACATCTTATCTTTTTCAAAATCTACCGAATTTTGGGTCAGTGGGTCGTCTTAGGGGCAGATTTTGTAATCTAGGTAATCTTTAAAGTAACCCACCTTACTAGCTCAGTTAGAAAAGTAATTATTTATAATGCGATTTTTATCCTGTAGTTTAGTAATTGCTTGAAGTAATGAACTGTCAAAAAATAGCATTCTTAGCTTTGTTTTCTTGGGTTAGTCACCAACTGGACACGAGAGACTGGACACACGTGTGTCCAGTTGGTGAAGCTCAAAATTATTATTTCGTCATCTGGACACACCAAGATTTTGACGTGTGTCCACATAGTGAAACTCAAATTATTCATTTAAATTCTTGTCTATTGTATAAAAATGTTTGCTTAAGTAATACTAATTACTTAAACTCAAGTAATTTAACTTGACTATAGATATGGGTGTTATATTCTTATGAAAATAAGATGTCTACATAGGACAAACAAAATATTGTAGTATCGTGTCCTGTCGCCCAATATGTTAGATTCTCTTTTGTGTACGCGCTGTTCACATTGAATTTTGAATTTTCCCAAGTCCAGCTATCCTTCTCGCTTTGTCAACGTGATATTAAAAGCCAAACCAGATCCTTGCTTTGACACCAAACTCGTGTCAAAGCCAACAGCTTTCGACACGACACCAAACACATAACACCGTGTCCAGAACCCGGGATACGCAAGCAAAGGAACATAAAATGAGCACCTCTGTCGAAGCGGTCGTGTTATTGGATTGATCCGGGGATCCCGCTACAAAGGCCCAATTACGAGGGGATGGCACAACTACAAGGTCAATCAGTCGACTGACTGCCCGTCCGTTCAGTAATGACTCTACCCGGATTTAGCGACCTTATATTCTCTAAATTCTGGGACTATATTTTCCTTCAACGCACACATGCATAAGGGACACGTCCCATTTAAATAATTGTGTAGAGAATATAACAGAACGCTTACATAACGTTGACTTTATATAATTATTAGTCAATCAATGAAATCAAGACAATAACATGAAATTATCGTTTACATTTGCTGAGATGTTATTTTAAGGCACGCTTTCTACTGAAATGTTTGATAAACAGATATCGCGCACACAAACACACTGACCGTGACTTTGTTCGCAGTACTGCCTATACAACATTCACCAA
Source organism: Eugnorisma glareosa (assembly GCA_947578425.1). Lineage (NCBI taxonomy): Eukaryota > Metazoa > Arthropoda > Insecta > Lepidoptera > Noctuidae > Eugnorisma > Eugnorisma glareosa. Next base: position 11,231,699 of record OX387963.1, read on the forward strand.
TATACAAACGCTTTATGATCATCTCTATCGGTTCTCCGGCACGCTTCATTGTCCATTGTGTGTACAAAGAATTCATTGATTTGTGCGAAATGAATACTGCTGCAATGCATCGATATACCAAGCTCGTATTGTCTATTTTCTGGGCAAGTGTACGAGCTTCGTGTAACCACAAACGAAATGCGTTCATCTTCCATCCGTCATGGCGTTACACAATGCTTCTAAAAAAAATGACAGTAATGGATGTCCACCGTATTGAGCAAACTAAAGGTAGTAATATTTCAAGTAATTGTACGTGACGAATCGTAGCCACGGCCTCTTTTAATTATGCATGGGACTACGTGATTATGACTATAATTGAATGCGCAACGATTACAGTTAAAAAGGTCTAATAGAAGGTTCTTTGTAATACAATAATATCCCAATTGGCAATATCGTAGTCTAGAGGAGCAATGTCAGGACCAAATATGTAAATACATATATATATGGATTGGTAAGGGTCGATAAGGGTCGATAAGGTCGATGGGTGTGATGTCAATTGCTGCTTCAACGTACAGCTTAAATGATTTAATTGTCCATTCGCATTAATGAATAAAATGATATCAACCAAAATCCGTCCTTAAAGGTATTAAATCAACATTCCTCATTATTTATAAGTGTTTCATAAATCATGAACAACAATAATGATGTGTAACAAGCGAGCATGTAAAACAAGTTCCCATTAAAATTATTTTCACGTTAGTATTTTGACGGAATAACGTCGTACCATTTCGTTCCGTACAATTTCCCTTCCTACATTTAACCCTGCGACTGCGTAGTACTCAGCGATAACCTAATATTCATAACAGACGGTACCGTGAAGCTAAGAGCACAAGGTCCCCACCGGGTCAATTACTAATCAACTCAAGGAACGGTCGCTCTCAAACACTAATATCCAATTATTCCAATTAACTCTTGAACAAAACACTTTTGTTCGAACCTTTTTTAAGTCACTGGCCATTTCGACATATGCGTGACGATTAATGTTATTATTTATTATGAAAATTAGAATGGAGTGATTTGTAAACATATATTTATTCACAAGTATTAATAAAATATGAGGTTGTTTAAAACATCGTCTAAAAATCTAGTGAATTAACTAAAAAAATAAACGTATAATAAATTCTAAAAGTGATAATTCTGAGATAACATTGACGCGTTTACACTGGTTCGATAGAAAGAAAAATCCCAGTCACATACCATAAAAAGACACTTATCAACCGGGAAATCAAGGAACTTTTTACGCCGACAACTTCTTAGTGAGATATATTATTTTGGATAGATTCTTTGTTTGCGAGGTTAACGCTGATCCGAGCTTAATCGAGCGAGATGTTCATCCCGTTTTACCTACATTATCGAACATTTACTTCACTTTATGTCGAGTTTTAGCATCGATGCTTCCTATAGCTTTATTACCTCTAGTTATTATGTTACATGGATTATAGTTGGTCAATGATTTCCTTATAGTTTCCCTTTTACGATAAAACTAATGCTAATTTAATTGTGCATAGGTATGTTAGCTTATGGTATGCTAAACTGACGGTTAGTGCTCTACCGGGTTTAACCTATTTCAGAATGCGATGTACAAAGAAAATATCTCATAGATCTTTATCTAGCCTTTGTTTGTATCTAGGTTTTAGTCATGTTTCACTATGTGTTCTTCGATAACTAATGAGTGGATTCATCAACAAAGGCTTGCGTACCAACCAGCACTAGAACACAGACACTTACTGGGCCCAGGTGGTCGATTACAAGTAACCCATTCCCTCTCTAAGAGACCTGTGTGCCAGCAGTGGGAACATTATAGGTTGATTTTGATATGCTTATGCATACGTATCGTATACGCATCTATTTACATAACCAAAATGCACTAAGATTGTTCGAGTTAAGAACAACACCTCATAGATAAACTCATAAAGCAAATATAAAAAGAAACCTTTACAAAGACAACGAACCAGCAAGCGTTCTCTTTTGTAACCGATATAAAGCTTAGTACATATTAGCAACAGGAGGACTGGGCCACGTGCGCGGTTGTACTCGCCGCTTTCCACGGGCTGCTGTGTCGTGACTCGGTGATTACTTCGCCCCACATAGGTACTACTACACTTTTCCCTGCACTTAAACTTAGCATTTTACCTCCTTATTCCTTACTTAGTTCCTGTAAGTAACGGTTTTTTTAAAGCGAACAAAAAATTGAATTTTCCAGCCAGATCTTAGAAAAAAACTTAAAAGGGGTTTTTATTTTGAACAAAGAGATTTATAAGCCATTAAAATTAAGGTCTGCCTTTGTTTCTTCAAACATCAAAACCAATGAATCCTTGACATTTCAAGTTATCTGTGAGTCAAGTCAACTTAGCTCACCATAATATTGAAAGTTGAAAAAGGGCGAGGTCACATGCGCTCGGCGCGACCTGTCGATGTTACTGTCAACACTATTCTAGCTAGCAGTAGATAGGTACCTACAGTCATCAGTCAACACATCAATTGCCGGGATACGGTTGAACCAAACCAGTCATAGTACTCGACAGCCGACAACCTGAGTTGTTTCTGTTCTGCGTACTTCGAGTTTCCGTCGCGCGCGCCAGTCACCGCTGAGAAGTCCATTCGTACGAGCGTACGGCGCGCGCGCACTTCGTAAGCACCGAATTCGAATTTCTAATCGTGACGCAAAGAGTGTTGTGACTTGTGCCAATTCGTGACAGTGTATCGATACCATCTGTGTTACCAATACAGAATTAGCGAAATTATAATGACGTGAAGTGACAGATAAGTGATTGTTCGATACTAGTATGGAAGACGTTTATATTTTTATGGTAAGGAAGTTAAGTAAGTTTTTTTTATTATTACTTTTATGGGTTCGTTGACATCGTTAGTGAGCATAGGTACTAAATTCGCAATGCATTTTTTATTTGTTTAAAAAAATGCACACTTCAATTATTCAAACAAAGTTTAATTAACAAATGGGGTTTAATCACGTTTATGTGGTCTAGCATGATTTTTTAGTACTAATGATTTTTTTGTGTTACGGTTAAATATAACTAATAAAAATAAATGAAGTAGGAACACTAGCCACCTATCCTCGAGGGAGCTTCGAAAAGTACAAACGAAATATAAGAAATTATTATTTCTTATTAGTATTTTGCAATGCGTTAAAATAGTACCTGGGCAATAAACTTAACGTATATAAAAAAACTCATAACCATACGATTGGAAATGTATAAAATCCAGTACCTAATTGATGTCCATTACATTTCCAAGTACCTAATTATAAATTGCACATAGCAAGCCACGCTTCTCTAGTTTCATAATTGTTTAATTTAACAACAAGCGATATTGAAACTGGAATAAGTAGACTGAATCAGCATAAAGGCATAACCGCGTAACATCGAGAGTCGTCTCACCTCTCGCACATAGCAGCTATTGCCATATGGACTCGATGCATATTAATGTGAACCGCATAATAACTCCTTGCCTCCAACAATGTGGTTACGACACTTCCTGGTACGAGCCACAACCGAAGCTGCAGGAAACAACACGACAAACAAGTCAACGGATATTATTTAGAGTCAAAAGCACCTAAACGTGACTTAAAAAGCAATCCCTTGAATACATAATTAAAATAACTTCGCTTGATTAATCATCGAAGGTCGACACCGTAAAGAATTCAACCAATCTTACTGAAAAATAAGAACATGCTTAGTAACTTTGATTCTAGACTGATAACAAATTACGAAGTAATGCGGCAGAAAACCAACTTCTTGACCAAACAAGGACACATATGTTTCCAGACGATCATGACGCTGTAGTCATACTTGATATTGTTTAATTCCGTCATTAATATTCATTTTGCGCCATGGCCTTGCTGATTCAATATTCCCATATATTTGACGGTTACGAAAGTATTGTTTGAATTGAAGCAAACTTACAACGTACATAATAAAAGTAATAATTTGATGATGTCGTCGTACGTAAAATGGACCTATGAGTACACAAAGGTTCGACGGAATTTCGGAAGGCAGCCGTTCTTCCAGATGGTGCCAGCTCGAATGCTGGATTCTATTGACCCTAACAAAGAAGATCAAAAGCAATATATGCTTCGAAATCCTGTGCATCGTGAGGCACAAGCAACATACTCAGCTTCTGAACATGAAACGAACACGGCACTCTTAAAAACTAACGAACAAAATGTAAATCACACAGAAGGTGGCTGGCCGCGAGAAGTCAACCCTTACAACGAAGATCATGTACAACGACATCGCCGCAGAGTTATGCACGATGATAATTACATACAATCCGTACTAAACTTGTCAACACCGTTGTTTCACTATGCAAACCAAAACAATGCCATTGAAATGTATCAAACATATTATGATGCCATGGCGGAACAGGAACCTGTAGAGAAATATGGAATCCGAGTAGCCAACGTGTTTCGAGACGAAAGTCAGAGACCAATATCATGCGTTAAATGGACAAATGAAAAAAATGCTAAGCTTGCAGTTGCTTACTGCTTCAAGACTTGCATGCCAGAACCGGAATTAAACAAAATAAATGATTGTTATGTATGGGATGTACATAGACAAACAAAACCAGTGTACAAACTCCAACCCGAATACCCGTGCTGGCAACTAGCGTGCTCTCCTACAACCCCTGAATTGTTAATATGCGGACTTGAAAAAGGTATTGCCAATGTATTCGATGTCCGTGTGGGCATAAAAGCTGTGTCGTCTAGTTCTGTGTACAATTCGCATCGTGAAGGAATAACATCAATACTTTACATTCATTCGCGCACGAACTCTGAATTCTTTACTGGCTCTTCTGATGGTCAGTGTCTGTGGTGGGATTTACGCGATCTCTCAAAACCCCTGGATCGCTTGCCAATGTCAATCAGGCTTTCACCATCACAAAAACCAAATCTAAGTAATGCAGAAGGTGTTAGCACATTAGAATTCGATTATGGCTTGCCTACGAAATTCTTATGTGGAACAGAGACTGGTTTAGTAATTAACGCAAACCGTATGGGAAGAACCCATTCTGATATTTTAGTATCATACTGGAAAGCACATGATGGATCAGTACTAGCAGTACAAAGAAGTCTTTGTACGTTTAGAATGTTTCTAACGTGCGGCGACTATACGGTTAAAGTGTGGAGCGAGGAAGTTCGTTCAGAACCCATCATCGTAACGAGACCATATAAGAAACCTGTGACCGATGCCGCTTGGGCTCCGTTAAGATTTTCTTCCTATATGTCGATATGTGCCGGCGGAATCTTTTATTTCTGGGACTTACTGCGTAGATATAAGGAGCCAGTCGTAACTCTACAGGTATCTAAGTATGGGCTTACAAGAATGACTCCTCATCGGGAAGGTGAATTCGTTGCTGTTGGGGACTGCAAAGGAGCGTTGTATCTTATGACTTTATCAGAAAATATGGCGATACCGGGAAATCGCGATAAGTTACTGATGGGTCAAATTTATGAACGTGAGACTAGACGAGAACATATCTTAGACAATCGCTTAAAAGAAATCCGGCTAAAAGTACGAGCTGAGGAAGAAGCCGTTACTGCTGCCGCTAGCGAAGTACCTGATGAGGTCCCTGATGATGAAGACTGGGATCTTGCAGTGGATGAAGCTTATTTTAGAGTTGTTCGCGAAGAAATGGAAAAATTGGATATTATCCCCGATACCGATCAAATCGAATAACAAACGAGATATTCGTTGTTCTATTTCATCTGTTAAATAAATCTAATTAGTTCGTAATTTACGGAGCCGTTGATTATCCTAAGAATTCTCCTTTCAAGGGAAAGGCATTTATTACTTCCTCCAAAGTTTTATGGACACTGCTGACTGTTATAATAAAAAAAAACGTTTACGACTACCGTTAGGTGATAATCAGCAGTTATAATTTATGAGATAGCTCAGATTATAAAAGTCTGTACTCGCGATCTTCAATATTATTTTTCCATATAGTTGTTGTAGTTTTATCTGTTTATATCACACCACACCTGCCTTAAGAATGAATGAAGAAAATGAATTACCTCACGATAGTAGTTACCGATAAAGTTTGTTGAATGTTTGTAAAATGTCACAACCTTTGTGAAATAACTGATTCACGTGTTATTGTAGTGAGACGACGACGGCTTGCTTGCAGCAACAGCAACATAGGACAGCAATATCTAATTAATAGTTGAGCACATGATGACGAACTGATATTACCTTTGCGGGTTGACCATAATCGGTTTTTTAGAGGTGTCGCTGTAGCAATTCCCCTCATACTCTAGCTTAGTTTATTTATTTTTCTGGTGTCTCCACATTTGCACACACATGTCTTTTATTTAGACCTTCTTTTAATATACTCGTACTTTCTTCTCAGTCTTCGTCTTTTACTCTTTGCCTCTTGCTGGTAATAAAATTATCTGATCTCAGTTTTACTAATTAACTTACAATGCTGCTCCGTCTTCTCTCTACATTATTTTTATTTGAGCTACGTCATTCAAGCACTCGGAAGTCGGAAAACAATTTTGTTATTTTGTCATAGGTAATAAGCAAGTTACAAGTTTACAGAGCGACCGTCCCGGATGTTTGGTACAGTCGAGAAGCCCGCATGTCTCCCGACAGATCCGGCGACTAGGCAGCAAGGGCCATGACCGCCGATTTGTACAAAACGACAATTCTAACGTGAACCGCCAGAATTCAATAGAGATGCCCCTTTGTAAACATGTCTGATGAATTAATAAGAGAGGTGGGGGAGGTCTCATTAGAGTGGTGGCGTAAATTACTCGAGCCTCGTGAGTTGCGTGAATACAAAAGTGCGTCACCGGCAACTTTCACCGCGGCGAGGTACTCTACTCCGGCGCAGTCGGCGGCGCACGCACCGTGTATGCGGCAGCCTCGATTCCATTCAATGTGCTTATTTACTTCTATTTACTCTTCAAATTTACCCGTTCATGTTAAAATATGTGTAGAAACACAAAGAGGCTATAACTAATTTCAAACGATACAAACAACTTCGCATGTAATAGGAAAAGAGCTTTCAAAGAGAGATTTTTTGTTGAAGAAACTTCCAAGCTCACAATTTAATTAATTATAGCTCCGGACACTTAATATGCTATAAACAGCGTAAAATAAGATTCTCTATTTAGCAAACCAGTTTCTCAAAGCACATCAGAATAAAATGCTAATTAGTAATGAGTTAATAATGTATGAACTTTTAACGTTTAGCTAATCTAAAGCTGGGAGAAGGATTTACGAGGAATGTGTTCATAAAGTAGCTCCACCGATCGCAATGTAGGTTAATGTCTACTACACCAGATGATGACCTTCTAATTGTAATCTACATTATAAATGTACCTATAAATTATACCTGTGCATATCTAAATATGTAATAACAAGGATAGACACTTCTGATGTAAACTAAGCTGATTTGAAGTTCGATCGATGAGGATTGCCATGTTTGTTTCGCTTGTGCAATTTAAACATAATATATTTAGTAAAACTTTAAGCCCAATAAAAAAATCTGCACAAAGGAGGATTTAATGCCTTGGGCATTTTCTACCAGACTACCTTAGAAGTGTATAAACTTGAATGTAATGTAATATAATCAGGAGATCGATTCGAAAAGTAAAAGCTTTTGATGAAATCACTCGGTTTGATATTAAACTTTGATTGCGTTTCCGAAGTTGCTTTCATATACTTTTTATCATAATAATACACAATCATAAAACTATATCTCATATTTTCTCTTAATATCAACAAATAGGACCTACTCACAGAGGAGAGAGCACATAAAGTACTAATAAGCAAGAATGAAGGTAACAGCTGGCTGTACTTACCTACCTACCAAGTGTACCTAGTAATGCCTAGTTTAAGCCAAGTCGTGCTCGCAGCCATTAGTAGCACCTAGTGTTTCATAACCATAGCTTAGTCAGACGTGATTATTAGATACGACCGAGTGTTCGTAGATACATTGGTAACACGCAAATGAAGCAGATATGGTATTTACCTTGATGTTTATATCGTAAAGATTCATTTGATATGGTTGTGAATAAATGGGGTTTGGTTCCAGATTATAAGATTCTTATAATCTATACCACATACCATACATTCTATTTCCATTTAGTAATTCGGGACGGTTGGTCGACTCTTCTTGTAACCAGAGGGCTAGCCTATTTCTTGGCCAAAGAATCAGCATTGCCATCCAACGTGGTAAATGCTGCCCGCCTTCTTGGACACTGTCCCCATTGACAGCAATGCTGACGAAATTTTTGGCGGCATTTAATTCATTTCTGCTTTTGATACATAGTTTAATTATTATTTCAGGTCTACATAGTAAATAATTTTTATATGAGAAAGATAATGAAGACTTACATACATAATATATCGAATGACTTCTTCGAGCGCAAATTGTAATTTTTCTGTTTGGTATTATATAAAATTAAGTCTATCTTAAATTTTCTGTTTCTTTTTCATATTTAAAAACTACATGTGGAAACTTGTAATTGGCCATATTTTGTTTAAATTATTACTCACTGTCTGTTTAGCTGTAAGTTTTCCTAAAAACGAAATAAAGAAATAATTAACAGCACGTCTGTAATCCCGAAGGGTTAGACAGCGGTCACGTACTTGCAGTACACCCAAAATTTGCCAGCTATGTTAAATTCCATTTAATAGGGCGAGCATCTTTCCATCAACCGAGTCTGGGTTTTCGAGGAGGGATGCTACTGAGAAATCTCTGATGTCGAAACTAACACTTTGCTTAATCGAACCTAGAACTTAATAGAAATACTACTGTCAGGAAAATCTCTTTTCACCACTCCCGCACGAAAGAAGTGTCTTTCCTCTACGAAAAAAGGGAGGAAAGTTGGTTTTTCCTCACTGTTTGAACAGTGAGGAAAGTAATGATCCCGTTCAGAAACTAACCTTGCCTGATTTTTTTTATGTTAAGTTTTAAAGATATTTTAAAAAATAAATAATTTTATGCTTAGAATAAAAATATTTATAAGTTAAGATTAATGCTTTTTATAAAATTTATCAAATTATCGTCAAATTAGTTCAGAAACATTAGAAAAGTTTAATAAAATATTGAATAAATTACATCGTCAAAGAAGAACGGTCATTTGTGTCCCAGACCCGACACGAATGAGACATATCTCAGTTTTTTTGTTATTTTAAATATAGCTAAAAAAAATATTTACCTATGATGACTGAATACTTCCTTGCGGGTAGTGGTGAAAAGTTTTGTATGCAGCATGTGAGCAAGTTCATTTGCTATTCGTTTTGTTGAGTCTTGAGCGAACGAAGCATTGAAAAATAGAATCACGAGCGCAGCGAGTGATTATAAATTTCAATCCTTCGTTCGCTCAAGACTCAAAATCAAAACTCATAAGAAAAACGAACTTTCCTCACATGTTGGATAAATAACTATTTTATTACAATCCTGAAAGTTACTTAGGAATTACTCTCGTTGTCGCCTCCTTCTTTCATAATAAACCTTGAAATAAGTACCCAGGTCTTGGTAAATCTTCTGTACCTACTCTACTACTATGACATGGAGGATTCCAACTCAAAAAACCTGTTCAATTTAATCTGTAGTCAAATCTCATTTCATATAATTGACTGTTGTTATTTCCGACAGCCAATCACCGCAGCTAACGTTCGATTTGACATTAGATAAACAGATTAAATAAATGTACCTAATTGGCGTTTCAGAAACCGGGTGTTGGTCTCACGTTGTTTTAAAGTATTTTCTACTAAAACTTAACATCACGCCTAACCCCCGAACAGACCCGGCAGACGTATCAGTACACTCGCATTTCACCAATTATGTCCCATGTAATAGGGGCGAGCCTATTGCCATCAACTAGGCACAAACTCCGTGGCTGTTGCTGAGAAATTCCCGATGGAAAACCCAATAACACTATAATATAGTTATAGTATTAACTACCAATCAGAACCAACTATTGTTATTTTATAAGTAAAAAAACCGGCCAAGTGCGAGTTGAACTGGCGGTAAGAAGGTTCCGTACAATGCTAAAGTCAAATGTTTCGTCTTCTTTCATGAATAAAATCAAAACTATTTATTTTACAATAATAACAAAAATATATTTGCGATCCTCATAACGAGTCCTTTTATTTAATATATGACACAGTAAGGTTTGCTAAACTTTTTTTTAATTTCCGAATTGGTCCCAAAAAAAAGAAAAGATTAAAAAAATAAATATTTACTTTGCTTATCTGTGTTTAAGTTATAGGATTACACCATCCTACCAAATTTCACCTGATTTGGTCCAGTAGACTCGGAGCATATTGGCTGTGACAGACGGCCGAACAGACAGTCAGACGCACGAGTGATCCTATAAGGGTTCCGCCTTTTTCAAAAAAAGTCCTGGCCCACGCGATCTTTATTGTTTTTGGAGCAGATATTACGACTCTGCCATATGGTCAGTCGAATAATACTAAAAGAATATCTAGCTAGACCTATTTTTGGATTTACGACGCCTATAACCAACACGTGTGGTCCTTCTTTATTTCGATGGAAGTTCACTCACTCTGTCAGTTCATTTACTTACACGCACTTTGCTGTATATAATATGTATTATTATTTACCTGTCTACATTTATAAGTACCTAGTAAATTCTGCACGCAAGCAAGAACACATAAAGAAAGGCTGGCACGCGATCGTGACTTACTTCATACATTGTTACATCAATTCGTTAACCTTCTTTCACCTTACCTGAACTAGTGTAGAAACCCTGAATATTGTGCTTTACAAGTCACTAAATTAGTAGAAAAGTAAAACGACTTTGCAACTATAAATATCACCACGCCTGTAATCCCCAAAGTGTTAGGCAGAGGTGTACCTAATAAGTAAATGTTTTCTTTCATTTAGTTTTTTTAATGTTTTTATTATTATTTTTAATTCAAAGTACAAGTTTTCGTTAGCTTGCTTTTCTTTTGTAATAAAACAACAACATTCATTTATTTTCACCCGTCTTTGGCTATAGATTATAACATACATATGATAAGATACAAATTTTGTTAGTAAATTGAACCTTAAAACTATGTTAGTAACACTTCACTTGTGCATATGTCATTGTCACTTCACTTGCCCGTGGAAGCGCTAGAAAACCACTCCCATAAAACAAATGTATCATTTTATTATGGCAGGACACTGGCTCCTGGACCACAGATTCAATTATCGCAGGAGTCAGAGAATCCAATCAAATCAAATCAAAATATTTTTATTTCACATAGGCCTAGATGGGCACTTATAAAACTTCGACAAAAAGGTGCACGGTTCGGGTTGGTCGTTTCCTATGGAGAAGAACCGGCAAGAAACTCCATGGTTACTCTTTTCAAATCATTTGGTGTTACAATATTATCATGTTACAGCATTAGTATTTAAGTATGGGGGGATAGCATAGGCCCGACAATAGGTCGTTGCTTACTACACAAAAAATGTAAAAAAAGATAAAAAGTTAACAAAAGTTAACGAGCATCTGGGTATCTACAGAGCCTATAATGTTCACACATTCACAAACAATATACCTTGTACAATGTTTTTAAGTCTTTTTTTTTTTCTATAGTACGTCCATGTTTCCCTAGTTATGTTTAAGTCCTATGTAATAGGAGACGAGCCTATTGCCATCAACCGGGCACAAATAAAGACTCCGTGGCTGCTACTGGGAAATTCCTGATGGAAAAACCCAATAAAATTTTGCCCGATCCGGGAATGGAACCTAGGACCTCATGCACAGCAGTCGCGACTACTTGACCACCGAGGCAGTCGTTTAAGCTTTATTTGTTGGTTGTTGGATATTATATGTAATATAATGTTCTTGTTATAATTACGTTTAAACACAGGCTTACACATCCAATATTCTGTTGTTGTTAGCCGTATATTCAATACTACATAAGTTCACATAACATACCATTCCACGTGTGCAATACTATCTAAACCGCAGCCATCTATTACCCAAGCCTTATCATACATTCAGACATATTGATCTGGGCAATCAAATTAGAAAGTGGTTGATTTAAGACGAACCGAATATCGATGCATATCGATAGAAAGACTTCATCAAGTCGGCTGGCAACAGACATAATCTTGCATCGCTATGTAGTATTCAATAGCTACATATAAAGTGGGGTCAGCCCACCGCCTCTGTTTGAAAGCGCTAATCTCTAAAACTGCTCAACTGATTTGATTCAAGTTTCACCAATAGATAGCAACTTTTGGAGAAGGATTAGTTCATAATTAAATAGGACGATACTGAGCCTGCGATATCTTTATTTATCTTGACATCAGAAATTACAAGCGCTGGTATATGCATAATCAAATAGAGAAAGGTGTCTGAAGTAGGAAGGTCCCGAGGTAAGTACAGGTCTCTCCGGCTTAGATAACATTTTTATTCAAAAAAAAAAGTCAAGATACTAGTGTTAAAATTGGAAGTCTGTAAACAAGTAAATAATGGGTTTTTTCCATCAGAAATTTCACAGTAGCAGGCCTGATTCTGGATCCTCAAAGAAATGTCAGCAACAGGAAGGGGTCCGCAAGGGCCGATGCCTGCCGGGGCTGCGGGACTGTTCGAAAGAGATACCGTGGCCCCGGAACACAAAGGGCGATGAAGGAACATGGATGGGTTTTAGTCAGTAAAAGTCTGACACTCCCTCCTGCTCAGCCCAGAGCGGAAGGAGTTATTTGATGATTTCAAATACGAAAAAAAAAAAGGCCTTACCCTTCGGGGATTACAGGCATAATGTTAGTACTGAGCCAAGGCCATTAATCTAGGCTACAAACAAACCAATTTCGTAGGCAAACAAACAAGTAAATAAGCACACGGCACATAAATATTGAAAACACGTGGAGTGTGGGAGGAGCCTCGCTCAGTCGGTTATCGAATGCCAATGTCAACTGATTTGCAAACCTGTCGTACTGTTACACCGAGACAGACGAACGGACGGATGGACCAGGGTTGCTAGATCGACTTTCTGAATTTTCCCCATATTCATTCTTTTTTCCCCGAAGTGGTTCAATTTGCAAGTTTTTCGCAATTCTATTTTAAAACCGGAATTGAAACAATCGGAGATGTATAAAACTGTGTTCATTCACTATGGGTACCACTTTGTATCGAAGTTCCCGTTCCCGCTCACGTACGACACGCGACGTGATGTAATCGGCGTATTTTACACAAGTTATTATTACAAATTAAAAATAATAATTTGCCCGAAAATATGTCTACTACTATCCTTATTTTTAGTGTGGCTTTGCGGGCCTCGAACTTTCTCTCAGGATTAAACTTTTCCAACGTTACCTCTAGAAGATGATTTCCCAAAAAATGGGAAAATATCCACAATATACCAACACTGGAACGAACGGTCGAGACCGTCTGACCCACATCCCGACCAAACAATATAATTAAGCCACAGATTTTTTGCTAAACAGGACATTGGCCGAACACTAATAATACTACATGACTCACCAGTCTTCGACCAACGCAACGTTTTAAGGATTTCATTATATGATAACCGTTTAAAAGAAGTTTTGTACAAGGAATAAATGTGAGTTTTTATTCTCCGATGTGCAGTTGCAAAACGTGAATGAACTCATTAATACCGGTGACGGCCATAAATAATTTTATTGATAAAAAATTATAAAGCAGTATTTGTGGACTTGATAATAATAACCTTCGTAAAGTATAGTGTTAGGTACCGTATTATAATTATACTAGCTGTTGCTCGCGGCTTCGCTCGCGTTTTGGTCAGAAATTATCCCACGGGCACGTTTTAAATATACCTAGCATAAGGCACTCGGAGATAATTTAGCTTCCTATTACTGAAAGAATTTTCAAAATCGGTTCTGTAGATCCAGAGATTACCCCCTACAACCTTACAAACTTTACCTCTTTATAATATTACTAGCTGTTGCCCGCGGCGTCACTCGCGTTTTGGTCGGAAATTATCCCACGGGCACGTTTTAAATATACCTAGCATAAGGCACTCGGAGATAATTTAGCTTCCTATTACTGAAAGAATTTTCAAAATCGGTTCAGTAGATCCAGAGATTACCCCCTACAACCTTACAAACTTTACCTCTTTATAATATTAGTAGCTATTGCCCGCGGCGTCACTCGCGTTTTGGTCGGAAATTATCCCACGGGCACGTTGTAAATATAGCCTATGGCACTCGGGGATAATGTAGCTTCCTATTACTGAAAGAATTTTCAAAATCGGTTCAGTAGATCCAGAGATTACCCCCTACATACAAACTTACAAACATACAAACGTACAAACAAATTTTACCTCTTTATAATACTATAGTATAGATAACCTATGTTTGATTACAACTGGCCCGTTGGTGTCGTGGTCATGCTCAGCGTGGGTTCGCTTCCTGAGCTTAGCAAAGCATTATTAGGTTTTTCCATGAGGAATTTCTTAGAAGCAGCCCGGACTTTGGAAGACGGGGATGTGATACACTGATACCCCCTTGGAAAGCACGATAAGAGAACGTTGTTTGTTTGTCATGCGTCTGATATCTCTCCGGTCGTGTCAGATTGCCGTCCTATCGGACAATGAGAGTTAGAGAAGAAATAAACTTGTGCACTACACTACATCTCCTACTTCGTCGATGGATTATGTCCTCTAAGATTGGCCGCCATGGCCGAAAACGGTCAGAAGGCTATATTTTCAGTTTTCAATACTTTGTTTAGTCAGTTAAGTGTGTCAGTGAGTTTTCATTGATTGTCAAAAGTTGACGTACAAACGATACTGTTCATATTTTCATGTTTATAATCGGGACAATGAAGTACCTATTGATCAGAATTAATAACTGACATTGTTACTGGTTGAAACCAGTAACAATGTTCCAATAATATATCACATTGCTTTAAGTAGCCATTAACGAAACTCGTTCAGGTCGGCAGTATTTTCTTGTTAAATATAATTAACAACAAAGCTAACTCGAAGCAATATTCTGTCATTCGACTCGGTACAATCCGAGCCAAGCCGAGCGGCTGTTTACCGATTTTATTTTGCCGCCTAAAGGTGCCGAATCATGCCGACCCGAACATGTCCGCCTAAAGGATGATTTCCACCAAACACCTCGCATGACATCGGATCGGAACGGATTTTACAATCTTTAAACGATATTAAATCGTGTACACAGTATTTAAAGTCTATATTACCAAGCCGCGGACAGGCTTGACCGCGGGCATCTTCGTCGTCATCGTAGCCGAAAATATGCTGCGATGTGCGATCGGCTCCGTTCGCCTGTCGTCGTATGCGACACGGTAGTAATGAAACTATTTGACTAGGCGCAGAAACGGATACGTTCGCAAGCGACGGTACGGAACCGATCGTTTGCGACGATATCCTGCCGGACGCGATCGGCTGGCGCCGCATCCGTTCGTATCCTTTCCGATCCGATGCGATGCGAGCCGTTTGGTAGAAATCATCCTTTAAAGAAGAAAATTGCCAATGTCATTTGCCATATACCCACAAAAAAAAGATTACTGACAAAGAAGCTTGGAACGTGTCTTAAAAATATGAGAGCTATCTAAAACCGGTTAGCCGTAATGATCACTCTCATATAGTTGCTTTAGATGTAGTCATTGCGAACATTACATATTTAATACGTCATAGTGAAAGTTAATAGGTTTTGCGTGAACGGAATCTATTCGGTGAGTTACTTGAATTAAACGTAAGCCACACATTAAGAACATTTCTTTTTAGGGTTCCTTACCTCAAAAGGAAAAAGGAACCCTTTTACCATCACTTTGTTATCCGTCTGTCTATCAAGACCCTTTTTCTCAGGAATGCTTAGAGGTATCAAGTTGAAATTTCTATCAAATACTCGAGTCTATGGTCTATTTCTTGTAAAAAATCGAACCTGTTAGTCAGCGCAATCAAAAGATACCGTTTATATCGCATATTTTGCGATTTCTTAAGGGAATCTAAATTCTAAACCTATAGGGTACTTCCCGTTGATCTAGAATCATGAAATGTGGCAAGAAGCAATGTCTTACAGCACATGTAAAGGAAAAAATATGAAAACCGTAAATAAATTTAATAACAAAAACACCGACCTGCATTATGAAGTTTATAGGTACGGAACGCGAGTCCAAATCGCAATTGGCAGGGTTTTTTTCTTAGTTTACTTTTTCTAACTTTTGGGCAAACGCCTTCCACTATTTCTTCCATCTTTTGGCTCTAATCCAGTTCGACCCACCATCTTCTTCTTGGACACATTTCTTTTACTGTCATTAGATATTTTAAAGTTACGATTACGACATAACCGTTTTATTTTATGTTTGTCTTAAACATTACGAGCGATGTCACAAAGAAACTAAATCTGTGGTTTTGTATTACACATAAAGGCAGAATATTCAAATTCAAGCGACTTTACTTGTTTCCCACAAAAGTGATGTCATGAATACAGTTACGGTGATGTTTTTACTGGTCTTACTCGTTTCTAAGTACTTTATCATTACCTCGAAATGTATTAAGTTGTATTTATTCATAACTGGTAGGTCTATCGTGGTCCTGAGGCTATCACTGCACATGCAAAATTAGTTGGTTATTTCTTTTATTTTAAACACATCAAAAATATGACATCACCGGTAGTAGCTTACCAGACAGAACACCCAAAGTTCCGGAGATCCTCACTTTTCTATGAAAGATAAAGGATCCTTACACCTAGTTCCTCATACCAAACACATTTATGTTTTATACCTAAGCCGTAAGATTATGATTGCCCAGCGGCAAATAATGTCAGGCTTCCATAGAAGCTTTCATCCCTTAATCAACCTCTTTAGGGAACGAATGTTCAAAAACGCTTCCATAATGCTCACCTTCTTTTCTATGAAATATGTAGAACAAAAATTAAGACGCAGCAGCGTAGGCTATGCATTTTAAAGCAGTGAATAAATGAACGAATTTAGTATTTTTATTATGTACTTTGATAGTAAACCACTTCGCTACCGAAATCTAAAACTTTACCTCAAAATAAAGAAATCTAAGTCCCCACTTACTACTGTTCCACGAAGAGAGTTTTTTTATCTTTTACGGATGGGAAATCATCAAATGACCCCCCTCCCACTCTGGGTGGAGCTGCAGGTGGTGACAGACTTGTACTGATTAAAACCCATCCATGTTCCTTCTTTTGCCCTTTGTGTTCCAGGGCCGCGGTATCTCTTTCGAACAGTCCCACAACCCTGGAAGGCATCGTTCCTTTCGGACCCCTTCCCGTTTGCTGACATCTCTTTGAGGCGCGCGTGGAACACGAACGCGCCGTCGACACGGCACGAAGACGTCTTAAGTCACATTTCCCATTACCTTTCGAGCAAGTACGGGAAGTACATACCTAGTGCATCCGTAACATAAGCACCTATGGCAGCCCACAACAACAAGCTGCTTGTCATTCCGTGAAAGTTGCGAGCGCTGACTTGAGAAAATGTTAATAAGACGCACGTAGGCGTCGATGTAGCAACACCTTACTACTTATAGCACAGAATTAGCTATGAATTTCACACATTACTGCTAGCTACTCCTTACTTGAAGCAAAGAGAACTGTTTCACTACTTTCGCCACTGGTATCTATGCTTTTAGGTAAGAAAGCCTCGAGAGGTGTATTTAACTTACTGCTGCCGACTGCTATGACTGCCTCGTTTGGTCGAGTGGTCGAAACCGCGACTTCTGAGGTTTTGGTTTCGATTCCCGGGTCGGGCAAAGTGGTATTGAGTTTTTTCGTTAGGAATTGCTCAGTAGCAGCCACGGAGTCAGGATTTCTGCCCGGTTAATGGCAATAGGCTCACCCCCTATTTCATGGGACTTCAAACATAACTGGCGAAATGTGGGTGTACTGTTAGGTACACCTCTGCCAAACCCTTCGTTGATTTCAGGCGTGATGTTATACAGCGTGTAACAGAAAGGGTATAATCATATGGAATACTGTGGTACGGACCATCAAACTGAACAACTTTCTCTATGGGACCACCATCGAAATCGTAAAAAAATAATCAGCAGTCCTATACAAAATTTCAATACCTACTCGACCCAAATGTATGGGACAGCTGATATTTTTTCCTTATATATTTTTTTATCCTGTAAAAACATCGTGTCGTTATTTTTCTCACACTCACACAAGAAAAATCTTAGTACTTATTGTACTAAGATTTTTCTTAAAAATTATGACGCTAGAGAATGAGCTCTGTGGCACAAATATCTAGGTTTAGGGCACGTTAAACATACCATAAGCTTAGTCGTCAGCATTCTTATCAGGCTTTAACATAACAGTCGCCTCCAACTGTGGACGATTTTAAACTGCGTGACCTTGCATTTAGTTCACGACCTCTACCAAGTCATGGGTTAACCTTGCGAGAGCCCATGCTAGTTACTATGATAATCCTATAAAGTTCCCACCTCCCACTGCTGGGACGCTGGCCCCCTCTCTGTGATCTCTCACAGAGGCGAGGTCGTCATCCCAGCAGAGATTGGGACATAATCCGTCACGCAGACCCAGTGCGGGTTGGTGCTTGGTGAGACATGCTGGTTTCCTCACGATTTTTTTTGTACTCTTTAACTAACCTCTTCTCTCTCTCTTCCACAGTCACGATGAGTAGCGGTGTGCGATGAGTTGCGCGGCGCTGGTGGCGATGGCGGTGCTGCTGACGTGTGCGTGTGCGCAGCTACGGCCCGCCGACGCGCCCCTCGCCATCAACGACACACGTGAGTGAGTCCCGGACTACTACCACCTTTTAATGATGACTGTACACTCTTGTCCGAGAACTCTCTCTTTGTCTCTCTCGAGACGTCTTGTAAAAAACTGATAAGGGACGGAGAGCAAGCAAGGAACACCGAGGCTAGACGAGCGCTACTCATACATTCTCGACTTCACACTTTCTCGTGTGTCTCGGCGAGAGTGTAAAGCCGCCTTTAGAGTTAGTGGATACGAGGAGGCGAGAAGGAACCCCCCATATTTTAGTCAATAGTCAATTAGTCACCAATTGACAAAGGGGTAAGATTTCAGAAGGGCTGGTCCAAAAGTGTGAGCAAAGCATTAAAGACCTTATAATTGCTATGACCACAAGCAAGTTTTAATATGACTAAGGATGTAGTGGCTTGTGGTTCAAGGGTACCTAAGTAATGAAAAGATAAAGCAAAAAAAAAGTGAGATCCCTTCTCATTCTATCACTGATCCATTTTTTTAATTTACTACCATCATTCTAAAAAGTCGAGATGCTTTTGTACACTCGACCTCGATCCTCTAAACATTTTAATCACGTGGCGTTACCATTTATTTATCAAAGCTTCCCGCGGCTTCGCTCGCGTTTTGGTCGCAAATCGATGGAAATTATCCCACAGGCACGTTGTAAATATGGCCTATGGCACTGGGGGATAATGTAGCTTCCGATTATTGAAAGAATTTTCAAAATCGGTTCAGTACCTATATCCAGAGATTACACCCTACAGCCTCACAAACTTTACCTCTTTACAATATTAGTATAGATAAGAGTCCGGTCGATCTTACCTTTTCGTAGATTAGTAATGGGTAGGCCTCCATCAGTATCCAATTTCTAATTCTAGACATCCATCCTTTAGACCTGTACCTTTATATAATAACACCGAAATGAAATATGAACCAAGGACTATCCCCCGGTATCATTAATCACTTCAGAATTAATGAACCTAAAATACTAACGAACGATTTACTAAGTTTAGATTTATTTATAGCAAACAAAGTTTAGAGAGGACGTCCGTTTATTTAACAATCAATCATGGTTAACATTATTCCTATATTCATTTCTGGCAAATGTATAAGTGTGTCATTACAAAACAAGCTTTAATTTTAGGCTAACAAAGTTTAATACCAGTGAGTACTGGGTGAACTTAATTTCTCTTTTAGAATCAATAAAACGCTGGCTGGTCGTGAGCTTGACGAACGTTGTCTACATACTTCTCTATGTTTTACTGAGCGCATTGAAGTAAAATGTGAGGAACACTAGCCTGATTTTATCTTTGACATTTTATATTGTCATCCGGTACCCATAGTTTTCAATAGACTAAGCAATACTTCAAAAATGAAATTCTTAATTTTCTTGTTAGCTCCGCTTAGTGCATCGAGCTCGTACAAGACCTTCATTTTTATGTACACGAACGAGGTCTACGTAACTCGAAGGTATCATTGGAATATTTCGAATATCTATGGTAATAAAATAAATGATACCTACCATGTTTGGGCGTAATGTATTCATGGCAATGCATAACGCGCATTCGACTGCTCGATTCAAACGCAGATTGGTGAATGTAAAATTTCTCCTCTCCTACCATACAAAGTCTGGTGTTGCCGTCAAAATGTTTATAATTTGTGTCGGTAGGGGGTCAAACCGCACGGTGACCGAAAAACGTCAAATGAACCAGCAGATGCGGAACTTATGTAAGAAAACATTAATTTTTGGTTACGTTGAAAAGTAGGACTTAAAAGCGCATTAATTTGCATATTAAAATGACTTAAAATGAGTTTACGAGCGGTTTACTTAAAATATAGTAGAACATTAAAAAGTTTTCCGCTTGCTTTGGAGCAAATGAAACAAAGCTCGTCAGCGTCTAAATGTCAAGCTTTAAAGCTCGCTCTTGGCATAAAGTTCAGAGCCTTACTGCTTACTGGTACATTATACGAAAGCAACTTACGGTACGGGTTCACTTAATTCCCCGTTTCTGAAGCAATGACTTTGGGAATCGATTTATATTCAACTTCAGTGATTTGGATCGTATTTCGATACTTTCCAAAGGGAAAGCGCGCGCAATATGCGATTAGTGCGCTGTTCAATTAACGGGACCAACCGGACGAGTAGACACATTACTGTGTTTTGTTTACTCTGCGTTCAGCATTACGTGCATAATACAGCTCCCGTGCACTGCGCTGCATGAATTGCATGATAGGCAATTTCTGGCGATCGCCACTTTAGTATTACCAATTATCGCACGAGTAGTATGATGTTTTTCCTATTTGTCAATTGGCGGTACTCTTCAACCAATTTATCTGTGCAGGCGGGAAAACACAAAACTAAATAAAATAGATGTACCAAGTTTGACGTACCGATGCAAATTTTCTTGACAAGCGACGCCATCTTGATACACACAACACACACTTAGAAGCGGTTATACTGTATTTTGGGATTCTAGACTACATTGTTAAAATTCTGAAATTAAGTTTCTTCGAAATGATGTTGCCCTTTGTTTATGTTACCTGGAAAAAGGTTACTTTATACTTCAAAGTAGGTACTTCGGCATCGTGTGGGAGTTCGCAGGAAGGCCAAGAGGCCGAGGCGTAGTTATTGTAAAAGCTGAATTTAAAATAAATAAATGTGCAAGTTACACAAGGGTTAAAGCTTATTATCGTTGGACAAAGCAGGCAGGCAGTTACCAGGCGCTTACCCAGCTTAGGAGAACATAAACTGAGTTGATTGAAAGCACACAGCTTGAAGGAGAAGCATTTTGTTCCGTGAATCCTGATTGTCTTCAGTGACACTCGTATTCAAATGCGATGTAGAAAGGCCGGACATTGACATAGCTTCAATATTTAATAGATACTTAATATTCGAAACAATATTGAGGAGGCCATTAGTTACGATCCATCAAATTACCGATTGATGCTTTATTTATTTTGGAGTATGATTGATCACTGTATTCATTTAGCTGATCAATTTCATTGGCTTTATGTTGTGAAATGTCCGGTATTTTGTACAATCATATACCTACTTTTTGTCGTTTATTTTATTCATCATCCTTTCAACAATTCAGCCTTTTTAGGATTCCGTAGTTAAAAAGGAACCCTTATAGTTTCGCCATGTTCGTCCCTCTGTCCGTCTGTCCGCCTGTGCGCAGCTTCGCTCAAAGACTCTTATTACTAGAAAGCTGTAATTTGGCATGACTAGGTATACAGATTAGTTACGCCAATAAAGTGGTAAAATAAAATCCCAAAATATTCTTTTTTTTTAGGGTATCTCCTGTACACGTAAAGTGGTTCGTTTTCCCTTAGGTCTTATAAAAATATTGTCAGTTTGTTCAAATAATAATTCGTTTGTGATATGTTAAGCCTGAAAGTTCTAATTTTTGATAGACTCAAGTTTGCGTGTCGGGGCCCTATTAGCTGGTAGAGTACCAGCTAGTAGGTTGTGTTTGGGTGTGTGAAAAAAATCACGGTGGTAGTATATATAACGAAGTTAAAAGGGAAACTGTCATAGCTGAGTAAACTTTACAAGTTTACGAGTAATAGTCGACCAACTTGGATAGCACAGCTTGGGAGCACAGGTTTTTCAACTGCAAATGTAAGTTTGTTTTTTATTATTACAATAAAAAATATCGTGCGGAGGCAAATATTAAAAAATATTTTTATATATTTATTTTTATTTATTTTTATATATATTTTTTTTATATTTTTTTATAGCAAATATTTTTTATTAAACATAATCCGCATATTTTTATGGGCTACTAACTATATACGGAACCCTACATTGTGGCCCGACACACACTTGGCCAGTTTTTTCCTTTTACTCTGGTTTTACTTTTTATTGACCATCATGATTATCCATTTACCATATTAGCAATATTGTAAAAAAAAAATGTGTAAAAATTGTAGTGTACATAGATAGAGTTTATGGTGGTTAACAGGTAGGAAATCCCACTGCTTTTCTTTACGGCAATGTTTTCTCGATGTCGGGGGCATGGGTGCAGCCTGCAGCCTACTCAAGCACAATTAACGTGAAAGATATGAGAACATTGACACCAGCATAACAGTTGCAGTGTGCGTTAGAAAATAGAAATCTTGTTTTCTTGCAGAGTTTTAGTTCTCATCGACTGTTTGCATCACAATGTTTGGAAAGTTAAGAACTACTAATGTCTTCCAGTCTCTATAAATAAATTGGAGTGATGTCATTTTCGCTTCGATTGCCTGTAATTGAGTTGTTCGTGTGAGAAATGTCGGAAATGTGACATTCTGTGTGAAAGCTAAAAAGTTAATCGCTTTGTTTAATTAAGTCTGATATCTCTTTGATGTTGTTGCAATTACACAATTAATATCGTTACTGTGATGATTATACATTTTTAAAGATATTACGAAGTCGATAATGTTCCAGTAATAAAATACATTAAAAAAATACATACACACGAACATATAACCTCCTCCTTTTTTAAAGTCGGTTATAAATGAGTCAAACTGAATTAATAGAAAAGTGAGTAGGTAGTTAATTACTAAATCATTTGATTTTTAAGTAGGTATATCGCGTGTTTTGCTATCGTGTCATGATTATTTGAGTAAAAGGTGTTAACTGTTCATGTTAAATACGATGATTACAGTTGTAAGTAGAAGTAGGTTTAGGAGAAAGCGACGTATTCTTAATTCTTAGCTTAGCAGAGAAACTGGGTTTAATTACCTGTGTCTGATTGCCTATTGACGCACATAAAACCATGTTCCAATCAATTTTATTGGCGGTTAGTGCTACTAGACATATACGGTCCTATTAAAACAGGAATTTTGGTTTATATGCAGGTTTAAGCCTTGTATCGATTTGTGAATTTGATATGTTTAGCTACAAAGTTCACAATTCTAATTAAAAAAACTTTCTTTACTACAGTCTATTTTTTATTTGTTCGGATGGGAAATCATCAAATGTCAGGGTCCCACTCTGGGCGGAGCGGAAGGGAGTGTCAGACTTGTATTACTGGCTAAAACGCATCCACGTTCCTTCTTTTGCCCTTGGTTTTCCAGGGCCGCGGTATCTCTTTCCAACAGTCCCGCAGCCCTGGCAGGCATTTCGGACCCCTTCCCGTTTTCTGACTCTCTTTGAGTCGCGCGTAGAGCATGAACGCGCCGTGCCGCCGTTGACACGGCCTTCGTCGTCAAAAGACGGACGGAGACAGCGAGCTGCCCATTACTCACCGTCCACAGGCCCGCGACAGAGTCTAAGTTATTAATTTTAAAGTTTGAAATACAAAAAACTAGCACGAAGGTATAAGGTATAGCTTTATACTTAATACAGTTTGTCTTGTCTCAGAATGCAGTTTATGTTTTGAAAACCTTTATAAAATATTGGAATTGCGGTCTTAACTTTCAGCTACCGTCAAAAACTTTGTCAACTTGTAGTCAAGCTTTTCAATAAAGTTTCCCTTTCCAAACTATCTGAGTTTTTGTTTTACTTCGATAGGTACTCGTAGCTCCAATCTCTCCTAAAAAATCAAACTGAATATTCAGCTCAGTAAACGTTATGAGATTTTACTCTATGAAAACAAAAATCCATGTTTTCCAACTTTGGAATGTTAGAAATTCCAACGTGCTCAAATAACCTGATGCCTGATGCAGACAATGATGCTATTTAACATTCAATTCACACTCCAGTGTTGAGAAAACGAAAGAGTTTTTTAAAACTAGTAATAAATTAGCAAATAATTACTTTACTTCAGGAATATTGGACTTATCGCAGTCCTCTGCTGGACGTAGGCCTCTCCCGAGCTGTTCCACAAAACCCAGTCCCCCCGCCTTCCACAGCGAGCCTGACCCAACCACCTTTTTAAGGTCATCGCGAATATTAATGATAAAATAGCTTAACATCACGCCTGTAATCCCCGAAGAGTTAGGCAGAAGTGTACCTTCATAGTATACTCCACATTTTGCCAGTAATGATTAAGTCCCATTTAATAGGGGTCCGATGTTATTGCTATGAACCGGGCACAAAACCAGACTCCGTGGCTGCTGCTGAGATATTCCTGATGGAGAAACCTAATAATAATTTGCTCGACCCTGGGAATCGAACCCAAGACCTAATGCTCAGCAGTCACGATTGAAACCACTAGACCAACGAGGCAGTCAAAACATAATGAGCTTAAAATAAATTTCGCCCACCTATGCGCCTATAGCAAGCTAATGACGACCTTAATGCAAACCTCGGTGCACTTTTTGTCCAATATTTTAAATTAATGTTTTTAATTCATTAATTCATGACGAGCAAAAAGTCTATTACATAACGTACGCAGTTAGGAGTACTCCACCGATTCGAATGTACGAAAAAGGCTCTTTTAGACCTCTTAGTAATTTATACCAACAAGTTATTTGGCGACAGGGAACTTTACTGGCTGCATTGACATAATAACATTTGCGAACGATGCATGGTTCCACCCAAGACTTCGGGTCGGCTTCTAGTCCAATCAGATGCAGCTGAATACCAGTATTTTACATGGAGTGACTACCTATCTGACTTCCACGCAGTCAATCAGGCTTCTGACTTCTCGTAACGACTGTCAAAGCTCTACGAATAATAGCCCGGTCAAACTGATTAAGTCTGACTTTCAGAATGTAGGTAGGGTGGCCATTCATCTACTGACCGACTTTTGCGGGTGTTATTATTTGGCCACGAGCCCCACCGCCAGTTCCAAGATTTGATAAACGTTTAATATCCAGTATTGTTTTCAGGCTGTGGATCGGAATGCGTGCGCTGCGCCGCAGACGGGTGCGTCAAATGCGCTCGATTGCTGGTATGGCCGGGAGGAACCTGTGCTCACGACTGTCCTGCCGGCAGCCGCGAGGCTTGGGCCCATGATGACCACCTCATGGGCCGGGTGTGCTACCCGGCGCAGACTTATAACGAGGTAAGTCAAACTTTTTTGCTCACATCTACTTATTGGTCAATGTGGTACTTATTAGTAAACTTACTTGCACGAACAGATTTGTTGCACTTCCAGGTCTTGAACTGGAACGCAGACAGCACGATACTTGACGGAAACTTGGACCCAAGATATTGCCTGGTGGCATTCCGATTAATCTAACGATGTAGTAATTAATCTATTATTAGTAAGAATCGTTATGTATAAACGTAAGCCAAATAGTGCTGCTATATTAAAGTAAAAACTATATAAGTATAAATACTCATACGTACATTAGTCTCATACATCAATACGTAGGTACGTGTGTTATGTGTATTAGCCTAATTTATCAAAAGCCAGAACACGAAAGTTCAACGTCTTATAGATTAAAACGCTATGATGCAACGGCTTTGATGCACGATACAGATGTGCTTCACGGTAGGTGGCTACATACATCTAAATCATTTTAAATGGTAAATCCAATGATGATTCTGCACTCAGAACTTTTATGACGGCTGTTAAACCGGCAAAAATAGTTTAATAGTATTTATTTAAAGGTGTTCTGTCTATAAAGTTCAATTTCAGTTGTGTTGATTTTGCTTAGTCTAAGTAAGTTCAATATGAAATACATTTTTTGATTTAATATAACGTTAATACAGTTTATTTAAAGTTTGAAAGTTAATTACAGTTCCAGCTTTGCAAAGCTTTGGTATTACAAACTTGTCTTGGTACCCTCGTTTCTCTACCCTTCACAGACATGAGCACGTACATACCTAGCCATATATATACCTACATACGCGATCAATGTTATTCTAAATAAATAAACGGCTCTATTGTAGCAGGTGCTATTACGTTACTTCTCAGTGGCGTCAATTGAAAATAACTACTAGTAAATAACAGGGCTTGGCGAATAAGCTACTTGTAGCATTGCCCGTCAACATTACATCGTGTTTTAGTTACTCTCAACTTTGTTTGCGACATTAAAGTTCTAGCCATTTCATTGGATGAAATCAAAGGAAGCTATTTGGTGAGATTCAGTTAAAAATCATCTACTTGTAAATTCAAAATGTCATAATATTCAACCTATTCAATTTACATTCACAATTTCAAATCGTTGTTTCGCGGAAAGAAACAATAACGAATTTAATACCTACTATATTTTCAATTACAACCGGATATCCCGTGGTTGTAATCGCTGCTTTCAACGGCTCTATGAGTGCTACCACTTTACCACAGTATAAATATTGATATTGTGACGTTACCACAGTAAAAATTTCTTTATATTGTGACTTACTCTGATCGAAGTAATTTCGATCAAGCAACGACAAGTTTAAAACAATCTATGGTCCCGTAAAAGGTATAGATTTTTAAATTTTGATTAGATAAATCATCTATGCAGATAAGTCGAGCGTAGGTGCAGGCTATATAGCTGCGGCTGTCAGCAACATAAAGATCGTAGAAAATCATCACCTTCCTGCCATTTTCCCAACTACCTATGTTTGGGAAGGACGACCCTGAAAAATAAGAGCATCAATTATTTTGAAGCTACGAGTATTCTTTCACTAAGTGATGCCACAGCTGTCATTTCATTATCTCTTGTCATTCGCTAGTAAATGATGTAGAATGTTGTTGACCTGGGCACGTATAGTCGGTTGCTCCGTATGTACACCCATGATGACCTCGCCCCCATTACTTATAATCTGAAAAGGCCTACACAGCTATTGCAAAATTGTTAGTGTGAGGGATCAAGTAGACAATCAAACATCGACTTACCTGTTTTATGCCGATGTCGTGCTCACGATTTTTGGTCGAATCGAGAGTTAATGAAGCAATAAATTTTATCAGGTGCCCGGTTATTGTACAACTGTTTTATTGATGAGGTTATTACTCGGGTTAGTTCATTGTTATGTAGGTAGGTAGCTGGGATATAATATAACAAAATCATTGAAATCATTAATCCTGTAATAAAGAGGCTCATGAAGGAAATCATATTCATGAGGAGTTACGACTCTTTTGCTGTGGAAATAACAGCAGGTCACCCTGTTCATTGAAGGTTTCAAAACGGTCTTCAAGCTTTCAAAGTGGGTCAGATAATTAAATTAAGAGGGCCCGTTCCGGCCGTCTATCGTCAAAGCGAGCATGATCGAAAAGCTTGTTGTTTCATCCAAAGCCACAGCGGCAATTTTCTTTCAATTCCTCCGGCTTATTCCGACCCGACCCCGCACATCTCGTCTCCCGCGCACCTCATACCGCCTACCACGATGGCATTGAACGAAAAATAGTGTTCGAAAATTTCATAAACTTGTTCCAGGAAATACGTGTTTTTGAATAAGTCCTACAAGTGTGTGAAATAAATATTTGTCATTAAGAATCTCCATTACATGTGCAAGGTTTCTATCGAGATGTTTTCTTTACTTTTACAGCTTATGAGTACATTATGAACGGCCAAAGTTCAGTAAAAATTTGTGCAAAAAAGCAATTTTTGGAGGCTTATCCTGAATTTCTTTCTACAGTTTTATTTTTATTTTTTGCTACCATAGAAACCTAGATATAGTGCACAAAATACCAATTAGTTAAAAAAAAAACAAAGATATCTTGTGTAACAACTGCATAATCACGTACGAGCGTTTGTATGAAAACTATGACGGGTTGGCCGCTCTTAACAAGAAAGTGTTTAGAGTATGCAAGTGGATGACTAAAAAGGTAGGAAGACCAAAGAAATAATGGTTGAACTGTATGAAAGATGAAATGACTAGAAAGAGGGTAACTACTGAGATGACGACTATTAGTGAATATTGGAAAAAAATCTTCTTACACACTTTTCTTCTTCATTCTTCCTGCCCTCAACCCTATTAATAATTATGAGGTGATTACAAAAAATGACGATTATCTATAAATAAATAAAAATCAAAAGGCTTTTTAAAGGGTGTAACAAGACCCTTCATCATCATCATTTCAGCCCGTTGTTGTCCACTGCTGAACATAGGCCTCCCCAATCGATTTCCAAAGTTTCCGGTCCAATGCCACCTGCATCCAGCGACTCTGCACCATATTTTGGTGCAACCATGAGGCGCACACCGCACCTTGCTTAAATACTCGTTTTTTATTTGAAGTTTGTCATGGTGTTACTATACTTCATTCGTAAATTATTGTTTTCCTTTTTGTGCATTGGCACCTTGTTTTTTTTATAGGTATTTAAACAATATTCATGTACACTGTATCATTTAATTGTGCTTCTGTGTGTTGTGTCTTTTGTGTGCACTAAATAAATGGTTTATCTATCTATCTATTAACAAGGTCGTCGGTCCATCTGGCACGTGGCCGTCCCACGCTGCGCTTTCCAATGCGTGGTCTCCACTCCAGTATCTGTTTGCCCCTTCGGCCGTCAGATCTTCGCGCTATGTGGCCTGCCCGTTGCCACTTCAGCTTGCTTATCCCGATCCGCTGGGCTATGTCGATGACCTTGGTTCGTCTACGGATTTCCTCATTTCTGATTCTATCACGTAGAGAAACGCCGAGCATCCTCCTTCTCCATAGCCCGTTGAGCGACTTTGAGCTTCTGTATAAGACCTATTGTGGGAGACCCTTAACGAAGCCGAAAGGCACTTGTTCTCCCCGTCATTGCGATTTTTTTTTTGTTCTAGACCATACCTGGGAACCTTCTAGTTACGGAGATATTGGGGGTCAGAGTTCCAAATTTTTCACAAGTTTTTCTAAATCCATGATTTTAATGCAAGATTTTTACTTTAAACACCTCCGCAATCCCCGTACTATTCAATACATCCATCAGCACTATGCTTTGAGTGCGATACATTGAGTCCTACCGTATAACGTCATTTCCCAGCAATAATTTTTGCGTAAAGTTACTTATTTTGATGTACATAATGCTTGGTTGACGGCTTCGTGAAGGGTCCTGTTATAGCCAGTATTTCTTGCAATTTTCAATGGTTTACATGATGATATTCTACATACCTACTACACTATTTTCTACTAATTTAGGTATTAAAAAGGTTTTTGTTTTTTATTATGCTAATTTGCAAAAACCCCTCCGCAGGTAGAGGCCTCCTTCAAAGAATTTCATTTGGTTCTGTCCTGGGCCTTTTGCATCCAGTGTGGGCCAGCTGTCTCTCTAATGTCGTCTTCCCACCTCGTTTATGGTCTTCCTCTGCGGCGTTTCCCTTTCGGGCCTTTCCACGATGTGACTTTTATGGTCCATCTGCCGTCTTTAGTATCGCTACATGTCCCGCGAAATTCCATTTCAGCTTTTTTATATACTTTAGAGCATGCAGCTTTGATATGTTTCTTGTTTTGGCGTGTCGTATCTTTTGAATTCTTCTAATTTTTAACATATTGCGCTCTAGTTTTCATTGGCATGTGATAATTTTTAATTCTAAAAATATATGTATTTTTATGTATGCCAGGTGATAGTGGGCGGTGCCTGCGGGGTGGCAGCGTGCATAGTTCTAATTGCAGCAGCAGCGGCGTACGCACGTTGTCGCAACAAAGCACGTGCGCAGCCCCAGCCGCTGCCGCAGCGGACACACCACGACGACGACACAAGACTCCGGGAGTTCCACAAACAATTGGACTGCTTGCGAGTAAGTTAAAAATGCTAGTTACTGTTCATTTACTTAGAATTATTATATATGATTGGGTTCACTATCATAAGCTCGATCAGGCTGTCAGCCTGACAATGCACAGCACAGCCTAAATCACTGAGTCTAGATTTTTTTAAATTCATCCTCTAAACGCCACCGGCCACAGAGATATTCACTTAGGTTCTTTAGAAGTTGTCAATGGGAAATCAGACTTGTATGCATATTAACATCAATTAAATTAATAGTGGTATATTATATTCCGCATCTTATTTTTTTTAAGCTCTTATACAATCAATAAATAAAAACATAGCTTGGCACATATATTAAATAAGGTACCTACTATGCTGTGCAACCTAAAAATAAAATAAAAAACCCGACTGCATAAAAAAAATAATTTAAAAAAAAAGCATAGAACATAGCGACTTAACAGTCGGGACCCATTAACATATAGACCGGCTTAAATCGTCCCAATAATCCCCCGACTGTTTAAGTCGCTATGTTCTATGCTTTTTACTTTTTTTTTTTTTACGCAGTCGAAAACTCACTAATCAGTAAGTTAATTTTTTAAATTACCGTTTTTTATTTTATTTAATTTTGATATACCCAGTGTTACTCTCACAGTAAATACGAATCTAACGACACCTCTCAAGCTAAAATCCATCGAGCCGTTCAGGCCACAGAGCGTGCCAAAAAATTATACATACATACATACTCTCGAAAAACATAACCCTCCTTCTGGCGCAGGCGGGTAAAAAATTGAATTCATGGATATAATGGAATATCTAAATAACATAGATCTCATTCAAAAACTTAATACCAAAAACGAGCTTTTAAAAGTGAGAACAACTTTGAAACGCGGCTTCGCATTTGAATATAAATCACAGTCGTTATGTTAAACGCATCAGCGCCAATTAAAAAGTAGTTTACACAAATATAATTCAGATATAATTGCGTTGTAGTAAAGCCTCGACAGATGTTTCTTATGATGTGCAATTGTTTTTCACTCTTGTTTCTCTAAAATCTGCAACACTATCTACATTCGAATTCTACTTACCAACAGCTCAATGTAAAACATTGCTGCTATTTTGCTGGCTCACCGATTATATGACACAACTGGTTTGTTTCTATTGGTTAATAAACTTATTTTAATTTTGATTTTAGTTTTACAAGAAATATCTGCAGAACCTTCAAACCTCAAAGAAATAAATTATTCAACAAATCAATATTGCTGGTGAAATAAAGTTTGCAGTTACGAAACTTTCTAAAGTAGATGTGGGCTTCCGAATCAACAAATTACGTAATCATAATCACAGTGAGAGACAGAACCAATACATGATAAAAAGTGAATGAACCTAGTTAGCTAAATCGTGAAGAAATCAGGAGATTTATCAACATCCACATTATGATCGCACGATATGTCTTAAGAGCCTACTTTTCTTCTAACATTTCATAACTTGCTCCAGTTGAGGATTACAACCGACGTATCTTGGCATACTACGGAATATAGAACTCAATCAAAATGATCTTTTGACACATACAGGCAACTAAGTTGTCAAGGGCCAGGGCATACTGGTCAACTCTATACGTAAGCAAGCAATTGATAAGACTGTTGTTATCATTACAGCCCCACGCTTATACTTTGCTGGCGATCCTGAACCACACACGGAATCAAGTACGCGAGCTTTATCAGCTTGGCAACAATGATGCTGCAATGGCTTACAGGTATGTTACCTTTTTACTATGGTAAATTTATGAGGTTGCCGGGTATAAAAAGGCTTACTGGCGTCTAGGGACACGGCAGTGAGTTTACATTGTAGATCCTGGGATTAGGGGATGGTTTAACTGAGACACTAGCTTTACTCAATACCACTTTTATGAAAATCATGCAGTTTTCGGGATTTTCACAATTATAGATGCATTTTATGTGTGTTACATTGCGACTATAAACAGTTATGTATCGAATCAAACAGGCTAACTTGAGAATAGAAAGCAGACCATACCGGCTCTACCTCCATCTAGATAAGCATAACATAAACAAAAGGAGGTCTACGTGTGAACATTCAGTTTAAGACCTACCACAGCTTATTTCCTAGAATGCAATCAATGCAATACTACCGTATCAAAAGCAAAGGAATCATCAGACCGATACGAGTATAAAGAGGTTGCAACACTGCTCTTAAACATTCCTAGCGAGTTTGTTGACAGAGCTACCAACCTAACCTACAAAAACACATCCCAAACAGTGCCTCGCAACACCGCTGTGTTTATTTACGTTAGATACTTGAGATAGTAGGGTCTAATATTAGCTTCTGTTACAGTTGCATCCTGAGCGATCTGGCCAAGTTGCTGATATTGTTGAACAAGCAGCAGGTGCCTGTGGTCCCGGATGAATGGCCGCGACTTGCTAGTTGGGCTGAAAGGTGGGTTCACTTTCTGCTATTTTGAGCAGCAGCGGTTTGACCTCTTCAATATACTTATATAATTTGTTTTACTTAATGAGATGTATATTCCAATCTGCTAATTCAACTATCTCCAGCCTACGGTTATACCATTCTCAGAGTCGTCGATGGTATACGAGATAGCACTGTCCCATTCTAGTCCAGTCTAACCCCTTTGATCTTGTAAGCCTTGACTGTGACTTACCCTATTTATACAATAGGGAATATGCATGTAATTTTTTTTCACTTTAATCAATATTATAATATGCAGTACTATCAACCCAAGAATAATTAAAAGTTAATTTCAACTACTGCTTGTCGCACAAAAAAAATATTAAACTCCTACAATTTTCTACAACAGTTCGAACGTCCATGACTATCGCGCCATTCATGTCATATATGCATTTTATGTTACTTACCTCTATTCTGCCTTGTTTAAATCTATTTTTTTGCCCTTAGTAGAATAGTTTTACTAAGTATAGTGTAAGTGCTTTATTTAAGCAAAAATTGCAATAACAATATTGTAGTAAAATCTTAATGAAACTTTAAGTACTTTTCAACTAAAAGTGTTTCTTTGACACAGCATTTGGCGAAACTACCGGAATCGATGCGTTTTGTGTTTGCGTTCCGTTTCACCAAAAACACGCTACACAAAGTATTAAATTGTAAAATAAGTGCTGTAGTATAGAATTAAACAAGTGTACCACAATGATTTTATGGTCCAATACAAGGCATTTTTAAGAAATAAAAAAAGTTTTGTATTTCTTGCATATAGGTACCCTATTGCCTCGTACTTAGATTGCGATTTTTGTTTCAGAATTCTGAAGCGCTATAGCCGCACGAAGATGGGGCCACAACAAGAAGGCCAGCTAGTTAATTTCCTACCCGCCCCACCGAGCCAGGGCTCCGACTCGGAGACTACTCAGCAATCCTTTTCAACTTTTAAACCTCCTTCGTACTCCCCCACGTCATATGACAGCAATATCATAGACAAGGAGATGGAGTGCGAGTGGAGTGACACTGGCAGACCGCCCAGCTATTCGCAAGTAGAAAGAGAAAGAGAGACCATCGTCCTCTCCGACCCATGGGAGAGAAGACCGATTGTAAGAAGAGAAAGCGTCTGGCTAGAAGATGAATTCTTCGAAATGTCGAGGCGACCCCAAGACGAACTAACCACTGAACTTTAACTGTGTAATATTATTTTTATAAGCATTTGGTTCACCATTCCAAGTCTGACAAGTACAAATTACAAGATTACTAATATTTAATATTCTGTAAATTTGTAGTGGTGCTTTCAACCTTGTAAATAAGTGCCTACCCTGCTCTGCTTAGTGTCATACTTACTTACTTACCTTACTGTTATAAAAAATAGAAGATTAAAAAAAAAACTGAATAATTAGAAAAACTCTCATAAAAACGCCCGACCGGTGCACACAACCGCCGCCGGTCTCGCTATGAAATAGGCCTAAGTTACACAGAATTTATATTATGAAACTAAGCAATTGTAGTATGCTTTAAGTAGATTACGCGGGAATAACACTATTTTTAAACAGTTTAAAACCAAAGTAGAATGTAAAGTAGTTATCTAGTCTAATAAATAAATTCAACATATTTTACAGTTCTTCGCAAAACTTAAGTATGATAGTTATTTCTTTGAAAGCAACGAATGCCATTTTTTTTTGAGGAATTTCGAAATTGTTAACTTTACGAACATTGTTAATAAAATAATTACATGGTTCACGTTCACCATCTGTACAAACTAGGAAATATGCACCTATGTCTGCGTAAAGTTGAAAAACAGTATTTTATGCAGCAGAAGAAAAACCTTTTCTTTAGCTCGACCTAGCTTCTTTCTTCCTAAACGTCAATGACAACTTGATGTTTAAGTAAGAAGAAGTTACCTGTGTACCATGCAGCAACCAATCGAACAAGTCAGGGTTAAGTAAGCAAGCCCTCGATAGGGCTGAAGAGAACAACAAGATGGTAAACCAGAAGCGACGAAGATCGTTAACGATTGCTTATTTGTGGAAATTGGTATCATGCTACCCGAAATAAATGCATTCATCTACTTAGATAAAAGGTGGTAGAATCCTACCTAAATACCTGCCTGTGTAAATAATAAAATAAAATAACAAAGTAATTAGCTAAGAATAAGTGCCTAAAATATTGTAATAAAGACAACGAAATACCTATTTGTTAAAATAGTCTAGAGTATTTTTATGATTGTTAAATTAATAAAGATGAATATATTCTTGTTCACGTTGTAATTTATTTTTATAAACCCATTCCTACCTACTGAACTACGTTAAACTATACAGACTTTAAAATGCGTGTCGAATTCGAAATCGACTGGCAAAACAAATTTCTTGAGACTAAAATATATTATTATTATTTGCACAGCATTAAAATACTAATAATCTTGTTAAAAAGTGGGGTTGTTTCGTAACATTATAACGTTTCAAAATCAAATATCTGGGCTATGTTAATGTTTTTAATCTTCTACCATTTCAGTTTTTAATGATTAGAATTTAAATAAGAGCTCATCGTTTCTGTTCCGAATTAATTTCATTTCTACGGATCACACTCACCCCATACTCACCCATTATTTTTCATAAAATAATCCGAGAGTAGGAAAATAATTAGGTTAGGTTGGTACAATAATTTACTAAAAAAATATAAGTCATACCAACAATATTGATTTGCCAGACCACAGTTTTCACATTTTCAGTAGGTACATAATAATGTCTTCCAAATAAGGGACAAGAATGAAACGTTTGCTGGTGTAGGAGCTTATATGTAATAAAAAACCGACTAAGTAGATACGAGTCGCACACAAAGGGATTCGTAACACCAAATAAAAAAAAATACATTATTTGTAACGCTCATTCATAATTCAGTTTACACTACAGCAAAACTTGGAACTTGGGGCAGATACTTCAAGGCCCATTCTCCTTTGTTTTTATAATAATAATTTAATTTAGTTTCAGTTAATGAATAACAAAGGTATACTGCTGCAGGTTCACGACAAAGTTCCATATATGTATAGAATGAATGAATATTGATATAACAAAAATCCAATGATGCAGTTTTAGTTTTCATCAAAATCGGGCTCGAGACTCCTGAGCGTTTTTCGATATTCCTCACAGTTTCGGATTTGGCCATCCACGCCCACTTGAAAAATTCAATACAAACCCACATTTTTTCAGAAATTTCCTCGTCTTCGTTTAACAATTTTTACGGCTTTCTAAGCGAATATCTCATTAACTATTGTCTTAAAAACACAGGACCTAGTCTCCAAACAACTGTTGGTTTGGTGCCAAGAGTTTCTGATTAAAATGGCTGTAACATACGGACGGACAGACAGGCGGACAGGATGAATCAATGAACGTTCAGTATTTTGCCCAGGATGAATCAATGAACGTTCAGTATTTTGCCATTAGCCTAAAAACAGATTCCAATCCCTTTCAAATTCAAAGCGTGCTTTTTATTCTGGGTGAATTAGGGCCATAGAGGACATTACAGTGACCATAGACGGGCTGCCAGCTGACACTGTCACTTGTACGTGACAGTTTAACTATTTGAGTTGGCAACATATCTCAAGCCAGACTCAGACTGTCAAAATCAAAGAAGTGATTTCTCGTCGTTGTTTCTTAAAAATTCAGTCGATCGCATTAGTTAAATTAGATATTTAATGATTTTATTCATGTTTATTTAGTGAATTGTGGATCAAAGTGCATTCCAATAAACTGAATCCAAGTTACCTACAATACTGACCGACTGTCTATTGATAAATTAAGAAAAATGTAGCGCAAAAGACTGCATAACGGTAAAGTTCTAAATAAAGCCTAATTAATACAATATTGCATGCGTACAATTGTGATGCCAATCTGATATAATTTTGGAGGTGACCTTTTGCCGACGCTTTTTATTCATCTTTAAATAAAAGGGGTTACGAAACGATTCCAAAATTATATTTCATAACAAGTGACTTGTTGACATACAGCTGTTCAAACATTCTTTGTTCGAAGTATTGAAGCGCTTATTAGTTATGGAAATAATGTTTCATTTTCAGATGCCTTTAAATAAACTTGAGTTTTGATTTCACTCAAATATTCCAATATCAATCTGCAATCATTAAGACAAATGGTGAGTACAGTTAGTCAGCCACTTATTTTTACAGCAATCTGAATTAATATCAGTGTAAATTGTGGAGCGGTTCCATTAATAATCAATTAATAAAACTTCATTAGTGTAAGTGTGTAAAGGGACCTTGAGTATTAATTTCTCACAAAACATGTTTCATTGTTTTCTATCAAAATCCAAAAGCATTAATTATATTTTTATATGATTAGCATTTATTTCCAGTGTATAGTGCTAAAATATTGAACAGACTATAGATTACAAAACCAAACATAAAGATACACTTCTAATTGAATTGCATTATGCTTGTATAATGTTAACAAACAATGTACTAATAATTGAATATTTTACAAACATGTAAGGATAATGTGAAGAATATTTTTCCGCATTCCATTATATTTTCAGCTTTCAAGTACAATCAAAGTGAAGTTATTAGAAAGATCTTCCAATCTCTCAGCTCATCATGAAACAATTAGCAGCATGGTAAGTGTAATTCAGTTGTTTTACACGTTTACAGCTAGGACATGCCATTTACATGGTTCTATGGGTATTTATAACAGGGTTTACGCCTTAGCATGTCCATCGCACCATGAGTGGCATGAGCAGTCAGATATGCTAACAACCATCCGAACTGCGTGTCACTTGGCTTTAATTATTCTCAAATGAGAAAGATGAGTAATTAAACAATGAAGGGATGGCTGTAAGGTTCCACATGTGTAATAGCAAATTAGCAATGTATTCATCGTCATGCCATCAAAACAGTGCACACTATATCCAATATGTTGGAGTGTCTAAAGTGTCACTGATGCCCCGATTGAAGTGGTCACCTTCTGGACTCAACTGATTAACCATAGAAAAAGACGAGAGGATTTTATTGATTCTCTTCAGATTTATTGAAGTCATTACTACTTCTTCTTAGCGTGTCGATGGCAATCTAAATGGAGTTGGCCCAGAATTGAACTACTAGTTTGGCGCTTTCGGTAGCGTCCATCAGTTCTGTTTACTACTACTAGCTAAAGTATACATCCACTACTGTTACAAGGAAAATGCAATTATCTAAATGGCTTAAAATTATCTAGCTATTGACAATGATTCAACATGTATTGAATAAAATAACAGGCTTTAAATACAATAATTTTATCCTTATTTTTTATACCCATAGATAATATTATCACAATCTCACTTTAGGTCGCATGAACAAAAAGTTGCAAAACACAATTTATTGTTTCTATAATTTATGTTAAGTTTGTAATGATTATGCTACGCTGATTGGGCAAGGGAAGCAAGGGTGCTGCACTCAGATATTGGGAAGTTGATGCGTTTTATAATTAGGATAGATTGTTAGTCAGTATGGAGCGCTTGGCTAAATAATTACAGCCGCACGGGTCAATCTTCCAAGGTTTAATCTTCTGGCGACCTTCCACTACATCAAAGTTACCTCCGATCCTCGTAAAGCACGTTAAGCTAGTCCTGTTTGTCATTTGTTGATCGTTGACAGTGGTTACAAGTAATGAGTGGCCCGAAAGTGTGACAACCAGTCTTACCAAGGGGTATGGTATTACCCAGTACTAACTGGTTGTGGAGGTCAGATAGGCAATCGCTTCATGTAAAATACTGGTACTCAGCTACATCAGGCTAGACTAGAAGTTTTTATCACAGTATAATATTGCTCTGAACAATTTATAAAATGTGGAAAAATATGCGCCGAGTTGAGGGAATGTAATCATTCTTGAAATTAGAAAGACTGAAGTCATTATAGCCAAAACTCATATCTATACTTATATGATCATTTGTCCTGACTGACTACCAACACTCAACTCAAACCACTGGACTGATCGGACTAAACTTTTGGCATTCAGATAGCTATTATAACGTAGGCATCCCTTAAGAAATGATTTTGGAAAATTCGCACCTAAGCGGGTTAAATAGGTCAAATAGGGGTTGAAAGTTTGTACGAAAATGCGTCAACTGGCGAAGCTGGTGCGGAACGGCTAGTTAATCTTCTAATTTCTTTAACAGGTATCAGAAGAAAATAAGTTCCTACGACAAAGAAGAATGGGAGACTATGGTAGAACAGCTATTGATGCGCGGCACTTACCGCCGCCGCATCGTCGACTTCTCCTCGCATCCCCGCTCCTATCTCATTGATGTGGATTTAGTTAGAGGTACATCTTTCGTTTAGCGTGTCAGGAATTTGGCGAACAGTTTGGCATCTGCCCTTATTTATAAAACCCGAGTAACGTTACAACTGAACCCCGCGACGCGGTAGGCCCTTAAGGAGATGGCGTGACGAGCTGGACTGCTACAAAAAGATTGGGCCCAAATAGACACGCACAGAGAAAAATGGAAAGAGGGAAAAGAGGCCTTTGCCTTGCAATGGGACACATCTGGCTCATAATAATAATCACCTTAGATCCCTCTCCATAACAGAAACAACTTTCAATATGGGTATGTCAAAAACAACATAGACATTAACGTAGCTGACATGAAGCAATCATTGAGGTTGCGCTTCTTCGGTCGCCTGGTATTAAATAGCCTTCTTTTAGCCGAAACAAGGTTGCACACCCTGAACCGTTGAAGGCTCGCCTTCAACGGTGAACACTAACACTTAACAATAAATTGTTGTATTACGTTTACGAAATTTGACACGCATCGGACAATGACAGAGTACAGACACCGGTCTGTCATTCGTTTTTCACCAAGTGGTTCTTTGATTTACCAACAATACAGGTTTTACCTAAACCTTATTTATTGTCTTAACGAAATATGTTTTCTAGAAATTAGAACTGAGATCATAATGATCGTCCTGCCAATGACCCATGCTACTCAAGGTCAACGCAACAAGATTTTTTCTTCCATTCTCCCCTGCGAACAGTCCGCTATCATTTACGCCTTTACTCTCTCACATCAATCAACAATTAGAATTGAAATAGTAATTAATTAATTTGTCATCAACAGGATCATCATTCCCAAAAGCGAAACCAACTCTGAGCATGCGCCGTGTGATATGGTACGCTCTAGTCCGACTATTGTTCCTACCCGCACTGTACCAGTGGTGGACTCAGCAGACCTCGCCAGCATGCGCCAAGTTCCTCCTCACACTATGGCTCATGCAGGTCCTCAATATCACCGTATACTTCTTGACACCTGAGTTGGTGGAAAGTGATGTGAGTTGCCATTCCATTTTATACTCTATTGCTTTAATTGTTGGTAGCCGTTTTCTATTTATACTCTTTAGTCTTTATTATGGCTATCGACATGTTAATGTGTATTGAAAATACAATGGCTATGCAGCTAAAATTAACTAGAATTACAATACAAATAAGGTGCACGATACGCTTTTATACATTCCTTTAGAAGTGCGTCACGGTTAAAGCAAGTTAGTTCCCTTCAATATGGTTGAGCTGAATGGAGCTGATGCATGCGTCATGTTCGTGAACGGGCGCTGTCAGTTGGGACTGGTCATCTCTTAGCTGCCACGGTTTATTTTAA
The DNA here is from genome assembly GCA_947578425.1 of Eugnorisma glareosa. Taxonomy (NCBI): domain Eukaryota; kingdom Metazoa; phylum Arthropoda; class Insecta; order Lepidoptera; family Noctuidae; genus Eugnorisma; species Eugnorisma glareosa. The sequence continues at coordinate 11,272,031 of OX387963.1, forward strand.
CTACTTTGTTTTTAAATTGTTGATAGTTATAATCTTTTACTCTGGACGCTCTTAATGTGCACGTCTTTCTACATCGTTCTCACATATATGTATAATCTCAACATGAATGATGTAACCAAGATCTTGTAACAATATTTTGATTGAAAAGAGTGTCCATGGAGTTTCTTGCCCATTCTTCTCCATAGAGATCTACGCTTTGGAATGGGCAACTACAGTACTTTCACAAGTTATTATGCCTTGTGTCTGTGACTGTAGCTTCGCCTTTGTTTTTCTGACTTTCAAAAGTGCCTGCGAAGGTCTAATTGAAATAAACGCTTTGAGTTTGAGTTTGTGCTAAAGAATGAAACACTACATTCTTTAGTAGGTTTAAATACTTTGACATAAATACTACATCGAAATTATTTGTTTGGTCACGTTTGCAACTGACCTATATATTGGTTTCCAATACTTCTTTAGCTTACAATTTAATTATTAACGACTAGCTGTTGCCCTTGACTTCGCTCGCATTTTGGTCGGAAACAATCCCACGGGCACGTTGAAAATAGCCTATGGCACTCGGGGATAATTTAGGTTCCTCTTGGAAAGAATTTTCAAAATCGGTTCAGTAGATCCAGAGATTAACCCCTACAACCTCACAAACTTTGCCTCTTTATAATATTAGTATAGATTAAGAGAATGCATTCTTGTATCCCTCTCAAGCATTCAACCACTACTTTGTATAGAGATTTAATGTGGAAAGCGTCATCAACACTTCCATTTTGGCGCCCGACGTGGGACACAAAGATACGCAAAATATGCGGATGTTAATTCGGCACATCAAGTTTTTAAAGACACTGGTGGACTCACATAGGTATGCTCGACAAAAATGATACGATAACCAACCGAACTTTAAAAAAAAATTGATGTTCTTATAAACCAACTACTTACTTATCTGTTTAGACAGTAAACCAATCCCAATATTGTTAAAAAGCCTAGGTAGTCATTTATGTTTTCTTTTTTCAGCCAAACTGTTGGTTAGTGCCTCTAGGTTTGATGTTGGTTCTCAGTGTAGTACACTCACAAATTGTGAGCACGACTGAAATGGAACTCGCACGAGTCCGGCCTCGCACCACATTCCGCCGCAAGTTGCCTAGATATTTCAGGTAATGTCTTAAGTTTTCAATATATTGTTTTAAATACAGGTTTAGTTACTCTCATTGTACAGTTAAACCAGAAAAGGTATGCGCTTCAGCTATTCTCGTTTTTCTAAATTAACAAGAACGTCGCACCACAAATTAAGTACCCACAGTGACAGTTGTAAAGTTTCTAACTTTTATCCTGCCGAGCTTTGTATGAAGTTTTCTGTCTGTCTGATCACCTCATTTCGCAGATGAAAATGCATACAGAGGTTGAGTTACAATTTTGTAATCATAGTAATGAGGGGAAGTTTTTCCATGGTTGTAACAGCTCTTTATTAAATCCTATCATCATTGTTCGAGCTTTCGTATTTCTGAAGATAGACGATAATTCCCGGAGCGCGTACTTTTTCATGGAGATCTCAACTACTTTTTGCATAAAAATACTTATTTCTAGGCAATTTAAGGGACCACAATCACCACATTTACTTTCTCAATAAAAAAACGCAATTTATAGTTTAATAGTGTAGTAAACTGAATGTCCTGTAAAACAGGCGTGGACGATCAGATTGCGATGGTGGCAGCGGTGGCGGCTCGGCCGAAAGTGGCGCCACCTCGAGTCAGAGCAAGACACCCACGACTAAACCCGCGAAGTTCCGACGGAGGCAATCACGCACTGAAATTGCTGAGAATGGACTGAGGTTAATGCCGGTTACCTTTATTTAGAGACAGACTCAGTTTTAAATTAAAAATAACTTCTGTAGGGAATGAAACCAAAATATCTTCAGTTTTCTATTGCTCAAGTTTTGATATTGTTCCAATAACAATAAACTAGTTCAAATCAATACAAATTCAAAATTCTTAATTAAATAAGTTCTACACCGGTAATTTTTCGAATTACAGAAAACGTAAAAAAGATCTGACTAAAGAGAATCTAATCAAAAACATGGAGCCTGTTAAAAACAAAACTATCATAAAAGTCAAAGCGAAAGATTCTGATGACGAAGACTACATGGTTTGGAAGAAGCCTGACCTCACGGCACCTATTGTGACGTTCACCCCACCGCCCGATGACGCTACTCCAAGCACCTCTTTTCGGTACAAACCTAATGTACTAACAAAGAAACAACTAGAATCGTTCAATGTGAGACAGAATCAACAAATACACATTTCTAGAGCACTCGCTGATGGGGACGATGGCTTCGAAAGCCTAAATGGATACAATTCTAACGGCAGCGAAGGAGAAAGACTTAAAAATGAGACTGAAAACCTAATACAGAAAGAAGCCACGAGCTCTAAGGAAAATGGCACTCCTGCAGAGCCAAACACTCCAGAAATTCAATTGGCTGAAACTCCTAAAGCTAGTACCAAAAACAAAGAGCCAAATAATGAACCTACTAAAGTATTTGTTAAATCTAACATTATGAAAAAAGACGAAGATGAGAAATCTCTAGATGCTGAGTCTGATGGTGTAGCACCGACGAGCAGTCCTAGTACTGGGAAGAGAATTGGAGTCCGATTTAGAAGTTCATGGGCTCAAGAAGGCATACGTATACAAGAATCTAGTGACGAAGACTTTGCTGCTGCTACTGTTAATAAGAAGAAAGAAAAGGTAAATTTTGGACCTATTTATCTTCTAAGCATGTTTGCTATTCAACATTGTATGAAAATTTTAAAAAGCACTTCTTTTTATGAGGTTAAATTAACTTATCCTATCTTTTAACATTAGGTGATTGATGGGAGGAATTTACTGCACAAGAATAAAGGTACCTATTGGCCGTTTGGGACTGTGACAGCATGTCAATAACACCACATTCGCTAAAATCGCTGCTAATACCTTGTTTGATGTATTTATCATAAAAAAAAAAAATAGACCATTCAATAGGTGCTATAACGATAGTAAGAATATGAGGTAACATAAAGGACGCTGAACGTGAAGTTGTATTTTCAACTCTCGACGTTGACCCGAACTTTGCAAATCCAGCATCGCGCTCATGTCCATTACGGCATTTCATATTTCTGCCGTCGATATTTCTTTTCCAATTTACTTTAATTAATGACATGATTATAAACGATATATTGGCGAGTAACTGACTTGTTCAGATATTGCTATGTGTACGTGCTCAACATTTTCGTATTAAAAAAAGGATCGGTCTCCAATGCCTGTTTTCACTTACTCTAAGCAATACCTAAATAAATGCCTCACACTTGAATGAACAAAATGAGTTGAATGAATGACTCATGAATGTGTTCGATTTACAAAGCTCAGCTCGGCACTGAAAGTTGACAATTCAAAAGTACAATCATATTACTGAAAATGTGCATTTAAACTTACTACGACATTTAGCCAATACCTACATATTGATTCATTATAATTAAAATACTGAATGAATTTCCATAGAAATTAGACAATTACCAGTCATCGTCATCGGATGGGGAATGCTCGGCGTCCGCTCCATCCATCGCCCTACCATCCCACCATACCATGTCTGATTGGGTTGGGCAAACTACTAACAGTAAGCATCAATTATGTATGTTAACTATCAATCTATTTTCGCTAATGTTTGTACGCATTTTTGCCTAATGATTTGCTCGGTTTACCATCGATACCGTTCTTGATCTACTATCGATTTGGGGATTCGATACTGTGCTCATTAACTTAATCGAATGTGAATCGATACTAAGAAAAGTGACCACACCTATCCACGCAGAATCAGCTAATCACGTACCACCATATTGTTGGTGCAGTGCAGTATCAATTCGCATCGTCCGAACTGAACCGAGGCGACTGACGACTTAAACGCATTTATTTCTTGGACTTACTGCATTGCTCTTCTTGATGATAGTCGATCCCGCATTGATAAGCGTGGTAACTCCCTAAAAATAGAGCAAATCTGGAAATTCCATTGAGCATGCTGCATTCATTTATTTCTAAAAGCAATGTGTTATTTTAATATAAATTGCACGTATCGACAGGTGAAGAAAGCAGTTATTGCTCTCAATCGGAAGGAGGACATTCGGATGTGGGCTTTCCGTACACTGCGGACAGTTCATGGGACCCTTTTGCTATTCTCGACCCGACTAGTGATACAGGTAACTATGATTTTAATTAATTATCTCTCGAAACCATGCCTAACGACAGACAATAGAAACAGTACCATCTCGCTCGCACTCTCTATACTAAAGTTAGGAAAAAGAGACGTAGCTATACAGAACCTGTGACAGACCATTTAGTAAAATAAGTTAGAGGAGGTAGTGGTACAGGGCCTGGACTTCAAAAGAACAGCCACTTTCCAGACTCCAACCACTACCACGATTTTTCAGCATATTGATTCAGATTTCCTATGTATCCTTTTTCTTCTTTCCGTAGTAAAATGCACGATGTGGGAGCGTGGCTCGACACTCCGCGCGGAGCTGTCGGCCGTGGACATCAGCTGGTACGTGGTGGCACGCGCCGAGCGGGCCATGGCGGCGGATGGCTGTCTGTGGGCCGGCCTGGCTATGGCCGCTGCCGTTGCTATGATCAAACCTCTCATACGATTCGCGCAGGTAACACTACTATGATAGCTTAAGCCAAGCCCATTATAATATGAAACAGCATGAAAGAAAGAAAACATATTTATTTGGCACATGCCAATTTCATTCACATGAAAAATTAACATGTGGGGGGGGGCTTAGAGTGATATACTGAGTACGTAGTAACCTTTTTCGCGTCGGTGTCCCTTACACCCTGTATATGCATATAGGCTGAATATGCTATGCCTTTATGTGTCAGAGCAGAATACATAAAATACCATGAGTTGTGCGAAGAAATCGTTGCTATCCTAACTAGGGTTGCCACCTTTTTTTTTTGCAGGTAAAGTACACACATCAACACGGTCTAGGGATATTTTTAAAAAAGCGAATTACTATCAATGTGTTAATTATTTATATGACATGTATATATTTAAAAGATACGTTATTTAATATTCTACCATTTTTTAATAATGGTTAAGGTATAGATTAAAATTTCAGGATTTTATGGAAAAAAAATGAAGCATAGACGGAAACCGTATATGAATGAACTTTTAATTTGTGAGTAAAAACTGAAAAAAAATAGAAAAATAATTTAATTTGTGTTTATAAACTTGAAGTTAGTAGTCTGAGAAAGCGCCCATGATGTTCATAACACATCGGCAACGATTCGGCATGCTCAGAACAAGGTTGTCAATGTCTTGCTGCGGAATATTGTCCCATGTCCTTCTGAGGTGCGCAAAAAGTTGATCTTCTGTAGCCAGATTTTCAGGAACTTCCTTCAGAGCTCTTCTTTGCAGCATATCCCACGCATGCTCAATGGGATTTAGATCTGGCGATTGAGCAGGCCAGTCTAAGGCCCTAACATTATGTGTATGTAACCAAGCTGCTACCGTTCTCGCCGTGTGTGCCCGGGCATTGTCGTGCATGAGCAGGAAATCTTGCCCCATTTGTGTTCTGTGGGGCAAGATTACGGGCCCCAGCACCTGTTGGACGTATCGTTCTGCCGTCATATTGCCCCGCACCCAAACGAGATCCGTCCGTCCTCCAAGACGAATTCCTGCCCAAACCATAATTGTTCCTCCTTGGTATGGGTGAACTTCCTGAGGGTTCTGGAGACGGCTCCATCGTCCAGGAACTCGCCAAACACGCGTCCTTCGTGAATCTGGATGGAAGCCGAACCTGGATTCATCCGTGAACAGCACATTGGACCATTGGTCACGGCCCCAGTCCACGTGGTTCCGAACCGATTCTAATCGTCGTCCACGATTGCCTCTCCGTAAAGGTGGGACCCGGAGTGGTCTACGAGAGCGTAGATTGCTTTCATGCAGTCGCCTTCTTACAGTTTGGTCACTCACAAGCACTTGGTGTTCCACTCACAGCCTTTGGACCAATTGAGTCGCCGTTGCATTTGGTTGTGCTCGCGCAGTAATTTGCAAAAATCGGTCTTGTCTGGGGGTAGTGATGCGACTTGGCCCCCGGTGCCTCTCCGCTACTTCACCTGTGGCACGATAGCGTGTCCACAATCTTGAAATTACATTTTGATGGGTCCCTATGGCCTCAGCAACATTACGCTGAACAGATCCAGCTTCCAGCATTCCCACAGCTCGTAACATCTCCGCCCTCGTCAAATGTCGGCGTTGCATGGCTACAATACCTCAATTTTAACTTTATCTTTCGTTTAAAAATGAAAAAAAACTGTAACTAAACGTAATTCGTATTGTTTTCTAAATTTCGCACAAATGAAAATTCCCTCTCCTATACATCAAGACATTTTTATGCCACCGAAACAAAAGAATTTTCAAAAATTTGAATTTGGAATTAGTCTGAGATAAATTACAAACAAATCGGTGTATAAAAGATTCCAATGCGGCCAGTACTTTTCGAGTTATTTAATTGAGTATGAAATATCCCTAGACCGTGTTGATGTGTGTACATAATATCATAATATCGTATAGTATCAAAATAAAGTACAATTTATTTTTCTTTTAGAATATGTTTGAAAACATAGTTTTATTGCTCTTTGCAGTTTGTATCAAACTAGTATCTCTACTAAACAATTGCACAGCATCTTTACAGGCTATATTTAAATTAAAGTAATTAAGTAATTCATATTTTATCAAATTCAGAGACGCTTTGTTTCTTTCGTCTCGCCATTTGCTATTCATCACAGAAAAAAAAACTCTTTCTGTGAATGCCGACGTGGCGGGAATAGACAATAAAAACGAAATTACTTTAGACAAGTTTAAAAAATTATGAAATTATTAGTGTCACTGGCATTGTTGACATACGAGGTTAGGTTGCGGTCAGAAATCGTTAAAAACGAGTGCTTAAGTGATGTGGTGCTGTCGAGTGGAGACACCAATCGATAAATTTCGTTAACGAAAAAATACTTACGACTAAACTTTTCAAAATCCCAAAGAAATCAAATCATGCGAAATAAAATATTTTCGTGTACTTAATTGTTCTCATAAAGTACAATTACCTGAAATAACGTACAATACTTTATTATAAAGTACGGGTGGCAACCCTAATCCTGACTAATAACAATTCAAAAGCTATAAGAATATATTTTTATAACAACTTAAAAATGGCGTTGCTAATCTTACCCTCTCACTCCCACATTGTACGGCGCAAATGGAACAGCATGATGTTATAAATTTCTTTGTTTGGCCGCTATTGCTAGTTTCTAGTTTTTCTTTTCTCTTGCCATTAGGTCGCTGCAGAACTAGACAGTAGAACGGAGGAAGAACTTCAGGCGCTGTCCGTTCTTACTTACTTCCCCACACTTATGGCCGGCTACAAGGGATCCCTGCTCTCAATCTTCATCGGGGCTTTTGGTGATCATATTTGGTAAGAATAGACATGTCTCAAAGATCTCGTTTAACTAACTAGTCACGCCAACCCCCCTAGCATGGCTATACTATCTCTAGTCTACCAAGACTCGACAAAGCTCTTTCTATACAACTTGACATGTCTTGTGACAATTCAATTCTACTCTTCGTCGACAAAACCCGTTTCTACGGTGGTCATGCTACGCGAGCAAGAATAGGTTCAGGTCAAATGAAAGCCACCAAGCCAAGGAGAGGTAGGGGGCTTTAATTTGATAGTTTAATCGTTATAATTTATAAGAATCAATCTTTTTATTACGTATGTAATCTTTTTAACTGACTTGAAAAAAGGAGGAGAGGTTCTCAATTCGTCGGAATCTTTTTTTTAAATGTATATTCACCGATTACTCGAAAAGGCCTGAACCGATTTGGAAAATTCTTTTTTGTTTGAAAGAGTATACTCCTTGGGAGTATACTCTTTCAAACAAAAAAGAATTGATCTCATAGAAATATTGTCATGATTTGATCATGGACTTCGGAGATATGGAACGAAACTCTTCAATAATAGACAGCAAATCTGTCGTGATTGCTGCAATCGCTTGGATGTTTATTGTTTATACAACATCATAACATAAAATCACTCAGCTCTGAGGGGGTATGCAGATGTGTACAGTATGCGCACATTTTGACAGTTAGGTATGTTATGTTTCATTTTATTGGGGATAAGCCTATTACCATGAAATGTATTGTAACCAATGTAAAATAAATGCATATCAAATATTTCAATAGGATATTACAACTAAAAATGGAAAAATACTAATATCTTTTGTGTTTTTGAAGCCGGTTTTATTTAATTTTTGCAAAAAAGTTTTCTTAAATTAAGTTCCAATTCAAAAAAAGAGATGAAGCTAGTCACCCTGTATAACTCCGACTCTCTCATGCACTAAAATAAAGATGGCTCTAGCATAGTCCTACTTTCTCCAATAAATTATTTTTCCTCCAGGCTGATATCAACAAACCTACTATCCTGCATGTTACGCTTCGCTCTCGGCGCCCTCGTATTCTTCTTACTGGCGGTAGCAGAGCGTGCGTTCAAACAGCGGTTCTTATACGCCAAGCTGTTCTCCCATCTGACGTCAGCGCGACGAGCCCGCAAGTCTGAACTGCCGCACTTTAGACTCAACACTGTCAGAAACATCAAGACATGGCTGTCTACGAGGTCTTATTTGAGAGTAAGTGTTCATATTCAATTTCTTACTACCACTTTTAGTATTTCATCTCAATCCTAGTCTTTTACTTCTGCTTGTGATCCGCTCACCCAAAGATTAAAGATGGCAAACTTATTGAATTTAATGGTTTTTGCAATCATCGCCCTAAAAATGGAGTAACTAACTAAAAACTTTATTTTAAAGGTTCCAGTTTTAATTATTTGTATCGGACGAACTTTAATACTTTGCAAATCGATCGCTTAGGATCTCGTCAAAATTTTATGTGATGGTAACAACTTATAAACTTACTGCTTACGTTACTTTCCGAAGGATTCTCGCTGCCATTCCACCCTTTAAAAATCAGCACCCATCATTTCAAAGTCTGGATTTTTCTATGTAATGAAGAGGAGAATCAATATCACTATCACTTAATTATTTATGTTGATTTCTAGCGTCGAGGTCCTCAGCGTTCAGTGGAGGTCATCGTGTCAGCAGCATTCATGCTAATAGTGGTATTACTTGGATGCGTTAGTACACACCTACTGAGAGTAAGTGCTGTAAATCAATTGCTATTATTATCTACTCACTTAAACATACGTCTTATTCCCATGGGGGTAGGCTGAAACTAGAGATACCCACCTACTACGAACCGCACTCTAGTTCCACTCTACAAGCAATGTAAAAGTAATATCTTCTGGTATTTGATCTATTAGATCCTCTTTTTTAACCGCATTTAAAAGAGGAAAAGGTTATGTATTAAATGACATATGTTATACCATAAAATCATTATTCATAATGTTATCGATAAATCTATTTTGTTGTTAAGACGCTCCCACACCGACCCGAAGGCTTTCTCACCGGGAGCATCCGCCTGTAATGTAAAAGTTCAGATTTGACCATTACGTCAGTGTGAGGAGAATAGAGCATTACAGTACGTAACCTATAACGATACAATTTGTAACAATAAATGGTTGTTGTACAAAATCGAATCATGGATCGTTACATTACAGGCGAATGCTCCGGTGAGAGAGCGCCTTTAATAGAAATCTAATCTATTTATCTATGTATTTATGTGTGCAAGTTCAGAAAATTAATAAGATTAATAACAGTGTAATAATACTCAGGACTCAGTGACGTTAGAAAGCGGTTGGCTACTCGAAGTGTTGCTGTGGAGCTTCTGTATCGGAATATACCTACTGCGACTGGGCACTTTGGGCAGTAACGTGAACAAGAAGTACCGCGGATGCTTGTCTGCCATACTGACTGAACAGATCAACTTACACCTTGCCATAGAACAGAGACCAGAGAGTAAAGAACAACTGACGGTCGCTAATAATGTACTCAAACTGGCAGCTGATTTACTAAAGGTATGTTTAGGCGTTTTTATTTTTTATATTAACTGCAATCATGTGTTCATGCAAGGTCTCCATTAAACCTTAATTATTTATCATTTAGGATAGTAACAGATTAGATATCGTAAACTATAAATCGCATTTAATTCTCTTCTCAGGAGTAGGCAGTTATGGAAAGGTCAACGCTCAACGCACATGACTTTAAAAAAACGGTCTGTAAATAGGATCCAAATAATCCTATTTACAGAATAAATCATTTTAATTCACAATTGGCTAGGGATATAATTGGCTGATTTTATTTAAGACAGCAAGTGAAATTCAAGGATTGCATTGATGTTACATGAACTATGTAACTCTAAAACTAGGACGGAAGATGTCGCACATCGGTGCTTGCACTTAGACACAACATGCTCGATTTTTTTTTATTAGCTTCTCGCGGATCAACCTAGGAGGTTGTCAGCTACTTAACTGGACTATCCTCTGGGTGCCTTGAGTTAAGGCCTACAGCCAGCGGCATAAAAACCAATCTTGTGGGGTACGACCTTCAGCTTAGGCTTAGAGCGTCGTTGGAGGAAGACATCAAGGGACAGGCTAAATCGGAACAAGATTATTATTATTTCGCCTTCTCCTTTGTTTCAGGAATTGGATGCGCCGTTCAAGATATCAGCGCTATGCGCCAATCACTACCTCTACACCATCACTAAAGTGGTTATACTATCGGCACTGTCGGGGGTGCTATCGGAGATGCTAGGTTTCAAGCTAAAACTACACAAAATTAAAATCAAGTAGAAGCGTGGAAGTCCTCATTATTGATCCACTTTGTAGTCCAGTAAGAGTCTACTAGTCTCAGAGGCCATTTAATTATTATGATGACAATAGTTTCTGCGTAACTATCACAAATAATCTAGATACATAAGAATAAATTATATGTGATATCATATTTTTAATGTGTAAATAGTCAGGAAAATTGTTTTCCTGATGAATTAATAAAGGATTCCGTTATACGACGTTACGACGTTACCGGTAACCTAAGAACTACAGCTGACGGTCTAACTACGGAAATAGAAGGATATATACGGGGAGTATTTGTTATCTTTTATTTTATAATAGCACACAATCGTCCCTTCAACTCTATAACACGTCCACGCCAATTCCAGTATAGTTATTTTTATTTTATTTTGTGCTGATTTGGTACCCTGTATTGGTTCCAAATCGCTTTGGAGACCAATGTAACTTCGTAAAAAGTAATTTTTCTTCTAATTGTTTCATTAGTTGTTCTATTTAAACGTTGTTTAAATCATTCTTTTTAATATTAATTAAATAAAACGTTCCCTATCGTTATTTTATTAATGTCTTGAAATAATCTAAATTTTTATACTAGGCAACCTACCCACTTATGAAAAAGTGAAATCCTGAGATAATAAAAATCTTATGAAAGCAATTAAATCGAATATTTAGCTAAATAACATCAATATTTGCAAGCTAATATTGCAGCCTACCTCATTTCTTTGATTATTGCTTAAAAAAAAAAACCCTGTTTTTTCCCTATCATATCTAAATTTTTCTTCTTTAATCTATCCTAGTAGTTCTCACCGTTTCCTTATTTCCAATTTTCAGTAACCAATCCAGAAACCATGCCTGTGATGACCCGTAAGGCTACTGCTCAGGATATGGAGCTAAAATTGAGAACGGCTCTCCAAGAACTTAAGGACTCTAAACTCCAATGCCAACAACTGTTACAGGAGAGAGAAGACAGTGAGGAGGAGGTCATTAACATAAACAGCAAAAACTCAAGCTTAAAACGGGAGCTAGTAGACCTTCATCAGGAATTCTTGAATGTTGTCAATGAACGGGATCAGCTAAGGGTGGTCACGGATGGGTTCAATAACTGTAGCAACTTGTATGAGGAGGCGTTATGTAAAATTAGGGACCTAGAAGACGAATTAATCCAGGCTAATGTTAAACTTTTAAATTTGAAAAAGGAAAAGGATCATACTCAGGCTATAGAAACTGACCATTTGTATAATGAGCTAATAAATACAAATTGCAACCCTCATACTATTATAACAATAGACCTTACAGAGGACTCCTTAATAAAAAATACCAACAGTAAAATTAGTCAAAATAAAATTAAGAAATATGCACGGTTAAATAAAATCATTAAAAAATGCAATATATACAAGAAACAACAAAAGCACTATTCCAAAAATATTCAATTAAGGAAAGAACGTGTTTCTCTTGTTAATAAATTAAATAACTATCAGATTAAATTGGAAGATAGTATAAATATTTATGAAATTGACACTCAGCGCTTACAATCAGAAATACAGGCTCTGAATAAGTCACTAAAGTCATTATATAATAAATATGAAAGCTCTGAAAATCAAATTAAAGAGCATATTCTTGCTACAAACGAACTGGTAGACCAAGTGGACTTGCTGACTCTCAGCAACACTCGGTGTACGTGTCAGAGGGAATCCAGTCTTGATGCCCTCCAGCCTGAGGTAACGGAGGACCCGTCCCTAGCTGTGAGTGCTCAGGAATGTATTATCAGCCAAGATTCTGTACCTGACATTATTCATCATAATTTACAGCCGGAGGTTAGGCATTTTGTCTCACCTAGTAGTCTTGATTGTAATCATTCAGTTATGTTCTCTGATAGTATAGGTAGAGGGCTAGGGAAATTGATCAGTAATAACCTGAGTTATTGTACCCAAAATTACTGTATGCCAGGGTCGACCTACAAACAGGTTATGGCATCGGTAACAAAAAATGTTTATAATCCTAATACTACCATTACTATATGTGTTGGTAATAGTTCTAAGATTAAAAAGGAAGACATCACTGACTGTGTATCAGAGTTGTTGAAGTTAAACTGTAGTAAAATCATATTGTGTGCTTTTCCATATTTTGAAAATTTAAGTAGTAGAAAAAACAATTTTATACATACGCTAAATAATCATGTACATTTTTTAGTAGGTCACTATAGTGACAGACTTATATATCTGGATATCAACACTATTGTTGGTAAACTTAAGTCGACACGGGGTAAGGTGTATCTACCTGTTAGATGTAGACACAAAATAGCTAGGCTATTAGCTTTTAATATTCACTCAGACATATGTAGTATGTCGAAGTTTGGTTATATTATTAATACTGCGACTATTAGTGATAATACTAATGTACAGGTGACCTTAAATGAGTATAGCATTAGTGCTATAAATGTTTACAAACATTGTACTGAGGAGGATCCATGTGTCACCGTGGAAAATTCTCAATTAGGGTGTAGTAGTGATAGGGTCTTGTTATCTGGGGATGGCACCAGAGTCTCCGGCCTCACTCCAGATATTAGTAGTAATTTAAACTAGGAAGTGAGACAACAGATGGTACCATTAACAATATTGTTAATCCTACCACCAGCAAGGTACCTTCTTGCACTCAATTAGTTAGTAAAAAAGGGCCTCAGCAGAACACCTTAAAATTATTCCACCAAAATATCCAAGGCATTTCTTCGAAATTATTAGAAATTGAATTGTTTTTAGAAAAAAGTATGTTTGATATTATTTGTTTTACTGAACATTGGCTAAAGGATTACCAAATGCTTATTAATTATGATAACTATACGGTGGGTAGCTGCTTTAACCGTAAATCTATGCTGCGTGGAGGTTCCCTAATATTATTAAAAAAATGTGTTAAATATAAGCAACGTAATGACATAGTAGGTCTCTCGGTTGAACATTGCGTCGAACTGTCCTGTGTTGAGCTGGATAAGCATGTAATTATGTGTGTGTACAGACCCCCAAATTATCAAAACTTTTCCTTATTTGAATCAATAATGGAAGATGTCCTGGCAAAACTTTCAGCCAGTAATAAATCTGCAATTGTTTGTGGTGATTTCAATATCAATATTTTAGAAGAAAATTCCAATAGCAGTCGGTTATTAAATCTTTTTAAATCATTTGACCTGACCAATATTTTTATAGAACCTACTAGAGTCACTCCATCTTCTGCTACTTGTATAGATAATGTTTTCTGCGATTGTGATTACTTAGATAAAGCCATATTAAATTGTCTCCCGTCTGACCACAGCGGACAAACTGTAACTTTTAGGTGTAACACACCATTGCAAAAAGTTCTGATTAAATTTAGACCTATAACTACTAGCAAATTAAATAGGTATAATATTTCCCTACAGAACAAGTTAAATGTTATGAGCCATCACATGGACGATATTAATATAAATCAATTGTATGATAATTTCTTTTCAATAGTTCGAACTGAATTCAACAAAACATTTGAAAAGAAGACAAAAAGTATTTGCCCTAAATTTATATTTAGTGATTGGGCTACTAAAGGTATCAGGAAAAGTAGGGAAAGACTATTTGAGCTTTATGGCCTTAAGCCTTACATAAACACTGAAACTTTCAACAAGTATGTTGCTAAGTATTCAAACATTTTCAGAAATACATGCAAGGTTGCTAAAGCCCTGCACATTAGCAACAAGATCAAAACAGCAGAAAATAAAATAAAGACTGTTTGGAAAGTCATAAATAACGAGACAAACAGGAAGAAAATACGTAACACTAGCTACACATTAGATACAGCATGTGGTCCTAAAAGCTCTAATTTGGAAGTAGCTCAAGAATTTGTAAACTTCTTTACCGATATCCCGTTAAAAACTACGGAAGCTCTAAATTCCTCACCTGAAGTCTCAATTGGTTTATTAAGGGCCAACGTGTCTGGATGGCCGGCTGAATTTAAATTTAAACACATAAGCCCTGTGATAGTTATCAAAGCTTTCCGGCAAATCAAAATCAAAGTGACCGAAGATCTATGGGGAATGTCTATCAAAGTTTGTACATCCATAGTTGAGACTATAGCGCCTTACTTAGCTTTAATTTTTAATTTGTGTGTAGACCAAGGAGCTTTCCCTGATTTAATGAAATACAGTAAAGTCATACCACTTTTCAAATCCGGGGATAGTAAAGATACTAATAATTATAGACCTGTATCCGTGTTGCCAGTTTTTAGCAAGGTTTTTGAAAAGGTAATGCTGAATCAAATGCTTAATCATTTTAACACCAACAAAATCCTACACGATCAACAGTATGGTTTCACCAAGGGACGTTGTACGACTGACGCCGGTGTAACCTTATTAAAGCACATATTTACTGCATGGGAAGAGTCCCAAGACGCCATAGGAATTTTTTGTGATCTCTCCAAAGCGTTTGATTGCGTAAATCACGACACATTACTTTTGAAACTTGAGCATTACGGACTAGGAAAACTTGCACTTAGTTTGGTAAAATCTTATTTGAGTGATAGACCTCAACATGTTCAAATAAATGGTATCAATTCACAGGGTTTAAAAGTAAAAATGGGGGTTCCGCAAGGCTCAATATTGGGTCCTTTCCTCTTTCTAGTATACATAAATGATCTACCTTATTTACTGAAAAACCAACCTCAAAATATGGTGTTATTTGCTGATGACACTTCTCTAATTTTTAAGATAAATAGACGGGCCCAAATTCTAGATGACGTGAATAATGCCCTACTTCAGGTTCAAAATTGGTTCACAGCAAACAATTTAGTATTAAACGAAAAAAAGACTAAATGCATTAGATTTGCTTTACCGAATGTTAAAAGTAGTAATTGTGATATAATATTGAATAAAGAGAAACTTGAATTCGTAGATAAAACGGTTTTCCTGGGGATTACGCTTGATTCAAGGCTACAATGGAGTTCTCATTTAACGTCTCTTGCCGGGCGGCTAAGTTCAGCAGCATATGCTATTAGAAAAATCCGTCAATTTACAGATGTTGATACCGCTAGACTGGTCTATTTTAGTTACTTTCATAGTATAATGTCTTATGGCATTTTGTTATGGGGACGAGCTGCAGACATTCACTCAATATTTATTCTGCAAAAAAGAGCCATCAGAGCTATATATAATCTTCGTAGGTGCGATTCTCTAAGGGAACTGTTTAAGGACATTAACATCATGACGGTACATTGTCAATACATCTACGAAAACATAATGTACGTAAGAAAAAATCTGCATCTTTTTAGTAAAAGAGGTGACAGACACAGTTACAGTACTAGAAATAGAGACCAATTAGTTCAGCCGGGCTTCAGACTCGCTAAAGTAGATTCATCTTTCATGGGGTACTGTTTGAGATGCTATAATAAAATTCCACAAAGTATTCTTGAACTGAATGAGACGAAATTTAAAACATGCATTAAACGCACACTATGTAAGCAAGCATATTACAAGTTGGACGATTATATCGCTGACAAAAATGCTTGGCTCAATGCCGGTCCTGCTCCACAAGGACAGGGACGCATAAATTGATAACATTAAATAGTATTGTTGGAGCTGCTGAAGATTGTACAACTATCTTTGCATTGTATAGATTCAATATCTTTAGTATTATATAAAGCCCATATTGTGTGAGTGCTATGTACTAAAGAGCTATCGTTCACTGGAAACCTACGTCCTTTCCCGACTTGAATGTGCCCTGGCGGTTGAGAGTATGTCATGCTCACTCAATGTCTCGCTGATGGTGGCGCGTGTGTCGGATCATTTAGTTCCCTTCAAAATGGTTGAGTTGAATGGTGCTGATCCATGCGTCATGTTCGTGAACGGGCGCTGTCAGTTGTGACTGGTCATCTCTTAGTTGCCACGGCTTATTTGAATTAATTATTTTAATTTTTTTTTAATTGTCTTTTTTGTGTTTACTATGGACACTTTTAACGTGCACATCTTGCTACATCGTTCTCACATAATGTACCATCTCAATATGAATGATGTAACCAAGGTTTTGTAACAATATGCTGATTTAAAAGAGTGTCCATGGAGTTTCTTGCCCGTTCTTCTCCATAGAGATCTACGCTAGGGAATGGGCAACTACAGTACTTTCACAGTTTTTATGCCTTGTGACTGGGACTGTAGCTACATTTCATTGTTATCTTTGTTTCGACAGTTCAAAAGTGCCTGTAACTGGCCTACTTGAAATAAATGCTTTGATTTTGATTTTGATTTTGATATACATCATATTATATCTTCTATGCGCATAATATTATATTATGACACAAAATCATATATAGAAAGAGTTTGAAATCGTGACTCCAATAGCATATTTTGTCCATCTATAAGTATTAAAATACAATCAAAAATCTTATTCTACTAGATTTCAAAAGTGTAGTTAGTAGCGCAATGTTTTAAATTTATAAATAAACAGGGATATATTTTGTAAGTGAAAGAAATATTTTAACGACATAAATAGTCTTTCTATCATATCTAGAAAATTGTCAACAAGGCGTGCATAATTTCTTTCATCAGTTTGTTTGTATAAAATGTATTATTTTGATATTTGAGCAATGTTAAGATAATAATCTTGAGGAAACAACAACGAAAAATAAATAATTGACCAACTTCATCATTTCGAAAATGAAGATTTAGATTCCGTATTATGTGCCAAAAGTATCTTTGAGAAAACTACTTAATGTATGTTTGTTTAATGTTTGTTTAGGCAGACATTACGACCGCAACCGAGGACTTATTGAGTTCTACTAGATACAGGTTGGTATTTTTTAATCAAAATTACTGTCCTAACACCTGTATGTAAGGGCATGAGCCAAAGCCAAACCCCTACTTAAATGGTACAGTACAGACGGCACATTAATTTATGAACCGAACTGAAAGAATAAGTACTTTCTCTTCTAGAAATCACAATTTTTCCTTTACTAAAATATGACGCTATACTATGTTATGATCTCATTTAAACTCATAGTTTTATTGTAGTTAAATATATAGGGTGGAATTTTTCAACCTCACCAGGTGGGAAAGTTCTCTAAAAATAGTGGAGATAGAAAATTTTACTCAAAGGAACCATTCCTTTACTTTTGAAAGAAAAAAAAGTGCATTCAAAAATTTTCGAAAGTTCTCTTGCCACACTCGGAAATCGAACCGGCTAAAATCCGAAAAATAACATGCTGTACTTTTATGACATCAATCGATAACTAATCATATGGATCAAAACCAACAAACGTGATCAATTAAATGAAAGGAAAACTACCTAAGCTTATAAATTCAATGTTCGACAGAAGAATCGTCAAAATGACAGAAATTGTGAAAAGAAATCTGTCATTTTGTCGATTCTTCCGTCAACAAAACCCGTTTCTACAGAGGTCATGCGCGTGCTGGTGAGGTTGAAAAATTCCAACCTGTACATATAGTTGGTTTTCTATTATAATATCTGTTTGAAACTATTTTGTTTCACCTCCTCGTACTGATTTACGTTTAATAAGTGTTACCTTTTGTTGAATTATCAATTATTCCATAGTATTTTTTCTACTCCTGTATTTTATATTAGGTACAGGAATAATTTGAGAAGGTAATTATGTAAGTACTGTAAATGTATCTCAATGCCTTTAGCTGTTAATTAATTATTTAAAAGCGCTATTCTCATAAAAATATAATTTACTTATTAGGAAATTGTGAAAATAATTCACATTATGGCCTGCTTAATGCATCAAAACTTTTTAAATCGGTGTTTTGTCTAAGTGACGAAATTGTCGTTTTACTCGGATAGTCTAACCAATATAGTACATTTTGATATAAGTGGGGAAACTTTGTTATTGCATTCGAGGCGGAATTAGCCCCGAACTGCAGGCGAGGGTGTTATTTTACCGAGAACTGCAGTAACAAATCCCCACGCGTATCAAACGACGTTTTTCAATACACTTTCGAAGAAATAAAATAGAAAGTGTTTTTGTCAGGAATTATTAGGAAAGTATGATTTAATTTCCTTTTTTTCCGCGCTTTGCTTTCGCCAGGCTGAAGAAGAAGCAAAGGTATGATGCCGCTAAACAGCCTAATATGAAAAAAAGAAAAATCTAATATTTTTGAATATAGAACACAAATAAATGTTAATTTGTTCATAAAAGTAAATATTTGTTTTATATAATCATGTTTATCTATTATATTTATATTATATAAAACTACAAGACTTCTATTTATAAACACAAACTAAATACTCAAAAAAAAATTACGCCGTAAAGACACATACACATCTTTGCCGAGATTTAAAAACGTCAATCACCGACTGAAGTCTAAGTATAGTTATCTGTGGATTTTTTTTATTTCCGCACGTGTGCGGAAAAATATTGAAACCAGTTTTCGAGAAAGTGTATTGAAAAATTATTACCTATGGGTAATTGCGTTTTAGGGTTCAAAGTGACAATCATAATTGATGAAAAATGCCTTGATAATTATCTCGATAATAACAAAAATCGTAAAACTTCACGAGTATCTGACGCGAACGCAATTTGCCGCTTCTGCACGTACACTTATACAAAGGCGGTTTCAACTTAAAAAAACGATCACAATTTTTGTGTGTAATTTATCAACAAACAGAATTATTTGTAAATTGGTGTTAAAACTAAAAAATAAATCAATTCATTTTATTCTTTACTGAATATTTTAGTAACAAAATTGTCATTAGTAAGTTTAAAAAAAATGCAAGATCAAGTTATGAATTCATAATTATTTTTAAAACTAGCGACCCGCCCCAGTTTCGCACGGGTACAATGTTATACATATAAACCTTCCTCTTGAATCACTCAATCTATTAAAAATACCGCATCAAAATCCGCCGCGTAGTTTTAAAGAGTTAAGCCTAGGGACAGACAATGGGAAGCGACTTTGTTTTATACTATGTAGTGATTTCGAACCCCTGTTGCGTTTACCAATGGCAGTTTACCAATATCAAACATAAGCATAGTTTACTTGTTAAGATTGTAGAAAGTACATTTTTCTATATTGAGGCTATACAGGGTGGGCGTGGATGGCCAAATCTGAAAAAAACTTTGGTTTGCAGTTTTCATCAAAATCGAGCTCGAGACTCGCATTTTTCGATATTCCTCGTAGTTTTGGATTTAACCATCCACGCCCACTTCAAAAATTCACCCTGTCTAAGGATTAAACACACTTACTCACAACGACATTTGGCTTGCCAGTATAGTTATTTTATTACATAAACCAAACACATTTTATTTGAATCTTTATCGCTGTTGCTACAGAAATACAACAGTAGGTACCAAACAATTATGATGTGTTAGGTACGAATAAAACGTATTTCATAGCGCAATATCAGTTTGTTTTGGTACTGTAGGTACTAGTAGCTTTTACAATTAAGTGATAGGAGGTTATATTACCACAATAGTATAGGTAGTATGAAACTGATAATAATGTTAAAGTAGGTTTTAATTTTCCATGCTTATTTACAACACAAAAATGCATAGGAGTTATTTTATTATTTCCACACAAATTCTTTTATGTAGAAATCATGTTTTGTAAGTGAAGTAATGAACAGATATATGGTATGTGTACCTATGTTAGTATTTAGTTAAAATGCCATTAATTTTTATACCTTACCTACTGTATGTTCCTAATAACAATGAGGTCTTTAAATATTCCCAAAAAGACATTATTTAGTAGGGATTCTTATATATGTATAAAATCCATATAATTTAGTATGTAGATGTGCGTATGTCCTATTCCGTGTTCAATATTTGAAACACCAGTTGCGTGTCGCATATCAAAATCTAGATGTCGTCGTAGGTCAAAAATACTGATATTTTCATCCTCTACAACACCACCTCGGGATGTTTGTCTGCAGCTCTATGGTCAATAAATTGACTTTGACCGTACCCTTAAAAAATTGTTTTGTGGGTATGGAGGTACTGTTCTCTTCTGTGTACTACAAAAGCATGATGACTTCACGCAACCGGTCTAGAATTTAACACTGAAAAGGAATTATTGCATTGGTAGTGTTTATTTTTATAGACTCCTTTTAGAACAATGCATGTTCATAGGAGATAGAAATTTTCAGTAAAGCATTCTGTTAAGATCATATTACATTAGATTGTTACTTTGAATAATTTCTGAACTAAAAAAACTGTCGACTGTTTCCAATATAATTTCTTATTGTAGTCGTAGTCTGTATAATTTTAGAAATTGTAAAGAATAAGACGTAGGTGCTTTCTTAAATTGCTGACAGGTATTTTTTAAATACCAAGTAGGAATCGTAGTAATTTTACTTATTTGAGCATGAAATGCTTAACAATAAGTGAAATAAATAAATGAACTATACATACTTACTTATATCGTTATTTTATTTAACATCCTAATAACTTGAAATAAAGACAAGTTCAGCAGCGAGATCGATAAACCGTCAAACGACTTCGGCTAAAATATTATAAGACTATCGGAGTCTTATAATATTTTAGCCGAAGTCGTTTGACTTCTATTATATTCTCTCAAGATCTTAATATTCTCACGTACTGTACGTCCGTGCACTGACGAGGAAAGAGCGTCTATAGGTAGAGCTAGAGAACGCTTTGGAAGACAAAGTGAGATATTATAGGACTAGCACAAGTGAGGCGACTGGGTCGCGGGCCTGTGGACGGCGAGCTATGGGCTAGCTCACCGTCCGTCCGTCTTATGACGACAGGCCATGTCGACGGCGCGTTCGTGTTCCACGCGCGCCTCAAAGAGATGTCAGCAAACAGGAAGGGGTCCGAAAGGACCGATGCCTGCCAGGGTTGCGGGACTGTTCGAAAGAGATACCGCGGCCCTGGAACACAAAGGGCAAAAGAAGGAACATGGATGGGTTTTAGTCAGTTAAAGTCTGACACTCCCTCCTGCTCAGCCTAGAGGCGGTTATTTGTAAATTTCCCATCCGAAAAAAAAATAAATGCGATTGGGTGAAGTTACTGCAGAAACAAACGACGCTGTGTTCTTCCACTTCGGAGAAACCCAAGGATTTCACGGTGTTGGATTTCTGGTTGCTAAGAAGTGGAAGGACAACACCATTGAGTTTCGAGGATATTCATTCTTAGCCGTTCATAAATTTCGCATTACATCCCGAAAAACATTAACATTAGTACAGACATACGCACATATCAACCAGTTCCGAAGAAGATTCTTAAACCCACGATGGTTTGTGTGGTATGTTTACGTTTTGTAAAATACTTAGGTAGTTGCTACAGTGTTTACCGAATAATAAAAGATTAAAAAAAAACGTAGGAGTTATTAACAAAATTAAGTTTAATTCCGACCATAGGCCACTTCGTGTAAAAATTAGACTCAGCTTCCAAATTCATCGAGCCAAATCATTTCGAGCACCAATTAAAAAACTCACAAGGGAAACCCATTTTAACAATTCAGAAAAGTTTAACACAGAACTCTCTAATCACTTTAGAGGTCTAAACTTCGATTTATCTAATGTTGAAGAAGAATACAACACAATAGTGGAAGGCATCCGCAAATGTTCTGATAGAAAAAGAAAAACAACTATCTAGTATAACTAAAGATCAAAAGATAAAAAACCTTATAGCGGTTCACAAAATACATCTACCTACTAAGTTTCAACTGTGTAGTCCTAATCGTTTCGGAGTAAAGTGGCTGTGACATACACGGACAGACAGACTTGGCGAATCTATAAGGGTTCCGTTTTTTGCTGAGGCGGAAACGGGGAGGTCTTTGCCCAGCGGTGGGACAATATAGGCAAAGATTTTTTTTTTTTAAGAAGTTGACTCCTATTTATTTGGGGTCGGCGCAGCATGCCTTCTTCCATACCATACCTCTCTATTACCCGTCACAGCCGTCACCTCTTTTCTAGCCATATTATTCTTCATACAGTCCATCCATCGTTTCTATGGTCTTCCTCTACTCTTATAGCCAACATTCATACTCAGCATTTTCTTCAATAAAATGTACCGAGGAAAATGCTGAGTCTGCATGCCTCATTACTCCTCTGATAACAAAACTTATTAGCTCGTCATGTGTAACGTGAAAGCAATCTTTTTTTACCTTTGTAATTAGAGCCTTCTGCGTGTTGTGTAAACATTTACTTAAAAAACATGTTGAATTTTCTATTTTTATTCTCTCCTCATAATTGAAATCTATATCGCTATCAGACGTGTATTCTATGTCAATGTTACGCGCCTGTGCGTACGCACTGTTCGATAAATTTTAACATACCCAGGTCTTCGGTGTTGATAAAAAAAACACGGAAATTCAATTATAATGATTTTAATTTTAACAAACGAAATACACTAAACTACATGTTACACCATACCTTCATGTAAGAATGAAGCAATGTTTTTTTGACTATTCCTGAAATATTTACCTTTTTATCGCTTTTGCAGTATTCAAATAAATTCATCGAATCATATAACTAGCGCAAACGAACTAGGTACCTATACCGACACGAAATATCCTTAACATATTCCAAATAATATTACAATAAAACCTAACAAGTCTTACATAAAATCTAAAACTAAATTATAACTTCTTTATATCTCCTAAGTTAACGCCTGAACGATCTAGCGTAGAAGTCAGTTCCGTATCTATTACATGCAGTAGCATGAAATTTATGTATATATCTAAGATCGATTCTTTAAAAAAAAAGTATTGCTAGATCGTCCAAGAAATACAAAATATAATTATAATACATAAGGACTCGAAAATTATTTTAGTTACATCGTCAGTCAAAAACATTGTGTCAAATAGAATGAAAATAAACTTTAGGCGTTAAAATACATTGCTTCTATGTCGGCAGTGCTAGTTATAATTAATTATACTAACATATTTTTCGGCCTTTTATAACCTCACTAGAAATGAGAAATATACATCACGGTGAGAAGAAACAAAATTTTCTACATTAAATTATAACAAAAAATATAAATAAATTTACACACAACTACTATAAATTGGTGATGAAAACGCAGTATAGGAATATAAAATTCTAAACAAAGAATAGTGCAAGTTTATGATTGAAATATTGGTATTGCGTAAACTCCTTTTAGTATACACTTTCCGATTAACCAAATAGTCATTAAACTCAGTTAATTGAGTTATAGGAAAAGCTAATAAAAACATACAAGCATTCTTCGTTACTTTTAATAAATCAATTTAGGCATGAGAAAATTCGATTGTAAGGGTAGGCAATAAAAGTGTGGGATTGCATCAACCACACGGTAAGTTGTAGAGAGGAGGATCATAATTATTTTAAAGTTTATACAGTAATGGCAACGTCTAGTCCCGTCTGCGTTCTTTAGAGGAGGAGCGATGAGAGCGGCTGCGACGAGAATCACGTTCACGTTCACGGTCGCGGTCGCGACCGCGAGAGCGCTCGCGCGATCCCTCGCGTTTACTTTTACTGCGTGACCGGCTACGTCTGTTAGAAGAAAAAAAATGTGAATATAATGTGGCCGATGTCAGATGGCCCTACGTGATATTTACTATCCGATATTTAACATCGCTTAGTGAATCTATTTACTATGTTTTATATTACTTTAAAATTATTTTTAATTCAACCATATATTTATTATTGAGATCAGTGAAATCAGCAAATAATTCCTCATTAAGAGCGGCCAACCCGTCATACTTTTCGTACAAACGCTCGTACGTGATTATGCAGTTGTTACACATCTATCTTTGAGTTTTTTGAACTAATTGGTATTTTGTGCACTATATCTAGGTTTCTATGGTAGAAAAAAATAAAAAATTGTAGAAACAAATTCAGTAGAAGCCTCCAAAAATTGCTGTTTTGCACAAATTTTAACTGAACTTTGGCCGTTCATAATGTACTTATAAACTGTAAAAGTAAAGAAAACATCTCGATAGAAACCTTGCACATGTAATGGAAATTCTTAATGACAAAAAATTATTTCACACACTTGTAAGATTTATTCAAAAACACGTATTTCCTGGAACAAGTTTAAGAAATTTTCGAACACTATTTTTCGTTCAATGTCATCGCGTTAGGCGATAAGAGGTCCGCGGGAGACAAAATATGCGGGGTCGGGGCGGGGTAAGATCGGGTAATTGAAAGAAAATCGTCGCTGAGGCTCTGGATGAAACAACTAGCTTTTCGACCATGCTCGCGTTGACGATAGACGGACCGGGAAGGGCCCTCTTAAGTTCAAATGGCCGGAAGACACTGGATATCTATGACACGAAACCGCCAAATGTGGAGAGATTTGGAAGATACCTCCTCTGGGTGGCCAAAGGTTGAAAAGAGAGAAGTTGAAATCTGCCAAAGCCAAGTTAATTAACACATGATTCGTGCATTGAAGTTTACCTCCGTTCGCCGCGTTCACGTTCTCGTTCGCCATCGCGCCGATCCCTGTCCTTACGTTCGCGATCACGATCGGACTCCTTGTTGCGGTCGCGGTCCCTCGCAGACTCGCGGTGGCGTCGCGCACGCCGGTCTAGCTCACGACCGCCAACGTAGTGGCGACGACCGCCTGTACGCTCACGCTCAGAAGCACCGCGCTCTTCACGGCGTTTGTCTACAGTTTTCTATAGAATCACAAGATGTAAATAAATTAACTTTAGTCCTTGAAAAAAGAAAGAAAAATTAAATAAAGTGTCGTTCCTACTTCAAGAAGACATGATAGAACAACGAAAAGAAAATAGGAGTTAACAGTTCCTTTTCAGGTATTACCTTCAATTCCGAAAGTTTCTCACGAATGGTAATAAATCCAAGATGAAGTTTTCCTCCAAAATGATCAGCTAACCGTCTATCATTGTCATGAATACCCAGGTATGCGGAGCATACTTCACAAACGCGTAGTTTCTGTTGTTGATAAGAAGAAGCAGGCATGGAATTGCGGTATTCCTGTTCTGCTACAGCCTTCTTTTTGCGTAGCTCATCGATCTGGAATATAACGTGTAAGTAGTGAAAATAGTCCATCAAATATAATTACACTAATATCCAAGATTTTATAGGTCTCACCTCCCCCATAAGTTTTACACTTTCTTCCACCATGCCTTCTTCCCCCAGCGCTTCAGCGCGGGCCAGTTTTTGACCGATCTGTTCGGCCAGCTCATGCACAGCATTAGCTTTCTCTGTGACTTCAGCAGACAGTTCTTCCTGAGTTTCAGCAAGGCGCTGTTTAGCCGCTGTTGTGCGACGATCGCAGTCGGCTATAAAGGCCTCTAAATGATCTGTTGCCTAGGCATTATAAATCAAATTATAATTATTTATCGAGATACGTCAATTATTTTTTTCTCCAGGTACTTGAAAATTCTAACAAAATTACATTCATTTTTTTGGCTCCATTGGTTGGCACTAAACAAAAAATTAACCACACTGTGTTTAATTTCTTACGCTGATTTTTTAAGTAATTATTATTTACTAATATTAAAAAGAGGTAGTTTGTGAGTTTGTAGGGGTAATCTCTGGATCTACAGAACCGATTTTGAAAATTATTTCACTAATAGGAAGCTACATTATCCCCGAGTGCCATAGGCTATTTACAACGTGCCTGTGGAATCATTTCCGACCAAAACACGAGCGAAGCCGCGGGTAACAGCTAGTTATATACATATAAAGAACCCATCACAAAGTTATCCAACTCGTGTGCTTAGTTCCAAAAGGTTAAAAACTTTAAGTTGTAAATGAATCATACTTACATCAATGTCATAGAAATAGTCTTTGGTTTTTGAAGCTAATTCATAATCCGCACGGAGAGCCAAATCATGTATTTTTGGACACTCACCTAAATCCATACGCTGTAAAAAAGAAACCACATAAATACTAAGTGCCCATTTGTATTGTTTAGGTGAGACATTATGAGATTAACTTTATTTATTTTTCTGTTCTAAGTAATAATACAATTTTATGATCATTCCCTAACAGACACAAATAATATTTATAAAAATAATTTCTCAATACATAAAAATCTGTCATAAAAATATTTCAAAGAAATACATACTACATCATCACCACAGCTCACACAGCCCAGGTTCACGCACGGGATAATGTTATTTATCATAAATACTTACAAAGTTAGAGGAAACACCCTCCCGAATATCCTAACTAGACTGAAGACATATTTAGACACAACAGAACAAAATTAAAGGTAACAGACAATCTTTACAAAAAATATTAAAATACCAACTTATAGTAATCTGAATGACGTTTTCTTTGTACATTTGTTTTTCGCAAGATCCAATATTTGCAGATTATAATATCAGTCAAATTATTTTGAAAATATTGTGCAGTGTTTTTTTCATAAAGTAAAAATGTTGAATTCATGATTATAGTAACATCATTTTAAATTTGTATCAAAACAATGAATTGTATTTTTTTTGCTTAGACGTATTCAGGTAAATAACAAATAATTACATAGTTCTCAATTGTTGATGGAATTTGTCAGTCAAGAACAAATTCTTTAAAAATTGAGTACATTTAACTAAAACATCACAAATTTATAGTTTGAAAATTTTTCTTGCTCATGCAATAGTTTGTTGGATATGCTAGCCATTTAAACAGCACAGTACGTACCCAATGTAGTTACAATGTATGACACCAAATTGCTCTCACCCGGGCTTATGTTTTTCATGTTCCTAAAATTTTCTCATGTACTCACCGAAGCAGCATTAGTAACCGTTGGAAAATTTAATTGTTTCGTGAGCCTTATTAAATTAAATACTGCATAGCAGTAATAATACAATCAGCTAACTATAAATGTTTTTATACGTACATCTTGGTACTTACAGAACAGCCTAACTCATACAATCTATCCCTCATCTGTTAAGTATTGTGATGAGCAATAAAGACTAGTGTTGGGCATTTTCTGAAAAGCATATTTCACCACAGTTAATGCCACTCCGATGTAAGAATTCTCCAGCGATACTAAATTCATAAGATCATTCGGCAAGAGATGTGAGAGTGAAAATCAAACACATATATTAAGATAGTACATTAACTACCAAGTGGGTAGTTCAAATAAATTGAAGCAATCAGTTGTAAACACGTAATTCATATCTTAATGTATGTGGACCATAAAAGCACTGCAATTCCCAATATAAAATCAAATTACTGAGATTTCATTAATACTTCCAAGAGAAATTTATGAATATATTTAGCGTAAGCTTCTTACTGCTTTAGCAATGATACGAAAAAACAGATACGCAATACTGAAATTTAATGAAAACTCAGAATGCATTACCAAGTTGGTATCAAAACATATAATCTTACCGTGGAAGATAGGATTTCATGAGGACAACATTGTAATAAAAACGATTTGCACACTGCATCGTCATAAAATTTAACCCCATGTTTGTCTGTTTCACCTGAAAAAAAAAAAAATTAAAGATCAATCAATAATATGCAGTATTTGCTCAGTACGAATTGAGAGGTTTTGTTTAACAAATAAAAAGGGACGCTAGGAAAGCTCTTGGAAGAAGTATTTTAAAGAAAAAAAAAACTTACCATTGCGAGCGGTGCCCATCAGTTGGTCCAACATTGCCCTCATTTGCTCGTGTGCTGACATATTGAATCGGAAATTTAGCCTTTTCCGACCAACAAGTTCTTAATCTTATATAAATATTGAAATCCTGGTTTTCTAGGAAGAATATTCTTATATCTTATGTTTTCCAGACTGGTTCATATTTCAATTATTCTCAGTAACTTCCAGTTGCTACTACAAGCCAACTTAACAATCAAATTACGAAACTAAAATGGCGACAACTTGTTTTTTGATTTTAGACAATAAAAGTTGTCAGTTCTAGAACATTGTCGTTTGGCACTGGTTTTCAGAGATGCACTCTACTTACTCTGTGGTTATAATCAAAGTAGTTTCCTTCCAATTTAAACAACGTAAACGGAAACGGGCCGACTTTTGCTAAACATGGCCTCAAAGTCTTCTGTGTAAAAGATGACATGGCCCGAAAAGAAGTGTCTGATGACATGACGAATAATAGAGAAGTATGGAAGAAGAAGACATGCTGCACCGACCCCAAACCATTCAATATGCAGTTTTTGGTATACGTATTCTACTCTTTGATTTGCAGTGTTTGGCCACTACTTGAATATCGATACATACAAGTAGTAGACGCATTGAACTCATACTCGCTCAATGCGTTTCAAATAAGAACGTCAATGATCTCGATCTTCCAAGTGTGACTTGAAAAGTTTATTTTTATTTTAAGGTGGATGCACAGGGGTAGCCCGCGAAATTTAAAATTTCTTACGTTTATTGCAATTTGCAGGTCAGTGTCAGGTTGTATGTTGATGAAAATAGGAATCGCGCCAGTAACATGTATGGAGTTACAGAATTATAATAATTCAAATCATCAATACAACCCTCCAAGTTCATATAATCACATTCAATAGCTATTTCATGAAAAAGTCACTTTTTGAGATTATATGAACTTGGAGGGTTGTATTGATGATTTGAATGATTATAATTCTGTAACTCCATACGTGTTAGTGGCGCGATTCATATTTTCATCAACATACAACGTTTATTGCAATTTGCCGGTCAGTGTCAAGTTGTATGTTGATGAAAATATGAATCGCGCCACTAACACGTATGGAGTTACAGAATTATAATCATTCAAATCATCAATACAACCCTCCAAGTTCATATAATCTCAAAAAGTGACTTTTTCATGAAATAGCTATTGAATGTGATTATATGAACTTGGAGAGCTGTATTGATGATTTGAATGATTATAATTCTGTAACTCCATAAGTGTTACTGGCGCGACTCATATTTTCATCAACATACAACCTGACACTGACCTGTAAATTGCAATAAACGTAAGAAAATTTAAATTTCGCGGGCTACCCTTGCGCATCCACCTTAAACGCATAGTCTACAAGTCGTGTATGACTCTCCAACTCCCCACTATTAAATAGAGGAAAAGTTTCAAGCCAAACTATTCGTCAACCTTCTCGGTAGACAGTGCAACAACAAGCGAGAAATCGCAGCTAGTGAAGAACAAAAACTGAAGTTTTTGTAAAAAGATTCATTAAGGCCGAGGTTTCGTTTCTATGTAACATATGAAGAACAATAATGTTTTCATAGTGGTCCGAACTTTGTGACTGGTCCATAGTCCAGACGGCATGCTTACCAGATTCAAGTAGTCATCAGTGAAGTGAGGAGATCCGTGCATTAAAGTTCGCAACTTGTCATAATTATTTGTTTCAGAACAAAATCGATTCTCAGGCGAATGTTCTTTTACCATGAGCGTCTATTTGTAACGTAATGCCTATAATAAAATCTTGGATTTGTTACATTACAGCAGAATACTTCGGAAAGAGCGCTTAATGGTTTATGATATGATAATTTCATTTTTAATTCAAAAAACCGACTTCCAAAAAATAAAGTTGAAAATAACTTTAGCTTCGGAAGTCGGTGACTTTTGATGGTTTGATTTAGTTTTTTTCATCGACTGTTTTATTTTTCCATTTTTAGTTGTAATATCCTACAGAAATATTTGCTCTGCAGTTATTTTACATTGTTAACAATCCATTTCATCGTAATAGGCTTATCCCCAATAAAATGGAACTTAACATACCTAATTGTCGAAATGTGGGTGTACTGTACAGTGTACACATCCAGGCTAATTATGTGAACTGGAGCCGAAGGCGAAGGATGCAGAAAAAGTCAATTTACTATAATTTCAGTCGCTAGCACGGGCAGGGGGATACGTTGGGGCGCGCGTGTCGCGGGTGATGTGGTGGAATCACAGTTCCATATTTATTTTTTATTTATCTTTGAATCACTGGACATAATTATATAATATCGCCAACGATGACGGACGTGGCTCAGCGATCCTCCGCGACATAATATTGTTTACCGTGTACAGACGCCAGCACATCAAGCTACTACAGTCTGTCAAATTTATTTAATAGATATTCAACTTTATCGCTAAGCTAAACGATTATGTTGAAGGTTGATTTAGAATTTTTTACAGTTTCGGGTAGCTTGATGTGCTGGCGTCTGTACATTTGTTGTATTAAATCTTATTTACTCACTCGTCCGAAACGGCTCGAAACGGAAAGAAGAGAAGAGATTAAAAGAAGCAACTTTAATTTTTTTAAATCGTTTCTGGTGTCTTCGAGAAATTGGTGAACATACTTAAAAAAATGTTTCCGCCTAGAATCTTAATTTTCAGTACTTGGAGATAAAATGATTTTTAAATGCTTCATGCTTGCTAATTTTATGGAAAATAAATAAATAAAATAAATAAATAAATATCGCTGGACATTACACACAGCGCCATCTAGGTGCCACACTAAGCAACGAGGCTTGTGTCGTGGACACCAGATAGTTGATACTATCTACATAGATACTTTTTTGTTTGTAAATACATACTTATTATACATATAAACATCCATGACTCGGAAACAAATGTCCATGCTCATCACACAAACATTTGCTCCTACCGGGATTCGAACCCGGGACCCTAAGAACGTAAGGCAGCCTCGCAACCGCTGCGCCATTCGGGTCGTCAAAAATAAAAATATTGTATATATATGAACCTGAAGTTTACACTATGTTTTTATACGTAATAAAATAAACTTTTCATGAAGTTATTGGTACTTTATAGTATAAAATAGAATTTTTGACAGGACCTTAATCGACAGTGGTGCCATCTGGTGAGCTCAAAAACGATAGCCCTTGAAGGCTGAATGGTCTACAGATCGATGCCTGCCTTTTTACAGGCGAACGAAAAAAAAAACAGCATTGACTTGACTTTGACAGTTTTGTTGACGGATATTTTTTTTTTTTTTTTTTTTTTTTTTTTTTTTGTGGCACTAGTTTTACTTTGTGCCATTTTACGGATATTTTCTTTCTATCTAGCTAGCTAGAGCAGTGTTGCCAGAATGTTACATTTCTTACATTTTTCGTAACTTTTGACCCCCTCGCGTAACATGTAAGTAATTTTTAAATTTTAGCGTATTTTCGTAACTTTTCAGAACAACGAGATTTGTAATGCTTTTTTGCATTGAGCCGTTCTTGCCCTTTAATAAGAGAGCCCGTTTACGACCACTTGGTAGAACAGTACGTTATGAGGGTTCTTTATGTTTCGAATATTATAGTAGTTAGTTCAGTGTAAAACTAACAGATGCACAACCTCGTAGTTTTGGTTGAAACTAGAATAGAATAAGTTAGGTGCTAGACTAGATAGTAACAACAGTGAAGATGGCGAACAAATTAAACTGTCTGTTTTATCATAAGACTATACATATACACCATTAGACATCATAGATTCCTTTACATTTCGCCATTTTACTGACATCAATTTGCCTCCGACCTCCGACCCCAAAAACAGGTAAATTAAAAAAAAAAACAATAATATAACTTTTACAGCAAAAATGTAACATTTTAGGAAACGAAACGTAACTTACGACTCAAGGGCCCTGGCAACACTGAGCTAGAGTCAAGTTTGGTTTGTTTTGAGTTTTATCATGAATAATTATTTTGTTTAATAATTATACAGAACTTACTAATAACACCGTAATGTAACGTTTTGCGAAAATGCCTACTACAGTAAGAATTTTGCTGCCTATATTTCCCCAGAAAACAAAAGAAGTATTTTTCAAGGGTTATGTTAATATCTCTGATGATACTCGCACGGTTTATATTACCAAATACACAACAAGTAATGAGCTATGGTCCGAGAAACAACAAGAAAATGAAATATACGGATACTGTGGGGATTATTTACCAAAGAAGGTGTCTAGAAAGTTTCTGAATTTTCTGGACATAGAACAAAACTTGAAACTAAAAATCAACAAGTTGTTACTAAATGGAAATCAAGTAATTACTACCAGTAATTGTATTCTCATGCTTTATGATTATAACAGTATAAAAGACTCCCAAGCAATTACTGAATCCAAAGATAACTATTTTATAAAATTGGTGCAGTTAATCCAAGAGGAACATGGAAAAATATTTGAAAAGGGTGATAAAGAAAACAATAAATGCCAGCAGTGGCTGGCTTCATCTATGTTCTTGCAACATGTTTATAATTATTGGAAATTAATCAATTGGCTAATATCTACTATCAAAAGGGACAGAAAAGTAAGTAAGTGCACTGAAACCAAGAAAATATTCTAATATTTGAAGTATCTGCTTGTAACAAACTGTGGAACATTTAATGATGACTATTCTGCTTTTTTTGAGAACCTACTCCATTCTACATTTTCAGATAACAGTAAAACAGGGCAATTTAATTCTGGCAGTGATAACGGATATCCTATTAGGATACCTTGCTCTACAGTTGCTTACTGAGGACAAAAGGGATATCAGCATAACACTAATGGGAATTCTAGAGGTAGATGATAAAAATCAAGTCAATAAAATATTTAACTTACACAATTTATTTTTTGAACTATTATATACTAAACATACAAAGTATTTTTTCTGTTGCAGAAATTAATTAATTCCCTTTACACTCTACTGAAATGGCTGATGGGTGCTCCAGTTGGATTGAAACTCAATAATGCATTCAATAAAATGTTGGGAAAATACTTCTCTTATCATGTACAACTATGGTGGTTATTTTTGGGTAAATTAAACCATAACTTTTGTAAAATAACGACATATTACTATGAGTTCCCACAGGCATAACATTCAGATGCGTGTTGAAATCTCTATTTCTATCTTTCTGTTTTCTCTCAGTTGAAATATTTTATCTCGTCTATTCATCACTCTTTAATCTCGTTTACAACAAGTAATTTTTCGCCAGTGCGGATGCACAGCAATGTTGACCCCTCAGGTAGTTGTAAATCGTAAATGTCTCTTTTACTTTCGAGGGAACAGGGCGTGCGAGGTAGGTGTTTGAAGAAACTATTGCCGTCGCGCTGCGTTAAGCCTCCCGCCGTAGAGTGCGATAGGGACAGCTACATCTCAGACTGATTGCATTAGACGTTAATCCAGCTTATAAACTATCTGTGTGCCAAATTTCATCCAAAACCGTTCAGTAGATTTGCATGAAAGATTAACAAACATCCATCCATCCTCAAAAACTTTGGCTTTTATATTATTTATTTACTACAACAATTATTTATATTTCAGATGTATCAGGGGAGAAACTGGACACTATACTTCACATATACCACTACATAGGATATTTGGGATTCACATTCCAAACGGCTATAGTGTCTGATCTGATATGCATTGCCACATTCCATTCTTATTGCATCTATGTTTATGCAGCCAGGTAATAAAAAAATATTACACGTTGGAAAGGACACCGACGCGGAAACAATTACCACGTACTCAGTATATCATCATCAGCCTACAGCAGTCCACTGCTGGACACAGGCCTCCTCAATCGCACGCCACGAAGATCGTCACTCCACCGAGCCTGAGGGCGTCCCACCTTACGTTTGCCGATTCGCGGTCTTCGGTACTCCTACTCAGTACATCATTCATCGGTACTTAATTTAAAAAAAAACAGCTGTTACAAAAGCACTACAAAAGTGCAATACCTACACGATCAAAATGTGGGTATGAAACAGCATTTTTTTTTAAATTACCCTTGAAAAATTTCGATTACATTAGGTTCATAATAAATTACAGAGTACGTAGTAACCCGTTTGCGCATCCATATCCTTTCCACCCTGTATTTCTAATTTTCTACCTACCCTCACAGAAATATTTCTTTATGAATTAAATTATAATAAAATTGATAAGCATATCGTTATTCACTTCAACAAATGTGCGTTTCGACCGCGCGGCCACGGCGTTTTTTTTTTTAAAAAACTATGCCAAGATTATGTAAAAGTTTGTAAAAGTTGATTCCCCAAAACCATAAATTTGTCAAAGTTATGGTTAAAAAGTTATAAGGGTTTGAACGTGGCCGCGCCATCGAAACGCGGAGAACCGCGCGGCCACGGAGATCTCTAAAACTAAGCGTTGCAGAGACCTGAAACTTAGGTAAATAACAGATTGAATTTGTAAAAAAATTGTAAAAATATAGAAAAAATTCCAAGGTTTATATTTTAGGAGCCGTAAGACTAAAACCCCATGGCCGCGCCGTCGAAACGGTGAATAAAACGTTATCGCCGATATCTTGCTGCAAAGGCATCGCAGAGGTCTGAAGTTTTTTGTAAAATCTAGATTTGAATTTGTCAAAACTAGTAAAAATACAGAAAAAAATCCTACGTTTATATTTTAGGAGCTGTAAGACTAAAACCCCGTGGCCGCGCCATCGAAACGGTGAATAAAACGTTATCGCCGATATCTCGCTAAAAAGGCATCGCAGAGGTCTGAAGTTTTTTGTAAAACAAAGATTTGAATTTGTCAAACATTATAAAAATACACAAAAAATTCCTAGGTTTATATTTCAGGAGCTGTAGTACGATATCGTTTAGAAATAAGTCGCGATTATTTACCGAAGGAGTTAAGTATTACGTAGATATTTTTTGTAAAAACACTGATGAATAAGTAGAACTACCGATAATAAGCAAAAAAATACATTTTTTTCATAATTTAAGACCTTTTAATACGTTTTGAATATTTCGATAGGGTGACCATGATTTATTGTTTACAGAAAGCTTCCACATATTGTATTAGAAATTATTTCTCAAGGATTCTAAATTAAATTAAAATGAAGAGTCGTATATCTATTTCAGCATAATTATGTTTTTGTATTTTATCGTTTCATTTTAGTTTATTTATTTTTAATTATAAAAAACACTTAAATCACCGATGATTCAGTTAGGTGCTTTTTCAGCTATTTAAGCAATGGTGGCTTAATAGCTGAAAAAGCGCTAAAATTAAGAAAAGTAATTGTTTTGAATTTGTCTAAAGGATTTGAAATGTATGAATTATGCCAGAAATAACCCCTGTAATTAACTCACGGATTCCAAAATCAATTTACCCTGATAAACTCAAAAGATGTTATATATACAGCGTGTAACAGAAAGGGTATAATCATATGGAATACTGTAGTACGGACCATCAAACTGAACAACTTTTTCTATGGGACCACCATCGAAATCGTAAAAAAATAATCAGCTGTCCTATACAAAATTTCAATACCTACTGGACCCAAATGTATGGGACAGCTGATTATTTTTTTACGATTTCGATGGTGGTCCCATAGAGAAAGTTGTTCAGTTTGATGGTCCGTACCACAGTATTCCATATGATTATACCCTTTCTGTTACATGCTGTATATATATATATATTATAAAAAGTTAGTGATGTGGCTAGTTTAGAAATTTAAATACATATATATTATAAAAAGTTAGTGATGTGGCTAGTTTAGAAATTTAAATACCACCGCTGCTACTTTTTCGTGTAGGTACAAGATAAGTTCGTTGAAATATTTTCATTTCTGAGCCACCCTTAACACTGTTTTTAAGTAAAAAAATAATATCATTTTATGTAATTCGGGCTTTCATATTTGAAACTGTTACTTTTTTGCGGCAGCATTTTTAAAATGATTAAACATAGAATAACGACACTGAATTGAACGATATTGAATTGCACTGAAGGAATCAACAATAAAGGCTGCACACACTACAGTACACAGGAGCGAACGGAGTACGGGTCCAGTGCGGGAGACGGAGATCGGCTGTCTAACGAATCACATCAGTCCAATATGTGCGCTCTAAAAGAGATATCCCGTAGTCGTGCCCCGTCCCCGCCAAAGGCTTTTTGTTGTAGTCGTCGTTTTACTTTCACACGGACTACTCGTTGGTGTTCGTTTGGTGTTTTTAAATTTTGGCATTCCTACTGACTTTGATTTGCGCACTGTTTCGGACATTTGTTATCTTTGGAAAACTACGTTCTGCTGTTACAATCTGGACTTCGTTGAAATACCTCACAACATCGAAATAAAACAAAAGAAATATAGACTGATAGGTGCTGTGGAATATGTTCCCCCGGTTGTAGGGCTTATTGGTCATTACAAGTGTCATTGCTTAGTAAGTAATTCCGGAATGATTTGTTACGACGATAATAAAACCGGAATGCACTCAAGTTCTGAACAACCTATGATTATACATAATTTAACATATGGTCTAACAGATGACTAGGATATTTAAAAAAAAAAAACAGAGTAATTTTAAACAAAATATAAAAAAATCTTGGTGTAAGTAAATAATTTGTGATTTTGTCAGAAATATATATCTTAGTGTAAGTAAACAATCTGTGATTTTTAAAGAAATTTAAAATTTTAGTGTAAGTAAACAATCTATGATTTATGTGATTTAAAAAAATTAAAATATCTTAGTGTAAGTAAACAATCTGTGATTTATGTGATTTTTAAAGAAATAAACATATGTTTTTGTATCTTATCGTTTCATTTTAGTTTAATTTAGAATCCTTGAGAAACAATTTCTAGGTAATGCAATAGGTGGAAAGTTTTCTGTAAACACTACGTCATGGTCACCCTATCGAACCATTCAAAACGAATTGAAGGTTATAAGCGATATCGTACTACAGCTCCTGAAATATAAACCTAGGATTTTTTTGTGTATTTTTATAATGTTTGACAAATTCAAATCTATGTTTTACAAAAAACCTCAGACCTCTGCGATGCCTTTTCAGCGAGATATATATCGGCGATAACGTTTTATTCACCGTTTCGATGGCGCGGCCACGGGGTTATAGTCTTACAGCTCCTAAAATATAAACCTAGGATTTTTTTCTGTATTTTTACTAGTTTTGACAAATTCAAATCTAAGTTTTACAAAAAACTTCAGACCTCTGCGATGCCTTTTCAGCGAGATATCGGCGATAACGTTTTATTCACCGTTTCGACGGCGCGGCCATGGGGTTTTAGTCTTACAGCTCCTAAAATATAAACCTTGGATTTTTTTCTATATTTTTACAAATTTTTTACAAATTCAATCTGTTATTTACCTAAGTTTCAGGTCTCTGCAACGCTTGGTTTTAGAGATCTCCGTGGCCGCGCGGTTCTCCGCGTTTCGATGGCGCGGCCACGTACAAACCCTTATAACTTTTTAACCATAACTTTGACAAATTTATGGTTTTGGGGAATCAACTTTTACAAACTTTTACATAATCTTGGCATAGTTTTTTTTTAAAAAAAACGCCGTGGCCGCGCCGTCGAAACGCACACCTTCAACAACACATCTACAAGCTTTTAAAAAGGATCATATGGTCACGACACCCTTCCGAGTGTCCCAGTAAGATTTTATTTTCTTATACGAATTTCAGCCTTATGTCTGAGTTATTGAAGTTTAGGTTCAATTGTTTTGAGTTATCGTTTCGAGGTCGCACGTCGTTTTGTTGACATCTGCCTTTTTAGTTGCAGAAAACTGCATCTTACTTTTATTTTTATACTGCAAACAATAATCATGCCGCAATATCTTTTTCTAGGCTATTCAACATCCAAATATCTGGACTAATTGCACTCCTGAGACTGTTTGTTGGAAGAAAATATAATCCTCTGCGAGGCGGCATAGATTCCTGCGAATATACAAACCAAGAGCTTTTTGTAGGCACTGTAGCATTTACCATATTGCTTTTACTATTGCCAACAACAACTCTTTACTACATCGTATTTACAGTGGTAAGGCAGCATGCTTGTTATTGGAGATACCACACTTATTGACCCGGAATTGGCTTGAATGGCGGAATTGGCAATAAAAATATTATGCAATAAAAGCGAAAAAGTCTATTCGCCCTTTTCGGTTCCGACGATGTGACTCGACACATTATATATGCTAAATGCGACAAATGGGGTGATACGTATCACCCCATTTGTCGCATTTAGCATATATGCACTTATCCTCAAGACCCTCAAGTCCTATGTATGTATGTAGTATGTGATCCTCAAGACTTAATTGTATAGCCTGAATTTTAATAGAGTTTCGCGCCATTTAATCGACTATGTAAATTTTGTATGAAAGCATCATTTGTTTGTACAGTAATGTCTTCACATTCACATGCATTATGCTCACATGCCTTGACCCACATTATGTATTGCGCGTATCACCGTTACGCAATATGCTAATAAGAGAAGTTTGAAAACTCATAAGACATTACCCATTTAGAATTAAAGTTTGAATTAGTTACTTGCCTTCATTTGAATGATTTTCTGCCTGACTTGCTAAAGTATATTTATTTTTTTATTTTGCAGTTCAGAGTATTATCTCTGTCGGTCCAGTATTTATTGGCCAAATTGATTTACATGGTACAAACATTGCCTTTGTATGTAGTAACCTTATGGCTAACTCATTCTCCTAAAGTTACAGGTATGTTTGATCATCAGTGATATGTAAAGAAATCGGAAACTACTGAATAGTACAGTTAAATTAAAAAACTTTCATTTACAGGTAACATTCTTATGGAGGTGATAAATCAAGAAGAGAATGCACCATTGATACTCAGGATAAAATTATTCAAT
Source organism: Eugnorisma glareosa (assembly GCA_947578425.1). Taxonomy (NCBI): domain Eukaryota; kingdom Metazoa; phylum Arthropoda; class Insecta; order Lepidoptera; family Noctuidae; genus Eugnorisma; species Eugnorisma glareosa. The sequence goes on from OX387963.1 coordinate 11,311,256, forward strand.
AAATCTATCCCAGAATTGGTTAATATATTTAAGCCTCCAGTTGAAGTTCCTAATCAAGTGGAATGGACTAATCTTCTGTCAAATGTGCTTGTTGGGAAGCAAATAGTTTGAGGCTGTATTATTTCAGTACAAAGTATAAAAACCCTCTGGGGCTGCGGGACTGTTCGAAAGAGATACTGTGGCCCCAGATCACAAAGGGCGATGAAGGAACATGGATGGGTTTTAGTCAGTAAAAGTCTGACACTCCCTCCTGCTCAGCCCAGAGCGGGAGGAGTTATTTGATGATTTCCCATCCGAAAAAATAAAAAATAAAAAAAAGGTGTAAAAACCCTTCACGAAGCCGTCAACCAAGCATTCTGTATTTACAACAAGCTAAGTAACTCTACGCAAAAAAACACGGTTTGCGGTAGGACTAAATGTAGCGCACTCATAACATTGAAACTTGGAAATTTGATCTCCAATATCTCCGTAACTAGAAGGTTCCAAAGAAACGCCCAGCGCAAAAAAAAAAAACGCAAATTTGGGGAGAACAAGTGCATTTTGGCTTCGATAAAGGTTTTTTCACACCCATTATACCAACTTTTGTATTATAAAAATATATCTAATTATAAGGAAATTTTAAGAAAAGAAACCAGCCTGTTTTGACTTACTTTATTATCCTTTGATATTTAATATTGCGTAAAAAATAAAAAGTTGTTTGGTCACCACACGCGTGAACGAATAAATGCTAGATACTTAAAACTATTTGCAGCAAACTGTGCAAATACATTTGAGTAATATTACGCAAATAACAATCATTGTTTTGACCAACCAAAAATGTAGATATTACTAGAACAATTTTCAATACATTATTATTTATTAAGACGTCACATAAATTGTTTAGAGGTATGTTACATTGTGAGTTTCTAAATTACTATGTTTATTTGGGGCTATTAAGTGTATGTTATGTTATATGTATAGAACGCAGTGTTTTTAATAGCAGAAATATTTAAATACAAGTTCTACCTACAGTCAATTGTTTTCATTTCAATTTCTCTCATGTTTATTAAGCTAATAATGATAATTATAATGTAACGTAACTTAATAATAATGAAAATTAAATTACTGCCACTCACTAATAAGAGTTGATAAGGCAAGACACGACCCGCTCGTCATAATATAAAATTATTTTGTACCAAGCTTTTAACCCTACAAAAAATGATTAGGGTGAGCACAATTATTTTCTATCAACTTGGTAATGACAATTGACGAATGCTTCAAAAAAGGATACATATAATACAGTATGGGAATGACAAACACATAACACAATAATATTAGTGCATGCTAAGAACAATGTAGTGATACACTCATGCAATTATAGCCCAATAGTAACTAACGGTTAGTCACGAATTTATTTTGAAACACCTAGAAAGTTTCCAAAATCTAATAGAAAATTATACTAATTCTTAATATTATTATTGAATCTGTTTCAGTTCTAAGTGTTTAACTAATTGTGTATTGAGCACCTGATTATAATATTATAGTGGTGTTATAAAATTATTCTTGTCGCAAATTGTAAAAAAAAACCTTCAATATAAATATATTATTTCATGATGATACAGCATATTATCGAAAAAAAACTAACTTAAATATTTATTGCTTAATATTCTCATCCCAATGTATTGTCGAATACACAGATCTGATTGTATCTACATAAATACTATTATGCAAGTACAAAATACATAAATTTATACATGTCACTGCAATTTCTGCTGATAAATTTTAATCTTTAATTTTAACAATTTCATACATACCTCTTTACCTACTATTTACATAAATATCATTCGAAAATATTTTTGTCGACCAATAGACTAAAGTATCTTATTTATTTATTGTAGTAATGTAAAGGTGAGTCCATTACTCCTAAAATGTACACCGAGAATTCGTGCACTCAAGTGATAAGTAATAGTAATAACTGAATATAACAGTTATTATTTATGTTTGGAGTTAATCAAAACATAGATCTAAATTACCGCATACGGTAGCTAAAACCCCTTAATAGTTTTTTTAAAGATGGACGCTTTATTTTTTTTTTTTATTATAGTTTATAGAAACAATGCATGTTTCGTGAAGCTAGTAACTACATGAAGTGCGGCATTTGATTCACACAGTGCTAGTTCTCCGGTGGGTAGGCCAAAACCGTTCACAAAGATAGATATACCGATACTTAACTATTTCATTATCATCACAGATATTAGTAAAATTAGGAAAAATGTGATTACGATCACAGTACTCGAGTTGAATTCTTTATGATCAGCAAGATTAACTTGAAGCGATGTTTAAAGATTCGCTTGATATAGCATCTCACTATGATAAAAGCTAAACGCTGCGGCGGCACGTCACGATACAGATGTGATGATATGAGGGACGTATCTAGTTCTTGAGTACACACCTGTAGTCCTTATTGACATCCGAAGCTGAATTTGGTGAATGTTCTTTAGGTCTAACTGTACCGCGACACGACGCTAACTTTGATTCCAAAGCCTACAATGAAGAAAAGTACACGTAAATGATGATGTTAAGATTAGTAGGTGATAGGAAGATATGTGCGGTGATAACCAACACCTATTATTCAAAGCGAGCTGTACAGTATGTACAACAATGCGGATGAAAAGCTGTAAATATAATTAATTAAATAAAATTTAGTGCAATATAATACATATAATTATTATATTAATAATGATGCAGCAGTCGGTTTATTTCGGTTGTAAAAACCCTTGTTTAAAGAGTAACATAATCAAATTATTATCTATTATAAACTATGTAATTCATTTCAACTAGATATTACATTACATTGTATAGTCGTGACTTTGTGAGTTAATACATGAACATATTCACAAATAAAAAAGAAAAACAAAACAAAAAAAAAAACATTTATCTCTAGTAAAGCTACCTTAAGCATTGAACAATTTTCTATTTATAAAAAACACTAAAAATCTCGTTGGTTTTGTACTTTTTTCGTTTGATCAGGCCCTTTTCTGATAGAAGCAAAACTTAGAAGGTTTTCTAAACCCTCTCGGGATCGCACGGCAAATGATCTTCTCAACTTTCCGTTTCCTGCTTGTGCAGAGCGTACAAATGGTGTTTCTGATGCGCGTTGTGTTAAAACAGGTTTCCTCGCTAAGGATTCATGTTCAGATCCTGAATTCGAGCGTACATATACTCTTGGGTTTCTGTACTCTACAGAGTCACAGTTATCTAAATCTTTGTCATTCATTGCTGTTGCAGTGGAGTCGCTCGGTGTTGTTATTTGGGAAGCAGCTGGAGGCGTTTCACAGGAGCATTTAACCTTACCACATTCACGGCAAAGAAACCTTTCAAGCTGTAAGCATAAATTTCATGCATACTACACAACACAACCATGCAAATACAAAATAAAGAAAAACTACAATTAATATTTGTTATGAATCTACTGCTTATAATGTTTTCTTTCGCTGTGATGTTATTGATTGACTAGATAAAACTTATATCTATTACTAAAACAAAATACCATGTAAAAATAACCAATAAAATAAATAAGCTACCAATTTCTCTAATCATGAGATGTGAGAGGGGTAAGAAGAAATTAGACTGGCCCAAATCGTTACTCAATGCACAAAAAAGTGAAAAAAAAAATGTCTTTACCTCCTACATAAAATATTTACTTTAGAGCTCATATCATTAAATGTATAATATAAAAATGATATTTGTTAGAATGCTAACAACCCTGCTGAAAGTTAAAAAAGTATGATGACTCTAACAATATATTTGACTAATAAAGAAATAAGTACTAAGAGCCACTTAAATTTACTTTATTTGAAATCGATACTTACATCTATCGCAGATTTAACTGTATACATAAAAATAAATATGCATTTTAAAATTGAGGCATTTGTGCTTTCTACAGCATAATAAATACAACATAAATACATATATAAGCATAAATAACATATTTGTAATATACATATATAAGTTAAATACATGAAATAAATATGATAATTTCCCTTAACTAGTCCCCTTCTATCTGGTGCATTCTAAAGTGACTAGTGCTACTATTAAAACTAATACAGCTTTGAATAATGTAAATATATCTAGTTGACTCACCCCCACTTTACGCAGTAAATCGCCGACTATATTTATGGCGGTTACTCGAGACGATGGTGTCATAGCATTGCCGTTTATTTCACCTGAAATCAGAATATTATAATTATAAAATATCCCCTCATATGGTGCTTCAGTCAAATAGCTTTTTACAAATCTATAGAATTTCCCTAAAGCAGAAGTCAGAACAAGTGCCTAAACCATTGGTTCATACTTATGGGCTGGTTACTGCTTTAATTTCTTTAGTACATAGATTTTTTTTTTTTAAGGTCAGATGCATCCTTTCTCGTATTTATACGGGGTGGAATACACCGACACGAAAACGGTTACCACATATCCAGTACATCATTCTAAGCCCCCCACATAGAAAGTTTTCATTGGTTATTTAAAATAAAACCAGTTGTTTCTTACAAAAGTGCAATACCTACACGGTCAAAATGTATGGAACAGCTGTTTTTATTTTAAATTACCGATTATAATATCTATGCGGGGGTATGGTGGGGGGGAGAATCATCAGAATGCTGTACTAAATACGTGGTAACCATTTTCGCGTCAGTGTCGATTCCACCACCCCGTATACATCCCCAATAAACAGTCACCATTGCAGAGTGACTTAATTAAACATGACAAATGACAGTAGGGGCGGCCATGGCAAAACTTACTATAGTAAAGCCACTGGAACAATTCAGGTTATTTATTAAGAAATAAATGTTTTTAAACTTACGTTTTTGTGGTGTTAGCAGAGAAGTTTGTGTTTCTATCTCAACTTGAGTTCGAGCCGGGTTTGGAATATGTCCATTGACTAATGAGCTTTCAATTGTGCTGTCATCTCCTGTCTTCGGTTTTGGAACCTTCTCCATTACTCTCAGTTCATGCTTCAGATCTGAAATTGTTTTATTTGAGGATTTTGGAGCAATTTATTCTGATTTGTACAAGTACTATGAATTAATCAGTCAAGAGATTTTACCCTTGATAACATGAATTAAGAATTATTTATCCAACTGCTTCTTTGGTCTAATAGTCGCAAGCACGACTGCTGAGCAAGAGATCTTGGGTTCAATTCCTAGGTCAGGCAGTGTTATTGAGTTTTTCCATCATGACATATTTATGGCAATTAAATAGGCTCGCCCCCTATTAGATGGGACCCTGGCAAAATATGGTTGTGGGTGTACTATTAGGTAACCTCTGCCTAACAGAAAGCCTAACAATATTTACAAATTACTTTAATAATTAATTATTAAGTAAAAAAATACAAATATTATGCATATTAGTGTTCCACAACTGTCTCAATGAGAACCGGTACATGGATACAGCGAAACTAATTAAATAGGACAAGCATCTGCCTTGAGCAATTGTTGTCTTCTTTATATGAGTAGAGGGATTTCCCCTGCAGAGGGTTAGATAGGCTGGTAATTTAATATTTCATTTTCTCACCTCTGGCTTCATCTGTTGCTCTTTGCAATCTGATCCTCAAATTCTCAACTTCATCCACTTCACTCTCCAGGACAGCATTTCTTTCGTATGCTTGATTTAGCATGGATTCAATGCATGACACAGATTCTGATATAACTCTGTAAACAGATGTGTTAATCATCATACATCACACTATCCTTTCTAGAACTGATGTCATCTATTATTGACCAATGAGACGCAGTATTGACAATTATTGAGACACTTATTAAAAAACTAGTGAAAGAAAACCTCTGGGGCCCAAAAACATCAATGGATTGTAATCTAATTATATAAATGAACACAACTTAATTTACTAGTGGTTTTCTGGAAGAAATAGCATAAGAAGAAACCGTTGCAATAACCTATTTTTAATTTCTAGGACATTACTATTATATCTGATGAAGCAAAGTAGATAGCATGATAGCTATTTCATATATAGGGTGACTGGTAATTAGTGACCGATACTTAAAAACTTGATTGTACTTATGTTAACAAACAACTTTCCCAAAGAAGCATTTTTTTATACCTATTCACTTTTCACAATAACACAACAACCATATGAAATTTACTGGTGCGTGCGTTTGACCTATCAGCTGTTAGCTGCGTGACGTTGTTCTTCTCATTGCTATCGTACCATGCAACAGTGGGTAGGTAGAACACCCGCACGGCGAATTTTATCAAGCTGTTGTGTTATTGTGAAAAAAGTGAACGTGTTTAAAAAATGTTTCTATGTAAAAGTTGTTTGTCATAATGAGTACAATCACTTGTTTATGTATTGGTCACTGATGACCAGTCACCCTATAAATATTGTAACAATAACTCAAAAAGAATACCCTTCTTCTGGGGCAGTTGCATAAAAACAACCTACACTGATCATAACATAATTAAAAAAATTACAAACAAGTTGTAATTACCACACAATTCTGTAGTGTCATACATTAATAAGATTAAAAATAAAATCTTATGTAACCTCTTACCTCTGACCTCTCTCTAAATCATCGTTTTTTTGCTCCAACTCTCTGATGTACTCTCCTTGTTTATCTTTATCTATTTTTAATGCTTGCAGTTCATTCTCTAAAGCATTTGTTTCATGCTGACTTCTTTCCAATTTGTTCTGGAAGTGGAGAATATTGTATTATTGTAGACCACTAAAAAAATACTAAAACCAAAAAGATAGCAAACTTTGGTTTTATTTACCCTTAACATTTCAATTTCATTTTTCAGCCGTTGATTCTGATGTTCCAGATCTCTGTTTTGTTTCTCAACTTGTACTAATGAAGCTTCTAATTCTTTTTCAAGCTGTGCTGAGTTTTCAGTGTATTCATCTAATTCTTGTTGTATATCGATAACCCTAAAAAAACAATCAAGTAATAATGAATCATGATAGTTGTCCTAAGCAATACCAGCAATACAATAAGATGTTTTCGCATTTCTTTCAAGGCGTATTGATTGTGACTTACTTTTGTTCATAGTACTTGGCTTGTTTCTTCCAATACTCGACAGTATCAGAATCTGACTGTCTTGGAGATTCCATGTTTGCAAAAACTACTACTTTCAATGAAAGAGATTCCAAGGATGTTTAACGAATCATAACAAAATAATGTTACAGGGCTCCTACAAACTAGTGCGCAGATACTATTGCTGTTACTTATTCGTATCGAAGTCGTTGTGATCAATAATTTTCACGTTTTGTTAAACATCAGCCGTTAAAACACAAAAACTGACACAACTTCGTCGTCAAAAAATCCAAAACAGTAAAAATCTAATGAAATTAAAATGGCTGCGAAAAGACAATGACAATTAACATGAAAAAACTTAAGTGTCACTTTTTACCAGGATTGAATACCAGCTTTTTAACACGTGAATCTTTTGAGGGCGCCACCATCGGTGACCTAACTACTTACTGAAAAGACGTATAATATTACAATTAATAATTACCGAAGGTGTTAGAGCAGAGTTGTAACGTGAGATCAGCGTCACGTATATTATACTACTCATCACCATCAGCATCATCAGCCTTACCATTTCCCAACTATGTTGTGATCGGCTTTCAGTCTAACTGTATGTATATTAAATTAAATAATAACATGAGGTATGTACAATATCATTGAGTAAAAAGATAAAAAACCCGGCCAAGTGCGAGTCCGTACTATTATCTAAAAAAAAAAACGTTTGGTTTAAAGGAGTTTCTATTTATTTTATTCTGTTTTCAGCGGCAACAGAAATAAATTATCTGTGAAAATTTCAACTGTCTAGCTATAACAGTTCATGAGATACAGCCTGATGGCAGACGGACCACAGACATATATGACTTTGAGACGGACAGACGGACAGTGGAGACCAATGACACAGCGAGGTTTCGGAGTTAACGAAAATATCATCGATGTAGGTATACAATTTTTTAGATTTTTGTTGATTTTTCAAAAGTTGCTATAAGGCTTTCGATAAACTTTAAATCGGATCCATTGAAACAAAAAAAGAATTTTCCAAATCGTTTCAGGCGTCTTCGAATAAACGGCGAAAATACATTGAAAAAAAAAATCTGACAAATTGAGAACCTCCTCCTTCTTTGAAGTCGGTTAAAAAAAATGCATGGACATGGCATGCAAACTTTATCGTTTCTATGGTTCCGTGCCCAGGGGATTAATATATATATTTTAATTCTTATTCGTATCTGACCGTGGCATCACTTTGGTTAACACAATACCAGCGCTGTACAGTTTTTTAAATGTTACAGCACCTTAGAATTTGACAACATAGTGGTGTGAAACATACTTTACGACCTATTCTCATACCTACACCAATGTGGTTGGAAAGTGATCTCAGATGGCGCCACCACTGTACAGAATGACCAATGAGGTCAAGCTCTTTGAATTACAAAATGACATTTCCAGATATTCAACCAATGTTGATGCTAGGAACCAGCGATGCTAGCGCCATTAGTTCCGCAAGTTGTCAGCCCCGTTAGACATACAAAATTTCATAAATATTGGTAGAGTCGTTTCGAAGGAGTGCAACCACAAACACCTTTTATATTTAATAACAATAAAAACAATTTACAACTAAAAATGGAAAAATTAAAAATCTTTTTGCCAAAAATAAAACCGGCTTTAAAAACACAAAAACTGGAAAATAACTTTAGCTTCAGAAGACGGGGTGGCAAAAAAAACTGAATCAAGCAAACAAAAGTCAGTGAAAGTGTTTTTTGAAGTTGGTTTTTTTTAACCAAAAGTTTGTTTGTTAACCAAAAGTTTTTTTGTAATTTTTCTTTTGTCTGTAGAAACCAGAATTTGACTTTCGTTTGACAGCACACTGTCAGCTGACAAGTTGATTAGTTGACTGTTGACATGAAAAGCCTCCCCGACCTGAATAAAATTGATTGATAAGAAATAAATAAAAACTCTTTTACACCTACTAAGTGAAAATTTATTATGAATTTTCCATTTAATTCACTTAGCATTGTTAGTGACAACTCATTTTACACAGTCCTTTTGCAATGCTGTGTTATCGATGAAAGAATTTCAGTATCGTTATTGTTTTTGAATGACGTGTAATGTTTCCAACGGCGGACACTGAAGATATTTCGCAGGTCACGTCATTAACAACAAAGTCAGGTGCCGCTAGCGATGCCCAAAACTCGGCTGAAAATACTCAAGTCGCAATACAACCGAGCATCAGGGAGTTAACACTCAATATGTTACTCAAAGAGATGTTATTGTGCTTGGCCCTGGCTTTGACCACGTTCGGGGCCCTACATAACTCGTAAGTATCACGTTTGTTTATTTTCCAACTTGTGAACACCTGTAGGACCTAGATTAATGCAGAAAATACATAATTAAGCAAACATATGTTTAATTTTAATGGCTATTAAAGCTAATTATTCTAAGTATCAAATTAGTTATTTAGCATTCAATTGATATTATGACAGGTTAGTTTACTGTACTTTAAAAGATTAAAGTACAAACATTGTGTGTCAAATTAGTGTTACTAAAATACATAATTAAAGAGGTTTGCAGTATAATTGTTTAAAAATTGATTTATGTATGATGTTGTCAAGTAAGAAAAAAACCATGTATGCATTTCTTTCAAACTATCTTCTTTCAGACCAACAAAGATTTCCAAACACCCACAAGCCATAAGGTTCTTCAGACCAGACTCAATAGTCCAGGATTGGTACCGAGGACAACTCACTAATGTTCTGGCCAGTGTGAACCGTGTGGATGTGTCATTTGTCATGTATTATGCACCGTGGGATGCTGAATCTCAGTATGTAAAAGGAGAGTTTGAGAAAGCTGCTTATATTCTTAAAGATCGGGTGAGTATTAATGTTTATTATTACATTTTGTCTGTTGTGGGGGCCTAAAATGGCCACTTTAGCAGAATCATAATAGGATCATAATATGAATTACTATGAATTAATATATTAATTATTATAATACTATGAATTGTCACTTTGTGACCATTTTACGAATTGTAAGGTAATTCATATTATTTTCCTATTATGATTCTGCTAAAGCGGCCATTTTAGACCCCCTATTTGTGTTATTTTATGTTTGTTTTAAAAATTGCATCTTTTTTCTTCAGGGTAAACAATATGTTTCTTTCACTTTCAAAATATTTAATAAGACAGATGTGTTGCAGTCTCACCTAATTAAAATTACTGTCTAAATACGCTTACACTTGTTAATTTTTCTGAAGTATTTTTGAAGCCTGTAATTTTATTTCTCTTATGATATTTATTATGCATTGTAAACGCCTTGTTGAATCTTTATAGAGTAAAGCATTTATCATATTACTTTTTAAGTGTCTCTTATCTACTAGTGATAAAGATTTATTTCAAAAACAATTACATTGTAATCCTATTAACTTTTGACGAAACCATTGCTTTGTGTGGTACACCATACAATGAGATGTTTTGGTCATTGGAGAAAAGTTAAATAGACTACTCTTATTATGTGTACATAATAAGTCTTGTGGCAAAGGTCAGGTGCGTAGTACTCGCAACCGGTGTGCGTGTATGATGTATGAAAGTGGACAAGGCAAAAGGAGTATGTAAGGATCGCAGCAGGTTTTGTGGTTTTTAAGGTTCCATACCTCAAAAGGAAAAACGGAACCCCTTGTATACCTGTCTGTTTGTCAAAGCCAATTTAATCCAAAGCTACTGGAGCGATTGAGTTGAAATATGGTACTTACACATATGTAAGTCGGTGACCGAGACGCAAAGACGGACATATAACGTAAATTAATTAATTTTAAACATGGGGGCCTCTTTTAGGGGGTAAATTAGAAAATGAAAAAATGTTTTGCAAGTATATAGTGTTCCTCATCATATGAAATCAAATATAATATATTTTTTACAATTTTAAGATAAATAGTTTTGAAGTTATTTAAGAAAATAGGCGAATTGACCATTCCCTCCCCTTAACTCTGAAATTACAGAGCCGAAAAATTTGAAAAAAATACAAAAATACTTCATTGCCTAAAAAATACAGGAAAACCAATAAGGAAGCTATACTTAGCAATAAAAATAAATTAAATTTAAAGGGGGCTTGCCTAATGCAATGGTACGGAAACCTTCATGCACGAGTCCGACTCGCACTTGGCATGTTTTTGCCTATCTAAAAATCCGTGAGTTTATGTATGTATGTAATAGGTATTGTTTTGTATTGCTGCCATCGGGAGTATATCTTGAATGAGGCTGGCACAGGAATGAGGAGCTTGGCACAGGCTAAGGAAGTTCTATACCCAGGAGTGGGTGAAATCAGGCTTTGGATAATGATGATGATAAATAAGTATTATTGTGCGTATTTATATAGGGTCTATCTATTCATACACGAAATCTCTTAAGGGGTCATTGTACTCATCATTATGAACAACTTTTACTATGGGACCAACCTCGAAATTGCAAAAAAAATCAGCTGTTCCCTACAGTATGATCGCATTAACTAGTCAAAATGTACTGAACAACTGATTTTTTTTTCGCGATTTCGGGATTGTTCCCATAGTGAAAGTTGTTCATAATGATGAGTACAATGACCCCTTAAAAGATTTCGTGTATGAATAGATACACCTTATACATATACTCTGGTATACCAAGTCTTCCATACATTATTTTACTATGCATTGTTTCAGGTTTATTTTACTATGCATTGTTTCAGGTTCTGTTTTCTGCAATAAACTGTTGGAATCCAGGAAGTGAATGCAGATTACACAATAACAAAATATCATCATGGCCTATTTTAATGGCATATACAACCATATCAACAGGAATACTATACTATGGTAGGTATATTTGTATTGGATGTATAATATTGGTCTTGTGAATATGGCGGTTAAATCAAATGATAATAATTATCTAGCTAAAATTATAATATTGGGCTCAAATTATGTCAACTGCGCCAATTAAGAGTAAACTGATGTTGTGTGTTGTCCCAGTCTTTCCCTGTCTTAACTAGATTAAACATTGTTTATTAGTTTTCTTTTATACAGAACAAATTAAAATACAGCATTATTGTTTTAGTAATAACTAATTGTAAAGCAGTAAAAGTTTGTCATATATGGTTAGAAATTATCTACTTCTGTCACTTTATCAAGATTGTTATCAGTCAAGTGTTACATATCAATGTTTACAAAACGTGTCAGTTTTACACAGAATAGCAGTGGCCTTACATCAGTGCAATAAAAAATAATCGGTAAAGTTCACCTATAATAGGCTTCAGTTATTTGGATGGCCTTGGTATATAGGAAACTTAGACATGAGTAGCCAGAAAATGAAATAAACTGACACCCAAATTTGCTTTGGGGGTTTAGGCTGCGTTTCCACTAGATATGTGCGAGGCGAAGCAAGGCGGAGCGAGGCTGTGGAACGGTGTGAGCGTTTCTACAAGAGACGTGCGAGGCGGAGCGAGGATGCGTAGCGAGGATGCGTAGCGACGCTGTGAAACAGTGCGCAGATGCGCGGTGCGAGGATGTGTAGCGGGCTCGTTTCAGACTGACTGCTATTTTTTTTCGCTCGCGTCCGTCTCTAGCACACTTATTTATCAATATAGGTACACCAGCAGCTTCTGGGTACAACATATCTTAAGTATAGGTTTTACAGTCTTGGACTTACACAGTCGCCAATTACTGGTTAACCAGCAGCAGTCACAAAAATAACTGAAAAATAAAATTAAAACGAGTGGCTCTAGAAATGAAATACAACAGTAAACACCATAAATTTAAGAGTTTACTTAGCTTATAAAATATAAAATTACGAAAGAAAAAACGGCATCGCTCTAATTTAACTAATTACGACTAAAATTTAAAAAAATGTCAAATGTAATAAAAAAATATTATTATTACTAAAACAAATAAAGAATGAGATCAAAACTGAGATCTTAATCATAACTATTAATAAAAACAAAGGAAGAAGTAGTATAATAAAATAAAATAATAAACCACACTTCTCTCGCAACACATTTGTCGCAGCTGCTCGCAACACATTCGTCGCACACATCCCTCGCAACACATCCCTCACACACATCTTTGCCTTGTTTTGTATGTACTAAAACCTCGCTCCGCTGAGCCGTTATCATTAGAGCTGCGCTGAGCGAGGCTAGGTAAATGAAGTGATTCTGGTGTTAACAAACACATCCCTCGCAACACATCCCTCACACACATCTTTGCCTTGTTTTATATGTACTAAAACCTCGCTCCGCTGAGCCGTTATCATTAGAGCTGCGCTGAGCGAGGCTAGGTAAATAAAGTGATTCTGGTGTTAACAAACACATCCCTCGCAACGCATCCTGCACATCTCTGGTGGAAATGGCCGAGTCTATGTAGGTTAAATGATAGACTCTCCATTTCTCTATTTAAAATTATTTATTTGCGTAAAACATGGTATCTATAGGTATTCAATAAAAAGGCGCAAACTTGTTCTGCTAAGATAAAACAGCATGCAAATTACACAGTTACAAAATAAAGTTACAGGGCACTAAGCCATCAATTTTTTTTGTCCATAAGTACATTCTGGAATGTAAACTAAATATTCTCACGCTTCTTCTTATAAAAACTTGGAACACAGAAACAGGTAATGTTTTCTCACATTATAGTATTTTCAGGTCCTCGTGATGCTCACAGTATGGTCAACTTTTTAGAAATAGTGATGAAGCCCTTAAGGAGAGTTTCATCCTCGGAGGATCTCGTCAATTTACTCTCGCGTTGTGATGTGGGTACATAACTTATTTTGAGTACTTTGTTTAATCTATTTATGTGCTGCATTTTTCCCAAAAACACTCAGAAATGAACTTGGCCTCTAAAAGATAAAAGAACTTGGCCCCTAAAAGATCAAATAGTCTATCTAGACTATCTGATCTTTTAGAGGCCAAGTTCTTTTCATCTGTTCACAATCATCTGATTGTAGATAAAATGCGCTCAATATCAATAACGCTTCGCATGAATAATATTTTTGTTATTTTCAGGTCTTTTGTTTCTCTTATTGATGACCTCATTATTTACAGGCTGTAGCAGTTGGGTACACACCGCTAACAGACACTTCAAAGTATTATAACACTTGGTACACGGTCGCCCTGAAGTCGAGAGAAGCGGATATTCTTGGAGAGATATGCTTTGCGGCTGTGACGTCAGAGGAGCTAGCGGCGGAACTGGGTGTGGAAAGTGTTCCGAATGCTCGACTTATGCTATGGAATGATACCAAGGTTATTACGTCACATCGTCCTTCTTTTTATGGTTCTGTACTCAAAGGGTGCCACCGAGATCCAATTACTAAGCCTACGTCCGCCATATTTTTTATTTTGTCTGTTGCAAGGCTGAAATAGTTTTAATGGTAATAGGTATACAGTTGAAAATGAAGTACATTTTAGAGTTATTTTCGACTGACTCCTAACTTTTAGTCTTAATAATTTTTTATTAAATGTACAATCACATTATAATTATTATGAATTTAATTTTCCTTGTAAGTCAGTTTTATAAACAGGCATACGCTGCAGGAAAATGTGTTACATGAATAAATTATGATAACATAAATTCGTTTTGATAACAAATTGTAATGCAGTTTAATCAATTTATTGTCGTTACAGGAATACATATCGCGGGACGGGGACATTCAAGCATGGAACCACTCCTCGCTAATTCACTGGGTGTTAGACAACTTCTCCCAGCCCGTAGCGAGGATAATGCCTCTTTGGAGAAAGGCGTTCAACTTCGAGAGATATGTCGACGGCAATCCGATATTAATTCTCTTCACGCCACTCAATCCCTTGTATGAACAACTGCCGTCGTACGCTTTGGTAATTTTTTTAGATTAACGAATCTTGTATTTACTTAAATAGTAACCATTTAACCGATAATAATTAGGACATTTTCCATTTGCGCATTGTTGTCGCAAAAGCATAAGAGCGAGAGGTAGTGTCTGACCGAAGGTCCATTTCTGGCCGAAGCCGATTAATCTGCTATCGCCACAACTATTGGCTGATGCCGAAGATTTTATAACCCTAAGGAATTCAGTTCAATATTGGCTAACAGCGAATTATTGTGTTGTAGTAATATACATAGTACAACAAGACAAGACAAGAGATGAAGAGAATTAATTATTGATATTAGTGTTGCTGTGAATGTTATTATGAAGAAGAATTTCCCCCCGCGCGTCGCCCCTTCCAACGAGCTTCTGCGAATTCTTAACAGTTCGTTCGATTTTGGCGCTTGTTGGAAATCGCGGCCAAAACTTCTGCCCATTTTGGCCGAAGCCGAAGGTATGGTTGTAGGTTGCCGAAGCCGAAGCTGAGGCAAGGTTAGGTCGCACACTAACGGGAGGTTATTCAACTGTGGCAAATAGTTTTATAGGAATTTCAGAATCATAGCGGGTCTTGTCATAGAGTCTTTTTTACCTACTCACGATTCGTCTAGTGTAGTAGCAACTGTTCCTGTTGCCGTTGGCCGTTTTTTCTTTCGTAATTTTATATTGTATACGCTATATTGTATATTGTATAGCGGGCTGCTGTCCGCAACTCCACGTCTAAGCGCGTATTTTGCGTGCGGGTGGGAAATCTATTCGATCCACCCTAACTCCCCGAGAAAGGCCAGCAGCGCCTTGATGTTGCTGGCAATCTCGCGGAAAGTACTTGGGTGACCGAAGTACTTTGCCCTGTATGTTGCAACCACTGGGCAGGGCAGAAGCACGTGGGCTGCTGTCTCATCTACCTCCATGCAGGCTCGGCACTGGGGCTGTCCGTGACTCCTATGACAAAGATGTGTTTATTAAAAGAGCCGTGTCCAGTGACGGCGGCTGTAACTGTGCGCAGCTGTAATTGGGACAGCCGAAGCGCCCGTTTGGTGAAGCGGCCATCGATAGTAGGAAGTGCTTCCTTGGCCTGCCTGCACTCGCCATGGTCCAGCCATAGCTTGTGGTGTTGTTCACTAGTTCGTTTCCTTACCAGTGTGCATAGGTACCCGAAAGGGAGTGGCACGATGGGTTCGGGTCCCACCGCTGCCATGCTCGATCCCCTTCTAGCGAGATCGTCCGCTGCATCATTGCCTCGGGAATCACTGTGTCCTTTGATCCATTGGATGGTTATATTATTGAGATTACCAACCTGGTTCAGGCGTTGATGACACTCGTATATTAACCCAGAGTTGACTATGTGGTTGTTTAGTGCTAGCAGTACAGCCATGCTGTCTGAGAGTATACGAATAGAGTGGTCCACAACCTCTCTGGCTAAGATGGCTGATGCCGCCAGGGTAATGCCCATGCATTCTGCCTGAAATACCGTGTTTTGGGCCCCTAGTGGTGCGGCAATGTGGATGTTGAGATCCTCAGAGAAGACTCCAGTTCCAGTGCCAGTACCTGTTTTGGATCCATCCGTGAAGATCCGCAGCTCTGCGGGGCTTAGTCCCTCGCAGCGGTGGTCTTCATGGAGTTGGATCTTGTATTTTTTATCGAATACGAACTGTTTGGGTATCCGATCGTTTGTTGCTTTCGCCAGGACGAACTCGTTGTAGAATCCCTCCAGTATCGCGGTGTGCTGTGTTACCTTCTTACCCCAAAGTTGTAGTGTTTTAAGGCGTACCGCCGACATCGTCGCTTCCTGCTGTATGAACAGATGGAGCGGAGGGAGCTCCAACATGGCTTCGAGAGCAGCGGTCGGAGTGGTCCTCATGCAGCCTGTTATCGCCATGCAGGCAAGCCTTTGCATGCGTTGCAGTTTGATGGAGGCTGTAGCTAGTTTGGTACGTGGCCACCAGACCACTGCCCCGTAGGTCATCATGGGTCGGATCACCGCGCAGTACAACCGGAGTATAATTTTGGGGGATAGGCCCCATTTCTTACCAATCATTCTCCTGCATTGCCAAAAGAAGTAAACTCTTTTTAAAGAGTTTACTGTTGTATTTCATTTCTAGAGCCACTCGTTTAAATTTTATTTTTCTTACGTTATCAGTTATCTTCTTGAGTGCTGGTTAACAAGAAAAGTTGTTATGAAAAAACAGCACATTACTGTTTTTTAATGAGTCAAAGGCTGGCAAACATTAATTAACGACCACTTGACTCAACGTGACATTGTACAGAACAATGTCAAACTAGTCGTACATTTATGTTTACTAAAACAAGGAAATTAAAATTCAGTTCAACTGCACGAACAATGTGACATTGTCGGCGCCTTTTTTAAAATTTCGTGGCTGTAAGAGCGGTTTTCATAGTTCAAAACTTAACCTCTGACATATGGTAGACCGTAGCACAAGCAATCGCCGCGTATTCAACTTAAATTAACCATTTCATCCTATTTCTTTCAGTTACGTGAAGTAGCAATGGAATACTACAACTGTAAGAACAAGGACAGTAACCAATGGACATCAGAATTAGTGAAATTGCAACAAGTTCAGAGACTCCTCTATCAACAGAAGAACTACACGAAATTCTGTAACGAATTCAAATTCAAGAAACCTATTACAAAACAAAGTCGTTTTTACAAAAAAGAGGTAGAATCACGAAATAATAAATACCCTTGGTATAATACTACGCAAAAGAATAACAAGAATGGAGTTTTTAATTTTCTTTTAAAAAGAGGTTTTACTGCTTCGAAAGCGGTTGAAAGTTTAGAGGAGAGTTCTCATTTGTTGGCGTCGTTGGATTGGTTGCAAGAATGCAGTATGAAGGCATTGCCGGCCGAAAGAAGTTTCTATGAACATTACGAGCAGTGTCAGTCATTTGAGGAGAACTTTAGTCATGAACAGGAGACAATTCCTGAAGCAGAAGAGTAAGTAGAATTTTGGTAATTTTTCTTTGTTTCCAAAATTATTTATAATGTGAACGGAATTTTAGTATTTACGACAACTAGGCATCTCAATTTTATGACCTTGTAATAAGGATCTAATTACAGTGATTCACATGTCTTCTTGAAATGCAAGATCTATAAAATTCTGTATCCTCTTGGCAGGACTACTACTAAGGGCATTGGTTTATGGACAGGGTCGTATTCAACAATGAATATAGTAAAATAATATGATAAGTTGGAATTCTCAATAAAATGTAAAGTTGGTTATATGTATTGCTAAATTGTTGTTAAATTGCTACAATG
Source organism: Eugnorisma glareosa (assembly GCA_947578425.1). Taxonomy (NCBI): domain Eukaryota; kingdom Metazoa; phylum Arthropoda; class Insecta; order Lepidoptera; family Noctuidae; genus Eugnorisma; species Eugnorisma glareosa. Next base: position 11,329,396 of record OX387963.1, read on the forward strand.
TCGCCATAACTGTTTTCCTTGAAGTATATCTGAACTCTGAACACAAATATGCTAGCACATTTTGGACTGTAGAACAATGGCAATTCAGTTGCTTTTTTTTGCTACTGGGAGTGACACGAACCTCTAACACAAATTGTTCTCACTCGTACATTAGCTGACCCCTTATTCCCATATTTGGTTAAGAAGAAATTTCAGAACTTCTTTTGATAGGTCAGGTATATCAAAAGAAAAAAAAACAATAAAATATTTTATTTCAGAATAGAAACAACAATGCTACCATACGAGGATGACCCACTATCACCAGATAATCTCTTACAAGATAGTGTCAAACACTTTTGTAAGGTGTATCGGTTTGCCCAGGAGTGGGGACCTCCGATCTATCCTTCGGGTCAGCCGAACATCGACGAGCGACGCACGAATGTAACGCATATAGATGGGCTATCATGTGAGCGCAACTTTAGTTTACACATGATTGCTGTCGATAGTAAGAGGAACCATCACTTCGCTGAATCACTCGGAATAGATATTACTAATAAGAAGGATATGACGGCTGTCGTTATATTGGATAGTAAGGTAAATAACAATCGTACCATTTTTTTGTCACCATATACCTAGACTATTCCTAATGTTCCTATTAGGGAAGAGGATTCATTCTTTTTAGGCTGACTTCATCATTTAGATCGTAAATGAGTTCGGAGGTAGCTGCGCGGTGCGGGGACCCCCCACCCTGTTTAGTTGTTTTGTGAGAGCTAAGTCATTCGCCAGCCGACCATGTTGATATCTCGGGCAACGTCCGAGTTAAGCGGTAGGCCGGTAGCAATTTTTTTTAGTCCTATAAAATGGTCTTAGTTAATGAAGCATTACGTTGTGTGTTGATCTGCTTAAATATTATTGACTCGTATTTACAAAAAAAATTACTTGTTCACAGCACGAAAGCCAGTACCTATTATCAGGGGACTACAACGCGAAGACAATAAGGGAGTTCATAGCGAACTTCACGAACAAGGATCTAAAGCGTTCGCTACGGTCGCACGTATACGAGACGGCGCATACACACTACTTCGGCTCCGACGGTGATTCCGAACAGATGGGCATCAACCGGAACTCTGTGTACATTGAAGACCTCACTTCGAGGAGCTTTAGAAGAATGGTGAAGACACCGGGCACAGTGAGTCATACTTTGTTTCTCTTATTGGCTTTTTGGGAAATCAGTTCGGCCAGTCTGGCATTTAGAATGCCTTTCAATACTGTGAGGTATAATAATATCGTTGACAATGAACCTAAGAACCGCCCAGGGCCCAGTTATCTGATGATATTGAATATAACTCTTAACTTAACTTTAAAACTAAAAGCTGATAGTCGACTGCTGCAGATCCCATCTTTCCAAATGGGGACTCAAACCAAATACAGTAAGAGTGAAAAACAGGGCTTGGAACCGGTTTTGAAATACCCGTTAATATTGTTCGTTCGTTATAATTGAAAAACCGTTATAAAGTCGTTCTTCGATTAACCGGTTAATTACAAAAACGGTTTAGACTAAACCTATATTATTGTGGATACCGGTTTTTACAGAAAATATTATTTTAATACTCGCACTAATCTAAATAAACAGGTTTTACTCAGGCTCAATTCAAGTATTTTGTTGCACACACGACAATTAGAACGAAACTACGAGCGCGGTCGAACACAATCTGTTTGTGAGTGCGTTATTCGTTGGTACGCCAACGTCGTTGGAGCGACTAGAGCGAGAGCTTTATTATTGTAGATGTAAGAGAGATGGCGTAGTAGGTAGAACTAGTATATACTTACCCTCGAATCTCAAATTAACTGGTTAATTTCGCTCAACAGAATCGGCATTTGTAAAAAAACGGATACTCCCACTAACCGTTTAAAACACCGGTAATCGAAACCTAAACCGCAATCGTTTCTGGTTTGGGGTCAATGGCTGAAACCGGTTTGGAAAATTAACCGGTTTCCGAGTCCTGGTGAAAAAGGAGCTGAGGTTTATGAGACATTTATTATATACATTATATTCGTACAGATGACGCTAGTAGCAGTATGCGGCGGCGCCTGCAGCGCTCTGACGACGCGTGCGCTGTGCGCGGCGCGGCGCCTGCTGTGGGCGTGCGGCCTGCGCGCGCGCGTGGCCCGGCTGGACGCGCTGCGGCACGACCTGCCCTGGCACTACACCGTGCACCACTATCCCACGCTGCTCGTGTTCCCTGCGCACAGGTAACTGCGGCAACGTTTACACTTTCAATACATCACACCTGAAGTCCTCAAAACGTGGGGCAGTACCAGTACCTATAGTACAGATTAGTAGTAGTAGAATATCTGTCACAGTGGCTAGACTCAACGGAGATTAGTATGCAGGAGATAGTATAGTGCACTGGTGTGTGCGCAAGCATACACATGTGCTTTCTACCAACGAGGCAGGCAATGAGGTAGTTTTTAGTAATGCCTTATTAAATAACTAGTGACCCGCCCTTGCTTCGCCAGCGCCACCTATCGGGTCCAAAACTATATCTAATGTAGCCTATGTTTTAAGTTAACCATCTAGCAGTAGAGCGGTGAAACTGCGTTTAAATCTATGCAATAGATTTTGCGTGATGCGCGTACAAACATACAGACAAAAATTCTAAAAAATGTTTTGGCTTCTGTTGCTCTAAAAGACACCCCATATATATATTTTTTAATATCTTCAATGTTCTTGAGACATCGGCCTGTTACAATTTTATTATATGTTTAGATATGTACACTTTCACTCATGTATTTTATGCTGCAACGCTCCTAGAAGTTTTGGCGTATAATAAAATTTTTGTCTTTTGTTTATTACAGACGAGGCGAGGCAGACAGCCAGTCGTACCCGGGCGAGGAGCGCATGACGTCAGCGGGCGCGGTGGCGCTGGCGCTGCGCTCGCTGGCCGCGCCGCAACACCTGCGCGTGCGCCTCGCGCTGTGCGCAGCCGTGCAGGTACACGCCTTGTATACTAGTACTGCAGCCCATTTCAGGAGAACTAAGGATTATGTCGCACGCCTACCGATAACCCTACAGTATAGTTCTTCTAGCTACCATGACGGTTGCCGGAACCTATTAAATATAACTTATTCTGACTGGACCTATGTGGCCTATCCACATAGGTCCAGTAGATAAAATTTTCACCTTCTACATCCATTTTATTTTTCTCTCATAGGGTCACATCGAAAAGAAGACATGTTTAAAAGACATAAAAGAACACGTGACATCAGTTATCGGCAAGAATCTTAAATACTGGCGACAGATTGAAGACAGAGAGCTTAAAGAAGCCTTATTTAAAAGACTGCAACACTTACACACACTTGCGTTGGACTTAAGTTTATTCCATATAACCGACCTTAGTGCAAATAGTGCCAAGCAGACATCACTATCGAATACCCTTAGTATATTATCGAAGAACTGGGACATACGCTCAGAATTAAGAAAAAATGCCACGGCCACATCACTACGAAAAAGTTGATATTAGATTTAACTTTGTAAATAGTGTACATTGCTCATATAGAAATATGTAACTATGATATTTATTTTTGAAGCCCGAAGTACTATTAAACGTTGAAAACAAAGACATTTTACTTGTTTTTTTATCTTGTTACTCTATGAACATGTTATGCTGATATTTTGCTAAATAAGTCTAATAAAGTTTTATTTGTTTAAAAATAAGACTGACTATAATTTTATTATTTATATATTATCATATTTAGATGAATTTAAGTACCTACTTATTATTTTCGAAACGAATCATCATATTCCTGCCCTTATCCCATTTTACATAGCAATACTACGCAACACGTTTTATTCTTCCATTCTCTCCTGTCACTGCACTGTCTGACGTCACGGCATCATTTACACCTTTCTTTACATTTGAATCGAATGTTTATCAAACGAAATACCATTTTGGCATTTAACCTCATTTCCATACATTTATTGTTATCTAAAGGGTGTAACAAGACCCTTCACGAAGCCGTAAGGCACTTGTTCTCCCCGTCATTGCGATCATTTTTTTCTTCTAGACCATACCTTTTTTTTTTGTTTTCGTGGGGAAACCTTCAAAAGGCGGCCGGTCTTTGGGGATAAGACCGGGGAGTGTGGGATTTTTACCGCACTAAAACCACCCCGGTGGTCACCATCTGCACATGAGAGGAGGCACCGTTTCCTCTTAAAAGACCTGTCCGAAGGCCCTTCTGTGTAACGCCTGAAAAGGCACATCCCTGGGGTGCCTTTCTAGACCATACCTGGGACCTTCTAGTTTCGGACATATTGAGGGTCAAAGTTCCAACTTTTTCACAGGTTTTATTTTAAATACGTGTTTTTTATGTAAGATTTTTACTTTAAACACCTCCACGACCCCCATACTATTCAATCTATCCATCAGTACAATGTTTCGAGTGCGTTACATTGAGTCCTACCGTAAAACGTGATTTTTCACCCCAAAAAAAAAGTCGTTTCCCAGTAATAATTTTTCTGTAAAGTTACTTAGTTTGATGTACAGAATGCTTGGTTGACGGCTTCGTGAAGGGTCTTGTTACACTCTGTATATTCCTTCTCTAAACGTACAGGCTGATTCTGAATAAGTAAAAAGAGTCTTATTCAAAATAATTTATTCAGTCATTCTTGTTACACATTTATTCAGAACTCGACATCTCTATTTAGAACTCGACATCTCTTCCGAAGAAAGAAAGGGTGTTTAGTTTGGTACTGCTTCGCCAACCGCGCACCAAACTCAGTATCGTCGCAACTGACTTCTTTACGTATATACCTGGCAATTAGAGAACAAACAATGAGACAACATCACGCCTGTCATCCCCGATGGGTTACGCACAGTATGTACCTAATAGTAATCCCCCATTTCGCCAGTTTATCAGGGGGCAAGCCTATTTCCACATCAACTGGACATAACTCTAGACTCCATCGGTAATTAAAAAATCCTCTGATCCTTACATTTTGACCGTGTAGGTATTGCACTTTTGTAGGAAACAGCTGGTTTTTTTTTATACGAGTAACCTTTGAAAAAATTCTGTGTATTGCAGAATTAATGATGTACTGAATACGCCGTTTTTGCGTCGGTGTCCCTTCCACCCCGCATACGTACCGAGTTTGGAAGTGTCGGTGAAGTTAGGGAACTTTTCGTGGTACGGTTTGATGAGATACACAAGGTCAATGCCCACCACACCGTTCACATAGTCACTCAGTGTGCCTGCAACGCGCTCGTCGTTACTGCTTTGGTGGACCTGGAAATTATACAGTATATTATTACGCGTGTTTTCCATGAAGGAGGTCCAACACAGTCCCTTGAAATGGTTAAGAAACTAATAACTTGACATAAATTACAAATGAAAAATCTCAATAACTCTGCCGGACCTGTGAATCAAACGTCCAACTGAAGCCCTTGCGACCACTACACCAGCCCTGTGTGACTTAGATCAGTGTCTAATCTGTGTTGAGTGCTGAGGTCAGATTTCTGTTTAAACAAAATGGTACTTTAGCATTTGTACGGTTTGTATTTAGGTACCTCGTATAGTCGACCATTCTGCAAACGAGCTTTTCGGGCCGCGTATTCGCCAATATCTTGCAGATTGCGATAGTTGCTTGGTGCACGCAGCGAGTAACGCCATGGATACAGGATGTACTCCTACAACATAATGTATTAGAAATCTATTCTGTTACCACGTTGAATAGGTATAGCTCTTGTAAAAACCTTGGTAAAACTATTCGCCAGTCAGCAAAGTGATGGTAGCAGTGTTAACTGCCCAGCAGACTACGAACTGCGATCGACATTTTCGTGCTACGAATAGCCCCGCAGGTTGAACAGGGCTATCGTTTTTGAGCTCACCAGATGGCGCCACTGTCGAGTAAGGTCCTGTCAATAATTATATTTTGTACTTTAAAGTACCAATAACTTCATAAAAAGTTAATTTTATTACATAAAACAACTTAATAGTGTAAACTTCAGATACATATTTACAATATTCTCCCTAAAATTAGCAAGCATGAAACATTTAAAAATCACTTTACCTCTAAGTATGTACCTACTATCAAATAAGATCTTAAGTTGCTACTTAAAATATTCAAGTCTTAATTAATCTGGAATGGCTCAATCTAGACCCACAATCGTTTATATTAGTAAAAATACGTGATATACAAGCACGCAACGCCCGAACACTATTACATCTGACATTTCGGTGACCTCGCAATACACTAGCGCTTCTAGCGGCGGATTCATACGTGACAGCCCCTATTCCATGTCCATGCCCGTATGAGCGACGTGCAGTCATAAAAGTAACTAACCTTCTTGGGTGAGAAACTCGCATGTAAATGTATGGCCAAGTTTATATCATCGCCCAGTTTATCCACATATTTCCGAATCGCTTTCGCTTCTGCTGTAGAAAAGGGCTTCGGCCCTGGATAATACTGACAACAACGTGGTGGACTTTTGTGTACGTCATCTGAAATACGCAGGTAGTTGTAGGTAAATAGTAGGTGCTTATCTTTTGCAGCACGTGGGCCTTATGGCGATGGCGGTCAAGCAATCTGACCACTATCTGATAAGGAAGTCATTATCATATCTGGTTTTTTTGTTTTTCACGATTACGTAGAAACTGTCGATATGATGGAACTTTTGAAAAAGTTTTTTTACTCTTGCCTACAATACGAAACTGAATGTGACGTTTATTTGTATCTTGATTATCATTCGTAGCACTTATGCAGAAAATTACGTAGTTCCACAGTATTAGGTACCCTGTGTAGTCTTTTGAAACTCTTGTAAGTTGTAAATATAATCGTTAGGTACTTTTAACTTCGGTAGGTAGGAAAGCACGGGTGATTTTCCATTGGTTTTCCTCACTGTATCGATTAGGGGATTTTTCCACTCTAAAACTATCTCAATATTAACATAGGTACTTATATGTATTAATATTATCAACTCACCTTGCCAATGATAAGCGAAATTGCGATTGATATTTGTCCCGAAGCAAGCAGAGTTCTTTTCTTTAGCTGCCTTGTCTACATTTTTGTGCCACTCAGATGGGCGAGTGCTATGTCTCATAGTTTCGTTACGCGCCCACTCTTCGTAAATTAATGGTGGCCACGAGCGAATCTTGTGAGTGTATTCAATGCCATCTGGATTAGCCAGCGGTATCAAATACCTTGCATGGAAAAAGAGGTTGGTTTAGGTATCCTATTCATTTTTGTAATAGACTTTTAGAAATACAAGCTTTTTTGGCGCTGATGAAGAGTGGCCACCGCTGCCAACATGGCCTAACCACACCATATATAGACACACAGCAATGCAATACCAATATGCTGCATGTGCCTGTAAGCGCTCGCATCCATGCGTTTAAAATCGGAATAATGCACTGCTTGGCGTCAGAAATAGAGATATGGTGGTTGAATTTTTCAGGGTGCGCTCCTTCACGAAGAGATCTACTGTATCTAATGTGGATCTATTCAAAGTTCGAGTGAATAGGTTTCTTCTAGGCAAGCGACCTACATTATACAAGGCCGCATCATCGCTTCACATCAGGCGAGCTGCGGCCAAACTTAAGCCTATATACAGGGTGATTTTTTCAAGTGGGCGTGGATGGCCAAATCCGAAACTATGAGGAATGGAGAAAAATACTGACAGGAGTCTCGAGCCCGATTTTGTTGAAAACTAGATTTTTGTCTAAATCACGGTTCATGAGATACAGCCTGGTGACAGACAGCCAAACAGATAGATAGACGGAAGGACAGTGGAGTCTTAGTAATAGGGTTACGTTTTTACCCCTCGGGTATGAACCCGAAGGACGTATTTTATAACTCGCGCCGGTGCACCGTGCGGATGCCTGCTATCAAAATATCCTTAAAAATTCTATCGCACGAGGCCGCGCCCGCGTGCGTCTTAGCACTGCTCATACTATTGTTCAACACAGACACTAGAGCGTGCACCCGCACCATACCCTCTAAATATCATCCAGATCTACCTATAAATACTAGCTGTTGCCCGCGGCTTCGCTCGCGTTTTGGTCAGAAATTATTCAACGGGCATGTTGTAAATATAGCCTATGGCACTCGGAGATAAGGTAGCTTCCTATTACTCGTAGTGAAAGAATTTTAAAATCGGTTCAGTAGAACGAGAGATTACCCCCTACAACCTCAAACTCACAAACTTCCTATAAAAAAACCTCTTTATATTATTAGTAGAGATTATATGTCTGCCTCGGTGGTCTAATACAGTCACAAGCGCTACTGCTGAGCAAGAGGTCCTGGGTTCGATCCCGGGGGTCGAGCATAGTGTTATTCGGTTTTTTCTCAGGAATTTCTCGTAGCAGCCACGGAGTTTGTGGGTATACTTTAATAGCATACCCACATTTCTCAGTTATGTTAAAATTCCATGTAGTGGAGCGAGGCACAGGAATATCCTGGATGACGCTGGCACAAGAGCATGAAGCTTGGTACAAGCAAAGAGAGGCCCAGCAGTGGGTGACGTCGGGCTGTGGAAGAACATGATGATGATGAGGGGCGAGCCTATCCACAAGTGAAAGTGTGGGGGCACAGATCCAAAAGTGAAATTGAGGTGGCTGTGAGGTGTACTTAAGTACAACTCTGCCTAACCCTTTCACTTTGTTGTTACTATAAATGTCCTCCCGACCGAATTTCGGTTACGGGGACCAATTCCAATGAAGATTAGCCAAGTACCTACCTACGCAGGAGGTAAACTGAAGTGTGTGCGCAAACACAGGTGCACTACTTATCTATTCTTTTACTGTCATAATCCGAAGGGACGGTAGTTCGGCAGGATCGGGAAGTTCAGACGGAGAACCAACGGCTAAACGAGAAACGTGTGGCTGCCAGTGAAAATCCCTAATGGAAAACCCAATAACACTCTGCCCGACCAGGGAATCTATCCCAGGAAAACGCGTTTAGCAGTCGCAATCTTCGTGGTTGCAGGTTTATCAACGGTTCATTCAGTGTGAGTTGTATTCTTTTTTATTATTTTACCTGTACTGGCCCACTATTGGGCAAAGATTTCCACTAAACGGTCGATGGTCCTACCTCTCTCTCACTCAAAGCAGACAAAGCAAAGCAAGTTTGCCCTTTGAGTTAATTGTTAAGTACTATACAGCGTGTAACAGAAAGGGTATAATCATATGGAATACTGTGGTACGGACCATCATACTGAACAACTTTCTCTATGGGACCACCATCGAAATCGTAAAAAAATAATCAGCTGTCCTATACATTTGGGTCGAGTAGGTATTGAAATTTTGTATAGGACAGCTGATTATTTTTTTACGATTTCGATGGTGGTCCCATAGAGAAAGTTGTTCAGTTTGATGGTCTGTACCACAGTATTCTATATGATTATACCCTTTCTGTTACAAGCTGTATAGGTAATAAATCAATCGATTATACATATTATAAATAACTAATCATCGAATAAATACTAGCAATTGCCGAGATATAGGTAAGTATTTTATTTAACTATGACATGACATATTTCAAATCTTGTCTACTGGATTATTAAAAAGTAATTACTTTGTGCTAATCGAAGAGATGATAGCTGATAGATGATTCGTTAAAAGCTAACGAATGTACCATGGTGGATACTTTAGATTACAGCGTTTGCAATGTTGAACATGACATGCAAGATTCAGGAATATTTGTGAATAAAATAAATTAACATATCCTACGTTGCTAAGACTTTTTTTTATGAAATTTAGGTACCATCCGATAGTTTTGCGAAATTGATGGTCACTGTAAAAAACAGTGTACCGATTGTCTCGTTGGTCTAGCTTAGACAGCTTAGTGAAGATCCTCAGCCGCTCCGGACAAGAAAACGTATGAGGTTTTTCTGTCAAGAAAATCTTAGTGTCCTCTTGTCTTTGGCTTGCCTTCTATTACTACTAGTGCAACATGGGTGCAACACCTCAGTCTAACCTTTCGGGAAAAACAGGCGCACACAACATATGTGTTTAATTTTCACTATCAACCCGGAGTTAGCCTCAGTGACCACGTAAAACCCTGCGAATGATTTCTTTCCGGTCGTGGAGGATTGCTGACACATCGGACTATATGAGAGTGATGGTCGAGTAGTTAAAGCGATTATGGTTATAACCTGAATAGATTTTTCGCAAGCTATGATGAATGAAGCTGTGTTTCCGTTGGGTACAATTTTGTGCAAATAAATCAAATGCCAAACAAAATGCTTGATAAATTGTAATCCGAGGCAATCATTGAGTGTCCAGCAGGGCTATTGCGTATCTCTGTTGACAGTTCATAGTTACGACGAGTTTTGATATGCAATGAGAGTTCTGCACGGGTAGCTTCAGTTGAAACTTGAAACCAACAAGAACGGTCATTGTATTAAAATTCACCAAGTGATGGTCACTATGAACTGTCAACAGAGATACGCAATAGCCATGCTGTAATGATATACATAATTTAAGTATTCTGGGGATTTTTGTAGTTCGGATTAAGGACGATGCAACAATCTGTTCAATTACAAAAATGACATACAAAACTCATGAGTCCCTGATAACATCAGTCTACGGCTGATGATATTATTTACGTCAGTCGGCACGGGCAGACGGTCTGAAGCCTGATAACTTATCGTCTGAGTCTCAAGGTCGTCATGGCCGTACAGTTATCCATGTACTAATTTATAAGTACCTTTTGGGATGCAGCCGTGGTTTGGTGGTGACCTGAACTTAGTATAACAGCTATGGTTCTTTTAGGAAACCGGCATGTCCTAGAACCAAAATATCGAAGACATGTGACATCTACCAACCCGCACTGGACTTACGTGGTAGGTAGATTATAGCCCATTACCTCTCATAGAGAGGAGGCCTGTGTTCCGTGTGAATATGAGTCTTTTAGTACACCTACCTGATGAATGCTTATAACTGCTGTCACTAGACAATTTTTAGGTTTTTTTTTAATGTTAGTTATTGTATCGCAAACCACCTACGGCCCTCCAGATGATAAAGTGGTCACCGCCTCTTATGCATATTTGCAGTACAGGAGGCAAGGAATATGTGTTGCATGTACGGATTGGAAAGCAGTGGTGGCCAAGTGGTGGCGACCCTGACTTACGAACAATAAGTTGTGGGTTCAAACCCACTCAGGCGCATTACTTCGTGTAATTTATTTCATCACTACTGCTCTCAAAAACGGTAAAAGAAAACATCGTGAGGAAACCGGCATGTCCTAGAACAAAAAATTTAAAGACATGTGACATCTACCAACCCGCACTGGGCCCGCATGGTGGATTATAGCCCATTCCCTCTCATAGAGAGGAGGCCGTGTGTCCCAGCAGTGGGAACATTATAGGCTGATTATGCTAAACCACCTGCGACCTACCAAAAGTGGTAACCGCCTCTTACGCACATTTGCAATACAGGAGGCACGGAATAGTGTCAGCCATCTCAGAGACAAAGCTGTAAAGTCCTATGCGCTTTTAATTTACCACCACCCACCTCTGATTAACGGCAGTAACAGATTGGTGGAAGTACTTCTCCGTACGAGCTCTTTGTCCTTCATAGGGCCATGAGCAGACGATGGGCTTTTTGTCTGCCGGACAGAAATTACCGCCGAAATGAATCCTGTCCACTGGTTGCCGTGTTTTGATTTTTCATCAATAATTGGTTGTTACAGATTGTTCTAGTTAGGCCAGGCAACGAATGCTCAAAAAAACGTAAGGTCTTAATTGGTATTATGACTGACGGTCTGACGCAGTAGTAGTAAATGGTACTTACCAGTCGTAATCGTTGAAGAATGGTGTTTGATAGCTCACATCATAAAGCAAATTCTCTGATAACTCCAATATGGCATTTGGGGCCCCCCAAGCCATTGGGTTTAACGCTGGTTAGTAAGCAATAAATGCGTTAGTCATTAAGAAATGACATACAAATACAATGACTTACAAATCGTTCCTTCTACATTCATTACTTTTTTCGAATGGTGCTATTTATAGGCCTGGCTGGGTTTGGTAAGCACGTGCAGTATACCTATCTACTATTATTTAGCGCAACAGCATTAGATTTTGCGCTCACTTCCCACAAAATGTAGTACGCACAAACAGCCTATCTCAGACCACTGCTGGACATACGTAGAGCTCTCCCATGTTGCGCAACACCACCCTGTTCTTCGCCTTCCGCATCTAGTCTGACCCACCCACCTCTTAAAGTCGGTTCATCTAGCTGAGTGGGTGTATCTTACGCTACACCAATACGCGTTCGCGGGTGATTCATGTAAGTAATAGACTAGTAGTATACCTCCAATGATTAGAATGCCAGGTTTTCTGGTTTGCCTGTCACTGCGCAGCTCCACAGCCAGTATGCTGCGGTTTTCAGAAGTATGCGGAGTCAAGTGCACCACATTCACGACCTCCGGGTCAAGACGTCGGAACCGGTCAGCAGCAGACATCACTATCTCCTGATTAGCGTAGCGTTTCAAATGCGTGTTGTCACGGTCTGCACTTCTTGTCGTCCGTAGTTTAGCTCCAGATCTGAAAGTTCCCCGGTGTCTCTTATGGATTCGGATTTCGCTCTTGTTCCGTAAGTTTAAAGAAACACCCTGTATAGTGCACCGAGACTGCGCAAAATTGCCTTATGTTCCCTCCCCAAGTACCTATACCAATGCGACGGCAATCCAACACGACTGGAGAAACATCAGGTGTAGGTCGTATGACCGGTTGCTCCCCCCCCCGTAGTACGGTTGGTATATTTAGGGTCCCGTGCCCCAAGGGTTACCAACGGGACCCTTACTAAGCCTCCGCTGTCCGTCCGTCTGTCTGTCAGCGGGCTGTATCTCATGATCCGTAATATGTAGACAGTTGAAATTTTCACAGAATGTGTATTTCTGTTGCCGCTATAATACCAAATAAAAAATACTTAAATATTAAATAAATAATGGGCTCGCCTATTACGATGGTACGGAACCCTACATGCTCGAGTCCGACCCGCACTTGGCTGGTTTTTAAACCATCATCTCTTTCTTCTTGATTCTTTACAGAACAACACTTTAACCGATCTTGCTACAGTGAGTCGAACTCTGAACCCTAGGCTCTGCAGGCGTGTTTGCGACTACAAAATTAACAAAGCAGACCAATTACCGGCTCATAAAACTTTCAAATACTCACAGTTCAAAATTTCTCGGCGGATATAAGGCTACAAAGAGACCACCAAGAAAGTATGCGGTAGCAATCAAGTATATTTTAATCTGTAAAAGCATGTTTGTAAACAAGTAAATTAACTTCAACTCTCTATTAGTGGCTGTTGCCTGAGAAGTTCTAGTAAATCTAGTACAAAAAGCATTCGATGTTGTGCTGTGTGTGCTATTTACAAATCAGATGTATAAACTGACAGCATGTTCAGACAGCATCAGCAGAAGAACATGACATTTTTTGTGCCACGCGACATATAGGTATGTACTATCGACAATATTTGTGCATTCAAGTGTGTCATTCAATGTTTTTGGTTGCATTACAACGAGTTTGCCTGCAACTCATATCATCTATGATACATTCCACATCCCGGACAACCTTAATCCTAACAACATAGAAATTTAAAAAAATGCCACACAAAGAAACTATCTTTGTGTGGCATTTTTTTTAAACAGTCATTTAAAACAAAAGTAACATTGGCTCCCATTGCCCAAGAGTACGGGGTAATAAGAACCAGAGTAAGGGGTAATGAGGTCCACCGAGGAAATGGTAGCCCAAAATATTACATTCTCTTGTAACTTATTTTCACACATAACTAGTAACAATTTTTACCTAATACAAAAATCACAAGCATAATCTTTGATGGAATCACTTCCTGAATATTAAGTATGTGCCTGTTCATCACAAACTCTGCTCTGCATCTGTTGTGGTACAGATGGACTTCCTCCCGCTTTCAGAAGCTCACTCACCACTCAGATTTCACCTTGCCTGACTTCTGGCAGGTCTTTTGCGAAATGTGATCAGGTCGAGATGCATGCGATGCGTACAACTGACCGTAGAAGTTTTCGAACTCTGACACAATCTCAGACTTCGACACGACGATATCCCAACCAGATTTGGTCAATATCGTCAGGTGGCTCCTCCCAACTGATTGGAGGAACGCTTTCAACCCCCGGATTTGCTGTGTGCTGGAGTAACAAAGGTCGCATCGTACCAATTTTCTTATTGTTTTGTTGATTGCCTGTAGTTCTGCTGAAGTGATGGATAGAAGCTCCAGAGTCTCCTTCGAATGTTTGGACTTCCTGCCTCATTTTGCAAAAACGCGTCCCCTCCTCCCTGAGGATTTTAACTATTTGGTCGAACGCCTGATCAATATTATAACCTTTGTAATTGTTAATTAATAAATAGGGTAAAGTACATTGTAAATTAATAAAAAAAAAACGAAAATGACCGAAAAACCCGGGTACCCGGTTTTTTAGAAAACACGAAACCGAAAAAAACCGGTCCCAAAAAATGGCCGATTTTCGATGCCCTAGTTGAAACGTAGGAGGTAGATGTATTCTGTGAACCGCTTTACGATTATTATACAAAAAAAAAGATTAAGGATAGGGAAGGCTAAGGTGAAAAAATATTTTTTTCATCAAACTTATACGAGTATCTATAGGTAGGTCTTTAAAAATGACATTGAGGTTCCTCGAACCATTTTTTCTCAAAGTCAATCATTTGAAAGATAGACACTTCCAAAGTGGTTAAAAGTGTGTGTCCCCCTCTAATTTCTAAAATAAGGGGAGGAATATTCTAAAAAAAAATAGGGTTGTAAAAAGTAAATAAAAATTTCAACCAAAATTGGATAAGATTTGATGTTTAGTTTTTCAGATATTGGACTTTTTCCAAATGTAGTTTTGCTTGTATGTAAAACAATACCTACACCATAGCATATGAATGAGCCTTCAAAATATTTTTATTATATTGTTAGGTGCTACGGAACCCTGTGTGTGAGCACGACTGGCACTTGCCTGGATTTTCTTCTAACCCTATTTCGTTTTGCCCCGTTTTACCTGCGAAAGAAACTAAGGCCTTGTGCTGACCAGCAGTGCTTGCGATCACTAGACCAGTAGACAAAAATCAAATGTTCAAACAAATATTCAAAGAGACCACCGATGGTCGTAAACATTTAACTTTGACCGACGGTGACATAGACGAATCTTCTTGAAATATACTCGTAAAGCACAAAGTATGACAAGGATCTGGCCACTTACGTTCTAGATTTTATGATAAATTCCTCCTAATCAAACGTCAAGACAGGCATCATGTCATATCAAAATATGAAGATTTGTTAACATGAAAACTTATGTATTTTTGTTATTATTCGGTTTTATACAATTAGTTTTCTGCGACTGTAACCAAGACAGTAATGTTAGCGACTATGATTCATACCCTGTTTGTCCCATTAATTGTTAGTACCGTTTATTCTACACAGGAGTTATGAATTAGTTTTGTTCTTAGTGTTCCACAATATTATAAGTTTCTGAGAGTACTTAATATTCTTTGTTTCTCGTGTTAGTATTCCGCCGGAAAAGGGCAAATGCAGAATACACACGATGGCGCGCTAACCAAGACCTAACCACAAACGAGTTCCTAGTGAAGGTGTTAGATGAAGACTTAACAACGCCTCAAAAGCATAAAATCGTTGCTATAAACATTCAGCCCCTTACAGCAAGAGGTGAGAAGATTATTATAGGTGGTGCAAAGGTCCCTCCTCCGACTACTCCGCTAGCGCTATCTACCACCGACGCGCTGAAAGATTACACGCGGTTTGCTATACCTCCTATAAACGCCATATCGCGGGCTGGAGAACTATACCATGCACCAGTACCGCCGCCGCGAGTGACAATTGCAGCAATTAAGCCGCCAGTGCAACCAAAAGGTATGTAAAGTGTTTTTAAATCTACTGCTTTGTCCAATGATGTTTCTTATTTACTAATTTAATATCGTTGCGTATCACTGAAATCATTAGTAAAAAAAATCAGACCAGGTACGAGTCAGACTCGCGCTCGAAGGGTTCCGTAACAGTATCTAAAAAAAAAACACGTTTGTGGTATATATATATTATATTATTCTGTTTTTAGTTTTGTTGTTATAGCGGCAACGGAAATACATGATTTGTGAAAATTTCAACTGTCTAGCTATCACGGTTCATGAGATACAGCCTGGTGACAGACAGCCAGACAGCCAGACAGACGGACAGTGGAGTCTTAGTAACAGGGTCGCGTTTTTACCCTTACGTAACCCTAAAAAACATGTACAGTACAAGCAATAAAATGGTTACAAATACAAATAGTGCTAGGTATAGTAATTATTCGATAGAAGTGAATATTCCGTTCAGTATTTGTGATGATAATCATTATTTTTAAACTGTATTTTCATGGTGATATTTCAAACTTAGCGCCAATTCGTTGTTATTGCATTAAGGCGTAAGCGTTAACCGGAATTCCCAACGTGATGACAGCCCACCTGCCAGTCCTCAATTCCTAGCGCGGACGCCGACGTTGACGGGCCGCCAGTATGCACCAATAGCACCCGTCGCATTCAATCCTCGACCAGATATTGCTCCAGTAACGCCACCTTCCACCACGAATACTGATGTAAGTGTCCTTTCAATTATTAGATTAATTTCGACATAAATGAATATTATATTCATGTAGCTTTCTTATAGGACCAGGAATTCGAAACATTGCAGTATTTTCCGACCCGAACGTCCCATTATCCACATAATCTGATTAGAACAAGTCAACTTGACGAATTCCGAAGATTTAATTCATTTGATGACGAAGCATCCCAATCAATAATCTATCCTGAAGTACCAACTCGGTCAACTCATTTGATTCCGGAGAGGACAATAACACCGGCTGAAATAAACCTGATAAACGAAATTGAGGCTGAATTTGAACCGACGAGTGAACGAAGACGTGTGACGACGTGTGTAGAAGTGGATAGAAGACGAGAGGACGAATTAGAAAAAGTCGCCGAGAAGGATTCTGAATCTTCATATAATATGATGTTCTATAATGATGAAGATGCAAGCAACGTTAATTCTAAAAAGGATGATCAAGATATCAGTGACACATATTTCGAAAAAAAAAACAACGTCGAAGAATCAAAAGAAACTGTTTCTTCAGATAGCAAAGAACGCGAAATAGAGGACATTACTGATTATAGAAAATCCGCTTTTATTAAAGACTTCCTTATTTCCCCAGAAGGTTCAGATAACTACACGAGCCAAATGTCTAGCAGTGTAATTGGTATTCCTGATGGAGAAATATTAAAGTTAAAGGAAAGGAAAGATGCCTTAAGGAATAAACGTCGTCCATTTTGCAATTTAGTTCGACTGAGGCAATTAAGTTTTAATTCACCACGAACGTTAGCAGAGGTTATTATATTAATTTCATATAGCATAACGTCATACATATTAATATTACCTAGCTTAGCAAAGGTTATAGGTGTTCATCGCCAGCTATGCTAAAGTCCTACACAGACATGGTGTAAGGGGCACCGACGCACAATCGGGTATCACGTATTAAATACTTCATGCTTTTGTAGGAAACAGCAGTTTTGATGGCGGGTCTGAATGATATACTGAATACGTCGTAACCGTTTGTGCGTCGGTGTCGGTGGATTCCACCCTGTATACTAGATAGTCCCATATTTTATAAACAGGGTGGAATTTCTCAACGCCACCTGGAGGGAAAGTACTCTAAATACTGGAGACAGAAAAATTTACTCAAAGGAAACATTCCTTTATTTTTAAAAAGAAATAAATCTGCATTCAAAGATTTTCGAAAATTCGCTGGCCACACTCAGGAATCGAACCGGCTAAATTCCAAAAAGTAACATTTTTTTATGACATCAATCAATAGGGTCAATGATATGGATCAAATCTCTCTAACAAACATGTCAAATTAAATGAAAGGAAAACCATGAAACCTAAACTTATAAAGGCAATGGGATAAGAAAAAGCACTTGGGTGGCGTTGAAAAGTTCCACCTTGTATACCTAGCGACCAGCCTCGGTTTCGCCCGGGTGCAATTTTCTAAGAGTAGTAAGTATTTCAACGATCGACGAAAATAAATTCAAATTGAAGGTGTCAAAAATACTGATTATGGGCTACTGAAATACTAAATCGGTTATATAGGAAATCTGCGTGAACGAACACGGGATTGTTGTATAAAGGGTGTAACAAGACCCTTCACGAAGCCGAAAGGCACTTGTCATTGCGATCATTTTTTTGTTCTAGACCATACCTGGGATCCTTCTAGTTACGGAGATATTGGGGGTCAAAGCTCCAACTTTTTCACAAGATTTTTTTAAATACATGTTTTTAATGGAAGATTTTTACTTTAAACACCTCCACGACCCCCGTACTACTCAATCCACTCATCAGCACAATGTTTTGAGTGCTTTACATTGAGTCCCACCGTAAAACGTGATTTTTCGCCCCAAAATAAAAGTCGTTTCCCAGCAATAATTTTTGCGTAAAGTTACTTAGTTTGATGTACTTACATAATGCTTGGTTGACGGCTTCGTGAAGGGTCCTGTTACACCCTGTATTAAAAAGCGGCAAGCATATTGCTATTAAACGGGTACAAATCTAGACTACAATGATACTTTCTGACGTTCAAACCCAATAAATAACATTTATTTTACGAAAGTTTTATAAAATCGTTTTTCAGATAACGAATCAGTTGAAGCAGTGGGCAGAAGTCAGCCCTGTGGCCAAATGGGTAGACATAACTGAAGGAAATTTCACTACGATGGAAAATCCTATTTATTTGATGATGGTAGATGACCCAAGTAGTGGTCAAATAGTGTCTGCTAAACAAACTGTAATGATTGTTGCAGGTAAAGTGTATTCATCTCAATATTTGTTTTTTTCTGTCTGATGAGGTTATGTTTGAAAGGAGTTTCACAGGCCTATTATCAATTATTTACAGGTATACAAGGGCGTGACCACCATGCAGTAGCTGCCGCTTTGTACGTGTTATATCAACTAATAGAACGACGCAGCGCTCATACTGACCTGCTATCTATATATCGTTTCTGGGTCATCCCGGTATTCAACCCAGATGGATACGACTATTCTATGACGTTTCCTCAAGTATATCTTAATATATTATTTCATATTATATTAGACGATCAAAAGATGATATAGAAATAGCTGAAAATTGTAACATTATTGCATTATTGGTAACTACAGTTTCGAGCGTCACTTCTCCTTTTTAAGGAAAGTCACCGACTGGTCAACACTTTGCGTGACCAGAGGGCTGGCTCTTTCTTTGGTTAAAGAATTAGCATTTCTCAACGTGGCAATTTTATGTAATATACTTACCTATTTCGTTTCATTGTACTAACCCGCACTGGGCCCACGTTGTGGATTATGACCAACTCTCCGAATTTAGAATTTGACAACCTTGCGATCATTTTGTTGTTCTAGACCTTACCTGGGAACCATCTACAAATATTGGGGGTCAAAGTTTCAACATGTTTTTTTTTTAATTTTAAATACATGTTTTCAATGTAATATTTTTACTTTAAACACCTCCACGACCCCAGTACTATTCAATGCATCCATCAGCACAATGCTTTGAGTGCGTTTTACATTGAGTCCTGTCCTACCGTATTTAAAACGTTGTCATCCCAAAAAAAAAATTGTTTCCCAGCAATAATTTTTGCGTAAAGTTTCTTAGTTTGATGTACATAATGCTTGGTTGACGGCTTCGTGAAGGCTCTGTTTACACCCTGTACACATTAAAGCCGTTTCGGAGGAGTGCGACCACAAACACTGTGATACGAGATTTTTATATATAAGATTATGGCTATAGGGTTGCGGGTAGGCTTATTTAGTATAGGTATGTAATTTTATTGTATGCAATCATTGGGGTGATACATTGTTTATGGAAAGAAAGAAAAAAAAATATTTGTCGCAGGGACATGACGTGCATCGTACAAAATGATAAAAAAAAATAACAATAAACATACAAAGCATAAATTAAAAAAAAAAGACGCAGCTGGCACGTCGTGACTGTGACAAGCAGGTTACCACTCAGCATGATGCTGTGCGGACATCCGTAAATAAATAAAGATTTAAAAAAAAATACCAACTCTGTCACAGGGGTAGTCTTGTGTCCTAGTGAAAACATCACAGCCTGGTTTTACTACTCTTACTTACGTACTGTAAATAGTAAGTTGTACTTGTAATTACATTTACCATCGCACAATCTACTGCAATATGATATTTTAAATACATAGTCTGGAGGATTCCTTCAAATTATTATTATATCTCGCATTATTTATAGAGACGAGAATGGACCAAGAATTTGCGTCAAATTTGGGACAAAACTAAAGATCCTGAGTCATATAAGTCGTGCGAGGAACATGGCTTGCGGTGTTTGATTCAGCCGTGTTACGGAGTCAATCTTGATAGAAACTTTGAGTATCAGTGGATACCTGGTGAGAATTATGTGTCATATAGATACACTTAACATAACATAGCAACACACCTTGGTATATAGCCCGAAATTGCAGGCAGAGGTGTGGTATCGATTATTTATAGTAACTCCGCACTCATATCATCAGTTACACATAATAAAGGCCGAGCCCATTGTATCTTAACCGCATTAAAAAATGGAGTGTCCATTTTCCATAGCATTATAGTAATGATGACTGACAGCTCTTGATCGCAGTTTAAAGGAGCTCGCTCACGTCCAGTTATTAGCCAGGCCCGAGCCGGGCTTGTACACGTAGATACGGTTTCTAGCCAATAACTGGCAGTAAGAGGTGCGATTCTGTTTTTATGCACCGTGCGTATGACCGGCTTCGTGAATAAGCGCTTATAGATTTCTTACATGACCGTGGCCTAGCCACAGCCAAACTGGCGCTACGTGAAGCTAAACCGAGGCTAGCTCCGGCGTCGTCAAAAAGCGTCTATAGTGCTTCATACATGAGCACGGACTACGGCAGGGCCGGATATAAGCCGGTCCTCAAAAGCCAATTCTCTTCTAATTATGTCTCATTGTTGAGTGAAAGCTTGGTTGGATGCAAGTAGTAAAATGTGACAAGGCGTTGCTTGCAGCGGAGGAGCTGCGCACCGAGCAACAGTGCGGCAACCTGTACTCTGGCGCGCGCCAGCTCAGCGAGGTGGAGACGCGCGCGCTTACGCAGTTCGTGCACAAGCAGAATTCGCAGCCTTACACCTTCGTGGCTTATAAAGAGGGAGAAATTCTGGTTTGCGTTTTTGTTATAAATACTAGTACCTACTAAATAATATTATATACTAGCGAACCGTCCCGGCATCGCACGGGTGTTTTACTAATGCAGATGATCAGCCAAATTGGTCGAGCCAAGTCAAGTGATGTTCCGTCATAAATGTGGCAATGAGTATATTAGCTGTACCTGACGTGCAATGCACTTTTTCCTACCTATACTACCTCCTTGTATTTTTTACTACTCGACCCACCTACCTACTCTAACTACCTACCAACCTTATCTGCCTATCCTACCTACCTACCCTACCCACCTTCAGAAACCTTCCCTGGCGTATGTAGAACAACTGTGCAAAATTTCATCAAAATCGATTTAGTAGTTTAGGAGGCTATAGGTGTCGAACAGACGAACAGACATTGATTTTTAAAAAGACCGAAAACGCTTATTGAGCGATACAACCGACCGTATTCCCAAAATTACCACTAAGCGAAACTTGCGTCCGTCGTGGCTCTTTTAAAAACCGGACAAGTGTGAGTTCGACCCGCATGGAGAGGGTTTTGTATGTTTATACGTAGATTTCTTATAGGTTTTTCTGTAATCTATAGGCAGAGAAATTACCGGACACGTTGGAAATCGATTGGGGAGGCCTATGTTCAGCAGTGGACAGTAACGGGCTGAACGGGAAAGGTAAATTTTCGCCTATTTTCTTAAATAACTTTAAAGCTGTTATCTTAATATCAATCGGTCCAGTAGTTTCAGAGTAAATTGGCTGTGATAGACGGACAGACAGACAGACACGCGAGTGATCATATAAGGGGTTCCGTTTTTCTTTATGAGGTGGTTCCGTATCTCAAAAAGAAAAACAGAAACCCACACTAAAAAAAACCACAACGAGTCAAACGAGAATCAAACGAGTCCAAACTCGACGGCGTTGCGTCGTTTTATTACAGAATTCGTATGGCCATCTTCCAGCTCCATCGTCAGATCAACTCCATGTCATCATAATATTGCATTGTCTCGCGATATACACATGCGTGCAAAATTTCAGTTCAATCAGAAATCGGGAAGTGTCAAATTTAACTAGCAAGTATCACGCGACGTCGCGTGATGTACATCAAAGCGCCTTTACGCGACGTCGCGTGTTGTGACAATTAACGTGAGGAAAACAACCAAATTCCCCGACCGATTTTGATGAAATTTCTATGGGACCAATCGGGAAGCATATCCTTTCAGATGAAAAAGAATTTTTCAAATTGGTTTACAAATGACGGAGTTATGAGGTAACAAACAAAAAAAAAATACAACTGCATTGAGAACCTCCTCCTTTTTGAAGAAAGTCGGTTAAAAAAGAGCACGAAGCGAAATTCGTGTCAATGTAGAGGTAATTTTTAATGGAACTTGTCGATTGTTTCGCTCAAATGGATCATGACACTCGCCTCAGAAATTGTCAGTCCAACAAGACCAACAAGGGGGTTTAGGGGTTGAAAGATGCCAACCCCTAAACCAGGATGCAAGTTTCTCAGCACCGGTCGTATCACATTCACATGTTTTGGTCGAGGTTATGATAGTAGTATTTATAATCTCGTGTACCGTCAATAATAACAGTACCTGATTTATTTACAGGGTGTTATGTATCCATATTCGCACACCAAGAAGAAGCGAGTGTTCGATCATCTTTATGTTAGTATGTTTTTTTAACTTTCGTACTTCAGTACATTCAGGGTTAGTTTTCAATGACCAGCCAAATTTCCAGAGATAATTCAGAATCAAAAATAAACAAAAAAAAAAAATATTGTAGTGTACCTAATCTATATTTTAAAAAAAAGTTCAGAACGTTTTGAAATCGTATGAACACAATGAATTTCAAAAACCTAAATTGAAAATATTTTTTTTTAGTAAATTTTAATTCCGAACATTTTGAATGTTGGTTTAATGTTTTCATAACCCTCAACCGAAAAAGATGGGTGATAGTAAGGTTAGAGGTGTTTATCTGTGTGCCTGACTGTGGCACCTGTGGCAATTTTTTCGGTTTAAAAAAAAAGTTTGAGAGGTATCTTAATCGGGAGTGTTCATAATTATGTTTCAAGAAAATCTGTTCAGCCGTCTAAATATCGTCACCTCTTCACTAGAATCATATTACAAAAGCACGATAACCTTGACCTGATGCGCAAGCATCACCAGGATCATGCAGGATATACCCAGCCCACCAGAAGAACTTCTAAACGGTGTATGGCTTCTACCTTGTGTTTGGGCTCATTCAATGCTTTTTGAAGAGCACATGCTACTTATTACAAGCTATGATTAGGGTAAATGAAAATATTTTAAATATTGAAGTTCAACTTTAACTGTTCAAATCCTGCACAATAGAAAATATTACTAATAAGAAATGGGCTATCATACCGTTCCTAAGTATAACGATCTAGCTAGCTTATATGGGAGTAAAATAAAGTAAATAAAGTTGAGACTAGATTTGTCAGTAGGATACATCCACACGGTCAACATTAATTTGATCAATGAGTAGTCGTTGTAATAAGCCTTTTGATCAGATTGACACTCGGTGATAGAAAGTTACTTTTTGATGTAGATGTGTAATATAATGTGTTTTTCGCATTCGGTGGATTCTTTTCCTTTCTACTCATGAAAACTTGAAAACGTACTATTACAAGTTCCTGTAGTGGCCGTCTAACATTTCAGAGAAAACGTGCTTCAAGAGCGGCCTCGGCAGCCTACAGCATCAGCAACCGACCGTACGTGGCTGGTCAGACCTCCGAGTTCTTACGTGAGGTTTTCTTTTATAAAACACGTCATTTGTAGATCTTTGACAGTTGTTACAGGTAGTCAGTAGCCCGAAAGTCGGACAACCGGTCTTACGTAAGGGGTATCGTATTATCTAGCCTTGTATGGTCTTAGTCTGTGGATCTTGTACTGTGGCTTTTGGTGAAATAAATAATGTATTATTATTATTATTTATTACTAACTGGGTTGTTGAGGTCAGATAAGCAGTCGCTCCAAGGGGGCTAGGCAGATGCACTGTGAAAACGTAGATGTAATAGGGAAGTAAAATTGTTCTCTCCTATAACTTCTAGTTCTCTTCTAGTTCGTAGTTTAGTATTATTATGATTTCACAGCTAAACATTCATTCATACATTCAGCATTTTGGACTATAGAAATGATTAAAAATCAAAATATTTTATTTCACATAGGCCTACATGGGCACTTATAAAACATCGTGAAAAGGTGCTCGTTTCGGGTGGGTCGTTTCCTATGGAGAAGAACTGGCAAGAAACGCCATTTATTTTTTTGAGTCAAAAACTTGTTTTTTGACCAAAAGTACAAAATTTTCTTCGGCCTGTTACCCTGTTTTATTTCGTAGATGGCTAGCCCGCGCGGACACGCGTCTCTGGTCACCTCCCTCGCGCGTCTAGCTCAAATGATTCTAATGAAAAGCCTTAATTTGTCTTCTCGCTACATAAGTCAGATTGTCAACAAAATACACGAATATAATGCCTGCCATGTGCCACATTGTTTAATGCTACCAAGATACTGTAATCTTATTAGTTGATATACAGATATCTCGAAAACCAAAAATGATTTTCCAGGGCAAAAGCCAAGTCAACTTTAAATATTTTGTAAGATCTACTTACAACATACATAAACTTGGCGTGAGTTTATGTTCTTATGGATGTAATTAATATTTCAGTCCTTATAGGCGGAAACTACAGAGTGACCACCCCGAACGAACTTACATACTCCCAAAATTTATTATTTACTTTACCTTTCAAAAAGGTTTTATTGTCACTTGTTTTTAATTTTTTATACATTCTTTTTTGTAAAGTTAGCTAGGACAATAATATTGTGATTGGGTATCATAATGTTGTCCTATTTAACCCAAAGGTTGACTGGTAGACAATGCCTTGTGGCATTAAGTCCGCCTATGTACCACTTTTTTACATGAAGTTTAAATAAATTAATCATGAATCTATTGTATTCGTATTTCCATTTCAGCATTATACGCCGGTGGTATAGAAGATTGGATGGAGGGCCACGTGGGCATCGACAACACATACACTATTATGTTGTTCCGCCCCTCTGATTCTTACAACACCAAACTTATAACTGAGGTAAATTTGAACTTATTTTTGCAATTTTGTTGACCCAAAAACTCACATCATCAGTTATCTATACTAATATTATAAAAAGGTAAAGTTTGTTTGTAAGTTTGTACGTAGGGGGTAATCTTTGGATCTACTGAACCATTTTGCTTCAGCTGTTTTTTTTTCAGCTGTTTTTTTTTTCGCGATTTCGAGGTTGGTCCCATAATAAAAGATGTTTTTAATGATGAGTTTTGTGTATGAATAGATAGACCCGGTAAATAACTATTTTTTGTATTTTTTTTAAATTTTGGCCCTGTATGGTCAATTTTCACCAATTTTCTTAAATAACTTCAAAAGTGTTTATTTTAAAACTATAAAAAAGGAAATTTGAGATGCCCACAATAAATGTTTTTTTTTTTTTTTTTCATTTTCTTGCTTATCCCCCAAAAGTGGCCCCAATGTATAAAATTCATTAATTTACATTACACATCCGTCTTTGGGACACCGACTTACATAAAGGGTGTAACAAGACCCTTAACGAAGCCGAAAGGTACTGGTTTTCCCCATCATTGCGATCATGTTTTGTTCTAGACCATACCTGGGAACCTTCTAGTTACGGAGATATTGGGGGTCAAAGTTCCAACTTTTTCACGAGTTTTTAATGTAAGATTTTTACTTTAAACACCTCCACGACCCCCATACTATTCAATTCATCCATCAGCACAATGTTTTGAGTGCGTAACATTGATTCTTACCGTAAAAAGTGATCTTTAACAAAAAAAGAAGTCGTTTCCCAGCAATAATTTTTGCGTAAAATTACTTAGTTTGATGTACATAATGCTTGGTTGACGGCTTCGTGAAGGGTCCTGTTACACCCTGCATAGTTTAAAGTAAAGTAAAGTTTACCAAATTTCATCTTAATCGGTCCATTAGTTTCGAAGTAAATTGGCTGTGACAGACGGACAGACAGACACGCGAGTGATCGTATATAAGGTGTTCCTTTTTACCCTAACAATCTGAAGGCTTTTTGATGTACAGCCAGTGCATTACCCGACCATCTACTTATCTTCTTCTTTGAAGAGTGATCAAGTAAGTACCTAATGCAGGGCACTGACCGTACCTATTTATCTTGCAGCGCGTGGTTCACGAAGCTTATGCAGCGACGGATACTCTACTACTTCAAAGTGTGGAGCCTGGCGTTCCAGCCCTTCCTGTCGTGTTGAAACAACATGAGAAGGTGCGACGCTCAGCTGCGACCCCGACAAGTCCGACAGATTTACTTACTATACTTCCTATAGTTATTCTACTCTATGCTTAAATCCTCATCTTTAGAGGTATTAGCAGTAACGTACATTTTATGATTAGAATGTCAGTAGCTTTTAGCGGACGATGAAAAGTCGTTCTGTGATGATTTTATAGAAGCCGTTATTTTGACGGTTTTATAAGAGAGCAAAACTTATTGACATTTTTGACTAATGGTAGCGACTATTAGTCAAAAATGTCAATAAGGCTTCGCTACTCTTTTGTATGTCACTATGTCAATCACAAATATAGATGTCAATGCTTGTACTCGTAGTAATTAGTACTTACCCAATATAAATGCTAACTTCTGAATTTTCTAAAAGCAAGCTATCTATTTTCTTACTCACTTCAGTACAATCAGTTAGTAATGAAAGTTTTGAATAATTATGTTTTCTTATATACCACCTTTATGTACACTAAACTTTTATTTAAATAAATGGGTTTTGTTTGAAAGTTAGTTTTGTACTCACCAGACTTAATACGTTGAGATTATCATTATTGAGACATCAATTCTCTTTGGAAGATCTTTTCTAAAGGGTGTAACAAGACCCTTAACGAAGCCGAAAGGCACTTGTTCTCCGCGTCATTGCAATCATTTTTTTGTTCTAGACCATACCTGGGAACCTTCTAGTTACGGAGATATTGGGGCTCAAGTTCAGACTTTTTCACAAGTTTTTTTTTTAAATACTTGGTTTTAATGTAAGATTTTTTCTTTAAACACTTCCACGACCCCCGTACTGTTCAATCCATCCATCAGCACAATGTTTTGAGTGCGTTACATTGAGTCCTACCGTAAAACGTGATTTTTCACCCAAAAAAAAAAGTCGTTTCCATGCAATAATTTTTGCGTAAAGTTACTTAGTTTGATGTACTTACATAATGCTTGGTTGACGGCTTCGTGAAGGGTCTTGTTACACCCTGTATATACAACGTGTAACAGAAAGGGTATAATCATATAGAATACTGGTACGGACCATCAAACTGAACAACTTTCTCTATGGGACCACCATAGAAATCGTAAAAAAATAATCAGCTGTCCCATACATTTAGGTCGAGTAGGTATTGAAATTTTCTATAGGACAGCTGATTATTTTTTTACGATTTCGATGGTGGTCCCATAGAGAAAGTTGTTCAGTTTGATGTTTGATGGTCCGTACCACAGTATTCCATATGATTATACCCTTTCTGTTACATGTTGTATAACAACGTTAATTTGGACTGCCGTGTGCTATAATAATACACTTGGGCAGACTCACGTTAGGCAGCTGGATCAAGGGCTTGATTCAGAAAGCGGTATTACTGAACACGGCTCGTATATTTAGAAGGTTCCTCTCTCTGAAGTCTTGGCCGCCGGTAGCTTGGACCCTGTTTCTGTTACCGCTACTATTTTTATATTTTTAAACGTTTTTTTTTATATTCAAATATTGTAAGTATGTATTGTATAGAAGGAAGGGAAGAATAAACCTTGTATAACCAACCAACATATATATATATATAGCCAACATTGGATAATCCCGGCAACTTGCTCTAAAATATTTAGCGGAATCAGTTCTCCGAAATGGCAATATGACACTGTATTGAGATCGATCCATCATCACTGTCAGAACTGTTGTAGCTAACTAGTCTGATATAGGTCGAGTAGAAGTGGAAAGAATGGAGCGGCGTGTAATGATTGTTGATTATAACAACAAATTATTACCACAGACAAACTTAGCTCTATTCGATCCCGTAACATGAGTCAATTCGGTTCTTGGTGACCCAATCCGGTCACCAAGAACCAAATTGACCACCGTTCCATTAGTTCCAAATGGCGTTCTTCACTGCTTGATGTTCGCAACTGTAGAGGAGCCGATATTAATAGCGTTCGCCATCTGGTGGGTGCTGAAGTCCTGCTTAAAGTTGCAGTAGCCCGTGCGGCGGGAGGACCCGGCAAGATTGGAAAAGGGTTCGACGTAAACAAACTGCATGACCCAGACTCAACAGCTTTTCAACTCGAGTTACGCAAGAACCGCATCAAAGTGGCCTATACAGAGATCGACTCACTCTCTGGAGGACTGGATGTCACAACGCACGTGGAGCCTGATCGAAGTCGGAAGAAATCTTCTTTTGAGACTGCTAGAAACCCATAAAGACCGACCCATACGAGCCATACGAGCCGACCATATCATTCAATACCGTCAGAAACGCAAGGAAATCTATCGCAGTACCCGCAAAGATAGGAGGCTGTGGGCTGATGGTATTGCTGATTGTGCTCAACAAGCTGCAAACACTGGCAACTTGAAGGAGCTGTACAAAGCTACCAAAACATTGGCAGGTAACAGCAGGTCAAAGAAGAAACCGCTGAAGTCCAAAGATGCATTGTAACATCAGAAGGGCAGCTAAAACGCAACACTTTGAGGAGGTCTTCCGTTTGTCAGCTACAGCAGGGCCTGACGCACTGCAAGTCAGTTCCCCACCATCCCGGCTTCTAATCATCAAACACTCTCCTTATCATACTGGAACAGCCATCACAATGGCAGAGGGAGAGCTATCTAACCTTTGCCGACTTCGAAAAGGCCTTTGATACGCTGAAGTGGTCTCATCTGGTCCCGTTTACTGGAAATTGAAGTGCCGAAGAAAATCGTCCGTTTGTTGGAGAGTATTTACAAGAAGTATTCTTGTAAGAAGCAGATCACAGATAGCGGTGAAGGAAAACATCGCGAGGAAACCTGGACTTATAAAAGTCTGAAATCGCCAACCCGTCTTGAGCAAGCGTGGTGATCAATGCTGGTGCCTTCTCTGTTGAGAAGACGCCTTTGTCCAACAGTGGGACAGTAATAGGCTAGTATTATTATTATTATTCTTGTAAGGTAACCCATGACGGCCTCATCTCGGATGATGAAGCAGTACACGCGGGTGTCCGCCAGGGTCTTCTGTCGCCGCTTCTCTTCTTAGTCGTTCGTGACAGAATTATGCTTCGCATCTTTGAAAATAGGCGCCGCGGCATAGAATGGGGATTATCCAACGTCTTGGAAGACTTGGAATACGCCGATGATCAATGCCTGGTAAGTCATACCCACGCCGACATGCAAGCATAGTTGATCGATCTACGTCATGTAGCGGCGGAAACGGGGTTTAAAATAAACATGAGAAAGACCCAGGAGATGAGAACCGGTGTAAAGAATCACTCACCGTTACTGATTGGCACAGAGGCAGTGGCACGCGTCCACAAATTCACTTACCTTGGGAGCGTCGTGGCAGAGACTGGGGGCAGTGAAGAGGACATCACTTCACGGATCGCCAAAGCCCGACCTACCTTCGTGCAGCTGAGTTTGGCAGTCGTGGAAACTGACCCGAAGGAATAAACTTTTTTTTTTGTGAAATCCGTGCTGTTTTATGGGTGCGAAACTTGGAAGGTCACAAAGGACATCTCACGTCAAATCCAAGTTTTCGTCAACCGCTGTCTTCGTCGCATTCTCGGAATTTACTGGCCCGAGACACTACAACATACGAGTTGTTGGAGAAATGCCACGAGAGCCCGATCGACCGCCAGATCAAGCGTCGCAAGTGGAGATGAATTGGCCACACGCTCCGAAGGGACCTCGACTACATACTATATACCCAAACAAGCATTGGACTGGAATCCCCAAGGGAAAACCGTAGCCGTCCCCATCAAACCTGGCCTCGCACCGTGTTGGCAGAAGCGGCGAGCATCGGAATGACGTGGACAGAGTTGAAGCGTGAAGCTTAAGAACGATCGCGATGGAGGACATCTGTGGACAGTAGGACATTAAGTCAAGTAAGTCCTATATTACCTGAAAATGCAGAGTCACAAGTTCACAACGTATGTCAAACTCACATTCCGGGATTGTCAGCAAGGCTATTGTAAAATATTTGTGTAATTATTATTTGAAATTATATCTATCGAAACAAGACGGTGATGTTAGTTCCGACTACAGCCACGCGACAAAAAGATACCGCTGTCCGGACCTTGTCCACTGTAATCGATTAACTCGCTCATTATCAGATGTAAATATCTAAACATATAGATACAGACTTACGTAGTAGGCATGTTGATTCGTTAAAATTACGGGACATACTTTGTATCGGATAAGATAATCAATCTCTTGGAAGCATAGTGCACGAAGTACATGAGTCGACGATAATATTCATCGTTGGTTGATAGTACAGCAGTGCTGGCCCAGTGGTAATGGCCCCGCCCCGATTAACGAATTGTACGATGTGGCTTAGAACTCAAGCAGGCATTTTACTTTGTGTAACTTATTTAATCAGCTCTTCTCACAAAACAGTGAAGGGACAAAAGTATACGAACTAAAAAATTCGTAAAAAAGATATAACAGATTATGAGTATCTTAAAACAAATTTATTTTACAACTAGCGGCCCGCGCCGGCTTCGTGCGGGTGCAATGTTATACATGTAAACCTTCGTCTTGATCACTATATCTATTAAAAAACCGCATCAAAATCCGTTGCGTAGTTTTAAAGATCTAAGCATACATAAGGACAGACAGCGAGAAGCGACTTTGTTTTATATTATGTAGTGATGTGTCAATCTATCACCTCGTACTGTACTGTTTCCTCATGCGGAGGCGCCCCAAAAACTATTTCTTCTACTATGTTATTGTATAAATTGGTGAAATAAAGATTATTATATTTGGCAATATCCCATCAAACTTGAAGATCCAGCCTGGTCTTCGTTGAATGAGCTTCGCAACTCAACCTCTACCCACAGGCCATTAAGGAATTCTCTGTGTTTTTCCATTGCATCAGTTATGGAACGCAGATTTTAAAAGATACAAGCGATGTTGATAAGCTCTTAATCAGTACTAGACATTTGCGATTACATAAAGTCCCCAGATTAGCATAAAGAGCTGCATTTACCTTATAGCTATTAATACAAGTTTGGAAGTTTCATCATATGAGTCACAAAACAATAACAGATTTAAGGACCTCGCGCACTACGCGGCCACGACAAAACTTTTTTTAAACTGATATGTCATCGTTTTGATAAACATGACTTAATAAAAGAAGTGTTTGCTTAGAATTAATAAGTTTTTCAGAGATAACTTTCTGACTACTGACATAATTAGAAAGCTAACTTTACATTGCTTTACTGCAAATTTAACTTAACTAAAATGCTCGGAATTTCCTCTGAAAGGTAGGTATTTGATGTTCAGTTTCCTTACATTTAGTTTTCAGTAATTTTGTAATGGTTTTTTAACAGTGAGAGATAATTTGAAATTACAATGGATCATGTATTTATGAAGGGGTAGTATTTAAACGAGTGGAAATAAATTCAAATTAAAGATGCCAAAAATATTGAATATGAGCTACTGAAATACTAAGGGGGCTACAAACAGTTGGCGAATACAAATGTTTAAAACGGCGACTTGAAAATACAAAAGTTACTAGTTGTTCAATACAATCAGTGTGATAATTCAAGGACTCAGAAAAAACTACCAACTAGCTTATTAACCACTATACATATTGTAGATAAGGCGAAGTCGACGTAGCCCCACTGCGCGGGGCTCCTATTTCTGTTTGAAGCGTTTAATGTAACCTAACACGAAGGAGATGCTGTGGTTTTAGTTCGTGCGCTTCGCCTGCTCACTAGACCCCGCCATCGCCCTCGAACCTAACCTGTCTGAGTCGGGTTTGCCACAAGTCCCGAGCTCGCTCTTGCTTCCTATGTTCTCCTTCTCACAATGACCGGATAAATAGTTACGTACACGGTATAATAGTCGCCCATTCAGTATATTAATTGCCATTAAAAATTGTATTCACCCGATTTATAATTTTCCTTTATTCAGTAAAGTTCTAGATTAAGTTCCTTACAATGGATGCATTTCTTAAGCCAGAGTGCCGCATGGCATATAGGTATGCCACTATCTTCGCATATCACGTTTGTTAATCGCTTAACACGCGTATAGCCATTAGCATACACTCAAACGAAACAAGGAATATGTAATTTTGATATTTGAAATACCTAATTGTGATAATAAAAGATATAGATTAGATAGTTTACAGTCATACGAAGATACAAAACAGGTATCTTTCGACGTGTTACCGGTCAAACCTCATTTCAGACCATACTACTTTGTCCTGTTACCGATCATCCTGATTTTAGGGCAAACCGGTTTATCGTGTCAGGATACATTAACCCATACAATGCAATCGAAACAGCGACCAACTTCAATGTAGCGGTTGGTCACACTCTTCTCCATTTAGTCGGGATGCCCTATGATCGTCCTTTTGTGATGGGTCCTAGTTGGCCTGTTATCGGGTTTTACCGGTATTTGGCTTAGAACAATCTAGTTTGGCCTGAAATGGTTTGCAACCACAAACAAGTAATATAAGTAGTTTATGTATGTTTTTGCTGGTATTTTGTCCCCTCCCGAATCTCCATTTTTTTTTATTGGGTGTTAAAGTTAGAATATTATAAT
The DNA here is from genome assembly GCA_947578425.1 of Eugnorisma glareosa. Classification (NCBI taxonomy): domain Eukaryota; kingdom Metazoa; phylum Arthropoda; class Insecta; order Lepidoptera; family Noctuidae; genus Eugnorisma; species Eugnorisma glareosa. Next base: position 11,362,453 of record OX387963.1, read on the forward strand.
TGGATACAATAAGCCGTAGGGTGGTGCCTATTTATTATAAGTATGCCATAGCTATGATGAAAAGCTTTTTAATTACCAATAACAGTCGCAGGGGTAGATAACGTATTGGTAATTTATATATATATATGAGCATTACTCATTATTACAATAAGAAGATAACAAAAGAATATGCGCCGCGAACCAAGGTTACCGACGTAGTCCGAAGAATTGCCAAACGTAAATGGCAGTGGGCAGGACACATTGCTCGCAGAATGGATGGCCGATGGGGCCGAAAAGTTCTGGAGTGGCGACCGCGAACAGGAAGACGTTGCGTTGGAAGTTGGAATATATATGTATATAAAGGGTGTAACAAGACCCTTAACGAAGCCGAAAGGTACTTGTTCTCCCCATCATTGTGATTTTTTTTTTGTTCTAGACCCTACCTGGGAACCTTCTAGTTACGGAGATATTGGGGGTCAAAGTTCCAACTTGTTTCACAAGATTTTTTAAATACACGTTTTTAACGTTAGATTTTTACAGCAAACACCACCACGACCCTGCACTATTCAATCAATCCATCACCACAATGTTTTGAGTGCGTAACATTGAGTCCTACAGTAAAAAGTGATTTTTCACCCAAAAAAAGAAGTCGTTTCCCAGCAATAATTTTTGCGTAAAGTTACTTAGTTGGATGTTTACAATACTTGGTTGACGGCTTCGTGAAGGGTCTTGTTACACCCTGTATATGTACATGCATATATATATACGTATATATATAGTTTTCCTTACTGATTTTGACGCTATTTCCTTATATGACTGTGTAAGAGGGGCTAGGTTTATCTTTACGTATTTGGCGCTTTCGGGTCAATAAAATTTCGTAATGACTCGCTGTTTTTCGAATCTTTTTACATTTTTGTAGATAGTAGAGCGCCAAGACGACCCATGCAAAGCGAGCCTCTCCCAACTGGTTGGATCACTAGCGCAAGCGTTAAGATACCTCTTGAGCACATCCTTATAGCGGAGATGTTGACCGCCATGCTTCCGTTTGCCCTCTGTCATCTCAGAGTAGTAGACCACTTTAGGTAAACGGTAATGCTTCATGCGAAGGACGTGCCCACATCACCTGAGTTGGCGCTGCATCAGTAGGGCTTCTATGCTATACATGTCGGAATGGCGCAGAACATAGTATTAGGAACGCGATCCTGCCACTTAATGCTTAGGATGGATCTCAGACACCTTCGGTGAATTATTGTGTCAAGTTTCGTAATGTCTGGTTTCTATAGACACCATGTCTCTGCGCCATAAAGAAAGACAGGTAGGATAAATGCCTTGTAAACACTTGGGGGAGGCCTATGTCCAGCAGTGTACTTCTTTTTGGCTGAAATGATGATGATGATGATGAAACACTAATCTTTGTATCTAGCTTTAGGTCATGTGATAGGCAAGGTTATGAAGCCGTTCAAAGTTTGCAGCGGCATTTGCTATGCGAGATGGTACTCGTATCTCCGAAGCCAAGGTGTTGACTGTTGTGTAATATGATGTGTAAGAGACATTCAAAACGGGAAATATATTAAAGCTTCCGAAAAACATAGTAACTTTGGTTGACTGTAATACTAACTAAGCTGTGTTAAAATGTCCAGTCTCTACGTTCTAGTCCTTCTGACTAATCTAAAAGAGTACATACATGAATATGAAACGGATGAAGAAAGTCTGGTCAGGGAGAGCACACGTGGGAAAGGTTTCAGAAATAAGTTAAGTACTCATTTCAACATTGTGAACCATAGTTCACAATATCAAGCAGTGCAATTATTCAATAAGTTACTATTAGAATTAAAAAGCTTAATTTATACATCTTCGTTTAAAACAAAGCTTCATGCATTTCTACTGGATAAGTTTAGTCTCTACTCCATTGACGACTTGTAATATTGTGACCAAGCGTTTTTTTTTGTATGTTACTAACGTGCTATTATTTATATTAAGCTGACATTTAATTAGATTCTTTATTTAATTTTGTTGACATTGAATAATTCGATTACACGTTGTACTTTGTTAATTATTTTTATTATTAGTTTGAATTTGATGAGAAAATAATTATGTTGTTAATTTTGGTTGTCTTATTTGAATTGTGGATGTTTTTTTTTTTTTAAATTGAAATTAAATTGAATGAATTACCGAAAAATGAATACAAAATTAACCGACAAAAATTGTTGTATTTGAAAAACAAACACGAGCTTAATCAAATTACAATTCTACGAAAAAAAAGGGTAATCTTTACTTTTAAATAATAAACTTCATAAAAAATAATACCAAACTTTCGAAAGATATACTGAGTTTCCGAAAATATATATTCTGCTAAAATAATCGTTTTCTTAAGCTGCAAGACAACTGCAACAACTTAGGATGCAAGAGCGAGCGAAGCGAGCTCGGGACTTGGGGCACCCCGACTCCGGATAGGTAAGGTCGGGAAAAAAATTACACATGGTAAAAAATATTACAAGATTTTTTATGTTTTTTTTTTAAATTCACTTTTGTAGTTTTGTTGATAGCGCTGATACAACTACAAGGTAGCCATTGTAGCCAGGGTTGCGGGACTGTTCGAAAGAGATACCCCGGCCCTGGAACACAAAGGGCAAAGGAAGGAACATGGATGGGTTTTAGTCAGTAAAAGTCTGACACTCCCTCCTGCTCAGCCCAGAGCGGGAGGGGTTATTTGAAGATTCCCCATCCGAAAAAAAAAAGGTATCCATTGCACCGTACATATTACGTTTTAGCACAAATGAGGTACTTTATTTTTTTCATTTCCATCTGCTTTTCATTGTTTTGCCCCTTTAACGACACCATGACCCAACCTGTATTATTTATGATACTTAGTCTTAATATTAATTATTACAACCAAGTATTATAATTGTGTGTGTTCGAAGAGCTTAACAGTGCAGGTATAGCGAGAGATAATCTGTGGCTTTTGAGGGGACGCCAAGTCAAGACATACACAATCACGGACATATAATGCTTACATAGCTTTTAACAATTCAGAAGCATGGTTAAGAGCAATACAACATTATTACTGTTCATCATGTAAGGCTGGCAGACGAACACTAGGTTGTTGTTGTGCCCACATAATGGTGAATGTTTGTTTAGTACGTATCTTATGCCAGATATTTGGATAAGATTCAAGAAGACCAGGAAGACCAGCTCAGTTTTTGGATTCAATCATAGTCGAGTTTTAATTAGCTATTAATGTATGAACTGGGTGTAAACGACAATAAATGTTTTTGAGTACCTAAAACTCATCAATCGTTTTTCTCAATCGTTTTTACAGTTCACCCAAATGTCTTCTCCTTTGTAATATCCTATTACCACACCGTTTTGTACTTTAGCCAACACAGAGTAACAAAATTACCTACATCAAATAAATAACTAAAAAACATAAACTAATTAATTTACTATTAATAATACTTACTTGTACCACCGCTGCCTTGTAAAATCTTACAATTTGTACCTTAGGTAACTTTTCTTTCTCGGTGCCGTTTTCCATGAAACACTGCAAAATTAAACTGCACATTGGAAACAAACATGTGCCATCTTTGGCCGCTCATGGGACAGGCCCATTCTCCTTTATAATAGGTGAGTTACGATGAAAATGACTAACTATAGTTTTCGGTGAAAACGCAATTTAAGCTGGTGGGAAATATTACGTCAGCAAATTATGTATTTATTTTTCGGAACTTTCTGTATTTTATTCGGTCGTATTTTTTATTTGTATTCCCATAAAAGTTGTCGAAAAATTAATATATTTAATGGGTGTAACAAGACCCTTATCGAAGCCGAAAGGCACTTGCTCTCCCCGTCGTCATTCAGATCATTTATTTTGTTCTGTACCATACCTGGCTGGAACCTTCTAGTTACGAACATATTGGAGGTCAAAGTTCCAAGCTTTTTTTTTCACAAGTTTTTTTTTTTAATACTTCTTTTATGGTTTATAACTTTACTTTCAATACCTCCATGACCCGTTTACTATTCAATGCATCCATCAGCACAATCTTTGAAGTGCGATACATTGAGTTTTACCGTAAAAAAAAATATTTTTCACGCGATAAATAAAGTCGAATGCCAGCAATAATGTTTGCGTAGGGTCACTTAGTTCGATGTACAGAATACTTGGTTGACGGCTTCGTGAAGGGTCAATTTACACCTTGTATAGAAACCCACACCACCTTAGATATAAATAAAATATATTTAACCACGAAATTCTCAACAATTATATACGCCGCAAATTGTTAACCATGACATACTTTTTATTTATTTAAGTAAAATACGTAATAAGCTAACATCACACATCCTTTACGAACACTAAATCGCGTAGAGGTTTGCAACAATAATATTTTTCCGATTTTTCTTTCAGTAACCATATATCAGTAAAGGGTTAGTTTAGAAAACTGTGACATAACTTGCTTAAACGATACGATATGAGGCTATGTATTCAACGAGCTTAGTTACATTCGTGCGAACTTGCGCACTCTGATCTGTACTATGGAGATACAAAATGACAAATTAACGGCAAAACAATATGACCTTGTACTTATCTTTTAACCTGTCTAGACATTTTGGTATGCACATTGCACAACATCAAAAAATCCGTAATCGCGTACGGAGCACGCATTTTTGAATTGTTATACAGGGTGTGCAGTTACTTAGCCTCATTTTTCTTATATTTCAATTCCAGCTGTTTTCAGCCCGAACGACTGAATGAACTTCTAATAATTATTGTTTATAATTTTGTTTGTCTTTCTTTTTATTTATTTAGAATTAATTAATAAGCAATTGAAGTAAATTGAATTGAAATTGACCCTTCAATTACTTAAGGAGTGGCGATGCTTCAAATCATCTTTGCAGTCACAGACGCCTCAAACTGCATAGGTCAAAATGTCAAGAAGTGTCAGTACTTACCACCTACTTAATTAAACTTTATAGTATGCAGGTTCATACATAAGTACCTACACAATGATGACTGAACACACAGACACCACCTCACGATTTCGTTAAGCCCCAAGTACGCCTGCGTCCCGGTCGTGAACTGCGGTGGTCTATTTGGAAAGCAAAGCACTAAATCGATAATGCACCCAAGTAGGCCGCTGCAAACATGATCTGGTTAAATGAGGTATCCGTATTATCGATTCCTACACCGAGTTACTTCCAACACCGAGTGCGAGTGCGGTGCCCCTGATCAAACTATGTCGTACGTGCTGGAGTGTCCCAGGTGTCCGTTGTCCTGCACCCTTGACGATCTAAGCAACGCTTCTGACGCCACAATAAACGTAGCTGGGCCCAAACATATGCGATGAAAGTAACTTTGACAAGAACAGAAAAAGAACACAGTTAATGTATAATACGATACTTGTTGGTAAGACTAATTGTCAGACTTTCGACGATTCTGACCACTCGTCATGATTGTAAGAGATCCACGGATACGGTCTCGGCTGATCCCGACCTGTTATTTATCCACGAGCCCCAAAGCTGAATCATAATGCAGGTTTGATTACCTGTTATCAATTTATCAAATCATCAACAATTAATGTCAACTAAAATTGAAAGAAAGGATTCCTCAATAAATAAAACAGCCTGTATAGTAAAGATGTGTACGTGTAGTCGTCAGTAATTAAAATCCGCTTATAATAAAAGAATATTGCTGATATGAGTCTATCTAGACTATCGATCTCTTTGATTGTAAATAAGATAATCGAAGATATGTATAGTATATTCGTCATGGCAACATCAAATTGCATAATACTTTTTTTTTTGTTAACCTGAAATGTCCCTCTCCTGGGCAAAGGCCTCCCATCCATCCCTTCCACTTTTCCGCCAATTACCGAGAAAGCCATCCAAGACGTCCCGCCATCTTCTCCTCTGAGTGCCGCGACTCCGTCTAGCTGTCTCAGGGCTCCAGTATTGCAATATGCGGGCCCACAGCTTTATCCGGCAGACTACCTGATTTTAAAACCTGAATATTCATTAAGACAATCGAAAAATGCATTTATCTATTGAGAATATGACTTGTTTAAACGGAACATCTCTTCATTGGTTGGTATTCGGTTACCTTAAATTTTTCCACTTTAAAATCGAATTTAGTGCACTTCCTTATCTTTTCTTCACGCTTGTCGCAAAAATAAGAAAGTTCCATAGATACGAACTTTAAACACCTACTTATAATAATTCCTTTGCACTTACATTATTCCTTGCAAGGCACTGAAAATGCACCCCGTGGTTTGTTTTTCAACTTGAACTTATCCAATAAATTGTTCTTGCTTTTAGACTCAGGAGTTTTAGGATATGCTGAATTCCCGGCAAAGTGCCAGGAATTGTGTCGTGGCGAATTTGTCAAAATGTCATTTGATTCATACAAAATGTTCTGTGCTTGCTGCCCCATGGGAAACAGGCTTAAGTTGGAGTGTATGTTCTGTAAGTATGCTTATTGCGTTAAACTTCGCTTTGTTATAATGTTACTGGGCGAATATTTGTCCAGATCTACCAAGTGTAGTCCCACCAAAAGATTTTTAAAACTGTTATTTGCCAATTTAACACTATGGTTTTTAGAGATATTATTTGTTAGGTTATCTAAGTTTGGAGCACATACTTCCAGTGTACATTCTTGACGTTACCGTCTTTACAAGGAAAACACAATGGTTGCTAATGTTACTAATTTAAGTAGAATACATACGTAATGGTTCGTGCATGTATCGTATGATTAGCTTGAACAGAAACGATCAACAAAAGATGGAACGGAACATGACATAACTATAAGCTATTTGTCTTACAGTGAAGCATTTAGTTATAAATAACTGTTAACATCCATAATTGAATTCAAAGTAAGAATAAAGAGACTTAACTGTCTTAGGTCATAGGTTCGAACTCAAAGCAGGCACTTTGATTTGTGTAATTTGTTTCATTAATACTTGGGCGACCTGGGGTGAAAATATAGAAAGCTAATTTTTCCAGGTATGAGATCATAACTAGGTCGATTTTTCGCACCCGTAAGGCCAAGCCGTAGCCCATAAGAGCCATTATGGAGAACGTGATTACAAATATGATATATAAATATTGCTCATTTATTGGTGTGGGATACGATATACAAACATTGAACATTTATTAGTACAGGATGAATAGTATAGTGTAGTGTAGTACTAGTACATAGGATTATCACTGCTCTAAAAACGATAATGGCAACCGACATGTCCTTGAATGTACTCCGAACTCCCGCTTTCCTCACCATTTTCTACATATTGATATGGTAAATATAGAGTTCTACCCATGTGCGACAAGTCTGCGCTAAATGAGTTCATAAGGTGCATCACCTACTTACAATGCAGACTAATTATGCTTGTCTGTCGTGGTTTTGTTCTTTTCTTAATAAATGTGTTGGATTGTTTTAAATTGCACGTATAGTTTGGGTCAATGGCACAAGGATTTATTTAAATCTTTTTGAATGATGGATAAAGGATGAACCTAATACTCGAAATACATAAAAAAGGTCGCTGTACGACCTTTTTTATGTATTCGTATAACTTGGTAACACAGAATTAATGTTTTTTTTTTTTTAAATATTATTTGGCAAGAGTAAGAGGTTTTTTGGCTTTATTAAACCTACATAATAATAAAAGGTGGAAACAGACCCCTCGAAGCCGTCAACCAAGCATTCTGTACAACAATCTTAGTAACTCTACGCAAAAAAATATTGCTGGGTTGCCATACGCCCAGCATTTTCCGGACAAGTCTGGAATTTAACCTTAGGGTCCGGAATGTGAATTCTAAGCCGTCTGGAATATGCAATTTGAACTCTAAAAACATCTATATGAAAATACATGGTGTAACAAGACCCATAACGAAGCCGTCAACCAAGCATTCTGTACATCTAATTATGTAACTTTACGCAAAAATTATTGCTGAGAAACGACTTTTTTTTGGAGTGAAACACCACGTTTTACGGTAGGACTCAATGTAATACACTCAAAACATTAAGCTAAGGGATGGATTCATTAGTACGGGGGTCGTGGAGGTGTTTAAAGTAAAAACCTAACATTCTTGTGAAAAAGTTGGAACTTTGACCCCCTATATCTCCGTAACTAAAAAGTTCCCAGGTATGGCCTACAACAATAAAATGATCGCAATGACGAGGAGAACAAATGCCTTTCGGCTTCGTTATGGGTCTTGTTACACCTTTACCTATGTATAACAAAAAATATCCATGGGCGACCCATTCCTTTTTAATTCTTAACCGACTTTCTTCAAAAAGGAGGAGGTTCTCAATTCAGTTGTATATTTTTTTTTGTTTTTTTTTTTTTTTATGTGTAATAGCGGCCGCAGCGTATTGGGTTCTGGTATTTGGTTTATGCCACTAGGGAAGACATTAAATGAATTTTATTTTGGCCATCTTAGTAAGTTCAGCATTTTGACTTGGCAATTAATGTTGTAGTATACCACACAAATTCTTGTCATGAATTAATTTTTACATTGCAACTAGAAGTTAGTTAAAGTACTCGTCAAGACGAATCATACGAGCCCAAACTCGATGAGGTTTTGTCGTTTTATAGCGGAGTTCCTATGACCACCGTCCAGCTCCATCATTAGACACTGGATACCATTTAGGACCAAAGTACTCGACAAGATGAATTATACGAACCCAAACTCGATGGGGTTATGTCGTTTTGTAACGGAGTTCCTATGGCCACCTTCCAGCTCTATCATCAGATCAGCTCCATGTCATCAATATATTGCATTGTCTTGCGATATACACATGCGCGCTAAATTTCAGCTCAATCAGTAATCGGGAAGTGTGCCAATTTTAACTAGCAAATATCACGCGACGTCGCGTGATGTGACAATTAACGCAAAGAAAATAACCAAATTCAAAACCGATTTTGATGAAATTTCTATGGAACCAATCGGAAGGCATATCCTTTCAGATGAAAAAGATTTTTTCAAATCGGTGTACAAATGACGGAGTAATGAGGTAACAAATATAAAAAAAAAAACTACCGAATTGAGAACCTTTCTTTTTGAAGAAAGTCGGTTAAAAAGGGAAAAACTTTCCAAAAGAACACTAAAAAAGTCGGTGTCTTTGTTTGTTTCATTGTTTTCTGACTGGACCAATTGCGAATTGTACTAATTGCGAACTGGACCAATTGCGAACTGGACCAATTGCGAACGGGACCAATTACGAACTGGACTAATTGCGAACTGGACCAATTGAGAATTGGACAGTTGGACATTTTGCAAATGGACATAATGCGCCCAAAGGGTTTCATTGACTTTCTTGCCACCGACTTCCGAAAGTCAAGTTTTTTTAATTTTCTCGCTCGACTTATTGGTCAGCTTTTCAGTTTTTGTACCATAATGAAAAAAAAAAAACAAAAAACTAAACACCCGAAGGTGTTTAGTTTTTTTTTTAATTACTTTTTCTCGTTTGCAATTTGCATAATGTTTTCTAAAATAATTAATCTGTCGGCCTAAATCTTGTATCGCTCGCAGTATCTTTTCATAGCACGAAACCCATCGTCTGTCCACATGATGTAGAAGCCTAGCGGAATAAATATATATACAAAAGAAGTTGGCAGATTCGTCTCAGAACTAAGTTGTGGTAGTTTTTCTTGTTTATCTCTCTTTACTTTATATGTTTTGTTATAAGTATGTATATATGTATTTATTCTTATATATTTTAGCTACAAGTATTTTCTAGTCTTTTCTTCTGATAATGCACCTACTGTATGTGGTCTCTGCATCACCCTAAGGTAGACTGGTAGAAAATGCCCAAGGCATTAAGTCCGCCTTTGTACAGTTTTTTTTTAACCGGTGCATTAAGTTTTAATAAATAAATAAATCCTGTCATCTCGGACAAAAAAAAAAGTAATTAAAAAACTAAACAGCCGACGGTGTTTAGTTTTTTATAGCTCAAATTAATTGGGGTGCGGTGACGCACTGCACCGTTAACGCATCGTGTGGCCTCGCTCTAAGAGGAGGAAAATTATGAGTAAACTTAAAAGAACTTTCAACGAAAATTGGTTTGAATAAGATTTAGATAATATTTAGCTTCTGCGATAGGCACTTTTTCGTGAAACTACCGCAGTAACCTTCATACTACCAAAAACAATTTTAGTATAGTTGCTGAATGTAAATTGGCCACAGAATGAACGTTAAAAAAAATGTCTTAATATATTGTTTGGTGCTACGGAACCCTTTTTGTACGACTCCGACTTGCACTTGGCCGGGTTATATTTTGCTATCGACCTTATATTCTAGTTACGGTTAAATTAAATGTTAATAGTTAAATTAACTGAATATTTTGAAATTAATAGAAACAATATCATTTACAAGGATACAATTGTCCAGTTCTAAGAACGCTCAACGCTCATCCCATGAGTTGTGGCGTATTTTCAGAAGAATCCGTTATTACTACAATGACTGGCAATGACCTTCGTATTAGGTACGAACCTATTAAAATTAGATAACTAACCACGGTACCTAAAATCATAAACATGGCAATGGAAGTGTATAACTAACCGTTACGATATCAATCCATATCGAGACAACTATTAACTATGTAGACAAAAGGTATTACTTTTAGTTAGTAGTTTATCTTAGATTGTTATCAAAATATTATCCTAAAATTAACGAAAATCATTTTTTATTAATTGCTAAGGAAAAAACATTAGTAGATTTATCGAATAGAATCGTAACAATTATGATAAATAGGTACATAGCGCCATCGAGGTGACATCGATTATTTCAATGTTACCATGCAAACTACATGTAGGTATAGATAGAGAGCTATGTAAATCTTCACTTGATTCCAATGAGTCGCAAACGGTGCAACTGCGGTATTCTATACTATTTACCTGCTGCGTAAGAAAATGTCTGCGGAAGAACCTTCGCCCAGTGCAAATGCAGAGTTCACATTGCATACGTGTTTTTCTACTCTATGTAAGTATACAGACTACGAGTACTTACTATATTTAGATCCTAATTACTGACAGGTCAGGAGTCATAGAGTGGGTAGCTACATTTTTCCAAGATTCAAGCAGACTGATGTTTTCTTATGTAAATGAATAGGTCACAGAACGTATTAATTTACATAATAGTCATAGTACGCGTTCGCAGTATGGCTTTTCGTAGATCTTGATCGGCTCGAGTTTTGACGTTGTTGATCCTTTCTAATGCTTATGACCGTTGACCGTTTAGTGATATGTGGTGCTAGCAAAACTAAGTATATGAAAACGCGATCACGTCCAGGGATGTTATCAGTGGGTAAAAGTTTCCATAGATTAGATATTTAAAACTAAGTGTACACACCACACCCAGGTGCGAAAAGTTAAATATAACCTACATATTTGCATGATTTGCAAACGTACTCCTATTATGTGTGATGTGAATCATCATTCAAGCATACGTTTCTATACAACGCCAACTCCACACGTCTTTCTATATTGTTCTTCTCCACGATTTGCTGTCAACTTCAATGGCAAACCTGCTGCAATTTGAACAGATCACGTTTTTCCATTCAGAAATATGAATGAAGTCATCATTTTCGAAATGTTCATAAGTGCATTATTTTGGGGCATGTTATATTAAGGATTCATAAAAAATATCACATAGACCACGGGTTCAACTACGGCTTATCAATACTATTATAGTAATAATATAATAATAATGAATTTCTGGTTGTTCTCGTCTGGCTAACGGCGAGTACTTGCACAGGCACAACCAAGTAGCCAGGATTATTCACCAGCAACTTGCCTTAAAATATAAACTTGTGGAATCTGAGGTACCGTACTACAAGTATGTGCCCGACCCAGTTCTCGAGAAAGACCATGTCACGCTGTACTGGGATCGGTCTATCATCACTGACAGGACTATTGTCGCCAATAAGCCTGACATAGTGGTGATAGACCGATCAGCGCGCCGCGTAATGATAATCGATGTGACCATCCCGCATGACGAGAACCTCGTGAAAGCTGAGAAAGAGAAACAAATAAAATATCTCGACTTGGCACACGAGATTGTCGACATGATGAATGTGAACTCGGCTATCATTGTGCCGATTGTTGTGACGGCCAATGGCCTTATAGCCAAAAGCCTCGACGAACATCTTTCGAGGCTTTCCTTAAGCGGTTGGATCAAAGACCTGATTCAGAAGACAGTACTCCTCGATACGTCTCGCATTGTGAGGAGGTTCCTGTCTCTGGAGCCCTAACCACCGGTAATGTTAATTTCTTTAGAAATATTTAAAGATGTAATTTATATGTATGTATATGAATAAAGAGAATATAATAATGATATTATAAAGAGGTAAAGTTTGTGAGGTTGTAGGGGGTAATCTCTGGATCTTCTGAAAAGATTTTGAAAATTCTTTCACTAATAGGAAGCTACATTATCCCAGAGCGCAATATTTACAACGTACCTGTGGGATGATTTCCGACTAAAACGAGAGCGAAGCCGTGAGCAACAGCTAGTCTACCTAATAAATTCCAGGTGGGTGGTTAAGAACAAGTTATAAAAGAACCAAAATCAAAATCCCAAAATTAGAATTGAAGCGGTTTTAAGCAGTACTTAAACGTAAGTTAGACAATTTTGAAAAGCCTTGGGAAAACAATTGGTAGGTACTTACAGCCTGCATTGGTCAAAGTAAAATAAACATTAAAGTCAATTATATGAATTCAAGTATATTTCACGATGTCATCATGTCAACGGCGAATGTCTTACGGTCTACTTTTGTCGAAAAATATTTAGCAATTTCCTCATAGTAGTTCTACCTCAATATCTTACTAAAAAAGCCCTAAAATAAACAAGCAACATGTGATACGAATATTTTAACACAGGATAGGATATGTTACCGATTTCGATGATTGCATCCTTTAGTAGGTCAATGTCAGTTTTAAGATGCATAAAGTTAAATTAATTCGATGTTTTTATTAATTAATTATCAAACAATAGAATGACAGTTTGCGATTGATTGGTATGTTAAAGCTGAATTACATAATAAACCACAAAATTATAATGATAGATCGGAATACATTAAGGAACCAATTAGATTTTTGCGACCTTATGAACACATGATTGCATAAAATATTCGTAGATTAACTGACATAGAAAGGTAGCCTTTAAATTGTAGTCGAATTATTTCAAGGTAGTCTAACGTCAATGCAGACGGTTAGTTTAACTCTCAAACTTCGTTCAGTATGCAAGGCTGCGTCGGGTTAAGTGGTGCAGTCAATTTACCGTCTTTATGCTACTTGCAGAAGTGTTGGATATTTTTTATTTAATTATAGATAACAGAAGATCAGTCATCGAGGCACCCGGTGCTTGACGTCTGATACGTCGTATTTGTATAAAAAGTGGCGAATAGCCGCCACAACGTGTCACTCGCGAGCGGCAGGTGTGCGTAGCCTAGCTGTTTTCCCGCACAAAACTCTCCTATTAGTGATCAGCTGATTGTTTAATAAACAAATCACAAAGTGATCTGTGAAAATGGTGAGAAGAATTTTTAATTATTTATTTGTTGTTCAACAGCCCTTGGAATTTAGTTGCGCCCAAGTTATGGAACCACCAGGTATTCCTTTTTTATTTTATTACATAGGTGATGTTATGGATTTTTTACCTTTTATAAATCTGATTTTAAATAAAGCATAAAATACGATAATATTTGCCACTACCTAGCTATCATAATAGCTGAAGATACCTACCTGAGGATAACAGAATAACACTGCGATAATTCCACAAGTTTCTTAAGTAGTAGGTACCATATTTTTTCTGTGCGTGAAACATTCAGTTGAATAGTTTTTTCAGTGTCTCAAATTGGTTTAAGAATTTACATTTATTTTTGCCCCAAGCCTTTGTTTGTCAACATAAACAACAACATGGCAATGAAAAGGACATACCTATGTTAGCGTAACTGCATTTATGTTAATAATACGTTTTCAATACGCTTTTGTTAATACTCTCGTCATTTTCAGTGATCGCTTGTCTCTTTCATTGTATCTTTGCCTACTTATTGAACGGGTATATAAAATTATGTATAACTTTAAGGTCCCATTAAAATAGGTAAAAATTTTAACACAGCGTTAAAAATAAAAAAATATTAAAGTGGTTTTATTTTGATCTAATGGATGTGTTTATTCTAGAGTGCCGCCAGCAATTTATTATTTCAGGTCAAAATAAAATCACTTTAATAAGTGTTTTTTTTTTGCTTGGATATCATTGGTTAGACGTACTGAACGCTATGTTAAAATTTGTCCACCTATTTTAATGGAACCTTATACAGCGTGTAACAGAAAGGGTATAATCATATGGAATACTGTGGTACGGACCATCAAACTGAACAACTTTCTCTATGGGACCACCATCGAAATCGTAAAAAAATAATCAGCTGTCCTATACAAAATTTCAATACCTACTCGACCCAAATGTATGGGACAGCTGATTATTTTTTTATGATTTCGATGGTGGTCCCATAGAGAAAGTTGTTCAGTTTGATGGTCCGTACCACAGTATTCCATATGATTATACCCTTTCTGTTACATGCTGTATAGCTGTTGCCCGCGACCTTCGTTAGCGTGAAATTATTATAAAAAAATATTACTTTCCTTTTTGCATCGAATTTTGTTACCAATTTCAAGGGTTTCGATTTTTTTTCACGGAACCCTAATTCTTATTCTTAAATAAAAGTAACTTTAGTTACTCCTTATCACATCAGCTATCTGCCAATAAAAGTCCCGTCTAAATCGGTCCAGCCGTTTCGGAGAGTAGCCGTTTGAAACGGATTTTGTTAAAATTTCAAGGGTTTTTTTTTTTTTTTTTGCGCGGAACCCTATAATTATCTAAAATAAAAGTAAAGCCTATGTTAGACCTTATAACATCATCCATTTTATCTGCCAGTAAAAGTCACGTCAAAATCGGCCCATTCGTTTCGGAGATTAGCCGGAACAAAGAGACAGACAAACATTGAAAAATATGTTTTTTTTTATGTTCCGTATATACTTTCAAATGCATTCAGTAAAAAGCTGTTATTTTGGTATTACAAACAGACACTACAATTTTATTAATATGTATAGATAGATGATTAAATACAATGGAAAATGAAAAAATGGTTGGTGGATCAAAGTAAAAAGGTGACTACGAAAGTTAGACGATAAGCCTACCATGTGCGACATTCATGATGAGACCTCACACATTTCGTAATGACTTGCTAGACAATACCATACTATGGTCGAGTGCAACTATTTGTAACAGGCCAAGTGGTTCTGCCCACTACTTGTTTGTTTATATTTTGTTTTATCCGAATTAATTATATCCTCAAACAAGAAGTCAACTTTGTTTGTTAATGGCCGTTTTCACCAATACTAAGCGACTCCTAAGTCTGAATAGTAAATTTCACTGAATAAAAGCGCAACAGATTTGTCATAGTGCACAAGTTAGCGTAAATTGCTTATTCTTCGTTTGTCGACATCAATCATTACGTGCCTATTGTATTTCTATTCTGTGCAACTTTGTTTTTTATTATTTTAGTTCAGTTTCGTTTGTTTATTCTCAAAGACAGTAAGTAGGTAGAGCTGTGAACAATAACAAGTTGACTTCAGTCACTCTAAGTTTAGAATATTTTAGAAGCATGTGCTTGGCACGAACACGGTGGCACTGTACATGCATCTTATCAGGCGACACTTTCGTTTTCCCGGTTCCAACATAACAACATTGATAAATCCCTATCAAACAAATTGGTAAATATTTAACACATACTTCAAAGCTCGATTGGTCAAGTTATTATTAAAAAAGATGATCGAACACTAGATAGTCTATCGTTCTACGCCACAACATTCGAGCCTACGCATTAATAAAATAAATAATTATTATATTATTGTCTTACTAGTTTATCGTCTCCATGATCAGCTGATATGAAAAATACCCACATTAGGATGGTGAGTAACGCTGCTATCCAAAATAATAAATATGTATGAATAATAAGCATGTAAGTTTAGGTACCTATAGGTAGGTACACGTAGATTATAATCCGCCGCGTGCCGGGCTAAAATCCAATCCCAACATGCGGTTGATAAAGGCTAAGCGGTGTTGAACAATCATTTCATGTCGTATTATTGTGACAAATCAACATATTCCTTTTAATTTTTCTTTTACATATTATAGTCGCGCTTTGGAAGTGGATTTGCGGACATCAGCCATAGGTTTAATAGGTACAATACGTAGATAAAATGCTGACCGATACTATATGAAACGGTTTCTTCAAAATACTTAGATCCTTGACAAATTTTAATCATAGATTTATTTCATTATCATTCTTAATTACCATTGTATGATCAGCCTTTAATTGATGATCATGACGTATCAGTTATTTCGATATCCATCGGCATAGTTAATATCATAACTACATAAAGTATTATGCAAAACGTGTGAAGCGGCACATAACGTTAACGTAATTAGGTTTAATTTTTTTATTTCAATATTTTGCCCATATGGAAGCTTTTATTAGAACTGTTGACATACATTATTTACACTTATTTCAATGGTAGAATAAAAGCCGGCCAAGTGCGAGTCGTACTCACACGCACACAGGGTTCCGTAATCCATAGCACCAAACAATTTAATAAAAACATTTTGAAGGCTCTTCCTAAACTGTATTGTTTTACATTCAACAGCAAAACTAAAAAAAAGATAAGCTATAGTATGTTAATGAAAACAAAATTAATGCTGCAGTTTCATGAAAAAGTTCCGTATCTCATAAACTAAACATCAAATCTTTTTCAAAACAATTTTGGTTGAAAGTTTTATTTACCTTTTAAAATCTTTTTCAGAATTTTCTTCCTCTTACTTTAGAAATTATTTTATTATTATTTTTTCTCAAAGTCAATCGTTTGTACCCCCCTCGGGTACAAACGATTAACTTTGAGGAAAAATGGTTTAAGGATCCTCAATGTCATTTTTAATGACCTATATCTATAGACAGATCTGTAAACATGCCGCACGTATAGGTTTAATGAAAACTATTTTTTAGTTTCAGTTCCATGTATGGAAAAACCGGGTGGGTTAATATTTCCCTTAACATTTTGTTTTGTTTTTTGTTTTTGCATAAAAATCGTAAAGCGGATCACAGAATACATCTACATATTACTATGTTTCAACTGTGTAGTCCTAATAGTTGCGGAATAAAGTGGCTGTGACATACACGGACAGAAAGACAGACTTGGTGAATCTATAAGGATTCCGTTTTTGGCCATTCGGCTACGGAACCTTAAGAAGCCGATAAAGTGCGAATTAAAATACTTGAAATTGCCAATGAACGGTTTCATACCTTGATAGGAAAATAAACAAAGATTGTTCATAATTAGGAACCGTTTTTAGTTTATTGCAGAGTTTTTGCTTTGCAAACTTCGCAGCCAGAGGATGAGTCGTTAGGCAGTATAAATAAAATCAAACAATCAATCATTCATTTCGCATATTTCATAACTATTCCAAAATAGTCGGTAGCTTGACATTAGTAGCTTAGTAGTTCCTTAAATAATCAGCTGCGACAGAAGCACATAATATAAGAAGTCGCACCATATTATGGGTACTGTTTTTGGTGCGGGACCCTAATATGTTCTAGTGGAAACTAAATAGAGTTAAGTAATTCTAACCAGACTACATAATTTTCGACTTACCCAAGAACTTCTGCAATGCTTTTAACATTCGGAAGAAGTCCCGTTATTCCTTCCTTTTATAATTTTAATTGCCTAATCCTTAATAGAATCATTAACTTTTATATTACCATATACCCGGATATCTTAATCTTTTAAATTATGCTGAAGGATTAGATCAACGTCATATCGTTAACAAAGATATCGAATCTTCGGCAATGTGTATATGAATGATGAGATATGGTATTTATGACCACAATGCCACGTGACTTTTATTTACCATTACATGGTGAGTGGCCAAACTGTTTTCAAGGCAATCTGACTGCACTTTATGTTGTGATGATAATTTTGTGACGGTGTTGAGGAAGAAGCGCCGTCAACGTACCAATAAGAACCGCTGTGGTACGTCTCCGGAGCGTACCTACAGGTACACTACATCTCTAGCGCTACGGCGGAGCACAGCATGGAGTACGTGCGTCACAAGACCAGGCAGGTGATTGACTCGCGCCGCAACGTCAACTTTAAGGCGTTCGTGATGCGCATTATACCAACGAGTTTTATGCACCTCATCTTGGAGGAGGAATTTTGGCCGCAGGTGGTGGTGTTCCGTCGCTTCCACGGCCAAGTGCCATAAGAACGTACAGTGACATATTTCACAAGTGCAGTGTTACTAACACTATTTACTAACACAATTTGTATTTTATCATGTACTAGCGACCCGCCCCGGCTTCGCACGGGTCAATGTTATACATATAAACCTTCCTCTTGAATCACTCTATCTATTAAAAAAAACCGCATCAAAATCCGTTGCGTAGTTTCAAAGATTTAAGCATACAAAGGGACATAGGGACAGAGAAAGCGACTTTGTTTTATACTATGTAGTGATGTTAGTCTTTAAGGTATAACTATGGGCTAAAGTGGCCTGAAAATAAATGGATGTTATTGTTGTATTATCGTGAAAAAGGTCTTGTGAAAATAGCTCACCTACCTAATTACCTACATGAGCTCTCCATTTCGTCGACGTCACACGTGTATATGAGGATGTTCAGTTGTGATCAATTATACTTTTTACCTGTTAACACAAAGGTGTTATGATATGGTTTTTTAAATAATTTCTTATCCTTCAAATTATCTTTCGGATCCTACCACCTACAAATGTAATCAAAAACACCATAGAGACCATCTTCCTGTAGATTCGTGTTCTCTATACAATTTGCGATGCATTTGTGTGGTTTTTAAAATGTACATCGCAGTGCATTTTGCTAAATTAGCATTTGAGTCTTGGTCACTTACATTTTACTTTCTGAACTGATGATACCTCCATAAATATTGGACTCTGGCTGAAGATATCCTTTAGGGAGTCATCTTATGACCCCCTAAACCCCCCCCCCATCATCCCCCACCCTCTTCATCGTTGTTATGTGATATTTTAACAAAAAATATCAGTCCCTATGTCAAGTTTGAGTAGGTGTAGTTCTGTAATACGGCTGTGTCTAAGATAACTAAGATTTGCAAATGAAATAAGACCTTATTTTATAGTTCAGTTTAAATACGAGTAATTAGGGAACAATTTATTGTAATTGTTGTGTGCACTATGCCAACCAACTACTACCTACTTACTAACATAAAAAAGCAAGGTCGATCGTTATCATACAATTAGGTAGCCAGTTAGATATAAAAAACATGAAAATTATTCATGTTATTAAAAGTTGTTCTTGAAATGCTGCATTGAATTGAAATCAATAAGGTCGTCGTTAATGACGTGTCTACTTGGTATTTAAACGTTCGGTATCTGGGTTAAATTCATTCTTTCTTTTTTTTCTAAGTGATTAAGTGCAGATCGATTTCTTCGTTCGAACGATTAAAGAGAATTAATTTTATAAGCCAATCGAGGACCTATGTTATTATCTATACCTTTTATATCATGTAAAAATGTGCTTGTTGCTAATTCCATCAAGCGATATAAAACTCACTATCAGTACGTATCTCAATCACACGTGAGAATACAAAAGGCACTAACAATCCAGACTTCATTAAAATAAATGCATTAATTTTCATTTTTTATATTATTTCTACTTTGCATCAGTAAATTACCGAAGGTCAATGAAGCAGATCGTTTCATTTCTGAATTTAATCTAACATGGTGTAAGAAGGTTGGTAACCTAAAGCCTTAAAATAATTCTATTATTAATAATTTTGAACAAATAGACAAAACTTAGATAAAACTCGATTAATTTAAACCTGTAGTACCCAGTAGAATCGGCATTCTACTGGGTACTACAGGTTTAAATTAATCGAGTTTTATCTAAGCCATATTTCAGTCACCCGCTAAGTACAGACAATAAAACAGCCGTCAAATTCGCCGTAACCTCATAAATAGAGATTAGTCTAATATTATCATCTTTGATTAAATTGTTCCCATGTGTTTTCAGTGAACAAAAACTTTGTGAGGAAACCGGCATGTCCTAGAACCAAAAATACTTGTGAAAAAGACATGTGACACCCACCAACCCGCATTGGGCCCGCCTGATGGATTTTAGCCCATTCCCTCTCTGCCTGTTATAGAGATAAGGCCTGATTCCCAGCAGTGGGAACATTATAGATAGAATATGCTTATGCTTAAATGTTTTCAGAGTGGTGAAGACAATAACGGCTTCGACATAGCGGAAGAAAAAGCGGCAGCTGTCCAGCCGAAGTCCGAAAAAGTTGCTATTGAGGGAGCTAACGGAATAAGTGAGAAAAAAGTGAGTAATGCATTTGATCTCTCTTTAGTGGGTTCTAGGGTACTAACTACTTATTTTAAAACAAAATGATTTCGACCATGCAACTGCTGAAAATTCCAAGTCCAAAAAATATCGAGAAGTTATCGTAAGTTTGATCACCTATTTCACAAAAATGCAATACTTACCTACCCATATTATAACTGACGTTTTTTTCCCGATTCAAAAGTTGACTCCGTTGTAAATTATTCGCCCCCAAAATATTTGATACTTTGTTGTCCGCGACTTCGCTTGCGTTTTGGTCGAAAATTATCCCACGGGCAAGTATGTAAATATAGCCTCTGGCTATCGGGGATAATGTAGTTTCCTATTAGTGAAAGAATTTTCAAAATCGGTTCAGTAGATCCAGAGATTAATTACCTCCTACATACAAACTTATAAACAAATTTTACCTCTATAAAATGTTAGTTTAAATGAATAAATTGATAATGCGCTTTTATTTTTAATTATTAATGCCTAATGCGCTTGAATATGACGTGAAATTCAGACATATTCATAAACAATCAAGTTATACCCGAGTTGGCTTGGTTTATTGCAACCTTCCTGTTATTTACATTTTTGCAGATAAGATAGTTCCTATAATCTTTTTTGCATTCTTTAGGATGGGCAATAATAGGGTGAAGCGCCTTGCCTTGTTTTCCAACCTATACAAACACGCGACCACGATAAACAATGTAGATGATACTGTAATAGCAAACGTGTTTAAGTTTAAAACAAGATAAAAATAAGCGTCCGTAAAAATAGCGTTTTATTAAATACTTACGGATAGAAGTGCAAAGTAGAGAAGTATTGAAGCCAAAATAATATGTAACCATGTCTGACAATAATTCAACACGTAAAATAGTCCAACAGGCCCCAAAATAACCGGCTGGGTGATTAGGATTACCCCAATAATACCCACTGCTTTATCATTTTAACTTTTAACAACTTGAACACCATCAAATTTTTTCCAAGGGTCATACTTAAATATGCAAATTTTTAGGTCGACCCGGAAAAAAGCGAACCCCAGCGTGCAGTATGGGACAATCAACTCGAGTTTCTGATGTCATGCATCGCCACATCGGTGGGTTTGGGCAACGTGTGGCGGTTCCCCTTCGTCGCCTACGAGAATGGAGGCGGCGCGTTCCTCATCCCTTACATTATTGTACTGCTACTCATCGGAAAACCTATGTACTACCTCGAGTGTGCCTTGGGACAGTTTAGTTCTAGGAACTCAGTGTCGGTCTGGTCACTGTCTCCAGCAATGAAAGGTAAGCTTGTTACTTTTGTTCTTAAATTTATTTGGAGTGGTGTTTGATCCACAAAAAAACTCGTCTTATTTCCTGGGCAGTTTTATCAATATTCATCAAATAAGATAGGTCGTTTTAGATACGTTTGGTATGTAAATAATTACTCTAGGTTAGGCACGTTCAAAGTATACATCTACAAAACACCTCATCTATTTTATCTGATTTATTTATCTATTCATAGTTAAAGTCGTTTTTTTTTTCAGGCGCCGGCTATGCCACTGCCCTGGGTTGCGGTTACATTCTGTCGTACTACGTATCAATCGTCGCACTCTGTGTGTACTACCTAGCTATGAGCTTCCAGTCCACACTGCCGTGGGGGGTCTGCCTAGATGAGTGGAAGAACTGCGTCCCTTCAGATCCGGACCAACCGCCTACAACCCCAATAGGAAAACCCGCTAGCAGCGCCGAGTTATATTTCACGTAATTATTCCCAGTATTTCCTCACATTTCCTTAAAACTTGAACTTTGAAAGTCCAGAAGTCGCAAAGTAAGTGCTATCTACAGCGTAAATCAAAAAGGTGTAGTCACTACCTACAGACCATCAAACAATGCTGTGTGCATTAATTTGAATCGAGTAGATATTGAAGTTTTGTACGGGACAGTTGATTATTTATTACGATACAATTATGATGTTGCTGCCTTGAAGAAAGTGGTTCAGTTTGATGGTTTGAATCTGAACTATATAAATACAGGTATTTTTCTATCTTGCAGCCAAACTGTTCTCCAGCAGAAGGAGGGTATTGAAGGAGGTCTTGGTAAGTTCGTAAATTAATATTTTTGTTGACGTCTGATCTGAAATCTTTATTGGACATCTTATACGATCGTCAATTATTTTTGAGAATCTTTAAGCGATCTTTATTTGCGCAATTGCAAGCCTCTTTATTACAAGTTAGGGCTGTGCACAAAATAACCATATACTTACGCTGTTGAGTGTAATCTGCATCGAGTATTACATAAAAAGAATTATGTGATCAGTATTGTCTCCCGATCTTTGGCAAACTGAGCGTTTATGTTACACGAGTACGATCTTGAGTCCATTGATTTCGTCTCACCACGTATACTGTTATACATATTGTTACGAGCTGTGTATGAGATAAACTAAAAAAATACAGGTTAAACGACGAATATGTAAAAATTCACTACTGATCACTATTCACTTAGATATCGCACTTCTCTTCGATTCGCTTTGTTGTTTAGCCAAAATCAGGCTCCGGCAAATCCGAGGGCTATTCATACGCGATCCATCCTTTGAGAAAGTTCCACAGGTTTCCTGAACCTTCTTCACAGCTCAGTAGTGGAACATTCTAGACTTGAACGTAATCTAGAATGTTCTCGTAAAGCAGCCGACGCGGCGACGTAACAATATTGTTTCTGGTTACAGGTCTACCTATCTGGTACTTGGTGTTGTGTCTCTTCGCCTCGTGGTTTGTTATCTTCATCATTGTCGCCCAGGGTGTCAAGAGTTCCGGCAAAGCCGCATACTTCTTGGCTCTTTTCCCTTACGTTGTGATGATTATTCTGCTTATAACGTAAGTATAACTTGTTCCCATTCCATAAATTTTAAATAGTAATTTTTGTGCAATTGCGCAGTATACTGCCATACACCAACTACCATACGTAAATATACTTATATTACGTAGACATTGAAATTAAACTAAGCCCCCATAGCGTAAGATTTAATGTCGTCTAATGTATAATAATCAATCATGCAAGAAATTGGCTTCTTATTCTCATTCATCATTCAGTTTATACTTAAATAAAACAAATAATTATTTACAATTTCAGAACCGTTATCCTACCAGGAGCCGGCGATGGTATTCTTTTCTTTTTGACGCCACAGTGGGACAAGCTTATAGAACTTGACGTAAGTACTGGAAACTACCTATACACGATCTAGACAACTTTACAAAAGGCCTTGCAAAAACTCTAGCTATATATTTTAAGTTATGGACCACCCTTTACATGACTAAAACTGAACTGACATCATCATTAAAAAACAAACACGTTTTCAAAATTATTTTAATTCAAAATCCTTTGAGAATCTGAATGCCACCAACCCATAAATAGACAGCCTGTATAATTTTGTTGGTTTTAACTTGTAAGGTATAATAAAACCTTAGAGTACAAAGTAGCATAGTTTTATCCGGTGTAATATATATAAGTAGTATGACATCAGCGAACAGCTCCTTGCTGAATAATAACAGCCTTACAGGTCGATCTTCAAGGTTAAGCCGCAAATGTCAAGATCAGTCAGTGGATGGGTGACCATCCATTACTTAACGAGTTTCCTCCATGCCTCGGAAAACACGTTAAACTGTTAGTACCGGCTGACATTTATAAATTATTGACAGTGGTTATCAGTGGCCCGAAAGCATGACAGCCAGTCTTACCAAGGGGTATCGTATTACCTCGTAATAACTGGGTTGTGGAGGTCAGATAGGCAGTCGGTCCATGTAAAATACTGTTATTCAGTTGCACTCGATTAGACTGTAAGCTGACCCTAGTTATATCATAGTTGGAAGAAGGTTAGGTAGATGATGAACGTAGTATGAAATTAAGCTTAAATATTTAATTACAATTGAAAACATTACAATAAATGTCACTTTCATCCCAGGTGTGGTACGCAGCCGTGACACAAGTATTCTTCTCTCTCTCCGTGTGCACCGGCGCTATTATTATGTTCTCTTCCTACAACGGCTTCAGGCAAAACGTTTACAGGTATGAAATTATTATTTTATACATAAATTGTGGCATTGTAAAATACCCTTTTAGAAGTATCACAATACTCCGTCTTGTGTTGTAATTTTATTTTCGTCGAACACTATAGACACGAAATAAATTGAGTTAAGGGCAGGAGAAATGTGCGTGTATTACTTTTATATACCGAGCTGGAGTTCTTTCTCCTAGCGAGACTTCAACCCTCAGTAAAATTAACCCACTTATTATTTACCGACGACGCCGCAAGTCCAGAATGCCAAGAGATATGCCAGGCGGTTTATAGCATTCACGTGTATACTCAGATTGATTAAACTAGGGTTTACATAGTAATGAACTTCGAACTGTCTCGTTGTTTAGTGGTCGTTAGCATTAGGTCCTGGGTTCGATTCCTAGCCTATCCAGTAGCAGCCATGGAGTCTGGATTTGTGATTTGTTTTAAGGATTCACTGCACCACAAATCACTAAACAGTGATTTGGGGAGCAAACTGGCCTTGTCCCTAACTAACGGGTCTGTTAATCTGCTGGGAACATTAACTCCATAATTAAAGAAATTATATTGTGTCGTAGGGATGCCATGATTGTGACGACGTTGGACACGTTCACAAGTTTGCTGTCGGGTATCACAATCTTCGGTATCCTGGGGAACTTGGCGTATGAGCTGGGCGAGCCTGTCTCAGAGGTCGTAGGCTCTGGTGGTACTGGACTCGCCTTCGTCTCCTACCCAGATGCAATTTCCAAAACTTTCTTGCCACAGGTATGTACGTACATATAAGGTAGATGCGCAAGGGTAGCCCGTGAAACTTAAATTTTCTTACGTTTATTGCAATTTGCAAGTCAGGTTTCATAGCTATTTCATAAAAAGTCACTCAATGGGGTTAAATGAACTTGGAGGGTTGTATTGATGATTTGAATGATTATAATTCTGTAACTCCATACGTGTTACTGGCGCGATTCATATTTTCATCAACATACAACCTGACACTGACCCGCAAATTATAATAAACATGAGAAAAAATAAATTTCGCGGGCTATCCTTGCGCTTCCACCTTAATGCTTTTATAATAAACAAAATTAAGAGACAAATCTGTTTCTACCTTAGACTTAAGCCACATGAAAAAAAAATGAACTATCCTAAAAGTAAATAAAAATAGTAGTATCGAAATATTCTCCGCATCGCTGTCAACAGGTAAAGTGCCAAAGAGAGTGACTGCGTTGCCACGTTCTATGACAATCCTAAGCCTCTGTCCGAGATAAACGCCAGCCCTTGGGTCGCATTTTTTTTTTTTTTGATCTGCTTTCTGCTCATCTAGCCATAATCAGATGTGGTATTGTTAGGTTTACTTTATTGATAATGTGGCTCTGTTAAACCGACCACTAAAGACCGATCACTTAAGACATGATAAGAGATATTCTCAGTCTCTCTGATGCAGGTCCAGTATATGCCATCATTATAGGCGTGTTGTGGTTTGGTTATGGAGGAGGTTCTTAGCCAATTCATTGGCATGGCCTAATACTCTCTTCTTATATCGCGTACAGTTCCTGTTTACTTCTTCCTTCACTGTGGGCATCTTTAGGTATTCATGGATTTCGGAGTTTCTCACGAACCACCCGGCGCCTGATATTGATCGTAAGGCTTTACGTTCTAGGTTGGAGTTACTGGCAGAGCCCCATAGTTCTATAGTCCACACCGATTTTATGATAGATTTATAAATCAGTAGTTTGTTGTTCGAAGATAGTTGTGATTTCCGTCCCAATAGCCAAGAGAGGGTCTTGAATAATATTGTTGCCTCTTTTTTCTTTGCCTTGATGTGGTTGTCCCATGTTAATCTTCGGTCTATATGTAGGCCTAAGTATTTTACACAGTTACTCGTTGGCAATAGTTTTCCTTCCTTATAGACTGGTGCACATTCTCCTTTTCTTAGAGTAAAGGTTGCCTGTACAGATTTACTTACACTAGGCTTTATTCTCCATTTTTGGAGCCATAGTTCTATTTTATTAATTTGTGTTTGGAGTTTATGTGAGGCAACGTCCGGGTCTTTGTCACTCGCAAGACATGCAGTGTCATCCGCATATGTTGCTGTTGTTACATCTTCAGTGTTTGGCAGATCTGATGTATATATGGCATACAGTATAGGGCCAAGCACTGATCCTTGCGGAACTGAGGTAGCGATGTCGTACAGGTCAGAGTACTCATCATCAAATTTGACTTGAAACTTTATTTGGTGCAGGTATGATTTAATGATCATGAAGAACGAGTTAGGTATAAGTTTTTTGAGTTTAAAGAGTAATCCCTTGTGCCACACTCTGTCAAACGCCTACAATGTCTAGGAACACCGCTGAACAATATTCTTTTTTCTCTAAAGACTGTCTGAATTGTGAGCCACTCTATGTATTTGTTCCACTGTAGCATGATTCTCTCTAAACCCAAATTGGTGATCAGGAATTATTTTGTTCTCTTCTAGTATTGGTTTTAGTCTTCGCAAAAATATTTTTTCTATCACTTTGGATAAAATTGGGAGAAAACTTAAGCGTCTATACGAACTAGCATCAGTTGAAGGTTTCCCTGGATTGGCCATCATACATATCTGAGATATTTTCCACAACTTAGGAAAGTAGTGTGTTCTAAATATAGCATTTGCAAGCATTGTCAGAAACACTATTGTACGAAACGATTACGTATCAAGAAACGATTAGTTGGGTCGCAACTAATCGTTTCATGAAACGTGTTTGTTGTGCGTGTGTAATGCTTTAATAGTAACCATGGAGTTTCTTGCCGGTTCTTCTCCATAGCAAACGAACCCGAACCTATATAGGTTTATGTGAATAAAAACATCGGTTTTGTATATAAAGTTTATCAACACATTTGTTTTTCAGTTGTTCTCAGTGTTGTTCTTCTTGATGATGACTGTGCTCGGTATCGGCTCGGCGGTGGCACTGCTGTCCACCATCAACACGGTGATGTTGGACGCCTTCCCGCGCATCCGTACCGTCTTCATGTCCGCTTTCTGCTGCACCGTCGGATTTGGAGTCGGACTCGTTTATGTTACACCTGTAAGTTTTTTCTTTAATTAATTAAGCAATCTTTGTGAGCTTCGCAATAATGCCCGGTTCACATTATTCTAAATGAATTCCAGTCCAGCGATCGAAACCAGCGCTGGAATGCTACTGGAATAATTTAAACCGTCACTGGAATGCCATGCTGGATCCAGTGAGAGAATATCCAGTCCACGATTGGCGGTCTCTTTTTCAATCCAACGCGTCAATTCTAGGGCAACTGGAATGGTGTAGACGGCGATACAGATTGTTATTTTTTTGTGAATACGCACTTCATTTCTATTAATGACTGGAATAATGTAGACGATATGACCCAGTTCAGCCAGTGAACTGGATCAAATCGTCAACTCGCTGGAGTCCAGTGGACTGAAATAATTGTGAACCGGGCATAGAGAAGAAATAAAACTCAAACTCACTCAAACTCAAAGCGTTTATTTCAATTAGACCTTCGCAGGCACTTTTGAAAGTCAGAAAAACAAAGGCGAAGCTACAGTCACAGACACAAGGCATAATAACTTGTGAAAGTACTGTAGTTGCCCATTCCAAAGCGTAGATCTCTATGGAGAAGAATGGGCAAGAAACTCCATGGACACTCTTTTCAATCAAAATATTGTTACAAGATCTTGGTTACATCATTCATGTTGAGATTATACATATATGTGAGAACGATGTAGAAAGACGTGCACATTAAGAGCGTCCAGAGTAAAAGATTATAACTATCAACAATTTAAAAACAAAGTAGTTAAAATAAACCGTGGCAGCTAAGAGATGACCAGTCCCAACTGACAGCTACACACATTAGACATGAAGAATTAAAACGCACTTCAAATACTCAAAATATTTTTATTTTACAGGGTGGTCAATATATCCTAGAATTGGTTGATCACTTTGGCGGGACTTTCCTGATTCTTTTCTGCGCTATAGCCGAAATTGTAGGAGTTATCTGGATATACGGTGAGTCCTTTGAATGGAATTGGGGTCTTTATAGATACGTCTATGTAATAATATGTCACAGTCAAAACTTCATTGATCCAGTTAGAACTATTTTAACAATTCCTAACATTTGCTTCGAAACTAGTTGGTAGGTTTTTTTTGACCCTCTTAAAACTTTTTTTGAACGCTAATCTAGATAGTATAACTAAGGTGTTCTGTGAGCAGAGCAGATATTTTAATAGAAGAATGCGTTTTAACATAATTACTGTTTTGACTGAAACCAGTCAAAACTTCTTTTGACCGGTTAACAGTTTTTACTCAACATATTATGTATACGTAATAGTTGTGTCAACAAGCTTGTGAATTATCTAAAAATATGTTTCCTATTCTACAGGTCTGGAGAGATTGTGCTTGGACATCGAATTCATGTTGGGCATCAAGACTGGCTTCTATTGGAGAATGTGCTGGGGCATTATCATGCCTGCTATGATGACCACCGTGTTTATCTACGCTATAATTACTTCTGAAGCTCTGAAGTTCGGTGATGAATACTACTACCCAACAGCTGGATATGGTTAGTGGATCATTAATAATAATAATCAATTAATGATTTTTCCATATCAGACAACGATCAGAAATCGTTATAAAACAATATTTTTGTACTACAGAGTTGACCTCGACATAATACCACAATTTAATTGTTTTCTATTCATTCGGTTAAATTGAGAATCAATGCAACATTATTTTAATAAATCTATGATAAAAATGAATTCGTAAATCCTTATTGTAAGTTTAAGTAGATACTATGGGCATTATGCAAGACTCATCACTATATCGTTTATTTTCAGTATCAGGATACTTAATGCTCGTCATTGGTATTCTGTTCGTGCCGACTTCGATCTCGCTTACGATGTACAAAAATAGAGGTGGAAGCTTTGTGGAGGTAAGATCTTGAAAATTTTATAGGAATCAGATTGAATCATTATCAACTCAGTAATTTGTAGTTAATATGGAAGTATTACGAATAATAAACACTTTACAATACTTTTCTTTTTATACTTGTCACTGTTCTTATGACTGTATAATAAAAGCACAAGGAATGTTCTAACAACGCACTTATAATTTAATTCTTCACAGAATGTGAGGCGTTCCTTTTCTCCGAAGGCTTCGTGGGGACCCCGCAACCCGACGGAAAAGGCCGACTGGAAACAGTTCAAGGTGGAAGCGAAGGAGCACCGCGAGAGGCAAAACACGACGCTGCCGAGGCACATCTGGTACATCCTCACCGGCGGATACCGGAGAAGAGTATGAACCACTAGTCAATAGCTTTAACTCTAGAATTTACTATAGATTTAGGGTAAAAATAACTATTACGTACCTTAATGCTGATGCCTGAAGATTTGTTGTAGTTGTCATTACTTAAATTGTGTAACTAGTTGCCAAAATGATGTTATTTACATAGTAATAATTTATAAAAATGTTGTATTATAATTATATCAGGGTATTCTATTTATTAAGTCAATTTCAACTATGTTGTGAACCTTTTATACTATCTTGAATTACATTTTTATAAAAAAAATAACTCTAGCATTTTGAATTATTATCAAACCGCATCTCACGTTTTTATAATCTGTACTAGGAACAACTACTTACTAAGCCAAATACGATTCCACGTCTTACGGTAGACATTTTATCGAAACTACCTTCTTCTTTAATAGTTCTGTTATGTAATACAGTTATCTACTACGACACATTTGCCTATCAATCAAGATGACAATCTTGGGAGTTGGTTTTCATTGGTGGCTTGACGAATAATTTGAAAATTGATACCTTTTTTCGACGTTTTTTATGTGCCCGTGTAGGCTTAGGTGAAATAAAATATTTTGATTTGGTTTACAAATTACAATGAATAGTTGCATCAACTTTAAACGAGAGCTAGAGAATTGTACCACAAACCGTAGTAAAGTCTTGTCTTGCCTGCCATATAATCTTAGCAATCAGACAATGATTCGATACCAATACCTCTATCAATAACATTTTAAAAGGAGATCACCCAGATTGGGCTATTTTCAAAAGTAAATGAACTTAGAGGGTTGTATTGATGACTTTAATTATTATAATTCTGTAGCTTGAGTTAAACATTGAGGCGATATCAGGAAAAAAAGATCGCGCGTCGAATTATCTAGCCCCTTTTTCTGAAACTTATGGCCAACAAAACTAAACTTATTTTTTAGATAGAGCATAACATAATAAACACTTTTTATTATCACACCTAAGTCGTACGTCAATTCACCGAGAAGTTATTCAACCTCAAAATATCTGAGATCACCCAGGAAAGACAAAAAAAAAAAATTGAAACAACAATGGTTCAATTATTATTTTTTTCGTCTTTCTTCACGATTTGTGCATTTAGCCAATGTCATGTCCGGCAATTATGTATTGTTCAACTCATTGCGTTTAAAAATAGGGCTAATAAATAAAAATAAATATGATATAAATACTTCATTGATTAATAAATTGTAACGAATTAAATTCATTTGGGCGTAAGAAAATTATTAAAATCATAGTGATTTTGGCTTCATGGGGCGGAGCGGAAGGTGTCTGACTAAAACCCTTCCATGTTGCTTGTCGTCATAAGATGGATGGACGGCGAGCTAGCCCATAATTCGCCGTCCAATTACTATTTATATGAAGGTTTTCTAACATTGTAATCTTTATTATTTACTAATAACTTGGGTATAGAATTTGGGTGGTATAATAATAAATGTTATCCAGAAGCTCTATTTAATTATTGCGTTTAAATTAAAGAACCTGCAAAAAAAAATTTGCTCAACCTGGGTGATCTCAGATATTTTGAGGTTGAATAACTTCTCGGTGAATTGACTTACGACTTAGATGTAATAATAAAAAGTGTTTATTATGTTATGTTCTATCTAAATAATACGTTTATTTTCGTTGGCCGGCAATTTTTAAATTAGCCCAAAAATGCATGGCTGGGTGATCTCCTTTAAACCCTTTATTTTTCTAATACACATAATTATCTATGACCAAACTAAAAAAAAAAAGTATAGTAGATAACATATGGAAAAAAATAAAAGCATTGGAACTTTGGCTCCCAATTTATTAAATAGTAACGAGAAGAAGGGCGTTAAAAAATCGTCCACATCGCTGTCAACAGGAATAGTGCCCAGGAAGCTGGCAGCAGTGCCCCGCTGGATAGCAAATCCTGATTCTTTGACCAAAAAATAGGTGAGCCCTCTAGTTACGGGAAGAGTCAACCAACTGCTTGGATCAGTTGATCTACTTTAGCTTGATACGTACATTAGCTACTGACATTTTACTTAGTGACTTAGTCAAGGGCTGACTTCGAGGCTGTTATGGTTAATGTTAGAATGGGAAGTCCCAACAAGACATTGTTCACAGAAACCAGCGAATGAGTAGAAGATAAACAAAACACGTGTCGGTGAATTATGATTTTGATCGCATCGGCTTCAATCGGCGTCAACTTGATAAGCTCTAGATAAACATAATCCATTATGCCCGCATTAATGCTACCTACTGCTTATTCATAGTTAATTATAGGTACTTAATGCAGAATCGTTTGACTTATATTATCGATATCAATGTATGAATAATTATGCAACAGCTCCTGTAAAAAATATAATGATCTTAAAAAAATGTTTACCAGGTTTTTCAAAAACAAGTGATAACATAAAATAAATTAAAAAATCACAGATTTCGTGCCTCACACGACTATCGAGCACATTGGAAATGAATCTACGGAATTCGCAAAAATATTGACGCTGAGCGACGAGAAAGTCGGGATAAAGGTTATAAAATAAAACTACAACGTTGAATGATAATTATTTTAGTCTTAGATTAACTTAAGTAGGTATCTTCGACATAACGCCTGTGAACAAACAAATTGCATTTCCACACTCGTATCGAAGTTTGAATAATTGTCGCCGTGGCGCTTAAGTATACATATTTCATTTTTCGATTAATAAAATAAAAAATAAAATCAAGTCTGGATCGGCAGCGACCCATTTGCTGCACGATATGCATTTTTTATTGACAGCAGTTTGACGCGACGAACCCTCGTCAGTTAACTCTTGCGGCACGTTCAAATTGCTCAGGAACTCCAGCTCCGTGTCCCGGAACGCGTAAGTTTGAAGCCCGAGATAGCAATTACTGCCAAGTTCGGCTCGAGAACCAGATTCTTCCACTTTCCCTTAGAGAACTTCAACGCATCTTTCTTGAACTCCACTGACTTTTAGACTTTTCTCAAAAAGGTTAGGCTACAGGGCAAACTCTTAACCCGATCGTCTTTGTTTTAGGCTCAAATTGTAGCTGACTAAATTGTCCATAGGATTTTTTCTCAAATTTTTTATATCATTCTTCATTTCCAAAATATAATCGCCAAAATCCAATCGTTCATTATACTCCATCAACGGGCTAAAGACCTGGAGGGGGTTTTGTTTGACGATTACATAACTTAAATAGAATCTGACATTCGCGACAATCCGCGGTCCTTTAGGAGATACGTTAAGTCTAAGCAAAAATCTTGTTCTTATCCCTCAGTGATGCAATTTGGCCAGGTTACATCCACTGACGGTGACTCAATTTGTGATATGTTTGGTGATTGTTTTTACGCTAACTTTCTTGATAATACTAGCAATGCCAACAGTCAATCTTCGTCTTACGTTGCCGTCGATGGACCGAATAACAACATGAAAGATATAAGCCAGGTGGAAATACGACTAAGTGAGGTTTGTAGGCTGCTAAAACAAGTCGATGTAAACAAGTCTGCGGGTCCAGATGACATATCGCCCATATTCATCGTCAACTGCGCCAAGGATCTTTCTGTGCCTTTTTCTATCCTGTTTGAAAAATGTCTTGCTACTGGCGTGGTGCCTAAGGTATGGAAGTATATATAACACCGATACATAAAAAAGGGTCAAGGACATTGGTCGAAAATTACCGACCCATTTTGAAGCTGTGTGTGTTTGCTAAAATACTGAAGAAAATTGTGCATGCACAGGTTTCTTCGGCACTAAAGCACATCTTAAGTAAAAACCAGCACGGCTTTGTAAGGGGTCGGTCAACCTCGATTAATCTCATTGTCTGTAGTGTCTACCTCTCCGAGTGTATGTCACAAAGGTCCCAAGTCGATGTTATTATACTGACTTCAGTAAGTGTTCCGATCGCATAGATCATGTGATCCTGTTGCGTAAACTTTTATCGGTGGCTATCAGGGGCGATCTTTACCGGTGGTTCCAGTCCAATGTGGAGAACAGATGTCAGACTGTAGTTCTGAATGGATTATGCTCTAAGCCTATGAATGTCCCATCAGGGGTTCCCCAAGGATCCTTGCTAGGGCCACTATTATTTAATATCTTTATCAACGATATCTCCTCTTCATTCCGGTATTCAAAATGGTTGCTGTACGCTGATGACATAAAGATAATGAGACAAATAAATACTCTGGCGGATGCTCATCTATTACAGGCAGACCTTAATAGTTTTCAAGGCTATTGTAGTAATAATAAGTTGGTCTTGAATGTCTCCAAGTGTTATGTTTGCTCCTTTACACGGAAACCCATCCAGATCGTCCATAACTACACGCTCTTGGATACAGCACTAAATAGGGTTAGCACAATCAGGGATCTGGGAGTCACTTTTGACGCTAAGCTCCTCTGATTCGCACATAGACAATACAGTCAAGAAAGCATCAAAAGCACTTGGTTTCATTCTCCGGGTGTCCTCGGAGTTCAAAAATATAAAAACTATTAAAATATTATACTGTTCCTTTGTTCGCAGTCATTTGGAGTATGCCTCTCAAGGTCTGGAACCCTAATTATAATGTATATATAAATTGTATTGAGAGCACACAGAAAAGGTTTTTAAGGCACATCCAATATCGGTCTAAAACGTTCTCAACGAATTATACCTACCGTTGTAAAAAAAAATCATATCCTTCCACTTTACGAAAGGCGAAAAATAGCAGATCTTGCGTTTCTTTTCAAGATCGCCAATGGAATAACTGGTGTTACAGAGTTACTACACAAAATCGGGCTGCGAGTGCCTCCTTGCGCAGACCTCATTTATTGCACACCCCGGTGGTAACCACTACGTACAGACGGAACTCATACATGGTGAGAGCCAATCGTAAGTACAACGCAACCTGCCAGGAGGCTGAGATCGACATTTTCAATTGCTAAATTAAAGAACACTTTATCTAATGGCTTCTTCGAGCGCAAATAGTATTTTTTCTGTCTATCTTAAGTGTTCTGTTTCTGATTCATATTTAAAAACTACATGTGGAAACTTGTAATTGGCCATATTTTGTTTGAATTATTACTCACTGTCTGGTTAGCTGAAAATTTTCCTAAAAACGAAATAAATAAATAAAAAAATCAAATTCAGAAAAAAATGCTATTTTTTTCACTATTTCGGCCAAAACTTTGTTTGCTTTTCTCGAATAATTCTTTTTGCACCTTTTAGCTCTCGTGAATACGAGTCTTTTGAGCGTATTTTGAATATCATATCTTCACAACTCTCCGAGATTTAGGGGGATCTTTTAGTTGAAATCGGAGCCTATACTGGAGCGAACGAAGAAAAGACATTTCCAATGTCAAAACGGTTTTCTCGGCAAAATACCGAAAAAACTGTATTGAACACCAGGATCGGGGTGCTTTTTAGTAGAATTATAAATGATCTTTAAACTGTTCTAGAGTTTTCAACCTATGTATCCTATGTGTACATGGCTTAGCGTGTGCGAAAACGATGCAAACATAGGTCAAGATGTGGCAAATAAATGACCGCGGCGTAGATGTGCATTCTGCACTTTAGTGAAATTTTGCTGCTAGCCATCAACATCGGTGGAGTCTTTCTAGAGCAAAAGCAGCGCATGGACAGCTCGTATTACAGCTCTCTTTTTCTAAGTAATCAGCTTGATATATTAGGCGGTGACGACAATCATCATCTTCCTGTCCTTGTCCTATGTTACTTGGGGTCGGCCCACCACGTTTCTTTCTTCCATTCTTCTCTGTCAACCGTCACGCTGTCATTTACGCCTTAATCTTTCATATCATTTCTCAGACAATCCATCCACCGTTCCCTTGGTCTTCCTATCTCTCTGCATCCATCAGGTGGTGACGACAATACGACAATAACTACTGGTTATACTAGTTCATAGGAATATTTTATACTATCAAATAAATGCTAATTAACATCGAAATTAAAAAAAAAAACAAACAAACTGAATATTCTGTAGCATAAAACTGTTAACGACAATGTTATTCCATTTATGAATATTGGTTCACTAACCTTAGGTATAATTTTCACTAATTCGCATCTGGACATAAACCCTCTTATTAATAAACACGGAATAATATTACACCAGGAATAACAAAGGAATAACCGTACATTTTCAAAGGTTTAAACTTGGAATAACTTTATTCTGTGTTTATTAATAGGAGGGAAAGTGTCTGTCTGTAATATCAAAATAACAGACTCACTGCTGGGACAGATGACACAGACCTCTCTATGAGGGGGAATGGGCTAAAAGCTAAAATCCACCACGCGGGCCCAGTGTGGGTTGGTAGATGTAACATGTCTTCGAATTCTTTGTTCTATAATGCCGGTTTCCTCACGATGATTTTTACTGAATGCACATGAAAGTATATCACTACGATAAAAAAAAAAAAAAGATTTTTTTGTTATGATACTCTTTCATAATTATGCATTCAGGAAAAAGCTGTTATTTTGAAATTAGAAACAGTCACTTTAATTTTTTAATTTATTTGTTTAGATCACATTTAGACTTGATGTTCATTTTGAAACCGGGGATTGCTTTTACTGGTATGATACGCTACAAGTTGATGAGGTTGGCAAAGGAACGCGAGAATGCGAGAATGCGAGGGAACACCGTTGTAGTTTTAGTCAGTACGAGTCTGATAGACCCCTCCGCTCTCTCCAGGGCGGAGGACATCCATTGAGGGTTTCGACATCGAGGAAAAAAAGGAACGTGAGATTTGGCATAAGCAAAGAAAGGTCTATACCCTGAAGTGGGTGAAGTCGGGCTGTGGATGATGAGAACTGTTTTGGTGAAGGCCCTTCAGATAATTTAAACCCTATAAATGAGTGTACCGCATAGTGCGGCTCCCACATCACGCTGGCAAATCTTCTCATCAATCAAGGTGGCTTCTAAATAAGGCTTTGTTTAACACAATTTTACTAGCTTCTAGTAAGAAATCCAAGTAACTGTGCTGATTTCGTGACAATGTTTTAATATCAATATTATTTTTTAATTTAACTTACGAGAAACTTCCAACTTTCTCAACCCTTCTTCACAGCTCTATTGTGGAACATTCTATATTCGAATTTCATCTAGAATGTTCGCGTAAAACAGCCGAAGTAACAGTAGGTATTTAGAATACTGTTATGTTGGCTTTTGACGGTGATCAATTGTATCAAACGCATTGCTAAAGTCATGTGCACACGGCATCTACTTCTAATCTTTTGATAGTTGGGGTTACGTCAGATCCAACCTTGTCAAAGTTTTAAATCTGATGATTCAAAACCGTGTTGTGTGAAAAAATGTGGTGTGTCATTGAGGCTGGAAAGCACGAATCAGAACACCATCTCATTTCATTCATTCACATATTTTTAACATTTACAGGATCTCCTTTTTTTAACTCGGAACGATTATAGTTGTTTTTCCATACATCAGAGACGATTCGTTCTTCAAGAGTGGAATTAAGATAAACTGCAATGGTGGGCAGAGTACATGGCGCGTGGTTTAAGAACAAAGGTGGTATGGAAATTACATAACGTAGGAAGAATTTCTAAATCACAGAAGCTGAAAGGATATACTTACGTGCAAATTTTGCGATTCTTCTGGCATTCTATCTATTCTATTCTTGTTTCTTATAGTTATAAACGGAATCGATAAATCGCGGTCTTGCTATGCTATGGTATTACCACTATAATACCTGAAGGGTTCGGCAGAGGTGTATCACTAAATAAATATATAGGGTGACTGGTAATTAGTGACCGATACTTAAACACGTGATTGTACTCATGGTAACAAACAACTTTCCCAAAGAAAATTTTTTCTTTATCCTCGTTCACTTTTGATTTTGTCCAGCAAACCAACGACCAGTGGCCCACATTAGCCCTGGATCGAAACAATTGAAGTCATGGGGAGAGGCCTTTACTTAGCAGTGGGATGACGCAGACAAACAGTATCAGTATCAGTACTTGTCCACTTTTAACTGCGTTAAATTCGCGCACGCGCGCCTGTGATCTATAAGCTGTTAGAAAAAAAAATGCTTTGGGAAGGTTGTTTGTTATCATGAGTACAATCATGTGTTTAAGTGCCGGTCACTAATTACCAGTCACCCTATATATAATAAATTCTTTTGATACAATTCAAAAACTTTTGCCAACTGGTGATTAACTAGCCATTCAATAAAAGTCGCATAAGAACTCCTTCTAGTAAGATATTAACTAATTATATTGAACATCATAAAACATCATTAATAGTACCATTATAAGATTTAGATACATACATTATCGATAGATACTAAGATTAGCCTATCACAGAAAAATAATCTTTATCGTATTTACATATTTTATTAGTACTAAGAATTAACAAACGGTCACTTCAACCACGTATGTTGTGGTGGCACGTTTATTTTTAAGTACATCACAAATACTGTGAAATGGTAAATAAATACTGTTACAAACACTTCCAAATTGAAATGAAACTATATTGTTTTCATTTTAAAAACATTAAATTCATTTTGGTAAATTTTTACTTAGGAGTCAAACGACGTAAATGTGTTTGAAAATGGAAGTCGTGAGAATCCAGCGTTCACCGGTTCACCGGAGAAAGAAGACGATTCCTTTCCGAAGAAACGGTCGTCTGGGTTGAGCACAAAGAAAATTGATCTGTCTTCAGCCTTGCCTGAAAAACCCATCGTAAGTAATTTGATCATTATACTATTTAGAGAACCTACTTGTTTAAGGATTCAGCGGGATCTGACTTGACTATAAGTTGACGAGAAAATAACCATTTTACCAACCCATTTTTTTAATTTCTGCTTCTCTTATTTTGAGGTCCGCGATATCAAAATATTATAAAAGAAAGGCGAACAATATAGTATTGGACAATATAGATCGTTGTCTAATTGTAATTACCACAAACATTGCATTATGTTGAGCTAATCGGACCTCCCATGTTTCACAACATTGATAAAGAATGATTACCAACATACTTTCGTTGGTATTTCGAGCGGATATTTTGTAATGACTTTTTGATAAAAGAACAACATTTCCTTGTATGTATTCGACAAGCTGATAGTTGGACCATATCTCAAATCTGTTTTATGTACACGGAAACTAATAGGGTTAAACAACAATACAAACAAATTATAAGTATCGCCACACACGATGACACAATTCCAAAAAATAGTTTAAGTTATCAGCCTCACTGTCAAAAGGAAATGTTGCCAAAACTTCCTAGAACTTGAAATCAACTTGAAAAAAATATATAAAACAGAAAAAAAAAAAACAAATTACTGAACAGTCCGTTGTCAGTGTTTGGCCCTTTTAGATAACTGAAAGTGGGGTCCGTGCCATTAGGAGCTCCGGTTTGAAACTTTCATAGTTTTAGCGTTCTCTCATCGCGCCCTACCACTAGGCTATCAAGTTTACTTGCTGAAAACCCTCGGGGCTCCCCCTACCATAATGGTGTAGGACCGTTTCTAAAATTTCATATTGACGTAGATAATTAGCACTAAAACATGTGATCTAATTCGGCGTAGGTATCAATGAGGCCCTGAAATTATTTGATAAATTATATCGTCATGCTTATTCTGCGTGCTGATTTCTACATTAATTTGTACCTACATTTCCAATTCGTTCAATAACCTGTTTTTCTTGCTATCTGAGACGGAGCTATCTTTTAACAGGCTATTATTTAACTTGCTTTGTTTATTTATTTAATTTATAAAGGGAAATATTTTTAAATAACATGAATATTTTACACAAATAACAGCCATTTACACACGTAAGCATGTTGTATCTATTAGTTAAAGAGTATTTAAGTAAGTAATTTAGTTTGTAAACCATATCCTGGGTGTTTTTAATCATGGTTTCTTATTAAATCAACTAGTACCTATGTACCACTACCAGTTGATATTTGATAAACCAAGTTATGATCTACTAAGAGAAACCAAAAACTGATGTGTCAACGGATGTTTGAAAACCCGTAACAATTATTTTCTTTATTTATCTTAGTCTCTTTCCCAACACGCTTTGGAAAGGATAAGCATGACATGAGTTAAGACACCAGTGGCCTACCATGACGTCTTAAAGCAGGAGTAATTCCAGTGTGGGAAAGAGATGACGCTAGACGACCTGTATAGCTTTGTCTCTTTCCCACACTGGAGTTACTCCTGCTTTAAGATGTCATGGTAACCCCCTGTTCTTTTTAATCCGGTAGTAAAATCCCGTCGAATAACACACGGGCGTGTATTTTATAACTTTTTTAGCAGTTATTACTTAACATTCATTAATCATCATTGATATAATTAAAGCTGCCATGTACTAACAGTCCCTTTAGCAGACGGCTTTGATGTATGTATCAATTGTGTTTGATGAGTTTACAATGACCGTATTCAGATTCATAACCCGCAGGACGCGTAGGTTCAAGCTTTGACAAATTGGCTGCGTTTCCTTATGCAGGTCATTTCCCGGATATCAGTTTATGATACAAGGCTGAATGTATCAATGCCAATTTGTTATTAAGGACAATGTTAAGAGATTAGATTTAAAAAAAAAAACTTATTGCTGTCTTTTGATATTCCCTGGAAACCCGGTGTGACACTGCCTCGGTGGTCTTGTGGTCGCGAACCTGAGCCTGAGGTCTGATTCCCAGGTTAAGAAAGTGTTTAGAGCTAACTCTTCAGCGGATTTATTCATGATGTTATGTTATGTGTCATTTACTGTTTAGATACCCGAAATAAACGAATTTATGAATCAATTTGGAAGCATAAATAATTTATTATTCTAGGTAAAAGTTTGTTATTTACAACATAAACTGTTTATGATAGTGTGTCATAAAAGCCTAAATAACTTTTTTCCTTTTGCGTATTTCAGACCTTGAACAGATTACAGATAAAGTTTTTATTTACCTAAAATGCATCACTCAAAAAATATAATAATATTCATCCCACAGCTTGCATATACATTAAATGCAAAGTTTTGCCTCTAGTTTTTATTCAAATATGTATACCTATATTATTTTATCAACCCATTCAAATAATTTGTTACACTATGGTTATTAATGAAGTTGTATTTTTTGCCATAATATGTACAGTACTTGCAGTTGCCTATGATATTGTCTGCAGAAATGTTTGCATTTCTCTATTTTCAAATTCAAATATTCTGGATAAAAAGTTGCCGTCCTTCGCAAAGAACCAAACTAAAATTCATAACGAACAGTTCAAAGGGTTAAACGTAGGAACTGACAGTTACTTTCGTATCGATAGATGAGTCACTCACTGACATGACACACATGCTGACGTGATGACACAGAATGCTCACATGATAATATTATTATGATACGAATAATATTAGGATTAGTATTTTGTATACATAATTATTTTATTGTTTCACTCCAGGATGATGCTACACCAGCAACTCAAAGACCACAATGGGACAATCAGTACCAGTTCCTCATGTCATGCATTGCAACATCGGTGGGTCTGGGCAACGTATGGAGGTTCCCGTTCGTCGCCTACCAGAACGGAGGCGGCGCGTTCCTCATCCCTTACATTATCGTACTTATACTTATAGGAAAACCTATGTACTACCTAGAAACCTCACTTGGGCAGTTCAGCAGTAGTAATTGTGTTAAAGTGTGGGCGCTATCACCAGCAATGAAAGGTTAGTTTGTTACTTCTATCTTGTGATCATTCTCCTTTTGTCCCAGGTTACGTGGGGTATTCGCAACACGTTTTTTTCTTCCATTCTCCCCTATCAACCGTCAAGCTATCATTTACTCCTTTACTTTCATATAATTCCCCAGACAATGTCCACATCTTTTCTTTGGTTCATTAGTACTATCGCACCGATGTTTTTTATATATTAGCTATTTTACTGACTTTATCTGACTTAAATATTTTTTTCAGGAACGGGCTACGCTCAAGCTCTAAGTGCTCTTTACGTGGTCTCCTACTACATGTCAATCGTGGGACTATGCTTGTACTATTTAGTCATGAGTTTTAACAAAACACTACCGTGGGCTCTTTGCCAAGACGATTGGGAAAACTGTGTTCCATCTGGACAGACCGCTAATTTGACTGAAATGACTGGAGAACCAATGAGCAGTGCTGAGTTATATTTCACGTGAGTAACACACATGCATTTGTAAAATTTAAGTAAAGCTAACTAGTATAAAGTTATATAAGTTTTATAAAAAAAAAAACACGTGCAAAAAATACTGTCAAAGTTCCCGGTTATTTTTTTTACATTAATCTCGTAAATTATCGGGTTTACGTCAATTATTTATGCTTCGTCGAGTTTCAAAAGCCGATAAGTAAAACACCCTAGCTATGATGTTTTATCTGCTGTGATACATTCCTCCTCCCAGTGAGAGGAAATGGGTACAGTCAAGTCTTCCTTCGCCGTTTTGAGAGCAATGATGATGGAATAAATAACAGAGAAAAGTGTCTACGATGCAAAAGTTGAGTCTGGTGCGACTAGGCCGCTGCTTTCAAAATAACCTTACCT
Source organism: Eugnorisma glareosa (assembly GCA_947578425.1). Taxonomy (NCBI): domain Eukaryota; kingdom Metazoa; phylum Arthropoda; class Insecta; order Lepidoptera; family Noctuidae; genus Eugnorisma; species Eugnorisma glareosa. The sequence continues at coordinate 11,404,681 of OX387963.1, forward strand.
ACAAAAGATTAATTTGAGAAAAAAGAAAACTAATACCTCTCGAGGTATAAGGCTAACAAAGGTAGAAACGTGCATAAAATAGTACACATGTACTAACCCCAGTTTCTGGAACAGAAATTATGGACGCGTCAAAATTAAACGCTCGTCAAGTGTTGCGATTTACAATTCGTTCAACCAGAACGAATTGTAATTTGTCAACATCACTTTAACATTGTCATCATCACTTGGTGTCGGAAACCGGGCCTAAACTACTCGTACCTATATCTGTTCGTATATTTATGTTTTAATGCTCAAGAAAGTAATTTAATTTACTGACATACTCGGATTTCTTCGTGTGTCTGTCATATCTATATATTCAAACAAATCAATGAAATTGGAGTTACCGTCCGTAATTTAAAAAAAAAAAACTAAAAAGCTATTTACTAATATGAAATTATAGATGATAGCGGTACGTTTTTTTTTTTGACTAATCTCCGAAACGGCTGGACCGATTTTTACTGGCAGATAACTGATGTAATAACGAGTTCTTTTAGAAAAATTACATAGGGCTCCGTGAAAAAAAAAACGAAACACTTGAAATTGTTAAAGGATTTCAAACAGGGAAGTAATATTTTTATAAGAATTTCACACGGACGAAGGTCGCGGGCAACCGCTAGTGTTTAGTAAAAATATAAACAGTAGAAGAAGCAGAACACTAAAACCAGGAAGAGGAATTTTAAAAGAAAATGTGCTACAATTCATACTTTGTGCTGAAACCGATTTTCTTTGACCTTGCCTCAGCGACAACTTCTTCGGAAACATGGAAATATTCGAACAGATTATTTTTTTATTTGAACTGATTTCTGGCAATAACGTCACACAATTTTAAGTAGTTAGTTAGGTGTTATCTGTCACGTATGCCACTTTGTCCTGTTTAACAACGAGAGAAACATTAGACAGGGCTGGGGCCGTAAGGTACCTGTGTAATATTTATGCATTATTTTTACTGAGTAATGAAAGTAAGTAGACCTATCTAATAATATTAGTAGTTAGTGAGATTTGTTAGTATTTGAAAAAAGTGACTGCCACTTAAATACTCGTAAATAAAACATTTTGTGTAGGTATTTAACATTACAGTTAATCTAATGATTAATAATCAACAAATACCCGATAAAATATGTCACGACAATGTTTACGCTGCGTACTTACGCTGATATGCGTAGATCGGTAATTTCGAATAATTATTTCGCAGATAAGATATATTATGATAATTAGGCAGTGTAGTACAAAAGGGTATGACAATCTCGTGTGCAAGACAAAGAAAGTCACGTGTTTGCTCAAACCTCCAATGACACTTGATATGGAAGTTTGACACTTAATTTATAAAAGTCACCCCACTGAAGCTACAATTGTTAGAAGATAGAGTATTTTGATTCTTAAGGACGCGTACGCAAATCTGACTAAAACTTTAAAAAATAAGTAGTTTTTCGGTTGCTTTTGCGGAAAAATGAAACAAAACTAAATGCAACCAATAACTACCATATATAGATTACTTCTTCATCTTCAAATGGTATAAGCTTTTTTTTCAAAAATGTTAGTTTTTAATACTGTAAAAAAATATTTCCGGTGCATCTCCACACAAAATTAACGATATCGTGTTGAGTTTAGGATCAGTTTTCTTCTATTTAATAACATAAATTTATGTATTTAAAAATATTTTGTGTAAGAATATATGTTCAACTCAAAATTGTATTAAAAAAAAATATCAAAATGTTACAATCCAACTCAGAAAAAAAATAAAATCGCATCTATATTTTCTACAAATTTTGCTTAATCGCGTGAATCTTACAGGCTTGAGTTACGGGTTATTTTACTTGTCACTGTCTTGATTTATTGCACAAAAATTTTGTAATGAACTATTAGTCTACGCTCGGCCGCCATCGTGAGTGGACGCTGTGTCGCTTGTAACCAGGAGCTCGTATTGAAAAAGATCGCTGTACGAATACAAAATATTTGACTTCTCAAACTTGATACTTCACGTATTTTGTACAGGCTACGGACAACCAAGGTAAGATTTTATTCAGTTTCATAATTGTTTTTGCTTGAAGTAAAAAAGGATTATAAAATTCACATTTTGTTTCGGACTTGATGGAGTGACCTGAAGGTGTACTGGTAAGACTGTTACAGGAACTAATGAACGAGTAGCGCTAGGTGTACCGAGTTTGGGCTTGTTCTGTTAGTTATGTTGAGACCTTACCTCCAGACTTGATGGAGTGACCTGAAGGTGTACCTGCTACAGGAACTTATGAACGAGGAGTGCTAGGTGTACCGAGTTTGGGCTTGTCTTGTTAGTTATGTTGAGACCTTACCTCCGGACTTGATGGAGTCACCTGAAGGTGTACCTCCGAAGACTGCTACAGGAACTAATAAACGAGGAGCGCTAGGTGTACCGAGTTTGGGCTTGTTTTGTTAGTTATGTTGAGACCTTACCTCCGGACTTGATGGAGTGACCTGAAGGTGTACCTCAAAGACTGCTACAGGAACTAATGAACGAGGAGTGCTAGGTGTACCGAGTTTGGGTTTGTCTTGTTAGTTATGTTGAGACCTTACCTCCGGACTTGATGGAGTGACCTAAAGGTGTACCTCAAAGACTGCTACAGGAACTAATGAACGAGGAGTGCTAGGTGTACCGAGTTTGGGCTTGTTTTGTTAGTTATGTTGAGACCTTACCTCCGGACTTGATGGAGTGACCTGAAAGTGTACCTCAAAGACTGCTACAGGAACTAATGAACGAGTAGCGCTAGGTGTACCGAGTTTGGGCTTGTTCTGTTAGTTATGTTGAGACCTTACCTCCAGACTTGATGGAGTGACCTGAAGGTGTACCTGCTACAGGAACTTATGAACGAGGAGTGCTAGGTGTACCGAGTTTGGGCTTGTCTTGTTAGTTATGTTGAGACCTTACCTCCGGACTTGATGGAGTCACCTGAAGGTGTACCTCGGAAGACTGCTACAGGAACTAATAAACGAGGAGCGCTAGGTGTACCGAGTTTGGGCTTGTTTTGTTAGTTATGTTGAGACCTTACCTCCAGACTTGATGAAGTGACCTGAAGGTGTACCTGCTACAGGAACTAATGAACGAGGAGTGCTAGGTGTACCGAGTTTGGGCTTGTTTTGTTAGTTATGTTGAGACCTTACCTCCGGACTTGATGGAGTGACCTGAAGGTGTACCTCAAAGACTGCTACAGGAACTAATGAACGAGGATTCGATTTTACAAGAACTGCGTTCTTCTAGAATTGATCGATCCAAGATTCAAAAGGAATATGGAACTTCGAGAACATTCTTCACATTCGCATAATAATATAATGAAAACTAAGAATTGTTTTTGTTCTAGTGTTTTTCGTTAGTTTTTATAATCATTTTTATCACTTACTAGCTCTTAGTGCATTTAATGTGCATTGTAATTTGTGCCGTATGAATGTGAAATGTTTTTCTTCTATTTATATTGACATTTGTATGGTGTACATCTATCTATTGTTACTGTGTGCCTAAAATAATTGTGTGTGCCAAATAAACATATTTTCTTAAATTTATCTTTTCTTTATAATAGGTGACCGGACAAAAAAAACTATATAGTCCGTCAGATAGATTTCCAAAAAATATTGAATACGTATTTTTTCTTTTTTCTGGTAAACAAAAAATGAAGACGATACAGTGCGTTGAAAACTTGTGTGACGTCACATGTAGGTACACTTTTTACCCACAAGTGACGTCACAAGCACCCACTCTGACTTTTGATCTTCGTCAATTTTGACAGACTGAATAGAAGAATCATATTTTTTTAGTGCTTACCAAACAATCACTGTCCAATGGTATCTACCTATATGACCATTTCACGTTACAAAGTTTTTGAAAACAAAATAGGTAGGTACCTACCGTAAGTTTAAAAAATATTCACGGCAATAAAATAAATAAAAGTAGGCTGAAGTATCAAGTCGTGTCAGTTCACTCATAATTTCGCCGCTTCGCGCAAGGCGCTGTGTGTGTGAGCCATGCACGTGTAGTAGTAAGATTCAATACCTAAAATCGAAGCGCGTCAATTCGTAAATGCGTCCGAGCCCTGCCGTAACGCCCGATAAATGACGCTAAATGAACCTTAAGGTGATTAAGGGTAATACCACACCAATCGATCGATCGTAGAAGGGATTAGTCGACGTCAATAGTCAATAATATTATTGTACTAGCATCATCCGAATCGATTCGATTCCTACAGTCACTGTTAAAAAGTTAAAATTTTCGACGAGCTGGAAATAGCCGTTCTTTTATTGAAGGTTCTACAATAAAAGTTCTTTTTTGTTAACAGGCGAACCATTCTGCGGCGGACAGACGGGATACACGATGGAATTGGTAAGCAAACTAATATAGCTAGGTCGTGACGGGACGGTTGTCAAATATTCTTACAGTAGTAAGAATAAACTGAGCTCGTCTCGTCATTGGCCTTTTTACAAAGTTTTACATTACTAAAGTTTCATTTATTGAATTTAAAAAATAGTAGGCCATTGGCATCAGGAGCAAGGTCTAGGTTGCCGGCGGTCAGGGCTCCAGAGAGAGGAACCTCCTCACTACACGTGCCTTTTCCAGAAGTACTGCTTTCTAAATCAAGCCGTTACCCATCCGCGCAATGAGAGCCATCTAAAGCGTTAGTCGAGGCTCTTTGCTATATTTCCATAATCGGTACAATGATCCATGAGAGTCCACCTCCCACATGTCGCCAACATTGTATGCTAAATCAAGATACTTGATTTTTCAATTATTCTCAGCTTCCTCGAGATTATTTTCATGAAGGATAGTGATGTCAACTATGCACGGCGCTCTCGGCGATCTATTACTGCAATATCAGGCTTATTTGCTACAATAGTCCTGTCCGTGATCATAAGTCGATCCCAATACATAGTAGCATGACCGTTTTCGAGAACTGGGTCGGGCACATACCTACTCGTAGGATGGTACTTCAGAATACACAAGGTTGTACTGCAAGGCAAGTGGCTAGCGCACGCCACAATAGTGGCGGTAAGTCCCCTCTTTGAGGATTGGCTAGAGAGGCGCCACGGCGCCCTCACCTTCCGCCTGACATGGTTGTTTCGAGAGGTTCCTGCACCTAATCGGGCGGGAGGAAACGCCCGGGTGTCACCACTGCGAGGATCGACCGGAGGAAACGGTGGAGCACACTGTGCAGGTCTGCTCCGCTTGGGCGGAGCACCGCCGTGTCCTCGTAGCGGCAATTGGCGGCGACGACCTCTCGCGTCCGGCCCTAGTTCAATTCATGGTCCGGAGCGAGAGGGAATGGGACGCCGTCACCTCCTTCTGCGAAGCAGTCATGCTAGCGAAGGAGGTGGCGGAACGTGAGAGGGAGAGAGCCTCACGTCTGAGCCGCCGCGGGAGACGCCCTGGGCGTCGGGGGCCACGCGGTGGCTCCCGGCCACCGTAGTTGCAGGCCTGTGGACGGTGACTACGGTGAGTAATGGGCTTACTCGCCGTCCATCCGTCTTATGACGACAGGCCGTGTCGACGCCGCGTTCGTGTTCCACGCGTGCCTCAAAGAGAGTCAGCAAACAGGAAGGGGTCCGAAAGGACCGATGCCTGCCAGGGTTGCGGGACTGTGCGAAAGAGATACCGCAACCCTAGGAACACAAAGGGCAAAGGAAGGAACATGGATGGGTTTTAGTCAGTAAAAGTCTGACACTCCTTCCTGCTCAGCCCAGAGCGGGAAGGGTTATTTGATGAATTCCAACACGAAAAAAAAAAAAAAAGGCAAGTGGCTGTCCAATAATCCTAGCTACTAGATTGTATCTGTGCAAGTAGTCGCCTTTAGCAAGACGAGAACAACCGGAGGCAATATGACGGATCGACGGTCATCATCCCGTTTATCATCGTACGGTTGATATCTGTCGATATCAACATAGAAACTACATTGTCAAAGACGGTACGGTTGATATCGACAGATATCAACCGTACCGTTATTGACAATGTATTTTCGATACAATCAAATTAATGTTCTTAATTCTTGTTAATTTAAAACGAGCACATCATGCATTTCTTAAAGTGATGATTTAGATTCAAAACTTCAGACTATTATGAGGTAACGCACTGGCTGTACATCAAAAATCCTTCAGATTGTTAGGATAAAATGGAACACCTTATATAGGATCACTCGCGTGTCTGTCTGTCCGTCTGTCACAGCCAATTTACTCCGAAACGAATGGACCGATTGAGATGAAATTTGGTAAACTTTACTTTACTTTAAACGATGCAGGGTGTAACAGGACCCTTCACGAAGCCGTCAACCAAGCATTTTGTCCATCAAACTAAGTAACTTTACGCAAAAAAAATTGCTGGGAAACGATTTTTTGTTGGGGTGAAAAATCACGTTTTACGGTAGGACTCAATGTAACGCACTCAAAACATAGTGCTGGTGGTTGCATTAAATAGTGCAGGGGTCGTGGAGGAGTTAAAAGTAAAAATCTTACATTAAAAACATATATTTAAAAAAAACTTGTGAAAAAGTTGGAACTTTGACCCCCAATATCTCCGTAACTAGAAGGTTCCAACCAGGTATGGTCCAGAACAAAAAAAAATATCGCAATTACGGGGAGGATAAGTGCCTTTCGGCTTCGATAAGGGTCTTGTTACACCCTTTATTGTGCAATGTTTATAATATGTATATTGATTTAGCATATAATGTTGTATACTCCGAATTCTTTCTGTATTCTGAGGTTGTATATACTTTTACCACCCCAGTTCTAATACAGCTCTTTGTGGTTTCTTCACAGGTTTGCCATTGTGGGATCTCACACTCAGTTTGTTCATATCCTGGCTAATTATCTTCTTGATTGTCGCTCGAGGTGTCAAAAGTTCCGGAAAAGCTTCCTACTTCCTCGCTTTGTTCCCATATGTCGTTATGTTCGTATTGCTAATCAGGTAAGAACTCAATAATTTCAGAGTACTAAATTTCCTAGAATAATCTAATTCTAAAGGTGGTTTTAGAGAGAGAGCGCTTCTTTTAAAATGAATACCTACGTAGCTATCGTAAAGTCAGGCGGCAACCAGTTATTGTTGACGGCCTCAACAAATCAGCGATCATTTCGTTACTAGCTATGCTGTGTGTACATACAAAACGCAGCGTAGCAGCTGACTTAGTATTTGCGTAGCAGTTGTGTGATGAATTATGTAGCAATAGCAATAGTATACGAGTATTAGATAGGTTATAGAAGGAACTGTTGAAGGCTTCTCGTAGCAGCAGATAACCTACAACGGTTGCCACGCGAAGCAACTGTTTTAGTGTTTGTACAACAGACAGCCGTTGAAGTTGCTTAATAGTTGTCGTAGTAATAGTGTAGCAGCTTTTTTATGCTTCGTGTATACTCCGGTCGAGCACCAGGAGGTAAATTGTACACTGACCTGTCCTAACTTATTGTCGTCGCTCGCGAATAAACGTAGCATTGTGTAGAATGCGAGTAGTCGTGGACTAGCGGTCGTAACAGTTGTCATAGTTTCTCGTAGCAACTATCGTAACTCCCGCGTAGCAGGTGGTGTAGTACACAGAGTACACACGTAGCACGCGCGTAGCAGCTAGCATAAGGATCTTTTAACAGCCATACAACCTTCGATCAACAATAGCAACCATACAACAGTCTACGCCTAGGTGTTTGTCGCAACACGCTCTGTGCTACGCGCTACGAGGGCTCTATGACGGTTACGGGCAATGGTTACGGGTTACGGCGTCGCGTAGCTCGGGAGTTCTATAACAGATACCTAATCTACTGCGATGAGCTCTCGGACTACTCGGTACTATATACTCGCTACTATCAGCTATTTTATAATGCGTAACACTGGCATATTTTTGTAGCAAAGCAGACAGGCAGGCATTAGAATGAAGTAATAACGCACACATTAATTCGTGAATTCGTTACTTTTGTTTCTAGGGCTGTCACTTTACCTGGCGCTGGCATGGGAATATTGTTCTTTATTACTCCAAATTGGCAAAAAATTTTAGAAATGAGAGTAAGTATCATTTAAACTTTGTAATGTAAAGGAAAGGACTTTCTGTTTAAGAAAAGAGGATTAAATGCGTATTTACTTTCAGGTGTGGTATGCGGCAGTGACACAAGTATTCTTCTCTCTCTCCGCTTGCTCAGGAGCACTTATCATGTTTTCGTCTTTCAACAAGTTTTCGCAAAATGTTTACAGGTAAGATAATATATAAATCATAAATTATCAGTAGGTATTCAATACAGACGTCGATTCCATCGGATGCAACGGAGATTGTGGAGTAGACAAATAAAAGAAATTGCCTGTCGCTTGATCGTGCAGCTCGGGGCCAAGCGGTGAAGGCTGTGCTCACTTATAATAAATAACACCTTTACGAGTGAGTGCTGCAATTTGGCCATTTAGTTATATCGAGTCACGAGGTGTCTTGTCAAACGTACAAAGAACCTTTGCTATAATTTTGCATTTTCTAGTCACAACATCTAGATAAATGGTGATTCCAAACTATAATAACAGTACCTTCGTTACGGTCATAACAACTTTTCTTTTAATTCCAGAGACTCGATGATTGTAACCACATTAGACACGTTCACAAGTTTAATCTCGGGCATCACTATTTTCGGTATTTTGGGGAACCTCGCGTATCAACTTGGCTACGACAATATCAATCAAGTTATCGGGAGTAGTTCTGGTGGCTCGAGTCTTGCTTTCATCTCTTACCCAGACGCTATTGCACAATCACCGATTGTGCCACAAGTAAGTTATTGCACCGCGACACATATACAGCTTGTAACAGAAAGGGTATAATCATATGGAATACTGTGGTACAGACCATCAAACTGAACAACTTTCTCTATGGGACCACCATCGAAATCGTAAAAAAATAATCAGCTGTCCTATACAAAAATTCAATATCTACTCGACCCAAATGTATGGGACAGCTGATTATTTTTTTACGATTTCGATGGTGGTCCCATAGAGAAAGTTGTTCAGTTTGATGGTCTGTACCACACTATTCCATATGATTATACCCTTTCTGTTACACGCTGTATATAACATAGACACAGTTTAAAAAACTGTAATATCTATTTTGACGAACTGTATCGTAGGCAATAGGTACTTACTTCTGATCTTAGGAAGGTGATGATAGCGTCAAACTAAGCGTTTTCGCAGTGTCTTTTGTCTCATTTTTTATGGATTTCTCTGAGAACTTGTGAAACTGTACTTTCTGAGTTACTTAGGCGATTCCTTCAATTTATTGTAGCCACTTGCAGCCCGCAAAATTCATAGTTTTAAACTTAGATATGTAGAGTTTGACCAGTTCTAAACATCAGATACTCAAACCAGCAGTTAATACTGTGCCATCAGTAGTCTTCACAGCCATCAGCAGATTACTTCAGTTTTTTTTTTTACATCTATTATCTTAACCTACCCAATATAAATTAGGTTGTGCCTATTCTAACAGTTTTTGTTTTTTCAGCTCTTTGCCGCCTTGTTTTTCTTGATGATGGCGGTGCTGGGTGTCGGCTCAGGAGTAGCCTTATTTTCAACAGTTAACACAATTTTTCTCGACGCTTTCCCCAAGGTGCCCACTGTATACATGTCCGCGATGACATCTTCGGCATGCTTTTTAATTGGGCTTGTGTATGTTACGCCGGTAAGTCCTTTTATTTACAATTCCGTCCGTGTCCGTTTCCGTATATTATGTAATACATGGTTCTTCATAGTGATTCCTATCATTATATCGTATTTTATTCGAAGAAATAAAAAAAAAGGAAAAAAACAATATTTATGTTTTTTTTTTGTAATAGAAGGTCTTTAAAGTTATTCATACACGAAATCTCTTAAGCATCTTGTCATTGTACTCATCATTATGAACAACTTTCACTATAGGACCAACCCCGAAATCCCGAAAAAAAATCTGCTTTTCAGTACATTTTATCGAGTAAAGCGCAGAGAAATGTATGGGGCAGTCGATTTTTTTTTCGGGTTTTCAGTGTTTGTCCCATAGTAAACGTTGTTCATAATGATGAGTACAATGACCCCTTAAGAGATTTCGTGTATGAACAGATAGACCCTATAATATATGTAATGATATATTATAAGGCTAACATAGAGTGAATGATTACAGCTGTCGCTTTTAGGTGCTCCTTAAAATGGTCATCTTAAAAGTGAAAACAGTGTCTACCACTAACTTTGTCTTAACATTTTTTCATGCTATTCATTACCTTTTTAATGTTTTAGGGAGGGCAGTACATTCTGGAAATAGTAGATTACTACGGGGGAACTTTCATGAGATTGTTTGCCGCAATCATTGAGACCATCGGAGTATTTTGGATTTACGGTAATATTGGATTTAAGTTGCTGATTTGTGCTATGATTTTAACAAAATGGTATTCTCAATTACGTTTTTTTTTTGTTGTTGTTTAGTGAAATGTTTGAGATGCCTTAATTCGTTGTGGTTAATTATAATAAAAAAAATACACGATAAGCACCACGGCTCATGGTTTTATTCACTCCATGAACGTTTTCAAACTTTTTTAAAACTACATACCATTCCAGGTTTGGAAAACATGTGCCTGGACATTGAATTTATGCTGGGCTTGAAGACTTCATTTTACTGGCGTATGTGCTGGGGAATAATTACTCCACTTATGATGATGGTCGTATTCTTCTATTCTCTGATTACAACAGAACAATTATTGTTCGGTGGAACATATGTTTATCCGAATGGTGCCTATGGTGCGTGTTAACCTTACCTTTCTTGTTTATGTACAGTGTCATGGTTGTTTTGGCGCTTGAAGCAGGGCTATTGCGTATCTCTCTTGACAGTTCATAGTGATCATCACTTGGTGAGTTTTGATATACTTTTCTTGTTGGTGTCAACTGGAGCTACCCGTGCAGAACTGTCATGTTATCATATCATTGTATATCAAAACTCGCCAAGTGATGTGATGATCACTATGAACCTTCAACAGAGATATGCCATAGCCCTGCAGGAAAGCGCATTTGCGTTTTAGGTGGTTTTATTGAAAGAACAGAATGGCTGCGTTAGTTCCGACGATGGACGCGCACTAAAAGAACCATGTTGCACTATACTTCTTAATTTATCACTACCCAAGAAAACGTATTTACTCAAACTAAATAAATGTTTCTTTTCAGTTGCTGGTGCGATTCTTCAATATTTCGGAATTGCATTGATTCCCATATTCATGGTAGCAACATTCTGGAAATACAAATCTAGTACTTTTGTCGAGGTTAGTATTTGTAACAAACGTTCCTACAAAGATCATTTCAAAGATATTCAGCATATTTTATTCGTTTACATATTTATGTGCATTGTGCAGTTGAGAAGACGGTTATTACACGTTACCCAGGCGGTAACGTGTAATAACCGACTTCCAAGCGGTCGGGCGGTGGAGAGGTACTCTCATTGCATTGGCTTGTATGAAATTTATTGATGCAGCGGTGTCGTGTGGGAATCACCATAGTGGTCACACAGACGAACACCAAAAGAGATATAATTATCTACTTTTAGATTGTGTACACGAATACGGGGTGGCAGCTACTAGCAGGTACACCGATGCGAAAACGGTTATCGCGTAGTCAGTATAGGTACATTATTCTAAGTACTTGCTATTTTTTTTTTTTTTAAATCTGCTGTTTTCTACAAAAGTGCAATTTTAACACGGTGAAAATGTATGGAAAAGCTGTTTTTTTTAACCGATGAATAATTTCTATGTGGGGGGCTCAGAATTTTGTACTGGTTAAACGTGGTAACCGTTTTCGCGTCGGTGTCCCCTCCATGCCGTAATTATGTGGTACCTATACTATCACGCTCTAATTAAATTAGGGGTTTACAAGGTAAAATCGACTCCTCCGGTTTTAGTCAGTAAAAGTCTGACACTCCCTCCTGCTCCGCCCCAGAGCAGGAAGAGTTATTTGATGATTTCCCATCCGACAAAAAAAAAGGGTTGATTTCCGCACTTAGTCTCTAAAGTGGACCATTGTACGTGAGCCATGGTGGCCGTTACTCCAACCAGCCCACCTCCATCCAGAAGCAGATCAAACTTCGCCGGTCTTCTCAGGACATCCGCAAGGGATCTTGGTGTTCCAAGAGTCTCCTCGCGGATCTGGGTGATCTGTGCACTCGAGGAGTACATGCCGTTTCCTCTGCCTCCAAGCACGCTTTGCAAAGGGGGCTGTCTGTGATACCTAGGGTGTGGAATTGAATTTAACCGTATGCCATAGGTTATTAATTAATATTATAAACACATCAATCTTTATTTACAGACTGTAAAGGTTTCGTTCAGGCCGAAGAAAACATATGGGCCCAATATACCCCAGAAGCGTGAAGAGTGGCGGGAGTTCCGTCGTAATGCCAAATATGAACGGGAACTCAAACGTAAAAATTGGTGGCACCATATAGGATTAAGTTTGATAGGAGGATACCGCCGAGGGCGCAAATAAATTTAAATGACTTGAATATTTTTATCTCGATATTATTTATTACTCGATAGTTGTATTTAAGCTGTGTTATTTTGTATTATACTAATCACTTAAAATAAAGACATTAAAATATTACTTAATGTTTCTGCCTCATAATTTCCTTTCACTATGTTCGGGTCTTTATTGCCTTGTTGGTCTAGTGGTCGAAAGCGCAACTGCTAAGCGAGACCGACTTGTGTTCGATTGCTGCTAACCCCAACTAGGTTGGGGTTAGCTTCCATTCTAACCGACTATAAATAGCTATAACAGTATCTTAAGCACATGGAGCGTCTGACTATCTGACCTCTGCAACTCAAGTACTGAGTAACAAAACACCCCTTGGTAGGACTGACAACCACCTAGTCAGTCAACAGACTTACCCCAGGGGGCCTAAAAATAAAGGTCTAAAGTGAAGTACCTAAGTCGCAACTTTGGGTAGGGCTCAGGTTCGAAGGGGATTAGTGGATTACTGGTGCTACAGAAAGCGAGTGAACGAAGTCAACGACAGCCCCCGGCAATAGTTATTTGTTATACAACAGTGCAGAGTTGCTTTTTAACCGCGTGCTCAATTTTGATGACCGAGCAAGCGAAGGATTCTAAAATTTGAATTATGGATTATTAGAATCCTGAGCGTTACCGACGGAATCAAAAGAGCACGAGGTGAAAAATCTTTGCACTCGAGTGCAACACGTAACTTTTCATCCCACCTCAGCAAGGAAATGACTAAATGCAAAAAAATTACCTAACATTTACAATCACAAGATACTTTACTTCGTGAAAACCTTCGATTTTTTCCACTAATTTAGGATAGGTGTCGATAAGTATGTCTTTTTTCATCCTTATTGTTGCTTTTAGCATTGAATACGTAGGTAGGTACTCCATAGAGTCATTGATTTCTTGGTCTCGGATAATTCAGTAAAATATGCCGCCAGCAAAACGTTTTCTGAGAAAGTTTTGGCTCCTTTATCTAGTCGCCACGTGTTAAACATATCGTACTGTTTCAAATATCAGCTTTCTCCCTCAACAATCACGCGAGAAGCTCAAACTCAAACTCAAAGCATTTATTTCAATTAGACCTTAGCAGGCACTTTTGAAAGTCAGAAAAACAAAGGCGAAGCTACAGTCACAGACACAAGGCATAATAACTTGTGAAAGTACTGTAGTTGCCCATTCCAAAGCGTAGATCTCTATAGAGAAGAATGGGCAAGAAACTCCATGGACACTCTTTTCAATCAAAATATTGTTACAAGATCGGGGTTACATCATTCTTGTTGAGATTATACATATATGTGAGAACAATGTAGAAAGACGTGCACATTAAGAGCTTCCAGAGTAAAAGATTATAATTATCAACAATTTAAAAACAAAGGATATCTTCAAAGCTCAGAAGCGCTGTCTGAGAGCTATATTTGTCTTAAAGTAACAGACAGTTGCGTACCTATATTTAAGTCTCATAAATTATTAACCTTCCCATGCCTTTATATCCTTATAATAGCAATATTTGTAATAACAAATCCATGTCTATTTGCAATTTTAATAGAAACTAGAAAACGAAGTACAGCTATGAGATCTCAATACCGGAATCTATTATGCACGGGCGTATTTAAAACGAGCTTCCTAAAGAAAAATTTGTATGGCTCCTGTAATCTTTAATAAAATTCCTGACCAAATTAAAAATTTACCACTGCAAAAATTTAAACCACGTTTCACAGAATTACTTGTAGAGAAATGTTATTATTCTGTGCAGGATATTCTTAAATGATATTTTTTGTAATAAACATTTGCATGCTATATTAAGGCAGAATGTACATGGATCCTATGATATTATTTAAGAACTTATTTTTATGTACCTACATTCTAAGCAAATAAAGACCTATTCTATTCTATTCTAAAGTAGTTAAAATAAACCGTGGCAGCTAAGAGACGACCAGTCCCAACTGAGAGCGCCCGTTCACGAACATGACGCATGGATGAGCCCCATTCAGCTCAACCAAATTGAAGGGAATTAAACGACCCGACACATCCACCACTATCAGCGAGACATTTGAGTGAGCCTGACATTCTCTCAGCCACCAGGGCACATTCGAGTCAATGAAGGATAACTAAATGTAAATGGTAGCTTTACAGTACACAGTACTCACACATGTGCTATGCAATTATATAATACTAGAAGATTTAATCTATACAATGCAAAGATATTTTTACAATCTTCTGCAGCTTCCACAATAATTTCACACGAGCTTCTGATTAGTTTGCCCCTATGGTTGTGGAGCAGGACCAGCATTGAGCCAAGCATTTTTATCATCTATGTAATCCCCTAACTTATAATATCCTAGCCTACATAGTGGCGTTTTATACAATATTTAAATTTCGTCTCATTCGGTTTTTGAATGTGGGGAGGTATTTTATTATAACATTTTTAACAGTACCCCATGAAAGAGGAGTCTACTTTGGCTAGCCTGAAACCTGGCTATACTAGTTGGTCCCTGTTTCTAGTATTATAGTGATGTCTGTCACCTGTTTTACTAAATAACTGCAGATTTTTTCCAACGTACATGAGGTTTTCATAGATGTATTGACAAGGAACTGTCATGATGTTAATTTCCTTAAACAGTTCCCTTAGAGAATCGCGCCTACGTAGATCATATATGGCTCTGATGGCTCTTTTTTGCAGAATAAATATAGACTCAATGTCTGCAGCCCGTCCCAATAGTTAAATACCGTATGACATAATACTATGAAAATAACTAAATTAGACTAGCCTCACGGTATCTGCATCAGTAAATTGACGGATTTTTCTAACAGCATATGCTGCTGAACTCAGCCGTCCTGGCAAGAGATGTTATATGCGGACCTCATTGTAGCCTTGAGTCAAGCGTGATCCCCAGGAAAACAGTATTTTCGACGAATTGTAGTTTCTCTTGATTCAATACTATGTCACTATCACTACTTTAAACATTCGGTAGAGCAATAAATCTTATGCATTTCGTTTTTTTCCCATTTAATACTAAATTATTAGCGGTGAACCAATTATGGACCTGTTAAGGCGTAAATTACGTCGTCGAGATTTGTGGCACGTCTGTTTATCTTAAATATTAAAGAAGTATCGTCAGCAAACAACACCATTTGTGGTTGGTTTTTCAATAAATGGGGTAGATTATTAATGTGTACCAAAAAGAGGAAAGCACCTAATATCGAACCTTGTGTTACACCCATACTTACTTTTAAACCCATTGAATTGACACCATTTATTTGTACTTGCTGATGTCTATCGTTTAAATACGATTTCACTAAACTGAGCGCAAGTTTCCCTAACCCGTAATGTTCAAGTTTTAAGGTAGGGTTTCATGGTTTACGCAATCAAATGCTTTCGAGAGGTCACAGAAGATTCCTATGGCATCTTGTGCCTCTTCCCACGCAGTAAATATGTATTTCAATAAGGTGACACCGGCGTCAGTCGTACAACGTCCTTTGGTGAAACCATACTGTTTCTCATGCAAGATTTTATTGGTGTTAAAGTGGTTGAGCATTTGATTAGGCATTACCTTTTCAAACACCTTGCTGAAAACCGGCAACACGGATACGGGTCTATAGTTATTGGTGTCTTTACTGTCCCCGGACTTGAAAAGTGGTATTACCTTGCTGTATGTCATAAGGTCCGGGAAGATTGCTTGATCCACACATAAATTAAATAATAAGGCCAAGTACGGTACTATAGTTTCATCTCAATAATGGCTTGACAAACTTTAATTGACATACCCCATAGATCCTCGGTTAATTTGACTTTGATTTCTTTAAAAGCTTTAATGACTGCTATGGGGTTTATATGTTTGAATTGAAACTCAACCGGACAGGCTGAAGCGCGATTGTTGAGGGAGAAAGCTCATTAATTTGTGCATTATTAACAGTTTCAGTCAATTCTATTGGCATCAGTTAGTGCACACGATGTTATAAATTCAATTTACTTTATCCTCTAGCGGATAAAAACGGCTTTTGCACTCAGATATCGAAGAGCACAATACTCTTTCCGAGATGGGGGGATGAAAAGTACTATGGGTCAGCCAGCATACAAAAAGAACTGCTTGGTGCTTTTGTCGCGTAATCGGAACTTACTCCACCCAAAGTTGACCAACAGCGCGTTGAATGACATTAACAAGAAGGCGCTGTTGGTGAAAATTTTATTGAAAAAACAAGATGGCGGCTATCGCGCTCGTCTACTGGTATAAAATATTGTACACTATTACAAAACTTTAGTAGGGTAGGTACCTACATCTACATAGATTTGTGCAACGAATTATTTTGTAAGGGGGGAATACAAAGTAGCAGCATATTCATGGACGTCTTTCCTGCCTGATGCCACAGAATTAGTAAGAACCTACGTAACAAATTGTAGCGTACATACAGTAGAACAATACGCTCACTATTGTATTTTTAAGGCTAAAAATGAGCCTCTTTAAACTTACACATTTTCTTTGAATTAACGTGGTCCGTACTTTAACCCTGCGATAAAACTTTTATCCCAGAAGCTCCCTTTTTTCTGCCTCTGGATTGGCAATCCTTTTGGATTTTCGCATAATTGCCCGATATAGACAGAGGCTAAAAATTAGGAGCCCCTTGCTCGGGGCCTTAATAGGCAATTGTCATACCTAAGGTTGCAAAAAATTGTTTCGGGAGGTTCCTGCACCGAATCAGGCGGGAGGATACGCCCGGGTGCTACCATTGTGAGGATCGACCGGAGAACACGGTGGAGATCTGCCCCGCGTGGGCAGAGTACCGCCGTGTCCTCGTAGCGGCGATCGGCGGCAGCGACCTCTCGCGTCCGGCCTTGTTTCAATCCACCGGGGGCCACCTGTGGTGGTGGCCCCCGGTGGATTGAATTGGCCCGCACCGTAGGCGTGGGCCTGTGGACGGCGAGCTATGGGCTAGCTCGCCGTCCGTCCGTCTTATGACAACAGCCCGTGTCGACGGCGCGTTCGTGTTCCATGCGCGCCTCAAAGAGATATCAGCAAACAGCAGGGTTGGACAGTATTTGAATTATTTGTAATTAAAATACGTTATTGGTATTTCTAATTCAATTATTTCTTAAAAATATAATTTGTAATTGGTATTTCAAATACCTGACGCTGAGGTATTTTGTAGTTAGTATTTCAAATACTTATAATAATAATATATAATACCAGCCTATTACTGTCCCACTGCTGGGCAGGGGCCTCTTCTCAACAGAGAAGGCACGAGCATTGATCACCACGCTTGCTCAAGACGGGTTGGCGATTTCAGACTTTTATAAGTCCAGGTTTCCTCACGATGTTTTTCCTTCACCGATGTCTGTGATGTCCAAGATAAACTTAGAAAGTACATATGAATTGAAAAAGTCACATTGGTACGTGCCCGGATTTGAACCCACGACCTCATGCATGACAGGTGAGGTATTAAGCTCTGGGCCATCACGACACTTAAACTTATTTCAAATACCTATGGCTTCAAAATACATTTGAACATAAATACGTTTAGCAATCTTATTAATGGGTGCGTTCTGCAGAAAATAGCGCTCGACAGCATTCGTAAGCAAAATGGTGATCGCCAAATATGTGAACTTTAAACCTTTCCCGTTCGTCAAATAGTCAAGTATCTTGTTATTTTCATTCTTAAACGGTTATTTAGGTCGTTTTTTTTCACGAAACTTCTTACTTAAGTTTATTAGTAGGTAAAGGTATCAATAGGAGGCATAAAAACTCTGACAATAGGCACTAACCTCACGATAAAGAAGAAGAAGAAAGAAAGAAATGAGAATGCCACGATGAATTATTCTATTCTATTTACTTATGTAACTTAATATCTGACTGTATTTTGTAATTTGTATTTTAATTAAAAATATTAAAAATACCGTATTTTGTATTTTATATTTCAAATACACGCCATAAATATATTTTGTATTTCGTATTTTAAATACATACGAGATAGTAATTTGTATTTTAATTAAAGCAAAGAATGTATTTTGCCCAGCTCTGGCAAACAGGAAGGGGTCCAAAAGGACCGATGCCTGCCATAGTTGCGGGACTGTTCGAAAGAGATACCGCGGCCCTGGAACTTAAAGGGCAAAAGAAGGAACATGGATGGGTTTTAGTCAATAAAAGTCTGACACTCCCTCCTGCTCAGCCCAGAGCGGGAGGACTTGATGATTAAACACCAGAAAAAAAAAAATTTGCAAAAAATGGAGCATGTGGACATTTTGATCTCAAATTACATTATCTGAATTAATTCATGGCATGATGTAAAAAGTTTAGTGCTCGCTTTGCTTGCTCTTGCAGCCTTCGTTCTTCTTCTTTTTTTTTTTTCTCTTGAATCTTATCTTTATCTATAAGTCGCCCATGTAACTCCTATAAGGGTCGGAAAAATTCTAACCTGTCCAAGGTAGTGTTTCAAAATTTTCGAGCTCGCCTTGTTCGGTCTTTCAGACTACTTTCTCTTGACTTTGTCTAAAAGTCCACCAAGTGACTCCTGTGTGAAGAATCGAAACAATATACTAACATGTCCAAGGCAGTGTGTAAAAACATTTTCGAGCACGCTTCACTCTCTCTTGCAGCCTACTTCCTCTTTAATCTTGACTTGGTCTGTATGTCGACCAGGTAACTCCTGTAAGTAGGGTCAAAACAATTTTTACCTGTCCAGGTTATGGTGTTTTAAATTTTCTATTATACTTATTTATCGACTGCCTCGTTGGTCTAGTGTTTGCAAGAACGATTGCTGAGCATGAGGTCCTGGGTTGGATTCCCGGGTTAGGTAGTGTGTCATTGGGTTTTCCATCAAGAGTTTCTCAGTAGCTGCTACAGAATCTGGATTTGCGCCCGGTTGAAGGCAATAGGCTCGCCCCCTATTACATAATGGGACATAACATAACTGGAGAAATTTAGGTGTATTATTAGGTACATCTCCCTAACCCTGCGAGATTTACAGATTTACAGGCGTGATGTTATTTCTGAACAAAAGGACTAGAGAAAAGCTAACTTTTCTGGAGTGGAGTTTACATTTTCTTTTAGGAGGGCGACACTGAAAGTTTTTAGAACTGGCCACTTGTAAAAGATAAAAAAATAAGTTCAAATTTTGAAAATGGAACTCTTTGCCAATATTTTTGTGTATGTATTTTATTCATTTGTCATTTGCTTACGATTTGGCGGCAAATTGAACATTGTCTGTTTTCGTTCAATGATTTTTTAGGACTTTCAATGTTGTCGCGACGTGTAATTCGCGAAGTAAACAGGTAACAGAGTCAAACTAATATTGTTAGGGCGAAACGTGTAACCAACTAGTCATACATGACAGCATGAGGTGATCTGCTGGCAATACCGAACCCATGGAGAGATCACCATAGATAAAGAGTACTAGTTTATGGTTATGGCGTTTAAGAAGTATCTCTATGTAGTCTGTGGCGTTTGCCGGTGCATTGGACTACACCGAATGTAACGTATTTAAAATTCAATAAGTATCTAGTGCAAAGTAAAGTGATTGGTGTTTTGATGGAGGCGTCCAGCATGGTGGCGGCTCATCTGAGAGAAATATAAGCTAAGTTTAGCACTAAGACAATAGTGTAGAGGTTCCCCACCTAAATGCCTAGATTCTAGATTTCCTAACATTTCTAAAGGTTTCTGATGCTCTTAGAAGTCGGTTACATTAAGAGGTCTTTCGATATGGCAATGCGAAAACCTCGTGAGAATTAGACTGGGCGAAAGGCCGTGACCAGTCTGTTAGGAGACCTTCGGTGCTGCAATACGAAGTCTCCCTAACACAAAAAGGCGTACTGTTGTATGTACTAAGAGGGTATAAAGTACATACAACAGAGGTATATTATGAGAAATAGTTCTGTGGTGAACACAGATATAGCAAGATGTTAATTGGCAGACCTGGCTGCGGTTTCCTCTTTAATACCCAACAAACTACTATTACTCGTATCTCGTAGAGCATGTAACTGAATTAATCCTAGCAGATATGTATGTGTGTAACATTTCTGTGCTATGACTTCACACCTAAGCACCAGAAACGTTTATGTATGTATATAACAATGTATAGAATGGTGGGAATCAAATTAATTTTAACTACAGATGGCAAGCTGAATCATGGTACGAGCTAGTAAGAACTAAAGCCGATTTATGCGAAGCAAAACTCCCAAAATATTGAAGATTCTTCTCGGAACAAACCCCCAAGTACAGATAATTCTTCAAACACCCACAAACTTCAATCTAGAAGATTATAGATCGATGCCCACAAAACATATAAATCTCTCCACAAAAATAGTTATTCTCGTCGCGTCGCTACGTGGTCCGGGACTGGACGGCGAGCCTGGCCAGTGGCCAGCTCGTGCGTCCCGATTCGGCGGATGGCGTGGCGGCGCGATGCGGCGACAGATATCATTTAAGTCAACAAGAAAGTTTTAATAGACTTCGATTGGCCTTTCACGATGAAGCCCCATCTCGTGCCACTGTTTACAACTGGTTTAATGAGTTTAAACGTGGTCGCACTAATCTCACCGATGATCTGCGTGAGGGACGGCCTTCTACAGCGACGACTGAAGATAACATCAGTGTTTTGCGGCGTAAGATAGAGACTGACAAAAGCAGCACCAGATTCGGACAAACTTAGTCATCGGTATGTATGAGTCGAGTGCACAAAATCCTCCATGAACATTTAGCGGTCAGGATTAGGGGGCCTAAAATGGCTGCTTTATCAGAATCATATATGAATCACGTTAAAAATTTAAAACTCTTTAAATGGACTTTGTGGGCATAACCATAAAGACGGGAATGAGTGTTTAAAAGATGAAAAGAAAAAGATTTATAAAGAATGGGGAAGAGAAAGGCCAAAAAGGCGGTAGCAGTTTGCAGGGCTAAGCCGCAGGATAAGTTGTATGCCTCACTGAACAGAGAGAACCTAGAGGCCAGAAGGAGCTATGCTGAATACCAAAAGCAAGGGAAAAGAGAACAAGAGATATAATTCATATAAAAAGATTAAAAGATGGCGCTGGTAAGGTTTTGTCTCAAGATGATAAAATAAGACAGATTTTATTTTGAAAAGTTAATGAATGAAGAGAATGAATGGAACGGTGTGCTCAAAGAGGTACAAATAAATATGGGTTTGGTGAAGGAAATTAGTATGGATGAAGTAAGGAAGGCAGTTCAAAGTATGAAAAATGGAAAGGCCGGAAGAAGTATGGAAGTGTTTAAAAGAGGACTGATGTATGTGGCTTAATTTATTCTTCAAGAAGTTTTTGTATGAAGGAGCGATTCCACAAGAATGGTCCAATAGTTCGCTAGTGCCCATTTTCAAGAATAAAGGTGATGTGCAGGACTGCAACAACTATCGGGGGATAAAGCTCATGTCACATAGTATGGGAGAAAGTAATAGAGAAAAGAATAAGAGAGGAGAGTGAAATCACCCAAAACCAGTTTGGGTTTGTGCCAGGTCGAGGAACAATGGAATCCACTTTTGCACTCTGCCAATTGTGCGAGAAGTACAGATTTGCACACAAGAGCTTGCACATGGTGTTCATTGATCTGGACAAAGAGTATGATAGGGTACCTCGGGATGTGTTGTGGTGGGCCTTGAAAGAGAAAGGTTCTAGTTTCGAATTTAGCCGAATGTTGTAATTATTGTAACACTTGCACACACGCTGTTACTTTGGTGTCCTCCACTTACTGGAACTGATTCAGATCTCAGAGAACTATAATGATAAGATTTTCTGTTGGTATGATGACTTAGTGACATGACCTACTTACCTAGGAAACGGATGGACCCTGGCTGCATGTCCTGTTTTCATCAGCACCTTTCAGCCGAAAGACATCCCTTGGATAAATTTCAAATCTTTTTTAGATACTCTTCATCTTTGCGTGTTGATAGACTCAAATATTACCCGATCAGTATGTAGCCACCTGCACAGCTCTTTCGTTGACTTCGTTTAAATCCTGGAAGGTGCAGGTGGTTGCGCAGGATGGGTAAGAAAGGAGATTGGCATATCCTGTAGAGAGGCTCCACACTGGCATTGTATTAAGGACGGGTCGAGGATACCCCATTTGGCCCGATTATTTCTACAGCGGCCAACCTGGGCCCAGAAACGGAGGAAAGGAAGGAAGGTGTTCTGCTGGATTGATGAAGTGAGGAAGGGTGGTATGTCTGTTCCTCCACAATTCACATTGTTCATCTGACGCACTGTCTTCCGAAGAAATCGTATCTCACGAAGCCGAAGTTACGGCTTTTTAAGCGTGAAGGTGGGTGGGTTGATAGCGCAGTATAAATCGACGCTCAAAAAGGCAATGCATGAAAAATCGCAAAGCATGATGTAGTTCTGCATTTTTGATGTTGTATAGATCAGTTAGGATGATGTCAATCCAAATTTGCAACTTCGAAAAACTTTCTCTATGGGACCACTATCGAAATCGTAAAAAAATAATCAGCTGTTCCATACATTTGGGTCGAGTAGATATTGAAATTTTGTATAGGACAGCTGATTATTTTTTTACGATTTCCATGGTGGTCCCATAGAAAGTTGTTCAGTTTGATGGTCCGTACCACAGTATTCCATATGATTATACCCTTTCTGTTACAGGCTGTATAAATCATCATCATCATTTCAGCCGAAAGACATCCACTGCTGGACATAGGCCTCTCCAAGTGCCGCCACATTCACCGGACCCGTGCGACTCGCATCAAGCGGATCCCTGCAACCTTCACCAGGTCATCGGTCTACCTAGTTGGAGGCCTTCCAACGCAACGTCTTCTGGCTCGCGGTTGCCACTTTTCGCGCCCCTCGGCCAGTTTTTGAGTTTTAGAGCAAAATCATGGTTTGCGATCTTAATGTTAGTTATTGATCTACGGAGGGTGGCGATTATCTCGTTCGTGTTTTCCCTTCTCGATGCGACACAAGCTATTTCGCACCGAACGTCTGGTGAAGCTATACCTGCCAACGGATACAACATCACAAGACGGGTGGGTTCTATCTTTGTCTCTTATAATATGCAGATAATAGTCGAGGCTAGAAAGCCACGCTACGCCGATTGCAGCCTATCTATAGATTCTCTTAACCTGCACTTTACTTGTCGATAGGAAACTATACTACGAAAGCTACGCGAAATACGCGGAGCGCGCCGGTCCCTGACATCTCGCTGTGAATTAGCCATATTATTAAAACTAACAATTAGAATTACTCATTTTATTTTTAAGAATTGGATAGTACAATTTTTTTTAAAATAAAATTGCTGACTATAGAGCTAACTTATGCCTTTCAAACTGATCAAAACACCTTATTACATTATTTATTTGTAAGTTAATAATGAACGATAAAAACTGTATTACACATACAAGCAAATTAATGATTTACTTGTGTTTAGATTTCTTCTTCTTCTTACTAGATTTCTTCTTATGCTTACGTTTCTTTTTCTTTTTCTTATGATCGTCAGAACTAGACTCGGACTCGCTATCGCTTTCACTAGCAGCTCGTTTTTTCTTTTTCTTGCTGCGTTTTTTCTTTTTCTTGCGTTTGCGAGCATCTGATGACGATGATGATGACGAATATTCGGAGCCACTAGTGGATTCACTCTCGGAATCAGGCTTCTTTTTGACATTGGTCAGATCCAATTTTATGGTTTCGTTATCAAGTTTAGCTTTTTTCGTTTCGTTAAATCCGATGGGTGATGCTGAACGCTCCCGTTTCTTAACGCTTTCTTCTTTATTTTCATGATCAGATTCTACAGTTTCATCATAATCTGGTTCAAAATGAGCTTCGTCCAAAGTAGATTTTTTCCTCTCACGATCCGTATGTGTACTTTTTGTTTCACCTGGCACATTTTTCTCCTGACCACGATCTCGTGTGGCGACTTCATAAGTGCTTGGTTTTTTCTCGTCTTTAGTGTGTTTGTCAGTGTTTTTCTTTTCAGTGGGACTTCGCGGTCGATGCTTATCACCAGTCTTTACAGCTTCAGACATTACGCGCCTATCACTCTTAGATGGTTCTGCTCTAATGGTATCCTGTTTTCGACCCCTTTCTTTTTCAACGGTCACGCGTCTGTAAGGTTGTTCACGCTTTGGAGTTTTTGATCTAGATTTAACACGCTCTACGGTACTTTGAACAACTCTCGGCTCTCTACCTCTACGTGTTTCTTCTACTTTCCCACCAAGTCGATCTTTAACGGATAATCGCGGCGGTGGTGTTTTAGAAAATCTCCTCTTTCTTTCGTTTATTTCAATTGACCTTGGTTCGGAATCGATTACTGGAACCGTGATTTGAATATTGTTCATAGGAGGCTTTTGCAATTCATCACCGTAAAGTTTGAGACGATCACTGCTGATTTTCTTAATTTCTATAGGTCTCAGAGAGTTTATTGCTTTTGCAAATATGGCATTTTCAGCTCGTTTAATAACATCCGATGTAACTTTACTTCCATCTTCTTCTTCATCTGGAGAAGTAATCTCTCCTGGTTCTTTGGCCTTCTCGTGATCCTCGTCTACTTCCCACTTTGATAACTCTGGCAAAGTTGCTAACATTTCTTTGTTAGATGGGTTGCTTATTTCTGTCTCAGATTTTAGATCTAATTCCTCAGCACTCGCTTGAAGCTCGATACCGTCAAATGGTTCCTCTTTAGAATTATTTAAACTCTCTGTAATTTTATTTTCTGTGGAAAGGTCTTTGTCTTCAGTTTTAACATAATTTTCTATGATTTCTTTATCAACAGCTCCCAATGCTTCATCATCATACAAATCATCCGTAGGTTTCTCTGGGGATTCTACTTTAGGGAAGTTTTCTTTTTTAATAGAAACTACTACAGCACTCTTATTTTCTATTTTAACGACAACGGGTTTTTCGGCTTCTATTTTATCTATTTCTTTCTCATCAGGGTTAACTTCTTCTTTTTCATGCTCCTCATCCTCTTTCTTAATATGATCTTTATCTTTCTTATCTTTTTTTTCACGTTTCTTTTTCTTTTCAGTGTCTTTTTCCTTCTCCCTTTTCTTCTTCTTTCGATCTTTAATTTTCTTCTCTTTTTCTTTATCTTTATGATCTCTGCTTCTATCAGCTGAAGATTTATCTCGAGCCCTTTCCTCTTTCTTTTCCCTTCTGAAATCTCGGTCGCGAGAACGACCTTTGGATTCACTACGTTTTTTCTCTCTTGCTTCTCTACTACGTTTTGGTGAGGTACGTACTTTCTTTTCCGGAGAAGTCTTTGCATGCTCACGTTCTTTTTCATAATCACGGGGTCTTTCATAATCTCTAGAGCGATCTTCACGACTTTCACGCGTATCTCGATTTTTGTCGTATCCCGCTCTTCTGTCAGGATCTCGCGTTCTTTCTGCTTTGTCTATCGGCTCTCGGTTATCATTATATCTTTCCCGATCACGACCCTCTCCTCTTTCTCTGAGTCTATCGTGTTCAACATTAGTGTTGCGTCTGGGTCCACCCCGGTTACGAACGTTAGGTCTGTATCCAGGTCGAGAATGATCTCGAAGTACAGTACTTTCATCTCGGAAATTATCGCGGTAATTTGGATCATGATATCCAAGGGGAACTGGCTCTCGAGGATCTGCACTAGGAGGTCTGAAGGGAACAGCTGGTTCACGAAAACTATTATGAGGTGGATTATCTCGGAACCCACCATCCCTGTATGGAACGTTTCTGTAACTGTTATCACGGAATGGAGGTGGACCTCCTCTAAAGTTAGGGTCCCGATACGGCCCAGGTGGTCCAGGGTCCCGATAAAGTTGTCCGTCTCTGAACGGCATGGGCCCTTGATCGCGATAATGACCTGGTCTATAATTATCTCTATAGCGCGGCGGTTGCTCTCCTACATGAACAGGAATCTCGTTTTGGACAGGAGGAGCTATCGACAAGTCCCTATAATTATTAGGCCCTTCACCATACGGCGGCGGTCTATAAGGGTCCCTATAATTAGGCGGTGGCAAACGATCACGCTCAATTGGACCAGATGGACCAAATGGTGGTTTTTCGAAAGGCGATGGCTCAAACCCGGGAACTGGTGGTTCGACACCAGGAGGAATGTCTTCAAATGGAGGAACATCGTAGCGACCTCGATATCCCGGTTGTTCAGATTGCACAGGTATATTACCCACTGGAGGCATCTGTTTCACACCCATCGGTGGGTACCCAGGCGGTGGTGCACTGCTTCTAGGTCCATATCTGGAAATAAAAGACATTTGACTTTCTTATTTACATGAAAAAATCAAATTATTTGGGAAAAATCGTTTGAACTCATTTGTCACGTATAACTGGGAACATGAAGCCGCATTTATGGGCCAGCTAATACGAATATCTATAAACAGCCCTTGAAATATGTACTTTAATAGACAAATTTTTATATTTTGAAATACAACATAATTTGAATTCTGATAACTGTTTGAGCCAGATATGTTTTAGGATATTTACTTCTACAAAAGCTAGAGCTTCCAATTTTTGTTGGTTTGTTCCCACTAGTTTTACTAAACAGTTCTACGGTAGAACTAATGGGAATATTTTCTTCCCAGTAGTCCTACGATATCAAGTGTTTCAAAATCATAGAACTAGTGGGAACAAAAATTCCCATTTCCAATCCATAATACTTCGTCATGATTCTGGTCTCCGGGCCTCCTTTTTTAAGGCTTAGCTGACCTCTATGCATTGCACCTTCCGAATTGAAGAAGACATCATCATCATCTCTCCCATAGCCTTTTCCCAACACGTGGGACCAGCTTCCAGTTTAACCGAATACAGCTGAATGCCACTATTTTAAATGAAAATTACAAAATATTTTTCATTAGCCCATCTCAAACATTTAAATCCATGGCTACGTAAATGTTAAAGCTTTTTATGAAATACATGTTTTCATTGTAACACCTCGTTCAAGTACTTTGTCTTCTTTACTTATGTAAAGGTTGGAAGATTTTTATACCAAGCGGCAAGCGTGGCCTGCAACATCCGCAATTTCATTGTATTTACAAACCAGCAGCTACGCACAAAATCCGAATAAATCAATAGTTGGCATCAATACAAACAAGTTGTGTATGAAACATAATATTCTAAAGCGTTTCCGAAATATTATAAGCTTTCAAAGTTACAATTTCTCCACTAATGGCCCAATCAGTACAACTTTGATTTTATTCCCCACGTATAAAACCGGTATCAATTACAAACAAGTGTAAGTATCAGACAAAACCTAAAGCGTTTACGAAAAATAAGCTTTCAACGTTGTGCTGATGGCGAAGATTGTAACTTTGAAGGCTTATATCTCGGAAACGTGACCCTTTAGAAGATTTTTTTCTCAAACCACACTTGTTTGTATCGGAGCCAGCTATTGATTAATACAGGTTTAATGTGTGGCCGCTATTCTGAAAATAAAATAATGTGGCGAAAGTTTGGCAGGCCAAATAATTCAAAGCCCTTTTCGCTTTATTGAACTTGTGCAGATACAGTCATCAGTGTTCTTTATATCACTATGGAAATTTGTTAACAGACACAGCGGACAAATGGCGCCGTACGTACTGTGATATTTGGAGAAAAAGAAAAATCCTAAAGGGTGTACGTTAGAGATGGAGGTATTTATTTACCATCGACTTTTTAAGACTGTAGTGATATCCCAGCTATAATGGTTTCGTTATTGTGTTATCTAAGAATATTGCTTATGAGCCTTGTTAAAAGTTGAGTGGGGCATAAATAATCTTTCCAAAATCTTTATTTACTCTATCTATGTATTTTAACATATAAATAGTTTGTATAACTCAGATTAAAAATTATCGCACGAATCGTACCTGCAATAAGCGTAACAGCATTATGAACACATATATAACGAATAAAAGTCGTATTTATCCCTTAATTCAACTTTCTGAAGCACACAAAAGACTGATCTATGAGGAAATGAGCAATGAGGTCAAGACCTACATATTAACAAAATTACGAAGTGATAATGAGGAGAATCCTGCTTTTTCTCGGTTTGGAAACTGCTAAATTTACCTGCAAAATAAGGTAAAAATAGGCTAAATCAAAGTATCCGATATTTTAACTTGTGAAAAAAGTGTTATTAATAACAATAATATACCTGTTCATTTTTTTATTAAAGTCACTGTATACCCTGTTCTTAATTTTAATAACTAATCCTATACGCTTTACATTTGTTAGAATGGATGCGGTTAATGCGATGGCCTATCTGTAAAATTTTCATTCTCAATTTGAACAAATAAGCGAACTTCAATGCAGGAACATATAAAAATCCTAATAAAGATTACATGAGCGAAAAACTTTTAAATAAATGGTGAAATCTCTGTAACTACAAAAGTACAACAGCAAGTTAAATTAAGGCAGGGGATGATTTTTATGCTATGTTCTAACAGAATAACTGTGAATATTTTCAACTTTTTTCAATTAAATTAATCTATTCAAATGCCCTGTTTTTTTTTTGCCTTATTAAAACTGGGGGCCTACCATTAGTCTTACTTCAGTATGGGCAAGACATAAAGCGTGTCCTGTATGGCTCCATCTCTTTCCCACACTTTGTTAATGCCTATTATTTAAAGCAATACAAAAAAACAGGTAACATTGCTAAGTTAAAGAAAAATATGGGGACTCGGCTGCAAATTTCCTGTAAGAAATCAGTATTAATACACGTAACAATCCTTTTCATATTGAGAATTAGTTTACCCGCAGTCTGTTGTAGGCGTTGTAGCATCCATCCCTGGCATGTAGACGAATTCTTTCAGCATCTTGGAGTAACAAGTCATCTTCTTCGCTAGAAAAGTATTTCAGATGATGCTGCCTTAAAATAGCAAAGTGACAATTTAATAGTTCTAAACCATTTAAATTACATGGATTATTGTTACATTATATTTCTATCATATTAAAACAAAGGCTTAAACATATTATACTTTTACTTTGTAACAAATTTAGTTTTTTACTTGTTGGGATTTTCAAAAGAATCGGGCACTACTTATTATCAAAAGCTGAGCACATGTTTATTATAATCATCAATGCAATCATTTATATTTACTAGCATTAAAACTAACAGATAGGTAAAAAAAAGTTAAAGGGGTTGGAATATTTTTGCGTGTCTGACTGCCCGCAATTTAATTTTATTTATATAATAAAATTTTGTCTCGTTCAATAATTATATTTGTATGGATGCGAGCTACTTATCTACACAGATAATAACCGTGACCAGGGGCCACTATTTCAGAATTATTATTGTACTAATGGCGCCATCAAAGCTAGTGAATAAACTCTAACTTCGATAGATTATATATCAAAGGCTGGCGTTTTCAAAGATTTTGTGTCATACAATATTTGTTTGTATTGATGCCAGCTATTGAGAGTAGAAGCAATTTTGAAAAAAAAAAAAAACAACGGAAGAGTAGGCATGCCAAAGTATTCAAACTCCTTTCAAAACGATCGGTTCAGGCGTCACAAGGTAACATACATACTTATTTTCGCGTTTATAATATTAGCCCGATACACATTATGCCCAATTCTTATTGTCTTAGCGGCAAGTAGTATCTTAGAAGTTTTTATTATTTCACCATTTATGTACACACAGAAATGCATAAAAAGCAAAGTACAATATAATGCCTATTTGTAAAAAAAACCTGTTCCAGGAGAGGGAAAACTAACACAAACATTCATTTTAAGAATCATTCTGGCAGTTGCAGGTTTTAAGACTTTAAGAACTGGGCGTCGTCAGGTTACGGCAAAGTTGCCAGCTTAGAGCAGTGTTCTAGATACAGTGTTTCAACTAAGTTCAAGTTTTTACATAAATTTAAACGAAAATAATATGAACAAATAATATATTTTACTCTTTTTATAATAAGCTATTTACAAAAAGAGTTTAAGAAAAGAGAATTATATTTACTTACAAAAATAAACGGTTACATTTTCTCGCTTATTCGAGTTTAACAATAGTTATTACTACAGAATTATATCTAAAATATACATAAATTACTAAATCTATGGAAGAGTATACACTATATAGCCCACTAGTGGAGCTAGCAGGTGAAGCTATAAGCAAACATTGCAGGTCAATTAAAGGCAGGAACAGACCAAATGCGTGTGCGTGGCATGTACTACTGCGCTCACTGACGGTCGACTACTTTTCAACCATATTACTCAGGGCGTAAGGGTAAAAGTGCTCGACTGTGAGGGAACTTGGTAGTACGTGCATGGTCGTAATTTATTAAACTCTATGGAATATGGCAAACCGGCTGCGTGGCGAGAGCGTGGCAACTGTTTTGACATCTTCCATTGAGTTTGTAATTTTTGAAACTGACAGGTGGCTTGCTTAGTCCCTAGAGCAGTGATTCCCAAAGTGGTTCAGGTGGACGCCCAGGGGTCCAAGGGAGGCTCGACGGGGGATTACGGCGGCGTGAAAAGAAAATTGGAGTTCACATGTTGTAAGGGGGTCCACGAAAATATATCTGTTTCTATATCAATGTAAGATTGTAGGCAGCTAATAAACAACATACTCAAGAAAAAACATTTTAGTTTGTGATTTTTGACAGGTTGTATGTATTTCGGTGAAAAATGCATTCTGCATCTCAGGCTTTAAGATCCTAATTTTCAGATATTTTGTCATTTTTTTTAGGAGCTACTGTTCTCATGCAATCCTAATAGATAGCGCGAAAAAATGCAAATCCACTCCGAATTTTGTGTTGGAACGCGGTCGCGGCCTGCGACCCAAATTTCCATCGTTAGATCTAATCTTCAACTTTTTTGACGAGTTTTGGAAATATGGAAGAAATGTAGCAGCACGTGCACCGAAACCAGAAAATTTCGAAAGTGGTCTACGAGAAAAAAGGTTTGGGAACCTCTGGCCTAGAGCCTAGCGTGAAACGAACGCGCTAAAACATTTGCATCCGGCCGCACTGCGCGCTTGGCGCTTTCGCTAGCAAGTAACGAAGATGTTCAGTCATTAAGCTCTAGGCAAGCCACCTGTCAGTGCATACGTGATCTCAGGGTTTCAAACATTAGAAACTCGGCGCTACTTCGATACACGCTATCCAACTAGCGAAGGTGCCGAGCGCGCAGTGCGGCCGGATGCGAAGATTCTAGAACGTTCGTTTCACTTCGCTACTCACAAGGCGATTCGATAAGCTCTAGATACTAAGCTATCCACCCGTCTGTGCGTTCGTAGCCCAATGAAGATGTCAGACCGATGGCACGCGCACGCTACGTACTTACCCAGCAGCCAGCCTGACACAACTCATACAACACATAGTTTCATAATGAGGGCTACCGTTTTTGAGCTCACCAGATGGCGCCACTGTCGCGTAAGGTTATGTCAATAATTCTATTTTATACTTTACAGTACCAATAACTTCATAAAAAGTTTTATTTTATTACGTATAACAACATAGTGTATAACAAAATAACTTCAGATATATTTATTTACAATATTCTCCCTAAAATTAGCAATCACGAAACATTTAAAAATCATTTTACCTCCAAGTACTAACAAATAAGATCCTAAGTTGCTACTAAAAATCGTCAAGTCTTAATTAATCAGGAATAGCTCAATCTAGACCACAATCGTGAATATTAGTAAAAATACGTGATAAAAAAGCACGCAAAGCGGGATTTTTATATGACATCTGACATTTCGGTGACTTCGCGCTACACTAGCGCCTCTAGCGGCAAATGCACACGCGATAGCCCTCATTACAACCGGTG
Source organism: Eugnorisma glareosa (assembly GCA_947578425.1). NCBI lineage: Eukaryota > Metazoa > Arthropoda > Insecta > Lepidoptera > Noctuidae > Eugnorisma > Eugnorisma glareosa. Next base: position 11,436,873 of record OX387963.1, read on the forward strand.
CGCAAGCATCGGCCACGCGCATGCGTCCAGTCTGCTCTGGCCTAAAAGCGTGACGTTCATCTCCTCGTGAATGTTCTGTTTAAGTTGCTCAGATGGCGCCAGTTATCAACCTCATTTCGCGTATAATGTTCCAGTGTAAATAATTATGAAACATTATACAACGAAGTTTAGTAAGGTCATAAAATATTGTCATTTATATTTTGTTTACAATTATTGAAGAACATCATTTAAAAAGGCCAGAAATCGTTATATGCACAATTTATAGTACTTTTATTTTGCGGGTTTGATGTGTTTTTAATCAAATCCATTCACATGATATGTATAGTAACAGTAATCCTATATATCTACATAAATAATTCCGGACACATACTTAACCCCAGCTTCCTCTACAATGTTTCAGTTGGGATTGCCCAGCTACCGAAATATATCATGGCGATAAATAGAGTGCGTCATGGTTCTTTTCGAACTCGTCGGAACTAACTCATCTTGGTTTTTCAATACATCCGCCATCTTGTTTTTTCAATACAATTTCCAGACTGTTTCACAAATGTTTACCCATTGACAATGTCCTTCAAGCGCCAAAAGAACCATGGCGCATTGACATACGATACCAGCCTAGGCAGCCTACAGCACCTTAAAACATGAAATTACAGAAGTAATTGTCAAGAGGATTTTTTTTGTAGCACTTAACGTTTTATTCACAGAAGTAAACAGAATTAAATCAATATTTTATATAAAATGGATTAAATATTTTGACCTGCGTAACTTTCCACCATCTTCATAAGGGGTGGAAGGGAAACCAACGCAAAAACGATTACGACATATTCAGTACAGTAAAAAAAATCAGCTGTTCCATACATTTTGACTTAACCGATGAAAACATTCTATGTGGCCGGCTCATAATGATGAACTGAATACGTGTTAATCGTTTTCGCGTCGGTGTTCCTTCCACTCCCTATTTCATACCACCTAATATCAATACAAACAAGTATTGCATGACACAAAATCTTCTAAGGGCGATCGCTAAAACTCCCGCGGGTACACGGTGCGGTGCGGTGAGTTTGTGTATTTGCAAATTCTTTCACCATTTAAAAAGGTACATTATTCCGGATAGTCATAGATAGGCATCATGTGTATAAATAAGCTAGCTATGATGATATTCGTCAACGACTGAAATAGTCTGGATTTTAAGAGCTTTCGTGGCGTGCGCTGCGTGAATAGTCAAAGTTATAAGAATGTGTGAATTGCTCCTCATACAGAGTTCTAAAAAAATCCGCGACCGTATGTCTATCTTTTAAGGTAATAAACCCAATAACCACTTTTATATTTACAAATTTGACAACTATTAATGTAAAAAGAAAACATAGGGACACAGTATATATCCTTCTTATTCAGTTTATGAAATATATTTTAAATTGATCGAATATTGGAGAAGAAAATAGTCGAGACCCAAATCTCGAATTATGACTTTTTACTTGTCGAATTTGTAATTGTCTTTATCGCACCATTGTCGAAATAGAGCTCGTTGAGCGACAGCGATAGTTTCTTCAAATATCTACCGAATTTCCTCTTAATCATTTAAATGAATATCTTAAGAGATCCCACATAACAAAAGCTTTCGCGCGACCAAAATAATTACGGTGGTGGTCAGCGGTGCGATGGCAGGTCAGTAGGCACGGGACGTGCTCAGTTATGCATCCACCAGAAGTCGTCATACAATAATAACTAGTACCCACCCATGCCAAGCAGGGGAGGGGTGCTAGTTTTTCAATAAAGACACGCGCCCGCAACGCAGCATATTATAACGGACGCCCTAAAGCTCCTTCTCTTCAGTGAATATATTCTTACTATGATAGTTTATATCTCGGAAACGTGAACCTTTACAAGATTTTGTGTCATACAATTCTCGTTTGCATTGATACCAGCTATCGATTAATACAGGTTTCACGCGTGGCTGCTACTTTGAAAATGAAATAAAACGGCGAAAGTTATGCAGAAAGGGCAGAAGTTAGGCTTCATACAAATAAATTCAAATAACCCAACAATATAACGATTAATAATTAATCAGTAACGCAATACTAGATTAACATCAATAAATTAACAAAATAATACAATTTAAATATCACAGTCTTATCATCAATACACAACAATGCTTTAAAATATTGAAACTAACAATAATTATAAAATTCTTATAACAAGAAATAAAAAGACAATATTATAGTCGGCATTTTTTATTTAATAGTATCACAGTTATTCAGTCTGTAATTTTTTATTAAATATAACAAAGACAAGCCCAAGCAATGTACACAACGTAAGCAATGTACAAATTACTTCAAAAGTAATTCTATTACAAGTACAATTACGTCATTGTGGTTGAATTAGGTACTTTTCTGCAATTATTGTCTACTAAACAATATACAATTCAATACATAATCAGTCTGTATTTTAATAAATGATTTTAAATGAAACATCTTGTCTGAAAGTGTATTCGATTTAGATATTAGTGTTCCATCATAGCACATGATACAATTCTTTTAAAAGGACCTGATGATGTTAGTGATACATTCTTTCTTACGAATATGCTTCATGTTTTCGTTTATCTCTGATATTATTACCATATTATAATACATATTAGTCATCCGTCGAAATTTAGGATAAGCCGAATTTAATTCACTTCTTGACTTGAAAATTTAAATAAAGTTGTTGTAATAGGCTACCTTCGAATGTATTTTAACTAAAATACATATTATATAAGGGAAAAGCCGCAAGGTAGCCCGCGAAATTCAATTTCTCTTACGTTTTTTGCAATTTGTAGATCTGTGTCAAGTTATTTGTTGAATTAAATATGATTCGCAACCGTAACAATTATGGCTTTACCGAGTTATAATCATTAAAATCATCCAAAAAACCCTCTCAGTTCATTTAAGGCGCGGTCTGACTACGATTTTAATCGCTACTAGCCCACGTAAACTATTGTCACTTGTCACCACTATGGAGTGTGATTAAGGTTGAAAATTGAAAATAATATGTATTTATGTTGACAAGGTCTCAAGTTGTCAGTCCCACATAATCGTCCTAGACAGCCAATTTCTAGACTTTTTCAACCACCAGCCTGTAAAAGCTACATCGGGAGACACTAGTATCAAGAAATGTGCATTCAAAACAACGAGCTCAATTCGAAATTGCCTGACTTGGATGTGTTCTTTGGTTTCCCTACCGAAGTTCAAAAGCCTGTTGCGTTCTCATGTGAACCGACATTTAAACGGCTATAATTAATTTTCATTTGGATATTTTGTCTATTATTGTTATTAGTGCTTTATTGTACTTGAGAATGTTGTGTACACCTGGAATTGGTACCTACATCAGAACCCTAACGTGTATAATTATAGTGTAAAATTTATGTACTGTTGGTGTACCTATTTTAAATAAATAAATAAAGACATGTGACTAAGCTGCGACTGGAATTTATTTTTCAATACACTTTCTCGAAAACTGGTTCTAATCGCACTACGATTAGGTTCAACATGCAATGTATTTCACACGCGTGCGATTTTTAATGTTTTTCCGCACACGTGCGGAAATAAAAATTTGCACACATAAATCTAAAGGGTTCAATGACTATAATCTATAATCGGCGGTGATTGTTTTTTTTTTATCCCCGCAAACAGATATGCGTCTTTACGGATTAAGTATTTTTCGAGTATTTAAATTGTGTTTATAAATAGAATATCATAGATAAAAATGATTATTTAAAACAAATATTTATTTTTATGAACAAATTAACATCCTAATGTGCTCTAAATTTAAAAAAAAACAGAATTTTCTTTTTTTCATAGTAGGCTGTATACAGCATCATACCTTTGCATCTTCTTCAACCTGGCAAAAGCAAAGCGCGGAAAAAAAGCAAATTAAATCATAGTTTCGTAATAATTCCTGACAAAAATACTTTCCGTTCTAATATTTTATTTCTTCAAAAGTGTATTGAAAAACGTCGTTTGTTACGCGTGGGGATTTGTTATTGCAGTTCTCGGCTCCATAACACCCTCGCTTGCAGCTCGGGTGTTAATTCCGCGCTCGAATGCAATAACAAAGTTTCCCCACTTATATCAAAATGTACTATTACAGGTTTTCTTTAGATTATTCAAAATATAGACATTAAATTAAAGTTTGGTTAAAGTTTAAAAAATATGCTAATTCTATTAAATTCTTTAAAAAAACTGCTGTTATCGCTGGAAATACGGAGATCTGCGACGCCAAAGTTTATTTTTGTGCCGCAACTTCCCAATTTTTTATTAGGAATATCAAACTATTATTCCTTATTCTGTTCGGTTATTTTTTTTCTTTAAAAACTTCTCTGTTTCACTGTATTTTTTGCTTTAGATATTTTCATTGAATTACTCGACTATCTAAGAAACCAATTTTTGGGAATATTGAGGTAACACCGCGCGTTAATCGCATTGAATAACTTTTTCATGAAATAGTCATTCAATGGGATTAAATGAACGTTGAAAAAAGAAATGAGTGTTGTATTGATGATTTTAATAATTGTTATTCTGTTAATACGTACGTGTCACGGTCGCGAATCATATTTTGATCAACATAGAGCCTGAACCAGACCAGTAAATTGCAAAAAAAAGTAAGGACATTTGAATTTCGAAACCATTCTAAAAAAAAAAACGAACTTTGGCGTCAGGGTTAGCAACTCCCAAAAATATTTAACCCCTAAAGTCCAAGTTAAATACCCCTAAAACGCCACAGTACTTAATTTGGATTTCTTCCTATAAAAAATAAATACACTTTACGTTTTGTAACATTATTCATGTACCTATAAAATATTTGAATTTTAAATTAACTTACTTATTATTAACCCCTAAATTGGGTAACTACTATGTTGGGAACCTTGAATGACGTTTGCCACGGCGTGATGTTAATGCTTTCCGATTGGTGTTCACAGTCACGTGACCGAATGACTAATTTCACCGAACATGTTGTCCGAAAATATTAGGAATCTTTAATTATTACAATAAATAATGTTGTTTTGTATTATCACAATATCATGATCCATCCTTAGAAACTACACTTCATCCGATTTATTTGTAGGGGACACAAGCCTATTAGCAATAAACCATATTTATTTGCTTGCTATTAGCAATAAACCATAATTTTATTTGTTTTGACTGCCTATAATCACTTAATTTGATTTGACATGATATATTTGTTCAAACATTTTATCCTTACCCGCAATACTATCGTTTTTCTTCGTAAAAAAAATAACAGATACGATTCTTGGCTCCGGTCAAAGCTTTTCAAAAAAAATAATATGGCTGTTTTATACTCTTCCAAAATAAATATCATGGTTTCTTTGACCACTGCTCTACTAATACTCGGAAAGAAAAGAGAAAAAACGGGTTAGAAATGCATGTGAACCGAGAAGGCTAAATTTTGGATATTACGTGGGGGTGGTCTAAAAAAGCTTAACTTCAAATTGTCGACCAAGATTTCAAAATCAACTCAAATAATTTATTTTGCTTAAATATGGGGATACACAAGGATGGAATACAATAATAAAGCTCAGAACCATATCCTACCCTAACAGGCGTGCAAATAAGTACATAATTATAATTAGAATTTAAATTAAAAAACAACATGAGGAATTGGAATGTCAATATAAAAACAGATATCACCTTACAGACTTCAGAGATCAAATTAATTACATTCATCATTTAGGTACAGATACAGAGATGTCATATTATCAATTTAAAGTCTTATCGGTCAGAATTTCGTCAATTGAGTAATAACATTTATTAATTAATAGATCTGTTAATTTCTTTTTGAAAAGTGGAAATGTCTCATTTTTCATTTCCTATGTGCATTTTCCGCCATCTTGAAAAAGGGTTACATTCCGTTTTTTTTTACCATAACTAGGTTCTCCGTTGAGTTACGAAAATATTGATGCAATACTTTTTTGTTGCTTATTTTACGATCTACAATTAAGTTCCTTTACATTTTTCACCTATCGTTCATCGTTATTGAGATATCGATCGAAAAAGCCAAAACTTTCGGTAGTGAAATTTGTTTTTTTGCTATTTTCTTTCTTCCCCTGATAGATATCGAAAACATTTGTAAAATTTAACTTGTACAGCGTTTTCAAACCTTCAATTTCGTTTTATTTTTTATTTTCGACAAAAATTACGACCTCTAGCGCGCCGTAAAGTTGACCGTAGCGCGCACGACGCTATTATTATATGTATTATCCGTTAGGGTTGGGTTTGGAATCAAGTCGCCTGAATTTGAGGATTCTGTCTGTCAAGGGGGTTTACCTGAAGCGCCCCTATGCTATTTTAGCTGCCGGAACAGCGTTGAAGTATTTAAAATTATTTTCTAAAAATATTGGTAAATCACAACTAAACGCGAAATGGAACGTACATTAAATAACGTCCCTCCCCCATAAATCAGGTTTATAATGTCAAAAACATTACGAAAACAACACCTCAAAATGAGATTTTTAAAAGTTTTATTTAAAAAGCTATGGTCGACCATTTTACGTTAACCTTTTCTAGCAGACGTGATATCCAAAATTTAGTCGTCTAGGTTCACGTGCATTTCCAAATTTATGTGTATAATGACTGGACCATTCCTATATTTTCGTATTTAGCTCTGATGAGGTAACGTAACAATCACCCTGTAAAGTATCTGATTTAACTCAGTCCAGACTGAGTATCAAGCTTTACCGCCATACAAAACTTTGTTTGGTATGTTATTATCTCCAGAAGAAAATAAACCTTGGATTTACGGAAAACGAAAAATAATTAATTTCAGAGCGATACGCATAAGCAGGATAAAGTCTACAAAATTGAGAGGGAACTTTTCGAAATGTCTTTAAAAAAAAAGATAATTGGAAATTCGGGCGCCTGGCAGCTGTTCAGAGTTGGGGTGGAGAAACAAAAAAATCGAATTAGTTCGTCAGATAGGATTCCAAAAAATATTGGGTACGTATTTTTTCATCCTTCGCGTAAAGTGACAAGTGACATCACAAACCCCTACGTCGCACAGACGGGTACTTGACCCTAAAACACGGCCAAAATTCAATTTCAAAAAGGTCCCGTTTCCTAGAAATTATCCTTACCTGCCTATACCCAAGGGATTAAGGAACAATGGGCGGCCAACTTTTTTACCTGATTCTTGTCAGAAGACACCTAGGCAGACGAGTTTCGACTGCGCTGTTGGTTGCACGTTTATTTTTGTAGTGAGTGTTTGAAAAGTTTCTAGTTTTCAATAATTGATAAAATTGTTAAATTCTATTTCCATCGAAGATTTTTAACATGGATATTGCAGAACCAGGTATGTTTTATTCAAATATATTGTTATTTCTAAAATAATTTGTTTTTATATAGAGTTATAGTGTTTTTGGATAACTGCATTATTTTTCACTGATCATTCTCGCAATGAAATTTAGAAAAGGTTAAAAGTAAGATAATCGGGCATTATCGGATTATATCTTGTATAAGGTTTGGTAGGCCATATATTTGTGATATATTATATAGACAGAAAAATTGCCACTTTTTGCCTCTTTATGGATTTCCCTTATTTTTATGTCTTAAGATCTCCATAAAACAAACTTTGTTTTGCGGTTGTGATTATATTTTTGGATTTTAATTGTTCTAGGAACGTCAGGGGCTCGAGTGTTGACACGAATGGATATTAACAACATGATCCATAACCATTCTGATGGATTTACGATTAAAAAACTTGATGAAGTTGAAGGAGAGTTAATTAATGACTCTTCTTTTGATGACGAAAAAAAGAAGTTTTTCGTCGTAAATTTGCAACATTCAAGCATGATTTTAAGTCAAGATGGCAAGCAGCGAACAGGACTAAACATAAATTTTTAAATAACAACGAACAATGGCTTCAAGGTACTCTTCAAATACCTCGGAAAAGACTTTCTAGCGGTAATGCAGGGCGCCCAGAAAAAAACTTTGACGATTTGTCTGAACGAAGCAAACGCAGAAAAACTGAGAATCTTCGTGAAAGCCACGAAGCTCGAGAGCTATTATATGCCGGTCAAATGGTACTTCGGGAGCGTGGAGATACTGATGGAGCAATTGTTGTGAAGGAAATTACAGAATCACCGACTCGTGGCCGTGGACATGAGTACCGCATCGCCTTGCGCAAAAGTGACACGACATCATTACCAGCAACACAAATAACGCCAACTGCAGCGTTATCCATGTTTGTCGAAGCTAATTTAACAAGGAGACAGTACGATATTGTGCGTGAGACAAATAAAAAGTTCTATCCTTGCTACACCATCCTCCAAAAAGAAAAACAGCTATGCTATCCAGATCCTGAAAGCATTACCATATCTGAAACCTGTGCTGAAATAAAACTGCAAGCATTGCTGGACCACACAGCTAAGCGATTGTTACTTTATTTAGAGGAAGTTATTTCTACTTTATCAGTAGAGGAGTTGTCATCACTTGAACTTATATATAAGTGGGGATGTGATGGATCGCAACAAGCTGAATATAAGCAAAAGTTTGAAAACTCGAGCAATACAGATGCTTATATATTTCAGTCAAGTTTGGTCCCTGTTCAATTAGTTGGCAAGCGCAACAATGACCCTAGTTCTGATATGACAAGTGCAAATGTCATTTGGCGCAACAACTCTCCATCTTCACACAGATTTTGCAGGCCTATGAGGATAAGATTTATCAAAGAAACTCCCGAAACAACGAAAGAAGAAATTAAGCATTTTGAAGACCAAATTAAAGACTTGAATACTACCAAATTAACAAGTGCTGCCCTCGAAGTTTCTGTCAAACACACCTTATTATTCACAATGATTGATGGTAAGGTATGTAATGCTGCCACAGATACTAAATCTACAATGAGGTGTTATCTCTGCAAATTAACTTCAACAGATTTTAACAATCTCGATAAAGTGAGGAGCTCAGAGGTAATCAAGGAAAATTTTAAATTTGGGCTTTCAATTCTTCATGCTAGAATCAGATTCTTCGAAAGCCTTCTTCATGTCGCGTATAAGATTCCTGTAAAGAAGTGGCAAATTAGGTTGCAAGCAGAAAAAGACATCGTAAAAACTAAAAAGCAAGAAATCCAAAAAAGGTTTCGACAAGAACTTGGTCTTTTGGTTGATATTCCAAAAGCTGGTTTTGGCAATACCAATGACGGAAATACGAGTAGAAGATTTTTTGAATGTTCTGCGGAAGCTTCCGCTATAACTGGTATCAATGAGGAATTAATAAAAAGGTTCGCAACAATTTTGGAAGTTATTTCGAGTGGATATGACATAAATATTGAAAAGTTTTCTTCATATTGTGACAGTACAGCAGAACTTTATGTTAGCATATACAGCTGTCATCCGATGACACCCACTGTACACAAAGTGCTGATGCACGGTCCACTCATCGTGAAAAACGCTCTGATCCCAATCGGAACTTTGTCTGAAGAAGCAGCAGAAGTTAGGAACAAGCATTTTCGAGATTATAGGGAAAATTATTCGCGAAAGTTTTCCCGTGAAGATTGCAATAGGGATATTCTGTACAGGCTGCTGCTCACATCAGACCCGTATCTTAGCTCAATTCGGCCTAGACCTAAGAAAAGCTCTAAACCTTTTACCTCTTCCGCAAAAGAAATGTTACTGCCATTTCACGACAGTAGTGACTCAGACAAGGAAAATAAAGATTAGGAGTACTTACCATACCGTTTTATAGTTGGTTTTTAATGTCCAATAAAATAAAAATGTAAGAATGTGACATATTTTTTCTTTACCTGTTCCCCAACACCTAGATTTCTTTCCAATTGATATTTTGTTATCATTTAGGTTTTGAATCATGATTTTTCAATAAATTAGGCTATAGAAGCACCGAAATATTAAAAAAATATTGTTAAATAGTTTTGGCCACGTTTTAGGGTCAAATACCCGTATGTGCGTCGATTGTTTGATAATTTTATCTTCGTAATTTTTTATTGATTTGATAAAACAAAAAATACGTATCCAATTTTGTTTTATTCAGGAATCATCCCTATTCGAATATAACATTGCCAGGCGTTTTGATTGGGGGGAAAAGTAGTGCCAGGTGACGTCTAAGATGCGTGAAAAAGTTCCGAATTGCAAGCGTATTTCCGTAGCTAACTCTTACATAACTCTACAAAACTAGTTTTCGTGATATTCAAATATTAATTAAGTTAGTCGATAATGTACAAAATCAAAATAAATAACGAAAACTAAAAGTGATAAGGCCACCTTCTAACCAAAGCGATTTGCTTGGCGAACCAGAAAGCATCGTCATGCCGCCGACCGAGGGCGCCCTCCGGTTACCCGAACAAATGAGTGAAATTTGAACGCGACGAACGCATATTCGTGCATCCCATTGCTTTGATTAAGCCACGGAGATTTTATTCGGCGAACCTGATCGCATCGTAGCGCTAACAAAGGGCGCCTTTCAGTTTTCTGAACATATGAGTGACATGAATACGAAGATCGCGTATTCGCGCAGCTGATCGATTTGGTTAGGAATCGAGGAGAGCCACGTGTAAATTGGGGCACATTAAATAGAGAAATCGTGCAACCAAATTTCGCTTCAACTTGCGTTAAAAAGGTAATTATTTTTTATTTGGACAACTACGTAAGGGTTATATTTACAATTCGTAAAACTATAAAAGTGAGAAGAGTCACCCGTACGACAGTAATACTAGAAACATGAAAACTGACTGAACAGATACAAAATAAAAGCGGCGCCGCACGGTTGACTTTACATACCAAATAATTATCCAGGCATCATCTGATTTTTACATATTCAGTAGCTTCAGTCAGTGTCGGGTACACACTGCTCAACAAACAGACGATTTCAAGCAGTTTTGACTTCGACTTTGCATGCTTGATCATTTAATGAGTACAAGGCTTATTTTGAAGAAATCATACTTCAAAAAAAAACTTACGAATGTTCGAAAAGTTTCAAGTACAATGCTCGAAATCGTGTTTTACAATAAAATTAACCTTAGTAACATGAACCAATAAAACCTTAAATTACTTTATCACAGCTTCGGAGTTTAAATGACGTCAAATATACGCGTTCATGTTAACAACTTTTGTTGTTAACTTTCGCATAATAATACTTACCACAATGCTGACAAACCTTTACATCTCACCAACATTTGCAGTTAGGAACTCATTTTATTTGCTTAATGAAAATGTCATATACATTAAACAAGTAATAACATTTCAACAGCTTACGTTAATACAATTTAAAATACGTAGCGCAACATCTGGTACTGACCAAGTTCGTACACCGAAACGCGAACACAGGTTCAATCTGCTCAGCAATTTCATAACGTCAACGAACAAACGCATTCTCTTAGGTGTCGTAAAAGGGCGCATGAAGACACTATTTAGACTGTTACAATCGTACCTGGCTCCGTAGGGCGGCTCAACAGTACGTCGGGGCGGGGACAACAGTTCGTCGTAAACACCAGCATATCTGAAAACAAAAATCTGGAATGATCGAAATGTCTCTCTTTTCGTTGGTTCCGTGATTCAACATATGCTGAACATCAACTTTACCATCTTTTGAAAAAAAACAAACAATTTAACCCTAGTTATATATATTTTTTTTTATTATTTATTTATTCATCTCATTTTTAAATATTTCTTTAAAAAAATCTATGGAAAGCATTAAAAAAAATTGTGTTACGCCGCTGTCGGGAGCAGGGTCCAAGCTACCGGTGGTTAAGGCTCCAGAGACAAGAACCTTACCGTGTGCTTGAGCGCCAAAATATCAGGTTCCATGGACAGCCCAGCTCTAAAACCGAATTGAACATCATGTAGATTGAGCCGTCCAGTCGCCCAGTTACACTCCGCTCAAGCACACCGTCAAAAACCTTTGCTGATTACAGTGGCCAACGATTTTGGCCTATAGTTATCATTGCCTGAGACATCACGTCTGTTCTTAACTATGGCCAAAACTATCGTCTTCATCATTTCAGTCGGTAGGTAAGAATGCCTCACAGCCTCAACCTATTTTTAGAGCTAGACTCACCGATGTGGAGACATATTGCGCGACGACGGCGGCTCGCGCATGGGGGGGCGCATCGGGGAGCGCGGCGGGGAGCGCGGCAGAGAGCGCGGCGGCGAGCGCGGCGGCGAGCGTAGCGGCGAGCGCAGCGGCGAGCGCGGCGGCGAGCGCGGCGGCGAGCGCAGCGGCGAGCGGTAGCGCAGCGGCGAGCGGTGCCGGCGCCGCGGGGAAGGGGATCTGATACGGAACAAACATTCACTATGGTCCTTTCAGGTATCGAGTCGGTGCCTGCCAGGGCTGCGGGACTGTTCGAAAGAGATACCGCGGCCCTGTGGAACACAAAGGGCAAAATAAGGAACATGGATGGGTTTTAGTCAGTAGAAATCTGACACTCCCTTCCGCTTCGCCCAGAAGAGGAGGGGGGTCATTTGATGATTTCCCATCCGGAAAAAAAAATAAAGAGTCGGTCGAGTGTAAGTGTGCATGTCGGGACCTAAGTAAATAATCTGGTAAGTTCTAAGCTAACGTGGCGCCCCATTTCGTCAAGTTCATTTTTTTTTGTTTCTCATTAGAGACAATATTGTTCCTGTTAGTTAACTTTTACTGTTAGATACATTTTTGTTTCGGGATTTGCCGATGTGTCAATGTTTCGTCGGGTTGGCACTGACCTAGTCAACGACAATGTCCTTTCGCGAGTTCGCCGACGTCGCGGCGACCAAGGCGACCTGCGCAGCCGCCCGCGTGATAAGGAACGAGATCTGCAATATTAAAATTTGAATATCATAAGACTACATTAAAACAATTGTAAGTACTACCCAAATCAAAATTCTGTTTCTGTTTTCTAAAGTTGTGAGAGGAAAGATAAATATACAAAGCTACATTAATCACATGAACATGCAGACCTAATGTGCAGCACTACATGAAAATTCAATTTAGATCCACTATTAAAGTTGCGCATAACATAAAAAAGCGAAATATACATTATACATTTTTGATACATGCTGTATGTATATTTGTTTGAAAAATAATAAAAATCGCGAAGCCAACTCGGAATTTTTGAGCAAGTGTAAATTACTTTGGGTCTCCCTTGTTTGACCGAAAGGAATTTGACAAATTTTCACTTACCAAAAAAATTTTCGCATAATTTCATTTGCCAAATTATTACTTATCAAAAAATCTATTCACAAAAAAATGTAACGCAAACCTAATGTTTGGGAAATAAACGTTTAAATTATAACTTGTTTACCAACTAGTACTTTTAACATTTTTTATTTAATCAAATATTTCAGTTGGAATAACAGTTTTTACGCAAAATCAAATAAGCCAAATATTTAGTATCGTCAGTTTTCAATTCACCCTTTCCTATTCAGTCAAATGCTTCAATGACAAAAATGTGAAAGGCTCGTGCGTAGGAGGTCACAGTTTTAACCTAACCTAACCATTTTTTTTAAATAAGTAACTACCCTAACCTAAATAGTTCAGTTCCGGGTAACCTACTAAAAACAATCTCTTTTTTCTATTAATGTAAGTCGTTTCTGGCAGGAGGTCACAGTTTTAACCTAACCTAACCTACCTATTTTGTTTAAAGAAGAAATTAACATAATCTAAATAGTTGAGTTCCGGGTATTCTACTAAAAACAATATCTTTTAATTCTTTTTTTTTTTTTTATTAGTTTTAATTATATAATTCCCACAAAATCTTATTTTTGCGTTAATATTTTTTGTCTAAACCAATCATTTCACCAAACGTTTATTGTCTGAAGATTGTTCGCTGTAATAAATCATTTGATTAAAGACCAAATCCATAATGACATTATACTTTGTAATATTTTGCCAAGTAAAAATTTGACCAAATAATAATATGCATACTAAAATCATTCGAAATATTGCAATGGTATAAAAAAGGTTGCTAAAATTTGTTTGGGTAATGAAATTTTGTCAAAATCTTTTCGGCAAAACGGCAGTAACTTTACTTCCGACAGTCGCTGGCAAAAAAGTTAATGAAACAAACAAAAGTCATCGACTTCCGGAAGTAATATAGTCCAAGATCCCAGGGCCGCCAGACCTTACTTTTTTTCTCATGAACAAAATTTGTGGCATCAAGTAGTATTAGTATGTACTGTGAACGTATGCATACCTGCTAACTTGTGCCGACGGCCAATTTTTAGATATTAGTTGCCAAAGTTGCGTAAAAATAATACATTTTTTTCTTACAATTCTTTTTTGCAAATTTTTATGGGTTCCCCTATCTGGCAGAATTCTGATGCTAAGAAATTTATTTGCCATAACACACTTAGCATAATCTTCTTTAAACGAATATTATTAAGGCATACAAATTATTTAATATAATATTTTTTTGGCAGAATGTTTAGATGCCCGAATTTACAATGGCATACTTTTAAGATGGCAGATTTTTATTTGGCATAAATTACCTTTGGTAAAGTTAAAATTTCGCATAATTTCGTTTGGAATGACGTTTATTTAGAGCGACGATTATTTGGTAGAATTACATTTGGCATACTATGAAGATGGCTGAATTTCATATGGATTAATATTATTAGGCGTATTGTTATTTCTATAAATAAGCATTTTTATCCTTATATAAAAATAAAAATATCGTCTTTAAAAGTCAATACATGTTGTGCTATAAAAGTTAGTGTCAGAAACGAATCGCTGCAAAACCAACTCCACGTAGTCTTGTCTACTACCTAGAGCAGGGATTCCCAAAGTGGTCGATATCGACCCCTTGGGGTCGATATCGGTTTCCTAGGGGTCGACATAAACGAAAACTGATTATGGGGGTCGACGAGGTCTAAAAATCGACCCCTATTAAATTAACACAAGTTCTTATTTAAAACTTTCAAGATAGGTAGGTAGGTACTGTATTGTTTATGTTGTGTTACGTGTACTAAGAATAATTAATATTTATGTAGGAAATAGCATTGTTGTAGTAATATAAAGCCTCAAGTTCGTACAAGATGAAAAACTCGGCAAGTCAGTGTGGACAAGTTTGTGCAAGATAATGAGTTCGAGCGTACGTCTTTCAGGCGCGTTTTGACTTGCTCTCTATTTGACGCTTGCGCGATTTAACACGAACGAATTCATGATCAAGTTGCAAGTCCAAACATGTTCCTGATATTTTACTATTTAACGAGGTTGCACTTAGGTTGAAAGTTCATTTGCGTTTTGAAATTCGTTGGAGCTTGAACGATAATAACTCATATAAGTACTCATTTATTTCAAGAGATTACAAAGTTATTACATAGCTAAATTAAGTGAAGTAAAGTGACTGAAAAAGAATTTACAAAATGCTGAGCTCCCTACGCGAGTTAATAGCGTAACCACACAATATCTGCAGTTTATGAAAAATTAACAGGGTAAGTACCAAACAGTTTTTATCCGGCACAGCGCATCAGCATTGCCCCACTGCACACTGTGTGATAGTGATCAGTTGAGCTATCTGTAGATTGTTTGCAACAGTTTGCAGTTGCCTCAGTTGTTTCAATTGTAAAAATTTACCAGTAAATTTAACAGTTTATTAGGTATTGTTTTTAATTTAGGTACTTAGTTTCTTATTTTTTTATTTGCAGGATTACTGAGAGTTTTATGATGGCGGACACGAAAAAAAAATGCAGACAATACAGTTTGGACTACTTGAAGTTCGGATTTATTGCATCTCCATCAAATCAACACTTGCCGATGTGTCTCATATGTGAAAAAGTATTCAGTAACGATGCCATGAAGCCTTCAAAAATGGATGACCACTTATCGAGAGTACATGCTGACAAAAAAAGTAAGCCCTTGACATTTTTTCAAGCACTTAAAGAAAAACTAGACAAAAGGCCATCCATAAGATCGATGTTTGCGTCATCATCTATTAAAGACGATGATGGTTTACGAGCGTCCTATAATATATCTTTACTAATAGCGAAGTCGGGGAAACCCCACACAATTGGAGAGCAGCTTATCTTACCAGCCATTGCGGAGGTCCTTAACAATGTATTGCACAAACCCGCACATGATATTTTAAAGAGAATACCTTTGAGCAATAACACCGTTCAGAGACGCATAGACGAGATGGGACGCGATGTGGAAAACATTTTATGCAAGTTCTTACAGACCAACAGATTCTCTCTCCAGTTGGACGAGTCTACATTACCCGGCAATGAAGCTCTGTTGTTAGGATATGTTCGATATATCAAAGATGAAAATATGTGCCAAGAACTGCTTTTTGCTACATATTTAGAGACTGATACCAGAGGAGAATCAATTTTTCAGGCCGTGGAACATTTTTTTACTGACAAAGCTATTCCAT
Source organism: Eugnorisma glareosa (assembly GCA_947578425.1). Lineage (NCBI taxonomy): Eukaryota > Metazoa > Arthropoda > Insecta > Lepidoptera > Noctuidae > Eugnorisma > Eugnorisma glareosa. Next base: position 11,453,223 of record OX387963.1, read on the forward strand.
GGAAGAACATTGTTTCTGTTGCGACTGATGGTGCACCGTCTATGGTTGGTCGTCATCGTGGTTTTATAGCTCACTTAAAGCGACAACTGCCTGATGTACTGGTCATTCACTGCGTGATTCACAGGCAGCATTTAGTAGCAAAAAAGCTTAGTCCTAGATTGCATAAGTCTTTACAATATGTAATAAATGCTATCAACAAGATTCGAAGCAATTCTTTGAACTCTCGGTTATTTGCTCAGCTATGTGAGGAAAACGACGAAGTCTTTACTCGATTACTTCTTCACACTGAAGTTCGCTGGCTATCAAGAGGCTCTTGCTTAGAAAGATTTTCAGCCGTTTTTGAATCTGTGTTGGAGTTTTTACAAGAAAAAGATCCGAATTTGAAAGAAAATCTGAACAATTGTAAAACAGATATTTATTACTTGACTGATATCTTTGGAATGTTCAACAAAGTTAATTTGCAGCTGCAGGGTGACGATCTTAACTTGATTAAAACAAAATCAATAATATCGGCCTTCGTGGGTAAACTAATCCTTTATAAACAAAATTTAGGCAGAAAAGAATATTCGCAGTTTCTGCATTTGTCAAAATTACCAGAAACGCTTCAAGATGATGACATTTTATTATATGTCACTCACTTGGACGCATTACACAAGGATTTTACGGAGAGGTTTGAGGATCTTTTAAATTTACAAATTCCTCAATGGATAATAAATCCGTACAATACCACAGCCATAGAAGAAGCCAATGTGATAATGCAAGAAGAGTTGATTACCATCAGCACAGACGAAGAGCTTAAGCAGAAGTTCAACCAAGGCTATCAGAAGTTCTGGTTGCAACGCAACATTGAAACACAGTATCCTACATTGTGGAACATTGCTGAAAAATACCTTATCGCTTTTCCATCATCATACCTAGTTGAAAAAAGCTTCAGTGTGGTAACAAACATTTTGACGAAACAAAGAAACCGTTTGAAAATCAACGAACGTGGAGATTTAAGGCTGCAACTCACCAATATTGAACCGGATGTAGCTAGATTGGTAGATAGTCACCAGGTTCATCCATCACACTGAATGTTTTATTTTCTCTTTGCGAATTAATACTTTTTTAAATATAATTTCCTACCTACTTAAAATTCTTTAAGTACCTAATTTGTAATAATCGTTATAAATTAAACTTGATATTTACTGAATTGTATGTCTTTTTATTTTGTTAAATTTTGATACGAAAATGAAGTCAATTTTACTCACTTAACCAAGTGCAAAGTTTTCCAATTGGTACCTTAGTACCTAGGTATTTTGTGTCAATAGGAAAAAACTAAAGATAGGCCCCCTTATTCATAATAGTCTGCTAACTTAAAGCATTGCTAATTCTCACTCTGTCTTCTTCTATTGACCTAAGTCAGAATGAAAAATAACACACTGTAGCAGCTGTTTTAAGTTAGCGGACCATTATGAATAAGGGGGTTGATCTTAAAAGTAGGTAATTTGGCCATGGGGGTCTGAGGTAACAGTTCATTTTGGAAAAGGGGTCACTTGTCCAAAATAGTTTGGGGATCCCTGACCTAGAGTGTAATTTAAAACCGCGTAGGCGCGGAGAGGCGAAGCGGCCCGCGAGCTGAGGAGCAGGTGGTTTTAATGCACGCCGCCGTGGCTGAGGCTTCGGCTTGCTGGCCGGCGACTACGGTGGTGAGCGTCAACTATCTGCGACGATAAGCTCGCGTGGGACCGTCGGAGGCCCGCAGCGCCGAAGCCGTGACAGAAACCATGCCTGTTGCATGCTCGCTTGCTTGCTTCATGCTGAATGCTTGCTTGCATGCATTGTGTATGCTTGATTGCATGCATGATGTATGCTTGTTTGCATGCATGGTGTGTGCTTGTTTGCATGCTTCTTTGTATGAAATACAAAATTATTCCAACTATGAATTTTCTGTAATGTGTTAGATGAGTCTTTCAATTATGAAATGTATGCCAAAAGAAGATTCTGACTGTGAACTTTCTGCGATGTGATGGTTCTACTTTTTAATTCTTATGGATATGAAATTTATGCCTTAAGATGATTCTGACATACATAATTATGAGTTTTGAATGTATGATAAATGAGTGTCTGCCATACGATTTTTTGCGAAATGAAGTTTATGTTATTCGCTATTATGCAAAATAATATTATGACATAAAAAGTTCTGCTATAAAGGGTAGACCCAATTTTTATATATGTTACAGAGAATATTGTTAAAAACTAATAACCAACACTACCTGACACCGCCCGTTGATGGAAATGTCTGCCAGACGCTTTAAAGCGCGGAAAACATAACGTGAAATATCACATCAGAGTCTATTTTTTTTTAATATTTGATACTCACAGGGTTTTTTTAATAGTCATTGTAAGCAGTCAGAGCAATTGTAGAGCCGCATTCATCATTTTTGTGTGTGTGTAGTGTTTTTGTTTATGTATGAGTGCAATAAACCAATGCGCTCATACGCATATACATAAGCGACATTTTAATTGTGTCTGGGGATGTTTGGGTCAACTATGATTGGTCTAAATAAGTACTGAAATTATTTCCTGAGTATCAAATATAAAAATTAAGTCTCGGACTATCGGTACAGTCACATTTTTTTTTTGCCGTGGCAGAAATTTCAGCCGACCTGAAGCATCCTGGCAGTGTTAGTAATATATTTTTAACAACCTTCTTTACAACATATTAAAAAATCAGCACTCGGCCTTTGAGAAAACAAATTATTATTATTACGCAAGTTTAGCACCTGATATCTAAAAATTGGCCGTCGGCACAAGTTAGCAGCTATGCAGTTAGGTGTATGGTATATAAGTTCACATTACATACTAACACTACTTGATGCCACACATTTTGTTCATGAGAAAATAAGTAAGGTCTGACGGCTCTGGGATCTTGCTCTATAAAGTTTTTTACAACGCGATTTTTATTGAATTTGTAGTGTTTTTTTAAGGCAGTTATTTTCTTGCAAAAAAGTCCTTTTAGCCTTTTTACTTGTGGTATGATGGTATCTCACACAAATTCTTGAGTATTCATTTTCCATTGTCATTAAAAGTTATTAGCAGATCATCCACACAGACAGAAAATAAACTATATCTATAAACTACCCAAGCAATGTGAATACTACATATTTATGAGACCACCGCGCGAGTTTCCTCTACCAAATGAAATAGAATCACGTAAATCAGACCAGTAATCACGGAGTTTTAAGGTATCAAACATTTTAAAAAAATACAGCTGAATTGAGAACCTCCTCCTTTTTGGAAATAAGGTAAAAAGAAAATGGAGGTGCTCAAAACTTTCAATCACATTTTTTTTTTGTCAATTTGCCTGGGTCATCAAATCTTAAAATATGCCACTGAACATAGACTACATTGTATGGCCCCTTTGGCTAAAATCAAATCAACCCAGATTATAAAACGCGAAAATAAAACAATTGATGACAAATTAGAACAACCCGGCTACATAAATAACATATCACATCAACTTAATTACGTGACAGTGTTTTATTATTGCGTATTGAACGTTGTGTGAATATTTTGAAACCGTCTAGACTGTGGAAAAAATGACAGGTGACTACGGAGACTGCATAACAACAAATGCATACAAAATAATCAAGCACATGCATACAAATATGAAGCGACGATAAACAACATAAACCAATTTTTTTATTCCAGTAGAACATGCAAAATTGATGACTATCAACGAACCTAGAGTACCGGAGACGGCTGGAACCTCGACTACGGGGTCGAAGGCGCGGCGAGCGCGGTGATCGTGGCGAGCGAGGCGACCGTGGCAGTCGTGGTGAGCGGGGCGAACGTGGCAGGCGGGGCGAGCGAGACGAGCGGGGCGGGCGCGGCGAGCGGGACGCATGCGGCGGGCGGGGCGAGCGGGATGCACGCGGCGGGCGGGGCGAACGGGACGCCCGCGGCGGTCGGGGCGAGCGCGGGGAGCGAGGCGAGCGCGGCGTGCGGGAGCGCGTGCTGCGCGAGCCGGACTGCGCTCGTCTGCGTTCTTCCTCTCGCCGCTTTGCCCGCATCTCTTTCTCGCGAATCATTCGGTTGAAAGCCTCGAGAGGATCCTCGCCGTGCCTACGACAACATAGCAATGGTCCTTAGCCGAACAATTTAGCCCGAACTGGTCTACGAGCGAGTTTTATCCATCGAGGGAGACGACCGTCAATTTTCATTAACAAGTAAATCAAAATAGAAAGTGCAATATCAAAGCTATATAAATTTAAAAATGATCATTAAATTATCCATACCTACAACTAAAATGATTAACATTTACCACAGGTGATGATCATTATGAGTCTGAAGAAGTCAAGTCCATGGCTAAGCCTTTCCATTTCTTTATTTTTGGAGGCTTTGGTGGGCTTCATGAATTGAAACAAAGTAGAAAACCCGGATATACATTACATTATAATTAGAAACCAATGTAGAAATAACAAATACCGACTGTAGTCTCCGATTCGATGTTAAAACCGCGAGAGTATAGTAATAGATTATTTGAATACTGTACCCGTTAGTGGGCGAGTCTTTTATGCCAGGCGGAGGAGGCTGGTAAGGTTCCGGACGAAAACGCTCGTTGAACGGTCGCGGCCCCGTGGGTCCCAATGTTCTGCTGAATGGTGAACTGGTAGAATACGTGATATAACAATTAATATTGTATTTTATTTCTTATAAGTATTAGATCGTCTGACATAAAATTGCGAGCCCCTTTAGTCAATTTTCTATACAATTAACACGCAGTGGAATGCGAAATTTTAAATTGGATTATCTTTACCTATGTTCAAAATATAACTTACTTATAACGCCGCGACGGCGGCGGCCCGGCCATGAATGGTGGGTGTCCTCGATTAAACACTACCTGCAATAATAAAATATGATCGATATTTTACATACATTTCACCATAGATCGGCTTCGATGCTGATACTTTTAAAGTACAGTTGGTGATCCAAATCTGCCGACCGTCAGGGAATATTACTGAATTTGGAATTTTGGGCCTTAACACGGTTCAGGTTAGGCAACAGCATAAAAATGTACGAGTATTATCGCAGAAATATTGGAAAATGGATTATTTTGAAGAGGGTTAAGGGGATGTTGCTTTTCGAACGGGAAAGCAAAACGTGAATAATATCACACGCGAAGTGGTAGTTTACTAATAAAAAATTCTTGACCAAGATAACTTGATCGGAATCGTTGTGATCGTGAAAAAAAAGCTTGCGTTTGGCCGCAACTCGCCCGATGTGAAGCTAATAAATAGAATACCTGGGAAGACATGGGATCTCTTCTTTCATCAATAGTTGGCGTACTGGCTCTTTGCTCATCAATCCGCGGCATCTAAAAAAAAGATAATTCATAACCTCACCATTTACTATCAAATCTTTCGTCAGTTTGGCGTAGACAAAAACTTACATTCAAAGGAGTTGGTGGAGTGTCTATTCCAGGAGGCTTTAAACCGGGTGGTGGTCCTGAAACAAACAAAATATTAATTTAAAACACAATTTTTGCAAGAGATACTGTGACAATATTAGGTGCGATTAGCTCGTATGACTAACTCTCCCTAATTCCCAAGTAAGTCATCGACATCATAAAATTAACTATACAGGGCTTGCCGGCCAGCCTCAGCCGCAGCGGCGACCGTTAAAACCTTCTGTACCTCAGCTCGCCGGCCGCCTCGCCCGTCCGCGCCTACGCGGGCTTAAATTACACTCTAGGGGTAGGGCAAATAAGACTAAGTTTTGCATCGAATCGTTTCTGTCACTAACTTTTGTAGCACAACATATTGAATTTTTAAGACAATGTTTTAATTTTAATTGCATGAAAATTCGAAATAAATACGTAAAACTGACTCAAATTCATTTCCCTTAATCCTATTAAATTTATTCCTTAATACTATTATGCTAATTTTCATTAAGCCTAGAAACATTACGTGAGTCCAATTTATGCCAAAACAAATTAGGCTACAAGATAATTATGGCAAAACAAACAGAATACCAAAAAAAAATGGCAATGTATTATTATGCCATAAAAATATATGTCAAAATAGTTGTGCCAAAGCATATTAGGAAAAAAAACATTGCGAAAGAAGGCATCTTTTCGCATAATGTTTTTTTGTGTTTGTTTTCAGAATTTTGTACTGAATAAGTAGTAACTGTTTTAGCGTCGGTGTACCTCCCAAGCAGCACACATAGCTGTATAGTCACTGAATAACAGGTTTTTTGAAAACTCGCGGCTGTTATGCTGTCTCTGCAAGGGCTTTATATCCGGTACAAAGCTCTTATAATTCTAAATTTGGCCCCAAATTAACAAGCCTTGAGCAATACAGTAGCTTGTTAATAGCTGTCCAGAGCATTGTAAGAGCTGTACATGGGCTGTACAATGCCTTTCAATAGGCCACTATCCAGCTCCTTTAATTCTCTTCTCTTAGACAGCCAAAAGATGGTTCATGGCTTAGTAACGGCTATTGTTAATTCTACAAAGAAATAGCAACAAAAACTATTTGTGCAGTGCAAGTGTTACGTCAATAGATGGTCTAACTATAATCTGTGGACAAATATAATAATTTCTGATTTAAGGTAAGTTATTTTTTACGTTTGTTTTGTATCTCTATTGGTAAATTGTACTGCGGGTGCCACTTTACTGTTAATACAATAGGTGATATTATCAAATATTACACGCGCCTTCGAAATAACATAGTTTTACTAAAAATATTATGCAAAGTAAATACGGTGTAAGAATTATTCATGGATTTTACTATTTTTTTTTTTCCATTTAATAAGTTATCTGTTTGTAACAATGAAATAATGTGTTTTTACTTTGATAGCTCTCAAATATCATGAACATTTAACAGATATCAGAGATTTTGTCATTTGTAATCGGCTTGTTTACTTTAAAATGGCGCTAATTTGTTATCCAGCAATGATTCTAACTAAATTCCCTTGACCCTCTCTTCTCTGTTCAATGGCCATATTTAATTCTATTAATCAGCGAAAACTGTACGCTGTGCAATGGTTTTCAGTTATTCTAACGACTGGTAAAAGGAGTAAAGTGAGAGTACACAACAGCGTCTTAGGGATCTTTAATCTTGATAGAAAACCATTTCGAGCATTTTTCGTCCTCAAGTAGCTTAGGCTTGGCTAAGTGAAGTACACTTGAATTTGTGTTCCTACTTATTCTCGATGCTAATTTTATTGCTAAGTAATTATTATTGTTTTCAGAAAATACAAATGCCGTTCAAAATAGTGAAGACAATAAAAAGAGGAAGAGAAAAAAATTCTAGCATACCAAGTGCTTGGGAAAAGGATGGATGAATAAACTACACTCGCGAGCAAAAGTATGGAATCGCTTACTTGGAATTGATTCCGCGCGATCTTGAGTACTTAATAACTAGTTATGAATAATAAAAATGATGGCGTGATTTGAATGAATTTGGTATCAATTTAAAGTTAACAGTTTAAAATGGTACCATTTTTATTATTCATAACTAGTTAATAAGTACTCAAGGCCTCATACAGATTGGACAAAAATGCAATGCATAGTGAAACGGTCATCCATTGCAACATATAACAATGCAAAAAAAGAATAAAGTGGAATGTTGAACCATAGTGTCACATCAGATTACCCAGATGTTGGAGAAATAAATATTTTTTTTTAATTCAAAACTTGTTTGATTCAAAACTTTCACTCTTTTTGTTTTCAATCATTTTTTTAGAAAGGTCACTGACCGAATCCATGAATTGTACCGAACTATGATCATTGGTAAAAAAAGTCTAATAATCTAATCAAAATCTATGTGTCCGGAATCCTCATTTTTAATCGATACTGGCACTTGACTGCAGCTAGATAAATGTAGGAGATTTTAACAATCCTTTTTCCTTTGCTTATTGTTTTCTTTTGAAGGTTTATTTTTAACTACGCTAGTTCATTTCCTTTTTTCCATGATTAATCGTATTAATTTTGAATGGTATTTAATTCTCACACGATAATTAAGTCGCGTTGCGAGGTTATGATAAAATTGACGTTATCATAGCACTACTAACCTTTGTTTACTCTTCAATAATTGTAGAGGCTGTAAAATGGCTTATATTTACACTATAAGCTTTGGATGTAAAGTGGAGTGGCTATACTAATTTACAGCTCATGCACTCTTAAATGCTTGTAACCAGATATTAAGCTCATTGAGGTAGCCACCCGACACCCCAAATCGCGAAAAAACATCTGCTGTTCAGTACATTTTGACGAGTTAATGCAATGCAATATTGTTTAACAGCAGTTTTTTTTTTTTCGCGATTTCGAGGATGGTCCCATAGTAAAAGTTGTTCATAATGACCGTACAATGACCCCTTAAGAGATTTCATGTATGAATAGATAGACCCTATAAACGGTACTTAAAACAATTTATTTTTTTTTCAATTTTCGTTTTTCTTTCTGTCCGGCTACTCTTCGAAACAAAAGAGATTTTGACGGGATTTTTACTGGGAGATAGCTGATGCTATAAGGTCTACTACATACTTTTATTTTAGACAAATTATAAGGGTTCCACGCAGGGCTCGGAAACCGGTTAATTTTCCAAACCGGTTTCGGTCATTGACCCCAAACCAGAAACCATTACGGTTTAGGTTTCGGTTACCGGTGTTTTAACCGGTTAATGGGAGAACCCGTTTTTTACAAATTCCGATTATGTTGAGCGAAATTAACCGGTTAATTTGAGATTCGGCGGTAAGTAAATAAGAGTTTTATCTACTACGCCATCTCTCTTACATCTACAATAATAAAGCTCTCGGTCTAGTCACTCGACGTCAACGAATAACGCACTCATAAGCAGATTGTGTTCGACCACGCTCGTAGTTTCGTTCTAATTGTCGTGAGTGCAACAAAATACTTGAATGGATTCTGAGTAAAACCGGTTTATTTAGGTTAGTGCGAGTATTAAAATAATAATTTATGCAAAAACCGGTATCCAAAATGATTTAGGATTAGTCTAAACCGTTTTGTAATTAACCGGTTAATCGAAGAACGATAATATAACGGTTTTATGAACAATATTAACCGGTATTTCAAAACCGGTACCAAGCCCTGGTTCCACGCAATAAATTAAAATCCATGTAATTGGTAACAAAATTCGATTAAAAAACGAAAGAATATTTTTTTATAATAATAATTTCACGCGAACGAAGGTCGCGGGCAACAGCTAGTTATAAATAAGTGGTACTTTCACAGCCCTCTTGCACCTAATAATGTCACAGCTTATTTAAATCAAGTTTGATGTAATTGAAACTACATGCACATAATTTTAGTTTCAAGCAACACAGTACAAAATCACATACCCGAATGAAACAAGCAGGATTCCTATGCTATGTAACAAGCAGAGTTAGTAAAAACATAAAACACAACGAAGCAACAACAAAAACGATCCAACATGGGTCTTATGGGCTAGGGGCTCTTTTTAGCATTTAGTTTTAACCTCAGTGATTTACTTGCTATTTTTTTTTTATAACCGTCATTCTTTACTTCGCTAAACCACGCGTAATGAGGGCTATCATTTTTGAGCTCACCAGATGGCGCCACTGTCGAGTAAGGTCCTGTCAATAATTCTATTTTATACTTTAAAGTACCAGTAAGTAACTACATTTTTTTTTTTACGTACAAACAGTGTAAACTTCAGATACATATTTACAATATTCTCACTAAAATTAGCAAGCATGAAACATTTAAAAATCATTCTACCTCCAAGTAATAACAAATAAGATCATAAGTTGCTACTTAAAATCTTCAAGTCATGATTAATCAAGAATGGCTCAATCTAGACCACAATCGTGAATATTAGCAAAAATACGTGATAAAAATCACGCAACGAGCGACCACTATTACATCTGACATTTCGGAGACCTCGGGCTACGCCTCTAGCGGCGAATTCATACTCGATAGCCCCCATTGAGATGTGCCAAGGTTTAATAGCTACTTTTAAAAGGAAGCATCTGCAGGCATGATTTAGCGGAGTCAGTTGAGTTGGAAGCTCGGCAACCACGCTGTCGTTAACAAACGTGTCGGTGGTAAAGCATGCAGACATTATGTGCGTCATGCGAGCTCGGCGTTATGTACCGTAGCGCGGGTGTCGATGATGGCGGTCGATGTTATGCGGCGGCACGGCGCGGCTCGCGGCCGGCAGCGTCAGCGTGATGTTGTCGTCGGCCGAGCCGTCCGACTCGTCGCCCGCCGCGCCGCACCCGGCGCCGGACACCCCGCTCACCCCGCTCGCCCCGACCCCACCTTCTTTAATACAGAAGCCAACGCAACACTAAGACTGATGCCATCATCTTTGCGCAGTCATAATTCGACACACACCTTATTCCCTTAATGGAAGACAGAAACTACAGGCCACATGCCCGAAATCTTATTCAAACAGAAATGGCATAAAATTATCAATTAAATACAGCCAATTTCATGGATATAAAACACATTTTTCTGGGTTTTATTTCAATTTTAAGTTCTCCGCCTCAAATAAATACACCCGTTACTTCTGATCATACAAGCACGCCGGATGCGAGTACTATGCATCTGACCTTTCATCACCAATAAAGTCAGTGTCTGTACTTCTAGGCGTTAAGGCCTTCCGGCGTTGCCACACACATTTGCCTTGTAAATACTTTTTGCTATTCGCCTTTCACTCATCCTCTCAACACGATCAAACCATCTAAGCACCTTTATGATTTTTTCTCACTTCATCTTCCAGTTTTTTCATCGATACGACAAATAAAAATTGCTGATTCTCATGTTATTCTCTTACTTAATTTGATTTATTTTCCTCCGTGCTTCCTTTCCATAGCCCGAAAGGTGAATTTGTGGCTTTTAGCCACAAATTCGTATTGTGAGTGCCGAAGTCCTTACTGGCAAGTGGCAACGCACACTGCTCATGAAAACACTTTACTTTAGAAATAGTAATACGTGAAACTTGGTTAAGTGGGACCTGGATAAGTGAGAAACCTCCATATCTACGAGGGCTGCACTAAAAGTATCGGGAATGGAATATTTCTACTGTTCCAGTCATATTAAAATCTTTTTAATTGAAAACTCCTTGGTATCGAATACCATTTATTTATTTAAAACAAGATTCTCGGTCTTGTCACAATGTTTTGTCAAACTTGTTTAATCGTTCAGAAAATGGAATTGACTCGAGAAAATTCAAGAGCGATGATTTATATTTTTATGTGATGACCGGATGATTTCTGCATTTGGTGATGAAGCCCCATCCAAAACCACAATTTATCGCTGGTTTGCTGAATTTCAACGTGGACGTGTCAAGCTCAGTGATGATCCCCGTCAAGGTCGTCCAAAAACTGCAGTCACTCAAGAAAACGTTGATGCTGTGCGTAAGCTCGACAAAAGAAGAAAACAAAAGAAAGGAAGATCGACATGTGACATACCGCGAAATTCAGGCAACTTTAGACATTGGCATGAGTCAAATACAAATAATCTTGCATGAACAATTAGGTGTAAAAAAGTTGTTTTCCCGATGGATACCGCATTCGCTCTGTGAAGAGCAAAAAGCGGCTCGCGTTACTTGGTGCGTCAGAACTCTCGAAAGATTCCACGCAGGATCCTCAAATGCTGTATACAACATCGTATCAGGTGACGAATCCTGGATATACGCGTACGAACCCGAAACAAAAAACCAGTCACGAGTTTGGGTGTTCGAAAATGAGTTAAAGCCAACAAAAATTGTTGCAAAAAAAATGGTGGCCACGTTTGTCTCCAAAACCGGCCATGTTACGACTATTCCTCTTGAGGGTCAAAGAACGGTTAATGCAGAATGGTATGCTAGCATTTGTTTGCCACAGGTCGTTTCTGAACTCCGTAAAGAGAACTGCAACCGCCGCATCATCCTCCATCACGACAATGCGAGTTCTCACACCGCGCACAGAACAAAAGAGTTTTTAGAGCAAGAAAACATAGAATTATAAGACCATCCCCCGTACAGCCCCGACCTAAGCCCTAATGATTTCTATACTTTCCCTAAAATAAAGAATAAATTGCGTGGACAGAGATTTTCATCACCTGAAGAAGCTGTGGACGATACAAAACGGCCATTTTGGAGACCCCAACTTCCGAATGGAATTGTTGCTTCAATGATTGGTTCCATCGTATGGAAAAATGTGTCACATTTCGCGGAGAATACTTCGAAAAGCAATAAATACATTTTTAAATAGTAATGTTGTGTCACTTCCTTGATTCCCGAAATTTTCAGTGCCGCCCACGTAGAACTCATGCTGAGGTCCCAACACTTTGGCACTGAATGACCTCTGTTAGTGGGACGAAGCAAACCTCTGCATATAAAATTCGAGGCTAATGCATATAAAATTCGAGGCTAATGCATATAAAATTCACTCGCTGTCTCAGGTATAGAGGTTAATATGACGATAAATCGAAAGAACGAATCCCAGATCTGAGATAACATCGTTTTGTTTGTTCACTTATTTACTCTTATTCTACCCGCAAATTCCGCACTAACTAATTTTGAGCATCAATGACCTTCAGTTTTAGTTTTGCTTTACTATCATACGGAGGTTTATTTGAAAAATGCCGAAACGAAGGATCAAATCGTTATCAGTACGTGAAAAACTAAAGTTAATATCCGTTTATGAAAGTGGAAACACACGCGATGAAGTCTAATGTGCCAAAATCTACTCTTTGTAGAATAATTCAGAATAAAGATAAAATTCAATCACAATATTCTGAAGGACAAGGAAAATTTAAACGTGTACATTTATCAGAATATCCTGAACTTGAACAGTGTTTTCTAACATAGGAAAAGCAACTTCGTAACCAAAACGTTCCGGTAAGTGGACCGATGATTAAAGAAAAGGCACAAGATTTCGCGCGAAGGCTCGGCATTCATAATTTTTGTAGCAGCAATGGTTGGTTGGAAGAGTTTAAAAAAAGAAACGGTATGGTTTTCAAAGCAATTTGTGGAGAAAGTAACGCTGTTGATGTTAACAAATGTAGCCAATGGATTGAAGAAGTGCCAGTTCCACTGCGCAATTATTCTGTTGATGATATTTTTAACGCAGACGAAGCGGGTTTATTTTATAAGTGTCTACCCGACCAAAACGTATAATGTTTACATAATACGTTATTTTATATAATAATCGCACCTCTATAACTGAAATAACCTGTATTCTGACCTCTATTAATGGAACCCTCTGTAAATGAGACAGATATTTATTTATACCTGGATATCTGAGACACTGGGTAAGTGGAATGCCTCTATAAGTGAGACAAATTTACAGATCCCTTCTTTCAGATTTCTCACTTAACCAGGTTTTACTTTAATAATGTTTAAAAAGTCCAATATTGCGTATTTCTATTTTACGTAGGTGTGGTGAGAATTTGAAAAACTGCTTTATGTTATTGCGTTAGTGCGGAACGGAACTATTTAACAACTATAACGGAAGATATTGCTTCGATTAAAGAAATAAGACTATTAAGAGGGCCCTTCCCGGGCGCGTCTATCGTCAACGCGAGCACGGTCGAAAACCTTGTTGTTTCATCCAGAGCCACAGGGGCGATTTTCTTTCAACTCCCCCGTCTTACCCCGCCCCGACCCCGCACATCTCGTCTCCCGCGCACCTCATACCGCCTAACGTGATGACATTGAACGAAAAATAGTGTTCGATCTTAAACTTGTTCCAGGAAATACGTGTTTTTGAATAAGTCTTACAAGTGAGTGAAATAAATATTTGTCATTAAGAATCTCCATTACATTAGATGTTTTCTTTACTTTTAGAGTTTATGAACGGCCAAAGTTCAGGTAAAATTTGCGCAAAACAGCCATTTTTGGAGGCTTATACTGAATTTGTTTCTAATTTTTTTTATTTTTTGCTACCTTAGAAACCTAGATATAGTGCACAAAATACCTATTAGTTCAAAAAAATCAAAGATAGATGTGTAACTACTGCATAATCACGTACGAGCGTTTGTATGAAAAGTATGACTAGTTGGCCGCTCTTAAAAATACTCCCACGCAGTTTATTTTTTTGTTTTGTTGTCATTCAAATATTCCGGAGGAAATTATTCTAAGACCAAAATTGACGAGTATTACAAAGCAATTATGTAAGACTAGCTATTGCCCGCGGCTTCGCTAAAAAAAACGGCGGTCGAAACAATAACAGTTTTGGTCCCAAATAACGCGATAATATCTGTAAATCGCACACGTGCGTTACTAAGATGAACTTATAATTTAAGAAAAAACACGTTATTACTTAAAAATAAACATGAACATGCTTTAGGAATCACATCTCAAACTTCAAAGATATTAGTTTTTAAATTATAGACTCCAAGGCTCTGGCCAATCAGAATTAGTGCACAAAAAAAAAAGTCAAATCAAACATTATGTAAAGAATACTCACCACCACTACTTGAACCAGGCTGCACCGGACCGCTCGGCGGCGGCAGGACTTGTGCAATTGGAGGAGGTTCTGAAAACAACGAAAAATCTTTTTCTCCAGTCCCTATCACTGTTATTTTATTTGTGACTTCAGTAACTAGACTAAACATCACTGTTCTTTTGACAAACATGTCAGTGGAAGCAACCCAACGCCAACCTTAGTGCAACGAGAACAAAGATCAATACTACAGCGTGTAACAGAAAGGGTATAATCATATGGAATACTATGGTACAGACCATCAAACTGAACAACTTTCTCTATGGGACCACCATCGAAATCGTAAAAAAATAATCAGCTGTCCTATACAAAATTTCAAGACCTACTCGACCCAAATGTATGGGACAGCTGATTATTTTTTTACGATTTCGATGGTGGTCCCATAGAGAAAGTTGTTCAGTTTGATGGTCCGTACCACAGTATTCCATATGATTATACCCTTTCTGTTACACGTTGTATATTGGCAGTGATGTGAAATTAGAAATAAAATAACTGTGGAAGCCTGTTCTGACTGTTCTCTCAATAGAAATAGAGAGAAATCATTGAGAATTAAAAAATCAAAAATAGTACCACAATGACTTTAGACTTGTCCATGAGAAACACAAATAAAATTATTTAAACTTTTTTTCTTCTTATTTTCCCTAAGAAAACCCTTGGTATGCAACCAACAGTTTTATGAACTACTATGACTGTGCTCCCTCACCGGGAGCATTCGCCTGCAATGTAACAGTTCTGATTCACTGTTTCTGTAACATTGTTTTAAGAATAAAAATGTTTAGTAAATAAAAGCATAACCATAAGGGCATTACATTGCCCAATGACCTTGAGCATGCTGCCCCGTACTAACTTACGACGAAACGACGAGAGAGAGAGGGACGAGTGCGGGAGTGACATAGTGTTTTTCGCGAAATTTTGTATTTTTATGAAATATTTTAAAATATTAAAAGAAATAAGAGAAAAAAATCAATACACATTGTTAAATACGTCATTACGTATTTTTTGGTATAAAATTCATGCAGAGTTATTGAGCCGTTATAGAGAAAATTTTCAATTTAGGTTGAAAAAGGACCTATTTATTACGATTTTTTGATAATATTTGAGTTAGTTTATTAACATTTTAAACAATACAATGTATTTGTGATGACCTTTAGTTTAACATATATTTTTTATATTGAAAACGCACAAAAGGATTCATCTACAAACTTCTCTAAACACACGGTATTTTCAGGATTTGAGCGATGTAATCCCCTTAACATCTATACTAATATTATAAAGCTGAAGAGTTTGTTTGTTTGTTTGTTTGTTTGTTTGAACGCGCTAATCTGAGGATCTACTGGTTCGAATTGAAAAATTCTTTTAGTGTTGAATAGCTTATACATCGAGGAAGGCTATAGGCTATATATCATCACGCTACAATCAATAGGAGCTGAGCATCAATGAAAAATGATGCAAAAACGGGGAAAATTTATCATCTTTGAGATCTTCCGTTGCGTGCGCTGTTTAAACGGTTAAAGTTGCACAAAAATAATGTATGAGGGAATTATTCCTCTTAAAAATGTCTAAAAAAAAGTCCGCGACAGCACATGCCTATCTTTTAAGGTTGACTAACAATAACCATATTTATGATTTTAAAATTTAGTCAAAAATAGTGCTTTATTTGAAAAGGTATTTTTACCGACATAGTATTAATCCTTATCAAAATAAATATGTTAGTCATCTTTAGCGTTCAATTGTGACCAAAATTGCTCTTTACACCATTCAATTTAGATGAATATCTTAGGAGATAGCACAGTTTTAAAATAACTCCGCATCAAAATAATGACCCGCGCGCGCTGCGAGGCGGGCGTTCATGTTGTTGGGAAAACCAATGTGATTAGATTCAAAGCACAAATATTGTGCGGAACTTAGAGAAGGTTTTAGTTTTTGTTTCATTGTAATCAGTGCTCTCTATCAAAAGATTTATGAATTTAAAGTGTTCAACAAGAACTTACCATCATTGTGTAAGATACATGCAACGACATCTATTGCACCAAAATGGTACTAATGAATGAAAATGTGCTCACAAGATAACTTTTAAATCGGTTGACCAGCTACAAAAAAGTTCTGATAGCAAAAAGTATTCTAGATTAGTCTACATGACGCTATATCCCTGTAGAGTGTGTGTTCGATCGCTTTACGATGCCTGGAGAATGATTTTCATCAAAAGTCTGACGATGGAGACGGAAGGCAGTTGCAAGAGGTCCGCAAGAGTTTACAGCAGCTAAATCGTGTTTGGGCTCATTTCATGCACTTTGATAAAAACTTTAAACCTAACTGAGTATGACTTTCATTGAATGTCTGACGATGGAGAAGGAAAGCAGTTGCAAGAGGTCCTTAAGAGTTTACAGCATCTATATCGTGACTGGGCTCATTTCATGCACCCAGATGAGAACTTTAGGCCTAGCTGGAGTATGACTGTCATCGAATGTCTGACGATGTAGACTGAAGGTAGTTGCAAGAGGTTCTCAAGAGTTTACAGCATCTATATCGTGTTTCGACTGATTTCATGCACCTTGATGAGAACTTTATTCCTGCCTGGAGTATGTCTATCATCAAAGATCTGACGATGGAGACGGAAGGCAGTTGGAAGAGGTCCGCAACAGTTTACAGCAGTTTTATCGTGTCTCGGCTCATTTCAAGAACTTTGATGAGAACTTTCGTTCTAGCTGGTATATGATTGTCATCGAGTGTCTAAAGATTAAGACGTAAGGCTGACGAGGGTCGCGGGCCTGTGGACGGTGAGTAATGGGCTAGCTCGCCATCCGTCCGTCTTATGACGACAGGCCGTGGTGACGGCGCGTTCGTGTTCCACACGCGCCTCAAAGAGATGTCAGCAAACGGGAAGGGATCCTAGAGGAGCGAGGCCTGCCAGGGTTGCGGGACTGTTCGAAAGAGATACCGAGGCCCTGGAACGCAAAGGGCAAAAGAAGAAACGTGTATGGATTTTAGTCAGTACAAGTCTGACACTCCCTTCCGCTCCGTCCAGAGTGGGAGGGGTCATTTGATGATTATCCATCGGTAATGGTATATAATAGGGATTTACTCCTTTTAAGAGCTTCCGTTGTGCGTGAACGATTAAAGTTACGCAATTATCATGTATGTCGGAATTGTCCCTCTTAAAAGCTCTAAAAAAATATCCGCAATGGCCATATGTCTAACTTTTAAGGTTGACGCACACTCTCTCTAACCTCTCTTTCTTTTATTTACGCACGCACGCAGACGAAGTTGCGCGGGTCAGCTAGTAGTTAAATAAAATACAATTACCTAATATCGGCGGGTGTTGCTGAATGGGGGCTGCGGCAGGCCGATGAGGCATTCGCCGATTATAGCCCGTTTGATTACGGAAAGACGACACCGAATTCCTTAAAAACCTAAACAAAAATATACACATAACATCACACCTGTAATATGAAGGGTTAGGCAGAGGTGTACCTAATGGTACAACCTACATTTTTCCAGTTATATTTAAGTCCGATGTAAAAGGGGCGAGCCTTTTGCCATCACCCGTGCACAAATCCAGACTTCGGGGCGGAAATTCCTGATCGAAAAAAACAATAACACTTTGCTCGACCCGGGAATCGAACCCAGGACGTCATTCTCAGCAATCAAAAAACATAATGAAGAGTATTAAACAGTGTGGAATTTTTCAAAGCCACCTGGAGGAAAAGTACTCTAAACACTCGAGATAGAAAATTTTACTCAAAGGAAACATTCCATTATTTAAAAAAAACCGGGCAAGTGCGAGTCGTAGTCACACGCACATAGGATTCCGTAGCACCAAACAATATAATAACAATATTTTGAAGGCTCATTCATTTGTAGTATTGTTTTACATTCAACAACAAAACTAAATTTGTTTTTCATAGTATCAAAATCAAAGCAATTATTTCAAGTAGGCCAGTTACAGGCACTTATGAATTGTCGAAACAAAGATAACAATTAAATGTAGCTACAGTGAAGTATGGTAATGAAAAACATCGTCCTCTTTTTTTTTAAGTTTTATCAATAAAAACTTCTCAAACGTCTTTCCTGCTCTATCTGTGCTGACCATAATGAGGGTTGTTTTAAAATGGAATTCAGGACGAGATCCTCAGGGCTCAAGTCTATTGAACTGGTTCATAACAATCATAACAGGGAAGAATAAGACTGGAAACTTCATTACAAAAACTTACCTATTAGGAATTAATGTTGTTGGGGCAATTTCCTTTTCACGGCAGTCCGGACATTCGTGATCTTCCGATTCCAATAGTGCTCCTCGTATGCCTGAAAATTAAAAGACACAAAAATATATAATATCACCATGGGAAATTAGCGCGTGAAAATTGATACAAAGAGAACACAAGTTTCTTCTACATAATTATCTCTTTTAGTAAAATCTAAAATAACAGTGATATCGTTTTACAAAAGAAATACTTGACCGAGAGATAGTACTCACATTCATCGCAAAACGAATTGCCACAACATGGTATCATAACAGCGTCAGTGAGTAGGTCCCGACACAGGCTGCAGATCAGTTCGTCAGGTACGTTAGGTTCGGGCGCGGCCGGCGCGTTCGTCGGCGTGTCCGCACCACCAGCACTCTCGGAAGCCAAATATGCTTCTCTAACAAAGAAACATACTAATTAAGCCAAATTAAGATACTAAACATTTAAAGAAGACCATGGCAGAATACCATGGGGGACCATGGTAGAATACCATTTCATCATCATTCTCTTGCCCTTGTCCCAATTCATTTGGGGTCGGCGCAGCATGTCTTCTTCTTCCATACTTCTCTATTACTCGTCATGTCATCAGACACCTCCTTGCGAGCCATATATCCATCGTTTCTTCCACAGTCATACTCAAAACTTTCCTCACGACATTCTCGGCAGAATACCATTGAGTCATATTTTACAGGAAAATTATAGCATTTTGCGACAGTTACCAGTTTGTAGTTACGACAGCAAACCACACTGAGAGTTTTGTACACTGCTATGTAGTTTGGTGCGGAACCTTCATTATGTGGTTTACGGCAAAAAAAAAAAACCGGGCAAGTGCGAGTCGGACTCGAGCACGGAGGGTTCCGTACCATTATCTCAAAAAATATATCTTAATTAGCGTTGGGGACACCCTTTAATTTTCAACTTTTTATTTTTTGGAATTTTGCCTCTAATTGTGGTGTAAGGCCTTTATTTTTGCC
This sequence comes from Eugnorisma glareosa, assembly GCA_947578425.1. Lineage (NCBI taxonomy): Eukaryota > Metazoa > Arthropoda > Insecta > Lepidoptera > Noctuidae > Eugnorisma > Eugnorisma glareosa. The sequence goes on from OX387963.1 coordinate 11,472,904, forward strand.
AAATTTCGTGATTCTAGATAATAATTAATAATAATAATTTATTTTATTACCACAAAGTCCAAGTACATTGCACTGTATACAGATTAAAGTAAGTACCTAATTAAGCATAGGTAAATAAATAGGTACAATAGTTTCAACTCTGTTCCCTGAACTAGGCTAGGCCTGTATCTTAAGGGGCAGTGTCTGGCTATGGGGTATATAATCGTATTGTGGCAGACATGCCGGTGGACTGTTCTAGGTCAACGGGAACCACCATATAGGTTTTCGACCCAAAACCTATGGGTACTTCCGGTTGACCTATTTACTTTTAACATTATATTTTTATTGCGGGGTTATAAAAATATTGTAAATGCCTGTTACTCTTTAGGCACCCAAGACTACAAGAATTAGAATTCCAACAAGCTAAAATTTTTTTTTTTTTTTTGTACAAATTCTGCTTTGATTCTTTTGGTACTTACAAGTTTTCGCGAAAATCTGAATTTGCACATATCTTTTATCGCATTAACTCAGGACCCTGACTTTTATAGACCTAATAGGGACTTAATAGACCTCAGTATCTGGTATAAATTTCAACTTGCTAGGTCCACCTGTTCCTGAGAAAATTGGTTGTGACACATGGAAAGACGGACAAGAGTGATCTTATAAGAGTTCCGGTTTTGCCTTTTGAGGTATTTGAGCCCTAAAAACCAAGCCTTTTCGCACAATATGGGTTTTATATCGTTGGTATTCCTGACATTTTTGTTCAACTCATCTATGAGCTAAAAATGCTTGTGGGGACTGCATTCACACCAATAATGGAACAAGAGTGGAGATTGAAATACCATTGGGTATTTCAGCCTAACCCACCCTAAGTGATTGGTTATAAATGAGCCCAATATTTTCATATTTACAATAATTTTGATGTTGGCTTCCTTAAATACATTGTGCAATAAATTTAGCACTTACCGATCAACAGCTGGGACAGCAAAATTTCCATTAGGAGTCATCATGGCACCAGGAGCTTTTGGACCTTCGACAGGTACCATAAAACTTCGGGGAATTCCTGTACTCCTCCTTATCTCGGTTGGGTCACCCTAAAACAAAAAATAAAGTATTTTGTCTTAATTGATCTTTTTTCACATCCTAGAATCACAGTAATATTGTAACTATTATAATTATGACTCGTAACATTTCTAGTCATAAAACCAGATTTGGAATTCTCCACTCTGGTGATTTTTAGCCTATTGTACTATCTAGTTATTTATTATCCTATATGGTTATTCTAAATGGTTTTTCACCTTTGATTAACTGTTACAATGGCTAATACAGTGTTATCATTGAAAGTTATCTGCAAAATTGACAACTTTCGGAAATATCTACAAACACAAAAAAAAAATTTTCAATATATGTGTACCCCAGAACCGTTACAAACAAAATAGAACCATTTTGCAATACCAATAGCATATAAAAAAATAATACTAAGTAATATACTTTTAGGAACAACCTGTATCGTTTAAAACTACCTCCAAAACTTCGGTTTTTTAAGAATGGACATTTGGAGTGGTCACCAAGGTTCACTCGTCGGTATTCAATATTATTTCGCCAAATACCCGTTGTAACTTATGTAGTTGTTTCTTTATTTTTAACTAAGTACCTACTTAAGTGGATCTAATTCAAAATTATGTAGTTGATGATCTTGATGCATGGTAAAACTCAATGAGTTTATGTTGGCACCACCTATATACTACTGAATAAATAAATAAATCCCAGAAAACTAAATCTATGTACTTAAGACAGGATCAGTTCAAGATTAGATTTTTTACATATCTGGCTATTTGGCCATCTTTCCAGTCTGCTTGCCATCTTTAAACCGTGGTCTAAACCCCATCAAAACTTCTATTTAATCAAATACTATTAAGTATCACTACTTCAACATCTTTGTCTTAAACAATACATACCGCAATCGCTGCTGGGCAATCCTTAATCCAGTGACCGCGCTTTTGACACTTGTAACAGATATAATTACTAGGAACAAGACCTCTCTGATTTTGTCCTCTAATTTTCTGATAACTATAATAAAAAAATGTCTTTATTAGATTTTAGAAGTGACAGTGGCCTTCCAAAATACACCTGTCCTATACTTTCTTTTACCAATATAGCATAAAAAAATAAATGTACATGTCTAACATAAAAACTAAAACATGCTATAAGAGAAGTTTGTCTGATAGGATGGGCACACCCTAGTAGTAGCTTTTAGGCCATTCACATCTGGGTAGTGCATAGTTTGTCACCAACTATTTACAGGTTAAAACATTATTGAAGTGAAATTAATTTATATGGGCTAAACAAAATATGCAGCTCATTATAAACAAAGGTACATTTCAATTATTATGACATCAACATTACATTGTGTGTGGTGTTGGACATAGCAAAATGTTGAAAAAAAACCTGTTTTATCTTACTTGCTAGGGTCGTAGTCAAAAGTGGATTGTGAAATCATAGCATTTATTTTATCCTGTTCGCTACCTTCCATGCGAGACAGATCAGCCAATCCTTTGTTAGGAGCGACATCTTTGTGTAATGACTGATTACTATTAGATCCTTCCCACTGCTTTTTAGGTTGTTGAGAGAGTGGCACTCTAGCAACAAGAAGTGATGTGTTCTTTGGTATTAGAGTGTTGTCATCCACGTAAACTGGAAAACGTAAAAACATAATATTACTCAATAAAATACATCTAGATCTCTACAAAAGAATTACACTAACATACTTCCATCTACTACTTTTAATTTATATTCTCTGGATAACTGAGCAGTCAGCGGTTTTCTAGTCAGTCTGTCCTTGGCCACAATGATTTAAAAACAAGGTATGCATAGTTGTCATTTTGACTACCAAAAGACACTTCCAAAATAGAACATGCCATTTCAGACTGACTTGAACCACTGGCTGACCTCCTATAGTGGTTCTTGAGTGTGTATTGATGTCAATCAATAAAAAATTTTAGACTGCTATGTATGACAGTGGTAGCTAACCAATCATTGATGACTGCTTCCAGCTGCGTATGGTCGCACCATTTTATTTCTCCACTCGCTAAGCAAGTATCTGTATTTTCGACTACTTACCTTCTTTTGTTTGAGCATTAGTTATTTGAAGATCAAAATCTGACGTCTTTCCAATTCGTTTCTGTTGTGATATGGCTGATTTCAAATCCCCTACTGATATATGTAATCCATCAAAAGTAACCGTGTCGTAATCCAACGCACTTTTGAATTTATAATGTACAGACATTTCAGTTTTTCAAATACGATAAACAACATGACAAATCATGAAATCACATTTACCAAAGTTTCACTTCACGAGTTCACTCTTGCAAATGCAAAATTAACATTAAGAACTTCAAACAAAAAAATAAAAAGAGTACATACTATCTACCACTTCTACACTTTAATTATTTTTCACTTAAAAATAATATTTTTATTTCGTACACAAGGTTACGCGTTAATACGATCAAGTTATTCGGTTTTGTGTTGCCTAGCTTACCGAAACCGAAACTGAATGACCGCCATGTTAAATGTTTGATAAGCGTGAACGGCCAGCTATGGCGTGAACCGATAGTCCGATACATATATTAATCTATGGTCCGATAAGTGTAATACAGTGTTGCCACCTTAAACTACCATATTAATACTAGTTGCCACTGTCAAACAGAGGGCGTGCTAACTGATCTGAGGCCCTGGCACGAGCGCGTGGTGTAAACGTAACGCATGGACCCAACATGGACCTATGACGTAACGTAGTTACGTCTATTTTTTAATCGAAAATACCTACAATTATCTTAGAGCATTTTAGCAATCGGTATCGTCCATAGATATGAATACATTCCCAAAATTATGAAAATATTATAATGTGAAACGAGTAGGGACTTTTAAATTTAAAATCGTCATTTTTACGTTAGGTTTACACCGCACGCTCGTGCTAGGACCTCGGTAAAGCCTGATTTACATAGTGTCTAGCGAATTAAATAAGTACTTGCACTGTGGGTAAGGGTAAACCAGTGGTGTAAATCGATCGGGCAGGCAGGAGCGAGTCAACAGTAATTACTGTCTACGTTTTCGCCACTCACCATTGTACTTGTAGTCGCTACTCGCCACTGTCTTTCACCAATGGATATCAGGCCTTAGTGTTTGCAAACACTATATCAAAGAGAACAAGGCAAATGAAACTACCCATTTCGTTTATTAATTTTTCTTTCCTATTTTTAACAAATTTTTTTTACCCATTGTTAGGGTGCGTCTAAATAGGCAATTTTTTTTACTGCGATACAGTTGATTGCAACATTGCTGCATGGCTAGCAATAAAAGGTGCTTCACGTGTCATAGTGCCACACGGGCTATTCGGCAACAATGGCTGTAAAAATCATCTGCGTTGTGCCGAGACACAACAGATTATAGCTCTCACTTACGGCAACCTTGATGTGACTTAAGAAAGGGATGTTGTATGTACAGACGCCAGCACATCAAGCTACCCGAAACTGTCAAATTTTCCCAATCAACCTTGATCCTTTGTTAAGAAGAGGTTTGCAAGAGTTACTCAGACTGGCTGGTATGGGAGATGACACACTACATGTTTTTTACTAAGAACATGTAGTGTGTCATTTTCCTATTACATAATGGATGAGTGTCAAGAAAAACCAGCTAAATTCTATGTGTTTAGACTTTACGTTTTGTATCTCATTTTGTTCTGCCAATATATTATTATTACGAACTACATTGCTTTCACTAATCCACGGATAGCTAAGTCCCAGCAGATTATGGGCCCAGGCCAGGCACATAGTAGAGAGTACCAAGGTAATATGGAAACGAAAGATGTCGTATTGTAAACACGACTACGGGCAGCGAACTAGAGAGATCGCAACCGGTACGAGATACAAGTATGAGTTTAATTGCGATTGAGAAACTTGATGGAAACTAGAATTATAGTACATGGAAGTTTATGGCAGAGTTGTATTTAATCCATGATGATCTGATGGAGTACACACAGAAGACACCAGAGAGGACAGATGTATTTGGTTTAAAGAGAGACCAAAAAGCGAGAGCCAGAATATGCATGTTTATACAATCGCATTGCCTGATTCACGTGAGACCTGCAAAAACGGCAAAGGAGGCGTGGGAGTCTCTGAGGTCAGCTTTTGAGGATAACGGACTACATAGCCGATGCAGACTTTTATCAAAGCTAGTAAGACTAAAACTTGAGCAGCTCACATCTATGAGAGACTTCTCCATGGAGCTATGGCTGAGAATGGCACACTTGGGTATACGGAATTTGACACTATTGAGAGATAAAATGGCAACTGGGGTAAAGTTTGAACATAACGATAAACTAGACTGTGTAGCTTGTCTAATGGGAAAACAAACGCGGCAACCGTTTGAGAGAAATAAAGTCACGCGAGCCAAAAGTTTATTAGAATTGGTACATTCGGATATCAGTGGACCAATGAGTGATAATTCTTTTGGAGGTTTTAGATATTATATTACTTTTATGATGATTTTTCGCGTAAAACTTTCGTAATATTTATAAAAGAGTGAAGCAAAGGCTTTACTCGAGAAGATGAAGGAGTTCAATAGTTTTGCTGAGACACAAACAGGTAAGAAGCTTTAAAGAAGGTTTTAAGAACCGACAGTGGGCGCGATTATTGCAATAAAAGATTTGATGAGTTCTTGAGAGAACGCGGCGTTAAACACCAGCTCACGATTGCTTACACACCTCAACAAAATGGTGTGGCGGAGAGAGCCAATCGTACTATAGGGGAAAAGCAAGAACAATGCTTCACTACTGCAGGTCTTCCTGTTCGATTCTGGGCTGAAGCTGGAAATACAGCGGTGTATTTGAAAAACAGGAGTCCCACCATCGCAGTGAAGAACAAGACACCCGAGGAGGTTTGGAGTGATCATAACATAGATTTGTCTAATTTTCGTGTGTGTTGGTTGCAGAGCCTTTATGCATATCCCAGATGAAAAGAGAACCAAATGGGATGCGAGGAGTAAAGAACTAGTGTTTGAAGGATACTGTTAAGAATCGGAAGGTTACAGATTAGTCAACCCTAATGAATGGAGAGCTGCATAGAGCGAGAGATGTGGTATTTTTCGAAAACCAGATGAACCATAAATTGACTAAGACTGAAGAGGAAAGAAAGACTGCAACAATTTATCTAGAGAATGACGAAGAGAGACAAGTTGTTCATCAAGAAGAGTTTGACCTTCAGGAAGATGAACAGTGGACATCATTTGAATAAAGGTCGGAGGAAGAGCAATCTGCTGAAACAATACCTGTAGTGGAAGAGAGAAGATAAGCACTCAGGAACAGAAAGCCTCTGGAGTTTAAGGATCATATCACCTTTGAAGCGATAGTGGAAGAAAGAGATCCACTTTCAGTTGAGGAGGCACTGTCGAGAAAAGAAGCAAAAAAGTGGAAAGTTGCTATTCAGAAGGAGCTGGATGCATTAAAGAAAAATCAAACCTGGGTGTTGGTAGAGTCAAACCAAGCGAGCAACATTATTGATTCGAAATGGTTGTTCCAAATCAAAAAGGAGGCGAGAAATAAGGCTTCAGATAGAGAAAAGGTATTGATTACGATGAGACGTTCTCCCCTGTTGTGCGTTGTCTTTGAGGCAGTTAATAGCGCTAGTAGCGCAGATGAATCTGCAAATAAATCACATGGACGTGAAGACAGCGTTTATAAATGGGAATTTAAATGAAGAGGTTTACATGCGTCAACCACCATATTGAAGATTTCCACCGTTGCAAGAATGAACCATGTGTCTATCTATACCAGGAGAATCGAGAATGATATGATAATACTTGCAGTTTATGTTGATGATATTCTAATCTTTTATAACAATGCAAGAGAAATGCAAGAACTTATGGCCAAATTCGAGATAAAAGATTTAGGAAAAGCAGAATTATTTTTAGGGATGTGGCTAAAGCAAGAGAGTGGCCACATAAAGATTGACCAAGAAGAGTATATAGAGAAGCTTCTGCGCGGATTTGGCATGGAGGGATGCAAGACGGTTGCCACACCTGCAGTACCTGGTTAACATTACAAGAAGCCAGAGGGCTCACACACCGAGTGATAAAACACTTGGCGGCCTGACAGGGCTCATGCTGCCAATATTATGAGTTAGTTCTGCAACTGCTATGAAGAGCTTCATTGGAGTGCTGCCAAGAGGATTCTAAAATACCTTAAAGTATTAGGAACATGGGACTCGTGTACTCAAATGATGCCTGTAGTACAGAGATACAAGGTTTCTCTGATGCTGACCATGGAGGGAATATAATAGGTAGAAAGTCTTATTCCGAAAATGTTTTCACATTGGCAGGAGGAGCAGTGTCATGGCAGAGTGCTAAGCAGAGAAGCATTGCCATATCAACAGCAGGGCTGAATATGTCAGCTTATCAGAAGCTTCTAAAAATGCCATATTTTTGACAAGGTTCTTGGAGGAACTGGTGGACACCCAAGAAAAGGATATCACAGTTAACACGGATAGTCAGTCAGCAATGGCCATAGCAAAAAACCCAGTGCACCATCGGCAGACTAAGCATATCGATTTACGATATAATTTTGTTAGAGAGGCCTTAGAAAAGGAGATTATTAAATTGAAATATCTCGCAACAAATGTGATGGTCGCTGGCATTATGACAAAACCTGTGCCTTGAGTTTTGTCTTAAGGAGATGGGAGTGCAAGAGTGAGTCAGAGGGAAATGCTTGAGGAGTGTTAAGAAGAGGTTTGCAAGCGTTGCTCAGACTTGCTGGTATGAGAGATATGACGGAGATGACGGAAGTTTGAATATGTTTTTGTTAAGAACATGTAGTGTGTCATCTTTCTATTACTTACTGTATGAGTGTCAAGAAAAACCAACTAAATTCTATGTGCTTATATTTTACGTTTTGTATCTCATTTTGTTCTGCCAATATATTGTTATTACGAACTACGTTGATTTCACTAATCCACGGATAGCTACACGGGCTAGTCCGGCAGCAATAGCTGTCAAAATCATCTGCGTTGTGCGGAGACACGACATATTATATTTTTATTTTTTATTGATAATGTTCACATTTAAAGACATTTATTTTGTAGAGAATTGTGTATTAATTTTATTTGATTATTGTGAATGTGAGGTCCATGTGGGTTTTTTTTTTGTTTGTTCCTTTTTTATTTTTTCCACGATTGTCTGGCAGTTTGAGTACTATAAGCAACCTACCACCTAATGTCCTTTCTTTGGTATTGTTCGTCGTGTCGTTGAGCTCCTTGAGTTATAAGTCGAGCTACACGATAACTGACAAATGCTTGCACTGACTGGACAGGTCCACTCAAATCTGTGTGGTTCTTTCTTCAAGAGACCATCTCAGACACTAATCTGCATAGTCCTCATGTGAGTTAACCAAGATTATGTCTGGACTTTAAAAAAAAAACAAACTCAGAGGTCATAGTCTCATGACCTCTGAGTTTGTTTCGGCTGTTTCTTCTCAGAGTAGTCAGGTACGAAAACCGGCCCCATCTAGTTTAAAAAAAAGAGACGTGTAAAAGTGTTTTTAAAAACCTATTTGCAAAATAAACATCATTTATCATTTATTATAGCTCTCACTCACGGCAACCTTCATGTGACATAAGAAAGGGATGTTGTATGTATAGACGCCAGCATACCAAGCTACCCGAAACTGTCAAATTTTCCCAATCAAACTTGAACCTAATACCTAAGCGATAAAATTTGAAATCTAGTCGAGTGCAGGTGGAACGAAGTTTATAGTTGTCGTATTTTCATGGGACTTTTTTTATTGAGTTTCTAGAAGAGTGGAGAAGAAAGTTTAATAAAAAATTTCGCTGCTAGTGACTTGTTTTTTAATTCTTTTTTAATATTTTTTTTTCGTTTATGAATAACTTCAAATTCGCCGAATTCATATTGTGGCGTAATTAAGAGATCTGCGTGCATCCAATAAATGCCAATTTATTCTATTTCTTAATTTATTATCCGTGTAATACATATTTCAAATATTGTCTGGAAATTTTCCTATTTTCTTCAATTATTTTTAATATACCGGATTTCAAGTCTAAGACTTCTTTTGCAATTGGTAACTGATATTTGTTCACGGATAACTGCACATAAAACTGTCCAAGAAAACCACATTTATGAGTGTAGTGACTAAAAATTCATTCGCAAATAACAGAAAATCGTCTATGTTAATGAAGGCATTTTTTTTTTCGAAATGGTTCTATTAAACTCAATGTGCAAATTATTGTCCAAATCCTCATTTTATTTGCTATATATTGAAGTATAATAAGTAGAAAATTATTTAAGGATACTTGTTAAACATTAGTTACTAAAGGCCTCTATCCAAAGAGTATAATAATACCTCTATCGCTAAGAATTGAGAACAAAGAGGTAAATGAAAAAAAAATATTCCAAAGGAAATTAAAAAAAAACCAGTCGCGAGGGCGAATTTTTTTTTTAACTTTCTTCTCCTCACCTCTAGGCACTCAATAAAAAAGTCCCATGTCAATCCGATTGATCCGACCACTATAGACTTCGTTCCACCATTTGAGTATGTTGACTAATTGCTAGCTTGATGTGCTGGCATCTCTGTACTACACTATGCTACATAAAAGACAACCAATTATTGAGCTATACAAGTGCAGATATTGCCGGGATATATATTTTTCAGACATAATCGGCATCAAAACGTTTTTGTGATGGCCGGACTACCTATATTCAACAAATTGTAACTTCATATTGCATTAGAATGACGCCCATTTGGGAGCCCCTCTGCATTATGGGGCTACAATATTTCCGGCAATCAGCCATCACAAAAACATTTTGATGCTGATTAATATTTCCAGCCATTCAAGAACAATATATTTCGGCACGAATGAACCAGTATGGCTCATATTGCTCGTCTTGTGCACTGGCTACAAAATACTTTCTGAGCCCCAAAACATGCAGCCAAGCCGACTTATGCGCTGCCACAGACGCAGCCGTGGAAGTGGCGCAGTTTTATGCCCAATAAATACTTATAATATAATGTCTTGCCAGCGATACGAAGAAAAAGAAGAAATACGGCCCAAATCACCAAAATACTAAAACAACTAAATAGAATAGAATAAGCTTTTCAAGAAAATTAGGGCTATCGTTTTTGAGCTCACCAGATGGTGCCACTGTCGCTTATGGTCATGTCAATAATTCTATTTTATACTTTAAATGTAGTACCATAACTTCATAAAAAGTTTACTTTATTATGCAAAACAACATAGTGTAAACTTTATAAATTAAAATAACATAAAGTAACTAACTTATTAATAAAATTAAAAATGGCGTCAAAAAACTCCTCCTAAACGCAGTCAACTGGTAAGTGGTAATGTACCCAAGAGACTGGCGGCGTTGCCACGTTGTATGGCAATACTAAGCCTTTGGCCAAGGTAAAAGCCAGCCCTTTTGGGTCACGGGAAGTGTCAACTTCAGATACATTTATTTACAATATTCTCCCTAAAGCAAACATGAAACATTTAAAAATCATTTTAACTCCAAGTATTAACAAATAAGATCCTAACTTGTTACTTAAAATCTTCAAGTCATAATGAAGTTGTTGTAGCGGACTGAGCCTAATCACCACACTGCTGGTTTACAAGACTTCCTATTTTAAAGGGGACTGTTATACGAAAGTAAACGCCGTGATGGTTGGTGGTAGACTGGTCTTTTTAATGGAAAACAAAATATCAAAAATACAGCATTCGAAATATAAAAGAAACATTGTACAAAATATACCAAAAAGTATAAAAATTACAAAAAGGTGCGTCGTGCACATTCCTTCCCCCCAAAGTTAAGCACTCAGCTTGAGCAGCTTCCTCAAGGGCCTCTTCAGTGTGCCCGCTGCAGTCCTGACTTCCGCCACTCGGATCACCCCATCGCGGCCCGGGTAAGTCGCTGAGATGCGCCCTCTCGGCCAGGAGCCCCTCGGTAGGTTGCCGTCAGCCACCAGGACCAGATCGCCCACAGCCAACTCTGGAACGTCGCCTTGCCTGGGTCTGGGAATGAGATTCGGCAAGTACTCTTTAACCCAGCGCTGCCAGAAGTGGTCCGCCAGTCTGACCGCTTTGCGCCAACCGCTTCTCGACACCAGATCACGGTCCGTCAAGGTTGCTGGAACGGGACGCCCCGATGAAGCTGCAAGGAGGAAATGATTTGGGGTGAGCGCCTCTTCGCTGCCGGGCTCTACCGAAACGTGCGTCAGGGGGCGGGAGTTGATTAGCCCTTCTGCTTCTGCGAGTACGGTTCGGAGAACTTCTTCTGTCGGAGCACGTTCGGTGAGGGTCGCTCGGAGTGCTGTCTTCACACTTCTCACCAGTCGCTCCCATACTCCACCCATAAATGGAGCCGATGGAGGAATGAAGCGCCAACTAATTTTCTCCGTTGCAGCATATTCTATGGCTGCGTCCCCGTAGAGTGCACGGAGTTCTCTTCTTGCCCCGATGAATGCGGTGCCATTGTCAGACCAAATCTCAGAAGGCGTTCCTCTGCGAGCCACGAAGCGCCGAAGACTCATTACAGCAGAATCTGTCGACAAGCTTCCAACAACGTCCAAGTGGATGGCGCGGACGACTAGGCACGTGTACAAAGCGACCCATCTCTTCTCCCGTCTTCGGCCAATAGTCACTTGAACTGGTCCAAAGTAGTCTAGCCCAGTGAATGTAAAGGGGCGCTTGTGGTGAGCTAAACGTGCCTCCGGTAAATTCCCTGTAGGCGGCTGGAATTTCTCAGCTCGGCGAATGCGGCATAGCTGACAACGGAAGGCAACGGAGCGGACGACGTTTCTTAAGCCGAGCAAGTAGAAGCTCTGACGAAGCTCGTTGACCACGGTCTCTGTGTTGGCATGGGCGGCTCGGCGGTGGTGGTGGTCTACTAGTAGCTGGACGGCAGGGTGCTTCCCATCGAGGATGATGGGGTTTTTTGTGGCTTCAGGCACTCCCGAGGCTGCGGCGATACGGCTGGATAGGCGTATGAGGCCGTCTTCATCCACAATCAGTGACAGTCGGAACAGCCGACTGGTGCGAGGTATGGGCAAGGGAGGGAGACTGCTCAAACACATCATCTCAACAGGAAATGAGTCCAGCTGTGCCTGGAGTAAAATGTGCGTCTCGGCCAGGCGCATATCGGCAGCTGTCTCATGCGCTGAATGTGGAGAGCCAAAAGAGCTTGAAGGCTGAAAAGAAAAGGTTAGTATCCGCCCTTGCTCACGCACTAAATTATCTACCTGAAGCCCCCTACGTGATAATGAATGGAGTCTTATAAGAGTTATATATTTATGAGCTTTATAAGTTGCACGTACCAATCTCAGCCAAGAGCTAAACCGCTTGGGATCAGCTGAGACTGGCACATGCCTCTCTACGCTACCGATGAGGTAAACTGCTGTGGTATATGCCGGATTCCTACTCTCTTCATTTACGGTTGGGAAGGAACTAGGCTCACTAGGCCAGTCAGAAGAAAGCAAGAATTCTGGACCAGTGATCCAGCGAGACTCTAGGGATAACGTAGTGCGTTTTAACCGGGTTGCATCGTCAGCGACGTTCAACTCGCTAGGCACCCACCGCCAATCACTGGCACTCGTTAACTCCAGGATCTCGCCGACTCTATGCGAAACAAAAGGTTTGAATGAGCGGGCCTCGCTTCGTAACCAACTCAACACCGTCATTGAATCACACCAAAAAACTTGCCTGACGGGTCTCAAACGATGAGAATTGCAGATTGTTGAAGCGAGGCGCGCGGCGATCAACGCTCCCTGCAGCTCCAACCGCGGAATCGACACCGGCTTTAAAGGAGCTACACGGACCTTGCTGCAAACCAGTGCGAGCTTGACTCCTCCATCCTTAAGTACGAACCGCCAGTAAGCCACCGCAGCAAAGGCAGACTCGCTGGCGTCAGAAAAAACATGAAGCTCGCAATGATTCACTTCATAGTCGGCTAGGCAGTAGCAGCGTGGGATCTGCAATTCGGCAACCCCAAACAAATCCTGAAACCATAGCCTCCACGCTGCACTGTCCTGCTGTGAAAGTTCTTCATCCCACTCGAGACCCTTGCGCCACGCATTTTGAAACATGATGCGACCGGTCACTACTAGAGGCGCAATAATTCCGAGGGGGTCGAAAACTCGCATCACGTGGGCCAAAACCACCCGCTTGGTAAGCTTTTTTGGCAGCCCATCCTTTTTTAATCCAATATTGAAACCGACACAGTCTGTAGTGGGCTGCCAAATAAGGCCAAGCGTCCTCACAGGAGTGGCCAGGTGGCCCAGGTCCACGGGTGAAGTCACCGGCACCTCCAGCAATGTCTCCTTCGGTAACAACGTCAGAGCCGAGGCACTGTTGGAGGCCCAGCCACGCATTTCAAAACCCCCGTTTTTGTGGACAGCGTGAATATCAGCGGCCAGTTTTGCTGCTTCATCCACACTGTCAAGGCTGCAGATGCAATCGTCCATATAATGGTCGCAAATGATTGCACGTGCTGCGTCCGGGTATTGTGTCTGATGCTCGGCCGCATTTTTATTTTTAATGTAAATTGCCGTAAAGGGACTAGAAGCGGCACCGAACATCATCGACGACATCCGGTAAACGCGCAGCGGTTCGCGTGGATTATCGCGCCACAAAAACCTCTGCGCGTCGCGGTCTTCAACGCGAATTTTAATTTGCGGAAACATTTCCCGAATGTCCGCGGTCAACCCAATTTTGCCTTCTCTAAATCGAAAAAGAACGCCGAGTAGTGGCACAAGCAGGTCAGGGCCCGGTAACAACAACGAGTTTAGTGAGACGCCCTTGGATTTGGCAGCGGCATCGTGCACAACCCGCAGCTTATTAGGCTTGTTTGGGTTGACCACGCCGAAGTGAGGCAGGTACCAAATACGTGGCCCTGTGGGTGTCTCTGGACACAGCTCGGCGTAGCCCTTCCCAACCATATCGAGAACGTTGGCACGATACCGCTCCGCGTAGGCACCATCCCTACACAACTTCTTCTCCAAGCCTAAAAACCTAGATAAGGCGAGGTTGTAACTATTAGGTACCGATAAAACGTCAGACTTCCAGATCAGACCTACTTCAAAACGACCACTGGGCAGGCGGCGTGCTGTGCGCTCAATAATCTGATCAGCACGTTCGTCATCAGCATTGCGCGCCTCACGTTTCGAAATACCTATAGACTCGAGTTTGTACTGCTCCTTAATAAGCTGCTCTAATTCGGAACGGTCGCTGTGGGCTACAGTCGCGGATTCAAACAGTGTGGCGTGGCTAACAACATCAACCTGAGTAGTTGAACTACAACCGAAACCGAATAATACCCAACCAAGCGCAGTACGAATCGCGACAGGTTGTGACTTAGACCCCTTACGTGTGGCCCTAGATACGGTGAGATGCCAGTTGTCAATGCCAATGATGAGCATTGGCTGAATATTACCGTAACACAACTCATCTGCAAGATCCGCAAGATATGGGTATTTCGTGACGGCGTCCCTGTTGACAAACTGAGACGACACCCCTAGACTGCCAATAGATCTAGCCCTACGAATAAGGTGACTATCTTTCGCGTGACGACCCTTGATGTAGAAGTCGACGTAACGCACCAGTGCGTTCTTATTAAGGCCCCCTATGCAATCTACGTGAACGCGTCCTTCTGGCCCCTTAACACCTATCTTAGCAGCAACCTCCGCATCAATAAAAGTAGCGGTCGACCCGTCGTCCAATAAGGCATAAGTATCGACACTACCAGACGGACCAGACACAGTTACAGCAACAACTTTCAGTAACGGGCGAAGACTCAGCGATTGCGCCGGACTTTCAGCTGAAAAAGAAGTTGACGCGTGGGACAGGATTTCTTTCCCTTCAGCAAGAGAAACTATAGGTACGGAGCTCGACGCGCACGGGGCGGAGCTCAGCGTGGACGGCGCAGTATCGTCGTCCTCTTCTAAGCCTACGTGAGCTGCGGCTGCGCGCTCACTAGCACTGTGCAACAACCTATGATGGCGGAATTTACAATCGCCAATGTCACACAAACTTTTTGCTGAACACGAACTTAGCTTATGCCAACCTTCTTTGAGGCACCTGTGACAAATTCTTTTCTTTTTTATAAAACGCCACTTGTCATCTACTGACAAGGAAAGAAATTTGTCACATTGCGTCAATGAATGCTGTTGTTGACATAAAACACAATGAATTTTGCCTGAAACAGTCGTGGATGAACTATTTTTAGATTTTGACCGAGATTTCTCTCCATCAACGACTGCGTGCACCTTATCCCTGAATCGGGTATTGGCAGCGGAAGTCGAACTCGGTGCGCCAGCCGAGGGAGGAGAGGATTCAGGGAGGAGACCGAATCTAGACTGAAGCTCGACTATGTTGGCCAGGAAATCGGCGAACATGTCGAGCATGGGTAGACCACTGGCCGCGTGACTGCTGGCGTAGGCCACCCATTGTGCTCGTAACAGTGCGGGGACTTTAGAAATAACCGATTGAATCAGCTCTGGCGATGTTAGGTAGTGAGGCTGGTCGAGTAGCCGAATCGCTTCCACACAATTACGAACACGACTGGCAAAAATAGCAAGGTCTTTACCTTCACCGGAGACGCGCGGTAAAGTGCGCATTGCAGCTGCCTCCTGAGCCACTATAAGCTCGGGGCGGCCGAAGCGCGTATCAAGCGCGCGCAGCACGACATCAGGCTCACGCGCCGTTGCCAGCAGCATCATGACCGCTTCACGCGCGCATCCCTTCAATGCTTTGTTCAACCTAGCTAGATTTTCCACTGCAGAATGTGAGTCCATCGTATCTAGAAAGGCTCTTTTTAAAGAAAGCCATTCTAGATGCGATTTACCGTCGAAAAACGGCAATGGAAAATCCCTATCACCCCTACGGTGGCATGCGCCTTTATTAACATTATCTATGAGAATGCCTAACGACTTCACAAGGCGGTCTGAATCGCTGGAACAGAGATGCATGTTAGCATTTGTAGCTGTTGTGGCTAGGTCAGCCGGTTTTATAGGCGAAACCGGGGCTGGGGCTAGGCGAGAGGGGGCGACCGAGATAATTGAATGAAACTCGACGGGGTCAGCTAGGCCAACTGGATCAACTTTCAGAGCAGCTTGCGATTTTTGCAGCCAGTCATTGACCGAACGACTGCTTCTCGAACTACGATGACTGGCATCAGCATCTATAGCCGCCAATTCTGCTCGGAGTTCCAACTCCGCTGCCTCGCGCTCTCGCGCGGCGACCCTCTCTGCGGCGACCCTCTCTGCGGCGACCCTCTCTGCGGCGACCCTCTCTGCGGCGACCCTCTCTGCGGCGACCCTCTCTGCGGCGACCCTCTCTGCGGCGACCCTCTCTGCGGCCTCCTGCTCTAATTCAGCCATACGGCGAGCATGTAAAGCCTCTGCGGCTAACTTTCTAGCCACCATTGTAGCAGAAGAACGAGATGAAGTTCTACTTACTGGTCTCGACGGAGTCTGGATTGTAGTGACGGGCCTCGGCGGGGTCTGATTGCCGGAGACGGAAGGGGTCTGGACTGCGGCCGCCGCGTCGGCGGGTGAATGGCTGGGCCCTGGTTGCTCCAGCTCCTTCTCCACAGCGTTCCCTTCAGCCCCCATCTTGGCACCCGCACGAGTACGCACCATCACCAATATTTGCTAGACTGGCTATCGAAGGACCACGATGTAGCGGACTGAGCCTAATCACCACACTGCTGGTTTACAAGACTTCCTATTTTAAAGGGGACTGTTATACGAAAGTAAACGCCGTGATGGTTGGTGGTAGACTGGTCTTTTTAATGGAAAACAAAATATCAAAAATACAGCATTCGAAATATAAAAGAAACATTGTACAAAATATACCAAAAAGTATAAAAATTACAAAAAGGTGCGTCGTGCACAGTTGTTAATTAATAAAATTGCGTGATAAAAGAGCACGCAACGCGTGAACTTTCTATGACATAAAAATTTGACATTTCGGTGACCTCGCGCTACACTAACGTCTCTAGCGGCGAATTCACACGCGATAACCCCCACTGGAATCAAAATATCGGACTCGGTATTTCATTCGAATGGCAAGACCATACGAAACAATTACATCTGGATGATGGCAGCATTTAACCGGAAATAATCATAAAATATATTGGTTAATTAAAGTATTTCAAATGAAATGGTACTTTTATTAAATTACGATAGAAAAAGAACTGTAAATTAATGAATTTTAAATTCATAGTTTATAAATTATCTAGCTTTGATAAAATGTAAAGTAACAAGTGATTGTTTCTCTACTTATTTGGCAAATTGCCATGAACTTCCGGTTTCAGATAAAGACACACGCGGATCTATCGAGAAAAAAACGCGAATTATCATAAAAATAACTTGAAAAGAAAGACTTATTTAGTAAATTTACATTGTCTGTTTTTAATATGTCCAATAACGGTGCTCCGGACTCTTGGGAAAGTCAAGCTGATGTCATAAGTGAAAAAGGTGCAAAAGATTCGGACGATGTGTCTGCAAAATTTTCCACGTTGAACGTTAATGCCACGGAGTTCGTGCCTTCTTTTTGTAAGCCTTCAAAGGCTTCTGACGATTCCGAATCCCCCACTACTCCACAAAAATCTGAAAGTGGATCAACAAAATCTGTAGGGAGTCCTGTCTTGAACGGTAAGTCAGATGTCTTGTCATAACTATCTGCAGTGAAGCTTTTCGTGTTCGAATTTGCCAGAATTGGTTGTTATTACAAATCTATCACCTTCACTGTACCAGTACACAAACTGAAAATCAAACGGTTACTAAAGCGGAACATACGTTCGATGACTTTATTTTTTTTCTGAATCCAGTTCTAACGGGTTATTTCTCGACACGCGGCGCGCGACTTTATATCTGTAAACCGTGTATTCGATATTCCATAACTTTCTCTTGGTTAAATACCGATATCAAACAAATAGATTCTGCAATAATAAGGAGGATAATGGTTAAAGGTGTGTATAATTTCCTATCAGTCTTTTAATAATGAAACAACTTATTTTTCTGTCATATATTTGAACATTTTTTTGACTTGGTTAGGGATGAATCAGTCAGTGATAAATATCTTTGATCTAAGGCCTATACCCAAGACTATAAATGTCTGTTCCTGTAAGAAGTACAACTAAAATTGTTTTTCAATAAAGATTTTCCTGACTACAGATCATCTGTTCAGTATATTGCAAACTATTTCATAATTCTAACCTACTTGAGGTTTCATACCTCAGTATAACCTTATCATAGTATGGTTAGTACCCATTTTATTGAATAATTTTACAATTAATATTTTTGAAGCTTAAAAATATCAATGTTGTGTTCACATTCTTTCAGACAAAGCAAAAGCTTGAAGTGTAATCAACTTAATTAAAATAACAAATCAAAAGTAATTTGCTTAAATTTAGCCTGCTAGTCAGCGCTTTTTGAATTTTCTTATTATAGACAGTCCCCCAAATCTTAAATTCACTGACAGACAATGCACAACCAAAACTGCTTAGTCTAGAAGCATGAAATTTTGTACAAGAGTTCCTTTTATAATGAAAGTGAGCACTGAGGAGTTTTGGAAATTCTTACCATCTCATTGGTTCAATATTGGTTGCAAGTTTGTAGTTTTTACTAATGGACAATTAATGTCTCATTCTTTTTTGATATTTATTCTAATCTTCAGCTCTCTTGTTGGCACAAATTTGTATATACTGCAGGTGCAAGAATAAACTAAACCAATTTATGTAATTTTTATGACTCATAACAAATAACAATTTTATAATTCATACCATATATTAGCAGCTAAAATTATCCAGTAATAACACAAAAAGTTGTTACCGTCATCATTGGCCTAGGTGTTATTTGAGAAATATTTTGAATGATAAATAATTTCGAACTCGTTATAATTTAGTTACTTTATTTTTAGCTTGTATGACTTTGCATTGGTCCACCCGGGTGTCACCCTGACAAACTGATAGGAAATCTAATAAATTTATTTCTGCCAAACATGCACAACTGACTTACCGAATGGGACTCGTACTTCCCTTTCAGTCTATCTGTAAAATTTCATAATGCTTGGTTCAGTGGTTTACAGAGTTACTTTGGCATTAGTATGGATACGGATGGATAATTTGGGTAGTCTGTGAAGGGCTATCATATTAATTCACTATGACAATAGGTTGTGGCGATGGCGGTGGAGAAAGTGGTGATGCTGGGGCTGCGTCGGCCTCGCCCCGGGTGGAAGAGCCGCCTCCCGTGCCTCCAGCCGCAGGTAGCCCTGCCGTAGCTTCGCCAGCCACTGGAACTCCTGCCTCTGGTTCGCCGGTTGATGGCTCCCCTGCTGCAGGCACGCCTGACAGTGCCTCTGCACCCTCAGTCCCCAGTGCTGCACTACCTGTGCCAACTGATGTTTCCCCCACTGCTGATAGCTGGGAAGTAGAAGCAGATGATGCCCTTCTTACCCCTGAAGATAACAACGACGCTGATGATGAAGAAACTGAACAACAGGTGAGTTGATGGGGAAACAACTAGTGCTAAGATTTTGTTTAGTCTGTTCTTGAAATACTTACATAATAAAAGTCACATCACTAATGTTGCTTGGCAAACTATGGTTTGCCAACAAGCAATGAAGTAGACTGTAATGAATCATGTTCGAAACCCAATACTGCGCTCCAAAACAAATACAGCTGACGTGGCTCTAAATGCTGCCCATCTTAAATGGGACTGGGCACAGGACATAACTGCCGCTAATACATATTGAATATTTTATTCATAAAGATACACGAGGAATGGGCAGGGCACAAACGAGATGGCTAAAATAGGAAGAAAGACTGGTAGGCTCGTGAAAGTTGGAAAGAGTGGAAGGAGGCCTATTACCCAGGACAGAGCAAATTATGAAAAATAATATTGCTTTCAGGATGGTTTCCATGCTGTTGGAAATCTTGTACCTTTTTGCTATTAGGCCATGTTCGCATGGGTGTTTTTTTAACTCGCCTGGAAAGCTTTGATGCACTGTATTGGATTCTCAACACTCAGTTGCATATCCAGGGCCCGGTAAAGTAACGTCACGTCTGTGGTCACGTTTAAAAAGCGCCAGTGTGTCGTGGCCTTACTCAACATTTTAGATGAATCATCAATATTTGATTTGCTTCCTAGTCACGTATCTATATACTTGGGTATTGTTAGCTAGTGTTTGTGAGGTAAATATCGTTTACGTGCAGATAATCTGATTTAGTGGTCATCACTAATCACTAAAAGTCTAGTTCAGTTTTTGTTACCGTAGGTACAGATTAAGGCGCTCACTAATATTAGTTACTGACGTCTTCTTACCAATGGTGATCGCTTCGTAAACACGTTTTATTTTAAAATGACGATCATGGGTCTATATGTTGTCGCCTCTTGATAAAATAAATGTGATATTCAATTCAAATGGTATGGGCCTTGTAATGAGGTGGACTGAGGACAATCTGGTGAAAACAGTTTTGAATGTGGATGGCTATAGGAAGGCCAAAGAAACGATGGATGGACTGATAAACAATAGAGAAGAATGGAAGAAGAAGACATGCTGCACCAACCCCATATGAATTGGGATAAGGGCAAGCAAATGATCATTCCATTCAATTATTGTAGCCTCTATTTTTGGGAATATTTACCATGATGGTTAAATAATTTTTATGTTATTGTCATTCAGGAGGATGGCGAGGCAACAAAGAAAATTCCCAAGAAGAAGCCGCCAAGAGTGGAGGACACTTGTAGCAAAAAGGAACATGTAAACGTTGTATTCATAGGACATGTAGGTAAGTGAAGTAATGTTGTACTGCTTAAAAATCTTCTTAATTAATTATTTTAATAAGGTTCATACTAACTTGAATTATTCTGTTAACAGACGCTGGAAAGTCTACAATTGGCGGTCAAATTATGTCACTAACTGGAATGGTGGACAAGAGAACACTGGAAAAATATGAAAGAGAGGCGCGAGAGAAATCTAGGGAGTCCTGGTACTTATCGTGGGCACTCGACACTAATCAAGAAGGTATTCTACCTTGTTATTTATAAATTCAATCAATCAATCAGTTAATGTTACTTCATAGAAAATAATATGTTTTTGTTTCTAATTCAGAACGTGACAAGGGTAAGACTGTTGAAGTGGGTAGAGCATACTTTGAGACTGACAAGAAGCATTTCACAATCCTTGACGCTCCTGGCCATAAGAGTTTCGTGCCCAACATGATTGGAGGCGCCGCTCAGGCTGATCTCGCCGTCCTGGTATGTTTAAAATAATTATCTCTTAACAATATGTATTCTACACAATTTTTCTATTAAACCTGGCATTGGCTTATGAAAAACCGAACGCGCGAAGCGTGTTTGCTCGAACGCGTGGGTTCAGTCTGTCAATATGTCTATCTCTCGCGCTAATACCACGCGCTTATAAGCGCGTCAGTGCGTGTACGAGTTGCGCGTGTGACTAAGGAGCGTGCAAACGCGCCTATACACGCTTCAGAAAACGAGCTTATATGTGCCGAAAATACGTACGCTAATCTGAAACCACCCTAATAGTTTCGTTTGATTCGAGATACCTAGGCCAACCTGTTGTGTGATCTGAACTTCTGAAAATGTCTGTCACTCAGGTAATATCTGCGCGGAAAGGAGAATTCGAAACTGGCTTCGACAGAGGAGGCCAAACTCGAGAGCATGCGATGTTGGCTAAGACTGCAGGGGTGAAGCATCTAGTGGCCCTTGTTAACAAGATGGATGACCCAACTGTTAACTGGGATGAGAAAAGGTATCTTAGATAATTTTATCGTTTTTGCTTTACCTTATAAATTCACTTTCGCTTTCCACCAGGCGAGATAAAAATTAAGAGCAGGCCTTTTTATTAATTTGAAATAAAAATACAGACTTCAATATTATAATAATTATGTATCATAGATTAATTAGCATCATCTCTCGGGTTTAGGTCAGTCTTTTTTGCATAAAAAAAGACTGACCTAAACCTTAGATGATGCTTTCTACCTCAGAGCCCGGAGATGCCTCGGCATCGCTAGGCGTCAATGTCAAACTTTCCATACTAACCCACTGTGTCACTGTTTACTCACACTACGGAAGTAATGACGTATCTTAGAAACTGGTGTGTGCTCTATGAACTATTGGCGTCACAATCACGAATTTTATAAGTACGGCCGTCTGTTAACTATTGCGCGGCGATTCTGCTGTGGTTATAAATTGCGTCAACTACTACCGTAGCGATCTCCAATCATAGACAGACTTCTGCTAACCCTGCAACGTGTTACTTGTTCTTTTTAAATAAGTTCACTTCTTCGAAAACGAAGTGATGTTAGGAATTCATAAAACCTTTCTAAAGTTTCTCATTTTTCAAATTCCAGATACAATGAATGTAGAGACAAGATCATGCCTTACCTGAAGAAGTTGGGCTTCAACCCGGCAAAGGATCTGTCATTCCTTCCTGTTTCTGGCCAAACAGGACAAGGGTTACTTCTAAGAGTAAGCACATTTTAACATAAATCAATCTACGGTGTATGGCCTATTTTAGAGCGCGACCGGCACGTTTCAATGTCCGCGGGCGATAGCGTTCACTGTTCAACATACACCGGCCGACACGGGGACACGTTCGGCCGGCGAAATGTTCGACCGGCGGCGCCTGCGCAAGCGCATGCAGCCGGTTGACGCGACGGCCACAATGGCTTAGGAAGTGTTCAGAGCGAGACTTATGCCGGGCGCTCGTACTCTCATTTCCATAACTGAAAACCACCGGTGCGCGCAACGCTGTGAAAGCATGTTATATTATTTATACGAATGGTCTGCAGCGGTGGCGACCGGCGCCGGTCGCACTCTGAAACAACT
This sequence comes from Eugnorisma glareosa, assembly GCA_947578425.1. Classification (NCBI taxonomy): domain Eukaryota; kingdom Metazoa; phylum Arthropoda; class Insecta; order Lepidoptera; family Noctuidae; genus Eugnorisma; species Eugnorisma glareosa. The sequence continues at coordinate 11,495,795 of OX387963.1, forward strand.
CGAGTCTGTAAAACGTTTAGTTTGGTTCGAATTTTTCCATGAAAAACTAACATCAAATGTATTTACAATTCAGGTAACTGAAGAAATCTGTCCGTGGTATCGTGGGCCGTCTTTCATACAACTGATTGACGAACTTCCTTCGCTGAACCGCAAGATGGACGGACCCTTCATAATGCCGGTCGTCGACAAATACAAAGACATGGGCACTGTACTCATGGGGAAAGTGGAAGCAGGTGTTACTCGTAAGGGTGCTGCCCTATTCCTAATGCCTAATAGGGTAAGAAACTTCCTTATGATTTCATTTTTTTCTTGTTGTTTTTCCATTGCCAATTTTGACAACTGAGATTTTTTATAGATAAAAAAAAAAAAAAATACAGAGTGACTTTTAGGGTCCCGTACCTCAAAAGGAAGAACGGAAACCTTTATACGATCACTCGCGTGTCTGTCTGTCGGTCCATCTGTCACAGCCAATTTACTCCAAAACTACTGGACCGATTGAGTTGAAATTTTTCCTTTTAACTTCGTTGTACTACCACAGTGAATTTTTCACACACCAAAACACAACCGTTTAGGTAGTACGGGGGACGACGACGCCTTGAGTCTAACAAAATTAGCACTTTAAAGCTTAATATTTCATAAACGAAAATCACTTAATCGAAAAATGATTGAAACAAACTCGCAATATTTTTTAAAGACCTATCCAACTACATCTCACACGACGCGGTACGCGAGAAAAATAAAATACTTTTTGCGATTTTATTCTACCAGTTTGTCGGCGTAACTAATCATTAAATTCATGCCAAATTACAGCTTTCTAGTACTAAGGCCAACTTGCACGAAAAACTAAACTTAGAGTTAATTGCTAATACGAGGTTAAATTGTCAGTTTATCATACAATATTGTCAACTTAACCTCGTGTTAGCATTTAACTCTGAGTCAAGTTTTTCGTGCAAGTAGTCTTATGAGTCTTTGAGCTAGGCTGCGGACAGACAGACAGACGGACATGGCGAAACTATAAATAAGGGTTCCCTGTTTGCGGGACTGTTCGAAAGAGATTCCGCGGTCCTGGAACACAAAGGGCAAAAGAAGGAACATGGATGGGTTTTAGTCAGTACAAGTCTGACACTCCCTGCCGCTCCACCCAGAGTGGGAGGGGTCATTTGATGATTTCCAATAAGTAAAAAAAAAAAATATACACATTTATTTCATAATAATTATGTGCAACAATTCATTCAAACTAGCAATTAATAGCATGAAATTTATTTATGTACTAGATAATAGTTGTTATTTTAATATTAAAGAAGTTTATAATGTATACAGCAACACGTTCTCAATGCAGGTACAAGTTACGGTGGACCAGTTATGGTCTGACGACATCGAAGTTACGTCCATTGGTCCTGGTGAAAATGTGAAAGTCAAGCTCAAAGGAATTGAAGAAGAAGACGTTTCTCCTGGCTTCGTTCTTTGTGACACTGCGGAACCTATCACCACTGGAAAGGTGAGCTTTAACTTAAGCAGAAGTAATATTGATACAAGAGATGGACCGAAATTCGTTTTACATTCGATAATACCGAAAAACGTCTGCTTTTATCGAATTTCGGTATTAGGCTGAAGTTCGGCTTATGGACCGAATATTCGGTTTACGTACCGAACATTCGGTTGGACAAAGATTTAATATGGTGAGAACTTATAGACGAATAGTCAATAATTGATTATACAAGGCAATCAATTCTTGTATTTTTGTGTTCAATACAGCAATTATGTGGTTGTCTGTTTGTACGCAACGCACAGAATCTCTGTTGCGTCAATACAAAATGTGACTTACTGATCTTAATACTCAGCATCAGCACTTAAAAAATATATAGTCTCCTATATATGGTCTCCTTATTTCGTCCAAGTATGTTCTGACAAAACTGGAGATGTGGTGACCTTGTAACACCATCACCACCATTACAAACAATATGGCTTTGGCTGGCCTATAATAAATATCCTTTGCAATGTTAAATAATGAATTTTACACTGTGCTAACAAAGAGAAAATGTTAATTTACAGGTGTTCGACGCTCAAGTCGTAATCCTCGAACACAAATCAATTATTTGTGCAGGATACTCGGCAGTGATGCACATACATTGCGCAGCAGAAGAAATCACGGTTAAGGTAAATTATTGTGCTTCATTATTTTAAAGTTGCTTAAAAGATAGAGCAGATTGAAAAACAAAAAAAAAATGCTACAATACCAGACTCTCGATACGTCGATTTATTTAAGTGTATGATACATTTATATTAAAAATTGCTGTTGCCCGCCACCTTCGTCTGTGTGAACTTATTGTAATAAAACTTTAAAAAAAACCGACTCAAAGAGGGAAATTCTTTGAATCGGACTTTTTAACGATTTCAAGAAAATTTTTTCACGGAACCCTAATCCTTTTTCTAAAATAAAAGCCTAAGTTACTCCCTCTAACATCCGCTATTTGCCGCCTCGCACATCATTCCGCACACTAAAACTGCGCGCGCGGTACTTGATCGTTATTTTGCTGCGGAGTTATTTTAAAACTGTGATATCTCCTAAGATATTCATTGAAATCAAATGATGCAAGGGCAATTGTGTTCAAAATGAAATACTTGTGATGATGTTGTTACGTATTTATTTGGATAAGGATTAATACCATGTCTTTATAAACACTTTCGCAAATAATGCATCATTTTAGAATAAATTTGAGAACTTTTTAAAGAGAACAATTGCGTCATACTTATGTAATTGTTGCGTAATTTTAACCTTAAGCAGCGCACGCAAAGGAATCTCTCAAAAGGAATATTTTTTTCCCGTTTTTGCAACATTTTTCATTGATGCTCCGCTCCGATTGGTCGTAGCATGATGATTAATTCGAACCAGTAGTTCCTGAAATTAGCGCATTCAACCAAACAAACAAACTCTTCAGCTTTTTAATATTAAGTATAAGTATGAAAACTCGATGTTTTGTTATATTGTAAAAACCGTACTAAGCAAGGCCCAAGGGGGGCAAGGGGTGTGTGTATTGGTAGTACAACATAAAATATAATAATTTTTGTTTTGCAGGCACTCATCTGTTTGGTGGACAAAAAGACTGGCGACAAGTCAAAGACGCGGCCGCGCTTCGTGAAACAAGACCAAGTTGCTATCATGAGGATAGAATGCGCGGGAATTATATGTTTAGAACCATTCAAAAAGTTTGCTCAAATGGGCAGATTCACACTAAGAGACGAGAGTGAGTAGTGCACTATTTTTGTTTTTCAAATTTCGTCCAGCAATTCGGTTTTAGGAATAAGAATAAATAAATCTAGGTAATATCAGTGGTTCCAATTGAACAAAGAAAAAAGAAAACGAAGAATTAAGGAATGAAGGAGAATGTTATTATATATAGATTACCAACTTACTAAGTTGAATAATTAATGAATCATATTCTATAACATCACACTAGGCTAGTTAAGTATCAGTCACATGTAATAATAGGGGGCGAGTCTATTTCTATAAACCAGTCAAAATCCAGACTGCAGGTTGTTACTGGGAATTCTGATTACGAATTGCCCAACCCTGAGAATCAAACAGAGATCCATAATCTTAAAGCACTCTCAAAAATCATTTAAATGGTGATGTTTCCATAACTATACCCATCGTGTCTATGGCTTGTGAACATTTAAGCATTTCCTTTATTTGCGAATCACATAATTCATAATAATTAATTTTGTATTTTTTTTTTGTTTCAGATAAAACGATTGCGATCGGTAAAGTCCTGAAGGTGATCGAGTAATTTGGCACTACAATTTGTAATTTAGCTAGGATAGGCCTTTCCAAAACCTATATCAACAGAGAATGCATGTAATATATAATCCTGAACTTTGGGATCTGTATCCTGTGAGAGCTCGAGTGTATTGCTTCATCATGATCACTTAATAATCATTTCCCATTTTCTCAATATCATAGAACAGCTAGGCTTTATATAAGAATACTTACAGTCACAGCCATAAAGCGACACTTATACTGAATTCCTCACGATGCTCTTACGTCTTTTTAATACTTCTTATCATTCAAGTGAATATTTGCTTTAATGTTTAAGCTCTAACTTATTTTGTACAACATTTTTGTTGCTATCAATACTATCAAAGTTGCATTAACTTTTTTTTTGTTATTACACCAGCTTCCGTTTCTTCCAAGGTCATATTTTAAGAATCTTCTTTTATTGCAACTATGTATTCTGTGCATTTTTAAGAAGTTATATAAGTATATAACGTCCTGCCTCGGTTTTGATTGTGAAACCTATTATCATTCGTCCATTCCCGTCGAGCATCGCGTAGAATTTTAGTATTGAGACGCTTAATCAACGTTTGTAAGTTATTTGAAAATGCTATATAATTTTGTCTATGAAAAAGCCCCAATTATTTTACTGTAACACTACTATTATCATATCATAAAGACCGATGTGGTTCCGGTGGAAAAGGCTCTCATGTAAATTGTTATAATGATCATCCAGGGTTATTAAAGGGTAGTGAGCATATTTTTTATACTTTACCTATAAATACCTACTCAATTGATTAATGGTACAGGCTCGACTTAGTTTGCTTACAATGTGGTGATCACTGTAACATATTTACACTATTGATAATAATTTTTCAAATTACGGATAAAATGGTTAATATAATACTATTTCATATTTTAAAACAAAATTATGTTTTTATAAAAATAGTTTGCTATGATATTACAGTACATTATTTATACTTTTCTCGTTTCAGTTCCAACTCAATGTTTTTTTTTTTACAATATGACTCGTATTTATTTTTATCTGATTATGCGGCGTCAGACTACCGGGCAGCCGGGAGTCTGACGGCACGTCCGTGCTAAACCCCTCAGAAAATAGAATGTTTCTAAATTTTCCAAAAACGAATTTCGTCAAGAGTGATTCGGCAATGTTATAATAGCTAAAACAACCGTGGATATGTCTTGGACATCAATGTAGCTGATTTCTTGCTAACAAAATAAGACAAAATTATATATTTTAGAAAAATTGGTATCGGACGTCTCCTAAATAACGATATACAATACAGACTTGATCAATATTGGAAACGCCCACAATTTTACTTATACATAAAGTATTAATATGTAGAAACATAATGAGAGTACTTATGGAAAGATATGTAAAGTGGTTCGATTTGCGAATATTATTTCTTAAAACGTCGGCCCAACTCCGAATCGCTATGATTATGTATATTATGAATTTTATAAATTGTCAGCTTTTTTAATATAATCAGATTTACATTTAAGGGCGTTTGTATAATGTCATATTTTGTGTATATCAGGACAAGATGTGAGGCACACGTAGTCCCCCGAGCCGGTTCACCTCATACTTTTGTTTTCGTCGACATGCTTTTGTAGAGGGAAGTTAGGGCGCGGAGAGGCCGCGGGCTGCCCGCCGGTCCGCGTCGTAGTGCCTTTGAGTTGAGGCGGGGGGCCGCGTGAGCCTCGCGCGCGCCTCGACACCGACCGAGCACTGGCAGGCTGCGACTATATTATTTTGTTTAAAATAAAAAAAATATTAATACTACACTCTGCACTTACTTTTTACCCAAAACTTTATACACCCATTCGTATTTATTAAATATTTTAAAACCTACCCGCTGAGTCGCCGCTTACGATGACGAGTTGGCGTAGTGAAAGACGGCAGGTTGCCCATGCCTCGTACACTCTGAGTTACATGGTTATAAACTTTATCGACTTGATGTCCGCCTTTGTACAGTTATATAACTGGATGTAGCTAAATACCAGTATTTTAAGTAGAGCGACTGCCTATCTAATTAAAAAATGATATCCTATGCCCATGGCAAGAAAGACGGCAGACGCGCCCTGTTGCGGGTTTCGCGGCGAATCGCATAAAATATACTGGTCGCACGAGCAGCAACTAGCTCCGAATGCCATCGAGAACCACCATGCGGAGCAGTCGCACGCTGGTTCTCGCTGATGTCTATTTCAACCGAATTTGATGAAACTTTGCCAGGAATTAGTGGTAATATTTGTTACTATACACATCTCTTATCCTGAATTTGTTGCAAAAAAACAGACGCTATGACCAAAAATAGTTGGCCGCTAGAACCGCCATTTGCCGTAGTCATCGCCTGTGATTAGATTACGCAGAAACTAAATAATGCAGATAGGCGAATGATGCATAAAAAAAAAGGTCTTCATCTACTGTTGCCATTTCCGATACCTGATGAAATTATCTTTACACGAAACAGTCGCATGTCAATAAAACAATATTTTGGTCAGTTTTCATCATTTTTATGGACTCTTGAGCAACAAATTAAGTTTTCCAAAATTGTTTTCAATAAGAAACGGCTTCGGCCATGATGGGCTGAATTTTTCGCCGAAGCTGGTTTCTACATGACTGTTCCTAAATTACCCTAGGTTGATAAAATGTTCGTTTTTCCTAGGTCATGTTAATACAGTTAATATATACCTACTGTATTATTTCTGGGGCCTAAATCGGTAACTTCATTATCCGGATGAATGGTTATATGTTGTATACCTACAGGGTGTAACAGAATAAGCGCAATATCTCTCTTTAAGTGGTGAATCCGGTCATCAAACTGGAGAAATATCTATATGGAACATGGTTCGAAAAAAAAAGTATTGGACTCTCTCTTCTCTAATTGCGCCAGCTGGTGCGATATTTTGTTACGGGAAGTTTAAATTTTATTTTTTCGACCCACTTTCCTTGTGAAAGTTTTCCAGCTTGATGGTCTGGATCCCCACCTAGGTGGTATTGCGCTTAATCTGTTACACCCTGTATAAAATTGAGATACAGAATGTTGTTTTATACAGCCTGACAGTTGTTGCCGGGCGGTGCAGGTCTGACCCTCGCCAGCAGCGGAGCGTGTAAAACAAAACACTTTATTGTAACGAACTACAAAGAAGATGGACGGCCGCGTCCTAATCAAGAGCGTGTGTCGAGTGGCAACTAGAGCGGCAGCGGCCCGCGGTTTTAGCTGTCCGATTGGAGCACCTGTAAGGACGCGCCCGGTCAGCGCCCCGCTGCCCGCACCTACTCCCACCGGGACTGTTACACTTAAACCAACTTATCTGTGCGGACAGGAAAACACAAATATATTTTTTTAACGTTGCCCCACACTAAGAATTTCGCCTGTATCGTGGGTGCGTTTACAAACATTTAAACTCACATACACTAACAGCCACACCCGGAACAACTATCTGTAGATCATACAAATATTTATTCCGTGCGGGGATCCAACCCGCGACACGCAGCGCAGCAGCCAATCGCTCAACCACTGCGCCAACCGTGCCGTCAAACACGTATTAGTAAAAATACGTGAAAAAATAGTGCGCAATGCGCGAACATTTTAAGACATCAGGGGGTCTAAAATCGCCACTTTATTAGAATCATAATACGAATCACGTTAAAAATTTAAAACTCTTAAAATGGACTTTGTGGTCAGAAACATAAAGGCCCACAGGGGGCCTAAATGGAAGCTTTATCAGAATCATAATATGAATCACGTTAAAAACTTAAAATTCATAAAATGGTCTTTATGATTATGGCTACTAAGTCCATTTGAGTTTTAAATTTTTACCGTGATTCGTATTATGATTCTGATAAAGTGGCCATTTTAGGCCCCCTGACATTTCTGAAGACCTTACTCTACAGGAACGCCTCTAGCGGTAGAATTCATGCGCGATAACCCCATTGGCTGACACCAGAGGATGGTACAGTTCTATAGCGTTGTAGATGCCGCCAGTCACTTTTCGCGTATGGCCATAGTCGGAACTCGGAGCGGAACGGCGATCTTGTTTTTCAATATAATTTCACAGAATAAATTTCGCAAATGTTTAACATTTACCAACAGCTCTTGACAGTATCATGCAAGAGCCAAAAGGACCATGACGCACTCTAGCTCCCTTTTACATATCGTTAGTGAAATCACTGGGTCTCATTACTTTGGCACTGAAAGCAATATGTTTTCACATATTGCTTGCACTGAAAGCAATATGTGAAAATCATAGGTGTTGTGCAACAAGTCGAAAGCTCTTTGGAGAGGGGATTCTCCTCCCCATTGCAATAGTTGCACCTCCTTGAGCAACACCCTGGAATGCTCTGGATCCGAGCGTGGTATGCAGTACTACACTCACCAACAACGGAAAATAATAATAGACTGTTGCTCAACTTTAGCAAAGTTTTGGATCACTTTAAAACTAGATAATCTAAATAAAGTCAGAATATTCTTTCAGGAGAATAAAGGTTGGCTACTTGATGTTTTGTATAGCTTTTATTCATCATTCCCATTGCACTTCTATATCCTGTATTGTATATTAATTAAATAAAACTTCTTTAATATAATTATTCTATTATTTTTCAGGCAACATTTTGTTTGTGCAAGATTTAGACTCAAAGTAGCGTTGAAGAAAGGTAAAAGAAAATATACAGCATGAAAGAAATAAAAAATACCTTTGATGCAACTAAGAACAATATTTACACAATTTTTGTCTAATTCCATCACTGGAATGTTAAATAATTTTAAAAAATAAACCTAAAGATAAACATTTATAAAATATAAAGTACTTTATGTACATTTTTAAATCTCACAATATGTATCTACGCAATTTTGTTCAGTACGTAGTACTAATAATACATTCATTTACCTTATTAACACTTAACTTCACCAGAGATACAAGACTAACATCATTGAACATTCATTATCAGATTATCAGTCTCAATATCTTAATTAAGTACCTACAGAAGCTAAAATTTGGCAATGGACTTTAATCCTGTGTTTTGATATCATTCTTTTTGACATTTTGATTCATTTGATCATTTTCATACTCCACAAAATCGTCAAAGAGACTAGGCCAAGCCTCTGTGTCATCATAACTGCTGAGATCATCCCCAATGAATTCACAGAAATTTAAAAACATATACCAAGTGTCTTTTGGAATGCCTCTTATGTGTGGATTCTTTTCTAAATACAACAACCATCTGTCTAAAAGAGGAGGCTCATTGTTAGTGAAGACTAGACGCCACAACAGGATAGCAATATCTGTAGGCAGTATTCTCTGGCCAGTGGTCACATCTAAACCAAATTTAAAGGTAAATCTATACAAATCCTTAAAGTTTTCAGTATCTCTCTTCAGCTCACTTGTTATCTCATTTAATTTGTGTTGTATACCCTTAATTGATTCTGTTTTCATATTTTTCAAGCCCAGTATAAATTCAGATTTAGTAAACCTACACATTTGACTAGCATTCAATTTCCATGCCAAAACCAAAACTTTAAAGTCATCAGGGTTTAACTGCAGATCATTACATAGGTTTTCTATACCTTCTGCCAATATAGCATCTTCTAATGAGTCTTTGTATTGGTCAAAAAGCTGATTAATTTTAGATTCAGATATGCGTGAGTCATAACTAGCTAAAGAAGACATAGTCCGGGGTATGGTTGGCAGCTTTTGATAAAATGGTTTAGGTAGTCTCTCTGAAGCCAAAGAAGTTTTCTGAGTATTGAGTAACTCTACTGGGCTTTGCTCTCCAGACAGTGTGCTTGAAAGTTGTGAACTACTTGTGTTTCTAAAGTTGTTAATACTATTTTGATTGTCATGAAGAAGTGGTTCCTGTTGTGGATAAACAGAAACTGTGACTGCTATTTCTGTCATCTCTGAAAAATCAAAATCAAAGATTATAAAATCAATTGGGTACAAAGAATGTCCATTACATACATTTAAAGAAAAAAAGTCATTTTACTAACCATCTTTCTTTCTGTGAGGAGAAGTGGTAATATCTGCATTAGCTTGGTTTTTGAAACAGCTTAGACAATGGCCCATTGGACAAATTCTGCTCGAATATCTTGAAAGTCATAAAACTTTTAGTAAGCACAGTAACAGACTTTACAAGTTTTTCATCATAAATGCAATAAAACATAATGATAAAAAACAGTCCGCTGATGTGACCTCTTAAGATTTTTCGCCGAAAACCTGAGATAAACAAATTATTGAAAGAAAACTAAAATAAACACATGACATACTGCTATAATCTGCTCATTGATTTGCTTACCAGATATTCATATCCTTTTTAAACTAACCGCAAACAGACACGAAATAAATTATTCGTCAACAAAGAGTTTTGCATGACAGCGTATTCATATAACTTCTACTACAACTGTAGAATAGTTCCAATAGTATGAAATTTCTCGTTTAAAACAAATACATTTTCTATTCACGATCTTCATTGACAATTTGACATATCAGGTTTTCAACCCACAGGTCACAAAGCACCAACTAGAGATTGTAGGTACTTGCAGCATTTTCAACCAAAGTAGAGGTGCGCGGTTGCGATTCTATACAGAGGAATAGAATCTAGAGTTGACATTGACTTCTGCTATTTCTGAAGACCTCACTATATACGAACGTATTTAGCCCCCATTGTGTTGTTGGTTTTTCTTCGTTTGCGTTTAGCAAAAGGATGCATGTGTGTGATTTTAGAATTGTCGTAGTGTGCTATATGTGTATACCTCCTCTCGCAATAAATGCAGAAAATGTTTTTCGGGGATTCGCTCTTTGCTTCTTCTATAGCTTATACCTCTATTTTATAAATCCGCGCCACACACAGACATATAAATAGTAGGCACCACACCACTTCTGACTTAAGGTGGATGGCCCAATCTAGAGATTGGGCCTTTCCTGATTAATTATGACTTGGAGATTTTAAGTAGCAACTTAGAATCTGTTAGTACTTGGAATTAAAGTGATTTTTAAATGTTTCATGCTTGCTCATTTTAGTGAGAATATTGTTAATATGTGAACCTGAAGTTTACACTATGTTGTTATACGTAATAAAATAAACTTTTGTATGAAGATATATATTAACAGCACCTTAATTGACAGTGGCCATCTGGTGAGCTCAAAAACGATATTGAATAACTATACACCGTGTTCTTCACGTTATCCATAAACTTTGGCAAACGCTTCTGTAGCTTTTACAAATCGAATATAACAAAGAGAGTAGTACTTAAAAGGCTTCGTTACAAAGATATTTGTAATTTGATTTTATGAAATTGAATTGAGCTATGCAGTATGAAAGGGTCTTAATTTGGCCTATGTTGCCGCTTAGTGCAAATCTATCAATACTATTTGCATCTCATTTGCACGTACGAGAGGAACCCGAGAGATAGCGAAGAAGTACGATCACTTTTGATAACAGATCTATAAAGGAGATTAAACTGGTCTCCATGGATACATAATTATTAAGTTGTTATTTGTCATGCATGATTTTAACTGTCAGATTTGTTGTTTATTGTAATTTGCTATTGGGTTTCCGATTAATTTAATAAGTTATTTTGATTACAACATTCACTATGCCGTACTAGTATTCGGCGCAACGCCAAGCTGATATTCACTTCGTCTTCGGTTTCTGTGACGGAAATGCTACAGCGGCTGTACGAGAGTACCAACGGCGCGTTTCTGATATACGAACATTTATTAACATACACAAGAGATTTTGTGAGATCGGAATTAGACCACGCCACCCTGTATCCCATAGACTAGTGTGGAAACTGTGGAAACGATATGGTTTGCATGCCTACCACTGCAGAAAATCCCAAGGCATCATACCACCTGATCACTTCTGTTGTCATTTCTCTGTCTTGATCAAAAAATATTTTTATGTGTTGTTTTTTGTGAATACTCGTAGTTGTCCATTTTATTTGTTTACCAATCTTATTTGTATTATGGTGAAGTATACAACACGACAAATGTAGAGTCAAGGTGTGCAGAGATGATAGAAGCTACCCCAATGCCATTGAGTACAGTTGCTGCTAGCATGTGTGAGGAGCATCGTATAGTGAATATACTTCGTAATAATGTTGTATTTTTGCCTAGTCCATGGAGGAATTACACTAGTTCCCTACTTGATTTCGAAAGTTGATGATTCACATATTCACATGGCCGTTTGCCCGAATTTGATTGCGGAATTCGTCAAACGGCCAAGTGTAAATGAACGCGCTTCATACTCTTCCAGCATCATTGTAATTTGTTTTATCGCAATTGTAAGCTTGTATGTATTCCATTGCGATGACTAGTGTAATTGTAATTTCGCCATTAATAAGCCGACCAAAATCATAAGACAATGTGATCTGTGGGTTATGTAAGTGCGGGCTCCGTAGGCTAAATACCTAGACAGTTCTTAAATTCTACATACATGTATTAAAATAAAAGGTATAATGGATTGAATAACAATGAAAATAGTTTTGAATGACATTACGGCTGACTATTTGTCCATCCAAAGAGATTAAAGTATAATTTAATGTCTTTGTGTCTATCCTAAAGTATTCTATGGATCTTTTGACGCTCCATTGAGGTTGCCAGAAGAGCGCTGTTGGTAAACATTTGTGAAATAAAATATTGAAAAATAAGATGGCGGCGTTATTTCTGGTTTTCACCATGCGATAAATTATGGTTATAAATTGTTATTCTAGCCAAATCAAACTTAAAAAAAATATGCTGTGTTTAACTTTTATCTTAATTTGACCAATCTTTTGAGAGTATATTTTGAGATTTTTACGAATGTACCCGAGTTCTAAGGGTGTTCCCAGATTGCGTGGTCAGCTGCCCTTCTATTTTTTATTAAATAATTTTGAGATTGAATGTTTGTTACTAAAGCCGAAACGGCAGAATGGGTTAGGATAATTATGGTAGCCTAACTGCTCTTCCCGTCGTCGGAGGTCCTGCGTTGCTCTAAGCCTACACTAAAAAATAAGGACTACAGAAACTTTTTATGAAGGCTGCATATCGTGGGTACAGGTTATCATGATTTGGTTATGGAATTTTGTTTTTTATGTCACAATTCAAAATATGTACCTACCTGCTTGGTAGCCTTATACTTTCTCTGTATGTAGGGCGTATAGTTGTAAATAAACCGTTTTAAACCAAAATCAGTGGTTTTAAACCCGTTTTAAATTTGTTTAAAACGGTTTAAAACCACGACCACGTGGGCCGTACATTGATTACGAATTACTTAAAAAAATAGTTTAAAAGGCTAATTGAAAAATCATTTACCATTTTTATTAATATATGTGAAGTCATATATCATATTTATACTACTATTTAGGATTAGACACTGAAAACAATCATGTTTTGGGTATTTATTAAAATAAAACGGCAATGCCGCATTTTTATTTTTCACTTTGCTACCAAAATCGCAACGGGGAGAGATGGGGCACGTAGGGATCGATTTTATGTTTGTCTGTCATGTTAATGAAGGTTATTTTAAAACATTTTTATTTTATTTTCCTTTTATATATTCTAAATCAGGAAGGAGGTGTGGTCTAGATAACTTCGTGTAAAGCCTCAGTGCATTACAAAAAAAAAACATTCTAAACCATATTAAACCGCTAAGTGTGGTTTTAAATCGTTTTAAACCAAAAAGACCGTTTAAAACCAAATGGTTTAAAACGTTTAAAACTCGTTTTGCATCTCTAGTAGGGCGTTTCATTGACAGTGCTACTAATCTGAAGTCTGAAGGAAATAAAGATTAAACGCACTTAAAAAAGGAACGAGATAAAAAACCAAAGAAACTTAGTTTTGACAAGTTTCAGCCCGCCAAATCTTATGAATGAAAATACGACGTTGCCAATTCGGATAAAGAGATATGCATATCGGGTGATTTACGTCAAGGTATTTAGTTTGTATGAAAATTAACAAAAAATAAAAAAATAAGTAATCATGAAAGTGTCAGTAATGAAAAATGCTTATTTCTGTGGTCTGAACATCTGGTCGAAGTTTATGTATATCGTCCGGAACACGGTGTATAACATGTAAAATAAAACGCGTTTTGTTTTTTTCTTATTAAATTCATTAATACAATACATAAAAGTCCATTCACCCAATTGAATGACTATTTTATGAAAAAATCATTCAGTGGGATTAAAATAATTAACTTTGAGGGTTGTATTGTTGATTTTTATCAGTATAATTCTGTACGTAGATGACATTGACTGACATTTGAATCGCTGTTCCCAACCAAGAAACACGCTCACTTGATTTTAATCACCTGTGACCTTTTATGTGGTTTCCAACTTTGTTCGGGCCTAAAGCAGGCAGATATTTATTGCTCGTAATTAGCAGTAAACTGCATTACATTCTGTGTCTTCGTAACCCCCATACTGGGGTCCAAAGTTCCGGCTGACAAGTCCAAAGTTCCGGCTGATAAGTACAAAGTTCCGGCAATCTCGTACATATTTCCGACTGACGTTTCCGACTTAAGTACCGGCTGGAATACCCGCTCAAGTCTTCAAGTATTCTGGGTTCTTGCGCAGTCCGCGTCGGGTTCTTATTTGCCTGAGTGGTCGCGCCGTGAATCTGAGGGTCGGCGCGAACACCTGCCGACCGTCACCCCTCCTGGCGTCTGCAGCGTGGCACAGCGCTACGGTCTTCGTCACCCGGGCTGAGCCAGAAGAGCACCGTGCGACTCGCGAGTGAACTTGGGGAAGGGAATTTTGTGGCCATAGACTTACCTACCCCCTTTATTTAATAATATATTTTTATGTCGACGAGGTTCGTGGTCTTTTATTCTTTTACTTCCACCACGATAACCCTTTCCGTCACATTGGCGATTCAAGGGGCATCAATATCGCGCTCGCGGTAGTTCGGAACGGGTTTATGGACGCTTAAATCGATTACAGCGTAATTCAGAATGCGGCCTTAAGAGGTAATCGCCTAGAGTCCTTCATAGTCTGTGGGCGTAAAATATACTCTGTGGTTACTCACCGCGTCACTTTGTAAGTGTCAAACGAGTTGTCACCAGTGTTTCCACAATGAGGGGAAATTCCCCTTTTGAGGGGAAATTAGGGTCCAGAGGGGAAGAAAAAGGGGAAAGAGATGAACAGGGGAAATCAAGGGATTTCATAGGTAAAGCCTAACCAAAAAAAAACTTGTTTCAGCTATTTTTCATCGTTTGCGTTCACAATTAAATAATATTTGTTTGTAATTTGACAAATTTAACTCCGACATTCTAGTAAATAACTATAAATATTAAATGTTTGCGCATGATTTTATTTTGAGTGTGATGCAAAGTTACTGAAAACATACTTCTATCTATTTTTTTTTACGTGGCGTTGCCAAATACGGAAGTCAAATTACACAAAACACACACTTGACACTTTTGTTTATTTGTTATCGATAGTACTACCATAATATAATGTGACCAAATGATAAGTGACCGTTGAGCAGATTTTTACTACTAGTGCCAAAACTATAGCAGAATAATTTTTGAGGGGAAATAAGTCCAGAGAAGGGGAAATCTCAATTGATGCGTGGGGAAAGGAAATCATTAAAGTGGAAACACTGGTTGTCACTGTTGTCAGTTTGAATTCAAAATATTTCCAAGTTAGACCAGTTGCGGATGATTATTGTTTAAAGTTGTCAGTTTGAATTTAAATTAATTCATAAAAGTTATGCCAAAGTTGCGGGTGATTAATGTTTAAAAATGAGTATAATTCAAGAAATTTGGGATATCCAAATTAATTTAGACCTTATTGAAAAATACAGTTATACGGAGTTTGAAGCTAAAGTGGCATCATTACATGAACATGTCGTCAATGTTATCGAAAACGGTTTCAGAGCTAAGAAATATAATTGCAACAACAATGTAGCCCTTAATCATGATGATGAATTGAAAACTTTAATAGAACGTAATAAGCAGCTGCGAAACGATATTGACATGAAACTTGAGGAGCTATCTCAACAAAAGATTCAGTATGAAAAGTATAAAAAAGGTATCTACCCAAATACTTTGTTGTACTATCGTGATTCTCTAATTTAAATTGTTGACGTTGTTCTAATTAAAAGTTTGCTTATGTTGTTGTGCCTTGTTATATGTATGAAATAAGCACTTACTTATCAAGGCCCATAATAAAAAAAAATTATAATAACATCATCTTAGTAAATGTAAACTTTAAGTGACTTTATTCTTTAAGTATTTCAACTACATCTATTTTAGTATGCAGCATTGCAAGTCCTCAATGGAAAACAGTAAATCAACCATGATCATGCTGTTTTTAACATATCCACATTTAACACAAGTTATTATTACTCCAACTAAGACAACCCACTGACCCAACTATTAATGATTGGGTTGTCTTCCAGTCTAAACAGATGCACAGGAAAGTAAAATACAAATTTATTACAGACCAAAAGCTGTTGTCTCAAGAAATCAAAGAAACGCATGAAGCTTTTCTAATGGCAAAGAAATATTATAAGAAGTTCTTGAAAATGTACTACACAATTGAATCTAAAAGTGAGGGATCACAAACAGTGTTTGTGCAGTTTTTTACAGAAGCTAAAAAGGAATCTGAAAATTATTCTGTCCGCCTAATAAGAGACACAAAAACAGGATGCTATCAATGTGAGTGTGATTTACATTGCCATAACTATATATTTAATGCAGGTCATATATTTTGTCCAGCCCGCAAGCTATTTAGAACTTTATTGCACATCAATAAATATTGCGCGATAAGATTGTTTAAAAATGTCCCTAAGTCAGTTATTCCCGTGCTATACCTATTTACGTACCCACCCCAACCCGACTACAGACTGCATCATTGCAGTCTAGTCTGAAAAAGCTTGTACCTACTATTTAAATAGTTAGGTCACTTTTGGCCCGCTACGGTTACAAAAATACTAAACTTTACCCTTCATAAAATTATGTTGGCCACCCCTGATTTAATACCTTAAGTTTTAACAACCCATCTCAATGAATCTACCTTTCACAACTTCCTCTTTTAAAAATAAATTTTAGTGAAACCTTATTTATCTTTCATTTCAGTATCCAGTGTCACACCAAAGCTAAATGTATTCAAGGAAGTGCAGAAAAGATTACAAGAAACAAATGATGTACCTGGCGCACTCTGTTGCGTACGACAAGCATTTATGAATATTAAAAAGAACAAGAAATAATGTGTAAAAGTGTTCAAATGTAGTATGTAATCATGTGTCCTTACTTTACATATTTGTTTAACTTAAAATGAGTAATGAGAATATAACCTAATAAATTACATTAAGTACCTAAATAATAAGTAAAACCTGTTGACTGTTATTGTCCCACGGGCAGTCTCATGCAGAGAAAGCATGAGCATTGTTGACCATGCTTGTTCAAGAATGATTGGCAATAACCCGAATCATTTATAAGTCGTATGTTTCCTCACAATGCCTTACATATTGTGAAGCACATTGCTACTTGCCCAGTTTTGAACCTGAATAGTCGAGTCTAGTGTAGAAATAATCCGCACATAGTTTTACATTTGTGTTAGACCACACCCAGTGGTTTACATAAGAAATAAAAGCAGTTGTGTAAAATATATTTTTATTAACCATAATATAAAATACGTTAAATATAAAATTAATTTGTAACAAAAATAAATACAATTCCATGTTTGAGGTATTACCCATTGGTCCTCATGCACAAGTTGATGCAACCAAGATTTTCGATATTGGAACACCTACATTTTAATGCAACTTCAGACAAAACATTAATAAGTCAATTACCCTTCTTCCCAGATGGTTACTCTGCAAATGTAATGTTGTCAAAATGTACATGTGGCTTCTCATAATACTATATTATATTCTCCCTTAATATGTACCTATGCAAAAGCACTCGGAAACATTCAGCTTTAATTCATTTCAACTGAAATAATGTCTAACAATTTTTATTCACTTATTTTTCTATATTTAGTAGTTAGAAATATAAAAATGATTGAATAACACAAATTATTACGATTTAATATTAATAAATTTAATAATAATATACTTTAGTTGCTTGAAAATAACTATCATGCACCATGTAAATTGACGTTTTTTTTATAAAAGTTGTCCCATGAATAATCAATCATAATAGAGTATAATAAAAAAATATGAATCGCGCCATTACCACGTATAGAGTTACAGAATTATAATCATTCAAATCATCAATACAGCTCTCCAAGTTCATATAATCACATTCAATAGCTATTTCATGAAAAAGTCACTTTTTAAGATTATATGAACTTGGAGGGTTGTATTGATGATTTGATTGATTATAATTCTGTAACTCCATACGTGTTACAGGGGCGATTCAAATTTTCATCAACATATAACCTGACACTGACCTGCAAATTGCAATAAACGTAAGAAAATTTAAATTTCGCGGGCTACCCTTGCGCATCCACCTTAACTATCTTTCCTCTTAGTTGAATGTTATAAAGCTCAACAGAAAAGTAAAACATATTAAATGTACTGGCCGTCCTTTCCATTGCGTTAATATCTGTAATGTAAAATTCCTGTGGTCATCGACAACTTTTTTGAAACGCCCAAATTATCAATAAAACAGTTTTAATATTTTTTAAAGTAAACCAATAGTGCTTGGCGGCTTATTACAATAGAGATAACACAAATGTTCTTAAATTTCTATCAAATCGTTTCATAGAGACAGAATTATTTTATATCTATTTAGTGAGTTTCCGTAAAAGCAACGAAATTATTTTAACACTAATTTAATCGAACTTTAAAGATATGTTATTTTTTAAATAAATTTACTTTAGTACCTAATATAAAAAAACAGAGAATATTAATTAAGAATTCCTGTAAGTATTCGAAAACTGGTTAAATTATATTTTCAGTCGACAAAAGAGATGAGTAAAATATCCAGTTCTTTTTATGGTGTATGATTTGTCTGACTTGAATCTTTATTTTGTATTTTTTTAATATTCGAAAACATTAATTAAAGTCTACTGAATGTTATAACTTATATTACTCCGGTAAAAATAATTAGAATAGAGTTTGTGTGCATGCAACTTTTAATCTATGCTTAAATTGTTCAACGAAAAATTTTAAACACAATATTAATACCTACTTATTGCCTATACTTCTGGCATAAAAGCAGCCATGATTTTCAGTTGAGCCTTGACTCTAATGCTGGCACTTCACATGGCGTATTTGTCAAAATTTTCGCGACATTGGATCAAAACATAATGTTCTCTATGCCTATTGTGATAAAAGTTCATTTTGTTTTAATGAAAGAAGGCGAATATGTGTCCACATTCGCCAAGTGTAGTGCCACCATTATATAAACTTGTGTGGATTCAATTAAAGTATCCTATATCAGCACTTCCACTATAATACTGTTTGACATAAAAATATAAAAAAATGTAATATAAAAAAATATAATATAAAAACACATGTGTATAAAAGTTAGGTAGATGTTTTTATTTTCCACAGAACATAAATTGCTAAAGCTTAAAAGGTCCAAAAAACAGTCCAGCAGGGCTATTGCTTATATCTGTTGACAGTTCATAGTGATCATCACTTGGCGAGTTTTGATATACAATGACAGTTCTGCACGGGTAGCGTCAGTTGAAACCAATAAGAACAGTCATTGTATAACAAAACTCGCCAAGTGATGATCACTATGAGCTTTCAACAGAGATACGCAATAGACCTGCTGGTAATCATACCCAACGCTCTGCTAGATCTCACCGCATAAAGAATATTATCAACGCAAACAAATGCATCACAATAGTAACTAACTGAACGCGCAAAATGGTGTTATTTTAATGCAATAAATAACTAGGTTCGTTTACGAAAACCAGCATAGAATTTGTATCGGTGCTGCATGGTTATTTTGGCGCTTGAATTTTATTGAAAGTGGCGTTTAGTTCCTTTTTTGTAGTTCTGACACCGTCACACCGCGATTTTTTTTTATATGCACCGCGCCTATCAACCTAACAGGCTGGATCGGATCAAAAATGCGCGCACGCCTACCGTAGACTACATTTATCACCAACTAAAATTCACTGCGGTGCGTTGTGATCGCGTTGCTACAATACATGCGCACTCAAAATGGCCAATTTCTGAAACCGATTAATTATTTGATAATGAGATTCTTGTGAATATGACTTTTTCAACCTGACATTTTGCGAATCGGACATTCGGCCTTTCGTGAGAAACTAAATGAGTCGTTCGTTTAGCTACATTAGGCTAACTGAAAGCTTGTGCTCTCAAACGCAGCGCGCTGGCACACATGTCCCTTCTAAACATTAGCTATACTCTGTGTTTCTTTATTTATTCTAATACAGAAACTGTTATATAAACTGGTTTGGTCATCTTAACCAAAAATAAACTTTAAATAACCAACCGAGCAAAACAAAATTACCAATTTTGTTTTTTAAATGTAAAGTTAACTAAATGCATCCCATATATTTATTCAATTTATGAAACAGATCACGAATTCACGATAAGGCTAGAGACAAATTTGACCGCAAATGAGTCCAATGTCGAAATGGTAATTTATAAAACAAATTCGGTCATAAAATTTCGCTAGCCTAACAAGGAATGACACGAATTCAAAGACACCCTGTATAACTAAGGCGTTACAATTATTGATATGGACAACGCAACCGATTTTCTTGTACTGTATGACAAGTCAAGAAAGTTAACAAATAACAAGTTTACATCCTACTTGTTGCAACTAGCAAGTTGCGGTTTTGTCAAAGTTACAAAGAAAATTGCATTTTTAATGGCAGCTCGTGTTAAATTCAGGTTCTTGAAGGGATAACAATATTCCTCTGTTTCTGTTGATGTTGTGATGGTGAAGATCAAAGAACATGTAAGTTAGAGCCATTGAACCCGTCAACTGCGTGCGCCTAATGACTTAGGTTACTTTTAGTTTACCATTCAATGTTTCTGTTGGAGTTGCTTGTGGTGTTTGTATGTCCGTAGGTCGTCGTTTAGATTGTTCCGGTAAAAGCAAAGCACCCAACGCAATGAAGTGGAGCGAGTAATAAAGTTTTCTGAAAAAAGAAAATTAATAGATTTTAGTATTCTGCCTCGTTGGTCGAGTGGTCGCATGCGCGACTGCTGAGCATAAGGTCCTGGGTTCGATTCCTGGATCGGGCAAATTGCAAATTGTTCGGAGCCTGGATTTGTGCCCAGTTGATGGCAATAGCCCCACACACACACAAAATGTATGTTGTTGTGTTGTATGTTACCACATGGCATGGCATAACATGACTGGCGAAATGTGGGTGTACTATCAGGTAAACGTCCAAACGCCTAACCCTTGGGAGTGGCGTGATGTTATGTTATGATTTGATACACAAACAAAATGAACAGGTTGTCTGTTTGGTATAGAACAAACATATTATTTTTTTAATGTGTACAATAAAACAAATATGGTTAATTTAGAATTTAGATTTAATTTATTTAAATTAAAAATATACGTTTATCTAGATCATTTCAAATGTTTTTATTTCTGAGAGATCAATTCGCTCTGACCAGCAGATTTTTCATTTTTTTTTCTTTTTTTTTAAATTATAATTAATCAAAATATACGAACCCATAGAAGGCGAGACTAGGTGTGAGATGAAGAAGAACAAATGGCACCGTAGTGTAAGTCATCGCAACCCTCGTGGTGATGAATGATAGCGAATCGTAGAACAGCTTCTTGGGTGGACTGCCGAGAAACATTGGACGAACCACGACCCTTACCTGAACACAATTTAGAAGATTTCAAGATCACAATTCGCTGTTAGCCGCGTTGTCTCCCACTGTGCACTGCTTACCCACTGCCACTGTTGCACAGTACAATAAGAGATAATGAGACAGAACTGTGTCACGCGGCTAACAGCTGGTAGGCCAAAGGCGCGCGCGCGCGGATTTCATACGGCTAAGTGTTATTGGGATAAAAGTGAACAAGTAGGTATTAAAAAAAAAAGTTTATTTGGGAAAGTTATTTGTTTTCATGAGTATAATCACGTTTAAGTATCGGTCACTAATTAACAGTCACCCTATATATGTATGGGGACACCCTTTAATTTACAACATTTTTATAATTTGGAATTTTTCTTTTATTTGTGCTGTAAGGCCCTGCTTTTTGCCAAATTTCATGATTCTAGGTCAAAGGGAAGTACCCAATAGGTTTTGATTCCCTTGTGAAATCACATATATGCGACAAAAACAGTCGTATCTTTTGATCGCGTTGACTTACAAGTTGGATTTTTTCATTGCCCCAAGGGGTAGTAGACCTGAGTATTAGGTATTCATTTCAGCTTGATACCGCCACGCATTCCTGAGAAAATGGTCTTGACAGACAGACGTACAACAAAGTGATCCTATAAGGGTTCCGTTTTGCCGATTGACGTACGGAACCCTAAAAATGTTTGACGTTTGGCGTGAGTGTTATGACAGCTATGACAGGTTGTAGAGATGACGTTTACATAACCTAGAAATTTTTATTTGATAATAATTGTACAAAGCAAAAGTCGTAAGAACAAAACATAAATGAGAGAACATAAAATAACACCGAATAACACGAAAGTCGAAACCAAAACGAGACGAACGAGACTCGACTGACAGACACAGATGGGTTTTGTCAAAACAAAATGTCATTTTGAATTTTTCGTTCAGAAGTAGGTACACTACAGAAAAGTAGTACCTACCTATTATTTTTTTTTTAACAATGTAATCATCACTCTTGCATAATTAGTTGAAAATGATGTATAAGAGTATAATAATAATTATTTATTACAAGGACACATACTTTTCATATTTAACATCGACGTGATATTATGTTCTTTTTTATGATTTCAGAACGAAAGCAGACTAAGCAAACAGTAAGACGCCATGTTGAATAGAATATGGCAATAATTGAAAAACTATTACTTTTCATGCACAACAACTAAGGCTTTAAATTCTCGGAAGAATATTTTTCCTAAATTAGTGGTATTTTTTCCTCTTTTTCGATAAATGTACCTACATCTACTGGCCGAAAATGAAACATCTCTCCTTTCGCGGTCTTCCTTTTATTTTAGAGAGTATTAGGAAAAAAATAATCCTAATGATTACCCCTTTCGACCGTTATGCTAAAATAGGTACATGTGTTTTTTTTTTAAACATTTATTAGCGGGTTGGATTCTCGATTCAGGCAGGCGATAATTCAAAAATCTTTGAAAGCAGTTCTTAATAATGATTAATTAATTCTTTTTAAAATAAAAATAAAGTTTTACTGAAAGATCAGTCCTCCTGAAGATACTTTATACAATATATAAGGTACTTTGCTTCCGTTTGGCATAGCCGTGGGAGTGTGGGACGCCCTGTATACGATTTTCTACCTTTTTTATACGATTTGCCACTTCGAATTAATTTAAAATTTATTAGTTGTTTATATTTTTGTGTTATCCCTATGGAACCCTTCATTCTGATACCCCTCTCGATGGTATTGGAAGAAATAACATTTAAAATTAGCGAGAAAGGTTGACATATCGTTATACATATCCTAAACTGTTATTTAAAATGAAAAATGATAAAAGAAACCTAAAAATGATTTTAATTACCTATTTAACGACAACCCACTTACTTAACGTAGTTCGTCGAGGTTTTCTTCTTTCATTTTGACAATATGGCGTCTGGTTGTCGCTATGGTGAATTTTGATGATTTTCATATCTTTAGTGACACTCGCAAGGTTATGACGAATCCATTGACGTAAGAATCATCAAAATCGGCCTACACGTTTGGTCTCTACAACGCCACATAGGAATATACATACATAATATCCGTGGCTGGCGTGAACACATTGACATGTCGACTTCTATGTTTTTTTTTTTATTGGCTTATTACATCCTGCGCATTAGGAACTTATATGAAAAAAATTGACAACTCTAAATATACATAATTTTTGGAGCAATCGACTTTGGTAATATGCTGACATCTCGCATTTTAACGTGTCTAACTTAACAAAACCTCATGTCCAATTAACAATTCACATGTTTTTGTGATCGAACATTGATATTTTGTTATATCAACCTATACTCAGTATCCAAAATAATATTCGTTATTTGATATCTCAACATATACACTTAAAAGTTTTCTCTAGGTACTAATTTTAAATTGACAAATTGAACTATCAAGCTATTGACAGCCGAGGTCTTGTTGATTAAATCTAGATAAATTGAGATATCAAGTTATGGCCAACCGAAGTATTTCTGTTTAATTGCGATATGTTGAGATGTCCAGTTACGGCCAACGAAGTTCTGAACCCTAACGATTGAAAGAAATGAGATTTTAACTTTAATTATGGAGACCGCAAGTACTAGTGAAGAAAGGACTAATAATAATACAAAAAAAGAAGATCAAGAGTGGAGAGAAATGCAAGCAAAACACGAAGAAATACAGGAAAAAGTTATATAACGGAAAAAGGTAAAATAGTTCCTGACAGATAACCGAAAGAGTTGAGTTCATGTAGACTAAAATGTGCTGAAGGAATTACAACGGGTGAACAGACGCATTGTTTTGAAAATTATTGGCAACTTGGAGATGTCAACCACTATATTTTGAGCTTTCCAAGTTACGAGAGTCACTACTGTAGAAATTCAACTGATAAGAAATATCTAGCTGCTGACCTTTCAATTGCTAAAATGTACAGAGAGTATAAAAACACTTCTTCAAACCCTGTCTCGTTAAAATTATATGGCAAATGCTTTCACGACCTCAATCTGTCGTTTAAGCAACCATCGAAAGACACACGCTAAAACTAAAGTTGCAGATGAAGACCGCAAAATTAATTTAACTGCTAAATTAGCTGAACACCAACATCAAGCTGATAAAGCTTATGCTGAAAAACGTGTGGATAAAGAGAATGTCAAAGCAGATTCATCTGTTAGGGCATTTGCATTTGACCTCCAGCAGTGCTTGCCGACACCATATTTAAAAACATCTGTCTCGTTTTACAAACGACAGCTTTGGTCTTTTAATTTAACAGTGCATGATTTAGCAACTAATGAGGCTACCTGCTACATGTGGGACGAGACAATAGGAGCACGAGGAGCAAACCAAATTGCCTCATGTTTATGGCACTTCTGCAACAGTTTGCCATCGGAAGTCAAAGAACTGATTTTTTATTCGGATAGGTACTTGTGGTGGCCAAAACAAAAACAATGTCGTGGCAATGACGTTCATGTTTTTGCTACATAATCATCCGACGGTGCAAAAGATAAACCACAAATTCCTCCTCAGTGGGCACACACATATGGAGTGTGACTCTGACCATGCGATTATAGAAAAAACTAAAAAGAGGACACAGATGAGGATCAATCATTTATATGATTGGGTGCAGTTGGTGAGGACTTGCAAAGTTCAGAAACTATTCAAGGTCGTGGTGATGACGGTAAGTGATTTCTTGGATTTTGCTGAATTAAAATCCAAGAAAGGACCCTTTTCTGTAAAAAAGCTGGACGATTCTGGAGACATTTCTGTGGCAACCAATTCAATGGCTGCAATATGATAAAAACAGCGTAGGAAAAATTAATTACAAGAAAAGCCTGGATCGCGAACCCCCTTTCAAATCAGTCAATTTTCGGAAAAGAGGAAAAACCACCTTAGATATCTTTAAGTTGAGCCAAATCTCCAAGGAAGCTTTGCCAATCAGTGCAGAGAAAAAAAGGATTTGATGGACATGATTGACCTGATTGATGACTCGTTCAAAGAGTTTTATATTAATATAAAAACTGTCGGTGATATCTCTGCATCTACTGATCCAGATTTGGACGAGGACAACCCAGATGAAGAGGATTCTGAGGTCTAATAAAAATACATGAATGGGAATGTCGTCTAAATGGGAGTGATTAATGGGTTTTCGACGAGGTTATGGAGTCAAATTTTTAGTTATTTGTGTTAGTAACATACTTGTATCTGTATGAAGTTGTTTATAGTCCAATAAAATAATTTTCTATTTTATGTTTTTTTTTTATTGCAAAAACGATACGAAACTGGTAGTTTCGTGGTGTTTCAATTAATTATATTTATTTTATTTTTATTTCAAATTGCTTGATTTGAGTGAGTAGCCTACCTATTTCAGCAAATCAAATATTGTTTTGTTTGTCATTTGTTTGCTATCCAATTAAAATAATGTGTTTGTCATTAAAATAACATTGTTTACCTAATAACAATCCCCACTCAGAAGGTGAATAAGTTGATAACTGTTGGTGAACAAGTTGACAACTTGGTGAATAAGTTGATAACTCGTTGGTGAACGACTTGACAAGTCTATTATTATGCAATCTATGGGGAATTTCATTTATTTATTGTCATCATTTAAAAGATGGCATAAAATAACCTCTAAAACAACTAAAACACTTATGTTAAACCAATTTACCGATTTACCAGAAGACGTCAAAACTTTAAAATGGCCGCCCTGACAATTTACAATTTTAGACATGTCAACATATTCACGCCAGCCACGGATATATAGACTGATATACACATTACACTCCTTTGCGTCGCGCAGTCGGGTAAAAAGAGGTAGCGCGCGCAAATTGTTGCAGACAAATCCAGACAATTATCGTAATTTAAGTACTTCAAGCGCAATAGCTATCTCTTTCTATATCATACGTTCCGTATTATTTATCGCAGTCGTAACAACGTAGATGTAAACAGGGGTGAGTTGTATTGTAGATCGTAGTCGATCTTGTATTGGAGTCTTAGTTAAAATAAACTGTGATGATTTTTTTGTGATGTTTGTTACCTTCCTAGCTGCAACAGTGAAGAGGCCACCGGCAAAAAAGGTCAAGTAGTAGCCAGGATAGAAGCCGTGCCAGACGGCAGAGAGAGTATACACTCTGGCAGTACGCCACGCCGCGCCGCCACGCTCGTAGGCCACGTCCCGAAGCCAAGAGTTCGTATTCTTGTTCCAGCAGGCGATACCTGTGCGGAAGTTTTGTGCGAACTAAAAAAGAAAAATTTACGTTTCAGAAATTCGCTTGGTCTAAATCCTAAATAACAAAGTATATTAAGACATTTACCTCAAAACCAAATATATCGATATTAGACATCTTGTCCCATTTAGCCGTGCCGTCTTTGCTGTAGCCATTGAATCCCATGCCACAGTTATTGCAGATTGCCTCAGACAGTAGCCAGGCGTGATAGTACTTGCACCTTACCACTAGAGTGGCCAAGTATGCGTACCATAGCAAGTACAACGCAGACCATGAACGGGACACTTCTGACGCAGGATCTGTCAATTCTGGGAATATAAAAAATAATATGATACTAATAAAGTAGTGCATTATGTTTAACACTAATCACATTTAACACATTCAGTGCCGGGAACCCACCTGGTGGGTTCACTCAAGTTACACTTGGGATGCCGAGAACCCACCTGGTGGGCTCATTTTTAATGTACGTTTTTTTAGCGAATACAACATCAAATAACGTAAAAATAAAAACAGTTGTATATTTTAACAAGATTAATAAGAATACGCCGTGGTTTCAAATTACAAGCATTTTTATTTTCAATCAATTTTCGACCTCTTCCTAGATGCCGAGAACCCACGTGGTGGGTCCTATTTCAGGGATGACAAACCTTAGGCACGATTTTAATATTTTCTAAAAATAATTATTTTTCCATTTTAGGACACGAAAATGAGTTCACAATCGAGGCTTTTTAGTGTTCGGCATCAAAATAGACAAAAACTAATACTTATTACTGTGAGATTTAGTCTGCCTGCCCGTTTATCTCTCACAGGCACTCACAACTACATATTTCAGAAACTATTATGCTACAGACTTGACATTTGGAATAAATAATGCTTAGCATTTTTCAATTAAGAGGGCCCTTCCCGGTCTTTCTATCGTGAACACGAGCATGGTCGAAAAGCTTGTTGTTTCATCCAGAGCCTCAGCGATTTTCTTTAAATGCCCCGGTCTTACCCAACCCCGACCCCGCACATCTAGTCCCCCGCGCATCTCATACCGCCTAACGCGATGTCAGTGAACGGAAAATTGTGTTGGAAAATTTCTTAAACTTGTTCCAGGAAATACGTGTTTTTGAATAAGTCTTACAAGTGTGTGAAATAAATATTTGTCATTAAGAATCTCCATTACATGTGCAAGGTTTCTATCGAGATGTTTTCTTTACTTTTACAGTTTATGAGTACATTATGAACGGCCTAAGTTCAGTTAAAATTTGTGCAAAACAGCAATTTTTGGAGGCTTATACTGAATTTGTTTCTACAATTTTTTATTTTTTGCTACTATAGAAACCTAGATATAGTGCACAAAATAACAATTAGTTCAAAAAAATCAAAGATGTATGTGTAATAACTGCATAATCACGTACGAACGTTTGTATGAAAAGTATGACGGGTTGGCCGCTCTTAAATTAGCCTAGACTACGATCCCGCCATCCTCCTCGTGTTAGGTTTCTTTAAACCTCAAACATGCAAAATGTCGATGAAACAAGCAAAAGCAACGACTTTTGAAAGTAATTTAAACTTTTTTTGTGTTTTGTTTATAAATAGTTTTTTTTTTTGCAACATTTATATTTGTATATCTTGTTTATAAACCGTAGTTTAAACGAGCGAGCTCATCTCAGTTTGAACACGGTTGCGCGAAGTACGGCAACGGCACATCTATGATTAAAATCGATGTTGTATTTAAAATAGCTTCACTGATTGGGGTCATTAACCTAACAAAATGTCATCAAATCCGTTTTTTGTTTGGTTTATTGTGTTAAGATATCGATATCCATCACAGCTGCGAAGTATCGCTAGCTAATTTAATTTAACCCAGTATTACAAGTGAAGGAATAGAATATGTAATTAATAGAGATACTGGGTGGTTCAAACATAACTAACTGTCAAAGAAACTACCTACAAATGCAAATACAACGTTTGTAATCATTCAAAGGTTTTAAAATGTTATTTATTAACATCTAAAAGAAATAATAATTGCGATTACAAAATTAAATTTAAAAAAAAAATTGCATGAAAATCTCACAAAAGGTTGAACACCCCTGTCACGGGATTAGAGCGGGCGATTTTACTTTTTCATTTATTTTTTTATTTCTTTTTAATTGCACTTCCCCTACCCTACTAGGGCATGAAAATACCCCCACAGATAGCTAAAATAGCGATAATACCCCCTGAAAAGTCTATTTTACCACTTATTTTAGGCATTTAAATCTTAATCTCAAACCTAATGCCGAGAGCCCTCCAGGTGGGTTCTCTTTTGCGCAAACGTAATGCCACGGACCCACCTGGAGGGTCCACTTGCAATATGTATGCTGTTTTCCCTATTTGAATCAATTTTGTTAAGAATTTCTGGGTTTTCAATTTTTTGTACGGGTATCCTAATCCTACCCTCAGTTGTAGTGAAAGTCCCGTCAAAATTGGTCCAGCCGTTTCGGAAATTAGCCAGAACAAACTGACAGACAAACACTAAAAAAAATGTGTTTTTGTTGTAAGTGCCGTATAAATTGTCTTAAGGTGGATGCGCAAGGGTAGCCCGCGAAATTTAAATTTTCTTACGTTTATTGCCATTTGCAGGTCAGTGTCAGGTTGTATGTTGATGAAAATATGAATCGCGCCAGTAACACGTATGGAGTTACAGAATTATAATCATTCAAATCATCAATACAGCTCTCCAAGTTCATATAATCACATTTAATAGCTATTTCATGAAAAAGTCACTTTTTGAGATTATCTTTCAAAACGAGATCAGCCGCTGATGTTTTTACGTAAACTGTTTTTTTTATCTTATAGTAGTTGTTCAATACAGAACACAAGAATGTATCCGAATTAGTTTTTGATCTGTTCATAGACAAGAGAGATTGGAAACGTGGTGGTGTGTGAAGGGGTTTTTTTTTTTTCTTATAGTACAGTTTTTGATAAAACTAAATTTTCTGGTGTTTCAATTATAAAGTTACCGAGCTATCGAAGAAAGGAAACAACAGTAGTGTCAAAGTCAATTAGGTATTTTAGAGAAAATTTAAATAAAGAACGAATCAAAAATTTCTTACTCATTGTATTAGGAATTGTGGGACTTTATAACACTATATGAATAACTAGCGGCCCGTCCCGGCTTCGCACGGGTGCCTATATTACTCAGGGTGAATGTAGCTTTCTAATGGTGAAAGAATTTTTGAAATCGCCACAATAGTTTTTGAGTTTATTCATTACAAACATACACAAAAAATACAAATCCTTCCTCTTTATAATATTAGTGTAGATATATGAATAAAATTAATGGAAGCAACAACACATCTGAAGACGACCTCTCGTAATTAAACCTGAAAATCTGGTCATTCGAGGTTCACACGTATTATTATTTCTTTATTATATTATTATATTTTCTCAAGGTTATTTTTTATGACGTTGGAAACGTCAAAAAAAATAACCTTGAGAAAATATTAAAATAATACTGATCAATTTTTATGGTTCCGTAGCCGAATGACATAAAACGGAACCCTTATAGATTCGCCATGTCTGTCTGTCCGTGTATGTCACAGCCACTTTATTTCGAAACTATTAGGACTACATAGTTGAAACTTAGTAGATAGACGTTTTCTGTGAACCACTTTATGATTTTTATATAAAAATAAAAAGGTTAAGGGCTCCCCATACATGGAACTGAAACTAAAAAAAAAATCATCAAACCTATACGTGTGGGGTGTATATATTAGGGTCTATCTATTCATACACGAAATCTCTTAAGGGGTCATTGCACTCATCATTATGAACAACTTTTACTATGGGACCAAACCCGAAATCGCGAAAAAGAAAAACAGCTGTTCCCTACAATATTATGATCGCATTAACTCGTTTGAAAGATAGACACTTTCAAAGTGGTAAACTGAGTGTCCCCCCGTCTAATTTCTAAAGTAAGAGGAGAAAAATTCTGAAAAAAAAAAAAAAGAATTGTAGAGCGCAAAAAAAACTTTCAACCAAAATTGGTTTCAATAAGTTTTTTTCAGATCGTTTACTTTTTAAGATATGGGACTTTTTCATCAAACTTCAGCAGTAACTTTGTTTTTAGTTAACATACTATGAAAAACAAATAGTTTTGCTGTTTGAATGTAAAACAATACAACATTGAATGAGCCTTCAAACTATTATTATATTGTTTGGTGCTACGGAACCCTGTGTGCGTGTGACTACGACTCGCACCTGGCCGGTTTTTTTTAAAGAATTTTCAGGGCCAACTAAAAGTACCTGAGTATCTGAATATGAATATCTGACAGATTGATGTAACCTAAGCTTCTAGTAAATCCGGCGAGATGCCATTTATTCAGATAAGTACTGGTAATTATTAATCTCTAAACTAACAAACCCATTAGTTTCGATTAATGTTATCAGTGTTGAGAAGTTTGAAAATATAATTTGAAAGTAATGATTAAAAATTAAGTAATTAGGTTAACTGGCGATTGATGAATAAGTTTGTGATTTTGACAGTTTTTGTATGAACACTCTGTCAAAACGTCACATTTACTCTTCAGGTAAAAGTTACCTAGTGACTGAAAAATCGGCCCTAAATTAAACATCGTCTTATCCAGATAATGAACATTCTAAGGAGGGTTATTTTTTATAAGATTTTATTTAACTTGCTTGTTGGTTTAGGTCACATCTTACAACTGACTTTTTAAACAGTTATCCCTAACGGATTCAGTTGACATTCTGCATAGGTTCACGTTTAGTTTAGATCACTATGCATGGTTAGGTAAGTAATGGTAGCGTCATTCTTTATTCAATATGGCGGACTCCCAAAGATGGCTGACTTGTTATTTTTAATGCACCCATGATATGGGAATCAGTTACAAGGGGTTGCTGAGATGAATACGAAAAGCTTGTCTAAAGAAATTATTTTTTACTATTAGCTTGTTTAAAAAAACAATCAACAACACTTTGAAAATTAATTCACGCCTTTCTTCCATGGGAGTTGGCAGAAATTACAGATCGCCATCAAATACGACCCTTACATTTCTCACTCCTTTTACTTCGTGCACAATCATAGGTACATCTGGTAAAACACGCGCGCTGGTAGCGAGTACCGCGCATTGACGCACCTATCATTTATGAAGAACATCACCGATAAGGTCAATGTATGCTCTATAAGCGTCTCCTCTCGTCGTTTCTAGTCACATCTGCCTTCTTCGAGTCCGCACGCCTGCCGGCCGGTAGCCGGGGTAAATTGCATGCTATTGTGCTTCTGGACGGACCTAGACAGACTATGTTAGCCAGGATTCACCACGCACAACGGACAGAAAGTGAGTCAAGTGCGGACAATGGAGTAAGAAACATAATAGGACGGAATTCTAAAGATCAATTACCTTCTAAAGCAGTCAAAGGATATTTCTTAGCAAGAGTTAAATATAACACAGCGGCAGCCACAGAACCGGCAACTTTATAGAATACAGCTACACATGGTGACGGTTCCTCCCTTGCATGGCATCCTTTCTCACACTGAAATAAAAATTGAATTCTATTTAAGTGCGAAATAAAACGATTTTAAGCTATTCTAGCTCTTGCACGCATTGCAAGAACCTATGCACTGTGGAGTAATATTGAGTCCATAGATTATTTATAAATTCGTTCTGTCGTTCGTACTGTACAGAGTGAAATTAAACTACCTAGAGAAACTCCACAGGCGTAAACGTTTTGGAGTCGGTCGAAGACCCCAGATATTGATATTACTTGAAGCATGAGTTTTTTCCAGCTAACTTAGTTTGACCTTGTATACTCAGTAAGACACAAATCCTAAACAAACTGTTTTGATTAAAACGAAATATTAGGACCTACTTAATCATAGTTAAAAATAGATCTCACCACATCGACACGAGCACCTTCAATAAATTTCATATAGTCAGAATAAAATACTACTGGTCCACACATTAATGTTTGGAAGGCTAATGTAAAGGCGAAGTATTCGAGCGGTGAAGGTATCTTCTCAATTTTCGCTAGTTCACGATTTGCTGTGGTTTCGGTCACTCCATTAGATCCAATTTCTTTTACAGCTAAACTATCTTGTAGTGAGTAAGCTAATGATGTTACCCTCTGAGTGATCACCATTAACGGACCTAAAAGAAAAGTCTTATGTGAATATGAATGTAAGATTGGGAGCTATATTACAGAGATGTTTGTTGAACAATATAACTCACCTGTTATATCTAATGAGTAGTCATCTGTATGATATATCTGTCGATGTAAATGATGGCAAGATAGATATATCATGGATACCGCCAAAATTACGCTGAAAATAATAAGAAATTATAAGACGCGGCCTAACAACAAGTTTCTTTGGAAAAAAAAAAAATATAAGTATTTAGTAACTAAATTAAAAATAATCGGGAATCGCCAGGGTTGTCCGCGAAATTCAAATGTCTTACGTTTTTTGCCTTTAGCAGGTCAGTGTCAGATTGTATGTTGATTAAAATATGATTCGCGGCCGTAACAAATATGGGTTTAGAGTTATAATCATTAAAAACATCAATACAACCCTTTTTTTTCGGATAGGAAATCATCAAATCCCACTCTGGGCGGTGCGGAAGGGAGTGTCAGACTCTTTCTTCTTTTTTTTTTTTTTTTTTTACCGATGCGTTATCATCAAATAACCACTCCCGCTCTGGGCTGAGCAGGAGGGAGTGTCAGACTTTTACTGACTAAAACCCATCCATGTTCCTTCTTTTGCCCTTTGCGTTCCAGGGCCGCGGTATCTCTTTCTAACAATCCCGTAGCCCTGGCAGGCATCGGTCCTTTCGGACCCCTCCTCGTTTGCTGACAACTCTTTGAGTCGCGCGTGGAACACGAACGGCCTGTCGTTATAAGACAGACGGAGGGCAAGCAGGCCCATTACCCACCGTATCAATACAACCCTGTAAGTTCATTTAATCCCATTGAATGTCGATTTCATGAAAAAGTACTGGCGAAATGTGGGTGGACTATTTTGCACACCTCTGCCTCACCGTGCGGGGGTGATGTTATATGTTTATGTTACTTGTTTGATTGTTGCCTCTAATGCCCCAAATATAGGGCAAAGGTCACTTCTCATACAGAGAAGGCATGAGCTTGATCACCAGTTCACCACGCTTGCTCAATGCAGGTTGTCGAAGTCCAGGCTTGCTTCACAATGTTTCCCTTTGCTGATAGTCAGCGGTGTTTAGTTAACTTTAGAAATTTTTACTTACTTTCCCATAATTTGGTGAGAGACACTCTTCAGCAAAGTGTAAGTTACCATAGGTAGCACCGATAAATGGATTGATTGACTGAAAAAAGACAAAGGTACCTTTATCATGAGCAACAAATAATAAATACAATAAGTACCGTAATAATGTCTATATATATTAGTAGTGATGGCGTTAGACAGTCTAACATTACAAAAATTCAACTTCATCATTCATAGGGATCCCTACCTCACGTTAGGATTTTATTTTTGCCCCAGCGTAGTATTTGTATTATTACTGTAGATACCTACTCGTACACTTATACCAGTTATATCATAGTCAGGGAACAAAAGGATTTCTAAAATCGAAAAAATCGAACCTGCCAAGCCGTCATGTCAAACATATCGTTTAGTAGAATTGGAGGTAGTCGGTAGGTAGTTGGAAAAGTGTATACCTAATAACTGGTTAATTGCTGTTCTATTCAATTTAAACAATCACTTGCATATTTCAACAGTCTGTCCATTTCGTAGCAGACTCACGCCGATTACTTGTAAAGCGGTATGAAATTTAAAGGAATTCAATAAATAAATAAAGGTCCCATGGAAATCCGACCGCTCTACACTTTGTGCAACATTGAACTTTGCCTGCACTCGACTTCGTGGGTTTTATTTTATTGCGGGATCATGATTCAGTGGAATAGGATCGGCGTGAGTTTCAGCCGCTCGAGGGGGGGTTTCCGTATTCTGTACTATACGTTCATTTGAGAATAGAAAACCGGCCAAGTGCGAGTCGGAATCGCGCACGATGGGTTCCGTACCATTATCATAAATAAAAAATAAAATAAAAACACGTTTGTTGTATGGGACCCCCCTTAAATATTTATTTTATTCTATTTTTAGTATTTGTTGTTATAGCGGCAATAGAAATACATCATCTGTGGAAATTTCAGCTGTCTAGCTATCACGGTTCATAAAATACAGCCTGGTGACAGACAGACAGATGGACAGTGGAGTCTTAGTAATAGGGTTTCGTTTTTATCCTTTGGGAACCCTAAAAACGTCTTCTTACGAGGTGTAGCAACGGTCGCTTTCAAATTCTTCCCCTAGAAGCGTATGGTTTAAATAGGGGAACGATTTGTGGAAATGTTTTCCTGTTATTTCGCTGTTATTGCCGAAGGAAAACTTTATGCGGTACACGACTACACGGCTTGTAAATAAATCAAATGGTCATTCGCTAGAGAAGTTTGCGCGCTTTGACCACGATTTTCTCCCTAATTAATGTTATGTTACTTCACATGTTTCCGATCGAAGGTCGATTTCTGGCGGAAGAAAAAGCTGAAGCATGAATACAGTCGGCATTTACACAACATAACGAGATGATTAAAATTACCTTGCAAGTTGTCAAAAATAATAAGACTTCGAAATCTGTCACCCCTGCCCAACCCGCGTATTCTCTATAGTTCGTACAATCTTGGCGCTTTCCGAAACCTGGCTTCGGCCTATTTTGGCCGAAGCCGACGCAGATTCCTCAGTCGGACACTAGTTACCGGTAATCTGTTTGCTAGCGTATGGTTTATATGTTTACTGTATCAATCCTCTTGCTGTATGCGGTATGAGCTTACTGGTACATACGGCTCTAGTACCTACACCACCTACAGCTCGCGACAACTGCCAGTTGTTAGTCAGTCGGGGTCTACATAATTCGTCGCTTTTAACTAACCTATATAATACGGAAAACAAAATTGGTGACTTTGATATTTCGGCGGCTATAAAAAAATTGAATAAATTATATACAAGGTGTGTTCATAATAAACGCATGTAGGCGTATAGAAAATAGCATAAGAAAACAAATTTTCTATTGCGTATTCCAAAGCAAAGCTTAAAAATCAGTCAAAGCTGAGATTCAGATAACTAAATAATTCCGTAGTACAGGCGTAGTATGTAAATAAATAATTTAAAACATGCAAACACAAAACATATAAATGAAACTGAAAACAAATAATTACCTTCCAAAACAGAAATACCCCATTGTTAAACCTATAACAAGGCACACAGAATGTCGAAATTCCGGCGAAGCAGATCTCAATGGTTTTCGAAACAGTCTTGCCAGGCATAGTGCAGCTACTTGTGCGATCAAAAAATTTACCTATTGAAAAAAAAAAAAACTAATGAATAATGTGCAGCATTTAAAAGAAAATTGTGTAGGTGTAAAGGTCAACGCACGCTTATAAGCATTGTAACGAACTTTCGGCTCAGCATCACAATGCCGCGCTTGCGACTAGGCGTCGCATTTGGATGCGTGAAGCTGGTGATGACCTTAGGTAAATGGGGCGAAGACTCGCCGCAAGCGAGGCGACGCGACGTTACGCTTACTATCTGATCCCGAACCGAGGCGATATCCATACGATGCTTATAAATGTGCGTCGCAATATGGAGTTTTATAGAAAAAAACCCTGAATGGCTCGGGTTTGGCGATGCTAATCCTGTGCAGTGCTTATACTTGTGCGTTGATCTTTTATTTGTAAAGTTCGCTGCCGTTAACATAGCACAAAAAATTTCGGAAAAGTTCTGGTGCTTCCATTCTAATAAGCTAACGTACAGGTATAAGTGTCATTCTAGGCTGATGCAGTGGCATAGCGTGGGGTTTTGCCGCCCGGGGTCGACAGTAATTTTGGCCGCGCCCTCTTTTCATCAAGTAATGTAGCAAAAAGTCAAAATACAAAGCATTTTTTTAAACTATTTAAAATGTTATTCCTTTTTTTATTTTTCAAAGCAAAACCTTTTTTATAAACAGTTGCATTTGTTGGTATGAATGTACTTAGATAATTGAGCGTAGTTAAGCAGAAAGCGACCAACCCCGATTTTTGCGAAAATGAGTTAGAATGCCCATGACATAAGATTTACTTTCCTTCACATATTCCACAGACACGATTTTTTCAAACTACATCTGTACTCAAGATATTAAATTGTCAAATGAGACCATGTAGCATTTTCACCAATTTTTTGTGTTAAAAACGACTATTTTTGGTTTTGATCAAACAAAATATCCAGAAACGCGTGATTATTATTGAGCAGAAGCCGACCATCGAAGTTGGCTGGCTTCTGCAAATTTCGTTTATAATATTTTAGTTTCATTTTTATATTTGCAGAAGCCGACCATCGCAATGGTCTAGTTCTGCAAAATAGTTTTTCGTGAATTTTATTGTAAATTAAGTATTAAGAATTATGCAGAATAAAACCATTATTTTGGCTTTCTATTTTTTTTTATTTTTCGGCCACATCTCAAAAAGCAGAATAAGACCATCCCGATAGAAGCATTCTGCAAAAGTGTTTTTATTTAATTGTTTCATAAAGCAGATCGCAACTACTACTTTAAACCGAAAATTCATGCAAAAAATAAAGTATTTTGGTATATTCAAATTGCTTATTTTGTAGCCTTTGTTGTATATTTTGATATAAATAAGACTTTTAATTCATTTTCGTATTGTATAAAAAATAGCAGCGAAAATACCTAAACACGGCCATATCTCAAAACGCGGTTTTCGTCGATGGTCGCTTTATGTTTAACTACGCTCAATTATGTAATGTTCAATTGCCAATATAGCTAATCAAAAAAATCCGGAAATTAACAAAAACAGCGAGCTTAAAACATTTTTAGCACGTCGGATAAATTACATTTTATTTTCAAGATAAATAAGTTTGGCGACGTATCGTATGCATAAAAGCTTCGGACTTGAGAGCATTTAGGATGACAAGAGCGAGCGAAGCAAGGTTGAAAATTTTAGCACCCCGCCTCGGATAGGGAACAGATTTTCTTTTTACTATTCAAATATTAGCATTCAATATTAACATTTAGAAAATTTTAGCATCCCAGATCGGTTACATTTTCTTTTTACCATGAATGCAGATTAAAAAACCGGCCAGGTGCGAGTCGTACTCACACGCACACAGGGTTCCGTAGCACCAAACAATATAATAAAAATATTTTGAAGGCATTGGTTCATATGTTGTATTGTTTTACATTCATCAACAAAACTAAATTTGTTTTTCATAGTATGTTAATGAAAAACATCGTCACCTATTTTTTTTAAGTTTTATCAATAAAAACTTCTCAAACGTCTTTCCTGCTCTATTTATTCATCAACAAAACTAAATTGGTTTTTCATAGTATGTTAATGAAAAACAAAGTTGTTGCTGCAGTTTGATGAAAAAGTCCCATATCTCAAAAAATAAACATTGGCAACAAAATAAAAATTTTACCACTTTGAAAGTGTTTATCTTTCAAACGATTGACTTTGAGAGAAAATGGTTTAGGAACCTCAATGTCATTTTTAAAGACCTATCTATATGAAGACACCCCGCACGTATAGGTTTGATGAAAAATATATTTTTTAGTTTCAATTCCATGTAAGACCCCCATCCAAGGGGAGACCCCCCTTAATCTTATATATTTTTTATTGTTGTATAAAAACCTTATAGCGGTTCACACTGTTCACAGAATACATCTACCTACTAAGTTTACTACTAAAAAGGTGGGCAGCAAACCGGAATTTACGTGAAGCTCATTATGAAAAGCCGCTCCGGGCCGGAGGCGTATGGTAAGGAAAATATTACCTGGGGGCCTAAAATGGAAGCTTTATCAGAATCATAATATGAATCACGTTAAAAATTTAAAATTCTTAAAATGGTCTTTATGGTTATGACTACAAAGTCCATTTTAAGAGTTTTAAATTTTTAACGTAATTCTATTATGATTCTGATAAAGCAGTCATTTTAGGCCCCCTGGTCTGATAACTATGACCTGACGTTGCCACCTAACTCCGCCACTGCTCTCTGCCGCCCCCTGAAACGCGCCGCCCGGGGCCACGGCCCACCCCTGCCCCCCCCCACGCTACGTCACTGGCCTGATGTGTTATATTAACGCACGTATAAACTGTAGTTCTCACGAACCTGTATGTATAATGCAACCACTAAACTATCTAATTGATAAATGACTAATTTTGATTTTGAAATCTACAACTGCTTGCAGTCTACGGCAGTGGCACGCTAAACACAGTAGGTAAATCATATGCATTATCTAATTTGTATCTTTTTGCAATGCAAATATATTATGTACTGCGTGTGTAAAATACAGTAATAAGATGCTGATGAATGTCAGTCTTTAAGGCCGCATGCAAAATACTGTCCCAAGTATGTATTGCCAAGAGTGCCAGTGATTCCACTGTTGAATTTCATAAGTGTACAAAGCATGGTCTACTAGGATATGCAGATGATGATGATGGTTTCTCTAAGATTTCTTGCTGGTGAGATTGCGGCCTTACAGCTAAACAGAACTAACTACTGATGATGGTGACTTAATCACTAGCGATCTTACAAATTACCTATATTATATCTTGCTCGAAAAGTGGCTCTCACTTCACCGTCCTTCAGTTCAAAATGGAGTGTATTGAACACACGCCCATTTAATAACGCCGTCAAAATAAAATATAAGGGGTTCAAAATTATTTAGCAAAACTCCGCAGTTTCGACGGGTGTTGATACCAAAACAAGATAAAACAAAAAATAATTGGTCTTTTTTTTGGGTCTATGACCTGATTACAGTTTAATTAAGTACTTATCAAGATAGATGCAAAGATACAAACAAACAGGGCAGGACTGTGAAGTTACACCGGTTAAATTATTATATTATAAGAGCAGGGTTTACATTAAACTAGCAATCTGATGACCAATAGTATAAAGTTAAAGCCTGTTTAGTTAATAGATCACAACCGAAAAGCATTAGGAATGGGCGAATGGGTGTCAAACCCATTCAACTGACAATGAAGAAGGTATGACTTTCAATGAATCATATTGCTAATAAACTTATCTTATCCACAATAACTAGTTGTTGGTAACGATAATTACTATGTGAATGAACTCCACCTTGAAACATGAAGAAGTATCGTACTAACTACCCTATCTATGTGAAAATTTCGAAACATGTATGTCAGTAGGTACTTTAATACTTGCCTAAAATTTTTTTAGTATTTAGCATACCAATACCTTCCTTTTGTTCTATTTTGTTTTTTTTTTGTAATAATAAGATATATTTCAAATATTATGAAATGACGAGTAGAGAATTTATTGTGCATTGTTTTAAATTGTAGCATGAAGGAATTTCCACTAAATAAGCAAATGTCTCATCTATCATGAACTAAAAGAGTTCAGAGATCAGTGTATTACCTATCTACCTATCTCTTACAGTAACATTATTTCATTTGAAATAATAATAAACATCAAGGCATCAACTAAATATTCTGTACAATCAATAATCAAAAATAATTGCTAGTAGACAATTTTTATTTTTAGTGGGAAAAACCACTGGTTACAGCTGTAGCATACACATAAAAGATACACTCCTAAGAGTAGTGAGATTGTCGCAATCAATCTGCATTAAGGTTTTATTTAAATTTAATCAGTTTCTAATAAGAACCTAAGTTTTATTTTTGCAGAAAATATCGGCCTGTAGAATTATAACCAGTGAAGACATTATAAATTTTATTTTAATTTACATTTATTTGTGGCAAAACCAGTTCCTTTTTATAACATTTCACAATTTTATAGTTGTTCAAAGCTCTTAAGCTATTAAATTAGATGATAACATTGCCTATAAACACCATTATTTAGTAAGTAAAAAAAATTATCCTTTTATGGGTAAAACAACATTATAAAACATATCATAGAGTTTGTGTCATACAAACCATCAAGAGCATCTTCTGTCCAAATCTTTCTATCTCTGGTGATTTCTAGCGGCAGCAAGCAACCTTCTACATTTTTATTAGATTTGTTGGTGTTTTGCGATTAAATGATTCAGGTTTATCAAAAAAAAAAAAAAATGATTGGAGATACTTACTAGATCTAGGGGAAGGCCAATTCTATTTGCTAAGAACAGGAATATTCTACAGCCATCATAGTAATCATAATACGTCGTCGTCATTCCAGGATATTTACTGTAAATAAACATAAAGTGTACAAAATATTAGTTACTGGAAGCACCACTAGTTAACATCACACTTTTAAACCATTGTTTATTTTCTTACCCTCGCCAGGCTAACAATATAGCTAGTCTAATAACTGTAATTTAAATTCTTGAACCTGAAACACTTTATGGCTTTATTGTTTCACTATCACCAATTTATCACTCCTTTTGTATAGAACCTTTAAACAATCGGCTTATAAAGCGCCAACTACGTAACTACCCATTCATTCAATATAGTATCTAAAAGAGATTCGTAACAATGTATATTTTTCAATTTTGTAAAGTTGAAGTTGTGTCGATTACAAACGTCATTCGTTTCAATTGACGGCTTGACGGCATCGGCAATCGGCATCACACCACCTTAGTGTAGCGATTTATCGATAAAAATGAAGTTTTGTAATTTTCCGACGTATCGTTAATTACGATTTCAAATAACTCATGTCGAAAACGTATCAAAACCATATTCATCAATCATCGCCACTCTCCGTTCCCTTGTCTAAATTTATTTATAAGTCTGTGCAGCGTGTCTTCTTCTTTTTCATTCATACTGCATCAGTCGTTAATAGAACCAAATTAAATTTCCTGTAGAAAATGACGTAATCTCGAGTATAGATCACATTGGCAAAAACAAGAGAGATTTTATAGATGGATCGAATTTTTAAGCAATGTGACCTTGTTTTGATACTAAAAATATAAACATTAGGTATCGATACTCTTTGACCCCTGTGACATCCTTATTCCAGTAACATCACACCATACACAAGCAACAATGGGAATAAAATTGCAGTACAGTCCGTTCACAGTTTAGAGACCACTGTAATCTTGACCGTTTTAGCTTTAGCAAGTTAAAGATAAAATAACTGTGAAGGACTGTAAGACATAGCGTAGTGTTGCCATAGCAGCCAGTTTTCAGAACGGCTCTACCACACCACCCGCGCCGCTACCACCGCGTCCGGATTGACTAAGCCTTGGGAATACCTAAGA
Source organism: Eugnorisma glareosa (assembly GCA_947578425.1). NCBI lineage: Eukaryota > Metazoa > Arthropoda > Insecta > Lepidoptera > Noctuidae > Eugnorisma > Eugnorisma glareosa. Next base: position 11,537,783 of record OX387963.1, read on the forward strand.
ATCCAGGTTCTAAAACTGACCTTAGCAGCTTCAACATAGATATGAGATGCTCTGTGGTCCGGATCCTACTGAGTTTGATTGAGCAACAGGGCTACTGTGTATCTCTGTTGACAGTTCATAGTAACGAATTTTGATATACAATGACAGTTCTGCGCGGGTAGCGATAGTTGAAACCAACAAGAACGTTGTTGATTTCAACTATCGCTACCCGCGCTGTTCTTATTGGTTTCAACTGAAGCTACCCGTGCAGAACTGTCATTGTATATCATAACTCGCCAAGTGATGATCATTATGAACTGTCAACAGTGATACGCAGGTACTGCGAGGCTGCTTGAGAGCTGAAGTGCAATGCAGAATTTTATTGTGAATAGAAGTTCAGAATTTTTAAAAGTAATTTTTTCAGCTTAATTTCATAGAATTACTAAGCACATAGCGTTTAGAAGAATCACTCTCAAATTAAAATATTTTTCGGAATGTAGTACCGCTACAAATTTATACATTTCCTTTATACCACGCGCGCGATTTATACTTTGAACCCTGCTAAAAAACTTTTGCATTATCGACCTGTCTATACAGAGGCTGAAATAAATTAGCCCCTTGGCCCGACGCCTTATTATGCAATGAGGGCTATCGTTTTTGAGCTCACCAGATGGCACCACTGTCGATTAAGGTCCTGTCAAAAATTCTATTTTATACTATAAAGTAACAATAACTTCATGAAAAGTTTATTTTATTACGTATAAAAACATAGTGTAAACTTCAGGTTCAAATATTTACAATATTCTCCATAAAATTAGCAAGCATGAAACATTTAAAAATCATTTTATCTACAAGTACTGAAAATTAAGATTCTAAGTTGCCACTTAAAATCTTCAGGTCTTAATTAATCAGGAATGTCCCAATCTAGACCACAATCGTGAATATGTGAAAATACGTGTTAAAAAAGCACGCAAAGCGTGAACTTTCTATGACATCTGATGTTTCGGTGCCCCCAGGCTACACTAGCACCTCTAGCGGCGAATTCATACGCGATAGCCCGCATTAAGGCATCCGTGCACAAGGTTGTAAAAAGTGGAGTGTGTAGATATTTTGATCTCAAAGGAGATATTTCATTTTCGGCCATAAGATGTACATTTATCGAAAAAGAGGAAAAAATTCCACGAAGTTATCAAAAATATTCTCTCGAGAATTTAAGCCTGATTTGTTGTGCGTGAAAAGTAATAGATTTTCAATTATTGCGAACTTAAATGACGTCATCCCACGACCTCTTGTCACCGTCGGCGTTCCAGCTATTTTAGAACCCAACGGCTTGGCACGCGACGATGGCAAGAGACCGGACGGCATGTCTTTGTTTCCTTGGAAGATGGGTAGGCCTTTAGTGTGGGTCGCAACATGTGTCGATACTCCTGCGCCGTTCCATCTTCCAAGCTCATCGTGCTGTGCCGGCGCGGCGCTGCCGCTACGGCTACAGAGAACCTCATGTTAAAAGGTTGTATACTGGATACATTTTAGTTTATTGTAACTTTGGTTGCTAAGTAATTTTGTTGATAAAAATATGTATGTCACTTTGAAAAATATTAATTATACAAGTCTATCATCTTTTACGAGTTTTACTAAACTAGCTCAGTTTACGAGATACTTTCAAAAGGTTATGGGGCCAGCCCGTGCCTCGTTGTTGCTAACTTTGTGAGGCAGTTATATAGTAAATTCGGCTAGGTATAAAGATGGAAAGTTCGACGAGTGCGATCAAAAAGCTCACAGGCCGAAATAATTATGGCAGTTGGGCCTTCAGCATCGAAATGCTATTAATAGATGCGGGGCTCTGGGACTGTGTGAGCGAAAATTTTGTTACTACCAAACCTGAAGACCGGAAACGCGACGAAAGGGCAAGGGCAAAGATTTGCCTATCAATCGCAGAACAGTGCATCACCATTGTCAAGAATGCCAAAACCTCATGGCAAGCATGGAATGCGCTCAAAAAGGCCTATGCTGACTGTGGTCTAATTAGAAGATTAGGTCTGCTGCGGAAGCTATTTTCATTGAAACTGGATAATTTCCTAAATATGGATGCCTACGTCAATGAAGTGCAAGCTACGCATCAAGCCCTGGAGGCAATCCAAGCTGCACTGAATGATGAATTCATCGCGGTTATTCTCTTGGCTGGTTTGACGGATTCTTACGACCCTTTAGTCATGGCCATGGAACATTCTGGCAAGACATTATCATCGGAGAACGTAATAGCGGCTCTTCTGCGTGAAGGTCACCGACAGCAAGTGAATGATGATAAGGGCGATACGGTGTTAGCTAATGTTGCAAGTGGTAGTGGTAGTGGTAGCGCTGGTAAGAAAATAGTTTGCCATTTTTGTAAAAAGAAGGGTCACTTTAAATGGCAATGTAAGCTCTTCAAAGCCAAACAAGGCAAGACTGAGAGCAATTTAGCGGCTGTAGGCAGGATTAATGATGATTATTCTACTGATTTTGTTACTTTACTTGCCGCTAGTGGGGATAATTGCTGGGTGGTAGACAGTGGTGCGACATCACACATGACATCAAATAAGTCTATTTTATCACCTATAGCAAGCAGTTCGAAAGCTGTTACTTGCGCGAATAATGACAAAATAGTATCGACCTCGCAAGGTACAGTGAAGTTGGACGTACGTCACAAGGGACTTCCATTAGGATTGACAATGAATAATGTGTTGTTGATTCCAGAACTAGTCACCAACTTGATGTCTGTGTGCAAGTGCACTGATAATGGCAAGGTTGTAGTATTTGACAAAAATCGTTGCAGAGTTTTCGATGGCAATGTATCTGTGGATGGGAACGTACTATTTACAGCACCACGCAAGCAAAACGGACTCTATGTTTTAGATTCAGGGAGTAACAAGGCGACGGTTCTCTTAGGAGAAAGTCAGGATGACTTTGAGTTGTGGCATAGGAGATTGGGCCACTTATCCAAATCTGAAATGCACAAACTTAAGGATATCGTTAAGGGCCTTAGTTATAGCCTTGGGAACTGCAAGAACCCCTGCGTACCATGCAGTCAAGGCAAGCAATGCGTGAAAAAGTTTCCAAAAAGAAAATTCAATAGAGCTTCACAGATTTTGGAGCTGGTCCATAGTGACGTTGCGGGTCCCATTGAGGTGGAGTCATGGGACGGCAAAAGATACATACTGCTATTCGTTGACGACTATAGCAGGAAAGTTTATGGCTATTTGCTGAAATGCAAATCAGAAGCTTTCGGGAAGTTTCGTGAGTTTCAGGCATTAGTTGAAAATCAAACGGGTCAAAAGATTAAGAAGTTAAGGAGTGACAATGGTGGCGAGTACACCAGTAAGGAATTCCAGGATCACCTGAAAAATCGTGGAATTCAACATCAGACAACTGTAGCGCACACTCCACAGCAAAATGGAGTTGCGGAGAGAACCATCCGGACAATCGTCGAAAAGGCGAGATGCATGCTAGCAGAAAGCAATCTCAATAAGAGATATTGGGGTGAAGCAGTTCTAACGGCGATTTACCTGAAAAACCGCTCGCCCTCTATGGCTATTTCGCAACAGGTCCCTGAACAGGTGTGGACCGGAAAGACGGTGGACCTATCGCATTTAAAAGTGTTTGGTTCAAAGGCACAGGTTCTTATTAAGGATGGAAGCCTCAAAAAGTTTGATCCCAAGACACGAGAACTTATATTTCTTGGCTATAGTGAGGATCAAAAGGGGTTTAAGTTTGCTGATGTTAAGAATAATCCAAGGCGGATTATTGTTGCTCGGGATGCCGTGTTTGATGAGAGGTTACCAAATCTGTCTAAGGACAATATGGATTTTCTCGGACCTCTAAACAAATCGCCAACTAAGATGCCGGTGGTGGATGTTCCTGAAGAATTTTTCGTAATCCCCATTACAGGTGCGACTACCAGGGCTATGGAAACTGAGGAGGAAGTTCCAAGCCAGAGCGTACCAGCTCCAGCAACCGGGTCCACCACACCTGAAAACGTCGTGGTCGAATCTGAGGAGTTCCATGATTCAATGGATTCCATCTCGGATTCTGACAGAAGCGAAGAACGAGAAGCTGAACCAGCTGTAGAGGGGCATCGATACCCTCAAAGGATCAGAGTTCCAAACAGACAGAAAGATTTTGATTATAATTTTCTCTGCGTGCACGATCCTGTGTCGGTACAGGATGCAATGGACCGCGGCGATAAGGACCTGTGGTTGGATGCGATGAAGCAAGAGTACGACTCGCTCATCGAGAACGGAACCTGGGAGCTGGTGGATCGCCCAAGAGGAGCGAACGTAGTCAAATGCAAGTGGCTATTTAAGCTGAAGATTGGCGCTGATGAGACAGTGCAGCGCCACAAAGCAAGACTGGTGGCTAAAGGGTATTCCCAGAAGTGGGGGGAGGACTACTCCGAAACCTTTGCACCAGTGGTTAAACTGTCGTCAGTCCGACTACTGCTAGCGCTATCGGCAGAAATTGGATTGACAGTGCATCATATCGATGTCACGACCGCTTTCCTTAATGGTGACCTTGCTGAAGACCTGTATATGGAACAGCCAGAGGCCTTCATCACGAGGGGGAAAGAAGGAAAGGTTTGCAAACTAAAGAAGGCCATATATGGTCTGAAGCAGGCAGCACGACGTTGGAACATGAAGGTTCACGCTCACATAATTAAGATCGGGTTCACGAGGTCAAAATATGACCCATGCGTATACCTGAAAAAGGTCAATAGCAAATTTCTCGCAATTGCCTTATACGTAGACGATTTCTACATTTTTGGGCATGACGTTGACGAGATTCAGGCCGTGAAAGCAAAGATTGGGGACGCCTTCAAAGTTAAAGACTTGGGATTGGCAAAGGAATGCCTGGGCATGGAGCTCACGCAAAGGAAGGGAGAAGTGGAGCTCAACCAAAGAAACTTCATAAAGAAGGTTCTCCGAAAGTATAAAATGGAAGATTGCAAAGTTGTCGCGACTCCCACAGAGACTAATCTCAGATTGGACAAAGGCGATCCGACTGGAGATATGAGCTACCAGGAGATTGTGGGTTCACTCATGTACCTGTCCTGTGGCACACGACCTGATATCACATTCATAGTGAGCTACCTGAGTCAGTTTAATTCTTGTTGGAATTCGACTCACATGGCTGCACTCAAGAGAGTGCTGAGGTACCTAAAGGGTACAGTAGATCACAAATTGGTCTACAAGAAGACTGGTAATCCTCTGGTTGCATATGCCGATGCGGACTGGGGTGCCAACGCTGATGGACATTCGTTCACAGGGTATATGCTTGCCCTTGGCAGTGCTGCGGTTTCCTGGCAGACCCGCAAGCAACGTTGCGTCGCACTCAGTACGGCTGAAGCAGAGTATATCGCTATCTGCGAAGCAGCGAAAGAGGTAGTTTGTGCCAAAGGTCTCTACCATGAACTGACAGGTCAGAATAATACGATTGATCTGTTCAGCGACAGCCAAAGCGCTATAAAATTAGTGTACGTTCCTACAGTCGGTAGGAGGTCTAAGCACATAAATATTAAATATCATTATGTGAGGGAATTGGCCGAGGCAAATGAAATTTGTATCAAATATTGTAAGACTGATGAGATGCCCGCCGATATCTTCACAAAAGGACTTACTAGAGTTAAGCAGGACTACTTTAAAAAATGTATAGGCATACAGTGGGGGTGTTAAAAAGGTTGTATACTGGATACATTTTAGTTTATTGTAACTTTGGTTGCTAAGTAATTTTGTTGATAAAAATATGTATGTCACTTTGAAAAATATTAATTATACAAGTCTATCATCTTTTACGAGTTTTACTAAACTAGCTCAGTTTACGAGATACTTTCAAAACCTCAAGCGGCGTAAATATAGTAAACTTATGGTAACTATATTTTCGAGCCGTTTGGGGTTGAAACTCTAGGTCCATGGGGTTCAAGTACTCACAGCCTTTTCAAGGACATTTCCAGACGCTTAGTTGACACTTCCCGTGACCCAAGGGCTGGCTTTTACTTTGGCCAAAGGCTTAGTATTGCCATACAACGTGGCAACGCCGCCAGTCTCTTGGGTACATTACCAGTCGACTGCGTTGAGGAGGAGTTTTTTGACGCCATTTTTGAAGTTTATTCATAAGTTAGTTACTGTAAGTTATTTTAATTTATAAATAATATCTATATGAATCATTTTACTTTAGTGCAGTAATAAATACTGCCATAAGATTTTTGACATAATGACACTTGACAGTGACAGCTTCAGAACTAAGATCAACACGCCAATTTTAGCATTTCATTGTTGACTTCGAATGTTGAAAAGTTTCGGGTGCAGATACGTCTATTAATTTTCATTCCACTTCAAGTACTTTGAAATTGATCAAATCAATTATTGTCCATCTCAAAATGTCTATAGGTTCAGTCTATGAAACCGCTTACAGAGGAGACTTTAATCAAGTTAAAGTAAAGGTTGATGAAGATGATGCTTTAATAAATACACCAGATTCAGTAAGTTTACCTTTATTTTGAGCTTATTTTATTAAAAAACCATTCAGCCGACGTTCACACGGCGCTCATAATTATAGGATCACACGGCAACATCCCGGTGTACTACGTAAAATGATGAAAGGAACGCTCTTGCTGCTGTTGAGTTTTTTTTTTTTTTAATTTATACCTTTTTTATAACGTTTATTCACATGTAATTTTTTCTTTTACAAGTACAGTGCTTAATCTAAACTTAAAGTACACAAAAGTATTAGCATTTGAGGCCGGACTAAGCGAAAAAATAATTTGTAACATCGGCGTTGTGGGCTGAAATACAGGTTTTTCAGCCCTCAACGCCGATGTTACAAATTATTATTTTTTAAATTCAAATTCATTTATTTTGTGAACATAAGTAAACAGTAGGTGGTATTATATATTATATTGCGAACCTATTTATGTCCGGCCGTTAGGCATACAAAACGCTTCTCCAGTCAGGTACATACAATCAAATTGCTTCAAAAAAATAAAAATAAAAATTAATCATCAAATATCACAACATAAAAAAAAACGACAACATTACACAATTCTATGTCAGCTATTTAAATATTAAAATCACATGTATCAAATGTCAGAGTAAGTCAATATAAGTAAAAATGTAGATGTATAGGCAAATAGAATTAATAAATATTAATGTCAACATTACAACAGTTCGTCATTTAGAAATTCGTGAACAGAGTAATATACTTTTGTCTATCAACAATTGTGAGAGTTCGTTTTTAAATTCATTGAGGCTTTTACACTCCTTAATTTGTTTAGGTATTTTATTGTACAATCTGGGTGTAATTGCAAATACACTTTTATACATAAACTCTGTTTTAGTAGGCTAAGTGTGCAATTTATCTGAGCGACGTAAACTTTCAACAGATTTAAACAAGTACATATTGTTTTTGACAAAAATACATAACTCGTAAATATAAAGTGACGGGACTGTTCATATTTTTAAAATGTTGCTTGCATGAGTCTGTAAATTTTATTTTGCATATAGCTCTAATACACTTTTTCTGTGCGATAAGTACATCATGAACCTTATAGGCATTACCCCAAAATATAAGTCCATACCGCAGAATAGACGCAACATAACTGTGATAAGCCGTCCGTAGTGCGGTCTTATTTGCAATTTTACCCAGCATATAAAGTGCATAGGAAAACTTACTAAGTTTCCCACATACATTGCCTATTTGAGTTCTCCATGACATATCATTATCAATAAAAAGCCCCAGAAATTTTGTTACATTTGTTTCAATGTGTCAGTTTTCATTTGGTCTTAGTTTAAAATTCAGAAATTTAGTTTTATTAAGGTTTATAATAAGGTTATTCACTGTCAATCAATTAATAATAGAACTAAGGCTAGTATTTATCTGCTCTTCTATATCTTTCATGTTGTTCGTGTCATAGATAACTGTGCAGTCTTCAGCAAAAAGGGACATTTGATGTCCGATTACTTGGGGAAAGTCATTTATATAACATAAACAGAAATTGAGAATAATATATTAGAATTACATTAAAAACAGCTTCTAACTTAATACCCTGAGATATATCTGCCCTTAAATAGGTACCTCATGTGTGTTTTGTCAATCACACCCTCACCCGTCTCAGCGTTTAGCACTTTGCGCACAGACTATAATACTACTAATATTTTATTTGTTTAGCTTGAAGCTTACAAATCAGATTTATTATTTAACATATTATTTCAGAATCAACGTCTCCTAATTCATTGGGCTGCACTGGGTGGAAATGAAAATCTAGTGGACTTTTTGATAGATTTGAGAAGTCCCATTGATCCACTGGATGACACAAATTCAACTCCTTTAATATTATCCTCTTCAGCTGGAAGAGTAGAAGTAGTGAAACTGCTGTTAAGCAAAGGAGCTGATGTTAATAAAAAGACAAGTCGAGGACAATCATCTTTACATTATGCTTGCTCAAAAGGCCATGTGGAGGTAATAATAATGATTATTTTGTTGCTGTTAATAACAGCAACAAATTTGTTTTTCTTTCTACTACGTAGTAAGTAATATTATCATTAATCACTACAAAACCTATCACAAACAATGTCTTTTTTGCTTAGAACCAAAACAGTGCAGAAATGTTATATGAAATCTCATTGTTTTTCATTATTGCACTGTTTTGTAGTTAGATATTAATTTACCACAAAAATTTACTGTCTCCCATTAATTTTACTAAAAAATCCATGCATTTGGTAAAAAAGATAGGTACTGGCTGAAAATAAAAATCGGCTGAATCTATACTAATATTATAAAGCTGAAGAGTTTGTTTGTTTGTTTGTTTGTTTGTTTGTTTGAACGCGGTAATCTCAGGAACTACTGGTTTGAATTGAAAAATTCTTTTTGTGTTGGTTAGCCTATTTATCGAGGAAGGCTATAGGCTATATATAATCACGCTACAACCAATAGGAGCGGAGCATCAATGACAAATGTTGCAAAAACGGGGAAAAATTATTCTCTTTGATAGCTTCCGTTGCGTGCGCTGCGTAAACGGTTAAAGTTGCACAAATATAATGTAGCAGGGAATTATTCCTCTTAAAAAGGTCTCAAAAAAAGTCCGCGACGGCACATGCTTATCTTTTAAGGTTGACTCACAATAACTATTTTTTTGATTTTAAAATTTGGTCAAAATTAATGTTTTATTTGCGAAGGTGTTTTTACCGACATAGTATTAATCCTTATCAAAATAAATATGTTAGTCATCTTTAGCATTCAATTTTGACCAAAATTGCCCTTTACACTATTCAATTTAGATGAATATCTTAGGAGATATCACAGTTTTAAAATAACTCCGCATCAAAATAATGACCCGCGCGCGCTGCGAGGCGGGTGTTCATGTTGTTGGGAAAACCAATGTGATTAGATTCAATGCACAAATATTGTGGGGAACTTAGAGAAGGTTTTAGTTTTTGTTTCATGCTGTAATCAGTGCTCTCTATCAAAAGATTTATAAATTTAAAGTGTTCAAGAAGAACTTACCATCATTGTGTAACATACATGCAACGACATCTATTGCACCAAAATGGTACTAATTAATAAAAATGTGCTCACAAGATAACTTTTAAATCGGGTCTGAGAGCAAAAAGTACTCTAGATTAGTCTACATGACGCTATAACCCTGTAGAGTGTGTGTTCGATCGCTTTACATGCATTATATTTTAACGGTTAAATTTCGTGCTCGATAGATGGCGCTATTAATTTCACTCCATTTTCTGAGTCGCGGTGTTAAGTTTTCCGTGAAAGAATGACCCTCGCCCGTGTCAAATAACTGAAGCTTGGTTTATTAACCAACGAAACAAAAAGAGGAGGTTCTCAATTCGACGCGTCTATATTTTTTTATTTTATGTATGACCTGACCACGCATAACTTTTTACAGAGAAGTCCGATATACATGATCTTTTGTTTTTTAAATTGAGAAATCATGTTTGGGCTCATTTCCTGCACCTTGATGAGAACTTTAGATCTAGCTGGAGTATGACGTCATCGAAGGTCTGACGATGGAGACGGAAGGCACTTGCAAGAGGTCCTCAAGAGTTTGCAGCAATAATAACGTGTTTGGGCTCAATTCATGCACCTTGATGAGAACTTTAGGCCTTGCTGAAGTATGACTGTCATCGACGGTCAAACGATAGAGACAAATGGCAGTTGCAAGCGGTCCTAAACAGTTTGCAGCAGGTATAATGTTATTGGGCTCATTTCATTCACTTTGATGAAAACTTTAAACCATACTGAGTTGTCAGTATGACTTTCATCGAATGTCTGACGATGGAGAAGGAAAGCAGTTGCAAGTGGTCCTCAAGAGTTTACAGCATCTATATCGTGTCTGGGCTCATTTCATGCACCTTGATGAGAACTTTAGACCTAGCTGGAGTATGACTGTCATCGAAGGTCTGACGATGGAGACGGAAGGTAGTTGCAAGAGGTCCTCAAGAGTTTACAGCATCTATATCGTGTTTCGGCTGATTTTATGCACCTTGATGAGAACTTTCGTTCTAGCTGGTGTATGATTGTCATCGAGTGTCTAAAGATGAAGACGTAAGGCTGTCGAGGGCCGCGGGCCTGTGGACAGTGAGTAATGGGCTAGCTCGCCATCCGTCCGTCTTATGACGACAGGCCGTGGTGACGGCGTGTTCGTGTTCCACACGCGGCTCAAAGAGATGTCAGCAAACGGGAAGGGATCCGAGAGGAGCGAGGCCTGCCAGGGTTGCGGGACTGTTCGAAAGAGATACCGCGGCCCTGGAACGCAAAGGGCAACAGAAGAAACGTGGGTGGATTTTAGTCAGTACAAGTCTGACAATCCCTTCCGCTCCGTCCAGAGTGGGAGGGGTCATTTGATGATTATCCATCGGTAATAGTATATAATAGGGATTTACTCCTTTTGAGAGCTTCCGTTGTGCGTGAACGGTTAAAGTTACGCAATTATCATGTATGTCGGAATTGTCCTTCTTAAAAAGCTCTAAAAAAATATCCGCAATGGCCATATGTCTAACTTTTAAGGTTGACGCACACTCTCTCTAACCTCTCTTTCTTTTATGTACGCACGCACGCAGACGAAGTTGCGCGGGTCAGCTAGTAATATATAATTGTAGAAAAAAAAAAATGGGGCGCATTTTGTACCATAAATTGTAAAACTTTGATACTTCGTATTTAGCAAGAAAAGTTTTAAAAAATGGAAATAGACAGCGTTAGCGATATGAATTCAACTCCAGAGAGAATAAAAACAGCTGCAAATGAAATTGTTAATAACCTTAAGCCACAAAAGTGGCGAGATACTTTGTTTTCATTAGCTTGAGTTTTTATTTTGAGTAGGTAGTAAAAAATATACTTAATATTTTTTATCACGGTAGGTAGATTGGTAGTTGAAAGAAAAGTAGATTACGCACCTTGCTAAAGTGAGTAATTAATGCACTCGTGCTCGATGCAACAATCTAATATTGTTATTTTGTTGTTGTATTATTAACGTAGATATAGAGATCAAAAAAAAAAAACAAGTCTAATTTTAATAATTACGTTTTTTTTTCCAGGTAGTAAAGTTGTTAATAAGCTTTGACGCAAATGTTAATGATGCAGATGTATTGGGTGCAACACCTCTGCACCGTGCTGCTGCTCAAGGCAGGAATAATATAGTGGACCTTCTGCTAGCTGCACCACAAATTAAAGTAGATGTTTTGGATTCCACTGGCTCAACACCTCTGTAAGTTGACTGTAATCGTTGCCTTATGTTACCTGGTAGGTCTTTGCTGGATGAGTTTATAAGTTTAATCTGCCCATTTACCTGTCCATTGGCAAATGACACAGTCATTTTACTTGGACTATTCAGTGATGTTTTGGCCACCCTATATTATTTTCGTTAAGTCTCTGTTGTTCCAGTAATTTAACAATTTTTTGTTCTCATCTTTTTTTTATAGGCACATTGCTTGTGAAGAAGACAGGGAAGCAGTAGCTTGTATGTTGGTGAAAGCTGGAGCTAATTTGGAATTACATAATAAAGATAAGAAGACACCACTTGATTTGAGTTCTGTTAAGTTGAGAAATATTTTACGTGCTTTATTAAAATAAACAACTGATTGAGACTTCGATTTTCTTTTTGTTCTTTGTCTATAGCTCCAAACACAAACACAAAAAAAAGGGTGCGGGTAGTTACTAATGCCTAAGTATCATAACATACACTATACACATATTGAGAGAGTCCAGTGATTCACGCACCACACAGCACGCACCGCAGGACACAGCGCCGAAACTACGGTTTGTCTTTAGTGGATTTTCAACTTTATGTTCTAGTTCATAAAGTTGAAAATCTATTGGGGACAAACGACATTAATGGAATAGAGATGTAAATACAACTGAACATCCCTAAAAAAGTGGTGACTCCCGTAAACAAACATTTGCATTAAATGAGGTCAAGGATAAGGTCGCTATCTGGTTGTAAAGTGCAAGTGTGTGTATCATTAGCAACAGTTGAAACAAAGTTTATACCTACAATCTACATCATTCCGAGGTAAGATAATTATCTTTTTATCTATCTGTTGCCCGCGGCTTCGCTCGCCTTTTGGTCGGAAATTATCCTACGGGCACGTAAATAAAGGGTGTAATTAACAAGAACCTTCACGAAGCCGAAAGGCACTAATTGTTCTCCCCATCATTGCGATCATTTTTTTATTCTAGACCATACCTGGGAACCTTCTAGTTAAGGAGATAATTATGGAGGTCAAAGTTACAACTTTTTCACGGGTGTTTTTTTAAATACTTTTTAATGTAATATTTTTACTTTAAACACCTCTACGACCCCCGTACTACTCAATCCATCCATCAGCACAACGTTTTGAGTGCGTTACATTGAGTCCTACCGAAAAACATATTTTTTCATCCCAAAAAAAAAATGTCGTTTTCCAGCAATAATTTTTGCGTATATTACTTAGTTTGATGTACATAATGCTTGGTTGACGGCTTCGTGAAGGGTCCTGTTACACCCTGTATAGCCTATGGAACTCGGGGATATAATGTGCCTATGCTGGGCAAAGGCCCCCCCATTCCTTTCCAACCTTTGGGTGTTTTGACTCCTCTGGCCAACCAGTCAGGAACGATTCCAAATCGTCACGCCAGCGTTTCTTGGGCATGCCTCGATGACGACGCCCGTCTTCAGGCACCCACCGTGTGACGATTCTGGCCCATCTGTCCTGATCCATTCTGGAAATGTGACCCGCCCAGTCCTATTTTAACCTCGCAGACTTATCGCCAACATGGGCGATGCCTGTCTCTTTGTAAGTGGTGTTGCGTATTCAATCGGTGATATTGATTTTTAAAATACCTACTACGCTCCATCGCTCTTTGGCAAACCTTGAGTTTGGACTTCTGAGCCTCTCTCAAAGACCAAGTCTGGGTGCCGTAGATTAGGTTAGGCAGGATACACAAATGTCGACGAGCTTACGCTTAAGCAGCACCCTCGAGGAGATATTTAAAAACCTTTCTGACACATGGCATCAAGGCAAGGCATACCGATCGGTGATAAAATGCTATCAAACCTTCGTTTTGCAGACGATATTGTACTTTTTGCTTCTGAAGCAGCTCAACTGCAACAAATGCTTAAAGATCGGAGCACTGCAAGCCTTGAGGTTGGACTGACGATGAATCAGTCAAAGTCTAAAGTCATGGCCAATGCCGTTAAATATAGGGTTGAGGTCGATGGGCAGGAAACACACTATGTCGACGAATATAAAACTACCTGAACCAGCCTCCTTTAAGAGGGCCCTTCCCGGTCCGTCTATCCTCAACGCGAGCATGGTTAAAAAGCTTGTTTCATCCAGAGCCACAGCGGCGATTTTCTTTCAACTCCTCCGTCTCACCCCGCCCCGACCCCGCACAACTCGTCTCCGGCGCACCTCATACCGCCTAACGCGATGACATTGAACGAAAAATAGTGTCCGAAAATTTCTTAAACTTGTTCCAGGAAATACGTGTTTTTGAATAAGGCTTACAAGTGTTTGAAATAAATATTTGTCATTAAGAATCTCCATTACATGTGCAAGGTTTCTATCGTTATATTTTCTTTATTTTTACAGGAATATTCGAGACTCGCACGTAATCTAGAATGTTCTCTTAGGGCAACCGACGAAACATTTCTTACAAAAACCATTGAGAACAAAAACTATTCAAAAAAAGTAATATAAAAATAGATAGCCCATCGGCATCAGGAACAAGGTCGCTGCCGGTGGTCAGGGCTCCAGAGAGAGGAACCGCCTCACTGTGCGTGCCGTATCACAGCCTCGTCACAGGCCGTGTCCTGGAGTACTGCTTTTTGATTATGCTCTTGACCCAGCCGCGCAATGAGAGCATCCTAAGGCGTTGGTCAAGGCTCTTTGCTATTAGTCCATTAACCGTAACGGCTATCGGTACAACGATTGCACAGTCCACGTCCCACATGTCGTCGACAACCTCGTGTACTAAATCAAGATACTACTTATTATTATTAAAGATAGATAGAATAGAACAATCATAACTATAATCGTTATAATACGTGAATCCTTGATACGTCCTGTACAAGAATACGACTTATTAAGGTGGTGTTACACGTTTTTAGGGTTCCGTAGCCGAATGGCAAAAAACGGAACCCTTATAGATTCGCCATGTCTGTCTGTCTGTCCGTGTATGTCACAGCCACTATTCCGAAACTATTAGGACTACACAGTTGAAACTTAGTAGGTAGGTGTCTGTGAACCGCTTTACGATTTTTATACAAAAACAAAAGATTAAGGGGGCTCCCCATATATGGAACTGAAACTAAAAGATATTTTTTTCATCAAACCTATACGTGCGGGGTATTTATAGATAGGTCTTTACAAAAGACATTGAGGTTCCTAAAACCATTTTTTCTCAAAGTCAATCGTTTGAAAGATAGACACTTCCAAAGTTGTAAAATTTGTGTCCCCCCCCCTTTAATTTCTAAAGTAAGAGGAGGAAAATTCTAAAAAAAATTAGGATTGTAGAATTTGTAGAACGCAAATAAAACTTTCAACCAAAATTGGTTTGAATAAGATTTTGATGTGATTTTTGAGATATGGGACTTTTTCATCAAAGTGCAACAGTAACATTGTTTTTCATTAACATTCTAATTATACCAGCCTATAACTGTCCCACTGCTGGGCAAAGGCCTCTTCTCAACAAAGAAGGCACGACCATTGATCACCACGCTTGCTCAAGACGGG
Source organism: Eugnorisma glareosa (assembly GCA_947578425.1). Lineage (NCBI taxonomy): Eukaryota > Metazoa > Arthropoda > Insecta > Lepidoptera > Noctuidae > Eugnorisma > Eugnorisma glareosa. The sequence continues at coordinate 11,553,016 of OX387963.1, forward strand.
TTGGCGATTTCAGACTTTTTATAAGTCGTTTCCTCATGAAGTTTTCCTTCACCGATGTCTGTGATGTATTAACATAGGTACAATGAAAAACAAATTTAGTTTTGCTGTTGAATGTAAAACAATACAACATATGAATGAGCCTTTAAAATATGTCTATTATATTGTTTGGGGCTACGGAACCCTGTGTGCGTGTGAGTACGACTTGCACTTGGTCGGTTTTTTATTTACCAATCCATAAGTCAAATTCGGACAACCCGTCCTACTTTTCATACAAACGCTCGTACGTGATTATGCCGTTGTTACACATCTATCTTTGAATTTTTTGAAGTAATAGGTATCTTGGCACTGTAAATAAGTTTTTAAGGAAGCAAAAAGTAAAAATTGTAGAAACGAATTCAGGATAAGCCTCCAAAAATTACTTTTTTGCACACATTTTCCATGAAATTTGACCGTTAATAATGTACTCATAAATTGTAAAAGTAAAGAAAACATCCTGACAGAAACCTTGGACATGTAATGGCAAATATTTATTTCCTGGAACAAGTTTAAGAAAGAGTTTTCGAACACTATTTTTCGTTCAATGTTTTCGCGATAGGCGGTATGAGGAGCGCGGGAGACGAGAGGTGCGGGGTCGGGGCGGGGTAAGACGGGGGATTTGAAAGAAAATTGCCGCTGTGGCTCTGGATGAAACAACAAGCTTTTCGACCTTGCTCGCGTTGACGATAGACGTACCGGGAAGGACCCTCTTAATGAAAACTTGTAAATTATTTTCTGGTGAAATGATAAGACAGCTAAAAAAAAGCTGAAAAAGCTGTCCTTATGCCAGTCAATAACGACATCAAACATCGCAAACGTGCATGTATCTACGATTTTTTATATGTGGTTGGGTTCCTTGAGAGTACCTAGTTAACACCCAAGTTAGCGACCCTGAACGATTTGGCCCTAGTTTCAGGTTTTTCGAAAAAACTACCCTAAAAGGAAGCGTTTTTCAAGCATTTTTACGACCATTGGTTGCGGAGAAACAGGTTGTCAAAAATAGGTTTTTTTTTTTTCAAAAACTAAAAATGTGTGGTGGCCGCATTTTCCAAGACACGTACCGGCTGAACTAATACCCATATTCAAAGTCAAACCTCATGAATTCCTCGACTCGACTGAACCTCACTTAAGGCGGTTTCATATTCATAGTTGTTATTTTACTCCTCATCTCAAACAGTTTCCTCAGTCGAGGTGAGTTTGACTTGAGGAACCAACTGTCAAATATAAGGTACGTCGCGATCTACCTTGAAACTTCCTTGAGGTATTTTACAAGGGACTTTTAACCAAAACACGCGTATTTTATCCGATTTTCATAATGTCTTTTGGAGAGTTTATTGAATATTTATACGATAATCCTTACGATTACCTATCGCGACGTGTATATATAAGAGATGCAGAAAATCCCATTGAGTTTTATGATGAAAATGAATTTAGAATTAGATTTCGATTTATTAGAGACATTGTTATGAGTTTCTTGCTACCGCTATTGTTTCAAGACATTGGTGGTAACAGACGAGGATTGCCAATTCCACCCATAATCCAAGTGTTAGCGGCTTTACGATTTTATGCAACAGGAAACTTTCAAGTAAGTTATCAATTATTTTTGCACACACAAGAACTTAGTTGATTATTTATTACAGTATAGTAGGGTACATACAGGTAACATACTTAAATTGGTATTATTGTATTTTCAGATTGTTTGCGGGGATTTGCACCTTATCAGCCAATCGACAATTTCAAGGATTGTGGCAAAAATTTCCAAAATATTGGCTTTAAAAATAAGACGCTTTGTCAAGTTTCCGGATGTTGCTGAGCGAGGTGATGTGAAAATCAGATTTCATCGTATAGCTGGATTTCCTGGAGCTATAGGATGCATTGATTGTACTCATATACCAATCAAAAATCCCAACAGACAAAACGGTGAAGCATTTCGCAATCGCAAAGGTTGGTTCTCAATTAATGTGCAAATAGTGTGTGGACCACAAATGGAAATATATGACATAGTAGCACGTTGGCCTGGATCTGTCCACGACTCCAGAATATTTTCGAATAGCAGGTGTCATATGAGATTCGAAGAAGGGGAGCTTACAGGTATACTAATTGGTGATAGTGGTTATGCGCAATCATCGAATATGTATACGCCTGTGCTTAATCCACAATCACAACCTGAAATGAGATACAACAAAGCTCATATAACAACGAGAAATATAATTGAACGATTTAACGGTGTATGGAAAAGAAGGTTTGCATGTTTAAGTAGAAAGTTACAAAACAATTTACCAAATACATGTAACATAATAGTGGCATGCGCTGTGCTACATAACATTAGTATAGAAACAAATCAAGAAATGCCTGAACCCAGCCCGAATATTGATTCTATTCTAGTCTCCCACACTAGAGATACTGCACGGGGTAGCGTTATTAGGGCTGCATTCATTGCCAGGCATTTTAGTCAATAGGATAACAGATACAATTTATTATAAGTAACTAAAGTGTGTTATATTTAAGTAGCTTTATTTTTATTTTTTCAACTACATAAATGATATCCGTTAAATCTTATTTACACACAGGTTTTTTAATTTCTTTAATTCCATATTTAAGTTAATATATATATTCATTTTAATTAGTAGGTAGTGTAGGTACTTACGGATAGATACTTCTTATGTATAGAAAAATAAGTGTAATTTTCATTTTTAATGTATTTTCATCAGACATTAATATTGAAGAATTGAACTCTTTGTAAAATGATGCATGTCATATAATTATGTCTGACTATGTAGCTCAACTTACTTTAAGATCAATATGTACCAATACTTATTACAAATAAATGATTTTGAATAAGAATGTATTTTCATCTATGTTTGTTAAATGATAATGGCTGATAAGAGGGATATGTAAATAAATACCATTTTAAAGTTCTATTTTTTATTTCTAAATATTGACAAACGCAATTCAGCCTCTTCTCAAGGGGGGGGCTTGTATTTATGCTTTTGCGGTTGCACAACGACATGCTTTGCTTGCGCTTTGTTTGGTAGTATAGATACAGGCCTACCTTACTGCTTCCCTCAGAGGCGGTAAGGAGGCGGGGTCTTGAGGGTGAGCGCTACGGTCGTGTAGATCCTCAAGGCAAGTCTGGTGTGTTCTCCTTCACGTGGTTGCCGCCCTGTTCCTTGGTCTAGTTCCTTAAGAAATAGACGCAACGAAAACCACCAGGCGATATCAGCACAGGGGTGGCGAGGTCATGCCCCTGGGTGTCCATCATCGAACAAGAGCAGATGATGGATAGCAATGACCTCCCACGTGTTTGTGCCGTGCGTGGAGACCCGTATGGGGGGATGAAGGGGTCCTGGATGGTTGAGCTCGTCAGTGGACCGGAGTCAGTGTCCGCTGACAGCAACACGCCTCTTTGGCCTGGATTTCTCCCAAAACGGGCGGCCATAGGCTAGCCAACTATGGTCAATCGGCTGTGGCATACCCGTCTGAGGGATGTCAGGCGAGGTTCCTGAATCTGTTCGAGGCGAGACGGCTCACCCGCGGTGACCGGTGCGACCTTGTGTGGTTATAACCTTCCACACTGGGGCTAATCGTACCCGGGCACTTCGGACTGATGTTCGTCCTCGCCTTGTTGAGGAGGGAACCTATATCCTCGGGGTAGTTCTGGCGTCTGTTTTTACAGCGTCCCCTTTTGCGGGCTCCAAGGAGGGTGGAACACTGCTGAGGATGAAGTCTTGTATTTCTTACCAATGGGTAAAAAAAAAGGCATTAAAACCAACCACTCACGGGCTGCATCCAAGGATGCGCCGAGTACTACTGCGCCGCAAGGCGCGGAGGCAAGTTTGCCTGCTGCAACCAATGCGCTGCTTTTGCCTCCTCAGGCTGCACTCGCGCCTGAATTACCACCAACAATGGTACAGGTGGAACCTTCTGGCTCCACCAGTGCCAATGCTACCTCAATCGACCTTACGGCCCTGAGGGACGCGATGCCCGGAGTCGCCTCGCAGAGGCAGGTTCTGTGGAACGTGGCCCTTAAGACCAGGCCACCTAAGGTTGATACCCCTCAGTCCGGGTCGAAGGCGTCGCCCAGCAAATCGCGTCGCGCGAAAGCGCGCGCTGATAAGCGGAGGGCTCGCCGGCAGGCGGGCGCGGGGGGTAACCAGCGGGAAGCCGCGGGCACAACCGTGCCAGCTAGCGACTCGAACCAGCGCTGCCCGCAAGGGCCTGCAGCAGGTTCGGTCGTTACCGGTCCAGCCAATCCGGTTCAGCGCGGCCCAACAGGGCCTGCAGCAGGACCGGCAGGTGCTGGACAGGCAACCCAAACCCACCAAACCCGCCAGCAGGTACAGAGTACCAATCGGCCCCACGGGAAGCGTGCGGGCAAAAAGTGGCGCACCGCGAATGCCTCTGGGGCGGCCAGTGGCCAATCCAAGCCCGCTAAGCGGACTCGTCCCGAGGACACTTTGTCACCCCGGGACGGAGGCAAACGTGCCAAACTTGGTGCCACGCCCGGGCGTCTCCCGCACGGACGCCATCACCATGGAGCGGCCAGTTACGCGGACGCGATAGGGTCCAACGACCTTGCCGTGGCCGTCACCACTGAGCCGTTCCATGACTTATCTGAGGAGCACTCGGCCACCGTCCAGGCTGCCATCAACTTGGCGCTTGACGAGGCGATATTCGCCCCGTCTTCATCGACGGACGTTGACCGAGCTCCCTCCTTCCGCGGCAAGCTTTTCCTCAGCGAGGGAGTCCTCAAACTTCGGTGCGAGGATGACTTCTCGCTGGAGTGGGTTCGCCGCACCATCGTTGGGCTCCCCTCTCCTATCGCGGGTACCAGACTGGTGGTCCGCCGCCAATCTGAGATCCCGCATAGGATCAAAGCGGGGATTTTCTTGCCCAACTTCACGGACGAGACCGTGGATAGACTGCGGATCAGGCTTCGGCGTCAGAACCCCTGGTACAACGTCGACTCCTGGAGCCTCTACCACGCCGAGAAGCAGGACAACAAGGATGGTGTGTTCATCGTCCTTGGGGTCCCGCAATCGGAACTGGATCAGATCAGCAGGAGAGACCGCCGTGTCTCATACAAGACGGGGTCGGTCTACCTGCTGTTCCAGCAGGAGGTGAGGGCAGGCAGTCCTAAGGGAATGCCAACCGAACCTCCTGCCTCCCTTCATACCGGACCAGAGACCGAGCGGGGGCCGAATTCCGTCCAAGTGGCGGAGGAAGCAGCCGGGCGGGGCTTGGGTCCGGTACACAGCACACCCCCCCCTATGGTGGGTCAAACCAACCCCGCATCATTGCAGGCGTCTGGTGAGGACCCGCCAGCCACTCCCTTGGTCGACGTCGTTGCTGTGGCATTGGCGGCGAACAAGTTGGACTGGTTTAAGGGGGAGGGTCTAGACGACGAGGAGAAACTGCTGGAGGGTAGCAGCGATGGACCAGGCAGTTCCCCCCCTCGAAACAATTAAAATCGTCCAGATCAACCTCCAGCACAGCCTTACTGCCACGGCCAACTTACGCAGGGCGCTGGAGTTACCCACCATGACCATAGCCCTAATCCAGGAGCCGTGGATTAGGAAGGGCAGAATCTGTGGTCTATCCAACATCGGGGGTAAGCTCCTTCTGAATACAACCGTAAGTAACCCAAGAACTTGTATTTTCGTACCAAAAAATGTACCATCAGTTCTATTTACCGAGTTCTGTTCCAGGGACCTGACCACCATCAGGCTCCTGGGTAACCCAGCCCTCAACTTGCCAGGAGTGGTACTTGCCTCCGCCTATCTGCCGGGCGACGAGGAGGTGCCAAACCCGGAGCTCACTGCACTGGTGGCCCACTGCGAGAGGGAAGGGTTGGAGCTCATCATATCAGCCGACTCCAACGCGCACCACACCATCTGGGGCTGCGAGAAGTCGAACGCACGCGGTGAGGAACTTCTTAACTATCTCTTTACCACCTGTCTAAGAATTATGAATCGGGGCTCTGAACCAACTTTTGTTACGAGAAGGGCCCAAACCATCATTGATCTCACCTTAGCAACAGAGCACATATCGCGGCATATTTCAGATTGGCATGTTTCCCAAGAATTATCTTGCTCTGACCACAGGTGGATCATTTACACGATTAACATCATGGTAAATCCCGCGGTGCCGCGACGGAATCCCCGGACGATGGACCGCGTAAGGTACCTTGCCGAAACGGCGGAAAAACTGAAGGGGATCCCAATTCCTAACTATGACAACGCCGCGGAGATTGACACCCACAATAATCTACTCACAGACTCTCTGCTGAACTGCTTTGAAAAAACATGCCCACTTGTGACGCCAAGGAAGGTCTCCGCAGGTAGGAACAGCTGGTGGAGCCCGGAACTGGAGAAACTTCGTCGCAAGGTAAGAAAGCTGTTTAACAGAGCCAAAAACACCCGACTAGACAACGATTGGGACAATTACAAAGAAACCCAACTCCAATACAAGAAGCAGATCCGACTCAGGAAAAACCAATGCTGGAGACGCTTCTGTTCGAACATAGAGTCCAACAGTCATGCCACCAAAATAAAGAACATCCTGATCAGCGAACCTGAGCGCGGTATCGGTTCTTTAAAGAAACTGGACGGCACATACACCAAGTCGGACGACGAAACGTGCGAACTGCTGCTTCAAACGCACTTCCCCGGCTGCGTCATTACTGAGACGGAAAGCTGGGAAGCGGGGACCAGCAATTCGGCATCCAATACCGACTGGACCCAGGCCCAAAGAATCGTCACACACGATAAGGTGAAGTGGGCTATCAACAGCTTCCTTCCATTCAAATCAGCTGGTTTGGATGGTCTATTCCCAGGACTACTGAAATGGAGCGACGATCGCTTGGTGCTACATCTCGTGAACTTGTTCAGAGCATGCATCGCACACGGTTACACTCCCCTGAAATGGAGGGAAGTTAAAGTCATATTTATCCCCAAGCCCGGCAAGAGTGACTACACGCAGCCGAAGTCCTTCAGGCCAATCAGCCTCACATCCTTCCTGTTGAAAACGCTTGAAAGGCTCTGTGATAGGGACATCAGAACACATGCGCTGTCAAACAAGCCACTCAACGCTAACCAACATGCCTACAGTATGGGCAAATCAACTGAGTCCGCCCTTCATAGCGTTGTATCACGTATTGAAAATGGACTATCCGGTAAACAATCAACCCTTGGCGTCTTTATAGACGTGGAAGGTGCCTTCGACAAAACTACTTTCAACAGCATAAGCCTTGCCCTGACCAGACATGGGGTCGATCACACGACTGCCGGGTGGATTGACAACATGCTGAGACAAAGGGCTATCCAATTCACCGTTAATACCACGACCAGAGGCGTGGTAGCCAAAGGCTGTCCACAAGGAGGAGTTCTCTCACCCCTCCTATGGAACATTGTGGTTAATGAGCTGATAAGCAGACTCTGCGACCATGGCTATTATACGGTAGGCTATGCAGACGATCTTGCCATTCTCTTAACAGGACCTGTTGAGAATGTTTTGTGCAACCTGGCTAAGCAGGCTTTAAAGATCGTCGAACAATGGTGCTCGGAGCACGAACTATCAGTGAACCCGTCAAAGACGGAGCTCATTATGTTCACTCACAAACGCAATCTTGGCAGTTTACAACTACCCAAACTGTTTGGTACCGAGCTGTCCCTTACGAAAGAGGTCAAATATCTGGGCGTTATTATTGACAGCAAACTGTTATGGAACAAACACTTGGACCACAAGATTAATAAGGCTAGCGCAACATTTTGGCAATGCAGAAGACTTCTAGGGAAATCCTGGGGCCTTTCGCCGAAAATTACACTATGGCTATATACAGCCGTAATCAGACCTATAATCACCTACGGTGCGGTAGTTTGGTGGCCCAGAACTGAACTCATTACCACCAGTAAAAAACTGCAGTCATTCCAGAGACTGGCTTGCTCAGCCACCACTGGATGTATGCGGACAGCACCAACTAATGCCTTGGAGATAATGCTTGGTCTGCAGCCGCTGGATCTTTTCATTCGGCAGGAGGCCTGTATGGCGGCAATCAGACTAAGACACTCAGGCATGTGGAAACAACAAAGGGGCATTCACACCACAATATGGGACAGAGCGCTGCGTAAGGTACCGCTCATTGACGCGCCCTGTGATAGAATCCCCAAAGTCCACGTGTTCGATAAACTCTATCGAATACAATTAGCTGAGACCGAGCGAGACCACTCAGGAGCCGACGAAGTCCGTATTTATACGGATGGCTCGAAAACCAAAACCGGTACTGGTGCTGGTGTTTTCTCCATGGATCTCAATATCAAAATATCACTATCGCTAGGGGATCAAAGCTCCATATTCCAATGTGAATGTGTAGCGATTTCCCAAGCTGCCAACGCAGTCATTAAAAGAAAGATTTCCAATCGCGGTATTAGAATTCTCTCCGATAGCATGGCTGTCCTAATGGCACTAGACAGTAATATTATGTCTTCCAGCCTTATTTACGAATGTCACCTAGCATTGCAAACCATTTCCGACCACAACAGGGTCACCTTGCAATGGATCAAGGGGCATAGTGGATCATTGGGTAACGATGCAGCAGACGAGCTTGCTAGGAGGGGCTCGGAAGGGGTTGTGGCCGGCCCGGAGCCCCACTTGCCGGTTCCATTCAGTCAGATCAGGACCTGGATGCGTCTGTTAACCCAAACAGAACACAATGCCCGCTGGGCATCTACAACCAACTGTAGACAGTCTAAAGAGGCGGTACCTGCACTAACACCGCGACTGACCAGCAGACTACTCAGTCTCCAACGAACGGAACTGCGAATTGTGGTGGGTATGCTCACAGGCCACTGCCCACTCAACAAACATCTGTTCACCCTCAACGCGACAGACAGCCCGCTGTGCAGGGGCTGCCTTAGCGCGGATGAAACGGCAGCCCACGTAATCCTGGAATGTAAGGGGGTTGCTGACCAACGGGCACAAATCCTCGGCAGTCCGAGGTCGCTCCTAGAAGTCTGTGAACGTCCCAGGAGACTTCTGTGCTTCTGGAAGGAGCTGGGTTGGCTCCTGTAGCCAACCGTCCCACCCCACGCATAATGGACCGCCTTTGAGTCTAAATGCGGAAAAGGGAGCCCTCAACAATACAGCCTCTTCTCTCTTAGCTCTATTACATTGGAGAAGTTCCTCCATAGCGTCTCTCTCAGCTTTAGCTTTGAAGAAGTTCTCTTCTGCGGCCTTCACCATCCACTCTTTCTCAGCTATTTTGAGTTTGTGTAGCTCCTCTTCTCTTTTTTGGGTTCTGTCATAAGATTTTTGACGGATAGAGAATTCTTCTTGGATCACTCGAGTCCGTATATTTCTAGATCCTGTAATGTAACAAATAAAATCTATAAATTTCATGCCTATATTGAGCATTAATGTGTATTATATTATACTAGCTTATGCCCCAGCCTACCCCTGCGTGAAGGTCGGTAACTGTCCCATGGGAACATACTACTGTTATAAAAAGTATCCTATATGTTAATCCAGGTTATAAACTATCTATGTGCCAAACTTCATCCAAATCCGTTCAGTAGTTTTCGCATGAAACTAACAAATATTATAAATTTGCATTTATAATATTAGTAAGATAATTAGAAAAAATCTAAAAAGATTATTTGAGACTTCAAAAATATATTTAAGAAATTTCATATATTTAAGAAAATTCAATTTCAATTTATTTACAACCTGACACTGGCCTGCAAATTGAAATAAACGTAAGAAAATTTAAATTTCGCGGGCTACCCTTGCGCATCCACCTTAAGTAACGTAAGTAGTATGAAAGTCTGTCTAACCGTGAGAGTGTCCCATTCTTTGTACAAGTCAGTAGTCGGAAAACGAAAAGGGAGACCAGCTCCAACCTTGAGTATGGCACGCTGTGCCCTTTCTACTTCGATGAGGTGTGTTTTTGCGGCACCTCCCCATGATGTGATGCAATAATCAATTAGCGATTGGCATAGTGCAAAGTAGACTATCTTAATAGTCTGTCGGGCGGCCGAGTGTCTTAGAGTTTTGAAAACGTATACGTTTTCAAAATTCTAAGACACTCGGCCGCTTACCTTTCGCAACCTGGTCACGAGAGTCTCTGTGTGGTTTAAAGGAGAGATATTGGTCAATAGTGACTCCAAGGTATTTAATATTTTCGGTCATTTCAAGGAACAAGAGCACAGTATTTTCAATGCCACAAGTGTGTAATCTTTAGAGATGACGATGGGAGCAACTTAGATCTTTGAGCGAATGCTATGTACTTTGTTTTAGTGACGTTAAGAGTCAAAACATTGTCTTGCAGCCAGTTACTAACACTGTTAAGACCCAGTTGCCTCCTTCCATCCATCACCACTGAAGAACAGAGCAGTATCGTCAGCAAATGTAATGATCTTTCCCTTCAGAAGAGAAAGTTGGCAAAGGTCATTAATGTACACCAAGAATAGTGTTGGGCCAATTATACTACCCTGTGGAACACCAAAATTGACTGACAGCTCGTCACTGAGTCTGTCATTTATCCGTACTCGTTGTTTCCTAAAAGTAAGATAGTCCTCCATCAGTTTCCTCTGATACCGAGCCGCTCAAGCTTTCTTAGAAGGTGCGGAATAGAGACTGTGTCATACGTTTTTGCTAGGTCAAGGAATAGCGTTAAACATCTCTTTCTGTCATCCAAGGTTACAACAATAGAGTTTACTAACTCGTGAACTCTAAAGCCAAATTGTGAAGACGAAAGGAGCTTATTTGCTTCCAAGAACTTTACTAGACGCTGATTAATAAGGCGTTCCAATATCTTGGACAGAGCAGGTAGAATGGAGATGGGCCGGTAGTTATTGACACAGTCTCTTTTTCCAGCCTTATGGATGGGCTTGATGACAGCAATTTTAAAGGCCTGGGGAAAAACTCCCGTTGCGATTGACAGGTTGCAGATATGTGTTATGGGAGAAGAGAGGTACTTTGCGTATCTCTTGATGATTTTACTGCTAATCTGATCGATTTCCACCGCACAATTATCCTTCAGGTGAATCATTTTACCTCCAAGTACTAACAATTAGGATCCTAAGTTGCCACTTAAAATCTTCAAGTCATAATTAATCAGGAATAGCTCAATCTGGACCACAATAGTGAATAATATTAAAAACTAGCTGACCCGCGCAACTTCGTCTGCGTGCGTGCGTACATAAAAGAAAGAGAGGTTAGAGAGAGTGTGCGTCAACCTTAAAAGTTAGACATATGGCCATTGTGGATATTTTTTTAGAGCTTTTTAAGAGGGACAATTCCGACATACATGATAATTGCGTAACTTTAACCGTTCACGCACAACGGAAGCTCTCAAAAGGAGTAAATCCCTATTATATACTATTACCGATGGATAATCATCAAATGACCCCTCCCACTCTGGACGGAGCGGAAGGGATTGTCAGACTTGTACTGACTAAAATCCACCCACGTTTCTTCTGTTGCCCTTTGCGTTCCAGGGCCGCGGTATCTCTTTCGAACAGTCCCGCAACCCTGGCAGGCCTTGCTCCTCTCGGATCCCTTCCCGTTTGCTGACATCTCTTTGAGGCGCGTGTGGAACACGAACACGCCGTCACCACGGCCTGTAGTCATAAGACGGACGGATGGCGAGCTAGCCCATTACTCACTGTCCACAGGCCCGCGACCCTCGACAGCCTTACGTCTTCATCTTTAGACACTCGATGACAATCATACACCAGCTAGAACGAAAGTCCTCATCAAAGTTCTTGAAATGGGCCGAGACACGATAAAACTGCTGTAAACTGTTGCGGACCTCTTGCAACTGCCTTCCGTCTCCATCGTCAGACCTTTGATGATAGACATACTCCAGGCAGGTCTAAAGTTCTCATCAAGGTGCATGAAATCAGCCGAAACACGATATAGATGCTGTAAACTCTTGAGGACCTCTTGCAACTACCTTCCGTCTCCATCGTCACACCTTCGATGACAGTCATACTCCAGCTAGGTCTAAAGTTCTCATCAAGGTGCATGAAATGAGCCCAGACACGATTTAGATGCTGTAAACTCTTGAGGACCACTTGCAACTGCTTTCCTTCTCCATCGTCAGACATTCGATGAAAGTCATACTGACAACTCAGTATGGTTTAAAGTTTTCATCAAAGTGAATGAAATGAGCCCAATAACATTATACCTGCTGCAAACTGTTTAGGACCGCTTGCAACTGCCATTTGTCTCTATCGTTTGACCGTCGATGACAGTCATACTTCAGCAAGGCCTAAAGTTCTCATCAAGGTGCATGAATTGAGCCCAAACACGTTATTGTTGCTGCAAACTCTTGAGGACCTCTTGCAAGTGCCTTCCGTCTCCATCGTCAGACCTTCGATGACGTCATACTCCAGCTAGATCTAAAGTTCTCATCAAGGTGCAGGAAATGAGCCCAAACATGATTTCTCAATTTAAAAAACAAAAGATCATGTATATTGGACTTCTCTGTAAAAAGTTATGCGTGGTCAGGTCATACATAAAATAAAAAAATATAGACGCGTCGAATTGAGAACCTCCTCTTTTTGTTTCGTTGGTTAATAAACCAAGCTTCAGACATTTGACACGGGCGAGGGTCATTCTTTCACGGAAAACTTAACACCGCGACTCAGAAAATGGAGTGAAATTAATAGCGCCATCTATCGAGCACGAAATTTAACCGTTAAAATATAATGCATGTAAAGCGATCGAAAACACACTCTACAGGGTTATAGCGTCATGTAGACTAATCTAGAGTACTTTTTGCTCTCAGATCCGATTTAAAAGTTATCTTGTGAGCACATTTTTATTAATTAGTACCATTTTGGTGCAATAGATGTCGTTGCATGTATCTTACACAATGATGGTAAGTTCTTCTTGAACACTTTAAATTTATAAATCTTTTGATAGAGAGCACTGATTACAGCATGAAACAAAAACTAAAACCTTCTCTTAGTTCCCCACAATATTTGTGCATTGAATCTAATCACATTGGTTTTCCCAACAACATGAACACCCGCCTCGCAGCGCGCGGGGGTCATTATTTTGATGCGGAGTTATTTTAAAACTGTGATATCTCCTAAGATATTCATCTAAATTGAATAGTGTAAAGGGCAATTTTGGTCATAATTGAATGCTGAAGAAGACTAACATATTTATTTTGATAAGGATTAATACTATGTCGGTAAAAACACCTTCGCAAATAAAACATTAATTTTGACCAAATTTTAAAATCATAAAAATGGTTATTGTGAGTCAACCTTAAAAGATAGGCATGTGCCGTCGCGGACTTTTTTTGAGACCTTTTTAAGAGGAATAATTCCCTGCTACATTATATTTGTGCAAGTTTAACCGTTTACGCAGCGCACGCAACGGAAGCTATCAAAGAGAATAATTTTTCCCCGTTTTTGCAACATTTGTCATTGATGCTCCGCTCCTATTGGTTGTAGCGTGATGATATATAGCCTATAGCCTTCCTCGATAAATAGGCTAACCAACACAAAAAGAATTTTTCAATTCGAACCAGTAGTTCCTGAGATTACCGCGTTCAAACAAACAAACAAACAAACTCTTCAGCTTTATAATATTAGTATAGATACGTGATTAGACAACAGAGTGTTGACAACAGAGTGAGTGCTAAAAACTAGAAGTATTATTCATTTTAACCGACTTTAAGAAAATAACTGTTGTTGTCATTTAGACGCGTATTTAATAGTGTAAAATAAATTCATGGCGACTTGGGAACAACTAAAAATGGAAAAAAAAAATAAAAAAAATTGCAAAAAATAAAACCGATATAATAGCTATTTCATGAAAAAGTCACTGAATGGGATTATATGAACTTGGAGGGATGTATTGATAATTTGAATGGTTATAATTCTATAACTCCATACGTGTTAATGGCGCGATTCATATTTTCATCAACATACAACCTGACACTAACCTGCAAATTGCAATAATAGGGAGAAATTTTTTTGGTGGGCTAGCCTTGCGCATCCACCTAAAGGTCTTTATCAAGGCAGCAATGACACATTGAACTTTGATCTAATAACGATACCCAATTTCTTGTTTGTTTCTGAAAAATGTAATCTAATAAAACAAATAATTAAACATCATGTAATTATGTAAATTCACAACAATATTTTACTTCTTACGTAAATCACTACATAGTATAAAATAAAGTCGCTACCCGCTGTCTGTCCCTAAGATCTTTGAAACTACGCAACGGATTTTGATGCGGTTTTTTTTAACAAATAGAGTGATTAAAGAGGAAGGTTTATACGTAAAACATTGCACCCGTGCGAAGCCGGGGCTGGTCGCCAGTCAGACATAAATTAATTTATTAAACAAACCAAACCCAAACAAATAAATACTTACATAGTAAGTGTCGCGACGGCGTGCGTCTCTCTTTATTCTTGTTATATGCTAGTTATCCCCAGGTCTACAATGTAATTTGTTCTAGTAATAATATAGGATTTATCTGCTTCGCTTTTGATATAAAGAGAAACCCCCGCCTCACGAAATGTCAGAAACACTCACCGTTACGGATCACACACCGATACGGAGTGTCTCTCAATCCAGTCTCTTATGCTTCGGTCCTCAAAGGCACCGAAGTGGCTATCATCAGGTCAACCATCAGTTTATTCATTTCCTCAGGCGCGACTAGGACATCTGTAAGTTAAAGTACCCATGAATCTCTGGGTTTAGTATTACCTATCTGTTTATGATTAATAAATCTATTTTGCTTTCTCATTAGTTTTATTTTATCATCAACATTTGTGACACCTCTGTGCTAATCAGATTCTGGATTTTATCCGCCTCTGCAAGAGCACGCATTCCAGTTTGACTTCGGCCATTGCCTCTTCACCTGGAATGCTCCCCTTATTATTATACATTATAATATATATGTATATATGACGTCCGTCGACGTCCGCACCCGTCAGTGCCTACCATTGGGCCCCCATGGGGAATATACTAGAAGGTCTGCGAGAGAGGTTGGCCCACGACCCTTCTCACAAACCCCAGCGCTTGTATGTCCGGACTAGTAGCGCGTGAGGGTCGTCGTTATACCTTTAGCTGCGATCATGGAAGCATCTCATTGAACCAAAGCCGCAGCTGAAGACACGACCATCACTTCCAACAGATTAGGTGTACCAAATTATTCAAGCAAGCAAAAAATACTTTCGTATAACATCAATATTAAACATACCAAATCTCTAATCTTTACATAAACAGAAAGTTAATACTTAGCTATCCAGGTGGCGCGTCTCACGAGTGACAAGAATTATACTTCTCCATATAATCTTCTTGCACTGAATTTACTCAAATTAACTTTTATCCAAACCTGTCATGGCGGTATTGAAAAGAGCGGCAATATTATGATGCTCTGTGAGAGCGGCTTAGGTTTGGTGGCGTCAAGTTGTTCATACTGATTTAGTGTTGTCATCTCATTAGTGCTGTGCAATTATATATTTACATTTATAGGTTTGGAACATCGCGATTTCATCTTTCGCGACACTCCCGACAACGACAGAAGCTACATGTGTTCCATCAAGTCTCGCGTCCACTCTCGTATCTTCTCTCGAGCCTTCAGGGACGCGTCTCTCACATCTCTCACTTCAGGAGTTTGGGTTACCTCATCAGTGCTTTTAGGTATGCTATCATTATCGTGTTCTTCATCAAGAACTGTTGGTTCATCATTTTCTGTGGTAAGTATTCTCTGAGTTGTTTTCTTTTCTATTTCTCCTATATTTATATGTTTTTCTGTTTCAGGTTTGTCAACGGGTTCTACAGCGGTTTGTGGAGTTGTAGATATTTCTTCGGTAAGAATAGCCGAGTCGAGTTCTTCTAGCAGAGATAAGTTATCCACTGTTGGTGTAACATCTTCTCTTTCAAACTCAAACATAACCTTTTCTTTTCCCGGTATATCTTCTTCAACCTCCAACGGATAAAGATGTGCGATGGAACGAGTGAATTCCGTATCATTCACCTTTACTCGTGCCACTCTGCATTGACCGTCGGCTCCTTTCAACAAAGATATAATTTTTCCAACTTTCCAGTTCTCTCGGTTCGACTTATCTCCTTTAATCTGGACGATATCTCCCAATTTCGGAATTTCTAATTTTGTTATCCGTGGTTCTTTAAGAGAATGTCGGTATCTCTCCCTTAGACTTGGTAGATACTGATCGACGAACATTCTTTTAAACTCTTTCAACATGTTCTGTCCACGTTTCCAACTTTCCACTAGATTCTGTTTTGTTACTGTGCCTTCTTGTGGAAATTCTGCATCTGAAGGTGTTGTCACGATGCATTTACTCAAGGTTAGAAAATCCGAGGGTTTGAGAATATCCTCTAGGTCAGAACCTACACACGTCAGTGGGCGTGTGTTTAATACTGTTTCTATTTCTTTTATGATTGTACTTAGTTGATTATCTGACAGTAAACTTTTCGTCAGAGTTCTCTTGAGACAGTGTTTAACTAGTCCGACAAGTCGTTCATAAAATCCTCCATGCCACGGTGCTAACTGTGGAATGAATTTCCATTCGATTTTATTAGTGATGCAAAAGTTGCTTGACAGTATTTCTGCAGTTAATTTAAATTGTAGTGCGTTATCTGAAACTATTCGTGTTGGTATTCCTCTGCAAGATATAAATCTTCGTAGTGCTAATAGACATTCCTCAGCCGTAAGATCCTTAACGACTTCCAAGTGTATAGCCCGTACTGCTAGACATGTATACAGACATATCCATCTTTTTTCTGATTTATTATTTGTCTTTACTTGAAGAGGACCCAAATAATCTATTCCGGTATATGTAAAAGGTGAACTATAGTTTACTCTTTCCTTAGGAAGCGCTGGAGTAGTTGGTAATTTGAATGGACCTCCTCCATGTTTAACACAATTTGTGCATTTTCCTAATATTTTCTTTACCTGGCTTCTTCCTTGGGGAATCCAGTACGATAATCTGATCAAACTTAAAGTGTGGTTGACCCCTACATGATAGTTTTTCTTATGTGTTTCTAGGATCATTGTGTTAGTGAAGTCACAATCCTTTGGAATCAATATTGGATATCTTTTATCGTAAGACCAATCAGCGTTTTGTAATCTTCCTTTGCAACGTAGGATACCGTCTATATCGGTAAATACGCCTAAGTTTCGTTTCAAGTTAGTATCTTTACCCTCTACTTCCTCGGGGAAATGTTCCTTTTGAATCGTTTTGATCTTTTGAACATGTGATAGTGTATTGTCCTCACAGTTCTCTGTGGAGCTGTTTCGTGATTCCTCATCTAATTGATTTCTCCGTTCCTGCTCTTTTGAGACCTTTTCTCCACTCGTGAGATCCTCCCCAATAGGAAAAGAAAATTCATGTTTAGCAGAAGAACATGTGGGATTTACAGCGACTTCAGTTTCATTAAGTAAAGAAATTTCGGCTCTACAACCTTTCGGCCAAGTTCTGGAGTCTTCCAGTAGAAAACTTGGTCCGGATAGCCATTTCTGCTTGTCGTCCATAGTACTTGTGGGTCTAGTAGCCACGTCTGCTGGATTTAATTCTGTTGGAACATATCTTATTGTTGCTGGTGTATTTCCTTTTATTTCTTCTATCCTCCTTGTAACGAATGGTGGTAGTAGTTTGTTGCTGTAATACCAATCAATCACTATTTGACTATCTGTCCATATAGTGTTTCCTCTAAATTCAAAATCTAGGAACTTGGTTACGTACTTCAGCAACCGACTACCTATTAAAACACCTAATAGTTCAAGTCTTGGAATTTTCAAATTGTCCTGATCCTTGACTAACCGAGATTTTCCTATTACAAATTTCAATTCTTTTCCATTAGAAATGTATACAACTGCAGCATATGCTTTGGTTGAAGCATCCGTGAAAACGTGCAGTTGAATATTGTCATCACCAGCTCGTTCGAAATATTTCCTTGGTAAAATAATGTTTTTTGTGTCTTCTAGCTGTTCTCTAATGATTTGCCATTCATTGATCAATTCTTCTGGTAATGGGGTATCCCATTTGAATTTATGTATCCACAGATTTTGTAGTAACAGTTTTGCTGGTAATAAATCTGGTGCAGCATATCCACATGGATCGTAAACTGCCGCTATGTTTTTTAGTATTTCTCTCTTGGTTGTGGCCTCTGTAGTCTTTCTCGGTCTCAATCTGATCGTATCTTCTTCTGTGTTCCAATTCAGACCTAATACTTTAACTTCTACATCTCTGCAGACATCCGATGAAGAAATGCTTTCGGAGAATTGTTTGGAATTCGAACTCCATTCTCGAAGATTCATTGAAATCTCTTCAAATGTGATTTTACACGAGTCATACATCGCTGTTGCTTCTTGTACAGATTCTGCTCCTGTGACAAGGTTATCGACGTAGATGTCATTCACTATGCTTTTTAGACTTTCCTCATTGGAACGCAGTAGATGATGTTTCAAAGTAGCATTTAGAAGAAATGGACTTGATATCACTCCAAACGGTACGCGACAGAATCGTAAGTGCAGAATGTTATCTTCCGTGGCCGTCCTTTTTATGTCTTTCAACCATAAGAATCGAGTTACGTCTTTGTCCTTTTCATGCAATGCTATCTGTAGAAAAGCCTTTTCTACGTCTGCTGTTATTCCTATCTGATGCGACCTAAACCTTAACAACATCCCAGTTAAGTCTTCTAGCATAAGTGGACCACAATGTAAACATTCATTTAAACTTTTGCTATGTTTGGTCTTTGCCGAAGCGTCGTAGACTATGCGAGTTGGCTTGCCTGGATGACTAACACCGTGATGCGGCAGGTAGTGTATAGGATGATCTACATCTTCGATTCTCCTTTCATTGTCTGGTACACTTTCAATTATTTCTTTTGCTAATTGTTCTTTCAATGCAGTATCGTACGCTGTTAGCGAATTGGAATCTAATCGTTTGAGTAGGTTGACTAGTCTGCCTTTGGCTAGACCGTAATTAGTCTCTAAATTAGGTGGGTAATTTATCCATGGCCAACTAACAGTGTACCTATCATTTACCAGTTCTATGGTATCATTGAATTGGTTGATTACTTCTTCGTCCCTAGTCAATTTTGGCGAATCGCATATTCCAATGGATTCTAGTTCCCATAAGCATTTGAGGTTTCCATTGTATAACGGAAGATCCGGTGCTGTCAATTTGTTTTCTATTCCTTGAAAGTAAGTTATTACTGACAACGTGTCCGTGGATTTCGTGTTAGTTCTTCCAGTCAGTATGTAACCGAATTTAGAGTCAATCAAGAATAAGTTACTTTCCAGTTGAATTTTGTCCTCAAGGATGAATGAAAAGTAGAAGTCATTGCCGATCAATATGTCTATTTTGGGTGACAATGAGCCGTCGTCAGCCAAAATCAGATCATCTTTATGTTTACCTATGTCTATACCAGGGAAAGGAACTCCATGTGAAATATGAGGAACAACATTTGCTTCTATTTGTAAAATATCATTTGTCCTTGTTCGTATCTGTAACCTGACTATGGGGCTTTCTATTACTTGGGGAGTTTTCGATCCAAACGTGAAAACTGATAAAATGCTTTCCTCTTCGATAGGAAGGTTCAATTTTGAAGCTACTTCTCGCGTTATATAAGTACGTTGACTACCCGAGTCCAACAGTACTCGACAGACCTTTTCATCGGAATCATCATCTTTACGTTGAGCCTTAACTATAGCCGTTTGTAATACGGTGGAGCTTATAGAGTTGACATGAAGCGTCTTAACATCCTCGGTTTTATTCATGCAATTATTATAACAAAGTGCTCTGTTATGATTGCCAATTTTGTTACAGTATACACATTGAATTGAAATTTTACAATCTTTTACTCGATGACCTATTCTTAGGCAGGCAAAGCAATGATTTTTTAATTTCTCTTTCCTTTCTTTCACAGTTTTAACAACATTGCATTGATCATTGAAGTGCGATCCTTGGCAAAAAATACATTGAATCCTCCTTTTCTTTTTCATGGGCATGTCTCTGTTACTTCCCTGTTCTTGAGGTTTTCTTCTTGTGGACTGGCTATTGTAGTTAATGTTCTTATGGAATGGCCTTTTCTCATTGGACTTCTCTTCTTTCCTATTTCCTTGGCGGGTTTGAATTAGATTGTGTTTCTCAAAATTCTTGTAATTTTTGTTAGGTTTTACGAATTTTTCCTTCCTGTTGCATGAACTTGTGTGTAACGTCTGAGTGGTATACTCTTCCAGATTTTCGGAAGTGATCCTATTTGCATCTTCCCTCGCAGCTATTATGGTTTCCAAATGTTGACGGATTTCTTCTATTGACTCGGTTTTTGCTTTTATTTTTAGTTCATACACAATGTCCGAAGGCATTTTTTCTAGGATCATGAATCTGAGATGATCGTGATCAACGTTTTGATTCAGTGATTTTAGGATTCTTAAATGTCTTTCTATTTGACCAAATGTGTTTCTTGCTTCCGTTATATTGCCTTTGGAGGCTTTCGGCACTTTGTATAACGCAGCGTAGTGCGCGTCTATGATATGATTTTCTTTACCATATCTATTTTTCATTATAGAAACAGCTATTTCATAGTTCTTATTAGTGGTCTCGAGCCCCTCGATGACCTTCTTTGCTTCACCTTTCAAAGAACCTTTAAGGTATAAAAGTTTGTCTACCTCTGATAGGTCTCTATTTCCTACATTGGAGCAGAATTGGTCCCAAAATTGACGCCATTCCAGAATGTCTCCGGAAAATTCTGGCAAACTTAACTTGGGTAATTTCCCCATTAGTGCAGTATTCCTACCCGGTAATACAGTTGGTGCAGAGTTTTCTTTTATCCTTTTCAGTTTGATATCCATTTCCGCTAGAACCTCTTCACCGCGTAGCTGTACTTCACTAAAGGAAGTGACCTCTTCCACGAAAGATTGCATTTCGTTTATTGATAGGCATATACATACATTTAGCTTACCTAGCACTATTTCTAAATTTTCAGAATTTTATTTATTAACATTATCCTTATAGGTGAGAGCTTCTTTAGTTAATTTAGAGATAGCACTTGATATAGACTCAAGTCGTCTTATAAGAATTTGTTCCATTTTGGAATTCTGAAATAATATTTCATAATTTATACCCTGTATATCATACGTTAAGGATTGACATCAAGTATATCGTAAAATGTCCACGTTACGCAGTATAAGCAACAAAATTTTTTTAATTTTTTTTTTTTATTTTAAACAAAAATGTTGTTAACAGCCTGTATGACCAAAAGTTTTCTATTTTTTCGTATGTATAAAGAACTTTTCTAATATCTGGCATATAATGGAATGATATTTTATTAACACCCTGTATAAAATAAAAAAGTTTTTATTGGCACCCTGTATAGTATAACTAGAAACATTTTCCAAGATAAAAGCAAGGAATATTTTACTATCCACAGGATACTACATTCTCTATGATAAACTCAACCATTGAATTATATGTGCATGGAAAATTCTTTTGTACTTATGAGGTTTTAGTATTAACTCAGAATTTATTCAGATTTATTTTTAACGTTACCAAATATTACCATTACTGACTGACGGGTAAAACTGGTTTGTTTTATTAGTTTATAATTTCCAGAGTTTTATTTAAAACTTCTATGTTATCCAATTATCCCCTCCTGACCCCTAATAAAACTTTATTAAAGATTCTTATGCTGTTTCATGACTTATTCATAAACAAGTGAGGTACCAACACCGTTTGTGTATGCATCCACAAATGATATTAAGTTTTACCTACACCAACTTATATGTGCAACTAGGTACCTAGTTTCACATACACTAACATAGTACACTTTAATAGCTAACATGAAACAATGCAGTCAGTTAGGGATGACATGTATAACATGACAGAAGTTCAGACACAAGTTAAATTCTACAATCCAATATCCTCCGCCAGCATCTTATTAGTTTTATGAGAATATATAAATTTTATGCTCAGTTCTTCAAAGTAACTATGTACTTTTGTTTTAATAGTGATCTACACATAAGATGTATTTATGTATTTTTGTAGTAGTGATCTACACATAAGATGTGAGGTATGCAGCATGAGCGGTACTCATCTACCTTCATTTGTTTATCTGGTTGGAGAGTATTAGGTATAAATAAACTGTTTTATGCGAACTCATGCATAGTAATGCTGTCTATATGTAAATTTTAACCCCTGCCCTATAGGCATGGCAATAGTCTACCAAGACTCGACAAAGCTCTTTCTATACAACTTGACATGTCTTGTCATTCATTTCATACATTTCTAACATCGCCATGCTTGCGACTATAGAAATCTTTCCACAATCTGTCTTATACAACACAACAACAACACGACGTTTGTCTATTACAATTCAATACGACTCTTCGTCGACAAATCCTGTTTCAACGGTGGTCATGCTACGCGGGCATATTACAACCTACAAGGGTTAACTTGTAGATCCCCTTATTTACAGACAACAATACAACAAATAACAACGTTCTGTTCCCGTTTGGGAACGGCTGGTAACATGCGTATGTAGTTTTTACAAAGGTACACATAAGGTAATTTCTTCTCTAAGAGCATGATAAAGCTTATAAATCATAAAATATTTTACCTGATGATCTTCTTAATCACTCTTAAGTTATGATATGCTTCCTTTCCTGCACTTTAGAGGTGGGTATAACTTTGGGATTTTTACAACCAAAACAAATTGTGAACTTCTTAATAATGATAGGAGCACCTTTTCACATCTGATCGAATTACGTTTACTCGATACACAACATGTAAGGTTTTATTCCTGTAAACGAACGTAACGAACTAAGTTTTACTTTTCGATGTTCAGTATGAAAACATGAAACGCCACCGGTTTGTTCGCCATTTTTGAACGCAGAGAAAATTTTCCCGGTCGAATTTCGTAATTCGTGAATACTGGAATTTTGTCAATCGTCAAGTGTAAAAGTGATAATTATATTATTCAGTAACTTAATTTTGAATTTTACTTGATTTGTATAGTAGACTTATAAGTTTTAACTCGTTAAAAGTAGGATAATATAATTAATTCGAGCTTCCGGTTAAAGAGAGCGTTTGCGTTAGTCATTTCGTGGAACTTGCTAAGTTGCCGCCATGACAGTATTATCAAATCCGCGCCAAATTCAAAGTAGAATATTTGACTAGCTCATAACATTGCACGTTACATGTACACATGTTAAATACTTATTCAATTTGCAGTAACTTCGAGAATCTTTCATCTCAGCCTGCCGTTTATGTCATTATACTCAGATAAATGACCGACCACTCATCACCACAGTGACGTTCGAATTTTGGCGCCTTCAGATTAATGTTCATGCCCATCCGCTTATTGAACGTTAGTTCCAATCGGATTATATAGATGTCGCTAACAACCTGATTCCAACAACAACCAAACAACAATTTCCAACAATTTCTCAAATTATAAAAATAAGAGTCTGGATTGATTTTATGCCTTGGGATCCTTTTTGAAATGCTTTCATATCCCAGCATCTCCACCATGTCGCGACGGCGTGCGTCTCTCTTTATTCTTGTTATATGCTAGTTATCCCCAGGTCTACAATGTAATTTGTTCTAGTAATAATATAGGATTTATCTGCTTCGCTTTTGATATAAAGAGAAACCCCCGCCTCACGAAATGTCAGAAACACTCACCGTTACGGATCACACACCGATACGGAGTGTCTCTCAATCCAGTCTCTTATGCTTCGGTCCTCAAAGGCACCGAAGTGGCTATCATCAGGTCAACCATCAGTTTATTCATTTCCTCAGGCGCGACTAGGACATCTGTAAGTTAAAGTACCCATGAATCTCTGGGTTTAGTATTACCTATCTGTTTATGATTAATAAATCTATTTTGCTTTCTCATTAGTTTTATTTTATCATCAACATTTGTGACACCTCTGTGCTAATCAGATTCTGGATTTTATCCGCCTCTGCAAGAGCACGCATTCCAGTTTGACTTCGGCCATTGCCTCTTCACCTGGAATGCTCCCCTTATTATTATACATTATAATATATATGTATATATGACGTCCGTCGACGTCCGCACCCGTCAGTGCCTACCATTGGGCCCCCATGGGGAATATACTAGAAGGTCTGCGAGAGAGGTTGGCCCACGACCCTTCTCACAAACCCCAGCGCTTGTATGTCCGGACTAGTAGCGCGTGAGGGTCGTCGTTATACCTTTAGCTGCGATCATGGAAGCATCTCATTGAACCAAAGCCGCAGCTGAAGACACGACCATCACTTCCAACAGATTAGGTGTACCAAATTATTCAAGCAAGCAAAAAATACTTTCGTATAACATCAATATTAAACATACCAAATCTCTAATCTTTACATAAACAGAAAGTTAATACTTAGCTATCCAGGTGGCGCGTCTCACGAGTGACAAGAATTATACTTCTCCATATAATCTTCTTGCACTGAATTTACTCAAATTAACTTTTATCCAAACCTGTCATGGCGGTATTGAAAAGAGCGGCAATATTATGATGCTCTGTGAGAGCGGCTTAGGTTTGGTGGCGTCAAGTTGTTCATACTGATTTAGTGTTGTCATCTCATTAGTGCTGTGCAATTATATATTTACATTTATAGGTTTGGAACATCGCGATTTCATCTTTCGCGACAGTAAGGCTTACAGTTTTTTATGAGAAAATTAGGTGTTAAAATAAAAGACATTTTTTTTTAATTTTTAATAAAACGCATTGAACTTTTAACGATATCTATTGATCAAACCCTTCAAAATTAATTTGGCAACACCGCCCGTTATGGTCGTCACAAAACTGTTTTTTGCCAATGATTATTGATTGTCATTTGTCAATGTCATTAGTCATGTCATGTGTCATCCGTCAGTCCATCACCTTGTCCTTTGTCAATTTTTCATGTCATTTTCAATTTGTTATTTTGATAATAAGTTTGTTTGTCGAATGTCGACAATGATTGGAGTCTGATCTGTATTTAATGTTCCTTGTTGGTGCTTGGCGTACCTAATACACACAGATAGCGTACTTAAAAAAAAAACATTGAAATAAATTATTGATTTTCTCTCCTTTGATAAATTTAAACTTTGTTTTGATTAGAACGTTCTAATTACTAATTGAGCAGGATCTAAGCAATCTCCTAATAGAAATGGAAGCCTTTTTGAATTTGAATGACGTTTTCTGCAATCACTATTTCTTAGTAGGCGGTGTGTTTCTCGTTTATTTGGTTTATCGAATTCTGCATTCTCTTTTTTCTGATAATAATTACATGCGGACACGGTATAGAAGCCGAGGTCACACTTGGAGAAGCATTCAATGTAACAAATCACTACCTTTTAATATTTATGTAAGTAGATTTTAGGAACTCCAAACGAATTTGGTGTGTGGAGAACGATTTCAGGTGTGGAGTGGCGCGGTGCTGTTTGTCATATCATTTGTATTGGATGCACTAGGTATATTCTTGAAAATCAATATACAGTGGACTGCATCAATTGGGTACCCCATTAAAGCTTTCATACAAATGGGGTACCCAATTGATGCAGCCCACTGTACATAAACCTCACCGCGCCGCATAGCACTGCTCTTGGTGTATGGAGCTCCTAAATGTACTGACTAGACTAAAATTTTAATTTATTTATTGTTCGTTCTAAGAGCTATTTTCACTGTGCCTGCACATGATGAGTACTGGCTTTTATAGCCCACAGGCCAATACATTCTGCTTGCATATTCAGCTTGACTGAAATTCTAACTTAATTCTAATTTATTACAGTGCACAAATTGTGGTAAACTCATGTTACCTATAGTGGGACTTTTTTGTGAATGCTGTGCTGTAAGTGCATGCAAAAGATGCCACAGAGTTATAGATAGAAAGTTTAGATGCAAACCTGTCACCTGGCCCGGGGACAAGCCATTCTTTCATCATTGGGTTCAGGGTATGTATTCTGAGAACCCAAAATTGTATGGACATTAAGATGTTATTTTGTTACATTCGATCAAATGTAATGTTTAATAGTGGGAACAAGTCAAACTGACACTGTAGATCATCAGGAGGAAGGCCTGCGAAGATACTTCTGTGCATGGTGTCAAAGAACAAAATTGTGGGCTCAATCCCTATCTACTGATAATGAGGTAATATTATTATTAAATTAGGCCATAATTCATTACATAGCTACCAATATTGATTCAATTTTATCATTTGCTTTATTCATGCGTTTTAATGCAAATGGAGTAGTTTTATTTACAATTCTATGATGACATGCACAATGGATTTTGTTAACTGATAAACAGCTGAACTGGCTTTTATTTTTCATATAATAATAATCATAATACAATTATGTTTCAATTAGATTGTAAGCCTTTCAGGATTACGAGTAAGTTGTAAAAAAAACATTATAAAAAATGTGAGAGCCTTAGGGCACGTTCCCACTATGTCGTGACGGCAGTTTGTCGTGTTGTTTAAAGCGTTGTGGCTTGTTTATTTAAATGGAGGTGTTCACATATAGGACGACAATTACGACAATTAACTGTCGCACATGACTTTTCCATAATAATATCCAACGATAAATAAATCGTCACGACATAGTGGGAACGCGCCCTAAGGCAATTTATCTAACAAATTATTGATGATAATTACCAAGTTTATAAGAAGACCGGTCAAGCAAAATATATGACAGAGCATTTATCTAAAACTAATATTTTACAAGTGTCTATCTTCATCTAACATTTTGCAGCATTGTGACTTTCAAAAGTACAAGAATATAATAATTCCACCTGCATGTGTACAGTTAGAAAAAGGACTTATTTCTAATATAAAGCATCCAGGTGACAATGACTGGGAACCATTCATAATTTTAGGTATGTTTCCATCCTGAATGAAAACTGTATATTCTTTAAAGTTATTTCACAACTAGATTTAGACCTAGTGGCCTATACTGCATACTTATTCTGGCTAGCTTTTAAATATGCCAAAAAGTTGAGATAACACAAAAAAAAATTGGCAGTTGTGGAGTATCCTGGATTTTCATTCTTATTTGCATAAAATATGGAGTAAGATGAAAAGAGATAAGCATGTTGTAAGAAAATACTAGCTGCTTGCTTATAATTAGTCGAAATCTTTAGAAGACCTGTTTGAACAGAATAATATATTACACACCTTTAAAAATATTCAGGGATCCAAACATTATTGGGCACATAATAGATGCTAAAGTGGGTTTTGTATGAGGCCACTGGTTCTTAGTTTATAGCTAGCTACTGCCAAACAGTATCTCTGGCTAGAGCTAAAGATTATTACAATATTATGACCTCTGCGTGTTTTAATATAATCAGCTGTGCACTTCCCCAGTATGGCAGTATTATTATAATGACACTCTTTCAATGAATATTAATATATTTTATAAAGCATAGCATGGTTAATTAATAGACACAGTTAACCTGTGTGAACACCTCTGCATGACAAAGCATGTTTATTTGCTATTCTTATCATACCAAAATGAGTAATAAAAAAATAAAAATAATATATATTTTATTAAATTAGAATAAAAAAATTGTTAACTACTCTTACCCTCTTGATCAATGAATGTGTAGTATAGAAAAATCGTTTACTTATTTGTATTTGCAAAATTTCAGCAAATCCGAAGTCTGGAAGCAATAGAAGTGATGAAGTACTTTCTTTGTTTAGAGGGCTCCTAAATCCTATTCAAGTGAGCTATTGTTATTGACTATTAAAAATAATATAATTTTTCTTCAATGAATAATTTGAATGAAAATATATATAATTTAAAATTCAAGTCTAAATGTGAATTTATATTAGGTGGTGGATATTAGCTCAACTTCTCCAGAGAGTGTGGTGCGGTGGTTGCCGCCGAGATGTCGCATCCTTGTGGCCGGTGGAGACGGAACCGTGGCGTGGGTTATGAACTCATTGTTCTCTTTCTCACATTTAAGAGAGGTAAGAGATATATTTATATTTATAATGGTAATAATTATAATGCAGGTGTAAAAAAAATGCAATAAATACTAGTATCATAGCACATGTGTAGCCATCTCAAAACTTAACGTCTCAAGTGCCTGTAATCACGTCGGCACTGCCGGAACCAGCATTACAGTAGGAAGCAGCAACAGCTATTGTTGAGGTAGAACTCTGAAGCTAAACCAAGAATAGTAGGTTTATTAAATCGAATGAGTTATTGAATGTCCTGTTGGTTTGTCTAGGCTGCAGTTGCGATCTTACCCATGGGCACGGGCAATGACCTGTCTCGCGTGCTGGGCTGGGGCGCTGGTGGCCACACTACTCTGGACGCGCACACCATCATCAACACCGTCAGACAAGCCAGCCCGCAACCGCTGGACAGGTATAAATATCAAAGATTAATAAAGTTTCCAGGCGTTCATTCTCAGATTTACGGACACGAAACTTTGTATACGCGTACAATTTAAGAACATCCAGTTCCCCATCCAGTAGCTAAAAAAATATACTATTTTGTGATTTTTACATTGCTTGTCCAGTCACTTAGCGACAACCTTAGGTAGTGGTTAAGGAGGAATGTATCTATTGCAAAAATAGTGCAGTTGCTGTGATATTTGAAAACAAAAATAACATATTAAAGAGCAAGAAATATTTTATGATTTGTTATTTTTCATGATTTTAAAGACAGATATAGTAAAATACTTCAACTTACATACAGGGTGTAACAGGACCTCTTATATACCCTTTATAGTAGGTAAGTGATTCCATGATTTACAAAGTTTTGGTTCATAGGTACTTCGGTTTTTACAAGAAACCACTGACCAACACGGCATTCTTATAAGTTGTCACGATCGCGGTCTAAAGCACACTACTTCGCGGAAACGGCCATTTGGCTATGACATGGCCAATTGACCATGTCGCGCGGATACCGACACGCCCCCTTGCCACTTCTCCTGTTTTCTTTTATAATCCTATTTTAAGAGGGCCCTTCCCGGCGCGTCTATCGTCAACGCGAGCACGGTCGAAAAGCTTGTTGTTTCATCCAGAGCCACAGCGGCGATTTTCTTTCAACTCCCCTGTCTTACCCCGCCCCGACCCCGCACAACTCGTCTCCCGCGCACCTCATGTCGCCAACGCGATGATATTGAAATAGTGTTCGAAAATTTCTTAAACTTCTTCCAGGAAATACGTGATTTTGAATAAGTCTTACAAGTGTGTGAAATAAATATTTGTCATTAAGAATCTCCATTACATGTGCAAGATTTCTATCGTGATGTTTTCTTTACTTCTAGAGTTTATGAGTACTTTATTAACGGCCAAAGTTCCGGTAAAATTTGTGCAAAACAGCTATTTTTGGAGGCTTATACTGAATTTGTTTCTACAATATTATATTTTTTGCTCCCATAGAAACCTAGATATAGTGCACAAAATACGTATTAGTTCAAAAAAAAATGAAAGGTAGATGTGTAACAACTGCATAATCACGTACGAACGTTTGTATGAAAAGTATGACGGGTTGGCCGCTCCTAAGGAACCTTTCATGCGTGAGTCGCACTTGGCCGGTGTTTTCTTTCATATAATTCTCACGCAATCCATCCATCGCTTCCTTGGTCATCCTCGCCCCCTCCATCCATCAACATTTATATTTATCACCCATTTAGTCACAAGCAATTGTTCATCCCTCCTCAGCCGTGCCTGAATTTAACACATAGTTCCCTACAACTAATTGTTCTTTTTGTGTTTTATATGCTTACTAGCGACCCGCCCCGGCTTCGCACGCGTGCAACATAGAAACCTTCCTCTTGAATCACTATCTATTAAAAAAAAACCGCATCAAAATCCGTTGCGTAGTTTTAAAGATCAAAGCATACACAGGGACAGACAGCGGGAAGCGACTTTGTTTTAAACTATGTAGTGATAGTGATTTAGTGTGCGTGCAGTGCGAATAAATATTTGTGTTTCTTTAACAGATGGAAGGTAACGATTATACCGAAGCGCAACAGACTTATTCGTTACCGGCAGCCGCGCGTGTTGTACGCGTACAACTACGCTAGCATCGGCGTGGATGCACAGGTGGCGCTGGACTTCCATCACGCGCGCGCGCAGTTCCTCTACAGATACGCTAGTCGGACGCTCAATTATGTAAGGTTTACGGACTAATAATATGTATCATCGTAACAATCAACCTGATTGCTAATTAAAAGCCTCCACAGGATTAATCTTTATTGTAATATAGTGCTGCATGGTTCTTTTAGTGCACGAACTAACGCCGCCATCTTGTTTTAGAGTTCCGTACCTCAAAAGGAAAAAACGGAATCCCTTATAGGATCACTCGCGTGTCTTGTCTGTCTGTCCATCTGTCTGTCACAGCCAATTTACTTCAAAGGTTTGACTGGACCGATTGAGTTGAAATTTGTAGACATACTCGTAGTATGTAAGTCGGTGATCCAAAGACGGACGTATATGGATTTTAAACATCGGGGCCACTTTTGGGGGGTAAATTAGAAAAAGAAAATACATGTTTGGTAAACCATTCGTGTTACATATCAAATGGATGGGCCATTTGATATGTGGTTTACAAAACTTTTATTTTCTTTTCGAGTTAATATATTTGAGAAGCTCATTGTGAGCTTCTCAAATATATTAACCCCGAAAATTTTGAAAAAATACAAAAACGTTCTTTGCATAGAGTTTACAGGAAAATCTATAAGAAAGCTATAACAACAAATAATAAAAATAAATAAAAAATTAAAGGGGGCTCGCCTACTATACGATGGTACGGGACCCTTCATGCACGACTCCGACGCATTTTGCCGGTTTTTCAATTTCCACAGACAACTTTACAATGTGTACCGGTAACGTCCCCTTAAAAATGACATTAATGCGCCAAAAGGATCACGCTGCCCTACACGTGTTAGGTCTTTGGAAATTAACCCTGTATTTACTTGAGGTTACGCGTACTATTTAGATTTGGTGGCAGCCATGTTGCTTCTTGCTGACAATAACCAGTACAAAGTGTTGCTTTTTGGTACATCCATTTTACAGTTTTTAAATTTGAATATTATCGAGGTAAAAATGAGTGCTTTGTTTTGCTTGTGTCGCGTACCAGTAAGTAATGTACATTATTGTGTCCCCAGATGGCGTACGCGTTCCTGGGCGTGGGGCGCGCGCTGGACGACGGCGGCTGCGGCGGGCTGGAGCGGCGCCTGCGCGTGCACGTGGGCGGCGCGCGCGACGCTCTGGCGCTGCCGCCGCTGCAGGCGCTCGTAGCACTCAACATCCCGTCCTGGGGCGCCGGCGTCGACCTCTGGAGTCAGTACCTAGCCACCGTCCTAACATACAGGGTGTCCCAAAACTCAACGTCAAGCCGAAACGGCGTGTCAGGATTGATCATAACCATCATGAGAAAAATCTGAAAAAAAATCTATCCCATGCAGTTTGAAAATTATGGGCATTTTAAGAAAAACCTAGAAATTTGATCAAACTGTACCATTTTTCGGTTATTGTGGTTATTCTTTTTTATTTTTGTTCATTTGAACTTTGGAAACGTAATCCTAAATAACATTTCTAGAATCCCAATAAAAAATAATGACACAATTGCCTCAAGTTTCCGAGAATTGAGACTATTTGTTAAACTACGAATTTAAAATTTTCAAGATTCGTCGACTTTGACAGGCCCTCTTATAATAAAAATGTACTAGAGTGCCTTGGCAAGTGGCATTAAAAGTTGGCGCATTTAATCAGAATTCTAAAATGGTACAATACTTGTTAGTTCCATACAATAGAAAAGAGTAAAAAAATTAAAACCTCAAGTAACCCGATTTTCGCTATCACATTTTACTCAGTTAAAATGTTTTTAATTCGCACAAGCTCTAGGGAGGTTAAGACGATGATGAGAGAGATGGATAATGGGTATGTTTGCCATGAGTGAGCGAGACAGATAGTGACGCCACTTTTACCAAAGCGAAAAAAAGTTAGTAAAATTAGTAAAATAATTAGGTTTGTTGGAATAAAAGTCAGATAGAGAAATAACATTTTTTATTACAATAAATGTTCAAATTGTTTACCATCAGCCGCAATACAAGCCCTACATCTTCTTAAAAAAGATCTACTTATAAGTCGGGCATATCTTCGAGAGTTGATCGCCTCAGCTGCTTGAGAAATGCGTTCACGCAGGTTGGCTACGTTCTCAATGGGCTTTGAGTAAACTTTTTCTTTGAGAACTCCCCAGTAGAAAAAATCCAGGGGATTTAAATCTGGTGATAGAGATAGTGCCTGAACGTCCAATCCACCTTCCCGGATATTCCTGGTCAAGGAAATCTCTTACTTGCACTGCGAAATGCGCTGGGCAGCCATCTTGTTGAAACCACATGTCGCGAAGATCTGCTAGTGGTACGTCCTCTAACAGGGTTGGTAAATCTTCTCTTAAAAAATGTAGGTAATTAGTTCCATTCAAGTTCTCAGGCAGTTCAATAGGCCCAATAATTTTACCGTTTAAAATTCCGGTCCACAGGTTTACTTTAAAACGATACTGGGATCTATCTTCTCGCATTAAATGTGGATTCTCCACATGCCACTCGTGATAATTGTGCAAGTTCATGTAACCATCTTTTTTAAATGTCGATTCATCTGACCAGAGAATTTTTTGGATGAATTGGGGATTCTCATTATGCCTCTGTAGCATTGTTCTACAAAAAGAAATCCTTTCCTGATAATCTCGAGGTACAAGACTTTGAACTCGTTGTACGTGAAACGGATGCATTTCGTTTCTTTGTAAAATACGATGAGCAGTGCTTTTGGGTATTCCCGTTCTTTCTTCAATTCCACGTACGGAAATACTTCGGTCACCTGCGACCTCTTGCAATACTTCTTCCTGGAAAGGAAACACAGGTCTACCTCCAGCCTGTATTTGATTCGGGAAATGGCCGCCCTCTGTGAGTGAACGGTGCACATTAACAAACACTCGGTGATCCGGGTAGCGCTCTAAATTTGGATATCTTTCACGATAAAGTCTAGCGGTGGCACTTGCGTTGCATCTGCATTCCCCATAAATGAGGTGCATGTTCGCATATTCTTGTGAAGTGTAGCGCGTAGGCATGGTAGATAAAAAGGATGCCAACACAAAAGTCCAGAGAGAAGCCAAAGTTGCCGGTATGTTATCAACAAGTCCAATTCACAAAGATTCAAGTCCAAAAAGAGAAGCCAAAGTTGTCAGTACTAAATCAACACAAGCGAATACGAACGTGCGCAGTAGACGAATGAGCGAAACGTACTAACTGGTTGGTGTCGGACTGGTAGCGTAGCCATTTGTTTGGCTGAAACTAGTGCGAATGAAACAGATAGATGCCATAGCATCTATCTGTTTCATTCGCACTCGTTTAAACGACGCATCTCCGTCTCAATGCGTGGCGTCACTATCTGTCTCGCTCACTCATGGCAAACATACCCATTATCCATCTCTCTCATCATTTTGTCTTAAAATTAAGAACCTACCTAGAGCTTGTGCGAATTAAAAACATTTTAACTGAGTAAAATGTGATAGCAAAAATCGGGTTACTTGAGGTTTTAATTTTTTTACTCCTTTCTATTGTATGGAACTAACAAGTATTGTACCATTTTAGAATTCTGATTAAATGTGCCAACTTTTAATGCCACTTGCCCTCTTGCACTTGCACTCTAGTACATTTTTTTTATAGGAGGGCCTGTCAAAGTCGACGAATCTTGAAAATTTTAAATTCGTAGTTTAACAAATAGTCTCAATTCTCGGAAACTTGAGGCAATTGTGTCATTATTTTTTATTGGGATTCTAGAAATGTTATTTAGGATTACGTTTCCAAAGTTCAAATGAACAAAAATAAAAAAGAATAACCACAATAACCGAAAAATGGTACAGTTTGATCAAATTTCTAGGTTTTTCTTAAAATGCCCATAATTTTCAAACTGCATGGGATAGATTTTTTTTCAGATTTTTCTCGTGATGGTTATGATAAATCCTGTCACCCCGTTTCGGCTTGACGTTGAGTTTTGGGACACCCTGTATACTCCGAATTATCTTTTTCTGATTGTATCCTAGCGATGGTACATCTTAATGTACTTTAGTGGAACAGGATCTAAGGTTCCTTATACTTAGGAAAGGAAGGATGCTTCGACCAGACGGGTGTTGTATCTGATGAGCTACTGCCCGACAGTTGTTGTCGGGTTCTTTTATATATCCTTATCTCGCAAGAACCGTGATAGCTAGACAGTTGAAATTTTCACAGATAATGTATCTCTGTTGCCGCTATAACAACAAATAAATAAAAGAGAGCTCTCCTACTACGATGGTATGGAACCCTTCATGCGCGAGTCCGACTGACACTTGGGCAGTTATTTTTGTTTATGTTTCGCTATGTCGCTACAGTAGACTTTGACACCACGTAGCAAACGGCACATGCCGCACCATAGACAGTTACGTACTAAGGTGCGGCCAGTGGTTTCAAAGTCTACCGTTATCAAAATACTTGGGCCCGGTAGATGAGCACGTTTATCGTAGCGTCATTAGCGTTTAAAATGCAGTCTAAGGACGTAACTCGAAACAAAAGTGTCGACTTGAAAGATTCGCTGTAGAAAACCAACCATTCCTTGGTTGCTAGTTTCCCCAAGCCAACGGCTGTTTGCTGTTTTATTGAAATAGAAAAACCTTTAAAAAACTTTTTGTATCGTAGGTATGGGCAATGAAGAGGACGTAGACGAACAGAGCATTCACGACGGAAAACTTGAGGTAAAAAACATAGTTAACTGAACTGCATTACCGAGCTTCGAGTGCAATGACACATTTAAAATGTACTACTTTGATTAACTGTTAAGTATACAATTGCAGGTAGTTGGAATTTCATCATCATTCCACATAGCGAGATTGCAGTGCGGGTTGGCAGAACCATACCGTTTTGCTCAGGCTTCTAGCCTTAAGGTAATTAACACAAAAAATATTACAGTACACAATAAAGAGCAGCAAGGCGCACGAGCAGCTTTAATTCATTAATTGATATCAACATAAACGAAACTGATATCGTTTAAAATGACGTGCAGCATGCGCTCGCGTATGTACCACGCGGACCGCGCGAGCTCGATGAGGCTTCATTCAGCACATAATGCATCGACGCTTCCGGGCAGGCGTTGCCGCACCTGTGTACTCAATAGAGTTAAATTTATTGTTTATAATTTCTGTACGAGCACACTCGATAATTTTATGCTGACGCCCGCCTCATATACTTACGTTTATCTATACATATAATAAAACAGTAAAAAAACTGTGTCTGTACATTGAATATATTTAAAAAAAAATTAGTGAGGGGGGTTTGGAAACAGTAATAGAGCACGAATCCAAAATAAAAATTCTGTCTGTTTGTCTGTATGTCTGTTTGTTTGTACACGCTAATCTTCGGAACTACTCGACGGATTTAAATGATTTTTTTTTTGTTGTAAAGGTATTAAATCTGGGCAACATATAGGCTATAATTTATCTTGGAAACTTGAACATCTGATGCAGCACCGCAACAGACCAGCTAAACTATAAGAGATACAAAAACGGTACCATAGCAAAGATTGTTCCACGTGATGAGCATTTTCTGCTAAGAGAATAAATTTGAAGATCTGGAACACCTGAAGTGGAACTCCAAGAGCCCAGCTACACTATAACATATATAGGAATGACGTCTTAGCAAGAGTTGTTCAGCCTGATGAGCACTCTCTATTGTCGTATAAAATTTGAAGACCTGGAACAGCTGATGTGGAACTCCAAGAGCCCAGCTACACTATAACATATATAGGAATGACGTCTTAGCAAGAGTTGTTCAGCCTGATGAGCACTCTCTGTTGTCGTATAAAATTTGAAGACCTGGAACAGCTGATGTGGAACTCCAAGAGCCCAGCTACACTATAACATATATAGGAATGACGTCTTAGCAAGAGTTGTTCAGCCTGATGATCACTCTCTGTTGTCGTGTCGTATAAAATTTGAAGACCTGGAACAGCTGATGTGGAACTCCAAGAGCCCAGCTACACTATAACATATATAGGAATGACGTCTTAGCAAGAGTTGTTCAGCCTGATGAGCACTCTCTGTTGTCGTATAAAATTTGAAGACCTGGAACAGCTGATGTGGAACTCCAAGAGCCCAGCTACACTATAACATATATAGGAATGACGTCTTAGCAAGAGTTGTTCAGCCTGATGAGCACTCTCTGTTGACGTATAAAAATTGAAGATCTGGCACACGCGTTGTGGAATATAACATAAAAAAAAAAAATAAAAAAAATTGAAGACCTGGAACACCTGATATGGAAATCAAAGCTATCACTAATTTCACTGTATAATTATAAAATAACATAAGCTGGGAGTACCTCCACGCGGTGAAGGCGGTAACAGTTTAGGACTGATTTTCGATGAAAATTCGATGAATCATTGAAAATTTGACTCTACTGGCCAAAACTCCCATTTATTATTTTATTTTATCAAATAAATAAGCCTAAATAGGCTTATGTTATTTGAGTGTTTAATTTCCTTTTTCATTTATTTTCGTGACACGGTAGCCTACCCGGTAACGCAGGGGAGCAGTCATTTAGATTTTAATTGATCAGTTATCTTCAGAATTAAACTATAACTATGTCTAGAAAGAGGTCAAATCTTTCCCAACGTTCCAAAGGAGCTAAAAGATTGAGGATCATAAGATCCCAAGAATCTACCGAAGAGCGTCAGGAGAGACTTGATGCTGTTCGAGAACATCAGACTGCAACTCGCTCTGTAGAAACCTCTTCGGATCGCGAAGAACACTGGAACACCGTCCCGATATGGAAATCAAAGCTGCATCAGATGTTCAAGTTTCCAAGATAAATTATAGCCTATATGTTGCCCAGATTTAATACCTTTACAACAAAAAGACCCTTCACGAAGCGGTCAACCAAGCATTCTGTACATCAAACTAAGTCTTTACGCAGAGAGTGCTCATCAGGCTGAACAACTCTTGTTAAGACGTCATTCCTATATATGTTATAGTGTAGCTGGGCTCTTGGAGTTCCACTTCAGGTGTTCCAGATCTTCAAATTTATTCTCTTAGCAGAAAATGCTCATCACGTGGAACAATTTTTGCTATGATACCATTTTTGTATCTCTTATAGTTTAGCTGGTCTGTTGCGGTGCTGTATCAGATGTTCAGCGAGGAAACTCGGTATGTAATGGGAGGTAACCCATCCACGGGCCAACCTAGGCAAACGCTTAACATAGCGGACAGTCGCGCATCATGTTCCGCACTTATCTCTAGAGACCTAGAAGCAGATGCGTAGATACGCTGAGAACTAATGCGCAATTATTATCTGTCCGTGAACGTCTGCGACTCACGAGACAATGCATGATTTCTTCACTGGTCTCTAGAGACCTGGATGTAAATGCGTAAATACGCTGAGAAC
Source organism: Eugnorisma glareosa (assembly GCA_947578425.1). NCBI lineage: Eukaryota > Metazoa > Arthropoda > Insecta > Lepidoptera > Noctuidae > Eugnorisma > Eugnorisma glareosa. The sequence goes on from OX387963.1 coordinate 11,590,469, forward strand.
GCAGGTGTGCTTCGCAATCCGAAGAGGTTTCTACGGAGCGAGTTGCAGTCTGATGTTCTCGAACAGCATCAAGTCTCTCCTGACGCTCCTCGGTAGATTCTTGGGAATCTTATGATCCTCAATCTTTTAGCTCCTTTGGAACGTTGGGAAAGATTTGACCTCTTTCTAGGCATAGTTATAGTTTAAATTTGAAGATACCTGATCAATTAAAATCTAAGTGACTGCTCCCCTGCGTTACCGGGTAGGCTACCGTGTCACAACGATAAATGGAAAAGGAATTTAAACACTCAAATAACACAAGCCCGAAGGCATATTTATTTGACAGAATAACGGGAAGAAAAGGTATTTGTTGTGTAGGTATTAAGCCTGGGCAACATATAGGCTATAATTTATTTTGGAAATTGGAACACCTGATGCAGAACCGCATCAGAACAGCTAAAGTATAAGAGATATAAAAATGGTGTTATAGCAAAAATTATTCCACGTGAAGAGCATTTTCTGCTGTGAGAATAAATTTGGAGATCTGGAACCCTATTGTGAATCTCCAAAGCCCAGCGACACTATAACATATTAAGGAATGACGTCTTAGCAAAAGTTGTTTAGTCTGATGGGCATTTCCTGTGGACTTCCGAAAATGAAAGATCTGGAACGTCTTCAATCGTCTCGCTCATCCAGTTGTTTTCCCGTCCCCGGGCCTCAGAATTCTACATCAAACGTTTCAGATCTTCGATTTTCTTGACGACCCCGTTGTCGCTGGCAAAAGCAACAGGATCCGCGTACGAAGTCGCGGGCAGAAGCTAGTATCTTAATACATGCGCATTACTGTAATTAATGTTAGTTTAATTAAGCTGCTTGGTGAAAACATATGTCGGGCTTTTCTTCCACATTACACATAAGAATTCCCAGCACACATTGCACCAGCGGTAGGACTCCAACTATTTTTGGTCCTTCGACACTATAAGTGAAGTGTGCGAGTGGTGTCTTCTGGCCTCCCACAAGCAGATCTCACCAGACAAGTTGAGAAGGCGCACATATTGGTGAGGGGCATCTGATCTCGCGGAACTAACAGAACCAGTGGACACACAAGTCCACAACATAAACTCCTATCAGATCAGTGACAGTGATTACAACAGGCAACTAGTTTCTTCAACACATCTACTACAATGTAAGGGCTACTATAACGTCAACAAATCATTGCTGAAACTGTACAGAAGGTTTCTACAAACATCAAGAAAGATTCTGAAATTCGGAAAACTGGCGAGTACACAAGAAAACGGCTAGTGACCCTTGAAGAATTCTGGGATGAGTTCGACAACAGTTACATAAAACTAACAGTGCTTTGTGATAGCAAACACGAGTACTTTCAGTCTGGTGCTTACGTCTCCGTGACAGATCTCTACACAGCTACATGTGCTCTGCTGATGGACATAACACAGACCGAAGCCATGGCTAAACAAGGTACGAATAGGTGGTACAAACATCTTGAGGTGACGAACAACAAGGAGGAGACAGAAAGAGAAACAAGAAAGGTATGTTGTCCAAAACTGATGAGCTGATTGATCAGCAACGAACAAACTTTCGAGCCTTTTCAAGGGTCGTATGAGGTATTGACATTAACAATATCTCTGAAAAATGGGAACTACAAGATAAACTGCAGATATGCGGCCGAGGCGGGCTGCTTAAATTTTGAAGCTCTCTCCTGTCGTCTGCATTTTATTAGTACCAAGAGCGGATCCAAGACCACCTATGACCACCCCCATCATTGGTGTCATAACCACCCCGGATCGCTCGCTATGCTTGCTAATGCATCCTATACTATTTTAATTCTGCAAAAGTTGACAGAGTTCCTCCTATTCTCATTTCTGTCCAAATTAACAAACACTCCCTTTTTTTTTTTTTTACCGATGGGAAATCATCAGATAACCCCTCCCGCTCTGGGCTGAGCAGGAGGGAGTGTCAGACTTTTACTGACTAAATCCCATCCATGTTCCTTCCTTTGCCCTTTGTGTTCCAGGGCCGCGGTATCTCTTTCGAACAGTCCCGCAACCCTGGCAGGCGTCGGTCCTTACGGACCCCTTCCTGTTTGCTGACTCTCTTTGAGGCGCGCGTGGAACACGAACGCGCCGTCGGCATGGCCTGTCGTCATAAGACGGACGGACGGCGAGCTAGCCCATAGCTCACCGTCCACAGGCCAACAAACACTACCTAAGTTATATCCAAGAAGAGATGCAAAAATTTTCCAGCTTGTTTCGCTCGCTAATACTTCCTGTACTGTTTCAATTTTGTATAAGTTTACAGAGTTCCTCCTATTCTCATTCCTGTAAGAATAAACGAAAAGAATCTAATTTATCTGAGGAAGGGGGCAAAAAATTTCGAGCTCGCTTCGCCCGCTCTTGCATTCTCTTATTCCCAAGAGTTTTCTGCATTTGCCGTTTAAGTATTTACATAACTCCTGTATGAATGGTCAAAAGAAAATCTCACTACATAGGGTTATGTAAAGCAAAAATGTTCGAGCTCGCTTTGCTCGCTCTGAAATCCTGCGTCCTTTTCGGTTATCTTTTTAAACTGATACAATTTCTGTAATAATGGACAATAAAACCTATGAAATTCGAACTGGGTGCTAAATTTTACGAGCTCGCTCTTGAATCATGTTTTTCTCAATTGATATGCATTTATACATAAATTGACAAATTTACTCTTTGCTCCTAATAGTGTTTCACTCATTGGTGGAATCCCCCCCGATCTGCCTTTTTTATTCGGGGTAACCCGAATGGTTTGGAGAACCAACAAATTTCTGATTACGGGCCTGTATGACCCCCCCCCCCCAAAATCTTTGGCTGGGATCGCGCCTGGTGGCTCTACACATGTTGTAAACAATGCTTGACTCGCATTTTCTGCCCATCTGGCACATTATAGAAACAATTAAGTGCAACTGGTATTATCTCACTTGATCCTAGATGCATGTTGAAAGGAGATGACATTATACTTCGCTCTCATAGCAACTTCCACAGTGAGATAAGCGTGACTGAAGAAGAGCTTTACTTGAAAGAATCGACTCTAAGTCACTTCATAGCAGACAACAACTATACTTTGAAGCTGAGCATAATGAAGTGATGCTGAAGACATTAAGAGCCAAGATTGAACTGGTGAAGATGCACCAAGAGACTCAAAACGAGGTGGCAACATCCCACAGCACACATCGCTATATCATGTACCTATAGTTTTATGCTCATTGTTGTTGTTGGGGCTTGTCTATGGATCAGTCTCAAACTAAGGAAATGCTATGGTGCAGTTCTTCGAGTTACCTACAGACCTGATAACCCGGACCAGGAGCAAGCGATCAGCAAACCGCAACCACGGTTGAGCCAGCACACTAGCTGCGAGCACAAGGTCGACAGAGCAACCTCGCCGGCAAGCTGTTAGATTTAGATATTATTATGTATTTATACAATGAAACACTAGTTTAAACTGTTTAAGACTTATTTAAGAAGTTTTTCTTAAATAAGTCTTAAACAGTTTAAACTGCAAATTTCTACACACACAATAAGACCGTTATTCCATAGGGTATATTATATTGACAACCAAAAAGTAATTTATGTCTGCTGTCACGTGACATACCAACCACAGACTAATATATGTGCCGATACATAACAGATATAGGCTTTGGAGTTTATATTTTTTATTTACTGTTTACTTTTACATTATATTTTGCTTATTTTTCTCCTTTGAGAGCATGTAGGAACACACCCGAGAATTTTATGCTGACGCCCGCCTCACATGTACTTGCGTTTATACCTTATTATTACATACGCATTACTGTAATTAATGTTAGTTCAATAAAGCTGCTTGTTGAATACACATGTCGGGCTTTTCATCTACATTACACATAAGAATTAGGACTCCATAATTTCTTTATTTATTTCAGATTGAATTGGAAGGATCTTGTGCTATGCAAGTGGACGGCGAGCCGTGGATGCAAGGTCCTGCAACAATATTGATGGAACCCGCTGGCCAGAGCCTCATGCTGCGAGCAAGCGGGAAACAGCGGCGGAGTGATTGATCTATACATACAGATATGCAGTATTTTGAACGAGTCTCATTAGGCTTTATCACTGTATGGTACAACTTAAAGTTAGGAATTAGTGTAATAATATAAAGTTACGATTTTAAATGGCAAATTCCCACCACTAATTTTAGTGCCAATGTTTGATGCACTCGTCATTGTGAGTTTTCACGAAAGTTATAATAAATGGTATGATATTTCGTGATGTGGTGTTTTTATTTAAGTCGTAACAAACCGAAGTCTGAAACACAACTACCTGATATCTAGACCACTCCCTAGTACCTAATCACATTTAAAGAAACGGGTCAAAGGATGTATCGCACCTCCAAGCTCTGGTGTAACACTGTCATTCTTTCATTTTTTAGGATTCCGTATCCAAGGGGTAAAAATGGAACCCTATTTAAGGTAACTGAGGGTAATAAGGCCTACCTAATTTTGATTCGGTTTATTTATTAATTACTTTAAAATAGCAATTTTTTAAGGTCGGCCAGTATTGCTTCTTATAAATTTAAACAGACTTAGAAATGACATGTGTATAAGCGTCATATTATAAATTACAATTTAAACAAAAATCACGTACAAGGTAGCCTAAAAGGCCCGGGTAGTTTATTAACGCCCTGCTCGTTTTCACGTTTTCAGAAAAATGTAAAACCATTAGAAATGATTCACTAATAATATTTAAACTGTAAGTACTCATCGTTCTTTAGTTGTATTAAGTCTTATTATTTCTGTGGGAACAATTTTTTTAAGCAAAATCGGTTCCCTATAATTGAATAGGCTTAATTGCGCGATGCACATGGGCTTTATTAGCCGCAATTTTAATAAGTCTAATTATTAAGAAATTGTTAAGATATAATTTATATACTGAATTGGTGTTAGCTTTCAATTATTATTTTGTACGTTCCCATTTAATAACCAAAACGTTTACACTGTTTACGTTTAGAAGTCTATTATTTTTCATATGGGCGTTATTATACTCCAGGCGTTATTTGCCTCCGGTACCTTACTAAGACTCCACTGTCCGTCCGTCTGTCTGGCTGTCTGTCACCAGACTTTATCTCATGAACCGTGATAGCTAGACAGTTGAAATTTTCACAGATGATGTATTTCTGTTGCCGCTATAACAACAAAACAGAATAAAATAAATATTTAAAGGGGCCTCACATACGCGGGCCTGTGGACTATGACAAGCCGTGTCGACGGCGCGTTCGTGTTTCACGCGCGCCTCAAAGAGATGTCAGCAAACAGGAAGGGGTCCGAAAGGACCGATGCCTGCCAGGGTTTCGGGACTGTTCGAAAGGGTTACCGCGGCCCTGGAACACAAAGGGCAAAAAAAGGAACATGGATGGGTTTTAGTCAGTAAAAGTTTGTACAAAAACGCCATGATTTCAGGACCAGACCTCGGAACCTATCCTTCTGCAGCGAGGTGTGAGACAGGGAGACATCATAACTCCGAAACTGTTCACCGCTGCACTGGAGGATGTCTTCAAGGTTCTGGACTGGAGAGGGCTAGGCATCAACGTTAATAGCGAGTACATCACTCCGGATTGCCGACGATATAGTGGTCATGGCTGAGACCATGGATGACCTCAGTACAATGCTTGATGACCTCACTAAAGCCTCCGAAAGAGTGGGTCTTAAAATGAACATGGACAAAACCTAGGTTATGTTGAATGCCCATGTAACACCCACTCCTATCAAGATCGGAGACTCAATACTCGAAGTTGTAGACGATTATGTCTACCTGGGACAAACGGTCCAGCTTGGTAGGTCTAACTTCGAGAAAGAGGTCAACCGTCGAATCCGACTCGGCTGGGCAGCGTTCGGGAAGCTGCGCGGTATCTCTTCTCGTCCAACTTACCGCAGTGTCTCTAGACGAACGTCTATAACCAGTGTGTGTTGCCAGTGATTGCATACGGGACCGAAACGTGGTCGGTCACAATGGGCCTCATTCGAAGGCTTAAAGTCACCCAAAGGGCAATGGAGAGGGCTATGCTCGGAGTTTCCTTGCGTGATCGAATCAGAAATGAAGACATCCGCAAGAGAACCAAGGTTACCGACGTAGCCCGAAGAATTGCCAAACTGAAGTGGCAGTGGGCAGGGCACATTGCTCGCAGAACGGATGGCCGATGGGGCCGAAAAGTTCTAGAGTGGCGACTGCGAACCGGAAGACCGGTTCGCGGTCGCCACTCCGGAACTTTTCCAATCCGCCAATCCGTTCTATGCGAGCAATGTGCCCTGCCCTCTGCCACTTAAGTTGGCTGAGCGGGCTACGTCGGTAACCTTGGTTCTGTCGCGGATGTCTTCATATCTGATCCGATGACGCAAGGAAACTCCGAGAAAAGCCCCAACAAAGCTCTTCATTGCCCTTTGGGTGACTTGAAGCCTTCTCTGAAGAGGCCCATTGTAAGCGGCCAGAGAGAGATAGTGTAAATAAGTTATAATTAAATGATGGAAAAAAATTGTCACCTGTGCCAGTGTTGCACCGAGGGGGAGAGGGGATATGATAAATAAAACAGAATTTCAAGTAAGTAACAACAATTTTAATAAACAAACACTTCATAACAATAGAATATACATCTTGAAGACATGAATTTATACGAGAATTTTTTAGAGTCAGAGAACTTGCCATTTTTCTGTTTTATTTCAATTTGAAGTTCCACGTCTCAAAAAAATACAACCTTTTATAAATAAATTACCTAATATTTTTTGGAGTACCTATTAACTAAGTCTGATGTGAAATGTCAAACATTAATAATACCTTGGGTATTATGAACTTACACGTATTACAATTTGTATAACATTAATTATAATAATTTACTTATGCAATCCTTAGTTTGTTGACCCTAATTATCATAGAGGTCATTGTACTCAAAATTGAAAACACCTTTTAATATCCCATCCCTGAAATTATTATTATTTTTAATTAAGAAAAATAAATTGCTTTTGCCAAAATTTCGATTCATGTCAACATATTATAGACGACAGATAAGATTTACAACCTCATCCAGCTCGCGAAGGTCCTTTAGGACAAATGATCAACCTCCCGGGATAAAAGATTTCTCCAAATTTTCTATTACGGTTAACAAATTATTTATTTAAACTTTATGTACAATAGTGGTACCAAGGAACTTTGCGTTAAATAAGAGAACATTTGACGGGGGTTAATGGAGGAAGATAACACGCCAAGATGATGAGCACAGTGCCCCTAAGAAGTTTAGGGTAAACAAAACCTAAGTTTGTATAAGGCTGTAACAAGTATATGTCAAAATCTAAAAAACATGCTATATAAAAATTATAAAGATAAGATTTGCGAGCGCATCGGTCACTGTTTTAGGACACTTCAATAGAAGAATTCTATGTAGTAGGTAGAATAAGTGTAATATCTTTATCATTCCTGATTCCACCAATAACACGCACTAGCTGTCATATCAAACTTCTGACAAAACGTTACAGACTGGCTAGTCGTGTTATACCTACAATCTGTAGTATTACGTACCTATAGGTTACATAAGTACTTAAGTAGGTAATTATTATATACAATAATAAGAGATAGTCTACCTCGCTGACCTTAGGGCTGTTCTACTTATGATATTGAACACTGCTTAGCTTATACAGATACTGTTCAAGCCATTCAATATTCCCTTAATTTACACATTCGGCTCTGGAATGTCACAAGGAGTAAGAAAGGGCTATTGGTGATTTCTATCCGATGCCATACCACCATGACTTGTTTGTTTACAGACTTCATGTCTGTAAACGATTTACAACAGGCCGCCAATTGTATAAGAAACACGTAAATAACAGTACCTACATAATTATATTGTGTATTTGAATAACTACCTACTGTTTCAATATAACTTTTTGAGGAATGTATGTATCTCAAATGATATAAAATACATCCAAAAATAAATTCTAAAAAAGTAGTTTGTAACCACTATCATATTTTAATGGAATAAAGTTTTAAAAACCATGAAATTCTTATTTTGTTACAGATATAAGTAATTTTGGCACAATATAAAAAAAAATATTTTCAACAACACAGCCCAGAATATAACGCATCTAAAAAATTAAAAATCTCGTGTTTGGCCCCATACGGGTACAGACATTACTATGTGCCAACAATTACAATATCAAGATCAGTTGACGTTGACAGTGTATACCACAAGTTAATGTTTAAAAACTAACAGATCATGTTATATTTATTCTAAAAAACGCGGCATTTATAAAATGAGTTTCAAATGCATGGACAAGTAAGACGTAAACGAGGGGTTAGATAACTGTCGTTTTGTGCCCAATTACAGTGAACAAGACAACAATGTTGCCTTATTCATGATTGATTTATTGATTAAGTGTTTTTTTTACTCTGGTCCAGAAGTATTTTATGAAAATGTAAAATGTATCCATTTGGATCAGAAAACTTGCCTGTGGATGCCAATATTTGTAGGTTCAATTACAAAGATGTTTTTCATTTTTTTCATTGGGGTTATTTTCATAACACACCTTTCGTTGACTAGATAGATAAATAGAATATACATTATTGTACCCCAACTTTGATTATATAATGCCTAGATAGAGCAACAAATGTACGAAAACGTGTCAAAAAATATCAGCCGACTGTTAGCCTATAAGTTCGCACACAGAGATATATATTATACTATATAAATGTATATACTATATGTATAAAGCTCAAAAGATTTCGTGTATGAATAGATACACCTTATATACAGCGTGTAACAGAAAGGGTATAATCATATGGAATACTGTGGTACGGACCATCAAACTGAACAACTTTCTCTATGGGACCACCATCGAAATCGTAAAAAAATAATCAGCTGTCCTATACAAAATTTCAATACCTACTAGACCCAAATGTATGAAACAGCTGATTATTTTTTTACGATTTCGATGGTGGTCCCATAGAGAAAGTTGTTCAGTTTGATGGTCCGTACCACAGTATTCCATATGATTACACCCTTTCTGTTACACGCTGTATATATAGGGTCTATCTATTCATACACGAAATCTCTTAAGGGGTCATTGTACTCATCATTATGAACAACTTTTACTATGGGACCAATCTCGAAATCGCGAAAAAAAAAATCAGCATTTCTTTATTTTGATTGTAGTGCGACGCTCCATCTAGACCTTATATAATCAAAGTACACCAAATTGATTAAACAGCTATTTTACAATATTGCTAATTAACGGATACAACGGCGGTCTTATCGTTGATGGCGATATTTTTTACAACCATTGGATGGATTTTTTATAACAATTTATTGGCAATGCGAACGTTCGACAAAGTCGATCCAGGTATGACCAAAGTTTCATTTTCCATTCGTAAGGCGACCGAATACCGCAAAATGGAGCAGCAGAGCCGCTCAATCTTTTTGATAGACCAATGATCATTAAATAATCTTTGATTATGTAACCTAAAATAACGTGCCCAATTACATTTGTAACTATCGCAAAACAAATTATTTGTTAAACTTTAAAAACCTTAAATGGTAACTATTAAAACTCACATGAACAATGAGTACCTACAGTCCTTTCACAGTTATTTAACCTTTGATTTTACATCATTATTCAAATCCCCATGATCTTTATTTTTGTTGCAATATGGTTGCCGTTGGCTTGCTGCGTGGGTTTCTGTCAGAGATAAAATAACTCTGAATGTACTGTATATTATAACATACCTACTTCCCGATTACTGTAGGTCAATCCTAAAGGCGATAGATGCATCTCCGTTATCCGTTATACAGAGTAGTATCAGAAAGAGTTGACAAGTCAAGAAAGAGAGGACAGATAGGATAATATTCGGAAAGATAGGATTAGTGTTCAGAAAGAAAGGATTTGTTTCCAGTCGATCAGTACAGCTTTTCTTTCTTTATTCTTAAAAATGATCTCAGGCTAATTAGGGCGTCCTCTTTTGGCTCTGTTACCCTTAGGATTTACCACGCAGCCTTCAACAAATCTTTGTTGTCAGTCATCCACACATAACATGATAGACCTCGTCGGTCGTTTTATGGGCCAGTGAAGCCTAGTAACAACATTAACCATGCATGAGAGATTATAACATCTATGCAAGCAACTACTTTATTTGCGTTGTAAAATATACATACAAGATGATCAAATTCTTTAACTTGAAAAACTAAATGCACCTAAAGTCTAGTCAACACACATTGTCTAAAACCATTCTACAAAACTATCCAAAAGTACATTTTTCCTACAGTAAAATCTATTTTTTTAACTTCTCCTGTTTTAATGAACCAAATCTCATTCTCATTTGTTCTAAAAATACGAATGTAAGAATAGTGTGTGGCGCAAGCCTAACAAATGCTGGAATGTATCCTTTAAAGAATGCAAGGGGGCCTTCCTTGGCCGTATTGGCGACGAGATTGAATACGCCAGAAAATTCACCTGGCTTAGCGTTCATCGCACGTGTTTTGAGTACGTCCACTGGTTGTGTCATAGTTGTTGCTACACCTCCCTAGAAATGTCAAACAAATTCGTCAATCTAGTGAAACAAATTGAAACTAGAAGATAAGTTTACACAAATTCAGGTTAAAATAACCTTACCGCTAGTAAACTCGATGTGACGTGCGTTACAACATTTTCTTCAAAAAATGAAGTGCTGAGAAGCAATATCTTGATCTGATCATAGAAGGCTAGTTGTCCTATAGTCATGAGGGCTGCACGGCTGCACGTCATGCTGGCTCCCGCCCAAAGTCGTGTTATACCTTCACTTGCTGCTACGCGATATATGCCATGAAGAGCATTTTTGTAGCTGAAATGAATTCGGAATTAAAATCTTTTTTATGTTGTTTCTACAAATTGAAATAATACTTGGTAAGTTATTATTGTAAATATTCCATGGTATAACAGTAAATATTTGTTTTATACATAATTTCGTGTGTTCCGTTCTGCTCCGGCTACGATGCCAAACAAGGTCATGGTTACGGCAATAGACTGTAAGGATATGTACCTTTTGGTACTAGAGAGAAATAATAGAACCAAATTATTTAATGACTTATGCACCATTTTCAGTGGCCACGTGATTTTACTAGTATTATTTTCCGGAGAATTCATTTTGAAAGCAGTTTGCAATAATAATAATACTATACATACTTATAATAAGTGAAGGAAATAAAAAAAAAACGTGCATAGTCATAATTATTGTGGGTAGTTCAAATTTTACAAGTATTGAAAAATAGTAAGAGAAGTTATTCTTGAATATAAAACATCATTTATTGTCTTCGTGCACTGTTAACTTATTACGTTATCTTAACAGAACTATAAGTTTGAGTAAGTATAATATGTAACTTTAGGTAAGTAAATAGGTAATTAGATGCAATCCTCATAATGCGTAGTTAGCGCCTACGACACTTGAATAGCAATTGTAAGTTGTCAAGTTATACTATTGCTATTTAATTATTGTCAGGCGTATTCTGTTGTTTAGCAGTGATAGCCAGGTGGTGTGACCGTCGGAAGTCTTAGGTCTCGAGCTCGAACCCAAGGCACGCACCTCTGATTTTTGGATTCATTTGCGTATTGTATAATTATCACTTGCTCCGGTGAAGATAAACATCGTGAGGAAACCAGCATGCCTGAGAGATATTTCTTGACGGCATATAAAGCCAAGTCAGAGGCCCATTAGCGGCCTAAAAACTCTGACACCAGGTTAGGCACTAACCACACGATAAAAAAAGGAGATTGTAAGTTGTCAAGTTATACTATTGCTATTGAATTATTGTCACGCGTATTCTACCTGAAAAACTGAAGTGACTAATAAATGGATTTGAAAGGTTTTTGTTTTAAATGTAGGTCTATTTTATAGTAAATCACACGTACATCTATCTCAGACACGAATCATCTAATAAAGTTGTGGATACCAGCAGATCTAAGCGTGGCCGTGCTAGGACGGATAAGCTGTAGCCCGGCCAATGAAAATGGTATACAGCGTGTAACAGAAAGGGTATAATCATATGGAATACTGTGGTACGGACCATCAAACTGAACAGCTTTCTCTATGGGACCACCATCGAAATCGTAAAAAAATAATCAGCTGTCCCATACAAAATTTCAATACCTACTCGACCACAATGTATGGGACAGCTGATTATTTTTTTACGATTTCGATGGTGGTCCCATAGAGAAAGTTATTCAGTTTGATGGTCCGTACCACAGTATTCCATATGATTATACCCTTTCTGTTACGCGCTGTATAAGTACAAGTAAAAGGTACATATCTGTACAGTCTATTGCCATAAACATGACCTTGTATGGCATCCTGGCTGGGCCAGAACGGAAAAACCATAATTTCTGGAAATTAAGCACCATTGAGAGAGGCTGTAAATAACTAAAATCTTTACATACTTCCTTCTTTGCTCAGGTGGCAGTTTGACGTCATTTTGCATTCGCACATTGACTAAATCTGCAGGATTTCCTACAAATCCTCCAGCAAATCCACCAAGTCCAGCTATAAATGCCGACATATAAAATGCTAGGGGACGACCCTGAAAAATATAAATGAGATACAATTATTTGGTACTACAGAAAAAAGTCAAAAGATTATTTCAATTAGTAGGCTACTTTTGAACATCTGTGACTTTACAAGGAAATAGCCCTCCTATAGGAGAGCCACCTAGGAAGCTAATTATTTCTTTGCGACTGTCAATATTCCTGCTAACAATTTTAATAAATACTTTTCTTTTTGTTTTATTTTTAACCGTTAATCATTTTAGATAGAATAATGTACTAAATAAAATGAAATTTTATGTTATTTAATAACTTTATTTTGAAATTTATCTTTTGCCTGAAAGAAATGAATTATATTTTATTTTATTTATAGAATTTTCACACAAATTACCATTTAAATTATAATATTTGTTACAATGTTATTTTAGGGGTTATCTGAGAGAGAAGAAATTATGCTAATGCTCACTCTTCTTACTGCTTTATCCATTGTACGAGCATGAGTTTGAACCATGATATTGTTATGGTTCTTTATTATGAATTATTTAATTTTGTCACTGAGGTTTTTACTTGAAATGGAAATACTAATGTGTAATTAATTTTATTAAGATTTCAATATTAAATAGTAGATTAGACAACAAGTGAAAAAAAAAGGGAATTTAATTCGAGGGACTAAGTTGTATCCCGAGAGCAGCGAAGGATTCTGGAGCATAATCCTGAGCGGATGCAATAACCGAGATGTTTTTTTTTTCACGAGTTGTGTCCTCTACTTTTTTTTTTTTTTGCGAGAAAATAAATAGAAGTATAGTAGTTATATTTCTAGTGGGTTAATAATAACGACTACTCGGGTCGATCTTCAAGGTTAAGCCGGGCTTACCAAGGTCGGTCTGTGGGTGCGTGACCACTAATTCATTACATACCGAGTTTCCTCCGTGCCTCGGAAAGTACGTAAAGCCATTGAGTAGGCTGTCATTTGTAGTTCTTTGACAGTCGTTACAGGTAATCAGTGGCCCGAAAATCTGACAACCAGTCTTACCAAGGGGTACCGTATTACCCACGTAGTACTAACTGGGTTGTGTTCTGGGCACTTCTGGGTCAGATAGGCAGTCGCTCCATGTAAAATACTGATATTCAGCTGCATCCGATTAGACTGGAAGCCGACCCCAGTAAAGTAAGTTGGGATAGGTCTAAGCACATGAGTATTTATCACATTTTATTATTTATTCGATAATATAATAGGACAACAAAGGATTAAATATAAACATTAAAAATGTATAGTAAAATTAGAACAGTTTTCGAAATTCACATGTTCTTGTCTGGCACGTTTTATTTATTATTTGTTCATAATTCGTGCTTGTTCCAAATTCAAAATGTTTTTATTCACTCTTTGAGTAAAAGAGCGTTTTATTCACTGTTAACAATGAATAAAATGAGCTTTTTCAAGTGGTAATGGTACAAAATAAATACTTACATCTTTAGGAGTAAAATGTTGTTTAGCTGACTCATATATTCCAAATCTTGCCATTGAGTATGTTAGCTGTCTTAGTACAGAAGCAGAGATACCATTGTACAGACCCATGATACCTAAAGATAACACATTTTGGTATAACTTCATTCTCTATATAATTTTGAAAAATCTTACACCAATTTAAGGAAAAACATCAATAAATTTAGAGAATCACGTTTTAGCTTTAAAAAGTCATTCAACATTATTTATAAGTAAAGCACTGGCTCAAATTATTTTCATAAATCTTAGGTACTTAAATCTTTTAAATAAACAAATCTAAGTTTAATCTATTTTGATGTACCTATAATTTTATTAAAAAGACTGCAAACAAGCCTTTTCAAAATTCATGAATTCTTCCTAAAGAGTAATATGAGATCAATTTTAACTAAAATATGGTACATTAATTACAAACTACAATTTTATTTATCTAAAGGGTGTAACAGGACCTTTAACGAAGCCGAAAGGCACTTGTTCTCCCCGTCATTGCGATCATTTTTTTGTTCTAGACCATACCTGGGAACCTTCTAGTTACGCAGATATGGGGGTCAAATTTCTGACATTTTCATAAGTTTTTTTTTAAATACATGGATTTAATGCAAGATTTTTACTTTAAACACCCCCGAGACCACCATTCTATTTAATTCATGCATCAGCACAATGTTTTGAGTGGAATACATTGAGTTCTACCATAATACATGATACTCACCTCAAAAAAAAGTCGTTTTGCAGCAGTAATTTTTGCGTAACTTATTTAGTTTGATGTACATAATGTTTGGTTGACGGCTTCGTGAAAGATCTTGCTACACCCAGTACGATAACAATAAAAATATGTACAAGTATCAAAAGGGGAAAAGAATTACAAGGCGTCAAAAAAATCCTCCACATCAATTAGAAAAAGTGCCCATGTTGGATGGCGATAGTAAAATGCTTGTAACATTTACCTTGATTTTTGACAACAATTCCAACAAGTTGCGCCAAAGAGATGTTCTTTCCCGTCTGGGTTTGCATCTGAACTTTTAGCAAATCCAATGGGTGTGTAACACATGCCGCTCCAGCTGAAGCCAACCCTCCAAAATACCATCTTGATACTCTTACTTCCGTTTTGCCTTGCACTCCAGCTTGTATATTCTTCATTGCGTAGTCTGAAAACCAAGGGATGTTTACATTTTTTTTCAGTTCAGCAGTGAAAGTAAACAAGTTAAATACCAAAGAAAGTTCATGTCGGAGTAACTTTGTATATCCATCATGTAACCATTGCTCCTCAAGTCGTTTACGTTATCACTGTATTGTATTTATTTACTTTTTGAGCTTGTCATCGGTTTTATTTTGTTGTGATCAATGCAATATGGTTTAGGTTTCCCAGTGGTATAAAAATAAAATAGCCTTACTTGTCAGATAATATATTTCAAGCGATAACTTATGAGAAGAAACCTAAAGCACTAATTTTAAAACGTATATATGAGAGTCCTTCCAGAAAAAAAGTTACGTCCATTCTCAACGAACTGACATTTGCCACTACCTATTTGTTGAAGTTGATTGACCGTCAGACATGTCAGTCTGTCTTCTGTCATTCAAATAATGTCAAGTCAAAAGTCGGGTCGGGGCTGCCAGCAGTAGAACAAAATCAAAATAAAAGGCAAGCCAATCCATAGAGTTCCAGAATTAAATAAATGGGGGCTATCGCGTATGAATTGACCGCTAGAGGCGCTAGTGTAGCGCGAGGGCACAGAAATGTCAGATGTCATAGATTGTTCGCGCGTTGTGTGCTTTTTTATCACGTATTTTTACTAATATTCACGATTGCGAACTAAATTGACCTATTCCTGATTAATTATGACTTGAAGATTTTAAGTAGCAAATAACTTTTGTTAGTACTTGGAGGTAAAATGATTTTTAAATGTTTCATGCTTACTAATTTTAGGGAGAATATTGTAAATAAATGTAAATATCTGAAGTTTACATTATGTTGTTTTATGTAATAAAATAAACTTTTAATGAAGTTATTGGTACTTTAAAGTATTAAATAAAATTATTGACATGACCATAAGCAACAGTGGCGCCATCTGGTGAGCTCAAAAACAATAGCCCTCATACACATCAAAAACAAACATGTAGGTAGTTTCTTTGGCCGCTCGTGGGACATGGCCCATACATTTTGAACCATTGTCCTGAAAGTAAACACTCCGCATCACTCGCAATCGGAAATGACACTCGCGGCGTGACGTCACCACAGTAGCTCGCGAAGGAACGCAAATATAAAAAAGCGGTGAAACTTTACAACGCTGTAAATTCGGAAATCCTAGCCCAATTTATATGAAACAAAATCTATTATTATTTGTACGAGTGTGCGCATTAACTTATACGTGTTGGTGTTACTCATTCTACTCCATACGACTGGTTAACAAGATTCATTTTTATTTCCATGTAAATATTGAGTTTGGCAGCTTTGTTGAAATGGGTGTTACATGGGCATTCAACAAGATTTCAAACACAAATCCACTCTTTCTGAAGCTCTACTGAGGTCATCGAGCATTGTACTGAGGTCCTCCATGGTTACAGCCATGACCACTATATCTTCGGCAAACCGAAGGTGAGAGATGTACTCGCCAGTGACGTTGATGCCTAGCTGTCTCCAGTCCAGAACCTTGAAGCCATCGTCCAGTGCAGCGGTGAACAGTTTCGGAGATATGACGTCTCCCTATCTCACACCTCGCTGCAAAAGGATAGGATCCGAGGCCTAATCCTGAAGTCGGACTGACATGGTGTCGTTTTTGTACAAACACTTCAACACCTCGATATACAGTCAGCCCCAAAAAGATGTAAACACGAACTGTGAACCATTTCATTGTCTACAACCATTATTCCATAATTGTGTCTACAATGTAAGGCTACACAACGAAGTAAACAATTCATATCACCAAAACCTCCAACACAGGCCGGATACATAATAATATCAACAATCTATGTCCAAAACAGGTAATCTACATAAATCTCACAAATATGGAAAGAACAATCTTTCAAAACGAGGTAAACAAATCTGGCTTTAAGAAATAAGTATTTAATTGAAAATGCGGTAGCATAGACTATCTATTTACTCTTACGTGTCAGACTGACATAATTTATTAATTGTCATCACAACGATCATATCTTAAGGTAGTCACTCACTGGATGGGAGCATTACCATGTTACAGTTTCAGAATCGACGCGAGCGAGCGAGCGTTACATGAGTGAACTTGTATTGATGACATTATTTCCAACAGTACAGCTGTGTGTGCGGAAAACCGATCATTACTACTGACAATGTCGAAACAACTGAATCGATGTTACGCACACGAACGTTTACAGTTCGAGCGAATGCTTCTTGATCAGTTAATCCAGCTGGCGCGGTATTGTAACGCAATTTTCAAAAGTTAATTTCTTTCATTGTTCATAACACGCGAATGCTTCCGGTGAGTGACCACCTTTAAAGGTCTCAGCATTATTCGTTAGATTATAAATGTACTTAAAGTTCAACAAAAAACAAATGACACGTCACTGACGTCATGCATAAAATGAAAAGAACAGAAATAAAGTTCTTGTTCTTCTATCAAACGAAGTTCGAGACATGTCAATCGTTGCAAGTCGTATGACTTTGTCAGTCTGTGTACCTAGTTTTGGCAAAATGAATTGTTTACTTCGTTTTTTAGCTTTACATTATAGACACAATTATGGAATAATGGTTATAGACACTGAAATGGTTCCTAGACCGTGTTTACATCTTTTTGGGGCAGACTGTACCAATAGCTGATTTGGCACGGTTGGAGAGCCTGCAGTACATCTCAAGTCTCGATCGAATCGAAGGCTTTCTCGTAGTCCACAAACGCTAAACAGAGAGTCAGACTCTTCGGTCTTATGTATAACCTGACGCAGCGTATGTATGTGGTCTACGTTGCTTAAGCCTTTTCTGAATCCGACTTGTTCGGGAGGCAATTTTTTTCTTTTATCGTGTGGTTGGTGTGTAACATCGAGTATTGTCGCGACGTGTAGTTCGCGAAATAAACAGGTAACAGAGTCAAATTAATATTGTTAGGGCGAAACGTGTAACAAACTAGTACTACTAAATAACAGCATGACTGCTGGCAATAGAGATCACCATAGATAAAGAGTACTTATAGTTTATGGTTATGAGATTTACGTAGTATCTCTATGTAATCTGTGGCGTTTGCCGGCATAGTGTGCTACGCCAAAAGTAAAGTATTTAAAGTTCACTAAATATCTAGTGCAAAGTAAAGTGATTTGTGTTTGATGGAGGCGACCAGCATGGTGGCGGCTCATCTGAGAGAAATATAAGCTAAGTGGTAGCACTAAGACAATAGTGTAGAGGTTCCCCACCTAAATGATTCTAGATTTCCTAACTTATCTATGGGTTTCTGATGCTCTTGGAAGTCTGTTACATTAAGAGGTTAATTGGTAGTCTTGGCTACGGTTTCCTCTTTAATATGAGATCTTTCGATCTGGCGAAAACCTCGGACTCGTAAGGTCGTTATCAGTCCGATAGGAGACCTTCGGTGCTTCAATACGGCGTCTCCCTAACACAAATGGCATACTGTTGGTTATGTACTAAGAGGGTATAAAGTACATAGAACAGCGATATATTATGAGAATGGTTCTGTGGTGCACACAGTTAGGGAAGGAGGTTAATTGGCAGACTTGGCTGCGGTTTCCTCCTCAATACTCAGGGCACGTTGTTGGTGTGTACTAGGAGAGTGCATACCAACAGCGATATACTATGTATGAGAATGGTTCTGTGGTGCACACAGTTAGGGAAGGAGGTTAATTGGCAGACTTGGCTGCGGTTTTCTCCTCAATAACCAACAAGCTACGATGACTTGTATCTCGTAGAGCATGTAACTGAATTTAGTCATGGGCAGTGTGTGTGTGTAACATTTCTGTGCGGTGACTTCACAACTAACACCAGCAACGTTTACGTATGTATATCACAATGTATAAAATGGTGGGAATCAATTTAATTTTAACTACAGATGGCGAGCTGAATCATGGTGCGAGCTAGTAAGAACTAAAGCCGATTTAAAGCAAAACTGCCAAATATTGAAGATTCTTCTCGGAACAAATCCCAGGTACAGATAAATCTCCCTTCACAACAAAAATTAATTAATCAAATATCGCACGCGTCGCTGCGTTGCGTCGGTCTGGGACGGGGCGGTGAGCCTGGCCAGCTCGTGCGTCCCGGTTCGGTGGATAGCGTGGCGCCGCGGCGACAAGTATGATGGAATCAAACAGCTTCTGAAGGGCCTTAAGTACCGGTTTTCCACCCGCCTTCAGGAGTTCGGCCGTAATTCCATCATCACCTTGTTGCCTTGTTGTTTTTTAGCTGTTTTAGAGCCATTCTTATTTCGTACAGGCTGTCATTCGGGATGTCTTTTTTTTTAAATTTAATACTCTTACAAAAACAAGATAATTTTTAGTCTTTTTACTCGCCAAAACAGTTTGATGGCGAGTACTTCCGAGTCTTCGGTATAGTATCGGGTCAGTATAGCTCTTGGGTCGTTTGCTAGATTTACAACGGGTTTACTGGTTAACGTGTACAACTGTCCATAGAAACTCTCGATCTCCCTTAGTAGCTCCGGTTTCGCGGATACGATCCTGCCGTCGTCGGTCTTCAGTTTCTTGACCGGGCTCTGCCCAATAGCCAGCCCCCGTATTCACAAACACTTCGATTCGATTTCGATTCGAGAAGTCGTATGTCTATCCTTTTTGTGATTATGAAAGCGAGTGAGATAGACATACGATTTGCCGAATCGAAGCGTTTGTGAATAGGGTGCAGATCTCTTGAAAATACCTTAAAGCCTTTATGCTGCTTAATTGCATCTTTAATACGCTTGGTTTTAAAGCGGCGGAGGTCGCTCTTCAAGGATTTAGAGATCCGTCTATTGAGGGTATTTCCTCGCCTCGTCTGAAGACTGCAGGATCATCTCACGCTGCTCCTTCATGAGCAGGAGAGTATGATCAGAGTTTTTAGTTTTTGTGTGCACGCACGACGTGTCTTGAAGAAATTGGACCCAGTCGAATGGACAGTTCCCACGAAGTCATCGTTGTATTCGCCCATTGCGCTTCCTAGGCACTCGAAACGATTTTAAGTACAAGCTGAAAGCTCTCGGGGTTTTGGATCTGGATCTGTGCTCGACGGAGCGTCGACTTCATCAATCGAGACCTTTCAAGCTTGATAATGATGTTCAATGTGCCTATTACCATGCATCACCATACCATGCTCCCGGTTTTCACCGAATTGATCACAGATACATCATAGAACATTTGTACTATATGGTTTCGGACGTAAAGAATAGCACCATCCCATATCGTCCCGTGGGTGTCGTAAGAGGCGACTAAGGGACTTACCAGAGGATGGGCAGCAGCGTTCTCTGTGCTTTTGTAACAACTGTACTACAATCGCAATGATAAGCGCTAAACAGAAATGGCCCTTAGTACCCGGCAGCCCGTCTACTCTTGACTATGGTAGCAGTCGAGGTTACGGAGTGGCAAGGGTTGCGAATAATCTCCGGAAGGGATCCGGCTGCCTATACCAACGACTTGGCCTGGCAATATACAACACGCGTACACTTGGACAGGATCGACGAGAAGATAACGGAACTCGAAGAGGAATTGAGCAGGCTGCGATGGAGTATTGTGGGATTATCTGAAGTCCGAAAAGAGGGGAGGACACGATAATCCTTAAATCCGGCTACCTGCTCTATCTCCGAGAAGGTGCCCTGCAGTCCCAGGGTGGTGTTGGAAAACACTAAAAAAGTCTAAATAAAATAACTTTACTTCCAAAACTAACTTTTTTAAGTGATTTTTTGGCAGTCGGTTTGTTCGCAAATTTTTTTTTTTACTCTTTTTAGTTGTATTATAATTAAACCACACAAATTCTTGTTAAGGAACAATTTTACATTGTAACTAGAAGCTATTAGGGGTCCATGTCAAGAAAAAAAAACCAGCCAAGTGCGTTTTGGACTCGTACACATAGGTTTCCGTAGCCCCAATCAACTCAATCAACTCATACAGTATAATCACTCACCCACTCATAGATCAATTTGCAGTCAAACTAAACAGAACAGCAAAACTAAATTTGTTTTCCATAGTATGCTAATGAAAAACAAAGTAACAGCTGTAGTTTGACGAAAAAGGCCCATAAGTATATCAAAAATAAAATATGAAAGCTAGGTAGATAACTTGTTCTTTTTTCCAAACTTCAGTTACATACGTATGGAATGGAGAGCCATCCCTATTTTTATTTTTTCCATAATTTTTTACCAGTTTTGTGTAGCTGCGCGTGCAGTTTTCACTGTTTATGATGGCATGATCGAACGTCCGCGTGTCGATGCTTCCGGAAATGCACCGTTGTCTCAAGAAGTATTTACCCATGTCCTGTGCATGGGTAAATACTTCTTGAGACAAAATTTCGCTAGGCTTTGAAATTCTGTTTGATGACATATCGCTCCCATTAACAAGCGCATCCACGAGAGTAGTAGCGAAGATATTGGGACATTCGCTGGGTGTGCTGGCGGAATGCATTGTACAGTAATTTGCTGTTCGGTCTGCGCGCTTACGTTACGCATGGAAAATTGACATCCAAACCATCAATACATGATTATAATTCTGATAATTTATATTGCGGTCGCATTTTAGTAAACCATCAACATTTAACCTTTTTTTTTTTGTATGGGATATCCGCAAATAATCCCTACCGCTCTGGGCTGAGCAGGAGGGAGTGTCAGACTTTTACAGACTAAAACCCATCCATGTTCCTTCATCGCCCTTTGTGTTCCGGGGCCACGATATCTCTTTCGAACAGTCCCGCAGCCCCGGCAGGCATCGGCCCTTGACCAACCAGCAACAGGAAGGGGTCCCCCTTCCTGTTGCTGACATCTCTTTGAGGCGCGCGTGGAACACGAATGCGCCACCGACACGGCCTGTCGTCACAAGACGGACGGACGGCCAGCTAGCCCACAGCTCACCGTCCACAGGCCCGCGCCTACGGTGGCCACCACGTGGCCCCCGACGCCCGGTGCGTCTCCCGCGGCGGCTGCCACGTGAGGTTCTCTCCCTCTCACGTTCCGCCACCTCCTTCGCTAGCATGACTGCTTCGTAGAAGGAAGCGACGGCGTCCCATTCCGTCTCGCTCCGGACCATGGAATGAACCAAGGCCGGACGCGAGGGGTCGCTGCCACCGATCGCCGCTACGAGGACACGGCGCCAGCGGTGCTCCGCCCACGCGGGACAGACCTTCACCGTGTGCTACACCGTGTCCTCCGGTCGATTCTCACAGTGGTAACCACCGGGCGTTTCCTCCCGCCCGATCCGGTGCAGGTACCTCCCGAAACAACCGTGTCCGGTGAGGACCTGCGTCAGGCGGAAGGTGAGGCGGGCCTGTGGACGGTGAGCTATGGGCTAGCTCGCCGTCCGTCCGTCTTATGACGACAGGCCGTGTCGATGGCGCGTTCGTGTTCCACGCGCGCCTCAAAGAGAGTCAGCAAACAGGAAGGGGTCCGTAAGGGCCGACGCCTGTCAGGGTTGCGGGACTGTTCGAAAGAGATACCGCGGCCCTGGAACACAAAGGGCAAAGGAAGGAACATAGATGGGTTTTAGTCAGTAGAAGTCTGACACTCCCTCCTGCTCAGCCCAGAGCGGGAGGGGTTATTTGATGATTTCCCATCGGTAAAAAAAAAAAAAAAAAGGCGGAAGGTGAGGACGCCGTGGCGCCTCTCAAGCCACTCCTCAAAGAGGGGACTTATCGCCACTATTGCGGCGTGCCCTATCAACATTTAACCTGAGAGTAAGAACCTGCCTATATCTGTCTGCCTTAGGATTCAACGTTAGAAAACTTTGAATTTTGCGGGCACTGTAGCGCTTTAGCCATAGAGAAAAAAAATAGAATACGAACAGTGTTGCCAACGAGAGAATATAATTTAGCCTGAATGGATTGATTTTTTTGTAAAAAAAGAATTTCCGTCCTTTTTTAAATGTGTTCTGTGTTTTTTAACCACATGAAACGCCACCATGCTGGTTACAAGTAAAATATGATATATTTACAAAAAAATATACTACTAATTTTACGCACAAAGTGAGAATTAGCCCCTCTTTTTTTTTAAGTCAGTCTTTCATGACGTTTTCTTCTGACTGACAAGTACCTACGTAATTCTTTCAAAAGTTCATCAGGCACAAAACGAAGTCTCACAGAGGAGAGAGGACGAAATGAGATATCAAACACCACACTCACTCAACACGAGAAAATAAGAGTTGACGTAACAACATAACCTCTAAATCTCTGCCAACCTTCAAAGCGGTCATCATTTATTATTTTCAAGGTTGTTATGTGTTTGGTGAACTATAATTATATTGGCAGATTTCCCTGTATATCCTCTTTCCGAACTTTTGTTATAAAATAATTGTTACATGAATAATTTTGAAGGTAGGTACTTACTTTTCTTGTTTCTCCGCTCTTTATTAAATAAAGTTAACTACTACCACTGCGCGATATTTTTAACTTGTCACTAGGAACGCCTATTACTTAAATAACTATTAACTGTACGTTGTAGATCAAAATCCAGCCGAGAAATGTTAATACCGGTGAACCAACGAGCACCTACTGGCTAAGGTCGTGCGGAGTTTGCCTTTCATATGAACACGCGGCTAGTGTTTTAAAACAACCAGTAATGACTGCGTTACGCTTATCGTCCGGTACACAGAGTTCAGTGAAAGCGAATTCATGATATCTTGCTAAACTTCTTTTTATTATCCATCACTTCTTTACTGTTTAAGTTGTAATTAATTAATTTTGTTCCAGAATGTCATCAGATATAGTGTCATTACTTCAGCTGGGTAAAGCTTTATCTAGTAGAGTAGTTGTTGTAAAAGAAATCAATAGATGTGACAGTTCATTTATCACAAGTTGTGTTTTAAACTTTTGCATCAAGAATAAGACGGCTGTTATCATAGTGTCAACACATAATTCTTTACAACACTACCAGAATGTGGGTCTCAAGATGAATTACAACTTGCAAAGATATGTGGAAACAGGACTTGTAGACTATTTTAACATGGGAGAGTATTGTATAAATAGTTTACTTTCTGACAATAATTTACCACAACTATTTCCTAAACTGAAAGAAAAGCTATTGTCAATGCGGCAGAAGCATGATGTGGTTAATGTTATATTAGATGGCATTTCACACTTGTTTGATTTGAATTACACACTCAAAGAAGTCAACATGTTATGTAAAGAGCTTATTCCATTTGTTACTAGTTACAATAATTCATTTATTCTTTGTCACTGCAATGAGGCAATTGAGGATGATGTTTCATGTGTTATGGCAAATCTGCTGTCACATAAAGCGCACACAGTGTTGGAGGTGGAGAATTTACCTTCAGGTTGGAGCACAGATGTGTCAGGGCATCTGACGATAAAGTATCCAGGTTTGAAATATGACAATGAGCACTTGTATATTATGGACAATAAGCCATCTCGATATCTTTTCAAATTATTTGATAGGGGTGTTAAATTGTTTGCCCCGGGTACGGTTTAAGTTTGTAAATAAAGATTACTGAGATTGTAAATAATAATTACTTATATAAGTTTAATATAATTAAAATTCCAAGAAATAAACCCTAAAATTATCTTCATGTTTTATTATGAGCAAAGCTGTGGGCAAAACCAACAGCTTCGCCCTCGTATTTGGTAACCGAAGTCGATTAATCGGCTGTAACAACCCTAAAGAATTCCTTCCAAAATTGGATAAAACTGAATAATTAACATTTAATGTTTTTTAAACTATCAAATAAAACAGTTCTTATCATCTGCCTAGCCTTCTCCTAATTATACCTACATGTTGGGGTCGGCTTCCAGTTTGACCGAATGCAGCCGAATACTTTATGTATATACTAATATTATAAAGAGGTAAAATTTGTTTGTATGCAGGGGGTAATCTCTGGATCTACTGAACCGATTTTGAAAATTCTTTCACTAATAGGAAGCTACATTATCCCCGAGTGCCATAGGCTATATTTACAACATGACCGTGGGATAATTTCCGACAAAAACGCGAGCGAAGCCGCGGGCAACACAGCTAGTCTAAAAGTTCTAATTGTTTGTATGTACGGGGTAATCTATGGATCTACCGAACCGATTTTTAAAATTCTTTCACTATTATGAAGCTACATTATCCCAGAGTGCCATAGGTATTTAAAACGTGCACGTGGGATAATTTCCGACAAAAACGCGAGCGAAGCCGCAGGCAACAGCTAGTCGTTTATATTTTACTATGGCACTCGGGGATAATGTAGCTTCCTATTAGTGAAAGAATTTTCAAAATCGGTTCAGTAGATCCAGAGATAACCCCCTACATACAAACTTACAAACAAATACCTCTTTATAATATTAGTATAGATATAGACAACGCGATGATTACAATTAGGTACCTACCTTGCAAGTTGCAACTTGTAAAAAAATAATGACACTCGAAATTTGTGATCTTGAATTTCGCGTTGCTTCTAGGCTTCCATTGCGCTCTCGCGCATTCATGCCAGTTTGTTCAATTTTGGCGCTTGCATCTTCGTCTCCGGCCAAAGCTGAAGGTTTGGCCGGAGGTGGCCGAAGCTGAAGCTTGGCTCGGACATTACAAGGTAACTCCACTTCCGAGTACATAGTGATGACCAGTCTGACACAACCAGATTGCAGACGCATTGAGCGAGCCTACAAATCTTTTAGACTTTTACCGAAGCAGTACCTGTACTGACGCACAGCTGTAACTACTGTACACACGGCTACACATCAAGCTATACATTTCCAGTATAGCCTGATCTCGCATTGTATAGGATTTCCATACAATGCGGGGTCAGCTTATACTGGAAATGTATAGCTTGATGTGTAGCCGTGTGTACTTACCATACACAATGACGGCTATCGTTTTTGAGTTCACCAGATGGCGCCCCTGTCGAGTAAGGTCATGTCAAATAATGCTATTTTATACTTTAAAGTACAAGTAACTTCATAAAAACTTTATTTTATTACGTATAACAACATAGATACAGATACATATTTAAAATATTCTCCCTAAAATTAGCAAGCATGAAACATTTTTAAATCATTTTACCTCCAAGTAGGTAGGTACTAACAAATATGATCCTAAGTTGCCACTTAAAATATTTAAGTCATAATTAATCAGGAATTAGTCAATCTAGACCACAATCGTGAATATTAGTAAAATACGTGATAAAAAGATAAGATAGAAAGCAACATCACAGCAGCATGCAACGAGCGAAAATTCTATGACATTGACATTTCGGTGACCTCGCGCTACACTAGCGCCTCTAGCGGCGAAATCATATGCGATAGCTCTCTCGCACACGGCTGTGTATTGCGTTGTCCGTAGTAGGTAAGGCAAGGCGCGTTGAATCATTGTCCAAAAACAATACCTCTCTCCCTAAACATCATTATACTTACAAAGGTAGTGACTGCTCTTCCGTGATTGATTATTATTGTATTCAGGGTGGAAGACACCCGACCATATTTATTTAATTTATTGTAATAGTACACAGATTACCTGGATTGTCGTTCTTTCTTCCTGAAAGCTGTCCTAAAGTTGTTTTGAAAATATTGCTTTTAGAGAAAAAACCTCCCATGGTGTGCCGCCTATGTATAATGCTAGGTTCTTCAATTTAGTGACGAAATATTTAGGTTTTTTTTTTTTTTACGAAATTTTACGCTTCCTGCGCGTCCCGCAGATCCTCTTATATACTTTAGACACCTTGATATACCTTTAGATATACTTTACACAAGATGCTCTGTGCTTTACACTTCAGTGGTTTTGTCATCTAGACATCTAGCTTGGCTAGACTGTCTGTCATAAACGGCGGCCGCCAGTCACTAAGGAGGTTCCTTAGTAAGTTAGGAACTTGGTTGTTGGACACCTCACCTCTTCTCATGCTTGCCTTGAGGCGCTCCCTCACCGGAGTGTTTGCCTGTAATGTAACAAATCCAAGAATCGATTTTGTACAGAAACAAGTTGTTATAATAAAACAGCCCTGCTTTCAGAATTAGGGTTTATTCCACATGACATAACAGATGTGGTTTCTATAGTTACCTACATTAAGAAGGTCTCTCAATATAAACCCCCCCCCCTTTCCCCTCTTAAGTTCGTTTCATAGTCCTGTAGATGAGTTGGCGGACGCCGGCTTCTTTCAGATCGCCGAGGGTCAGGTGGAGGAAGTGGAGGAGATTCTTTTGTGTCATGAAACTCGATATCTTCAGAGTCTGAAGTTTCGCTAACATCTGCGCCTCTTGGCGCCAAGTGTCTGTAAGATACCATAATTTCCCGTCAATTTGCAAATCGCACTCTGCTACTCATTGGGAATGGTTCGATCATTTCTACTTCTTCCACTAGTGGATCGTACTGGTTATGGACATGTTTCTTCAAAAGCACTTTATCATGTTTGAACCATGTTGGCAGTGATTGTCGCGAGGATGATCGTCTTGGGTGGAAAAACATCCGTTCGTGTGGAGTCATAGGTATTATTTGCGGTGCACAGAAGTGATCGAATGCTGTGTAGAGACTGCGTTAAAACATTCTTCCACATTTATACAGCCATGTTCTTTGTTTTGCAGTGCAAGACGTATTGTTTGCCATAGCGTTCCATTTAGACGCTCTACTTGTCCATTACATTGAGGATTGTCCGGTGCTGCCCGGCTGGTAGCAATTCATTTAGCGTTTAGAAAGTCTTTAAGCTCTCTGGACATAAACGCGGCTCCTTGATCTGTATGTATCATTCATGGAATTCCAGACATTGAAAATAATTCCGTTAAGCTTTTGATAACACTGTCTGAGCTTGTGTCTTGGCAAGGTTATGCAAATGGGAATCTCGAAAATTCATCAATTACTGTAAGTATATACTTGTTAGCGGTGGAAGATGGTATTGGCCCTTTAAAATCTAAAGATAAACGCTCGAAAGTTGTTGTTGCTTTTATCAAATTACCGGATAAATCTCTTTTGAATCTTGATTTTGCTTCGGCACATAGTTTACAAGACATGGTAAAGCGTTTAACCTCTTCCATTGAAAATGGAAGATTTTTGCATCTTACCCAATGTATCAAAATCAAAGCATTTATTTCAAGTAGGCCAGTTGTAGGCACTTTTGAATTGTCGAAACAAAGATAACAATTAAATGTAGCTACAGTCCCAGTCACAAGGCATAAAAACTGTGAAAGTACTGTAGTTGCCCATTCCCTAGCGTAGATCTCTATGGAGAAGAACGGGCAAGAAACTCCATAGACACTCTTTTAAATCAGCATATTGTTACAAAACCTTGGTAACATCATTTATGTTGAGATGGTACATTATGTGAAAACGATGTAGCAAGATGTGCACATTAAAAGTGTCCACAGTAAAAACAAAAAAGACAATTCAAAAACTAAAAATAATTAATTCAAATAAGCCGTGGCAACTAAGAGATGACCAGTCACAATGACAGCGCCCGTTCACGAACATGACGCATAGATCAGCACCATTCAACTCAACCATTTTGAAGGGAAGTAAACGATCCGACACACGCGCCACCATCAGCGAGACATTTGAGTGAGCATGATATACTCTCAACCGCCAGGGCACATTCGAGTCAAGAAAGGACGTAGGTTTGCAGTGAATAGTAGCTTTGTAGTAGGTACATAGTACTCACACAATATGGGCTTTATATAATACTAAAGAGATTGAATCTATACAATGCAAAGATAGCTGTACAATCTTCAGCAGCTCCAACAATACTATTTAATGTTATCAATTTGTGCGTCCCTGTCCTTGTGGAGCAGGACCGGCATTGAGCCAAGCATTTTTATCAGCGATATAATCGTCCAACTTGCAATATGGTTGCTTACAAAGTGTGCGTTTAATGCATGTTTTAAATTTCGTATCATTGAGTTCAAAAATACTTTGTGGAATTTTATTATAGCATCTCAAACAGTACTCCATGAAAGATGAGTCTACTTCAGCGAGTCTGAAGCCTATATAAAAACTCGCCAAGTTATGATCGCTATGAACTGTCAACAGAGATACGCAATAGCCCTGCTGATGGTAAGCTGATTTTAAGTCAATTTTGCTAAATACCTTGAATTTGGATACCTTCGAAAACAAATCTTCAATATTTGGAAGTGGGTAGGCGTCTAGGTAAGTGAATTTATTGACAGTTTGAGAGTAATGAATGCACATTCGTTTCTTGTCGTGAGTGCCTGACGTGACAAGTACCTGAGAACGCCATGAAGAATGACTCTTTTCTATTATTCCGTCCGACAACAGTTTATTTCCGTTTCTATAAACGCTTGGTCATCAGGCGTGTATCTGCGACATTTACAACTATTGGTTTGCAGACGACTGATAAGTTCCTAAATAAGTTAACAGGTTCTATGTTTGCTGGTTCCAATGCACACAGCCTGAGCTTGGGCTGAGTTCCACGAAACTCTATAGTCAGCTCGCTATGATGTTTTAAAATGTCGTGACCCAAAATGACTTGAGTGCATAGATCCTTCATCACTCGTTGTGAAGTATTAGGCATATTGTGATCGTTTATCGTATAACATATTTCCGATAGAGTCCCTCGATATAAAATATACTATTATTTCTTCTTGTAACTCTGAAGATGATTCGAAACGATGGTCGAAAACTTTTTGGTTCCATGGTTCTGTTTGCAGTCCATACTGTCGTATCACGTCACGTCCTTATCAATAAAACTGGTAGTACTTCCAGTATCTATTAAGTCTTTCACTGGTACTCCGTTTACGTGAATTAAAATTATACCTTTCTGAACACCAGTTTTTGATGCTAATGGAATACATGATGCGCTGTTATCAGCCTTTTGACTCGTTATTGGTGTAGTACCTTGACTTTTGCAAGCTTTAGCAAAATGTCCGTTTTTGCCACATTTTAAGCAGGTAGCATTTGCAGCAGGGCAAAAACGGCAAGGATGTCTTGATTTGCCACAAAAAATAACATTCGCTCTGATCTAAGTTTCGATTTAAGTTGCTTGCAGCGGCAAAGGGTGTTACTGTTTCTAATGATTGAGATACATAACTAGCTGTTTGTATTTTAGCTGACTCTAAAGCTCTCGCTTGATTACATGCTTCTTCCAAGCTTAGCATCTGATTTTCTAGTAATCGTTGTCGTATTTTCGGAGATATTATTCCGGCAATGAGTGCATCCCTCATAAATTGTAACGTTACATGTTGCGAACTGCAATGCTTGGTCCTCCTCACTCACTGATACTGATACTCGCAACTGGACTGTTACATTACAGGCAAATGCTCCCGGTCAGGAAGCGCTTTTGGAGACATATCATAATAACACTGTCGTTTCGGAATAAAAAAACTATTAGGTACATTACATTGGGCTTTGATTAAGAGACTTATGAGAGTGAGGAAATCAAGGGACTAATCAACACTTCAACAGCCTATGTTTAAAGTTATTTTTCTTTCAACTACGTAGTAATGTTATCATTAATCACTACAAAACCGATCACAAAGGACGTCTTTTTTGCTTAGAACCAAAACAGTGCAAAAATGTTTTATGAAACCTCATTGTTGCACAGTTTTTCATTAATGCACTGTTTTTTATTTAGATATTAATTTACCATAGAGATTTACTGTCTCCCATTAAGTTAACTAAAAAATGTATGCAATTGATCAAAAAGATACTGGCTGAAAATAAAAATCGGCTGAATAAAATCGACTTGGTAAAAAAAATACAAATGGCGCGCATTTTGTACCATAGTTTGTAAAACTTTGATACTTCGTATTTAGCTGAAAATTAAAAAAAAATATGATCAAAAAATAAAAATCGGCTGAATAAAATCAACTTGGTGTGAAAACACGCATGTTGTACCTATTTTTTTTTTTTCATATGTGACATCATCAAATAACCCCTCCCGCTCTGGGCTAAGCAGGAGTGTCAGACTTTTACTGACTAAAACCCATCCATATTCCTTTCTTTGCCCTTTGTGTTCCAGGGCCGCGGTATCTCTTTCGAACAGTCCCGCAACCCTGGCAGGCATCGGTCCTTTCGGACCCCTTCTTGTTTGCTGACTCTCTTTGAGGAGCGCGTGGAACACGAACGCGCCGTCGACACGGCCTGTCATCATAAGACACAGGCCCGCGGCTACGGTGGCCGGGGGCCACTACGTGGCCCCCGACGCCCGGTGCCACCACGTGGCCCCCGACGCCCGGTGCGTCTCCCGCGGCGGCTGGGACGTGAGGTTCTCTCCCTCTCACGTTCTGCCACCTTCTTCGCTAGCATGACTGCTTCGCAGAAGGAAGGCGACGGCGTCCCATTGCGTCTCGCTCCGGACCATGGATTGAACCAAGGCCGGACGCGAGAGGTCGCCGCCGCCGATCGCCGCTACGAGGACACGGAGGTGCTCCGCCCACGCTGGGCAGATCTCCACCGTGTGCTCCACCGTGTCCTCTGATCGATCCTCACAATGGTAGCACTCGGGCGTTTCCTCCCGCCCGATTCGATGCAGGAACCTCCCAAAACAACCGTGTCCGATGAGGACCTGCGTCAGGCGGAAGGTGAGGGCGCCGTGGCGCCTCTCTAGCCACTCCTCAAAGAGGAGACTTATCGCCACTATTGTGGCGTGCCCTGCACGGGGTTGCGACAGTCACTCTCTCCATGTCGCCATGAGATCGCGCCGGAGCGGAGGTATGTCCGCTGAGCGACGATTTGCCGCGGCAACGGAGTAACCCCCCGGCGTAGTGCCTCCACGCGCCACTCATGCAGGCGCGCGAGGACTATCGCCTCCAGATCCCATGGCGGCAATCCGAAAAGGAGGCTCGCCGCCTCGCCGGAGATCGTGTGGTATCCCCGGACCAGCCTTACGGCTCCCACCTTTTGGGGCGCGTTCAGGTAGTGGGCGGCTCGCCGCCTCAAAGAACGCGCCCACACCGGGGCCCGTAAACGGCCTTGGACCGCACGACCCCCGCGTAGAGCCTCCGGCATGAGGCGTTTGGACCCCCAGGTTGGGCAAGAGCCGCTTGAAGGCAGCCCCGGCCCGTTCCAGTTTGGGAGCCAAACGTCGGAAATGCTCCACGAAGTTCCACCGGCTGTCGAGGACAAGATCTAGGTACCTCAACGTCGGCTCGACGCCGATGGGAACCCCTCCTACCGTCAGCATGGTGGCGCATTCCGAGGGCGCATGTTGTACCTTAAATTGTAAAACTTTGATACTTCGTATTTAGCAACACAAGTTTAAAAAAATGGAAATAGACAGCGATATCGGTATGAATTCAACTCCAGAAAGTATAAAAACAGCTGCAAATTAAATTGTTAATAACCTTTTGCCACAAAAGTCGCGAGATACTTTGTTTTCATTAACTTGAGTTTTTATTTTGAGTAGGTATATTTTATCACGGTAGGTAGATTGAAAGAAAAGTAGATTGCGCACCTTGCTAAAGTGCTAATTAATGCACTCGTGTTAATTTAGTGCCGTCGCGTGCGCTCGGGCACCAACATATCACTCGTGAATTAACTTTGCGCTCGATGCAACAATCTACTATTTCTTACGACTTAATTATGTAGATCTATTCCAGCACGGACATTCCAGCTTTTTTTGTGTCCTTAAAACCAATTGATAGTGTCGGACCGAAACTTCGGTTTCGGCGGCGGCCACCGCCGTCTTTCGGCCAAAAACCATTTTGAACCTACTGTTACGAATGCGCGAGGACGTAATGGAAGAGGCGACGCGCAGGGGATAGGTGTCACACATTCCAAACCGTTACAAGTTGCAAGGTTATTTTAATCATCAGGGTAGGAGGGTCACGGACGCCAAAACAAAAAAAAAAAACAGCTGTTCCATTCATTTTGACCGCCTAAGTATTACAGTTTTGTAGAAAACAGCATACAACTGTTGTTTTAAATAAGTAACCGGCGAAAATTTTCTATATTCTTTCTTTAACGTGCTAATAACGTCGGTGCCAGTTTAAAAGTTTAAAAATCATTGTATTATTCGCTATAACCAGTTTTGAACTGAACTTCTTAAGGTTATTAAACCAGAAATCGACTTTCGGTCGGACACTACCAATTGACTATGACCTACGGTGATAATGACACCAAAGTTAGAACTGTAAGATTTTACTGGTAATCGAACCACTCAGGCTCGGCAACGGCGACCGCTACCGCGAAAGAAGTACACTACCTCTTAGATGAAATTTAGCTCAGAGGCTGTCAATGTCAATTTGGCTTAACATCCGTTCCGAGCGGTGAAGGACCGGTTTCGATACCTCTACCTACGTAATGGATTACCCATCCGCGACCTCGGCAAGCACTGCGCGGTTATTACCTACTTTACCACGAGCTCTTGCTGTAATGTAGTTACTTAGTTGCAAACTGTTGTAAACTCTTGGTTGTTGTTTCAACCATCTACGATTAATGAAGCCCGTGGAACGGAATATTTGTATGTATTTCCTAATTTATAGGAAGGTATAAAATTAATAAACTGCCTACATGACGGCGCATGAACTTATTTGTGGTGATTAGCTGTTGCCCCAGCGACCGCCCAAAGCGAAGGCTGTATTTTGACCAGGCGTTCAGTCCACGTGAAGCGACGCGGGCGGAGAACGTTTGACTTCGTACCCTTTGAATATTCAAACCCTTAAAAAATAACGTTTAATCCTTGAAACTGAATAATTCACGGAGTTTTTTTTCTTAAAAAAATATTTACCGTGGTTTATTATTTATAATTTGTGCTCCTTAGGAATGGGCTAACATTGCAAGTGTGTTTGCCTAAATAGTTCAACAAAGAAGCTAAGAGACGTCTTAGTTCTTGGATGCGTTTGTATGGACGAAGTGATGCCATGACTCAGAGCACTCTGGCTGCCTCCGAGAGATCACACAGCAGCATCCGTACGGTCTCCGAGGAGAAACTAATGGTAAAAACCACCTATTATCTCAGCTAATATGCCATTTATCAATTTTTTTCTATATGAAGGTAAATAATGTAGTACCTACTAAATTAAAACATATACAGGTAGGTAATAAAAACGTTTTTTATTAAATTAACGAGGTTATGCCCGCGACCTTCGCCCGCGATAAATTACTATAAATATATGTATAACTTTGGGATATTTGAAACAATGAACCATTTCAAGGGTTTTTTTTTGCACGGATCCTAAATTTATTCCTTTTTCTAAAATAAAAGTACCTTACTTAAGTTAAAATCGGTTCGGCCGTTTCGGAGATTGTTCCGTCCAATCACCGAAACGACTGGGCCGATTTTGACGGGTCTTTCTGACACAGCCGGGTAAAAAGTTTTTTTTTTTTTTTATAAGTACCTACCATATACAGTTACACCAAAAACTGTGTAATACCTACATAGAAAAGCAGATAAAAAAATACCGATAAAAAATTCTAGGTGGTGTTCAGAATGATGTCCGAATACGTGGTTTACTGTTTTAGCTTCGGTGTCCCTCCACCTTGTTTAACTTCTTAGGTATTTATCAATTTGACATTACAATTAGACACTTCAATTTTATTTATTTGTATGGATGTCTAAAACAGTATTCCTACATACTTTCATGTAGGTAGGTAACTCTTTTTTACTTTCGGTTGTTAAATTCACAGTTGATAAGCAAGATGATGCTTATCTACCAATTACTTTTAGACACCTAGGTACTGTAGCTGTAGGTAGCTAACCCAGGTATTTTTACTTAATTTGTAAGTAAACTCGTTCTAATTCGTTAGTCTATAGTCATAGTTAGGGTTGCCAGGCCGCCAAACCTAATAGCCGGACAGACCAGCCAGTTTGGCCGGACATTTGGGTACAAAGGCCGGACACCCTACACCCTATTGAGGATTTTGACTCAGTATTATTAGGTACGACAAAAAATTGGATGTAAAATCAAGCTTTTGTGATTATTACAAAAATCTTGTTAAATTCTGGTGAAATAATAAATAAAATCGAATGCCAAATCAGTCTTAGTACCTACGTACTTTATTATTAATCAGTCAAATAGTCATCAGTCAAAATTCAATTCTAGATACTTAAAAATGTATCAACATATTTAAATTCTTCATAAATACTAATGAAAGGCACAAATAAGACTATTATAACTAAAAAAAAACATAAGCTTCTTCTTTTTAAGTTAAACAATGAAACAAAACAAAAATTCTTCTATTAAAATTAAACAATAAAACGAAACTTCTTCTCTTTGAGTTACACAATAAAATTAATTATTCATATTTTTGGTTTGCCGATAGAGCGCACTGAGCGCAGGGGGGCGGGCGAAGGGCGGTACTTCGGTCTGCGTGAGCGACCGAAATCGACTCTCGTCGCCTGCGCTCGGCCACGCTCGGCGCTCGCTCGTTTGCGAAATGTAAAAAGCCTAACAAAAGCCGGACAAGCCAGACGCCGTTTATTTTGGCCGGACACACAATCAAAAAGCCTACCTATGTCCGGCTTTATCCGGACGCCTGGCAACGCTAGTCATAGTAACGAGCAATGACTACATTATGGAGATACCTACTTAGTGGATCCTATATTTACTATCAAACCAATCTATGGTCAAGGAGTATAGAGTTTTTGCAAATTGTATAAAATAACGTGTTTTACTTATTATAGATAGTTTCAGTTAGTATCCTATCTCTATTCATGTTTACTATTAAACTTTATGGAAAAATGTAGGTAGGTGCACTTAGCAGGTAGGTAGGTATTTGTATAGAGGATGACCATTATCTAGGTAGTCGGTTCTGAAAGGAAACAACTCAAAAGAATATATGCGTTTTCTGCAAATGACAATGGTTTTTTAGACTTCTGTTATTTAAAAAGATGAATTTCTCCTGTGAATTAGTGTTACAATCAAATTGTGGTAGACACAATTTGTGTAATTTCTTTCCTGCCACATTTCTGAACCCAATCAACGCAAATGAACGCTGTCATGAAGGTAAGACGTCTTTTGATTAGAGCCTTATGTATAATAAAAATATATTTATGATTGTTGGAAGCTGACTCTCGACAAAATGGTGTAGCTAGGCAGAATGTAATTATTATGTCGCCTCTAAACTCGATACCCGATCCCAGACTAGAGCTCGTTTGCTAAATGTCAGTCTCTGTTCCCGAAGAACAGTCTGGTCCTAGTATTGAGCCAGCTGTAATCGTAAGGTTCCTTTTCAATGGGCTTGTGAACACAGAAATTGGAGAAAAAGGGTGGCCTTGTCTGTGTTGTTCTGATTGATCTCGGATCTCGCTTTGATATGAGATAAGTGTTTACGAAATAAGAAGAGCTCAGGGGCCTAAAATGGCTGCTTTATCAGAATCATACTACGAATCACGTTAAATATTGAAAACTCTTAAAATGGACTTTGTTGTCATAACCATAAAGACCATTTTAAGAATTTTAAATTTTTAACGTGATTCATATTATAATTCTGATAAACCTTCCATTTTAGGCCCACTGACCTAATTAAGTTTAAGATTATTCCAGGAAGTCTGTGCATAGAGTAGGTAGTGGAACTACGGAACAATCGTGACATGGGTTTGATGTGGTGGCTTTTGTTATGGTACCGGCACGTGAGTGGAAACAGTCAATTATCTACCCATTTTCCCACTATCTAAGCAAGCAAGTAGCAGGTGGCCGTACCTAACACATTAGGCTAGTTCAATTTGGCAGGCAATCTCGATATAGGGCAATGACTCTACATCTGACAGATCTGACCTCAATAAAAAGGATGAAGCTGATCAAATCCATGACCCTAGGCTCGGTGCGCAAGAGCATAAATTGACTGAGTGCATTTGCAAGTGGAACATTCGTCACGCATGCTATATGTGTATCAACAGCACAAAGTTGTAGGTAACAGATACATTAAGATAAATACATAGATCGAGTTCATGCAACAAAGACTGTAAATAACTCTTTAATTAGACATTGACTATGTACTATGTATATTTTAAACAGACAACAAATAGTACTAAAATAATTCTTATATCATAAGTATGTAGGATTGTCCTTATTGCTTGACTTGACTGATAAGTAGTCTAATTGGATAATACGTTAATTTTAAAAGTGAGTATGTTGGGTGCCTACCCACAAAAAAACCAAGTAGGTTCAATAAAATTAAAAACTGATTGTACCTAAATTCTACAAAAAATATATATCAAGTATAGAAAACAGTATTACAAAAAACCCTAAAACATTTTGGTCCTTCATTAAAACTAAAAGAAAATGAAACAGTACATACCCCGCACAAATGTCTCACAACAATAAAATCGCATCAGGCGGACAGGATATATGTAATATGTTTGGAGAAAATTTCGCAAGTACCTTTACTGCCCCTACAGATAGTAATTCAAGTCGCGCGAACACTACTTTTCCCCTCTCTTCCGCAGCACTGTGCAACTTACAGTTTGATGGTAACGAAATATACCGTGAATTAATCGGATTGGACGAAACTAAGGGCGCGGGCAGTGACGGCATTCCTCCTATGTTTATAAAACGCTGTGCAAAGGCCCTAGTATCACCCCTACAAACAATTTTTAATAAATCTTTACGAGATAGTATTTTTCCAAACACCTGGAAAGAAGCCCTCGTGATACCAATATTTAAATCCGGGAAAAAAGCATTTAGTGACTAATTATAGACCAATCTCAATACTGGTTACATTTGGTAAAATGTTCGAAAAACTTGTTAGCAGACATCTGATGTGGTACCTTAAACAACACATCACTGAATATCAACATGGTTTCGTCAAGTCTAGATCTACCAATACCAACCTATTGAGTTTTACATCGGCGTTGTCTAAGTGTCTTGACAATCGTATACCAGTGGACGCTATTTATACAGACTTTAGTAAAGCATTTGATACGGTAGATCACAGTCTTCTTATAATTAAATTAACGCAGCTAGGTGTGGGCGGGACAATGATAGGGTGGTTTAAATCTTACCTTGAAGATAGAGAGTCAAAAGTGGTAGTTAATGGTCACTTTTCTAACAGCTATATAGCAACTTCTGGAATTCCGCAAGGATCACATTTGGGACCTATTCTTTTTAACGTGTTCATCAACGATATCACTGAATGCTTTAAACACTCCCGTTTTTATTTGTTCGCTGATGACTTAAAGATAATGAAGCCAATTCAGAGTAACCTAGACTCCATAATGCTTCAAGACGACATCAATAGACTTGCGAACTGGTGTACACAAAACAAAATGCACTTAAACATCAGTAAGTGTCACTACATCCAGTTCACTCGTAATAAAAGGGTGTTAGACAATAAATACTACATAGACGGGGTTGAAGTACAGAAACTGAATAGTGTTCGCGACCTCGGAGTTCAACTCGACCAAGCACTGAAGTTTGATGTGCACATTCTAAATATTGTGTCTAAGTCCTTTAAGATACTGGGATTCGTTTTGCGAAACAGTAAGGAATTTAAGAGACCTTCTACAAAAATAAAGCTCTTCAACACTCTAGTCCGTCCAATCTTAGAGTATAGTTCAGTGGTATGGAATCCGCATTACGATGTTTATACCAAGCGCTTGGAGAGTGTCCAAAAGCGGTTCCTTTACCATATGTGCTACGGAGATCACTTGGCTAAACAATTGACTAGCTACTCTGATAGGTTGAAACATTATCATTTGGATACACTAGCCAGTCGTAGGAAGAAACTGGACTTCACTATCCTTCACAAAATATTTAATGGAACGATAGATTGCAGTGAACTTTTGAGCTCACTAGAGATTAGAATTCCAACTCGGACTCCCAGGCATAATACCTATGAGTTATTCTACGTTCCTGGCTCAAAAACTAACTTGGGTCACTACGCTGCTGTGCCAAGACTTTGTAGGCAATATAACACATTGTCTAAGACTACAAATTTTGACATCTGTGATTCTCTTGCAAATTATAAAAAAAGCCTCATATAATTATCTAAGTACTTGTTAATTACCTATTTTAATATTAATACTATTTTCATTATTTTTATGTGTATAATTTTATTATTTTTTGATTTTAATTTTTTAATTGCTACTGACATTGTTAATTTTATTTACTTTTTTAATTTTAATTTTATATTTCCAACTTTATTACCAAATTTGTTTTGATTTTGAGTAGAATTTTGATTTTTAATTTTTGTTAGCTTAGTTCTACATTTTATTTTGCATGCTGTGGTCTCCTGTAAGTGAAGGAGTAGGTACACCTGCGTGATACTTTTGTCGTCGTTTACTTTTTTCATGTATTGTGTATATCCTTTGTTGGAGATCCTAAATAAATAAATAAATAAATAAATTCCTGAATCCTTCTCATAAGCTGGTTTCCTTAATTGATCGTACCGGTACTGATAGATAGTACCAACATAGCCCACCTAAGAAGATCGTAGTGGTTTTAGTAGACAAGCTAACGTTTTAATAGTAGGTGCTTTAATAGTACCCATGGACATTTGGGTCTATTTAGAATCAGGTGAACGCCAGACTGTTTGCCACCCAACAAAATCACAGGCTGAGAGCTTTAAGGCTAAAGTTTGTAGGTCCTTGATACTTTAATTTGTAGGTATAATCCGAGTTTATTTGCAACAGGTAGCGGTGCGCGTGCGGCCACAGCGAGCAGATGAAGGTCCCCGGATCGTGCACGTGGTCAGCGATAAGGTTACTGAATTACCTAATACACCCATACGTCCATCACTCCAGTTACTATGACAAGGTTGCTTGTATTACCTAATACACTCACATTATAGTGATAGTTACACCTAAAAAACTAGTTATACAGGTAGGTAAGTCTAATGCATTAACATAGGTAATATAGTACCTACTGTTCTGAACATGTATTAAAGAACAATAGGTAATAAACAAACGACAGTAGGTAAATGGGTACTCCTTCGTAAATGAGTTACACTTTCATCCTCAAGGATGACGTAGGCAGTGCTAGCTTCGTGATTTGACTTCCAAGTCATAGGTCTCGAGTTCAAACCCAAGGCACGCTCCTCTGATTTTTTGGATTCATGTGCGTATTGTATCATTTATCAAATTATCACTTGCTTCGGTGAAGGAAAACATCGTGAAGATACCAGCATACCTGAGGGATATTTCTCGATGGCATGTGAAGCCAAGTCAGAGGCCCACGGGCTGCATAAAAACCGTGACACCAGGTTAGGTTAGCACACGATGACACAAAAAAGAATGAAAGATCCTCAAGGTAGGTACTCTATAAACTATGCTATATTGGTAAACTTATGCGGTAGGTAGGTACACATAAGTTGACTGATACCTATACCTAGTGTTGGTACTTAGTATAGCTATACGTAGCAACCCACCTACATTATAATAAGACCCTTACTGTTGCACTTTCATGGGTTGAGATGAAACCGAAAGCCATCAATGCAAATGGATTCTACTGAAGGCGGCAATCTTGTGGCCCAGTTCTGGGCCGACTCAATTTAGATTGCCATCGACAATTCGACACGCTAAGAAGAGAAGATGTGTTGTTGTTGTGTTGTGTTGTGTGTTCTTGTGTGTGTGTGTGTTGGTGTTGATGATGATATCCGTAAAGTTAATTAACAATTTCTTATGGGGAACTCGGGCGTCCATTCCATAACGTCTACTGAAAACTCCATAGTTTCCGGTAGACGTAATGGAACAATAGATAGGTCTTGTTCCATCTATTGTTCCATTACGTCTACCGGAAACTATGGAGTTTAGTTTTAGTTTTTTTTAGTTTATAATAGATAGGTCTTCACGTACAATGGTTCACTTTAAGGACTAAGTGCGGAAACCAAACCCTGAACATAGACAACATAGATAGGTCTTCAAAGTTAGTCAGCTAAGTATCTGCAAAATCCACACTACCGTGGTAAGTGAATTATCTCTGAACTACTTGATTTGGTTGATTTGGTTTTGTAAGTAGTTAGCTCAGGAATAAGTTCAATTACGATACATAGGTAACCAATGCAGAGAGGTTGCATATTTGATATACCTAGTACGAGTAGGTACCTAATATACCTACCTAGTTACCTACCTAGTTACCTTAGCTTACGTTTTTATTAGATACCATTAGGTACCTACCATAATAAAGCGTGTTACACCAAGATTATTATTTTAGTTGAATGCTTAATTATAAAATTACATTCACCACATTTTCTTAGCCACCTTTTTTAATTGATGAAAATACCTTCCATAAGTACCTACTTAAGCAAAGTGGTTTTAAATTTATGCTTAAGCTGTTTGTCATTTATGTAATTATAAACAGTTTATCGCATGCAGCCATTGAGCCATGCAGCACGGCACGCCATTAAAATTTCACTATTTCTTAAACACAATTGTATTTCTATGGAACTGCTGCATGCATTTGCAGTCCACCTAGCTATATTAAAATGGTTAAATTCCTATTGGTAGATATTTTATTAATCTTACATTTTAGCTCTGAATGGGTTTCTGCATTAGACTGATACTTACAATAGTATTATGTGATACCTAGGCTATAAACTGGCTTACGCTTGTTTTCACTAATACACCCTTACCACCATTTGCCCACCCCTAGTAGACATCCTTGCGCCATCCCATCTTCCTAGCACTGCGAGCTGTGCTGGGGGCTGCTGCTGCCGGTGGAGAAAACCTCAAACAGCGCAAATACAATATCCTCATTGGTAGCTATGTGTTTGAGCCGTTTGGGGTTGAAACACTAGGGCCATGGGGTTCGAGTACACGGGTACACACAAATACGAATTTCAAAATACCGATTTTCATAATTCCAAATGGTTCCAAATTCCTAATATATATCTATAACAACTCAGATTTATAATTCATACTATTTTTATATTTCCAAAATTTCAATATTCCTAACGTTTATAATTACTATTCTCAAAATACCGAGTTCCAATAAATCGACAAACAAACAAAAATTCCGACGAAACATCAAAAATACGAATTCCAAATACGTATGAAAGTACTTACCGATCGATTAAATAGAATTACGAAAAATAAAATTTTCTTTCGCTGGTCACAGTTCTAACCTAACATAACCCAAATGATTCACAACATTATAGGATCTGGCGTTAATGGCCACTGTTCTAACCTAACCTAAGCCAAAAAGGATTCAATAACAGTAGATGGTACCCGACGCAAGAATGTAAAAGGAGAAGACGAAATCACAAAAAAAATAATATTA
The DNA here is from genome assembly GCA_947578425.1 of Eugnorisma glareosa. NCBI lineage: Eukaryota > Metazoa > Arthropoda > Insecta > Lepidoptera > Noctuidae > Eugnorisma > Eugnorisma glareosa. The sequence goes on from OX387963.1 coordinate 11,632,697, forward strand.
ATAACAAAAGTTAGTAGGTAGTATTTAGACGTTTTTAACTTACATTCAACGTTACTTAAAGATTTTGAATATATATGCGTAACTGATTATACTGAATATTATAGTAATTGAATCAGAATCCAAATGGCAGTTTATTCGAAATATTGAAAATCGGAATGTCGTTTTTCGGACCGAGAACCCATCGAGCATTTGATTCTTCGAACGTATGAAAAAAGGAAAACAAACAAATCACATTTACGACTTAACTTTACGACGACAATTCTTAGGTATTATGAAATTTGCACTTTTGAAAATCAGAACATCGAAATTCGGAATAAAATATTTCAGAGTATTTGAGTGTACCCTCTTTCGGGACTTCGCAAAAACAGTTGGTCGACTCTACTCTTGACCAGAGGGCTCTTAATCCCATGACCAGAGGGCAATTTTTTGCTGAAAGAATCAGCATTGCCATCCAACGGAGAAACGCTGCCAGCCTTCTGGGCACTATTCCTGTCGGCAGCGATGTGGACGAATTTTTTGACGCCCTTTCATTTTCTTTTATAAATGTACCGGTACATATTTTGTTTGTGCGTATCGCACGAGGAAGTGCGTAACGAACGTGGACGAGGCAAAAATAGTATGTAAGGATCGTAGCAGGTCCGCCGCAGGAGACGCATCGGGCGCCGGGGGCCACCGTAGGCGCGGGCCTGTGGACGGTGAGCTATGGGCTAGCTCGCCGTCCGTCCATCTTATGACGATAGGCCGTGTCGACGGCGCGCCTCAAAGAGATGTCAGCAAAAGGAAGGGGTCCGCAAGGGCCTGCCGGGGTTGCGGGACTGTTCGAAAGAGATACCGTGGCCCCGGAACACAAAGGGCGATGAAGGAACATGGATGGGTTTTAGTCAGTAAACATCCTGACGCTCATCCTGCTCCGCCCAGAGCGGGAGGAGTTACATGATTATTTCCCACCCGAAAAAAAATAAAATAAAGGGATCGTAGCAGGTGCAGGGCTCTGTGGTTTCTACCTACCCTCATAGGAATTAGGCGTGAGTTCATGTGCAAGTTTGCTACTGGGTAATCCGCAAGAGTTGAGTGCGCATCGGTAAATCGGTGTCGTTACTTGTGTCATGTCATGCTTAGTGGTTGGCAAGTGGCAACAATGTTTTTTTTGCGCTAAGTAGCAATTATGACGAAAAAACGTGTACAAACTTCGTTTTAGATATTTGGTGCCTTATTATAGGAGTTATAGGTGTGTGTCACCGAAAGGTCAAAATATTTATTTGAGCGGTACCTGTTCCTTCTTACTTGCCCGGAAGTCCGAATTGCTCTAAAAAACATAATTGTTTATATACGGGGTGGAAGTTAAGTAGGTACATCATTCTGAGCCTCCCCAAATACCTATACATTTTTATCGGTTGTTAAAAAAAATCTACTGTTTCCTGCAAAAGTTCAATATCTAAACCGTAAAATGTATGGATCAGATTTTTAAATCAAAATGATGTACTGAAAACGTGGTAACGGTTTTCACGCCAGTGTCCCTTCCACGCCGTATACCATGAGCTTATAAATAATAATAAAAAAGAACCGGTAGCAGCTAGTGAACTCAATCATTGATTTTACTAAATTATTTTACGTTTCTTTCATATCCATCCGTGTTATCATGAACATAAGATATCAGCCAAAACAGCATATTTTATCAGTTACCGATTCATTCCACATTTAAACCCTATCGTGTGAAGGTTACCGACAAGATAACATTATCTGTTATTAGATGCTGGTGCTGGCGGAGGAGGCGGACAGCCGGCGGGATGTGCTGCGTCAGCGCCGGCTCAACGACAAACACTACGTGTACGATCGCGTGTTTGGGGAAGGCAGCACGCAAGTGCGTAATGTTCACAGCTTATTATAATCCAACGGTATCCTCCCGACCGAATTTCGTCAATTCGGTCGCCTTTCGGCCGAATTTTGTCACGGTGGCCAACCTCAACGGAGACCACCCCATATGCAGGAGATACCTATGCGGCTATGCACATCAAGTATCTGCGCAAACAGAGGTGCACTCTGTTCCTTAAATATCCATCATATTCCGGTGGGAAAGCAATCCGACGCGACTGGGGAGAGATCCGACGTATTTACGTTACGTTTACCCCGCACGCTCGTGCTAGGGCCACACAGGTGCAAGACCGGCGGGGGCACTTGACTGCTCCGTAACATAGTAACAGTATCTATCTAAGTCTGATCTAGAAGCAGTCGGATATTGTTGCAATATCTGTGGTGTTGTTGGCGACACCAAGCCAAACACTTTAAGTATGACCGCTGGCCACGTGTTTGGCGAAGGCAGCACGACAATGCTTTTAGTTTATTTATTAGATACCCAAATAATAATTATGATTAACAGTCAATAGTTATTGATATTAAAAGCTGAAATTCTGATAAATTTTACTCATAAAATTAGTAAAATAATGTAAAATTTAAGATTCTGTTTGCCATTTTGCATGGAAAGAATAACTAGAATTCCTTCAGACATGTTGTCACGAAATATTATTTCAAAGTAAATATTTGAAATTAACTAACACCAAGATACCAAATATTAGGGTAAATATCATAACTACAAACATTATGACGTTGACAATCTATTTTTGTGAGACACAGTGAGAAACTTCGGTGTCGTTAACTCATTTACAAAGTTTACATGAAAATCTTCACTAATATTATAAAGAGGAAAGATTTGTTTTTTTGTGTGTATGTTTGTAATGCATAAACTCAAAAACTACTGCGTCGATTTCAAAAATTCACCATTAGAATGCTACATTCACCCTGAGTAACATAGGCACCCGTGCAAAGCCGGGACGGGCCGCTAGTAATAAATAATTTTGTGACTGGTACCAAATTCACCCGTCTTTACAGCCAGACCTCAAACATATAACCATGTCTTATAAGTACCTAGTTAGAAGACTAAAATAACACATGACTATCACTTGGTGGTAGGCTCACGAAGAAGTAGAGACAGCATAAATGTCGCAGAGAAATAGACAGTTAGTTAGTTGAAGTTTTTATTCCATCAGCATTCAGAGAATGCAACTGCTATGCTCACTTACCATAATCAGTAACATAACCATCTAGATAACATTTCCAGTGTTGCATGTTGGTGTAAAGGCCTCTTCGGTGAAAAGGAGCTCATATAATTAATGGAAGCCATAGTATCTATCTACTAAACCAGCCTTTCCCTGTCCATTAGGAAGATGTGTACGATGCAGTATGTGCACCCCTGGTGGGTGACACGTTGAAGGGGTTTGCCGGGGCTGTATTCGCGTACGGAGCCACCGGCGCCGGCAAGACATACACTATGACCGGCCTCATGTCCCGGGCTCTCAGCCACCTCTTCGCCAGCATCGCTGAGAGCGAGGATCCTCAGTCGTACGAGGTAAGAGACTCAAAGTTTATAGAAACTAGATACTTAAAAATACTGTCGTTGAGCGCTACTGACTGACGCTGTTAGACTCGAAAAGAAGAAGAATACTTATTTTCGTTACGTCCTAAATAGAAACATTGAAGGATGAGGCAATTTCGTGATCCAGTGCAGATACAAACCTAATTAGAGAACCTAAACGGGTTTGTTAGTATGTGACTATGTCGCTTGACGTTGGCTGGGTACTTATCTAAATCCAAATCGGCTACATATTACCTATGTTGTAAAGATTACATTTCTCATTTTACCAAAACAGAATAGCTTGACTGTGGGGACTTTCAGTGAATAGTGTTGAAAAGACGTTTCATTAGCCCCCTTTACTTTCGAGGTCGCATCGCACCATCATTGTGGGTTTTAGGTAAAATAGAAGCTTCGTCGCCAGGGTCATCTTTCAAATCTCTATTACCGATTCTTTTGTTACTTTCTTATGCAGGGGCTTTTGTTATGGGGTTTCCACAATCACTCTTCTCTATTGTTGTGTTAAACGATTAAATACTCTTACTACATGTTATAGTTTAGTTACTAAACCACAACATGATTTCCTGATTGAAATCAAAGATAGTCGGGGTTTAATATTTAAACTAAGCTTGTATCAATTAGTATTAATCATATTTCGTAAAAAGTTAGTTAAATACTAAAACTCACGACTTTGGAGGTGCAAATATTATGAAGATATGTGAGTTATGTGACTATGATATTATTGGAAGTCTTACACCTACTAAATAGCTATAGATATCAGTAGTCATGTGTTATTTATGTTAATTCCTTGGCACTACATTTCTACTCTTTGCTATGTGTGTTACATAAGAGACGAATGAAAAGTTATGAAATAGTGTGAAATTTTAGAATGAAGCTTATAATAGATTATCTTACTATTGTACAAAAAACATTTATTATGACCGACTTCCTCTAACATAGATATCTCCAGCAAAAAGTCTAAAATGCAGTTTTTCTGTTCGGGGCTTGTCAATGTCTTTGAGCTTCAGAAAAGCTTTCGAGGCGAGGTAAAACTTAGTTCGGTGGGGCTATTCTGATGAAACAAAGTGCGACTGCAGAGCTTCATCACAAACAATGACCCACCTCCTGTCCTGCCTGTTTGTACAATTGCACCTGCACCTTGAGGAACTTCTCCGAAATGTGGCAGAGTTTTGGTCAAGCTATGGTACTCATCGACACTTTGAATAAGGGCCCCAAAGTACAAACCAAGTTTGGAATTTAATAAATTGTGTGTGGTCAGTTCCAACCGAAGTATCTATTGGAAGACTGCCAATAATTCCTACATTTATAAAACACAACGCCTGGGGCCTTAGTCTGCTATTGCAATAGTGTCAGAATGGTCTATAATTGATTTAATAAGGCCCCTAGCCCACGGCGTATTGAAGCGCGTTCGAAACTCGTTTGACGTGCGTACAAAGGGTAATTCGTCTGCGCGGGGCCTTATTAAATCAATGATAGACCATTCTGACACTATTGCAATAGCAGACTAAGGCCCCTGGTCTGTCCACTAGTATCACAAGTGATTGTGAATGTTTTAGTATGTCATACCCTGTTAATAATTTAGTACGTAATAATAAAACTTGATGCAATAGTGCAAAGTTTGTCATTACACTCGAGCTGGGATTGCATTCATCATTCTCCTGCGTTTATCCCAACTTATTTGAGGTCGGCGCAGCATGTCCTCTTCTTCCATACTTCTCCATTACTCGTCATGTCATCAGACACCTTTCTAGCCATATCATCATTCACAGGTCCATCCATCGTTTCGTCGTCTTCCTCTAGTCTTATAGCCACACACAGTACATGCATACTCAACATTTTCCTCATTCCTCCGCATCACATGTCCATACCACGATAACCGATTACCACACAACTTTTTATTCACCGGCGCCACTTTCAGACTTCCTCTTATGTACTCATTCCTTATTTTATCCATCATTTGATTTATTTCCTCCAGTGCAGAAAAACATTGTTTGTTACTGTATTCACTTGTCATTGCACATTGAATGTACCATTTCACTTGCCATCGCATACTAGGTGTGTAATTGGTAAGTAGGTAGGTACATAATCTATATAATTACTAATTAGTTAAACCTACATCAAATAAACAGAATTAAATGGCGTGATGTTTTAGACCTTGTGTTACAAACATGAAACTGCATGTATTATTATTGTGCTAGCTTCACTTAGCATGCTTTACATAAGGTAAATATCGACTCTATTTAAACAGTCCGTAATAAATAACTACCTAACTAAACTATTTATTCCACTCATTTAATCTTCTCGCTGGCACATTATCACCATAGATACAACGAGTGCCAAATACATCGCGATGATCGGCATTACATTCATTCAATTAACTATTGATATAGCAATTCCTGGTGTCTAAAAATAAGCAGGTAGGAAGTGAAGGGCCATCAACGCGCATATCGTTGTGGGTCAAGAATCATGTGCTGAAGTCATGGTAACATTTTGCGCGTTGGTCTCTCCCTTTCACCGTGAAAAAGGAAAGAGTCCATTGTGAACCCATCAGTTTCACATATGAAAAAACTGTATTTTTTAGTCATCTCTCCTATAGAGCTAGACTGAAAACAATGCATGCTTCAATTAGTAATTTGTTACCTAACAACCTATAAATATCTGTCACATACTCTTATTTACTATATTCTCAACTGTAGACCTTTATTTATCTATGCGCTTGAAGTATCTACTATGCTATATTGAAATACTGAATAGGTCCGACGGTTACCTATTAACAAGCGATATCTATCTGGTATCGGATACGACCCGTCAGTAAAGATAACGACCAAGTTCAATACTTCGTAGAGGTCGTGCATAAGTGAACAGTTGAGCAGTTACCTCATTACGAAACATTTTAGTGAGGAGATTGGTAGGAGCCAAGCGGGTGGGTGACTGGGTGATGTGGGTACGTGGGTAGTATGTAAATGTGGCGAGCTGACCGCAAGCCAGCACCCGCGACCTTGACCAAACGGAAGTGCTTTACTGTTTTTCATGCATATTTACAAACCAAGCTGAAATTGCACGAGCCATGAAATCGATCGTTGATTTTTTTATTTACATTCTTTCGACTGGTACTTACTTATTTAATTACGAAATCACCTTGGTTAAATACCTTAATTAGTATGGTACATAAATAATTTTATGTTTTAACCTTCCTGCTAGCTTATGAGTTAGGTATATAATATTCATAGGTATATGGTGTTTAGTCACATCATGAAATTTTCCCAGGCGAAGGGACAGATGAATAACTGGAAAGTCCGTAAAATTAATAAATAATGTCCTTAAGACTAAAATGCATTGCTTTAGTCACTGACAAACTTACGTGACATTCTTCTCCTTCATACGAGTCTACATATTATAGGTACCTACCCAAGGTACACTATGTTTCTAGTTTCGTTTAGGATCACGGAAAGGTTTAAACTTTAGGTTACATTATTTACAATTTTTTCTATAATTATGAAATGTATTGTTTAGTAGTAGACACGCGCATGCCATCATTAGTTTAAATACATACTGTCATCGTGACTGCGAGTGTCTAAAACTTGGAATTTTCCAACAAACCCTCCATTTGTTCTTCGATTGACCTCGAAGTCAAGATCCTAGTAGTAGATAAATGTGGTGCCATTAGATTGATGACAATAGTGAAGTTACATAGGTAAGGAAATCGACCATCGAGTCGTGTCGTGTCGAGAATGTTTGGAAGAGCGACTGCAGGTCGCCTTTATTCCTAAAACGTTAAACAAATGGAGATGTGTTTAACGCTTGTACGTAATTTGCCAACTAAACAACGGTGCCCCAATTGATTCCGAACCAAGTCTCAGAAGTCCAAACTCAAGGTTAACTGAAAGGCTATATATAGCCTATACGTCTGTCTGTCTACATGATATTATTTACTACAATAAATCTTAAAACAGGAATTGCCGATGTAAGCGGAAGTGATGGATGGGACAGGCCATATCAAATTACCCTATCCCTAATCTAAGAATGAGACATAATGGTCCAAAGTCATCTCGCAGTGACTGCCATAAGCATTGACGCAAAAATGCTAATTGTAACAAAGTCAGGAAATACTACTAATACTAATGATTTTGACCTTTTGTTGGACTTGGAAACTATCCGATTCTATTTCGAGATCAAATCCCTGTGGAGCAGATTTCATTTCCAAATACGCAAATAGCACATTTGCGTTAGTTCCAGAACGTCATTACGATTATGCAATCCCTATAACAACACGTGCGACTCTTGAGTGAGACAACACAAACATGGCAGGAGTTATCTTATCGATTAATCTACAGATAAGTAGAGTGGAGGGTTTCAGCTAAATGACAATAACAATCAAATATACGTTAGTGGTGTAAAGCGGGCGGCAGCCCTGTAGGCCACCGGCCGCAAGGTCACTGTCGGAGCGTGGCGCCTCGACTCGCGTGATTGACACGGTCGCTACCATTAACCTATGACGATGCTTTCTTCAATACACTTATGTGCTTACAAGCTATACACCGTATTAACATAGGTACGTGTCATTAACACCCATTACTTGATAGAAAATATTTAACTCACTTCTTTCAATTTTTGGTATCGTTACAATCTAGGCCAAAGAAAGTTTGAGTCATTTGCCAAGGTTTAAAGTTTGTAGGCACTGTAATTAAAGTATACCATTTATCAAGCATTTAGATTGGCATTTAGCATTTAGGGGAACAGTCTGCAAGGAAAGTGAGTCATTGTAATTCATTTACAAAAGTATTCTGTTGCAAAAGAGCAATGAAAAATGCTTGCATGGATCTAACGTTTTATAAAAAAAAACATTTTATAAAATATAAACCCATAAGTCTGCGAATAAAATTGTATATTTCACCGTGAATAACGTGGCGTCTATTTGTGGCCGCCCTCCATCTCATGTCGAGATGGCGTGGCAAGTCAAGTTCACTCGTAGCCCGCAAGCCGTGAAATGAGCCTAGCTACGACCCTACGTCACTCGTCAGTAATCTATAGAAGAAAGCAGCTATAAAATATTCAGGGTTATCGTGAGACGAGGCATTCTATTAACCTGAGCACGTTAGCGTGACCAGCGGACAGTGATAATAACCATAGGTAACGAGTTACAAACACGTGTATCAACATAACTAATGATCGCCAGCGAACCTCATTCAATAATGTTATTGACCAATATAATTTTAATTTGAACGTTTCACATTAAAAACTTTTTTAAGGGTTGGCCTCAATTAAGACCGTTTTTAATAAGGCTTGCCATTTGTGGGGCGGCATTCTAGGACAAGCCATACTCTGTGGCCTTTACCTAGTTCGGTGAGCTGGTTAGCGGAAATCTTGGTTAATAAATAGCACTTTAATGTAATTTGTTTGTTCATTAAACCGAGAAAATGAGAGTAAACTTAATATTGTTTTTTCGATTTTGGATTTAATGGCGCCTGATAACGCAATGAGAATTTGACTGAAACAAATAATGAACATCATTAAGATCTTTATTATTAACATTATAGACGCACGCGCACGCGTGTAGAGCACTATAGTCAAGATGTTGGGTTTCCTGAGTATCACATTATTCCAAGCTAACAAGCGCCTTCACAGAAATAAATGAATGCAATTTCAATACTTGCTGTTATTGCTGTTACTAAATCGCCATTGTCTTTCATTTATCATTTTTATCCATTTCATGTTCTTTTTTTCTACTCCGTTACTAAATTACATTACTGACTCAAATATGAAAGGTTCATTCGGTGTAGTTGGTAAAATTTAGTTTGTTATTCTATTTCAAATTGACTTTATGGAATTATACGTTTCGAAGAAGCCTTTCGCCCCGATGAAGTGAGTAGATAGTGGCGATCGTCCGATAAACACAGGAAAGGCTGGTAATGAAGTATCGAGGCAGTTTTGCGCTTCAGTGAAACGTTCGCTTTGTGTGTTCCATCTGATAACAACACGCTGCATTCATGTTTTTTTCTTGCCGCATTGTGTACACGTGGTCGAGCCCATTTATTACGAAACTGGGTCCTTAATACACTGATGGCGGTTTCGTGGCTATTAATTTGGAATGTAAATTCCCGAAGTTTTTATTATTGCCGTTTAGATATCCCAAGCTATGTAATTTGTTCGCCGCATTACTTTTAAAGAAATGAAAGACGGAGAAACTGTTTATATTTCACAATACAGACGCATATTATAAAATAACAGAAAGTGCACAGTTAATCATCACTATGTTTACCTAGAGTAGGTAGGAATGTAACGTGGTGTTTAGTCATAAGCTTTGCAGGTAGTATTGATTTTTTGAGTCATTAAACCACAGGCTTATAATAAGGATAAATATGTAAACTTCCCTTTTAAATAATAATTTAATTGACATCGAAAAATACCTCTCGCTCTAAGTAAACTACGTTTTTGTATTTGTTATTTACCTGCTAACGAAACATCACATACTCGTAGGTACAAATAACATCATTCTTGATCTTAAATAAATTAAACTTTTATTTAAAAACAAAACAAGCTTTATTTTAGAAAATTGGGTTTATCTATCAACATTGAACGCGTATACAATGTTTCGGGTCCGTGCTAATAACCGTTGGGGAGTTCTCTTGTGAGGTGATCCTGGCTGGAGGATCAAGTTCAGGAGGAACATTTCAGCTCAACCAGTTGGGGAACTGGTCTGAAATTCAGTTGCTAGATTTGGCCAATACATACTACTAACAATCATAATTTTATAACTATGACCTTCTGCCAGACGAAAATATACCAAAAGCAGCAAAAAAGCTCTTTATGTTTGAAATTAACAATGTATTGTTTTCTAACTAACTAACTGAATAATAACACAGATATTTAATTGGTTTGATATCGTGACCTGATAATAGTTCGTTCGAAGGAGGTGGCATAATAAGCTTAATCATTGAAAGCCTCTTTATGAGGGTTATCCAGGGTTACTCGTACACGTTCTAGTCAATTATTAATTGTATGAACTTTAGTAATTGCGGGTATGAAGTCATGATCCTATTTCGAGTTCAAATACATCGGTTCGTCATTAGCTTTTAGGTAGGTAATAAATAATACTGCCAACTGACATTAGCTGGAGTTGTAAAATTACCTAGTGAGTTGCTGCATCATGGAATATTCTAGAATGCACCTGCAATAATGCAGAGTTACAGTAAAAACCAAATAATACAAATATTTTTAGGTCGAGCTGAGTTAGCTGGAATAACTGGCTTCATGGAATAAATCAAAGCACTACCGATTAAACACCAATAGTAGATTGTTGCATCGAGCGCAAAGTGAGTCATTAATGCACCAGTGCTATGTTGGTGCCCGAGCGCACGCGAGGGCACTAAATTAACATCAGTGCATTAATTACTCACTATAACAAGGTGCGTAATCAAAAGGTTATCAACAATTTCATTTGCAGCTGTTTCTAACTTTCTAGAGTTGAATTCATATCGATATCACTGTCTATTTCCATATTTTTTTTAACTTTTCAGCTAAATACGAAGTATCAAAGTTTTACAAACTATGGTACAAAATGCGCGCCATTTGTATTTTTTTTACCAAGTCGATTTTGTTCAACCGATTTTTATTTTCAGCCAGTATCTTTTTGATCAATTGCATACATTTTTTAGTAAACTTAATGGGAGACAGTAAATCTCTGTGGTAAATTAATAACTAAATAAAAAAAAGTGCATTAATGAAAAACTGTACAATAATGAGATTTCATATAACATTTCTGCACTGTTTTGGTTCTAAGCAAAAAAGACATCCTTTGTGATCGGTTTTGTAGTGATTAATGATAACATTACTACGTAGTTGAAAGAAAATATCTTTATTAATCACAAAACACATATTTCTCAATCACAAATTCGCAATTGCATGACAATATGCCGTTTTTTTTATTTTATTGTACAGCATTAGTAATGAATGAGGGCTAAGGGCAGAGGGGTAAGGGCTACACAAGCACGTTAGAAACGAAAAATCGTAGCCTTTACAGTTAGAATTTCATGTTCCGAAATTAAGCTTGCGTAGCTGGGTCTCGTAGCATTCGTAGACCGCTACGAGACTTCGTAGCCTGTGGAGAAAGTCCAGGAACTAACATTTTTGGCGTAGCAGGACTCCGTAGCACCCGTAGCGCGTACCCGTAGGCTTCGTAGCCGCGCGCTTTATATTTTGTGTTGCAGTACGTACGCGTGTTTTACAATTTTGTGTCCCATAGCATAGCAGGTAAAACTACTATGCTTTTACAATTTTTAGATGTCGTAGCATTTGTATTTTGTAGTTCCTTCTTGTAACACACAAAAATGGTTTCAAATGTCGCGCGCTTTGTGATTCCCGGCGCCTTTTATTATGGTTTTTACTAAACCGTTGCTCGCCCATATCGCCATTTGGATAGAATCACGAATATGTAAAATCAAGTCAGTTAGCAGCCAAGGAGCTGGCAGAAGTGAAATTGCGCCAGAAATGTAATAGCAATTAGAACTTACAAAATAACATTGCACGCTTATTTAACATTATAAATCTTTGTTCTTGTTGACGGGCCTTGAATATGTTATTTATTTATATTTTTCTCAAATAGACTCTCGATTACAGAACACGGAGAAGATGCCTCAGCGCCGTCGTCGGCTTGCCGGGGCGCACTTATTCCTTCCTCTCAACTTATGTTTTTTATTCGAATATAGTCAAAATATCATTAGTGCACTTCAATTTAGTGAATCTTACCTTACCGTCAATATAATATTCAAAGTGCCCCTAGAGTTTTTAAATTATACCTACATTTCATGAATTATACACTTGATCCATTTTCCATCGATCTTATCGTTGACGGTGGTCGGAATTGTTGTTTGCTAGGTACACTGTGCGGCTGTGTACATTTCATAGATATTCGATATTCGTAAAGACCGAAATGGATGTTTGCTGTACATCGAAGCGTGCAATCAATAGGGGTGGGAGGCGTAAGTACACCGGACGGTACGCTAACGATCACCTAATGGTCATCGATGTTTGTCATGTGCGAGAAACAAACAGTTTAGCGACATACATTACTGTTTTAATGGGACAAATATTACTCACGAAAGAGTTATACCTTACTTACCTACTGTCCACGGCCAAATTCGATTTACATGACTGTACGGAATTTTATAAATCGACTGTCTATCTATAAATATAGATAGTCGATTTGTAATGCAAGTCTCTTTGATTTAATGCTTAGCATATTCAGCCTATTATGTTCCCACTGCTGGGACACACGGCCTCCTGTCTATGAGAGGGAATGGGCTATAATCCATCACGCGGGCCCAGTGCGGATTGGTAGATGTCACATGTCTTCGAGTTTTTGGTTCTAGAACATGCGAGGTTCCTCACGATGTTTTCCTTCACCGTTTTTTGAGAGCAGTGGTGATGAAATAAATTACACAAAGTAATGCGCCTGCCTGGGTTCAAACCCACGAGTTACTGTCCGTAAGTCGGGGCCGCCACCAATTGCCTACCATCAATCAATTACTCATCATAATTACGGGTTTTTGTTGGCCAGTGCTGTAACTGCAGGGCCAAGCTCTCACTTTCCTTTTTCCACTCAACTCGATCATGGGATCGATATATGGGTGAAGTTACAAACCCTTTCAAAACATGAGTAGATACCTAAAGTACATTATCCAAATAATAACTCGTATCCATTGAGCGTACTGGTTTATACAGCTGGCCTGGTTTTGATCAATTCACCGGTAATTTTGATAGCAGCGGTAATTGACATGATGGGCTTCAATTAACTGCACAGTAGCTGCGATGATACCACTTACAGGGGCTTAGCTACATGAAACTGACGAGTTTGTAAATAATATGTAGTGGGTATTATGTCGTATTTAGTGTCAACAATTCGCTTAGGAAGATGAAGTGCACTTATAGTTTGCACTGAAACTGATAGTAAGCCCCAAGTGCTCGAGTACTGACAAAGGGGGTTGGGTTTACCCACATTTTCAAGTATCGTAACGAATTTAATAATAACATATCTTAAGTAGGTACCACACGACTCTTGTTTTTGGTTGTGGGAACCTTATAATAACCTATACATTACAGGTAAAAATGTCGTACATCGAGATATACAACGAGATCATCCGGGACCTCCTGAACCCCAGCGCCGGGCCGCTGGAGCTGCGCGACGAGGGAGGCAGCGGGGCCCCCGTGGTGGCCGGGCTCAGCGAGCTGCGCGCCAACAGCGCCGCGCACGTGGCTGAGCTACTCGCGCGCGGCGACCGCTCCCGCACCGCTGAGCCCACGCACGCTAACCAACATTCTTCCAGGGGACACGCTCTTCTTAGGTATTTTAAATATATTTGTACAGCAAACTGTCTCGTTGGTCTAGTAGTCGCAAGAGCTACTTCTGAGCATGATCTCCTGTGGGTGACTATAGGTACACCTTACTTTCCGAGGGAGGATTACAGACCTGGTGTTTTGGTTGAACAGCTAAGGCAAGATGCAACTTTTCACTGCGATTTCTGTAAACAGCTACTGATGCTGGTGTCTTATCATATATCGGCTACCTAATGAGATTTATATTTTCGCATTAGAGACAGTTCCTGATTTATGGATATGGGTACTACTCAAATTATAGCAAGTTTTGATTGCAGCCAAAGATTTTGTGATTTATTGGATATTTAGTAGGAGATGGCAAGCACTAGCTAGAAGGAGAACGTTTTGGGCCTACATTAGTTACGAGTGAGACCCATCTGTGTTACAGTGTGACGGTTAGCCAGCAAGTGGAGAAAGGCACCCAGCGCGGGCGCCTTTTCCTCATTGACCTGGCTGGCTCGGAGCGCGCAGGACTGCGCTCGCGACGCCTAGAGGGCGCGCACATCAACCGGTCACTTCTAGCACTTGGAAACTGCATCATGGCTCTGTCTGGAGGAGCTAGGTAAGCAAGCATTTTTTTAAACTTTTATCTTAGATGGTTGAGGGTAACGAATTGACGATTATGGAAGATATTGATGATAAGACGCCTTTCAATATTGCTAGCGCAATGAGTCGCGCGGTTGCTACAGATTCGATAGCGCACTCAAGAGTAAAATGGAGAATTCCATAATAACAAATTACTTACAAAGACCAGAAAAAACGTTTCTAAAATATCTCTAAAAATAAATAACCTTTCTCATAATACACCACCTTCACATTTACTATTGCATTCCGCGCAGTGTACTCCGTTTATTTTGAAAACAGTTCAATACACAATACATGGATGTGCTAACGGTTGCTATATAAATCAACGCTTTCAGGAGCTCAGTTCTGATATTTACAAGTACTTACTTTTAACAACCAGTAGTACTTATAAACAAATTATAAATCGATAAATTCAAAAAAGGTAACCAAGATGATGCGCTTGCACCAGCACTTTCTACAATCAATTCGGAAGAACTGAATTTGTTGCATCGTCTCACAGTGAGCACACTTATAAGCACTGCAACGAATTGGGATCAGCTCACCTCATTCCTACTATCTGATCTGAACCGAAGCAATACACTAACGGAGCCTAAAGTGCATTGCACTAATAGAAAGAATTCCGAAAGGCTCGAGTTGAGGCGAGATTGAGGTTGAGATACCGTAACGGTGGTTCAACTTTCTCGAATCGTCTAGACAGTTCTATAGTGGAAAATTCTAGTCTCTAATCTTCTAGACAGGTCCTTACAAGAACATTCGAGACTCGCACGTAATTCAGAATGTTCTCGAAAAGCAACCGACGTAATGCTTGCGTCATGCATGCATGCATGCTTGCTGGGTTACAGGTACGTAAACTATCGCGACTCGAAGCTGACGCGGCTGCTGCGCGAGGTGCTGGGCGGGCGCTGCCGGACCGCCATGGTGGCGCACGTGGCTCCCGGCACCGCGTACCGCGAAACCACGCGCTCCACGTTGCACTATGCCCAGAAGGCTTCGTGCATCACCAAAAAAGCAAGTACTTTCATTTAGGGTGGAAGGCACATCGACCAGCAAAGTTAGAACATGATTCTAGATTCACCAGCGTTTTCCGTTGGTTATTATTATTAAAAACCAAACAGCTGTTTTAATACAAAAGTGCAATACCTGCACGGTCATTATACCAGTCAGGTCAGGGTGTAACAGGACCCTTCACGAAGCCGTCAACCAAGCATTATGTACATCAAACTAAGTAACTTTACGCAAAAATTGTTGCTGGGAAACGACTTTTTTTTGGGGTGAAAAATCACGTTTTACGGTAGGACTCGATGTAACGCACTCAAAACATTGTGCTGATGGATGGAGATGGGGAGAACAAGTGACTTTCGGCTTCGTTAAGGATCTTGTTACACCCTATGTATGGAAAAGTAATGTGGATCGTTGAAATTGTAAACGACGGGACCGGGACTACAAACAGTTAGTAGGGACTATCTACTTTCATTAGGTAGGCATATAAAAAGTTGAGACTAGGATGGAAAATCCAAACAGCTGTGTTCAAACAAAGCAATAACTTTTTCACATTATTTTATTTGAAGAGATCTAATTAAATTAATGTCAAAATATTAAATTTTCAGGTGGAGAGAGATTTAGTGGAAACTCCGATGCCTCTGTCGCAATATCGAACAGTCATCAACGAGCTGCGCGAGGAAATCGCTCGACTGAAACTTAAAATGAAGGACGACAAAACAATGTAGGTTTTTGTGCTGAATAACGTAGGTACCACTCGGTATTTAGGAGTAGCGCACGCGGCCTTCAGACTTACTTTTTTTTAATATTTTGCTACCACGCATGTTTTAAATGATAGCTATACCGATCTGTTAAAGGCACTTGCAGTAGGATGTTCATACCACATTTCTTTTCGAGTTCTTGTTTCCTGTCAAACCTTAAAAAGTAGGTAATTAGCTGTTTCCCTTTTTTATTTTAAACAGTAAACCAAAAGAGTTCGTAAGGGTCGAAGAAGAGGTGAGCAAAGAGGACGCAGCGGAGAACGCAGCGCATCTGAAGTCTTTACGCGAAGCTATCGTGTCCACATTTAAGCAACAGATGCGCCTACGTCGACGGCTCATGGAACTGGACAGTCATCTTCTGGGATTAGCATTAGACGCAGAGCGGCAACATGCGGCCATCTCACATTGGGAGGCGAGGTTCAACCGCCTCTACAAACCTATCAACATTCCTGGATCAAGATTGAGCACGCAACAGAGTTACAGGTATACGACATTGAAAAATGCCATTTCGTAGCTAAGGTAAAAGTGTGCTATTGCTCAACATGACTTCTTAAGTTCGATACCTAGTTAAGTCAATGTGTCATTGAGCTTTTCCAACAGGAATTTCCCATTACTAAGCCCAGAGTCAAGAATTGTGCTAGATTTTCGAAAATTGGCTCGTTTCCTATTACATGGGTGATTGGGTGATCTTATGATTGGGTGTAGATACAATTTCAATACACCACTGTATAACCCTTCAGAGAGTAGCCTGCAGGTAATCTCCAGCAATGGTATGTATAGGTTCGACGGTTTAGTGGTATAATATTTACATAGGTCTCCAACATATCATTTACTTGCGAGATCATAAGTATACGTGTGTCCAGGGGCGGCACCGGGCTGTCGTCGAGCAGCAGCGAGCGCGCCGAGGCCGAGGTCGCCGTGGAGCAGGCGTGGTCCGAGCTCGCCGCCGTGGAGCGCGAGCAGGAGTCCGCGCGCACCGAGAGAGAACGCGTCGAGAGGCAGCTGGAGCAGGTCCGACTGAGGGGAGCTCAGCTGGAACAGGTACCACAATTTTTGCAACGTTACCTTAGGTACTATGCTGCATGGTTGCTTTGGCGCTTGAACGACTTTTGATTATCTGGAAATTCTCTCTAAAAATGAGATGGCGGCTTTAATTCCGACTATGGCCACGTGTCGAAAGAATGCACTAGTACTCAGAGCTCTTGCTGGTTTCTGAAAGGCGTATACTGACAGATAATTAAATTCATGTCAAGTGATTTGTTGGCTGTTGTCATTTCAGTCAAACAATCCAATCATAGCATTAAACAAAAGTTCGGCCGGTGTCATATTGATAGTATTAATTGACTTTTAAGAAGCCAGGATAAGTGCTGTTAGTACCAGCATTAAGCTTGATAATATGATCAAACTTCAATAATAAATTGCAGGAGTTACCAGCCACCATCAGCAGTGGTCCGGAACGCGAAGTGCTGGCTCTAGTGTGCCGTGTGCACGAACTGGAGGCCGACAAGCTGGCGCTGCAGGGCGAGCGCGCGGCGCGGGCGCACGAGCTGCGCCGGCGAGACCTCGCGCTGCAGCGGCGAGACGCGCAGAGGAGACTCTCCGACGAGATCATCACTAGGCAGAGGCGCGCTCTTCAAGGTAAGATAAACTTGTTTAACACTCGTAAACTTCAGTTGGTACCGAGTTGACTGAACTAGCGCCAAATATAGGAAGTGTAGTGACAAATATAGGAAGAAAAAACAAGTATTCCATACAAATTGAAGCTTACATTTAACCCGATCGAGTAGCGGAGCAGTGAAGAACTCGCATTTGATAAAGAGAAACACCTACTTGAATAGTTTTTTTTGTGCTATCTCGAAATGCAACTGTTGATTGTTATCGGCAATCATCTTGTCAATACCTTGCTTATTGCTCGTGTACAGACGTAGGCGTAGGCGTGCCTCCCGAGCTGGCCCAGCTGTACGAGCTGTACCAGCAGGAGATCCACGCGTCCACATACACGGAGAGCAACGACATCTACACGCCGCCATATCGCCTGCCGCCTATCTCTACCAGGTAAGCCAAGCCATCAAAATGCTTGCTTGATGATTTCGCAGGCGACTGCAAACAGTAGGTATCTGGTTTCAGTATCTGACAATGTTTAAAAATAAGAATAACGGCTACTGTTGTTTTTTGTTCGGTGTTACCGCATTTCGGAGCCTGACATTTTACTTAGACTTACCATGTTTCCTGTTAGGCTGTAGATATTTGAAGAAGATAGGATATTTTGGTAAGTAAGGTCTAGGTATCATAAGACAAGAGTCTTGAAATTGTATGTTACGTACATAAGACTGCCAATTACCAGATCATGTTTATCATCTGCCTAGCCCTTAGCCAAACTAAAAAAAAAAACCGAATGAAACCCAAATGGAATCCCTTGACCTATCCTAATCCCGAAAACCCTGAGAATCCAATCGGCTTCCATTCGGTTGGCTTGCGGAGGAATTAGAAAAATGTTGTGAGGAGAGTTTGAGTTAATGTGGATAGCTGAATGAGTAGGGAAAGGCCAAAGACACGGTGCAGATGGTTGGACCATGTGAAAGATCATATGGCTAGAAAGGGGATGACCCATTAGATGACGACAAATAGAGAAATATGGAAGAAGAAGACACGCTCACCCTAAATTAATTGGGATAAGGCCAGGAAAATGATGTCGGGGCCGGCTTCCATTGTGACTGGTTGCAGCTGAACTTGGTGTACGTAACTTGACAGCCTGTCGGAGCTGACGTGGTCGGAGAGCTCGAGCGGCTCGGGGCGCGGCTCCAGCTCGGGCTCGGGCGGCACGCTCGCGCTGGACTACCGCCTGCCGCGCCTCGCGCCCACGCCGCGCCCCCGGACCAGATACAGGTACATCTCGAGGCAGCTCAACACAGAACCCGTATCTATAAACAAGTCAAAGTGATTACTTGAGTAATAGTCATTATTTAAGATACGATTTTATCCTGTAGTTAAATAACTTCTTGAAGTTAGAACTGTCAAAAGTTCTTTGCTTTGCTTTCTTTGACGGTTCTTACTTCGTTTAAATTTTTGTCTATTGCATAAAAATGTTTGCTGTAATAAGTAAAAGTAACTGAAACTCAAGTAACTACTTTAAAACTATAGATACGGGTGAATTACCACACTATGACAGGTTAAACGAGGGAATGCTTTTATGGAGTGTGGGAGGGAGCGAGGACGTAATCTTCGTGAAAAGTAGCAAGGCACTATGGGACCAGCTCTGACACATGAGAAAAATCGAAATAAACGGCTGTTTTTTACATTTTGTCGAATTATGCGGCGAACATGCAGTCGATGCTGATATTAAACCCCGATATAAGATTTTGTCTCATCCCTTCCATGTTAATTTTAAAAAACCCTTTAAAATATGTACCTCACTTGTTCAACCAGTCATAGTGTATATAAAATCAACAATCAATCAAGCACTTAAAGAAGTGGCAGCATAGCAGGAACTCCATCAGTGGCCAAGTATTTATCAGAGTGTGCTTGTTCTTAACTTAGAGATATATTGATAGGAGTTTGTGCATTGCAGGATGTGAGCTAGATAATTGACGATATCCATTTATAACTGCTTATAAAAGTATTTAAATGTTACTCAATTTAGTAAAAGGAGCCTCATTGTCGAAATGTGACATCCTCCATACCTCACGCTTGCACTACGGATATTATTAGTAGAAATGGTGAGTTCTCGTAGTAAACCACAGAGATTAATGTAATGTTGATTGCTTTCAGTCAAGCAAGTGCATCGGCGCTGAAGCGTTACGCGAGTGATGACAGCCTGGTGACAGCAGTGCACCGCGGCGAGGACGAGCCGGAGCCCTGACTCCGACCTGCGCGCGCATAGGGCTCCAGCACTAAACTATCTTGTATTGGCAGAATATATGCTAAATTCAGTAGGCATTTTTCTGAAGCCGAAGTTGACTTTTTTGGGCTTGGACCAACAAACCAAACGGAAAATAAGTTCTTCGTTTGATTAGTCTATAAATATTTTATTGATTACAAAAATGTGGTCGGTCGTAAGTTTGAGCCCTCACTTGATTTCGGCTTTATGTGAAGGTGGTAAGGTACAGCATTTACATTTTGTGAATGGTCTTACAAGTTGATGTTGCGTGTAGTTCACTTTAGTGGTGTTGTGGATTTGTGTCAGTTTGCTCCCCTTCGGCTTGTGTGTGAAATGGTTTTGTAAATATCCAATAAATGTAATCGCCACTAGCCTGGCATAAAACAGTTCTTTTTGTTATCCAATGGATGATTATCTGTCCTCGGAAAAACAGTACCTAACAATTTGTGAAAACTTTCTGTAAAATTCAGGCGTCCTGACCTGTAAAGATTGATTTTACATATGTCTATAATATTACGCAAAATACGCGCTTAGACGTGGAGTTGCGGACACCAGCCCGCTATACAATACAATACAATATTACGTATAAAAGGAAATGGTTAAACTGCACATTTTTGACAAGCTAACAAGTATTCAGAAACACAGAAGCACTTCTTTGTTTTCACACATATTACAAGCTACTTAAGTTTAACCCTAAGCGTTTTATATTGCTTTCCGAGCTTGAATATAATGTCAGTTTTGGTAATCTTGATAAAAGTTATACCTAACTCATCCTAAAGGACACATATATATCCACGTGCGCAAAATATCTTGTCGAGGGTGATGTCCTGAGAATAGCAACAGACGACACGGCGCATGAATAATAATGAAGTGGATAACCATCTGCATTTACCTCGTGAGGGAAAATAAACATTAAGTTAATGCACGCAAGCAATAAACACAACAAAGATGATTCGAGTTTATATTACTGAGATTGCAAACAAAACTTCTCTAATATTTGACAAGTTTTCTTACGCTATCTAAAATAATCTCTTGAAGGCACTTAATTAGTTTAGAAAATCAAGAAAAACAAAATATAATCTATAAATCTAATATGCAAATTATGTACATTGTGATGTTTTCCAACAATTCAAACCTAGGCAATAAAATAACAACACGCCCTACAATAATAAGTTAAAAATAATTTATTTTAAATGGGGCTCACATTCGTATTAATATTTTCATTCAAATATAGACAGTTAAACATATCCGTACCGTAATGAGACTAACAATAGTATAATTTAATTTGATCGTGACCCCGGTGTTGACGTATACTTAACTAAGGTAGATTATTACAACTTACAATTATTACTTATTCTCTTACAATATTTCGTTTGACTAAAATCGACTAATCTCATTTGATATAGTTTTTACATAAATGCGAATCGAAAGAAATCTTGTGATATGCGTAAAGCAAATCAGAATTATCTAAAGTAGGTACTTAATCACCTAATTGGTCGCTCGTTTTGAATCGACCAATTATCGCAATACTATTATCATCACACACACTCAAAACCGTTACAAAAGCAATTTACCACTACAAAATGTAATAGCGTCGCGAATAATTGTACTTATGTAATAAAATAAATAAACTATTTGCAATAAATACTCTTTTGCTGTATTTTTTCTCATACTTTCGTGATATCACATCCGTGGGTGCTAATGGTGGCACCCAACAGGTTTAAAGATTTAAGTAGGACTCGATACAACCTCGCGTTACTAGGATATTAATAGGCAAGTTCCGCGGATTGGCAAAAGACGAAAGATATACTCTTAATTTTATCATCAAATAATATTATGGCCACTAAGGTTACCTAAGTAACTACCAACTAGAATTAAGTTTATGTTTTGCCTCTTCAACCACAAAACACATCTTGTTTCCTTTTGAGAAGGGTTTTTCCACATGGAACATAAATCCGATAAAGCTAAGATTATGACATAGTTGATCGCCCGAAATTCTGATGAATGGAAACACTGTTGCACTGGTGTATTTGAGCTATTATAGGCAGTAGACAAAAGTCCAATAGAAAATGTTGAAGACGATAAACATGAGTGGGAAGAGTATGCGGGAACGTTTGTCGATCCACATGGCGATCTCCTGCGGCGTCATGGTGGTCCAGTTGTGCTTGGGCGGCTCGTCCGAGCCCTCGCTGCCGCCGCGCGGCTGCTTGCCCTGCCCGATCAGCTCGTCGAAGCTCTGCGTCGTGATGGTCGGCAGGTTCATCGCGGATGGGAAGCTCTGAAACATCAAGTTACGCTGATTTTAAATACTGATCGATTTATCTCCTTGATCTTTGCTAGGTAGTAAATATCGAATGATCAATGGTCTTAGATAATGTCAGCTTAGGTCCTAAGGCAATTTAATGTAGGCCAAGGAAGGCTAAAGATGACTCGGCGGCTTCCAGCATAATCACACAAGTGTGTAATATCTCAATATAGAAAGAATGTTCCTGCTTCCGCATACTGACTGACATTTTTAGTAATAGGAATTTCATAGGCTCATTGGTTGACTGTTTTCATTCAGTTTCCCTATGTAGGTAAAATTACTGTTGAATTGAATCATGATGCACGTTCTGAATCAATATGTACTTACTAAGCATTATTTGTAAACTACCGTTGATAACAATTAATTCTAATTTACCTTGTCACACCATTGTGGTATAATTACAATTATGCAAATTTAATATTTTATTATGTCATACGCATGTCATAACACAAGGTAGGTACAATTGTATGCCCCACAGAAGTAAGTAAGAGCTGTACCCAGATCATGTGTCATCATTTCAATGCACGATGGGTTTAGAGATCATTGTTGATGAATCTCGTTTACTCCCAGGCTAATAGCAATAGATATCTATGCATTAACATCAGTATCTAACCACTATTGTTGTATGTATATAACTGAAATGCAAGCATGGTGAATGTCGAAACAGGTATCAACTCAATCAGGTCCTGGCTGGTGAACATGAATGTATGCATAGAAGTTGGGCAAAGCATTCCTAAAACCACGCGCAGCGCGGTGGTTCATTCAAACGTAAAGAGTAACTTACGTGTACGGTCAAGTAGTTGTTGTATCCCGGCCCCGCGGGGTCAGTGCTGGTCTCCTGGTTGAGCGAGGAACAGGAGCGGGACTTGCTCAGCTGTGGCGACGACTGCAACTCCTTCTGTAACTCTTTGCGAGCGAGCCGCGGCGTCAATGTACTCTTCAATATATATTTGCTGTTCACCTTCTTCAAGCTCACCGCTTTCCTTTAATATAAAACAAATGGTGTAATTATTAAAATATTACAAAGACTAACGTTTTCAGAACTAAAGAAATTTAACGTACTTTCTTCGCCAAATAGTGTTGACGAAAGCGAATTCGACTAGTGCAGAGAAGATAAAACCGATGCAGCCCAAGAACCATATCTCACTAGCTTTAATGTAAGACACCTTCGGTAACGTCTTCGCCTGAGAGGACGCCAGTGTGATGAACGATAACATAGTGCTCGTACCTGAAATCAGACAATATAATAATTAAACTTGTTTCAGATCCATTTTCATTAACAAACGTAAATATTTTGCACCTTTATAAACGTACCTAGCGTTATCCTAGGAGCTGAAGCGTCTGCTTGCAGCCAAAATGTTACCCATGACATGGCGACGATCATCATCGAAGGAATAAAATAATCCATTAGGTAGTAGCCCACTTCTCGACCTAGCTTGAACGTGAATTTGAGGGCGCTGTAGTTTCCCGCTGCGAAACAATAAGTAAACGATTAATTTTTGCCGGAGTAATGTGTAATTAAATAACAGTGACGTCACATCCAGAAAAACGACATTACATCTACCTTCGCCGAGACGCATATTGACAATATCCCCACGTACAACTGATTCATTCGTCCAAAAATCCAGAAGCGAGTACTCCGTGAGATGCAGCTCCGATGATAAACGAACTGGGCTGTCCTTTTCCCACATTAGTCGCAAGATGGATGCGTTGTATTTCCCTAAAAATGGTTTAGAAGGAAAATTAAAAATATCCGCCAGGAAAGTTACATTTTGCAGATTTGTGACGCATGTGTGGTGACAAAAAATGTGGTTTTCAAATAAACAAGTATGTAGTTGAAGATCAAATGAAGCGTGACTTACAGCTTTCCAAGTTCATTGAGCAGGTTTGATCGTCAAATGGGAATTTTTGTAGATTCATCCAGCAGTACAGTACAGCTTGCATACGTCGACTGAATAGCACCTCACCGTTGGGTGCTATAGATATCAGCACATCTTTGCTGTCCGTACCCATCAAGCTTGACGACTGCTCGTTTGACATGTATAGATGCGGCACCCATACTCGTTCTCTTAAATCATTCTCACCAATAATCTTCAACCTCTCTGGCGAAAACAATCGATACGCTAACCGTGGATCAGTCCATCGTAGTTGGAGGAGGAAGTGGAGTTTGAAGTTCTGAAATCATGATACTTATTGTTTTATATTCAAGCAAATAAAGAACGCAATGTGAACGAGTAAATCTATCACACCACAAAACTGCTCACGACGGAAATGAAACTCGTTAGCGGTTTTTTTCGTTTTTCCTACTGGGCATCTCTTCGCATGCCCTCGACAAAGAGGGCATGTGAAGATGTCCCGTATGTTCCATGATTTGACAAAACGTGTTGAGCTGCAACACAGGCCCGAAAAAGCGCGGAAGACCCCTTAATGAGCTAATCTCTACTTACAATATCGACGAGTAAGTAATTTTTAAACTGTTTTCTGATGTAATATACAAGAAACTCACCAAATCGTGGGCCTCAGCGGGCTGTATAAAGTAGACATAGGCGCTCGCGTGCACATACACTATTTCTCCGGACGTGTAGGTAGGCAGCAGCAGCCGGTCGTAGCGGCACTGGTGGGCTAGACGCGAGAGGAACTCTGATTGCGTGTAGTTGTCCCCATCGGTGAGCCCTGGACAATCAGCTAAACTTGGTCTGGAACAAAAAACAACAATTATATTATGTGTATGACAGTTTGACAACAATAGATCATTCGTCTTCTCATCACGTAGCGATACGTCCACTTGTGCAGACTGTTAAATCACGCGCGCTATTAGCGGCCTTACTCGAGGGCAACACGCAAAAATTGTATCATTGATTTTTAGCCAGCGAATGGTTTTCCTTATCCCGATTCCTGGTCTATTGATTATACGTGTTGTAAAGGCCACGGTAAAAGCGGCTATTAGTGCTAATGTGCGACACCTCATCAATAATTAATATCTGCTCGTTTCAAGTTAGCTACGCTGTCTACGTGATTCATGAGAACAGGATAGCGGTATGTCGGCAGGTAATTAAAACAAACATAGTAACTGACGTTCGCCGCCATTACCATATCCAGGTAATAAGCTCAGAGGTTTAGTTTGATAATTCAAAATTGGATGCTGCTGATGAATATTTCTGATAGAATTATAGAAATTATGTAAGTTTCCGATCAAAAAGATCCACAGCTTCTGCTTAGGTACAAGCTGAAGTGCTGTGAGTATTTGAGTAAAGTAAACTTCTGTGAGAATCTGCACGATTACGAGTTAGGATAAAACCGTGTATGGCAACAGTGTACCTAGTATAAAACGGATTCTTGGTGTTAGAATAGTCTGAAACGAGGCCGTCGTGTCGTACGCAAAAGTAGATCATCATAACTACAATAAAAGCAAGGAATTTCTTACAACTAAGTACCGTCTATCACGAGGTCAAACATTGTGCATGGCTAAATATCTATTGAACCTTACAATATGTTTTCTTTGTTCTAAAACTATTGGTATTGTGTAGATCTATATTATTTTAAGAAAATGAAAAATACTGAAGCCAAAAATCCTACCATAATAAATGGCACAGTTAAAGAAATGGACAACGTAATTATCCTGTTTAAGTGAACAATAAGGAAGCATTAAATTGTAATGAAGGCCATAATAGATTGTCATTGTCAAAATTCAGCTACCGATCTTAGCGAAATTCATAGTCTGACTACCGTTTGTCATGTTAACAATAGAACGTCATCATTTAAAACGATATCTGATGTTTTTCTCTTTCTGCACTGTCTAAGTAAGTATTGTTTTACCTATTTTGTTTCTTGCATACAATTCAAAAGTTGTATGACTCTTGCAAACAGTTTGGTTCAAATACCCCTAGCGTGTTGGATTTTTTTAGGATATAGAACACGTGTCTTTTTTCGAAGGTTTATCAATTCATAACTTTGAATAATTGACTCAATCTGCTCGTGATGAGCGGTAATAATTTCCTATCTATAGCGTCCCTTAAGTTAGCTTTTTAACTGATATGAAAGCCGGCCTTTTAGTAAAAAAAATCGTTTAAGTTGATGGTTACTTACGTACCTACATTATACATACAAAACCATTACTTTTTCAAGTGAAATGATGCAACGTTTCCACAAACAACAACACGTTGAATGACTGTAAAACGTTCACCTAGATCTGAACGTGTGACTTCATTTCAGTGGAAACAAAGTAATAACGTAACCTTACTGGCGTTATGTAGTTCATTATTAATTTTATCTATGCTCGATCACGTCTACGCGCTGTGACAGCGATTGCGCGTTGAACCAACTCTCTTTTCAATAACAATACCTAATTGTTTACTGAAAGACGTTGTAGTGTCAGTTTAATATATGGACGCATGGTGCGGCAAGGTCGGAGTGGGAGCTGCTAACGACAACGATGCTAATATTTGTGGTGCCTGATAACATTATGAACCAATTCTGAGAGATATCAACAAGATTTACTCTTAGATTACGGCTAAGCCGCCCGCTACGTGTACATTAAATATGTTTCACATTCTTTAAATGCAGACTGAAAGTAGTTTATTGTCAAATTAGGTAGGGGAAACAATAAAACATTGTCTACACTCATGCAATAATTTAGAAATTAAGAAATTAAGTCCTGCAGGTAGCAAGTATGTGACATACTTGCGGCCTGCAGGACTGGCGGATTTACCAATAGGCTGAGTAGGCTAGAGCCTAAGGCGGCAGATTGTAAGGGCGGCAAATATAGAGCCAATTTTCTTTTTATGTCTAACAGAAACTAATATATTGATATTTATACTCATACATGTTATTAATTCAAATGTTTCACCAGTTATATATGATTTTTTTCTACAATTTTTTGAATCGCGTTTAATGAAAAGAAGCGACGCGAATACTTTTAAATTTAGAACAACTAGAAACGGCAGTAATGGTTGGTGTGGAAGGTTTTTTTGGAAAGAATAAACTAAGTGAAGGTTCAAATTCAGGCTTCTACCGTAGCCGTAGGTTTGATCACTTGCCCATGTTTACGAGTTTCTTTGCAAGTTCTCGTAGCTGAACGGGAATATTGCAAGTATTTCGCGATGGAATCAAGTGTGTCTAAGCAGTAGATAATACAAAAGACATGGGACAATTATGATGAAATACCCAATGAAGGAATGGGTATGGCTGCGAGTGATACTTTCAGGGTTTACACATTTCTCTTCTCTTGCAACCCCTCATTGATTCGTATCCAAATTAGAAAAACTGTTGCAGGCCAATTCAATGAAAAGCTTTCATTTATAATTAAAATGAGTAAATTTTCATCATGTACCTAAATTAGTAAATTTTCATCATCATACCATTCGGAAAAAAGCACTTTGCTTGGAAGAAAGTTATCCTTATGATTTAGAGACTGACTTAGTTCAAGAATGCATACATTTTCAATGCCACCTTTCTTCTGAAACAGTTTTAGTGAAACCAGATTCTGGATCATTAAAAAGTCTAACTTCGTTCTTGCGAAAACAGCATTTGCAAAACGTTTATCCAAACTTGGATTTAGCAGTTCTCCTGGCTCTATGTACACCACCGATAAACTGTTCGGTTGAGAGCTTTTCTTACTTAAACAGGTGAAAAAATATCTGATATAGCTACTATTAAATTAGCTTTTGTGTGCATCGGGTTAGTAGTTAGCAATTAATTAACAAGATTCCATTCAACATTATAATTGATGATTTTGTGAATAGACAATCTCGCAAAAAGATATTATAAAACTTTTGTAACTTAATCAGGTATTTTTTCATCATCGCCATCAGCCGGATCATTACCAGGTAATTGAATATATTTTATTAGTAGTACATGATTAAATGAGAGAGGTTAGATCTCTCATAGAGAGGAGGCCGTGTGTCCCAGCAGTGGGAACATTATAGTGTATATTATAGTGTATTATGCTAGTACATGATTGCGCTTTTATTAGCTCAGAAATATACCCGAAAACCATTTCTTGCAAAATCGTTGGGTTGTAAAATTATCTTATAGGAACTAACACAATTTCTAGAGGTCACTATAGGGGCGGCAAAATTTGAAAATACTACTGACGGCATATGTTTAAATCCGGTTTATTCCACTTTGGTCACCGCCACTGAGTATCTATATCACACTTAAAAGTGACTCCCTTAATCACGTTATTAAGCACAGGTTCGGAATAATTGACAATACAAACAATGTCTGACCCTTTTTCTCTTAAATCCTCTTGTTTATTTACTTACTTTAGCTAACGTTTCTAAGTACCTTGGCTTAATCAAATTTGTTCAGCGGCACTTACTTATTATGTTAATCTGAGCGCACACTATCTAAGAATTTACGCAACTAATATAAATTTTGTTCTGATAAAAGATAACAGTAGTAGTTACATAGACTTTTAAAGTAAACGGATAAATAGCTTTGGGTAAGTAGATACTGTAATTAGATAGTCTTACTTACTTTACAAAAGAAATATGTCATCGTATAGTACATATAAACTTTCAGCGAGCAGAAACGGCAATTTGTTTTTCAAGACTGGATGATAAATACTAAATGTAGGGTGACATCATTCCCCTGCCAACCATAAAGTTGTAAGAAATAACTGAATTATGTATTTTAAATGGCTGCGACATATCAGTTACTGCTGCTAGTTACGTTTTATGTCCTGCTACTAGAATTTATTTAAATGTTGAGCCATCTACAGAAATCACTGCAATTACGTACCTACAATAGTTAATGTGGAGTCTTTAATTCAAAAACCAAGACATTACAAAGAAAAATGATTACTTTAAGCTTAGAATTATTGAAGCGTCATGGCGTCAACAAACTGCAACAATGTATACACGTCACTAATATCGGTATCATGAAACTTGTGTTATGCTTTTGAGTTATGTTTGACACATCATAAACTTTGCTATGTTGTAAATTATATACGACAAGGAAAAATATTATGAAATAATTAAATACCTAATTTTCACTTAGTCGGTGCTACGGGCTACGTGCGTAGGCGCTCTAAAAGACGCACGCCGCTGAAGGGCGACACGGACGACGCAGCATCGTTTTCAAGGAAATGCATTCGGTATTTGTGCAATAGTTTCCGCTTGAGCATTAGGTACCTACCTAATAGATTGTGAGACATTATACAAACACAACTATCATGAATAATTACAAAGTGATAAACAAATATAATTAAGATTTTATCAGAGACTACTGTGTACTATCAAACGCAGCGAATTAGTCAAAGTAAATAAAGTATATAAGTGTGCATCTAATGTTGCTGTTTTCTAAGAAAAGCCTTTTATAAACGAGTGTTAGTTTAATCAAGCTTAGCCTGTTAATAATGTGTAGGTATTTACATACATTTACTTTATTCCGCTCAAACAAATGTGACTAAACTGATGCAGTTGTTATTAAGATGGGATTGTGATATAATTACCTTACTCAGTCACAAAGTTTCAATGAAGTTTCTCAGTAAATTTTCACGATAGCGTATCTTTATTATCTGTTGCCTCCAGACTTACATTCAAGTAACTTGTTTTCGGATTACCTATCCTTTCATGGTGTACCACTCACCCTAAAAGGAACATCCCTAATTTATCTTTAAAAATTGGCTAAAAGTAACACATTTTCAGTCACAGAACGGTTCTGTTGTACTTACCTAAATTAAAATATATTTAAATAGAGAGATAAAGCTTAGCTTCTGTTCTGCATAGATATAAGATAATAAGAAGGTCAAAAGAGTAGCTACTTACTAACAGAAATTTTACCATATCGCAAGAACTACTAGGTAGGTACAATCTGTGCCATAGGTATAAAAACATCATTCTTCCAAAATCCTCTATGCAAATTGTTAACTATTAATTATACTAATATTACACGATGCCGATGTTAACATAATGTAGGAAGACGGATGTCTATGTATTGTTTGTTATAAATATAGATAAGTTATTATTTAAATAAAACCACAATGGCAATGTTAACACCCAATTATAATTTCGGAATAATGTTAGATTTCAATAACAAATTTTTCAACATGATTTTTGATTATTTTGAACATATTTCTGCGAACTTTTCTGAAAATTAATTAATAAAGATCTATCTTCACTTGTTTGCCAAATAAATTGACACTGTTATCGCGGTTGCTGACCTCGAAAACTCCATAAAGTTGTGTGTGGGCATATAAATTAGCTTTCTAGTACCTATCATGATGTACCTACATCAACTTCAGCTGTTTTAAATTGAACGGTTCTGTATAACATTTCGGAATTTTAATTATTTGATGTGCAGGACTTCAGCTATTATTTTTAATGTTTTAGAAGATTATTCTTTAAAATATTCCTTACCCTTAAATACATTGTTAGTATCGAGTAATATCTAACAAGTATTTTTATTAAAAATATTTTATATTTTTATTAAAAAACCGGCTTTGAAACTTTGAGTACTGATAACCTACTTCTGATACTGACAGCTGTACCTAAACTTCCAAAAACACGTTGAGTTTTAGAACGAGGTATTGTCTTACGTAACGAGCGCTATGACCAAGACGAAGGAACCAAACTTTCCGAAGAGTACTCTACTATTCACACCTACTGCAAGGTAATAATTATGTAATATCCAATTGGGTTTTTTTAATTAAAGCTAGCCCGCGACGTAGACACGTGCCTAGCCTACATTCCCAAAGAGACACAAATCCCACATTTACAGGTTCATGTAAAGAAAGGCAAGCCTATTGCCATCAATCGTGCACAGGGCTTCGGGCCACTACTGAGAAATTTCTGACAGAAAAACCCAGGGCACTTTGCCTAATCTGGGAAGAAATCTAGGACACCCACGACCTCATGGTCAGCAGTAGTGCTAGCGACCACTACGTCAACGAGGCAGCCTTAGAGAGCGATCCAACTACGAGTACTTATTGCTAATCAAAGACTTACTACACATTAACTAGTACTAAAATCAGTATAAATTGTTTAGTACCTATATAATAGGTATTCAGTAAGTAGATAATGTACACTTCACGAAAATCAATAGTGATGATGTCGTAACCTCGATTGCCTACGTAAGTAACAGTTACGAATCTAACACAAATCATTGCAAATCACACAAATAATAAATTAGTGCCTACGTGTGTCATTCTCATTACATTTCCTGTTTGTGCGATAATAATTGTCGATAATATAGTTCACAAATAATTCACAATGAATTAGCCAGGAGTCATGCTCGATTAGTCACGAAAAAGTCTATTAGTTATGAACTCTCGTATTAACATAATTAGCAGTTCTTTACAATACGAGCTAGACGTATGACCAGTGTCATGCGTTTACTGAACAATTAAGATTTCATGAAATACGTAAGTAAATAGGTGGTGATAATGCGGTAATTATTATTTTCTATGGATGACATTTTCTATGTGTTGATAGATCTGTGAAAAAATGGTATTTATGAATAGCAGGTAAGTACCATTTTTAGCGTGGCAAGCGTAGCTTTCAAGCTACCTTTGTATCATAATGGCCACGCTTCTAACGCACCGGTACCGAGGTTTCGAGATTCAGAACTGTCGGAAGTTTTCTCAAGTTATATATCTTTATCAGTTTATTTTGGAACTCAGGATCATGTACAAAGTTCGGTCTCGGAAAACAAGAAATGTATATGGCGATTTATGCAATCATTATTATCTGGGCAGGCACATTGACGCACAAACAAACGATTACCACGTAGGTAGTACATCATTCCGAACCGCGCCACAAAGAAATTTTTCATCGGTCTATATTTTTAAATCCGCAGTTTCCTACAAAAGTGCAATTTCTAAACGGATCAAAATTATGGGACAGCTGATTTTTTTTGCAGGTAGCAAGGGGCAATTTCTGCTAACTTACAAACGTCTAATAGAGTGATGTCAATAGTGCTGATCAATGGAATAATTAGTAGTAGTGGTAGTAGCCGCTGTCGCATCCTGGTGGTCCAGAGGTGGCAAATGGGAAAAATAGAATTGCAACTGCCACCGATAGGACAGATAGGCATAAAATGTAGGATTGTATTCAGTCGGAGGCCTTTACTTAAAACCCTGCAGTTTCCCCGGACGGAAAGCATACAAAGGGCATAACCTGGAGGAAAAAACATTTCACGGGCTTTTCTTTCTTTGAGTAGGTATACTTAACACTGAGACCGCTAATTCAAATCTTTCCTTTGGTGCTTAAAAGGAAATTACAGTATGTAATGATTAAATGATGTACCTATTATGTTCTATGCTACGTGACATCAAGCACGTACCTACTTAAATAAAGGGTGTAACAAGACCCTTATCGAAACCGAAAGGTACTTGTTCTCCCCGTCATTGTGATATATTTTTTTGTTCTGGACCAGTACCTGGAAACCTTCTAGTTACGGAGGGAGATATTGGGGGTCAAAGTTCCACTTTTTCGCCAGTTTTTTTTTAAATACTTGTTTTTAATGTAGAACAGTAGAACTAATGGGACTTTTTGTTCCCACTAGTTCTACTGTTACGATTTCGATTTTGTACCACCTTAAATAGTAGGACTAGTGGGAAAAAAACCCATGTATTCTACCGTAGAACTGTGTAGTAGAACTAGTGGGAATGATCCAGATTATTACTTTAAACACCTCCACGAGTCACAACCCCCGTACTATTCAATGCATCCATCAGCACAATGTTTTAAGTGAGTTACATTGAGTCCTACCGTAAAACGTTTTACCCCAAAAAAAAAAGTCGTTTCATAGCAATAATTTTTGCGTAAAGTTACATAATTTGATGTACAGAATACTTGGTTGACGGCTTCATTAATGGTCTTGTTACATCCTGTATATCTAGGTTATTATCACTGAAAACTGAACTGAGTCTTCGAAACAAGCGAAACTCAAAAACATATCATACAATTGTACAGAGGCATAAGCCCGACTCGTCACTGTTCCGATTCGACACCATTTTTTTTTTCTAGAAGTCCCGATTCGTCATCATAAGAAAAGAAAGATTCACATATTATTCACAGAAAACAACAAAGATGAATATCACGTATTCACATAGAACTAGTACTCTACCTACTATGTATATAAATGTATGACACTAGTATCTACATGTAGGTATACGTATCAGGATCAGACATTCGTCGAATTGTAGCAGGGAATGTATCCATGTTTGTTCGACAGTGGTACTTTCATCATCAATGATGTTTCGGGATCAGCGCAACATGTCTTCTTTTTCAGTACTTCTCTATTAACCCGGCACATCATCGTTCACGCGGTCCATTCATCGTTTCTTCATCTTCGTCTTCCCCAACATTCATACTCAATATTTTCCTCACGACAGGCCCGCCGGATGCAAAATAATACTATTAGGTACATTAGTTGCATATACTAACAAGAAATGTTATTAGTATGTTTATTATGGTTAAGGAATTTAGCTATGGGTCTTAGTTACCTGAAATTGTAAATGGTTTATTATTATTATTACATAACATCACGCCTGTAATCCTCGAAGGGATAGGCAGAGGTGTACCCAACTATAGTACACTCACATTTCGCCAGTTATATTTAAGTCCCATGTAATAGGGACCAAGCTTATTGCCATCACCAACCCATTAATAAAACTTATTCCCTTAAAATAATATAAATTAATTTGAAATTCAAACGACATGCCTGTTATTTTTTGTAATTTCGGCAGAGTTCAGTTTTTGGTAGGCACAATACGAGCGTGGATAACGGGGATTAGATACGCTGGCGGCCAGCGCAACTTGAAAACTCCAACTTAAACCGACATTGCTAAATCGGTTGTCAATAAGATGATCTGTGCAGCACATTTACCTCAACCATAAGGTTACGGACACAAAAGAGGAAATTCGATTCGGAAATAGCATTCATCTATTCACATTTCATGTAGTCTATAACAATGCTGCAGTGAGGGTTCGCGGCGTGGCGTAAGGTCGAACTAGTGAGGCGCCAGTGCCGGCGCACGCGCACCCATCTGCATCAGAATAGACGACACTTCGCCACGCTCATTGTCAAGTAGATAACAGATGTCAATAATTATAAATGATACTGCAGCTTCCTCTCGTCATTATTATTCAGTAGCCACGTTTAGAGTCGTGAGTTAAAATCACGAAAATAACTGACGTGTACATCCTCGTCATAGTTATATGTTTAAAACAATGATGTAATAATTATACGATAAGAATATATAAATTCAATGATAATAATTTACCTAGAACACCTTATTCAAGAAGTCGATCCGTAGAATTTTATTATATTTTTCCCAAAAACGCATTAAGAACTTGTTTAAGACACAAGACAATGTTGTGAGACGTTCGACAGAATTTTGCATCAAAATATATGGTAATTTGGCTATAGAAATATGTTGTTTTCGGCAAGTGTTTAATTGGCAATGGTCGGTCCACCTTGAATCTAAGTCATGTGACTGATGACCAAGAGCGCGTCAATTACTTCGCTTCCCGTTCAATGAGTAAATAGGTAAGTTCCTTTCGACCACTTGCATTGGTGTCTACTTAATCTGCAAGTATTTCTTTTATACTAACTAACCCTTCATTTTGGCTTTGCCGTAGTCGGGTAAAAAACAAGTTAAACGACCCAGCTTCGTAAACCTAACCTATTGAAAAGATCATCGTTCGATAACCAAAGGAGGAAAACGTTAGCATAGCCAGCATTTTTATCACAAGATCAAAATGCTGGCTTACATCAGACACAAAATTGGCGTATTTTGTAATTTACGTAATAATCTTAATGTAAATACGTATCACACAAAACTATGTGCAGAGATGCTATTGAATGAGCCTTATCCTGAGAAATGCGGAATCGAAGATTTTCAACTGATAGAGAAATTAGTGAATCTTAACCTGGAACGATCTTTACAAGAAAATCTCAAATATTCGTGCAATACGTTTCGCAGGAAGACAAACTTTAGTAGAGTTTGTATCTATACTCTATACTAATATTATAAAGAGGTAAAATTTGTTTGTATGTTTGTATGTAGGGGGTAATCTCTGGATCTAGGTACTGAACCGATTTTGTTACTGAACCGGTTTTGAAAATTGTTTCACTGATTAGCTACATTATCCCCGAGTGCCCTAAGTTATATTTACAACTTGCCCGTGGGATAATTTCCAACCAAAACACGAGCGAAGCCGCGGGCAACAGCTAGTTGAAAACTAGCTAGCAACAGCTAGTTTTCATATAAACTTGTATTATAAGATGACGTGTCCTACAACTAGAACATCAAGACAGCAACACGCAGTTTTCAGGAAATCGTTCGACTTCATTGAAGCTTTGACTTTTCGAGTTTAGATAACAACGGTGCCCGCTCAGAACCACCAGCGTGCTTGGCATGGTGACTTCTATCTCTATTCTACGATGACCAAGAGACATTCATTATCGTTATTTTTGACATTGCAGTCCAATCAGTAATCCTTTTCGCATCGTAGAAACTGTCCTTCATGACAATAAGTCATATTTTTGAAACACTTTGTGCTGAACTTTTCAGGAGGCTAGCGTAATTAATTGAGTTAACCACTTAGAATGACTTACTTAAACATATACTAGATAGTAATGTGATAAGCAAGTACATTCCGAAATTCCTTTTTGACTGAAATAGTTGTTGATAGAATTCGCAAATTATCTAAACTGCAGTTTACTTATGTATGTACTTACCCAGGGCCGTCTTTAACCAATTGGGCACTTGAGAATAATGGGGCCCCTTGTAGGATGCAAGAGCGAGCGAAGCGAGCTCGAACTTTTTTGTACCCCCTTTCGGATTAGTTAGGTTTTCTTCTGACAGTTAAGTAATACAAAAATAAAAGGCTATTTTTTTTAGCGGCGGAGAACTTTTATTTTGAAATAAAATAGAAAAATATTTTTGATATCCATGAAAGTGGCTTTATTTTAAGGGTAATTTTACGCCATGAATGTGAATATGGTTTCGGTCATGAGGCCACCGCGGCTGGCGCGAAAATGCCGAAATGTAGAGGTCCAGGCTGTGGTGTGTGTGGTTTCAAAGCAACAAGTCTGGGATCCATAGGTCAAAATGGGAAGAAGCATGTGTCCATGATTTTTCGCTTGAGTACCAAAGGAAGGTTTCCTTTCATAAGCTCCTTCATGGCAAACACATTAATGGCGTAAAATTATCAGTCAACTATATATAGCTTATTACAAGGATATTGAAAACTTCTTTATGTGTTTTGTTTCAATTTAACGTTCTCCGCTTCTAAAAAACTATTGACTTATGCTGAAAGCTAGATGCAAAACCGAGCGGAGCGAGCGAGTCCTGTATGGGATAGTTTTTTTTTTTTTTTGACAGCCTCTAGCTTGGACAGTTACGGGAACTTGAGGCCCCCATGGATCGTGGGGCCCTGGGAAGGGTGCCCAGTGTGCCCAGTGGAAAAGATGGCCCTGCTCCTACCTAGTATTTTGCATCATTGCTAGACACATTTTTACAGACCATTCTAACGTCCGCCGAACTAGCCTACCAAATATAACCTCAGTTATTTTTTTAGTAAATTAGGATGCGTTCTGAAATATTATAAGTTAGTGAAACCCGACAAACAAACATTTTGACGGTGGCGCTGGTACTGTGCTCGACAAAAATGTTTTGCGAATAAATGTGAGAGAAATTGTCG
Source organism: Eugnorisma glareosa (assembly GCA_947578425.1). Taxonomy (NCBI): domain Eukaryota; kingdom Metazoa; phylum Arthropoda; class Insecta; order Lepidoptera; family Noctuidae; genus Eugnorisma; species Eugnorisma glareosa. Next base: position 11,669,676 of record OX387963.1, read on the forward strand.
GTCCTTCGGGGCCCCCTGAGAACGGGGGGTCCTAGGCACGGGCCCCGTGTGCCCTTTTGGTAAAGACGGTATTGTATGTACCACATACTTGAGTCAAGTGGCTGAATTCAAAAGCAGTGTTTATCAAAGAGGAGAATCGACAAAACTTGTGTTGAGTGCTTTAGGCTGATTTAATCGTATTTTCCTGTTCCTTCGACAAATCTAGAATACAACCGGATTGCTTAAAATGTACAATACTAGAGACTGACAGCTGGCAGACGAGGTCACGATTTTTTGTAATGTCTGATTGAAGACGTGATGCCCTAAACATTCTCAAAATTTCCAAATACACTGCTTAATGTATGTATTTCAAAATGCATTTATATCCAAACTATATTTTTGACCTAAGAGAAGCAGGTTAATAACAAGAATTTGTGTGGTATACTACCACTAAAAACCAGACTACGGAAAAATCACGCTCTAATTAAAATCGGGGTTTTTTTCGGTGTGTAGCCTATGTTATCGGGGCCATAATAACCAATCGATTGACACCATTCATCAAAATCAGATGGATAGTTTAGGCGCTACGGAGGAACATACGTAAATACAAACATACATACATACCAAAACTGCTAAAATCTCTTCCCTTCCTTTTGGCTTCGATCTTTATTAATTCTACTAAAAGTAAATTGAAGATATTTAGAGGCACAATATCATATCCACCGCTATTAACACCTATTATTAAAACTACAACTATGATTATAATAAAAGGTCAGTGTCGTTTAGGTCCTTATGCACAAGGGTTGTGCAAGTAAGGTTAGGCGACATAATGGCATATAATCACCAGTAATAATCTGATATATGGACACACACATATTTTGCATAATAGGTACCTACCTACGTTGTTTGACATTGTATCTCTAGTTATACCACCAATTCATGGACTTAAGTTCCAGTGCCTAACTGCTTCTATCTGAACCGAAATGTTATTGAAATGAGGCTTCATGTATTTACTTACTTAAATATAGATTATATTCTAGAAGTTAAAACTGAATGTTCCATTCGAAAATCCAATTGAACAGCAGTATCTATGTATGTACATAGTTACATCGAAGGATTAACTAACTTATAGATACTTAACATAATTTTATTCAGATAATATCTAAAATTTTGGGCTAACTTTTCCCAAATATAAGTAAAAAAGGTATAAGAAAAAGTAAACAGTAAAGAAGATATCGTTAAAATTCTTATGATACAACCAACCAACCATCAGTGCATCTCCACCGCGATGACAACCCAACTACTACAAATTTATGTGAAAAAATCAGACTACTGAATAATCACGCTCTAATTAAATTCGGGGTTTACAAGGTAAATTCGGCACCTCCTATTGTTGAAGTCGATTAAAATGTAGCTTATGTTACCCGGGCCTTAATAATCAATCGATTGACACCTTATTCATCAAAATCGCATGAATAGTTTAGGTTAGGCGCTACGGAGGAACATACGGTAAATACAAACATACAACATAGACTGCTGAAATCAAAACCCTTCCCCGTTTTTTCATACTTCCTTCTTTCTTTAATTTTTCATTCGCCGTAATCGGGGTCTGCCAGTCTGTTACCCTTTCACGCCTAATCGGTGGAATGGATTTTGCTGTCTTTGGCACACAGGGTTCATAGGATCTGACTTGGGTTAGGACAAGGGATAGTTATTATCCCGGTAAACGTTCCCGTGGGATTCCCGACCGCCACGCGGATTTTCAAAGAACTTGATCGATTCATCAATCTAAGTACTTACAGGTAAGTAAAATGTTCTTATTCAAATGAATCATCAACTGATCATGACTTAGCAGATTGAACGACGTGGTTATTCTACTGTAAAATGTGCTCTTAATGCTCAAATTCTAGATTGCTTTAATTGACTTATAATGATGCGAGGTTTTTCACCTAATGAAAAACTTTTTAACATTTTATTTTTACGTTGTTACCTACTTAGAATGTGATAATATTTGATGGAAAACACTGTTAAACTATAGTGATCCATTAACTCGGCGCCTTGAGCGATAAAAAAACTTGGAAAAAGGTCAAGTCACCGCTTCCTCGCTCTATCACGACAATTAGTTGGGCCGTAATTGGTTTTATCACCAATAAAAACTATTATTGACTTAAATACGTGAAAGTGTTTGGTCAAAATTGTTTTCAGCAAAAAAAAAGGGAATGGCTTGTTAATGGTTAAGTTAGTAGCTGTATAAAATTACATTTTTTTCAAGCTTCAAGCATTAGGTACGTTTAGTTAAAAATGTCACCATTTGTTTACAAAGGGAAAACAAAAAAAAAAAACATAAAAAGTGGATAATAACTCTAGTTTCGCAAGTCGGTGACTTGTTTGTTTCATTGGCGGTTTACCATCGAATTCCGAAATTAAAGTTATTTTCCACTTTTTAACCGACTTCCAAAAGTAGAAGGTTATTAGTGATATTTTTGGAAGTCGTAAAAAAAAACGAAAAAGTGTCATTAATTACCTGTCATGCGGGCTAAGTACGGGCTGGTGATTCGGATGTCACCATATAATTCATGTCTTCGTCAAGGATAGGTGGTAGGTACACTTTCATTTCATGTGCTGATTCCTTACTATCCTAGGTAAGTATTTTTCTTCACCAACGTAAAGGAAACATGAATACTTAGTAGCCAATACCCAACGTTTTGAAATTAAGGGCTCCTTCTTAATTTAGTGCCTTGGCTGAAAAATGGCTGACAAATAATTAATCTTAAGACAACAAGTTGAATTGTCATCGAATGTAGAGCACATATACGTTACGTTTTCACGCCTGAATGGCTGTTTATTTTCTTAATTCGGATAAGGGTCGTTCTCCTAATCAAGGACGATTAAGAGGACACAAAATACATTTTTTATCTCGGTTACATGTGAAATATTTTCTAACGCCCACGCGGGTGATGCGGCGGGCTATAGCTATTTAGTCTTACAAATCTGTAGTGTCCAACCGAAAAAAAATAACCAAGAATCCGATCCCCGGTCGTAGGGCCCGATCCCCTACGACCACAGAACTACCCCGGGCAGACTAAAAAGCAGCAAAAACTACCTATGCTCACTCAGGACATCCAAGACAGGGCACGAAGCAAGTTATGCAAGAGAAGTGTCCACCACCCCACCCACGACTTCTTAAAGCCTCAAAAACACCTGTCTCCCGGCAATGAACTATTGGGAAAGCTCTGAATCGATTGCGGAGGCAGCCTGAAATATAATCTGGCAAAATGGGGTATTATTGGTTCCTGCAACACCGAGTTCGAGTGCGGCACTCCGGATCAATCTTTGCCACCTGCTGGAGTGTCCCAGGTGTCCGTTTACCTGCACTCTTGACGACCTGAATAGCGCCTCTAAAGCTGCAATAAACGTAGTGACCTACAAGGCCCAAACCATGTAATATGGAAGGAACATCGATACGATAAGAAGGAGAACTGAAGCTTCCGCTTCGGCTCCTGCCAACTTCGGTCAAAAAAACACCTTCGGTCAAACCTTCGAAAGGTTTCTAGTAAGCGCCGAAATTAAACGAACTATTACAAATGCGCGTGGACGTCACACATTTTGAAGTGTTACTGTTTTTGTCAAATTATGAGATAAATTTAATAATTTCGATAAGTTGTTTATAAACGTCAATAGAAATTTAACTGAAAAGTTAAAAAAAAAAACATTCACTTTTCTTCAATTTAAATCTTAAAACTGAACTTCAGCACAAGAAATCTGAAATGCGAAAGGTTGCAAGGATGTTTGTTGCTCTTTCACGCAAAAACTATTGAACGGATTTGGATGAAATTTGGCACACAGATAGTTTATAACCTGGATTAACACAGATGATACTTTTCTTTCCAATGGTACAATCCCGTGGCACATAACCGGACCCCACGCGAGCGAAGTCGCGGGCTAAAGTTTAAGTTAAAGGAGAGCTAAGTAAGGTAAATATTGTATTGATTCCTCCACTTATCCCCCTCCTAACACCCGTATTTACCGATATTATTAAATCCTCAAAAAAATAAAATTATAGGCCCAACTGTGCCTAAACGATGCACGGAACTAAAAAGATGGACTCTATAGGGAAATAGATAAGTTGCTAATGGCCGTTGTATTGCAAAAATATCGTTGTATAATGAAGATCACAGTAGGTAATGTTGGTTTAGGAAGTACTTATAACAATATTGTAGGTAACCTGTTATATTTTATCTAAACACGGAATTTATAGACAATGTCTAATGCGCGGTCACGGTCAATTATCGGACCGTGTCATAGAGCCGTTCTTGTAACCTATTGTAACTTTTTATCAAGCAAATAATAGGTAATGATCAAAATATCTTCTTTGAGTTAAAGTAAATAGTCTGGGTATTGTTAGTTTGTTCTTCTTTAGTGTCTCGATGACGCTCTTGGATTTTACACGACTTTCGATGTAATGCGTGTAAACCAAAATCAAAAAGGGCTGAATGACAAGTATTTTGGTGTTCAAAATTGTGACAAATTAAAGGCGTTTGGCTCACCCCGGGCCCTTACAGTGGAAAACATAATTCCTACGTGGGACTCAGTAACTCGGGCGCGAAGACATCTTATGTGGACCCAACCAAAGGCTGCATTGTTCTAATGTCTAGTATTATTATTTTGTTTGATGGTTAAGATGTATATGTATACAGTATATGTATACCATATATATATATAAATGTATACCACGCGTATACAACAACAACAACATCCATTTATTTTCAGGCTTCTTTGGCCCATACATATATATATACCTTACACACTAACGTACATATGATAAAATACAAATTGTGTTAGTAAATAGAACCTTAAAACTATGTTAGTAACACTTCACTTGTGCACTATATACCAAAATGTGTGTGTATGTAAATGTATACCATATATACCGTATATATCACGCGCTAATTGAGTCTAAATTAAGATACAGCATATAATTTTGGGGGACCAAAATTATAACTGCTAACGAGCTTTTGTTCTTCAGAAAAGAGCTATACGTACTATTGACCGTATTTCACAAAGAGAGAGTTGTCGTCCACATTTCTTAGATTTAAACATCCATAAAGTACCCAGTCTAGTTCTAGTCCTTCTGCCTAATCTCAAAAAGTACATACATGAATATGAAACGGATGAAGAAAGACTGATCAGGGAGAGCACACGTGGGAAATATTTGAGAAATAAGATAAGTCCTCATTTCAACATTGTGAAGCTTAGTTTACAATATCAAGCAATTATTCAATAAGTTACCATTAAAATTAATCAAGCATTTCTACTGGATAAGTGACGCTACTCCGTTGACGACTGTAATATTGTGACCATGCGTTTTTTTTTTCACGTTCCTAGAGTTTCAACAATAAACGGCTCGAAAATATAGTTACCAATAATGTTACTATATTTTCGCCGCTTGAGGTTCTCTGCAGCCGCAGCGCAGCCCCACGTTGAACTAGGAAAATGGGATAGCGCAAGGCAGTGGCGTGCCCGCTCCCTTTCATTGAAAGGGAGGTAAAGCCCAATCACCACAATATCTCCAAATAATTACCTACAGATGTATTAAAAATTTGCTAGGAGAAAGTGAGAGGTCAGAAGTCAGATGCAGATGCAAGCGAGCGGGTGTGAAAGAGAAAGCGTTAGCACCGGCCGAAACCCTAGAAACCTAAAGATTTTTTATTTTATTTTTATTTGTTGACTATTATATATATTGTAAGGCAAGCCGGGCTCTTCGGCTTGTAGGATAGGTCCGCCACGCAAGAGTATCGAAACATGTTGCATCCCACACTATTAAGGCCTACCCATCTTCCATGGAAACAAAGACATCTCGTCCGGTCTCTTGCCATCGCATCGTCGCGTGCCAAGCCATTGCATGGGTTCTAATATAGCTGGAACGCCGACGGTGACAAGAGCACGTCGGATGATGTCATTTAGGTTCGCGTGCCATGCAAAACGGCCCGCACTTCGGCTGCATGACAGGCCGTGGTGTCCAACGCTATTAACAACTTCACCACAGTGACAGCGATGAGAAGAACATAATCCGGCACATAGGCGTAGAGAAGCAGCGAGGCGGAAAGTAGTGTCGTCGAACAACGTACTTATGCTCGACGACGGTAGTGCGTGAAGCCAAAGACTCGATTCCCACTCACACGCAGCCAGCAGACGCGCGCGCTCAGCAGTAGTAGCAGATGTGTTCAGTAAATTTTTGTTATGTTGTTCATTTTTATGCCTACACAACTAAACTAGAATTTTTGTGGTATACTACCATTAGAAACCCGACTACTGAAAAATCGCGCTCTAATTAAAATCGGCCTTTTTTTTTCGGTTTGTAGCCAATGTTACCCGGGCCATAATAACGAATCGATTGACTCCTTGTTCATCAAAATCGGATGAATAGTTTAGGCGCGACGGAGGAACATACGTAAATACAAACATAATACATACATAGACTGCTAAATCAAAACTCTTCCTTTTGGATTCGCCGTAGTCGGGTAAAAACATATTTAAAATTTGCATGCTATTATTACGGCGAAATGTGTCCTGCTCTATAACATTTTGATAATATCCTGTATATACATTTTATGTAAAATGTAATATAGGTACTTACTTACTTAAATTGTTGGTAGTTACAACTTAGCCTGGTTCAGATTTATCTGAAGAAAGTGCAGTGATAAGGCATCCCTTTCAGTCTATGGTCAATGAACATGATGTTGTCTTTCTTTCACCAAGCGCAGGATTCAGCACAACCGGCGCGGCGCCTATGGCTCCTCTTTTTACTTAAATAGGAGAGAAGGGCGAACATTTTAGCACCCCGCGTGTGAAAGGTTACATTTATTTAGACTGTTCATAAGGTCAGACAGAGCCCCAGGCCAGATACCTCCAGTCCTCCACCGAACTTCGGGTGGAGGACTTCCACTACTTGCAGTGCAGTTTATAGTGTCCAGACTCCCAGACATTTCATATAATTATATTTCATCATCTGGGATAATTATTATTTAATTGACTTCTTACAATGATTACTTAGTTCTACAATCTTGATATCATCTGTCTGCCAGGATACTTCAAAACGTTATCTCTGTCGTCACATATATTTACCCAACAAATGCAGGTGCATAATAAACATCATCTTCAAAATATCGCTAATTGTGACGGTGATCATCACTCAATGTATATAGGTACTCAGTACTTTGGGTCGTCGCATTTAGCTATCTTAGGAGTTCTATGAAGTTATAGGAGGTTCACAAATCTGTTTGTTGTTTAGCGCGTCTCAAAATTAGTTACTTAGGTTCCTTTAGATTGGACCTCATATTTAATCCGCGGCAATTCATTTGAATTACTACCTCCTACTTTCAAGGAACTCAAAAAGAACATTATATTTATGCTACAAATCAAAACAAGTAGATCTAATGTTCACCGACATTGCATTGCCTTGAAGTAATTTCAGACAAATAAGGTATACCAAACTGACTGAAAAAATCTTATATGCCAATCCTATATCCTGATATGCATGTAAGGTAGAATTCAGCATATCTTCACGATGTTGTTGTTCGTGATGATTTCAAAGTCGACACACATTAGTAATTATGTTGTAGGAACTTACAAGAAATTTCTTCTGATTTATGAGCGACTCCATCTTTTCGCTTGCCTTCATAAACAACAGCAATACGAGACACTTTCTTAGTTCGTATAACCATCGGTTAATAAAACATTGCGGTCATTAGGGGACGTCGGCAACGTTAGTAGAGATATACGTAATTAAGAGCTTAGAGCACCTCATGATGTAGGTACAGATAATCTGATTAACAAGCAAGGAAATTAATCCGAAGATAAAGTTTCAACAAAAAGAATTTCACCTTACAAACATTAGAGATATCCATTTCAATGAGTTGTTATGAAGTGTTTAAAATCTATCTATGTAGGCTTAACAACAGTGCAATTAAGGAAAACGTAAAGATCGTCGTCTAGTTAGTTTTATTTTGTTGGAATAGTAATAATTGCCCGTTCACTATGAATCTGTTAATGAGTAGGGCAGCCTTCGTGACCACGGATCGTTATTATTACAATAGAAACAAACACAGATAGCCGGCACGACAGAAAACAGGCACTTTTCCTGCGCTCGAGTGGTGCAGATATCTGTGGACAATGTCGCTCGACCACTTTATACGAAGGCCATCCCCTAGGATAGAGGTAGTGTTGCTAACTAAACCGATTATGTAAACCAATGGTATGTTTGCTTATGTCTACATAGATAGATGTTCGTTCATGAGTAAGTGGGCCTTCATTTAGCCTGTAAGCTATATCTAGTGATTCAAGTTAGGCAGGTAGGGTAGCTATCCTGGTTAACTTCATTTAGCTAATATTTTTACTTAAGAACGTAGATCCTACAAACTGTTGGCAGTTAAGTAGACCGCTCTAATTCCAATGATACGAATGAACGATTATCACTTACACTACAATCTACCTTTATCTACACCATTCAATCAAATTCACCGGATTCAAAGCCAAACATCGGGAAGTTATTGAGAATGTTCATAGACTGAACACAGCCCGACCAGAGGATCGAACTTAACCCCTACCCGAAGCTCAGCAGTAGGTACTCTTGTGATCACCATGTTAAAGAAGCAGTACTGTTATACAGTTTAGGTAGTACCGTCTTTAGACAATAATAAAGAGAAACCTTTTAGTATATTGTTTTGCTGTGGGGTGCCCTGGTGACCTATGTTTTTGAAGAAGCCTGCAGGCTTCTTCAAAAACATACTTCAGGCCAGTCTCTTTCAATAAAGATAAAAGTTACTGCGATTAGCTTTCGAGCTTCCAATAAATAGTAACGGTTAGTTAATTAGGTGTTAATTGTGTACACCTATTAAAATAGGTAACCGAAAGCCTGAAAAGGACACCGCTTCAGTTATTTTTAGACACAACTTCTAAGTACCTAATATGAGACCACGATTGAAAACGCTGCTGTACCTGCCGCTGTTCAAGTTATCAATTATTTAAATTATAACTTGTAGGTAGGTCTAACAGGTGTCTGTACCAAAGAATAACTGCTGGTTGCGACGTAGGTTGGTACATTTTCAGAAATGAAGGAAAAATCCTGATGTTTCTATGAAGTGATATAGGTATATTCGCGAGTAGATGTAGGTATAGCTCTGTTCAAACTTTATGGCGGCTCGGAAGTTAACTGCGAGTGACGATAACGGTTCAAAATTCATCGCGGCTCAGAACATCTAACGTAAAGCTGTGCAAAACACAATACATAAGTACCACCGGGGCTCAGAGGATGCATCGTCTTGACTGTATAATGCGCAGACCGTCACTCGCAGCTAACTTCCGAGCCGCCATAAAGTTTGAACAGAACTGTACCAAGGCGCAGGTGTAAGATGTTATATCATCTATACATACTCGTATATTATTTTATCCTATATCAAATATAGGTTACAAAATAATCAATTAATCAGGTGCATAGGTACGGTCTACTGTTTACATAAAAGACCCTTCGTCATATGACTGTAATAGGTGCGTTAGGGGAAGGCTTGGGCTCAGTAGGTAGTAGACGCCTTTCAGCTGCGACATATATTACTGGTCTAGGAATACACTGTGGTGGGTACCTACAACAGCATTTGTATAGGTTTCCTATTAATAAAAGCAGAATGTTTCATACTATGTTAATAAGCAGTCACAATAAAGTATTAGGAGTACTCCACCTTTCGGTTCGGTGCAGCCGGGGTGCCAAATCAAGTCATGTTTCAGAAAGTTCATTATCTTTTCGCTATTACAATGTTGCTCCCATGGAGATCCCTTTTGGTTCAGTTTGTCGGCCTCTACTACACCCTTAAATATGACCACACCTTTCTGATACATCCTGTATAATGTTCGGGGAAAAGCCCGAATTATGTTAAGCCGGACGCCGAAAGCCGGAGTCGGACGGCCGATGGGGCAAAAGGATACTGGAGTGGAGACCACGCATTGGAAAGCGCAGCGTGGCGCGGCCACCTGCCAGATGGACCGACGACCTTGTTAAAGGTGCAGGGAGTCGCTGAATGCAGGTGGCATTGGACCGGATCGGACACGTTGGAAATCGATTGGGGAGGCCTATGTTCAGCAGTGCACAAAAACGGGCTGAAATGATGATGATGATGCTAAGCCGACTCGAACATAGATCAGCGATGGTAAATGCCGTGTAGTTTGCCGATCGGCGTGCGCTGGATATATAATAGCTTTGGGTCAGCTTTGAATGTGCCGACATGAACAAATGTGTTGCAACCCCTAAACATAAAGTAATACATCTACCCACAGCCGAAGTTATTACTTCATGGCACCTTCATAAAAAATACTGAAGATCATGGTTGAACATAAAATTCACGTGTTAAGGTTATGATTGATGTAGGTACCTAAAGATGTTCGACAACTATCGCACAAAATAAATCGCCATCTAATTAAGTATATCAATTGTATTGTATTGTATACAAATAGACAATTTAGTAACGGCTTTTATGGGCCATAGAGACTAATGCATACCTAAATAACATCTCGCTTGTAAACCTCGAAAGGTCATGCAGAGGTGTACCTAATAGTACATCACCATTTCGCCAGTTAGGTTTATTTGATAAAGTCTCATGTAGGTAATGGAGGTGAGCCTATTGCCATCAACCGGGCAAAAATCCAAACTCCATCGTGTCTGTTACTGATAAATTACTGAAGGAAAAACCCAATGAACCCAATAACACTGCATTAGGACAACGAAAACAAGTCTTCCGAATGCATACGTAGCCTGCATCAGACGTAGGTACTCGTAGTTACAATAATAAGTAGATAGGCATGGCACTTCTCAAGTGCGGTTATAAGAATAAGGAAAATGGGACAATAAAGTTTTAAATGATCCTTATTTACTTAGGTATGGTCAGGTTAAAACGTGCACTTTGAATTTAATTAATGGAAATATAAATCAATTTTCAGCACCGTCAAGTTGCATGTAGGTAGGTTCAATTTCTATCTACGTCCTATGTATCTTTAGGCACTTCCTTTGAAATTGCTATTATGTACCTATATATCTAGGTACGTAAATTATGCCCATGGTACTGGAATATGTTTAAGTACGGCGAAGTTAACTACAGTCAGCAACATCACATGTAGACTCTTACTTTTACATACGATCTAAAATTCTAACTAGACTCAGTATTTCTAGATATACCTACCTGTACTATTTTCAGCATTTCATCTTCATGTCATAAATTATGTGTTTGTATGATGTGAATTCAACTTAATCTGCTATGTCGAAATTGAAGTCATACTTGGGATCCCCTACAAAGAAACCTAGACTTTTTAAGAATGTAGTTGAAAGCCTGAAGGCGCTACAGGCAAACTCCTTTCCCACTAAAATAGATATAATGATATGTAAGTAAATGATATATACCTAAGTAAATTCTGCAAATCCTACATCACTAAAATTACTATGTCGACAGTCGGTTATGTAACCCTGTCTACCCCTCAGCGATGAGCTGACCTTATCTGGACGATGTCGTTCGATTTAATTCACCTCGTTCGCATAATGTACGTAAATTATCTCTTGTTTAAGCTACTGCTAATAAGTTTTTCTTATTCCGACTAGTAAGTGCTCAATCGTTCAATCGAGGTCGAAAGCATTTGAGGGCCGCGGCCAAGGCTGGTTGACGACATTTACGTCTCGGGAATCCTAAACAGAACCTTATTTTGTCTACCAAAATCGTCAGGTACCTACTTACCTATTGCGCAAAAATAAAATACCCAGGTAGGTTTATTAGACAACGTGCATTTTCAGGGTAGTTTGATCTTCATTTTGGAGCACCATTACAAATCAACAAGTAAGTACTTATGTACTTAACATTATAACAAGATTATTATTTAGCTATTGTATTATCAGCATGGGTTACAAGTAACTGCAGATATACTTATATGTATTTCTACGGCCCATTGTTCATAACATATTTAAAATTAGTTTCGTAGGTAACGTGAGTCTGTAGATACGTATGATTGAAATATTGTTCAAATCGTGGTGGCCGCGTTTGCTGTCTAGAGCCCATAATAATTATCTTAGCACTTGTCTCAAAATCGTCATCAGCTACTGCTAATTATACCGAAGTGTTGTGGGCACTTAAAACACGCGCGTCATAGAGTTTACAGGAAGTCCTAAAGTACTTAATCGAAAATTGAGGTGATCAAATTATTTAAATGTGGATTAGATTGCCGTTACCGGAGAAGGAGGCACCTTTGAACATTTTTTTAACATCCGTGACTGTAAAATCTAAAATGTTATCAATAATATTTAGTTATTTTTGAAACTGTAGTTAGATAGGTACAATATTTGGACCCATTAAAATATTAATCATTTTTTTTGTGATTGTATCACAATTGGCATTTTAATGTAGCAATTCAATGAATTTAAACAAAAAGTATCAATTTTACATACAATATTTTAATTAAATCATACAATTGAAATGTTAACAACAAATTTTGATACTTAGGAACAGTAAGAAATAAACTATCTTAATTATTTACGAGTTAAGATATTCAGTATGAACTTTTCATACAAAATAATAACTAATAAGAATATATTTTTTTAAGAAAATTAGAGCACATTGCCTACGTATCTTATAAATATACATTCACAGTAGGTACCTATATAACGTTCAGATCATCTACCTTAATGACAACAATATAGTTCTAGAAAGTTTCTTAGTTCAAAGGTGCCCCCTTTTTTTTGTTCAAATTTGCCCCAGTGGGTACTAATGTCATTGCAGGTTATTTTATTTACGTGAAAATTATATTAGCTACCGAACTTTAGGATAAATATTTTTACAATGAAGTAATCCATACGGTAAGCTATGTTCCATTTACCAATCTCCAAATCTTCCTTAAATAACCTTAACCTTACCTACAATTTTTTTTTTAAATGTTTAGGTACTTTGCAACGTTGAAACCAAACATGGTGTCTCACTCAGTTTTTTGAGCATGAAAACAAACGTTACTAATGACAGATGTGGCGGTTGGTTTTGCCGTGTTATTGACATAACATTTGCTACATTTGCATTCAAACCTACTTCGTAACCTCGTTTACTCAAAGGTGCCCCTGTTCAAAGGTGCCTCCTTCTCCCCTACGTTACACAAACAAAGCGTAGTCTAACGTAGGACTTGTTTATTCTTTACGAAGTCTAATTTATTGTTATAGGTAAATAATTCTTCATAATGCCACATTTATATCAAACAAAAAAATTTATAACATTTCTCTCAAGAAAGAAGAAAAAATGAAAGAAGCAATATAATAATGATAGCAAGTCAAATACTTATTAAATCCCTGAATCACGTAACCAATTGACGTACCGGTCCCTCCCGGTGACTAAGTTGTTGGTCGGTTTATTATTTAATACTACAGACCTGTCTGCGATATCTAAATAAAATATCAATTTATTTAACACATACCTAAACCTTCTGGAATAAATGCTCTATTATGATGTTAAGAAGATCTAAACGATCACACAAACACGAAAAGCTAGTTTATTTAATAATATAAAGCGTGTAACAAGACCCCGAAAGATACATAATTGTTTTTTTTTTGTTCTAGAGCTAACTGGGAGCCTTCTAGTTACGGAAATATTAGGGGTCAAAGTTCCAAAATTTTGGTAAGGTTTTTTTTTGAAATAGCTACATCTTTTTAACGTAAGATTTTTACTGTAAACACCTCCACGGCCCTCGTACCTATTATTCAATCCATCCATCAGCACAATGTTTTGAGTGCGTTACATTGAGTCCTACCATACCAGTCGCTCCATTTAAAATACTGGTATTCAGCTGCTTCCGGTTAGACTGGAAGCCGACCCCAACACAGTTGGGAAAAGGCTAGGCAGATGTTGATGACATTGAGTCCTACCGTAAAACGCGATTGTTCACCCCAAGAAAGTCACATCGCGTGTTTGCGTAGTTACATCGTTTGATGTACCTTCCTACATAATGCTTGGTTGCCGGCTTCGTGAAGGGTCTTGTTACACCCTGTATAGATTTAAGTAATGACTTTTGATTTCAAAGTAAAAGTAAGTAATAAAATAAACTATGAAATAAAAACTTACACTTGCGATTTCTGTCCTTGTGCATGATTGCAGTAGATTAAAAATAAGGTAAAAATAATTGAGATTTTTATATCCATGATTTAACAACTAAACATTTGCGACTCGCGGTAAATAGAAGCGCGAATCAGCGAGCGGTCCGCTTCGCGTGATCGATTCACTACTACTGCGTGCACGCAGCTTGAACTTGCTCTCCGCGGAAAAAGGCTGCGCGGGCGCTGACGCTCTAATATCTGAGCTTTTACACACAGAACAAGCAAATTAACATTTCGCAAGCTTTGTTTGAGGAGAAATATTTACATGCGTGCATGGTTATGGTCTAAACCAGATAAATACGGTCACCGGTGTTTATGCGAGTACACAAAGGCAAATTAAACATTTTTAAAACAAATTTTAGAATTTGGAGCCTAGATCTTTATTTCTCATTCAAACATTGTTAACAGCATGAGGTTGCATGCAATTTACAGTGTATGTTATAAAGTTAAGATCCTGTAAAAGATTTGTAAGTCTTTCAAAATGTCTTTCTGTATAAGGTAATGCACCTTCAATGAAACTAGCTAAAGCAGGAACTTTTAAGTTTCCGGCTATAATTTCGGGCGCTAATATGTTAAATACGAGTTGTGCTGCATGACAGTTCTTGTTGTTTGTATTCCATTCTGCTGCAAATTTTAACAATGTCTCCTTTTGGGTGTGGTTAATTTGTTTGAGTGTTTCATAAAGTTTTTCATTGCCACCAGCCAGTACCTCATTAACTATTTTTAATACATGCATTGGTCTTTGCATCCGCAACGCTAATTTCAGAGCTTTAATCAGTTGCTTATCATGCAATAAATTCATCAATTCTTGTTCTTGTAATATAATTTCTTCTCTTTCTTTTGCTAACTGTTCTCTTCTTTCTGTTGTAACGTCCTTCAGTTTTACTAACTTCGAATCAGAGCCACCAGTAATTACGATAGATTCGTTCTTATTGACTGCTAAGGACCACACTTTGCCCTCATGATTATCTAGAGACATTTTGCTCTCAGATGTTTTTATATTCCATAGTTTGAGAAGTCCATCTGCTCCACTTGACAGTATTTGTTGACCTCTGCTCACAAATTCAATTTTCAAAACTGAGCTCTCATGTCCTTCAAAGGTCTTTAAGCAACTCAAATCTGCTATAGACCATAACTTTATTGTGCTGTCTGCTGAAGATGTCAATACAACTTGATCCACAGGTGAAAATCTCACACACCACACACCTCTTCTGTGTCCTTTTAGTATACCCAATAATGTCAGTTCTTCTGACCATAGCTTGGCAGTTTTATCCTGAGAACCAGTAGCAATCATTTTATCATTAGGTGAAACAGATACACAGTTTATATCCATCTGGTGGGCTAACTCAGTATAAGTAGATTTGATCTTTTGGTCACTTGTTATGAGCTCTGTAGGAACACTCCAGACTTTTAAGCAGCTGTCTTGACTTACAGAAGCAAAGAAGTCATTTGATGTTTGAGAAGCAAACACAGACCCAACAGATGCTGTATGCCTAGCTCCAACTCCAACACAAGATATTGTATGATCAGTGTTTTGTAACCAAATTCTGACAGAGTTGTCTTTGCCTGAAGATACAAACATTTCAGGTTTTGTTGGGAAGCAAGCTAAGGCTAGTACTATATCAGTGTGTCCCTTAATGATCTGGCAATTCATACTTTCAATTTCATAGTATTTCAAATCTGGGCTATTTGTAGCTACCACCAAGTGCTTTTCTTCTTTTCCCACATATATTATATCTAGCACTTCATCTGTAAACCCAATTAACTGCTTCTTACATTCAAATGTTTCAAGATCATGTATGATAATGTTGTGGTCTGCTGTAACTACAGATAAAACATACCTCAATTCATTAAAAATCAAATGTGTTACCGCTAAGCCACCCTCCTCCGATGCAGGTGACGCAAGACTGTTGTCCTGCTCATACATGAGCCTGCTCATCAATACATTCCACACTTTGACAACTCCCTTCTCACCAGCGCAAGCAACATATATTCCTTCTGTTTCTAGTTTCTTCTTAAAATTTGGTATTCTAAATGTTGCAGGTAATAGAATTGTGGATTCTATGCTTTCATATACAGGTACTACTCGAAGGGCCTTACTCTCATTTAAACTCCATAAGATTAACACACGGTCTCTACCAGAACTGATCATATATTCACCATCAGAAGTAAATTGCAAAGAAGTGATTTTACTGAAATGTCCTGAATAGATTAAATGTTCTTTGCCAGTTTTGGAGTTCCATGATCTTATTTTGGTATCATCAGCTGCTCCAAATACCAACTGTTTGTTGGAATCTGGGTGATACTTCAAAACAGAGAAGACACCCATTGCACCTCTTAGACTACTTGTACATGTGTTGTGTGCCAAATCCCATAACCTTATGTTGCCGTCAGAACCACCTGAAGCAATATTTTCATCTGTGTATTCAAAGGCTAATTTGGCAACAGGTCCTTTATGACCACATCTCCAAATTTTCTTTTGTATGCCAGTTTCTTGATCCCACAATTTCATCAATCCACTTTTGTGAGCAGTAACAACCATTTTGTTGTTATGTGACATTTGAAAAGTATAAATCTGATCTGGTTCAGCATCTTCTTCGGTTTGTCCAATAGTGTAAGTTGTAGAGAATGTGTTGACATCAACCACTTTAATTACATCTTCACACTGGCACAAGAGATGCACTCCGTCTGTTGTCCATTGGACATCCCCGCCAGTGTAAAATGCAGTATATTCGTCAGTTTTCTCATATCTGTAATGTATAGAATAATTTGAATACTTAAATATACATAAAAAAAACATAAAACAAAATTAAGTCACTTCTATGGCTATTATTTTTATTCAATATTTGCCAGATCCCTCACTGTACATCCAGTAAGAGTAGTTCTAAGCTGTCTGTCTGTAACCCACATCTGATTTTAAATAACCTGCCCCTAAGATAACACTCACAGTACAGTATCTTCACTAATATTATAAATGTGAAAGTGACTGTTTGTTTTAGGCCTAAAGACCTGGGTTAGGACACAGGTTACTTCCTTATCTCGTTACTATTGTCTTGGATCGAAAGAACTGGAAGTCATGGGGAGAGGCCTTTCGCCAGGAGTGGTATGACGCAATTTCATAAAAAAAAAGTAACAGTAATACGCGAAACCGCGGTCTAAAGTCAGTTTTCTACACGTAACTTGCAAAATTGGCAACTATTGAGTAGTTGATAATTTTACAGGATAAACCGAATAATTTAAAAAAAAATAGTTAAATATTCGTACTGATAGCTGATACTCACATTTCTTTCAATAAACTGGTCATCTTATTGTATAATAATCCAATACTGCAGTACTTAACCTATCGATTGTTTTCCACGAATATTTTATTAATTTGTGTACTACAGGAGTTGAAATAGGTGATTCCTTATTTCTAAATACAAGACGTAGTAGCCAAAAAAAAAAAACAATTATGTCCAGTTGTCTGTTATTATTTATATGAAAAATAAAAACATTCCCATGCTTGTGGACCTTTGGTGCTGGTGGGTGTGGGTGGCCTAATTGTAATTTGACAATTGACATTGACATTAACGACATTAATTGCCACGCGTAAAAAACGGATATTTTCAATTCAGCGCGCCCATTCCAGAAACTGAATTCCCTAAACTGAAATCGTTTAGAGGACCACACATTGTTGGTTTTTTTTGTTGTAAAAACGCGTTGTTGAATTGACTGGAATAACATAAGTCTAAACAATATTATGATTTAATCTGTACGGTGTTCAATGTCAACCTGTTTGTTACGTCAAAGTAATGTCAGAGTCAGAAGAAACATCTGATTTTGGCATAGGTATTAATCTGCAATCTGCATCTAATTTCTTTCTTCCTGTCTGTATGGAAGTAAAACTCATTCAATTTGTTTATGTAGTAGAGCACAAATTGAAGCAGTTATTATTTATAGAAATGTTGAAGTTATTAGGCATATTAAGCAGCAAAAAGTACAATATCAGCAATGGAAGATGTTGTTCAACTGCAAAAGAAAATGTAATACAATCCAAATCGGAATCAAGTTCCAGTATTTATGAAACTGTATTTTCGTTTCCTTTCATAAAATATATTGCAGCATTTAATAGACTTAAAGTCTACCACTTAACCGCAACGTCATTAGCTGTGCCTGGTTGTGGTCTAATGGAAATATTAGAAGTCCTACCACAAGGTGCTGTATTTACGGCGGCATACATAGGTGAGCCACCTGTCTAATCAATCATTAACTTTTCTGAGAATGTGAAGAATAACCAATAATGATATTTGTATGATTGAGTAGTTATTAAGCTTTTCCATCAGGAATTTCTAAGTATAACCTGGAGCCAACATAGCAGCATGGAAGCTTCAGGGGTGTCGAAATCTTGATGTCTTGTCGGATTCCATATTTTGAAAATCCCTGATTAAAAGCCAGGAACTTTTACTAAATTCTATATAATATGGGCATGTCCACAACCCTAATGGAGGTTGATAGTCTGACGTTCTATACAAGACCTTAATAAAATTAAAAAAAAATAAATAACACCAGTTTACCGTGGCCTTTCACTTAGCGTGGCCACCGCCGAGAGATCATTTTCATTAATGATTCACCAAAAATGGTGGAATAGTTCAGAGTTTAAATATGCATTCAAACAAACACTTTAATTTTCGTGATGAAACAGCTAACATTTTACAGGCTTATTATTAATTGTAGATAAACTGTAGACACAAGCAATGGCATATTTATTTGCCTTTAGACCAAGAAGGCTGGCCTGGGGCGGCGAGAACTGGGTTGGAGTGTAGCCTTAGGGGGCGCTATGTAAAAATTCGGACGAAAATTTCGGACTTGAAACATTTTGAACAGTTCTGCACGAATAGCATCAGTTGAAACCAACAAGAACGGTAATTATATATCAAAACTCGCCAAGTGATGATCACTATGAACTGTCAATAGAGATACACAATAGCCTTGCTGATCCCGAAAATGAGTATTCCAGAGCCACCTTAACCCGCCATTTAGCAGAAGACCTGCCAGAAGTCAGCCAAGACGAAATCGACGCGGCTCATAAATAGCTTAAGAATGGAAAAGCCCCTGGTGAGGATGGGATAACGATTGAGCTTCTGAAAGCGGGAGGAAGTCCTGTGTATGGAGTGCTTTGGGAGCTCTTCAACTCGGTCCTGTTCTCTGGGAGAACTCCAGAAGCGTGAAGAAGGAGCGTGGTCGTCCTTTTCTTTAAAAAGGGGAACAAAACCCTATTAAAGAATTATATATCCATTTCGCTCCTTAGCCACGGTTATACAATACAAGCTGTTTGCAAGAGTCGTCACGAATCGTCTTGCGCGAAGGCGCGACGACTTCCAGCCACCGGAGCAGGCTTTGACTCTGTCGAGACCTGGTCAGTTCTGTAGTCTCTGCATGATGAAGTCGACTGGCGATATACCCAAGTGTTGAGAAATCTTTATGAAAACGCCGCAAAACCGTCCTAACTCAGAACCAGCAAACAGCATATCCCATTGCGTCCGGGGAGGAGGCAAAGGGTCGTAATTTCCCCGATTTTTTCACCAACGCGCTGAAGGATGTGTTTAAGATGCTGAACTGGGAAGGACGTAGCATTAACATCAACGGCGAGTGGTCTCACACTTGAGATTTGCAGATGACGTCGTCATACTGGCTGGATCGCTGCACGACTTGCACCGGACGCTTGATGGCCTAGTTGATTCTTCAAAACGCATTGGTCTCAGGGTGAACTTGGGCAAAACCCAGGTTATGTTCAACGATCACGTCAGCCCAGGACATATTTTTGTCAATGGCGGTCCTCTCGAGGTTGTTCGAGAATATGTTTACCTCGGGCTAACTCTGCAGTTTGGTAATAACAACTTTGAGAGGGAGACTAATAGAAGAATTCAGCTGGGCTGGCTGGGCAGCATTTGGGAATCCGCGTTGGGTCTTCTCGACGCGTATTCCACAGAGCCTAAAGACTAAGATCTTCAACTAGTGCGTTCGACCTGTTATGACTTACGGGGCTGAAACGAGGTCACTCACGGTACGGCTGGTCCACAAATTCAAGGTCGCTCAGCGAGCTATAGAACGGGCTATGCTTGGAGTCTCTCTGAGGAATCGCATCCGGAATGAGGTGATCCGACAAAAATCAGAGTTGTCAACATAGCTCATAGAATAAGTAAGCTGAAGTGGCAATGGGCCGGCCATATTAGCCGTAGAAACGATGACCGTTGGGGTAGACGTGTTCTTGAGTGGAGACCGCGAATCGGCAAGCGTATGGTGGGACGCCCTCCGCAGCTCCGGTGGGAGGCTCGGTGGAGCGACGATCTTCGCAGGGTGGCTGTTAGAAACTGGATGAGAGTTGCTGAGTCGAATTGAGTGGCGTGCGATTGAGGAAACCTATGTCTGAATGCTGATGATGATGAACTGAGGTGATAGTCTGTCAAACGCTGTCAAATACAATACATACCTATACACCAACTTGGAAAAACATTTGTGCCTCAACCTTATCAACCTATCATACGTTTTGGTGATTTTTTCATTAAAGTTGCTGTTGTGCATGTTTAAAATAATTAGTGAAGTTAGTTACCAAATGTGTAAGAATTTAACATGAATAAAAGTGACTTATTATCTAACATTGTATCGTTTTTTTTTTTATTAATCCTGTTTGTTGTTATTTTGATAGTATAAGTGCCACTTAAATAAATAAATAATGAAACTTGAAATCTATAGAATTTACCCCATTTTAAATTACGTCTGACAGACACTACCTCAGCCGAATGATTGTAATGTATTGTATAACGGGCTGGTGTCCGCAACTCCACGTCCAAGCGCGTATTTTGCAGCCGAACGATATCAGTCACCTCAGTTGCAGAGGATTAACCAGTATAAAATTTTGAAGCCACCAACCATGATTTGGAAGCTACATGTGTTTTTTTTTTGCATCTGTTACAGGTATCACTGGTACAGCTCTCCTATCAGTAGCTAGTTTACCATTCCGGAACATTATTGGATATTTATACATAAGAGTAGATGATCAGAAAGTCAAGATATCTTCAGTAGATTTCTGGGGAAAAAGAAATGATAGAATAGTGAAAGTGGATGATTGGTTTCCATTACTTGATGTGCCCCCAAAAGCCACAGATGCTTTATATCTAACACCAATACTGGCTGATGGAACAAAGTACAAATTGTTTGTTAAGTTTGGTAATGTTCTAAATGCAAAAAAAATT
The DNA here is from genome assembly GCA_947578425.1 of Eugnorisma glareosa. Taxonomy (NCBI): domain Eukaryota; kingdom Metazoa; phylum Arthropoda; class Insecta; order Lepidoptera; family Noctuidae; genus Eugnorisma; species Eugnorisma glareosa. The sequence continues at coordinate 11,691,048 of OX387963.1, forward strand.
GGCCAAGTGTTAGAATGAAATTGATAACTTAATAATTATAATTAATTATGGTAAAGTTGGGAGAATGAAAAGAAACAACAAATTCATAATGTTACCAATCTACTTCTTAAACATACAGTAGTATTGAGAACCAAATCTTATAAATAGGTGAATTTAGATTAAATACACTGATAAAACAATTTGCAAGTGACTTTTTTCTTTAATTTTTTAAACAATTCTCATCCATGTGTATCTAACTAAGATAGTGAATAAAATACTTCAGCATCATTTTCAATTAAGTGTAGACTTGATAGCTTAACATAAATTAAAGTTGCCTTTTATAAAATTATGATTTCAACTTCATTATTGAAGCAAACCATAAGCTCTTCATTCATTTTGGCATAAATAATATTGATAAAGCAGAAAAGCAACAACTTATAATCAATCAAATATTATCAAACCTGTAGGCAATATAACCTAGTGGTCAACAATAACATGTAATTCATAATCTTATTGAGTTGGTATTTACAAATTTATAAAATCACATAAACATATAATGACTGGTAATTAGTGACTGATACTTATACACGTGGTTGTACTCATGATAACAAACAACTCTTTCAAAGACATTTTTTTTTATACCTATTCACTTAAAACTCAATAACATTCCATTCATTTCATATATAACACAACAGCCGTATGAAATTCGTGCGCGTGCGCTTGTGAACTGACCTATCAGCTGTTAGTTGCGTGACCCCTTGTCTCATTATTACTTTCTTACCATGCAACAGTGGGTAGGCAGAGCACCCGCGCGGCGAATTTCATACGGTTGTTGAGTTATATATGAAAAAAGTGAATGCGTATAAAAAAAAATGTTTCTTCGGGAAAGTGGTTTGTTATCATGAGTACAATCACGTGTTTAAGTACCGGTCACTAATTACCAGACACCCTATATGTATACGGGGTGGAAGGGACAGCGACGCGAAATAGTCCACGTATTCAGTACATCATTCTGAGCACCACATCGATATTTTTCATCGGTTATTAAAAAAAACAGCTATTTCCTACATAAGTGCAATACAACCACGGTCAAAATGTACGGGACAGCTGGTTTTTTTTTAAATTATCCGATGAAAAAAATTCTATGTGGTTCAGAATGATATACAGAATACGTGGTAACAATTATCGCGTCGGTGTCGCTTCCACCCCGTATTTTATGATCCATTCCTAACCCAAAAAACTTACTCAGCCAGCCGAAAGAACATTGTAGGTACAGTCAACTGAATGTTAAAAGAAACATCCACCTGGCCTCGTTCTTTTCCGAAAGTCGATATTACGTGAGAGTAAAAATGGCGGGTGTACTATAGCGAACCAAATTACACCAATTACCAAAAATATACTATTTTGTACCTAGCTCTAAAAAGTCTGTACCTCCTTCAGAACGAAATTTTTCAAAATTTAAAGTACATCGTCATATTGACATCCAGTTATCGGGTATATTTTATTATTTAACCATTATGTACTCGTAAAATATAATTACACCAAAAACTTGTACCTAGAGTACCTCAATTAAAAAAAAAAACACTTGATCAGTTGAATAGTTCCTGAGAAATAAAACAACCGTGTCTTGTGTATAAATAAAAACGATTATTATCATGATACATTGATATAGTTATACCTACCTATACATTTATATTTTACGGATATTTTTTAATTACGAATTATATGCATACGAATAATTATTATATTAATAAGTTACTAGCAACCGTCCGCAACTAGCTTCGTAAATGCACATTCATGATAAAGGTATGATGCGGTTATAAAAAATAATAATAGTTTATAAAAAATAATAGTTGATAAAAAAAAATATCAATTTTCACTGTTTCCTGATTAATCATAGCTTCATAGCTTGTAATACGCAGATAACTTTGTTTCATTCATATAATTTTCATTGCGATCATATAGAATTAATCAGTTCTTCGCGAATTATAAAAAAAAAAAAAAACATTTAAACGAACAGAAAAAAGTATTTTATAAATACAAATATTTCCCATCGATTAATGATTTACCTTCACCGTGTAGTGGTATGATCGTCGTCGACGGCAAAAATGTCTAGTGGACTTCAACAACAAATATCACAAGACACGGTTGTTTTATTTCTCAGGAACTATCACACTGATCAAGTGCTTTTTTAATTGAGGTACTTTTTAGGTACAATTTTTTGGTGTAATTATATTTTATGAGTAATGGTTAAATAATGAAATATCAACATCAGTACACCTGTCATCTTGATGTCAATATGGTGGGTGTAACTTTATTTCGAAATAATTTCGTTCTGAAGGAGGTACAGATTTTTTAGAGCTAGGTACAAAATATATGTCTTAGGTAATTTTTTTTGGTAATTGGTATAATTTGATTCGATAAGGTACATCCGCCATTTCGACTCTCAAGATATTACGCAAGGCCAGCTCAAATGTTACCGCTGACGCGACCTTTTAGTCGCTTTTTGTAAATGTTGCAGACATATAGAATAAGATTATGAGTAGTCTTTGAACTAAAAATACTAGTAATGTAACAAAATTCGGCAAAATAAATAAACATTCTATTGAAAATTAACTGAAAGTAATGAATAGTCCACAGAAAAGTAATAAAATTTCTCAACACCAAAATGCTCATGGCATTATTTGCCGTTTATAACAATAATTAATTATTTACTAATAAATACTCCCACAAGAATAAAACGAATGAACCAAGTTTTAAATCGTTAGAGGTGGGGCAACCCACCGCGTCACATACCTATGCGTATATACAGGAAGGAAGGGCCATCGAAGCACAAACGGTTACCATGGTTCAGTACAATTCGGAATGATGTAATAATTATTTATCTGAACCCGTCGGTTCAGAATGACGTATTGAACGCATGGTAACTATGCGTCGATGTCCCATTCCACCGTCTAGTCTTAACGACTGCAACGTTAACAATGTAAGAGTTTTAGTACAGGATTTCGTCTTAACTGTGAAAGCGTGATTTTTCAACTATCTTACCTTATCTCTCCCATTGCAAGGATAAAGCTAAAGGAGCTTTCAATATTACGATACATGAATTCATAAATTGTGAAAAGGAATTTAAATTACAAGATTTAACACTTATGATTGAAATTTAAACAAAACGATAAAAGAGTACAATTTTTTATAAATATGAACATATTATTCAACCGTATTTCATATCATGAGCTGGTTACATACTTTTGCATGTAAAATAACAAAAGAAACTTAAGGCTGTTTTATTGTATAAATAAGACAAATTTAAATGCAGAAGCAGCAGTGTTAGTGGCATTAGGTAGATATAAATTAACTTGTTTTATAAATGATATCAGTACTAATATAAATGTCACCTTGGATTTAGATCAAATTTTATATCTACCTAGCATCAGCAGTTGAATTAAAATCTAGATCAACTGTAAAATTATTTTGAGAAATTATTGTCACCACCAACATCTCCTTGTTTTTGTAATCAAAAACCTTTCTAGTCTGGCTTATACAACTCTACCGATATTGCTTGCAAAAGTAATCGCTCCTGCATATAAATCCATTAATGCAAGAAAAAATATCAGAACACATTTTAAAAATAATCAGCTGTCTGTATGTGATGTGCTCTTGCATTAGGTGAGTGTGTACCTACGTACATTATAGAATGTTCAGCTGAAATTAAAGAAAATTATAATGTCACCATAGATGTTGAGACCGTAAATTCGGTAGGCTACCTTTTGGTGCCGATGCTAGTGCCTTAAGTAACTCGGGCGCGACTAGTTTCAGCCACAAGCCGAAGTTTCACAAAACGAAGCCACAAGTTTCAGTTTTTTTCAGTAACAAACTCACTGCTGCCCCGTTTTGAGGCACCTCAACATCTACAGATTCAGCATTCATGGTAGTATTCATATTTAGATATTAAACAAATTTTGCAAAGTTAATATTATCATAGTTATGTTACACTTCTACAAAACACAATCACAATTTATTTATGACAAATCACTGGCAATTAACAATTTTCCTAGTTGCCCTAATGTACTACACAGTAACTGTTTTGGTGCCTATTATTTTAGTCACATTCAGTCTTGACTCCTGAACATGATACTCCATCTTCTTGAATGCAGGGTCTTATAGCATGAGTTAAAAACACCGAACTAGCAGTGCAAGTTTACCTGAAAGTGACTAATATTTTGCTAAAATTTCAAAGCTTTTGTTAAAAAGATACTATATTAAAACAACAATCGTATCACGTAAAATAATGTGGTTTTCGTCAGTAAAATTATTCAACATTTTGGTAGACATGTATTATAAGATATTTGCAACACACCCGAAAAGTACTTAGCTCTTATTGCACTGCTTTTAGGTTCACAATGCAGTGTATTGAACAGTGAATACGCGTATTTTTGTCACCAAATAAGCAATACTGTTATACAAAAATTAGACTGTTTTGCGGCTTGTGTTGGTGCTTTATTTTTCAATAGGCGAAGGCACGATGCACGAAATACAAACCGCCAGCCATTATTCACAAATATTTGTTATTTTATCCTTCCAAGTGCGTTGAAAATCGTCAAGCAAAGTTTGTCATTGCACTCTTGGCTCCACTCAGTCGTGGCTTTTCGTGCGGGCTGCAATCCCGCCTCAAGTGCAATGTCAAACTTTGCACTCAGATACTATTTTGAACATTTTCTTCTTAGATCCTGCTGATAGAAACACAACCAATGTTCAGGCTGCGTCAATTTAGTATCTTCCTAACAAGTAATTTAGATATCCCTTGAGCAGAATTCGGATTTATATAAATTGAAGGTAAATTATTGCAAGTGTGTATTGGTGTTTTTAAGTTTATATTAAGCAAATATCCCACAATATCTTTTTAGATATTTAATCGACCCAAGCTTGTGCAGGTTGGTCTGTTGTGAAAGGACTGACGCCATTGCGCTCCATAGCTTCTAAAATTCCACCAACATGTTCAGCAACTTCAGCCCGATTCTGATCAATACCTTTGATAAATGGGTGTTCCAATAACCTGTTATATTTAGGTCGCTGATTTTCTTCTTTAATGAGGCTGTAAAAAAAGAATAATATGGTGTTAAGATTCGTAAATAGTACTACATTCTAAGATTATCACACAAAATCTAAATGCCTTACCAAGTATTGACGAAGTTAACAAAGTTATTGGAGAATGCATTGTTGGTATTAGTGAGTCGCGGCGGGTCGCCCTGCACGACCTGCTGCAACTGCTCGAACACCGAGCCCCAGCGCGGGTAGGGGAAGGCGCCGGTGGCGACCTCCATGAGCGTGATGCCCAGCGACCACACGTCCGACCGCACATCGTAGCCCCGAGCTCGACCAGGATCTATGCGCTCCGGCTGTGTACAAGGCAGGCAGATGTACTATTACAAGCTAGTCTTTTCCAAATTGTTCGGCAAACAATACAAAAAAATAAATATATATCATTACAAATTTTAATGTTTTTAAGTTAGGTTGCATTTGACGTGCTAGTCATGAATGTCGTGAAAAGTACGTAAGGCATGACGTTTTGGTACCACATGCACGATACATGACACAATATTACAAAGACGTAGAACAAATGGAGCACATGCTACAACAAAAAAAAGCACTGCTTCAAAGGGATAATGCGGAATAGAATTAAAATATACGAAAGACAACTCACCGCCATATATGGTCTGCATCCAGCATCGCGCGTGCGTGCTATTGAGTCCACTAGCTTCCCAGATATACCAAAATCACAAAGTTTTATGTTTCCTCTTCGGTCCAATAAAATATTAGATGGTTTCACATCTCTGAAAACAAATATAACAATTGTTATATTATTTAATCAGATAAAGATGATGCAATTGAAGATTTGAATTTTAAACCTCACCTGTGTATTATTTTTAATTTTTCTTTTAAATAATTTAAAGCTTTCACTGTTGCAAGAGTTATTTTAGCTAAAATGGTTTCAGGTATTCGAGTTTGCATCCGTTCACATATAAACTTATAATATTTGTCTAATGAAGTATCCATTAACTCCATACAAATCCAGCAGTCACCCTGAAATGTATAAATCACAACAATTAAATCAGACACTTGGTAAAAATTCCTAGTTGAATTTTCATTGTTGCTGAAACATCATTTTACCGTCTTTTATTTTCAAAAGGAGTAACAGACAGCTACATATAAAACAAAGAAACAAGAAATTAGTACACAAGTAAAATTAGAAAAAATTACAGTGCACAATTCTGTTCACAGATTAGCTGTCAGTTTCTGAATTTTATTAAGAACCAGCTGAGCCCTGCATGCGTTGCAATGCCATGTAAAAATATTTTTTTTTTAGGCTAGAAACTTCAAGGTGTACAGAGAGGGACCCACCAATCAATAGTTTAGCAATGCATACAGAACAAACATAAAAACATTTATTTTTAGGGTTTAGTACCTCAAAATGAAAAAAACGGAAGCCTTATAGGATCACTTTGTTGTCCGTCTGTCTGTCAAGACCCTTTATCTCGGGAACATGTGGACATATCGAGGTGAAAATTAAAACCTCAGGTGAAAAATCAAACGTCTGAGTTAACGTAAAAAAAGAAGATACCAAAACATATTTCAACACTCAAGGGAATCAAAATGTATAGGGTACTTCCCGCTGACCTAGAATCATGAAATTTGGCAAGAATCAATGTTTTACAGCACATGTAAAGGAAAAAGTCTGAAAACCGTAAATATGTAGCTTAATAACAAAGTACCTAGAAGTTCATACAGAACCCTCGGTGCGCGAGTCCGACTCACACTTGGCTGATTTTTTTATTATTTATAGAGAAGATTTGAAGTTGAGAACTTGTCAACTACTTTTGCAGTATGTGAACATAAGACATATGGAGACTTTAAATTCTCAATTCAGGAACAAGGTCATAGTGATATAGAATCATTAATTTAATTTTGTGGAATGATTGAGTGCAAAACAAAATGAGCTCAATCACAGTAAATTCATTATGTATTTGAGCCAGTTAAAAGTTTCGTAGAAACAAATACTTTCTAAATTTTTAGGTAAAGTAAGTAGTAAAACACAATATTCATTTAATACAGTACAATACTTAATTTGAAATTTATATTTACAATACTTTACCATTACTATTTGAATAACGAAATTACCTCTTTAAAGAGTGCTCCATAGAACTGCACAATATAAACACAGTCATTGCTCTTCATGACAACCTCGAGATCCATCAGCAGTTGTTTTTGTTCCTTTTCGTCAACAGTGGAGCGGATACGCTTCACAGCCATCACACGGTTTGTTCTGCAATTTTGTGAATCAACGTGTGTAAAAGTGTATACAAACTCCATAGGAAATGTTATTATGCAGATGGTACGCAACTTTTGCAAAAAATATGTCTACATTTATTGAGCACTATGGGGAAGAACAGTAAGGCATGCAATGCTTATGTCCTGACATGTTTATACATAATTAAATTGTATCAATAATCATGCAGTGTTACAACACATAGATTTATCAAAATTATATGATAATCTTGAAAGTGTTTATTGATTAAATTGATTATTCTACAGTTCTAATTAGGTAATGTTATAAATTGTATCTTTAACATATAATGTTGATTAAGAAGAGCTTTTGTGAGATTAGATGGGTACATTAATGTAATGCTGATGATGAATGAATGCCTTACTTTCTGTGGACCATTTTGTTTACAGCTCCAAATGCACCTCTGCCTATTTCACCAAGATCCTGCAGGTCATCAGATGTGAAGTCATAAACTTCTGTTGCAGAAAACTGCAACTTTCCTGATGACTGCATGGACGGATATATTCTACATCTGTCTCTGAAATATTGAGGAATAGTTGTTTACTCAATTTTAATAATAAAAATATCTGTATTAATCCATAATTTTAAATTATTTTTTTACAGAACCGACTAGTCTTGTATTATCCAATAAATGTATAGCATTTATGCTAAAATGAAAAATAAAGGACTATAAAACATTATTAGATAATGGACAATCAATAAACACAATTACCTAGCGTTTTCGGGCAATACATCTCTTATAGTACGTGACGGGACTCGAGGTCTCTGCACAGGAGGAGGATTGGCAGGAAACGGCATAAATGCTGCCCCATCACCCGATGGACCTCCGGCTATCTGCAGGTTTAAACCTTTGCGCTTCTCCAAACCAAATAAATTCAACTCGGGCTTCGGCATTGTCGGTCTACTTGGGCCTAAAGAATTATAACATGTTGATTTATACATTTTGATGAATATTATCACTTAGCACAGTAAAATGACCGTATTTCAACGATTAAATTTGCTTGCCTTGATTTGATGACACTTCGCCATTCTTCGACATTTTTATCTTATACGAAAGTGTTAAATATAATGTTTTCACTATTCTTTGGTGCAAATTACAGCTTCCAAATTCTCCATTTGAAGGTTTATATTACGAAAAATTGGTCACGTTTTCATAATATGCCATGTAAATAGATTGTCGAATGTAAGCATCGTAGTTCCTACCAATCGACAACATACGACGATTCGTTCGACGATGGCACACCTTTGACAACTACCTTGTAAACCTATAATCTGTGGGACGCAAGGAACATATATACTGTGGGATGGCTCTGGGCTCTGTGGTCAATTATTTTTTTAAAGTTCATATAACCTTATTCTGTAAGTATTTCATGATAAAGTCATTGAATGGAGTTAAATTAACTTTGAAGGTTGTATTAATGATTCTAATGATTATTATTCTGTAGCTACATATGTGTTACTGGCGCCACACATTTTTTATCAGCATAAAACCTGAAGACTTGCAAATTGCAAAAAATGTAAGAAAATTTGATCTTCGCGGGCTACCTTTGTGCTTCCACCATAATGAAGGTTAAGTGGTTTAAAATGGACTAATGATTGAGTTAAATCGACTAATGGGGGCTATCGCGTATGAATTCGCCGCTAGAGGCGCTAGTGTAGCGCGGGGGCACCGAAATGTCAGATGTCATAGAAAGTTCACGTTTTGCGTGCTTTTTTAACACGTATTTTTACAAATATTCACGATTGTGGTCTAGATTGAGCCATTCCTGATTAATTAAGACTTGAAGATTTTAAGTAGCAATTTAGAATTTTAATTTTCAGTACTTGGAGATAAAATGATTTTTAAATGTTTCATGCTTGCTAATTTTATGGAGAATATTGTAAATATATGAACCTGAAGTTTACACTATGTTTTTATACGTAATAAAATAAACTTTTCATGAAGTTATTGCTACTTTAGAGTGTAAAATAGAATTTTTGACAGGACCTTAATCGACAGTAGTGCTATCTGGTGAGCTCAAAAACGATAGCCCTCATTGAGCTCCACTAGTTTGTTGAAATCTATTGTCTATTGCTTTTTTTCGATCTCGATGGTTGTTGTAGTCATAGACATAGAGCATGGACCGAGTCTTCCATAAACATTGTCAAATAAAATAAAATTGATCATGAATTGCGAGGGACAAAGCAATGAAGCGGCCATGCAGCCATGGTTTGCCGCACGTATTGGCAGCATCATCGCTCTGTCTCTTTCTACAGAGTGGTCACTTCACTTTTTGGAGGCATAAGCTCAATCTAACTCCATTCCAAGAGTATTTATATTCTGTGGTTCATACTCTATGTCTATGGTTATAGTGTAGTGATAAAAAAAAAAAAAAAAACAAAAAAAAACTTGGGATTTTGTAAGGTGAGGTGATGACAAAATAACTTCTTGCAAAATATTATTTACTTTGGTTATTTTGGGACTTTATTATTAATAAATTAAAATAAAATTTATATATGCGAGTGATAAAATGTCAACTATTATAAAATTTGATATCAAAGAATTAAAAAAATTTGCAAATGATAAAAATTCATGTATAATTGAAAAAAAAGTGACACAAAACCTTGCTCTTCAACCCTGGTGTCTAGGAAACCTCAAAAAATCTATTAAAAACTTGTTGGACTACAAAATAGGAAAGTTTGATAAAGAGTAAGTCATTAAGTTCAGTCAATAAATTGTAAAAGTGTTTCTACTAAAACATTTTTAAATCTGTGTACGTCTAGTGTTTCAAATAGTGCAGCCTAAGTAAAACCTGCATAACGAAATCAGATGGCCCTAAGTTGACTCTACGACCGTGTATTATCGTATTCCCATTATATAAATTAATCCCATATTACAGGTTCAATGGAATTCTTTTATGTTACAAAAACCTCAGAATCTTGCAGAATGTTGGAACCATCAGAAATGATAATGCAGATATCCACTTCCAAGTTCAGGCAGACTACTTCATTTTTCGGCCTTTTGTGGGGGCTACATTGACAGGAATTGTTAATAAAAAAAGTACCACACATTTAAGCATTCTTGTGCACAGGTAAGACTCAAATTTATTTAATTTAATTAAGAATTTGCCTGTTATAGTATCAAAAGTCTTGAATGTATTTAATGTACATTATGAAGTACAGACTTGCATTTCCCACTCATGTCAAAAGTTGTGCAATCACTAGTAAACAAACACATGGTTAAGATGTATTAAAATGTTATGCAATTTTTATATTTCAGGGTGTTCAATGTTGTCATTCCCAGACCAACTGAAGAGCCAGGAAATAAGTGGGTTGGCTCAAATATTCAGGAAGGACAAGAAGTCACATTCAGTATAGTTGTGTTAGATCTTTATGGAGCCCTGCCATATATTAGAGGAGAGTTGGATAAGAGGTATCTTACCTATTTATCTGTTATGTAGACCTCAAAACATCTTGATAATTTATTGAAGGGGTTTTATATATAAGTTACATGATAATATCAATTATTCATTGGGAGTTATGGAAAGCTTAAAACAAAGTAGACTTAGCCAGGGATGGGAATACATTAGCAGGTCATTAACTTAAGGAAAGCAAGGTCAATGACCTGAAAATATGATTAACATTATTTCATTCTCTCAAGACCTAATTTCAATGCAAAAAGGTTTGATTGATTTCTTTATTTATTTTCATTTTAGATGTCCTAAGATGGGTCCTGATGGGGATGATGATGAAGATGTGGAAAAAAAAGCAGCACACTCGATCACTGTATCCTACGTTGATTTTGACAAGACTAAACCATACAGTCCAAAACAAATTGGTGATAGGCTTCCACATTCAGCTTCAAAAAATAATTCCAAATTACCTTGCCAGCTACAGCATAACACTGTAGTGGCAGAAAATCATACTCAGGCAGTAAATGGAAAATCTGGATTGACAAAAACAAAGAATGTTGAAAGTGAAATTTGTGTGTCAGAAAAAAACAAAATTAGGAGGCAGAGTAGAATAATTGAGTCTGAGCAAAAGCAACCAGAGGCTCCCATCTCCAAACCATCCAAAAAGCACAAACGAGATATTCAATGACTTTGTATAGAATTTTAATTCAAGTCTTACCTCTTGTAAAATTTCAGAGTACATTGATTTTATACAATTAAAATGAATTAATTTTGTATGTTAATTTAATAATTTCCCTTTTCGTTAAAATAAACTAATTACAATAGAATTTATATATAGGTTTATTTTAATTGATTTTTATTGAGTTTCGTAGTTTTGTTTTTGATTTAAAGGTAATTTTCTCAATAGTAATCAGAATTATTTGATAATAAATCTACTCAGAAAAAATACACTGACTATTACTTTTTTTTATAATAAAGTGTGAACAATTGTGCCAAAATTAAACTTTGTACTTATTGCTTAACGTTATGGACGACGACGACGGCGACGTTGGTGATGGTAAGGTATCGTTTAACAAATGTTAATGTTTCAACTTACAATAAAATTTCTTCAGTTATCGTGTTTCGTTCACAACACGAATGTTTTTACCTTAAGAAGAATTTGTTTAATGTTGTTGACAACAGAGACGGTTGGAGTGTAGCCCTAAGGTGCTATGGCGCGGACTTAAAAAAAAACTTTTTTTTCGGATAGTTATGTTCCAATTTTATTGCAGTTTAATAGCATTAACCTTTTTTTTTTCGGATGGGAAATCATCAAATAACTCCTCCCGCTCTGGGCTGAGCAGGAGGGAGTGTCAGAATTTTACTGACTAAAATCCATCCATGTCCCTTCATCGCCCTTTGTGTTCCGGGGCCACGGTATCTCTTTCGAACAGTCCCGCAGCCCCGGCAGGCATCGGCCCTTGCGGACCCCTTCCTGTTGCTGACATCTCTTTGAGGCGCGCGTGGAACACGAACGCGCCGTCGACACGGCCTGTCGTCATAAGACGGACGGACGGCGAGCTAGCCCATAGCTCACCGTCCACAGGCCCGCGCCTACGGTGGCCGGGGGCCACCACGTGGCCCCCGACGCCCGGTGCGTCTCCCGCGGCGGCTGGGACGTGAGGTTCTCTCCCTCTCACGTTCCGCCACCTCCTTCGCTAGCATGACTGCTTCGCAGAAGGAGGTGACGGCGTCCCATTCCGTCTCGTTCCGGACCATGGATTGAACCAAGGCCGGAAGCGAGAGGTCGCCGCCGCCGATCGCCGCTACGAGGACACGGCGGTGCTCCGCCCACGCGGGGCAGATCTCCACCGTGTGCTCCACCGTGTCCTCCGGTCGATCCTCACAATGGTAGCACCCGGGCGTTTCCTCCCGCCCGATTCGGTGCAGGAACCTCCCGAAACAACCGTGTCCGGTGAGGACCTGCGTCAGGCGGAAGGTGAGGGCGCCGTGGCGCTAGCCACTCCACAAAGAGGGGACTTATCGCCACTATTGTGGCGTGCCCTGCACGGGGTTGCGATAGTCGCTCTCTCCATGTCGCCATGAGATCGCGCCGGAGGTCTGTCCGCTGAGCGACAATTTGCCGCGGCAGCGGAGTTACCCCCCGGCGTAGTGCCTCCACGCGCCATTCGTGTAGGCGCGCGAGGACTATCGCCTCCAGATTCCATGGCGGCAATCCGGCAAGGAGGGTCGCCGCCTCGCCGGAGATCGTGCGGTATCCCCGGACCAGCCTTACGGCTACCACCGTTTGGGGCGCGTTCAGGTAGTGGGCGGCTCGCCGCCTCAAGGAACGCGCCCACACCGGGGCCCCGTAAAGGGCCATGGAACGCACGACCCCCGCGTAGGGCCTCCGGCAGGAGGCGTTTGGACCCCCCAGGTTGGGCAGGAGCCGCTTGAAGGCAGCCCCGGCCCGTTCCAGTTTGGGGGCCAAACTTCGGAAGTGCTCCACGAAGTTCCACCGGCTGTCGAGGACGAGACCCAGGTACTTCAACGTCGGCTCGACGCCGATGGAAACTCCTCCTACCGTGAGCATGGATCCCGACGGTGGCGCATTCCGAGGCCCATGAAAGCACATGGCCTCGGACTTGTGCAATGCCACCTCGAGACCCAATTGCCGGATCCTCTCCACGACCATCGCAACCCCGCGTGTCATTAGCTCGGCCGCCGCCTCGTGCGACCTCCCTTGTGCCAGCACCAGCGTGTCGTCTGCGTAGCAAACTACGCTGACGCCGTCAGGGAGGTCGGCGCGCAGCACCCAGTCGTACCCGATGTTCCACAAGGGCGGCCCTAGAACCGATCCCTGTGGAACACCGCACGACATCTCTCGCCGGTTCCATTCTCCGCTGTGACCAAGGTAAATGACAAATCTGTCCGACAGGTAGTCCCCGACCACACGACGAAGGTAGGTCGGCACCCGGTGATACCGGAGTGCCTCCCTGATGCAGCTCCAGGGCATGGAGTTGAAGGCGTTGGCGATGTCGAGAGACACCGCCAAGACCACCCCACCCCGGGACACTGCATCCCCCGTTGTGAGGGCTCTCACGCGCATGATGGCGTCCACCGTCGAGCGCACCCTGCGGAAACCAAACTGGTGTTCCGCAAGATCCGGCCCCATCTCCGCCAGGTGCCCGGCGAGGCGGTTGGCAATGACTCTTTCAAAGAGTTTGCCCACCTCGTCGAGCAACACGATGGGCCGGTATGCGGACGGAGAGTCCGCAGGGCGCCCCGGCTTCCGTATGAGGACCAGCTTCCCCGTCTTCCAACGAAGCGGGAACTGGCCTCTCTCCAAGCATGCGCTTAGGAGCCCCTCCAGTCGGGGCCCGAGAGCCTCCAATGCCAGGACCCAGGCTTTGCCAGGTAAGCCATCGGGTCCCGGGGCGGCAGTTTTGGCCTTAAGCCTGCCTACCGCCACTCTCAGGTTTACCCCGGTCACTTCCGGAATGTCGTCATCGTCCTCTGGGTGGTCCGCTTCCAGCACCGCAAGCGGCGGAGCCATAGGCGGGGGAGTGTGCTCCCCTCGCGAAGGGAACAGAGCGCTCACCACGTCCTCCACGAGCTCAGGCCGGAGACTCTGCGTCAGCGGAGGGGCCCTGGTGCGGAGTTTATCCCGCACCATCTTATAAGGGCGCCCCCACGGATCTCTGTCGAGAGTCTCCAGCATCTCCTCGCGGGCCACATCCTTGGCCCGCAGGACAGCCTCTTGGAGGGCGGTCTTCGCCGCTCTGTATCCCTCATACAGCTCCGCCTCAATGGCCGCCGCATCCGGAGGGCGGATGCGGAGCCTGCGATGCCTGGCGTACAGGTGCCGCGCATCGATGCACGCCTCGCGCAGAGACGTCAGCTCTCGCGACCACCAGTACACCTGACGCCGGGCGCTTTCTGACCGAACCCGGGGCATAGCCACGTCACATATATCGGACATGGCCTCCTGGAACCAACCCGCCTCATTGTTGACGTCGGCAGGCCTGTCCGGTGATGTCACCCAGGCCTGCACGATCGAGGCTTCCAGGAGGAGCTCCCGGTCCAGCTGTTTCAGCGCCCAACGCGGACCACTCGGGCCTGTAGGACCGGCGCGCTTGGGGTCTGGGCGGAGACGTCAAACCGGATATACCGGTGGTCGGAATAGGTCTCCACCCCCTCCATGACGCGCCAGTCAATGACACGCGGTGACAGAGCGGGGCTAGCGAACGAGATGTCCACCACCGACTCGCCCCGCATCCGCACACACGTGGGAACAGAACCCCTATTTAGGACGACCAGGCCTGCCTCCAGAGCCCAGTTCTCCACCATCCTTCCCCGCACGTCTGTGCAACGAGAACCCCAAGCCAAGTTCTTGGCATTGAAGTCCCCGAGCACAAGCACGGGGAGGGAATGGCTTCCGATGACGACACTCAACTCCCTGAGGGAGTTGTGGAACTCGGCGAGAGTATGGTTCGGGGAGAAGTAGACTCCCGCTACAACGATCTCCCCGAACCGTGCTGCTACGCACCCCCGACCCTTCCTGACACTTTCATGGGTCGGGGTACCGGCGGCGGCCGACAAAATTATAGCCACTGAGCCGCTAAGGTCCTCCACCCAGTCGTCCCTGGGCGGGACAAAGTAGGGCTCAGAGACCACGGCGACATTGATCGACCACTGCACCATGCTCTGGAGCAACAGATCCTGAGCGCAGGCGCAGTGGTTGATGTTCGCCTGAAGGAGGGGTAATGGGGCCGTTATTGGCACTCCATCACGGTCTCCACTCGGGCCCCCTGCGAGGGAGGAGCAGCGACGGCGGTGGTGGCGGCAGCGGCGGCGACACTGGCGGTGGTTGTGGCGGTGGCGACGGTGGGGGCGGTGGCTGAGGGCCTTCCTTTGCCCCTGGCCTTGGCGGGTGGAGCGCAGGCCTTGCTCCCTGCCCGGTGCTCAGCCGGCCCGCCAGTCGCCGCACATGAGACGCAGTGCGGCGTGGCGAAGCAGGCCGCGGCCTTGTGACCGGGCTGACCGCAGCGGAAGCAGAGCCCACTGCGGTCCACCTCCGAAGTGCATTTCACTGACACGTGGTGCCCCACATGGCAGCGGAAGCACCTCAGAGGTCTGGGCTCCAGCAGCTTCACCTGCGCAGACACCCATCCCACCAGGAGCCTTCGGCCCTCCACAATATTTTTCGCCGCCGTCACCGGGCAGCTTACCGTGATGGTTCGCATGCCCGATAGGTCCGGACGTAAGGTGCCTGCCTTCACCTGCTCGGCAGGGCACCCACCAGTCCTAGTGACGGCGGCCACCACCTCCTCCTCGGTTACCGAGTCGTCCAGGCCCAGGATGCGCAGGTCTGCGCAACTGACGGGCCTGGACACTCGGGCCTCGTCCGCATCTAGGGACGCTCTGAGCTTTTCAGCTAGAGCGTCAGCGGACGAGCCACTGGTTTCACCGGGGATCTCCAGCACTCGAGCCCCTGTCGCGGTGACTTTAAGCCGGAGGCCCCCGGTGATTCCAAGCTCGCCGAGGTTCACCGAAGCCTTGGCCTTCGCAAGCACGTCGCGGTAGGATACGCCCCTCTTTTCCGCTTCCGGCTGCAGTGTGATCACTACAGCCGCGGTCTTCGGGGCGCGGAGCCTAGCCGCGACGCTTCGCGCCTTGTGCCTTTTTGGCCGCCTTCCTCCCTTTTTTCTTCTCCCCGACCACCTGCCACCCGGCTTCGGCCACGGGAGGCTTAGGGGGCTGGGGAGCCGCCACCGAGGGGCAAGATGGCTGAACCGCCTTGCCCTTCTTCTTTCTGCGGGCCGCCGCCTTTTTAGCCGGCGCCGGATTTACCGGAGCCGTCTTTTCGGGGGCCGACATAGCCCTGCCGGTGGGCTGGCTGGACGGCCCAGGTCCAGAGGCGGCAGCCGCAGCAGCCGCATATGACAGTCTCGGGCTTGGGCCCGAGGCTGCCTTGTTTGCCGCCAGGGGGGAGCGCAGCACAATGCCCTCCAGGACGGAGAACCGAGCCTGGAAGGCAGCCAGTTCCTGCCGAATCAGGTTCAGGATCTGATTCTCCACCGGCACGGGCTGGCTTGGTCGCTGCTGGCCCTTTTGGGGCGCCTGGCGGGAGCCTGACTCACGCAGACTGGTCAGGTCTGCTCGGAGCTTCCCATTCTCCTCCTGGAGAAGCTTTGTGGAGCCGTAAGGCGAGCGACCTCCGCCCGCAGTTTGGCCACTTCACTCGGCGGAGGCCCCGCGTAATTGGCCTCCGCTGCCGCCATGATGGAGGCGGAAGCCGCAGGTATGGCCCGTAGCTTAGAAGAAGGCAACTTCTTCATAGCTACGCCCCTTATAGCGGCCTCCACCTCCTTAGCAAACCTGGCCTTACGCTCCGCGTCGGAGCCGCCAGCTACATCCGCCTCTTCGCAAGAGGAGCCCAGACGGGCTGCCCCGCGACCGGCCACCCCAACCAGGTGGCGCCCCTCCTCGGCAGACCGAACCGAATTCTCGGTCGCGGGGAGTTCTCTCCCCTTGCCTCGGATCCCCCCACGCTTACTAGTGGGGATTTTACGAGCCGAGGCCAGCTCCCCTCCCGAAGACGACCTTTGGTCGCCTTCCGGTCTGGACCGCTTGCGAAAGAACTTACTGTTCTCCGCAGCAGCAGCCCCAGTCCTCTCGCTGCGGGAGCTCACTGAGCCTCCCGCGCTCACACTGGATGCGGTGTCGGACTCCGACCCCGCATCCTTCCTCTCCCTATCTTTGCCTGTAACGGCCGTCGTTTGGGTGGTTTTTGGTTTATCCATACTGTTCCCACGAGTATGGGGGAAATAAAATGTCCATCTGGGCGTGCCCCCTGTACCCAGATAAGCCATTTGACATTTATAACCCGCCAGAGGGCTGGTACCCTGGCGGTGGAAAGCACTAGCGACTGATTGTTCAAAGAACGTTCCCGTCAGCCATACATCCCCTCGCGGTGCTCCGCCGCTTGGGATTCGGGGTAACTTTTTATAGAGGTTTTCTACCTCGCGGTCCGGGCGGTTAAGCCAAGACCCTCGGTCCCTATCGAAGTCGCGAGACGTGATCCACGGCACTTCGATGGTGGGATTACGATATCGACGGTGACAGAGGAGGACGCATCCTTCTCTGTCTGCTCGGAGGCAGGGTGAGTGTACACCGAGCCCGCCCTTACTCCTCTGCTATGCCCTCTGCTTATCAGAGGGTCACGCAGAGGAACGCACCTTTGGTCCATATTGGACCTCACCCATGTCAGAATAATTAGCCGCGGCAGTAACGCTCCCCGAGGGATGAGAGGAAATTCTCATTTCCCTTCATTCCCCGGAAAACAATACTGCCGCGCCCAGGGTGCACCGGCCCAGCAGCTGCTCTTCCCTGCAGACGTATCTAGAGGGACCAGCAGCCGCTAAGCACACGTGGAGGACTTCTGACATCGCACCCCGCGTCGACACGGCCTGCCGTCGTAAGACGGACGGACGGCGAGCTAGCCCATAGCTCACCGTCCACAGGCCCGCGCCTACGGTGGCCGGGGGCCACCACGTGGCCCCCGACGCCCGGTGCTTCTCCCGCGGCGGCTGGGACATGAGGTTCTCTCCCTCTCACGTTCCGCCACCTCCTCTGCTAGCATGACTGCTTCGCAGAAGGAGGTCACGGCGTCCCATTCCGTCTCGCTCCGGACTATGGATTGAACCAAGGCCGGACGCGAGAGGTCACCGCGGCCGATCGCCGCTACGAGGACACGGCGGTGCTCCGCCCACGCGGGGCAAATCTCCACCGTGTGCTCCACCGTGTCCTCCGGTCGATCTTCACAATGGTAGCACCCGGGCGTTTCCTCCCGCCCGATTCGGTGCAGGAACCTCCCGATAATAGCATTAACCTTGACCATAAAAACCATTTAGGTTCTGAGAAGCATGGCCCTACGACGCACCGTTCGCGAGTTAGGAGCTTTCCGTTTTCTTTTCTCTTAGGGTTCCGTAACCGAATGGCAAAAAAACCCGAATGCGTAAAAAAAAAAAAAAACATAGAACATAGCGACCTATATTATGTTAATGGGTCCCGACTAGTCGCTAAGTTCTATGCTTTTTATTTTTTTAGGGTGTCTGGTTTTTTAATTTGTGAATTACCGTTTATGTTATTTTTATGTTTTATTATTGAATAATTTTTATTTTGATATACCCAGTGTCACTCTCGCAATAAATACGAATCTAACGACACCTCTCAGGCTAAAATCCATCGAGCCGTTCAGGCTCAGTATAAATATGGAACAGTACGGAAACTACGTACTAACGGTCGAATCGGCACACTCACACAAACACGCGCATCTACGAGACCCCGAAGCGGACGTCAGGGTGCGCTCAGTCGTGACTGTCGCGTCAAGACGAGTGGTCGCGTAGTAAGTTTTTCTCCGGAATCTTTTTAAAAATGCCACGAACGTATTAAAATGTCAAGTTTTTTGTCATGGGTATTGTTTTCATGGTTTTCGAGTTGAAGCCGATAGTGCTGTCAAAATGTAAATCCAAGATGGCGGCTGCAAAAATTTATAACTATTTCGTCATGGGTGTTATTTTCATGGTTTTAAAAAAAATCTTCGGCTTGTACTGCGGTATGGTGCGCAGCCGCTGGGTTAACCAGGCATCGGCGCCGCACATGCGCCCTGGTATGCTATTCTCTAACTCGTCGTCGACGAGGTACTGTTTGTCTTTTAATATATTTTCAAGTTTATAACCTAGAGCATAAAGTTGAAAATCTTTTAAAGAGCGCACGAAACGTTTTCGTCTTTCCGTGGCTCACGCGGTCACGCCATAACATGTAAAAGGTTACGTCATATTGACAAAGTCAAGTGTAATTAATATACTTCCACAAGGTATTGCGTGTTAATATTAAACTCTTCCGTGTTATATACTTCAACTCGATTCTTTGATCACTACACTACACAATATTTTCATAAATAAATTTCAATTTCAAAACCATTATGAGTGACAACCCTAATGATGCAATGGAGTGTAGTTATTTTAACAATTAGGCCCAGTTTCCATACTGTTCCATATTTATACTGTGGTTCAGGCCGCAGAGCGTGCTACACAATTATACATCCATACATACTCTCGAAAAACATAACCCTCCTTCTGGCGCAGTCGGGTAAAAATGGAAACCATATAGATTCGCCATGTCTGTCTGTCCGGGTATGTCACAGCCACTTTATTCCGAAACCAATAGGACTACACACTTGAAACTTAATAGGTAGGAACCGCTTTACGATATTTACACAAAAAAAAACAATTAATTTGAATGCAGATTTATTTCTTTTTAAAAATAAAGGAATGTTTCCTTTGAGTAAAATTTTCTATTTCCAGTATTTCGAGTACTTTCCCTTCAGGTGGCGTTGAAAAATTCTACCCTGTTTATACTCATTCGTATTATTTATTGTTCGTTACATGAAATAGACGTTACGTTAAATTAATTTAGATATGCGTGTGCAAACAGTATTTTTGATTTACGTGTAGTAGGATTTTTTCCAATTGTTTTTTTTTTTTTTGGTAAAAAGTAGCTATTTTTGATATGCGTTTAATTACTACCCTTTTTTAAATGTTATCAGTCCTCTTTTTAAATTAAATGCCACCTAAATAGTACTTGCAGCACTGTTGCAATGTTTTTGATTAGAAGTGTAGATTGTCATCATGGAGTGTCTGCACGCGCGTAATATTCATTGCTAAATTCTTGAGTCCTTAGTTTTTTGTGGCTCAAAAGACTAGATCTACACGAAGTTAAACGACGTCAGTTTTTTGACTTGATATTGACAACTGTACTGTCAATACTGTCATATCATACCATTAGCCAATTTCGAATAACTTCACCAAAAGTAAGGTTATGATTCCTAAGTCTTCTGAATTATTTGTATTTTTAGACTACATAGAACAAGAAACATGGCCGTTAATATAAGGATTTTAAATAAATGTGTATCATGGTACTCGTCTTCTTATTTGCTTCGTAGGTCAGTAAATGATTTATCACACAATAACAACTCAGTCATATAAAATCAGTCTTTAAGTACTGTAACCTTCAACATCACTACATTCATCTTTGAACTGTAGAATTTCAGGGATACTGCAATACAGAGAATATTCAAGACCCACCACATTCCCAGACTTTTTTCAAAATCCAGTCTTTAGGAAAGAAGATCAAGCAAAACTTATAGAAAGTTCAGAATTGAGCAAGATAGCTACCTTGCCTGTGAGGCCGCCAGCTGCATATGAAACCAGTTCTGTGTACCATGATCCGTTGGTAAAGTAAGTATTTGCAGCATGGTTTAGACATTTCCACTACTGTTTATGCAAATTCTATCAATACCTACTTACTTAATTTGCTAATAGATGGTGTCTGTTTATTCCAGCAAACTTATCAATCATGTCATGGAAATGGGAAAGAAACAGTTGGCTCGCAGTCTTGTTGAGAAAGCATTTGAAAATATCAAGAGGTCACAGATTGAACGCTACCATTTGGCAACAACATCTGAAGCAAAGGCTAACATAGAGCTAGATCCAAAGAAAATCCTGCACAAAGCTATTGAGAACTCAAAGCCACTTCTGCAACTCCAACCTATTAAGAGAGGAGGTATTACATATCAGGTAAACATTGTCTAGGACATTTTCTTAGGCCATATGAAAATGAAGCATAGAAATAGTTTAATGAAAATTGTGATGGCAGGATTGAGGTGCACTGTTGCCATTGACTCATGTTTTCTATTTTTACTCAGTGCTGGTTCACTCACTATTAAGTGTGGTATTCTTTTAAAATGATTATAATTTAATTAAAGGACAAATCGCCCTAAATGGGTTAAAGTATTTTGCGGTGTTTTCACCTTTTTTATGGTTTTTAAGTCCCTATGCCTATAATATTAAAAACTAAATAAAAATAATATTGTAAAACCAAATCATTTTAAAAGAGGAACCATGGAGTTTCTTGGCAGTTCTTCTCCATGGGAAACAACCAATCCGAAAGGTGAACCTTTTTGTCGATGTTTCATAAGTGCCCATGTAGGCCTATGTGAATTAAAATATTATGTTTTTGATTGTGTTTGAATATTATACAGAAGTAAAATTAGTTTGTAAGATTGTAGGTAGGGGGTAAACTTCGGAACGAAGTGTGTTTGAATTTTAATTTATATTTGCTTTTCAGGTTCCAGGCCCCATTACTGAGAAGAGATCTTTGTTCTTGGCAATTAAATGGTTGTTAGAAGCTACATATGAAAAGGAAAGAACAGTCCATTTCCCAAAACAATTTGCATGGGAAGTCCTTGATGCTGCCAACAATTCTGGGAAAGTTGTTAAACGGAAACAAGACTTACATCGCTTGTGCGAAGCGAACAGAGCATATGCCCACTATAGGTGGCAATAAATATAAGTACTAAGCTACTTCAAATTAGTTATCAGTTGTTTTTAATGTTTAGTAAATGATGTGTGCCTATTGTGTGGTAAAATTTTTTTGGACTTAATTATTACATTGTAGATTACATAATTGTAATTTGTTTTATTGTGAACTAGCACCCTGCCCGGGCTTTGACGGGTAGCAGTAATAATATATAGCCAGATGAGTCCTGGTGGATGGAGTGGTCGTGTGAAGAAGTTTTAGGGAGTTATCGACATAATCATAGGTACAGTGGCAGGGGCGTGCCGTCCATAGAGGCAATTAGGCCTAGCCTACCCTACCATTCCTACCAACAAAGCAACAAATGCATTTATTATTAGTTATAATAAAAGAAGACAAAATATTTAAAAAAATGTTAAATCTCCTGTTATAATACTTATAGCAACTTGTCGCGCCCGTGTGACGTAATCGCGAGCGAGCGTCGTAGTATTTTTAGGCAATCCCACTAACGGCCTCCTACTTTCCATTGATAAATTTACGCACACTGATGCACATTTTCGTGTGTATGAACGGCACACATGTATAGATAGATCATAGCGAGTGTAGCTGGCCACTGATTGGCTCATAGTCCAAGATCCCAGGGCCACCAGACGTCACGTATTTTCTGACGAAGGAAATGTGGACGATTGAGTAGTGTTAGTATGTACTATGAACGCATGCCTACCTGCTAGCTTGCTTAGACGGCCAATTTTCAGGTATCAGGTAATCAAAGTACATAAAAACATTACTTACCTCACGTAAATTCTCAAAGCTGATTTTTACGTATAGTTTAGGCAATATCCTGAAAAATAAGTCGCCAATACTCCCAGACACTTTTCGCCGGCCGTATTGCTTTGCAGACGCTTTAAAGCTCCCAAAATAATTATTTAACTTCACGTAAATTCTGATGCTCCATTTTTATATATGTCCACCAGACACCTATTTTAAAACCTTTTACAAGAAGACAGACCGATCCAAGGGGCCAATTATCCCATAAACTCCATTTTAATGGCTCTGTGGGTAGGAGCGCGAGGGCATTATCCACGCGCATGAGACTGAGTGAGACATGTATTAGGATATATTGACTTCTCTCTCTCTCTCACTTCGGGGACAGAAGTCAACGAGTGTTATTTAATAAGCGAGCGTGCATCATAGAGTCGTAGCATGTTATAATAATATACCAAATATGTCACTTATAAAAATCATAAAAACAATATGCATCTTTGCCTCCCCTCGGGGGTTCCTATGACCCCCCTCCCCCCAACATCCCCCAACCTCCTACCTAAAAGTAACGTTACAGAAATTTGAATATAATATGATTTAACAATAAAGTTTAAAATCTATTAAAGAAATTTGACTGATTGTAGTAGCTTGATGTGCTGGCGTCTGTACAGAGGGAATTCTGTGTGCGAAAAACTAAAAAAAAAATATTGTTCAAGCAGATTCTAAAAAGGCGGAACCGCGTAGAAAAGTCTAAAGCGGAAAGCGGAAACATTCTACGAAATTTTACAAAAGGCGGGATAAAAAGCGGAAAAGCGGTGTATCTAGCAACACTGCTTGTGAGTGAATTTAGCTAATGGCCCGAAGGGGGCCTTGCCATCGCAATCTGTCTCACTGAGTCTCATGCGCGTGGATGGTGCCCTCGCGCTCCTACCCACAGAGGCATTAAAATTGAGTTTATGGGATGGTTGGCCCCTTGGATCGGTCTGTCTTCTTGTAAAAGGTTTTAATATAGTTTTCTGGTGAACATATATAAAAAAGGAGCATCAGAATTTACGTGAAGTTAAGCAATTATTTTGGGAGCTTTAAAGCGTCTGCAAAGCAATACGGCCGGCGAAAAGGGTCTGGGACTATTGGCGACTTATTTTTAAGGATATTTGTTAAGAAGAGGTTTGCAAGTGTTTGTCAGACTGGCTGGTATGGGAGATGACGGATGTTTTAAATATGACTTGTTAGGAACATCTGTGTGTCATTACTGTTATTTTCTGTGTTGTCAAGAAAAACCAAATAAAAATTTCTATGTGCTTTTTACGTTGCCTTTCAATCTACGGATAGCCAAGTCCCACCAGGTTATGGACCCACACACGTAGTAGAGAGTAGGCAATATGGAAACGAAAGATGTTGCAAACACGACTACGGGCGGCGGACTAGAGAGATCGCAGCCGGTACGAGATACGGGTATGAGTTTAATGTCAATAGAGAAACTTGATGGAAACTCGAATTATAGTACATGGAAGTTTATGGTAGAGTTGTATTTAATCCATGATGATCTGTGGGAGTACACTCAGAAGACACCAGAGAGCACAGATGTATTTGGCTTAAAGAGAGACCAAAAAGCGAGAGCCAGGATATGTATGATGATACAACCGCATTGCCTGATTCACGTGAGATATGCGAAAACGGCAAAGGAGGCTTGGGAGTCTTTGAGGTCAGCTTTTGAAGATAAAGGACTACATAACCGATGCAGACTTTTATCAAAGCTAGTAAGCCTTAAACTTGAGCAGTTCACATCTATGAGAGACTATGTGACTGCGCTAATGTCAGTAGCACAGCAGCTGAGGGATATCGGAAAAGAAGTTGACGATGAGCTGTTAGCGGCGCTGATGTTGCAAGGATTACCGGAGGAGTATAATCCGATGAGATTGGCGTTGGAGAACACCAATATTGAGCTGACAACAGACTATGTGAAAACTAAACTGTTGCAATTAGACCAAGGCGCATCTTGCGCAAGTTCCAGTAATTCGACGAGTGCTGCACTTACAGCGAAGATGAAGAATCAGAATCATAAAAAGTTTGTTCAGAGGAATAAAGACAAAGAAAAGAAAATAAGATGTTTCATTTGCGATGGATTGCATAAAGCTTGTGACTGTCCGGATAATCCGAAGCGGAAGGCGAAGGCGGTTAATATGGTAACTGCAACACCGACTGCGACGGCGATGGAGACAGCAACGACGACGGCGATAGCGCTTGATACGAGAAGTCAAGAGAAGCAAGCAGATGATGCATGGGTTATTGATTCAGGAGCTTCGATGCATATGAGTAGCAGAAAAGACTGGATGAGTAAATTTGCGGAGGCTAATCGTAAGGTTGAAGTGTCTTGTGCAAATGGAGGTAAGATGTATGGAAAGGGATATGGTAATGTAATAGATGAGCATCTGAACATTGAGAATGTGTTGTACGTACCAGGACTGACATCGAACCTACTGAGTGTTAGTAGTATTGTTAAAAAAGGTAAGGTCGTTGTTTTTACCAACAGAGGTTGCGAGATTTTCAATGAGTGTGAGTATACGTCGAGAGGACAACCATGTGTGATAGGTTTGCTTGATAAGGGTGTGTATAAAATTAAATCTCCTTCTCAGCAGGTCTGTGCAATAGCGACTACAGCATCAATGGAGCTATGGCATAAGAGAATGGCACACTTGGGTATACGGAATTTGACACTATTGAGAGATAAAATGGCAACTGGGGTAAAGTTTGAACATAACGGCAAATTAGACTGTGTAGCTTGTCTAATGGGAAAACAAACGCGGCAACCGTTTGAGAGAAATAAAGCCACGCGAGCCAAAAGTTTATTAGAATTGATACATTCCGATATCAGCGGACCAATGAGTGAGAATTCTTTTGGAGGTTTTAGATATTATATTACTTTTATTGATGATTTTTCGCGTAAAACTTTCGTATTCTTTTTAAAGCAAAAGAGTGAAGCCTTTGAGAAGATGAAGGAGTTCAAGAGTTTTGCTGAGACACAAACAGGTAAGAAGTTGAAGGTTTTAAGAACCGATAATGGGCGCGAATATTGCAATAAAAGGTTTGACGAGTTCTTGAGAGAACACGGTGTTAGACACCAGCTTACGATTGCTTACACACCTCAACAAAATGGTGTGGCGGAGAGAGCCAATCGTACCATAGGGGAAAAAGCACGAACAATGCTTCAAGAAGCAGGTCTTCCCGTTCGATTTTGGGCTGAAGCTGTAAATACAGCGGTGTATTTGAAAAACAGGAGTCCTACCATCGCAGTGAAGAACCAAACACCCGAGGAGGTTTGGAGTGACCATAAAATAGATTTGTCTAATCTTCGTGTGTTTGGTTGCAGAGCGTTTATGCATATCCCAGATGAAAAGAGAACCAAATGGGATGCAAAGAGTAAAGAACTAGTGTTTGTAGGATACTGTGAAGAATCGAAAGGTTACAGATTAGTAAACCCTATGAATGGAGAGCTGCATAGAGCGAGAGATGTGGTATTTTTCGAAAACCAGATGAACCATAAATTGACTAAGACTGAAGAGGATAGAAAGACTGAAACAATTCTTCTAGAGAATGATGATGGGAGACAAGTTGTTCATCAAGAAGAGACCGAACTCGAACGTGATAGAGATCACACAGATGATGTTAGAGATGCTGAATTCATGGAAGAGGAAGATGAACAGTGGACATCATTTGAAGAGCAGCCGGAGGAAGAGCAACCTGTTGAAACAATACCTGTAGTAGAAGAGAGAAGATACCCACTCAGGAACAGAAAACCTGTGGAGTTTAAGGATCATATCACCTATGAGGCGATAGTGGAAGAAAGAGATCCACTAACAGTTCAAGAGGCACTGTCGAGAAAAGATGCAAAACAGTGGAAAGTTGCTATTCAGGAGGAGCTGGATGCATTAAAGAAAAATAAAACCTGGGTGTTGGTAAAGCCAAACCAAGCGAGCAACATTATTGATTCGAAATGGTTATTCCGAATCAAAAAGGAGGCGGGAAATAAGACTCGGTATAAAGCTCGTTTGGTTGCAAGAGGTTTCAGACAGAGAAAGGGTATTGATTACGATGAGACGTTCTCCCCTGTTGTGCGACATAGCTCTTTGAGGCTGCTAATAGCGCTAGCAGCGCAGATGAATCTGCAAATAAATCACATGGACGTGAAGACAGCGTTTCTAAATGGAAACTTAAACGAAGAGGTTTACATGCGTCAACCACCATATTTCGAAGAGAAAGGCAAAGAAGACCATGTATGCTTATTGAAGAGATCTCTTTATGGGCTGAAACAGGCACCACGTTCATGGAATTATAAACTTCATTCAGAGCTAGAGAGTCTGAATTTCAACCGTTGCAAGAATGAACCATGTGTCTACACCAGGCGAATCGAGAATGATATGATAATACTAGCAGTTTATGTTGATGATATACTAATCTTTTATAACAATGCAAGAGAAATGCATAAGGTCAAGAAAGAACTTATGTCCAAATTCGAGATGAAAGATTTAGGAAAAGCTGAATTATTTTTACGGATGCGGGTAAAGCAAGAGAATGGCCACATAAAGATTGACCAAGAAGATTATATAGAGAAGCTTCTACGCAGATTTGGCATGGAGGACTGCAAGACAGTTGCCACACCAGCAGTACCTGGTCAACATTTGAAGAAGCCAGAGGGCTCACACACACCGAGTGACAAAATACCTTACAGAGAGTTGTAGGGTCACTGATGTACTTGGCTGTGTGTACGCGACCAGACATAGCTCATGCTGTGAATATTATGAGTCAATTCTGCAACTGCTATGAAGAGATTCATTGGAATGCTGCCAAGAGGATTCTAAGGTACCTTAAAGGTACTAAGAACATGGGACTCGTGTACTCAAATGATGCCTGTAGTAAAGAGATACAAGGTTTCGCTGATGCTGATCATGGAGGGAATATAATAGATAGAAAATCTTATTCCGGAAATGTTTTCACATTGGCAGGAGGAGCAGTGTCATGGCAGAGTGCTAAGCAGAGAAGCATACCCAACTAGCAAAATATGTCATAAAAAAGCCAGCATTACGTTTCTATTTCAGCTATTGGTGGTGAGATAGATCTTTAAAATGTTGAAAGAAAGATCTGTGCACGTTCTCTCAACGGGATTTGGGCGCACTTCTCTCAGCTTGAAATGCTGTAAATATCGTAAGAGTATCGCATGAATAGCCAAATAGTTGAAAGAATATAGAGTAATCGCAACTTGAATGCTACTAGTTCTATGATAGACATCTGTATGCCATTATTCCACACATTAGCCTTATACAAGTCGGTATAATCTCTTTCATTCGACTTACTTATGGTAATATAGCAGCGCGGCTGCAATCATTCGACTCTCTGGTCGTGAAAGTGCAAGCAAACGGAACGAACATAGAACGGGCATAGAACGTTTAATTTATGTTGAGATCGTTTGCAAAACTTGGAGTAACAGAAAAAAAAAGTAATAGTATTTTGCTCATGATGTTATATTTTATACCAGCCATAAATTATAGGTCGTAGGTCTTACTTTCATGTACGGATTTAAATTTTTCGTCTACATTTCTTAAATTTTAGTTAATATTTTCATGGGCCGCAAGATTTTTCAGCAGAAAATTGGTCTGAAATAATATTAATTATAAAGTTAAAATTAATTCGCCATTATTATCATCTCACTCGTCATCCTAAAGCATTCACTAAGCTTTGAGTGGAAAAATAGAATTGAGAATGCCTTTTTACGACTTAAGTAGTGCCATTTTGTGTTAGTTTAGGGGTCTTTAGTGGTGAATGTTAAACAATTATCATTTTATCTTTTTTATGTGATAGTAAAATGGTAGTTTACTTTGATGTGGACAAATTCATAAATACTCGTAAAACTGATTTAAAGCAGCTTGAGGAATATAAATTGGAGCGACTCATCATTCAAATTTTGAGTGTCTTCGGATTCTAAACCATCTTTGCTTTCAAACTCTGATTTCTCACTGTCATTATCAGTACTATCAATTGTAGGATCCGAGTTTTGATTAATGGGGATATTTCTGGTACAAGAACTAATAGACGTTTCAAAAATTTCATGTTCAGTAGAATCGTGAATATTTCCTACTGAACCCTCGTTAAAATTATTTGATGACACTTCACCCGTGGCTGAACCCGATGTAGCTGTTGTATGACGTAATACAGTGCTGTAAAAGATTTCAAAGAACTTTCATCCCACTATTACGCTGTATGATAGCCGTCCAATAGTATTTACAGCACCTTTGGCGCTGTAATAGATCAATTGAAGGCGTTTTCTCAACTTCAATATTCAAGTCGAAAGAAAATCTTGCAGACAGCTATTATATGATATTAAGTGCTATAAAAGTAACTGAAATGCTATTTTGTTGAATGAACCACTTTTACTCAGCAATTGTGCTGTAATAACTGAATGTCGAAATATGGTGCTGTAAAAGCTAGTTTGACAACAAATTAGTAATTTGGTTACTTTTATAGAACCGTCATAAGACATACAGTCGTAAGAAGGCGATCGATAGATATCTTTATACAATTATCGAGTACATGCGATATGACTTTGTCGAGAGCACGTTTAATAGTCAAGTTTAAGCAGCAAAAAAGCGTTCAATGCTAAACAATCTAGAGAGTTGCTTTAATACGGCTTTTTGATAACGATAGATCTTTCACACT
Organism: Eugnorisma glareosa; assembly: GCA_947578425.1. Taxonomy (NCBI): domain Eukaryota; kingdom Metazoa; phylum Arthropoda; class Insecta; order Lepidoptera; family Noctuidae; genus Eugnorisma; species Eugnorisma glareosa. The sequence continues at coordinate 11,720,595 of OX387963.1, forward strand.
AGCGTTTTTCGACTTACAGTCGTAAAAGTGAAGCTTATACGGTTTAGTTTGCTAGTTGGATAGCCATATCAACAGCAGAGGCTGAATATGTCAGCTTATCGGAAGCTGCTAAAGATGCCATATTTTTGAGAAGGTTCTTGGGAGAACTGGTGGACACCCAAGAAAAGGCTATCACAGTTTACACGGATAGTCAGTCAGCAATGGCTATAGCACAAAACCCGGTGCACCATCAGCAGACTAAGCATATCGATTTACGATATCATTTTGTTAGAGAGGCCTTAGAGAAGGAGATTATTAAGTTGAAATATCTCGCAACAAATGTGATGGTCGCTGACATTATGACAAAACCTGTGCCTAAGAGTAAGCATGAGTTTTGTCGTAAGGAGATGGGTGTGCAAGAGTGAGTCAGAGGGAAACGCTTGAGGAGGAGTGTTAAGAAGAGGTTTGCAAGTGTTTGTCAGACTGGCTGGTATGGGAGATGGCGGATGTTTTAAATATGACTTGTTAGGAACATCTGTGTGTCATTACTGTTATTTTCTGTGTTGTCAAGAAAAACCAAATAAAAATTTCTATGTGCTTTTTACGTTGCCTTTCAATCTACGGATAGCCAAGTCCCACCAATATTGTCTAAACTATACGTAAAAATCAGCTTTGAGAATTTACGTGAGCTAAGTAATGTTTTTATGTACTTTGATTACCTGATACTTATAAATATTGGCCGTCTAAGCAAGCTAGCAGGTAGGCATGCGTTCTTAGTACATACTAACACTACTCAATCGTCCACATTTCCTTCGTCAGAAAATACGTGACGTCTGGTGAACTTTGATGGTGGCCCTGGGATCTTATTCTATCATGGCTTCTCCACAAAGTACCTCTTATCCTGCAATATTTTGTTAACCGCTTTTTAAAGGGATCATGGTATGCAGTGATGCAATTTCATTTGGTAGTGTTTTTATCGACAAAGTAGAAATTATTTTTCTTAGAGAAACCATATTTGTTTCATGTGACAAGCAAAATTTATTTTGCAATCTTGAATGTTTTGCTTATAATAAATGCATTTGTTGGTAGGAATGGTAGGGTAGGCTAGGCCTAATTGCCTCTATGGACGACACGCCCCTGAAAGTGCTTTGTCATAACCCATTGACTTTATAAGTTATAAAGTCAATGGGATAAGAAAAAGCACTTTTACTCAAAGGTCCATCCGATTACTCGTGTTGGTACCTAATTAATAAATTGAAGAAAGAAGATTGCAATTTGCACGTGTTTGTTTGTCCAAATTGCAATCTCCGCATAAAAAAAAAAAATTCGACATTTTAATGAATAAATGACGTCAAAGATAATTGTTAATTCATATTATCATAAGTAATTGAACAGACCTTTGAGTAAAAGTGCTTTACCTTATCTCATTGAATTTATTAGTTAAGATCTCATGGTTTTCCTTTCATTTATTTTATCATGTTTGTTAGAGAGATTTAATCCTTATGATCAGCGATCGGAATAGGTATTGCTAATGTGCCTAAAGTTCAAGGAACAGAAAGAAAGTGGAGACTTCCTTAGGTACGACTAATTTTTTTTTCAGAATATTTGTTCATGATGTCGGAACATTACCTACATATGTACAAATACTGTTTCTGTTTTAAAAAAAAAGTGCACGATTTGTATTGTTTAAAAAATAAAGATAATCTCCTTATCTTCGTTTGAACGGCGGCGTAAGTAAGTGCGGAAGCGAATTTAATTTTCATACCAGCTTTATTAGTTAGAACTAACAAGGTAAAAAAGATAATTTATAGGTTTTATTCATTTATTTTGTATTTATTCATTGTGTACAATTATTGGAACTAAACGTAAACAGAAATCAAAAAACTTGCGGTAAAACGTAGTCCATAATTTCAAGCCAAGGTGGTCATGTGAAGCAGATCCAATAAATGATAAAACAAGTATAGGAAAAACAAAAACAATTCAAGAGTCAAATATGTGTACACAACTTGAGAAACTACAGGAGTGAATGATGCGCGTACGACGACGCTTTTAATGCGAAACACGCCCTCTACCCTTCAACCCTTTTGTCATTGTTTTTTTTATTTTTTTCTCAAACTCAATCTCTTTATTGCATTCATGTGTACATTTAGTTATTACATAATAAGTAAGTTCCAACATGAAACCGGTTAGGGCACGGTAACATAGTAGATTGGTTTACCAGTGACAAACAAAAGATAGGAGGAAACGAAAACATGAGGCGGAGGGTCCGCCGCGTTCTTTACCTGAATTAATAACAATAGAAAACGTATCTACTGGCTTTTTGAGAACGTTCTCCTTGTTGTCGAAGTCGGTTAAAAAGGAAAAATAATGAATTCAATTACTTAGTTTACTGAACTGATTAATAAATAACATTATTATTTAATGTACTTAACTAATTCCGAGACAATTCCTAGTTTCAGAAAAAATATTCGGAAAAAAAATTTTGTTGGTAGTAGGTAGGTAGTAGGTACGTAGTAGGTAGGTAGGTAGTAGGAAGGTAGTAGGTAGGAAAAGGTGCATTGCAATGCATGCAGGGCACAGCTAGTATTATAAAGGGTGTAACAAGACAAGACCCTTAACGAAGCCGAAAGGCACTTGTTCTCCCCGTCATTGCGATATTTTTTTTAGTTAGTATATATTGGCATATATTATAGCATAGTTTTAGACCCTGCCTAGGAACCTTCTAGTAACGAAGATATTGGGCGTCAAAGTTCCAACATTTTCACAAGTTTTTTTCAAATTCATGTTTTTTATGTAAGATTTTTACTTTAAACACCTCCACGACCCCCGTACTATTCAATCCATCCATCAGCACGATGGTTTGAGTCCGTTTCATTGACTCCTAACGTAAAATGTGACTTTTCACCCCAAAACAAAAGTCGTTTCCAGCAATAATTTTTGCGTAAAGTCACATAGTTTGATGTACATAATGCTTGGTTGATGGCTTCGTTAAGGGTCTTGTTACACCCTTTATAGTGCTTATGCGGCGTGTGCGCTCTATCCAGGCAGACTAAGTATGTATGAGCGGTATATGTACGAGTTTGTGCCGCCAAAGTCTGAGACACAGCATCTACTCTTATGCTACGTGCGTGTAATGCATCTGCTAAGAACCTGCTACAAGTCGTTTTCACGCCCGCTACGCATCTGCTACACGTCCGCTAGGCATACTGCTACGAGTCACAAACTCGTATTGCTACGAGTCTCCTACTTGTATTGCTACGAGTCACATACGCGTATTGCTACGAGTCTCCTACGCGTATTGCTACGAGTCTCCTACGCGTATTGCTACGAGTCTACTACGCGTCCTGCTACGAGTCTGCTACACGTCCGTTACGCATATTGCTACGAGTCTCCGACGCGTATTGCTACGAGTCTACTACGCGTCCTGCTACGTGTCTGCTACGCGTATTATAACGAGTCCGCTACGCGTATTTCTATGAGTCTCCTACGTGTATTACTTGTTTGAGTCTGCTTCACATTGCAGGTATTAGATCCTCAATCAAAAAAAGAAAAATTAAACTTGTAAGTCAACGCGATCAAAAGATATGATATGACTTTCTTCGAAAAGGAGGAGGTTCTCAATTCGGTTGTTTTTTTTTGTTACCTAATAACTCCGTCATTTGTAAAACGATTTGAAAAATTCTTTTTTCATCTGAAAGGATATGCTCCCATAGAAATTTCATCAAAATCGGTTTAGGAATTTGGTTGTTTTCCTCACGTTAATTGTCACATCACGCGACGTCGCGTGCAGGCGCTTTGATGTACCTACATCACGCGACGTCGCGTGATACTTGCTAGTTAAATTTGACACACTTCCTGATTTCTGATTGAGCTGAAATTTTGCACGCATGTGTATATCGCGAGACAATGCAATATTATGATGATATGGAGCTGATGTGATGATGGAGCTGTAAGGTGGCCATAGGAACTCCGTTATAAAACGACATAACCCCATTGAGTTTGGGTTCGTATAATTCATCTTGTCGAGTACTTTGTCTCTAGATGGTACCCAGGGTCTGGTGATGGGGCTGGCAGGTGGTCACAGGTAGTCCATAATAAAATGACACAATCCCATCGAGTTTTGGCTCGTATGATTCGTCTTGACGAGTACTTTGGCCCTAAATGGTATCCAGTGTCTGATGATGGAACTGGACGGTGGCCATAGGAACGCCGTTATAAAGCGGAGGGGGGGGCATGCGCCCGCGCCACACCACATGCCCGGGTTGCGCTCGGATCGCGCGCGTACCGTACCTAGTTCATGGATTATGCTGTGGTTATATAGGTAGGTACTAATATTAATAATGTTGTGGCACCGAGTTGCCGTGTCTGGCATACCACTGTTAAACCCACGATGGTTTGTGTGGTATGTTTAGGTTGTGTTTAAATATTTGTAACAGTGTTTATTGATAAATAAAAGGAAAAAAAAAAAAACGACAAAACTTCATCGAGTTTGGGCTCGTATGATTCGTCTTGACCAGTACTATAACTAACTTCTATTTACAGTGTAAAAATTAATTCATGACAAGAATTTGTGTGGTGTACTACAATTATAAAGGGTAAAATAAAAAAAAACTTTCTGCGAAAACAAAACCGACTTCCAAAAAAATACTAAAAAAGTTTAAAATAACTTGACTTTCGGAAGTTGGTGGCAATAAGTCAATGATACAAAAAAAGACACCGACATTTTTAGTGTTTTTTTGGAAGTCGGTTTTTCTATTGAGTCTTCAACCTTTCTTCAACCTTCTGCAACCGTATTGGACTTCCACCCGCCGTGACGTTTTAAAGTGGTGAGATCGGTTCCGGAATCAGCCAAGAGCGTTGCCGAAGTTTTCCGAAAGCAGTGACCCGTGTATAGCTGAGGCTCTTCCAGTTTTAAGAAAGTGGCAAATTCTCGCGGTACAGCACCTATTTTATTTACTCCCAATACTCCCATAGGCTGTCTTGAGCATTTATTATTATGCAGGTATTGTATGAAAAATCGGTCGGTTTTTATATTGGCGGGACGTAAATTTTGGTATTTTTCTACAATAGTTACATATTCTTCGCGTACGACAAAAAAAAACTGTCAAGGTTCGTCTTCGTATTTTTCAATTTTACTAACAGTAATTTATCTGAATGTTTTTCGATATTATTAACTGTCAGCTGTAATAGCTCGTTATTGCGACACGCTCCCCTAATTACTATGATCAGTACAACCTGTAATGCAAATATTACATAATTAATATGCATAATTTAACATTTACAGCATCTTTTATATATCGTAATAAATATTTTAAAAGTATTGCTAAGCCAGACTAGGATTCAATGCGCCTCCAAAAATAAGTAGTAGGTAGTAAGTACCTTTATACATAACAGTCTACACACAAATTTTAATAACTAACAACATAGATTCATAGGTACCACTTACTTTAGCGGCAAGAAAATTGCAGTCCGTAGCTTCATTAAGAAATTTTTCTATGTTATGGGCAACAGACAATCTTTTTAGAAAAGGTACGAGTTTTGCGTATGTTTCAATATCGTCGTTGCGACTTTATGACCTCTTACGTGTAAAATTCAACTTTATGAGAAAATCGATATAAACCGTCTACTGAAAAAAATATAATGAAACCATATAAAAAAAAAATATAAAAATATAGAGGTATCAGCCATATGATTTCCTGCTTTTTATTTTGCTGTTGTTAGTTGAAATTAAAAGTAGTTTACTAGTATAAAATAGTACATTTTGATATAAGTGGGGAAACTTTGTTATTGCATTCGAGCGCGGAATTAACACCCGAGCTGTAGGCGAGGGTGTTATGGAGCCGAGAACTGCAGTAACAAATCCCCACGCGTATCAAACGACGTTTTTCAATACACTTTCGAAGAAATAAAATATTAGAACGGAAAGTATTTTTGTCATTAATTATTAGGAAACTATGATTAATTTGCTATTTTACCGCGCTTTGCTTTAGCCATGTTGTAGAAGAAGCAAAGGTATGATAAGCTATTCAGCCTAATATGAAAAAAAGAAAATTCAAATATTTTTTAATTTAGAACACAAATAAATGTTAATTCTTGAAATGAATTTTCTTAATGACTATAGCTATAATCGGTGGTGATGGTTTTTTTTTAATCTCGCCAAGAAGATATGCGTCTTTACGGCGTAAATATTTTTTGAGTATTTGAATTGTTTATAAATAGAATATCATAGATAAACATGATTATTTATAACAAATATTTACTTTTATGAACAAATTATTATTTATTTGTGTTCTAAATTCAAAAATATTTGAATTCTTTCTTTCATAATTTATTGCTTTTTTTTCATATTAGGCTGTAGGTATAGCGGCATCAGACCTTTGCTTCTTCTTCAACCTGGCGAAAGAAAAGCGCGGAAAAAAAGCAAATTAAATCATAGTTTCCTAATAATTCCTGACAAAAATACTTTCCGTTCTAATATTTTATTTCTTCGAAAGTGTATTGAAAAACGTCGTTTGATACGCGTGGGGATTTGTTACTGCAGTTCTCGGCTCCATAACACCCTCGCCTGCAGCTCGGGTGTTAATTTCGCGCTCGAATGCAATAACAAAGTTTCCCCACTTATATCAAAATGTACTATTTCAGTTATCCATATGATTGACCCTATCGATTGATGTCTTAGAAGTACAGGGTGTTACTTTTTGGAATTTAGCCGGTTCGATTCGCGAGTGTGGCAAGCGAATTTTTGAAAATCTTTGAATGCAGATTTATTTATTTTTTAAAATGAAGGAATGTTTCCTTTGAGTAAAATTTTCTATCCTATATATCCAGATCATACCAGTATTACGAATACTTTCCCTGCAGGTGGCGTTGAAAATTAAATTCCTATGGGACCACCATCGAAATCGTATAAAATAATCAGCTGTCCTATACAAAATTTCAATACTTACTCAACCCAAATGTATGGGACAGCTGATTATTTTTTTACGATTTCGATGGTGGTCCCATAGAGAAAGTTGTTCAATTTGATGGTCCGTACCACAGGCTTCCATATGATTATACCCTTTCTGTTACACGCTGTATAAGGTCCCTTTAAAATAGGTGGACAAATTCTAACACAGCGTTCAGTACGTCTACCAAAGATGTCCAAGCAAAAAAAAAACTGATTAAAGTGATTTTATTTTGACATAATGGATGTGTTTATTCTAGAGTGCCGCCGGTGGACCTTATATAGATTATAATAAATATAATAATAAAATATTTTATTTGTACACAAAAACAAACAATACAATCTAGTGACGGGATGTAGTTGTACAACAGAGACAATTTATGAATGAACTTTTGACTTCTAAACTAGGCAAGAAGCCTGTGTCTTAGAAGCCATTTGTTCCCCAAAGTGCGGTGACATGCATCTATACTTAAGGTACCGGAGGCAAATAACGCCTGGAGTATAATAACGCCCATCTGAAAAATAATGGACTTACAACAGTGTAAACGTTTTGGTTATTAAAGGGAACGTACAAAATAATAATTAAAAGCTAACACCAATTCAGTTAATAAATTATATCTCAGCAATTTCTTAATAATTAGACTTATTAAAATTGCGGCTAATAAGGCCCATGTGCATCGCGCAATTAAGCCTATTCAATTAAAGGGACCCGATTTTGCTTAAAATTGTGTTCTCAAAGAAATAATAATACCTAATAGGTACAACTAAACAACGATGAGTACTTACAGTTTAAATATTATTAGTGAATCATTTCTGATGGTTTTACATTTTTCCGAAAACGGGTAGGGCGTAAATAAACAACCCGGGCCTTATTAGGTTACCTTGTACGTGATTTTTGTTTTAATTGTAATATAAAATATGATGCTTATACATATGCATTTCATTTCTACATCTGTTTAGATTTATAAGAAGCAATACTGGCCGACCTTAAAAATAGCTATTCTAAAGCAATAAATAAATAAAGCGAATCGAAATTAGGTAGGCCTTATTATCCTCAGGTACCTTACATAAAAACATCGTGCAAGTACCTACTTTTAATTTTCTTCGTACAAATAAGTGCCATTTTTTTTTTTTTTGGATGGGATATCCTCAAAATAATAACCCCTCCCGCTCTGGGCTGAGCAGGAGGGAGTGTCAGACTTGTACTGACTAAAACCCATCCATGTTCCTTCCTTTGCCCTTTGTGTTCCAGGGCCGTGGTATCTCTTTCGAACAGTCCCGCAACCCTGGCAGGCATCGGTCCTTACGGACCCCTTCCTGTTTGCTGACTCTCTTTGAGGCGCGCGTAGAACACGAACGCGCCGTCGACACGGCCTGTCGTCATAAGACGGACGGACGGCGAGCTAGCCCATAGCTCACCGTCCACAGGCTCGCGCCTACGGGTGGCCGGGGCCACCACGTGGCCCCCTACGCCCGGTGCGTCTCCCGCCGCGGCTGGGACGTGACGTTCTCTCCCTCTCACGTTCTGCCACCTCCTTCGCTAGCATGACTGCTTCGCAGAAGCAGGTGACGGCGTCTCATTCCGTCTCGTTCCGGACCATGGATTGAACCAAGGCCGGACGCGAGAGGTCGCCGCCGCCGATCGCCGCTACGAGGACACGGCGGTGCTCCGCCCACGCGGGGCAGATCTCCACCGTGTGCTCCACCGTGTCCTCCGGTCGATCCTCACAATGGTACAAATAGGTGCCTAACTGAACATTTTGCTAATAATTTCTGATCTATTTTCTAATATTGATTAAGAACTTATTTTAATCAGACTTTCAGTTTCGTCATATGTCCCTCCTGCAACCACTCTGTAAGTATACTTTTTACTTCATATTTTGGATATTTATAAAAGGATAAAGCTTTAGTGACTTTATTATACAATCGAGAGCTTAAGGCGAAGAACTGGCGACCAGCAAAAGCGGTTCGACACTGGACAGTTTCACAGACAGGAAAACCTTTGCGTCTTAATAGGAGTTTTGGCGCTAGAGGTAACAATGAGTGCCTACGCAGCACAGCACGGAGTATAAACAGCTGCCTGACTGTCAGAACTCGAGCTTCAGAATACGAGTAGAGTTGAGTAGAGGGAAGTCCCTACGTTTAAAATGTATTACCTTGAAGATAGCCCTTTGAGCTCGTTCCACGGTAAGTAAAAAGGTCTTATTCGTTCCACCCCAAGCAGAGATACTGTATGTGATGATTAGTATAGAATTATAAATAGGTAATCATTATAAATTGCTGTAACTACTAGCAACCCACAATCTTTCACAGAGAGGAAGCGTTGGGCCCTGCAGGCTTAGCCAAGTTGACAATCTACAATCGTTAACGCTAATAGAAAACTAATCAAATGTATGAGAATGACGTCATCTCTGCGTTAAGTCACGTGGTCTAAACAAACGAATAGAAAATTCGTAGACAATATTACATCGTTCGAGATGATAGAATGAAATGTGATCCTTTCTACAACGTTGAACGCTACATCCCCTGCGCTGCGGTAACGTTATATGCTGTTGCTTAAGCTGTACCTACATACTGTGACTTTTGCCGTGACTACTTGTGTGACAATATTATGTGTCTTTCAATCGTCATTTTGACTGCAACAAAGATGCGTACAAAAAGCAAAAGCGAAGTGAAGAACTTCCGCGGAGTCCCCAAAAATCCTCATTATGATAAAAAAGCGTTGATATCAACTAGTGTTGCCCAAATGCAAGACCAAGACGAGACCTTACCCAGTCTTGGTCTTGGTCTTGCGTCAATGCACCTGGTCTTGGTCTTGGTCTTGGTATTGCGCTCTCAGTCTTGGTCTCGGTCTTGGTCTTGCAGCAAGAGTCTCGCAAGTCTTGCGAGACTCTACTACTTAGACTAGACTACTTTCAAATACCTATTAGCCTATTGCTATGTAATAACCACGTTAGTTTAGATCTTAGAATAACGTAACAGAGTAGGTACATGTTGAGCTTAAATTGACATAAGCATAGTGAACCACCTAATTAATAAAATGAACTTGACAATAATTAAAAAAATGACGCAATTTAGTAGGTACTAAGGCGTAATTACTAACTCTACTAAAATATCAGCCTTAATGATGAAACCTACACCTACTAACCTATACCTACCTTTAATGATTTTCTGTACGTATTTAGGGGCTGGCTATCCTAAACTCTTCACAAACAGCTAGTGGCTAAAATAATTATCACTTATACTTTTCATCTTCATCTGGACTTGATAGGTACCTAGGTACTTCTAACTAATATGTATACGCTGTAGTGTTCGAATTCGAGCTATTGTGAGAATGTTAAGAATGTATCTTCTATAACTCAGAGCATTCAATTTATACCTGCGGCTGAGACATCTTCTAGGTCATTTAATTTTATCCTCTTGTGCCAACCCTACCAATATAGGTAACAATTTTGTGTGCCTCTGTCCGTACTCTATGGCGGCGAATGCGGCGCTCAAACAGTGTGAAATGCTGTGTGATATACACTTGTTGCAATCTTTGATAAACCGCGGCGTCTTTGTCGGTAAATTATCAAATAAGTAGGTACATAATACACCGACCGACCAACGGTTTATTCGCGGAACGTCAAATTTTTCCAATCAACCATGAACCTTAATACTTTAGCGATAAAGTTGAAAATCTGTTAAGTTAAAGAAACTTGACAGACTGTACTAGTTTGATGTGCTGGCGTCTGTACCATAACATTGGCTGGCGTAAAAACTGTTACTAGTACTAGACCTACTCGACTCGCTGTTAGTTTTAAATTTTGCTGAATACTGGGCCATTCAAGTATTACGTAAGCAGATTTTTTACAATTATTTACCCCCCCTTCCCCTTGTCAGCAAAAGTAAGCAAACAAACCTCTTCCCCCCCCTCCCATGCTGATGTAATCATTTAAAAAGAAATTTAGGCAAGTGACAAGTGAGTGGCGTGCGGTAATTCCCCCACTCGCTTCTAAGCGAGTACCTATAACGTATTCATTATTTGTGGGAATCCCCGACATGTGTGTTTTGTTTTCAAGCATAAACAATTTGTGGGTTCGCATGAACCCACAAATTGTTGCATTTGTGTAAAAAAAGTAAATAATAACTACTGACGTAATCACGATATCGACCAAAGCAAAGCAAAGACTCCCCCCTCAAGCCCTTACGTAATACTTGAACGCCCCCTAGAAGAATAATATAAACTTTGAAACATAAGTAGGTAGGTACCTACATAATGTTTACCAACCTACTAACTTTAGATCTGCACATAGGACATAAACAAGCATAATATAATACTACCTACAAGGTATGAAATGAACTTTGTCAGAGAGTTATGCTAGCTACACTTTTATCACATGGGCATGGGAATATATTTCATATTCATATTCATATTCATATTCATTTTATTTTGCGTTCCATAAGTATAAAAGGTGTTACAAAAGGCTTAGAGCTAAGAACAATTTATGGACCCTGTTAGGGCACAGCAAATATACAATATTAAGATAAAATATTAAGTAGTTAATAATAAACAACCATTTATTTTCTACTTATTATTTACAAATGAAGGGTAACACATAATTATAACAGACTAACATACTTGGTACAACTACACGATAACAATTTTAGAAATAGCAGTAACATAAAGTAACATCATTATAATTATCAATATTATATAAAACTGAGATCAATAGTATTATTTTATTGTACATATTTATATTTGTGAGTAACACGCTAGCAACTTAATAAATAGTCGAAATATAATAATCAATACAATACCATTTAGTGTTATGACGATACGGTTTTGATACTGGGGAACGTCTATCAAAATCAGGATTGAAACCAAATCCCTACTTAATAACGCCCAAAGCTCAGTTTGACTTAACTGCGAGACGCAAGAGTCTTGCAGGCTTAGTCTTGTTCTTGCTCAAATCTTGCAGGGTTCAGTCTTGGTCTTGGTCTTGCTACAATAAGCCGGTCTTGGTCTTGGTCTTGGTCTTGGTCTTGCAAAAATGCAAGAACAAGACCAAGACCGCAAGACCAAGACCGATTTTGGGCAACACTAATATCAACAATCGGATTGCACGGCGCTCTAATCAATGTACTTATCGCTATAATTTTACGCTAATTAGCAAGAGGAGTCATAGCCGGATATTTTATTAATCCCGTATCGGTGCCTTCTACATAGTTGTAATCATAACATTTTAAAGTTGCGAAATTTTTATCAATATTTACGATTTTTGCTATCGAGTTTGTTTCGAAGGTTTCAAATCACGTCACGTGTCGAAGTCTTGAACTCACAACCACAAGAGACTTGCGATAGCGACGTCGTCTTGGTAGTAAAGTAACTTGACTTTTCCCAGTTTGCAAATAATCCATACATAATATTATGAATGAGAAATAAAGTAACCATCTCTGTCTGTTACTTTTGCACGCTCTAACAGCTGATCGGATTTCGATGGCTCACTGTTAGACTATGACCTGGGTTAGGACATAGAATCCCGGATTATTTTTTAAAGAATTATTAATTTTTCATCATTATTGGGGTACGCTACACCTGATAGACCTGACCTGTGTGTGAAGATGATGGCCAGATGAAGAAAGACTGCATGCAGCGACGAGAATGTGGCGATGCGTTGTGGAGTGACAAGAATGGATAAAGTAAGAAATGAGTAGGTATACTCGTACTACTTGGCGAAAATGGCGCCTGTGACAGAAAAGTTGCCAGGGAATTTCTATTTACGTAAAATGAAATCCAAAATGATAGGGGGCGAGCCAATTACTATCAACCAAGCATACATCCGAATTACCGGCTCTTACTGAAATATTCCTGATGGAAAACACCCAGTTACACGTTACTCGATCTTAAAATGGAATCTAAGACTTCATGCTGAGCAGTAGCACTAGAAAAATTATGCATTATTCAAAATAAAACTAGATAAACATGACTCAGGCATTCAGAACTTGTCTTTCTTGATAAGAGGTTTGAGTCAGGATAAGATTATTGCGTGACTCACAACCACTCTTTACATAATTTCAAATGGTATCAATATTACGTTAAATATGATGATTGTGTTTGTCATCTCTCGATACTTGACCCAAAAGTAGGGATACATTATCTATAAAAATATTTCCGGAGAAAATTCGGAATATTTGAAGAAAATTCCGGAATTTTTTCCTATGAATGTTATGCAGATACTGAGAACGTTTTTCCAAAGAAATATAAAATTGAGAAAGATTTGTTGCAGAGCATTGCCGGGTGCCTAAAATTTGTTCAGAGTGGCTACTTTGCCACCTGCAACCTTCAAGGAGGTGAGTCTACCAGAAAGAAACTCAGATCCGATTCACACAAAAATGAAGCTTTTCAAATATGCGTCGAAACTGCTTATCGGACACGAGGAAAAGTCGTATGGATAGTAACAGCAATTTAGTTTTGGCTATTTTACAAGGTATGTTATTTGTGTAGACTCACTATACGTGCTATCGAACTGCCACCTCACTCATTTATATCATCAGCATACTCAGCCAGCGTTAAACGTTCCCACTGTTAGGATAAAGGCCTCCTCTCTGTGAGAGGCAGTGGGCCATCATCAACCACGCGGGCCTAATGCGTGTTGGTGGATGATACATAATTTTTTGATTCTAAGTAATGCGTTTCCTCGCGACATTTCTCCACACCCTTTTTAGAGTAGTGCATGGTGAAGAAATAAATAACGCAACAAGGATTGTTTTGTATAAATTAATTAATTTAAAATAGGTACTTAAAGTGCAAAAAATCTGAAACAAAACTTAATTAAATTGTCGGTCCATTTTCATGGTCTGAAACATTGACATAGATGTATGTACATTGAAGAGGTATCGTAGGTAGGTATCCTTTATAATAAACCCCAACATGAATTTTATTATACTGTTATTGTATGGGAAATTGCGAAATTACTGAAACCAAAGTTAGTAGCTTAGTGATAAAGGTATTTTGGTTGGTATCAATCGATAGAAAAATAACTGTACAGCTACAGTCTCGTGAGTCACCCAAGTTAACCGATATAAGTTTTTTCCTAGCGTTTCAGCTGCGACTCCCTTGCACATCTTGTTCTATCAAATCGACACAGTACACATGGCACACAGGATCACATGAGGGGCCATATTTCAAACTTCAACAGTGAAAAGAAAAAAGCTATAAGCTGATTGTTGCAAATATTAAAACTCAGTAGGAAGAACCTATCTTCATATGAGCTATCCAATAGATAAAGTACCTACATAATATATTTCTGTAGGTACCTACTAAATAAAATACTATTAGTAAGTTCGTCTTTACAATGTACATTATGTTCATTACATACATTTTATTTAGTAATGGTAGTTTAGTACCTTTATTTTGATTATTTGCACATACAATCCAATTACTATCTATTGCCTTGAACGAATATCTTAATATAATTATACCTAATCATATTTATTATCATAATGAGATAACTAGTTGGTCATAATAATGTTTAACAGTTGTGCCTTACTACCGGTGCGGTCAGTGGCGTGCAGTGCTTCGACGGCGGGTAGGCCACGCCACCAAAAAAAACTCGCAACATCACAGCGTCGCTCTACTTAGGATGACCCTCATAGTAGTCACATCTATTGATATATTCACTCACCCTTCCGGGCCCCCGCATCTGCCCCTGGTGTTTTTAGTAAGCGTATGAGAAACAACGCCATCTAGCTTAAATATAAGGAATTTCAATGGTATTCTGTCAATACAAGAACGAAGGATGTCGCTTCGTTACAAAAAATTCTAAAAAATAAAACAGAGTGCGCTGTAAACAAAAAAAAATAGTTTAGTTTTCGTTCCGTACCCAATTTTGAGCGTCTGACCGGAATATTTGAAAAACAAACATTGAAAATAAGCCTGTAAAAACCAAAGTTATAAATACAAGGACTCACCACATTAATCAAGGTTCAAATCACGATTTTCTGACAATGCAAACAGAAGAAAGATTCATTTGAAATACCGAGTACGAGATGAATTTTGGGTTAATTCTCGTAATTCGGGTACCTACACATTTTCCTTTAGACACAACTTGAATCTTAACATCAAACAATCGTGAATACTTATTGTTTTTAACTTCTGACAAACACATTATCAGCGCAAACTTCACAACAGAACACCATTTTTAAGTAAATAAACAAATACAACAAATAATATTTACACTACTGTACGTTTCAAAACGAATTACAACCGTCAGATATTATAATAATCAAAACATTCAAGATCAAGAAATAAATTTTGCTTGTCACATGAAACAAATATGGCTTCTAAGAAAAATACAATTGTTATTTTGTCAATAAAAAAACACTAGCAAATATAATTGCATCACCGCATACCGTTTTAGCCGGATAATACTTTGCGGGGCAGCCAATCAGTGGCCAGCTACACTCGCAGGAGTTTACGCCCCTAATCTAGCATGTGTGCCGTATATATACACGAAAATACGCATCAGTGTGCTTAAATTTATCAATGGAAATTAGGCCGGCTGGGGCTTTGCCTAGACGGCCGGGAGCGAGCGTCGTAGTATTATTACCAGTTACGTCACACGGCCGCGACAAGTTGCTTTAAGTATTATAACAGGCGTTTTATTTTTTTATTTCTGATTAATATAGTTATAATAAATGCATTTGTTGCGTTGTTGGTAGGAATGGTAGGGTAGGCTAGGCCTAATTGCCTCTATAGACGGCACGCCCCTGGGTGCGGTTATACTTGTAGCATACGTTACCCCCGCCTTAGACCATTAGTTTGTAAGACAGAGTTTACGCAACCTATAGACCTATCTATAGACACCCCGCATGTATAGATTTGTTTTTTTTTTTTTAGTTTCAGTCCCATGTATGGAATCTTAATCCTTAATCTTTTTTTTTGTATAAAAATCGTAAAATTATTCACAAAATACATCTACTTATCAAGTTTCAACTGTGTAGCCCAGGTTCGGAATAAAGTGGTTGAGACATACGGACGGACAGACACACATGACGAATCTATAAGGGTCCCGATTTTTACCATTCGGCTACGGAACCCTAAAAAGGGAAAACTGTCTTAGGTACAACATACCTGACAGTGGCGAAGGTTCCATACAACTCGATTCCTACCGGCTTCCCTTTGATAAATGGCGCCGTCAGTAGAGTAGAGAGTAGAGAAGGGACTCCATTTTCCGCACTTAGACTCTCATATATGGTCCGTTGTGCGTAGGTGTTCGGCTAAGTTAGCCAGCCTAGCTCCGCCCAGAAGCACAGAAGTTTCCTGGGAGCTTCACAGGCTTCGCGGAGCGTACTCACCGTTCCGAGGATTTTTTTGCGTTGGGTAGCCACGGCCTCGTATTCCAGGATGACGTGGGTGGCTGATTCTTCGGCGTCAAAGCAGCCCCTGCAGAGTGGGCTGTCCGTGGCGCCTATGTTAAAGAGATGTTTATTTAGGGGGCAATGGCCCGTTATTGTCCCTATTATTATTCTGAGGTTATTTCTACTTAGGCTGAGCAGTCGTTTTGTTAGTTGCTGATGTAGACTTGGCATCGCCATTTTGGACTGCCTGCAGTCCGTAGACCGTGACCATTTGTTGTTGTGAAGTTCAGTTGATCTCTGGCGAACCCATGTACGGAATTGTGAGAAAGGTAAGGGAAGGAGTGGGTACGGGCTACGGGCCTAGCACTGCCATCTCGGAACCTCTCTTAGCAAGTAATTAAAAATAATAAAAAAACAAGGCGCCGCAGTATTTTATAGATAAATAATAAAAATCTTTCTGCGAAAAAAAACCCACGTGGGAAAAAGTTATTAAAACAAACAAAGACACCGACTTCCGAACGACTTTTTAGTGCTTTTTTTGGAAGTCGGTTTTTTTTTCGCAGAAGTTTTTATTTTCCCCTTTTTAGTTGTAGTATACCACAAAAATTCTTGTCATGAATTAATTTTTACATTGTAACTAGAAGTTATTAAGAGATTGTCATGTCATCAAGATAGCCCAAGAAGAAAAAAATACGTATAGCCAACGTTCATTGTCAAGTCAAACTTACCTAGATGCCTAAAATAAAAATTCGTTGAATGCCTTCCTTAGTGGCATAAACCAAATACCAGAACCTAATACGCTGCGGCCGCTATTTCATGGCTCGTACATAGTTGAGGCACGATCGATCACGCGACGTCGCGTGTACATCAAACCACCTTCACGCGACGTCGCGTGATGTGACAATTAACGTGAGGAAAACAACCAAATTCCTAAACCGATTTTGATGAAATTTCTATTGGACCAATGGTGAAGCATATCCTTTCAGATAAAAAAAAAATCAATTTTTCACATCGGTTTACAAATGACGGAGTTATGAGGTAACAAACATAAAAAAAAACAACCGAATTGAGAACCTCCTCCTTTTTGAAGAAAGTCGGTTAAAAATCACATTAAAGATATGTACTCCGGAATACCTCCTACAAAAATTGACCCTTCGCTACTGATACCTGATGAACTTTAGATCGAATGATCTAAAGACGATGAATCTAAGAATGATTTAGACTGAAATGATCGGTCGTTGTACTTTGGACATTTTTCTCCTTTAAAATCGAAATGTATTCTCAATTTTGTCCTACAGCAATAGAGCATTAATAGTATAGTGTCCAAGGTACAACAAATATGGCAAATTTACAAAGTACGAAGTTAGTTGGGGGGCTACTTATATAAAAGTTCAGGGTAGTTTCGAACACCAATGCTATCTGTTACCTACATAATATACTGATATTAGATTGAGATTAAAAGATTTGTTATAAATGTATATCACGTTAAATAAATAAGCAATAAGTAAAGTCCAACAAACGTACTTTTTGAGCAAGAACCAGACATTCACCTCAGATAGGTTAGGTTCTTTTTGCTCATTCATACAGAAATAGTAGGTAACTTTGTCAGAAAATGCAAAAGAGTATTGAACTCAACATTAAAATACTGGATGCAAGACGGAGTGAGCTCGAAAGTTTCACCCCTAAGACGACCCACTGACCATATAGTTTTATTCGATTTTAGGATACTATATTGTAAAATTCATTAAAATCTATATTAACGTGCGATAAAATAGCACACAAACAAAATTGTTATGATAGGTAGCAGAAAAAGTCAAACTACCGTGTTGTTAGGTTACTGATGTATGGTACATGGAAGTGTTATACATTATTGTCGTTAATAACATAATGTAGTACCTACTAGTACTTATAATAATTGATGAATTTTGAGTGGTCTGGCCTTGACGCCTCAAAGCGTTCCCTTTACTGCTCAGAATAAAGACATTTTCAATGAAGTCTGTGCATGTATCTAGAACGCAAATTAAATTCTTGGTTAGTTTTCGAGATCGTTTTTTTTCATTTGCTATGTTTTGTAGGTCCTGTACATTTAAGGAACCAGGATTGAGCCATAGCGTTATGAATTTGACGAGGAAAACCTTCGTCAGCCGGGATTCCCACTGTAAAGGTTAGCATTACATGTACTTCTATGATAAAACTACTTTATTATCTATTGATTATAACGTGAAAGATACAGAGTGGCTATCGCTCAATTTAATAGTTACTAAACTGACTCAACTCTCTATAGAAAATAATAGGTACATTTTGATACATCAAGTGAGCAAACTTTGTTTGGGAAAACATTGCAGCTGAAACAGAATTCACCAAATCTCGTGTTAAGGAGCTGAGAACTGCAGTGACAATTTCCCATGTGTATTAAACGACGATTTTAAATTACACTTAAAAAAGTTAAAGAAAATTGCTGGTTAAAGGAGAAGCGAAGGTATGAACATGAAGCCTCAAAACAGTAAGTTCCGCCTCGGCAGCAACGACAAAGTTTCCCCACTTGTATCAAAATGTACTATTTTTCTCCCGCCAAAGCTTCTAGACAGCACCGAACCAGAAATAATATTTAACAATATAGCCATCGATTTTGGTTAATGACGTGAATTATTGTACTTCTCTGTTATCCTTTGCGATGGCGTAGTGTCCGTCTCTATCACTATCTAAACTAAAATGTCGGAACTCGTAATCGACGATCATTTTGTATTCTGAGATAAAATGTAGAGCCATGACGGAAAAGCCATTTGAAATTCACCACATCAAGGTCTTTGGGAAAATAAGTTTTTACTTGCTTCCGCACGCAGCTCGCGTAATTTTTTGTTCTTTACGCGATTTTCGAATTATAACCATTTGTTAATCTGATGTCTAAGCTTATACTGTAAAGTTTAATCGAAATCCGTGAAGTACTTTTGCATGAAGGAGTAACAAAAATCCACCCATACATCCTCACAAACTTTCGCACATGTAACATTAGGTAAGATAAGATAAAAGAAATACAATTTTAATGCCGTTCATGTAGTTATCTATTTATTAACAGGTGACGCAGCAATTACAAGTGCGTTTAGCAGGCGTCATGAATTTACATGGCCAAGAGTAAACCTACACCTCTTCGTTAATATTTCCTTCCTAGTGCATCTTAACTAGCAGGCAGAAGTCGACAGAGCTCAGAACTGTGTTACAGCGTTTACGTATTGTTACTATAGATAGAACACTTCTGTTGGACGTGGCCGCGGCATAGTAGAAGTGTTGATGAATAATAGAGCGTACTATTAGTGTATGTAGGTACCTCTCAAACGGCGGCTTATCATTGTATTATCATTGTACCGAGTGGAATTCACGCGCCGTAAATATTTTGCGATTTCATAAGTATTTGACTGTGACATTTTTGCATTACTGGATAGTGTTGTAGTGCTTAGCTAAGGAGGGGCGAGTAAAAGTAAAGTAAGTACATGTGTAAACTATATTTTGTTCAGTTTTACTACTTTAAAGGTGGTGGTGCACCTAATCACAATCGCCAAAGCCCCTTATTATTTTTTGTGCGTAAGTGTTGATTTTCAAAAGATAGGTTTTGTTATCAAAATAATAAGTGTGATAATCTTACGAAAATCAAGTATAATAGGTACCTAGATAAACCCTTAGAGATGATTCATACTTTCAGCAACTGTTGTAATCTTAGTAAACACTTATGTTTATATATAGACATAGATTCAAGTACCCCTGCAGAAATATCAAAAGTGCGTTAGTCATATACCTATTGTGTGAGATAAAAGTACCTAAACTTACGAATCATTAAACCATGAACAGTACGATTACTATCAATCAATCAATACATTTATAGGAAAGTGTACCTACCTATAAAAAATATAATATTCTTCCATTTAATTCTGAATCTAGCAACAAAGATTACCAATAGGGCAAAAATAGGTATACCTACCTACCATATTTATTTAAATATAACAGTGGGTTGTTGCACACTTACAATTTACACCAAAGCTTGCAGCAAGCATCATAACATTAACTAAAGATCTTTATTTACTGATTGTCATACATATCAAGATACATCCAGCAATAAGGGCGGGCAATGTTCCTTTTCGGGGCCCTGTCTACTGTCATTCTTAGTATCAGATATTTTAAATCTGTGTAATAAATAATTCAATTTTGATGATACAATTTCGCAGACTTTCCCAATTCAACTTTTAAAGCAGCTGGTGCTTTAAGGAATTATTGTAAGATCGATCACTAAATTGTATTCACCGAAACCGGAACTAATGATATAATATAAACTATAATGACGTTCCTATTTATACTTCGATAAAAATAATAATTAGGTGCCTATACCTGAGTATAATATCTAAGTACCTACCTGTACAATCATCTATTCAAAAGAGCAGCGATCTTTAATGAACCTCATTTACTCATGATGTATTCATTGCAGTCAAGGCGCATTATCCTAGCAGGTCACCTGTTTATTATTCTATTTCACACGTTTAGATCTTTATATCGCAGTCAAAGATCGAGAAGCTACAGGATTACCTATTTGCTCGATATTCTCTCTCAGGCTTGGCTCCGACAGCATCCAGTAATTTATTTAACTCACTTTTAGATATTTTTGTTAGTAATCACCGACTATTTTCACGATTTTCGTTCATGACGGCCGGGGGATCACATGAAACAATGTGTAGGTACTTAGTTCAGTTATGTACATTGGTATAACCTGCTTCGAGAAAATCAGAAATTGTGTCGTAAGTTTTTTATTTCATGGTGATGACAAACTACTGTTCGAATAAGTGTGCTTGCTCGACAAGACTCGTACGTAATTCCTACCGTTACCGTACCGTAGCTCAGCACTAAATTACATAATGTACGGAATGAAGTCATTCACATTAAATTGTTCATGACTTCATGTTTCAGTCCACTTTAGGAAATGTTTAAAGTGAATAGGCAAAAACTTACATAAAAACTAAATTAAAACATAACAAGTTACTTCTAATCACCCGTTGTTAGAAGTAAACAATTTTGGCATAAGCGATAAAGTACATCGAAATAATAGCAATACGTCGGGACGCATGCTACGCGTATTGATTAGGGGCCATTATCTTTAGCAGATTCCTTATCTTTTATGTAGATATCAGGTATATTATACATCCAAGCCAGTACAGTTTCGACGAGTGAACATGTAGTAACAGTTGTACTATAATAGAGTGACAATTTACTTAGTAGTTATATAGATTGATAAACAAACATAGGTAAGAGTGTGTTCAATATTACAAGTTTATGACCTTTGAAATGTCTTCAAAATTACAGTTTTTTTGTCACATTAGGTGATTTAACAAAAAGCTTCTATGACGCAATTTTCCTTCTTAGCAATGACTGCTAGAATCGGTTGTTGATTAAATAAAATACCGGTCTACTAACTTAAAAAAAACTGTTTCGTAAAAGTGTCAATTTTTTCTTTCATATCTTTGTTTAACATTCTCAAAGTCACGCCGTATTCGATTCTTTGCCCGAAGATGGGAGGAGAGACGAAAGGGAGCACGTAAGGGAGATGAATTATTTGAAACTAGGCAACAGCTACTAATATTTGCAATCCGGGTACCTATCAAAGCTCTTGACGTTAAAAGTGTAGTTTTATTATAGTCAAACGAGCAAAGGTAGGTACTGCTTATGTAGAAAGGAACCTACGGGAAACCATTCGAACTTTGGTAGTACCTAAAATCGAACTTAATACTTTTCTGAAGTTAGAGTATTAAGTCGTTCTATGGTCCAAAAAGAGTCCCAACGCATTCGTATCACGGATAATTAATCTACAGTAGAGATAACAATAATCCTAATTAAATCAGGTACTGATGACTAAATTACTGTAGTCAATACCTAAATATCTGCTTATTTTTTTTTTGTCACGAAAGTGCAAGTTGGATTTTCCCGCTGAGGCTTACGTATTGGTCGACAAGCTGGTCCGTCTTCAAATTAATTGGGGGGATGGACGGGATATCATGCAGACGATTAGTTGTCAAATGATGTACAGGCGCGAAACTAGCCCTCAAAAAAGGTTGTGGGCACGACCGACCTAAAATGGACAAAGTGACATCGGAACAAAAAAAAGGGGAAAATCTTAGTGGAGTGCTAGTAGTTTAATTAATGATTAATTTTACAAGAAAAAACGAATAATATGAGAGCAAGTGCAGCGAGCTCGATTTATATTGCACCCGCATCTTTAGGTTAGATTTTCAGAATCTTCAGCAGAACGCGAAAATTTTAGCAGCTCTCCTCCGATTTGTAACACTATTTATACCATTTAAATAAGCGGTATTGAAATGATTTTGTTGACTTTGGCAAAAAAGTCTCAGAACCATGAATACTTTAAGAAACGGATTTTTTTATTTACCCCGTCTCGGATATGTTAGATTTTACACATAAACTGTGACTTACGGGATATCTTCCATGATTCCGTCAACCCGCGATCATGGCGCTTGCAACAGCGTCGAAATATCGGGAGCTCAAAATAAAAGTCAATCACGGAAGATATCCCGTAAGTGACAGTTTATGTGTAGTTGTAAACCGTGAAAGTTTAAAACAATGTTAGCTTTTTTATTTTTATTTTACTTTGTCGACTTATGCATAACAGTTTCAACATGGTTGAGTAATTTGAACTCCAGAATGCTAGAGCGAGCGAAACGAGCTCGAAAAACTTAGCAATCCTTCTCGGATTTGTATAGATTTTATTTTTACCATTCATACAGGTAATATTTTCGACATAATACGCAAAAAAGTTTCTGAACAATTAAGAGACTAGGATGCGAGAGTAGCGATCTCGAAAAACTAAGCTGGCCGCTTCTGACAGGTTAGGTGTTCTTTGCAATACAAATTAGTGAAGCTACTTGAATATGGGGCGGCAGGCTAGAAAATACCGAGTGCTTTTATCAACAAGTTAAGGCAGTTCTCGCCGCCCGGGAGGGCATAACCTTCTTGGCCTAAAGGTAGATAAATACGCCACTGCTTGTATCTGCAGTGTATGGGTTCATGCAGGTAAAACCGTGGGGCGAACACTGATTAATACATCTGTAAAATGTTAGCCTGTTTCAACACATCACGAAAATTACAAAAGTGTGTTTGTTTGAATGCATATCTCACATTTAAACTTTAAACAAATGTGTGATGTGCAGTGCATTTTTAACCGATTTTAGTAATAATTCAAAAAAAAAATTGTCACTCCATAAAAATTATATCCGCGGTGGCCAAACTGACCGGGCGAGTCACGTAAGAAAACTTGAATATCAGGGTAAACTAGGGTTACGTTTTTTTTTAATTTTTTTATTAAGGCCTTGTGTAGAACATCAGACTATCGACCTCAATTAGGGTTGAAGGCATGCACATCGTGCCCACAACGGTGGATCCGCGCCTGATGATGTACCTAACCTTCCCTAACAATTATTGTAGACGGATAGCGCTAGGCTGTTTTGATGTCAACTTCATAAGTTTAAGACAAAAAGGAGCTCGTGGCTAAATAATAACAGTCACTCGGGTCGATCTTTAGGTTAACCAGTGCTTGCCTAGGTTGGCCTGTGGATGGGTTACCACCCATTACATACCGCGTTTCCTCCGTGCTTCGGAAGCACGTTAAGCCGTTGGTCCCGGCTGTAATTTGTAGATCTTTGACAGACGTTACAGGTAGTCAGTGGCCCAAAAGGTCTGACAACCAGTGTTACCAAGGGGTATTGTATTACTTAGTACTAACTGGGTTGTGGAGGTCAGATAGGTAGTCGCTCCATTTAAAATACTGGTATTCAGCTGCGTCTGGTTAGACTGGAAGCCGACCCTAACATAGTTGGGAAAAGGCTAGGCAGATGAAGTTTAAGACAAATACCTTTTCCACGTATGCAAGTACCTACGATGACACAAACTAATGTATTACGAGTAGGTTTGTCAAATGGTCCGGAAACTACATAGATGCGAAACACAGACAAGTTTAATATTTCTGAAACCTCAAAACCTAGCGCTATTGGTATATTTGGCGCTTCATATGGAGAAGAGTCGGCTCCACTGTTACTTTTTTTGAAACAAAGCGATAATACTTTGAGTACATATGAACATGACTTTATAGATAATCAATCACAATGTCATTTATTGCTTTTTATCGGGCACAATTTAAATTCAGGGATTATACTAAGATTTGCCTATCAGAAAACTAATATTTTCTGATAGGAAACTTAGACAGTTTGTTTGAGAAGGGTATCGAACCTTTTAAAGTACCGAACGCCCCGTATTTTGGTAGTCCTCCATCGGTAATTACGTGCACATAACACACGTGAGTCATAAACATTTACACCAGCGATCAACATGTGCCGAATGATAGATTGATTAGTTACTGTAACAAACGATTGTATTAAAATTACAATAATGTGACCTCTGGCTGGACATCAATCATTAAGGCTATGGATCGAGCAGCACTTTCCTTGTCTGGTTGTGAATAATGTTCATGTCGAATTTTAATTAGAGTCAGACGTTACTTCTGTATGCGTCCACGAACAGGTCTGACGCATGCTAGAGTCGTTACTTCATTATACATAGTCCATAGCTCGATATGTGTTCTTTACCACTTACCTCACAACTACCCAAAAGAGGACTCGCAATTTGTTCAGTGCTTTCAGGCCCATGATTTTGCTAATAAAACCTAAATATTTATACAAAAAAAATAGAAAAGTGTTGTCCTTTTATGGATGGCTGAAAGTTTTGGTTGAAGATTATTTTAATTTATTTTTAGTCGGTAAGTTCCTTTTTTAATATTAACACTGATTTAACTTGTTTTTATTAAATTGTTAAACTTACATAAAGTTAAATTCATAGCTAATTTCGGCTCTATCTTATGTTACTAAGCAAAGTAAGAAATATAATTAAATGTTGTTTTAACAGAAGCGATGCTTATTATACAATGTACGGGCTTAACTTTTTGCATCAGTTTGAAACTTTTTCCTATGAAATACGTACCATTATGATCTTCAATCTATTATTATTCACTGACGTTCTTTGAAGACGTCTGTCATTGTAATCAACGCCTGTTAAAATTAGCGATGAGGATTCTAGAAAATTATTCGTTAATGCAAATAATAAATATTATATGCGAGAGATACGTCCATGAACATTTTGATATAAGTCAATGACAGGTTAGTAAATAGGCCTATAAATATACCAGTGGGTCCTATACTCCTGGTACACCAATACACATGGTACACGACTTGCAAGCAGTACCTATAAACTAGGATTAATAAAAAGTCCCTGAATAGATATCACTGTTCGTTATTAAGTTAAATAAGTGTTTAGGTTTATGAACACAATCATGGCACTTGACTTCAGCGATGCACTGACTAGTTTGCACTCATTGTACTCCATGAAGTGGTTTTACTATTGTTTTAACTGGGTGTATTGTGAGTGCATTCTTTAGTCATTACTACAATGACCGAACACGTTGTTGCACGAGTGCCTTATAATTTTTGTACGATGTTTTAGTTTTATTTCGTGTAACTAGGTAGGTACTGCATGGTCATTGAAATCGAGCCACATGTCGATTTCGAACCTATCGTTTTTAGACTTCAGTACTTACCTCAAAAGAAAAAAAAAACCGGAAGCCTTATAGGATCATTTGTTGTCCCAGGCCCTTTTTCTTAAGAACGCGTTGAGGTATCAACTTAAAAAATACAATTAAATACTAAGGTTTCTTGGTGCTATATAAAAATCAGCCTTCTAAGTCATGGCAGTGAAAATTTATATGGGTTTTTGTGCATTTATGCCGAATATTTTGACTGTAAATACTTCTTTAAATATATAGTTTGTATAGATAATATGACAACTTGACATCTATACAAATAAATAAAATTAAAGTGTATGTTTGTAATACTAAAATAATAGCTTTTTACATAAGGCATATAAACGGTACTCATAACAAAAAACATTATTTTTATTTTTTCTCTGTCTGTCGGTCTGTCTGTTTGTTCTGTCTAATCTCCGAAACGACTGGACCGATTTTGACAGGACTTTTACTGGCAGATACCTAGCTGACGTCACAAAGAGTAACTAAAGCTACTTTTATTTTAAAATAAGAATTAGGGATTCGTGCAAAACAATTTGAACCCTTGGAATTGGTAACAAAATTCGATTAAAAAAGGAAAATAATACCAATTTTTTTATAATAATTTCACGCGAACGAAGGTCGCGAGCAACAGCTAGCCTAGTCGTTGAGGACATGCTAGAACGAGTCAATTCCGAACCAACAGTCATGAAACGCATTGTTAGTGGTGACGAGACGTGGGTTTACGAGGTTGACATGCAAACTAGTGAACAAGCTCCGGAGTGGCGCCTTCCAACTAAACCGAAACCGAAAAAAGTAAAACCACGCCAAAGTCGATCAAAGGTCAAAATTATGTTGACCGTTTTCTTTGAATATCGCGGTGTTGTGCACTCGGAATTCTTGCCGGAAGGTCAAACAGTAAATATTGAATATTATTTGAGTGTTTTGCGGCGTTTAAGAGAAAATTCGACGAAAAAGGCCCGATTTGTGGAAAACTTGGATTTAGCACCACAATAATGCACCTTCGCATAAGGCCATCACAGTGAACGAATTTTTGACCAAAAACTGAACAAATACCATCGAGCAACCACCTTATTCACCAGATATGGCTCCAGCTGACTTCTTTCTTTTGCCTAAACTCTAATTACCACTTCGTGGCACCCGTTTTCATTCGGTAGAAGATTTATAGGAGAATTCGCGGAGGGAACTGAACTCAATTCCGGAAAAAGCATTTAAAAATGTTTTGATGATTGGATTATTCGTTGGCGTAAGTGTATCGTTTCTGAAGGAGTATACTTTGAAGGCGATAAAATAACTTTGGATGAATAACTAACATTTTGTGTAATATTGATCGTTTCCCAGTACTTTCTTGACAGAGTAGTCGTAAGTATATATTTATTTATGTATAGATAGATGTATAGATTAGAGTAATAGAAAATGACGTGTGAACTTCAGAGGCCATTGTGTTTCTGATGTGGGTCGATTTCATTGTTAATTAGTGTACCCTATTCATGTATACCTACTTGCGTAGATTGACCGAATCAAAAATCATGGAATCAAAGAAGGAAACGGTCCCAAAGGTAGGCACAAAGAGCGACTTTGTTTTACTGATTATAGATAGGTAATTAGATAAACATGATATTTTTGACGTAGGTTTATCACACACCACAATAAGTTATGACCATTTTATAACACGTGAATCTAAATAACAACTGTTTGAAAATTATAGTTTCTTCGTACTTAGCTATGTCTATCTTAATTTTATTATGTTTAATTTATTTCTAATCAGGAAGAAAATTAAGCTTATCGGATTGTGTGATAACAATGAAAGAACGAATCAAATAAAAAAAAACCGTCACTAAACAATGTGAATTCATATAATATTAACTACGAGTATTTCGTAACGTGCAGGACGCAAACCAACATCACGAAGATGAAGTTAGAAGTGAGGCACGCTGGCGCCGCCACCAAGTTCCGGCTGCTGATGTGGAAGAACTTCCTACAGCAATGGAGGCATCGCTTGCAGACCGTCGCAGAGCTGATGTTGCCAGTCATCACCATGACGCTAGTGCTCATTCTTCGATGGCAAATATCACCTGTCGAACGCGATACACTCACCTACCCATCGTTGCCTGCCCACACACTCAATTATTCTATACGAGTACTGTGAGTCTTTATAAAATAATTATTACTTTTATGTTAAAGTTCGTATCTCTCATCGTCAGCATCCGTAATCAAATTTTCTCTTCTCTATTCAGCCGGTATATAAAGACTTCGTCAGATTAACGGTACTACCCACGTATTAGTACGTAGTGGGAACCTGTTTCTTTAGGATCAGTTTGAAAAAAGAAGTACAATCTTGGCTTTTTAATATTTTGTACAAACCGAGTTAAATAATTACATTTTAAGTCATACTCCATAAAGTAAGTTGTTCTGCTATTAATTGTTTTTAAATTAAACCTGGTGAAATAGACACGATTTTTTTCGTGGCAAAATCGAAGATCCTGGTACATTTTGATACAGATGGGCAAACTTTGTCAGCGTTTGCAGACGAGGCCTTAGTGTTCGTGTTCAAAATTATTAGAATTTTCTGTTTTTAATGTTAGGTGATTTTCATACGTTCGCTTCTCATTCAACCTGCGAAGGTAAAGTGCGAAAAAAAGAAAGAAAATGAAATCATGGTTTCCTACTAAAAAATAATTTTCGTTCAATTATTTTATTTGGGTTCCATTTTTTGGCCGGGCAAAGTGTTGGGGTTTTCCATCAGGAATTTCTCAGTGGCAGCCATGGAGTCTGGATGTGTGCCCGGTTGATGGCAATAGGCTCGCCCCCATGGGACATGGGACTTAAACATAACTGGCGAAATGTGGGTGTACTTGTTAGGTACACTTCTGCATAGTCCTTCGGGGATTACGAGGCGTGATGTTATGTTATTTCTTCGTAAGTGTTTTAAAAAACGTCGTTTGATACACTTAGGCAATTGTCACTTTAGTTCTCGACTCCATAACACCGTCGTCTTCGGCTCGGGTGTAAATTTTGCATCGGCTGCAATGACAAACTTTCCCCACTTGTATCAAAATGTGCTATTTCAATACACTTTCTCGAAAACTGGTTCATTTCGCACTACGATTAGGTTCAACATGCAATGAATTTCACATGCGTGGATTTTTAATGTTTTTCCGCACACGTGAGGAAATAAAAAAATCCACAGATAAGTTCAATGATTATAGCTATAATCGGTATAATCGGCGGTGATGGTTTTTTTTTAATCTCGGCAAGGAGATATGCGTCTTTACGGCGTAAATATTTTTTGAGTATTTAAATTGTGTTGATAAATAGAATATCATAGATAAACATGATTATTTATAACAAAATTTACCTATGAACAAATTAATATTTATTTGTGTTCTGCCATAAAACTCATTATTAAAAAAAAAAAATATTTGTGTTCTAAATTCAAAAATATTTGAATTCTTTCTTTTATAATCGAATGTTTCTTTAGCGCGGTAAAAAAGCAAATTAAACCATAGTTTCCTAATTATTTCTGACAAAAATACTTTCCGTTCTAATATTTTATTTCTTCGAAAGTGTATTGAAAAGCGTCGTTTGATACGCGTGGGGATTTGTTACTGCAGTTCTCGGCACCATAACACCCTCGCCTGCAGCTCGGGTGTTAATTCCGCGCTCGAATGCAATAACAAAGTTTCCCCACTTATCAAAATGTACTATTTCATCATACATTATATTTGTTTAGAAAAGTCAAAGGCGATTCACGAAAAAGTCATTCAATGGGATTAAATTGTAGAGTACCGTCGCGAATTGAACCAGCAAATTGCAAAATACGTAAGAAAATGAATTTTGAGGTTTAGCCTGGCGCTTCCACTATAACTTAACCAATTATTTGTCATAAGCTTCCCTTTATGCCAATATAAGGCAAACTGTAATAATAACAAGAACTACCATTTAATTATACGTGTTTTACATGTTGGGCTTGTTTGTTTCAGAGGAGGCATGAATTTGAGTGAATTAGCTGTTGCGTACTCACCTGAAAGTGAAGTGTTGGATGACGTTATGAGAACTGCTATTACTAATTTATTAGTACAAAACATGAATGACCTGATTCCGATTTTTCTTGAAAAAATACCAGAAGGCTTTCCAGTCATAGAATTTCCACCAGATATTGATTTAAACACGACAGAAATTATAGACTTCGTAAAGTCTCGTATAAGGATAGTTTCTTATCAGAACAGTACTCTAATGAGAGGAATATACATTGACGAAGCAACCACTCGTAAGGTTATTGCAGCAGTCGAGTTTGACGATAAGCTTTATGGTCAGTATTAAATTAGTTTTCACCCGTTTTTCATTTGTCTTTACACTGCTTTTCTGTATCAATGTCAATGGTTATTTATTTGTTTCAGGGGCACAGAAATTGACGAATAATTTAACATATTCTCTACGTTTTCCCGAGAGGCCACGCCTTAATTCATTTTACCAATTAGGAGGGCGCACTTGGAAAACTGATGCGATATTCCCTGCGTTTGAGACGCCTGGGCCTAGATTTTCGAGCTCTTGGGAAGGTGGCAACGACCCAGGTAATTTAAAGCTAAAAAAACAGTTCAATAATGGTCCATCTTACCAAAGTGTATCGTATTACCCAGTACTAACTGGATTGTGGAGGTCAGATAGGCAGTCGCTCCATATAAGTACTGGTATTCAGTTGCACCCGGTCAGACTGGGAACCGCCCCAACATAGTTGGGAAAAGACTAGGCAAGACAAGACCGAATTTAATAAATGGATACAGCCAGTTCGTGTTGCTGGTGCCAAAAAACGGAATAAAAATTGTGTGAGACGTGTGACCAATAGCTGAAGTCTTCTTATGCACTGACTGCGGTGCACTTGACAATCCAAGCCATTTTGCCTTGCGCACGCACATCTTTGCACAGATTTTCTCATGTGATTTTTTATTTTTAATTCACTTTTTCATTCGGATTTTTTTGTACAGGTTACGTTAACGAAATGTTTGTAGCACTACAACAAGTTATTTCAACTGAGTTGATAACAAGGGTAACTGGATTAGACTTAAAGTCGTTTAGAATGAATATACAGAGGTACCCTCACCCGCCCTACGTGAGGGACATGGCAGTAGACCTGCTGCAATTCATGTTTCCCATGTTCATTATGTTGAGCTTCAGTTACACTGCTGTCAACATTGCAAGAGCAGTTGCCGTAGAAAAGGAATTACAATTAAAGGTATTTGTTTTATTGTCCTCTATCAACTTGTACATACCTACCTACTATGGTAAGAAATTGTGCTACTATGTGTTGGGTTTATCCAATTTCAGGAAACAATGAAAATTATGGGTCTCCCTACATGGCTACACTGGACTGCGTGGTTTTGCAAGCAATTTATTTTTCTATTATTGACTGGACTTCTAACTGTTATACTTTTGAAGGTAAGATCGCAGGATAAATATAATATTTCATTTATTATAATAATTTGTTACTGTGCGTATTAATCTTATTAAACTTTTATATTATTTTTAGGTAAATTGGTTTACTACCGAAGCTGGCTTCAGTGATTACGCTGTATTTACTAATACGCCTTGGACAGTTTTGCTATTTTTTTTGGTACTGTACTTAACTTGCACGATATTTTTCGCTTTCATGATAAGCAGTATATTTTCAAAAGGTATGCCTCCTTCCTATTTGTTATTTGTTTACGATTCCTGCTTACCTATTTTCTAATTTATGTTTTGTTTTTCGTAATTTAGGTAGTACAGCTGCGTTGTTTACGGCGGTGGCCTGGTTCCTGACTTACATCCCTGCCTTCCTCCTGGCTGTGGACGTCAACATGTCCACTGCGGTGCAGGCCGTCACATGCCTTAGTATTAACTCAGCGATGTCTTATGGTTTCCAACTGATGCTTGCGAAGGAGAGCACTGGAGGTAATTTATTCAAGCTACTACTTGACCCGACAGATGTTTTCTAGTCTTAAAAATAGGTCCACACATGTTTTCTGCCCGTCAACATCTACGGTTGATTCACCGTGTCGTATTAATTTAATTTATTTAGATGTGCTTTGGTGCGCAGTATTTTTGTTGTACGTAGAAAAATTGACAATTTTACTACCTATTTGCAAATTGCATTTCCACATTTATCATTTTTCAAATAGCTTTTAATGACGGGATTTTGATTTGTAGTTTGTATTGCGTTACAGAACTCGCGTCTCATAAATACTCAAAATATAATAGCGACGAATTACGTCGACTTCAATTAGGTACGGGGAGTTCCTAATTGAAGTCGACGTAGCACAAGAGCGTAGGAGAATAAATTCTTACATAGCGGCCGTCTAAATGCTAAATTGCTTTACTAAACGTATTCCTTCAATTAGGCTTGCAGTGGGGCGACTTCATGTCGTCACCCGAGACGGAGACTAATCGCTTCGTGTTTGGACACGTGGTCCTCATGCTGTCAGTGGACTGTGTCCTATACATGCTGATCACCCTCTACCTTGAACAAGTGCTACCAGGACCCTATGGCACACCCAAACCCTGGTACTTTCCGTTCCAGGTGCGATTTTGGCTCCCTAATTATAAATCAGGTAAATATAAAACACGTCGGCAAGTGTTCTTTCCGTTAAATTACACAAAGTAATGCGCCTGCCTGGGTTCGAAGTCGAACCCTCGACTTACTGCTCGTAAGTCGGGGCCGCCACCACTGGGCCACCGCTGCTCACACTGGGCAACCGCTGCTCTCAATTGGACAGCGAACATAGTTTAAATGAATGATTATGGCGGTTTTGAGTCCCGCACGTCCTCATAAATCCTAGACAGCAAATACGTTATTTAAAACAAACAATAAATAATGAGCACATGCTTAGGCATGGGTACTTGATTAAATTTTTGCATTGTTTTTCAGAAGCTATTACCATTATGGAAGATAGTGAACATGATGATATCATAAAAGAGAAGGATCCTACAGACCGCGTGATTGGTGTGCAAATGCATGTAAGTGTTTAAACATAATTAATATAAAAAGGGTGTTATTTAAATGGTTCGTATAGTATTCGTATTTTTGCGAGCAGAAAAATATAATCTGTGAGCAGAAATAGCTAATTGATCAGCAACTCCAGGCCAGCAAACATTCCAAAATCAATCAACAATTTAGTCATTCTGGATGGCTATAATTATTTTTGTACAGCATATTAATTATATAAGCTGCAATGAGCTGCAATGCTCCTGTTTGGTAAAATTTTGGTAAGCACTCAGAGTGTAAGCAAAAAAATCCATTTTGAGCTGCATATAAAAGTAGCAAAAATACTTGTCTAAAAATAGATTTACGCTGAACAGATGGTCGGATCGCGCGTAAATAAAAAAAAAAGCTGCCACCCTGTCTCCTGTCAGCCATGTCATCGGAGTTCCGCCGGCCTTCGGCCTACGCTCCTCATGTCCCAAAATCGGACTTTTGGGACCAATTAGTTATTTTGCTCACCATGTTTTAAATATGCATACCAATCAAATACATTGCTTATAGACATGTTTTCTCTGCTGATCAATCATGAAATCTTGCTGATCATCTAGTTATTTTGCGGACTAAATGCAAAGTCGGATGCAAAAGCGGATATTATGCAAAGTCATGTTATTGTAAGCTGCATAGTTATGATTTAATTTTTGACCATTATCAAAATTATTTGCGGAACAAGGATTGCTGCCTGATTTTTTTAATTGTAAACAAAATCTTTGTATACCAAATTATTTAAATGCTGTTTTTTTGTGGCTCACCAAATTTTATAATTGCTAAACATTTAATTACTTTCTATATAAAAATACAGTTTAAAAGTTGTACGGTTTTTCGAAACTTTATAAATTACATGTTATGTTTAAATTACATAATAATAATATCAGTAACTGGACGTTTTTACTTACAGAAATTAACAAAAGTCTTTGGGAATAACAACATAGCAGTTAATAATTTATCTTTGAATATATATGACGATCAAATAACAGTCTTACTTGGGCATAACGGTGCTGGGAAATCTACCACTATATCCATGATGACGGGTTTGTGTTTTAATTTATTTTCAGTAGAGATAAGTGAGAGATTTTCTTTGCAGGAAATAGGTGTGTAAGATATTATTACGGTATCCACTGAAACGTCCATCCGAAAGCGAAATTCCCGTTCAAACGTCCGCGCCTGCGTAATGGGATTTGGGTGGGGGGCCCATTCCCGTTTCCAAGTTAAAGCTTGATAACTCGTAAACTACTGCAGCTATAACTAAGTAAAAAATACGTGTGTGTAACTTTCCTGATCTGCTATTGTAAATTTGCGATCTTTAAAATACGGTTTGACACAGACGGATATCGAGCAAGATATAATAGGTTAATACTAAAATGACGTTGAGGAGTGGGTGCAGCAGCTCAATGAAACATGCACTTTGTATTCTGGTAGGTAACGGAACCGTTGCGCAATTTTATTATTGTCAAGTGGGCTACTGACTTCTATATAATGATGCCAAGCAATGTGATAATCTATCTAAATAAGAGTTGAAGGTTCTTCAAACATTCCTCTGATAAACGGCTTAAACAAATGTAATGTCAGACTTTTGCGGAAACTAAGTACTACTAACTACTAATTAACTACTTTAATATAAGTTGCAACATTCATTTAAATTATTATTAGGTACGACCGTCGAGAATGTTTATCGGAATCTAAATCATATTTTGTCATGACATTGTTTTTTAGCCTGATGGTTATTTTTGTTTTACAGGCAACGTAAAGGTAACCAGCGGATCTGTGAGCGTTGCTGGATTTGATATGACCACTCAGGGCTCCTCGGCTCGTTCTCATATCGGGTTATGTCCACAGCATAATGTGCTATTTAACGAACTCACGGTCAAGGAACACTTGGAATTTTTCGCCAGGCTGAAAGGATATAAAGGCAAAGAGCTTTATAATGAAATAGATGAGCTCATTGAAAAATTAGAACTACAAGAAAAGGTTGGCTAATTGACTTCAGTGTACCTATTATAAGATTCACAGAATGTTTATTTGCATCTGTACTAATTCATTTTTTTACAGCGTGACTATCCTTCAAAGGGTCTTTCTGGAGGTCAAAAGAGACGTCTGTGTGTTGGCATTGCTCTTAGCGGAGGAGCACGTGTCGTATTACTAGATGAACCTACGTCTGGCATGGATCCTTCTTCTCGCCGGGCTCTATGGGACCTCCTGCAGAAAGAGAAAAAGGGTACCTACTTTAGTAATTATTTATTTTGAATTTTACCTCTTTTTATACGATTACATATCATATTAACAAATTCGTTTACTTCATTTAGGTCGTTCCATGATTTTGACGACTCATTTCATGGACGAGGCAGACATTCTGGGCGACAGAGTGGCTATAATGGCACACGGTCGTCTGCAGTGCGTGGGCTCTCCGTACTTCCTCAAACGTCATTATGGCGTTGGATACACTCTTGTGATTGTTAAAGAAGATGACTTTGATTTCCATGAATGCTCTTTAATAATAAATAACTATATTCCGGGCACTACAGTAAAGGAAGATCGCGGTAAGTTGTAGCTACTTAATGTGTGTGTATCTTAAAGTTGTGTATTAAAAAACAGGTTGTTAAATAATAAATTATTTGTCTTTTAGGCACGGAAATCACGTATAATTTACTCAATGACTATTCCCATGCATTTGAACATATGTTGAATGATTTGGAGAAGAATATTGATAAAATCAAATTTAAAAACTATGGATTAGTCGCTACCACATTAGAAGATGTTTTTATGTCGTAAGTAAATAATATATTTTTTAAAATCATCACCATCATCCACAGCCCGACGTCACCCACTGCTGGGTATAGGCCTCTCTTTGCTTGTAAGCTTAAGTTCCTGTGCCAGCCTCATCCAGGTTATTCCTGCAAATTTAAACATAATATTATACAGTGAAACTTGGTGTGGGACCTGGTTATGTGAGAAATCTCCATAGCTGGAACTCATGCTGAGGCCCCGACACTTTAGCACTGAATTACCTCTGTTAGTGGGACAAAGCAAACCTCTATATCTGAGATTCGTTCTTTCAATTGTATCGTCTTAATTACCTCTATAATTGAGTCATCGAGTGTATTTTACCTCATAAATTGAGACTATATTTTAAAGAATACTTTTCCCAAATTGTTTTCTTTGATTTTTATCGACATTGACCTCTGTAACTGAGATAACATCAATTTAACACCTCTCTAACTCGCACTACACATAATATTATATTATGTTTTTTTCCCAAATAGTGATAAATTTATATAAACCATAATGTTGTGTATTACAGTGTCGGTTCGGATTTATCTCCTGTAACTTCAGAAACGGATGACGCTATGACGACTACGACGGATTCAACTATAGATGATACGTTGAAAAACGAACTTGATTCGTCTTTAGAAGAACGTAAGTTTAATTAAGTATTTCAAATATATAAAAATACATCTGCTATCAATGTTACTTTTGCGTTGTTAAAAGGTCGAATTAAAATTGGTTTTTGATTAAAAAAACATGACTTAAATGGAACTGAGGCAAAGGTTTTATTCTTACTAGATGTACAATTGTACACCCAGCCCTGCTCTTATGAACAGTAAATCTTGGAGTACAGAACAAAACTTTAACAGAACAGAACTTAATTCTTCTATTATCTTAATAAGTAGCCATGAGTAACGAATTCGTTTCATTTTAATAATGGTTAGTTTCACTTTAGTTTTACTTTTTATTTCATCAACGAACCAACTGATATAACGCTGTGGTGTTATTTTCTAGTGGACAGAGACGAGAGCAGCGTGACAGGCTTCCGCCTGCTGTGCCGGCAGGTGCTGGCCGTGTGGATGAAGCAGTGGCTGGTGCTGATCCGCTCGCCCTGGCTTATGATACTGCAGTTCTTCGCACCCATCGTACTCATCAACGCCACTCTCGGTGTGCTCAATTATGTCTTGTCTTTAACGCCAACCATACGCGCGAGACTTTTGATGCTAACAGAAG
The DNA here is from genome assembly GCA_947578425.1 of Eugnorisma glareosa. Classification (NCBI taxonomy): domain Eukaryota; kingdom Metazoa; phylum Arthropoda; class Insecta; order Lepidoptera; family Noctuidae; genus Eugnorisma; species Eugnorisma glareosa. The sequence continues at coordinate 11,757,492 of OX387963.1, forward strand.
GGTAAGTCAAAACTTTTTCACTTCTCATGCTCTAAAAGTTCGTCTTTATGTCGTGTGCTCTAGAGCATAAAGTAAAATCTTCGTCGAAGACCAAGGCAATCGGTCCAACAGTCACACGAACAACTTCAACTTCATAGAATAACCACTTTATTTTAATTCGTTTCGTTAGTATTATAAGAACAAGGCAAGGATATTTCTCATTGCCCTAATGTAACTTTCAATTTTAATTTTTACACTATTTACATGTTGCTGTTTCATTTCCTCGCAATCGAAGTGAAAAGTAGATGTATAACTCGTCCATAAAACACATTTTACACTCTACTTTATATCCATCCTCGCTCGCAAAATGTCTCGCGTAAAATGGTGCGTTTTATGGACTTGATGTACAATCTACTATTATAATATGCCTAGAGACGGCTTTATTCTTATAAAACCAACAACATTCTAGTAAATACATGGAGCTGTATTCCGACATCCCTTATAACTAGCTCTATACTTTCTAATTCTCCTTTCTTCTGACGAGGCGCTCTCTGACCAAAGCATTCGCCTGTTATGTTACAGTTCAGATTCGAGCATTGAGTGAGGGAGCGCCTTTGGATGTGCTTTGCATTACTCGGAGAATAAATTATGAATGATCAATGCTCGTCTGTTAAATCGTTGTTTCGGTTTAACAATAAGTTTACAAACTGGGTGATTGACGTTACCCATGTGAGTCGGTCGAATTAAATAGTTAAATATAGGATCACTCTAACCAACGGATGGTGCGATGGAGTCTAGTCTATCAAAAGCATTTGGGATATCTAAAGACCAACATTATTGTTTCAGATATTCGAGTACAGAAACTCTGTTAAGCTTTAACGGCACTCTCACAGCGTCACTGGGCGCTCTCGCGGCGACCGCATATGCTGATCTGTTTGCCTCTTCTGATGCTGCCAACATGGTGCTTAATGACATTGGCCGTGTACCTGTTGAAACATTTTATTTAAACAGAGTAAGTCATTTGCAATAACAAAATCCATATAAAAATTATCGACGATATTATTATATAATATTATGAATAAGATACATATAAACATTTTGGTGATTAAATGATAGTTGTTAGGAAGGCAATTATCGGAAAGCTGCTTACTTATCATATTTTCCTGACGTCACAAAGAATGTGATTAACATTATCCTAAATGGCGTGTCTGCATGTATGTGTTAAAAAATACGTCCAAAAGCAAGTCGGACTCGAGTGCTCAGTGTCCCGTTCCCAACTAACCTTAGTTGACATGTTTTTTATTACTTTTCTATTAAAATTTAAAACAGAATATGTACGACAACTTAGCCTTGCCAAGTTAAGCGGTTGACACGTATAATATACAGTTTTTAAGATAGAGTTGAAAGAGAAGTTAGATTACTTACAACGAAGACACCAAAACAATATCACCTTCATGCATTAATCACACATCCTCTAGTTAGGACAGGCGTTTATGTACTAATATTTTAAATTGAGTCAATATTTTACTTAGTCAGAAGCAACGGCAACAGCGATGGGCACAATGCGTCACCAGATGTTGATTGGTTCCACGTTTGACGACACTTCTGCGACAGCCTGGTTCAGTAACTTCGGTTTTCACGACGTAGCCACATCCCTAGCCGCCGTCCACGCAGCTATTCTCAGCACCAGAAACTCTACCGCCGTACTCAAAGTGTACAATCATCCTTTAGAGGCCACTTATATGGATCAGGTAACTTTCATTTATTCGTAGATTTCGCATCGGCGAAAATTTTTGTAGTTTTAGGAAATTCGAAATTTTTAACAACATATTTAACGCTAAACGCACGGTACATTTTTTGTTTTTTTTTTTGTTGTTATCTTGCAATCACTACCTCTGTTTTAAAGTAAAATAATTGCAAAGAGTAATTCAATTAATTTCAGACCGACATGCAGATGATGATAACCATGCTATCCATGCAAGTGTCATCGGGTATCGGCAGCAGTGTGAGCATCGTTAGCGCTGTATTCATCATGTTCTATATCAAAGTAAGTAATTATGTACCTAAATGTGACCTGAGCTCTGTGGCGAGTACATACCTACGTAGCTCCATGGCGAAAGTCATGAGTTTAGTATTGTGGGCTCGATAAGTCGACAGTATTATAAAAGAGTACAGGTACTACAAGTGGGTTACTGATCGTTACAGGAGCGCATGTCGGGCGCGAAGCTGCTGCAGAGCGCGGCGGGCGTGCAGCCGGCCGTGCTGTGGGGCGGCGCGGCCACCTTCAACCTGGCGTGGTTCCTCGTCACGAGCGTCTCCATCGTCGTCTCGTGCGCTGCCTTCCAAGTCATCGGCTTGTCCTCTGTCCAAGAATTAGGTACTTTTTCAACATTTTAGTCTTCTGCTTTTATCTCCAAAAACGTCATAAAATGTGGTAGACATTTTATGGCGTTTTGTTACGGAGATAAAAGCAGAATATAAGGATATGACTGGATATGATATGTCATATGGACTTAATACACAGTTTCCGTCTTTCGCTTCAGGACGAATGTTCCTGGTGGTCTCGCTGTACGGTGCTGCGATGTTGCCGTTGACGTACCTCATGTCGCTAATATTCAAGGGACCTGCTGTTGGCTTCGTTGGCTTCTACTTCATAAACGTACTTTTTGGTAAGGAAAATAATATCTAAATATGAAAATGAAGTCCTCAATGTACGTGGCATCTACATCAATGCATAGAGTTTGAGACACAGAGCAATATGAACATATCAACATCCCTACCTACATATTTTGGTCCGTCTATTTATTCGTTAAAAGCATTACGCGAGGACTACTATTAATAATTCCTTAGGCAAAGCAACTAAATGGAGCTTATTTATTAGATTAATATTTAGTCCTAATATTATAGGTAGTTGTATCCATTCTATGACGTTCGTTGTATACGGCAGGTATGATGGGCGCGCAGGTGGTGGAGGCCTTATCTAATCCTATGCTGGACACGGAGCAAGCTGCCCGTATTCTTGACTACCTACTGCAGTTCTTCCCGCTATATAGCCTCGTCACTGGAGTCAGGTAGGAATCATTTTTTAAGTGTTTTGTAGTTTTTTATTGTATTGTTTTATATCTTAAATTACCAGCACACAAACAGTATACAGATCTGTATCAAAGTTCCCGTGTCCCAATAAAAGCGATCATCCGCGAGCACCCAAACGTGTTGCCGTTATAAAAGAGTGATGAATGAACACGCAGTATTGGTGCGACAATCGTTTATATTGGGATACAACCTAAATCTTCCAAGTGTATCGAAACTTCTTTTTCTTTCGGCCTCGTGTGGTTTTCTGCGTGGCATTCCATATTATAGCTACCCTCCAATACCTTACTTGTATTCAATACTTAGGTACTTAAATGCAACATAAAACATGTTTGCTGTTCAGGTTTTTGAATCAGATCGGGTTACGCGAGTACACTTGCCTCCAAGGCTGCGAGTACTTGCTGGCGGTCTATCCCAACTTCGAGTGCACCATGGCCAACTTGTGCGAGCGCACCGAGAGCTGCTGCAGTAAGTGATATTATTTGCTCCGTAACAACTTGAAGTTACTCTAGCTTTAGGTGTTAGTATTTATTCATGGTTTTTGTTTGCAGTGGAGGAAAATCCGTTCTTTCAATGGAAAAATCCCGGTATCTCGCGGTATTTGCTCAGTCTATGCATATCCTGCGTATTATTCTGGTCTATTCTCATGGCCATCGAGTACAGACTACTACAGAAGGTAATATTTGGAATTTGAAGTATATATGCTTACTACAACATTAGTCGAATCTAAAACCTCTGCAGAACAGTATTGACGAACTGATTGGTCTCTGAGGTTCTCTTGCATTTTTATGATTAGTTACTTCTTGCACTTTTGCTTAGGCGTCAGTGACTGTAGATATTGAGCCAGAATAACCTCCTGGCCACAGCCAACAGCGGTGCGGATTGCGGAGCGGCGTATGGCGCGGCAAGCGGTGAGCGACGAAAACAAATGGTAGACAATGTGCGCGGTGTGCGATTGAAACAAATGTACTAGCGAGTATCGAGGCCACAGCTTAGAGCGGCGCGCGGCGGCATCGGTGGACGCACTCAACATCGCACGATCGAAACAAATAATTTTGTTTTTATCGCTCGTTGAGCTTATATAAATAATGGATACGGAACAATTTATTAGTGAATGAAATACTGAGTAGACCAGTAATATGGATATCAAAACATGTTATAAAAAATTAGATTAGAGTTATAGATTTTTTGCTAATTTATTAAGGTGACTAACACTTTTTACTTTGACTAACTTTTGGCCTGTTTACCGTAGTTGTTTACGTGGAAAAAGACTCCGCCTCCATTGGACGAGAGCACTTTAGACGAAGACGTGCGGCGTGAAGCTGAGCGCGCCAGGCTCGTGCCGCACCCGGGCCGCGTCGAACACGCACTGCTCGCCAACGATCTCGCCAAGTACTACGGGAAACATCTCGCCGTGGACCAGGTCTCATTTAGTAAGTGTTTACATTTTTAACCGACTTTTTTCGAAAAGGAGGAGGTTCTCAATTCGGTTGTATTTTTTTAAAATGTTTGTTACCTCATAACTCCGTCATTTAACAACCGATATGAAAAAATCTTTTTTCATCTGAAAGGCCTTCCATAAAAACACTAAAAAAGTCTAAAATAACCCAACTTCCGAAAGTCAAGTTATTTTAGACTTTTTTAGTGTTTTTTTGGAAATCTGTTTTGTTTTCGCAGAAAGTTTTTTTTGTTCAGTAACTGTATGAAACGAAATATGTAGATACCCAGGTACAGGTAGACATCAGCTGTTACCTATTTATTTCGGTAGATATTTTAAAACAAAACTAGCTGACTATAGTGCTCAAGTAGGAACCTGCTACTCTTTAGTAACTACAGCATTTAATGTGTCATCGTAGCGTGGTCAGCGTAGCACCTAAGTTATTCGAATGCTAGTTCAACACAAAATGTAGCTAAACTAAACCTCCTTTTCAAGGTGTTGGCGACGGTGAATGCTTCGGTCTTTTGGGTGTGAACGGCGCCGGCAAGACTACCACCTTCAAGATGCTGATGGGTGACGAGTCTATCTCAAGTGGCGAGGCGTTTGTCAGCGGACACTCCGTGCAGAGGAACCTCGACAGAGTACACGAGAATATTGGTCAGTTGCTCAGAGTACCGGTTACTATTTAATAGCTTGAGTTTTCAATCAGTTTCAGATTATATTTTTGTTGGTTCTTTCCGAACTCTATCATTGGTAGGTACGTTTATGTTTACTTTGGTATGTTGCAGGCTACTGCCCGCAGTTTGACGCGCTGTTCGGTGAGCTGACGGGTCGCGAGACGCTGCACATGTTCGCGCTGATGCGCGGCCTGCGCATGCGCGCCGCCGCGCCCACCGCGGAGACGCTCGCTAACGCGCTCGGCTTCTCCAAACATCTTGACAAAAAGGTAAAATAGTTTTTTTTTTGTTATTTATTGTAATTAATATAATCACGCATCAGAAAAGAGAAAAAGATATTGTGGTCAGTGGGTCGTCCACAGGGGCGGTGTGTAGGTATTATACCTAAGTCTACTTCCACGTTACAGTCCTAATAATTGAGCTATTTTGATCTCTTGCAGGTACACCAGTACTCAGGCGGCACGAAACGCAAGCTGAACACGGCGATAGCATTCATGGGACGGACGCGGCTTGTGTTCGTCGATGAGCCAACTACCGGTGTCGATCCCGCCGCCAAACGACATGTACGTATCTAAGCTACCACATATGAATATATTGTGTACCCATTGAATGCAGTTTACAGTTGGGGAAAAAATAAAATGCCTAGATGTTGTGTCTAAGTTTCTGCTCCTGAATCAGCTAAATATATAATTCTTAGTTCATAGACCTTCGTTAAGCAACCCTGTGTCGGATTATAGGCAAGACTGTAAGTAAGACATGGTTAGGGTCTTAGGGCGGGTGCACGGAGCGGGTGTCCGCTGCCAAAATTATCCTTAGAAAAACAGCTGTACGCGCCTGGCACCAGTTAGCGCTGCTCATGCTGATTATATATTGTAAAAAGATGCGAACGTGCACCCGCGGCTGTTCGACCGTTTACTGCAACCGGCGAAACTGCTGCCCATCTATCGTGACAAGTTAGTAAGGTTCTGATGTGTGCAGGTGTGGCGTGCGACGCGCGGCGTGCAGCGGGCGGGGCGCGGCGTGGTGCTGACGTCACACAGCATGGAGGAGTGCGAGGCGCTGTGCTCGCGGCTCACCATCATGGTCAACGGGCGCTTCCAGTGCCTGGGCACACCACAACATCTCAAGAATAAGTTTTCTGAAGGTATTTACAAAGTTTCATCCTCCTGAAGTCGTATTCGTTCCTGAACGCTGAGACTAGCTTTCCATAAAACCGTATTTTTTTGCGTATGATAAGTATTCTAAATCAAATCAAATCGTTTAATTGTGATACATGGGTTACATGCAAGTGTTCATTATATAATTATATACTAATAATGTCACACATAGTAAAACCCGGGAAAACCCGGTTTTACTAGGGGACCGAAACCCTATTTGAAACGCATCAGCATTAGTCATTGCAAGCTCGGCTCCGTTTAGCCCTCGTTTTCACAATCTCGCCTCGAGTGCAATGACAAAGTTCGCACAGTTACAACAAAGGTATCAAGATGTAGGTACTATATATTCCGCCATGGGATCTGGAGGCGATAGTCCTCGCGCGCCTACACGAATGGCGCGTGGAGGCACTACGCCGGGGGGTAACTCCGCTGCCGCGGCAAATTGTCGCTCAGCGGACAGGCCTCCGGCGCGATCTCATGGCGACATGGAGAGAGCGTCTATCGCAACCCCGTGCAGGGCACGCCACAATAGTGGCGATAAGTCCCCTCTTTGAGGAGTGGCTAGAGAGGCGCCACGGCGCCCTCACCTTCCGCCTGACGCAGGTCCTCACCGGACACGGTTGTTTCGGGAGGTTAATGCACCGAATCGGGCGGGAGGAAACGCCCGGGTGCTACCATTGTGAGGATCGACCGGAGAACACGGTGGAGCACACGGTGGAGATCTGCCCCGCGTGGGTGGAGCATCGCCGTGTCCTCGTAGCGGCGATCGGCGGCGGCGACCTCTCGCTTCCGGCCTTGGTTCAATCCATGGTCCGGAGCGAGACGGAATGGGACGCCGTCACCTCCTTCTGCGAAGCAGTCATGCTAGCGAAGGAGGTGGCGGAACGTGAGAGGGAGAGAACCTCACGTCCCAGCCGCCGCGGGAGACGCCCCGGGCGTCGGGGGCCACGTGGTGGCCCCCGGCCACCGTAGGCGCGGGCCTGTGGACGGTGAGCTATGGGCTAGCTCGCCGTCCGTCCGTCTTATGACGACAGGCCGTGTCGACGGCACGTTCGTGTTCCACGCGCGCCTCAAGGAGAGTCAGCAAACAGGAAGGGGTCCGAAAGGACCGATGCCTGCCAGGGTTGCGGGACTGTTCGAAAGAGATACCGCGGCCCTGGAACACAAAGGGCAAAGGAAGGAACATGGATGGGTTTTAGTCAGTAAAAGTCTGACACTCCCTCCTGCTCAGCCCAGAGCGGGAATTCTATTTGATGATTTCCCATCGGTAAAAAAAAAAAAAAAAAAACAAAAAAAAAGGTACTATATATTAGTTTATGTACCTAATATTTTAACGTGTATAAAATTTTGTTTCAGGTTTCACGTTAATAATCAAAATGAAACTTGACGAGGGAGACAGTAGTGAAACTGCTTCCATAAGAAGCACATGCAGTGTGACTGATATTGTCAAAGAATATGTTAATAATAATTTCGTGAATCCACGGATAATGTAAGTTTAAGTTTTTTAGTTACTTCCAAGACTATCTGACTAAAGAACTGCCTGCGTTATTGGCTGATTAGATTGTGCTTAGGCTTATAGCAGTAAGCTCGCCTCTTGTAAAAGGGCCTGAGGCTTAAACAGTTAAACTATGCTTCGAACAGAAGTCACATTCTCATTTATCACATTGACGATTATCAATGATCTGCAGCAAAGCACACAATATGACTCTGAAACTGCCTCCTAAAGCCACAGCTTAGTCTTATCCATCACAAATATAGGGTTCACTTCGTTCTTCCTAAATTTCGCTGTTTGCTTTTCTAGGGAGGAGTATGAGGGTCTCTTGACGTACTACCTTCCGGACCGCAGCGTGGCGTGGTCACGCATGTTCGGCATCATGGAGCGCGCCAAGCAGGACCTGGAGATCGAAGACTACAGCATCTCGCAGACGACTCTTGAACAAATATTCCTGCAGTTCACAAAGTACCAGCGACAAGGCGCCACACTATAGCGAATAGTTTACTAGTAGTATAGATAGAAAATTGCTAATCTCGGTTAAATATTACGTCGGGGAAGTACTCTCTTGCTTGTACCTGACTGATGTTAATGTCATTGGAATTTGACATTCAAAAGATATTGTGTATTTTCCTACCAATTTTATTATTTGGAAAACGATTGAAGCTAAAGGAGAAATTCAGGATATTTTTGTTTACATAGAGGAAAACACGCGACTCAGTTCGACATGTTTTTCAAGCGTTTTCAATGTGATATATATTTTTAAGAAAATGATGCTATGGCATAGCTAGCTTGCACTGGTCGCCTTCGCCCTTGTTACGTTAGAAGTCGGTACCTACTTGAGGACAATATATCTTATTGTACCTACTTTGTATGCAACGATATACTTACAAATACGCATAGTAGTTATATATGCATTGTTATAATTAAAGCGACATTCCATGACTTTAATTCATTTTGAAGCTTACAGATTAATGAAAAAGGAGGTTTTTTTTGCCTTTATTTTTGAAACGAGGATTCGCATTAGGCCTGCCTAAGAGCAAAAAAAAAATGACGTCCACGTATTTATTTATCATAGATTAAGGTTTATAATAAATTTATTTATTTGTACACATGCTCAAGCGCTTCGCACGCGCCTGTTTTTATTTGTTTATAATTAAATGTAAATATTGAAAATGAGTGTATTTGTACAATACTGTTTTGTAATATTTAAGTACTTGTGTGATTTAACCAAAAACATATTTTTTACTTTAATACCAAAAAGCTTTATTTAGCATTTAATTATATAATAATTATGTACATACTTTGCCACCACAACTTAGATATAGGTATATTTCATTAGAGTTACATGTGTGATCAAACAGTTAAGAAGTCCATTAAAAATATTTAAAAATATATACCATAGTTATTCATGAAAAATCCTACCCAGAAATATAATGAATAATTTCGAACAATTTTGCTATAGCTACTTACCTACGATAATTAGCGATAGCACAATAGTTGAGATCTGATGCGTAAAAAGGGGCTGATTCACCTAATTATTTACTAACATTCGTGTGCGTACATTGTTTTTTTTTATTTACTTTGATAGTAAGAAAGCTCTAAAATAAATACTTGGCATAACAGATATCAAATGATAAAATATGGTTAGTGATCACGCTATCGCTGTTAGTGACAGATTTGCGTCGGCTGATAGTGAATTTGTTTATTTATCGATATCAACATTGCAATAAAACGTTGGCTCTTGAGGCATTCTGCATGAGTAGGTAAAATGTGGTTAGCATGTTATTTTTGGTAACTTGGTTTAACTATCTACAGAAGAACGAACATGTTTGTGAGTAATAATAATGCGGAATAGAATAATGAACGGAATAGATTTAGAAACATGAACTTCTAAATGTCCCATCCAGTGCCTAAGTACGACCTACTTATGTCTACGACACTTTTAATTTTTGAAAAAATAAAAAAAACAAAATCATTTATTTGCGTACATAAGGTACAGGAGGATCTTAAAGACAGAGTATATAGGTCTAAAATGTACTGAACAGCTCATTTTTTTTTCGCGATTTCGAGGTTGGTCCCATAGTTCACTATGGGACCAACCTCGAAATCGCGAAGTTGTTCATAATGATGAGTACAATGACCCCTTAAAAGATTTCGTGTATGAATAGATACACCTTATATTTCTCTTATTCTGCCATCAATAAATTTTACATAAATAGTTACTAATTAAATAACAATCGATAAATTGATTAATTTGAAACATTCATGCAGTTTGTAAATTGTATCAAATTGATTCAATTGAAGTTGTATTAAATTAAATATTATTTATAATTCATAATTAAATATTATTTATAATTATAAGCATTTATCTATTAATATTTTTGTAACAATCCGCCTAAATTTAAAAAATGGGAGTGTCGTTATGGTACTTAGAATTTGCTCTATTACCCAATGTTCGTAGCAATACACATGCAACTTAGTCGTGTCGAGATTCACATACCTACCTCGAAATTACAGTAATTAAAAATGTACTCGTCGTCTCATCAGACACCTCCTTTTTTTGCCATAATACCCTTTATACAGTCCATACGTAGTTTTTTTGGTCTTCATCTACTCGAGTACCATCCACATTCATACTCAAAATTTTCCTCATTCTTCCGCATCACATGCTCATATATATCAAGCCAACTAATTGCCACACAAATTTTCAGTCACCGCGCCACTTTTCTCTCATGACTTCCTCTAATCTAAGTACTAAATTCTCATTTTATCGTTCGTTAATGTCGACTGCGAAATTTAAAAAAATTGAATTTATACAGAGAATACGAGAAAACTAAACTCTGCCGTCAACTTTCTGACACCGATACAGCAGTCTAGAAAGCGTCGCACTGTTGCGCGCCTTCTCGCGCTCCCCGTAGCGCGTAGCACGATCAGAGCTACGCCGTAGCTGCACTACGACAACATGGACGGTGAACTTTACAACGTTTACATTCCACTTTTGTCAATTTCAAGCCTTTCACGAGTAGATATCTATATCGGAATGCTTCTGATACGGTGATATGTAGCTTATCCTTCTACAAAATATGATTTTGCTAAAACCTGCTGGTCCCGAAAGTTTGGGAGATTTGTTTATCGATTTTATATTTGGGATTAGGTAGGTACACGTGTTATATGTAAGACATCTCATCTACTTTCAAAAAGTGACTAAATCGACCATCACCGATATAAAAATTGTCGGACGTTATACTTATAGCGACCCGTCCCCGTTTGCACGGCGGGGCTATCGGGTTCAAAACTTAAATGGGACTAACCAAACACATTCACAAAAATTCATTGAAATCGGTGTAGTAGTTTTTGTATAATAACTGCGCAGATTTATTTTCCTGTCATGCGTTCGTGCGTTGGACTTTGGAGTGCTTTCATAGGGACATGCCTAGGATTCAAGTAAAATACCGATCCGTCTCGACTTGTCGGTACCGGGAACCTGTATCGTTATGCAACTCCTAAGTTACGATGATATTGATGGTGAGATTTCCTACATTTTTATTCTTCTTCTTAGCATGTCGATGGAAATCTAAATTGTCGGCTCAGAACTGAGCTACTAGTTTGGCGCCTTGTTTATTGTGTTGCCAAAGACAAAGTAGGTACCTACTCAAATGAGAATGATATAGATATTTTTATTAGAACAGGTATTTTAAAGGATTGGAAGGGTAATGGTAAGTAAGGATTCCTAACTAATTAACACTAACACCGCCCCTCTAATCCTAAACTATTTAAATTTTATTGAAGCCGATTTGTCTGAAGTTTAACGCGTTACCTGCTGAATTATTTACTACATCATTGCAGATGCTAAGTAAATAGCTCAATAGCCCGGTGCGGCAAACACACTTGCACGTTCAATAAATATTTTGTGTGGTGCTATGAACGGGTATGCGCGGTTGAAGAAAGTCTACCCAGTGCGGCTGGACGCATTATTGCGGCGATCAATACTTTGCTATCTGTTATCGGTAATCTTTATACAGGGTGTAACTGCACCCTTCACGAAGTCGTCAACCAAGCATTATGTGCATCAAACTAAGTAACTTTACGCAAAAATTATTGCTTGGAAACGCCCTTTTTTGGGTTGAGAATTCACCTTTTACGGTAGGACTCAATGTAACGCACTCAAAACATTGAGCTGATGGATGAATTGAATAGTACGGGGGTCGTAGACGTGTTTAAAGTACCTACTTAAAAATCTTACTTTAAAAACATGGATTTTGAAAAAAACTTGTGAACAAGTTGGAACTTTAACCCCCAATATCTCCGTAACTAGAAGGTTCCCTACAGAACAAAAAAAATGATCGAATGACGGGAGAACAAGAGTCTTTCGGCTTCGTTAAGGGTCTTGTTACACCCTTTATAATCCGGTGTTCTATAGAATACCTATTCATTCTGTAGAATACCTAAAACCTACCTTTAGGCGAAGCATGAATAATAGTACATTGTTACCCTAGGGGTGAAAGTAACTTATTTAGTCCCGAGACGGGGTTTGGCCAATAGTTCGAGGGACTAAAATAAGTCTTTAACCCGAGTAAACACTGTGCTTTTCATTACGAACACAAGGAAAGTAAAAATAAAAACATGAATACGCTAAAGAAAAAATGAGTGCATTTTATTTTACATATTCAACAACTTCGGTGAGATATTTATTTAAAGTTTATGGTAAAATTAAAGCAATTAGTTATCTGCGGGTATGTTGATATTTTCTGGGAAACTTTGGAATTTTTAGATTTAAATGTATCAGATTGCCTTTTGAGAAACAATGTTAGTCTCTCAAAATGCTCTAAATGTACATTGTGTTTAGTATGTACAAATCCATATCTGAATCAGATGTGACAATGAGTTTGCGATAATACAAATCTTTGCTTTACGGAAGTATAGACAAAACTCTACAATTTGAAAAACCAAATGAAGATCGGATTGCCGCTTTCCCTATATTGTTTTTTTTTCTGTGGCTGGCCAGCTATTCTAAATTCAAATCTGTTCTATTCTGGAAGGTCTAGAATCTCCTGCGGCAGGATTATGATGATGATGCAGAGTAAAATAAAACAAATCGTGATAAAATATCCTTAGTTTTTATTAAAAATTGTCTATAAACACTACACATACAAACACCGTCCTTAAGACTATAATATTCAAAACATCGAGAGGTACAGCAATACTTTAAAGCCTGAATGTTGCAAAGTTAAATATATACTGATGAAGCGTAATGATTAAGCAGTCATTGAAACCTGCATGCAAAAAGATCTTTCATAATACTTATGTTCAAAGACACTTGTTAAAATAAAATAAAATTTAAACTAGCCATGATTTTAAAATGGCATCAGCTATAACAGTAGCATGGCGCATATTCTTAATTAAGTATATATTTTGCTAATGGCAATAAAACAATCAAATTACAATAGATCACAAATCATATCACACAAATTCACACATTGTACAATGTATTTCTTATTATATAATAGCAATTGTTTCGCTCTCCTCATGACATAGCCAACAATAGTAATATCGGAGTTGCCATAATGACAGCTATTAAAAAAACCTTGTATATCAATTTATGTCAACAAAATGGTATTTTTCTTATTTATTTTTTGTACTTATCACAATGCTGTCCTATATGAGCCAAAAGTTGACAGGTAGAGAATGCGTTGCCGCCTATGTACTACTCTTGTAAATGAAGTTTAAATAAATAAATAAGAGAACTTACATGATTGCCTATCTAGCTACCGATGAAAAACGTCACGCATGCGACGGCAACGACGGCAACGATCAAAGAAAAGACAAAGTGTCATAATCATGACAAAGCAAGGACTTGTATTATAATACCACAAGACAACGCGACTATCGCGCCTCGTGACAGTCATCGGGCGTCACCGGTCACATCCAAAAGAGAGCGCGTGTGCGTATAATTCTTTCGATGATTATTGTGTATGCAATGCTTTGTCTTACCCGATTTGTTAGGCTGACTGATTATATTTATTACAAGATTTTACATAGTTTTGATAATCATCTATTTTTATGCTGAAAATATATTTGGTATCAAGTTTTATAAGAATAAATTAATAAGACACATAAAATACATCATTTTAGTCAGTGCCGGATTAAGCAAGCGCGGGGCCGTAGCAAATTCTATTCCAGCTATTGGGTTAATCCGGCACTGAATTTAGGTCGTGCTATAATGCAAGATAGTAGTTATTTATGCAACTGTTTTATTAAGAGGTATTAAAACACGAATGTGGGTTTATCACACGAGGCGAAACCGAGTGTGATAATAGTATCACATGAGTGTTTTAATACCTAATTATGTACAGTTGCATACAAGACTTTATCTACATCCATGATATGAATCCTCCATAAAAGATTCTGAAACCATAGGGTTTTGTAGTGTTGTAAGAAGTCTATGTAAATTCATGGAAAGTTTAATTGCTGAGTATTTATTTCAAGCAAACTATGTATAAGTAATAATAGAATTATTTATTGTAATAATATTTTTCTGATAATTCTTGAAAATATACTAATACTCGTAGCACATCTTCAGAAAATGATGTACTACTCTTTGTTATTTTCCAATTCATAAAATCTTGGTAAGTACGCCTTTTCATATTGTTTTCTCGACTTTTCTGGTAATAATTGGTTAGAAATATCTGGTGTGTGTTATCAAAGCTTGTATCACACATTTTTGTAAACAACAAAATACTTAATGCAATACTAATATCGAACAAAAATGGCGGGATACCACGTGAATGGGGGCTATCGCGTATGAATTCGCCGCTAGAGGCGCTAGTGTAGCGCGAGGTCACCAAAATGAGAAATCTCAGATTGTTCGCGCGTTGCGTGCTTTTTTATCACGTATATTTACCAATATTAGCGATTGTGGTCTATATTGAGCCATTCCTGATTAATTATGACTTGAAGATTTTAAGTAGCAACACTAACAACTTAGAACCTTGTTTGTCAGTACTTGGAGGTAAAATGATATTTAAATGTTTCATGCTTGCTTATTTTAGAGAGAATATTGTAAATATATGTATGTACTTAAAGTTTACACTATGTTCTATTCTATTTTTTCTTATGGCAAACAAAGCCGATGTCGACCATTCTGCCAATGTCGATTACACTATGTTGATAAACGTAATAAAATTAACTTTTTATGAAGTTATTGGTACTCTAAAGTATAAAATATAATGACAGACATGACATGATTGTTGACAGGACCTTAATCGACAGTAGCGCCATCTGGTGAGCCCAAAAACGATAGCCCCCATTCGAATTAACCCATAATATTTTTTTTTTAATTTCGGCGCTGTTGTTGTGAAACGCGCGTGCATGACAATGTTCTTTTTTTAAATGAATTGTATAATGAAATTTAGTACAACATTATAACACCCGTTTGGATGATAATATGGTTTCTATGACACTGGTTGTTTTAATGTTGGCAATAAGCTAACTGTGTCAGATACTTTTATAGAGGATTAATAGCATGGGTGGAGATAAAGTTAGTTACTGCTCCATAATTTGAACTATTTAAATCATAACATAGCATAGTATAAAATAACACCCGTATTACCCGAAGGGTTAGCCTCATATACATTTCAACAGCAATGCTTGAGGGCTGAGAGACTGCCTCGCTAGTCCTGGGTTCGATTTCAGGGTCGGGCACGTTATATTTGCACGCTTCATTGGATTTTTCCATCGGGAATTTCTCAGTAGCTGCCACGGAATTTGGATTTGTGCCCGGTTGGTGGCAATAGGCTCGTCTTTACATGGGACTTAAACCACAACTGGCGAAATGTGGGTGTCAAGTACGCCTAGGCATCCCTTCGGGGATCACAAGGCTTGATGTTATGTGTTAGAGAGCTATGTTATAGGCGGCGAGCACACTCCGGGCTGCTAACAAGAAATTCTGATTTCAAAATAACGACTTTATATTTGTCCAAAATTTGTTTATACATAGTTCATTATTGAGCAAAAGGAGCTATACGATCCACCAAATAAAAGTGTCACTCGATTATTTTCACACGATTACACGACCTTTTCCCTAAAAGAACAAGCACCATTTTAATTATCTCACTTATTTAAGTACTGAATAGGCACGTGATTTGAAATACTGCAGTTTCGTTCAAGTAAGATTCTTTCTCCTGTTCAAACAAATGGTGTTTGCAATTGACTAAGTCAAGTTTTTTATTAGGAGGTATTCAATATCAACTTAAAAAACAACAGTAACAAAACTAAACAGTAATGATGTTATACATCTTGAGATTATGTTTGTGAATTTTCAGATCACTTCAGATCTATCTGCACTATTTATTATAGGTTAGTATTTAAACGAGCGAAAATAAATTCAAATTAAAGGTGTCAAAAATACTGAATATGGGCTACTGAAATACTAAATGGGCGAATAAAAAAGTTTAAAACGGCGACTTAAAAATACAAATTTGAGTTACTAGTTTTTTAATACGATCAGTGTGATAATTCGAGGACTCAGAAAAATAACTAAAACAAACTTATTAACCACTACGTTGTAGATAAGGCGTAGTCGACGCCCGCTGCGCGGGTCTCTTATTTCTGTTTGCAGGGTTTAAAGTAACCTAACACGAAGGGGATGCCGGGGTCTTTGTTCGCGCGCTTCGCTCGCTCACTAGACCCCGCCATCCCCTTCGAACCTAACCAGTACGAGTCGGAGTGCCACATGTCCCGAGCTCGCTTAGCTCGCTCTTGCTTCCTATATTATCCTTGCCGCAATGGCCGGATAAATCGTTACTTACTTGGTATAATACTCGCCCATTCAGAATAGTATATAATACATTTTTATTCGCCCGATTAATAAATTGGCCTTTATTATAGGACAACCATATGGAATGGCAAAATGAAAATTCTACTGTTCTTTGAACAACTTCGTACTGAGATTTCGTTAAAAACTTACAAGAACAATAATTATGTACTAACTAAATGCGAGGTGAAACTACATAGCGATCTATACTGGGCATCTCGAATGAGACGATAAGTACAATGTTTTCCGAATGATTATAATATCAAGAGCGTGCTTAAACTTCAAAGAATATCTAGAAGCATAATTTGTGACGCTTTCGGAAAGTTTCTAACTGTAAAGGCTTCTGTAAATTGTTCCTAGCCGAACTGTTACATTGCGTATACATTTAATTTGTATGCATTGGATACACAGTCAAACACATCAACAACAACATTTAACGATACAGTTGCAATACACTAACTATACCTTAATATTTATTTATAAGTTTATTTTCACATGTAAAATATTGAACATTCAAAATGGTTGTCATTTTTTAACTACGCATAGAACTACTTATTGTTAAGTACTAAATTGAGTCTCGCATATCCAAATAATCTTACAATATTTTTGGATTGGACCATTTAGATCGATTCTTTTTACTGACAACAGATCAAAACGCGAACAACTTGTTAAGTAGAAGTGTACGCTTAAGTATAGTCAGCATTAGTTAGCAATAGTCATCTGTATATTCAGTTGTAACTGTCACACAATAATGCCATAATTGTAGGTGTGTTACAGAAACAACAATGATGAAAAGTGTTTATGTTCGATTAGGCTTTTAGAAATTCGATTAATATCTATTTACTCCGTAGTTAACCCTGATGCTTAATTAAGTTAATGTTCGATTTCAAACTTCAGCGTTGCCTTGCGCTCTCGTAAATTGTAGAAATACCTGTTCAAGTGTGGTTTGTGTGACGGAGTAATCCTCGATGGGGTACTGCTTCCGGGCGATTTCCATTACGTCGAAAATGCGCCACCACGGCAACCCGGTGTCATTGATGTAATATGTACTGATACCCATATATGATTCACTGCAAAGAACAATTATCGTCAATATTTAAAATTCTTATTACACCTAACTCTCCGAGCTAGCTGAAGTGCCGATAATTCGCTGAAGATGATTGATTCGGTTCACATTCAGGGCGAACACGAAGGATTTATTGGTGGAAAAAAGTACTCACATAAGTCGGGATTCACTGAATTTTTCAGCAACGTAATGATGCATTCTAACCACGTCGTTATCTCTGTCTGCACCGGATTTGCTTTTGACAATTAAGGTGTAACCTGAAAGTTAAAAAAAAATGATTGAAGTTTCTGATGACATTGCGTTTTTGCTGATCAGTAATGATGTGCGACTAGATTTTGGTCTATCGATGTCGACCAATATTGATCACATCAAATCAAAATACAACAGCCATCAATCGATATGGGTCCACCTTAGTCATGGCTAATAGCTGGGTCGTCGTAGAATAAAAACAGGAGACATCGATCGATTTGTTGATATCGAATAAAAACAGAAGACCGATCAACCAAAATCTGGTTGCCATGTACCAGCACTTGGATCATGCGGTGGATGTGTATGTAAATACAGCAGCCATACGAGCGTAACCTCAACTTAGCATAATCAGCTTATAATGTTCCTAATGCTGGAACACGGGCCTCCTCTGTAAGAGAGGTACTACACTTTAATCCACCACGCCAGCATAGTGCGGGGTGGTAGATGTCATATGCGTTCGATTTTTTGGTTCTAGGACATGCCTGTTTCTTCACGATGTTTCTCTTCATGGTTTCGAGAGTAGAGGTGAGTTTTACCTTGCGAGAACTTGTTCTTCAAATGCTGTAGCGGTCCGAGGCAGTAGAGGCGCCCGTTGACCATGATGGTGAGCCGCGAGCACAGCGCTTCGCACTCCTCCATGCTGTGTGACGTCAGCACCACGCTGCGCCCGGAGCTCACCGCATCGCTGATACACGACCACACCAAGCGCTTCGATGCTGGGTCCATACCTGCTCAAACGAACTTGTGTTAAAATATTGTTACATCGATTGATTTACGAGAACATTCTAGATTATGTCCGAGTCTAGAATGTTACACCATGGAACTGTGTAGAAGATTCGAGAGTAATCCTAAAATGTTCCATTATTGAACTGTAAAGGTTCGGGATGTGAGAGGGAAAGCCTCACGTCCCAGCCGCCACGGGAGACGCCCCGGGCGTCGGGGGCCACGTGGTGGCGGGACTGTTCGAAAGAGATACCGCGGCCCTGGAACACAAAGGGCAAAAGAAGGAACATGGATGGGTTTTAGTCAGTACAAGTCTGACACTCCCTTCCGCTCCGCCCAGAGTGGGAGGGGTCATTGGGTTATTTGATGATTTCCCATAGGTAAAAAAAAACTGTAAAGGTTCGAGAAAACTGTGGAACTTTCTCGAAAGATCGATCGGCATATCCCCGGCATATAGCCGTCGGGTTGCGTCGGTTTGATTTTGGCGATACAACGAAGCCAACCGAAGTGTACAGGTG
The DNA here is from genome assembly GCA_947578425.1 of Eugnorisma glareosa. NCBI lineage: Eukaryota > Metazoa > Arthropoda > Insecta > Lepidoptera > Noctuidae > Eugnorisma > Eugnorisma glareosa. The sequence goes on from OX387963.1 coordinate 11,776,696, forward strand.
CGATATCTAAGTGAATAATGATCGGTGGTGAATTTGCGATTATGTAGAAGTATTTTGTGTTAAATAAAAATATTTTATGTTCAACCAGCGGTGCTTTAATTTATCCCAGGCTCGTAACAATATAACGCATTAAGTACGACATGCAAATACTTGAGGCGACTAATCTAGAAAAAAGTCCCTTCGCACCGAGTCCAGGGTAGGCGTTAACAGTGTGCAGACACTGCGTTACTGATACAGAGTGGTAGATTAAACAAGGGTCATAATTTAGGGAAGCGCAGTATTCGAGAATATGAACAGTTTTGAATACGAGACCAAGATCTCGAAAATACAGCCGCTCCATACATTTATAATCAAATCAAAAAAAAAAAAAAAACAAAATAGTTTATTTCTGTAACTTTCTTGTACAATATTATTCTGTGGCTAGAACCTCCCAGGAAGCATGTAGTAATGCTTGTGTTGGGTGGTTCTGCTCCTCCCTCGGATCAACATATTATTAGGTAGTTATATAACTAAACTATTTTAAGTAATTACAAACAAGTAGGTACACAATGAATGAAAAGTTATAGATACTGGTATGACTTCTCTTTATGAGTGTGAGTGCATGCATGTGTGGTGTGTGTGTGTGTGTTGAGTGTGTGTGCGTGTGTGTGTGTGAGGGTATGTGTGTGTGTGTGTGCCTTTATGATAGTTAGAACATACTATTTCTCATATAGCCTGTGTGAATTTGACTCCTAATTAGGATACTTCTAGCCCTACGAAGTCTATGATCGCATAACAACTTACGATAAAATGTAGGGAACAGCTGCTTTTTATATCGATACCATAATAAAATTGATTGCTTCATGAGTACTACGCATATACGTTGCACTAACTAGCGCGTTGACGAGATTGTGCCGAAATCGTAATATGGTCGTAAAACAATTTTATTCTTGAAGGTATTTGATGATTTTTACCTGTAGTCGGTTCATCAAGAAACACCAGCGAGGAATCTCCGAGCAACGAAACGGCTGTGCTGATTTTTCTTTTAGTTCCACCACTGCATTCATAAACCTGTTAAAACAATGCTACAAGTTACATTTTGTTACAACTTCAGGTAACAAGAGACAGAGGCAGGTGAAAGGAAAAACCGGGCAAGTGCGAGTTCGACTCGCGTGAAGAGGGTTCCGTTCGTTAAGGAGAATGCCCACTTTTGGGCCTACGCGTTACAGTGTGCTTTATTGCAAAATTATCTTTATTTAACCAAAAAAAAACTCCAATTCGCAATTGCAAAACTGAGAAAAAAGCATTTTATTGCATTTACTTACAACTCTCACTAGTTTAGTATGGACAAAAAGACATGGTGTCAGGTTTAAACATAAAATCCAATACACAATTGCAAAACTGAGAAAAATGCATTTTATTGCATTAAATTACAACTCTCACTAGTTTAGTATGGACAAAAAGACATGGTGTCAGGTTTAAACATAAAATCCAATACACAATTGCAAAACTGAGAAAAATGCATTTTATTGCATTAAATTACAACTCTCACTAGTTTAGTTAGAATAAATTCATTGTGTCAGGTTTTAAAATACATATCATCACTTGTCAAACAAAACCTAAAACGTCATGTCATTCGCTTAGTTATGCTTGCGCCGGTGAAGGTGTTCTGTTGCGATATTCGTATTTTCTGTGATTGATAATAACCTAAAGAGAGCTGTCTTCTTCTAACAGAAGGGTCTTGGTTACTTAGAGGAAAAATACAATCAAGGCATACAAGCAAAAATATTTATTTTATTTACATTTTAGTAGTCAGCTCTTTATTTGGAAGACAAGCAATCCCACAATACTATTGTAAGATATGCATTGTTGGCAGACGGACAGTAGGGTGTTGTGCACACTATGTCATAATATGGTATTTAAGTTGGGCTAGGTATCAAGACAATATTTCACCTCCTGCACACTTTCTTGATAGTATGTTAATTGTTTATGAAGATGAATGACAAAATTAACTAAATAAAAAAATGAGTTCCTTTTTATTTTCAGTCCCAGTAACCTACCTAGTGTCTACCGCTTAGGGCGCTAGACATATACATTTACTGTCTATACAATTTTATAATAGTCTGGCTACAAAAACAATGTCATGAATGTCATCATGAATATGTTTACAGGTACCTAATTAACATTTGACATTGTTGCACAGTCCCATTATTGATAGCATGATCTAGGTAGATAATACAAAAAATATGAGGTTTCGGTATAATCACACGTAAAACGAAATGCCTGTAACTGGTTTTTCATTACAAACCAGCTAAATAAGAATTATCTTTGATTTAATCGTATCGGGCTTGTCACTAATTCCATTTTCTAACCTAGCTTTAAATTCAAATGAAAAAATCTCATAAATGCAATTGCCAATTTAATTGAAATTAAGTCAGATTATACCTGGTGTATTTCTCTAAAAAATAACACCAATTTCGTGACTGTAACAGGTAGGCCTAAATATGTAGGAAATATGGGCTTTCTCCTTCCGTAAGTTGATTTAATCTGACCCCAAATTTGTTTTTGGTAACTAAATAGGTTTTCCTGAAAGAACTATTTTTTGTATTTTTTTTCAACATTTTCGGCTCTTTAGTTTTGGAGTTACAAAGGGGTGGGAAATGCTAAATTTTCGCTTATTTTCTTTAAAAAAAACTTCAAAACTATTTATTTTAAAATTATAAAAAAATATATAACATTTGTTAAACCACGATAATAAAAGTTGGCAAAACATTTTTTATTTATTTTTATTTACCCACAAAAGTGGCCCCTTTGTTTAAAATTCATTAATTTAAGTTACACGTCCGTCTTTGGCACACCGACTTACGTATGTGTACCAAATTTCAACTTAATTGGTCCAGTAGTTTCGACAGACGGGGTTCCGTTTTTTCCTTTTAAGGTACGGAACACTAAAAATGTAGATTAATGTTTCCACAACATAATTGTAAGTCTCAAACAGTATTCATCACCATCTTTAATCTTTATGAACATGTCTGCCGCGTGTCGAACGGATATGGGCTAAATCAACCACAATGTGGTCCACGGAAAACATCAACGACATCGCGGCAGACCCAGGCGAACATTATCGTGACGAGCTTGACACCTACAGGCAGGATTGGTCCGCAGTAGCTTGAAGTAGGGAATTTATAGGAGAAAGGGACGCTTTTGTACTGCAGCAGGACGACGCAGTCTGAAAATAAAAATAAATTTACGAGTAAGACTAACCTTTTTATCATAGTGCCTCAGGAAGCCGAGAGTGGTGGCGAGGTGTAGTGCGCGCGCGCTGCCGACGGCGGCCGGGATGCCGCGCAGCAGGCAGAAGATGCGCATCGTCTCGCGACCCGTCAGGTTGTCGAACAACGCGTCGAACTGCGGGCAGTAGCCTGTACCGCAATATATTACACAAATGTCAACTTTCTTACTGTGTTTTTTAAGTTGGGTTCTGTAGATTGCCTTTTTAAACTTTTGAACGCCACTGTCACATATACATGACAAGCAAGCGCGTGCCCTTTACGCCAAATGACACAAAACAAAATGGTAAGCGAAATTATGGCTTGGCGTGGAGGGCACGCGCGTGCGTTTATTCTCTGGCGGTCAAAAGGTTAAAGGTCATACAAAATATTAAAGTAGCAGTGGAAATTTACTACTGTGTCAATTAAGTTGATTTCAGAAGTACTCTCACCATTAAAAAGGTTATCAAAATATTAATGTAACATAATGTAAGTAAGGGTATACGTTTAAGAAACATCCTCACAATACGTGATTAAGTATTAGATTTAAATAAATACAGTCCAGCAAAGTTTTTTTGGTTCTGAATGTACCAACAGCGCCTGATGAAAGTGGACATCAGGGGCCGTTGGTAAACTTCTGTGAACTTATCTATAGAATAGCGCAAAAAGAAACATGTACCACTTTACATAAGTTTAAAATAAATAAGAGTTTGACTGACCGATGTGCGCATGGACGTCTCGCAGTCGCGTTTTGATAGAAAGTCCGTGCACGTACGCGTCGCCGGCGGAGATGTGGACGTCGCCGGTCAGCATACGGAACGTGGTCGTCTTGCCCGCGCCGTTTATACCCAGCAGCCCGAAGCATTCGCCCTTGTGCACCGCTGGAAAACGAAAACGAACTGTTAGTGATTACGACTCAACGAGAGTTGAAAAAAGATGGAATTCTGCAAAATAAATGTCGATAAGGCGCGGAGCAGACGATGGTCAATTTTTCTGCGGACAATTTTGAAGAACGGCAACGTCGTCAATCAATGGGCGAAAAACAAAGCTACCAGTAGCAGTCAAGCCGGAAAGGAGTTGTTATTTCTAAACGGCGGATAAATGATCCATCGCTTCCTCAGTGTTTAATAGATGCGATTTGGCATTGAAAGCTCTATTCTTCTTATACAGCGTGTAACAGAAAGGGTATAATCATATGGAATACTGTGGTACAGACCATCAAACTGAACCACTTTTTCTATGGGACCACCATTGAAATCGTATAAAAATAATCAGGTGTCCTATACAAAATTTCAATACCTACTCAACCCAAATGTATGGGACAGCTGATTATTTTTTTACGATTTCGATGGTGGTCCCATAGAGAAAGTTGTTCAATTTGATGGTCCGTACCACAGGCTTCCATATGATTATACCCTTTCTGTTACATGCTGTAGATAATAAATTGTAAGTATTGCAATTGATTTGTATGCTGCAACGCAAGACATGGATGGACTCGCTATATTGTATTTGTTTAACACCCCTGTGCAACCCATGGCCACAAATAAAGATTTTCATTTTCATTCATTTTCAGATTATTATTAAATGCATTGCATGTCTCAAAACGCAAACGTTTTGGTACCATGGCAAAATTTTCATAGGTATTTTTCGTGCGGGTATTTCTCACTTTCCATTTTACTTACCAAACGTGAGTCTGTTGGCAGCAAGGAATTTTTTAAAGAACTTGGTGAGGTCCCTGCACACGAGGCTTTGCTGCGATATCTGCGCTCTAGTCCACGTTTCAACGGTGCGGCGTTCTGCGGCCACATCGCTGTCTTCCTCCACTAGAGGTCGCGACGGTTGCTCCTTCGTGGAGTAGAACACCTGAGTGGAAACAGAAATCGGTAAGTGTAACAGCATTTAAGAGTTTAGTTTCATTTTTACCGCGAGAAGATCATATCTACTCGATAAATTGTAAACTAGGATCTCTAATTGAGGTCATGTTTTTAGTAAAAAGCTCAGGGGGGTTACTATTCATTCCAGTGAGGGAAAGACACAGAGCTATACAGGTAGTCTAGTGCCATCTTTTTCCTCCCCTGGAATTACTCCTGCTTTAAGACGTCATGGTAGGCTGCCAGGTCGTTTACAAAACCCCACCCAACCCAACATTACGCCTGTAATCTCTAAAGAGTGTTGCAGAGGTGTACCTTTAGTACCCACATTTCGCCAGTTACTTTAAGTCCCAAATAATAGGCGGTGAACCTATTATTGCCATCAACCAGGAACAAATTCTGACTCCGGGACGCTTTTAGTTCAATTCATTGTAACTAAACTCAGCGTACAAACCTTATTCACAAGCTCGTATTCCTTGATCATCAGCAGAGTGAACGATATTATGCCAACCATGCTCATCATGAACAGATATCTTCCGATGCCGGGCTCACTCCACTGCATGTAAGGGTCGCCTTCGACTGGGAAATACGAGTAAATTGACATTTATACATTAACTACAGTATGTTGTATTGTCTATAAGCAAGAAGTTACGACGAAGTGACAACATAGAAAGCATCATTCAGGCCCAACTGCGAAGAAGTAAGTTATTTTATTAATTTTATTTAAAGAATCCGGTTTATCATTTGAAAAACTAAAGCCGGTTGCACGGTTAATAACCAAACACGTTTACAATAGCGCTAAACGCATTTAATCATTTTTGGAGTAAGTGACCTTTAGTCACTATTATTATCATTAAAAATACTATTAAATTACAGTATATTTAAATTCATAGTATCAGATAATTATCAAGTTTCAGAAAAAAAAAAGTAAAAGTTAGGCACTAACTACACGAAAAAGAAAGAAAGATGGCCAGGATCGAATTCCAGACAGTCATGATTTATTTAAGACTGTTTCATTAACTAATGGTCAATTACCTAAACCTACATAAACAAACAATTGATAGTTCAATAAGTGAATACATGTAAAATTATCTATAAATGCAATCATTTCGAATCTATAAACTGGTAGCATTAAGAATAGACAAGAAAAAATTACAATATTATAGAGTGCAAATTTGATACAGTTCAAGTTGAACACTTCTTGGCATGACGTTGTGATGTTACATACCGGGAAGTAGGTAGAAGTAGCCTAGTTCGGGATCACAGTCTAGATTGCTATCAAAACGCATGCTGCAGATAGATTCGTGTCGAGTTGGGTCATAGAAAACTGTCCGAAAAATCGCATTTCGCGACTGCGACTTTAATACGCGGTTGAAGCATAAGAAATCGACAGTATAATTTAAAGCTTATTTAAGAACTACAGTACATAACACGCACCCACAAGACTCACTTACTACAACACACGGTGAGGTTGAGTTGCTCGCAGATCGTGTTGCGCGTACAGTTTTTGATGTGGAGCTGGTTGCACAGACCGTCGCAAGCCAGCGCTTGGAACGCAGACACGCTCATGTCCCTACGGAATAAGGATACAAGTGAAACGGATCTGCAGCTTATAACTTATAACAGTTTGTTAAAACGAGACACACTGAACTGAAGTTTAAATACACTTCTGCTGACTATTAGTTTTCTTGATAGTCTTAAGTAATTTATACAAGTAATTGATCTTTAACGCGCTTAAGCGACCAAGTGCAAGGCAATTAAACAATAGCAGTGCAGAAGTAAAACTTTATTTTAGAATTTTACTACTGGTGCGAATAAAACAGCAGCTACTTTTATTGTAACTTTCATTCAGCGTGAGTCAAGCGTGTTTTGGATTGTTTGAAGCGTTTATCCCAGTAAGTGGATGACCATAGTACTTATTAACACTAATATATCAAATTGATTACCTGAAACTTCTACTGATGCAGTAAATGGGCAACGGAGAAAAAACCCAGTCGAACAGATGAGCGTAAAACGGACTGCCTACTTCTGGTAATCTCAATAATTCGGTGATTAAAAATGGCATGCAACCTGATGAAATAAAAACAATGAGTATATTATTCGATTGAAAATTAAAACAGCTTGTGAAATCTGTGCCATTCCCAAAATACAAGAATGATTTTCAAGATCGGTTCTTTGATGTTGTTGTGTAAACTAAATTCAAATAAGCTGTTCATGTTTTACCGTTACTTTTCTTTCGAATATTTTATGTACTCACCCGTAAATATATTCATGAAACACATTTTCGAGAAACCCGTTGCGGAGGCTTCGAAATAGAATGATGCGAGGTAATGAAGTGGTATCGTCGCTACCGAGAACACCATTAAGACTAGAAGTACTCTGCCTGTAATCGATAAATAATCAATTAAATTAGTGAATGTAACGTTACAATTTATAATATATTCCCTTTGAGTTAGGAATCGAATACTTTCATCGAACTGACCCAATTCAGAAGGCGTAGATAGGGTGCTTTCTTGAAAGCACGCAAGAGTGACAATAATACAGAGGTAGACCAGTAGCAGCCACAACCAGTCCCAAACGAACGCCGTGACCCACATGACTGCGGGCCGCACGCCCGACACGCGCTGGAGAAGCTTCGCGCCGCTTATGCGCTCCTGGTAACATACACGGTTTGATATAATGTTTAATGATGCTTTATTTGACATTCTAACTAAAGGTCATAGGTTAAAGAATAAAGCAAATTAAATCGGTAGCATAAAGTGCTGCGTGGTAAAATACTGGTATTCAGCTGCATCCCGTAATACTGGAAGCCGACCTCTATAAAGTCGGGAAAAGGCGGCAAAATGATGATGTATAGTCATGTTTTTTTTGGCGTCTGAGTGATATTGTCAAGAGGGCGGTGCTTCTAAAACATTTGTGACAGTGTGTGTGGTTAAAAAAAAACATATATACGAGTATGGCGTTAGTTCCGCCCATGCAGCACCATAGTTACCGATATAATTTGCATTAGTCAGTTGCATTAATGGAAAACAGGACCTATATTCCTAGGGCTTCGCTGAATATTCTCACTCTGGATATAAGACTAATTTTCGGAAAAAAATAATGTGGGTATTATTTTCAATAATAATGTGGGTTGTGCTAACACGATAACGTGCCAAGTCCACTTCAGTCTGGTCTTAATGGTCAATCCAATTATATTTTAGCAGATTATAGTAGCTTCCGCGTCAATAAAACGTGAACGTATGCTGTTCTAACATTATACCTTATCATTTTAGATTTCGACCTAGAAGTCCTATCAGGCCTAGTAGCGCAGTTATCATGTGATTTCAGCTGTTCTTAATTGGAGGGGATGACAGTTAGAACTAGTATAGACTTTATCGATCGAGATTGACCTTTCAAGAAATACGGTTTTACGTAAGTATATATAATTAAATTACTTGTGTGTTTGGTAATTAATAATCAATATCGACGTTACCTTAATAACAAAAAGTACGAGGAAGGCAGTGACAAAAGCCATACAAAATCCGATGTTAAATGCAAACTGAAATCCCATACTGCTGCCGGAAGCCATCACCTTGACCTGAAACCAATTAAATAGAACGTTTATTGGTAACATTTACAATGGCATGCAAACATGTATGCCTCTTCTGCTTATGAAAGATATACACTAATCAATGTACCTCTAATCGAACCAATATTGAGACAATAGAATGCCGTTTTATTAAAGTCTGACCCAAATACATCCAATAGGGAATAGGCGTGTAGTTTTATTTCAACACAATTGATCGAAAAGTGGCTCCTATTGCGCCGCTTTTACGTTCACAATGCAATGTATTGAACACGCTTCCCAATTGGACGACAATTGCTGTATTGTATGCACAATAATTTAGGCTTTAAGACGGTTTGTCTATGTCACTAAGAGAGAAGATACACTCGAAATTTGATAGTAAAAAAGTTCAAACGTTTGACCCGACACAAGTACTATTTATTGTAACGTACTGGGGCTGCTTCAGTTTATGTATGACACAATGTTTTGAGATGAAATAAATATTTTTATATAATATTTTTTATTTTATACAAGTTAGTACGTCATTTAAAAAAAAAAGGTTGTACTTCAATTACACAGCCCTCAGTAATCGTATTGCAACGCCAGGCAGGATCACTTCACTACGATTCTGACAGAATAAAAGATTTTGACGGGACTTTTACTGGCAGATAGCGTTTTTTTTCTGATGGGAAATCATCAAATGACCCCCTCCCACTCTGGGCGGAGCGGAAGGGAGTGTCAGACTTGTACTGACTAGAACCCATCCATTTTACACGCGATATGTCTTTCGAACAGTCCAGCAACCCTGGCAGACATCGGTCGTTTCGGACGCCTTCCCGTTTGGTGACATCTTTTGAGGCGCGCGTTATAATTCTGTCTCTTAAAATATAGGTCTCCTAGTTTAAGAGACAGGGTTCATTATTATTTTTGTATGCAGACTTTTTGTAGACTTAAATCTTCGGTGCATAAAAAAAACTATACGGGGTGGAAGGGACACCGACGCGAAAACAGTCACCACGTACTCAGTACATCATTCTGAGCCCCCCCCCACACATATAATTCATCGGTTATTAAAAAAACAGCTGTTTCCTACAAAAGTGCAACATCTATACTTATAGCATCATCATCATTTCAGCCGAAAGACGTCCACTGCTGGACATAGGCCGCTCTCAAGTGTGGCATTGACCTCGCCACATTGACCGGTCCCGTATGGAACAGAAGTATAAGGAGTAACTTAGGCTACTTTTATTGTTTGCTAGCGACCCGCCCCGGCTTCGCACGGGTGTAATGTTATACAAATCAACATTCCTCTTGAAGCACTTTGTCTAAAAAAAACCGCATCAAAATCCGTTGCGTAGTTTTAAATATCTAAGCCTATGTATATAGGGATAGACAGCGGGAAGCGACTTTGTTTTATACTATGTAGTGAAGATTAGGGTTTCGCTGAAAAAAAAATAAACCTATTTAAAACCCTTGAAATAGTTAACAAAAAAACGATTCAAATAGAGAAGTATGTTTTATAAAAAATTCACGCGGACGAAGGACTCGGGCAACAGCTAAAATAAAATAATTGTGAAACAACTTTATGTAGTACCTAGACTTCAGTAATGTCACTTACCAAATTTTCGATAGAGTACGGCAGTGGATGGTTGACGACCTTCAAGGTGCTTCCAGGCGACAGAGCGCCCATGATAGCGTTGTTGACATGCGCGAGAGATATCGCCGAGTCATGGTACCCGTAGTTGCTAAACCAAGCGGTGATGTTGTGCGCGCCAAACGTTGCACCGATTGGAACTTCGTCTCTTACCCTGCCGTTGTCAGCCTCGCTCTAACAAAAAGTTTCTTATTTTAGAAGAGATATTGACTGTTTTTGTTATTTAAGACAGTTCAGTCCAGTTATTAAGTAATTCTATAGCCACATAAAACAGTTAGTAAGGAGTCCAGCTGTTATATAAATAAAGCATTTGCTTTGATTAAGCGGTGAGTTTTCTGTTTTTGTGCTCACACTATTTTTTTTATTTTTTTATAAGTCTATACGTGAGGTTTTGTAATTGGCTTTCTGGTGACTATGGTTCCCTTTTTTGTTTGTTTATAAGCTGTAAGTCCTCCACGTACTAAAATAAATAAATTTGTTTCATCGTGATTTTTAATATGGATAAACTAAATACTTACCAGTTTTAAATAAAATTTCCCTAAATTAGACGTGCCTAAGTCAGTCAACGACATTTTAGGGTACGTAGAGCTTTTGAAGTAATTCTTATACGCATTCATAGTCTTAGCTTCAATACTTCCGTCGGTTACGTTTGCTTGAGACATCAAAGTCTGCGTCTTCGGAAAACCGCTCTCTAGACTTAACGTCAATGGTGGCAGTTGGGACAAAAACCGCCAAGATCTTGCTATAACCACAGATATTGATATGTTAATTATAGGTGTCACGAACTGTATTATGGCAGTCAATTTATTCCTTATCGCGTTGTATGCCAGTTTCAAAAACATCGCTTTAATGTGGCTCCGGAGTAGTTTAAAACCGCGCACTTTTTGTATCGGTTCATTGTCCACTGAAAACAAAAGAACTATTGTAAAAAGCTGACGTGTTTACGCTTAAGTAAAAAGACTTCGTCGTTATACTAAACCTGAATTTTGAGTAATAGCCATAGGTGCTATGGCACAGTCACTGTATGGTGCAGATCTGCTGTTCTTTTCCGCTGATGAGATTTCTACATCTTCTGCGCCTGCCCTATTAACAGTTTACTTATTAACTTCAATTACTTACTCCTCGTTGTTAAAGACGTTGATGATAAATATTGTCAATACGTACTTCATAAAAACTTCCTCCAAACTAGTAACAGATAGTCCATAGCTAGAAACACACAATGACTCCCGTTTAGCTTCAAATTCTTTGAGCATTTCTGGGAATTTATTAACATTGTCACTCGGCAAGATGTATGTTAATTCCGAACCTGAAAATAAACAGTGGCTATATACGAGGAAATCATAAAGTAAAATCACACAATGGCCTTGGAGAGAGGTAATACATAATACGGGCAATGAACTCAAAGTAATTGTTGAAACGAAATAGCTGAAACTTAGGTTACGGATATGAATTAAGTAATTAATAGTTACCTAAGTTTTAACTAGGCAGAATTGAAATACGATTTTTTTTACACATATAATAATTAATTATTAATTAATAATTAATTAATTTTAATTAATTAATTGGTTTAATTTTCTTATATTATTTATTTTTTTACCTATGTTGGTATTTTCTTTGATATCAGGTACGTAATTTCTGAAAAATTTGGTGACGTCATCGGCGATACAGTTTTCCCCCTTCACAATGGTCATTTTGTAGCCTATTCCGTAATGTTTCTTCAGGAAGTAGGGTGTTCCGACACACTGCAGGCGGCCCCCGGACATGATAGCTATACGGTCACCCAGAATATCTGCTTCATCCATGAAATGTGTCGTGAGTATCATTGTTCGACCTAAACAAAATAATACCTTAGTGAATAATGTTTTCACATAATTAACTTCACGTTTTTAATGTCAATTGAGACATTGTAAGTCTTAAATTATAATGACTGCAAATCAAGATAAAAATAATGACGGCTATATGTAATGTAATGAGCGTAATAACTTTAAAAGACATAATATATTGTCATATCATACCTACTATGTCCTAAGAAAAATTATCGTGAAACGGCCAAGTCACAAAACATTAACTATACATCGTGTAACAGAAAGGGTATAATCATATGGAATACTGTGGTACGGACCATCAAAATGAACAATTTTCTCTATGGGACCACCATCGAAATCGTAAAAAAATAATCAGATATCCCATACATTTGGGTTGAGTAGGTATTGAAATTTTGTATAGGACAGCTGATTATTTTTTTACGATTTCGATGGTGGTTCCATAGAGAAAGTTGTTCTGTTTGATGGTCCGTACCACAGTATTCCATATGATTATACCCTTTCTGTTACACGCTGTAATAATAAAGAAATCGCAGTAAGGAACCTTAGACTTGGCACGACTTTGTCTAGATTTCATTAATTTTTACAGATAAACAAGCAGCTCCATCGAGACTTGGCTAGTTTTTTACAGAATGTTTTTGGTGGAATTTCACTTCTTTTTGTAGAAACGTGGGCATATTGATATTAGAAGATGTGTCCCACTACGCTGGATTTTTGCAATGACAGTCGATTTTTTATGTACCAATAATAGAAGGGGGCATTACCATATCTCTAATTCTCTAATACAGCTGAGACCAGCTGAGGGTTCTTCATCAGATACTTCAGACCTTCGATTTTTGACATCAAATGAGGCCCACCAAATTGAATATTTTTTGTAAAGGCGGTATGTCGATCTCTAATAGTTTGGTTGGGCTCTTGTGTTTTCTAATCAGGGTCACCAGGTACTCCAGATCTTCGATTATTCTAGTTTTATAGTTTTCCCTTTATGTGGCCATTAAACCCTAACTCTGTACCAAATTTCAGCCCTCTGAGTTTATGGGAAATACTAGTTCTATTCTGATGATCATGAGTGAGTTAGTGAGTGTCATAAATGCGAAACTTTGCTTTCGCTTAACTTCGGAACTAAATGACCTACAGACTTGAAATTTTGGATTTTAAGTATGTGATTATAGCTTACTGGATGACGAAAATTTCTGCGTTCTGGTCTTATCCAGAGGTTCTCAAATAGGGGCCTGAAAATGCGGCGAAATGGTTCCGGTAAAGGATAGTACGGCAGTGTTTGCTTCGTGCTCGACTTGGCGGGGGCACTGCCGCGTACCCCCCGATATGTGGCTATATCAATCTTTAGATATCGATAGTTTGATTCAACGTCAAAACCTATCTGTCTGTATTCTAATACGACGCTGAGTTTTGATTCGATTTTCAACTTCATAGGTAAACTCAAACCGGACTCAAATCATATTTATACCCAAATCTAGTTTAAGTCTAAGTTCATGTCTAAGTATTCTTCTGCAACACGGGAACGATATAGAATAAGTATAATTTAGATTGCATCTGGTACCTAGCGTATTTCAAAATTTTGGTGAGTTTTCTGAGCCTTTTATGTTCATCAACTCGTTTGATTCGCGTTACGATGTTCACAAAATCGGAGACAATAAACAACGTTATGTTGTATAACATACGAGTACATAAGTAGAAGTTGTAGTTTCTATACAAATAACGTTTTAAAAGTTCACGTCGGATATTTTCTGCTTGTCATTGCCTACAATTATGGTAATGGGATGTTTCACTCTAATGACTCAGTCGAGACCACAAAATAATATATTGCCTGACATTTCAATACATCGATTGTAGTTTTATAGACAGACGTGAATGAACGATCTGATGAGAGATGTTTAGGCACTATTCGATTTTGAGGTCATTCAAGCTTAATATTCACGGTTATGCCTGAGTCTCTGTCATAGAAATATAAAAAACAGGAGAAGTGGCTAGGGGGCGTGTCGGTGACGCCGCGACGAGCGCACGGTAAGCATGTCTTAAGGCAACTGGCCGTCTCCGCGAACTAGTGTGCTTTAGACCGCGATCGTGACAACCTAGAAGAATCCCGTGTTGTTCAGTGGTTTCTTGTAAAAATCGAAGCATAAACCAAAACTTTATAAATCATAGAATCACTGACTATATCTATGTACAAGTATTTTACTATATTTCTTGCTCTTACTATGTTATTTCTGTTTTCAAATATCACAACGACTGTACAAGTTTTGCAATAAATACATTGCTCCTTAACCACTACCAAAGTTTGTCGCTAAGTGACTGGACAAGCAATGTAAAAAAAGATCACAAAACGATACTTTTTTAAGTATATGCATAGCGTAGTACGGCCGCTGCTTCTTGCGACGAGCGATGTGCTTGTGCAGATTCAACTAACGTAGGCTATCGACAATGTCGATTGACGAAACAAATATTGCTATTATAGTTTGTTTTTCAATTTTATCAACAATTTTAACCCGGTTGGAAGATCGATGTCAAATAATGTTTTTGAAGTATTTTGTTTATTTTACAGCGTACATGCGTAACTAATTTTCCTAAAGTAGGTAAATTAAATTTCAGTTTAATAATGGGTGGAGTGTTTTTGGCTTTGAATGATCATATATTATGATGGCATAACATATGACAATTCCTGCCCAATTCCTGTTTTCACCAAGCAAGCAACACAAAGTGGCACCTAGGTCAATGCCTAGTGCGCGTTTTCACCAACAGTAATTGCCGCTTAACTGAATACCCAACTCCTGTTTTCAGCAACACAAAGTGGCACCTAAGTCAATGCCTAATGCGCGTTTTCACCAACAGTAAGTGTCGCTTAACTGAATACCTACTTCCTGTTTTCACCAACACATAGTGGCACCTAACTGAACGCCTAGTTTCTGTTTTCACCAACACTAAGCGACACCTAAGTCATTGCCTAATGTGCGTTTCCACCAAAAGTAAGTGTCACCTAACTCAATGCCTAAAGCGCGTTTTCACCAACAGTAAGTGGCACCTAACTGAACGCCTAGTTCCTGTTTTCACCAACATTAAGCGACACCTAACCCGATGCCTTAAGCCCGTTTTCACCAACGCAAAGTTACACCTAACCTAACTGAAGGCCCAACTCCTGTTTACAGCAACACAAAGTGGCACCTAAGTCACTGCCTAATGCGCGTTTTCACCAACAGTAAGTGTCGCTTAACTGAATACCCAATTCCTGTTTTCACCAACACAAAGTGGCACCTAACTGAATGCCCAACTCCTGTTTTCAGCAACACAAAGTGGCACCTAAGTCAATGCCTAAAGCGCGTTTTCACCAACAGTAAGTGTCGCTTAATTTTCCCGTTTTCACCAACACAAAGCGGCACCTAGGTCAATGCCTAGTGCGCGTTTTCACCAACAGTAAGTGTTGCTTAACTGAATATCCAATTCCTATTTTCACCAACACTGAGTGTCACCTAACTCAATGCCTAAAGCATTAACGCAGTCATTGACACCTAAGTCATTGCCAAATGCGCGTTTTCACCAAAAGTAAGTGTCACCTAACTCGATGCCTTAAGCCCGTTCTCACCAACACTAAGTGTCACCTAACTCAATGCATAAAGCGCGTTTTCACCAACAGTAAGTGGCACCTAACTGAACGCCTAGTTCCTGTTTTCACCAACACTAAGCGACACCTAACTCGGTGCCTTAAGCCTGTTTACACCAACGCAAAGTTACACCTAACCTAACTGAATGCCCAACTCCTGTTTTCAGCAACACAAAGTGGCACCTAAGTCAATGCGTAATGCGCGTTTTCACCAATAGTAAGTGTCGCTTAACTGAATACCCAATTCCTGTTTTCACCAACACAGAGTGGCACCTAACTGAACGCCTAGTTCGTGTTTTCACCAACACTAAGCGACACCTAAGTCATTGCCTACTGCGCGTTTTCACCAAAAGTAAGTGTCGCTTAATTTTCCTGTTTTCACCAACACAAAGTGGCACCTAACTGAACGCCTAGTTCCTGTTTTCACCAACACTAAGTGTCACCTAACTCAATGCCTAATGCGCGTTTTCACCAACAGTAAGTGGCACCTAACTGAACGCCTAGTTCCTGTTTTCACCAACACTAAGCGACACCTAACTCGATGCCTTAAGCCCGTTTTCACCAACGCAAAGTTACACCTAACCTAACTGAATGCCCAACTTCTGTTTTTAGCAACACAAAGTGGCACTTAAGTCAATGCCTAAAGCGCGTTTTCACCAACAGTAAGTGTCGCTTAATTTTCCCGTTTTCACCAACACAAAGTGGCACCTAAGTCAATGCCTAATGCGCGTTTTCACCAACAGTAAGTGTCGCTTAACTGAATACCCAATTCCTGTTTTCACCAACACAAAGTGGCACCTAACTGTACGCCTAGTTCCTGTTTTCACCAACACTAAGCGACACCTAAGTCATTGCCTAATGCGCGTTTTCACCAATAGTAAGTGTCACCTAACTCGATGACTTAAGCCCGTTCTCACCAACATAAAGTGGCACCTAAGTCAATGCCTAATGCGCGTTATCACCAACAGTAAGTGTCGCTTAATTGAATACCCAATTCCTATTTTCACCAACACAAAGTGGCACCTAACTGAACGCCTAGTTCATGTTTTCACCAACACTAAGCGACACCTAAGGCATTGCCTAATGCGCGTTTTCACCAATAGTAAGTGGCACCTAACTGAACGCCTAGTTCCTGTTTTCACCAACACTAAGCGACACCTAACTCGATGCCTTAAGCCCGTTTTCACCAACGCAAAGTTACACCTAACCTAACTGAATGCCCAACTCCTGTTTTCAGCAACACAAAGTGGCACCTAAGTCAATGCCTAATGCGCGTTTTCACCAACAGAAAGTGTCGCTTAACTGAATACCCAATTTATGTTTTCACCATCACAAAGTGGCACCTAACTGAAAGCCTAGTTCCTGTTTTCACCAACACAAAGTGGCACCTAAGTCAATGCCTAATGCGCGTTTTCACCAACAGTAAGTGTCGCTTAACTGAATACCCAATTCCTATTTTCACCAACACAAAGTGGCACCTAACTGAACGCCTAGTTCATGTTTTCACCAACACTAAGCGACACCTAAGGCATTGCCTAATGCGCGTTTTCACCAATAGTTAGTGTCACCTAACTCGATGACTTAAGCCTGTTCTCACCAACACTAAGTGTCACCTAACTCAATGCCTAAAGCGCGTTTTCACCAAAAGTAAGTGTCACCTAACTGAAGGCCCAGTTCCTGTTTTCACCAACACTAAGCGACACCTAACTCGATGCCTTAAGCCCGTTTTCACTAACGCAAAGTTACACTTAACCTAACTGAATGCCCAACTCCTGTTTTCACCAACACAAAGTGGCACCTAACTGAACGCCTAGTTCCTGTTTTCACCAACACAAAGTGGCACCTAAGTCAATGCCTAATGCGCGTTTTTACCAACAGAAAGTGTCGCTTAACTGAATACCCAATTTCTATTTTCACCAACACAAAGTGGCACCTAACTGAACGCCTAGTTCATGTTTTCACCAACACTAAGCGACACCTAAGGCATTGCCTAATGCGCGTTTTCACCAATAGTAAGTGTCACCTAACTCGATGACTTAAGCCCGTTCTCACCAACACTAAGTGTCACCTAACTCAATGCCTAAAGCGCGTTTTCACCAACAGTAAGTGGCACCTAACTGAACGCCTAGTTCCTGTTTTCACCAACACTAAGCGACAACTAAGTCATTGTCTAATGCGCGTTTTCACTAAAAGTAAGTGTCACCTAACTGAACGCCTAGTTCCTGTTTTCACCAACACTAAGCGACACCTAAGTCATTGTCTAATGCGCGTTTTCACTAAAAGTAAGTGTCACCTAACTGAACGCCTAGTTCCTGTTTTCACCAACACTAAGCGACACCTAACTCGATGCCTTAAGCCCGTTTTCACCAACACAAAGTGGCACCTAAATGAACGCCTAGTGCCTGTTTTCACCAACACTAAATGACACCTAGCTTATGATTTTTTTTTGTATTTTATCTTAGAATACGTTAGAGTAATCGGCATGGTTCAGAAAATATAATAGTGACTTTTGCCTACAATAAGTCAACATAATTATTCATGCTATTTATTTGTTATGTTTGTTTGTTTGTTTTCATTTATTTGCATTTTTTTTCCTAACTAGGGTTTTTTTTATAACAAAAATCTATTACCTGCGAAGTAATTGCGTAACACACTTTCAGTAAGAATCGATTTCATTATGTCAGTACAACAACTTTCATTGATTTACTTGAACATATGAATTCGATAACTTTTCGATTTAGTCAATCATTAGCGTGGGTATTCAACTATATTGCTTTTGCACAGCACAACGATACCGACCGATGTTTTTGTGTGGGTAAGTTGTACGGTGCATGGTTAATACACGCTGCGTTTGATAGGATAAGGTTTATAATTGATTGTGTAGTACGTTCTGTTTTAAGAATTGCGGGTGTATGCGCGAGGCGCGACTGCGTATCTATTGCTTTTACTGAATTGCATGTGTAGTAGTTGCCGGGTGGTGGGGGAAAACGGAGACAGTAGGTTGCGATACATTTTCGTATAACGGGCATAATCCTTATTTATTATATCTATGGTCTCTGTACATAGCAATTGCATTCATAGTATTTCTTAGGTTGATGAAACATGTTTAGTGAAATCTTCGATGCATTGGGAAGAAGTCAAACTGTTCTATTCAGACCGCTCTAAAGTCCAAACAGTTGAACCTTACAACGTCACATGCGTTACGCAAAAAAAAGATAATGCTTTGAAATTGTGACCTGAACCTTTTTAAGTATGATCAATCGCAACATCTTCGACAATGGAGTAATTTAGTTGTAGCTACATACCTATTTGGTGTGATACATAAGATGGCAATAGTGGTACCTACTCATTAACAAATTTTAGCATTCGATATTTCAAATACCGTCCTGTAAAAATTCAGAAATAACACTTATCATTACTGTCAAAAAATTTCACGGGTGAAAAACGATATACGGGATTAATTGTTCAAGTGGGCGTGGTTGGCCAAATCCGAAACTATGAGGAATGATAAGGAAAATTGATGAAGAAAATTGCATCATTAGATTTTTGCAAAATCAATATTCCTAGCCA
Source organism: Eugnorisma glareosa (assembly GCA_947578425.1). Lineage (NCBI taxonomy): Eukaryota > Metazoa > Arthropoda > Insecta > Lepidoptera > Noctuidae > Eugnorisma > Eugnorisma glareosa. The sequence goes on from OX387963.1 coordinate 11,796,025, forward strand.
GAACGAATTTGGAAAAAAAAACATTCGTTAGCGCCACTATTATGGATTAAATTCTGGGAAGTGCTGACATACGGCGAACTAAAGAAAGAGTTAATTTTTGATACGTAAAAGGATGCAAACAGTTAGCAGTAATCAACGAAACGGCAAACAAAATCACTAGTGGCGCCATCTCACTTGTGTCCTAAATTAAATTGTTTGAATCAAAATTTGATCCCTAGTAATCATCAGAATCGGGCCTGAGACTCCTTTCGAGTATTTTTCGCTGTTCCTCATAGTTTTGGCCATCCACGCCCACTTGAAAAATTCTATTTATATAATATAGAATTTTTTAAGTGGGCGTGGGCGTGATGGTGGTTGAATATACATATAGTATATTCAATATACAGATATAAGATTAGGATTCCTACGAAGAGATATTAGAGAATGGGCTATGAGTGTAACCAACTACAACGTGGCGTGTGGTACCGTGACATGACAAACCTTTCTTTTCTTTCTGCAGCAGGTCCCAGAGCGCGCGGCGGGCGGCGGGGTCGAGGCCGGAGGTAGGCTCGTCCAGTAGCACGACGCGCGAGTTGCCGCACATCGCCGCGCCCACCGACAGCCGCCGCTTCTGACCCCCCGACAACTTGCTCGATGTCACGTCACGCTGTTAACATAACATAACAACACGACTGTAATCTCTGGAGGGTTAGGCACAGGTTGATCCTAATACACCCACATTTTCGTCAGTTATGTTTAAGTCCATAATAAGGGGCGTACCTATTACCATCTGGGACATGGGCACAGATAAAGACTTTCTGGCTGCTACTGAGAAATTCTTGGTGGAAATACCCAATACTGAACACTGCACGATGTGTGAAGTGAACCTTAAGCTCAACAGTAGCGCTTGCGACCACTACACATTCAACAGAAGAAAAATATCTTATTATTACTGTATACTGTTTAAACACGGTGCAAGCCTCTTCAGAAAACCGATTTTAGATTAAGTTTTCACCATGTGAGTTACATTTGCAATGTTCAATAACTAACTCGTCACAGAATATAGCTCAACAAAGATCAATATCTATTTTAAAGTCATAAACATATATCTCATTCACAACTGCTTCATAATTTTTCCGCAAAGTCATCGTGTAGGCAAGTACAAAGGTTATAGCTATGGAAGCAAAAACTATACACTAACGTCATGCCCCTATTTAGAAGAAAAAAAATAACATTTATCATTTACACTTAAAGTGGAAGCGTCAGGGTAGACCGCGAAATTCAAATTTTCTTACGTTTTTTGCAATTTGCAGATTTTATGAATCGCGCCAGTAACACGTATGGAGTTACAGAATTATAATCATGCAAATCATCAATACATCTTTCCGAGTTCATATAATCACATTCAATAGCTATTTCATGAAAAAATCACTTTTTGAGATTATATGAACTTGGAGGGCTTTATTGATGATTTGCATGATTATAATTCTGTAACTCCATACGTGTTACTGGCGCGATTCATATTTTCATTAACATACAACCTGACACTGACCTGCAAATTGCAATAAACGTAAGAAAATTTAAATTTCGCGGGCTACCCTTGCGCATCCACCTTAATGAGAATATACTAACCTTTTGTTCCAATTCCAGCAACTTAACAAAATGATTTACTTCTTCCTTTAATTCAGTATCCGGTACACCTTTTAGCTTTGAATAAAATATGATGTGTTCGGCGACCGTGAGGTCTGGGAAAAGCACGTTGTGTTGCGGACAGATGCCCAATGACTTGCGAGCTTGACCAGTTTCGCTTACTATGTTGAAGCCGTTGATATATGCTTTTCCAGATGTCGGTGGGACGATGCCTGGACAGATTTAAATAGATAAGTTTATTATAACAATGGATTTATAATATAACTTTGCCAAAATCATCAATCAATTATCCGAAGTACGGTCGACGGACGTATGAAAGCTTAAACCATACTTATGGTCGTATCATATTTAATATGCCTACATGTCTGTAATCTCCAAACGGTTAGGCAGAGTTGTACCAAATAGATTTATATATTTTATTTATATATATTATACCTACATTTCACCAGCTTGTCTTACCTACACGATGTACAATGTACATACATATTGTATGGCAACGTTGTCAAAAAAAAAATGAATAAATCTAAGTGTAAAACGTTTTGATACCTACATTATTAGTTTGAACCGGCAAGCAAGGAGAAACATTTGTTTCTATGATTGATGGTGGTAACGGGCACAGCTAAATTACAGTTAAGTGGCTGTAATTGGGCAGTTGTTTAACACACGAGCGCTGACTTACTGGTGTTACTACAGTCATTTGTTTATTAGAGGAACATTGTCAACTCTTTTGTATGTACCTACCTCAATATTTTCTCTCTAACCAAAACGGAACTATTCCTTTAAAACTTTGTATAAATGTGAAAGTATGTAGGTATGTTCGTTACAAAATCACGCAAAAACGGCTGAACGGATTTAGATGTGTGGCACAGATAGTTTATAACCTGGATTAACACATAGGATACTTTTCATGCCAGCAAATGACATGGCTTAACGACTGTTGTCACGCAGACGAAGTCGCGGGCAGAAGCCAGTTATTAATATGCTAAGTCTGAAATCACCAATTCGCCTCGAGCAAGTGTGGGGATTAATGCTAGCTCTGTGTGAGGAGAGGCCTTTGCTCTGCAGTGGAAGAGTAAAAAGACCAACAAACTGGTACTATTATTATATTAGGACATGTATTCACACGGAGACTACAGTGCAGCATCGTCAAATTACTATGACCCGAATCGTGCAAAATTATAGTGTGTGTGGATATGTCAGTGCTCGTTATCAAGCTCGATATAATTTTCTAGGCCCTTCTCATGATTATTATTGTATGCTATGAATGCGATCATGATATGTACGCCGACAATATATAAGGTCCCATTAAAATAGGTGGACAAATTTTAACACAGCGTTCAGTACGTCTAACCAAAGATATCCAAGCAAAAATAAAGTGATTTTATTTTGACCTAATGGATGTGTTTATTCTCGAGTGCCGCCGGCAATTTATTATTTTAGGTCAGAATAAAATCACTTTATTCAGTGATTTTTTTGCTTGGATATCATTGGTTAGACGTACTGAACGCTGTGTTAAAGTTTTTCCACCTATTTTAATGGGACCTTATATATTGTCGGCGTACATATCATGATCGCATTCATAGCATAGGGGTACATGTAAGTACTCTATTGGTATTGTAATAGTTCACCATTACGGGAAATCCTTTTTTTATAATAAGTACAATTTTTACCTACAATGCAGTCAGTCATTCATCTTCTTCAATGATACTTGCAGATGGCGAACATTTTGATTCTAAACAGAAGACTACTTTTTGCATTAAAAAAAGGCTGTTGTTTTATAATATTTTCTCTCTTCTAATAAAGTTAAATTAAAGAAAATTCAATACTACATTTTTAAACGAGTCTAATAAACATTACAATTTACCGTGAATCAGAAGCTATTTAACAGCAGTAACCATTTTAATGGACTGCTCCAATTAACAAGATAGGTATTCCGTTCAAAACTACTGGGCCGATAGTTTTAATATTTTACTACTCTATAATTAACCCATTATTTTCCTATAACTTTGATGATTTTGAAATAATAACAATGTCCTTATATACATTAATACTTACCTACCAATTATCAATTAGTTGGTATCTAGGTAATATTTACTTACCACTACCACACCACATATTTATTTTTGCCTTAAAGTTGCATTGCTAATTTAATATTCAAAATGTCATGCTTCTCGACCCATCAGTTCAGAATTGAAGTTACCAGCACAAACATAAACAATACTCCTAGTTTTTTTTAAATATGTAATATTAACCTGCTCAAACTCTCACTGCAAAAAGTTTGCTTGGCACCAACTGCCAGCGCTAGCGATACATATGCACGTATATAGGTTTCACAATTTTTATTTTATTTTATTTATTAGGGAAAACAAACAATTACACACTATAAATGGTTAACAAAGAATTGTACAAGACTGCATCAGTGTGCAACTAACTTCGTTATCCACATCTTATATAATTAAAATTGGAAGATAAATGCACGAGTGCAATACTTCAATGTTCTTCTTCTTAGCGTGTCGATGGCAATCTAAATTGTGTCGGACCAGAATTGAGCTACTAGTTTGGCGCTTTCGGTAGCGTCCATCAGTTCCTGTAGTGAACAAACAACAGGACACGCAGGACACGATATTAAGTGCCCCATCGTTTGTGGAACAGCACTACTTATTGCGACCAACCTAGGTCCAGAGTCTATTTAAAGACTTCCAGGTCAGCCATGGCAACTCATGTCCAGGTGGGAGATTTTCAGCAGGTGGAACGAATGGGTTAGGTAAGGACGCACTACCTCGACACTGATTTAGTCTTTCCGTAGACCGCGCGCCAGTGAGTGGGGTGACACACTTCAAAAAACTGTTTCGGCTTTTCAGTCTTTGCGACACGAGGTTTTTAGATGGAAAGGGTGTCGACAGGGTGGTGGGTGGGATATTTCAATAATCACCTGTAAGCATAGAGATGGTGGTTGTTTTTCCGGCACCGTTGTGACCCAGTAACACGGTGATTTCGTTTTCGTACATCCTCAGGTTCAAATTGTCTACGGCTTTTTTACGACCCTTATATATTTTTGAAAGATTCTGAAAGAAAAATTATATAAGTATTAGATTTTCTAACTAGTCAATAAACTAAAGCCGAGACGTGTACCAAGTGGAAAAAATGCAAATGAAAATATGCGTATCATTTATAAATATCATTTAATCGGTTCTTTGAATATCGTTCGTTTCCATCTACGTAGCTAATAGAAGTTACATTAGACATTACATACATAATAAGTTGCTGCCAGTAGTAGTCAGTGCCCATATAGGCAGGTTTATAAATATATACCTGCCTATATGGGCACTATCAAGTAAAACAAGAACCTAAGGCCTAGGGTATTTTGCCGAGGTGAAGGGACAAGCTCGGTTAGTTTCTCTAAGGTACTGAACAAACAGGGCGTCCCTTCGTTTGTTCTTAATTAACGAACATCATATTGAAGTTTATATTGCACGAAGTTATAGCTATTATAGAGTTTGATAATATAGATTGACTACATAAAAGGTTGACGCAAAAAGGCATATGGGCTCGACTCATCATTATTTTTGTAACTTTATTTTTCAATTTTCCACATTTCCAATATTCACGAATATAAAACAAATACCAGAAACTGTGTATGTAGGTATGTATACTTTACGGCAATATGTATTATTTTATTCCCTAACAGATTTTTATACAAAAACTAGCTGTTGCCCGCGACATTCGTTCGCGTGAAATTATTACTTTCTTTTTTTAATCGGATTTTGTCAACAATTTCAAGAGTTTTATTTTTTTTGCCCGGAACCCTAATTATTTTTCTAAAATTAAAGTAGCCTATGTTAGACCTTATAACATCAGATATCTGCCTGTAAAAGTCCCGTATATATTTTCATATGCATTCAGTAAAAAATCAGTTATTTTGATATTACAAACAGACACCTCAATTTTACTATTTTGTATAGATAACGAATTTTATAATTATTTATATTTTTTTTTTTATAGAAAACGAGTCATAACCTGCGTTTGGTTTAAAAAACAACTTTATGTGATCGGTGTAGATTCGAATTTGTTTAGTCAGTCAGAACTTTTTCGCTTTTTAGCTTTGGCTTTTATTCTTTAATTTGATTTATCGACGACGCTTTCCGCTGTGACATTTGAAAGGAACTGTGCATCTAGGTTTTTAGGGTTCCGTGTCCAAGGCGTAAAAATAGAACCCTATGACTAAGACTCCACTGTTCGTCTGTCTGGCTGTCTGTCACCAGGCTGTATCTTATGAACCGTGGTAGCTAGACAGTTGAAATTGTCACAGATGATGTATTTCTGTTGCCGCTCTATCAAACGAATACTAAAAACAGAATAAAATAAATATTAAAGGGGGGCTCCCATACAAAAAACGTGTATTTTTTTTCCTGATGGTCTGGAACCCTTCGTGCGCGAGTCCGACTCGCACTTGGCCGGGTTTTTTATATATTTAATATATCAACAAGAAAACCCTTAAAAGATTGCGTAGTTAGTATTTCTAGTGTCTGTGAGCTCTTTCTTCGAATGTTTGCAAAAGAAACACGATAAGGCAGTAAAGTTATGTAACACCTTCAATGAAACGGCTTGTAGTTTGAGGTGTGATTCGAACCTTCAGCTTTCCGTATAAAGGTTACTCACCATAACATGATATTTATATATTTCAATTCACTTTAGTTGTAATTGCGTTCTGATAAATCTATACTAATATTATAAAAAGGTAAAATTTGTGTATAAGTTTGTATGTAGGGGGTAATCTCTGGATCTACTGAACCGAATTCGAAATTCTTTCACTAAAAGGAAGCTACATTATCCCCGAGTGCCGTAGGCTATATTTACAACGTACTCGTCGGATAATTTCCGACCAAAACGCGAGCAAAGCCGCGGGCAACAGCTAGTCATTATTAAATAGGTACTAATTATTGTACGTAGAACAGCTGTTGAACAGTTTGTTCGTTTTAATAAAGGCACATGCGTTAGAAAATTGAGGAAGTTAAAGTTAATGCCAAACTTACGTTACGTAATAATAACACATTTGGTGGCACGAGATGCGTGACTTACCTGTATGTCGACGCCCGCGGGCACGCCCTTCGGTTCCTCGTCCTGGTCATGAACGACCTTCAACAGTGTATCATTATATTCCAGGTCACGCGTATCCTTCATATTCATCTCTGAAAATATTACGTTACATAGCAATGTGCAATTGATAACGGAACCAATACTGCTTGTTTAGTCATAGAAAATTATCGTCGTTCTAAGTTTAAAGTTCACATTATGTATTACATTTGATTTATTGTGCATGCTTGAAGGATTCGCTTTTTGCAATTGAATAAATCATTCGTTATCGCCAACATAAAAGTGCATTTGGGTAAGATAAGAACCAGACTACGCGCGCTGAAAAGACTTGATCATTATGGGTACGGACAGAGATGGGCGTATAAAAATAATCTTTTAACTGTTTTATTTATCCACAAGTACTATATGGTGATCTTATTAGCAGTCAAAGTTCTAAGTCTTCTAAGACATAATTAACAAAATGGCATCAATAGTTTGTATAAAATTAATCCTAATTAATTAAAACAGCACGTTAACATTAGATATTTATTGTGCATAATGTTTGGCGCAAAACCGACGGCTACATCAATAAACCGGTTTTTGATGTTGAATAACCGCAGTGATAATGACCTTGATAACATTGATGATCGTAGGCGATTGATTGATTCGTTACATAAGCAGAGTACACTAGATTACGATTACGTAACCGTAGTGTTCGGAGACACAAACCAGAAATAATGTCACTTCAAAAAGCGTCAACTTTAAACTTGCATGTAGCAGACCAAGAGAAAACATAACTATGGAAAATCTATTATTAATTTATTACAAAGTGGGCAAAATCTAAAAGAATACCAACTTTATGCTTAGTGTAAATTATATTGATTACAGAATAACTTGTCCTTTTGGAAAAGTTATACAATGTTTGTAGTCCAAGCCGAACTTTATGTGTCGGTTTTTTTTTTTCTAAAAGCACATGTTTGGAAAGTAAATTGCAAATGCGGGAAACAAGGAAAGTGCATAAAACTTACCTGCAACTTTATGCTTATTCGGTATCCAGAAGCTCTTAGTGAAGGGAAAGTACCAGGGCAACGGAACCCCGTAGAGCCCCGGGCGAATCTTCTCCACGTACATGGCGATCAGCATGTAGAGTATCGTGTCGAGGATCAGCATTAGAGCGATATGGCCTGGCTGTAGCTGATCCTGGTACGAGATGGGTTTGAAGAACTCGTTCCATTGTAGACCTAGGTACGCAACATTTTATCAATTTAAAAAAGCACTTTATTTAGGTATCTTATTTGAACTACTACTACTAGTTTCGTTAGACTTATGATTACTTATGAACTTCAGTATGGGGACAAGTTTAAGTGCAAATATACAAACGCAATACGGGGGATGGATTTTTCTCGGTGTATTTACATTACACCGCACGGCTCATGAGAAATATGTGAAATGTGAATGTCTTTATACAATAAATTGAGACATGAATCAATTCTTGAGTCTTGTTCTAAAATAGAGCATTTGTGTTTAGTGTGTATATGTTACGGCTAAAGGTAGGTGTGAACAGTGAACAACTGAACTTAAACTTAAGATTAGCCGGTTAAACCTAACATAACCTAATCTTTTTTAACATAACCTAACCTAAGTTTAGCCGGGTTATCTTAAGTTTATGTTCACACCTATATTTTTTTAAATTAATGACATTTAATTAAACAAGGAAAAATAAAATGTCGGAAACCGTACACTCGTAAGAGCGTACAGGAAAAAGTCTAACGTTATTATAACTAGTGACCGGATAGTATGCGTCATGTTCGTGGACGGGCGCTGTCAGTTGGGACTGGTCATCTCTTAGCTGCCACGGTTTATTTTAACTACTTTGTTTTTAAATTGTTGACAATTATAATCTTTTACTCTGGACGCTCTTAATGTGCACGTCTTTCTACATCGTTCTCACATATATGTATAATCTCAACATGAATGATGTAACCAAGATCTTGTAACAATATTTTGATTGAAAAGACTGTCCATGGGAGTTTCTTGCCCATTCTTCTCTATAGAGATCTACGCTTTGGAATGTGCAACTACAGTACTTTCTCAAGTTATTATGCCTTGTGACTGTGACTGTAGCTTAGCTTTTGTTTTTTTGTTTGACTTTCAAAAGTGCCTGTAATGGTCTAATTGAAATAAATGCTTTGAGTTTGAGTTTGAACTTAATAATAATAAAGCCTTTTATTCCGAAATCAGACAATTACACTTGCAATAATGGTTAAGTAAAATAAAAATCACAAAATGTCTCGAATTTCGGTGTGCCTCGTGGCATAGGCCTCCTCTAACAATTTCCATTGTCGTCTGTCGCGAGGTACCCTCCTCCAGTTTGGACCTGCTGTCAACTTTATTTCTTCCTCCCAGCGGGTAGGCTGCCTTCCCCGATTTCTTTTACCGTCTCTTGGATACCATTCTGTCACTAGTTTACTCCACTTGCCTTTAGTGTCTCACATCATGTGGCCTGTCCACCTCCACTTTTGTTGGTCTATTCTTGTTAGAACATCGGTCAGTTTTGTTTTGGACCGGAGATCTGTGTTCCTTATTCTGTCCTGTCTCTTTGAGCCTACCATGCTTCTCTCCATCGCTCTTTGACACTTGGCAAGCTTTTCTCTGAGCGATTTAGTGAGTGCCCATGTCTCACACCCGTAAGTTAGGCATGGGAGTATACATGAGTTGAAGGTCTTTCTTTTCAAAGTCATGCCTAGGTCTTTTGACTTCATGATCTCCTTGAGGGACCAGTATTTTTTCCAACCAATTGCAATCCTCATGTTAATTTCCTGGTTAGTTTGATCTTTGGTAGAGATGACTTGACCAAGGTATATGTAATCCTCTACATAGGCCAAAACTTCCTCTTTTATTTTTATATTCACCTTTTTAGAGTTAGTCATTAGCTTTGTCTTGCTGTAATTTATTTTCAGACCAATTTTTTCGCTTTCTTCGCTCAGACTTTGTATCATGATTTGCAAGTTTTCTGGGATTTCTTCAAATAACACTAAGTCGTCGGCAAATCTGAGATGGTTCATTTTCAACCCATTTATATTCAGACCAAACTTTTCCCAGTTCAAGTTGCGAAAGATGTTTTCTAACACGGCAGAAAACAATTTTGGAGATAGTGGGTCGCCTTGCCTCACCCCTCTTTCTACGTGGAATTCGTTCCCCAGAGATTCCAATTGGATTCTAGCCGTACTATTGGAGTAAATGGTTTGGATAATATTGATGTATGCTGGTGGTATTCCTTGTTGCCTTAGAGTTTCCCATATGTATTCATGGCTTAAGCTGTCGAAAGCCTTTGCGTAGTCAATGAAGGCAATGTATATAATTTTATTATATTCCTTGTATTTTTCCATTACCTGTTTGACCGTGTAGATATGGTCAATTGTCGAAAACCCTTTTCTGAAGCCTGCCTGTTCAACCGGCTGTTGTTCGTCCAGCATTGGGCTTATTCTATCCAGTATGATCTTTGCAAATATCTTATACACATTCGAAATCAGGCTTATTGGTCTATAATTTTCAATGTCCTCTTTGTCGCCTTTTTTGTGTATTAAGATTATGTGAGACTTTGCCCATTTCTGAGGAATATCCCCGCTCCTCAGAATCTCGTTAAATATTTGAGTTAAAACGGGTACCGGGAGTTTGAACTTAAAATCGTCGAAATATGCATGCAAATATGTATCATAGTCATAAAGCTTGAATACTAGAATATGCAGCATACTACTACGTACTAGAACGCGTACTAGAATACTACTGCGTACTAGAATATGCAGCATAAAATTGAAGTAAGTACCTACTACAAAACATTTAACAGTTCGGTTGAGCCTTCTAGTATTTGAAATAATTTTTGTAACTTGAAAACAATTGTTCTACATCCACTGAGGTTTCAACTCTAGTACATTTTTGCACTTTTCTTGCTAGATACGGTTAAAAGTCTTATTACGTACAAGGGTTCGAAGTAATAGGTAGGTTCAGGTCGTAGGTATGTTGATGAAACTATGATTCGCGCAAGTACAAGTAACATGTAGGTACCTATGTAGTTACAGAATTATAATCATTAAAATCATCAATACAACCCCCTAAGTTCATTTAGCTCCATTGAATGATTTTTTCATGAAATACCTAGTTATTGAATGGGACCCTGAAATTAATAAAAATAAAAAAAACTATTTTTTTTAGGTTGATTGTTGCTATTTCACTTTATAGGATCAGAGTGATGGGTGATAGTTATGAAAATACAGAAAAACTACTGTTTGGACTGAATTCGTGAGCGTTAAAACACCAAAAGCAGTTTGAGTAAAAAAATCAGAAGATCAAGTTTTGAATCTGTATGAATATTGTCTGATAATTATTTTATTTATTTATTTTTATTTTATTCTATTCGGGAAACTTACAGCTAATATAAACAATGTTCATACAATACAAATTTGAACGCCATTTACAAGTTTCCAAAGATAAATACTTGAAACTGTCGAAACAAAAAAGACAACAAAAAAAGGTAGGTACCTATAACTAATTCTAATACTATAACATATTATTAGAAATCAAAATAACGCGATCGATTAATACAAACAAAAAAAAATTAAAGAAAAAAACTGTACTAAAAACTAAATTCAGACACAAATATTAAGGAATATGCATGTAATTATTTTTTCATTTAGATTAATAAAATGCAGTACTATCAACCCAAGAAAATAATTAAAAGTTTATTTTAACTACTGCTTGTCGCACAAAAAAAAATTAAACTCCTACAATTATCTACGACAGTTCAAACGTCCATGACTGTCGCGGCCATTCAAGTCATAGCATTTCATGTCACTTTCCTCTATCTGCCTTGTTTAAATCTAATTTTTTGCCCTTAAAGTAAAGTAAGTAAGTGCTTTATTAAAGCAAAAATTGCAATAACAATATTATAGTAAAATCTTACTGAAACTTTAAGTACTTTACAACTAAAAGTGTTTCTTTGACACATAACTTTTGACGTCACTACCGGAATCGATGCGTTTTGTGTTTGCGTTCCGTTTCACCAAAAACACGCTACATAAAATATTAAATTGTAAAAAAGTGTTGTATTAGGGAATTAAACAAGTGTACCACAATTTTTTTATGGGCCAATACAAGGCATTTAGAAATTTAAAAAAGTTTTTTATTTCTTGCGTATACCCTATTACTTGTCTTTAAAAAAGCTTTGCAACAACAAATTCTTGAGCCGAGAAACACTGGTATTGAAAATCGTGTTCACTAATAAGTTTATTAAAACTTCTGCTCGCACGGATCAGAAACGAATTCTGCCTGTACGCGGATTTGGAATGAGGGACGTGCATCAAACTGGGTTTGCGAAACATTTTGCAGCATGTAACTAAATAACTAAAAACTAATTATCATGATAAATATGATCCCTTGCTATTATTAAAGCAAATAAATGCCAATTTTAGCTAAAATCGGCTTAATATGCATTATCTTCAAAATGCAGCCATAATATGCAAGTATGCTTTTGAATACCTTAACCCGGTATCTAATTATACAAACAACACTTGATACAAAAATATACAAAACTTAATACTTCATGCATATGTAGGTATGACATTAGTCATCTATTGTCTAAGTTTCTTTAGGTTATATTAAATGTGTGTTTAAATTAAATTTGGTAGGTGTTCGGTCGAAGTTCAGATGAATATTTTAGTTCATTGTCTAGCGATATAAAATTGTGTTCAAAATGATGGCATAGTTTAATAAAATTGTTTACGTATTATTAAAAAAATGTGAGCACGAACGTCAACGACGGGTTGAGCAGAGTTGTAAGTTTACTTTGCTGTGATATCAGTGAATGGACTATAGAAGTAACATTTTTTGTAACATAACACAATCTTGAATCATATAAGTATTAGGAAAAGATGAATCTGAACTTATAGGGTGTAACAAGACCCTTAACGAAGCCGAAAGGCACTGGTTCTCCCAGTCATTGCGATCATTTTTTTGTTATAGACCATATCTGGGAACCTTCTAGTTACGGAGATATTGGGGGTCAAATACCCAACTTTTCCACAAGATTTAAACGTAATTTTTCACCCCTAAAAAAGTCGTTTTCCAGAAATAATAATAATAATATAATTTTTGCGTAAAGTTACTTAGTTTGATGTACATAACGCTTGGTTGACAGCTTCGTAAAGGGTTCTGTTACATTCTGTATAGTACACTCCCACTTTGCTACTTACCCGGCCAGTTTGGTACTTACCTATGTTAACCCCTGGGAATCGAACCCAGGATCATATTCAACAGTAGGGCTTGCGGCCTCGGGACCACTAGACCAACGAGGCAGTTTTTGTGTCTATTTTAATTCACTATCAAGGTCGTCTCATCATTATCTACAGAGCCGTTTCCCAACTATATGTTGGGGTCGGCGTCCAGTCTAACTGGATGCAGCTTAATACCACTATCAAGGTCGTCTATTTTTATTATTCTAGTCTCGACTCAAAGCTACTCGTTTGTCTGGACAATTTTACAGAAAACTGGTTGTAACCGATTGCAATTTTTTCATTTACTGACCGGTCACAAGGATAATAACGTGTTAGTATTCTTAAATCTATCTGGTTATTTCGTCAAGTCAGAGCTAATGTTAGAAGTAAACCAATCGAAATCGGAGAATTAACAAAATTATTAAAGTCAATACATTATTTACTAACTAAATACAAAATGCCAGCACATACCTTTTGAGCTTCCTTCGCTCATGACGATAATTTGAAATGCATATCCCATAGCTGCGTTGGAAATCAGACTAAGTAGTAATTTCGTCCGCAGACTTATATCTTCGTATATTATTTGAGTTAGCATGAATACGGAGTAGGCCGCGAACCATGCCAGGCCCATAAAGGATGCGGCAGTATTAGCTGAAAGCAACATTATCGTTACAATTTGATGGATAATAACATGGACTCATTAATATTGCCGATGATGATACGATCTCTATTTATTTTCGATGCAATATTGTGCTTTGGAACAAATTAACTATATGTCGCTTTTGATAAATACGCTTTCATGCAAAATGGATGACATATTATAGGATGTACCTAATTAACTTATTGTTGCCTTACCTCGAGAAAAGAAGACGCTGATCATGAAAGCGAATGCTATCGAGGCTATGACGAACAGGATCATAAAGAAGAAAATAACACTCCACGATGTGAATGTAAGTACAGCGTATCCGTCACCAGCTTCCGTCCGGTTGAATGGTATCTAATAAAAATGTAATTCATAGTAAATATTATTAGGAATAGATTGATTCTAAGCGACTCGTTTAATATGCTTTGACTATCGACGGCCGCTTCACCAAACGAGCGCTTCGGCTGACCAAGCTACAGCCGCCATCACTGGACACGGCTCTTTTAAGAAACACCTCTCTGTCATGGGAGTCACAGACAGCCCCCTGTGCCGAGCCTGCATGGAGGAGGACGAGACGGCAGCCCACGTGCTTCTGCACTGCTCGGTGCGTTGCAACATACAGGGCAAAGTACTTCGGTAACCCAGGTACTCTCAGCGAAATCGTCAGCAACATCAAGGCGCTGCTGGCCTTTCTCGGGGAGCTACGGTTGATCGAATAAATTTCCCACCCGCACGCAAAATACGCGCTTAGACGTTAGAGTTGCGGACACCAGTCCGCTATACAATACAATACAATATGCTTTGAACCAAGTAGGTGGCCTACAGGGGCTATAGGGCCAATATAATGTTTAATGCATACCTAATAATTGTAAACCAAAATCAATACGACCTTTAAACAATTTCAATACCAGAAAACCAGATGGTACAGTTCCCGTATTCCACTTACTAGTCCGAAATTATTTTCAGAGTAGCAGTAGTGGTCAACTTGGCTGCAAAAGCTTTCTGCGAACTTCACTCGATGGTCGGATGTTCAATATATTTTTAAGAAATTATTCTTTGGAATAAATTTTATTAGGAATGGATTTTGAGTAAGCATCTGCCTACATTTTTTTATGGTGTGGTGTTGCGGATTGCAGTTACCTACAGGTCGGTGCATCACATCAGCATCCAATGTTTTGCCCAACTATGTTTGAGTTGAATTCTAGACTAACCGGATGTAGCTGAATAGTGAATACCAGTGTTTTATATTATTATATGTCAAATCAATCAAACACAACAATAACAAAAAAACTAAAGTAGGTACATCGCATTTTCAATAAATGAAATCGATACTTTCCGCGAAAACAGCGCAATCGTAACTGATAATAATTAAGTGTAGCTATTAAACGTTTCCAACGTAGCTTGCTACCTTAACGTTGGCTTGTAGGAGTTGTAGGGTTCCTAGTATTTTGTTATACTTAGCATAATTATTTGGTTTCGCGGTTTAATTTGATCAGGAATTTCTCAGTTACAGTACCTTCTGTAACCGGATATTATTGATTTACGTGCATGCGTTCCCCTACTTTCCTAGCCATTGGGAAGCAATATCATCACCAGCGTTAAGTGTGTTTTTGTTTGTACCGAGACTATAATAACGAGAATAGGTAACGATGGAGCGTGACCATTAAATTGATTGACACAATTAACTTACCTTAACCAGTATCACTATTAGTATAACTGATATCAATAGGAACGAGAACTGTTTGATGAACCAAGCCAGCCAATGTAACCACGATGGCAGGCCCATTATTGTCATTGTTTCCTGTCAACACACAAGATAGAAATCGTTTGACAAAATTGTATTTACCTCCCATGTAAGAACCTCCTAAGTGAATAAAGAGTCAATGCTTTAAGTGCTACTATTAATTAATCGATTCGATCATGTAGTTATAAAACAAAGCTTTTTTTTTTAAGACTATAATTTTTTTTTGTACATACATGTACTTAATGTTTTTATTTTACCTTTAATTGTAACTCTTTCTCAAAAGTAACAACCCTGACGGTATTCACGAAGGAATACGCGAAGCATAGCATGATTATCATTGATATAAATCTTTCTAGCGCGACTAGTAGTTGATCTTCCCTGTATGCAAGCTGAGGTAGGCGTTGTAAGTACACCTTGGTGCCAATCGATTTCCCGGTTTTCTGCTTTATGATTTCTTGTGATAGAGCATGCTGGACTGCTAAGAACATTTCTGGTGAATACCCTGAAAAATGAAAACCCTATTTAGTTTACTCATAAATTACATAGATATTAATAGATTTGATTATGTGGGTATTTCCAGCAAGTTTCTGGTTATTTTGCGTCACTGTTAAACGATGCTATTTTTATTAGTCAGCGTTTTTTGTGTAAATTTATGAATCTTGCGACTTTACATAAGACAATGATGCTGATAAGTTTATTTATTTTTTATCGTTGTAGGTTTATGTAGCCTTGATTCTGAGCAGATATATCATTCGTAAAAAAAGTGTTACCAAAGTAAAACCTTCTTATAACTCAGTGGTTAAAGGTCACGATGTTAGCATATATAACATTATTAGGTATTATCTGGCGGCCATCCATCTACGAGCGTAATTGATGGTACCACCATATATGTGAAAAAAAGTCCTAAGATGAAACCGACCGATTTATCGAACTGGTAGTTACAGAGGTTCTCGAAATTAGTAATTTCAAGAGTTACATTTTTTTTTTTTCAGTAGTCTTTTTTCCTTTAAAAGGGCTGAATCAGTGTTGTCGATGCGACGAAGGACGGAACCTTCACATCGACTACATTGAGTCGGCCTTCAAGTGGTGATGTTTACGTGACGTGACGTAACTAACTAGGGGAACTTTAAAGCAACAGTATGAAGTTAGAAATAGATTTTGAGCTACATTTTAATATTTTTGATTACTCGACGATCGTATGAACTTTGAACATTTCTAATCAAATAAAGGAAAGTTCCGATCGATCGTTGAATAAATAATTAAGTACCTACCTAGTTAGGTCAGTACCTAACGTAGGTAGGTACGTAGGTAGACAGTTCTTGAGGTGATAAATGAAACTTGAAGAAAACAAGTAAAGTTGTGTCAACAGAACCTGGAGTTTTTCCGCCGTACATGTCGTCTGGATCACGAGGCCCAGGCCGCGGGAACAGCGGATACAATAAATTTGTTCTCCAACTGGCTCTTAATGGGTGCTCTACCATTGGTGTTCGCATCACAGCCGGGAATCTTAGCGTTAGCGAAATGTCGTCTGGCCATTTTGTGGCATCTGTAACATTTATGAGCTTACAGATTCTGTCTATTCCATACCTTCATAATAGAATACAACATTATAATTGAAGTCATTATTGATAATTACAGTGGGTAGGTATTACTTACTTGCCATTCTGTCATCAAACTGTATGCCAACAAGAATTTGGTTCATGGCATTGGGTTGGGTAAGGGCTAACTCCATTTCTTTTGCATTCTTATAGCCTTTAGGTTGAGGTAGAATATTCGAGTCAAACAGGAGAGTAAAAAGTATGCTGAAGTTGTCTTCAGCTACCTTTGCAATGGCATCTTTAGTTACACTTCTAGTGAGTGGGTTCTCAGGGGAGAATGCCAGAGTTCCTGTTTTTGTTGTTGTTAGATTGCCTCTGAACAAGAATACAAAATGTTAGCAATGCTTTTTACTAATTTTAATATTTAATAAACAAGAACTTCAAGAAAATATACTCACAAACTTCGTCCACTTATATTAAAATAAGTTGGGAGAAAAGGTGGATAGTTTATTTCGGGTTTTGATTTCGGATCCACTAGGAGTCTTACAAGTATTAAAAACATAGAAAATATCACAGGTGATGCAATCTCGAATGCGGTTTGCCATTTGTGCCGTCTTTGTAGAAGAAAGTTTTTCCAGATAAGAAGTTTTAACTTATCGAAGGCCGACATTGTACCAGGAGATGGTTATCTAAAATGAAAACAAAAAAAACTTTGACTATCTCCTTTTTTATTTTTGTTAGCCTGTATTGTCCCACTCGTGGATAAAGGCCGCCCCAATTTGTGAGGAAGCTGTCCCACCATCTTCTGCCTGGTCTGCCGCGACCCCATCTAGCTGGCTTAGAGGTCCAGTCTTGCAATATACAGGTCCACAGCAGACATGGCCTGCCCAGTCCAGCTTTATGAGCTATCAACTAATAACTCAAACTGCCAAGGTAGCTTATCCCCCTCTTATTATTATCATCAGCAATTTGTGTCCCACTGCAGGGCAGTGACATCCTAGTGGTGTGACCGTTGGACTACCAAGTCATAGGTCTTGAGTTCGAACCCAGGGCCGCACCTCTGATTTTTCAGATTCATGTGCTTATTGTATAATTATCACTTGCTCCGGTGAAGGGAAACATCGTGAGGGCTGGTTTCCTCACGATGTTTTCCTTCACCATGCCTGAGAGATATTTCTTGATGGCATGTTAAGCTAAGTCAGAGGCCCATGGGCGGCCTAAAAACTCTAGACACCAGGTTAGGCACTAACCACACGATAAAGAAAGAACTGCAGGGCAAAGGCCTTCCCTTTCCCGCCTTCCCTGCCTTCGCTTATCCCTAGCCAGTGCCGTCATTCGCCAATTTTTGTGAAAGAGTTTGTCCCGCCATTTCCTGCTAGGCCTGTCGCATTGCCGTTTGGTGCTCTGAGGGTTTGTTTTTGCTTTTTGTTGTGTCCAGAGCTCCAAAATTAACAAACATGAAATGTTACTCTAGACAACAATTCATTACTACCTATATTTAGAATTATTACAAGTACCTATATTTAGAATTTATATCTAATGTAATTTAGAAAATTGTAACTCAATCATTTGATATTGTTCTGAAAATAAATAAATATTTGCTATAACATTTTAGAGGATAATATACTTGAAGATGTATTTTCAGTATTACACATTCTGAAGCTTTTTTTTTCCAAGAAGTTGTTTGTGTGTTTTGCAGTCATAATTATTAATTTTTCCATTTCAACTTAACATCTGGATTGAAGGTTTTAGCATACATATTTAATTTAAGTGAGTAAACCACACAAGGGTACAAATTATTATAAGAGCTGGTTTAATTAAGTAAAAGCTCTGATTAATAAACAATATTATGTTATTACATGATAGTGCTGCTGCCCTACAGCTGATTTTAATTGGTTTTTCGATTTATTTAAAACCCATTTTTTGAAAATATTACCGCCCCACAGAAGCATGGCATTAGTCCATATTGTAGGTTTACATAGTAAAAAAAACCCTGAAAGTTATTATTCATAAGAAAACAGTTGGTTTTTATTTTTTTTAATTTTTCATTTCCATTACATACTTCATTAACCTTTCACCGCTGAAATATATTCGCTCTTCAAGCAAAATGTAATATTCGGTGGCTTCAACATGACAAAGAGGCTTTCTGTAATGACTACGAACACCATCATTTCACTTTCATTCTTATTTAATTTTTTCAATCAGTCTTTGGTGTCGTTACTGTACTATTTATAGTGGCAATTTTTATTATTTTCGTCGCAGCAATCACTAACCCGAGAAATATTTTTTTATAAATCTTACCTGCACCCTCACTTTACGAATTCGTCATAATCCTCACAGATTTTTTTTCACACACTCACACTGGCCGGTATTAAAACACAATTAAACACGATTTAATTAAAAGAGAATCATATGAAGGTCATTACGTACTGAGAACGAAACAAACCATTCTACAGGAGCCGAACCTCCCATCTACTGTAGTGAGAAACTTGAGAATTTTAACATTTTTGTCAGTGTCACATATCAATGTCAAGCAAGACGTCAAGTCTGAAATGCACAGAATACTAATATTATAGAGAGGAGAAATGACATCAAGTTATTGACGTACAGATTGAAGCCATGGAATTAGTTAGTTGTCATATGGTCTACAATCCCGATATTGTAATTTTGTTTTTCATTTCCAAATAACAAGTTTAACATTACCACGCACCCATGTTCACCATGAGGCGTGTTTAAACTCGTTTGTATTTCGCTAGTTGTTTCGGGGATAATTCTGCACTCTACGCTGCTGTCAATTTTCTGACAAAGATTCCCAAAGTGGTCCACGGGAGACGGCGCGGGGCAGGGGTGTGAAAAAAATAGGTGTTCAAAGGTTGTAAGAGCGGGTCCACGAAAATTTATCTGGTTTCGATAGTACGTATACAGATCAAAAACATCGGCTGAGCTTTATCTATCAATTTATGCAGATAATATACTACTCAAAAAAAAAATGAAAAGGTTTCAGTGATTTTTGACAGGTTGTATTTCAGTGAAAAATGTAATTTCAAAATTTCAAATTTTGTAATTTTTTGGAAAAAAATAAATTAGGATCTACGGTCCTCGTGCAATCCTAAAGGCGCGACTCATTAGGCAAGTTACTTGTATGCAAGTTGCGAATTGCATATAATTTGAACAAACTTTCATACAAACTACAACTTGTATGACGTAGTTTAAACTTGTACATATTTATTCTCGCAAACGTTATTTGTACGTTTCCAATTGGGAACGAGTGACGTGTCCTACTCAATTATTAAACACCTCCACTTGTATACAAGTAAAACCTGCATGGAATTTAAACACTCTTGAAAACATGTTTCCAATGCAAGCAACCGCAAATGTGACGTCATACTTGCATGCAAGACTTGCTTAGTGGAATTACGCCTTTAAAGGTAGCGCGAAAAAATAATATTGCAATTTTTTTGCTTTTCTCTTTTAGTCTACGGGCTTGAAAAAATGCAGCCCCGTCCACCGAAACCAGAAATTTTTGCAAGTGATCTAAGCGAAAAAAAGTTTGGAAACCTCTGCTTTGGATCATTGTCTTTCTTCCCTTGTCCCATTCTACAAATCCACCCCTAAGACAACCCACTGACCCATTCTACTTGGGACCGGCGGACACGTTTTATTTTTAAAAAATTTCACTTTCAGATGTCAAGGAACCATTTACTCTTTTCT
Source organism: Eugnorisma glareosa (assembly GCA_947578425.1). Lineage (NCBI taxonomy): Eukaryota > Metazoa > Arthropoda > Insecta > Lepidoptera > Noctuidae > Eugnorisma > Eugnorisma glareosa. The sequence continues at coordinate 11,816,632 of OX387963.1, forward strand.
ATAATAGTCCTGCGTCCAATCGGGAATCGAACAATATACTTAAACATGTACAAGTACATACACACTCAATGACTTTAGCCGACGGTCATTTAGTTCTGTTTGGCCATATTTTTTTAAATCATTTTATTGGCTTGCGTTTGGCCGCAAATCACCTGATTTATAGTGATGATGCGGCCTAGGGTGGAGCCAGAATGGCTGACGTTCGATGACGCGCAATCGTGTCGTCCGATGATAATGGGGATAGGAGAATTATGTATTTGTTATTGTGTAATTCCTTAACACACTCTCCTGTAACTGATATAAAACCGATAGGCTGGCAACTTTTCAGCGATGTGCAACGCTTCGGAGTTTGGCTTTGTTTGACAAGGGAGTCGCGTAATATGAGCCTCTAGGAATGTTGCTCACATCCAAATCAAATCGAAATGTTTATTTGCAAGAAAATATATACAAATTACATGGAAAGATCTATAGCTTGTAGCTGGTACTTGGCTAATTCGTCCCAAAGGTGCGAACAGTGCTTTATCATGAAGTCCTATTTAGTGTAACATTATTTTAATAGAATAACTGATTAATTTATTTCTGTATTTTTATTAATGTATTTGATCTTTTAAATTAAAATTATTATATTGAAAAAAAAAATAGGGTACGTTTTTAGTAGCTTTATTATTTGAAAGCACTATTACTCATAGACAAGTCAGGAGCACTTGGCAAGAAATAATCAAAATGGCGTTTACGTCAGTGACATATCAATGTTTTCTATTGGATTTTTTTGTTTAAAATTAAGTTATAAATGTAAAATTGCAGCAATTGTTACTTTAATATGTCTACCAATAATTTATCTTCGGTTTTAAAATCTTGTTCAGAGAGTGAGTTGATTAATGAAGTGTCCGATAACAGTATGACACAGAAGCAGGTGGAAGGATCCCGATTAAAACGTACATTTACCCTGCCTCGCAATCCTTTCGGAACTACAAAGCCTGGATCCAGCAAGAATAAGAGCAACGAGAACGAAAGCAAACCTGCAAGTGCCAGCTCCACACTTGTAGAGACTCCTAAAGACGATAATGGTATAGAAAGGAAGTTGTTTAGAAGGCCATCATGGAAAAGATTCCTAAACAAGATAGCGCAACACATGAGCACTGTTCACGTATCAGGCGTAAGTATTACATGATCACACTACATTTATGTTTAAAATTATTTTCGCCACTATATTCCCTTGTACGTTATTTAGTGAAGTATCTTTTTTCTCTACTATCATTGTTTTCTGGTGAATCAAACAGGAACTGGGAGGTTTTGTGTGTTTAAATGGTGACTTACAGTACCTACTAGCATGATGACACTTTGTTTTTTTTTTTTATCAATGTTATTAAGGCTGAAATTATATTATGTCAACTTTATCAGGTCGAGTCTTTTAGACATAACAGAAAATCGTATCTTTTTACATAGGTAAAATCTGCACCAGCGCTGATGAATGGTGAGCGTGTTCCATGCAGTGGTGATCCTCCATGGCCACCAGGTTCAACCCCTGCAGCTACAGGAATAAAAAACCATGGCAACACCTGCTATATGAATGCTGTGTTACAGTGTCTCTCACATACTGATGTGATTGCCGAATATTTTGTTTTGGACCATTACAAAGTGAGTAAATTCTTTTGTAAAATTTACTGTAGTTGAGTTATTTTATTGAACTGAAAGAAAAACAACAAATTCACCATTTTTATTATGACCTTTCTAATCACTCTTTGTTTCAGGTGGATCTGCAAAAGAGGAATAAAATAAATTCTAAGAAGTATGGTACCCGTGGTGAAGTGACTGAGCAACTGGCAGCAATTCTGAAAGCTCTCTGGGCTTGCCATTATACTCCTGACATGAGTACTGCTTTTAAGGTGAACAACAACATAAAGCTTGACTCATGAATATATAAATATTCATGAGAGTATAAACTCATGATAATTTAATATCATATTTCAACCAATAAAATCTACTAACAAAAAATAACAATGTCTTCAACTACAATTTTATCTGGTTTTGCTTTGCCTGGTTTGGCTTTGCCAGGATGGTGGTCAGAAATTATCCTTCAGGAACATACTGCGATGATGATAAAAGCATTGCATATTACAATCCAGGTCAATGGTCACCTGTGTGTGGGAAATTTTCTCCAAATTATTATTATTATTTTTTTGAGATTGGAATTTGAAACTTTATATACAAATGTTTAATCTAATACTCAAGCAGCCAGACCCAAAACAACTACCTGTAGGCCATATCAATATTTGTTCCATGCGGGAATCTAATTTTCAACACGCAACCAGCCAGTCATTCAGCCACTGCTCCAACCATGTTGTCAATCTTTTATAGGAATGGGATGGCAATACACCAACACACTTGTTACACATTTATAATCTTTGTTCAGATTCAATGTCAAGCTTGACTGCTTTAGTGAATCTTGATTTTGTGTTCAGAATTGGCTACAAATATTATTGGTTCATAATATTCATATTATTTTGATATTGTTGGTTTTGTTAATGCTTCCTAGATCAATACCTTTTGGTTACTATAGTTGATCTAAAAACCTATTTCTTTTTTAATACTAACTAGTGACCTGCCCTGGTTTCGCACGGATGCAATGTTATACATATAATCCTTGCTCTTGAATCACTATCTATTAATAAAAACCGCATCAAAATCCGTTGCGTAGTTTTAAAGATCTAAGCATACATAGGGAAGACAGCGGGAAGCGACTATGTTTTAAACTATGTAGTGATAGTGATAAAGAAATTATAAAAAGTATTGATTTGTGTTTTCTATTTTTAGGGCGCAGTTGAAAGGCATGGAACGCAGTATAGAGGGAATAGTCAACATGATGCACAGGAATTTTTATTTTGGTTACTAGATAAAGTGCATGAAGATTTGAATACAGCTACTAAGAAAAAATATAAAACAATTAAGGTGAACAGTGCATATCAGTTTGACCTAGTTTTTTTAAAGCTTATTTACAACACTGTTGGTATATATTTTATTATTGATATATATTTTATTTCAGAATACATGCGGTAAGCCTGATGAAGTAGTTGCAGCTGAAACACTAGCCAATCATGCCAGAAGAAACAGTTCATTTGTACAGGCTGTATTTCAAGCTCAATACAGGTACAGAAATGCTGCTATCACTACCAAAGCCCATAAGTCACGCTTGATCTACTGCTTCGTAAAACGAAAAAAAAAATCGTTTCACGCTTGTGTCACCGAGCTTTCAGATACAATTTCCTTACCTTGAATTACTTACATCAAGATACCGCAAATCTGCTATCTATTTATATTACAGGTCTGCACTGACATGTGCAAAATGTGAGCGCACATCATGTACATTTGACCCGTTCCACTGTGTGAGTGTGCAGCTACCTTCACGACTGGCTACTCAGCCCCAGCCCTCACCGCTACCTGTCAATGTAAGTCTTCAGTAGACCATTGTTAATACTTTATATTCAATTTGTAAGAACTAAGACATCTGTATGCAAAATCAGTTGCTGCCGCAGTTAAAGTATGTCGACGACGTCGCATTATTGGGGTCAGTCGCCATAGCGTCTCAGTAGGCTTGCTTGACTGCATCACGTGTTACCTACTGTTGGTTTGATTCAAAAACGTTGTAGTTTGTTAACATGCATTTGTTAAAATAGCTGATGCTATTTTAACATAATTTATTAATAAGTCATCTGTTTTGGGGTCTATGTAACGTTCCATAAAATGTTTTATTTTTATTATCTTTGCCCCACACTAGGAATTTCTCCTGTTTCGTGGGTGCGTTTACAAACATTTAAACTCACAAACAAACAGCCAGTTATGGTTCTGGTATTTTACCTTTTGGTACCTATTAACGATTTTTAAATATGTAAATATCTCCAATGTCTTTCAGGTAGTGTACGTGAACCAGCAGCCTCGACAAGTGCGTATCGGAGTAGAACTGACTCCGAACGCAACCATGGAAGACCTACGAACAATACTACACAACGACACGGGAATTGATAGGGATCACATCATTATGGCGGAAATCAACGAAATGGGTAAAAATGGTTTAATTTTTTTTTTTATAAAAAAATGTTTCCCCTCACTTGATATCTCTCCTGTATCGTGGGTGTGGTTACAAACATTTAAACTCACATACACAAACAGCAAGACCCGGAATTGTAGGCCTTACAAATATTTGTTCCGTACGAGAATCGAATCCGGGACACGCAGTGCAGCAGCCAGTCGCTCGGCCACTGTACCAACCGTGAAGTAAATTAAACAAGGGTTAGGGAATATATTGATTGCATTAATTTCAAGTTTCATATGGACGACAAAACCAACCCATGAGGCACCTATCCCAACGCCAGCGATTAGCAAGTAGAGAGTAAGCTAGCACCTAAAATCGAGTTGTTTGTTTGACAGAATTCTCGCCGATGGTCTTGAATATTAATATAATTACGTTTTACCCACATGAGACCAACAATCTTCTGGGGGTTCAGCGAGCGAGTAAATCGTCGTTACTGTTCGGACAGGTAACTTATCTTAGATGCTGAGTGATGCATTTTTGTTTCCTAGGTTGGTGTAACGCCCGAGCTGGCTGGGAGGCGGCAGGCATCGACTTCGGCGCCCTGTACTGTATGGAAGCACCGCCATTACTACAGACGCCCACAACTCCCTACCTCCTTATCTTGTGGGTAAATCTATTGGAAGGAGAGAGATTCGGTCAGTATTATTAAAAATATGTTTATTATTCCGTAAAGGTGGTTCACGTAACTTAATATTCCTTCCGTCTTGCCCCGAAAAGAAATAATACGTTTCAATTTGACGTGGTTAAAATAATGACTAAGTTGGACTCCGAATTATACGCGTAACATCACTATGCTTCTGTAAATAGTTGTGTGTCAATTATGGTGAACAGTAAGTAAATTCTGTCTCCTGCTTTTTTTCAATCGACCCCTTTTTTATTATTGTTATAGGATCACCTTATGCTATGCAAGTTCCTCGTGAGATCTCATACGAGGACTTGCAGAAGCTGATGTTGAAGGAGATGTGCCAGGTAGTCGCCGAGCGAGTGCTGGAGAATGCGCAGGGCGCCGATATCTTCCGCGCGAGGATCGCTGAGGCGCACCGCCCTAGAGATCCCGCGTATTTGCAGCCAGAGGTATGTATTATAACGCTGTGGAAAAACAAATGTGATTTCTTCTAAAGTATTCCTATTTCACCTAGTTGTGGTGTGCTCGGAAAAAACTAAAACTTAATGTTTGAATTGAATTGATGATGATGTGGGAACATTTGAACTGTTATCCGATTTATACAAGTTCAAATTAAATTGACGATAAGAAAAAACTAGTGACCGACAGAAGGTTCGGTTTTTGTTTCAGTTTCGGGCAAAATAACTGTTTCGGCCCATTGCTGGCCGAAACTTCGGCCCCGCCGCAACTCGATGTTCGTGATGTGTTGTATGTTCGGCTAACTTCTAATGAGTTCGTTGCTTGTGATCACCGCCGTTAGATACGATAGGGAAGGGGGCGAAAAGGGGGTTTGGCACTTTTCTCATACTCGCGAGAGTTATTCGTTTAGGAATCTGTCAAAATATACCCACCTTCCCATCCACCATCTGGGAGAGCAATTATGTCAATCAGTCAGTCAGTGAGTCAGTGAGTGGTAATCGAGCTTTATATAGTAACAAAATAATAATATTATGTTTGGGTTAGCTTGTTCCATCGTCGACCACAAGTCATCCATCTTTTCTCATCTCAGTCCTTTTTTTTTCGGATGGGAAGTCATCAAATAACTCCTCCCGCTCTGGGCTGAGCAGGAGGGAGTGTCAGACTTTTACTGACTAAAGCCCATCCATGTTCCTTCATCGCCCTTTGTGTTCCGGGGCCACGGTATCTCTTTCGAACAGTCCCGCAGCCCCGGACAGTCCCGCAGCCTCGAACAGTCCCGCAGCCCCGCATCTCAGTGCTCAGGACTAGATTGAGGTTAAAGATTTCTAATATTCAAAATAAAATAACTTACAAAATATCTTTTTTTGTACATACTTAAATTATTGTTTTTCATTAGGGTTCCGTATAAAAAACGGAACCCTTATAGGACACGCATGCGTCAGTCTGTGTGTCTGTCCGTCCGTCCGTCACAACCGATTTGCTCCGAAACTACCGGACCAAATCAGGTGAAATTTGGTAGGATGGTGTAATCCTATGACCCAAACACAGATGTGCAAAGTAAATATTTGTTTTTTTTTTTTTAATTCAACTTATTTTTTTTTATTTCATTTTCGGGCACAAATTAGGAAATTAAAAAAAATGTTTAGCAAACCTTACTGTATCATATTATATCAAATAAAAGGGCTCGTTATGAGCCCAATATAGTACAGCACAATATAGTACATTGATTGTTTATTTTATTCTATCAATTGAAAATAAAGTCATTTTCGGGGGCCAAACTAGAAAAAAATAAAATAGTTTTGCAAACCTTACAAAAATATTGTTCATTGCTTGTAAACTACAGGAAACCTATAAGAATTCTATCAATTGAAAATAAAGGGTACAAATTAGGAAATTAAAAAAAAAGTTTTGCAAACCTTACTGTGTCCTAAATCAAATAAAAGGGCTCGTTTTGAGGATTTCAGATTGTACGGAACCCTCTCCATGCGAGTTCAACTCGCACTTGGTCGGTTTTTTATTTAACACGTCTTACTTGTCGTATACCGTAACGTAATAACATGCCTTCAATTTTATATGTTTAAATAAGTTTCGGTTTTGGCCGAAACTGGGACCAAGGCCGAAAGTTCGGTTTCGTATTTGGCTGAAATACCTGTTTCGGTCAGACACTAGCAAAACCTCATGTTTGTTAAGTGGTAACTATGATATAGTGGTGATTATGACACTCACCACGCCAGTGAAGTTCTGCTAGCGTATTTAATTTGACCCTTTATAGGAGACGGTAGCCTAGAAGACATAACATAATACAGATAACAAAAATTTGCTAGTATGCATTTGAAAAGTGTTTCAAGAACATGTTCTCTTTTTTCACAAATTACCATTCACCCACAGCTCCCTCACCCGCTGTTCTCTCTGGACGTGGAGCAGGCGCTGTGTTCACACGACAAACATCCACATCTACGACTCGAGCTTCTCTGGGACGCCGCGCACAGGGACAGGTAAATATTATCTATATACATAAATAAGAAACTGATGCCTTTTGTCCCATGTAGGTGCCCAAAAAACACAGAACGCCACCTACTGCGATCCTTACATACTCTCTCTGCCTTGTAAATGATGTCATATCGTTAAAATATTTTGTTGACAGTTGAAGTTGACATTGCATTTAACAGGAAGTTCATTTATCGCGAATACCACGCAGAATCGTCGCATCCCACTTCCCGATGCGCACTCCGTGATAACGTAGCCTTGACCTTCCCGACTGAGTAGGACGCGATAGCAAACTGCGAATAACTGACAACTATCGTGCTTTGAATATTTCATGCAATATTCAGCTGTATTTTGCCCGAAAAACCAATGGGAAATGTGTATGTACTATAGGTATACCTTCTACCTAACTCAGGCGTCAGGCAGGGTCTGGTGTACAGGCATATCGTTAGTTATTGACTTGAAGCCGAACCTAAAATATTTGGGAATAATTTAGGAAGATGAAGTCGAGTAAAGTGGGCCCCAGTGAGTTTCGATTGAATAACAGCAGGGCGTTGGTCCTTTGGTATTTGATAGCCATTTGTCGAAAGTTTAAGCAGCGCAGACGGTTAGCTACTGCCCGGCCATGCCAACGTCACGTATTTTTTCCGATACATTAAGGCAACGGGATGCTATGCGTTTACGCAGCGTTTATGCAAATACACTAAATAAATAAACAAACATGGATAACATTTCCAAGTGGGCATCATCATTCTCTAAATCCGAAATTATGAGCGAAAAATACTCAAAGTCGTCTCGGGGCCAATATTGATGAAAACTAAAACTCGGTCACTAGATAATTTAATATGTCGATTGTATTGTCAGCACATACTCCTATTTGGTCTGTTTTCCGTGGTGAGTCCTGACAACATAGCTAACCTAGTTCTACATCTAGAAGCAAAGAAGCTTCCTGGGGGTTCTACAAGCTGATTGATCGCAGGGTGATGTCATTGTTCCGAGGATTTATTCGTGTTGGGAAGCGCGTCTTATTCCTCGGCGCTTAAGCACCTTGGAGTGAGCCGTCTACATAAGCTCATAGGTACTCCGAGATATACAACGTGTTTATCAGAATAAAGGCAAAACCTCCTGCAAAAAAAACAGCTGTTCAGTACATTTTGTCGAGTTATGTGTACAATGACCCCATAAGTGGTTTTGCGTTTATTTTGTTACACATTGTAGATACCCATTACAAAACGGTGGGGGAGTGGGTACCTGTTGTGGGTAGTCATCGTTGACATTATACTTCGATGTGGGTATGTGGAAATAAACCAGTTGTTGTCCGGCACTTGACGCGTTTCATTTAATCACAACATGGTGACAGCGGTTTTACGGTTATTAAGAGTGTAAAGTGTGTAAAATCAATCAAAACTGCAAGCAAAGCACAAAGCCAGTGTCGAGTGATTTGAGCTAAGTGTTAGTAAAGCGATATAGGTATACGCATTTTATTCATTAACAATGGAACACGCTCGTCCGCCGCCAGAATTAAACATGGACGGTGCCGGGGGGCCAGTCGGCCGGGCCGAGGCTTGGAAAAAATGGAAACAACAATTCCTCCTGTTTGTAAAGGCTTCAGGAGTACAAACGGAGCCCTCAAGTGTGCAAGCTAGTCTATTGGTGAATCTTATTGGCCCGGATGGATTCGATGTGTATCAAACTTTAACCTTCGAGAAAGAAGAGGAACGCGATGACGTAAATGTGTTGTTGAAAAAATTTGATGCTCTCTTCGGTACAAAGTCCAACGTGACTCTCATGCGTTACAAATTTTTTACACGTAACCAAGAGGATGGTGAATCTATTCAACAGTATGTCACGGCACTACGCCTTATAAGTAAAAAGTGCGAGTTCTCGACTTTGGAAGAGGATTTGATCAAAGATCGGATCGTGTGTGGCATTCGTCAGGCCGCGGTCAGGGACCGATTGCTGAGATGCGAGGAGCTTAACTTGGACAAAGCAATGAAGATTTGTCAGGCGGTTGAAGCTTCAAGGGAAAGTGAGCTTCAAATGGCCAGCACGAGTAGCGTCGAAGCGACCGCACATGTCGACAGTTTCGCTTTTAGAGCACGCTCGCGCGGCCGAGGGGGGCGTGCGTGGGCGCAGCGCGCGCCGCCGAGTGCGTCGTCGGGGCCGGTGCCTGCCACCGCCGTCGCCGGAGCGCGCGGCCGCGGGCGTGGCGCGAGCACCAGCAGTGGTGCGGGCTGTGCGCAGCCGCTGCGGGTGCAGGCGCTGTGCGCGGCGTGCGGCTCCGCGCGGTGCGCTGGCGGCGACGAGTGTCCGGCGCGACGGGTCAGCTGCTTCACTTGCGGTAATCGTGGACATTTCGCACGCAATTGTGAGTTAAATCGTTCTTCTAATAATAACAGTGCTCGTGGCCGAGTAGATCGTGTGTACAAAGTGGAATGTGATGTAGGTGAGTGCTATAGTGAGTCGGAAGATGATTGTTTTTATATTTCGACCATCAGGGTCGAGGATAGGAAAACCGGTACGGGTGACTGGTTTCAGGTACTCTCATGTGTGAACGGTACGGAAAACTTCAAGCTCGACACGGGAGCCGATTACAATATTATGTCCTATCGTAGGTTCTGTGAACTAGGCTTCGACGAAGCCTCCATTATTAAAAAGAAGATACCCTTGTTATCTTACACGCATGATATCATACCGTTAAAAGGAATTTGTATTTTACCCTGGTCATATAAAAATATTGTATATAAACTAAAATTTGCAATAGCGGACATGGAATGCAATAGTGTGTTGGGACAGAAATCATGCGAGTATTTGGGCTTAGTTAAACGCATAAGGTCAGTCGAAATGTCGAATTATGATGATTTATTTAAAGGATTAGGAAGTTTACCAGGTAAATATCATATTGTTATTGATCGATCCGTTCCACCTGTCATTTGTGCGTCTCGAAAAATTCCACACGGGCTTCGCGACCGATTAGGAGAGGAACTAGGTAAAATGGAACAGTTAGGTGTGATAAGGAAGGTCACTCACCCTACACAGTGGGTTCACCCGTTAGTTCTGGTTGCCAAAAAGAATAACGGTATCCGGATATGTTTAGATCCGCGCGAACTGAACCGAGCCGTGCAACGCGCACATTTTCAGCTTCCAACAGTATCTGAGCTGGCGTCACGCCTGCACGGCGCACGGTTCTTTTCTGTGTTGGACGCCAATTCTGGGTTTTGGACAGTGGAACTGGATGATGAGAGTGCCGACCTCTGCACTTTTAGCTCACCTTTCACGATACAAGATTAAAGGCACTGCTAGACAGAGCAAGGGAAATAAATCTGAAGTTCAATAAAGAAAAGTGTAAAATAGGAGTACAGGAAGTTAAATACTTGGGTCACGTTTTTGATTCAAAAGGGATGAGGCCAGACTATGAAAAAATTAAGGCCATCAAAGAGTTATCACCCCCAAAAGATAGGAAAGAGGTAGAAAGATTTTTAGGCGCGGTTAACTATTTATCTAAATTTATCCCGCACTACTCCGAAATAGCGATTCCGTTGACTAGTTTATTGCGGAAAGGTAATGAATGGCGCTGGGAGTCAAGTGAGAGCGAAGCACAGAAAACAGTATATAGAAATTAAATCAGTTATGGAAGGAGTGGAACAAATTAATAAATCAAAATTATTTAATGTAACCAGAGGTGTTCCTCAAGGCTCAGTGTTGGGTCCTATTTTCTTTATAATATTTGTAAATGATTTGACCGAATACATAAAAAATATTTTACCAGATACTCATTTGGTAATATTTGCTGACGACACTAGTGCTATAGTAGCTGCTGATGATATGGATACCCTGGAGCACAAACTTAACACCCTACTAGCAGCCTGTGAAAAATGGTTTGCGATGAATAATTTGAAATTAAATGTTAATAAGACCAAATGCATGCTATTTAGATCTACAGTTAGAAACAATGCTTCCGTAAATGTGATATCCTTAGGAAAAAAGATTGATATAGTGCAGAATCTAAAATTTTTAGGGGTCCAAATCGATTCTCTTCTCAACTGGAAGTCAGAACTTACTTCAATCACAAGTACAATAAGCAGTGCGTGTTACGCCATCAGATCTCTTAGAGACGTTTTATCAATTGCTCAACTTCGTACAGTTTATTTCGCCTTAGTTGAGTCTAGGCTTAGATACAGTGTTCAATTTTGGGGAAACAGTTATAAATATAACATGGAAGCTGCCTTTGTTTTGCAAAAGCGAGCACTGAGAACTATTCTACGTATAGATCAGACTGAATCATGCAAAGAACATTTTTTTAAACTTAAAATCTTAACAGTACCATGTCTCTATATTTTAGTTCTTCTAACTCATTTACATAAGAACCTAAGCAGGCTAGAGACAAATGTTGAAAAAGAGAAGAGGCTACAGACACGGAGAAAAGATCTTCCGACTATCTTGCAAGCAAAGCTCAACGTTGTCAAACACTCGTCACTAGTACAGTCGGTCATTCTTTTTAACAAATTACCTGTAGAATTGAAAAGTATTCAGAGTGTGAACATATTTAAAAATAGACTGAAAACATTATTAACTGGAAAAGCTTATTATAGTATTGACGAATTTTGTAAGGATAAGAATAATTAATCAATTATTTATTTGAATTTAATCTTGACATTTTAATCATTTATAACGAAGAGTTTAGTAAAGATAAAAATAATGAATTAATTATTTATTTGAATTTCATAACTTGACATTTAATCATTGGTAATTACAAATTTAATAATCGCAAAAAGCAAATACCCACCTGTTTTTATTTTGTATGCAATCTTTTGGTTTATTTTGGTGTAAAATGTATAGGTACTACTCATGTTTCGACACAAATGTATGTTTGTTATGAAATAAATAAATTGAAATTGAATTCAATCGTCTGAAAGAGGCAGTGACGGGCGCGGGTGTGCTGGCGCTATACGACCCGGCGCGGCCCGTTGTTCTGTCGGTGGATGCGTCGCGCGACGCACTGGGCGCCGTTCTCCTGCAGGGCGGCCGCCCTGTCGAATACGCCTCGCGAACGCTCACAGACGCGCAGAAAAGATACGCTCAGGTAGAAAAAGAGATGCTGGCTATCGTGTTTGCTTGTGAGCGTTTCCACCAGTATGTCTACGGTCAGAAAGGGGTCGTCGTGGAGTCAGACCACAAGTCTCTAGAGAGCATTTTTAAAAAGCCATTGATGTCTGTCCCAGCACGCTTACAACGTATGCTATTGAGAATTCAAGGTTATGATCTGATTGTTACATACGTGCCCGGTAAATATATGTATATCGCAGACATGTTGTCTCGTGCCGCGCTCCCCGATTTATATAGTGAGGAAGTGCATAATAATATTGTATGTCAAATACAGATGATAGTGGGAAATGTACCAATGTCAAACGATAAACTGACTTTAATAAAAAAGGAAACGAAACGGGATACAGAATTGCAAATTTTATTGAACTATATAAATGCCGGATGGCCAGACCATAAATATAATGTCTCAAATGAAGTCAAGTTTTATTGGTCTATTAAAGAGGAGCTACTAGTAGTGGATGATGTTATTTTTAGGGGTAACTTGGTATTAATTCCTAAAAATGCAAGAGATGAGATGCTAAGGATTATCCACGAGGGTCATTTAGGTATAGATCGGTGCAAGCGACGCGCGAGGCAAGTCATGTTCTGGCCTAATATGTCACGTGACATAGAATTGTATGTGAAAAGATGTCACACATGTCAGGAGAACTCAAACGCACCCGCTAGGCAACCCATGATACCTATTGAAATTCCTGAGCTGCCTTGGTACAAGATAGGCTCTGATCTTTTTGAATTCAAAAGGCAACATTACTTAATTTTGGTTGATTATTATTCTAATTTCGTAGAAGTCTGTAAATTGAGCAATTTGACTGCAGCTGCGGTGATACAAAGCATGAAAAACATATTTTCACGCCATGGGATTCCCAGCGTTTTGATAAGCGATAACGGAACCCAGTATTCTAGTCGTGAGTTCAAATATTTTGCCAACGCATGGGGATTCGACCATGTGACGTCATCACCCAACTATGCGCAGTCAAACGGCAAAAGTGAACGCACTGTACAAACGGTTAAAAAAAATATTAAAGAAGTCAATTCAAAGCAACGGAGATTTTGAATTAGCGCTTTTGAATTACAGAAACACACCCAGAGACGGCTTGAGCTCTCCTGCACAGCTGTTGATGGGTCGAAGGCTGCGTTGCCAATTGCCTGTGCATTCAAACATTTTAAAACCACAGCCAATCGACCCATCAGAGCATCTGGCAATGTTACGTAAACAAAGTAATGTGAAAATGTATTATGATCAGCGTTGTAAAACCATACCCACTCTAAAAGAAGGTGATTCAGTTGTTTGTATAGACGGGAAAACTAGAAGTAGGGCAAAAGTGGTGAGCCATTCTAATACTCCTCGATCATATATTGTTCAGACTAGTGCAGGTGGTAGGTACAGACGCAACCGTCGTCATCTAATTAAGTGTGAACCCGATCCAAAATCACCAAGCGCTAGTGCGAGCAATGAAGAAGAGTTCAGTGACGCTCACGAGGATGTCGACATAAAACACACAGATCCATATGATCCGAATAATGACTCACACTCAGACTCAGTCGCAGTCTCAAGTCATGAAGCAGAAGTGCCATGGGTACCTACGAGCAATACAAACTCACCGCTCATTCGCAACGCTAAAAAATTTGCGGCGCAACGCATTGCTCATCATTACCAAAGTAAGAGAGATAAGTAATATAGTACGTAAGGTAATATCATCTACAAAAATTAAAAATAGTTAAGCAAAGTTTTTTTTTTATGGTCTATTCAGAGGTGTGTCCTCTCTAATTGTATTTTTTTTTTGTTATATAGGTAAGTGCATGTTTAGTTATGAAAGGTTACACTTACTTGAGTGTAAGTCTAATTCATTTTATGAGGAGAGGGATGGAAAGATAGGTACGTAGCCTATTATCTATAGGTTTATTTGTCTGCCTATCTTTCAGACATGAAATGTGTACCGTCCTACACATGTTTTGCTAAAATTAATTATAAGTTATGTTTAAGGCTACACATATACATTATTATTGTTTGGGGGGAGATGTTGTGGGTAGTCATCGTTGACATTATACTTCGATGTGGGTATGTGGAAATAAACCAGTTGTTGTCCGGCACTTGACGCGTTTCATTTAATCACAACAGTACCTAATGTAACCATCTTGGAACCTCTGTTAGCAAGTTGTGGAAACACTTAGTGAGACATAATATTGTTAAATCCCAGTATAATCCGGTCGCCGAGTGAGGCGTGCGAGGTGCACGTGTCGGCGGTGGGTTCGGCCGCCCCGCTTACGCTGCACGCGTGCCTGGCGCACTACACGCGCGCGGAGCATCTCGCGCAGGAAGACGCCTGGAGGTAACTAACATTTATACTACTACTACAGTTTTTTTTTCCTTTTCAAATGTGGATATGCTAGCCACTTAAGAGCACACGATAGAGCAGCACACCAAAGCTCTCGACAACCTTCCTAGAAAGCCATCGAATGCAGTCACTGTGACCGAAATCGGCTAGATGGCATCATTTTTATCATCATCACAGATATTTTTTCTTAGATTTTACGAAGGCCTTTGATATAGTGTCTATTCCCAGACTTGTAGCATATAGGAATATGTGGTGTGGCCCAAGACATTTATTACACAAACATTACCTAGAGGGCGAAACCAATGTGTTAAAATTGACGCCGTTCTTAGTGACGAAGAGTATATCAGCTACGGTATACCTCAAGGAAGTATCTTGGGGAAGGAAGTATCCACACTGTTTCAAATAAATGTATATAAATGACATCGTTCAAGTATGAAGTACCCCTCACTCATTGTGACATTTTTACCTACGCCGACGCAGGCCTGGGACAGAACTCAACAAGGTAGTAAACTTAACGTACTGTTATGTATTAGTTTTCCACAAACTTACTAACGCTCAATATCTCGTAGACCAAAGTAATTCAGAGATACGCACTATTATTTATTTCTAATTTTTTGATGCGATTAATCAAATAATTTTAATAAAAAAATTATAGTGCGTATTTGTCACGATGCCTCTCCATGCAATTGCCTTGATATGGCCTCAAAGTCCAAATATTTAGGTGTTTATATCGACGAAAGCTTCCGACGTCGTAAACTGATATATTTATTTAAAAAGCTCAGACTTGCGGCCGACATTTGTAACCAATATATTGTTTGATAAAGATAATTGATATTGATCTCTGACAGCAGTAATCCAACAGAACCCTTATTTGAACAGGAATACGATCACTCTGATTTTGATGGTTATGCTAAATCTGAGGTAAAATAATGTGAAAGGACTGTATGTCATATAGCAGCGCTTGTTGTGTTTGAAACTACCTTTAATCAACATGTTTTTTGTGTTTTCCGTAGATGTCCGCAGTGTCAGCGATATATGCCTGTGGTGAAAACCCTCGGTCTTTGGTCTCTTCCGGATGTTTTAGTCATTCATTTAAAGCGATTTCGACAGTGAGTATAATTTGATTAATTACTTTAGTGCTGTACTTTGTTTCTGGGCGGATTCTCAAAATGACACATTTTCAGGCAAGCGAAAGGCCGTACGAGCACAAAGTTAACAGCAATGGTAGAGTTTCCTTTAAATGATTTGGATATGACGCCGCATCTTGTGAGAAGGAACGTACAAATGGCAGAGTCGCCCGGCCACTCGCGGTCGCCCCGGCGACGACACTCCAAGACGCCCGCGACCAACGCGCACGAGAATATGTACGACCTCTACGCTATCTGCTATCACCACGGTGACGATCTGGAGACTGGCCACTACACGGCAGCCTGTAAAAATCCATATGACGGACATTGGTACAAATTCGATGATTCTAAGGTTACACCAGTCGATGATGAAAATGCATACAGTGAATTAGTTAATAATACTGCTTATATGCTTTTTTATAAGCGCAAAAAACCAATTGTTACACATTCATGTTCCTCTGACGACCACAACGGTCATTGGGCGTTACGTATGCCTAAATACGTGAAACGAACGACCGAAACTGTAAACGAACTAACTGAGGTTAAAGAAGAGAGCGTTATTGAAGAAGTTAAAATAGAACCGCCTGCCGACGAGCCGGATTCAGAATCTGATATCACAGCTCTCACGCACAGCCCCTCACTGTCCCGAAGTGTTGCCAGTCTTCCTGATGATAGTATTAGTGAAGTGACGTCTCCAGTGAAGCACACAGTGTGTGTGACCGTTATACACAACACGACTTCCGTGGTGCAGTCGCCGGCGCTTCAGCGGCCACTGATAGTCGAAGTAAACGGGAACAGTGCTAATGACGACACAATCGAACACGAAAACGAAACGACCGTGTCTCTCGAGCCATATATTCACAAAGACGTCCACGTGAATCCAAAGATGACTCCAGTGGACACGCGCCGGCCGCGCTCCGTGGACTATCCGACTCGGTCTACCGGCGCCACGCCCACGACCAGAGACACAAACAGGAACTATGAGAGTTCTCCATTAGTAGCTAGTATAAACGAAGTCGAATATCATCCCACCACAGAAGATTTAATGTTGTCAATGTTCCAGGAGTCCAAGTTCATCGTTCCTAGGCATACAAATCACGTTGCAGGGGAATCTCATAGGACAGGTTAGTAATTCATCAATCCTTAATGCCACATTGTATATAATGATAATTATCTTTTGTTATGATTGCTTATTTATAATGATTATTATGACACATGTGATACTTAACATTTTTATGTTATGGAGATCACGGTACTGAATGCATTCAATAATTATGTACATATGCCATGTATCTATATAACTACATCATATTTACAGGAGAGAAGTCCGCTGTTTGGAAAACTCGAATATCCACATGAGAGCAACTGATGAGGTCAGAAGAATACCATACTTTATTCACCTGTTCTTTATTTATTTTTTATTCAAACTTAGATCTGAAGATTACGTGCAGTTGACAGTTCATTTGTGTTTAAGTAACATTTGCGCAATTTTTTAATACGGCAATATTATAGCAGAGGCTGCTAATATAGTTTCTGTAGTTAATTTATTTCCTTGCATCCTCGAGTTCATTCATGATTAACTAACACTAAACTTATTCCGATGATTGTCTATGTTAAGGTTATATCCCGAGGTAAGCGAACGGCGCAGTAACGCTGATAGTCTATTAAAAAAATATATTTTACCATTGAGGTGAAAGTGATTATTTAGCTGTATTAAAAAAAAAAGTACGTACTACGTTCTAATTTTAGTAAATGTACTGCCATTGGTCTTATATTGCATTTGGCAACTATTCTTTAATAACTTAGACGCACTACTTGCTTCGTAAGTACGATAATAACGCTAGTAACGTAGTGTAGCGGCACTATTCTGTATACTACTCTACATCGGGATATTATCTTTAGCGAGCCTTCCAGGCGTCTTACAAGATAATGAGGCCTTACAGCCCGCGTAGCATGACGACCGTAGAAACGGGTTTTGTCGAGGAAGAATCGAAAAAAATGACAGAATGTGGAAAGATTTTTATCGTCGCAAGCATGGCGATTTTAGAAATGAATGACAAGACATGTCAAGTTGTATAGAAAGAGCTTTCTCGATTCTTGGTAGAATAGTAATAATAGAATAATATTATTGCCATGCTACGCGGGCTGATTTTGTTTAGATCAGAGATTGACTATATTCAATTAAGAGTTCACCAAATATTTGTTGAACAAATAGGACCAATCATGCCCTCTTTACATTTAGATTTTTATGTTTCATTTCTTTTCTGATATTAAATAATAATCATCATGTACCTATATTATGTAACGTACAATCTGTAGATAAAACCAATAACTTGAATTATATGAATGTAACTAGAGGGCGTTTTAAGTAAATCACATTTGTGCCTTGGCCCTAGAGATGTTGTGATTTTAAAATTGAACATAAATAAATACTTTTTGCTGTGTACACTGTAACTAAAGTTTAATATTTGTACAGCTATTACGATATACATATGTGTAAGCGAAATATTACGTGTATAAGTAAAACTTGAATAACTGATGATAGCATGTGCGAAGAGATTTATGTTAGACATTTGTCTACCGTGATTAATAATAATGCCACTTGCAAGGAGTACGTGGGATCATTGTGATTTATTAAATATTTTCTATTCACAAATATTGTACATATAACGTGGGATTTATGTATGATTTCAGATGTGATTTGCTATTATTTACCTAAATTGATATTTGAATTTGGATTAAAAATGACTTTTTGTAAATATAAAAAGAAATATCATTCTTTTTTGTAAATCCACATAATTTAGAATTTCTTTACCCATTTTACCGTGATGATTTTTGAATAATTTATTTTATTGAAATGGATTTTTATTAAAAGACATTTTTTGTTATGTTATCACAATCAATGAAACAGATATCGCATTATGAAGGGTCTTAGTGTGCCGGGACTGGCTATGAGCAGCTATCGTCCACCTAGTGCGCTATCTGTAAGCCTGTAGTGTAACGTGGCCTAAGCAATGTACCTGTGATCCATTTATTTATCAGGATACAACACTTATTATGAAACAGTTCACTGGCATTTCCAGCATTGAATATAAAAAAAAAAACAGAAGTATTTAGGATTCACTTACGATAATTTATTTTTATAGCTGATAAAGGAGTTTTAGTATAATTATTGAGTGGTATTTATTACCACTGAATAATCATACTAAAACTCTTAAAATCTTTATTGTGATAAAATTGATTCAATGCTGAAATGTTTCTGGATGTATATGCCGAAGTGCTTAATTTAAAAGATTATGCTAATTTTGTTGTATAGGAAAGTTGATTATGTTATTAATCATAAGTTTAAACGTCTGGCTCTCAACTTTGATCGCAGATTAATTTATTTATAAGTCTTCGGAGTACCGACCCGTGAAATATGTCATTGTATAGAGCGATTTAAGTATTCACACTAAATCGTTAGTGTGAAAATATAAATCGTTTTATGATAAAATAATTAAAGAAAAATGACGCTGAAAAGATTTAATTGTATACATGTTTTTCTTGACACTTCGAAGCCAGTGCTTTTTAGAAAAAAAAACAGTGTAATATGCAAAGAACCAGGAAACACGTAAAAAATGCTATACTTATTTACTTATCAAGGCATTTTGAATATTATGTAGAGCATGGGTCGACCTCCGAATATTTGTATTATGTTCGTTGTTTTAATTTAAAGATGTTTATTTTAATTTCACCATGTTATGTTAAAATATAAGCGTTATGTCCACAATTGAATAGTTTAATTTTATCCCTACAAACCATGGCGTCTTTCCAATCTATTCAAGGCCAGAACGCAGCCATAGGAAACTGCTCGCGTATACATTGTAATGCTATTATAAATCTGCGATTACAATGTATAAACGCTCGTGTAAAGTTTGTAACGTGGACGCGTACGTACTGGTTCCAAACTATACTACATCACTTACGCCTGGCAAGGGTTTTAAAGATATTGTTTAATAAAATCATTGAATGGATGGATATGGAATGATTGTTAAACTGTACTATTGTAGGATTAAATAAATAACAATGGCTTTTAAATCGTATTTGAATTTAAAAAAATAATGGTACGTAGGTACTTAAAAAAATAAATAATGGTAAATTAACGGGCATTATATTAATGTTTTGCGAAATGTGTGTGTCTCCATGACGCGCGCTCGCTACACTCGCATAAATTATAACTCACCTACTTTCTGTCACAAATGTCGTCGTCGCTCCGCCGGCCTTCGGCCTACGCTCACGCCAGCTAGCAAGACTTTTAGGATATTTTTTTGGGATAATGGCTGACTACCCATGCGTTGCGGTAAGCATCCAAAGGCACAGTAGCATAATTATCATCATAATGTTTAATGGGGGTTAACAAATCAAAATGGCGAGCTGCTCGCGTACCTATAGATTGGAATCTAGAGTTTGGCGCGCTTATTCCGATCTATACACGATTAGTCCCTATGCGTACTGGCACTGTATATTATGGAGTAAGGTAGTTGATTAGATTACTACAAAGTATATGCGAGTATTTGCGTACTAGGTACTAGTATAGATTGGAAGATATTAGTAAAAAAGTGACTTCCAAATTAGTTTACACACCCTTGCGTTCTGGCCTTGTATAGAATGGAAAGAAGCAATTCATGCCGGCCAGCCAGTCGTGTTGCGGTTTGAAAAAGTGAACAAGCTTGAAAAGGCAATTAATATTTTAATGATTATAGTTGAACATCTAATCGCATTTACTTTCTCAAATACATTAGAAACTGCCTCGTTGGTCGAGTGGTAAGCGCGACTGCTGAACATGAAGTCCTGGTTTCATTTCCCGGGTAATTCCGGGTATTCCAAAGTAGTATTAGGTTTATTTACCAAGAATTTCTCAGTAGCAGCCACGGAGTCTGGACTTGTGCCCGAATGATGGCAATAGGCTCGCCTCCTATTAAATGGGACTTGGAACATAATTGGCGAAATGTTGGTGCACTTTAATTAGGTTCTCTGCTTAACCCTTCGAGGATAACTGCCCTGATGGAATGTAATGTAATGTTATGTTATTTTCTCAACGGAGCTATTGTTAGGTATATAGGGTCTATCTATTCATACACGAAATCTCTTAAGGGGTCATTGTACATATCATCATTATGAACAACTTTTACTATGGGACCAACCTCGAAATCGCGAACATTTTGACGAGTTAATGCGATCATATTGTAGGGAACAGCTGATTTATTTTTCGTGATTTCGAGGTTGGTCCCATAGTGAAATTTGTTCATAATGATGAGTACAATGACCCCTTAAAAGATTTCGTGTATGAATAGATACACCTTTTATATGGTGCCAGTGACACTGACAAGTTTTTTGTCGGCAATTAAAAAAAAAAACGGCTGTTCCATTCCATGCATGTTGACCGTGTAGATATTGCAGTTTTGTACGAAACAGCTGTTTTCTTATTAACCAACGAAACATTTATATGTAGGTACTGAATACGGTAACCGATTTAGTGTCGGTTCGGTGTCCACCCTGTATAATTTCAGTAGGCGTGGAAATCACTGTAAAAGGACCAACAAGGACCTTTCTGTTAAGTTTTTTGTTCATAGAAGTGAACCACCTCGCTCACACTAATCTAAATCAACACCTTGTTCGATCACTGACACAGCATAACTTAAGCCGAGACCCGTCAAATAGCAGACAACGATATCGAAAGGAGCCTACCTTGAACTAACTTTGTAAATGGTTAGTCTGTACATGTATTATGCTGCATACCCAAATTGATTCCGCGAGCTATTATTAGGATATACGCACCTATCTATACATAGGGACACTAGGTCGGCTATTTCACGCTATGCATGTTTGACCTTAACCACAATTTTTAACACGTTAACAGTGCATGACCCATCGATTGTGCATTTTGAGTCTCATATCGTACGTGCATTTCCCATCCATGGGGCAAGAGTCCAATCAAGTTTATAGTCTTATTAATTTATATACGTGGGAGTTTATTCGTTTTTATCGACATACACGTATGAGCATTGAACTAAATTATTGAAAACAGAATGAATTTATTATTAAGGTGACCAATATTAATTCTATCATCAAAATTTTGGGAGAAAAACAAAAAAATAACTAATTTATTTTTTTAGGATTCTATACATATATACAAGAGAGGCAAGATGCTTTTTGGCAACTGAGGAACTCCATGTCTGTCTCGACTTGTGTCAATATAATAAAAGCACCAGTTTGTACGACTATAGCTACGGCAAGATACCGATAAGAAAACTTTTCAATTTCCTCGTCTGTCCCCATGACTGCTTCAAAAGACACTGAAATTGACAACTTGATTGATTTAGACCAAGATTTAGACAGATTTATATTTTACCACATCATACGTGTGTCACTTATTTGGGGTCATGAAGTACAGAGTTTATACGTGCATGACCCACGGGAGGGTCATTCCTAAAACCATTTTTATTTTATTTATTTGAGTATATAAATAAAAAAAATGACAATTATCTGTACCTATCGCAACTTAAAAAAATCTACATTTTGCGATTACACGTAAGCCCATGATCATCAAAAATAAGGCATGCGTAAAATAAAGTTAGTGCGGCAAAAAAGTCTTTATTTACGTATCATTTGGCAATCAAACTATATCAGGCAATTAAAAATTCAGTGTGCAATCAAGGTGCTGGAAACACGAGTCCATCAACAAAAAATCTACAAATATGAAGTACCCACCTATAAGTACTTACTGCACTTAGAAGCCGTGACAAAATGGGTTTAGTTAGGGTCGTAAATTCGTAATATAACAATACCTAGGTCATGTTAAGAGGATGATCAGTCACTGTTCACTGGACCACTGTAATATCTTAAACTACCTCAGGTCACACGAATGTCCAAAAATGTAGGTTTTGAGACCGTTTAATATTTTTTTTTGTTAACGAAACTAATCTTATGATATGTAGGCGTATTCCCTTGAAGAGTGTCTAGATAGTTAGAATCAAGTACTAGTAGTACATGTTTTAAGGGGTCAGCAGCTACAGCAGTGGTGGTCAACCTCGGGCCCGCGGAGTGTACGTTGTCGAGCTGGGACGAGTTGTACGCGTCTCGTGAGTTCCATACCAGCACGTCGGAACATTCCGTGTGGCGGAGGTACACGTGGGAGCCGTCTGCACCCAGCAACACCACTGGTTTGCTGTGCTCGCCGAATACTGACAACAAAAAGAGTTTAAAATTATGTAGGCAAGATATTATAATCAGCCTATAGATATTATATGTTCCCACTGCTGGGACACACGGCCTCCTCTCTATGAGAGGGAATGGGCTATAATCTACCACGCGGGCCCAGTGCGGGTTGGTAGATGTCACATGGCTTCGAATTAATGGTTCTAGGATATTCCGGTTTTCTCACGATGTTTTCCTTCACCGTTTTTGAGAGCAGTGGTGATGAAATAAATGACACAAAGTAATGCGCCTGACTGGGTTCGAACCCACGACTTACTGTTCGTAAGTCGGGGCCGCTACCACTGCCCTATAACTCACAAATATTTATAATAGGTAGGCAATGATTAAGTATATTTTTCTATGAGTACATGTTCATTATTAAAGCTACAATGTATGCGTTGCTGTGACTGTCCGATTTTTTGTTCCTTCGTGTATTTTTTATTGTAGGTATGTGTCTGCAATAAAAAATGCCTATGTTATAAAAACTGCATTGTATTGCATGTGTCTCTAATGCCTATCTATAGATCATTACATTACTTTACGCCCGTAATAAAAAGCCATTATATCTGCAGTCAGCAACAAAGTCAATATTTTAATACATCAGAAAAGATGGAATATCTGTCCTGGCTAAAGACTGTCTATGTTTATTAGGTTAGCTATCCCGTAACGAGGTATATTCTGGGACTCGGGGAATATTCTACATACCAGTTAGTGGCGCAAGCGAATCCCTTCTTCGCAAAGCAGTAGTATCTAACTCAATGATGCCACGGTAGGGAAGTCTGACCAGGATCAGGACTGTGTGCGCCATCCGCTTCACTAGCGCGATCTGGAGGCCAGTGGAAGGACCACTCGCCACCACCGACCACCCAGCCCCCGAAGAGATCTCGTGCACAAGGATTGCGCCACGCGACGCGTCCGATGCATATCTAGAGGATGGTCGTCATAAAACAAATGCAACATCAGTTGCCTAGTATTCACAGGAAACAATAATGTCCCAATGACTGAATCTGTGTAGATGTCGGACGAAGTCGAGCGACGTGCACGACATGTCTGCCAATTCCTATAATTAAAAACGTTCAAAACCAATTCAATCTCATCACAGTTTAGAGGTTTTTTCGGAGGTTGAGGCGGGTTAGATTAGATGTTTGTTTGTTTGCAGCGTAGTTCGATATCGTCAGAAGTTGCCCGTCATTGTCACAAGTCGCGAGGTTTTTGTCAACTAGTGAATACGAGGTTGAACAATAAATTAAATTATCATCTGAATACACCGTCCTAGGATGTTTTACAGAATGCTCCTGGAGCGCCTCGGGTCCTGATTACCCAGTTACAAGATAACACAGAAATAGGTACTACCTAAATAGCCATCTGCAATTAAATATTTAAAAATTGCCTGCGCAAAGGATATTTGATATAAGATTGAAAGTAAAATGTACTTAATAGCCGAGAGCAATTAGACAAAAAATACTCAAAAGGTGGAACGAAGTTTATAGTGGTCAGATTTTCATGGAACTTTTTTATTGAATTCCTAGAGGAGTAGAGAAGAAAGTTAAAAAAAAAATATCGCTGATAGCGACTTTTTTTTTTTTTTCTTTGGAATATATTTTTATCGTTTATGAATAACTTCAAATTCAACGAATTCATATTGTGGCGTAATAGTGTGACCTGCGTGCATCCATTAAACGCCAATTTGATCTGTTTCTTTGATAATTATTGTTGATGTAAAGCATATTTCAAGTATTTTTTCAAAAAAAAAAACCTGTTTTCTTTAATAATTTATAAAATACCGACTTTTAAGACTTAGATTTCTTTTGAAATTGGTAAGAGCGAGGCCACACGATGCGTTAACGGTGCAGTGCGGCACCGCGCACCGCACCGTAATTAATTCGAGCTATAGGGTGCCACACGCGGTGCGGCACCGCAGTAGAACGCTGTTTACCGCGGTGCGGCCTTCGATACAATACTGCGGTGGCGGCACGAGCCACACCGGCGCCGCACCGCATCACACCTCTCCGCCTCGTCTCGCAGATCACAAGCGCGGCACGCTTACGGTGCGACGCCGCAGGGCGGCCAAAAAAAAAAAAACAATTTTACGAGTGAAGTGACTAATAAATAATTCACAATTATTAGGAAATCGAAAATGTAAAAGTTCAAGAAGGCCATTATTCTCAAAATATTTCTACGACGGTCAATGTAAATATTATCCTGAAAATATCCTTATTACATCTGCTATCTGCAGATAACAAAAACTAATAAAAATATTCGAAGGTACTCGATAAATGTTGCTTATTGCTGACAAAGGCTAAAAGAGGCCGCTGGTAAATTTACAAAAAAAAATAAAAAATTCTAACGTAACCTTTTCTCACGATTTAATATTAGTTGCATGTTTGGGTTTCTGAGCGCAATTTAATATCAATACCGATACCGCTCCCAATTCTTAGCGATAGAGGCCTTTTGTCATGTTTTACTTTTTCAACAGTAACTAATGTTTATCAAGTATCCTTAAATATTTTTCTAGTTTTTATACCTCATTAGATAACTAATAAAATGAGCATTTGGACAATCATTTGCACATTGACTTTAATAGAACTATTTCGAAAAAAAATTGCCTTTATTAACATAGACGATTTTCTGCTATTTGCAAATGAATGTAGCACTAGGTACACTCCTGAATGTGGTTTTCTTGAACATTTTTATGTCCTGTTATCCGTGAACATTTTCCAAAAAATACTTGAAATTTACAAAAAATTCATTATCCATGCCTAATGAATTTAGACAGACCAAATTGGCGTTTAATGGATGCACGCAGGTGACACTATTACGCCACAATATGAATTCGTCGAATTTGAAGTTTAATTTTCATTTTTATTTTATTTTCATTTGAAGATTCATAAACAAAAAAATATATATTCAAAAGGAAAAAAAAAGTCGCGATCAGCGATTTTTTTTTTAACTTTCTTCTCTACTCCTCTAGGATTTCAATAAAAAAGTGCCATGAAAATCTGACCACTATAAACTTCGTTCCACCTTTTGAGTATTTTTTGTCTAATTGCTCTCGGCTATTATGTACATTTTACTTTCGTAACTCTCAATCTTATTATATCAAATATCCTTTGCGCAAGCAATTTTAAAATATTTAATTGCAGATGGCTATTTAGGTAGTACCTATTTCTGTGTTGGTAACTGGGTAATCAGAACCCGAGGCGCTCCAGGAGCATTCTGTAAAACATCGGAGGGCGGTGTATTCATGATAATTTAATTTATCGTTCAACCTCGTATTCACTAGTTGACAAAAATGTCGCGACTTGTGCCTCAGGAAATGTCGGACAATAACGGGCAACTTCTGACGATATCGAACTACGCTGCTAACAAACAAACATCTAATCTAACTCGCCTCAAACTCCGAAAAGACCTCTAAACTGTGATGAGTTCAGTGATTCAAAAAAAGTCTTTTTTTTTACTTTCTTCTCTACTCTTCCAGGAACTCAATAAAAAATGTCCCATGAAAATCCGACCACTATAAACTTCGTTCAAACTTTTTTTTTTCCTTATAATCTAATTGCACTCGACTGTAAGTAATCCTATAGACTTCCTTCTAAAAGGAGTTAGTATTGTTACCTATTGCTTAGTTTAAGCACAAATAAGATGTAGATAATTACAACACTTCGCAACGTAATTGTAGTCTTAAATGATTATCGCAATAATTTATGACACGGCTTAGCTGTATCTGCCTATTTCAAAATGTCTATCGTGTCATTGTCATCTAGATAGATAGGTTTTGTAATATTGGATCAGACTTTATAAAAGGTGTAACAAGACCCATAGCGAAGTCGAAAGCCACTTGTTCTCTCCGTCATTGCGATCATTTTTTGGTTCTAGACTATACCTACCTGGGAACCTTCTAGTTACGGAGTTATTGGGGGTCAAAGTTCCAACTTTTTCACAAGTTTTTTCATAAATACATACTTTTAATGTAACATTTTTGCTTTAAACACCTCCATGACCATACTATTCAATGCATCCATCAGCACAACTTTTTGAGTGCGTTACATTGAGTCCTACCGTAAAATGTGATTTTCCACCCCAAAAAAAAAATCGTTTCCCACCAATAAATTTGCGTATAATTACATAGTTTGATGTACAGGATGCTTGGTTGACGGTTTCGTGAAGGGTCTTGTTACACCCTGTATAATGTGGGAGGCAAATGTAAAAGATAGAGAGGTTAGGTACATATGTTACAAGGTATCATCTTCTAACTTAGTATATCAGACCTATAATGTGAATGTCAAATAAAAGAAAGAGTCCCTTTCTTTTATTTGACATTCTTATTATAGGCTTAGGTTACACAATTAAGTGCCCAGCTAGAATGCGAAACAATTTTAAGGCTTTTATAAGTTGATTTAGTTTTAATTTGATTGACAAATTAATTAATTGCTTTTGCTCGTTACATAAAGGTATAGGCAATTACCATTTTAGATAAGTAATAACTGATAAATACAAGGTTAAGTTAAATTAGCTAGCAATACTCCGTAGACATGAAGTTATCAATAGTAGGTATCAGTAGTAGGTATTTTGATGTACACACGCCAGAACATCAAGCTACCCGAAACTGTCAAATTTTCCCAATCAACCTTTAACCTAATGCTGTAGCGATACAATTATAAATCTATTAAAGAAATTTGACAGATTGTAGTAGCTTGATGTGCTGGCGTCTGTACTTAAGTGGGGAAACTTTGTTATTGCATTCGAGGCGGAATTCACACCTAAGACGCAGGCGAGTTTATTATGGAGCCGAGAACTGCAGTAACAAATGCCCACGTGTATCAAACAACGTTTTTCAATGCACTTTCGAATAAATAAAATAATAGAACGAAAAGTATTTTTGTCAGAAATTATTTATGAAACAATTCATTTAATTTGCTTTTTTCCGCACTTTGCTTTTGCCAGGTGGAAGGAGAAGCAAAGGTAAAAAAGCCCCTAAACAGCCTATTACGAAAAATAGAAAATCAAATATTTTTGAATTTAGTAGACAAAAAAATACAATATGTTAAAAAACCCTGTCCGATTCCAAAGGGGCATATAGGTATACCAATGACATTGCCAAATATAACATAAAACGTTCTTGAAAGTAAAAATATTATTGACATTTGTTACTGCAGTTATCTACTCCACAACAACCTCGCCTGCGGCTCGGGTGTGAATTTCGCTCGAATGCAATGACTAAGTTTCCCCATTGATGTCAAAATGCACTATTTTATCATGTTTTGATATCGTATTACCCGTAACGTATATACGCACAGAGTTTTGCTAACAAAAACTTGACATTGCATTTCTATAGAGATAAAGTAGGTTGGTACATAATTAAGAAACTACTTACATGAAAGTCTTGCCTCCTAAACCATATTCAACGACGATGTTCTGTAGCAAGGAGTTTGCTTCTAAGAGAGAGGAGATGTCGATGCGCTTGATCAGTTTTCCCAGGATTAAGTTAATGACTACGACTTTCGGGGGACACGTACATTTTGGATTCGTAAGCGTATCGATTATGCCAGTGTCCAAAATCCACAGCTTTCCCTGTTGAGCAAAGTATTTAGAAACAGGATTTTTTTAAACAAAGTAAGTACCGAACTAAATTATAATGTCTATCGCTTCCAATAGTAAACAGTCCTATGGTATAATCACCAATTTATCACGCTTGGAAATTACGGAACAACAAAATCGCAATTTAATGTTACATATTAGTGTTAGCGAGCAATTTAAGCCATTTTTTTCCTAGTCTGGGCCAAACGCAGGTAAGATACAACTGCAAAACTTTAATTCCATACAATCATAATAATTCCAGCATTAGGTATTGTGGTACATGCTGATAATGGATTGAAATGAATGCATAGTTCGAATCCATAATGTGCGTTTGGAACACGTTTGCAGCGTATCAACTACAGCGCTCCGTAATTGTACTAACGGGCTTTGCTACAGGGCCCGTGTTACGGTCCTGTGCTACGTAGCCTGGCCTTTACTATGTTGCCTGTCCTACGTGCCCCTGCTACGTAGCGTGTGCTACGGAGACTGTGCTAGTGGGTTTTGCTACTGAGCCTGTGGCTACGTGGCATGTGCTACGGATCCTGCGTTGGAAGGGCTTACGCTACGTGGTCTGGCGTAAGCCCTTCCACCGCAGGATCCGTAGCACATACATACATACATAGTAGTACAGGCACCTAGCACAGGCCCTGTAGGTCTGTGCTACAGGGCCTGTGCTAGGTGCCTGTACTACTATACGTGTGTAGCCTCCACGCAACACGTTGCAGTATCTCTGGAAATGTCTTAAACCTTACTAAGGCTTTATTAACAATATTTATAAGCTAAAGGTATATTTTTCGATCGATTTGGAATCATGAGGTCACCTCCATGCCAGCTCTAGCCCGCGTAGCGCGCGCTCTTGCCGTTCTCATTGTTGACGCAAACCTCACACAAATGCCTTATTTCTATTCAATTCAACTATTGTTATTTCAATAGTTACTATAATACACTTCATCATCAACATCATCTACCTAGCCTTTTCCCAACTAAGCAAGTTGGAGTCGGCTTCCAGTCTAACCGCATGCAACTGAATATCAGTATTTTCACAGACCGACTGCCTATGTGATCATCACCCAGTAAGTACTGACTTTCGACACTACCTGCAATTTCAGTCGTTGCACGTAGTATCATACATTTCGGAGATAAAAGTAAAGGCTGAGTTTTTTGTTGGCGAGTGAAAACAAATGACGCGCATCGCATCTGCGTTGCCAAAGATTTCTCTTGAAAATATTATTTCGTGATTTACTTCCCCTGAACGAAAATTCAGGCATAAAACGATTTTAAAAATAATATACATTACATTTAATCATCGTATTAATGCAATGAATCATGTAATGCATTTTTCCTTTTACGAAAATGTCAGGACGGATGGCATAGATGAATATAAGGATACTTGCAATTAGTATGTCTGTATTTTTGACAGTATCCCGACTCGATCGCATATTTTATATTAATCGAAGTGATTAAATGTCAAGAGGATGTAGATTTAAATAATTGCTGCAATTGGCAACAAAGTCGCAAAGCTAGGCCGTCAATTTAATTAAATAATGCAGATAATAGCACACTAATACCGGGATTCCGCTCGTCGTAGCGCGGGACAAGGGGCTACGCTGTTTCCCGTGCAAAGCAAAAACAAGGAATTATATGTAATCCATCATCATTAACTAGTTGATTAATGCTGTGGCGCAGTGTAGGTGCCTTTGTTAATAAGCTACCTATTTCTCTTTCGTATAAAAAAGTTCCGAGAAATTAAGATCAAACTGCAAAAAATTGGAAAGAAAGCATTTCCGAAGACGATGGAGGACTCTATTGCAGTGAACATATACTTACAAGATGATCCAGATAGAAGTCTACAGCATTCTGAATGGCGTTACAGTCACTAAGTTTGTGGTCACGTAGCTCAGGGTACGGCTGGAGCTCCACACCGTTTTTTTCGTGAATAATCAGCCAAAGTGTCGCCAGAACACCTTGCTTCATTCTGTAAGGAGAACCACATTCACATCAACAACTTAAATTATTGTGACACAGAATTAGAACAGAATAAAAAAAAAAGTTGCAATATATTAGGCAGCACGTGTATGTTTCAATGACAAGACTCTTTATGAAACATTATTCATGTGATAATTGGCTAAATAACCTGTTAGTTACCTAAATACTAGGTTACCACCAGCACTTATTGTTTAGTAAAGTAGCTAGTGCCTATTTTACTAAGAAATTGGCGTTCCGTCCAGAAAGTGGATATTTCAAGGTTATGAAGTCCACGAGGACAGAAGTTCTTATTAACTATAATCAGAACGAAGTTCAGCAAACAAATTATAATATCGGAACGGCAACTGTATTGAATAAGCCGCCGCCGCCGCTTCAGTTGCCGTTCCGATAGTTTATTTGTGTCATCATGACCTACCTTTTTCTGGACGTTCAAGAAACTTCCTGGCTGACCTAAGGAGGTTAAGTAGGTAATTGACCCTTTGTACCTTGGTGTGATGACGTAAATCCCATCTTGATATGGTAATGTCTTCACAGCGATCACGTTTTCCTTTACATATCCACTACTCATCCACAAATCAGCTCCATATTCACATTGCAGGTGCAACGGTCCTCCGTTCCAAGCTAAATTCTTCAAGTGACCATTCAGCATTGCTATTGGACTCATAATTACTACAAATGCTTTTAAGAAATTATGCACCATTTTCTTACGGTTCGATCAAAAATGTAGCGCAGTTCCGAATATTCTTGTCACTATGTGAGCCAATAAATTATTCCAAAGAGTTGGTGCCTCGCGAATTGAATTAAATCGCTAACGTAGAAAGTTTCGTTTCAAGGAACTTAATTTTTGCTTTTTGCATTGTTTTAATTAGTCATACTTACAACTCGTACCTACTTAGTTAAAAATAAATAATTCATGTTCGACATTTTGATTGACTTAATTCATAATACATATTGCAAATACATGATACAACATGATTTTACAACACGTTAGATTGAGTTACAAAACCGAGATAAATGTAAATCGATAGGACCCGAATTCCGTTTCGGTCTAATTGTTTTTGCAGGAACATGAGCTAACTCTTCCGACATAATATAGGGTTGGGCTCATGTTTCCTGTTGCTCTCACAGTCTCCAATACCGTGGCATTATATCGATCGAGGACAAAAAGCGGCAATTGTGCGCTGCCTGGGAACCTGCTAGCTACCACATAGTTGCGGCATTTATCCAGGAGGTACCTATATACCCACGAATGTTGCTCCGGCGCCGTAATAATCACTCGTTTCATTACCTTCCATCATTATTGATACCTGTTTAATTGCCCTATTGCCGATTAATTTTAGTGTTCAGTTTAGCGTGGAGGCTGATAATAACGAATTTTTAATTAAGAGCGGATATACTTACTTTATTAGTACGGTAGTACCTACCTAATTATACTGTCGGAGTGATGATTATGACTTATTATTAGCAAATATCATCTAAAGACAAAAAAATTATCACAGGAAAAAGGCCGCAGCTTATATGTTCAAAAATGTATTTTTCTCAAACATGCTTGGAATTTTGAGCATTATTTTGACAACCTTCTACGAGATAAATCGAAATTGCTGTACTGGCCAGATAAATGCGACCAGCGGCCGGCAAAAATTGTATGAAAATCCATATCTGTCGTGTTTAGCGGCCAAATAAATTACATAGTAAACTCATATCATTCTGTCGTGTTATTTAAAAATAGAACGTTCTTTTACTCTGAAGCATGGCAACCAAGGAGGTAACTTATCAAAGGTTTTATTTAAATTTCGAATTGGCTAGCAAATAGAAAAGCGGTTTATTGAAAAAAAAAACAAATGAACTCTTCATCGCGAGAGTTTTAATTTCTTCGCATTATTTGAGAAAAGTACTATACAAGCCTTGGCCACAACTAGGCATTGATGGACTTACATATGTGTGCCTTGGCTTCGCCTCGGCCCACATTTACACGTTCGTCTATCAATGCCTCTATTGCTGGCCGCTGCAGTAATGTACTATTGTTCTTACTTAACTTATTTTGACTCTAAACTAGGTCCACGAAATAAGGACCGATTAAGCCTATTATTATTACAGCATACACACATCAAAAAAAGTTTGCGATCACTTTGAAAAATCGAAATCTATTTTGTTAATTTATGATTTCTTCTTCTTTTTAGATTCTTTATCTATAAATATAAATTTAGACTAAAAAACAATAAAACTGTTTTTCAATTGGTTTTCCATATAAAAAGGCTTTCAGTCCTTAGCTTGCGCTGATTCAGAAATCTGATTAGTCAATTTTAACGGATTTAAAATACTTTTTCGCGGAAAGTTGTAATTGAAAAAATGACAAGAGAGAGGATTATCAGAAGTTTAACGAGCAAGAATAGTAACTTTGAGGGAAGAAGGATACACCACGATAGAAATAGCACGCAGAGTTGCTATATCCCAATCCTGTGTCGTGAACTCGTGACTACGTTGCAGAGGTACCACGGAATGGGTAATGGTCGCCCAGCTGTTTTGACTGCTGCCCAAAAGCGCTATATTAGATTGCTGGCAGCCCGTGACCCAATAATCAACGCTACTAAAATAAAAACAGAAGTTCGGGCCGCCTCTGGGCTTAAAGTTAGCACTCAGACTATTCGGAATTGCTTGCACCAGGCTGGATTACGAGCACAGGTCATGGCGAGCTCCTCTGAATTCCCGGCAACGTCAACGATGGAGATTGCAGTGGGTTAGGCTTCGGTAAAATGAAGAAGAAAACATTTGGCTAAACTGTCTCTTCGTTGACGAATCGCGAATCAGTACAAATCCAGATAACCGACGTGTTCGTGTCTGGAGAAGACCATGAGACCGTGAAAGGCAAAGAATTGCCACTGGAACAGTGGAATACCTTAGTTATAAGAATAGAAAATTATTATAACACCTCACTATGTTCCTATTCCAGTGCAATAATAGCTAGTTAATTTAGTATAGAAAATAAAAAGAGTATATATCCTGTAATGTTGGGGTCCCTGAGGGGTGGTCTCAAAGGAAACAACCACATCTGTTAGGTACTATTTAATGACTAAATGAATAATGTTAAAAGAAACGCATATGAGGTATAGTGCCAACTCAGCATACATGATACAATTATAAGGGAGTGTACTTACTTACTAAAGTAAAGGAGCATACATATTATATTCATACACTTCACCTCCCGGGGACAGCGAAAAAAAAATTAAATTGATAACATTTTGTTTTTTTTTTTTTTTTTTTTGTATTATATGCCACTTATTTAAAATTAATACAAGTCAAGTTATTAGCGTATTACAGCTATATTAGTTACTTATTTCTAATATTACGAGCTACATATGTATTCTTATCAGTACACATTGCAATGATATCTAAAATTAATTCATACATTACATAATATCTATTGACAAAATGGCCTAGTCCTATTCTTATGTACTAATTGAATTTTATTATTTTTAATTATTCTAACATTACAACCTAAATCTTCCACAACTGTATGAGGACCTTCAAACAGCGCATCTAATTTACTACGTGCTTCATTTTTTAATAAAATCAAATCATCTTTCTTATATATTGTTTTTTTCGTTTTCGTTTTTTTTCGTTTTTTTTCCTGTGTGGGTAGACACAGGGTTAACACTCATATTTTGTTTACTCAAAGTTTTAATTGATTTAATATATTTTAAATTGAATTTTTAATGTTATAATTATATTTTATTCTTATTAACCACCCAACTCTCACTATATAATATTTCCAAGTCTTTCTGACTTCACATTCTCCTATCTACTTACTTTTCTACTATCCAACCATCTTTATGGACACTAAAATGGCAACAAGTTTGGAAGATCTGGAGCAGCTGTTCAACTCGCGAATGGCTGAGTATGAGAACAAGCTCAGAAATGCATCCTCAGGATCTGAGCCAGCACCTGATATCACAGCACTATCACGTGAGTTCGCTGAATTTAAAACTTTTGTATGGCAGGCACTCTCAAAATTTAAATCACAGATAGCAATGCTTTCTCTTGGCTATGACAGACATGAAACTATGATGAGAAGAAAGGTTTTATTGTTTCATGGGGTTGCCGAGCGACCAAATGAAAAGTTAAATGATGTGGTTTTTAAAGTGTTAACCGACCAAATGAGCTTGTCTGAGGTCAAAAAGGAAAGCATTCATGTCTGCCACCGATTGGGATCTTCACAAGGCAAAGCTAGACCTATCCTGGTGAGACTTTACACCACTGAACACCGTCACTTGATTTGGGAGAGCAAGAAGTCACTGAAAGGTACTGGCATCACAATCTCTGAATTCTTAACCCACACAAGACACCGTACTTTCATGGATGCACGCAAGCATTTTGGAGTGCCGAACTGCTGGTCGGTGGAGGGCAGGATAGTGATCGTCACGTCAGATGGTAAGCGTCACAAGATTGAAACTCCGGGCGAACTTCGAGCACTGGTTTCGCGGTTCCCGAAGACCACAGGCGAGTCTGGTGATGCTGTGCTGTCAGAGGTACATTCTTCTCCTATGCGTGCTAGCCCCACCGAAGTTACCGCCACACCTTCAAGAGGCCAAAGAAAGGCGCGCCGGCGTAACTAATGTTAGTACCATTGGTTTGTTTACAAAGTTACTTTGTAAATTAGTCGCATTGTTCGATAACTTTTGATTTGTTCTGTACTTTTAACAGTCGCTACTTTAAACATTTTGTGTTCTCTGTTTCACCTTCACAGTAAATTTTGTGTAGCATTATTTTTCTTTTAACATTAAGACTTGTCGGTATGTTTACAAACTTTTAATATCACTTTTCTGTTTGTCACTGTCAATATGACATAATGACATTATTGACTTGATGTAACGTTCCATCATTCCTGTTTCGTGGTAATGCATATTTTTACGTTTCGTGTTACGCGAACATTTTAATTTAATTTTCAAAACATTGTTTTTCCATGTTCTTTTTCAACAAACAAAAAAAAAAAACTAGTGAGTTTGGGTGGTTGTGTTTGAAACAATCAGCCGTATACGTATTTAATTGTAGTTATTGTTGTTTTCTGATTTTTTTCTGTGTTTTATTATAATATTATATACTATTTGTATCTATCTATGAATATTCCAGCTGATTTAAATGACAGTTTTTTCTCATGTTCTTCCTCGACTTGTAGCTTCGTTAGTGCGGACAGTGAGCCTCCGCTTCGTACTTTGCGTGACAATATTTCCTCTCTTTTTTCTAACTATCCTAACAATCTGCATATAGCCCATATTAATGCTCAGAGTGTTCCTGGTCACTATTCCGATCTTCTGGCATCCTTTGGCAGTGTTCATCTTGATGCACTCCTAATATCTGAGACCTTTCTTAAGCCTTCTCTCCTTTCTACGCACTACGCACTTCCGGGATTTGTTTTGGTCAGAAATGACAGGGTTGGCAAGGGTGGTGGTGGTGTCGCCATTTACATACGCGCCGATATTCCGTACAAGATTGTAAGTTCGTCTCCATCTCAGTACTCTGGGTCGGCTGAATCATTGTTTTTGGAAATAACTTTAAATCATACCAATGTTTTGCTTGCTGTATTTTACTCTCCTAACCTTCACGTTAACTATTTTGACTCCTTAGAATCCTCACTTAACAATTTTTGCCCATCGTACGAGCATGTCATTTTAATGGGTGATTTTAACACATGTTTAATTAAAAATGGTTCACGTTCACATAAACTCCGTTCGCTTTTATCTTCTTTTAATCTGGAAATTCTACCTCTTTCTGCTACCCATAACTTCCCAAATTGCACGCCTTCTCTTCTTGACCTGATGATCGTATCTTCATCTCACAATGTTGCTGAGTTTGGGCAGCTTACTGCAACCTTTTCGTACCATGACCTCATTTACCTTTCCTATCGTATCCGACCTCCGAAACGTAAGCCCCGCTTCTGCTTTCTTCGCAGTTTCAATAGCATAGACTTGGAGGCTTTGAAGCGGGATGCGGGAGATATCGATTGGACTCACGTTATCGAAAGCACCTCTATTGATGAAAAGGTGAACAACTTCAATTCCACTATATTAGACCTCTACGATAAACATGCTCCTCGTCGGCGTATTAAAATTAAGCATAATCCTGCTCCGTGGATGACTGCTGAAATTAAAAATGCTATTGCTCGTAAAGATAAGGCTAAGAGTAGGTATAGGCACAGACCCACGGAACTTAATCTCAGCCACTTTAAAGCTCTGCGTAACCGCTGCAATCGTCTGTGTCGAGATGCCAAGAGACGCTTTTTCCACCAATCTCTCGTTGATCGTAACTCTTCTGATGTCTGGAAATTTCTGAAGTCTGTCGGTATCGGCAAATCTCCCACGAGTACCTGTAAGGATGTCGACTTGTGCGCCCTTAACAGGCACTTTTCTTGTCCACCTGTTTCTCTGGACCCAAGCGTTAAAGCGTCAACTTTGTCTGAGCTCTCTAAATTGCCGTTACCTCATTGTGCACCTTTCAATTTCAGTCCTGTCTCTGAAGATGTTGTCAAAAAATCCCTTCTCTCTATTTCCTCTTCTGCTGCGGGCCATGATAATTTGTGTTCGAGAATGATAATACCCATTATTTCAGAGCTACTCCCCATCCTTACTCATATTGTTAATTTCTCTTTATTTTCTGGTGTATTTCCGTCAGCCTGGAAGCAGGCTCACATAATACCACTTCCTAAAATAAGCAACCCTTCTTCCTTATCCCATTTTAGACCCATTTCCATTCTCCCTTTCCTTTCCAAAGTTCTCGAACACATTGTTCATGGTAAAATTTCCAAATATCTATCGTCTAATGCCCTTATTTCCCCTTTCCAATCTGGCTTTCGTACTGGCCACAGTACTGTTACTGCACTCTTGAAGGTTACTGACGATATCCGCTGGGCTATGGACAACAAATCTCTGACTGTTTTAGTGTTACTTGATTTTAGTTGCGCATTCAACTCAGTGGATTTCGACATCCTTCTTGGGATCCTTCATTCTTTTAACTTCTCTGCCTCTACGTTAGCCTGGTTTGGCTCTTATCTTCGGGGTCGCTCTCAGTGTGTACGCCAAGAAGAGATCTTCTCTGATTGGTGTGATCTTACTGCTGGCGTTCCTCAAGGCGGCGTTCTCTCTCCTCTTCTTTTCTCTATCTTCATTAATACAGTTACCCAAGTTATCACTTCCAGCCTCCACCTCTACGCGGACGATTTGCAGCTGTATCGACATTTCTTGCTGGCTGATGCGGAATCAGCAATCAATGCCATGAATCATGACCTGGAAAGTATCTATCAATGGGCTAAGTCGTACGGCTTACAGATAAACCCTACTAAGTCGCAGGCCATGATCATAGGCAGCAGATACTATCGCACTGCACTTGACTTGTTAGCTTTGACTCCGTTATCTCTGGGCTGCTCGACCATTGCCTATGCGGAAACAGCTAAGGACCTTGGTGTCTTAATTGACAGCAATCTTTCTTGGCGAGCTCAAGTGAATGAGGTTAGTCGTAAGGTGCACTTTTCTTTCCATTCGCTTAAATCCTTACAAAGCTTCTTGCCGTTTAAGACTAAAATATACTTGGCTCAAACTCTGATTCAGCCGATCATTGATTACGCTGATGCCTGCTATTTGGATGCCACTGAAGAGCTGTTGAATAAGCTCGAGCGTTTGCAAAATCTTTGCATCCGTTTTGTGTTTGGTCTGAGGAAATGTGA
The DNA here is from genome assembly GCA_947578425.1 of Eugnorisma glareosa. Classification (NCBI taxonomy): domain Eukaryota; kingdom Metazoa; phylum Arthropoda; class Insecta; order Lepidoptera; family Noctuidae; genus Eugnorisma; species Eugnorisma glareosa. The sequence continues at coordinate 11,854,871 of OX387963.1, forward strand.
TCATGTTTCTCAGTTCCGCAAGGAACTCAAATGGCTCCCTATTCGTCTTCGCAGGAACACTCGGATATTATGTCTCCTATACAACATCCTTTATAACCCTTCATATCCTAGCTACCTGCACGATCGTTTTTCGTTTACCCGCCCTTCTGATGCTCTGTGTAGATCCCACCTCAGGCATCATCTTAATTTCCCATCCCATAAAACCGAATTCTATTCTAATTCCTTCTCTGTCCACGCAGTACGTTTGTGGAACTCTCTTCCGCCTAACATTAGAGATTGTAAAACTATATTTGTCTTCAAAAAGCAAGTCAAAGAACACTATCTCTCCTCTATACTGTAATATTCTGGATATTATTCATATTATAGGTATATATTTATTTTGTATATTATGTGTATATATTTGTGTGTATGTTTATATTATATAGGTATATTTTTGTTTTAAGTGTTAATTGAAATTTTCCTGTTCTGTCTTTTCTACACACTGTGTCTACATTTCTAATCCAACTTTCCTCTCGCAGGTCTGCTGGAAGAAATTTCTTATGAAATAAGCAGTACCTTTGTGCTCTTTTATCTTAATGTAATGTCCTATTAAGTATTTTGTGTGTACATAAATAAATAAATAAATAAATAAATAAATATTGTAGAATTGACAGATCTATCATATGTTTCCTTACGTTTATGTTTATTTAGCAACAAATTATTCTTTGCTTCGGCATGAGCTAACTGTAACCTGTATTTTAATTGTAATGGATAATTATCTATATTGTACAATGGATCTACGGTATTTGTAATGCTATCAGGTATTCGACAAAGTTTTCCAAAAACAAGTTCATATGGCGTATAATTCGTTTCGGAATGGACTGTGTTGTTAAAACTAAAGCACCAAAATGGTAACCAATAGCTCCATGTGTCCGTGTGATTGCCACACTGGATCCTTAAAAATGCACCCATAGTTTTGTGAGCATTTTCAAGAGCTCCAATGGATTGATGGTGATAGGCTGTAGAAGATAATTTTTCGATATTGAGAATTTTACAAACCTGTTCCATAGTTGAAGAAATAAATTCAGTTCCTCGATCCGTAGCTATTGTTTCCGGAATACCAAATCTTAATATGAACTGTCTGACAAATGCATCTGCAATGGACACCGTTTCTTTGTTTTGCAAAGGAATAGCTTGAACAAATTTTGTTAGCTCGCACTGCATAGTCAATATATAACAATTACCACTTTCGTCTCTATCTAAAGGACCAACAACATCTAAGTAGATCTTTTCAAATGCTGAGGAAGCCGTTGTGGTAATTTCCATCGGTTCTTTAATGTAACGAAAATGCTTAGATTTTTGACATTTTGTACATTTTTTGACATATTCTTGGATATCCTTGTCAATACTTGGCCAATAGTATCGTCTTTTGATAGTATTTACCATTCTGCGCACTCCAGCATGACCACTGGATGGCAGTAAATGATAGTCGTTCATAACTATAGTCTTTTCATTGTCATCTATTATTCTTTTCACGCCTCGTAATATACATATTCGTGGTCCGGACCAATTAGTCAGTGTTGCTATCTCATCACAAACACCTTTAATAAATTCTATATTACCATTGTCTTTAATTATACAAACTTCATTGATACGTATCTTTTCACAACAAAAATAGTTTAATTTCTGCACAAATTCGGCTCGCGAGAAGTGCGCCTTGAAATTAAGATTAATGTATAATGTCTTTTTACTCTCTACAAATGCAAAACATTCAAATTCTTTAGTTATCATGTCATTATCTCGTAATCTTTTTAATTTATTGCCTTCAATCAAACACATCTCTACTGAATCACGCGGTTTTCTTAATATATCCACAACTCTTGGTTGATCAGGCCCGTTGTTAATGGATTTATTAAGAACCTTCTTTTCATCTTCATTCGTACTCTTACTTAGCTCATTCATCTTTTTCTTTTGCGCCCTGGTCATTACTGCCATTACTTGCTCATTCATACTCTTTAGTTCATCTGACGTTATACTAATTCTAGATAAAGCATCCGCCACAACATTGTCTCTTCCCTTCACATAGACTATTTTAAAGTTATATTCTTCTAAAGTTAATCGAAATTTTAGTAATCTACTGGATGGATCTTTCATACCAAAAAGATATATTAGAGGTTTGTGATCCGTCATTATGGTGAATTTGTTTCCATACAAATATGGTCTGAAATACTTAACGGACCACACTATTGCCAATAGTTCTTTTTGAATGGTTGGATAGTTCTTTTCTGCTTTATTCAAGGGTCTACTTGCATATGCAACTGGTCTGTGATCTTTATTACATAATACTGAACCAATAGCAGTTCCTGAAGCATCTGTCTGTAGAATAAATTCATGATTCTCGGAAAAATCGGGATACTGTAGAATCGGTGCCGACATTAAAACATTTTTTAATAAATCGAACGCTTGTTGACATTCATTAGACCAAATAAATGGTTCATTTTTCCTACTTAACCTATTCAATGGCATTGCTATATCCGAAAAATTTCTTATAAATTTACGGTAATAGTTACAGAAAGCTACAAAACGTTTTACTTCATCTGCATTTTTGGGAGTAGGATAATTTTGTAATACTTTAGTTTTTTCTGGATCTGGTAAAACGCCCTTTTCTGTAACTAAATGTCCCAAATAAAGAATTTCTTTCTTTAAAAATTCACATTTTTGAGGATTTAGTTTTAAATTTACTTTTCTCAATCTTTCCATAACACTAATTAAATTTCGATTATGGCTAGAGAGATTTCTTCCGAATACAATGAGATCGTCCTGGTACACTAGACATTTATCGTAAGTTAAACCAGACATTGCTACAGACATCATACGGCTAAAAGCATTAGGACTAATCTTCAAACCCATTGGTAAACGTTTCATGCAATATTGGCCACTATTTGTAGTGAAAGCTGTTAATTTACGACTACTAGGCTCTAAACTTACTTGATAATAGCCTTGGTAAAGGTCAAGATGTGTGAAATAAATGGCTCCTGTAAGCGTATCTATAATTTCATTAATATTTGGTAAAGGAAATTTATCGTCACAAATTACTTCATTCAATTTTCTATAATCAACAACTAAACGCCATTTTTTCTCACTATCTTTGTTATTTTTCTTGGGTACTAATAGGATTGGACTGGACCATTCGCTATTCGACTCTTCTATAATATCGTTTTCTAACATATTATCAACTTGTTTAGCTATTTCTGGTTTTATTGCCTGTGGTAACCTATACGGCTTGACGTAAACAGGAGTCGAGCTTTGTTTTACAACAATAGATTGCTCATAAATATTTGTTGTTGTTAACTTATCTCCCTCTATATGAAAAACGTCAGAATACTTTGCACATATTGCTTCAATTGATTGCTTTTCTTCTCCGTCTAGATACTTTAGATTTAATTCAGCTAGCAAAGTTTTAACCCTAGTAACGTTGTTATTGGTCTTATTGAATTGACAAATGTTATAGCCTTCCAAATTTTTCAAATCTGGTGTAAATGATTGCAAACTTACTTCCTTGTCACTAACATTAAGTATTTTGACCGGAATTCTATTATTACTAACCTTTACTATTGCGTTTGCTATAAACACGTCCTTCGCTAACTCTCTACTACACACTACAACTTCTCCATTTACATTCTCATTTACAAAAATAAAATGAATTGATTCCGATCGTGCCGGAATAAATATAGAATTTTTCATTCTATCACGTTCATCAACCAAATGTAGATAATGTTGTTTATCATCGTTAAAAAGCGTTAAATTATTTGAATCTATATCAATATTTGCTCGATATTTTTCTAAAAAGTCTAAGCCTATGATTCCGTCTGCTCTTAATGGTAGCGAATCAAACACAAGAAAGTTATGCTGAAACGTGTCATTGTCGTGCTTTAATAATTATTTTACAGAACCTTGAGAACGTCTCTGACCACCTATTCCATTTATTAAAGTATCATCGTTATGTACAACAATATCTTTTGGTAACATTTCATTTTTAATAATTGACAATGTTGCACCCGTATCTATAAGCCAGAAGTATTTAATATCTTTAATATAAAAGGTTATGTACTTCGCATTACCTCTGAATGATAATATGAAATCTTTAAGATCGAAAAAACTGGTTTGATGTACCTGCATTATCATCTTTATCGCATTGACGTGTGCTATCTACTTGCTCTACTGAATACGTATTTTGGCCTCGTTCTCGGTTCCTAAAATATCTTGAACCTCTATTTCCTCTCTGATTATTGTGTAATGAGCGATGGTTTGCTCTATAATTTCCACGAAAACCTTGTCCTCGGTTGTAATTGTTATTATATTGGTGTCCACGAGGGTAATTGTTACCATATTGACTACGGAAAGTACCTCGTTGATAACTTTGAGAGCGCCTATTATTATGTGACACTTGTCCATTTTTAGAAACGTGCAAAATATTACCAGGTGGTTGGAAAGACGTGCACTCTTCGTCTTTCGCTGCTTGTATGGCATCTTTCAAGCTGCTGAACCCACGTGCCGCAATGATGGTGCTCAGCTTCGAGCTACGCAGGCCGTCTGAAAACCGTTTTATAGCAAAAGTTTCATTGATCGGTTTTAAAATTGAAAATGTTTCCGATTTTCCACCTGCCTGGGTAATGGTCAGCTCTGTAAATAACTTTTCTACCTCTGAACCATATTCCTCAATTGACCTCGAACCCTGTTGAATATTTTGAAGCTGCATCTGTATTGCCATAAATGATTTTTTGGGTAAAAGATATTTTCTCAAATCATCAATTAATTCTTGTATACTTTTGTATGAGCCCGAAATTCTTAACTTTGCATTCTCGTTCAGCCTACTTTTTAAAACGAAAGTAATTAATAATGCCTCACCTGGGCCGTCCAGCATGCCAGCATACATCTCCACGGAGTCTATTAGCCGCTTGGTGGTGGCCTCAACACCGTCCATTACTGGAATCAAACTACACGCCACCTTTAGGTCAAAATCCATTTTTCCTAATTCTACTGTAACGGGAAAAATACACAATTTATTTATTTCCTCGTATTTTTGCTTAATTTTCTCATAAAGATCTACTGCCGATGGTAAATCAATTTTTGTACTTTTTTCTAATAGTAAAAATATTTTACAACTTTTTTCGTAAACGCTTTTTGCTTGTTCTAACTTTGTTGTAATAACATTACCTTTATATCTCGCTTGTCCCTTTTTTACTAAATAATTACGTATTTCTACTAACAAGACATAATTTTGTTCCAAAATATCTATCATATTCTTAATCTAATTATAGTATTGCATAAATGTAACACATTCCAAGTAAATGCGATGATGTAAAAAAAAAAGTCCGACGTTGCATTTTGTTTCCGTTTGGTGTCTTATGGCTGAATGTCCGTGCATGATTTTAGCGCCTTTAAGTTTTTGCGTTATGAAATATGATACCCCGTAACTAGTTCACTCACTGATATTTTTACGAATTGATGAACACAACACATCACTTTCATTGTTCACTAATTTATTATTGATTTTCGGTACCTTCTGTGCGTCCTCTGATAGATGACCTAATTCTCTGCATGGTACTCATCCCAATCTCCTGCTGAATCCATGTGCGGTGGCAGCTCCTGTACATCCGCAAGCCAACATAAACTGCTACGATTCCAATAATGGCCAGAACAATGTAGGTCACAATGCTAAGCCGTTCCACGTGGCCTCCGATTCCCTTCAACGTGGCGTCATTGTTGCCTCCAGCCGCGTTTTGACTGAGAAAAACCTCTTCTTTTTCTACAGTTGACCGACACATTATGATAGTATTGCGGTAATTATGCTGAAATACTATGCCGAAAAAACTGGAACTCTGAACTCTCTAACTATTTAAAATCCCCTTGGCAGAGTCCCGTGGCAGGGTCGCCATGTAATGTTGGGGTCCCTGAGGGGTGGTCTCAAAGGAAACAACCACATCTGTTAGGTACTATTTAATGACTAAATGAATAATGTTAAAAGAAACGCATATGAGGTATAGTGCCAACTCAGCATACATGATACAATTATAAGGGAGTGTACTTACTTACTAAAGTAAAGGAGCATACATATTATATTCATACACTTCAATCCTATGTATAGTTATGGGTACCCATTTCGTTTAATTGTTATTTTAAGCTTTTATTTTATGTTTCGTATAACAGAAATGGTTATTATAGGATCTATATTGTTGTATTATGTAATGTAAGATTTATGTACATTACCATCGATCTACCCATATTATGCGAATAAATTATTTGATTTGATTTGATTCAGCAAGGCGGGAAATCGGTGTCCTTTTGGGGTGGTATTATGATTGGAGCTATTACGCCTTTGATCCCGTATCGAGACTTCATGACAGCAGACATGTATAGAGCAGTTGCTATTGATGAAATCGTTAGACCATTCTTAGTAAACCATGGGCACCAATTTGTACTGGTCGATGATAATGCGCCCGCCCATCGAGCTCAACGAGTCAATGCTGATGCTCTCCGAGAATACGAAATCACAAGGTTAGACTGGCCAGCTGCCAGCTCGCCTGACTTAAACCCAATAGAGCACTCGTGGGATGCTCTTAAGCGACTGTTTGGAACCGTCAGCCACGTCCCCAGACAGTGCCAGAGCTCAGGGAAGCCGCTATTCAAGAATGGGACAGGTTACCCCAAGAAATGCTGGATAACTTGATTCTCAGCATGCCCAGGATCTTAGCATGTGGTCGAGCCAGGGGAGGAGTTATATCATATGGAAAATAAACCTTTTATTAATAAACTAGCTTCTGCCCGCGACTTCGTACGCGGATCCTGTTGCTTTTGCCAGCGACAACGGGGTCGTCAAGAAAATCGAAGATCTGAAACGTCTGATGTAGAATTCTGAGGCCCGGGGACGGGAAAACAACTGGATGAGCGAGACGATTGAAGACGTTCCAGATCTTTCATTTTCGTAAGTCCACAGGAAATGCCCATCAGACTAAACAACTTTTGCTAAGACGTCATTCCTTAATATGTTATAGTGTCGCTGGGCTTTGGAGATCCACAACAGGGTTCCAGATCTCCAAATTTATTCTCAAAGCAGAAAATGCTCTTCACGTGGAATAATTTTTGCTATGACACCATTTTTATATCTCTTATACTTTAGCTGTTCTGTTGCGGTTCTGCATCAGGTGTTCCAATTTCAAAAATAAATTATAGCCTATATGTTGCCCAGACTACACAACAAATACCTTTTCTTCCCGTTATTCTATCAAATACATATGCCTTCGGGCTTATGTTATTTGAGTGTTTAATTTCCTTTTCCATTTATCTTCGTGACACGGTAGCCTACCCGGTAACGCAGGGGAGCAGTCACTTAGATTTTAATTGATCAGGTATCTTCAAATTTAAACTATAACTATGCCTAGAAAGAGGTCAAATCTTTCCCAACGTTCCAAAGGAGCTAAAAGATTGAGAATTATAAGATCCCAAGAATCTACCGAAGAGCGTCAGGAGAGACTTGATGCTGTTCGAGAACATCAGGCTGCAACTCGCTCCGTAGAAACCTCTTCGGATCGCGAAGCACACCTGCGTTCTCAGCGTATTTACGCATTTACATCCAGGTCTCTAGAGACCAGTGAAGAAATCATGCATTGTCTTGTGAGTCGCAGACGTTCACGGATAGATAATTGCGCATTACTTCTCAGCGTATCTACGCATCTGCTTCTAGGTCTCTAGAGATAAGTGCGGAACATGATGCGCGACTGTCCGCTATGTTCAGCGTTTGCCTAGGTTTGCCCGTGGATGGGTTACCTCCCATTACATACCGAGTTTCCTCACTTCCTCGCTGAACATCTGATGCAGCACCACAACAGACCAGCTAAACTATAAGAGATACAAAAATGGTACCATATCAAAAATTGTTCCACGTGATGAGCATTTTCTGTTAAGAGAATAAATTTGAAGATCTGGAACACCTGAAGTGGAACTCCAAGAGCCCAGCTACACTATAACATATATAGGAATGACGTCTTAGCAAGAGTTGTTCAGCCTGATGAGCACACTCTGCGTAAAGACTTAGTTTGATGTACAGAATGCTTGGTTGACCGCTTCGTGAAGGGTCTTTTTGTTGTAAAGACAACATATAGGCTATAATTTATCTTGGAAACTTGAACATCTGATGCAGTGATAGCTTTGATTTCCATATCAGGTGTTCCAGTGTTCTTCGCGATCCGAAGAGGTTTCTACGGAGCGAGTTGCAGCCTTGTGTTCTCGAACAGCATCAAGTCTCTCCTGACGCTCTTCGGTAGATTCTTGGGATCTTATGATCCTCAATCTTTTAGCTCCTTTGGAACGTTGGGAAAGATTTGACCTCTTTCTAGACATAGTTATAGTTTAATTCTGAAGATACCTGATCAATTAAAATCTAAGTGACTGCTCCCCTAAGTTACCGGGTAGGCTACCGTGTCACGAAAATAAATGAAAAAGGAAATTAAACACTCAAATAACATAAGCCCGAAGGCTTATTTATTTGATAAAATAAAATAATAAATGGGAGTTTTGGCCAGTAGAGTCAAATTTTCAATGATTCATCGAATTTTCATCGAAAATCAGTCCTAATCTGTTACCGACTTCACCGCGTGGAGGTACTCCCAGCTTATGTTATTTTATAATTATATAGTGAAATTAGTGATAGCTTTGATTTCCATATCAGGTGTTCCAGATATTCATTATTTTTTTTTTTTAATTTTCAATTCCACAACGCGTGTGCCAGATATTCAATTTTTATACGTCAACAGAGAGTGCTCATCAGGCTGAACAACTCTTGCTAAGACGTCATTCCTATATATGTTATAGTGTAGCTGGGCTCTTGGAGTTCCACATCAGCTGTTCCAGGTCTTCAAATTTTATACGACAACAGAGAGTGCTCATCAGGCTGAACAACTCTTGCTAAGACGTCATTTCTATATATGTTATAGTGTAGCTGGGCTCTTGGAGTTCCACATCAGCTGTTCCAGGTCTTCAAATTTATTCTCTTATCAGAAAATGCTCATCACGTGGAACAATGTTTGCTATGGTACCATTTTTGTATCTCTTATAGTTTAGCTGGTCTGTTGCGGTGCTGCATCAGATGTTCAAGTTTCCAAGATAAATTATAGCCTATATGTTGCCCAGATTTAATACCTTTACAACAAAAAAAAAATCATTTAAATCCGTCGAGTAGTTCCGAAGATTAGCGTGTACAAACAAACAGACATACAGACAAACAGACAGATTTTTTTTTTTGGATTCGTGCTCTATTACTGTTTCCAAACCCCCCTCAATAATTATTTTTTTAATATATTCAATGTACAGACACAGTTTTTTTACTGTTTTATTATATGTATATATAGACTAGCTTCTGCCCGCGACTTCGTACGCGGATCCTGTTGCTTTTGCCAGCGACAACGGGGTCGTCAAGAAAATCGAAGATCTGAAACGTCTGATGTAGAATTCTGAGGCCCGGGGACGGGAAAACAACTGGATGAGCGAGACGATTGAAGACGTTCCAGATCTTTCATTTTCGTAAGTCAACAGGAAATGCCCATCAGACTAAACAACTTTTGCTAAGACGTCATTCCTTAATATGTTATAGTGTCGCTGGGCTTTGGAGATCCACAACAGGGTTCCAGATCTCCAAATTTATTCTCACAGCAGAAAATGCTCTTCACGTGGAATAATTTTTGCTATGACACCATTTTTATATCTCTTATACTTTAGCTGTTCTGTTGCGGTTCTGCATCAGGTGTTCCAATTTTCAAAATAATGTTGCCCAGACTTAATACCTACACAACAAATACCTTTTCTTCCCGTTATTCTGTCAAATAAATATGACTTCGGGCTTATGTTATTTGAGTGTTTAATTTCCTTTTCCATTTATCTTCGTGACACGGTAGCCTACCCGGTAACGCAGGGGAGCAGTCACTTAGATTTTAATTGATCAGGTATCTTCAAATTTAAACTATAACTATGCCTAGTAAGAGGTCAAATCTTTCCCAACGTTCCAAAGGAGCTAAAAGATTGAGGATCATAAGATCCTAAGAATCTACCGAAGAGCGTCAGGAGAGACTTGATGCTGTTCGAGAACATCAGGCTGCAACTCGCTCCGTAGAAACCTCTTCGGATCGCGAAGCACACCTGCGTTCTCAGCGTATTTACGCATTTACATCCAGGTCTCTAGAGACCAGTGAAGAAATCATGCATTGTCTCGTGCACGTCGCAGACGTTCACAGATAGATAATTGCGCGTTAGTTCTCAGCGTATCTACGCATCTGCTTCTAGGTCTCTAGAGATAAGTGCGGAACATGATGCGCGACTGTCCGCTATGTTAAGCGTTTGCCTAGGTTGGCCCGTGGATGGGTTACCTCCCATTACATACCGAGTTTCCTCACTTCCTCGCTGAACATCTGATGCAGCACCGCAACAGACCAGCTAAACTATAAGAGATACAAAAATGGTACCATAGCAAAAATTGTTCCACGTGATGAGCATTTTCTGCTAAGAGAATAAATTTGAAGATCTGGAACACCTGAAGTGGAACTCCAAGAGCCCAGCTACACTATAACATATATAGGAATGACGTCTTAGCAAGAGTTGTTCAGCCTGATGAGCACTTTCTGCGTAAAGACTTAGTTTGATGTACAGAATGCTTGGTTGACCGCTTCGTGAAGGGTCTTTTTGTTGTGAAGGTATTAAATCTGGGCAACATATAGGCTATAATTTATCTTGGAAACTTGAACATCTGATGCAGTGATAGCTTTGATTTCCATATCAGGTGTTCCAGTGTTTCTCTATGGGACCACCATCGAAATCGTAAAAAAATAATCAGCTGTCCCATAGAAAATTTCAATACCTACTCGACCCAAATGTATGGGACAGCTGATTATTTTTTTACGATTTCGATGGTGGTCCCATATAGAAAGTTGTTCAGTTTGATGGTCCGTACCACTGTATTCCATATGATTATACTCTTTCTGTTACACGTTGTATATGTTATAGTGTAGCTGGGCTCTTGGAGTTCCACATCAGCTGTTTCAGGTCTTCAAATTTTATACGACAACAGAGAGTGCTCATCAGGCTGAACAACTCTTGCTAAGACGTCATTCCTATATATGTTATAGTGTAGCTGGGCTCTTGGAGTTCCACTTCAGCTGTTCCAGGTCTTCAAATTTTATACGACAACAGAGAGTGCTCATCAGGCTGAACAACTCTTGCTAAGACGTCATTCCTATATATGTTATAGTGTAGCTGGGCTCTTGGAGTTCCAGGTGTTCCAGATCTTCAAATTTATTCTCTTAGCAGAAAATGCTCATCACGTGGAACAATTTTTGCTATGGTACCATTTTTGTATCTCTTATAGTTTAGCTGGTCTGTTGCGGTGCTGCATAAGATGTTCAAGTTTCCAAGATAAATTATAGCCTATATGTTGCCCAGATTTAATACCTTTACAACAAAAAAAAAAACATTTAAATCCGTCGAGTAGTTCCGAAGATTAGCGTGTACAAACAAACAGACATACAGACAAACAGACAGAATTTTTTTTTTGGATTCGTGCTCTGTTACTGTTTCCAAACCCCCCTCAATAATTTTTTTTTTTAATATATTCAATGTACAGACACAGTTTTTTTACTGTTTTATTATATGTATAGATTGTTGTGTAAGTTTGGTTAAACAGTATTTTTCTTTCTATCAAATTTCTGTTACAATTACATCATGATTAATTACTCAATTTTTTTTATAAAAAATAAAAAAACAGTTTAATTTTTTAATTTTAAACGCGCAACAAAGGGTTTTACTTGACAAAGTTCAATTTAAAAATTATATCAGCTTATGCTAGTGATCACAAACTTTTTTTGATTTGTGTATACACTAGACATTTTTCGGCCGGTTCAAAGTGGTTCACTTGTGTAAGTGTTTAAGCTTAGATCTTACGAGACCCCTAAGCTGCCAAATAATATGATCTTGACATTTCCTGATTAAAATGCGCGACTGGCAAAAGCGTGATAGCAGCTATCACGATTGGCAATCACGCACCTTGATAATAAAATAATGATGTGGGTAATGCCGAGTCACGGCTGCTGGCTGGCCGACTGCCACGCCTTCGGGATCGACCACTTTTACTTTTAAGGTGTTATGTTGTGTAGAGGGGCGAGTAATATCGGTGCGAGTGCGAAGGTTCTCTTCCAGTATAGGTCGTAGGCGGCGCACCGTGACACGCTTTGCCTCCCTGCGTAGCTCGCGAATTTGTGATTAAACACGTGCCGCGAGCGATCGTACGCGTCCCCGGCTACCGGCACCGCCATCGCCACGCTCCGCTATACAGGTACACAGTGCAGTGCTATTTCATACTATCATTGAATATTCGTGCAGTGGTTTGTTAATAAAATATCACAGCAAATTGCGTGCGTAGGAATTATAGTAACATGCGGCAGTATTGGATTTAGCAATTGTTAACTTAGAACTCGAAACAAAATTCACGCCAAATAAGTACTGTATTTCTTCTTCTTATTCTGTCCAAATAATATTTTTTGTTTTCGGTGGAACTGTGAAAGGTTGTTAATCTTGTTGTAGTAGTGTTTTTAAAAACAAGCGGTAATTTTAATTGTAATATGTTCAATATAATTAACTCCTGACCATAAATCATCTAGGAAGTACTTGAAATGAATGCATGAATTCATTGAATTAAGTTAATTAAATTGTTATGAATTAAATTGAATTAATAATATTGTGTATGTAACGTGACTGTGTGAGTGTATTATTTCTATTAAGAGTCAGTGATACTCGAATTAAAAGGATTTTATGTTTTTTTTCTTTTAATAATTTTGTAAATAAGCTTTCGGTTTTGTTTTGCCTTCCTAAAATTACCTACCTACATAACAAGTACTTTTTTGTGAAAACATTGAATTGAAGTTTGAAAAGGCAAACGGTCTTAAGTTTCGTTTAAGTCAAGTATCGGGATCAACACGGTTTTGGTGCTTGTAGAAAGCATAGCCAGGTGGGTATGCTTTCGCGATGATAAACACAAAAACAGCATTAAATTCAGGCATGCGATCATGAAAATCAATTACTGAAAAATCTTTGCATATAACCTTCATAAATAACCATAGATAGGTACCTACATACAATAGGTAAATGATGTAATTGAGTTTAGGCAATCGGTACCAAATAATCTGATGTAAACAATAGTTCATTGTGTGATAAATTGGCAGGTATAAGTTTACAAACAGAGAGACAATGAGTGGACGTCTAACAAGCGGAGGAAGTTGTTGTAGCTGTCCGGCTATCTTGTACCTGACTTGGACAATTTTTATTATTTATTTATACGCACATAAGGTCATTAATCCTGGTATTCAGCATCCGGTTATACTGGTAGGCGACCCTAACATAGCTGGGAAGGCCACGCAGATTGTGATTTGCGCACAACCTGCGTGCATAAGATACAATATCAACGAAAGTACGTAAGTGTGTACGTAGTACGTTGTAAATAATGTAAAATTAAAATTACACATCTCTTATTTTTTACATAAAATGCTGACACGTGCTGATCTTAAATATTTTTATCAATTTGAGTGAAATATTAACGTAAGTGTTACTAACTTACTATGCTTTTGTGGCTGACCGTATTTCTTCGTGATAATTTACGTACACTACATCTTATAATAAGTATGCATAACATGAATGACTAATTAATTACCAATTACCGTTATTTAACATATAAAATTAGTATTGTAGTGTTGTGAAGTTTGATTCTGCCTAACAAAAGGATATAATAGGCAAGCTGCGTTTCTAGTTTTAACCATTGTATAACTAAACCGTTTCTTTTTTGAAAAAGTGGTTTTCCTTAAAACTTTCCAGACAAAACTGCGTTGGTCTAATGTATCCACTAACCTAACCAGTGCCTACCTGCAATGTACCAAATAACAGTCTAAATACTTTCGAGTCACTCAGCGAATTGAGGCAATTTTAGCCCCGCATGTCATCGTTAAGAACAATGGTGTGGATCCAAGAATCATAAACATTAACCCGAACTTTAAGCACCAGCATTACGTACTAACGAGAATGACAATAAGCCATAATAATTTTCATCGTGGACGTAAAACAATCGCTACCTATGTTATTCACATGTTTTAGGGACATAATCGTGCCTATGTGTCAAAATATTGACAATATGCATGTTCCCATGGACGCTAGCTATTGTTCTGAAGTAAGTGGGTAAATATGACAATCGGTGTGAATAGGTTCTGTGTCATGATGTGTATCGAGACTTTGTGACATAGCTTTGAAAAAAGTGTGCACTAAGCATAACACAAGAGAGTCTGTACCGACGAATGTTAATAGGAAACTGAGTGGTTCACACCGTAACCTTTTATTGTTCTACGCTTCTATTTAGGATGTAAAATGGATTTTGGTGCTGTCCCAATATCTGATATTTGCATTTCAATCATAAATTGCTTTGTTCGCGTGGGAAGCGTAATCGACAAGATTATGAGCAATCGCATTTACGGGTTAAGTTAAACGTGGGCCATCGAGGCTCGAATTAACATCGATAGGGATTTTGTTGACTATTGTAAATTGATTTCTTTGATTTGTGTTCGTATCGACTCTAACAAAGTATAAGTTGGTGTTTACTAAAAGGCTTTTTTTTTGTTTTTTACGGATGCGAAATCATCAAATGATATCTTCCTCTCTGGGCGGAGCGGAAGGGAGTGTCAGACTTGTACTGACTAAAATCCATCCATGTTCCTTTTTCTGCCCTTTGTGTTCCAGGGCCGCGGTATCTTTTTTGAACAGTCCCGCAACCCTTTACTCAAAGGCTTTGGTGATATTTTTCCAATTTTAATAATCACTAAAACTTTTCGCTAGGTTGTGAAAACTTTCATTTTGCAGTCCTGAAAATGCTATGATACCTTATAGTTATAGTATAGACTTTATTAGTTCCACGAATTATCTGGAGTTCAGATAATTGTAGGAATTATTTGGTAATGTTTAGTAATGGCCAATGTCTCGACAAACACCAAACTAATGAAATCATAGGCTGTTATTATAACATTCAATTGTTTACATCATTCGGGAACTATCGGTTTTCAAAACTGTCTGTGAGTGACAATATAACATTCAATTGTTTACACATTCGCGCATCTCCGAGCTCTCAAAACGGTTATCAAAACTCTCTGTGAGGTATTGTTCTGAATCTGATAATGTTGTGACAGTTTAAATCTCGAGATACCCAGAGTCAAAAAATACTTCGGGTATTTAAAATTTTACTCGACATAATTATTAAGGGTTACAGCAATTTTGAGAATTTTAATGGTAGGTAATGTATCAACTAGAGAATGATGATAATTACACAAAAAACAAAATGCGTTAAGCTTCTTCAGCGCGTAGCTGCCTAGTTTCCTTGCGTATGGTATTTTGATATTCTCCTTTTTCAGAAGTAGTTATAATTATAAAGCGTACCTCACTCGGAGGTCATACATCGTGAAGCAATCCATCGCCTTTTAAGGATTGCAAAACTGTAACTGTGACAAGTGATCCAATACCTTAATCCACACCCTTTTCTTCACTGACTTGGCTGCTCAAATTGTCTATTTCTCTAAAATCTGTTGATTCTGCGGTCTACATATATTTTTAAATCGGAATGGATGTAGGAGTGCCATAGACTCGTCATTAGTGTTATGAGTTCTATCGATTTGCTTAGGATTATAGATAAGATGATGACCGCATGTTGTTGTGATCATAGAAAACAACAAGCCAATTCAATAAACAATCAACTCAGCGTAACGCAGCCCAATTCAATTCGCGAGGATAATAGGGACATTCTTACATTTTTACACATCATTTCTAAAGGGAAACTCCCTTTAGAAATGATTATTATGGAAATGGTTTTCATAGCAGAATCAGGAAAAATTAGTAGATACCTATTATACTTACTTATGTAGAACATATTTTACATAGCACGTAGGCATTGTATTATTCAGGATATTATAATGTTAAACAAGTTCCCTACTCGAAGAAAAAATACGAGCTTATTGATATTAAAAAACAGTTTATTCTTTAGTTCAATGTCTATTTATATTTAGGTACAATTATTATGTTGTAAGTGCACAACGTATCCTTGGAACCATTTTGCAAAAGCGCGCGGCGTTCGATCGCATATCTCGACATTAACAATAGATCGTTTAATCCGATTTAGAGGTTTCAGAATAATTAGAGCTATTCATGTCTTGTAACAAACAATTTCTTAATGTGTTTAGTTATTCTTTTAGAAAATATGGGAACCAGGAGATTGGAGGCAACTTTCATTAATCCTTCAAAGTTGTTGTTTTAGTAGCCTCACGGAAATTCAATGCATGCTTGTGTCTCATTCGAACTTGATGTAAACTACGTGGTATTCTTATTTGCGGAATTACATAAGTCAAGTTTTCAATTTCATGTCTGACTTAATTTAGAACCAGTTTCCGCCTAATTACTGAAACGCTTGCTTATTCTTTAGCGGATAACATTTAGGTATAAATATGTTGATATTTTAGAATACTTACTCCTTTTTAACCGACTTTCTTCAAAAAGGAGGAGGTTCTCAATTCGGCTGTATTTTTTTTTTAAATATTTTTTACCTCATAACTCCGTCATTTATGAATTGATTTGAAAAATCCTTTTGTCATGTGAAAGGATATACTTCGCGGTTGGTCCCATAGAAATTTCATCAAAATCGGATCAGTTTTTTTTTTTTTCCCTTGTATATGTATTTTTTTCTTCTTGGGCTATGTAGATGACATGATCGTTCCATAATAACTGCTAGTTACAATGTAAAAAATTGTTTCGTGACAAGAATTTTTGTGGTATACTACAGCCAAAAAGGGTAAAATAAAAAACTTTCTGCGAAAAAAAAAACGAAATCCAAAAAAATACTAAAAAAGTCTAAAATAACTTTACTTTCGGAAGTCGGTGACTTTGTGTGTTTTATTGTCTTTTTGGAAGTCGGTTATTTCGCAGAAAGTTTTTTTGTTAATTTCAACTTACCTTAGTATACAAAGTAATTGTAGCATAGTGGAAGTTTATACATTAAATACGTTTAGAAAACATAATACCAATATTTCGTGATGCGGATCTTTACGATACTGAAGTTCACGCATAGCAATCAGTGGTTAGTTAATCGTTGCATCTGTAGGGTTAGCAGCAGTAAATAAGAAAATACTATTTGCTTGGTGTTTCGAGAATTTTTACATAGTTTCTTTTAAGACAGTAGGTACGCAACAGTTTGCTTGTGTCAATGTGTCAGGATTTCACTTAACCTACTCCTTACTTTTGCTGTTTTATAGTATTCATTATATTAGGGCGATAAAAAATCGTAAGAAAGCATGGTATGCGTATGTAGTTTAAGTTACCTAAATAACAAAGACTTACTTAAGTCATACACGGACATAAAGACACGTCTAAATGAGTAAACACACGATTGTTAGCCACATGTAGTTACGTAATGCAGTAAGCGCATAAACATCTACATATCCCTACTATCATTGTTTCGTTATTCATACTCTCCAAGTGATACAGGTATTTAGGCACAGCCCTAGTGAAAGTGGTTTGTTGTGGTTCCAACTTCCAATGTGTCGAAACGCGTCATCAGCTGATACATGCGCTGTTACCGGTTTTCGCGTATTAACTTTTTGCTCACTTTCCGTCTCGACTGAGCCGCTTATTGACGATATGGATATTCCTTTATTTGATTTAAATTGGTTTATGAAATATTTAAGGTGCACGCTCTAAACGGAACTGCATAAAACTGTGTGACCCGTAACCAAAGTGGAATACGGATAATTGTGTTTGCATTTTCCCATATGACTGTTTTCCGAGTTTATATGTGTACAATGTGTTAGGTAATTCGCATGTTTTTGTAGTAAGAATTCGTGCTTGTACGAGTACATAATGTATTGCTATTGAGTTCGTTTCTGTGATATACAGGGTGTAAGGGGATATCGACACACACACGGTTCCCAAGTGTTCAGGAAATTTTTCAGAATGATGATTCTGAAATTTTTTAACGAAACTAAAAAAAAAACAACTTTTCCACATATTTTAACCGTGTGTATTCACTTTGTATGAGGCAGCTGTTTTTTTATATTGTCGATAAAACATTCTGAGTAGTTATTGTATAAGTATGGGGTTAGGAATGATGTAGGCAGGTTCCACCCCGTAAATCCACATACCAGACAGAGCTTAGGTATTTAAAACTGTGTGTGTAACTGTAATTCTTGCACAAAGTAAATATATTTCAAATTAAAAATAATTAGAGCAAACTATCTTTAGTAGTAAATAAGAATAACGGAAATACGTGTGTCCATTCGGTGGAAAATTTTAATACTACTTATATAGAATTGCTTCAGCAGTTCGAAATGCTGGCGCCAAAGCTTTTCAATATCAATGTCGACAACCTTGAGATTTGTACTCATGTCAATATCTAGGTTTTACTTGTATAACCATTCACTGTGAATACCGACTTTGTTTTTGCAACCTAGCAACTGCCCGCATTATGTAGATTTTCACATAATTTTTAACTATTCAGTAATAAAGCTGTGAACACTTTCTGTTTTTATCTTGGCAGAGATTTCTCTACACATTTTAAAGGAAACCTAGATTTCGATTACCTTCAGAATATGATAGTCGCGACTCGCGTGAGTCGATATACTTATTATTGCCATCCTTCAAAGCTTACATAATAATTACTCGAGCATCCACTTCCGATGAGAACACTTGAGTGGTACAGTCAATCACATCAATTACTGTCGAAACACGCATGACACAGCCGTCGTAACTCATTAATAGGCATAAGTGGCGGCAGGATAGAAACAATGCTAATGTTAGCGTGCGCTTAAGACTGCTGCAGCCAGCAATTAACGTCTGAGTTTCACTGAATTTTTACTACTTAATCTGCTAATCATTTATGTTAACTCTGCTCTATTATTTAAAACACACATGCTAAATACACAAAGTAATTATAACTAATTATGCATGTAGTCTATACTAATATAATACAAACATACATACATAATCAGCCTATAATGTTCCCACTGCTGGGACACTCGGCCTCCTCTCTATGAGAGGGAATGGGCAATAACCCACCACGCGGACCCAGTGCGGGTTGGTACATGTCACATGTCTTCGAATTTTTGGTTCTAGAACATGCCGGTTTTCTCGCGATATTTTCCTTCACCGTTTTGAGAGCAGTGGTGCTGAAATAAATTAATATAACAAAGAGGTAAAATTTGAAAGTTTGTATATGGGGGGTAATCTTCGGAACTACAGATCTGATCCCATTCCGAAAATTATTTCACTAACGGGAAGCTCTATTATTCCCGAGTGCCATAGGCTACATTCTTGAATATCCGTACTTATCGAGAGCGAAGCCACGAACAAAAGCTAGTAAAAATAAATTATAAACTGACTTTATTGATAAATATTATTGCAAACCATACACTGAATCAAATTAACTCGTGTTCTGGGTTTCGAATAGCAAGGTGAATGTCAATGTCATTAGTTTAAACTTCTATTATTTTGTTAAATTGGTTAACATAATTATGTATAATTTAACGATCTAGACGTTAGTGGAACAACAACTGTCTCAAGACTTCGTTTTCCAAAATTGCGCACGTGCCGTCTACGTAAAACGTCTGATAGGTGAAGGCATTTTCACATCAGATCCGGTTTCACTTACACATGGCCTCGATCACGTGCTTATTCTTATCCACCTGTACTATCAACCGCAATAATACGAGCATAATCATCAGAGAGCAACGCGTTGGCAAAAATAAAACGTATGAGAAGTAGTACCCACGTACTTTCATAACAAAGTGATATTTATTTACTTTATGTATGACATTGACATTCTGTCGTCTTGGTTTGACATTTTGTCTCTCGTTTTATCCTTTACGACGGTGGTCAATTCTTGATGGAAAATCGTAATAACATTTTGCCAGGTCATTTTTTATCAGCACTGCGACACATGAGGCCTTATTTTCACCTACTAGCTGATCCCGATCCAAGGCTCCGTTATAATATACGGGGCTGATAATTGTGTGTGTTTCAGTACGGAGTTTTATAGAAAGACTACCGAACGGCTCAAGATGAGCCGATGCTGATCCTGTGCAGTGCTTATAACTGTGCGATGACTTTAATGTTGTTCGCATAAACTGCATGCTCGTTAAATAAAAACTGCCATAACTTAGATCATATCGAGCTGTTTATGTAGTTGATACATTACCGTTTTAAATTAGAATAATGTTGAGTCTAATAACGTCTAATCTTATAACTAATCTTAGAGATCCGGATAAACCATTCAGAATAAAATTAATAGTTCATCAAATCTTTTGTTGTTCAGGAATTCAGTTTTACTATACGGAAATAGTTTTGTATTAATTTATGTTGGCCGTGCCACGAGCCAATGAATTTATCCTTCATAGGTACTTATTCAATCAATTTAATCTGGTGTTAAATCGGTTTTATTTGCTGTTGTTATTTCGGTCAACCAATCAAAACATAGCTGTTATGACTGTTTGACATGAGATTTGACAACAGATTTTCTGATCCGACACATGATCAGATTTTCAGAAAATTGGGCAGGTAAGTACCTAGTAGTTAAATGTTTTTGTGAATTATTCCCATTATTTCGCAGTTATACAGTTTGAAAAGACGAAGTTAGAACTTATTTGTAAGACTTGTTCTACAGCGTGTAACAGAAAGGGTATAATCATATGGAATACTGTGGTACGGACCATCAAACTAAACAACATTCTCTATGGGACCACCATGGGTATCGTAAAAAAATATTCAGATGTCCTACACAAAATTTCAATACCTACTCGACCCAAATGTATGGGACATCTGATTACTTTTTTACGATTTCCATGGTGGTCCCATAGAGAAAGTTGTTCAGTTTGATGGTCCGTACCTCAGTATTCGATATGATTATCCCCTTTCTGTTACACGCTGTATATCGACACCGTGCATGGGTACCCTTAAAAGGTAGGTACATTGAATTGTAATTATATAAAATATCTCGAACACCTGGTAATTAAGTTTCAGAGGCACCAGGTTGCTGCTTCCAACACTGACAATTTCTAAAACTCTTTGGCACAACTGACAATCTTAACATGACCTTGGTGTCAGACCAAAAACTATTAAAATATCTTAGCAATTTACAATGACAAGTAATTTTCCAAAGACTGCATTGCTCTAGCAAGCTTGAAATTGCCTAGTCCTCAATTAAATATTCATACTTACATAACGCCAATTACCTACTGTATCTAAATAGACACAAGGCTATCGGGTGCTGATCTAGTTGTAGTGTCTATACTAAATTCTAATTTCATCTTGCAATAATTTCATAATCATATATTTCAGGATAAAAGTGAAGCACTCAATCAGCTATTTCAAACTTATAGTGATGCAATATCCATCAGGTTCGGCTAACTTCAGCTTACTTGACTCATAAGGACTATGTTTAAGTCATTGTTTTGCAATTTCGTGATTGTAGAGTCTGTGTAATCTGCGGCTCGATCACTTCCATGTGAAAATTCTGTTTGAAACAATAAATACGTGTTGAGTAACACTGAGTAATGCACCTGAAATGTGTAGATATAATAATGGCTACCACAGAGCATCATACAGGGTGTAACAAGACACATAACGCAGCCATCAGCCAAGCATTATACACATCAAACTAAGTAACTTTACGCAAAAATACTGGCATACTACTTTTTTTTGGGTTTATAATCCTGTTTCACTGTAGGACTCAATGTAATGCAATCAAAACATTCGTGGAGGTGTTTACAGTAAAAATCATAAGTTAAGAATATGTATTTATAAAAAAGTTGTGAAAATGTTGGAACTCTGACCCCTAATATTACCGTAACTAGAAGGTTCCCAGGTAAGGTTTAGAACAAAAAATAATTGCAATGACGGGGAGAACAAGTACCTTTCTGCTTCGTTAAGGGTCTTGGTACACCCTATATAGTACTGGCTAGGTACTGCCGTTTTTTGCGTTACTGGCCAACATTAATCAGTTCGTTATTAAACCTGCATTGAATGTCAGAGCTATCAAAATTATTAACTATATTCTAAACGAACACGGCTATGTAGGTATGTCAGTCAATATAAATATGTATTCACTTATTCTAGAACTAACTAATTGCGTTCTACAAGTAGGTTTTTGTGTTAAAACATTAATTCGGTCTTAGAATCCTGAGTAACGTCCATTGACCATACTAAAATTGCGGTCAATGCTCCCAGCTGTTGCGTTTTTTAAACGAAAATGTTTAACATAGCTGATACATAACACAGCTTGATACTAAACCATAAATAAAATGAAAGGAAATATACATCATAGTAACTTTAGTAAGACCCTAAACATGTAAATTATTTCGCGCTTTACTGTTCATTTCAAGGTAAAACAATACATTCACTATTATATTTCTGTTAGTTATTTAATCACTAATCATAAATCACATGTAAATAGTACTGCTATGTAATATTCAACTATGCTAGGCATGTCCTTCCTCTAGCTAATTACATAGGAAAGGCAATCTACTTTTTATTTTACTGAGCATAGACTTTTTTGTTCCACAGCACTTCCCTAAGCGGTGAACGCACTCCAACCTTGGTGTCACATTAGAATAAATCCGGCACGAGAATGCCTACAGCGATCTAAATGACACTACGCACAATTATTTACTGTTCAACATTCAAATGACTATATACATATTGGACTAGCCCCCCGTTTCCTGTGAATGTCGTAAGACTGGTGGAATCCATTATCCATGTGACAGGAGGATGGGCATTATGGGTTGCATTCACTTATGTACTTACCACTAACTAACATTATCACATACGCATACTGGGTCATTACATACATTATCCATTGACTTCGTTATTCCACAACACCACTCTGTAATCACTGATCCGTGTGTCAGGAGTGTCAACAAGGAGCACTTCAAAGACTTTAATTAATTTCTTAGAATGATCATAAAAGCTTCCAAAAAATACGTAAGCGATCAATGGAAATAGTATGTCTATGTTGGTACCTACATCATAACTATTTTAGATTGAAAACTACTTTTAACACCGAAACTCGTAAAGAACACAATCTAGGTACACTAGGTTCTAAGATGTCAACACTGCATTATATTATTTCCTCAAATCCACTCACCGGTTGACATTTTGAGTGGCTTGCTGACATGAAAATTGCACTTAATTTGATTTAATGCTTTATTCTTAACTTGATAACTACATAATACGAGAACAATAGAGTACACGCAACAACGAGGGATGAACACAGTGCCTGACGTGTAATAAATCTGTTTGACATGTCAGATAAAACACAATATTTTGTACGTACTAAGAATTAATTTCTGTAACATGCTATAACATTATTCTGGAATAACCTTCGGTTCCCAAAGCCTTAACTGAGCTTGATCTTTGAATCTAAAGTCAAACTTGCATGAGCTGTTGCAATAGGTTCACGAAATGGCAATCAGCTAATTTAATCACTAGGCGAGATAATTGACGACAGATTAAATCGATTAACATGTCAGAAACTTAGAGTTAGTGTTCAAAAGGCGCTTGGGTAAACTTCTTGTATGCCTCTATGTAATAGGGGCTCAGAAGTGGTATGCTGTCTCATTATACGGTGTCGGTTTAGCTCATTTATTTATTTGACTCAATTCCATTAAGTCAGTTAAGTCAGTTCCATTATTTAGCGTATATTAATGACGCCCATGTCAGGCTGTATTAGTTTATGAACACTAAAGTGCTGTGTACTCTGTCGCTGCGATTCTGTCGTAATAATATTGTTTTATCTGTCACTTTGCCTCGATAAGTTACCAAAACACAAACTAATTTACCAATATGACTGATAAACAAGTACAGTGTTGTGTAATGTCCCGAATTAAAAATAATGAGTTCTAGTTTTTGAAGCAGTGAGAGTTGATGAACTAGTTTTTAGTAAGTAAGTAGTAACTTTAAGTTACAATAGCTATGTAATTAATTACATAGGAAGCCTACCACATTGCAAAGTTTATTATTGTTTGTGATCTTGTTTTGAATATCAAATATATTGCGTGACTAAAACACAATTCTAATAAAAACAATCTTACAAAATATTGGGCTAATCAATTTAATTGTAGAAATTATCCGAAAACCCAAGACCAACAGGCGCCGTCCTATTGCCATCGCTCGCGCGGTGCGATTTCATCGTGCGATGAAACCGCTCATGCGATAAGAAATCGTGTGTCCTATTTTGGAGCGATGCGATCGCTCTCGAAATGGCTCTTAACAAAGATGCACTGATGCACACATTCTGCTGTCGAGTAATATCTATTTAATCGTAAATAGGATTAAAAAAGAAAACGTAGACCACATAATACTAGACTCTAATAACAGCAGAAAACCTCCTCTCCACTTGGTCGCGCGCGCGCCGTTAGGACATTCAGTACTGATATGTTTGGTGGGACGATCGTTCGATGAATACGATGCGTCATGGATCGCACGACGAAATCTAGACAATTTGGTCGCATCGCATCACACGCCTTTCAATAGGACATTCAGTAGATATCAGTATGTTTGAATGCTCGGTCCCACGATCATTTTCGTCGGATGCACGCGTCATCGCGCGAGCGATGGCAACAGGACGGCGCGCCGCAGACTTTTATTATGTCGTCTTTACAAGTTCACGCGCCAAATGTCAACAATATTCACTCAACAATTTATTAACTTGCATGCAATCTTTTTGGCTGAATAACGAGACAAACTAACCACTTAGTCTGAAAAACTTTCACATTTAGCCATTTTTTTTTTTCCTACAAATGGCTTATAAAAATTTAGTTTT
Organism: Eugnorisma glareosa; assembly: GCA_947578425.1. Lineage (NCBI taxonomy): Eukaryota > Metazoa > Arthropoda > Insecta > Lepidoptera > Noctuidae > Eugnorisma > Eugnorisma glareosa. The sequence continues at coordinate 11,879,778 of OX387963.1, forward strand.
TAACCTAAATCAGTCGGTATTATAATGTTGGGTAGGTATGGTTTTTTCTTTTCTACAATTAAATAAGAAATTAAAATTAAGCCACTATTCTACTGTCTGGTTAATTTACCTACGTCGATACCGAGGTGAGCCGTTTTAGCTATTAGCCCCAGTATATATAAGATGCTCTGTGTATTAGCCACTTTAGCAAATAAAAAATAAATGCGTGACATGTATTTTTTTACTTTTTCAAGAAAATTGGCATCTTAAAGTTATTTAACTCGAAATCAGCCAGTGCCCGGCTCTGGGTTCTAAAAAAAGTATATCATTTTGTTTGGAACGTTGTGCTGTTACTTTCAAGACTAGCCAATTTTTGCAGATTATCAACTTATATTATTCCCATACAGCTTTTATTTTTAAATATTTTGCCCAAAGTGTGAGTAGTGATTGTAGACATTATTCAAAAAACAGAATAGGTACATCTCCGATCACTCTTTAGTAGGTACTCTTTACTCTCTTTTTTTCGGATATTCATGTTGACACGCCAAATATCACTTTACCAACATGCATGAAAACTCTTTGGTTGAAAACGCGATAACAACTGGCCAGTTTAGCTAAATTAAAAAATAAATGTTGTTTTCTTTCTTCTTTTCCTACAAATGGCCTTCAAATATATTTTTTCTCCTAAATTAGTCAATCTTTGTAATTTCAGGTATGTAAATATCATTTTATTTTATACAATAAAACAGTAAAGATTTAGGAAGAAAATAGTCTGCTGTCTTAAAAAAATCTCTAATAGCATTTCCAAAGAACTGCTGTTACTGCAAACTTTTTGTAGATTCCGAGAAATGCCCCTTGTAAAAAAATTAAAATTAATGGAGGACATACTTTTTACTTATTTTTTTTTAATCGCATCCAAAAGTTATTTTACTCGGAATCTGCAAGTGCCTTGCCAGATCTACATAGAATTAAATAATTTATAGACCTGTAATACAGACGAGTGAAATAAAATAACCGCAGTGTAGGGATTCGTAATATATTATTTAAACAGATAGGTAAGTATTTATGAAAGTTTACGTTAAAACAGAAACGAATCCCCAAAAAATAGTTTTACTCGAAAAAATTGCAACAGTTTTTAATTCAACGTGAAGTGTTATTAGAAAAAGTATTTATTATTTCAGGCTGAATATTTAATTAAAAGAGCACGAACAATTTATGTTTATAATCTGCTTTATTAATTGGTCTATAATTAAATTGTCAAAATTTGGATCCTATTTCTTATCGCATTCCATAAAATAAACACTAAAAATGTTCATTAGACATACGAGTATATCAAGGTACGTAAGATTGAGGTATTTACATAGGTTGTAAGTAGTCGTCGAAAACACAATGTTAAAGTTACAGTTGCTTAATGAAACTAAATTATAGCTCACTTTACTAAGTGAGCTTGAAAGCGAAAGCTTAAACTTAAAGACAGTACATAAACCTCTGTACTCGTTATACGAGTATAAACTAGCAGACGTGAATCTAGTTTGCTGTAGGCACTTCATAATCATCTCTGCTACGGAAGCGTCCTTGAACCAAAACTAAAAGTCGGCCGCATGCCACGCTGGGTCATTACCAGGCATTTGTTTTTGACATGCACGCCGGAATGTCAACCTAGATGTCATGATCATTAACACTAGAAACGGAATAATTATAAGAAACATAACACAAGATAAAACAAGAAACAGAGAAACAAGAAACAGAAACAGTAAATATCCCGTTTCGTTAAATGTCATGAGTTCATGAAACATGTGCAATTGTGCATACGGATAAAAATATGACATCAAAATCTGTAAGAAGAAAATTACAATGTATAACCATTGTGTTAATAAATGTGTGCGTAGAATAAAGCAAAAACTCGGGCATCAGGTCACCGGTCACTCGGCAAAAAAGGCAAGCATTAATCTATCTAATGTCAATGTTGCTACGCTACGTAACGTTGCAGTAACGATATCATTGTTCTGTTTTCTTTCGTAGGTACTGACACTTAAATTTTTGATTATTACGTGACCAACTGACCACAATCAAATGTAGTAGGAAGTCTTAAATCGTAGATTACTTTAATAATTTTAGCACGGAAATTGATACGTACCTAACTATCATTCAACAATAATTGTATCCAGTCCTATCGGTAATTAATTGTTCTAGACTTAGACCGAACACGCTCTTTTTTTTTGGTATTCGTATATCTTATTTATTCAACGAATTGTTTCAGAACACGAGGCAATGAGGAGGCACATCATAGTGCTGTTGGCTTACATAGCCGCAGCAAGTGCTACGATTGAAGTGGTCAACCAATGGAGCTTGATGCAGTTTGACTTTCCCCCTGACCCCGTGCTCTTGGAAAAGTTTCAACCAGAGAACACAGTCCCGACTGGACTTGAGATAGGCTGGGACAGACTGTACCTGGGCATCCCACGGCTAAGGGCAGGAGTACCCGCCACTTTGGCCTGGATACCACGGAGTTTGCCGCCAGGCGTCAGTCCTGTTCTTCAGGTAACATGATATCAACTTTCTTTTATTGCACCATAAAATTATTACGCACGCGTGCCCCTGTGTTTGTGACGTATTCATTTAATTGATATTGATTCTGTTTTTGCAAACACTTTATTGAGTTTTATGGTTAAAATAATTTACTAGCAAAATTCAATTACCTTGACTTCGGCGGCTACAATGGCATTCGTGACATATCACGCCGTTACCGATCAGTCGCCTCGAGAATCGAGAGGCCAGTGAACATACATTTTACAATTACCAAGAGGCTAAATAGTTACGTAAAATTAAAACATTTATCTAGGAACTGTCGTTATATTTTCTTGTGAAATTAGAGCCGGTGTCATCAATCTTCGTTACGTCATGATGTATGCTTCTGGCTTCTGTACATTTGTACAGAGCCTTCTACTGAAAATTTATCGACTATTCGGATTTACCTTAAACCCGTCAACATCATGCCGAACTGGTCAGTTTATAATGATTAGATTAGCTGCTTATAGCTATGAGCGACTATTAAAAGAAATTCAAATAGCATAGTTTATATTTTTTGAGACGATTGGATTTATTTGAGTTATAATATGCGTTTCTGTATTTATAAAACTCCGCTTCTAACATGAATATTAATATGAATTTAGGTTTGAACACTAACTTACTAGATTATTGTTGTAAGCAATTTCAACATCTATTTTCTGAGACATAATCTGTGTTTACCCACTTTGTGCTAAGTAGCTTAACATTTATAAAACTAGTCGTGCTTTATGTGCAATCAGCTAGGTATTTACGTGTCTTAAAGTTATTTTATTAGTGTTGTTATGTTTATGCACTTACATTCTTTTGTTCTTATATTTTGCAAGAGATGGTTGATACGCAAGTCACGTCTGTCAGTCAGCATGTTTGACCGAAATAGTTAAAGTAAAAGATTAAGTATGCAGTTTGTTTAACTATTTCTAAGTTTCCTTCAGAAAAAAAGTCAAAGCTCAACAGTTTGTTACTTCGTCTTTTGATTACAGCCACAGATGTTTATTATCGATTTACTTAAACACTTTGTTTAGTCACTTAATCAGTTAAGTAGGACATAATTAAATTATAGGAATTTTATTCGAATCCGATTTTTGTAGTATAAACCCACTTTTTCAGAAACATTACAGTACATTATTAGTGGCAAAAGTGTATTTATGTATGTAATAAACTAATAACTATATTTAAACTGTAATTAATGATAATTACTCCTGTTAATAATAATATCCAGTAGAAATTAGAGTTATCTAGTAGTTACGTGGAGCTTATAAATCTTGTCAAGCCTCCATGAGCGCTTGAGGCCCTGGGAACTTGGCATTCATTTTTATACAGAATGTCAAGCACTCATATCTTAATACGACAAGTATAAGTAATAGCAGTTTAGACAGACTTTGCCCGGAATCTTAGCTGTTCAACAAAATAAAAACAAAATACGATGTGTTTGAAATAAATTCTACAGAAACAAGTCTCAGTGATTGGATTTCAACCTAAAGTTGCGCAATTACTTTACAGAACTTATGTCGCCTTCGAAATCTGAGTTTGTGCAAATGTTCAATAGGACTTAGGTGATAGCTGACCTAGATACTTTTAGCTTACTCTGCTTAGGAAGTTTAGGAATATTGACCACTAGACAATTTAAGATTATGGTTCTGAAAAATTCCAGTTTAGTCTATCGACCTTCACGCTGATGACTAAGAAGAAATGAGGACTACTCACTAGTTTCGTCTTTAAAACTTACTCTGGTTACGAATGGCTTACAATAGTGAACAGAAATTGAGTGTTAAATTTAGACAGATTTTCCGAAATACACCCAAATATATTTGAGAAGGTTTCGAAATCTGGTTTTATTTTGGTGCATAAGTTAGACTGCCCAGGCCAGTTGAAGGTGTTCAAGTCTATCATATAAATCGATATCTGTACATGTAGGTCAATCAATAGGTATACATACATACTTCTATTTTGTCAGTAAAGCATGTCTGACATCAAAATGTCAGATCAATTGCGCAAACTTGGATATCTAAATTAAATACGATTGGATTTCATTATCTCTTTTCTTGTCGGCTTTATTGTAATAATTATATCGTTTATATAAGGTGTATTATTGCCCATGTTTGTTTAGCGTTGCTAGTTCGAATTATAAAGGATTGTTATGCTGTACTCATAGCTATAATTATAGTACTTTAGCGAGTTATTCAAATTTAAATAGTCCGTTTATTCGTCTAGCTTTGGTTATATAGAGCTCAAGTCCGATAAGTTGCTTGGTATACCTTGGACCATTCAAATAGTTATGTCAACAAAGCCTATAAAACAGTAAAGAGTTTAGTTTCCTTCAGTTACAAGTTATGATGATATGGTTGGTGCAAAGATTAGATCTATTAAATTATTTAGCAATCCTAAGATTCTACAATATACCTAATACATTTAATGGAACATTTTCTTTGGCCACTTCACCGTAACTAATACTCGTATGTCAATCAAAATCCCAAAGAATCGACATTTTGGATAATATTGTGTCCTCAAGAGAAAAGACATTGACGTAGGTACCTACTTCGCTACTTGCGTTTAAATAACATATAAAAATCCGTGTAAAAAACTGTTCTATTTTTATATTTTCCTGTACCACTTGAATTGATTAAACAGGTTGTACTTAGAAGGCTGGCCGTATCCATTTCTGAACAACCCAAGCGTATAAGGCGAGCATGTGTTTGAACCGAGTGATTTTAATAAATGTTCCGTGTCGGAATTAGATAACGCAGGCTTTAGTTATTACAAATACTTACGCGGTTTACGCGTAAGGCGCGGGAAAGCGTGAAGGGCGCACATTTTGCGGTTCTGGCCTTGTGGGCTGCGGCCTGTGACACTTAGATGTGCGACACTCACATTTGCACCAACATGTACTTTTAACTGTGTTATATTTAACCACATTTATTGCAAGAACTTTAAGCAGCTGCTCGTTCTTAGAGACTATCCTGTTAATGTTGTTATTGTTGATATGTGCCCGTTTGATGGCAATAGACTTGCCCTCTATATCATGGCATTTCCACATAACTGGTGAATTTTAGGGTACTATAGGGACACATAACATCATACACGTCTCTGCTCAACCCTTCGAGGATTACAGGTGTGAATGAAGATTGTACAAGTGTAGCTTGCTACGTTAACCATATATTTAGCTTCTCTAGACACAAAACGTCATCGTTGTCTGCTGTTACAATTCAATGCAAAAGATGTTACGAAACCTCGATATATTGTGTTTGCTGTGTAGAATTTAGATCCAGTAGAGAGAGATAGTCTAGAATTACTTGTAGGCTTATATAAAAGATGTGGCGCTATTGAATTTAAGCACAAACGCAGCTTTCCAATGCGGCACTAAGAACAGTTACATAATCTAGAATCGATATTAGATAGGAAAGCGCTGAATCTACATAATTAATTATGTTTGTTTTCGAAATTGTTTTGTTACGATTTTTGAATACTACTGCTCCTATTGTCAACCACTAGATAAGGTACTATCATGTTCGGAACTTCATCGTAAACATTGAACTATTAGCATGCAGACAGATCTTTTTATTTATCATTGAATCCATTCATGTCACTTTAGATATTTATATAATGTAAATGCATATTGTGATGTCAACAACATTATTAATCCTTTGTTCGTTTGCTTATTTGTATGCCGCCATCGAAAACACGCTATGTCAATATGAAATGTTTCCCATTTAGCGATACGTTTATGGGAATCAAATCAATGGACGACTCGGTACACGAATACCAATCGTTGTTGACAAACACAACATTTATATAAATAGTGACTCCGTAAGTAGGTAATGCCTACTGATTTTGCCGATTAAATTCAGTCGACTTTTTGCTGTTACACGTTTTAATTAGCGTGTCAAATGTTTATCAACGACTTTTTGAGTCGTTCGAATACTTAACTTTTATTCTATTGTTTCACAAATTTATTCTTCAGGTTTTGTATTAAGTAATACCTTTATTCATAAATTATATAGAGATTGAGTAATACCTTTATTCATAAATAACCTCGGTTTCAGGCATATCCCGACTGGTCATGGCACACTGCTGGCCGCGGCGACATCAACTGCACGGGTCTGATCTCCGTGTACCGCGTGCGCGCTGACCGCTGCAATAGACTCTGGGTCTTGGACGCCGGCGTGGTTACCAGTATCGATGACTTCAGGAGAGTCTGCCCACCCAAGATCCTCATATTTGATATGGCTACTGACCGTCTGGTAAGCAAACAAATGATTAATTATGAATCTCTTTCTCATGAAGTTTAGCTGGAAAATCGTTGATTCTATACCTATACAATATTTGAATTTCTTAATATTTTCTACGTTTGGACTTAACCACATTAATGATGAAATTTTACTGATGAACAAGAATGGAAGACGGACATAGGGAAAAATATGTCTTCATCTATCTCAATAAACATTAAACACGACGTGAGTTGAATTGAGATGGATTAAGATTCTTACTTGCTACGAAATTTCGTCAAAATTAGGAAAAATCACTGCATTTAAATTCTTTAGACGTTTCTTGCTAACTTTCAAGTTTCTAACCGAAGCTTTTGCAATAAATAGGTTTGCGTCTATGTACAAAAACTGCCTATTAGAACGCGACTTGTGCGGTCTTGTATCGGTTACGTAAGGATTGTCGCATAATGAATGTAACTAAGTTTTTAATTAATTGCAATAGGTGAGGCTCTCGCAATTTAACATACATGACCAGTATGTGGTTCCGTGTTCCTGGATGATTATACGATTATTGAGTTTAAGTCTACATATAAAACATGATTCAAATTTATTGAAGTTCTATATATAAGTGCAAGAAATACGCGGGATGAGAATTTCTAACAGGCACATAAAGTTGTTTGCGGAAGAGTATGGAGAAGAGGATTTGCTGAAAATATTTTAAATTATTGTAATGATATTTGCTTATTTACATAAATCGAAGTAATTAGCCTTAAGCCTTTTGTAGCAACTAATATTGTCATCAGTTCCGTGTCTACCGGAACTTGTTAAGAGAAATTGTCAAGGGGGAACTGAGGAGTTTCTATCAGCAGGAAGTCCCTTACCGCCTATCGATACATATGATTAATAGTCAATAAAATGGTTATAACTAATTTAAAAAAAAAACAAATGCCATCTTAACAATAAGGTACTACACTAGCTAGAAGCAGATAAGTATCCGTCTATTAGAATATCCGGATATATCTGAAACTATTATTCAGTAGGCTAATTATTTTTATAGTGCTTAATTATGCATGCATTGTGTAACAGGAACTAATCCGTGTCGTGCTAGAGTTATCTTGATTAGTCCCCAGAGTTCTCAAGAGTTAGCTGAGCGGCTAGTTACAGGTGGTCAATGTTCTAGTGACAAACTGTCCTTTCACATCAGCTTTAGATTATAAACGACTTATAATTGCAATAAAAAAACGGTTTGACGGTTCATTTTGACATAATAACTGTCGCACCTAGGTATGCATAATAGTTGCAATTAATGTCAGGATAACTAACATTTAAGTTGTATGTAATCTAATTAAAAGTAGATTATTTTGTACGGTATAAATAGTAATTTGATGTCAGTTTTGTCTGTGCCTATTAAGACCTTAGTTAGGATATGATTTAATAAGCATACCTGTACGCCGTAGCCATTTAGCCATAATGTAGGTACTGATTAAGTGACAACATTGGGGCTTGAAGATAAAAAGTGGTCAACCGCCACCTTTGTCAGTATACGTTAGGAATTATTTGTTGAAGAAAAGTAACTATGCAAATTAATTGCGACGCGTGACACCCTATAGAAATACGAGTATTAAATTCGACCTTACGATTATTATCGTTTCGTGTGAAACGATTAAAAATGAATTAAGCATTGCAAGTGTTCACTTCCACTCACGTAGGCGCGTTCTTAGTTAATTAATTGGTCGAATGCGCCAGTAACGTATCAATGTCTTCACAATCAGTGCGAGGTTGCTAACAGTAAAGTTACGCTTTCAACGGATGAATGGTTTTTGTGAATGAGTGTATTGTAATAGTAGCTGTTGCTTACAACTTCCTTATCAACACATTACACACTAATAAATCATAGATATTTGCATTTATAACAATACAAAGAAGTTTAATGAATTTAATTTAGGTTGTTTATTTAGGTTTTCAACTTACTACACTATAATTATTATTAACTTAGATGGGTTTTTGGATGACTTAGGTAATGAAGTGAAATTAAACACGGGCACTTACCTACGGACCCCTCCTGATCAGAAGGTCTAAGTAGCAAAATGTCCAATTGTGCGAAACGTCTAATGAGCAGTAAGTCACCTAAATTCATATTTCCCTTTTAATCCTGTCTACAGACAAATATGTTTTAGGCATATTCCAGGAAGTAACTATTAATAAAAAAAATATCAAGACTTTCGAATATTTATACTCTCGAATTGCTTTTATTTAATAACCAACTGAAAATAAGATACGATTTCTGCGAACCCAGACTTGATACGTGAAAGTGGTTTGAATGACAACGGCTACATGGTACTCTGTTTTTTTTTATCATTTTTATCTAAATGAGTAGAGCGCAAATGTGACAGATACTCGAGTTGCTGTTGTTCCTATTATGTTGACATTCGTCTGTCGTGAGGCGACTATATCAGCGATTTTTCAAGATCAAATCGCGGTCTTAGCACGATTGTATTTACGACGAGGTATTTTTAAAAATAACAGTTTTCTTTTACGCTCTTCGTCTTTTACGTAACATAGACTCCATTCTTATCAGTTGCAATACTTGCTATATTTCAACAGCTTTTTTTTTAATTATCCGTAATTATTTATATTTAAATTATAATTACTTGATATGCTTTCATAGTAAAATGCGAGGTCACTAGTTTATTACTATCATGGTTCAGTTCCCTCATTGAAAACAATTAAACACTTTCGTCACTCATTAGACAATTGGACACTTAACATTTGTAGGTAGCTTAACAGTTGCTATACAAATCAAACTTAATTCATTGCAAAATATAAAATAAGTTCAATTAAATAAAGACCAAAATTTATCAGCATGGATTAACTTTAAGCTTCTTATGTAGATGTCATGCCAAGGAGAGCTTCCATGAAAAAGTTTCTTGTTAATGTTTAGATTAGGCAGTCCTATTTAATAAAAGAGTCACGCTGTCACGCTGTGTGTAATGAGGTTAAGCTACTTATTAGGCAACCTTCTTGCCTGTATTATTATATTTAGTCTGTTTAACTATGCAAGTCACGAAAAACATCAAACTTAGATACCATCCTTTATCAATAGTAAAACATGAAACATTTGCAGTGAAAGGAAATTTAGTTATTATTCGTCGTGCTGTGATAGTGATAACTAAGATATAAATTCTTAAGTAACTGGATACCTAGCAGTGTTCAGTGGGCAGCTATACAGTTTATTATACAGGAACCGGAATCCCACCGAAGTTCTGTTAGAAAGGGTACGAACTTACTGCGAACTTATCTAATGCCGGTCGTTGTACTTTGGTTTCACTTTTGCCAACTAAATAGTGGACGACAAATAAGCTTTGTAAAGTTACCACAATTTTTTTTTTATTTGAAACTATAAGTTTTAAGATAGTACAGACGCCAGCACATCAAGCTACCCGAAACTAACAAATTTTCTCAATCAACCTGTGCTTGAACCCAATGCTTTAGCGATAAAGTTGAAAATCTATGAATAGTTTGACTGATTGTAATAGCTTGAAGTGCTGGCGTCTGTACCTAAAAAAAACAGAATAGCACAACCTTATCCTTCAACCGTGTTTTCCTCTAACCATTTCACATCTATGTGAATCTGGTTTGAAAAAAAAATACCATTATTGCATTTGTGAAATACACAGCGTAAATTTTGTAGGATTTTTTAATTAGAGCATAGGTAAAGATAAACTTATTAAATAAGAGCTTCATTGACGATGGAAATCTGACATGATTTAATAGGGTTTAAAGAGCAGTGTATCTGCATAAGTAAATGTTGATTGAGTCTACAATATTTATGTATTTTAATTTACATTGCTCTATCACGATTCACGACTAAAAAAGAGATGCGTAGGCCACTATGTTATATTCATTTGTACAGCAATGTGTAAATTGAGGGTTCGAGCCTCTGCACATAATTATAATTTCCATGTGCGTGAAATTAATTAGGTGAGCATTTATTTTATTAATTCACTTATAGGCACGGAAGTTCTTCGAGGCCGTCGGGTGAAATCTAAGTATAAATATTTAGCATACTTATTACTGATGCTCTTTGTAACGAAAATAATAAAAAATAATATAATAACATTTATTCAAAAATATAAGTTATAACGTTTACAGATTTTCTTAAATCTACGTCAAGTTCATTCATGATTTGTGCCTAAACTAGGTAGTCCTGTGTTTCAGGCAATTAAAATATTAATGGAATGTGCGATTTTTAAAACAATAGGCTGCATGTTATGTTCGATATCCGTGACATTGCAGTATTGTTTTAAAAAAAAACCCTGACCAGACATTCCATTCATGTTTTTGATGAATTGAATTGGTTGATTAATAGTTCATTTCTGTTATCAGCGCCTATATTTTATGATATCATTAATCATTTTATAGTGTTAGATGCAAATAAATTATCAGCTGGTCTTAGCGTCTGTAGTGGCAGGCGAGGTCGTGTTATTATTTGAAAGGGTGTGGCCTGTCCGATTGTCCGTGCCGCAATTGTCCGGTCCGACTTAAATACGCACAATTTGTGGGTGGCCAGTAACCATGCACTGTATAACTCTAAACAAGTGAATGGCATATAACCTCGCGAACGGCCACACTGGCGATTTTATTCGCGGTATTTGTTCTTCACGTAATTCGCCTGTAGGCTAATTGGATCATGACGGGAAGTACCTATTACATTTCTCTTCGGCCTTTTAACGATCAATCATAGATTTATAATGTCGGTATATTGAAATACAGACAATAGTATTATAGTTATGTTTATAGGCTATACATATTTAGTAGCAGTGCTTGTCAAAATATCTAAATATGTTGTAAGAACTGTTAAGAGGGCCTAAGAGAGACTTTGTATGATAAAAAAGTTAACTACCTCATTAAATTGAGATGGAGATAAAGGTTCTAAAACGCTGCTTTTTTTTTAGGCAATAGGTACAACGAATGAAGACAAAGACATTTATTCGTAGGATACGGTAGGCACAAACATAAAGCGATCAGAGTATGTTAATGTTGGAATCTATTAGATTTCTTTTCAATGATATCCTTAGAACAGAAACTACTAATACCTACCTACTATGAAATTGATGTATTAGGTCCGGGAATAAGTTCCTACGGTTGCAAAAAAAGAAATGTACACACTATACCTAACTTGAGTTGAGTGCTAAGTGCATGCCAATGCAGTGATACTTACTCGCGTTCTGATTAGCACATGTGCACACACACACCCCAATAAATACATACGGGGTGGAAGGGAAACCGTTGCGAAAACGGTTACCCATGGTTTTTAATACCATGTTACCATGTTTATATATGTGGGGGGGGGGGCTCAGAATGACGTAAGCGTACTCAGTACATCATCAGTTATTAAAAACAATGAGCTGTTTCCTGCAAAATTGCAATGATATTGTAACACCAAATGATTTGAAAAGAGTAACCATGGAGTTTCTTGCCGGTTCTTCTCCATAGGAAACGACCAACACGAACCGTGCACCTTTTTGTCGACGTTTTATAAGTGCCCATCTAGGCCTAAGTGAAATAAAAATATTTTCACTTCTCATGCTCTAAAAGTTCGCCTTCAAGTCGTGCGTAGGCGACATAAAGTCGCTTTTTTATGCTTTAGAGTGAGTCTAGAGCATAAAGTAATATCTTCGTCGGTCTTCCAAGGCAATCGGTCCAACAGCCACACGAACAACTTCAACTTCATAGTATAACCTCTTTATTTTAATTCGTTTCGTTAGTATTCTAAGAACAAGGCGAGGATACCAACAGCCAAAGTACACAATAAAACTTCATGAAATAAAATTACATTTTTTATTTCGTCCATTTATTATTTTACATGTTGCTGTTTCATTTCCTCGCAATCGAAGTGAAAAGTAGAGTGTATAACTCGTCCTTAAAACCCATTTTACACTCTACTTTATATCCATCCTTGCTTGCAAGCTCGCTCGGATGGATAAACGTCTCGCGTTAAATGTTGTGTTTTATGCACTTGTTGTACAATCTACTAATTGATTTTGATTACTTAAACGGTCAAAGTGTATGAAACAGCTGTTTTTTTAAAATAACCGATCAAATTTTTCTATGTGCTCAGAATGGTGCCATGGTGGTGGCGTATTTGGTTTTGATTTGGCTGGTCAAATTGTTTAATTCTCCTGACTTCTCTCGTAAAAGTAAGGGCATTCGAGTCAGTTTGAAAACAAATTGTAGATTTGGAACTCAAGCAGCTATTTATTAACCTTATATCATTCAAATCATACCATCTGCCGATATTTTTGTTATATTCTATAATCTCCAACCGTAACTTTCCAGGTGAGAAGCGTGTATTTCCCCCGCGAGCTGCTGCGGCCAGCTTCTCTGCTAACCAACTTGGTGTTGGACGACACCCGCTCCTCCAACGTCCGCCTGTCGTCCTCCTGCGACCATATTTTCGCTTACATCAGTGACACTGTTGCACCAGGTTCGTACAATCTCACCTTCATCTTTCCCCTATTGTGTAACATTATTTTACATGGAGCTACTGCCTATCTGACCTCCACAACTCAGTAACTGGGGTACTCTTTCCAGCGGTCGTGTTCAGACATACGGGATTCTAATTAACCTTAAAAACGGTCAGAGAAAGTTTGGAAGAAACTAACTTAAATTATGGGAAATAGTATCGTCCACCTACTCGTTCTCAAACTCATCTCTCAATTAAAAAAAACATGGTAAGTTAATATCCGACCCTAAAGAAATTGCTGATTCATTTAACGATTTCTTTACCGATCAGATTTCAGAAGTACATACAATCACAACAGATAACTCTATCCCTATAGAATATAACGAATTAACGACCATTCAATATTTACGTCGCCAGTTGTCCCTCAAAACATAATGAGAATAATTAAACACTTAAAAAATAAAAAAGTTTCGGCTATGATGGTATCTCAACAAGAGCAATAAAATTTGCATCCAGTAGCATAGCTGTTTCCCTAAGTCATATATAATAATAGAATAACTGCTGGAATATTTCCTGAGAATCTAAAAACCGTCGTAGTTAAACCACTTTTCAAAAAGAACGACAAAGAAAGTATGGCAAACTATAGACTAATTGCTCTCATTCCAATATTTTCAAAAATTATGGAGAAAGTGATCTATGAGTCACTTTATAAGTTTGTAAGTGATGAAAAATGTAATATTCTTTGCGACGCGATTGTTCTTTCTAAACCCAACAGAAAGGGTTTAGAAAGAACAATCGCAAAAAATAAATAATATGGCTGTGTATGACTTGTTAAACACAGAAATTGTGTAATATGCACAGACATGCCAAAAGCCTTCGATTATGTTAATCACGAAAAGCTCTTGGAAAAACTAAACACCTAAGACATACGTGGAAATGCTCTTGATTTAATAAAATCATATTTAAGCGGTCGTAAGCAAGTTACAGAAGTTTCCAGTTTGTATGAAGTCTAAACGAGAAATGAAACATGTATATTCCTATAAATACATTAAATTCGGCGTACCACAGGGGAGCGTTCTCGGGTCGTTACTTTTCGTACTCTACATAAACGATCTGCCACGTCAAATTTCTAATTCAATGGTATTGTTTGCTCGTGGCTGCGGAACTGTTCGAAAAAGATACCGTGACCACGGAACACAAAGGGCGATGAAGGGACATGGATGGGTTTTTGTCAGTAAAAGTCTGACACTCCCTCCTGCTCGGCCCAGAGCGGGAGGAGTCGTTTGATGATTTCAAAACCGAAAAAAAAAATGGTATTGTTTGCTGATAACAGCACAGCAATAATTACATGAGTTGTTACAGTAGTAATTATTTGTTCCTCGTACATTCTACCATTTGGCATGCAAATACTTATAAACAATTATACAACTTCAATTTAAAAACTTTTACAAAAAAATATAAAATTTAAATTAAAGTAACATAATAATACAGCTATATTTAAAAACAATAATCTAATATATTTTATCTGATAAGAAATCTGATACAGAATAATAACATTTTTGTATTCAAAAGGATGAAAGATGTTTTTTAAAAATTCGGATACACCAGGGGGCTTGATTTTGTAAGGAAAGACATGCTCTGGGATGGGAGAGGAAGCCCGACCAACCGCAGCCAGTCGGGCACAATCAGCCGACTGCAGCCTAGAGCCAATATAGGAATAGTAGTAAAGACAGGTACAATCCATAGGAATGAGCATTGGTGTTTTAACCTTCGTTTGATTGGTCTCTTCTATCATTGTAGAATCATGTTCGCTTCTGGTGTTTGCGATTCCATTCGTTTTTGACAAGTCTTATTTAATAATATTATGTTCGCGTATATGTTTCATCGTCAGTAGTATTTGTTTCACTGTCAGTTTCGCTAAGGTGATATATTTCCTGGGTGGCTGATTTGAATATTTATCTATCTGCTGCTAACTGAATCCATTCTTCTTTGCTTTTATTGAAATATTCCATGTCTTGTTGGAGTGACTCGTTTCATGTACCGGTGCTCACAAAACATCCTTTAAGAAAAGTGTTTTAGGTACGGCGGCTCTAATCTATAATAAGGTTCCAAATAGCATCAAGGAGCAAACTTTTGATAGTAAAAAAAAAACTTTCATCCTTTTATATACAAAAATGTTATTATTCTGTATCAGATTTCTTAACAGATAAAATATATTAGATTATTGTTTTTTTGTTTTTTTTTTTTTTTTTGTTTGTATTCTTATGTTACTTTAATTTAGATTTGATATCTGTTTGTAAAAGTTTTTAAATTGAAGTTATACATATAATTGTTTCTAAGTATAATTTTTTGCATGCCAAATGGTAGAATGTACCAGGAACAAATAATTACTACTGTAACAACTCATGTATGTACCTAAATTCAATGCAAATAAATTATTTCTATTCTATTATATTCTATTCGCTCTCTTATGGAACCTTTACCACCCACTAAACTTAAAAGCCAATTTTGCAATAGTACTCTTCACTATAAAAACTGTTACTTAATGTCCATTAAAATTTGCAACCACATTCCGAAACCAATAAGAGAGTCACCACTTCATTTTTTTTAAAAACAAGTTGAAATCATGGCTACTTCAAAAGACTTTTTACTCAGTAAAAGAATTTCTTGAAGATATTAAATATAAATAGGTAGATACTGGATATTTTTATACACTTTTTTATGTTTTTTTTTTTATTATATCCAAGGTTAATGTTAATGTTGTGTTTTGTATTTTATGTATTAGATTATAGAGTTTAGACATTTAGTTTTGTTTTTTCTTTTTGTTGTTTTGTTCTAATAGAGTGTAAGTAAGTTAAAATTAAGATATTTCATTTATGTGCTAATATTTTAGTGTTTTCAAGTGTAAATAATGTAAATATTCGTATGCCGCGTCTAGCGGCGGATATGTCCTGAACCGTGCTATTTCTATTTAACAACTTTGTGCCTACCGTTTCCTACGAATAAATGTCTTTGTCTTTGGAAATTCACAATGTACTAGTTTTATACGGGAAAGGGTAGAAATTTGGCTGACAAGCCCATCTAACTCACTCCATGTAACTTTTTCCACGTCTTTAAGAAAGTCTTAACATCACTGTTTATTGTCACGAGATTGTGATGACGCAACTTGTAAGTGCAAGTGAAATTAAGTGGAGCAGTTAGATGATGAAGTATGTATTATGTTAATGATCCTTCAACCACAATGTGACCACATTAAACGTTGATTAATTAGTTTTCTCATTCTCTGTACCTATTACATCACACCGCCAAGTAAAAGTACGTATTTCGAATTCTTATTAGATTTTTCACACACACACTAAATTATAGTTTTCTATTTACCTTTGCATAAGGATAGTGAAAAACTGTCTGCGAAAACAAAACCGACTTCCAAAAAAACACTAAAAAAGTCTAAAATAACTTGACTTTCGGAAGTTGGTGTCTTTGTTTATATCATTGACTTTTTTGCCACCGACTTCCGAAAATCAAGTTATTTTAGACTTTTTAGTGTTTTTTTGGAAGTCCGTTTTGTTTTTGCAGAAAGTATTTTATTTTACCCTTTTTAGTTGTAGTATATATACCTACCACACAAATTCTTGTCATGAATTAATTTTTACATTGAAACTAGAAAATAGTTAAAGTACTCGTCAAGAGGAATCATACGAGTCCAAACTCGATGAGGTTATGTCGTTTTATAACGGAGTTCCTATGGCCACCGTCCAGCTCCATCATCAGACACTGGATACCATTTAGGAAAAAAGTAATCGTTAAGTCGAATCATACGAGCCCAAACTCGATGGGATTGTGTCGTTTTATTACGGACTACCTGTGACCACCTTCCAGCTCCATCATCAGATCAGTTCCATGCCATCATAATATTGCATTGATTGTCTCGCGATATACACATGCGTGCAAAATTTCAGCTCAATCAGAAATCGGGAAGTGTGTCAAATTTAACTTGCAAGTATCACGCGAGGTCGCGTGATGTACATCAAAGCGCCTTCACGCGACGTCGCGTGATGTGACAATTAACGTGATGAAAACAACCAAATTCCTAAACCGATTTTGATGAAATTTATATGTATTCTATGGGACCAATCGGGACGCATATCCTTCCGGATGAAAAAAGAATTTTTCAGATCGGTTTACAAATGACGGAGTTATGAGGTAATAAACATTAAAAAAATGCTACCGAATTAAGAACCTCCTCCTTTTTAAAGAAAGTCTTTTAAAAAAATAATAAATAGTAAATACGTATAGCTATTTTATACATTCCTTGAAAATTTTCACACGCTTAGAGCACATAACTTAATAGCAACTTAACTTGGTCACATTAACTCTATGAATGTGTCACTGTAATTGCTGTAAGTGCCATCGTATATACTTATATTAGCTGCTAGTTGACCTAATAAATTTGATTATTGCCTTGTTTCACGCTGTTCGTAACAATTAAAAATGCCTCAACTTACTTTTGCTTTTCGATCACATTTTTACGAAAAAATAAAACACTAGCAGTAACATCTTGTAAGACATAGGTACTATAAAGTATGTATAACAAACCAATTTCCCAACATTTAATTAAAGAACACTTCACTAAGTCCTCAATTTGTATTTTATTAGTGTTTATTTTCTTATGTTGTTAAAATATCGTTACGGCGCGTGAGCTGATATCTAAGCGGATGATATCATTTTATATAAATGATGGCCACTTTAAATAGCTAATCGAGTATCATATTGCGTATTAATCATCGCATAATTAGCTACATTTTGTAGTAAATGGTACATTGAATAATTGCAAGGTTTATCATGTGTTTCGGTGTTTAGAGACCACCCAAGCGTGCTGTGTCGACCAAAACCCTGCTTTCTCCGAAAAAGTGATGCAATTGCTAACGTACTCGAAAAGTCGAAACAAATACTAATTAAATTGACATACCTACTGTGTTATTTCAAGAAACTGTAGCATTGCATAACAATAACAGTTTTGTGTGAAACGTACAATTTATAAGCAATGCTGTGCTGCTTGAGGCGTTCGGTTTTTCTTCAAGGGGCTATGTAGTACGTCTACAAACGCAGATGAAACGCAAAATTAAACCGTACTGAAACTACCAAAATAGGAATGACTTAAGTGTTTCTGCCATTTTAATAGCGTAGCAGTTAATTACACAAAAACGGCAGACTTTAGAGGCGACTTTTTATCAACTTCGTGTGTGGACCAAGTACGCAATTCGTGACAACCGGTTCATGTAAATGGATATCGTTAAATACTACTCAATCATGGTTCCGCGATATTATTATGTACAATGAACAATGACCCGAAAACCAATCTTTGTACGTGCAGCGGTTAATAAACTTTCAATTACCACTTCAACATTTATTCACTTGTAGTTTTTTAATAGGAATCATAGCTTACTACGATCTTGCTATTGATAGAACCTCACTGTATCATACACTTCTAAAGATACAGGATGTTTCTGAATTCATAGTGGCATAACAACAATATTTTTATTTAAAACAGCCAATAGAGTTTTAGTAACATTTATTAAAATAAATTTTAACGATGGGCAGAGATCGCGCAGGATAGAACGGGGTCGCCATTGCCTAGGAGTAGGACACGACAAGGCTGGCAAAAAAAACTACTGTTTGTACTAATCACCCTCCGCAGAATATTGCTTTACAAATTTACATCGGATGTAGAAGGTATTAAACGTATTCCTAAGGCGTGGCCATTGTGAAAATAATGAGCAATTAGTTACCATGTACGTACGAAACCGATCAAACGTACGGTCTACTAGATGATAAAAGCTAGTAGGTACTCGTAACAGCGGCTTTCATGTTCCAATCAATTTTTTTGTTATGCACGCCACCTTTTTACAAGCGAATCGGATTATACGTCAAGGGACAGCATACCGAAAGAAAGTGTAAGTGCAGAAAAATATAATAATTGTGGAAAGTATGTGCATGGTAGATGATTGAATAAACATATGTTTAACCGGATTAATTGGCAACTTCTTTTGCAAAATTTGACATATAAGGATGTACAATTAAGGGTGTATACCTAACGTTTCCGTATGTTACTGCGAAAATTAATACCAGTAAATTCTGGTTTGACATGAAAACTAGTCCTAAATTATGCAAGAATTGCAGGTTATCGTACAGTACCTATTAGTGCCTTACTCATAGGCATCATTTTCCCACAATAGATATGTATTTAATAATGCCTTCTTGGGAAGACGATAGATTCACACATAAATAAGGCACTTTATCTTCATTGTTGCCTCCACAATGCAAATGACGAAATATTTGTGGGTGGACGAAGGAAGCTGACCTAAAAATAGGAAAAGGCTAAACAGATGATGATAATGGGTGGACCAAGTAAATGATCTATTATAGTAAATCACCAATAAAATGACTATTTAAAACCAACATTTATCCAGTCTAGTGAGCATCGAACCGGCAAATCGATTCAATCGATTGATTTATACCAACATTTTTTTTTCGCTTGATCCAGGTATCATTGTGTACGACGGCCGACGTGACAACGCGTGGCGAGTGACGCACGCGTCCATGTACCCCGACCCCGACCTAGGCGAGTACGACATCGGCGGCGAGAGGTTCACGCTCATGGATGGCATCGTGGGACTCGCGCACTCGCCTGCACAGGGCTTGCTCTACTACCAGCCACTGGCTACTGACAGGTGACAACCATATAGCTAACAACTAGGACAATGTGGACAAAGGTATTACGACAAGTCCCTTTTGTGCACGGAGTTTCTTATTTCTTAGCCAAAGTTGGGAGAGTGTAACCATTTGATAGAGCAGCACACCGAAGCTCTCAACCACCCTGCGAAGCCATCGAATGCAGTCGCTACGAACAATTTCTGCTAGATGACATTGATAGCACTGACTTGTATCTTTAATTATTAGCCGTCTAGTTGTAACGACAGGACCTGGAATAAAAGCATGAAAGGATACCAACTTGGTTCCAGGATTAGCATAGAAAAAATTCCCTGTCAGAACAGAGCATTTGGAAAGCTGCGATAATCCAACCGTTAGAGTAAACCCACTAAACATCGTTATGATTCCAGGTTGTTCAGCGTGTCGACAGCCGTGCTCGCGTCAGGCCCGCCGGCGGAGGGCACGGACCTGCCCGTGAACCTGGTGGGGCGCAAGTCGTCGCAGGGGCTCGGCGTGGCCGTGGACCCGCGCGACGACACCATCATCTTCAGCCCCATGACGGAGACCGCCATCGCTGCCTGGAACCCCATCACCAACTCACACAAGTAAGCATGCCTACAGCTAACGTGGAACTTTCTTATGATCAAACTCCAAAAATGCCATTTTAGACTCAATGCGCATACACAATGCACTAGATGACGCATCAAATGAGAAATACATAATATAAAACACGGCACATTTTTTAGTCCTCTGAAATAACCCAATTAAATATACTTTGCGAATAGTTTGCTTTTTTTTAGCTCCGCTGACTCATTGCAGTGCATAATCATATAAGCTTACAGTATTTTCGTCTAACACATGCCTGTCGAGGTTTTGTGTGAAGGGGCAGTTACTGGGATAACTAAACACCCATACAAGGTATTTTAATACGATTAGAAAGTAGAACTAATCTTGCTACGCAATTAGATACTACGGCGTAGCAAGTAGCTACGAGAATTTTAGCACATTTTTGGAAAATAATCTGTTTGTAAATTATCGAAAGATTTTGTTTAGTTCTTTTGTTTCTTCATTTTTGTAGTATCTGCAGTACATACATCCGTATTTAGCTATAAAGATTTTTTTCTGCCGTAGTAGCTAGCTACGTTGGTCAACTCAACTCACATATATTTATAACTCAACATGAATGATGTAACCAAGATCTTACAAAAATGTTTTGATTGAAAAGAGTGTCCATGGAGTTTCTTGCCCATTCTTCTTCATAGAGATCTACGCTCTGGAATGGACAACTACAGTACTGTCCCAAGTTATTATGCCTTGTGTCTGTGACTGTAGCTTTGCCTTCTTTGTTTCTCTGACATTCAGAAGTGCCTGTTATGGTTTAATTGAAATAAATGCTTTGAGTTTGAGTTTGAACTAACTGCTAGAAGCATTGCTGTCCCTCAAAGTCTATGGTCAGATGGTTTCTGTTGCAGGCATTTAATGCGTACATAAATAATAAAATAACGCATTACGGTTCAATTTTACGATTACGATATTATAATATCCCAGATTTCTCCGACACGGAATCCCCATTCGATATTTTAACAATTTACTCATAATTATATCTTTGCAAACGTGATCAAATACATGATAAAAAGGTACTATTTTATGAAATTACTCATCGATTAAAACGATTAAAAGATGGCTATATTTAAAGTTTTCCTTTTCATCACGAATCAGTTTTTGCTCAACAGCGTTAGAAATTCCGATAGATTGCGGCTGCAGTAATCAAATGCACTTGTTGTAACTAACTATGATGAAAGGTCGTTGATTCTCTTGCAAAGGAGGATGCAATAGGATGTGAGTAATTAGACTATATTATCGCATGTTTTAAGTCGTTAGATGAGTCCAATTACACATCACGTAAGTTGGCTGAAATAATCTTGCGTTCATCGACCTTTGAACTTCGCCTCGCACTTAATAGTAAACATTTGTTTAACACATTCATTCTTCAAATAATGGTCGCGCGTAAACCTGTTATTATGTTAAAGTAAATAAAGTTTGAAAACTTTTTTAAAACCAAAAACCCAAGCAGTGCGTAAAGCCACAACATCCTACCAAATATGGTATCACCAACGGAAATGGACGCCATTTCGTATGGTTTTGACTGATGTAAATGAAGCGTCACCAGCTGACTCACACTAAAAGGCTTACGAGTTGTTGAAAATGTATTGTGATACAGTCAATGCCCTGCATTACCTTACCTCTCTTGCAAAGAGAAATTACCTACAATCCTTTCGTCATCGTGTACCGTTCTGTTCTGTTCCGCAGGGTGCTGGCGCAGGACGCGGAGAAGCTGCAGTTCTGCGCGGAGGTGCGCTGGGCGGAGCGCGACAACGGCGCCGTGTGGGCGCTCTCCACGCGCTTCCATAAGTTCTTCCGCCGCTCTGCCTCCAAGCATGAGGTCCGTATTGCGACGCTTTGCTTCAGAAAATAACCAGTAAATTTTCTAAGCCCCATAGCTGTCCAAACTGCGGCTAAAATCTTATACAAATATGTACATACTTGGTCTGAAAGTCAACTGAGAAACACGGCCACGCTATGCACGAATGCGTGTCTAGCAAGAAAATATACTGCGGTAAATAACGTGCATAACCTTACCTCAAAAATATTGTGGGTGGAATTCCACTGCTTCTGTATTTCAACTTAATCTTTTGCCCAATGACTGATATGCTAGGCTTATGCTAGACCATTCGATGATTCTTCATCGGAACGCATATACTAAATACGCTCGCTCTCAACTTCCAGACCAACATCCGCATCGTGCGCGTGGTGGACAGCGGCTTCGTGTCGCTGCAGCCGCACGTGCTGCGCCGCGCCGCCCGCGCGCCGCACTTCAACGCCACGAAGCATGCCCTACACTAGCACGTGCATGCATGAGTGTGCATCGTGCATGCGCCGCGCATGAGCTGCAATATGGGCATGCATCGTTCATGAGCCGCGTATTTACCGTGCCACTTCTTGGAGGCACTGTGCATGCATCGTCCAAGTGTCAACGTCTGCTGACGTCTACTGCCAAATTAATTCCATATAAAATACGCCAGTTAATTATTTCTATTGTTTAGCGATTGCATCAATATTTTTTGTTTCAGAAACACGAGTATGAAAAAGGACCAAGGCTTGTATTAATTACATACTCTCATTTGAGTGGTCAATTAAAAAGTTATCTGATTTACAGATAAACTATCTGAAAATGATGAAATCTGAAAGACATCTTAAT
Organism: Eugnorisma glareosa; assembly: GCA_947578425.1. Lineage (NCBI taxonomy): Eukaryota > Metazoa > Arthropoda > Insecta > Lepidoptera > Noctuidae > Eugnorisma > Eugnorisma glareosa. The sequence goes on from OX387963.1 coordinate 11,902,963, forward strand.
TTATTTCAATGATTGTTTGCTCAAGCTAGGTGCCTCATAATCTGTTGAATGCTATCGCTAAATAATATATCTGTAATAAATAAAATAAAACTTGTAATATAATTAAGACGAGCAACTGAGCAGCCCAAGAAAATACCAACACACTCTTTTAACAAATATTCGTAGATGTTTTTTTTTGGTAACCATCTCGTTGCAATTACATTTTATGCAATACGTACACACAATGACACAACGCACACTTAGCAAAGAATTCGAGCACGATGCACGAGAAAAAGTAAAAATAAAAAAGCTAATATTCTTTTATTTGAATGAGAACAGATTGCGTTCTGTCTTAGTTGCTGACAAACAAAACAAAGTAACATTGTAAGTTTTTGAACCAATAATTATTTTGCGTTTTGACTCTAGGTGCGGCCATACCGCGCAGACTCTGACTCTGACTCTGGACCGGATTGCGGACACCAGACTTTGACCGATAATCTAATGAAATATCTATTAAAGAGTCTTTTTGGTCTAGTGGTCGTATTCGACTGCTGGGTTCGATTCCTGGCTCGGGCAAACTGTTGTTGGATTTCTCAGTAGCACCCACGGAGTCTATTCGTCTCGCCCCCTATTAAATGAGAATTCAACATAAATGGCTAAATGTGGGTGTACTATTAGGTACACCTCTGGCTAACCCTACGGGGCTCACACGTGCGATGTTACGTTAAGTATCAAAGTCCAGTGTCTGCGTCCGGTCCGGCCAGTCCGGCCTTACGACATTGTAATCCTATGTCAATAAAGAATTTATTTAACCCTTCCGTCCTCAAACTCAATGAAAAATAAACTGAACAGTTTGACCGAGTAACAAAAATCTAATGGGGGCTATCGCGTATGAATTCGCTGCTAGAGGCGCTAGTGTAGCGTGAGGTTACCGAAATCACAGATGTCATAGATTTTTCACGCGTTGCGTGCTGTTTTATCACGTATTTTTACTAATATTCACGATTGTGGTGTAGATTGAGCTATTCCTGATTAATTATGACTTGAAGATTTTAAGTAGCAACCTAGGATCTTATTTGTTAATACTTGGAGGTAAAATGATTTTTAAATGTTTCATGCTTGCTAATTTTAGGGACAATATTGTAAATAAATGTATCTGAAGTTTACACTATGTTGTTATACGTAATAAAATAAAACTTTTTATGAAGTTATTGGTACTGCAAAGTAGAAAATAGAATTATTGACATAACCTTACGCGACAGTGGTGCCATCTCGTGAGCTCAAAAACGATAGCCCTCTTTCGTCACGAATGAGTCATGTGTTATCCAATCTTATTGATCATCTAATATACTAACGCGCTTACTGACGCTGACGGTTGGCCACTTTACGGTCATACTACTTTTTTCTCCACTCTGGGCGGAGCGGAAGGGAGTGTCAGACTTGTACTGACTAAAACCCATCCATGTTCCTTTTTTTGCCGTTTGTGTTCCAGGGCCGCGGTATCTCTTTCGAACAGTCCCGCAACCCTGGCATGCTTCGGCCCTTTCGACCTTATTACACAGGGCATAAGGGTAAAAAGTGGACGACCGTATGTGAGCGCGACATGCAGTAAATAAAAAAGATAGTAATCAATACTAGCTACTATAAAAGGTAAAATAAAATAAAATTATTATACCTTAATAGTCGTAGCAACGTTAACCTACATTACACCCGGATATATTACTACCCGTAGCACGAACATTAATCTACGTCACGTAACACGTTATAGTAACGTGTTTATCGCTATTAGTTTTCAATCTTATGACTTGTACGATATCACTACATATTATAAAACAAAGTCGCTTCTCGCTGTCTATCCCTGTGTATGCTTTGATCTTTAAAACTACGCAACGGATTTTGATGCGATTTTTTTAATAGATAGAGTGATTCAAGAGGAAGGTTTACATCTAAAACATTGCACCCGTGCGAAGCCGGGGCGGGTCGCTAGTTATTATATATATGAAACTAGTTATTTCCAAATAGCCTGATAGATAACTGACGTTATAAAAGACGTAATAAAACGTTAGATTTCCGTGCAAAAAAATATAATCCATGAAATTGTAAACAGAATCCAATTCAAATAGGGAAGTAATATTTTTATAAAAATTTCACGCGGACGAAGGTCGCTGGTAAAGCTAGTTATTAATATTTTAGTGCAACACAGAGAGACATTTAATAATTTCATTCAGTAATATTGACTAGGTTGTGGAGGTCGGATAGGCAGTCGCTCCATGTAAAATACTGGTATTCAGCTGCATCCAGTTAGACTGGCAGCCGACCTCAATAAAGTTGGTAAAAAGCTAGCAGATGATGATGATTCAGTAATATTGATGTATTTATCAAAACTGAAATACGTGAAAGCTGTTTGTGACGTTCTCTACTTTCAGAATGCACCCTTTTATAAGGTTTTTATTAAGTGACTACTGTGACTAGGTTCTTTTCTTTCGTGCTAAGGGTATGCCCATTCTTCTCCATAGAGATCTACGCTTTGGAATGGGCAACTACAGTACTTTCACAAGTTATTATGCCTTGTGTCTGTGACTGTAGCTTCGCCTTTGTTTTTCTGACTTTCAAAAGTGCCTGCTAAGGTCTAATTGAAATAAACGCTTTGAGTTTGAGTTTGAGTTTTGTATAATTTCCTGGGATTTTTGGATAAGTCTCAAATACTTGGTTGGATACAACTGTGAGAAGAGGCTAGTTTAATAATTTTCATTTATAATTTATTTACGTTAATATTCCGCGGGTGGAATCAAGAAACAGGTGTGAATGGAAACATATGTGTTAAGATAATATGTTGGAATGTTTGAAATCAAAAATAAATTTTTATTAGAAATTATCTTCCCTAGAGTAAGTTTTTCTTCAGTAAACAATCTGAGATAAGCAAGGCAATACGTAGCCTTACTTTTTATAGAAATGATAAACTTGTAATCGCCTGTTGCTTACTAACACCTTTAGAACTAGGTATCAACTTTTTAATTTATAGTACTGCCAAATGACTGCCAATCTTTCTTAATTTCGACAGAACACTTAATGTAGTGCCTAACGTAAACAAGTAGGACTTTTCAGGGTTACGATACGAACTACCAATCTATATAATTATACGAAAGCTCTTAAGGGGTCATTGTTCTTTATTATGAACAACTTTTACTATTGGACCAAAGCCGACATCGCGAAAAAAAAAATCAGCTGTTCAGTAAATTTTGACGAGTTATGCGCAGAGAAATGTATGGGGCAGTCGACTTTTTTTTCGCGATTTCCTTGTTTGTCCACTAATAAAAGTTGTTCATAATGATGAGAGATTTCGTGTATGAACAGATAGACCTTATATACCACTTAATTTAATAATAATATTTTTTATGTTTGAATTCAATAAGTACCTACGTCTATTTTAACCATCAAGGCTTTCTCTTGTGCCATATTTGTATGGTATTCCAAGCTATTTCGTATCAATTTGTAAATACATTTCACGATGGGGTTAACGGAAATGGCTATAGTTACCTATAGCAATAGCATTCAAGCATTGGCTATAGTAACTGTAAAAATATTACTTTCTTATTCAATCTGCTCAAATTATCCGAGTAACTTTTAAATTCTGTAAACTTTTATGACCGAATTTTTCATTTGAGCGCTGTTTTAGAGTATTATTATAAAAATGTAAGAAAATCTTGCCATTTAATTGTTAAAGATGACTACTTACATAATTCTAACCTTATTTTATACTTAGTTTTCCTGTAACTATAGGAAAAATCTTGTCCCACATGGTACTGTAATATTGACATTACATATAGCATTAACTGATCAAATATTGAATGAAAATAACGTTAGTGATTTAGACCAAAAAAAAGTTTCAAATTCATAGAAAATTAGTGACGCAAGCCTTATTTTTTAGTCTTTTGAGGTTTCCCATTTGTTATGTACTTTCCTATTTTTTAAACTTCACGTCAAAGATGTCCTAGAATTTTATTGTTTAACCATTGAGGATGAGTGTACTAACACTTTAGTTAAATTATACAAGATATTTTAAGAAGAATTCTCTATTTACAATATGTATAATCTTGCATACTACGACATACATTATAAGGATATTCTATTATTTTAAATCTAAAATATCAAATGGTCGTCTGAGGTCTAGTCTAGATATAATATATGACATAAACATGTCCGTAACAAGATTGAATACGATGTTTTGTAACTTTATCTTTGTAACATAACATAACGTCACGCCTGTAACGCCTGCCGAACCCTTGGGGGATCCCAAGGGTACTAATAGTACATCCACAGTTTGCCAGTTATGTTTTTAACTCCCGGGAATACTTTCTCTTTGTATAAAGTTACAAAACATCGTATTTAGTCAACATTTCAGCTTAAACTAGCCAATATCAGTAATCAGCTTTTAATTTCAGGAAAATTCGATTCAGACGTAATTAGCACACAAGTTTTCATAATTAATCGAGAAACTCGGAAAAGTTATTTAAGTATACATTTTCACAGTCATGATTGGAACTATTTCATAATAAATTCATGACGTAAGCAAGTACGACGACAGGACAAGTTGAAGTGCAAAATGAAGTTTTGTTGTATAATGGAGTCAAATAACTTCAAAAAATGACAATTTATTAGAAAACTATGCGTACCTATCACGCATAGTTTTATTAATTAAAATATTCAAAAGTTACAAAACGTAAAGGATGCCCCATTAGCTGCAGTATTTAAATTAGTTACCCATGTAGGTTGTTTTTTTTTTTGTATTTTAAAGTAGTTTCATATCATCAATTTAGTTTTTGTGGAAAGTGGATAGATTTATCATCTCATGGCATTATCTTTAATGTAAGTAACCATGACGGTACCTATGTAAATAGTTTATAGTGCCTGCAAAGAGGTCAATTAGGTAATATAACACTTTATTCTGGGGCCTTCAATAAACCTACCAATAAGTCTCATCACCAGTCTACGTCTAACTAAAACATCTGTATTTTTCTTAAACCCATGACTATGTAGCGTTTTATTATGTCTGACATCTTTTATACCACTACCAGAGTATATTTAATTTAACACAATAATAAAATTTATGACTATTGTTACAAGTCGTAAAACAACCACAATCGTGGTTAGACACCCAGTCAAAACGTTACGTGTTTAACATAATAGTAAATAATATACCCAGTGCAATACCTACACAATTTAAAACTTCTTATGAGCTCGCTTGTACGCTTTTTGTTAATGTATACATTCGCATGATTGTGCTTATTTATAGTTACGTAATAAGTCTATCGATATGTCTACGTGTATACTATTTTTATATTTTAATAAATAAAGGGTTAAAACAATCAATAAAAATCTTGTTTTACTAGCCTCCTTATTTTACATCGATATAGATACGTACGGCTATCGTAATAGCCATTAGTCGTGCAATAAAGAATCATAAATTATAAATAAAGTACATACAGGTTCCTACTTTATTTATTATAATGGGTGTAAAAAGACCCTTACTTAGCGAGCCGTAACCTGGAATTTAATTCGGGGGGGGGGGGGTGATACCATGGGTAACGGGGGAGAGATAATGGTAGTAGCGACGGCAGTGGCACCCATGACCAATGCAACATTGAACGAGTCACTTCGATAAAGTATCTTGGCATAGTGATTGACCGCAACCTTACATTCAAAGAGTACATAATACAACTATCAAATAGAGTGCGCAAACTAATGTACATTTTTAAACAACTACGCAATTCAGCAGATCCTGTTGTCATGAAAATGACATATCAGGCACTGTGTCAATCAGTTCTGGTCTATTGTATCTCGTCCTGGGGAGGGGCAGCAAAATCCCACTATATTCGGATTGAACTTGCGCAGAGAGCTGTTCTTAAGGTGTGCTGTTTCAAGCCAATACTTTATCCTACTGTCAAGCTCTATGAATATTGTCAAGTCCTTACGGTTAGGCAATTGTTTGTACTGACCACTGCTATTAAGCAACACTCTATCTCCAACTATTCACAGAAAACAAATCTTCGTAACCGTATAGTGGCCTCAGCAACTCCTCTTAAAACCTCTTTTAGTCAAAGATTCTTTGTTTTCCTCTGACCCTATCTTTACAATAAATTAAACCAAATTCTTTCCCTACACTCAATGAACAAACATAATTGTAAAATCGCTTTACATGCCTGGCTACAAAGCCAAACATATACTGCCACAGAAGCTCTCTTTAACGTATTACTAGCGTATAACGTATTATTAGACTCATCCACAAACAGTCTCTCCAAAACACACATACAATACACACACATATACATACACACACGATTACATTCATAAAAACCACTCAACGTACTTTAACCTTTTAATTGTTTTACTTATATTACTCAAATACAGAGAGTGTGTCTCTCTTTTTTAATAAGCTCTCTAATTATTTGAAACTTTTGTTATTTGCTGTGATACCAGATGTAAGCTATCAAATGTGTAAATTTAAACAGGTGGGGACCTGGTGACCTGTATTACAGGTGTTACTACCTACCACAGGCACCAGCGATCCACAACCAAAAATCGTTGGCTACTGCTTATGTGTAAATATTGTTTGTATTTTTTGGCTTGTGGTGAAAAATAAACACTTATTATTATTACCAAGCATGAAAAAAGCAAATAGGTGGGAAGGGGGTTAAACAATGAGTAAAACAGTAATAAAAAAAGAAAGGGAATTAATTTAAGATAACTGTCGTTTGACCATTTATGCAGGGACTAACTTTTTCAACTTATACAGAAAGCTTACCAATGGGGGCATCGTGTATAAATTCACCGCTAGAGGCGCTAGTGTAGCGCGAGGTCACCGAAATGTCAGATGTCATAGATTGTTAGCGCGTTGCGTGCTGTTCTATCACGTATTTTACAAATATTCACGATTGTGGTCTAGATTGAGCCATTCCTGATTAATTATGACTTGAAGATTTTAAGTAGCAACTTAGAATCTTATTTCTCAGTACTTGGAAGTAAAGTGATTTTTAAATGTTTCATGCTTGCTAATTTTAGGGAGAATATTGTAAATATTTATTGTGTACCTGAAGTTTACACTATGTTCTTATACGTAATAAAATTAACTTTTTATAGAGTTATTGGTACTTAAAAGTATAAAATAGAATTATTGACATTACCTTTGACAGTGGCGCCATCTGGTGAGCTCAAAAACGATAGCCCTCATTGAGTAAACGTAGGATTGCAGAGCAAGCGCGAGGTTGCACATTCACCTCGAATTTGATGAGTTTTGTTTTATCTATTATTAAAAATAGAATGAATTCTGCCAATGGTTTAAATCAGGGATCCCCAAACTATTTTGGACAAGTGACCCCTTTTCCAAAATGAACTGTTACCTCAGACCCCCATGGCCAAATTACCTACTTTTAAGATCAACCCCTTTATTCATAATGGTCCGCTAACTTAAAACAGCTGCTACAGTGTGTTATTTTTCATTCTGACTTAGGTCAATAGAAGAAGACAGAGTGAGAATTAGCAATGCTTTAAGTTAGCAGACTATTATGAATAAGGGGGCCTATCTTTAGTTTTTTCCTATTGACACAAAATACCTAGGTACTAAGGTACCAATTGGAAAACTTTGCACTTGGTTAAGTGAGTAAAATTGACTTCATTTTCGTATCAAAATTTAACAAAATAAAAAGACATACAATTCAGTAAATATCAAGTTTAATTTATAACGATTATTACAAATTAGGTACTTAAAGAATTTTAAGTAGGTAGGAAATTATATTTAAAAAAGTATTAATTCGCAAAGAGAAAATAAAACATTCAGTGTGATGGATGAACCTGGTGACTATCTACCAATCTAGCTACATCCGGTTCAATATTGGTGAGTTGCAGCCTTAAATCTCCACGTTCGTTGATTTTCAAACGGTTTCTTTGTTTCGTCAAAATGTTTGTTACCACACTGAAGCTTTTTTCAACTAGGTATGATGATGGAAAAGCGATAAGGTATTTTTCAGCAATGTTCCACAATGTAGGATACTGTGTTTCAATGTTGCGTTGCAACCAGAACTTCTGATAGCCTTGGTTGAACTTCTGCTTAAGCTCTTCGTCTGTGCTGATGGTAATCAACTCTTCTTGCATTATCACATTGGCTTCTTCTATGGCTGTGGTATTGTACGGATTTATTATCCATTGAGGAATTTGTAAATTTAAAAGATCCTCAAACCTCTCCGTAAAATCCTTGTGTAATGCGTCCAAGTGAGTGACATATAATAAAATGTCATCATCTTGAAGCGTTTCTGGTAATTTTGACAAATGCAGAAACTGCGAATATTCTTTTCTGCCTAAATTTTGTTTATAAAGGATTAGTTTACCCACGAAGGCCGATATTATTGATTTTGTTTTAATCAAGTTAAGATCGTCACCCTGCAGCTGCAAATTAACTTTGTTGAACATTCCAAAGATATCAGTCAAGTAATAAATATCTGTTTTACAATTGTTCAGATTTTCTTTCAAATTCGGATCTTTTTCTTGTAAAAACTCCCAACACAGATTCTAAAACGGCTGAAAATCTTTCTAAGCAAGAGCCTCTTGATAGCCAGCGAACTTCAGTGTGAAGAAGTAATCGAGTAAAGACTTCGTCGTTTTCCTCACATAGCTGAGCAAATAACCGAGAGTTCAAAGAATTGCTTCGAATCTTGTTGATAGCATTTATTACATATTGTAAAGACTTATGCAATCTAGGACTCAGCTTTTTTGCTACTAAATGCTGCCTGTGAATCACGCAGTGAATGACCAGTACATCAGGCAGTTGTCGCTTTAAGTGAGCTATAAAACCACGATGACGACCAACCATAGACGGTGCACCATCAGTCGCAACAGAAACAATGTTCTTCCATGGAATAGCTTTGTCAGTAAAAAAATGTTCCACGGCCTGAAAAATTGATTCTCCTCTGGTATCAGTCTCTAAATATGTAGCAAAAAGCAGTTCTTGGCACATATTTTCATCTTTGATATATCGAACATATCCTAACAACAGAGCTTCATTGCCGGGTAATGTAGACTCGTCCAACTGGAGAGAGAATCTGTTGGTCTGTAAGAACTTGCATAAAATGTTTTCCACATCGCGTCCCATCTCGTCTATGCGTCTCTGAACGGTGTTATTGCTCAAAGGTATTCTCTTTAAAATATCATGTGCGGGTTTGTGCAATACATTGTTAAGGACCTCCGCAATGGCTGGTAAGATAAGCTGCTCTCCAATTGTGTGGGGTTTCCCCGACTTCGCTATTAGTAAAGATATATTATAGGACGCTCGTAAACCATCATCGTCTTTAATAGATGATGACGCAAACATCGATCTTATGGATGGCCTTTTGTCTAGTTTTTCTTTAACTGCTTGAAAAAATGTCAAGGGCTTACTTTTTTTGTCAGCATGTACTCTCGATAAGTGGTCATCCATTTTTGAAGGCTTCATGGCATCGTTACTGAATACTTTTTCACATATGAGACACATCGGCAAGTGTTGATTTGATGGAGATGCAATAAATCCGAACTTCAAGTAGTCCAAACTGTATTGTCTGCATTTTTTTTTCGTGTCCGCCATCATAAAACTCTCAGTAATCCTGCAAATAAAAAAATAAGAAACTAAGTACCTAAATTAAAAACAATACCTAATAAACTGTTAAATTTACTGGTAAATTTTTACAATTGAAACAACTGAGGCAACTGCAAACTGTTGCAAACAATCTATAGATAGCTCAACTGATCACTATCACACAGTGTGCAGTGGGGCAATGCTGATGCGCTGTGCCGGATAAAAACTGTTTGGTACTTACCCTGTTAATTTTTCATAAACTGCAGATATTGTGTGGTTACGCTATTAACTCGCGTAGGGAGCTCAGCATTTTGTAAATTCTTTTTCAGTCACTTTACTTCACTTAATTTAGCTATGTAATAACTTTGTAATCTCTTGAAATAAATGAGTACTTATATGAGTTATTATCGTTCAAGCTCCAACGAATTTCAAAACGCAAATGAACTTTCAACCTAAGTGCAACCTCGTTAAATAGTAAAATATCAGGAACATGTTTGGACTTGCAACTTGATCATGAATTCGTTCGTGTTAAATCGCGCAAGCGTCAAATAGAGAGCAAGTCAAAACGCGCCTGAAAGACGTACGCTCGAACTCATTATCTTGCACAAACTTGTCCACACTGACTTGCCGAGTTTTTCATCTTGTACGAACTTGAGGCTTTATATTACTACAACAATGCTATTTCCTACATAAATATTAATTATTCTTAGTACACGTAACACAACATAAACAATACAGTACCTACCTACCTATCTTGAAAGTTTTAAATAAGAACTTGTGTTAATTTAATAGGGGTCGATTTTTAGACCTCGTCGACCCCCATAATCAGTTTTCGTTTATGTCGACCCCTAGGAAACCGATATCGACCCCTTGGGGTCGATATCGACCACTTTGGGAATCCCTGGTTTAAATGAATGGTCGGAAAAAATTATAAGGTTATATTTTTTAATTCTTATGCGAATACTTTGTCGACTAATGCAGAGAAGTTTCTAGAACCAAGAAAATGCAAAAATAAATACAACTTTCCTCGAATAAAAATAAAAAAACTTTTTTGCAAAAAATAAAACCGACTTCAAAAACAAAAAAACGTGGAAAAATAACTGTAGCTTCAGAAGTCGGTGACTTTTGTTTGTTCGTTTGAATATATTTGCCCCCGACTTCTGAAGCTAAAGTTATTTTTCCACGTTTTTTTGTTTTTGAAGTCGGTTTTATTTTTTGCAAAAAAGTTCTTTTATTTTTCCTTTTTTAGTTTCAGTATTCTACACAAATATTTGCTATACATTTATTTTACATTGTCAACAACTCCTTTCATGGTAATAGGCTTATCCTCAATAAAATGTAACTTATATCGTTATCATACCTAATTGTCGAAATCTGGGTGTACTGTGTACAGTACACCCAGATTTACGCCATGCCTGTATGCTCTGAGGAAGTACGCAGATGTCTACATCTGCGTACTTCCTCAGAGCATACAGGCGTTATGTTATGTTCTAATATTGTGTCAAAAATAAACATCCAAGCGATTGCAGCTATCACAATAGATTTTCAGTCTATTAATGAAGCGTTCTATTGTATACCTCCGAAGAACAGCATCAAATCCTGACTTAGACCTTCCATCATCAGCTCAGCAACATGAGATAATGATTATCAAGTACAAATATCGTTAGAAAGTACCTATATGAAAAACATTGTAAAATGTCAGGGTTGCCCTCGATTCCCTTGGGATCCCATCATCAGATTCTAACTTTGTGACAACGGAACCACCTCAGTAGTATATATAGGCTTTTGAATAGAAAAATAATTTTGACAATCGGTCCACAATTTGCGGAGAAATCGGTGAACATATGGGACACGCAGTCAGACGTAGAACCTCCTCATTTTGTTTGAAGTCGGTTAAAATATTGTCAAAAGAGTTTTGGTGAAACATTAGTGAACCGCTAACAATACATTTCATGGTAATAGGCTTATCCCCAATAAAATAGAACTTAACATACCTAACTGTCAAAAAGTTGTACAGTACACATCTATCTGACTACCCCCTCAGAGCATACAAGCGTGATATTATGTTATGATGTTGTGTAAACAGTAAACATCCAAGCGATTGCAGGAGTCACGACGGATTTGCTATCTATAACTGAAGAGTTCCATTGTTTAAATCCGAAGCTCAGCTTCAGATCTTCACCAAATTTAAATGGGACCACCGCGAAACAATATTCTACCAAACAAAAAAAAAGAACAATCGAATTCGGTTCACAATTGGCGAAGATATCGCTGAACATACACACAAATAAAATAAAAAACATACGACTTGATAACCTGCTCCTTTTGGAAGTCGGGTAAAAATCATTGCAAATCATTTGCTCATCTATGCAGAAATGGGAATCAAGAGAAGAAAATCAAAAAAAGAATGTAAATCTGTCAACTTAAATTAAAGTGAAGTTGAGTGCCCAAGGATACGTTTCGCTCGCTAATACATAATTATGCGAATCGGGCTCGAAAATTGTAGTATTTGCCTGGGATAGGTTGGTTTCTGTATACTGCCGTGATTCTTTAAAAGGCAGTCATCTGACAATTTACCAATTTTGAGTTAAACATTGAGGCGACATCAGGAAAAAAAGGCGCGTCGACCTATCTAACTCCTTTTTCTGAAACTTATTTAGCCTATTTAGTTTATGAAAAAGGGGTTAGATAGGTCGACGCGCCTTTTTTTTTTGATGTCGCTCAATGTTTAACTCAAAATCGGTAAATTGTCAGATGACTGCTTTTTAAACAATCACGGCAGTATAGTTGTCCGAGATTTTGGGGGGGTTTGAACTCCCGACGGAGGTGGGCGGGTTTGGATACGCGGGGCCCCTGTTTGAGCGGGGCCCGTAGCAATTGCTATCTCTGCTATCCGGCACTGATCAGAAAAATGTTTTGAGTGCGTTACATTCAGTTCTACCGCAAACTGTGATTTTTCACCCAAAAAAGAAGTCGTTACCCTGCAATCTTTTTTGCATAGAGCTACTTAGTTTGTTGTACAGAATGCTTGGGTAACGGTTTCGTGATGGTTCCGTTAACACCTTGTATTAAAACACATAGGTACGAGTATATCAATACCTTGTTGGTCTGTGGTCGCCAGCGCTACTGTCGGTCGCTGTGGCCTAGTCCAGCGCTACTGTCGGTCGCTGTGGCCTAGTCCAGCGCTACTGTCGGTCGCTGTGGCCTAGTCCTAACTACGTTTCTCAGGTCGGGCAAACTGTTATTGAGTTTTTCTATCAGGAATCAGCTCGGAATAAGGATTAACCCGGTTGATGGCAATAGGCTCACCCCCTGCTACATGGGGTTTAACATAACTGGCAAAATGAGGGTAAAGCTTTGTCTTGCCCTGCGGCGATTACGGGTATGCTGTTATGTTTGGTACCGAGAGTGCTGCGTTGTTTAGTTCCGGACGCGGTGGATGCTCTGTGCTCAGTACTTGTGAACTGATGTCCAGTGTAAATTAAAACAACTGATTATTAGATACTGATCTATTTGAACTTTAGTCTTAATTGTACTATATATTTTTTCCTTTAAATTGAACCTTGTTGACATGAGCCCAACCAAACGGCGGAGAATCTTAACACCGACTTCTAATACGCCGTCAACGCCATCTAGTTATGCAATGTACAACTTTGTGAAATTTTGAACTAAGATTTTGGTGAGCGGGTTTTGAACAAGCATGGTTCTTAACAATAGACATTCGTGAAATTGTAACTGATTAATCAATAGGATCTTCAACATGGCGGCCTGTAGTTATGGTGATACAGAAATTCAATTTTCATAACTTTTTAATGACTGACACTAGAAATGTTACTGATTAGTAGTACCTTCTAGTCTGCTAAACATATTATAATATTTATCTTATTTTATCTCATTTATAATGAACATGATAAAGATGACACTTTACGAAGCTAAACTTTTTCAAAAACTCGTTGTGTTCATTAAAGGTAATCTGATAGTTATTAACAAAAAACATATAAACTATAAACCGATGCACATAAAAAGAGGAAGAACCACTCATCAATCAAATCAATCAATGAGTTTAGATTACAAATAAACAAAAAATATAAATTAAGCAATGCCTCAAAATATATCGAAAAATATGGTAGTATGTACTAACGTACGCACTGCGAATATTTGTTGTTTGTGTTAGTTAGTTAAGACATAATAATGATATTTCATGATAGGAAATCATTCATTGGTCCTAATGTTTTGATCATTTGGATTTTAAATATTAATTGCAATTTTGACAAACTATTGTTACAATATCTCATCTAATTATTAGTTAAATTATATTATTTTGTCTCCTAGTTCGGAAAATTATTACAATATTACATTTTGATCTGAGGTGAGGAAACTTTGTTATTGTAATCGAGGCGGATTTCACAACTGAGCCGCAGGTAAGGTTGTTATGGAGCCGAGAACTGCAGTAACAAATACTCACGTGTATCAAACGACGATTTTCAATAAACATTCGAAGAAATAAAATAACAGAAAGAAAAGTGTTTTTGTCATGAATTATTAGGAAACTATGATTTAATTTGCGTTTTTTTCCGCGATTGCCTTTCCTTCGCTACGCTTTTTCAACCTAGCGAAAGCCAGGTTAAAAAAGAAGCAAAGGTATGAAGCCACTAAACAGCCCAATATGAAAAGTAGAAAATTAAAATGTTTTTTCAATACACTTTCTCGAAAACAGGTTCGTAGCTCACTACGATTAGGTTCAACATGCAATGTGACAACATGCATTTTTTATATTTTTCCGCACACGTGCGGAAATAAAAATTTCCACAGATAAATCCAAATAGGTTCGATGACTATAGCTAAAGTCGGCGGTTATTGTTTTTTTTTAATAAGGAAGGGAAAGGAAGGAAGGAAGGGGTCCGTAAGGGCCGACGCCTGCCAGGGTTGCGGGACTGTTCGAAAGAGATACCGCGGCCCTGGAACACAAAGGGCAAAGGAAGGAACATGGATGGGTTTTAGTCAGTAGAAGTCTGACACTCCCTCCTGCTCAGCCCAGAGCGGGAGGGGTTATTTGATGATTTCCCATCGGTAAAAAAACAAAAAAAAAAATAGGCTGTATAGCAGCATCATATTTTTGCTACTGGCGAAAGCAAAGCGCGGAAAAAAGCAAATTAAATCATAGTTTCCTATTAATTCCTGACAAAAATACTTCCCGTTCTAATATTTTATTTCTTCGAAAGTGTATTGGAAAACGTCGTTTGATACGCGTGGGGATTTGTTACTGCAGTTCTCAGCTCCATAACACCCTCGCCTGCAGCTTGGTCGTTAATTCCGCGTTCGAATGCAATAACAAAGTTTACCCACTTATATCAAAATGTACTATTGAATGTAGAACACAAATAATGTTGGTTCTCACTTACCTACCTACTCGTTAGAATATGTAAGTAAATAGAGTACTGAGCATTGTGTGCGTGTTAGGGGATTTTTCAGGCCCATCCATGATTCACAAAAAACGATAATGAGTAATGACTATGAGTTATTTACAATGATACCTATACTTATCTGTTTTGTTGTGGTACAAATCATAAATACCACACAGCTCGTAGGCAATGATTATTTGTAAAATTAATAGAGATCGTGACATCCATCTGGCTTGCAGAATAATATATTAGCACAATAAACAATAGATACAGTCAGTCATGTTGGCTCTAGTTAAGTTTGTTCTGCATACAAAACGGCGTTTTATGACGTCAAAATGATCAATTCTAGTTTATCTTATGGAAACCGTAGACCCCAAAATCAACAACGCGAGACAGTAAAAAATGTTTAACAAAAAGCTTGGTTTTTCCGCAAAAACGTTCTTATACTAACCGTAAAGAAGGATTACAAAACAGGTTGTCCGCTTTGCTGTACCTAATCTTCAACGTAATATGGATGCACGATCTTCGATATCGATGTATCCGAGGCATGAGAATTTTGATAATAATAATAAAATATTTTAAAGTTTCTGGGTTTGTGTCATTGTGTGTCGACGTGCTAATACCAAGTGCTAATGTAAAACCTGATCTTACATGCAAATTAAAGCAGATGCTGGCTAATACTAGTTTGAGGTAAATAATGTACAATAAGCCTATGATATAATTGCTTTCACATATTGCTTGCCGTTGATGTCATAGTTATTATGAAGACTTTCCGATCGACTATGACCTACAACGAACTGTAATAAACATGCCAGATTTTTTATGTACTTAAATGAATACTTCTGATTAAGGGACTGTGTCTTTGCGCTGTATAGGTATTATACTTTTATACAAAAAAATCTCAAACGGTTACTCAGGTGGATGTGATAGCACAATTGCATAATTTATGCCCACTTCTGCGATGACTTCGGAAAGGTGCATGCATTCGTGCGTAAGTATGGGTTTTTCCTGGGGAAACCCGAATCTACAGTCATCATTAGTCTTTAGGAACTGATTAGTAATGGCGTATTTGCTTAATGCTATTTAGAAATCATTTATTTTTCAAACCTTTCTTCTTTTTATTTCTGAGACTACTCATTGTGTTTGTGAGATTTTGCCAGTACTTTTATAAGAACTTAGGTAATAATCATATCTTCGTAAACAAATGTTTTTAACAATTTATTAGAGCGAGAGTACTTAATTGACTATTGTTTATTATTTTCACCTGATATTCGATACAAATTGACCGTGCAAATAAAATATTTGTGAACCTACATAAAATGATATCCGTCTTCTTCTTCGACTTAAAGGGAAAAGATCTTTGAGTTAATTTCGTACAGTTTAACGATAAATAGACGCTATTTATTGCATCGACTTGTGGTTTTAAACATTTTTTCTGTATTTCTGTAGTTGTTTTAGTATTTATGTTTTTGTGTGGTCGGTCATAGTTATTTCATTATTTTATTGATTATAAATCTAGATAGCTGACTTTGAAGTTATAGCATCACAGTTTTGTAATTACTAAAGATAATTCTGAAGCTTAGCCCTGAAAACCGTAAGTAATAATGAGTATTTATTTATAATGATTCCAATGGAATTTACCTTAGCACATTGTACAAATTGACAGTAATGGTAACTATTGAAAAAATCCAGTCATGCGTTTACTTGTTGTATAGGTAGATAGAAACTCGTATTTATTACATGGTACACGTGACAAGAAGTAAATATAGGTACCTTTCTGACACAATCTATTGTTCAAAAATATTTAGCGTTGAATTTCATCCGGCTTTTGTTGATTATCTAGATCGAATACACTCTATCAATACACGTTGATCGTTTTGGAGCCTTCACTCAAACGTTTGCATTTATAAGTATTTTATTTCTGTAGCAGTGATATGTATTTGAAACAAATAGTTACTTAATATTTAATTATAAAACGTCCGCAAAATGTTAATAATAATAATTGTCTATCATTGTGTTAAATGCGGTTGCGGTCACATTAAAATATCACATTAGTTTATCATTCTTTTTATTAAAGAAATTGATATCGGTGAAGTAATCGTTTCACTTAGTTTGGTGGATAGTGTTAGGAGTGAGTCACAGTGAGTTATGCATGAATTATTTTAATTAAAAAAAATATATTTCGGAATTAGGTAAATCGGTGAATACAACACAACAAAGTGAATATTCTGTGTGTGTGGCGTGAGTAGCGATAGTAGCGTCTCTGAAGGTGCTGTCTCCGTCCGCAGTACACCGTAGCGCGAAGAGGAAATCGCTGAAGATGCGCGGCGAACCTTTCCGGTCAGATACGATTTACGGGTTTTATTTATAGCATTTTGACGGCTTTCGCAACAGTTCACGTTCGTCTCTCGCGAGAGACACCCGCATAGTTAATTTTTTGATTAGTATTACAATACTAACCATAAGTATACGCAAACAAGACTAAAGAAGCAAGGCTACTAGAATTTGAATAAAGGTATGTAAAGTTTAGATTCAAATCACTTTAATATTTTCGAAAAAGCAACGACTAACACATAATATGTTGATCGTTGTTTTTGTTATAAATAATTTAGAAAATCGCCATAACTGATTGATAATGACGGAGTATTTTTATCGTTTTTATAGTTACTCATAACAATAAATATATTTTTATCATTACTTTTTACAAATTCGAATTTCTCATTTTATCACGTAGGTGCATCGTTAACGTTCTATACAGGTACGTAAACATCTAAGGAATTCAGCAGCAATGCATCTTCGCACCTATACTGTTTCCGTTTTATACTAATGACATGAGTCAATGAATAAATTAGTTTTCAAATAATTGTTATATTATCGATTTATAGAATTCGTATATCTTCAAACATCTTGCAATCATTATTTTTGACAGTTCAAGTTTCTTTATAAAGCTTTTATTTTTTCCCTGATAACCTGATGATGTGATACTAAATTCCATGTCCAGAAAACCAGTACAAATTTTTGAGTTAAAAGTCAAACTGGTCAAATTATATATTAGTAGGTACCTACATTACATTATGACTTATAATCTATCATGACTAACAATACATTATTATACAATTGAGCCATATGTGTCATTGCCCTCGTGTAATGGAGTCGAGTGAGCAGAAACGCTCTCGAAATTCATAAAATACTTTTCAATACACTTAATTGTGTGTGATGAAAAACTAATATTAGTAAAAACTAGCTCAGGTTTTTTGTAGAAGTGTCGCTGACTCGAAGGTGCGATACAGGCTAATATAAAATAATATTTTATTAGATTGTGTGGCGACTTCGAGTGAATATTTTTGTAATTAGAATACTTATTAATGTTATAATTATCATAACTTAATATGTTTAAACACACATAATAATCTCCTTTTTAAGTATGTAAAAAGGCATGTTTTTTTGTTAATTGTTTTTTTTAAAACGCGCCCATATCTGTCTTGTTTCATACCATCAATACATTATGAACTCCTAGACGTGATGCAATAAGAGCCACTTTACGAGCCATGGTGCTAAATGAGAATATTAAAAAAAAAAATGCCAATCAAAAAAATTAGGATTTGGATTAGGCACTTGCAACTCATATCGATCGAAAAGCATATAAGGGATGTTGGGTCCATCTATCCATATTTATAAATATAACACAACCATGAGGCCGGCAGCCCATCATTTTGGAATATACCATGGAAACAACATTATGGATTAGGCTGTTCTACACATGTCGAAGGTTCTATAAAACCTTGCACACATTTTTATAAACGTAGTTATCTCTTTCTATACTGTCACATGGTCACGATAACTGTTGATATAACAGATCGTTTCACAATCTAATAATTTATTAAAACATTGAAAAACAGACATAGCATGATATTATTGCGTCTGTTGATTGTTATTGGTCAATGAAGTGCAATTAATCTATGTTTAAAATAAATAATGTTTGTACTTACTTATGTGGTTACATATTACCTATACACCTAAGAATTGCATCAACTGTGTGCTTATCTGTCAAGAACCAACCTGAAAGAAAGATTTACCTAAATCTAAATGATTTCGAAAACTATACGCGCCTGTAGTTCAGTTTGCCTTAAATTTAAATGGTTTCGTGATGCGGATCTCTACGATCACAGAAATTTTCCTTATTATTAAGATTTCTGTGTTTACGATACTGAAGTTCACGCATAGCAATCAGTGGTTAGTTAATCGTTGCATCTGTCGGGTTAGCAGCAGTTAATAAGAAAATACCTATATTAGCTTGGTTTTTCGACTTTTCATGTTTTCAGTTTCTTGTGAGTTGTGTGAGAGAACAATGTGCTCGTGTCCATGTTTTAGAATTTCACTTAGCATATTTACGAGTATCACTTTTGTTGTTTTATAATTTCCATTATAATGAGGCGCTAACAATTCGGGCGCTAACAGCGGTGGCCCTGTAGTGGCGGCCACGACTTACATGCAGTAAGTCGAAACTTCAGGCAGGCGCATGGGGGAGGGGTCATTGGATGCCTTCCCATCCGAAAAAAAAAGGTATTTTAATGTTAATACCTTTTTTTTCGGATACATCGATATAAAAACCAATGCAGGATCTTTATTTTTATGAATTGTATATTAACAAGAAAAATATAATCGATTTCCAAAGTAAGTATCTTCCTATCGGAGATAAGTTGCGTCGCTGATGACCCCTGTTGGTGAAGTGTCCTGTCGGGGAAGAGTTCCGTCGGAGTAAAGTCTTGTCGGTGTTCAGTCTGTCGGCGTAGTGTCTGTCGGCATTTAGTCGTACACTCCTTTTTTTTGTAATTTATTTCATCCCACTGCTCTCACAACGTTGAAGGAAAACATCGTGAGGAAACCGGCATGTCATGTTATAGAACCAGAAATTTGAAGTCATGTTGTGACAAAAGATCTATTAAGTACTAACCCGCATTGGGCCCGCGTGGTGGATTATAGCCCATTACCTCGTATAGAGAGGAAACCTGTGGCCCAGTAGTGGAAACATTATAGGCTGATTATGCTTAGGTATGCTTATATGGTTGGCTCAATTAAGACGCTACTACTAACCAGGGGGCCTAAAATGGCTGCTTTATCAGAATCATAATACGTATCACGTTAAAAATTGAAAACTCTTAAAATGAACTTTGTGATCATAACCATAAAGACCATTTTAAGAATTTTAAATTTTTAACGTGATTCATATTATGATTCTGATAAAGCTTCCATTTTAGGCCCCCAGAAAGAATACCAAAATCGATCATAAATTGTCATATTGGGCAGCTATTCACGCTCAGCGCTTCAGCTAGTCACAGATCTAATTTAAGTTAACCTATTTGTTCAATGTGAAATCTTACTGACCAAGGTATTGTTTTGTATTATTATGGCTATTTATTTTGTTAATATCAACCTGACAAAAACACGTAACTAGGCACTTTGCGTCTATTTTGTTTTAATACAGACAAAAACATAATATGGTGACAAACTGGTGTAACAATGGCGAATCATTATAAATTAAGTACTTCTCTTTTAATTTATTGTTTTTTAATGAAATTTAAGGAGAAGTACTTAAACCAAGCACTTAAATGACTAATTATACTTACAGTAGGGTAAAAACTAGGTATCGTATTATACTATCTACTTGGTGATAATCGCGAGAAGATAAAACACGAGAGACAAGTTATCAAGTTCTAGAATTATGAAGTTTCGTCCTCTACGTTTATGTGGGTGTACTAATGGGCGTATGAATTCGCCGCTAGAGGCACTAGTGTAGCGCGGGGGCACCGAAATGTCAGATGTCATAGATTTTTCGCGCGTTGCGTGCTATTTTAACACGTATTTTTACAAATATTCACGACTGTTGTCTAGATTGAGCCATTCCTGATTAACAATGACTTGAAGATTTTAAGTAGCAACTTAGAATCTTAATTGTCAGTACTTGGAGGTAAAATGATTTTTAAATGTTTCATGCTTGCTAATTTTAGGGAGAATATTGTAAATATTTATTGTGTACCTGAAGTTTACCCTATGTTGTTAAACAAAATAAAATAAACTTTTTATGAAGTTATTGGTACTTTAAAGTATAAAATAGAATTATTTACAGGACCTTAATCGACAGTGGCGCCATCTGGTGAGCTCAAAAACGATAGCCCTCATTAGGTACACCTTTTAGGATATTATGCTATAATTGTTAAAAATGAACTCTGCGTGAACCGATTATTATAGGCTGCTATGCTGACCCTATAATAGGGGTAGACCTTTACGCTAGGGTTTTTGATCAACCCTAAAAAATAATCCGATTAAAACCCGGATACGGGAAACCTTTTCGGTCCCTGGGTTAAAATACCCAATACATCAATATAACCAGGGCTCAACAGCCCTGGTTAATATTAGCTAGAGTAATCTTAACATGAGGTAGAATTATTTGTTCGTAGATATACATCTTAGATGTCTATATGAAGTAATCTCTTTTTCTATCCTCAAGATACCTACTTTTATGCAAGAAAAATGCACGGTTCCTGTGGGGATCTTCATTTGGTTAAACCACGGGGACTGTTAGTTTTTTACATGTCTAGGAACGTCAGATTACTAAAATATCCATTCCATATGTATGTCATGCACGAAGAGACAGGATTATTTTGGTATTTAATTTGTCCAAGGTGTTCATGTGAACTTTTAATAGTTGGTATAATGTCCGAAATTGAAATGAATAGAAAAACTAAATAATATAATATTACGTTTGCTAATCGCACGAAAAATTTAATATGGTAATATCTCTAAAAATCTCAATACCACCACTTGAATTGAATAAATCTTATGCAGGGCTTCAGAAGGCTAGATTTAATGGGTCATTGTACATTCGCGATAAAGTAAATTCGCCACGAAAAAAGTATGTGTAAACTCGCCACAGCTCTATTGTTATGAAGAAAAATATTGTTTATTTCTGTAAAGACAGCAGAAAAATCAAACTATAAGTAAAATAAAACGTTTTTTCTTTATTTTTCACTAGCATTTCTCCCGCGACTTCGTTCACGGAAATTGTGATAGCTCGGCTAATTTGCATGATATCATCATTTCAGCCCGTTGTTGTCCACTGCTGAACATAGGCCTCCCCAATCGATTTCCAACGTGTCCGGTCCAATGTCACCTGCATCCAGCGACTCCCTGCACATTTAACAAGGTCGTCGGTCCATCTGGCAGGTGGCCGTCCCACGCTGCGCTTTCCAATGCGTGGTCTCCATTCCAGTATCGTCGATTCAGTGACGTCTCCCTGTCTTACTCCTCTCTTTATCGAGATCGCCTTCGTGCATTGCTCCTATACTGGGAGTGGCATTGTGGCGTTGTTATACAAACACTTCAAAACTTCCACGTACCGATAGTCAATATGGCACCTCTGGAGAGACCTAAGAACCGCCCAAGTTTCAATCAAATCGAAGGCTTTCTCATAGTCCACAAACGCCAAGCATAAAGGCCGATTATACTCTTCGGTCTTCTGTATAATCTGCCGCAGCGTATATATGTGGTCTATGGTAATAAAGCCTCTTCGAAAACCGGCTTGTTCGGGAGGCTGGAAGTCATCAAACCTGCGTTCGAGACGATTCGCGATGACTCTAGAGAACAACTTATAGACATGGCTCAGCAGTGTGATGGGCCTGTAATCAAGTGTAGCTTATCCTTCAACTGTTCAACAATATGTAGCTTATCCTCCTACAAAATATGATTTTGGTAAAACCTGCTGGTCCCGAAAGTTTGGGAAATTTGTTTATCGATTTTATATTTGTCATTAGGTAGGTACACGTGTTATATGTAAGACACATTGATCAGTACTAAAAATTTAGTACCCAGCTGTTTTACCCTCACCAATGGCATGATTTTGGAAATCATTTTTAATTTCGAGCGCTAAAAACCAATAACTTTGTTCGCTACCAGTACTTTATGCAAATATTATGTACCTATGAAGACTTGTGACGAATTAACACATATTTTTTATGCATGTGGCAAATAAACTTTCAATGAATGGAGTTTACAAAATGTGACGAATGTACAATAACCCGATTTAATATGTAATAAAAGACATTATGGAAAGTCCGATTTCCAATTTATTTAAAATATTACTAGGTCAATCTAGTCACCTCATTATTATTTTTATTAATACAATCGGTTTTGAAACCGCAAAAGGTCAATATGTGATATTTTATGATAATTCAATAATCCAAACGACACCAGTGATGAGAAAAAGTAAGTTCTAAAACTAAAACCCGGCTACAGAAAAATCACGCACTAAAAAGTATGAAACATGAAAATGTTCTTGTCTGAAATGGTCATGTAAGTACCTACAACCATTCAATATTTATCGTCCATTAAATAAACAACTTACACTTTTAATATATATATGTAATATTTTAATGTATTTAATAAATATTCATAGTTATGTTCAGAGGATATCCGCGGTCATATGGAATACGACCACGACCATTAAACCTTTAATTACTCTAAAAAACGGGCCAAGTTGAACTGGCGTGTGTCGCATTGTACGGAACCCTGTCGGTTGCGTACAATGCCAAAGTCAAATGTTTCGTCTTCTTTCATGAATAAAATAAAAACTATTTGTTTTACAATAAGAACAAAAATATATTTGAGATCCTCAAACGAGCTCTTTCATTTGATATAAGCCACAGTAAGGTTTGCAAAACACTTTTTTAATTTCCTAATTTGTCCCCTTTATTTTCAACTTCCAACAATACCTCATAATATGCGGGTCTGTGGACGGTGAGCTATGGGCTAGCTCGCCGTCCGTCCGTCTTATGACGATAGGCCGTATCGACGGCGCGTTCGTGTTCCACGCGCGCCTCAAAGAGAGTCAGCAAACAGGAAGGGGTCCGAAAGGACCGATGCCTGCCAGGGTTGCGGGACTGTTCGAAAGAGATACCGTGGCCCTGGAACACAAAAGGCAAAGGAAGGAACATGGATGGGTTTTAGTCAGTAAAAGTCTGACACTCCCTCCTGCTCAGCCCAGAGCGGGAGGCGTTATTTGATGATTTCCCATCGGTAGAAAAAAAAATACCTCATATATCAAATTATGATAAGTAGTTTAGAAATTATGAGGGAACAGATGAACATACATACACTCATACTACCATACGTACCGATCAAATTCATAACCCTTCTTTTTGCTTTTCCGTAGTCAGGTAAATAAAAAAAACGCGATAACAACAGGTTAATGCCATAACGTCACGTGGCCGGTCACAGCAGATGTCTGCTGTAATTGCTGTGCGATGATGTCATTATTAGCAGTTTTACTATAATTTTAGTTTTTTATTCGACGAGAAATTACCTCCGAATATGGTAAACGTATTATTATTATGCCCAAAGTAGTAAAAACTGCAAAACAAAATTGAATTATCACCCCGCGAGCGACTAGATCGATAGCCTAGGCACGTCATCAGTGCCTGATCTAATATTATTGATTTATTTCTGTTAACAACTACCTTTACAGGTACACACAAAAATACAACTTTAATATTATTTGGGTGGCAGTTATACTTTTCTCCTTAATTATAAATATAAAAATTGAAATTATGTATTATGACTTCACACCATAATAATCAGCGAAACAAAAATGCACTGACTCTATGACTATTACGTAACAAACTGCTAAACATAACATTACCATGTTTGTTATACATGGTAAATTGGGAACACAAAAGTCAATAAAAACATAAAACTCTTTGTTCATAAATTAACAAAAGCACTTTTGCGAATTTTCTCAACCCGATAATACAGGGTGGTTAATACAGCTGATTCCTGCAAAAGTGAAATACTCTAATGTATAGAACAGCAGATTTTTTTTTATTACCGATGAAAAAATTCGATGTGGCCGGTTTAGAATGATGTTCTGAGTACGTGGTAATTTATCGCGTGGTGTCCCTTCCACCCTGTATATTAATTCGATCATGAACCTCATTCACCATGGTGATCGTTCGGGTGAGGGGGGTTTTAACCTGGAGTGATGGTATTGTCCTGTCCGACAATGATCAAAGCAAGTCATCACAAAATACTTAGGTAGCAAACACTAGTCTATAACCCATTTGAAAATTCTCAACTTCTGTGTTTTTATATTATTTTATTATTATTATGGAACTAAATGGAGAGGTGGAAAATTGTGAAATTTATTTTCTTTTTATTATTTGTGCATCGCCGGAAAGTGGCAGTATAGTAGGTAGTTAGGTTAGGTTAGGTTAGCCTATGCCAGCTGCTAGCAGTACAAACAACGAAAATAAAATCACTAATAAAGCGAAAATTGTAGACACACCGCATACTGTTGACATTGGTTAAATTTCCTGGTGATGAATAGTATTTATAAAACTAGGCGCTTGGTTCCGGAGATGGAGGATCGAAGTCAACCCCGACAAGAGTCAGGCGGTCCTCTTCAGCAGGCATCGCCACGCCCTCCCATCCGCCATCGGACCGATCTCTATGTTTGGCAAGCCGATCCCTTGGGAGAAGCGAGCCGAGTACCTAGGGGTCATCCTCGACCGACGCCTATCCTTCGGAGAGCACATAAAGATGGCACGCTCACGTGCCGCTTTCGCTCTCGGAAGGCTCCACTCCGCGCTGAATGCTCGCAGCAAATTGCCACTCAGGTGCAAATTGCGTATTTACACCGCGTGCATATGGCCCATCATGACTTACCCGTGCCCCGTGTTCGCGCATGTCAAGCCCTACCTCCCCCATAAGATGCAGACCCTACAGAATCGTTTTCTCCGAAGAGCCGCGGATGCCCCGTGGTTCGTTAGGAATGAACGACTCCATGTCGACCTTAAAATCCCGACTGTCAGACAGTTTATGAAACGTCTCACCAAGCGATTCTTAGATTCAGCCGATAAGCACCCCAATCCGTTGATCGTATCGGCCGCCCGATACGTCCCCTCCAATATAAGTAGGATTAGGAGACCCCGCCTTACCCTCCTCGAACCCGATGATCCCATCACCCTCCTTCAAGAGATCTGTAGGGAAACCAGTACACTTCGTAAGTACAAAAACAAATACCGACCGCGATTCCGGTCCCGCCGCCGAGGCCCACCGCGACCCCCCTGTAACATCACTGACCGACCCTTGCTCGACGAGCCAGCCCGCGCCGCTGAGCGTGTAGCGTTAAATTCCCCATTAAATAATCTGACCCAGCCAAATTCTAGTTGCCCTCCCCTCAATGACGCATTAAGCCTAGGCCCGAACCCCGCAGGGGGTGCCCTTAGTGAACGTTCATTTAATGTGTATCCCAGCTTCAACCTCATTATAGTTGTTGCGCTGCAGCTGCGAGTGGTCACACTTATAAAAAAAAAAGTATTTACAAAGTTTCCATTTATTTGCTTCATAAATGAATGTTATGTACCTACCGCACTATGCTAATTGTCTTACCGAAAGGCCGTTACCGTTTTGGACTTCTATTTATTCGTACTTACGTAGAAGCTATACAGTTATAACATGGACATACCTTTACGTATGTTTTGCTGACTCACACCCACTTTTCGATTACGTCTATGTCTGACATTATCCGGGCACGATTCTAGATTTTGGTCATCGAAAATTTATTCAAGCAAATTATTTAAGTAGATTGAACCTAATTTCAGCAGTTGCGCCTTCAGTATTTTTGTTTGTCTATAACAATACCCTTGTATCACCTGAGTAGGAGTGGAATAATTTAATTCATCTTTTTAAGTAAAAACACCTTCACCTGAATCGATATGTTTATGTGACAAAGTACTTTTATTGAGCAATTTTAGTGAATGAAGTACCTATTTCAATACGTTTAGGATATTTTCTTAGTTTTCGAGAGCCAGGAAAGAGTCTTGTTGTTAAAATTATCATAATTGAGAATTTTATTGCTGAATAATTCGCGTATCCTGAATATCGTGTTTTCTTATCTTCATTTAGCTTACAAATTCTTATGTCACATAACTTATGAACATCTTTTGATAAATTAGCTGCACCTCCGTCGAAGGTGTCATCGACTCGTTGATTAATTTTAGCAATACATCGACTGTGCGTATGATAATGTTAAATGCTGATAAGACGATCATTATTTTCCCTACTTAAGGCTGTTGCTTTAAAAAAGTCTCATTAGTGCATTGTTTTCCATAGTAAGTATTTATTGTTTTATTGTTACGGAAGCACGCTTGAGTAAACATAAAGCTTTTCTATCTTTCGGTTAATCACGGTCGCACTGAGAGTAATCACCGGAAAGCTGTTTTTTTAGAAGACTGATTTCTATTTTTTTTCGTCGTAGAAAGTAGAAAAAGGTATTTATTAAAAAGAAACCTATAAAATTGTGATAGGGCCAATGATCTCAATACCTACATAGAAACTGGTTCAATAAATTCGAATTTAAAATAATTATACGTTCCGTTAAAGGCGTGTCTTTAAACCTATTAGGATTACAAAACAATATTTTTTATTTTATTTTTCTCTGTGCTGATCTGCTATCAGTTGTCTATTTAAGTATAAGCAGATAGTTTGTGAGGTTTTGTCAGGTCAAGTGGCTCCCCTAGCGAGGACAAATACTCAAAAAACAATATTTGGCACTGAATCCTACGGCTTTACACACCAGTGAACTTACAACTGTTTTAAATAAGCTTTTTAATGTAATATATGGTTTTTCTCTTGGAAACCAGTCTAGAATACGAAAATAAACACGTTTAGACTATTGTGGATGGCAGGCATAGTAGTAACGATGTTCCAGAGACATATTTAGAACGACCGGTTATGGTAATACCTGATCACATTAGGTGTGATCTACGCTGGATAACGAATACTACCAATTATTTGTGTCTTTTAAAACTAATTATAACTTTGCTTACAATTTAACTGCGTGTTGCAAATAAAAAACCATTCAATGCGGTAAAAAAGAAACAATTACAGAGCTATAAAAATATATTGAGGAGTGAAAGTGTTTTGTCAGTGAGCCCCACAGCGCAGCAGTCCCATGACTTCGGTACGGTATTATGACAACTGTTAAATGCCCATGAATGATGATAGATCAACAAATTAGTTCAGCTTTACATAAAATATACAACTTTACATAATAATTCTGTGCCGAAGATTGTGTTTCTGAGGAAAATACGACTAATTAAATTGTAATTTTATATGCATCGAGGACCTAGAAGCTGGCCCTTGGCCCTTACGAAGTTAGTATAGGATAACTATGATAATAATGTGGCACATATATCGATGCCTTAGTTCACAATTGCACTAACTACAAAATTATCAATTTTCACTTTTTAGTGCCAAACACACTAAATTTCATGCTCTTTCATTTGCGCGTATCGTAATACCGTTCTTCCGTCTCTTTCTACAAAAAACAGAGGTCACAGTTGTATTAAATAAGTTCCATTAATGTTCCATGAATGTTGTACTAAACTAATGACCTTTATTTTTGTAAATCCAATCAAGATACACTTTAACTGATTTTAAGTTCCTCAACTGCAGAACATTTCAAAACACAAACGTATTAAATACATTTACAATATCTGCTCACGCATCGCGGTTTTCGATCGATCGGTATTGGATTTCCAGTAACAAGAATATTAAGTATGTTACGTTTATTTGAACTTGAACGGGTTTGGCAATTTTTGAAGTGCACAAATGTATTAAATGGGGGGTTGCATGTTTATTTAGACATTTTGAAAAGGTTACGTATATACTTATATTACAATATTGAGATATGCTGGAGTTAAAGGACTAGTCTTATGAATAGATGCATATTTGTTTTGTTATTTTGCTTTGTTTTTCTACTGTTCTTGTCTAAACTTTAAAAAGATTTAATGCTCTCTCCTGAAAATTGTCAATTTTGTAGTTAGTGCAATTGTGAACTAAGGCATCGATATGTTAGCATATTACCTACTAAATTACAGAAGCATCGTAAAGAATTTTTCTAGAAGCAAAATATACGGATACAATACAGGAAATCAATATCAGTAGACAGACTAAAACAAGTAGTTTTCTGGTCCTATTTCTTCTATCGAAGTCGAGTTAATTTCACTTCATTCTCACAGGGTCAAAAGGTGCCATTGTTTTTTTTTTTCTTATATTTTTTATCTAACAATCAATCGCACAAAATGTGAACATTCAAGTAGGTAAATTACGTTTAGAAGGCCCGCATTAGTTTAGTGGCGGTTCCGATCACATTAGTTATTCCCTTCAATTAGGACGGTCGGTCAGTAGGTAGAACTAATAATATTCACTTACTTGGTTAGTAACGCGCAATATTGTTTTAAATTACAGGAATATTGCTCATATATTGCAAGTTCCTGTGATACGGAGAAAAGTCGTGACTGCGTGCGATAAGTTAATAACCACACGCTGGGCGTTTCATCGTTTGAGACGCGCATAAATAAATTAATCAGTAATTGTATCTCAATTATTTGTAAAGAATTGCAACGGATATCAAGTGTTGCAACTGTTTACAGTGATCAAGAGTTGGACTGCAACCGCGACACCACAAGAATCAGTTAATAATTTGCGTGTTCTGTTTCGTGGGCAGTGCTAAGTGTTTATAGTTTAAAAGTTTTTTCTTATTTGTAATGCGATTTAATACAAAATTCTGTGACAAGTGGGCTGATAAAAATGAAGGATTGTATAAGGAATATCTTCGGAATGAAACCAGATCCTACGCAAGTATGTATACTCACACCAACATGATTTATTAGATACCTGCTCCATTTACGCAAATCAAAATCCTCTGAGTTTGTCTCCGTGTTTCTTTTCAGAGTAGGAGGCTAGGAAATACTGGCGGCGTCTATATTTAAAACATAGTTACGTAAAAGTGTTTTACACCAATTTACACAAATAAATATTATAACTTACAGCTATTCATGCGACACGTGGATGTTACTTCTGAAAGTATCTTCTGATAAAGTATAAGAAGTCACATTTTATGTTACTTATTTATTATTATCACGTCGGTTTATTCTTCTCCCATTTTTTTGGATAATGAATTTCATAATTATGAAATTCATTATCTATATCCAATACTAAAAGTAGGTATACTTCGCAACTGTTCAATTTAGGATGTGGGTCAGGATAATTCAATATCATTCTCACTAACACCCATCATTAGACAAGATAATAACTGGGTCCGGTCATAAGGATGGATCAAACAATCCGTGTACGATGATCAAGGATTTTAATTAAATTATAGTCACTATAAATAACAGGGCAATGTTATATCGTCGAGACGTTAATAATCACATCTAAGGCTCTGTCTGGAAAAACGTGTGAATACAGTATTTTATCTGCATTTCTGTTCAAGATTTTCTTAATCTAGAAGCGAGTGACCTACGGGTTTTCCGCAATTCATTCAAGATTATAGCATCTTCTTACCAGTTTTCCTTACATTGTAGCCCAGTTTGTGTTTCAGTTGCAATTTGTATTCCATCGTTGTCAGTTCAAAATAGTTTACGATTTTAATACCTATTAGTGCAATAATTTTCATAACCCGGGATTAGCAAAATCGTGTTAAAAGTTAAATATCGTAACTTTAGTTTATGTTATTGCAAGATTATTTTAAAAAGTTCCAACCTCGTTTATTTCAGTTAGAAGTCAGTGACTCTGTTTTTCTGTTCAGTTTAATGACGTACTTTAACGTTAAGGGGTCACTACCCTTTAATGTGAATCATAATGAATATTTTATCATAAAATGTAGGTGCACGCGAGTAATCAAACTTTCAAGATAACACAGTTCTGAGTATGAGATATTTTTGTAAAAACAATATTAAGTAGTCTTTACAACTAACTAACTAACAGAGCAATGAACTATCTCTCAACTTTGTGACTTTTTACAAACCTGTTTATTTTTTTTTAACGCACTTGAAACTGTAGCACGCTACATAGTCGTCCTTAGAAGGAAACTATTCATGGCCAGGTTCAAGCAAAAACTACAAACCTAGCCACGTCAATGGATACGAAGAAATAACACAAAATTAATAATAATCTGATTAATTCGAAATTATTACGTAGTTCAGCACGCACCTGCATTGACATTAGTCCGGTTATAGAATAGTTAGAATAGTTTAGTTCCATAGAATGAAACTGTGGAGTTTCATTCTTATTCATAGCAAACTACGCGGAGCTGCTTAGCATCTAGAACGTGCCTGTAGGTGTAGTCTATATGGCCCACAGAGTGGTCAGTAGGTACCGGTGCCCATCGTAGTCAGTTTTGAATGAAAAAAGAGTAGCGACAGACGTTCCGCGAAGTGAAGCTCATCTCGTTCGCGTGACTTTCGTAATATTACTTATTATAACGATATTGTCTACTGCAAGATAAAGTAGACTATAAAGATATAATAAGTAGAATAATTGGATCATTTAAAAATAATATGAACTTATTGCTATTTCTTGTTTTATAACCCTTACATAGCTTAGTAATGTTCTAGCAGATCATAATATCAACAACGGTGTTTTTTGTGAAATTATTATTCAGATGATTTCTATGCATTATTTTGATAATTTAACGTTTATACTTTGTTTTAACGTTTATTTAAAGGTTATTAAATAGCTTGTGCATGTGATAAAATATTCTGATAAAGTGTTGTGAATGGGGCTCCAAAAAGTGTGTTTTACTACTGTGAAAATATTGGTAATATTTAGTCTGCATCTTAAAGGATCCGCGATGGTTTCACTACATGAACAGCGGAATTACTGCGGAGCATTGCTGAATCAATATGGTATTTTGCTAAATTTTAATGATAAGTATTAAGTGCTGTTTAGCTCATTTTTTTCTATAAGTGGGATCACCAACAACATGTAATTATTTATTTGTGTCAAAATGAGCACATTAATTCATAAAACATAAAACTTCCGAGTCCCACCAGTTTCTGTAAATACCTACAATTATATACAGGGTGTAAACAGACCCTTCACGAAACCATTAAGCTTGTCATTCAAACTAAGTTCCCATGCACTCAAAACTTTGCATTGCTGATGGATCCCTTGAATGGTACAGGGATCATGGAGGTATTTAAAGAAAAGTTGAAACTTATAATATGTAAAACTTGTAATTTTGTTAAGTCTGTTGGTAAACCTACTTAACTTGTAAGTTAAAAAAACAAACAAAATAATAAACTGCCTTCAATTTCATTTCTCAGAGTATAAAACCGAAGCTCGCGGTATTTATACAATCTCTCGATTGTTGTTTATAAATCTTGTGCAACCAGTGTAGAAGAATATCTTCCTCGTACACGTGTCAAATGAAAATAATTATGTTCCATCCTACAGATCCGCACTTGCTGGACACTTTCAAATTGGAGATGTCGCAAGGAATCGAGAGGTTCTTCCTGCTATCGTACTGCCTGGCATGCTGCTGGCCCGGTTTGGGCGCCAAGAGCGACCTGCGCGTGGTCAGACAATGGCCCGAGCTGCAATTCGTGTTCCCCAGCGAAGAAGCTAAAGAAACTGCCATTCAGAAACGCCACTATGTTGTGGGAAATTCCATCCCTATAGACGTGGATGTGCATCATAGACAAGGTGAGTCACACATATAATGAAAAGATGATCTAAAATTAGTGCAATGATGGAATCTTGGAACAACAACAACATTTATTATACGTTCGCAGCAAGATTTTTAATTTATTTTTTGACGATACCCTATTAATGAAGGGCCGTCTGTGATATTATATTGACAGACTTCCTTAATTATAGAATGACATGCCGCCATCTGTTCCTGTCTGATATATTGGAATCCAGTATCTTCACGTCAAATGTGTTAAGTGGAAACAACAGTATTCTGTCGATTGGCAAAAGCGACACCCACTCATATGAAAAATGACCATTGACTTCGCAATAGTTCAAAGTAAAACAGTGCCTTACGAAATGTCTCCTTTTCAATTAAATAGGTGGGATTTTGCAACTCATATGCTTGTCTGATGCTTGCGAGTAGAAGCTTTCACCTTTTATGCAAACTATGCCAATGAATCATTGTAAACAATTCTGTCCATTTCGGAAGAATCATACTTTTTCAAAATGGAGCTCGTGGCCAAATAATAACGGCCGCACGGGTCGATTTTCAAAGTTAAGTGCTTGCCGAGGTTGTTCCGCGAATGGGTGACCATCATTAGATACCGAGTTTCCTCCATGCCTTGGAAAGCACGTTAAGTCGTTGTTCCCGGCAGTCATATGTAGATATTTGACAGACGTTACAGGTAGTCAGAAGCCGAAAGTCTGACATCTAGTCTTACCAAAGGGTATCGTATTACCCAGTTACTGGATGGTGGAGGTCAGATAGGCAGTCACTTCATGTAAAATACTGGTACTCAGCTGCATCCGGTAAGACTGAAAGCCGACCCCAACATAGTTTGGCAGATGATTTAGATGCTGCTTTGACATTGTAATGTTGGTTGACAGCAATAAGCATCAAGTGATGTTATTGCTTTCAATTCAAGCTCCTCAAAAGATTTGAATCATGTCCTTGGTAATGGTCTGTTGGCAACTTTCCTTCAAGCCTGTTAATTGTGAAGGTCAAGGTATCAAGGTGGAGGCCGAGTTTCTGTTTAGCATCCCATTCACGGCGGCTATCAATGTACCTGAACGTAAACGTGACTACGAAAATGTAGCTATTGATACCTCGTCTTTTTTAAGTTGCGATGACAGCATAAACCACGCCTTACAGAACCTAGTAGGTATTACCTAGATATATGTATGCACGCATTTTTTTTCCTAACTGCTCACCGTAACAAAGGTATTAATGGGGCATATGTTATTTAAGTTGAGACGCAAATCTTGACATATCTTAAACGGTTGAGGTCATCATATCATATCGTTCTTTTAATTGAGCACTTGTTTTACTGTGAATTGTTTATTTTATAACTTCCTTAACGGACTCGATCATGAGAGAATCTAACTGTTTGATAGACTGGAGCGTTTCGGATTAATTATCTACAGGTTGCAGCTAATTCCTTGGGTACTGTAGGATGTAACTAAGTTAAATAGTAAATGGTCGAATGGTCGTCCCATTCGACCTCCGAAGCTCCGTGTTGAGTTTCTTAGAATATTACTTGTATGTTGTAGGTACAGTGATAAACTCAAGAGATTCAAACTGAACAAGTTACTATTTAAACAAAAGCCAGTTGTGAGGTGGGTCTGACTGACGATCTTAAGAGCGATCTTTGTACAAAAAAGTGGACGAACGACGGATGTTTTGTGCCTAACAAATTAATAATAAATTACAAAGCGTCGTTCGTTGTTTGGCTTACGATCTTCACTATTTAGATATTTGCCACATTTAGGATATTGGCCTAAGTCGTTAACCTTGAAACGAGTGACTTTTGAATATTACCATTCTTGTTTCGTTAGTGTCATTCGTCTTTACCTCTCTTGTAGATCTTCTATTCCACGCAAAACGCCGAATTTATCGTGCTTTGTTCCCAGCATAAAGATCATCTGACACAGTTGCATGTACCTATCTACGGAGTGTGATTCTTATAATCTGCAAGTCCTCCCCGCATCATAAATGTTTATTATTATTGATAGGTTCATGTTAAAAGCCCCTTCTGAATTAAAAATCAGCACAGGTCAACACAATTATGAACTCACAAACTTATTTTACTTTTTAAAGGTCCCTACCCATCACGCATCTTCGTGACAATCCCTCGGTTCGATGAAGGGCGCCCAATGACCCTGGGCACTGTGGACGAGCAGGGCAACATCGTCGCCTACCCTGACTACTCCTGGCATGACAACCAGGGCTCCAACTGTCTTGGCATGACATCCGTCTTCAGAGTTGCTGTACGTATGAATCTGATTAGTTACATCATTATCTTAGTCACTGATGAGACCATGTTTTAAAATCCTACAGAAGAGATCATAGGTGACAGCATAATCTAAATATGGTTCCTAGCCTCAGCCATTATTAATAACCCGTTTGTAACGAGTTAAGGTGCTTAGTTTGAACACCTGGTTACTCTTGATGCGAA
The DNA here is from genome assembly GCA_947578425.1 of Eugnorisma glareosa. Lineage (NCBI taxonomy): Eukaryota > Metazoa > Arthropoda > Insecta > Lepidoptera > Noctuidae > Eugnorisma > Eugnorisma glareosa. The sequence goes on from OX387963.1 coordinate 11,937,933, forward strand.
CCCTAGCATACTTCGCAAAATGATAGTATGATTGATGATGAAGACCTTTCTTTCATGTTAATTCTCTGGTTGCTTTTGGTTTAAAAAATATTACCAAACATACCAGCTGCAAACTTAAGTTGTTGTTTTTTTCAAAATAACAGGAAAATTGCCAATACAAAACCTTAATTAGGTACTTATGTTAGAGATGTTTATGTAGTTTTGTAATTAACACATCAAATGAAAGATCAAAGGAAAACCTTGTATGTTCATACTTGTTGTTCAATATAATCAACAAAGGCCATTGTAGAGTTAATAACCACGTTTATGGGCTTTATTCTGTTGATACTTAGATAGTAAGATGTCCTCATCAGCAACATTGAGACCTGGAGTTATTGTGTGACATTTCCGTGTCTGACGCAGGTCTGAAAGAATTGAATGAAGTTAGGTAACACAGGATGTTGAAGATATTTGTCTAGAACACGCGATAACCAGAACTGCATCGTGATGTACCTGCTGACGCAGGAAGTGCTCACGACGTTAGCACAATAAGCATTAACAGATAGGTACTATGCTACAGAATACGAGCACGATGGTTTTTGAACAAGGGCCAGCATTGTTTCTTACATTGATGATGCACGGTAGATACCACAGACAAGTATTAGTCAAGGGGAATGAATAGTGTATCAGCCACAGGGCATCTTAAAGACAAACCTAGCTTTACAATGTATGTATAATTAATTACTAATGCGTTATCTACTTCTTATCTATACTAATATTATAAAGAAGTTGTTTGTAAGTTTGTACCTATGTAGGGGTTACCCTCTCTAGAACTAATAATCCAATTCTAAAAATAATTTACTGATAATAGCTATCACAATTTTTGCAGACGTACATTTTCAAGACAAAAACAACAGGACGTGACTTGTTTTCCTTTTAACTTTAATCATTGTTTGGTTAAACAACAAACAAATCAATGACATCATCGGACCTGCGTAGGTCAATAGACCCGGATTTAATGGGCGTTTAGATTAAAATCTCTGATTATCAGTCCGTTTATCGATTAATCTATTGTTACACTGACCGAAGAAAGCCTTTTGTGTTGGAGTGTATTTACACACAGCTTTGTTGCCTCCCGTGCCCGGTATATAAAGTCGTATAACTTACTCAATATCCATTAGCTATTGATTTGAGCGAAATCAAATTCTATTCTATTAAATGAGCAATATTTGTACATTTGTAATCGCGTTCTCGAAAACGGCACTAACGATTTCGATGAAACAAAAAAAACTACCTAGGTCTCATATCTGGGAAAAGTCGTTTTCTTTAATATCGCCCGAGCAGAGCTCGATTGCCCTGGGGCTAATATATTGAACTAAGTAATATAAATAGAATCTATAAACCCCTGTGAAAAGCTGCCAGCTTGGGTTTAGAAAATCGTTTTATTAGTGCTATAAGAGTCCGATACCCACAACTTTTGTGGAGTTTCACCATTATTAAAGTTAAGATTGACTATTGCTACTTCGAACTGTCGATGATTCCCATAATTATCTAATTAAATTAGCCTCGACAAAAACTCTGCAACAGCAACGGTGTTGGTAGTGGCCTCGGACAGATCCCTTAAAGTACAGCTGGATTGCTACTGCGTGGAACAGACTCACTTACATTGTACAGTTCCACTGTCACTAATACCATTATAAACTGATGTTTCCTGATCGCAATTACAGATTGACGAATGCCAGCGCCTGTGGGTGATGGACGCCGGTAAGATCGGGGACCAGCAGGTGTGCCCGCCTCAGCTGCTCGCCTTCGATCTCGCGACCGACATGCTCATCTACCGCCACGTCGTCAACAGCTCCCTGTATACTGAGATGTCGCTGTTCATTACACCTGTTAGTATTTTCTTGTTTATGCCTACTATAAAATGAAACGCAACGTCTCTCCGTCCGTCCGGTACTGCGCTTAGAACAAAAAGTTAAAGTTGTTACTTAAAACGGATAGCAAAAAATTACCTAACTTAGTAACTATATATTCAAAGATGAAAATCAACGTTGCTGAACAAGGTCCCTAACCACAGGGCTCCTATCCGTCAAATCTAGTTTTGGCGTTCTTTAATTATGCCCTACCTGCTCAGCTATCAAGTTTTCATGCTGTATATGCTTGATGAAAAACCCTCTGGGCGGGTAAAGCGCAGGGTATGACATTTCACCACAATCAACATGTGCAACCCTGTTTTTTTTTTCAAATTGCTGTATCGATCTGTAGGTGGTGGACATACGGCCGCGCGGCGCCAACGATTGCGCCAACACGTACGTGTACGTGGCCGACGTGTCGGCGTTTGGCCTGCTGGTGGTCGACGTGATGCGGGACAGGTCTTGGCGCGCCACGCACCGTCTCTTCTACCCCTTCCCCTCCAGGGGAACCTTCACCATCGATGGTATGCACGGCACTAGTAGCAAGGGACAGTCGACCAAAAAGTACTGCTCTAAGATTGAAACTAGAACGCATCACATAAGTGTAACCAAAGGTTCCATTTTAGGCCCCCGCCTAAAATGGAACCTTTATCAGAATCATAATATGAATCACGTTAAAAAATTTAAATTTTTAAAATGGTCTTTACGGTTATGACAACAAAATCCATTTTTAACCGACTTTAAAAAAGGAGGAGGTTATAAGTTCGTGTGTATGTATTTTTTTTAAAAGTGTTTTACCTGATTTCTCCCCCATTTGTGGACCGATTCTCAATATTCTTTTTTTATTTGAAAGATTATACTTTTGAGGTGGTCCCTTTTGGTGATGATCTGATGCTGATCTTCGGAGATATACTATGGAACTCTTCAAAAATAGACGGCAAATCTGTCGTGATTGCTGCAATCGCTTGGATGTTTATTGTTTATACAACATCATGACGTAACATCACGCCTGTATGCTCTGGGAGGGTACGCAGATGTGTATTATATCCAGATTTCCATTTATTGGGGATAAGCCCATTACCATGACATGTATTGTTCATCATCTGCATCATTTTCCCAACTATTTTGTGTCGGCTTCCAGTTTTACCGGATGCAGCCGAATACCAGTATTTTATACACAAAACAATAGCCACGACATAAATGTCAGTAAAAAATAATTTCTAAAGCTATTGAGACATTTGCGTATGGTCATCATCATCTCATGACGCTGAGCTGATGAAGGAAAGTACAACTCTTTAACGGTTAGGAGTTAGGTTAGGATTTCTTGTTCTAGAATAATGTATATATAATGCGACTTGTTGATATCGATAATTGATTACTCTAGAGACAACAGAGTGAGTGCTGGAAACTAGAAGTATTAATCATTATATTCATATTCATTTATTTTGCATTTTAACCGACTTTAAGAAAAGAACTGTTGTTGACATTTAGACGCGTATTTAATAATGTAAAATAAATTCATGGCGATATGGGAACAACTAAAAATGAAAAAATAAAAACTTATTTGAAAAAAACAAAAACCGACTTAAAAAAAAAGGAAACATAAAGAATAACAAATAAAGTGAAAAACACAAAAAAAGTGAAAAATAACTAAACTAATAACACAAAATCAATCAAAGGTTAGCGATTTCGAAGCTTGACCTTTGTTTGATTCATTTCCTGTTTTTGTCACCGGCTTCTGAAGCTAAAGTTATTTTTGACTTTTTTGTGTTTTGTTTGTTATTTTTGTTTTTCTTTTTTTTTATTGTCATTTTTTTAAGTCGGTTTTATTTTTAAGAGTTTTAAATTTTTAACGTGATTCGTATTATGATTCTGATAAAGCAGCCATTTTAGGCCCCCAGATGTATGAAGGTAGTCGAAGCAAAAAAGTACGCAAGTATCGTATACCTACTTTAATTTGTGCTATCGGAAAAAAGATGTGAGTTTATGTATGTATGTCATCTATAAACTGCCTAGAGGCTTTCAAAAGATAGGACTTCCAACCTTCTCTTACCACTATGAGTATCCATCCATCTCTGTGACTACGAAAGCAACCTGTAACGCGTAAACGTGTTATATATAAAATACAATATGAAAAACGGCACAATATGAAATAACGGTACAAGTGACTAGCCAAGGATAATAAATAAGATCCGACATTGGCACAACTTGTAATAATTACAATTAATTGCAGAATTTTCCTTATGGTATTACAGGTGTGGTACAAAGTCAGAATTGCGTACCTACATAACGCTGAGAGATTATTATTTCTTATACTTAACTGCTATAATATTGTATTTAGTAAAAGACACAAAATTTCAGGCCTTTGTGTTGTCCCCTTACATTAATAAAAGGCTCATTTTTTTTAGGCGAAAGCTTTGACCTAATGGACGGCGTGTTGGGCATGGCCCTGTCTCCGTACAAGCACGGCCGCGATCGCTTCCTCTACTTCCACTCGCTCGCCTCCACCACTGAGAACGTGGTGAACACCAGAGTCATCCGGAACAACTCGTACACGGACGACCCCAACATCGACCCCGACTCAATTTACGTAAGCTAACGAAAACACTTTAACACGTTCATTTTCATTGCCAAGACAAAATGCTGAACTTCGCAGCAACATATATAAATGGTCAAAATAAAAAAATCGTTGAATGTCTTCCCTAGTGGCCAAAACAAATACCAGAACCCAAAACACTGCGGCCGCTATTTTATGGCTGGTATTATGTACATAATTTTAAGGCACAATCACGCGACGTCGCGTGAACGGCCACAGCATAACAGGCCGTTTAACGCGACGTCGCGTGATGTGCAATGGGGGCTATCGCGTATGAACTCGCCACTAGAGGCGCTAGTGTAGCGCGAGGTCACCGAAATGTCAGATGTCTTATTGTCTTCGCGCGTTGCGTGCTTTTTTAACACGTATGTTTACAAATATTCACGATTGTGATTGAGCCATTCCTGGGGCCTTAGTCTGCTATTGCAATAGTGTCAGAATGGTCTATCATTGATTTAATAAGGCCCCGCGCAGACGAATTACCCTTTGTACGCACGTCAAACGAGTTTCGAACGCGCTTCAATACGCCGTGGGCCAGGGGCTTTATTAAATCAATTATAGACCATTCTGACACTATTGCAATAGCAGACTAAGGCCCCTGATTACTTGATTAGTTATGACTTTGCAGATTATAAGTTGCAACTTAGGATATTGTTTGTCAGTACTTGGAGGTAAAATGATTTTGAAATGTTCCATGTTTGCTAATGTTAGGGAGAATATTGTAAATACATGTACCTGAAGTTTACACAATGTTGTTATCACAACATATTATAAAACAAAGTCGCATCCCGCTGTCTGTCCCTATTTATGCTTAGATCTTTAAAACTCTGCAACAGATTTTGATGCGGTTTTTTTAATAGATAGAGTGATTCAAGAGGAAGGTATACCTAATTATATGTTTAACATTGCACCCGTGCAAACCCGGGGCGGGTCGCTAGTACGTAATGAAATAAACTATTTATAAAGTTATTGGTACTTACTTTAAAGTATAAAATAGAATTATTGACAGGACCTTACTCGACAGTGGTGCCATCTCGCGAGCTCAAAAAAGATAGCCCTCATTAACGTGACGTGTACATACAGGATAGGATTAGGATAGGACTCAGGGAGGATTAGGAGCAGTTTTCAGATAGGAGAATACAATTTCCGTACAATGCGAGGTCAGCTTATACTGGAAATGTATAACTTGATGTGTAGCCGTGTGTACAACATGTAATAATGTCACATTTAAAAATATTATTAAACTAGGTATCAAAATCTTTCAATTATTTTTTTTAGGTTTTCCCGGAGGAGCGCACGACTCAATCAGCAGCTGAAGCCATGGACCGTAACGGTATCCTTTACTTCGGTCTAATGGAGCCGCCTAGCATCTGGTGTTGGAACTCTGCCACCGAGTTCTCGTCTAGCAACTTCCATGCTGTAGCTATCGATAAGGAAACCCTGCAGTTCGCCAGTGGCGTGAAAGTTGTCATGAACGCCAAAGGGGAAGAAGAACTATGGGTGTTGACGTCAAGTTTCCAAAGGGTAATGACGGGCTCTCTTTCGTCAGATAGGATAAATTTTAGGATTCATGCTGAGAAGATTAAAAATATTTTAGCTAACTCCCCGTGCAGAGATTCCCCAAAGGAACGGCCTGGCTACCATGCCAACCTTATCGACCGGGCCGGAGACGGTCATATTATTCGGCCACACAGGTATGGCAGTGCCTCGTATCTGTAGAGATTAGTGCCATGTCTGATCGGTTGCTCAGAAGATTCATTAGGCACAACTGGCCATATGTATAGATTTATATAAATTTTATTTTAAGTTGCTCACGGGCCTTCTTTATTTTCGGTTATTGCATATTTGCCAAATTAAACTGATAATAGTCAGTCATCTTAATGACTGATGCGACCGGTAAAAGAATAAATGACTGAAGCCTTATAGCTTAGAACATTTTATAAAAACGTTACCGTGTTTTTATGTTATAAATTGCCTATACACCAAAGTATTTTTATTTAATTATAATGTCCCGTTTATTCTGCAATATTCCATATAATATGATGAGTTGTAATCGTGTTATTTTTTAATTATAAATTAATAAATAAAAATCATGTTTAATTTTAAATGAACTGTTTTATTTATAACGCCTCCATACCAGAAACTTCTGCTAGTAGAATCGAATGACTGTTATGCTTTGTTTATTGATATTTAATAAAATCTTTTATTCTTCCACGGTACAAGGTGATTCTTTTTAGGATAGTCATATCAATGTGTTTGTCCTCAAATCCAATAACCACGCCACCAAGGGCATCAGCAGCTACTATTTCTCTGAGTTGAATATTTTTTCCTTGTTGAACGAACTTTTTCAAAATGTCCACGAGTGTCTTCCTGGTGGCATCGTCGAGTGGGTCGGCGGTGATGACCTCGCAGAGCGCCTCGTTCCTGTGCGCCACCATCACGGCAAGGAACATTCTTATCATACGCCGTAACTGCTTCAGACGACCATTTTCAGCCACCAAACCAAGAAAATTTGTTGCTGATGCGGACAAACCTGAACAGTAAGGGGTATTATTTATGTACAGTAAGCGATAGCAATTACCTGACCCACCTTGGCATAAATGGTTGAGATTTTTTTATAATACGATTCGATAGAATTTTATTATAACTCTTTTATATTTTATTTATTTGAGCAAAGTAAATAAATAAGTATAAAAGAATTATAACATTCTATCGATTCATATTCTAAAACATCTCAATAATTTATGCAAATGTGGGTCAGCTAATTGCTATCACTCGCTGTACATTAACTTATAATTAGGCTTTCTGTCTTTTGCAGTCTTACCACGTCTTACCAAGGGATATCGTATTACCTGTACTAACTGGGTTGTGGAGGTCAGACATACAGTTGCTCCATGTAAAATACTGGTATTCAGCTGCATTCGGTTAGACTGGAAGCCGGCCCCATCATAATTGTGAAAACGCTAGGGCGATGAACTTAGGCTTTGTCATTCACCACTCAACATATCCAGCGCATTGCTCTTGGCACCTGCTAGTGATATCCTTAATCGAATTAATTTACAACTCTCTACATACCTGCTTCTTTGGCAATAGCAATCATCAACTTAGATTTGCTAGATCGAGATATAAGACTGGTTTCCATGAAGTCAACAACTTTAGGCTTTTTCAGGACCTTTTGGAGATCACGCAGACCTTTCTCTACCTTATCCAATTCGTTCATTTGTGAAGCGGCGCTGTACAGGGCTGTCACGTAGCGGCCTTCCAAACCTATCCGTGATCAGAATTTTACTATGAAGTACGTACGAACTCTCTCTATAAGTAATATGACGTAACCAGATGTCTAAACAAGTAACGAGACAAATCACACAATAGTATAAAACTGACAAAGGTCGCTCCCGCTGTTTGTACAGACAGCATCAGAAACACAAAACACAAATAAACACTACTCAAAGTTTCAAAGGGTTTTGTAATAAAAACTTGTTAGATATTACTCGTTATTGACAAGGCATTGAAGAATAAGGAATATTTTAAAGAATAAACTTCTGAAAAATTAAAAATAATAGCTGGTGTCCTGTACATCAAATTATTAAAATTACGAAATGTTCAGCAGCTACTTCTATTGCTGACCGCACGCTTAGATCTTTTAAACTACGCAACGGATTTGAATGCAATATGTTCAGCAATAGATAGAGTGATTCAAGGGGACGGTTTATATGTATAACATTGCACCCGTGCGAAGCTAGGGCGGGTTGCTAGTTAGGTATATAGGAATGTATGGATAAATTTTGAAAAAGTTGGACAACTGTTTGACGAAATTCTCAATGTTTCGGATGTTCCAATAGATTTTACTAGCTGTTGCGGCTTCGCTCGCGTTTTGGAAATTATTCCACGGGCACGTTGTAAATATAGCACTCGGGGATTATGTAGCTTTCAGAATCTACAATTTGCAGCTTCAAAGAATTTTCAAAATCGGTTCAGTAGATCCAGAGATTCCCCCCACATACATAATTACAAACAAATTTTACCTCTTTATAATATTAGTATAGAATAAAGATAGAGCTAAATGAACACTCACCAAATACTGGAAGCGGTGGTTTTTTACTTTTAGTAGCTGTAGCCATAGTTCTTATAAACATACGTAACATTGTCTAACGGTGGTAGAAAATCTTCGACATGTAAATAGATTTTAATGGAAGAAGCGACGCAATTTGATTTACTAAAAGTGTTCGTAAGAAATGACAAAATGTCACTTAGAAAATATGTCACTTGGAAATTAATACAGGTTATAAATAAACGCATACACAATTTTTAATTAAAAGATAAACGCGTTTCTGTCACAAAGAGTATGGTATAGAAGCTATGTAATATTTATAAAACATTTTATAAAATAAACGATTGTAGCTATTTCAAGTAAGCACATCATATTGGAAAGCCTGGTCTGTTTCAAGTAGAGCTCTGATATAGATGACCAGGGAGCCGAGAGCCATCGCCGACGTCAGAGAGTTGCAGGCACCGCCTTCAGACGTAGCTACTTTCTTTACTCTGTACTCTTCCTGTAACGAAGATTTTCACACTATTTTTAATATCTCTCGAATAGTATATCGCATGCAATGCAAGAAATTTCGGCAAATGTTAAGTTTTTTTATTGTTAGCAATCAAGACTGCTTGCTCATTAGTTTCAAAAATATTGTCAAAGTATAAATAATACCTTTAGCTGAAATACATATAACACTGGTCCTATTTATACAGTTCTATTTTTACCACTTTTTATCTTGCCGACTAATGATTAATCTGTCTAGGTAGGTACGGTAATTTGTTTCGGTCTAATATAGACAATTTCGATTCAAAAGAAATCTAAGCAGAGCTTGTTACTGATTGTGATTTTACAGTGTGTTTTCTTTTTCTTTTATTAGACACAGATGAAATTAATGGCGCATAAAATAATAATTGTAATTGTGTGAGACCTAGTTCGATAATAGGATTTTGTCCACAAAAATGATTACTAATAGAACTGGACGGTGTGTTGGGAAAATTCACGAACGACGACGACGAATGAGAGGAGTTGATTAAGAAATCTACCTAAATAAAAAAACTTTGAAGATTTAAAAACCTAAATAGATTCGACGCTACAAACCTCTCTATCTTTCGGTGGTGGTTCTGATACGGGCCCCACAAATCCAGTGAGTTTCAAGAAATGCTGGCGATCATCTGAGTAGCACCCCTTCGGCTCCTGCCAGGCCAGGATCCTGTTCATCCAACGTGGCTTGATGAACTCCCCGTAGCCTTGAGTCGCACAATATAAAACTGAAAATATGAAAGGTAAAATTTCTGTGTATCAAAATAAATCCCCGAAGAGCGATACACCCACATTTCGCCAGATATTTTTGAAGTCTCATTAGTTGAGGGCAAGCCTTAAATGCCATCAATCGGGCCCAAATCCAGACCCCGTGACTGCTACTGAAGAATTTCTGATGAAAAAAACCAATCACACTTCGCCCAAATGGGCATCGAACCCAGGACCTAATGCTCAGCAGTAGCGCTTTACCTAGTGGACTAACGAGTCATGTTTATAAATAAAATACTGTATAAATTCTAAAGTTAACTGTTATGTTTGCAAGCGGTGATAGAAATGATCAAATATCTTACTTTGTTGCATAAACAATGTTTTAGTTCCTGGTGGATGATCCCAGGCTTCCAAGGACTTAGATTCTTTATAAACTTGGATACAGAGTTTATAAATGTGTGCCGCAAGGTCAAGTCCTTCCAAACAGTCGAACAAGTACGCGAGAGCGGCTGCTCTAATGCGGCTGGTCTGCTGGAACGCTACACCTGAGCCCTTCAGTATCTGCGCTGCGCACTCGGGCGCCAGCTCGCACGTGCCGTCCGTCTGCGTCGTCTGCGACTCCATCGCCGATATCAACAGCTGCATTGTGCACGCGTCTGGAATTCCAAACTTGAAATCAAAACTGGGTTGACAAGCTTTCACCTCATTTTCATTGTCACCAAGTTGATTAATACCAAGTGGCGACGCTCTGTAGTTCTTGGCGGAACTAAAAAAAAGTCGGCCTTCGAAGAAGTCGACCGTGTCAGGGTCTGAATTGAAAACTAGCTTTACATTGAATACTTAGTAAAGTATGTTACGCAGCAACGCAATTAGAATTTCAATTGGTGACAATTTCACCATTAATTCTAATCTGTTTGACTTGAATGGACAGTACATTTATGATTGCTAATAATTTATCGTAATTTAGGTAGGTACGAGCGTCAACCAGTGATTTACAGTTCAGTAAAAAATTACCGACCTGCTGCCTTTCTTGTTGGCATCTTAGTTCTCGCCTCTTGCACGTACTGTTCGAATGAGAAGCGATAAGGCTTCTGTGTGCCCATTGTGCCGATCGTGATTGGCTCCATTAAACTTGATAGCACCTCTAGGTTCTCGAATATCGCTTTCGCAACTGTAAAAATTAAAACAAGACTTTTTATTCCTTATTTAAAAAAAACCTTTCCTGACGTCTGACGTCTGTCTGAATGACGTCGTATTGTGTTTGCATTTTCGGGTCTTTGTTACGTATGCGACTTCTTGATCTATTTAAGCGTAGTGTGAAATCATACAAAGGCGCAAGCTTCCTACTGGTTACGTCAGTTTATCAACTTAATATGTGCGTATTCAATTACAACACATAGACCTCTTTAAACCAATGCAGCATCGACACAGATTCAGATAGAAAGAAGTGTGAAAACTAGTTAATGCGTATATCAGCGTCTAATAGGTATATTACATATAACATCAACTTATAACATATTATAACATCAACAAAAAATCGCGGCTGTATGCCCTGAAAGGTTAGTCTGAGGTGTACCTAATAGTACTAGGTGTGAATTTTACCAGATATGTTTTTTAAATCCCATGTAATAGTGGGCGAGCCTATTGCCATCCAAATCCGTGGCTGCTACTGAGAAATTCATGATGGAAAAACCCAAAAACACTTTGCCCGACCCGAACCCAACCCCTCCTGGTCAGCAGTCGCGTTTGCGACTACTCGACCAACGAGGCAGAAAGTAAGTTTGTGTTCATGCATATTGCACATAACCATAAAAGTCTTATTGTATACCAATAAATAAATCAAGCGAAAGCTAGCAAAGTAATGATTCAATGATATAACTTCAATCAAATCCATTTAAGAGAGAAACGCAATGAGTTTCGCCGTCCACCTACCGAGCTACCGACGTAAACCATAATAGCACAGAGCACTTGCATTGATTTATAACGATTCGAGTTAATGTTTTCTCTTCGTCATGTTAAGCTTTGCTTCCGCTACCACTTCGTATAAAAGTGTTTAATACTTTCTTCAGATTGTAGCTAGTATGTCCTTTTGACATTCATTAGTTTGTCAGTAGTGGAGCATTTATAATTGGAAAACGTAGGCTCGTAGCTCTCGTTCAAGTTTTTTAAAAAGATAAATGTGACAGCTAATAACAGATCTAATATGTTGCTGTATAATTGCATAGTACGTAACGACAAATAGAGAGCCAATGACAGCAGACGCTTTCTGCCGAAGCGTCTGCTGTCATTGACTCTCTCTATTTCAAATATACTCCAAGAGTTCACGGAATGTTAGTGCGGCTTGTTTGCAGATCTAGTGACCGAGCACCCTAACGTGAAAGTTATTACTACTGAGAGGGACAGTTTAGGAAAAAAAAAAAACTAGGTATTCACTTAAATTTATTGGCACATATACTGACATAGTAACGCATTATTATTTATTAGGTACATTATAAATTACGCAAGTAAAAAATATAGGTATCCAATGAATTTACATAGCAGTAGATATGATCTGTATAAATCCGTGTGTGACAAGTATGTAATTAATCTTAAAAATATATTGGGTATGCTAAAATAAATTAGTTAACAGTTGCTCAACATCGAAGCGGTCTGCGAGGAGTAAAAAGTACGCTTCAAGCGTAGTGCGTAACATTTAGGCTAGATATGGCCAGCTGTGTCACAATCACAACTGCATTCTTTAATTTATATATGAATATATATAATACATTGAAGATGGATATCTGTTTTTGTGTCGGGGCTCAACACATTCCTATTATTAGCCATAACTTACTGAAAAAATATTAAATTAAAATATCAAGTTTTCGCTATTCATAACTGCATGCCATATAATTTTTAACATAGTTTCATACCAACCTACGCAGTTCCATTTCAAAATACGTAAGTACATGAAATGTAAATAACAATCATAAAGAACGGCTACGGTTACGGTTATGACCTAGCCCAATGTAATGTGTGCGTGGCGCCATATGTGGCGTCACCTAGATTAAACTATCGGTAACGAATATATTATCCAGAGGCTATTATTTTATAAGCTTTGCTAAAATGTCACGGCAATCGATTACCTTAACTCATTTAGGACGCACTGGTTTATATGAGATCAATTGCCCAATACCCAGGCAGGAGCGACTGTAATATCGGGCAGGCGGCCCCGCTACGAGCAAAAGCCTAAAGGTGCCTGTACTGATGTACTCTCTCGCCGACATTCCGCGTCAGTAAATGCGAGACTAAATTGGAGCGGTCGTCTTGCCTCGGTGTTCCATGTTCCTCACTTGGCTGTACAGTACACTCTCGCCACAACCACAGCCACCTTTAGCATTGTTCAAAGTTGGGCAAGCATGCGTGAACAGATGCCTAAATGATTTATTTTTTATTTGTAACGACCAAGTGTAAGTTGAACTTACGCAACGAATGTTCGATATAATTCCTCCTCCTTCTTTCCTCTAAATGAGTTATTCGGACAGTGTGGAAGTTAATATTAAGTAGAATATTGTTGGACTGAAATATGGATTTTTAGATAATAATTTGACATTTTATCCATTACATTTTGTATTTAAGTTAACGACCCCATAAAATCGATCGATCGATCGTGATTTCATAAAATCGTTTTGACATATTGATAAACGTTACTCTAAAATTCTCAAAAACGCTTACACAACTATTTGTAACAACTAGATGGGTATCTATCTGGGCACGAAACTAGCTTTTGCATCGTTCACTTTGTATGTGAAATTAAGCAATAGTGAATTACCTAGGTAACGGTTCTGACAAGGATACAGGCTAGCCACGGGGGACTGATGCGACGCGACGCGGTTCAAGTGAATCCATATTTAAAAAATAACATAGAATGAAATTTTTGTGGTTTTGCTGACCACGCTCTTTTTCGACAGTGATAATGACAGGTTGCCTGATGATGACGACAGTTCGTTTTTTATTTTAAAAAAAAAACGAAAAACTTAAACAATTTGAAAAAAAAACCTAGCTATTGTCTTCTTTTAAGGAAAAACAAAACTGTTATTTTTGACCACATAAAAACTAGCAAAAACTTACGGTACAATAGATATCAACCCGCCAACATTAGGAGCAAAAAATAATCGGAAACGAGATATTTTTCAACATCATTAGATAGACTTAGATAGATAGAGTTTGACTGGTTATAATAATCGTGACCGCAACTTAATGGTTAAGTCTGATTGGGTATTGTTATGAGGACACAAAAGCTCATATTCTAAATTCGACCTTCAAAACGAAGTGTTTTATAACATGCCGTCAGACTCTCAACTTAGACCATTCTAATTAAAACATTAGGGCACAGTCAGATAAGAATAATTTTACTCATTAATTTAGAAGGAGTTGGTAATTTAGTCAGAATGTTAACGATAATTGCTTGTGTCAAAGTATAAGATTTCTATGGAGAACAACGACTAAGAGACTACGCTCCTTTAAAATAAGGTTAGTCATGGATATAAGAAAGCAGACACCAGACGGCTCAACGTGGGAAAGTGAACCGATGATCTGGACACAGGACAAGATCATAGAATTACACTGGATGCGGAAGGATCAGGAGAGCAGCGGTGGCCCAGTGGCGGCGGCCCCGACTTACGAACAATAAGTCGTGGGTTCGAACCCAGGCAGGCGTATTACTTTGTGTAATTTATTTCATCACCACGGCTCTCAAAACGGTGAAGGAAAACATCGTGAGGAAACCGGCATGTCCTAGAACCAAAAATTCGAAGACATGTGACATCTACCAACCCGCACTGGGCCCGCGTGGTGGATTATAGCCCATTCCCTCTCATAGAGAGAAGGCCGAGTGTCCCAGCAGTGGGAACATTAAAGGCTGATTATGCGGAAGGATCGAGACCCTGTCGTTATCGCGATCTTTGAGACCTATGTCTCTTCGATTGAATGAAGAAATCTAAGAATAATAATGATAGAGTACAAACCATATTCGTAATCCTTGCTCCGGTACACAAAGCTTTGGAAATTCGTGTTGTTTCTGATGCGGTCCATGCGGCGGGTAATGTTCTGCAAGTTCTCCTTGAGCTTCCCTGGCACTGACTTGTCTAGTTCGTTAATGGTATACTCTAACTGACCTGGAAACATATTTCAAAGTTTAGAAAGGTCACATTTATATTTTTGGATTTTGACCGCCTTTCATTTTTGCACTGATTTACATAATTGCTGCGTTTTATCTTTCGACTTTTGCAATTGTGCGTGAGAATCTTTGAATTTAAGCATTTATGATGTGCAAAGTCCTTTAAAGATAATTATCAACAAAGAATGGCCAAGGATGTGCTAAAGCTTCTCTTGTGAACTTATTTGAATGAATAGATAGGTAGTACTTAGAATTGTTAATACCTCGAGCCATTCCCAGAGCAATGTACCACTCAGGGTCTTTGGAAGGCTTCTTCTCATAATGCTCTAACAACTTATCCAACGTGATAGAAATTCTGTAAACCTTCGGAACATTATATATGAAGTCTTGAGTATCAAAGTATGGGTAGATACCGTAGGAGAACTCTAAAGTCACAATTGTTAACAAGACGATATATTTAACGTACATTTTGTTGAAAACTAACCGTTTTGTAGAGTGAAACTAATGGTAATCGTAAAAACAATAAAGCGGCCACCCGGCAATCACTGATTGGACCATTTGTACGCATTTTATTGAACTTTATCGTAAGTTGTATTTTCTATCAAGTGGAGTTGTGATCTAATTTCCTACAATTCTTTTATAATTATGAGTTAGGAACCAAACGCAGAACACATTTATGAGGGAACTTATAGCTACATTAATGTTTATGCTTTAAATTTAAATTAATTGCTTGAATTCACTTATTAAAATCATAACATTTTCACAATTCGATTTTACATCTACATTCTCGTATAGGTACCTAGACTGAAATATTTGCAATATCAAGTATAATATTTTAATAAAATATGGTATGTTTTTAAAATTATAGCACAGTTGAAACAAAAATATTTGATCTGATTTACGGCCTACCACAAGACTGTTCGAGCCGATGCCGCAGAACATCGCGTATCCATCAATTTAATAAAGTCGTGATTTAGTAATGGGATCTACTGTGGAAAACAAAGAATATTAACCTACCTAGGAAACAACTACAAGTACAAATTCCCTATATCAATCATGTCACGAAGAGAACACGTGGGTACCTATAGAAATAAATTCGCCAAAGTTATAATAATGGCAGTAGATAAATGCACCGCAGCGGCCGCAGCATAAGGCTCGTTAATTTAGAACGTTTCGTAATTAATCGTGATATATCGGTCCCCACGATGAAATGCAGAAGCTGCTCGCGTATGTCCAAATCGCGAAAGCTAACCTGAGAGGGGCTGAACGTGGTCTTATGGAAAGGGCGCGAGCACACCACACCGCCAGACAAATTCAAGTGGCGTACTTGTACTCACGTATTTTTTGCGATGCAGAGATTTGCGTCGGGAGCGTTTGGCTCACTTCATCGGAACAGTGAAAAACGTCTTAGTAAGAGTGAGAAGTTTCAGTTATAGTATTTTCATGGATATTTGCATGGTACATAAGCCATGGCTGTGTCGCATCAGTGGTTCGTGCAGTGGTCCGCCCCGCCGATGCTCTTCGCGGATATCTCTAGTCAATACAACGACGTCAATGAACGATGGAATAATGATAAACCCAAGTGGAGTGAACCTTTAGTAGTTCCTGGACAAAGTGTTCATAGTTATAATGACGATCAAAACCAAGGAAGCCGGATAGAAAGTAATAAATATAAGTTTGAGTCAAATAGATTAAAAAATAATGGTAAGTAATGGACTGTTTTTTTATTAATTAAGCTTATTTTAGTAATTATAGTCAATTTCGTATGTTTCTAAACATACGAAGTGTAAGTACTTTGTGATCGTAAGATCTTGGTTTGGCGAATATTTAATAACTTAAAAACCGGCCAAGTGCGAGCCGGACTCGCGCATCAAGGGTTCCGTATCCGTTCCGTCGTAATAGGGGAGCCCCCTTTAATTTTTAATTTATTTTTATTATTTGTTGTTATAGCGGCAACAGAAATACACATTCTGTGAACATTTCAGCTGTCTACCCATTACGGATCATGAGATACAATCCGCTGACAGACAGACGGACTTACGGACAGCGGAGTAGGCTTAGTGATAGGGTCTCGTTGGTTACCCTTCCCTTCGGGTACGGAACCCTGAGAAAAATATATTTGGTTGTTTGTTCTTATTTCATGTACTAACATACCGTTCATCCGATTGCGATAAAACTTTGTAAAGTTATTCATAGTACAAATAAATTAAAAAATATATGTATATCTATGCGGGTGAAGCGGTGAAGCGAAGCATGGGCGAAAGCTTGTTCTTAATTTTTCCACCATGAAGTCTATGTAATTATAATAATAGAACGATGTTACGAGTAGTATACCGACCTCAATTAACCCAGAGCCCACAGTAGGTAGACGTCTATATCTCTAATGAAAATTAATTGAATCAGTCGTGCAAAATTCACTGAGGAGTGAGGGATGCACGGATTAGATTGCACATGAATTATACAGTGATTGTTCGAGACTAGGCCATAATAACAACAAATTACAAAAAAAAAACGGAAATGCGTTTTTAGATTCATGTATCGAAACTGTCTTGTAAATCAATTGAAGAGGAAAAATATAATTTAGGTTATTTAACGTGGAATAGAGCGATTAGATTATGAACTAATTACTTGTTATTTAACAATTAATGATGGCCATAATGCGAATACCGGAATTATCGCTTATAGCAGTTTTGCTGGCTGCGATGAACTACTATGAATAATAATATATGGCAGTTGAGGAAATGCTGCTATTATTTTGCTAGACCAGCGTAATAGGAGTTTTTAATGGTATAAATTATTATCGTTACGGTATATGCAGCAGACGTGGGTATTTAATTGCACTTTACGTAAACTTTAATTGTTTCTTTTGTTGATTCTTTAACTTCATTTGATTTCCATAAGGTAGTTCAGTTTTGCACTAACAGAGATTCTGTAGACGTACATTATTTACAAGTCAAAGTTTCGTCAAATCAGGTTCACTGAATTAATTCAAGATCAACTAAATGTATGCATGACTCCAAACTTTTATGTTCAGAAACTGGAGAAAGAAACTTTTAATTACTTTTATGTCAGTCAGGGCCAACTATCCTACAGCCCACTCACTATTCACACAAAACTCGTGTAATCGTATCATATAATGTTCAACTTTAGTCAATATTGTTTTTGTCCTTAGTAATGAATAGCGTCTAGTACCTGATACCATAACTAACGCAACGACACCTAATCGCAACCGGCCGACCGTGACTTAGTCAAATTATCTAATTTCTTTGTATATGTAAAATAATATGTTCAATATCAGGTTGCTTTTGAAAGCTGTTATGAGTGTTGGAATATTTTACAGTTAACCCCCTTATTAATAAACGGGTCGCAAAGTTACAAACCGTAGTAGGCCTCAGATTATGTTGCCTGATTGTGGTTAAGGTTACCGTAACTTTACTCGGCGTTTAATTATAAGCGAAGCGGCATTATCAAATGTCAGCCTACCCCGAGAACTATCCAGCAGTGCTATGGGATCACAACAATACAGGTAACGTCTTATTGTGATGCTATTGATTTTGCACACGTGATTAACGTATCACTAAAAACTAACGTGTCCATGTCAAATACCAAACGCAACTGCAATATTTACTAACTTTGATGTCAACATTCCTTTACTAGAGTTGTAAAATAATTGTTATAAAAATTAAAAACTGCTGCATGTTTTAATACAGTTAATAGTAGCATGTAACCCACTCAACGTTTTTCTTTGGCAACATCG
The DNA here is from genome assembly GCA_947578425.1 of Eugnorisma glareosa. Lineage (NCBI taxonomy): Eukaryota > Metazoa > Arthropoda > Insecta > Lepidoptera > Noctuidae > Eugnorisma > Eugnorisma glareosa. Next base: position 11,956,617 of record OX387963.1, read on the forward strand.
AGCTAGTGAAAGTACAGTCGATTACACTTATCGGTCAACAAAGCCGTGGCGGGTGGAAAATTTCTTTAATTGTACCATACCGCACGTAAATTTGAGAGTATAAAGCCTCAAAACGACTAAACTGATTTGTATCTACACAATTTACATGTAAAGTTGTTGTGTAATGAGAATTAACAGTCTGACTGCTCAGTGTTCCGAAGACAATAGAATACTTAATGTAGAGGAAAATGCCTCCTGTCAGTTTATACAGCAGTCAAATTAGCGAAGCCGATGGATATTGGAATAGATGAATAGTAACATTAATCTAAAGCTATTAAGTACTAATATTAAATTTGAATAGACTCACGTACGCGGCCATTTTCCCTATCAGTAGGCGACTTCATAACGACGGCCTTAATATAAACGCTTTGTTGGATTTTCAAAGCTGAGAGCCGAGAGTATTAATATATTATATTCCAAGAGTGCAATAAGTGTATTCCTCTGGTGTCGTTTTATTAGTGGAAACAGGCAATAATTATCGTCTTCTCGTAGTTACATAACGCAAATAAATACAAGTATATTGCCTCCATAATCAAGTGAGGTTACAGAATGTACTGCACCTACGCGGACGAGCAGACGCAACGCTGTGCTCGTCTGTCCGTGGAGTATCAAAGTAATGATGCAACGAGTTGCACCTATGAAATACAACAAATTATAAATATTCATATAATATTTCAATACAAGGTGTAACAAGACCCTTCACGAAGCGGTCAACCAAGAATTCTGTACATCAAACTAAGTAACTTTACGCAAAAATTATTGCTGGGAAACGACTTTTTTTTTTGGGGTGAAAAATCTCGTTTTACTTTATGACTCAATGTAACGCACTCAAAACATTGTGCTAATGGATGCATTGAATAGTATGGGGGTCGGGAGGTGTTTAAAATAAAAATGTTACATTAAAAACATGTATTTAGGAAAAAACTTGTGAAAAAGTTGGAACTTTGACCCCCAATATCTCCGTAACTAGAAGGTATGGTCTAGAACAAAAAAATTATCGCAATGACGACGGGGAGAACAAGTGGCTTTCGGCTTCGTTAAGGGTCTTGTTACACCCTTTATATTTTCATTGAATTATCAATTGCACACGTTAAATATTTATCTATATGTATAGACAGAAGCAGCGTTTGATTTGTAATCAAATTCAAGTCTCTTAATTTTTAACATTGCAAAAATTTTGCAAAATCTTGATTAAGTTTGTCAATCATTAAAATTCGACCAGTATCTTACATATCCTTTTTTCACAGACTTACATATATCACTTTAATGTCTTAGTTCTTTGTGACTAAATTCTCTTACGCCCCATATAATGAGCTTAGTTCTATCTCTTTCGAAACCTATCGGAAGCAAAGACATTCCAAAATCACAATCGTACAATAGAATTGGAAGAAAGTGAATCAGCCACGCATGAAATCGATTTACGGATGTTTTACGGATTGATCCCTATTGTGTGCAGAATGCGTGGACAAGCGACTTCGGAATGATAATGTCGGTGCTTGTGCCCCGCGCAACGCATCATTAGACACGGATCCCCGGATCACTCTATCCGATGGACATTACTGCACGCGGGTTTTAATAACACATGCATTATTAGTGTTTAATTATCACGAGATCGAAAGGGGCACTAGTTGTGTAAAAGCGATTTTACATGGCCAACCAAATAATACCTTGCTATTACTTAATTATGCTGATGAATGAAGGTAATTTGCGAGGCTGTGCGTTTGTACTGGAATGCTGTAACAATCACCACGTTCGGTGAAATGACTGCTGGCTCTGCAGTCTCGACATAGATATCAATCGCATAACAACCTAATTCGGTCGCAAAGCCATAACGATGCGGGTTTAAGGTGGACGCGAGCTAGACGCGACCTGCCAATGTCGGCTTCCACCTTAAATCCGCATCGTTATGCCTTTGCGACCGACTGCGTTGTTTTGCGATCGCTATCTATGTCGAGACTGCCAGGGCCTGGTTGTTTTTCAAGAAGGTTACTAAAAGTTCAGAACAAAACACTGTACCACAGATTAACTAATAGTTCCTTACGGACTGTACTAAGTGGCGAGAGGACAAGATCCTTGTCCAACCTCCGCAGTAGAATTAGAACTGGCTTCTTCTCGAATCAATGACTCAGATTCTGTCCGAGTATACGTAGTGACCTGGACTGCTATGTCGTTTGCCTCATTCCTGTCCATTCAAGTCCTGGAGGGCGCAAACGCTACTACGGCTTAACTACAGATTCTTATAATTTGTATTGCCCAAATATTTTGGCGCGATAACCATTGTTACATTGTAACAGTCAATTGTTATTTTCATCCACATCTTAAGTTTATAATTACTATTGTCGTCCCAACTGCAACTCAGGATCAGTTGTGACACTTGTGAATAGCTATTGCAACCGTGAAGTACAGTGTTCAAAGAATTTGTTTTTTAAAAATGATTTGGGGTACGTATGTTTTTATATTTACTAGCTTCTACCCGCGAGTGTGCAGGCGTGAAAAACACATTATATTGCACTCAGGAATATAGTGTAGCTTTACCTAATTGAAAGAGTTTTGAAATCGGATGAGTAGTTTCAGTGATTACTACCTACATCCAACCTAACAAACTTTACCTTATAAGTATAGATAATTAGGTCGAAAAACAGTGTATTTTCGTGCTCTTATAAAAATCAAAGCAGATATTATGAATAGTATACCAAATTATGGTGGACACTCAGGACAAGCGAAAGGGGATTGGGACATAAATTAAAAATTAACAATAATTTGCATGAAATCGTTATGCTGCACAAGCAGTATAACATTTAATTATCAAAAGTTATGTGATATTACGTACGTATACGTGCTTTTTAAATTGATTATAGTATTTGTCATTATTTCCAAATACAGTCTAGTATAGGCAAATAACAATAAGGAAATCATGGTATGCATTTAATCCTGAATTCCTGACGCATCTCATACAAGTGACAGCGAAACGAAAGTACTTGCGTAGATATGTACGTGGAATAGTGTATTTCCTTTAATCCAAATTTGGATTTTCCTCAACCGTAGCATTTTCTTCCTTCCTAGGAAGCGATCAAATAGAAACGTTTATTGCGATAACTATTCGTATCCAACAAAATACTTGGTTTCATTTCAGCATTTAAAGCTGCTTAGTGCGCTGTACGCTGTATTGTACTGTGACTTTTAAAGCTATTTCATCAGTTACACGCTAATCTATGAAAGTGTTCGAGAGTTCGCGAGCACGACCTATGAAAGTATATAATTTTAGCTAGGTTATTGATTTCACGCCGGGTATTGCACGCATTCTTTATTAATTCATTAAAATAACATTAAATTAAATGCGAATCATTAGAAATAAGATTTTGTTTCCGGTTTGTTTGTAAGTTTTTTGCTTAGTAGTAGTGTAAACAGTACAAGTACACAGGCCCTCAGGGTATAACTATTTCGCAAAATTAAATGAATTGAAACCTTTGGCCTACTTTGTAAAATAACACAAAACTAAACGAATGTGTTGAACTTCAGTTTCCAATTGTTTACAGTAATTAGCCACGTTTATTTACCAGTATTAGCTTCACAAGCCAGTTTCAAAGTTTTTTGGTAATTGGTATTTTTCACGAAGGTATCTTAATTATGGACACTAGCTTATGCCCACGGCTTCACCCGCCCCAAGTTCGGTAATTATCCCACGGCATCGTCCGTAAAAGTATTCTACGTGTTAATCCAGTTTATACTATCTGTGTGTCAAATTCCATTCAAATCCGGTCAGTAGTTGTTGCGTAAAAGCGTAACAAACATTCATACATCTGTACATCCAGACATCCATACATACTCACAATGTTTCGCATTCATAATATAAGTAGGATTATCTAATGGTAAAATTATTTCAATGGCCCCAACAAAACAGTTATGAAAGATATACAAACATATTGGAAAAAAAAAGTAATGAAACGTAATAATTTATTTCGTGAAAGATGCTCACATAACTGAAATATAAGAAGCAAATGGTCTGATGCATGCGGCTTGCTCAGCGAACCAACTAGGGGCTACCTCATTGTGGCCTACTGTGTACTGTGCTAGGTGGCACGTCTAGCCTGCTACACTATCCCCAACCACTAGGTACAACTCCTGAATGCCAGAATAATCATGGCGATTGCAGAAAAGCGCCGAGACATGAAACTGATCCCGCAACAAAATTATTCAGCAAAGAATAGCGGAGGAGTAGGAAAAAGATAATTTCCACTTACCTCCATATCAAAGCAGAAGAACTGGGATAAGCCCAGTTGCCTAGCAGGACGGATTACAATTATGATTAATATTAATGGGTCCTAAATTGTGTGAGCTGTTATAATTAAGTCCAATAATAGATATGCCTGGTCACACGTAAATAGTTACAAAACTACTAAAGCTGGCCTCTTATTACGCTACGAATTTTAATCTTTTAATGACTGAATGTTCTTTTATTCGTGAAATAAATATCTTCAACTGCCTAGTCTTTTTCCAACTATAATGCAGTATTTTTCATGGACCTGCTGTTTATGTGACCTCTACAATCTAGATACCTACGAACTATGTAACACGATAGTGGTTGACATTGACAACTAGTATTGTGTTTACTTCTACTGACTTTCGGGCTACCAACAACCCAAAACGACTTTCAAAGGTCTACAAATGAGAGTCGGAACCAACGGCTTAGCGAGCTTAACGAGGCGTGGAGGGATCTCGGTATATTGTGGATCACGGATGATCAATAGACATCTATCCACGGACCAACCATGGTAAGCGTAGCTTTACCTACGTAAGAAGCGTATTTTTTTTTCGTTTGGTATATTTCGGTAGTATCCCGAACTTACGATTTGTGTCCATGCCATATAACGCAGACGAAAGTGTCTTGAACTGTCAAAAGAGAATTTATTATAATTAACTTATTTTATCTACCTGCACGACGGCGATTGCCTCCGTTAGGAGTCCAATGACTGAAGATCTTTGTCCACCTCTCCGGGTGCTTTCGCGCTACGTAGCCAACCTACTCCCATTTTAGTTTGGTTGTGTGATGATTTGATTTTGTTTTCGAGATGAACATGGCTAGATATCGCACAAGATAGAGAGGTTTGGAAGGAGAAATGGGAAGCCTTTGCCAAGGTGCAGTAACATTTGAGACGAGAAAAAAATAGATACCTATATTTTATTATATCCTGCTTTAATGTTCCAGATCACACCGGACCGGCGGGCGTTACACTGTGGCTGACGATGCTGGGCGTGATGCGCGCGCAGTCCGTTGCGGCCGACAACGATACGCCGCCCTTCAACACGCTCTACAAGTGGAAGCACGTAGACTTCGAGTTCCCGTCGCTAAGGCATCGAAAGCATGCACTCTCTACAGGGTAACTACTAAAAAATATTTGACGTCTAACTCAGTGGTAATCTGACTTCTGAGTTAGGGTATGTGCACATGGGAAGATGTGTCGGGCGTATCGTTGGTTGCGTCAATTCGGTCGTATTTGTACCTGTCACATTACAAATCTAGCCAGTTAGTGCACTCGACGCTCGAGGTTGGATATTTTTCAACTATTTGTTTTTTTTGGCGTTACGTGTGACCGACAATGCGCGGCGCATCAAACGTCAGATATATCTGCGTCCACCCTTACTCACTCGCAATAAAATCAAATTCTTCATTTTATTAGATTTAGAGGTCGATTTTTAAAACGCCCATTACCTCTGAATATTCCGTACGGTATCCAATTTGTTCATGTTTTTTTTTTATTTGCCTGTATTATCCCACTCCTGGGCAAGCAAGGCCTGCCCCCGTTCCTTCCACTTTTCTCGGTGTTGTGCCAATTTGGTCTGCCGCGACCCCGTCAAGCTATATCAGGGCTCTGGTATTGTGATATACGGGCCCATAGCCGTGAAGACATCCAGTAGACATGGCCTGCGCATGTGCCCAGTCCCATTTCAGTCTTACAGCTTTAAGAGCTACGTCGGCAAATCGGGATCTGGAGCGCAGTGTGGTGTTTCTGATTCGGTCAGTTAATTGAACATTCGTCATTTAGTATGCTGCTCTTTATCGCCCGTTGGCAAACCTTGAGTTTGGACTTCTGGATGTTAGTCAAAGACTAAGTCTGTGCGCCATATGTCAGGATGGGGAGAATACACATGTCCATTAGTTTGTGTTTTATGGGAATGAGTAAATGAATGGCTCTGTCATGGACCCGTAGCAGTTCCAGGCGTTTTCCGTGCCGGAGGCTACTTGGCCCACGTAAATGTATTCTTGGACATAGTGTATTTTCTCCCAGTCTATATGCACATTGATGTGTGAGCTATTGGTTTTTAGCTTAGTCTTAGATATATTCATCTTCATTTAGTAGTGCATTGCATAGATCTTGAAGCAACTTTTCCAGTTCAGGAACTGATGAAGAGAAGAGGTCAATGTCGTCGGCAAAGCGTAAATTTTTCAACCTCGCCTCACTACGGACCGGTTTTTCCCGGTCCTGAAAAAACGGGGAATTCTCGGGTTTTCGCTTTGTAAAAAAAACCGGATCTTTCATATAAAACCCGGTCCTTTCGGGTTTTCGGTTTTTTTATGTTTCTTTTTAAATCCATTAATTATTGATCTGTGAACTTCGCAGATCAGACACACAACACGTCGTAGGTCGTTAAAAATGTAGAAACATGAGTAAGTCAAGCTTTTCTATTACTCCCACGACTTATTCATCTAAAATTTATTCTCACAAGAATAAATGTAATTGGTAAAATTCTCATTCTAAAGTACCCATTGTATAATTTTTTGACGAAAAGACTCGACGAAGCTTCCCAAATGCTGCCCAGCCCAGCTAGATTCTTCTATTATCCTTCCTCTCAAAGTTGTTCTTACCAAACTGCAGAGTTTGCCCGAGGTAAATATATTCTCGAACAACCTCGAGAGGACCGCCATTGACAACAATAGATCCTGGGGTGACGAGTTCGTTGAACATAACCTGGGTTTTGTCAAGTTCACCCTGAGACCCATGCGTATTAAAGAATCAACTAGGCCATCTAGTATCTGCTGTAAGTCGTGCAGCGATTCAGTCAGTATGAGGATGTCATCTGCAAATCTCAAGTGTGAGATGTACCCGCCGTAGATGTTAATGCCATTCCCAGTTCAGCGTCTTAAACACATCCTTCAGTTCGCTGGTGAACAGTATCGGTGAAATTATGTCCCCTTGCCTCACCCCCGATACAATGGGATATGCTCTGTCTGCTGGTTCTGGGTTTGGACGGTCATTATTTATGGCGTTTTCTTAAAGACTTTTCAGCACTTCGAAGTATGGCCAGTCTAAGTAGACGGCGATATGATGGCGATACTACTGGCGACTCCAGAACAAACAAGGTCTCAATAGAGTCAAAAGCCTTCTCTAATAGTCCGCAAATGCAAGACACAAAATCCGATTATACTCTTCGGACTTCAGTATAATTTGCCGCACTGTGTGAATGTGATGTCTGATGCTGTATCCTATTCTAAACCCGACTTGTCCGGTGGATGGAAGTCGTCGAGTCTTCTCGCTAGACGATTTGTGACGACTCTTTCAAACAGCTTAAACATTTGGCTAAGGAGCGAAATGGGTCTTTAATTCTTTAATAGGGTCTTGTTCCCTTTTTTAAAGAAAACATCAATCACGTTCTTTCTTGATGCTTCTGGATTTCTCCCAGAGAACAGGATCGAGTTAAAAAGCTCCCGAAACTCTCTTAATAGAGGACTTCCTCCCGCTTTCAGAAGCTCAGTCGTTAACTCATCTTCACCAGGGGCTTTTCCATTTTTAAGCTGTCTAAGAGCCGGCTCGATTTCACCTTGGGTGACTTCTGGCAGGTCTTCTGTGAAATGGGATGAAGTTGAGATGCATGCGATGCGTACAACTGAGCCCCCAGTTTTGTTGTGTGCTCGAGCATCGAAGGTCGCGTCGTACCAATTTTCTTATTGTTTTGTTGAGTGCCTGTAGGTCTGCTGAAGTGATGGATAGAAGTTCCAGAGTTTTCATCAAATGTTTGGACTTTCTTACACCCTGTGGATTTTAACTATTTCGTCGAACGTCTGGTTAATATTATATATAAACCTTTGTAATTTTTAATTAATAAATAGAGCTAAAGTACAATGTAAATTAATAAAAACCCGAAAAACCCGGGTACCCGGTTTTGAAGAAAACATGAAACCGAAATGAAAAAACTTTTTTGCAAAAAATAAAACCGACTTCAAAAACAAAAAACGTGGAAAAATAACTTTAGCTTCAGAAGTCGGTGACTTTTGTTTGTTCGATTGAGTTTTTTTGCCACCGACTTCTGAAGCTAAAGTTATTTTTCCACGTTTTTTGTTTTTGCAGTCGGTTTTATTTTTTGCAAAAAAGTTTTTTTATTTTTCCTTTTTTAGTTGCAATATTCTACACAAATATTTGCTATACATTTATTTTACATTGTTAACAACACATTTCATGGTAATAGGCTTATCCCCAATAAAATGTAACTTATATCGTTATCATACCTAACTGTCGAAATCTGGGTGTACTGTACACATCTGCGTGCTCCTTTAGAGCATACAGGCGTTAAGTTATGTTCGAATATTGTGTAAAAAATAAACATCCAAGCGATTGCATCAATCATGACAGATTTTCTGTCTATTAATGAAGCGTTCCATTGTATATCTCCGAAGATCAGCATCAGATCCTGACTTATACCTCCCATCAGCAGCTCAGCAACATGAGATAATGATTATCAGGAACACGTATCGTTAGAAAGTACCTATATGAAAAACATTGTAAAATTCCAGGTTTGCCCTCGATTTCCCTGGGATCCCATCATCAGATTCTAACTTTGTGACAACGGAACCACCTCAGTACTACTCGTATAGGCCTTCGAATAAAAAAAGAATTTCGACATCGAAATCGGTTCACAATTCGAGAAGAGAGAAATGGCCGATTTTTTATGCCGTACGCCTCACCGACATAGATAGTTTTCTCTTCCCAGGCGGTGGCCAACTGTCTGAAGACTTCTTCTAGGGTTCTGGTGAATAGCTTTGGAGATAACGGTCGCCCTGTTTCCATAAAGGTTTTGAATTTTCTCTCTGTCTCTGTCTTCGTCAACATTTGGCCACCCAATGATGAGTGCAGGTATTTTCCAAATCTCTCCACTTTTGGCGGTTTTGTGTCATGGATATGGAGTTTCTTCCGGCCACTTTAATGAGATCGTCTATCCACCTAGTCGGTTGTCTTCCCACATTCCTCCGTCCCGTGCATGGTCTCCACTCCGTGGATAGGTCCATTTTGGACCTATTCGTTCTAATTTTATTGCGGCTGTATTGCTGGTATAGATATTCTGTAATAGACGATAAGTGGATTCTACGTTTACTGACAGCATCAAAGATGGCAGACTGAGAGTGTATGATACATCTTCGCCGCATGAGCTGTTGTTCTTCATTTTGCTCAGTGGAAAAACCTATATATAGCTTCTAATAAAGTTAACAACTGCATCTTATCACTTCCTACCGGAGTATTCAAGGTTTCACACAATCACACCTTATGTTTAGAATAAAAAGTTAAATTGAACAGAAATGATGTAAATGTGCAGATTGCCAGGTCACCCCACATGAATAACGTTTAGTACGATCCTTTTTGTCTTTTTGACTTATTATCTTTTCTAGATTGGCCTTCATCGTGAACAGTATTAAATTTCACGCTTCTTTCCTTAGATTATTATGACTTGTAACGCCACGCCATTTGTTCAGCCCACGCCAAGCCAAGCTTAGCCAAGCCAAGCCACGCCATCTTACGACGATTTAGAGCCAAAGTTATCAGCCAAGCCAGCCAAAGACAGCTAGGGATGTCAGATCCGATGGTCGGAGAGACTCGACTCACGCATTTTTGCAGATATTATTCAGCTGTTGGATACAAACTAAGTTGAAACTCTGCCCAAGGGTGAAAATTATATTACTTTTAATAAATAGTTGTGTATCATTGCATATCCGTTTCAGACTCTAATTCCTTATTATTTGTCATTACAGAAAGTATGTGCCTGCTAACGTGCTTCCCCTGGGCCTGGAAGTGTGGGGCTCACGCGTGTGGGTGACGGTGCCGGCGTGGAGACGCGGCGTGCCGGCGACGCTCGCCACGGTGCCGCGGCAGGGGGGCAGCACCTCGCCGCCGCTCAAGCCCTACCCCAACTGGAGCTTTCATAGAGCTTTTGGTACGTATCGTTTTGAAATTATGACATAATAAACCTACAAGCTCTTTCGGCGCTAGACGGATAAACTTGCAAATACGGGCTTCAACTATAACAGTCTTCATCGTCTTCGTATTGATAAGGTCTAAATTAATAATCTTAAATTTTAAAATCATCTCGCAAGTTTTAATTTATTTTTATTTCCCAAAATTTCAGGGGACAAGAAGAACTGTACAGGACTAACTTCAGTGTTTCGAGTGCAAGCCGACCCCTGCGGCCGACTTTGGGTATTAGACTCCGGACAGATAGACTCTCAAGATAATCCGAAACAGTTATGCCCTCCTAGTATAGTGGTGTTTGATCTCCAAACAGATAGACTTATTGCACGTTACACGATACCGAAACAATATGTTTTGGAAGATTCATTATTCGCAAATCTCATGATCGATACAAGGTTGCCAGATTGCTCAGATCTTCACGTGTACATAGCAGACACTTGGCGATTCGGCCTGCTAGTGTTTAGGCAAAACGATGTAAAGTTTTGGAGATTCACGAACCCCTTATTTTTCCCCGATCCACTGGCTTCAAATTTTACTCTTCATGGACTCAATTTCCAGTGGACAGATGGCATTTTTGGTTTAGCCCTAACGCCCGTTGATCTGGATGAGGAACGCATACTATTTTTCCACCCCATGTCGAGTTACAGAGAATTCTACGTCTCAACAACCGTGTTACGAGATCCATCCCGCGTTGGCAACAGTTCTTCGGAGTTCAATATAGCCGGGGAAAGTAGAGGAATATCTGGACAGTCTTCAGCTTCTGCTATTGATAGACGTGGAGTAATGTTCTACGGTTTAGTAACTCAGGACAGCATCGGATGCTGGAACACAAGGAAACTTTATAAAAGGGAAACCAACGGAATAGTTTCTTTAAATCCTGAGACTTTGATATTTCCGAATGACATCAAAATTGATCAAGACGAGAGGCAAAGCTTATGGGTTATTTCTAACCGGTTGCCGATGTTCCAAGCGGGGCCCTTAGACCTGGACGACTACAACTACCGCATACTGTACGCCGACACCACGGATGCCGTGGCAGGAACTATCTGTGACCCGAACTCGAACCTCCCTCCTGCTGCCATCAACGTTGTACGCAGAGGATTGCTGCCATAATAATGTACCTCAAAAATAATGTCTAGTTAGTTAGTAATCAATATTTAATCACTTTTCACAAAATTTACCTCATCAATTTATACGCCTACACTTATAAAGATCGCAACTATCAGCACACTTATCAGTTACTTTACATTGTTCTGACGCATTAAGATTTTTTTTTGTATAATGTTCTCACACATTGTAAAATATTTTTTCTAAGTCACCAATAAATATACCTAAATAGCTATTAAGCTTTGTACAATAAACTTAAATGTTTATATATATATATTTTTTAACACAATATCCTTTATTTTTATCAGGTGTTGACTACATTGTTATTAATACATACATAATAAAACCTCACGCCTTTTTCCTTGGGGTAGGCAAAATCTACAGAACGCCACCTGCTACGATCCTTAAGCTTTGGTCTCTTGATCATAACGCACAACGCATCGGTATGCGGCATGCGGTGCCGGACACATAATCGTATGATAAACTTCGAGAATAGTCTCATGTTCCGTCGCAGTATGCGTCAGCGGCGAAGGGCAAGCGCGGTGAAGTGGGGAGCGGGTACTCCGCACTGCGCGGCGTTGATCTCGTTCATTCGCTGCGGTGTGCGTCACGTGTTGACAATTGATTTGTTTTAAGATAATTTAATTGAATTAGGCCACTATTATCTTTCTTTATGTAAAAAAACGTAAAAGTTTAATAGTCATAGCTTTTATAATAAAGTTTCGTAACAACCTTCACTCCTCCGTGTTGTGAAAACATGTTTCTCGGACTGCTTCTTTGTCTTTTTAGAAGCAGTAGACTTCTTCTTCTTCCTCCATTTCAAAAATATTGTTCATATTGACACGACGTCCACTTTGGTAGCTGCGGCAAAATCAACTGTCCACTTCTCCGCAGAGACGGTAAACGCTGCGTCGCGTCGTGAGGCTGCGTTTGAGCCGCGTTGTGCGTTACGATCAAGAGACCGAGGTTTTACATACTCCTTTCGCCTCGTCCACGTTCATACATCTGGTCTTACACGCACGCCGCGCGCCGGTTGCAACATAAAAGCTACACAAAATAGCACGAACGAAAGCATCCTTCATTTTGCATCCGCCCGTAGCTTTAAGTTTCTATTGTTTTATTTATTTTTTGCAACAAAACCTACTGTTTTCCTTGTCATAAGAATTCAGTTCGTAAATATGTTAAGTCCTATCGAATTAAAATTCGACAGTGTGTCTGTTTTTGTAACACTAGTACAGAACATAGGAAGCTAAAAAACGTCAACGAAGCATTTATAAAGCGTCTACAAAGCTACTACAACACGTCTACGAAACTGCTACGAAGCGTCCACGATGCGTTTACGCCCGTGATGTATGAGTCGATGAGTCTACTACGCGACTTCTATGAAACGATAACAAAGCTGCTACGAAGCTTTTAAGATGCGTCTACGATGTGCTAAATTATAAAAATATACTCAAAAGTTGAACAGTTCTAAAATGCAAATCCATTTTTACATAATATCAAATTTAACATCATCATATTGGGAATTAATGGGCTAGTAATAAAATTATAATTACGTTACTTGTGTAATAAACTAAATTGTGTTTCTCATGGTACGGGAGGTACGGGTTACAGGCGCTTCAACATAATAATCTACGGAGTTACCCCAATCAGTTATCAAGTATTATCAGAACGTAAAACTATTCCCTCTCTGTAATCTAGACCAGTTGGCAGCGTAAGTATTACACCGCACGACCAGCACTCCTAGAAGATAGTTCCAAGTAAAAACAGACGACTATGAACTGGTTGCTCAAGTCAAACATATTTATGTAATAACTTCTATAATTCGTATAAGTCCTCGCTGTTATACATAACAGTTCTAAGCAACCGACCGAACGGACGTGCTTCATAGATATGCTTAAGTGATTTAGTGAAAGCATTAAATATGGAAAAGGTAAGTTCATAAGCCTACTTAATTTTCGATTTAGAAGAAAAAGATAACGATACCAGCGAATTTTTGTAGTGCTGTGTAATATGAAAGTTAGGACCTGAATATTTTCTAAAGCGGTGTGTTCAATACACAGGGCTATTTTCCCAAGATTTTCCAAAAATACTGATGAAAATACCTGAAACCTACCTTATCAAATACCGAGTTGTATTGAAGTGGTAACACCCTTTAGAGCGGTGATAGAATGTTATATTTAGCCACTGTTACCAACAATAATACAGCTGATATCCTCGGAGTTTATAAATTCACGCAACAAATAACGAGTAGGATTTTTTATACAAACTGGTTCGTGAAGTCGTCGTCCTCGGTCACATAATTAGGCAACCCTACAGTAACTAAGTAACCTCCCAGTCAATGTTAAATTGGCACGGCTTAAAAAATATTAAGAACTTAATTACGTCAAACTAAATTACTAGGATAGGAAACCTTGTTATGATGTCAGTGTAGTAATGCACGCAACGGGATATCGCTTACAAAAGTCTATTGCAAAACAAATTGCACATTGTGTGGTGTTTGGAATTATTCATTACTAAGTTGTAGTCCTGTTCGAACAATTGGACATTCATACTATAGTCTATAGCTGAATATCAAATAGGTCGACGAGGATTTTAGGCGTTTGACCACAGTGCAGTGTTAGGTATTTTAAACAGGATTTTTGTTTTTGTCGTACATACTTTGTTTAATATAGGTATCCTCAACTCAACACATGTGTGTAGAGCAAAAAACTTTTGAATAAAAATGCTACTTTGAGGTATCGTGATCACTGATCATAGGTGAAAAGTGTGAGAACGCTTCTCTAGCTAGGCCGACGAGGACGTCTGTATTTTAGGGACCTACATACCTACGTTCAGAATATAAACATTTAAATACCTATCTTGAAATACCTATTAAGATTTTGGCGAGAGTTTATCAACCTAAAAACGTAATTTTATTACCAATCTATGCGTTGCGTCCGTTATGTGTGTAACACATACATATTAAATTAGTTTCTTAACATATTATTTAACGTTGATGATAATCATTGAGAACTCAATATCTTGCTCTCGTAGTTTTTTAGTATTTTTGCACACACTTTACAAAAAGAAAATTGTCGTCGCAGCCCCGGGGTCTGTAGTTAATATCTCTAATATACATATATTATAGGTACTAGCGATTCTCCCTGCTTCGCACGGAATCACTTATCGGGTCCAAAACCAACCGAGGTGGTTGGTTTTGGACATCTTCGAATTCACCCAATAGTGAATTTGGAGATTAGCGTGTACGAACGAACATAGTGACATTACAAGATAGCTATGCTAATTATAATATGTTGGTAGCACAGACTATACAGAAAAAGTGATACCGACTTTCCTTGTAGCAGTGTGAACTATTCACGTAATAACGCAACCGCGCAACTATATCATACACATGAATGCTACAGTTCACGACGTGTCTGAAGATAGCATCAATATACCTATGTTTTCCACCGAAATAAAGGTGTTCATCATCGATATTAGGAAGAAGAATTTCTTTGGATAAAGAATTTACCTTTTAAGTTTCTTTATTGCTCTTTCAGATATTGTTAACTGTAATATTGGCGAGCATCGTGACGACAAGCTTCGGATATATACAAATTGCTAGCAGGAAACCGCTAGGCACTTTATACAGATGGAAACAGATTGATTACGCGTATCCCACGCCCCAAGACCGCCAGCAAGCTATCAACAATGGGTAATACTTTGTACAGTATTGATTTGCACAATGAAAAGATAGGTAATTAGAATGTTATTCTTGTTCAGGCAATTCAACGCAACAAACGTAATACCTCTTGGAGTAGAGCGCTGGAAAGATCGCGTGTTTATCAGCACGCCTCGGTGGAAAACTGGGACTCCAGCCACGCTATCGTCTGTACCGATCGGTGCACCGATAGAATCCCCACCCTTGGAACCTTACCCTAACTGGGACTGGCACAACGCAGGTATGTCTTATCGCGACAACTGTGCTAGTCTTTTTTGTTTAAAAAACAAAAAAAATTACTTATTATGTTTTTTTTTCAACAGCTAACTGCACTGGCTTCACTTCAGTATTTCGCATGAGCATAGACCATTGCGGCGTTATGTGGGTTCTCGACTCCGGTCAAGTGGAAGCCTTCGAAACACCACGTCAACTTTGCCCACCAACGTTGTTTGCCATAAATCTCAGTACTGATACAGTGTTGGGGCGTTATCCGATCCCAAGCGAGTTTGTTCTTCAAAATTCACTGATCACTAACATCGTGGTGGACTCCAGGGACGTGCGGTGCAGAGATCTGCACGTGTACATCGCAGATGCGTGGCGTTTCGGATTAATCGTCTTCAGACATGAAGACGCCGCTTTTTGGCGATTCAGCCACTACAGCTTCTACCCCGAGCCATTGTTATCAAACTACACTTTACATGGACTGAATTATCAGTGGTCTGACGGTCTGTTCGGTATGTCCTTAGGCAAGTATCACCAAGGCGATCGACCACTGTACTATCACTCCATGTCGAGTTCACTGGAGTTCGTAGTGAGTACGTCTGTGATTCGCGATCCGACACGCGTGAGCAGCTCGGTAGGCGAGTTCGCGCTGCTCGGGGACAGTCGCGGCGCCGACGGGCAGGTCTCCGCCGCAGCCGTCGACCGCAACGGTGTTATGTTCTTTAACCTCATTTCGCGAGACAGTATCGGATGTTGGGACACACGAAAACCGTACACAAACCGGAATCTAGTAGTTGTCGCTCAAAACAATGATACAATGATCTTTCCCAACGATTTACGAATGGATCATGAAGTACCGCAAATGGCATGGATTATAACAAACAGATTACCGATGTATCAATTTAACTTGATAGATCCTAATGAATTTAACTATCGAGTAATGTATTTAGATCCCGTGGCAGCTGTACTCAATAGCATGTGTCAACCAGAAATTCGTAATCTATGTGAAAATCAAGATACGACTGGCTCCTCATCATAGGAACCTGTTTATTGTTTAATTTATGAATACATACGTAATTTAATAAAATACATACAACTTAATCCTGTTGTTTTCTTGCTGTCTTGTCTGTCTAATACCTACCCCTATACCTACCTATAGTTTTTTTTTCAAATACAGGATGTGTTTTCATGTGTTCGAGTTGGTTTCATGTTCTTTTTTTGGATTTGTCTTTGTTTTTCGAATGAGATTCTGTAGATTCTATACTGCCCACTTCATTTTTATCATCAGGCTCAACGCCTTCATTTTTGGGTCGAAGCGATTTTTTTTTATCAGAAGTGCCTTCCTTTGATTCTTTTGTTTCTTGAATGTTTTTATCATTTGAATGTAAACGAAGTGGTAATTCTTTATTTTTGGCGTCTTCATCGATTTTATTTTCAGTTAATTCTGGCAAATTTGCATTTTTATGTGAAGAGTCATCTTTACTTAAATTTAAAGTATCATTACTAATTTCTTTAATGTAACTTAGATTCAAGGTGCTTTCTCCTTTTAAATTTTGATTACCTGAAAGTTGTTTAGTATTGTCTTCTTTCGGTATTTCTCTGCTAGTACCTGGTTTCGAGCTTTCAGTGAATTTAATTTTAACTGATTTATCACGCGGCACTATAGAATCTATTATTGATACTTTTTTGGTGTTGGGAACATTTTCAACCCCAGCTGATGAAATTTCTGCGTAAGATACGGAGTTTCTTAATTTATTTGTACTTGTTGCGCCGTCATCAGTTTCAAGTTGAATAGGAACATTGTTTAAAGTCTGTAATGTAAGTTCAGTTTGAGAAAGGGTGGTGCTTTGTTTCTTCATAAATATATGTGGATATTCACGTAGATACGAAGCTATGTTTCCTTTGCTGCTACCAACATTTGGAGGCGTCTCAGTGATCTCTCCACTTATTGCAGAGCAATCCATTCTGTTTTGCTGAAGCCACGAAGCAGGCACGTTCTTCAATGTCATGCCAGAATCTTCAATTGATACTATTCCTTCCTTTTTCAAATAAGCACCTATTCGTAACAACATCAAAACAATTTGTTCTAAAATGCGGTCAGTATGTCGGGGTATCAAAACTTCGCTTCCAAACCAATCCTCGTGTGAGTGTACACCAATATCCGACAAAAATGCCATCGACGGCCTGAAAACACCTGTCTCTGGCCCTTCTTCTTCAAAGATTGTCTCAATGGAAGTTTCTAAGGCCGGGCGCACAAATGATCCATCAGTAGCACTGGGAGTCCCTTCTCCGTATCTGTAAAGTAAGTTATATTTATGCTAAGGGCATGTAAGATTTTATAAATTTACTAAACATAATATAACGCATTGAGGGAAAATATAGGTATAAGGTATACAAAACAATAAGCTTTGATTAGTGGAGTAACATTAAACGTAAAAATTGAAAAACCAAGACCGACACCACAAGTGAGTACATTTTTATGGCGTTCGTTCCATTGTACCTAGGTACTACTAAAACTCCAATGATAATTTGTTTAAATGATAACTTGATCACTTGAACTTTAATGATAACTTTGTTTAAAAATAATGTAAATTAATGATTCATCCAAAGTAACTGAAATATAATGATTTTAATCAAATGGATTCTTTTAATATACAGGCTGTCGCCTTGCATCCTGGTTAAATTCAAGGAGGTATCTATACTAATGATTATCGACCCGAATCTATAATAAAAAGGGTAGGTTTTTTTTAATTTTTTACCGGCGGTAAGCCTAAACGACCCCCTAGTTTCCATACTGTCCATAATTATACTGAGGAATAAACGTTTGCGTTTGTGTGTGTTACGGCGCCTTTACAGGGCTAGAAACAGACGGGCTGCGTTTAAATACGGGTGGTTTACACATACCGATTTCTGTTAAAAATAAAAAATTAATAAAAAAAAACCTACCCTTTTTATTATCAATTCGGGTCGAGAATCATTAGTATAGATAGATACCTCCTTGAATTTGACCAGGATGCAAAGCGTCAGCCTGTATAATTTGGGAAAAACATTTCCTCATGTAAAATAATCATTTGATCATTGGTGATTACGTCAGACGTACCTTTAATGAGACATGCGTTATACGTTAGTGTAGAATAAGAGTGTAATATGGTCTCAAATTTCTTTAATATCTTAAATATCGAATTCATTACCTAGGATTTCGGCAATGGCAGCTGTGTTCTTCAGACACAAACCACTTATGGAACTACTAGTGTTGCTATCTGAATCGTTTGTGACTAGATTAATGTAGCGAAGGTAGTGCAAAACTATAAAGAGTACGGCAAGTTATAATTATATTTACAAGTTTGCGACGAGTTTTTTCCGGAGCTGTGCTTCCCCTAGGAGAGACTTGGTGCGCCTTCTTCGGACAGCTAGCTCCAGTCCATAGTCGAAATAGTCATTGTCGTTGGACGGCAGGTCAGCCGGGAACGTTTTGAATGCCTCCGCAACTTTGAGAGCGTGGTAGTAGCTGTTATGACAAATAGCATTAGCTCGAAATTAGCATTAAACATTAATTTTGAGAGCCCACAATATCCTTTTGTATTTTAAGTAGTAGGTATTGCTCAAGGCAAAGAACCAAAAATATTTAAAACAAACTCATACGAAATAGTAGGTTTTAAAATATACACTACATCTGAAAATAAATAACTGACCTCAAATTACCCAATTTTAAATGAAAATAGAAATGACCTGAAGACAAGCATCCACATGTAGAAAGCAGGCATGATCAAGACGAGCTTGACCACGACGAACTTGATGCAGGGTGGCTTAGCGGGGCCCAGCAGCAGGCACGTGCCGAGCCCCAGTGCCAGGCTCGTCAGCTCGCAGAGCAGCTTCCTCACTGCAGCCAGCAGCAGCCACGGCAGCACCAACGCAGGCCGCTCCTCCTTTACCAGAAACATCATTAAAATAATATTTGTCACCTACAGTTTGTCTATTGGTGGCAAGCGCTCCTGCTGAGCATGACGTCCTGGTTCGATTCCCAGGTCGAGGTTATTATCTCATCTATACGGATCGGATATTCGGAATTTCGGATGCAATTTTACTTAAAGTTTGAGTTTATTATTTTTAACCGACTTTCTTCAAAAAGGAGGAGGTTCTCAATTCGGTTGTATTTTTTTTTTTAATGTTTGTTATCTAATAACTCCGTCATTTATAAACCGATTTGAAAAATTATTCTTGCGAATTTTTCTTTCGAAAGGACATACTTACTTCCCGATTGGTTCTATGGAAATTTTATCAAAATCGGTTTAGTCATTTGATTGTTTTCCTCACGTTAATTGTCACATCACGCGACGTCGCGTGAAGGCGCTTTGATGTACATCACGCGACGTCGCGTGGTGGTGCCTCAATTATGTACGAGTCATAAAATAGCGGCCGTAGCGTATTTGGTTCTGGTATTAGGTTTATGCCACTAGGGAAGACATTCAACGAATTTTTATTTTCGCCGTCTAGGTTTTCATCATTTTGACTTGGCAATGGACGTTGGCTGCGGGTCTGTTCGAAAGAGATACCGTGACCCCGGAATAGAAAAGGCGAAGAAGGAACATGGATGGGTTTTAGTCAGTAAAAGTCTGACACTCCCTCCTGCTCCGCCCAGAGCGGGAGGAGTCATTTGATGATCTACCATCAGAAAAAAAGGCTACACTCCAACCTTAATAACTTCTAGTTACAATGTGAAATTTAATTCATGATAAGAATTTGTGTGGTATTCTACAACTAGAAAGGGTAAAATAAAAACTTTCTGCGAAACAAAACCGACTTCCAAAGAAAACAATAAAAAATTGGCATTTTAAGAAGGCGCTTTCATACTTTTGTACCCTATGTCGGGGAAAAACGTAGGTACCTACTTTTGTAAATGCATCCGAATAACGGATCTCTACCATCTATCTTAACATTAATTGTGAAGCAAGACTTATGTGAGTAGTAGGACATCGTAAATCGACCACAGTGTCTTGTTACGCCCTAACTAAGGAAGGAGCATATTATGACGATGATGGCGTACCAGGAACACAGGATAGAGAAGCACTATGTAAGAAGCGAGGTAGACATAGACGGTGAAGCACTGCACCAGCATGATACCTGATACCATGGTGCGCAGCGCGCGTTGCAGCGGCATCGACAGCTCAGTCGGCATGTTCATCTGCCACACCTTATACAACAGGAAATAAAAGTTTTTTGAAATTGTAACATCAATTCACGCCTGTATTTCCCTGAAGGAATATTTAGAGATGGACATAAATAAATGCAGACTCCGGGCTGATATTGAGAAATTCTGCTGATGAAAAGCCCCAATTACACTTTGCCTGACCTGGGAATCGAACTCAGGACCGCATGCTGTAGCAGTATACCTATTGATATTATATTCGTTGGATCACGAATTTAAGAATAGCTTTGCTACAATAAATTTATGTGACAATAATAAGCGACTTCGATCACAAGCAACGGAGGAAAGTAGAAAAGAATGTCTATAAAATTATATTCATTATCATTCTATATATTTCGGATACCGCGAGTTTATTAAGTATTGTGTATCGGTAGAATTTGAAGCCCGACATATATCAGTAAACGATACTCGATCGTAATAATATTGTTTCTGATCTGGGAGGGACATAGAAATGGACCTGCTCATCATCTAGCGCACGTCGTGAAAACTGACAGGGAAACAGATATTTATAGAAGCGCGGTAGGATAGCAACCAGCCTCTACATTATCAACAGTACTTTCGCCAAATTATGAAAGAAGTCTGGAAGAAGTAGACATGCTGCGCCGCCGCGCCGACCCCAAATAAATTGGGATAAGGGCAAGAGAATTAATGACTTTCGCCAAATTAACCTCTTCGTTCGATAGGTATTAGTTTTCCTTTCAATCAACTTCCTCTATTGATTTGTATAGCTATAGAGAAAGGCGACGCGGTAGACTTCGCAGGAGATGGCAGGTCGAGCTAGACAAAACCAACGACCAGTGGTCCACATTGGCCCTGGATCGAAAGATTTGGAAGTCATGGGGATCTGTGCCCAGCAGTGCGATGACACAGGCTAAAGGTAACAGTATAGAGGAAGTGTAAAACTGAAGAAAACATCGAAAATCCGGAGATGCACCTAATCGACTGTTTATCGGCTGAAGGAAGCTGTAACATCCCGTGGGAACGATGACGCAATTATGACATGTGCAATGACAGATGCTTAATTGTCAGCCAAAGCTATATTGTTCAATCACTTGAGGAATAAGTTTACAACTTGTAAAATACAGGGATTTCATCGCATCAGTGCCCATTCATCAATTTCAGGAGTTGTAAGAAGTGTATGTCCACGCTTGGTAACTATTTTATATTATTGGGACCTTTACATCTGACTTTTATAAAACTTAAATTGCGTTATACTTATCTACTTAACTAAACAGAGAAGTTTGATGTATCTTCGTTCGTTTTATGAAATCACTCTATCCCAGCGTACCTACCTAATCTCTCTCTCTCCCTCAATTTGCGCAACCACACATTTGTATGTTCTACATTTATTATTTGTTCAACCACAACAGAGATATGACTTGCCATTTGGTTTATATCAACATCGGTCCAGTAATTTCTGAGATATAACAGATGAACCCATTGAAAGCGCATTACATTATAATCGCATGATGACCTTTACATCATGGTTTTGCTGAAACGCAACAACCAAGAATCTACTGCTCCAGAGATAATGAATTAAAAGATTTCAGAATGCTTTCATTTCTAGATTATAATGCATGATTGAATAATGCATATAAATCGCTAACCTTATTAATTTTTCATCATTATACCTACATACTAAGAAAATTATTGGTACCTGATAGACTTCTGTTGACGTCTATCCCGCTAAACAATACCTTTAGTATGTTCATCAGCGCATGATATAATCAGCAGGTCAGTACCTGTATAAAGAGATAACCTCACAACATACCTACTCCCACAACACACATGTGTGTCAACAGTAGGCGGCTCTGCTAGTCTGCTTCGACTTAATTATATTCTGATAGGATTATTTAATAAATCTGTCGTCGGCGGCACCTGCTTTAGATTGGCGTTCACTTTGAACAGCGTGGCGTCGAAGATGGTCCGCACGAGGCCTACAAGACACCATAAACAAATCTCCGACTGCGTGTCCATGCCCACGTACGATAGTATGTTTATCATTTTGTTGATTAAGTTGAGGATTCTGTTGCCATTGCCAAGACATTTTTTGAAAGCTTGCTGATTAGTTACTGATTTTATTTACTTTATTTTTTTACAACATTTTGTGAGATGAGTGAAGTTTGTTGTCACTGTGATTGACAGTTTATATTTTGTGAAGTTATTATTGCAATGTTATAAATATTTGTATCAGCCAAATACTAACCTACTTTCTAAAAGGGCCAACTATTTTGAGAGAACATCACTCCCTCGTCGCTCCATAGCTCCTTCTGCGTGATTTTAAGGGAAACAAATTCTAACAGTTAACGAAAAAAAGACATTAATTTACTGTTGCTCTAAGCTCTCTATCTAGCTTACCTCTTTAGTTATTAAGTGGATTACCTGCAGAATTGGTTCGACAGATGTAGAGTATTAACATTACCGTTACACTTATTTATATTGCTTATTAACCCAAGAAATCCAATCCAAGTTTACGGATGGTGCAGTATGATTAGCGCTGTCATCATCAGCGTGCGTCAGCCGGCGGTCGGGCTCTGCGGTACAGTCGCGAGCGTCACTCCTTCAGACGATCTCTGGCGGGCGAACAGTCACATCGCGTACTACCGCGGACAAACTCACTACTTACGAGCACGACAAACCCGGTGATCATTCATATTGCCCAAGTGATTAACAAGTGGTAAACAGTGATAAGCAGTGATTTACTTTATTAGTTTGAACCTCATGTACAAGGTAAATACCTCAAATGACATCATATTTAAAAATAACCTTTGTTTTTCTTTATTTCTGAATATAAATATCTTATTTAATAGCAACGCTGTGTGTGGTAAAGGCCTTGATTTTGTTTTAGAATATATTTGGGTTACGTTACGTCCTTACCTTGAACAGTGTGAGTCGCAAGTTATTTTTGATAATTCAGTCTTTACGCACCACCCGCCAATGTTTATGTAGAGATTCGCGAAAAGAAGTCATAATCTATGAAATATTCTACTTCAAAAGCATTCAAAGTTGAAAAACAACGTATCGTTTTAACTCATTTCTAAGGAAAGTTGAATAATTAATGTACGCCTAACAGGATAATTCGCTATTTCCAATCACCGACATTCACCGTAATATACCTACCTAATACTGGACACAATGGTAAAATTAAAGGAATCACTAATCAACTCTTATTAATTAAAGTAATGTCTTTATAAGTCGAACGAAAAAAAGCACAGAAGATTTTCCACTTCTAGTTTTCTTTCAGTAATTTTCAGTGAAAATTGTGAAAGCACCAATCGTTTTATGACAGTCTAAATTGGGAAATATTATTTGACACTGTTCAAGCATTTACAGCAACACAACACATGACATGCCAAACAATTAAGAATGATATGTGGGAAGACGATTACAATGAAGCTATCGCCCAAACAAATAATTAACATTATTTATTAATGTATTATTGTGAGGAGTTGTCATAAATTGTCGTATCTAATGAAGCCGACAGTTAGGTATTTCCAAAATGCTTTAGAAAGCGCGGGTTATCATTCTGCTGAAGATCAACCAGGCAATGTCGATAGAGATGAGAAAGAACAGTTAAAGCTACTAAATGCAGCTACCGTTACGAGCCTACTTCTAATTCAGAAGATGTTCTAATTGGTAGGACTCAATTTGCCAAAGTGTAACTAATAGCACTTTGTCAATATAAGAACACAATTTGAGTGTGATGTCATTCGCTTCCAGTGTAATTTAAAGTCACTTAGTCCCCAACATGTAACACAATTTGTCCAGGGATCTAATTCTATTTTTGCGCGCTTAGGTACGATTGGATGTATGTCAATCGCAAAATAGTTCGTGAATAAGAATTGGATCATTGATTAGTTCACACTTATAGACAATTAAAAAAAGTTAAAATTATATATTATATTACTTGTAGCGGTGAAGTAGATTTTTATATCCGAGTGTGAAATTGTGAATAACCTTTAAGACAAGCTGATTCAATTTTATCTAAGATTTAGCAGTAGTGTCTACGTGCTGCCTTAAGCTTGTAACTTTCCTTACACACAGTTATCAAGGCGCCTTTCAGGCCATGTAAACATGGCACGTGACACGCACTTAGCTCGTAGTATTTCAATGTGGCTACGTAAATAAATATCGAATCAATTTACATCTAATGGGTTCACTAATTTCAAATCGATCTTATCAAAACAGAGCTAAGATCAAGGTTCCGTTATACAGAAAAAAAATGAATCAAAATGTAGCGTCGTTAAAACAGTAAGCGGTAACCAAATCTAAATACAAAGTAACTGTCTCACGTTAACTACAGTTAAATACCGTCATAAACCCATAGTTTAGCACGTTACAGATTTCTGTTACGAAAACCATGACAACGGAAACATGTGTAAAGATATAAACGAAGCGGAATTCCTCAGTGATAGCTCAGCTACGCATAATGTTGCGTCAAGCCAAAGATTTAGTTTATCGTTAAAGTATATATAAAACTATTCCAGAACTATAACTATTCATAGAAATAAACAAAATAAAAACATTAAAAAGAATAGCACATTTTTTCTTTATTTTGGGCTTAATAACGCCACACAAAATATAAATAGATACCGGTATTGCCCTGAAAATGTAGGTCGAGTTGATGGTTTTCTTTTCTTCAATACTGCCTTAGGGTACTCTTTTGTCTGCTAAACGGTTCATCTAAACTACTTTTTGTACAATTTCTTTGGAAAACAGTTGTGTCAATACCGGTATCAAATGGAAAATGGTACGAGCGGTTGTGACATTCTTGATGTAAGTACGTGAGAACACGTCTATGTTCCCGACTCCACCCATATATGGAGTCACTGCATATGGTAGTACTAACATGCCTTGAGAGCTCGCCTGGTAATTTATCCTCGTTTTCCCTACTTTCTACTTAACAACTACATGAGAACCAGACGGTAGCCCACGTACCGTAATACCACTATGATTTTTACAATTAACGCCCCATATTAACATCAATTTAATGCCGAAACTCACACCTACTGAAGTAATACCTACAAAAGGACTTTTGAACGTTGAACTAAGTAAGCGTTGAATTGAACCCTCTTCGGTCTTTGTTTCCTGACTGACGAATCGTTTTGAATAATTATCATTGATCTGGAACTGGAACAACGGAGCGTAGGTATTATATCAACATTCCAAATTAAAGATACATGAATTGTAACCTGATTTGGTCATCAAGTTAGATACATAGTGTCAATGAACGCATTAATTAGTCAGTAACTAAAGCATTTTGCGATGTTACTCAGGAAATTCGTAGATACTAGAAGCGCTAGAAATTCTTAAAGGTCTTATTATTCATCCCCACGAATATCATTTCCATCCAGTCATGGAGTTTGTGGAATCAGCAGTTCATATAATAATATTGTTTGTGAGTCATTTCTGTTGCATATTGTATTACACATCGCCACAACACTGGTGTTTTGGGTGATGTCATCCACATCATAGAAGGCGACAGGGGTCACTTCATATAGGATAATTTTGATTTCAAAGCAAAGCTGAAGAAATATCATGACATGTTGACGCCAGTATGACTGACTGCTACCTAGACTAGACGAGGTAAACATGATTACTAAAAATGACGTCACTTTAAACTGAACCTTGACCAAGTAATGAATAGTGTGTAAAGCTGAGGGCCGTCTTATACTTACATGCCTAACTATAGAAGTCACGTTGACATTTACATAGAACAAAAAGAAAAAAAGCCAGCATACTTTTTAACGCCCTATGGTGGTGCCTTGTATAGTTGTATCATTCTTAGAATAACTTGACAACAACCAGAAGTGAGTTATATTTTTTTTTATTATTGAATCAGTTGTCAAGAGTGGTTAACCTTGGTCTCCGTCTGTAATCGCGGAGGTGTACGACCATATATAGTTTTTGCGTGAGTTCACTGCTTCGTTGAATCGTAATCTACTAACCAAGCTTGACACTGACATTGTGCTGTGGTCGCCACTATCGGGACCTTATTAGTCACTCCAAAGTATATATAGCTGTTTACATTTCTGAATATTTATTTGAAATAATACAGGACTTATTTCAGTGGTTAAATGCTAAACTATGCTCCACCTCCTATCCTGCCCTCTTAGCCCACAAACATGTAGCCCAAGTGACCTCTGCGCTGCCACCGACGACGCGGTGGAAGTAGCGAAGTTCTGTTCTAACAAAATATAAAGTTGTCGTGCCAGCAACACGAAGAAGAATTGGTTAAATAACTTACTTTGCTACTGCCAGATAGGTATTCACTTAATTCAATTTCGTCGAGGCTCTTGAAACTCTCCCAGTTTCCGGAGCCTCGATGAAATTGAATTTGGTAAAATGAAGGTACTCTTGTCTTTAACATTTTAAGAGAGGTCAAGTCAGACCACTCAATTCCTCAAAGAGTATGGTATTCCTGTGGACCCAGTCAATCATCTACTTACATCACGCGTCTGTCAAAGGATCAAAGGCGCTTGAAAGAAAAAATATTGCGTGACCCCATACTACGTAAATGCGTATCTCCGCTGTTAGCTATTTTTTAGTTATAATCCACCATTTGCTAGAGACTCGGCAACCAACGATATAACCATTTTGTGACATCAAAAAAAAAATTTATTCGGCTGTGAGAAAGTAAATCCTCCGCAGATAAAAGAGACCGACGCCTCACGTCTTTGTTAGTAAGTAAGAGGAGGACACATTGTTTACAATATACATTCTTGTACGATTGAGTGAGCGTCACTCGGCGTGAACCTGGTGACGTCACACTGCCTCCTGCGGCAGCGCGTGCGCCGGCCTTCACGTACATAGCGTCTGTCCGAAGTAGTATCTGTCCGAAGCGAGGCAAACCGCGCTTCTCGTGGGTGATACGGACCGCTGTAGCTGTCATAACCTTACTTACATAATCATTTCTTAAGCTTTTAAGTAAATATTCCGTATTTGTCGTTCTCCATTGTTCCACTGTCGTGCTCTAAATAAAGACAACGAACTTTAAGATGTTGACTTAAACATTACCCATAATGTTTAAGTCATGATAACAAAAAAGTGGGTCGGCATTCATAGTTCAGTTATTCATATCTTACATGTCTGGCTGGCGTCATAAAAAGCCGTCAAAGACGTTTTTCTTTGAATGGTGCATTGAACACAAACACACGAATGATGTATACTGTACCTATGTGTTTATACTCGGTTGGGTTAGTGTGCGCAGAGCGGCGCAGAGCAAGGCCCCATGTTAATTAGTTAATGACACTGACTTTGCTCTACTGACTAGTACACGTTTGACCTTCTAAAACCGTATTTATTTAAACTGCATTAATATGTATTATGAATAAGTACACACGATGGCACATGGGAGTACATTTCCAGTATACCTTGGCCTCGCTTTTTAAAGATTTCCTGTACAATGAGAGATCCGCATAAACTGGTTTTGTATAGCTTGATTGGCCGTCGTGCGTACACGACTGGCGACACCTCTAGTTACTATTTATGTCTACATAATATGAAAAATAAAACTAAATAGGAATGAAAATGTAACATTTCTAACCCTATTTAGTTTAAAAATTAGATTTCAAAAACGAAAAAAAAAAATCAAAGCAATACAATTAAAGACAGACACACGAGATGACGAGCTTTTCGCTATCTTAAGAATCGGTATAACCGTTGAGTAATATCGTTGGGATTACGCAGTATATGGGGGCGTTCTAATCGGGAACTCGCATCTGTGGCGAGTGTGGTGTGTGGGCAACTGGGCACGGAGTGGAATGCCCGGATCAATTGCATACAGATGCTTGCAATGGGCTCTTGATTGCGTTACTTAACATCGATTAAGTGAATTGGGAGCGTGATAGTATTAGATGATACGGACATGTGAACAGCTGTAAGTGGATCTCGTAAATTGATGTTCTGTTTGGTTGATAGGTAGTTGTTACAGGACGCTGTATACAGTCATCATCATTCACAGAAAGTTGTTTATTATTAAACATGTTCAAAATAAGTAATTGTGTTTTTGATATAATTAATTAATAATCAAGAGGGAAACCCCTATGAGGTTTATTCATTTCTCGAAACTCTACCGGAGGAAACACTAGCAACATCAGCCATTTCAACTGCGACGTTGCTTCCTGTTGAATCAGAACGGTTCATTATAGTAGATAATCTTTCCACTTTATAAGTTAACGTTCTACATTTATTGTTACACAAGCTACAGTGCTCTCCACTGATATGGACATAGTGAATACCTTATAATTAATTATAGGATCAATAACAACATCAACAATCATTGAGTAAGACTATCTTTGGCAAAATAGTACAATATTCTCGTTCTTCCTGTGAATTTCCCTCTTTCGCAAGCACGATTCCACTTTTCCAAACATTTCCGTCGTCAAAAATTCGAAGTGTTCCGTCGTAGTGGTGACAATGACACAGAAAGCCCTGAGTTAAACGCGGCCTTCATTTGTTTAATGACCGATAGTCAAGAACGCATTGCGCTTGCCAAACTCTACTTTCGATATCGTGAATATCTACTATACTTAGGTATCTATACGCTATAACAAATCTATTTCGACTGAACTGACTCAGAAGGGTGAAGCTGGGTAACAAACTAACGTGTAGAACAGAATCAAGAAAGTTTTTTTAAGTGAACTAAACGGTCATTGACTATACTCAAGTACTCCATTAAAACTGATCTTCCAATAATTGGTATATGATTCATCTCGTATTCCCATGAGGGCATCCATTTTTATGAGTCGATAACGATGACGTACCTAACAAGTTCGGAATGCGAGAGATTTTGGAATGCAGCAGTGAATAGGTGCGGGAATATTTTTTGGTGCTTTTAATTAGCCAATTACCAAATGATTGCAAAAGTTTTGGCATTACTCAGTATCTGGGGGATTCCCGAATCCTGTCTACGGCAAAAATAAAAGTTTAGCAAATTCGACTCCGTGATAGGACCTGTTTGGAATTTACTTCATAAGCTTCATAACTTCTACCACAATAAGCAAATTGCCTCTTAAAGCAGTTGAACTGAGGCATGACAGGAAGGAGGCCGTTAGCCGGTAGTTCCATCCTACTAGAACAAGGCTATAAACAAAGATAGAAGTAGTACTAGGCAAAGTTTGTATTCGTTACAATGTAACAAAGAAATCACGCGAAGTACTTACCTACGGCTCATGGAGCATAACAACTCTATAAAGGTACAAGGATTACTAATCTAATGCACCAACGAAGCTCAACATGGAGTGAAAACATACTATAACTTCCTAACGTGCAGGCAGGAGGTACTGTTTATACCACGACTCCTAATACAATTAAGGCACACTCAAAATTGTTGCAACTAAACTTGACTGTCGTAGCAAAACAATTTATTAAAGAACGGATAAACAATTTCATATCTGCATTGTTCTGTAATGAATATGTGGCGTCCAACAAATAGGTTTGGGAAGCTGAGCCATAGACGGAACAGGCTTATTATCATGACATCTGTTATGATCTCCGTATTGCGCAAAGTCCCTGACAGAGACAAGTATGTCGTTAGTACTGATACTCAGTACGGACACGGAAACTGCGCACTTAGATTTATTTATTAATCATACGATTCTCTGTTTACATTTATATCAACTGAACATCTAAATCCATCTTCTAAATTACATATTACGGTACCTACCTATTTGTTAGATAATTTGTTTGTTTTGCAATGAGACCCATGTAAATATTACATTGGAGAAATTTTACCTATGATTGAGACGTACTAAACCATACGTACCGACGATCGAGGACCTAATTTCTGTACATTCCACCAAACTCAAGCTATAAGCGGCTGTATGATAATCTAACGAATCCAGATTAAAAATGCAGT
Source organism: Eugnorisma glareosa (assembly GCA_947578425.1). NCBI lineage: Eukaryota > Metazoa > Arthropoda > Insecta > Lepidoptera > Noctuidae > Eugnorisma > Eugnorisma glareosa. The sequence goes on from OX387963.1 coordinate 11,986,988, forward strand.
AAAAGCTTTCAAAGTCAAACACTGCAAATGGTAATGGGGTGTAAAATGTCTAGGTGTGTCCCGTAGAATAGCTGTAGCAGTAAAGGCGAGGCATTTGTTCTAATGGGGCCGATCTGCGAACTGGGTCAGGCCAATGCCAGCGATAATGGAGCGAGGGTTATCGTCACCCTACTTATTGCAAACTATTTGCAAATCAGTTTCAATCCAGTCTGTAAACAGTTACGTATTACATTAGCAAAGTAAACATCTCACCTGTCACTTGTCACCGAATTACTATACCAAATCATCCCTACTAGATATCTCTTTTTTTTTTTTTTTTTTTACCGATGGGAAATCATCAAATAACCCCTCCCGCTCTGGGCTGAGCAGGAGGGAGTGTCAGACTTCTACTGACTAAAACCCATCCATGTTCCTTCTTTTGCCCTTTATGTTCCAGGGCCGCGGTATCTCTTTCGAACAGTCCCGCAACCCTGGCAGGCGTCGGCCCTTACGGACCCCTTCCTGTTTGCTGACTCTCTTTGAGGCGCGCGTGGAACACGAACGCGCCGTCGACACGGCCTGTCGTCATAAGACGGACGGACGGCGAGCTAGCCCATAGCTCACCGTCCACAGGCCCGCGTCTACGGTGGCCGGGAGCCACCACGTGGCCCCCGAAGCCCGGTGCGTCTCCCGCGGCGGCTGGGACGTGAGGTTCTCTCCCTCTCACGTCCCGCCACCTCCTTCGCTAGCATGACTGCTTCGCAGAAGGAGGTGACGGCGTCCCATTCCGTCTCGCTCCGGACCATGGATTGAACCAGGGCCGGACGCGAGAGGTCGCCGCCGCCGATACTAGATATCTCTTAAGAATCTTTTGGCCAGTTGCGATAACTGGCTTCTGATTTTTTTAATTTTAAGAAATAGGCCAGTAAATTGACTCTTTCAATTCGATGGGCCAACAATTAGAAAATACTTGATACCAATACGAGCTAATGGAGGTACATCAGACCGGCGTTATAATTGATTGATTGACCAAATCAAAAGGGAGCACAATACCGCAACATCCCGCCGCCACAGTTTCAACCATCAGAGTTCGTAAATACGTAATCGAACTACTAAGCGTGATCCACAATTGATTTGGTACTTCTTAGGCAACGCATCTAATTCCGGACCGCAACGTGCAGTCAATCAAAATGGATCACTATTGCGAAATTTTTAATGCAAGCCGTCGGGAATTTGTTACAGTCGCTTCGATATTTTACGTCTGTATATTACAATAAAAAAGATTAACATTTATCTATTGACATTTAAATTGGAGTGAGCTAAAACTGGTCGGGCAGGAAGCTACTGTCATGGGTTTTGTCTATATCTAGACTTCATGACATCAATACTATTCTACCTACCAATGCCAAATAATAATCAATACTTAAATAGGTACCTAGAATAAATCGGGGTAGCTTTGGTAGTTTCGATAGAGCCTGCTGAAGTCAGAAGCGACTAGCTTACCCCAATCAATTAGTCATTGCAACTATCAATCTGTATAATATTATCTTATTAACTCGGTTAGAGCTAAATCGTTTTAAGGTACTTTATAATAGATGACAAACTAGTTCATAATCTACGTACCTATTATTCCGATGGAGGAAAAAAAAATACCTACTTGACGTAGGTTGTTAAAAATTTCTAACGGCACTATTCCCAGAATAGATCGCGATTGGAGAATCGACGGCAAAAACATTTCCATGTTGCCATAGGTATACCTAACTAACGACTTCACATTTAAGGAACATATTTGGAGAAAAAGAAATAGGTATCTACTATTTCTTTGGAGCTGGGCTGAAAATCATGATATTATCGTTGTTCTGCCTCTATACCGCATCTGCCATATACCAAGCGCTTTATATGAAAAAATATCATAATAGGCGGTCGTGGGCACGGTGCTGGTCGTGTTAATGAGCTGCCACGTGTCACCCGATCAGAAATAGCCCCCGAACAGCGAGGGACCGATAACAGCGCCCAGCGCGGTGTCGCACTCTGGACGCTTGCGAACGGAAATCACCACGGTGCCACTGTGCCAGTGATGCAATGTTTTTACGGCTTTATACTCGGTTGATGGTGCCGACATCGATGTTTGTCTTCTCACTTCATAATATTAAATGTTATGCTTTTTAAAACATTATTTTTGTTGGTTTGGTTTCGGGGACATCGCAATTGTGGCACCATTTTCCAATAATTTGTATCATTATAGTAATTACCCTGCCTCTATACCAAATTGGAGGTGCTTACAATAAATTGCAGACAGTATTAGCTAAACCTTTACCCTCTTATTAATAAACACGGAATAAAATTACACCAGGGAATAACTAAGGAATAACCATACATTTTCAAAGGTTTAAACTTGGAATAACTTTAGTCTGTGTTTATTAATAGGAGGGTACGAAATGTACCTAAATACCCATACGCGTCGAACATTCTTATGTGTCTAAACATTTAAATTTATGCACGGTGTTGCAACATCTCGAATATCAATGAGATAGAGTGGACTGTTATCTAATATTGGTGATATCCCAAACTTGGAGCGCCGACTTGAGCCGCAAGAAATCACTAAAGTCAATGGAGACGCGGAAGTAACGGGTCAAGCCAATGACGAACGCCCCACCCCACGCCTTGTGGCCAGTTAGCTTAGCTGGCTATATTTTTACGAAGCACAATCAGTGTGATACGATAAAACTACAACTCATAAGTATTATTTTTATGTGGGCACCGTACATACATTCACGACGTTAATTTAAAATTGCACATGGATGTTATGTAACGTGAAACGAGTAAACAAACCATATTAACGCGCACGTTATCGTAGACGTAACATACGCGAACGATAGAATTACTTGTTTGATGAAAGCAAGCTGATAAACAGATACATTTTAATTTAGAAATTTCTCTATCACACAGCTACATTCCACGTACATAGTTAATAAGATAACATTACAGCCAGCTAATATTAATACATGACAGCTAGAAATTAGAATGCTCTATAATGATCTAGAATACATCATCAATCATCATCTAAGTAGGCACCTTGTTACCTATTATATTATAGTATTCAACTATTAAGTCCCAGTTGAGTTAAGATTACGTCGTAAAACATGTTCATAACGGAGCTTAATTATTTTAATTGCTTTTGTTGCAGCTATGAGGCGGTGAGACGAAGTGCAACAATTATTGGGATTTGAAGTGATATTAAGCAGACATCATGAAGCGGTTACAGAAGTGTTGTTGTTGTGCGTCGACGCGCACCGGCACGCTCATCACAGCCATCCTCGGGATCATACTCTCCATCGCCACCATAATTATAGTATGGGTCGTGAAGAGGCACAGAATCACATTCAGCACATTCATATTTGATGAAGACTTTGATAGGAAACTTTCAGATTTAGACAGTAAGTACCATTACGATTTTTTTCACGAAATACGTAAACTTCCCATCAATTTGCAGGTAGATTACAGCCAATAATTTGTTCGCAAATTACAGGCTGCTAGTCAGATCCGAAACAGAAGTTAAACAAGCATTCAATAAATAGCTAATTATTATGCTATTGTTAATGATGCTCAGTATCGCTTCAGTGATCGTATCGCCCACAACGAATAAATCTCGAAATCAATCTGACATTGTCTTAAGAAGTACTTGGTTGGAATTCATAAAGGGCACAGGATAAGGCCCACAATAGATGGTAAACTTAATATGTTTGTATTTTCTTTTCCAGTTCCGAGAATAATATTAACAATTAATTTATGCTTCACGATATTGATATGCACGCTGCTGATGGTAGCAGTACACAAAGTAAGTGAATACCTTATAGCGTCGATTTAGACGCAAATCATGCGTGAACGATTTCTTTGATACATAACATAAAGTTTGATATTGCATGCTTCTGACAGACGTCGTATTCGGTAAGTTGTTCATAAATCCGACATTATTATCCGATACCTATTACCTATTAAATAAAACAGCTTCACATTCTTGGAAAATAGTATATAAGGTCTATCTATTCATACACGAAATCTCTTAAGGGGTCATTGTACTCATCATTATGAACAACTTTTACTATGGGACCAACGCCGAAATCGCGAAAAAAAAATTAGCTTTTCAGTACATTTTGACGAGTTAATGCGATCATATTGTAGGGAACAGCTGATTTTTTTTCGCGATTTCGAGGTTGGTCCAATAACTTTTACTATGGTAAAAGTTGTTCATAATGATGAGTACAATGACCCCTTAAGAGATTTCGTGTATGAATAGAGAGACCCTATATTTGTTAGCGTATAGGCTTATAGGCATAATGGCTATGTTATTCAAAATATAAGTCGCAACAACGTAACACTTCGCATTGCTGTTGCAACATCGTATGGCGACGCATGTGATTCACTGACCGTCTTAAAAGAGGCGATTTTGTTTTTCTTGCTGCTGGCAATTTTCCCCTGTATCAGTAACAGAGGCTGCGATCTTACCTTAAAGAGTGCGTTAATCTTATTTGTATGAATACTAAGAAAGTAAGAACAAATCTTAATCCTGTCCAAAACTATGAAATGCCCTTCCCATAACCAGAACCAAAAAGCAGCTAGTGCTACTAACTGTTTAGCTGGCCTTGCCTGATCAACATCTTATGGTTCAGGTCAGGCCTTATAAGTACACTGGTACACATCTCAATCATTACGAATTCACTAATCGCTTGAAGCTTTACCTATATGAGTCCATCTAGCCGATACCTTATTCAAATTTTATAATCTTACATGTGTTGTTGTTTAGCGGCGGTCATGGTTGATGCTGCCATGGGTGGTGCTGGGTATCGTGCTGGCCATTGGCTTGCTGATCAGCGTGCTACACACCTCTATCACTTACTATCTCGACAAAGAAGACCACGTCATCATCGCCACAGTCATTCTCATAGGCGGGCTCTTCTATTTATGTGAGTAGATAACTTGATGATCGAAAAGATCGTAAGAAGACAACCATGTCCCCAGGAAACAAAAATTCAGAAACAGGACCATAACCAATCCACACTAGGTCCGCTTAGTGAATTGTACTCCCCCTCGACGGAGAGGAGTATTTACTGTCTGTGTCACAGTGAGAACATTACCTATAGGCTGATTAGGTAGCTCCTACATTTCTTGCAATTATTACATATATTTCCTATTACCAGGTCTGTACCTCTACCTGTGGGCAGTGGTGTTCAGTCATTACTTGGACGTTCGCGACGAGGAGGAACGAGGCCGGTACCGGAAGGCTCCCTACAGACGATAAGCTTTCAAACAACTATTCAACTAGACTGCATAATATTCGGAAATCTCGTCAACATCTAATCTTAATGCTTTTGTTCATTATATAAGTATTTAAGGCCAGGGGTTCTCAAACTGTACGCCGCGGCGCCCTGGTGCGCCGTAGAGAGTAAAGAGGGGCGCCGTGAGGCGCTCCTGTTTACTATTCTCCGGAATCTAAACTTAGGTATTCGATAGAAATCTAATGAGCTTGTTGTCTTATAAACTTAATGTCCCTTTTGCGCAGGTAGTGGTTTTTAGGGTTCCGTACCTCAAAAGGAAAAAACGAAACACCTTATAGGATCACTCGTCTCTCGACCACTGTCTGTCTGTCCGTCTATCACAGCCAATTTACTCCGAAACTACTGGACCGATTGAGTTGAAATCTGGTATACAAATGTATGTCGGTGACCCAAAGACGGACGTGTAACGTAAATTAATGAATTTTAAACATGGCGGCCACTTTTGCGGTGTAAATTAGAAAATGAAAAAAAAGTTTTGCGAACTATTTCAAACCATATCAAATCAAAGGGCTCGTTGTGAGCATCGCAATTATTTTCTTGTTATAATTTTAATATAAATAGTTTTGAAGTTATTTAAAAAACTAGGCCAAATTGACCATTTCTCACCTTAACTCCTAAATCTTAGGGCCGAAAATTTTGAAAAAAAATACAAAAAGTAGTTCTTTACCTACTTACAGGAAAACATATAACAACAAAAAAAATAAAGGGGCTCACACCTACTACGATGGTATGGAACCCATCATGTTTTTTTTTAAGTTTACCTCGAGAGAGAGTTTCATTGAACACTCTTCCGACAGCAGCCTTATAACAAGATCAACATGTTCCGATTTGCTGTAGTTTTGGCTAACGGTCGAAAATTAATATCTTTAAATTCAAAACCTCTAAGAATTCTCATTCCCTTTGCAACATCCTATATGTATATTTGAAGCCAGAATTTCAAATTTATCCTTGTGTCAACATAATTAATGAATAAATAATAATTAATTAATTATAAATCTTAGCTTTTTCGACTAGCTAGGGCGCCGAGACAAAATATTAAACCTGTAAGTGCGCCGTGAACTGAAAAAGTTTGGGAACCCCTTTTGGCCATAATGATGAATGTCAAAAACAAAAGCCATCTTATTTAGACATTAAGTATATAATTGAATTTAGGGGAAACGTGAAGTGTCATAACAGTGCCTTAGCAACGACATCAACATGCGTAGATATTGACGTTATCAAGTAATTGTTATCAAAAAATGTGAAATCTCTATCTCTATGATGATGTCTATGATGTGTAACAGAATGTACCTATGTGCTACAAAAGAAAATTTTCAGTTTTGTTTGTGCTTTTCTGGAAAAATATATTTTGAGAAGCACAGTACAAATTTTAATTTAGATTTATGTTTCTTGATACTCAACACCTATGGTCAAGTAGAAACCCAACTTAAAAAATTAAGGTCCTTCGGTACATCTAGGGAGCTAGGTAGTTTGTGCTAAGTTACCATTACGGTTAATATGGCTGAAATTATTACGAAGGCACCTCAATTTATACCTGAATACCTTTGTTATTAACCTACCTGTGTTATTTATGAGAATACAATTCTATCGATTGTTATTAACTTATTTTTATATTTATTTATGTAAGTAACAAGATAATATTAGAAAGATACGAATATTGATATACTTATCTACTTAAGTGTAAGAATTTATGTTCATTAAACTTTTAGGAAACCCTATTACAGAAAGGTCTTTTATTGCAAAACCTCATCACTGTGTTTATATCAGAACAAAGTTTTAAGATAACCCTACAACTCTTATTCAAGAGAATAAGTAGATACCTACTTCACTGGAAACGACGACGGCCTGAAAAACAGACAAGTCTTGCAAAAAGTTATAGTGTTACCCATGAACTAGGTTGCGCAGGTCAGATGGCTGTAGTCCGTATTTATAAAACTGGTCAGAATCCAAACTTTTGCTTAGACTGGTTGACAACCATGACATAAACATACTGAGCTTTGGCGGAGATAGCCTCTGCCTCAAAGCTTGACAGATGCTAATCATAACACTTTTATCATTTGAGGTAGGTATAATTTGTTCTTTTCCTTTTTTCTAGGTCCATGTTTCGTACATAATATAACATAACTAAACGCAAAACCTTAGAATAGTAACGAATTTTGAGTTCAATATTACAGTGCTACAAAGATCTATTGGTGTTGTTGATAAACATTTGTAAAATGGCGGAGTTAATTCTAATTTTAGGCACACGGCAAAAGACCCTTGTTAAACAATAAAAAAAAAAATACGATTGCTGTCGTTACAATGCATTGTCGATGTCGGCAAGAATGAACGAGCGCGAGCGCAATAACTGAACGCAACCCAGTTTGTCAAACAAAAGTCAAGTCAATGACAAGTCTAAAGTCAAGCAGGTGAATTCTGTCAAATCCACGTCAAATCAATCAATCCAGACTGGACCGGCTGTGTGGAATTGTAGTTTGCGTACGTAAATTAAATTACAACACTTTTAGTGGCGTACTTATTCCAGATATTAAAACTAGAAGAAAAATAAAAATTCTGATTTAAATATGGAAATCTCATTTAAAGGCAAAAGAATACTCGTCACCGGCGCCGGCCAAGGTAAGTTTGCACTAACTATATTGTTTAATTTGTTAGTCATATTACAGCTTTTAGTTTATAGCATTGGAAACTACGTACCTGCACCGTAAATTGCTACATTTCATAATCGCGATCAAAAACATAATGCATAATAATAACTATTGTAAAACTGCAGGAATCGGTCGAGGTATCGCTGTTGAATTATGGCGTGCTGGAGCCAACATAGTCGCCTTGTCTCGAACAAGATCTCATTTAGAATCCCTTCAGAGCGAATATCCTTCTATAGACATAGTGGACGTAGATGTAGCTGATTGGGAAAAAACACGGAAAGTGGTGGAGTCTCTTGGCCACTTTGACGCATTAGTGAACAATGCCGCAGTTGCTATTTGTGAGCCTTTCCTCGATTGCTCTTCTTCGGATTTTGATAAGTATGCTTTCAGATCTCATGTTCTAAATGCCTACATGATGTGACACATACTGTTATGAAACAGAATTCAGGCATAAACATACTGAAATGGATAACATTTAAACCATTTTTTCTTTCCAGAATGTTTAATATCAATGTAAAAGCAACTCTTAATATTAGTCAAATTGTAGCAAGAAAGATGGTAGAAAACAAAACTCCTGGAGCCATAGTCAATATCTCTTCACAGGCTTCAAAGGTAAAACAATGTTTTATCAATAAAACACCAATCATCATTGTTTTGTTATCAGCAACAATCAGCTGGGCTTTCATGTGTAATTCTTATCTCTTGCAAATCTTTTGATCTTATTACTATTCAACAAGGCTTTAAATTGTGACAGTTTCTGCAGTACAAACGAGTATTATTTTATTAAACTTCATAATATTAAAAGTATTTTCTTTAAAAGATCATCCCAAACCAAGAAACTTTAACATCCAACAACATAACAACATGTACATTGTTAGTATGAATTTGTTGGTAATTATAATTGCAGGCTGCATTGAAAGATCATGCTATCTACAGTGCATCTAAAGCAGCTTTGGATGCTCTTACTCGCTCCATGGCCCTTGAGCTGGGTCCCTATGGCATCAGAGTGAACACTGTGAACCCCACTGTCATCATGACTGAAATGGCTAAAGTTGGATGGTCAGATCCAGTTAAAGCTAAAGAAATGCTTGCTAAAATACCATTGGGAAGGTAAAACACGTTAATTTTTTAAAGATTATAAGCACTCATACTGAAAAGCAAAAAGACAGGTATTAGTGGAGACCACTTGTTAATGCTAATGTATAACAAAACTTTCAATCAAAGATCTGAATAAATGGCAATTCACTAGATCTTAATAAAATTGAATAGTATTTGTGACAGAAACAGTAAATAAAGCAAAAAGGTCATAACAGTTTTAATCATACAACCACAATAATAAAATGATAAAAAATTATCAATATCAAAAATAAAAACATATTTATTACAATTTCAGGTTTGGAGAAGTTTCTGAGGTGGTGAATGCTGTAGTTTTCCTCTTAAGTGAGAGAGCTAGTATGATCAATGGTGTGGAACTGCCAATAGATGGAGGTTTCCTAGCCACATAATATTATGACTTGCTAACACATACTTTATTTAGCAAACTATATAACATAATATTACTATATTTATGGCTTTTAATATGGAATATTTTTTTAACAATTGCTTAATATAGTTCTAAGTATATTGGATCTATGTTAATTAGTGAATCAACCAAAGATGGTACTTTAATTCATTTTGCTATGTTTAGACTTAACATGTATGTTTTACAATGTGATAATATTGTTATCAATTCTGGTTACATAACTATACACATTAAAATTAACATAATTTAAATCCATACTTTCCAAGATGCTTTGTGATGTAGAACTGTTTGATAAAGTACTGTAATAAAGATAACCATTAGTCAATTACAGAAATAACCTTTTATTTTATTTGTTTTAGTTTTATTAGATCTGTTTCATTCATCACATTTATTTAAATGCAGTCATGTCTGTCTTGATCATATAACATTTACACATTAACCTGCTATAAAATAGGTCTATGCTTTATTAAACATTATATATTATACTGATTGGGGCTAGTCCAAGGAAAAACAAAATAAATATTATGTAGGTACCTACTTATGAATATAAATAAACTTACTGCTGTTTTTTTTCTCGTAAAACTTGTAATGAACAATTTGTATGTAGGTAGTAATATGTAGGTACTTCTGAAAAATATTAATAGCAATATGAACTGACAAAGTTGTTAAGTTGTTGATATGAGTAGCATAAACACTGGACAAATATTATACCAATTATGCTTGCCGGTACATTTTTTATAGTTGATCAAAGCCATTACATGAAAGTTATGTTGTTGAATAAATGCAATTTGTTAAAAATCATACTATTTTATTTGGCATAGCGTGTTTCCCAGCTACACAGCAAAACAAACCAAACCACCACCAGCTAAACAAATGTAGACCATGCGTTGGTCGTAATAAAGTTGAAAATAAAACACTTCATTAGTCAAAGAGCGGACTGTCGTCCCGCGTCTGACTTCGATCAATATTATAGATCGATGGAGTGGATCTGAGGATGAAGCCCATATTTATCAATTATTGACTGTTTTAGGGAACAAAATGTTGAGTTAGGTATATAATTGGCAGTAAAACCCGCTCTGCGCATAACAAGCCAAGTCTGCGACAACCTGTAAACATAGGTATTGACTTATTTGTGACCGATGATTATTGCTGTTGGCACCTAATCAGTACAAACATAAACAAACGGCTTATCTTTGTAATGAACTAAACGGTCCACCGAGATATGGCTTATCGGCTCGAAAATGTTATATTACATTGCTTTCTGCAAATTGCCTCAGAGAAGTAACCACTACTCAAGCGACCTTGTCAATAATGGATAAATATTTCAAAGGAAAACGAATACTCGTCACTGGTGGCTGCCAAGGTAAATACTCACTTTTAAACTTATATAAATAACTAAGTAGGTAGGTACCTAATGTTTGGTTTAAGTTTTATCTATAAGACTAAATGAGATATTATTACAGGCATCGGTCGTGGAATAGCACTAGAGTTGTGGAGACAAGGCGCTAATGTTGTCGTTCTCTCGAATCAAGCAGAAAATTTGGATAAGCTTAAAAAAGAGTACCCTTCCATAGAAATTTCATGTGTAGATCTACTGGACTGGGAAAAAACTAGACAAACGGTGTACTCTTTGGGCATTTTCGATGGACTTGTTAACAATGCTGGAATTGCTATAATAGAGCCATTTTTAGAATGTTCACCAGAGAGTTTTGACAAGTAAGCAACCAAAATACTCAGTCCTGACTGATTCGTTGACTAGTGTCTTGAAAAATATAATTACCTATAATGTTTTCACTTTTGAATTTTCTACAGATCGATAGCGCTCAATGTTAGAGCTGCCCTTAACGTCAGTCAAATTGTGACAAAGAAAATGATTGAAAACAATTTAAAAGGATCCATAGTTAATATTTCATCACAGGCATCAATAGTAAGTTAAATTAAATTCTTTTTAGGGATACGTACCCGGAGGGTAACCATCAGGACCCTAATTATACTAAGCCTCCACTGTCCGTCCGTGTCTCCGTACCTAATAGGTAGACACATGGACCTAGAAAAAAGGTACACAGTTGAAATTTTTACAGAATATGTATTTCTGTTGGCGCTATAACAAATAATAAAAAGGGGCTACCAAGATGGCCCCGACTACGATGGTACGGAACCCTTCATGCGTGAGTCCGAGTCGCACTTACCGGTTTTTTTTACCTACCTTAGTAAAAAATGACTGCCCGATGGTTACAGTCAAGCGATGCGTCCAACTTCACGACATTTGGCCAGATTTCAATTACTTATATTATCTGGAACTTTGATTAAAATAATGTCTAGATGGAGCATCAAATGTGAGAAAACCTGTCAAAAAATATCAGCATACATAGGCGTAGTGTTTACACGGTGCGTCTCTGAGCCCCGCGAGGACGCTGCCGCACGCACACATGTTTGAAATTGTTGCCTCGTTTTCTGTTTTGATTGTAGGGCGACGCTCCATCTAGACATTATATACCTACCTAATCAAAGATCTGGAAGAAAGAAATGTTATTTGTTCAGTAGGTAACACCCTGAAGGGAAATCTGCATGAAAATGTAACCGGTCATCATCAGTAGTAGATGTGTTGGCTCCTAAGTATACATAGATATCACAAAATACGTTTTGTGTAAAAGTCATACCATTTCGGATCAGAATACGTGTGTAGGTCGATCCTGAATAACATTATCTACTCTTTGCAGGCTGCTCTGAAGGACCACACGGCATACTGCGCGTCTAAAAGTGCACTTGATTCGTTAACTAGGGTTATGGCCTTAGAACTTGGGCCACATGGCATCCGTGCTAATACTGTTAATCCAACTGCTGTAATGACTGATTTAGGCCGCAAAGTCTGGGCAGATCCTGCCAAGTCGCAGGCTATGCTTTCAAAGATACCTATGGGCAGGTAAGTAGTGATTTCGAGTGTGATGTAGCTAAATCCTATCTAGTCACTGCATTCCAAAGTGCTGTGTAGTACTTCGTTCCCAAGTGTGTGTATTCTACAACCCAGGCTAAAAAAAGGATAACATGGCGAGGAACAATCATAGAAAGACTTGATTTGGAGAACTTACTACAGATAACATTTGATACGGGGAAATCATATTGCCCTAGGTCGATTTCGTTTGATAATAAATTTAAATGAATAAATTGATAATTTCCTAATTACTTAATTAGGAAATTATCAATTGAAAAGACGGAAGGATTAGTTACCGTATTTGAAATGACTATTTTTTTTTTTCTTTTTAAGGTTTGGCCAAGTACAAGACGTTGTCGATACTGTTCTATTTCTCCTGAGTGATAGTGCCAGTATGATCACTGGTGTTCAGCTGCCTGTTGATGGAGGATTCCTGGCTACTTAGATTTATAAATGCACTAAATATAATAAAGTTATGAAAACAAATTTGTTCATTTTACTCAGTTTATTGTGCCAAAGGAATTTATACATACTGGACATAGAAAACAATGCAAGCATAACAATTTATTTATAATGCATATGCTAAGATAGGCTAGCACATTTTGTATTGTGGTGAAAATATACCATATATAGGGTAAATTAAACGTAGCATGTTTAGACTACAAGAATTAAATTAGTCTCATGTTATTAGTGCATCTTACTCGTTTTCATTGGAGGGAACAAAACCTATGGACACATAAATTTTAATTTGCATCGTAACAAAAGCCATGATGGTTTTCTAAGTCCCTTCCCTTATTCGTTCTAAAAACTAGTAATTTAGATTTGTTCCCTCCCCTTTATCAGTAACTGAAGAGTTTTAAATAGGCATTTTTCGATCTCAAAGACATTATTAATTATATATCGTATGGTACGAGACAAGTCTACAAAATAATACAATAACAGCAAAATAATTTCAATGACATTAACGCTACAACAGTTATGTATGTATTCCATTACCTAGGATATTGTAAAAAACAGTGTGTCTGCTTACATAATTACCTTAAATTTATTATTTACAAAATTAAGTCCATAAAGTCTTTCGTCGTTTATAGCGTACACTTAACTTTAGAGCAAGCCACGACCTTCCACGACCTCGCCAAAGCATTTGAGATACATGTTGCGCACTCCACACTGACGACAAGCACAGGACATAACCAGGATTCGAGGCCCGTGCGCGCCGCCCCCTCCGCGCACGCCGCCGACTCATTACTTACTACACGACATCGACATCGTTGGCGCCTCCATGAATTTTGAACACGAAAACATCATCTAATATACAATAAGTAATATAAATTCATAAGTAGTAACACAATATCATTAAAATATTTGGGTACTAACATATTACGATCTGTCCTAAATGAAGGAATTAACTTAAACACACTCATACTGTAAACGCTAAAAATACACTGATATCAATATTGGCACAGCATTGAAAGGTAAGACGACTGTCACTCACTCGTAGATAAAATCTGTGAACTGGCTACAAAATTAGTTAAAACGGAAAAGTTATTGAAAATCTCAAAATGCTACAAAATACCCTGTAGATCTAATTAATTTAAAATTGGATTAAAACTTAGAATAATGTGCATTAAAATACAATACAACTGAACAATAGATGATGGCTACAATATCAACAATTGATTATAAGTCATACTCTCAAGTGCCTGATCGAAAAAATCATGCTTAGACGATTTATAAAATAAACCCCTATCTATCTATACAATATCATGACATCAGGATGATTTTGAAATCTCAAAGCTTTGCGATACAAACCCTTGAAATGAAATTGAATATACATATTACCATTATGTATTTACATAAACTTGAACCTCATTCTCAGTCATATAAAGAGGTGACGCTGTCTACATTTACGGTCCAATGAAAACATAATTTTTTTTTTTTTCAAGTTGTATATTTACAAACTATTAATTATTTAATAACATTAGCTAGAAATTATTGATAGAGAATAGGACATTTTGCAGCTCTGCATGTCAAAGCTAATGAACAAAAACATACGTCAGAATATGAAATTGGTAACAGATTTAATTGAACTAGGTACATTATGTATGAGAAAATTTGGTAATTTTTATGAGATCATAGATTCCTAGAAGTTCTAGATCGGTTAAATGAAAATACATAATTTAGAGGAAAATAATAGCTTGAACGGGAATGTAGGTACATTCACATGCACGCGAAAGTATAAAATAAACAAAACTAAGAAATTTTATATTCTTTTTTTTTTAATTTGTCAATGTCAATTTTACAATAGAAAAGAACAAAAAAAAAAATCTAACAATGGTTTCTCAGGCCAATTTTATTTCCGAATAAACTTACCTAGTTAAAACTATGGCAGTGGCTGGATATAAATTGTAAGACTGACATAACATTACCACTTAGGCCGCCTATCCGCAAACAGAGGAACAATCAATTTGCCGAAATTGTGTAATCTTTCACTGAAAAATGGAAACAGAAAACGATTGTATCAACTCAATTGTATACAATCACGTTCTTCTCACTGTCGGTCTCTTAGATAGACGCCCTACACGTCACGTACTTATAATTACTACTTTCAGCACAAAATGAGAAAGTAAGTCATATTTAACTCAACTTGGAAGACAAAATGCCAAATTCAATACAACTCGTATTGAAATAAAAACTAAAAGAAAAACAAAGTTACTATATTGCACAAAGATTAACAAAATCATATGAAGAACTAGCACAAACGATAAAAATAAAAAAAGGTTATTTAAAGCCTGCTGATAGGATTAATCTGCCCAAATCTTGGATCGAAATTATTGATAAAATTTATTTACTTCATTAATATTTCAACAGACCTCCAAATGACAAAAATAAATAAAAATGCTTGTGTTTTTAAATGACAGCCTTCTTGGTGATAAGCCTGTATATCATGATGTAGCTAACAAAGTTCGACCATTCAATAAACTGCTTCGGCTTTAAAAGTGCTGCTAGGATCGCGCCTATGATTTCAATCGAAAGCGTCAGTTTACAAGACACCTGGAATGCTACAGCAAGATTGTCAGATCAGTAGGTACATAAACATGGCAATATTATTTCTTTGCGATCTGATGTTTACTTTATTTAGTTGTGCCAAAATGAACACATCCATAAGAATATCTTTCGCCTAGTAGACGCTTCCTGAAGCTTCAGAATGGTGTTATATTTATTCATTTACAAAGTCAAGGCCCTTGACCGATTTTTTGGGACCAATTGACAATTTACCGTTAAATCTTACCAATATGATAGAATATGTATCTTACGTCTAAATATAACTGAGCATAAAGTACAATGATGCATGGGTAGGCCTATCAATTTACTCTACGTTTAAATGAGTCTCATTCAAACAGAAATAACTTCTCATATTTCGGCCCACTCATCATCATACTTAGTCTATTACTAAATAATTTACAATAATATGAATGT
The DNA here is from genome assembly GCA_947578425.1 of Eugnorisma glareosa. NCBI lineage: Eukaryota > Metazoa > Arthropoda > Insecta > Lepidoptera > Noctuidae > Eugnorisma > Eugnorisma glareosa. The sequence goes on from OX387963.1 coordinate 12,002,882, forward strand.
TAACACGAATGCATACAAAATTGTTTCCTTATTTTAATACAGAATCTATATATCGAAACGTGATAACGTCCAACGACGTCCACGCGCCTCAATTCCTACCGCGCGGCTCGATGACGTGATAAGTCGTCGTTAAAACACACCGTCTTAATACGTGAATATATCGAGTCTGTGTTATGTTTGTTCGAGCGAACAGAACACGCAGGTCACAATACGAACGTGGTTCCATAGTGGTGGTGTTAACACTGCGACGACAGCAAGATCCCTCACCGCCACTCTGAGATCGCAGCCACCGTGGTGCTGGGCTGGCCGGCCGCGCCCGCCGCTGCGAACACGTACGTTACACACAGTTAATAGCTGAACCGACACCTCCTGCACGTATGCTGCTCCGACCATCTAGCATTATCAAGGAGTGAAGAAATTACTCTCAAAAAGTGGCTTCAGAGAATTGGAAAATTATGAGTTCAGTAAAATTCTGACTATAGAAGAGTCAAATTACTTACTGTTTTCTTGTTCCTGATTTTGTTCATGGCGTCTTAACGTACGGTCATTGCCACCTGATTGATAATTGCCACGCTGGCCACCTGCAACGCGTTTTAAAACAACATAAAACATTTGCAAGTTTAATCCATTGAGCATTATTATTTGATTATACGTTTTTTAGAAGACAATAACACAATATAAATATTTATACTGTGACAATAATGTGACTGATGGAGAACGACGCCGAGCTAAAAGAGGAAAGGCAAGTAAAGAATGTTGGATTAGCGAATAAGAACAAACGTATGAAAGGAGACATTTATGCAGGAAGAAGAAAACTGAAGAAGTGGTTTTCGATGTTCCCAGAAAGAAACATTCTGTGAAACTTAGGTGTCATATATTCAGTGTCTTATAGTGACTAAAGAAAGCTGGCAGTCATATATTCAGTACTGGAATTTCAACTTGGGAGGCGAAGAAAGTGTGATTTATGAAATTTTATGATAAATCGTGTATCTACCACTAGAAGTAAGGGTTGAGCACTAAAATAAGATTTATCGATGTTTATCTACCAAGAACTCTAGTGTACCTACCTGTCTACCAAAGAATAATTTAGTAATTAGTGACTCGGGTAAGATTTTATGCTGTGATTTGTGTCACAATTAGTTCAGAGAACATATTATTTGTAATTTCTGGATTTAAGTATTATAGTTCACAAACTGTTACCTACACAGAAAAACATAGGGCTCAGTAGTCGTGATCAACGTTGTAGGTATTTTAAAGATGATAATAACAAACAAAAAAACGATTTTAATTCTCTTCCTATCTGTGAAAACCTAGTATTTGCATGCTTTAAGTCGAGTTTTACGAATACCTCGTAAGCAGCATTTTATCCATTTAAGACAATCATAAAGTATCGATAAGGGGGCCTAAAATGGCTGCTTTATCAGAATCATATTATGAATCACATTCAAAATTTAAAATTCTTAAAATGGTCTTTATGGTTATGACCACAAAGTACATTTAAAGAGTTTTAAATTTTTAACGTGATTCGTATTATGATTCTGATAAAGCAGCCATTTTAGGCCCCCAGTTCTGGATATAAAAGCGGGAAAATTTTTACAGCACGCAGTTTTTTCTTCCTCCTAAAAAGTTACTTCTATAACACTTACGAGGTTTTCACTCTAAGGCGTCGAAAAGAGTATTTACCGAATTTGAGCATATTCCAATCGAACACGTAGTCATATGTGAAACCTTGTCGATGGAAAAGTGTACGAAACAACTGACGGAGGTGACTGTAGTCAGGTCTCTCTTCGAAACGTAGTCGTCGGCAGTATTTTAGATAGAGTTGGAACTCGATAGGGTGGTTCTGTAACAACACAGTTTCATTAGAAAGGTTTTTTATTGCTATTTCTTTCAAATGAAAAAAATGCATTTGTAAAGAACTGGTTTATTCTAACTTAAGTATTTATTATTGTGTAAATATAATATGAATTAAACTGGCAAATATATATTTTTATTCAGTTAAAATAGCTAGCAAATCAATACGATTTTTTTTAAAGATTTATAAGAAATGTTATACTACAAAACAGAAATATAAGAACTTACTTTGCAAAGTTCGTCGAAAGGTGTTGACAATTTCTTTTCAGATATTCTCTCGTATTTCTGACGTTTGGTAGCGGCTTTAAGCCCTTGCCAGGGAAGGCTTCCACGATTGAAATACATGAGTACATAACCCAATGACTCCAAATCATCGCGGCGCGATTGTTCAATGCCTAAATGTGTATTTATCGATGCGTATCTCGCAGTTCCTGTAATTGACATATTTTTTATTAGTAATTTTACGTTAAGCAGTCCTAGTGATTGGGTTTCCTAGCATGTTGTATAACAAATGAGATTGGATGGAAGTGAGGAAGATAATGGTACTTAGTAAAAGACATGAGCCAATTTCAACTGTTTGACATCTAACACAAGATATCATCCATCGCTATTTAATTGTACAATTAATTCACAGGTGCACTTGTTGCTAACGGAAAGCTTGTACATCTCAGATGTGATACATTGTATAAATGACACTATTAAATAAATTGTCAAGGCAAAGTTTAACACAATGCGTGTTGATGACGTCACCATTTTGAGTGAAATGCACATTGCACAATGCATACAACTGAGTGAGGAGTGAATTAAAACATGAATCTATGTTTACTTGGTACGTAGTAAGACAAATTATCACTTAAAAAGTAATGATCATGTTATTAACTTGTTTGAAAACATTGTTTATTATTGTATCTATCATAGGGGTATACCTATTTGCTAAATTACAGATAAGTAAAGTGACAATAAAGGTATGATTCCGAACCACGCTGCATGCAGTAGTGCTGCCGCCGCAGTGCTGTTGCGGCACTACTGGTCCCCATACAATCTCTATAAGCTAGGCAGCAATGTCGTGGCCGCAATTCCGAGCTATGCAGCAATTGCTGCCGCGACATTGCTGCCTAGATCGGAGATTGTATGGGGCCCAGTAGTGCCGCGACAGCACTGCTGCGTGCAGCGTGGTTCGGAATCATACCTTAATAAGTTTATCAGAAAAAAATTGTTACCTGTTAAGTTTTTGTTTTCTCTGTATGGGATATGTTGCAATGTGCGCGCATCTTTGTACTTTTTCGCCAAGCCAAAATCTATTATGTACACTAAATTCCCTTTTTTACCTAGGCCCATAAGAAAGTTATCTGGTTTTATATCCCTGAAAAGAGAAGACAAATAAGGCATTAAGCTTTAAAATCATGTTCATTGTTGTAAGATTTTATAATCTAAGGGCGACAGGGAAAAATGGTTTGGTATGTAATATGTCTGTCTACTTATCTATTTGCAAATTTGAATTAAGACATGGTACAGTAAATAAATAATTGTTTCCTGTAACTACACTTCATGAATTGATTGTTTCACCTAAAAAATTGCTTAATAATAATAAATCATTTAATTCAGGTAACAAAGACCCATAACATATATACCTAAAAGACTTTGCTTTGTAGAACCACAGTATCACTCACGTAATTTTGTTGGAATATGAGATATACAACCATGCAATAGCATCCGACGTCAAAGATAAATGCAGAGTAACAAGCTATGTAAACAGGTAATATATTATCTTTTACCCTTACATCTGACCTGTAACAGTCATCTATATCAGCTGTCCTTATTACCAAAGATAATTTAGATTGATTTATCAGTTTAAATGACTATTTGTTGGAATAAAATGACTACCAAATTACAAAAAAGAAATAGGTATGTAAAGAAGTAACTAACCTGAGTTATCAAATCACATGGATTTTCAATTATCACTACCCAGTGACAAATCTTTATATTATTTTAGGCATAGATAGTTGTCACACTACGCGCTTGGACGTGGAGTTGCAGACACCAGCTCATTATACAATACAATACAGTTTTCACACTATACAAGTTAAGAAAGCCTCAGAATATTTTTATATTTTTTTAAATTCATTGTTAAATCATTACATTTCACACAACGCCTATATCAAGCTTGTGCCATCTAAGGTTATATTTTGCAATTTGAAAATAAACAAAACACAATGTCAAGTAAATTCTAAGCTAAGGTCATTGTTATGAGTACTTAACAATGTAATTAAAAGTATTTGAACTATGATAAAAAATATATGCATAAATCTGTCCACATTAAAATATACAACAATATTTTTATTTTGTGCTGATGCTGTAAGATCCACCTTCAATTCCTAACTGACACTAGCTCAGTTAACGTGAATATGTAAACATATCTAATGATTTCATACCTATGAATGAAGTTCCTGTAATGTATGTCCTCGATGCGCGTAATGAGTTGATCAGCAAGGAGTAGGACAGTCTTGAGGGAGAAGCGACGCGAGCAGAAATTAAAAAGGTCTTCCAAAGAGGGTCCGAGCAGTTCCATTACCATAACATTGTAGTCTCCTTCTGAGCCGCACCATTTTATTGCAGGTATACCAACTGTTAACAGTTACAATTTAGATAACAAACAGGCCACATTTTAGATATTATTTTTAAGTTGACAACTTTGGTTTAGTATAATAATACAACTAAAATGCATGCACATAACATGCATTTTTAGTTTTTTGTTTAAATATACAGAAAGCAGTGGTAAACTTCGTTGTTTAGATGGAGACCCTTTTGTTATACTCTTTCAAATGAAAATATTGCAGACATTATTAAAAATCCTTTATTATTACTGTATATTGCTACAAATATATTGATGATAAATGATGTTTATTTTGTAAATAGGTTTTTAAAAACACTTATACACATCTCTTTTTTTTAAACTAGATGGGGCCGGTGTTTCGTACCTGACAACTCTGAGAAGAAACAGCCAAAACAAACTCAGAGGTCATAGTCTCTTTTAAAGTCCAGACATAATCTTGTTTAACTCACATGAGGACTATGCAGATTAGTGTCTGAGAAGGTCTCTTGAAGAAAGAACCACACAGATTTGAGTGGACCTGTCCAGTCAGTGCAAGCATTTGTCAGTTATCGTGTAGCTCGACTTATAACTCAATTGTGTTAACAACATACATAATCTTGCCTGTAGTTAACACATTTAACACAATAATGTCCATAGCACAGTAATGTACATGTACCTGTGGTTTAGTTATATGCACAATTTTCTGAGGCGCAGGATGTGTCAGTTGAAATAAACTTATCATAGGGAAATGTATAGGTTAAAAACATAACACCACACCTGTATGTTGCAATTGAAGCAGTAAATGCTATTACAATAAAATAACCCCTAAATCCAGCTAATACATTTCTGTTTAATGGTGTCCATTATATTTGTTGAATTAAATCATATTGCTGATATTACATGATATTTTACAAATATTACTTACCACCTCCTTGCATTAGTTTATAAAACTTGCTCTCTATATGTAGTTGTGGGTGCCTTGTCTTTATACATTCTAATTTGATAGCTACCTCCTCTTTGGTGACAATATTTGTTCCTGAGAAACACACATTACAAAATAACCATAAAACAAAACCTTAAACGAAATCAAAGTCAGATTCCAAAGCAAATGTGGGAAATATCAACTGTCATTCAGTAGGATTTACAAGACCATTCCTTTTCCGACCATTCCTGTACATTTTCTTTGAAAGTTTAGGTAGGTCCCTACGTAAAAAAGGCATAGAAGCAGTACTAGGGATTCAATAGTCAATTAAACAGTGTTTCTCGTGAATCTTTGACTAGGACTCAATAAAAATAATTAACTTGACGAGCTACTTTTAGCTAATAAGAAACACTTGTGATCAGTTACTAACAATAGGCTGCTGATATAAAAAGATATGCTAGCTATTTCGAAACGAAAAAAACTGCAGCTGGCCTACCAAAAATGACCACTTTTCTTTGTTTACTATAATCTTTCAACACACTTACCAAGATAAATGTCCCCAAAAGATCCTGAGCCGATTTTACGGCCCAGTCGGTATTTATTACCGACTCGAAGCTCCATTTTGGTATTTAGCATACAATGAAATCACAATAATATTACTGGCCACCAAATCATTACAGGACGGCCATATTGCGATAGACGCAGAATGTATCTAAGTGAAGTATGTAACTTAATTTGGGTGGAATTGGTTACAAACTGTGTTTTTCTGCAAGCTCAAATCGTTTTTTATTTGTATACTCAACCTTAAATCGCATATAAAGTTTCTTACACAAAATTGCTCTAAAATTGATCTAATCTATCTACACACGCACATGAGGATTTTTTTCGTAGACAATCAGTTGGTGTTGGTAGATGGGAGCTCTCTCGCTTGGCTAGTAATTTGGATTCGAATCGAGTCAAATCGAGAAAAAAAAAAGCTACGCGAATCGATTACAGTCTTATAATACTAAATGCTTTGTTGGTAACACTACTGAAATAGTAAGTTTTTGACGGTGTAAATTCCATTAAAAAAATCACTTACACTCTGCGGAATTTTGTACCCTAATCTTTCACTATATGTTATTGTATTTATATTTTATTAACAATAGATTAGAAAATGGATTTAATTACGCTTATGCTGGAGTTGAATTGACCCCAACTTAGTTGAGAAAAGGCTAAGCAGATTGTATATGTTGGACTTGGACATCCATTTATGTCATTCCGATCCGAATTTAGCGAGTGATGAATAATTCGGAAAATTTAAAAACTAAAACTAGTAGACCCTGTTGACTATTTCTGGCACAATTTTGACGAGTGTTTATTGGTTGGGGTTATGCTTGTTTTGAATCTCTACACCATTATTTTGCTGAATTCAGAAAATCGTTTCAGCCCTTCACTCATAGTCTCAATGGGCGCCATCGCGTGTGAATTCGCCGGTACAGGCGGTAGTGTAGCGCGAGGTCACCGAAATCGCAGTTGTCCTAAAGTGTTCGCGAGTTGCGTGCTTTTTATCACTGTGATTGTGGTTTAAATTGAGCCATTCCTGATCAATTATGACTTGAAGATTTTAGGTAACAACATACGATCATAATTTATTGTTCGTACTTAGAGGTAAAATGATATTTAAATGTTTCATTCTTGCTAATTTTATGGAGAATATTGTAAATAAATGTATCTGATGTTAACGTTAAACGTAATAAAATAAACTTTTTAAGAAGTTATTGGTACTTCAAAGTATAAAATGAAATTATTGACGCCACTGTCGATTTCTCGACAGTGGCGCCATCTGGTGAGCTCAAAAACGATAGATTCACAACAAAAAATAATATGTATTCATTACATTTTCATCACTTTTGGCTACCAAAATTTGTACTTGGGACAGAGAATCATCAACGAACAGGCATCATATCACGAAATTATCATAGTTCATTGAAAAAATTACGTGTTTAAGTTGGCTTAAAATACTAAAAGCCAAAACTTAAAATAAAGTTTGTTCAATAAATGAAAATTGTCTTTGGCAATATAAAACGTGCTTGTTGAAAATAGTTCTAGTTCTACAGGGTTCTTTTGGCGCGTGGCCATAGTCAGAACTGACGCTGTTTCAGAGTTCATGCTAGGAGGTAAAGTGCGTCAGGCGCGGATTCAGACCTCAAAAAAGCGAAGCAAGCGAATGTGGCGTAAGGCAAGGTTTGACCTCTCCTACATTGTTCAACTTATATATGAATGAACTGATCGTCTCGCTCAGCGGTCAACATGTCGGATGCTATATAGACGGAGTACGAGTTAAATTCAAAGCAAGAAAGCAGTACTTCTGGACACGGCGCTTATTGTTAGGAGGTTCCTCTCTCAAGAGCCCTGACCATCGGTAGCTCGGACCCTGTTCCCGATGCCGGTGGGCTCCTATTTTTTATATTTTATTTATGTAGTTAAATGAATAAAGGAATAAAAAAAGGTTGTGGTTACCGCCAACCCGAAAATCGTCCAAGTCCCAGCGACACCTTGCATTCCTACAAATGAGAGGTTCACAGTATGGTGTTCCGCCTCGCAATTCTACAAAAAAAAAACTGAAATTTCTTCACTACCGCAGGAGTGGAGAGTTTAAAGATGATTTTACAAAAATAAACTGATAATAATATGCATGAACGAGTGCTGGAGTGCAGTGAGCGCGAAAAGCTCGAAAATGTTATTGTAATGTAGGTATTTAGTTGGATATAGATGAAATTTAATGCTCTTCCCTGCCGTCCCCGGTGTATGCGGGCCAAGACATAAACGTTTAACATTAATTAAGAATTTAAATGACTACAGAATGAGCGCAGTGGTAATTTTTAATGCACTTCTAGATGAAGCCAGGTGGATCGGAGGCAACAAACGCTTTCAAGGCACTTTCTGCCTACTGCCTTTCGGATATTTCCTGCCAAGAAGTTGTTAAAACTCTGAAAAATGGAGAAATCAGTCAGCGCAAGGTCGGGTGAGTATGGTGGATGTCTTAGAACTTCCAACCCTCGCTCTTGTAGCTTGGAGACCGTATGTCGTTTATTTAGGGGGGAGGGGGGGGGTGCAATTTTCGTGTGATTAGAGAGAAAAAGAAATACTTTCGATAAATAATGGAATCAGGCGTTACTTTGCGGTAATCCATGATATACAAGCAAAGACGTCGCCAGCTTTTAATGGAGGGTGCATAAGTGTGCGAGGAAAAACCTATTGTAAAGGTTAAGTTTTTAATTTAACACCCTACCAGAATACAGTTGTTTCGCCCCTTCATATAGGAGTTACTTGGTCGATTTACAGAGTTAAGATACAGGTGGAACTTGGCTGCAAGAGCGAGCGAAGCGAGCTCGAAATTTTTTGACACCTTATCTTGGACAAGTTTGAATGGTTTTTATCCGTCATACAAGAGTAATTTGGTCGACTTTTAGACAAAGTCTAGAGAAAGTAGTCTAAAAATTTTAGCAGTTTACATACCTTGGATAGGTTAGAATTGCTTTGAACTACCGGAGTTACTTGGGTGACTTATAGACAAGGGTAGGATTCAAGAGAAACTAGGCTACAAGAGCGAGCAACCGAGCTCGAAAATTTTACATCTTTCCTCGAATACATTCAGATATTTTTGTAATATGAGATCAAAATGTACACGTGCTCCAGTTTTTGTAACCTTTGTGTATGTAGATCACTTATTTGCCTATCAATATTAAGGCCCCGAGGCAAGGGACTCCTAATTTATTTCAGCCTCTTCTCTATACCGGTCGATCATGCGAAAATCCAATAAGAGTGCCAGATCAAATTCATATGAATTTAGAATTCTTTGCCAACCATAATAATTATACATAATGGACCAAGATTCCAGTTCACTTCCAATTTAACATAGGTACTTGAAGAAGTCTGGCAGGAGTTGGGCAGGAGTTTTCCACCACACAAAGTGTCTGACGGTGGAGGTGGTGAATCATCATACTAGCCCCTAGGTAATATATAAAAAAAACACAATTTGTAGTATGAGGCCGGCTTTTCATAATATCCAACAAAATTGTTCTTATCTGTAGAAAGGGACCTACTACCACAAAAAAAGTTTCAGTATTTATAACATGACGTTGGTCTGGCGGTCACGGGATGTCCCACTATAAATTACATTTCAAATTACCAGTATTGCAATGACTTGCGTGTTTCATCATCCTTTTTCTTGACACCCATTTCTATTTTTCTTTTAACCATAAACCTTTGCTTCCAGCATTTTTTGTTCGTATTCATTTAAACAGTGCTTCACAGTTCACACTCCTTTTTTTCTTAAAACTTTGTAAACTCCGATTCTGAAGGTGACCTTTACACACATTCGCCTTAGGCGCAATAGTACATTATCCTCTTTACGCTTATGCTTACGCTTCCGTGGTCACCGTCAGGAGAGGATTAGCAGAGGGTTCAGATTCTTATTTTCTGGACATAAATTCCAGGGTTTCAAGTTCCGGGTAATTTGCCCGCGAGACAGCTGCCGTAACATCTGGAGGTCGACACACAAGACCGACATCTGGAACCACTTCCATCAACCCGCGGGTCTTCTAACACCTAGGGTCAACTCCTCGGCTCCTGCGTAATCTACAGCTACGCGTAAAGCCAGGACAGTACTTGACGCGCCTACCTCCTTAGAACAGGGAATTTATGACGGGCTTTTGTACTCACGACCTAAAAATAAATTTATAATTGAAGGTGTTTATGAGTTTGTTTTACTTCAATTTAGTCATCCTAACTCAGACGGTTCATTGGCCTGGCATAAAGACCTATTATTACTTAGTTAGGTAGACACTGTCAGATCCTTCGTCTCCACTCCATAGTGTAAGATATACTTAGAGGATCTACCAAACTTTACCCGGAAGGCGTGAATTGATTGAGTCAGCTATTAGTGTAGCTGACACAATCAATTCAAAGCTTCGCTAATAGCAGCTATATTGCTAACCCTAGATTAGATCTAGATTATTTACCTAACTCAAATGGCTACTTATTGGCATGATTGTACTATACGATCTTAAATAACCCACGGCAGGCTTACACTCGGCTGCTATGCATCTTCTTACATTACAAAAAGTTTGTTGGTAGGCCAGGAATCTTTCACGAAATTTAACATCTAGAAGTCCATAAGGGGTACCTATATTAAAATAAATAAAGCATAACTATAATGTTCTCGCAGACTATAATTGTCATATAATTTAATCACAAATTGATTGCATAAAATACAAAAAAAAACATTTGCACATTTTATATTAGGTATAACTATGTACTAGATACATCATATAGCTAAGTCACAATGACTGTAAAAATGCTTAATTAAGAATGCGCAGTAACCATCAAAGTGGTGTTTGTCAACATTCTTATTGTATGTATAGGTAAGTACCTACTTAAACAAATATGTACCTATTTATATTATAATTAACTAAACTTAAATAAACTCAAAGGTAGGTAGGTAACTATAAGTTGAGATTTCGTTAATTATTATATTTCAATAACGTAAAAGATCGCACTGCTTGATGATGCCTTTAAAATACAACGTTGTAATCTAAACGAAAATAATTGTTGCACGCATCACAAGTTACTGACATTTTATATACTTAATTCATCAAAAATCCTATAAAGTTGAATTGACTATTTACCTGTAGACAAAATTGATATTTAATTGTAATTGTTAATAATACCAAATAGCAATTTTTATGTTTGACATAATTAAGAAAACATTTTGGCACCATGAGAAAACTTAATTTACAAAAAAACCATAAATTAAATTAAGTATTAGCACAAACACTATAATATTCTAACTCAGTAGATAATTGGAATAACTTTGAGATCTGATTAATAGTTTTCCTTGATCATTGCAGGCTCTACAAATAATCATTTTATGTCAGTAGGTAGACATAAATGCTCAACGAATTATTAATACTTATTACTCGGTAGTATAAGGGGAGTTTTTCAATGACGTGTTTTGGGTCAATTACGTAAGTGTTAATATATTTACATTTCTTTGTTAAAAATAGCTGAAGTCGGTAACTCGTTTAAATGATTCATTTGATGGTACCTTATTTAATTAGACACAGATAAGAAGTGATGATTAGACATCCAACTTATTAATTCAGTTACGCATTATGTTTATTTTTTTTGCTTTTTTAATGTCATTTAATAACATGCTTACTTAACGATTACAATATTTTAACATCTAGCAATTAATTCGTACCATTGGTCTTTGGGTGTGCTCTTAACAGGTATCGAAGTGTATTGTTATTTATTTCATTGTTGGGATTAGCTTGTATAAATAATACTTCTTTTTGAAACAACTTTATATAAATAATTTTCTCATGCCGTATCTTATAAGATTAAACGCGTTACTCGCTCTTATTACTTTTTTGTTCTTTACCTCAATGGTTACAATAGGTCCCCGAGCAATTTTCTTATTATGTAAACAGCCACATGCTATAGATTGAGGGTTACGACTGACGAAAAGATTTAGCGATAAGAATGTTGGAAATAAGTATTAAATGTCTGGACTGCAAAAAAAATGTTCAGTATTTTTCTTATCGAGAATATTTATAGCTAAAATATATGAATAACATGCACACATACTAAGACGACGCACCGTGAGTGCTTTTGTCTTGAATGTTATTTCTTAGTAATTGTGTTTGTTCACGTCAGTGGAGTGGGCGAGCTGGCGGCGGACACGAGAAGAGCGAGGCGAGGACTAGTGCGTCTTTGTCAGAGGCAGCTTTGGGAGCCCGGGCTGGAGTCCTCTCGGTCCTGATCACTTGGCACGTTGTTGTTTTGTTCCTGGTCTCGATTTAACACGAATACAGGCTCTACGTTTTCGTCGTCACTATTAAATCTGAAAATGAGATAAAGACGCTTATAATTTTTTCCTATTTAAAATATTTTTTAAAGAATTCAATTCAAAGCGATATTGGCAATTAACATAAATAGTATACGTACTGGTATCGAGGAACTTCTCCCCTCATGTTGCAAATTGCATTCGTTAGGGCTTTCACATAATTTTTGGCTAAAGTTAGAGTTTCTATTTTTGATAAACTCCTGTTGTCCTTCTTGACGTGTGGTATTACCCGCCGGAGATCCTAGAACATAAAAGAATCTAAGTCAAGTCAAAATGCTTATTGAAAATGGATATGGATTGTAACCGTTGGGATTAGAGTTTTATTAATGCTCACCTCAAAGGCTCTGTTGAGCGAGTGCATCCTCATTCGTTCCCGTTCGTTGCTCTCGAGCCTGCGCAGGTTGCGCTCTCGTGCGGAGATGCCGCAGCGCCGCCGCCGGCCGGGGCCCGCGGGGCCGGCGGGTCCGCCGCTACTAGCCGCTGACGAGGACGAGCCTGCCGCCGCTCGCCGGGGCCGGCACACGCGCCGCGCTACTTGCTCGTCGCTGCCACTGCCGCTGTCGTAGAAATCTGAAACGTTATGTTTCCTTTTTAGATAGATAATCATATAAAGCATAAACGATGTTTTAATTCATTCTAAGAATCATGTTATACACTAATAGATAATGTTAACAATTTATGAAAAAACCTTCTATGCACACTTTGCCAGTCACAAATACTAATTAAATAGAAACAAGGCACGTAATAAAGAAAGTAAAAACGTGGGCGTGAGTTTATTAAAAATAAGCTGTAGTCTGCATAATGCATACGTCACCTCAGCGACTGAACGTTAGTACATTCTCCGTCACGAACCGTTGGCAAGCACGAAGCTGGTAGCGACACGATATCGAAGTGAGAACACTTAAACATTTGTGCAACAAGTCAGCTGCTCTGTACGAAACTTGGGCATTACGTGACGCGGCTGCACGCTTGATAAACTATTTGCGTAAGAGCGCGAGTGCAGACTAATCGATTTGTACGCACGGTTACGGGTGATTTTCGTAATGCCCTTATCTGCTTCGTGCTTTCCGACGGTTTTACGTATTATTATAATAATAAATTAAAATTCAATATCCATGCAGATTAATTTAAAAAATATTCACACTTGTGCACTTTATTTTGTTCAAATTCAACTATTCGACTGCAGATGTGGACATCCGTGATAAGTAGGAGATACCCCTACGTCAGGGCATTCTATGTACTTATGTCTATGCTATTTTTACCGTGCAATGTCCCTTAAATCTAGTAGTAGTATCCTTAATAAAAAATCTTGAATATTTCTATAATATAAGAGCAAAACCTTTCGGCAAACCTGTACAGGGTTTATTATTTAGTGACAGGTATCTTACCTCCAGCTTGTTCAATTTTATCCGCGATGTCAGGTTTGTTGTCAAAATACTGGGAGGTCTCGTCCTCGTAGTACAACATTATCTGGTCGGGTGACTCGGCTTCAGAGCCGCCTCCCTCCGCGCTCGCCCACTGGGGCATCTTTGTATCTGAAACAAACAAAGTTGACGTTACACAGGTGCACATTGTTGTTTATTAAATAGCAAGTGGCTGAACTCATCAGCATATTATGAAGGTAAGAGTCTATTTATTTAACACATTCTTGTTTTCGTTTTACTCGTAACTGTGTTTGATAGTTGTGACCCCCAAAAATAGTAAAAAAATGTTTTATATCATAATATTTAATCTTAACAATACGTCCTATGATAGCCTCTAGTAATTATGATACGAGTATGTTGAATAAAAACCTGGTACGTAAACGACAATAACAATCCAATTTCAGAAATCAAATATTAAAGCCTATTGTTAACGAATTCAGGTAAGGTTGATTGATTTTGGCTGATTCTCTTTAAAGTTTTCACGATAAAGTTCATTGACGTCTCAAGGTCTTCAGAATTCAAGACCCCACCCACAGACTGTTAAGAAATAATGGTGTAGATGTCCATTGAAACTAAAGTTTACCAACTTAAATGCCCACATAAAAGTTGAAGTTATTTCTAACGGACTCCGGTAAATTTACGAACCTCGTTTTGGCTCCATTCCAATAAAGAACATATAGTATGCAACAACCTGCTTACTTATGTATTCTTGCATTTGACGCATGATAGGTACATGCGTGGACTTACAAGTACATATTTGAAATACTTTAAAGATTTAGAGTCTTTTTACATACAATTTCATCAAAGAGACAGAGCTATACAGGTCGTCTCTTTCCCACACTGGAATGACTCCTACTTTAAGACGTCATGGTAGGCCACCAGGTCGAATATTCACATCACTTGAACGTTTGTGGGAACACGAGTGCCAACCCACACAACAGTTTAATCAACAAGTACGTAAGCATCAATGGTTGTCCTTCAACTTGATAAAAACTGTGACGTATTCGATGACGTCCACTGGTGAAATTTGAATAGCCGTTAATAGCCAGTGTCGGGTGGAGACTGTGGGCAGTGGACAGTGAGCTGTCGCTAGTTGAACGTAATGACAGTGACGCGAGAGGTCGTACATGTTCTATTGGGGCGCCGGACACTATGAATAAGTCAGAAGAACCGTATTTCATACCAAAAGAGATGATCACACGTAGCTATCGCTATATACTGAGTGAAAGATGTTTGAAAACTTTATGACTGTTGCTTGGTAGTGGCAGAAAGGTACTCAAGATTGAACCACGATGGTGAAGTAACGGTAGTGATAGGGCTGGTCAAGTGTTCAATGAATACGGCTTGGTGGAGCAGCTAGAGGTGACTCCACTTGCCAGACACCACGAGGTTTACGGTTAAAAGTAACTACTCCCTTTTCTCACAGGAGTCACCCTAACCCCTTTTATTTAAGGTGGAATCGCAAGGGTATAACCCGCGAAATTCAAATTTTCTTACGTTTTTAGCAATTTGCAGGTCAGTGTCAGGTTGTATGCTGATGAAAAATGGGTCGCGCTAGTAACACGTATGTAGTTACAGAATTATAAGCATTAAGTTCATTTAACCACGTTCAATAACTATTTCATGAAAAAGTCAGTCAATGGGGTTAAATGAACTTCGAGTATTAATGATTTTAATGCTTATAATTCTGTAACTACATACGTGTTACTTGCGCGACTAATTTTTCATCAACATACAATCTAGCACCGACCTACAAATTGCAGAAAACAAAAGGAATTTTGAATTTCGCGGGCTACCCTGGTGCTTTCACCTTAAGTAATCATTGTTCTAATTGGCGCTTCTGTCTCCTTTTTCTGCGCGGGGGTGCTGGCTTGGCGCCGCTGGCGGCCGGCGACCGTCGGCGCCCACCCGGCGCCCGGCCGCGCTACAAATGACACGCTTATACAGATACACTATATAGTGTATACATAGCACCTACGTACCGGCGTTAATGGAAAGCGCCATTTTAGTGTTATGATTCGCGATAAGCTGTACAAGTGCTAGATTACCGGTGAATGGTTAGTGTTTGGGTGTTTCCGTTGATTCGAAATGATGTGAAGGATCGCTGTTAAATGCTCATAATCCAAAATGTTTAGTATTAAAAAAAAAAATGTGTGTCCGATTTCAGGATTCCTCTTTGTATTAATATAGATCTCAAGTAACGTGTATTAATGATTGCCATGCACCTCCACATTCAAAGAATATCGTTATTTTGTCCCATAGCAACTGCTCAAAAATAGTGGTCCCGTATTAACTAATACCGAACTACTTATTTAGCTTTTGTTTCATTTATTCGTAGTAAGTATACATATGTAGGTTTAATTAAAATTTCAAATCGATCGCTCCGTTCTTAGTTATATCGACCGATATCTTTACATGCATAATGGACTTAGTTAATGCCTAACTAATTAACCGAAGCAATAGGCGGCAAGTCAAATTGTTGGCGGTTTCGCAACCTGAATAAGTCACACTCATTATTAGCACTAGTTTTAAAATAATTATGATTGAAAATCGACTATACTAGTTTTATACCTTCGTTTTTACTTCGAAAGTTATCCCTGACAGAGAAAGCTGACTGGATCTAAATTTACTTAAACTTGCAAACTAACCTGATACCCATTATTTAAAGTTGCTAAAATATGCATAGCTCTGTTACTAACATAAATTATTGTACGAAGAAGTAAGCTTTCTGTGCCACGTCATCTACGCTACGAAAGATGCTACGCGGCTACGGCGTAACCCCCTGTGCTACGCTTTTTTATTCATTTTATTTTTCACTTTTTAATTAACTGTTTGTACTCATTGGTAGATGTTTTAACATACCTGCTGTTACATGTGTTAATATTGTTTTAGAGAGTTTATATGGTAGGGGCGATAAACTAGTACCCTCTGTCGAAATGTAATTCTAGACTACATCTGGTTATACTGAAGCAATAAGTTAGAGTGACTACTCTCACTTAATTTATGCTGCGAGTGGAGCGGTGCAAGCACGTGTTTAATTATTCATTTAAAGAACCCCGCCCGTAGCCCTGGTTTCGAGATTGACTGGCCAGTTTCGCTCGCCAATAACTATGGGTATCGTTCCACTTCTAATAGACCGGTTTCTAAATGTTAATTGAGTTACTTGGTGTTTCAATGAAAAATATCAACTTTATAACTAATTATTAATTTATTGCTTTTGTCATTAACGTTGTTTTGATGACATTTAATTGGAGATTAGTTAATGTTGTTTTTGACTGTTTAGCAACAGCAGTTTAATTTACAGAAATAATTCGTGTACTTCGTTACTACCTCATAACTAAGTGTAAAGCTAAATTAGATGTTAGAATTCTAGATTTAAAGAAAATTGTAGGTCTGACCTTTAAATGACATTTTTTGCGTAATTTTCTTCACAAATGAAAGCCAACCAATATTATAAAACGTCTTGTCAAAATAATATTTATTAGTCTTTTCAATACTCGATTAATTACATCCCCATTGGTACCCAGGTACTCTTCGTTAGTTCGTCAGTAGCACCAAGGCATTGCTGGTCTTTCTTGAGAAGCTAGGCTGGATCGAATGATCAATATTCCTAATTTCCTACCCGTACGCAAAATATACGCTTTGGACGTGGAGTTTCGGATACCGTATCGGAAACGCCTTCGCCTCCGCCACCTCCGCCTCGTATTTGGTTTATAGCATACCATTTGCCAAGTCCCCAGGACGTTATTGACAAATAACTAAATACGTTAGAAAAATGCAGAAGTGCCTACATCCGGATGTTTTGGTTGCAGAGCTCTCTCGGCGCGTGGGCTCTCGCGGGGCCGCGGGGCTGCGGGGCTCTAGCCGCTCTCCGCACACCAGCCCGCCTCTATCGCGTGCGGCTCGCACGTGCACGCTGAATCAACTATACCAATTATGCACACATTTTGCATTGCATTATATAATTGCAGTAATAGTGATTTACCAAACAACTTAATTACACTGCTTCTTCATTTAATCACTAAAACCATGAAGGCTAGTTAAATAAATGGATAACACATGGTCAGTGAGGCTGGAAGCGTTTTCCATCGTACAACGTACAGCTCCAGGGCAGGCTGTCTAGTATCTACACCTATTTGATATTAAAACTCTATTTAAAGAAAAACAAACTTATTCGTTTCATTGTCAATCGAGTATGTAATACAAAACAGCACTGAAAGGAATCTTATTGTATAAACTCAGACATAGTCCTCTATAATGTATTTACAATCAACCGTTTGCGTCACTCGTATCAATCTTGCACCTGTTCTAATAACAGGGAAATTTTATTTTATGGTTGTTTTTACATATTTTACAACCTTGAATTTGTACCATACAATTTCATGCACAACGAATGACCCTTGCATTTTCACCAGCAACATTGGCACAAAAACAATGATTAATTCTGTCGAGCCGTGGCGAGTTTATCTCGATTTAATATTTGTCACGTAACAGCTTCCGCGTCCACATGATTTTGAATTGTATTTACGACTAGCGGTTACATTGTTGAGCACAAATCTACAATCACGAGTAAACGCTGACATTTGCGTGACATTTGGATCGGTAATGTCAGTGACGGCGATGCGTGTGCGCTGGCCACGGGGCGCTGCCGCCGCCGCCGCCCCGGCCGGGCACGTCACCACGGCCGCAGCGTAGCGACCTTCGCGGACCTCGCTCGGACACTTTCACCGTGCTTACCACTACTGTTAGCCCACATAAGCTTATCGTTTCCATTGTTATTGTACTAGAGCAGTTGCATAATTATATGAGAAGGTAACCGAGGGGCGAATTCCATTCTAAGTGTGTCAAAATTCCAATTTTTAAGCCTCGCATTGTTCGTTCTTGTTAATTGTCGATGCTTTAGTTGGGAAAATAAATGCAACAAAAAATGGTAGATGCTATAACGAATAGCTATCCATGCAAAGATCGATAAAGATTTTTTCAAAAAGCCAGAGCGCGTTAATAGCCGTGGTATGAATGGTCCAGAAAAAAAAATTCACGTTTATTTCTTAGAATATTTTGTATCGTTTCGTTATACACACGATATTTCTGTACTAGATAATAAAAATAGCCAAAATGATACATAAATTATGCAATGTTATATGTTTTTAAAACTAGTTTGAAACGGTTTCCTTGCAAACTCCATTACATAGCGTTATGCTTTGATTCTTAAATTGTTATTACTCGATTAGAAACGCTTGCAAGATTATACAAGGTGTAAACGGAACCTGCACGAAGTCAAGCATTCTGTACATCAAACTAAGTAACTCTACGCAGAAATTATTGCTGGGAAACAGCTTTTTTTAAGGGTGAAAAATCTCATTTTACAGTATACCTGAATGTAACGCACTCAAAACGTGCCGATGGATGCATTGAGTAGTAGGTACGGGGGTCGTGGAGGTATTTAAAGTAAAGTTACAACATTAAAAACTTACAACTTTGACCCCCAATATCACCGTAACTAGAAGGCTCCCAGATATAGTCAAGACCAAAAAAAAAAGATCGTAATGACGAGGAGAACAAGTACCTTTCGGCTTCGTTAAGGGTACTTTACACCCATTATTTTGAAACTTCTTCCTGTAGGGAGAGAACATGTCCTGGGATCGCAGAGAGATCATTAGAATGTATGAAGATTAGAGAAAGAAAAATCGATTGTTTGCAGTTTTGCGAATCTATGCACGTACGTAAAATATTGCTACGTAATCAAATAAAATAATTCGTGCATGTCGTCTAATGTGTGAAGGTATGCCTCACTATAAAGTAGGTACGTGTTTTATCGTATTTTAATTCAAGTGTACGCAAGCTGTTTTGGACGTCGTTAGTAATAACGAGTGATCAGCTGGATAAACATTAAACAATTGAAGTAATTTTATTGTGGTGATGCAATTACTTTTTGGCCTTTTAGTTACATCGTTTCAGTAAATAAAAAAGATTTTTCAATTCATTGATTTTATATGGATTATTTGATTGTTTTAATTTACAGTGGTGACGTATAGGTACATAAGGTGTCTCCTACCTATAAAAACATTAAACGTTTGATTAAATTACTTATAATTAAAATCCTTCACACTAGTTGCTGTTTCTGTGTCAATAACATTTATTCACAGACATTCACATCACCTTTTTTAGGAAGCGAGTTTTTTATCTTCATTCAGTTTACAACACAAGTAGGTAATATAGGTATTTATAGGTAACGGTTTTCAGAGCCAAAGAGATTAGATAATGCAACTTCCGTTGAAAATATTTACCTTACTGCAGATATAGATAGTTTGGGTTTTTATAGGAATATATCTAGATTCCTCCTATCACAATAATGTACTAATCTTTTGCTTAAGTCAATAATAGATGCCAGTAATTAACAGTTTTTTTAATTATAAAAATTATATTATTATGTTCTTTTGTTTAGTAATAACCGGATGACGTATGTTATTAGTTTTATGTTGATCGTGAATCATATTTTATTAACTAATGTTATAGAAGAATCGTG
This sequence comes from Eugnorisma glareosa, assembly GCA_947578425.1. NCBI lineage: Eukaryota > Metazoa > Arthropoda > Insecta > Lepidoptera > Noctuidae > Eugnorisma > Eugnorisma glareosa. Next base: position 12,023,093 of record OX387963.1, read on the forward strand.
ACTGTTAAATGGATCCATGCAGATAACAAATGCATTCACATATATTGTTTTTTTTTAATGAGGTACCTATGCACAAAATATCCACATCTAATACTTATTACTAAGGCAGGTACATACTTCTCAATTACGTATAGAAACCAGGTTCCTTGTTCTTGTTCTTGCTTCCAAGAATTCACCACTTATATAACTTTTTTAACTTGGAAATTGGAATGCGCAGTAGCGTATTCTAAGTTAGAAAAGTTATTTTATTTCAGTAAAGGTCAATTGAGTTATTACGTAGTTGCAAAAGTAACCACTTATAAATAAGAGAGTTCTGTTTGAAGAAAAATAAGTTCCATTTGTAAGTCATCTTTGTACATACCAGGAAAACGAAACGATACCGGGAAACTGAAAATGTACGTATACGTACTTTTAGTAAGAAGTATTGAGAAAATGCTGGAACTTGTTAAGCCAAAAGACTGAGTTTTCCCAACATTGAAAGCACAGAGTCAACTCACTGTTAGTGTAATTTTCCCGAAAACTCAAGACTATAAGGTAACCTAATAGACGCTATGGTTCCCAGACACGTTGGGTAGTATATAACTAAGTATGTGTTCAGGTAAAATTTGTAATAATGTGCGAAGAAGCCGACAGAGCAGCAATTGAGTTACGGTTTCAATAAGCCTAGGCGTCGTAAGTAATTGTGTACTACGTCCGTCTAGCGCTATCGTATCATCATCGAACTTAGATTGGATTTCTAGTTGAGGGAATAATGCGAATCCCGCTGGAATAGCTCTCAGAGGGTTCCTTGGACTATAAGCACATTGTTTCACGCATAAGTGCTAACAACCCTTACATAACTACTTTTATATTTTAAGCTCATATCATAATATTATAAATACTAGCAAGCTACATTGCTGTGAATTTTTGCATAGAGATAGTTTCTGGGCCGGAGATTCTCGTAAACTACTTTTTATCCTGAAACAAATGCACAGTTTCCGTAATAAGCGAAGCTGCTAGCAAAAGTTAATTGTCTCATGAACATCGGCATTACCTCTTGATTTACCGCGGTCACTGCCGAGTATGTCAATCGGAACCTATCACCTACCTACTCACCTCTTCACCCGAAGTAAGCGCTAAATACCTCCTGAGTGTCTATGAGATTGTATGATTGTAACTTTGATTGGTGGAACAAACAAAACATACCGCTTGACTTATTAAAAGCGTCGATTTTCGAAATAGATTGTGCCAAATACGTCAATAGAGTTTTATTCTAACAAGATCCACCGCAGCAGACACTTCATTACGATTTTAGGTCAGCCCTGTCGCAAATCGCGTAGGTACCTAGTCTATGTTGTAGCTAAATAAAAGCTGGTCCATGCAGACCTGTCACGCCTACAATATGGGAAAGGTTAAGCAGACTTTTGCTACGCTACACCCACATACTGCGACAGCTACATTGTGCCTGTGACGTCAGAGTAAGCTTCACGTTCTATGTATAAGAACAATCACACAGACGAACAAACCTGGGAATAAAACCTAAGGAACAAGGAAGTGCCTTCTATGGATAGATTATTGTTGAGGCGGTTAAAGCCAGTAGTACTAGTAAATAATGTTAGTTACATACAAATAAGTAAGTGAGCTGAAAGTGAAGGTACCACTTTCGCTAGCATTTCCGTCCTCCCCGCAGAGCCTCTTGCGAGTTTAGAGTTTTTATTCGTTCGATTAAGAACAAAACTTTCTATTAACTAAAGCGATATCTGTACCTATTGTATTATTGGGGTCCTAATTTTTAAAGTCATTGTCTCGATACACGATTTGAGAAATGTTTCTGTTATTTATTATTTTTTGACTGAACTAACACATAGCCTCCTGTCACCAATAAATAGAAGTATTTCCGGCACTGACTGAATTATTGACGACATTTCTGACTAAACTATTGCCAGCAGAGTCGCAATGGTAAACTTATTATTACGAAAGGATTACATGATTGGTGGATGTATAACTTATGAGTGGCATAATATTGTAGAACGTATAGAGTATATTTACACACTTATAACTGGCATGTTTTTTTTGTCACGGTCTTTTTTGTTTTGGCTTTAGACTGCACTGTCTCACAGCTGACAAAGCCGCCTCCAAAATGTTCCAGGTTTTTGCTGAGCCACCTCAATCCAGTCTACCACGAAAGTCGAATTTTGTAACTATTACATTTTGGAAATTATTACTCTTCAAGCAGTCCCTTTGTAAGGCCAAGTCATACTGGTGCATTTTTGACTGTAGTCAGGTTACAGGTAGTGAGTTATATAATGTACGCAATAGTTGATACTAAAAGCACATTGCTCAAATATAGTGCAAGCGTCACTTTCACAAGTACATTGCATTATTCACGCGCTCGCTTGATCTTGGATTTGATAAAATTCCTTTTTATTAAACATCTTTAGACGTTTGGTTTCATCTACAACCATGCGGAAATCTTTATTTTTGTTCAATTAATAGACGAGATAGTCGAATGCGATGTATATCGCTTAGTTCTTAAGAAAACAGTGTGGCCGCCCCAATAACACTGAAGACTAAATATACCATCATCTGCCTAGCCTTTTCCGAACTATGTTGAGGTCACCTTCCAGTCTAACCGGATGCAGCTGAATACCAGTACCTCCGCAACCTAGTTAGAACTGGGTAATACGATACCCCTTGGTAGACTGGTTGTCAGACTTTTGGGCCACTGACTACCTGTAACCACTGTCAAAGATCTACAAATGACAGCCGGCTGACCAACGGCTTCACGTGCTTCCCGAGGCACGGAGAAAACTCGGTATGTATTGGGTGGTCACCCATCCACAGACCAACCTAAGCAAGCACGGCTTATCCTAAAGGTCAACCCGAGCGGCTGTTATTATTTTAGCCACGAGCTTATCCGTGACCGTGATGAAGATTACGGTGACTAAGTTCTTATAGGTGAAAACGAACAGAGCAGGCCTCATATCTTATAGACATAAGGCTTTAAAAAGGAGACAAACAGTCGAGCACTACTTACCTCTACTTCTATACCTAGGTTAGTTAGTGTGATGATGTATCTTACTTAATTTAAACTTGTAGCACATTTTAGTTTCTATTGAATACCAAGAGAAAGACCTACAAGTATTTTTCATACGTGAAAATTTCATATAATATGTACATACTCGTATATCTAATTTTAGGTTACAAAGTCGCAAGTCTTGTGAATCAATATTAATATAAGTATACCTACGAGACATTAACTTTATTAATGCAACTCTATTACACGACTTTCCTTAAGGGGTGAGCAAAGATACTGGTGCCGGCATAAATTACATCGATAGCGCTCGCAATAACAACATTTATATCCATAACCTGTTGCACTAAAATTGCAAAGTGCATAGTGACTGGTTTTTTTATGCTGTTTGGTCTCAAGCGTAGTGCTTGAGCTTAATAGATTACTCTACTTCTTTACGTAACAATTGATTGCTGGATTTTATCAGTGAGATGGAGAGCAGTCATCTCGTCTTTGCGTTTCTTCAGATCATTGCAAATAATATTTGATTGTCTTTAATCGAAAAACGAATTATTTCATTGTTTCTTAGATGGTGTAATACGATACGTACGACCGACGATGGTGTATTGGAAACAGAGTCCAGGTCCAAGTTCGGCTACAGGTGGCCAGGTTGCCTCGAATACTTATAAGTATAAAGAGATATCTTAAACCCTGACCACCTTGCCATGACTCTTAGGCTAGCTTGAACTATGCTGTCTTGTATAGGTCTACATCAGCTGTAGAGTTGTGACTGGAGAGTTGGTCTTTAGTTTGATGGGAATTGTATACCTAAGTACCCAGTATGATAGCATAGGTCATAGGTCATAGGTCATAGTTATACCTATTTTGTGGTTGACCAGAATCTGATGTTAATTATAAGACTTTTTACTTCACAAAAAGCATCTCGTTATCAAAAGGCATTAAAGATTAAGAAAGGATTAAACAAGGGTTGGTTGATAAAGTCGTTTTTAAAAAACCTTTTTCATCATTCAATACAGGAGCGATTATATTAGATAGGAATTTCTTGAGATTTAAATGATTATAAATGACTGCCGTAATAATTCATGTAAAAGTACCGAGACCAGTTCAATCGCACATCAATTTCCATTCACTTTCCGTCTGTGCCGTAAGAAGTGATAAAGGAATTATGTGAATAGAATGCACCTGCGCCCTTATTCTTGAGAACATAAACAAGGAAGGCTTTTTTTTTTCTTTAGGGTTTACAATCTGCTGTCAACTTAACGCCATGACTGGTGGAGAAGAGCAATTTATGAGGGAGTTTATGATGAGTACCTATAGGGCCAGTGAGAAAATCTATCGTCGAATGCAGGGACCTATTGCTATATACGGGATAATATAGTTGTTCTAACTCGTCTATTTACTTTCTAATTAGTTTAATTATAATTATAACATACATATATCTCTCTAACATTCACATAGTCGTAAGCAGTGTTTACAGTGCCACAGCTGATCATGTGCCTTAAAGACTACTTATACTAACTTATTCTAACATTTTTTCATTGAGATCTATATGCACCTTACATTAGGCACATATTCCAAATAATCAGATCATCCGAGGCAATTATAATCGCCTAATTATGAAAACAATCTTATCTCAATCTAGTACGTGTTATTGCTCTCACTCATTGTAGTAGGATGTACGAATGCACCGGTATGTTATGTAGGTAGGTACTACAGATGTAGACTCTACGTGGAGATCCACGTAGAGGCAAAACATGACGCACACCGTATAATCAACCATATAACGTGTTAGATATAAAGATTGTTTTAGCACGAGCCGCGAAAAGACTATCGCGTTCAACTTATCATTAAGTCTTCGCTTGGGGCTTTCCGACCCGCACGTGCACAATGAAAATCAATACACAATATACAGTAAATGGAAATCTACTTATATTGCCTCAACTAAACCATACAAACATTAATAATTGCTAAGTCTTAACCTCGTCTAGGTACTAATCTTATTTTGAATGACTTCTGTACTTTAATAATTTATGTTTTTCCTTAATACTCCAGTAATAAATAATGTATATATCTGTCCGATGATTATTTTTATTACCCCTTTGATATGAACAGTATCTTATAAATTGAAGATTTTCATGATAAACATGCAAAAGATTAAACTGAAACTTTGTTTACAGTTAAGGAATATTTTGAAAAATACGAATGACCAGATATGTAGGCAGGTAATTTTTCGTATGCATACTTTATAGTTTTTCTTGATTTTTACACTCTGTGATAAATATGCATAAAATGTTGCAATGCAAGAACAACTTTGATAGCGACATCAATAAGTTATTCATCGTCACAAAGTTGATAGGGAGATGCACGTTATGCTTAGTTATAATAGTAATTAAAATATTGTTTTTATTCCATTATCTTATTAACAGACGAACAAATTGGATAATAGTATTACAGTAATATGTATATATTACGTTCGTGTGTTGATTTATGGCAAGGCACTAGAAATGTACAGATAAAGCGTATTACCGCAAATTACTGTACGTTTTATTTTATTCAGTAGTTTCATGTGCAATATATTTTATTGGGCTTAAATAATACGGATTTCCGCAAATAAAACTTATTTGCGGAAATCCGTATTATTTAACCCGGTAAGATATTCAGAAATAGCACAAGTCACGACGTCTTATAAAAAAATTGTGCATGCATGAAATTGTATACTGCAGAGTGTATACAATAACCAGGTTCTTGTAGCTATATCTACCTAAGAAAATGCATTTACTCATGTTCAAATCATGTTATAAATAATTGTATGTCGTTCTCGTTACTTATTTTGCTTGTCTGAACTATAATTTAAAGACGTACTTTACTTGAAGGTACATTTCACTGTCTAAACTGTAGGTAAATAGGCAATTGTAGCATTTCAATTCCAACAGAAGGAGATACATACCCGTATCGTATATTATAAGGGAAATGTACTAGGTACTATCATCAGGCATGTTAAATATCAAGGACGAAAATGCTAATATGTATGTATCCATCGAGAATGTAGGTCAGTGTTAAATGATCAAAATGATACCTTAAAGTAAGCAGATAACAGAAACGCAATGGTAATCAAAATTACGAATAGTTGCGTTGAAGAAGCGCGATTTATACAACAAACAGTATTAACGTGCGTTGCTTTACCTCCTGACAATTAACAAATAATGACTTTTAATGAATATCCTGTTACATTGATCGAAAGTAAGTGCTCATCGAGATGTTCTATAGAACTCGTTGTCAACCTATCCACGTAATTTAACAAAGAGTTTGCCTTTCACTTAGCATTCGGAACTGACACGTAGACTCGATTTTGATTCTGACCATGGAAGTATAGATCAAATAAACTCACCTACCTTGCGACGCTGCCGTGGTGATGGAGCCGGACGGTTCACAGTAACAAATTCACAGTGTTATCATGGTTGAAACTTGATTGTCATCTGAAGCGAAAGTGATAGTTTCCGTGTTTAGCGCGGTGAGTCGGTGAGCGAGTTCCGTTCGAGTGTCGGCGTGGTAGCGGTCGCGGGCGCCTGCACTCGGCGGCTACTCGGCGCGGAGTGGAGTGTGGCTCGGCGGGTAGCTCGCGGACGGCGGTGGAGGCTGGGGCGCCGCGCGCGAGCCTCCAGCGCCCGCCGCTCACCACCACGACACCAGGCACCACCCGAGCATCCAGCACCCGACACGCTCCAGGGACTATGATTTATCGGGGGGTTTATTCAACTACAACTTCATTTAGTCACTGAAATCAGTACCCCTCAAGCAAAGTAAATCGAAAACTTCATAAAAGAGGTTTCCCGCTTTCCTGACGCAGCAAGGAAAAGCCTACTGAAAGTATTTTTTCATCCACAGGTACATCCAGTTAAGTATAATCCTACTTCCTACTTCTATTATATGAGGATGGCCATCCTCATATAATAGTACTACTATTATATGAGGTATCTATCCTCATATAATAGTAGTACGGTAGTAGTAGTAGGACGTTTGTTACTCCTTCACGCAAAAACGACTTACCGGATTTGATGAAATTTGGCATACAGATAGTTAATAACCTGGATTAACACATAGGATTATTTTTATCCCGGTAGTACGATCCCGTCAGACGTTACCGAACTCCACGCGGGCGAAGCCGCGGGCAGTATACTGGTACTATATAAATGTAAGGATAAAGAAAAATTGTAGAGTAGGCAAGTGTCTGTAATGATCATGGTCAAGCTTTTGCGGTAGAATTAAGTAAAACTAATTTGAAAATGTTCACATAAAGTAGTTATGCATGGTAAAATAAATTAATAACAAGTTGTTGCTATGGTATTACTTCGCCTCAAGTATTACGCCTAACTCTGCTCTCCATCGTAACAATATTTCAACCGAGAGTATTGATTTTTAATAACGCCTGCAATTTCCATGAAACGACATCAATAATTGCGTACCTACCTTATTCAGAGGAGGATTACGTCATGTCTGACCTAATTCTAGGCATCATTTATGTACATTTTGAGTATATTCATGTTGCTCTCACTTGTGCTAGTGTGTACTCACCTACCTACATTTATTTTCTTTAATATTAAATTTTTCATGAAAAGTTAATCATTTTGATTATTGCAGAAATTGACGTGTTCGTTTTCGTTCGTAACTAATCCAGTAGGTAAAGCTTACATTATTAAATGTTAATGTTGTTAATGCTTTGGTATAACTTCTTAATTCGTCTCGCATGCGACAGAGGGCGTGCCTACATGGTTGTTACTATTTCTATAAACGTTGGAAATAAAATGAAGACTTCGTTAAAGTTAAAGTCCGTGTTTCTTGTATTGTTTAAAGGCTGGTATTCGCAACTCCGTATAATAAGACGATGGCAACTATGAAGATGGACAGAAACAGCAGAAAGACGGTACACGTGCCATGTAATTTAGTTACATACGTGTTACATACCTACTCCATGTTTAAATGGCAGCCCAAAATCTTACATATAGAAATAAATATGATTTTTGATTTTCTACTTATGTGTATCAAGAAAGGAACAAAAGTGATAAACACTGAAATACACAATATTCGATTAAGAATATAACAACGAGAAATTAATGCGCTGACTTGATAACGATTATCGATAACATTTCTATTTAATCACGAAATCATATACTTTGTAATCTTTGCATATTATTTTTATATACAACGTGTAACAGAAAGGGTATTATCATATGGAATACTGTGGTACGGACCATCAAACTGAACAACTTTCTCTATGGGACCACCATCGAAATCGTAAAAAAATAATCAGCTGTCCCATACATTTGGGTCGAGTAGGTATTGAAATTTTGTATAGGACAGCTGAATATTTTTTTACGATTTCCATGGTGGTCTCATAGAGAAAGTTGTTCAGCTTGATGGTCCGTACCACAGAATTCCATATGATTATACCCTTTCTGTTACACGCTGTACAGGTGATGAATGTAAAAACACCCATAACGAAGCCGCATGACACTTATTCTCCCCGTCATTGCAATTTTTTTTTTGTTCTGGACTATACCTGGGAACCTTCTAGTTGATATTGGAGGTCGGAGTTTTAATGTTCTAGCTTCACTTGAAATACCTCCATGACCCCTTTACTGTTCAAAACATCCATCAGCACAATGTTCTGAGTGCGTTACATTGAGTCCTACCGTAAACCGTCATTTTTCACCCCTAAAAAAATCGTTTCCCAGCAATTTTTTTTTGCGTTTAGTTCATTTTAGTTTGATGTATAGAATTTGGTGGTCAACTTCGTGAAGGGTTCGTTTACACCTTGTATGTGGAATATTTAATGTTTAATTGAGTTCTAAAAACCGTGTGAAGCAGAGATGGGTCACTTGTAATATAATATTTAAACGCTGTTGTGAGCACTACTTATGGTTACGAACGCGCTGACAGGTGGCTTGCTTAGTGCCTAGAGCCGAGCGAGCAGCGAAGAGACGCGAATGTTCAAGTATTTTGCAAACGGTTGTACTGTGCGCTTGGCGCTTTCGCAAGCAAGTAAGTCTGTAGGCGCTAAGCAAGCCAACTGTCAGTGCGAACGCAGCCTTCGTGTGTAAACTTAATAGCCAATGAAACAGAACGCGATTAGCACCTCCAACTGCATTCAAGAGCGTAAAATTCTCTCTTAGCATATAAACCATGGGTAGTTGCAAACGAACAGAATTGTTTCCTACCCCAATGCCAAATAACTGATGACTACGTTATTTCTCTTTGTGCCACCCCAAATGTTGCCGACAGTTTCGTCAACCTGTTGAATAGTTCGTGTAGAGGACAGCCTAGCAACAAGTGTGTCGTCGGGGTTGCCAACCCGAGGACCATTCGTTACATCATCATGCCGCCTACCCGCCGCACGCTCGCAACCCCAGGATAACAAACCGCCATCAATTTAATGCTTCTTACAACACCCCACTGTGCCCGACGTCTTAATATGTCGTATCTCCGGTTATCAGGCTGCATGAGAAGTCCTTAAATTGTCTCATGGAAAATAACATTGCTAGAGTAAGTAACTAATTGAACGCCTGATATGAACATCACAAATAAAATAAATACGTATGTATCTACCATTTCACTAATCAAATACAATAATTATAACACAACATGACACCTGTAGTCCCTGAAATGTGGTTACTAGTGTACCCATGTAATATGGGGCGAGCCTAATGCCATCACCTGGGCACAAATCCAGACTCAGTGGCTGCTACTGAGAAATTCCTGTTGGAAAAACCCAATAACACTATGCCCGTCCGCCCAGCTAGCAAAATACCCTTACAAACAAAAGCTTTAAGAGCTTTGGTTTCATACAAGGTTTATACGTGTTCTGATTAAGTCAGAAACTCTTAATACCCTTACAAACAAAAGCTTGTAAGAACTATGGTTTCTTATAAGGTTTATATGTGTTCTGATTAAGGCAGGAACTCTAATAGTGGTATTTTATAAGTCTATTTAAATTTTAAGAGCATTCCTACTTGTAACATGTTCTTATAGACGTATTTAAGAAAACGTTATATAATATTATAATAAGAGCAGTGGCATTATAAGCGCCTTTTAAAGTCTAATTGCCTTTGATTCTTAATTCATACTTATAAATACATTTTACAAGTACAGTCAACCTTAGAAGTGACTATACTAAGAGTTTTATTAGACTTCCGTAAAACTAGTATTTTAAAAGTGTGGTTTATCCCACCTAAGATATATTAAAGAGTAGTAGCACTTTAAAACAGTCCTACAAGTGTCTTATAGAATTCCCTATTAAGGGTTGTTTATTTTCTTTGTTGTGTTGACTCCAGAAATTGCTAGACAATCAGGTAAACCATTTTAATATTTAGTACATAATTATTATTATTTGGTTTCTCTTAAATCCTTTTACTTATTAAGGAATCCTAAAATTACTAGCAACATGGCCGTGTAGATAGTGGTTTTAGGTTTAATTTGACTTTTACGAGTGCGATATAAACTTCACACAAGAGTACTGGTCTTATTTTGCTCTAATAAAGCACTCATGAGTCGTGGTTGGTCGTAATGGCGACATTTTGATATTATTTTACAAATAGTTAAAAAAAATATATAGTAAAAGAAACATTTTTGAGAAGGCCCGTGAAAATATTGTTATTATAATTTCAAAGTAATCGAGAAAATCTACTTCGCAACCAAATAATTGCATATAGTGTGTGACAATTAAGGTACTAGCGTTTTGTAGGAAAGGTCAATTTTAAATATGATACTTATGTTTTTATGCGACTGTTAATTTTTTTACAAAACTTCCAAGGACTTCTCAACCCACGGCGGTACACAACGATATTACACTTAAAATAGTATTTTATTTTATTTGTAAGAGGACTTTAAGGTTATTTACCCTTACAGAGCGCCCTTGTAAGTGACTTGTAAGTTTATTTTTCATTATAAAGATATCAGTAAGAGTTTTGTAATTTTGAAAATACTCTTCGCGAGACCTTTACAAGGCAATTGGAAGAGTGAATATGCTTATCAAGTGCGCCCAAATCCACACTTATAGGTGTCTATAGGTGTCTATAGGTGTGATATAAAACTGAAAAAAATATGGTCTTAAGATCGAATCCAGGACCCCTGCTCACCCGGGCTCAGCAGTCGCGGTTGCGACCACTCGACCAATAATGCAGTCCCATAACTATAGAATATTGAGAATTCCATTGATAAACCAACATTACGTTTCATGCTTGGTTTAGTCATCACATTTATAAAAGTAAGTCTCCCAACAAATGAGTCCAGCCTACTGCGGACTGTCTTTAACAGTTAAATTATTACTACTACTAGCTCTAGTATGAACATTATTTATAATTAATAAAATATCTCGACTTGGCACACGAGGTTGTCGACATGTGGAATGTGAACTCGGCTATCATTGTGCCGATTGTCGTGACGGCCAATGGCCTTATGGCCAAAAACCTCGACGACCATCATTCGAACCTCTCCATAGGCGGTTGGATCAAGAGCCTGATTCAGAAAGCAGTACTCCTCGCTACGGCTCGTATTATGAGGAGGTTCCTGTCTATGAAGCCCTAACCACCGGTAGCATGGACCCTGCTCCCGACACCAGCGGACTACTATTTTTTATATGGGTCCGCGCACTGCTGACCGCAAATCGAATGCATCACCCACGGTCGTCGGTGATGAGGCTGTATATCCAGCGGAAGTGTGGGGGTCGTGGCTTCTTAAATGCTAAGACCCTGCACAACCGTGAGGTATGCAGTCTCAGGGAATATTTCCTAGAAGCCGACGTGGGGATGCACCGAGATGTGGTCTCAGTGGACAAGGGCCTCACCCCGCTCTTCCTGGCTAACGAGAACTGGCGCAAGCCTAGAGTATTAGACACTAATGACCGCAAGGAGGTATGGCAGGGCAAGGAACTTCACGGACGCTTTTACCGGGCCCTACATGGGCCCGATGTAGACTTCTTAGCGTCCGTATCTTGGCTGCACTTCGGTGACCTATTTGGGGAAACCGAAGGTTTTGTCTGTGCAATAATGTACGAATTTATGATGACGAATAACTAACGGAAATACATTGTGAAGGATGGCACGGTTGACATATGTCGGGCATGCCACCGTCCGGGAGAATCGATCCGACATATTATTTCTGGGTGTTCTCGTCTGGCTCACGGAGAGTACTTGCATAGACACAACCTCGTTGCCAGGATTATCCACCAGCAACTTGCTTTGAAGTACAACCTTGTGGAATCAGAAGTGCCATACTATAAGTATGCGCCCGACCCAGTTCTCGATAATGGTAATATCACGTTGTATTGGGATTGACCTATCATCACTGACAGGACTATTGTTGCCAATAAGCCTGACATTGTGGTGATAGATCGATTGGTGCGTCGCGCAATGATTGTTGATATAACGGTTCCGTATGACGAGAACCTCGTGAAAGCAGAGAAAGATAAACAATTCAAATATCTACATTTGGCTCGCGAGGTTGTCGACATGTGGGACGTGAGTACAGCAGTCATTGTGCCGATAGTCGTGTCGGCCAATGGCTTAATAGCCAATAGCCTCGACGAACATCTGAGGAAGCTCTCGCTAGGCAGCTGGATCAAGGGCTTGATTCAGAAAGCAGTACTTCTGGACACGGCGCGTATTGTAGGAAGTTCCTCTCTCAAGAGCCCTGACCATCGGTATCTCGGACCCGGTTCCCGATGCCGGTGGGCTACTATTTTCTATATTTTTAAATGTTTTTTATATAAACTTTGTTACTAAAAATATTTAAAAATGAATATAATATGTAGAGAAAATAAATGAAGGAAATATTTATTCATTTATTTCAGGTAAATAATACCCATTTCTACACACAAATCGATAGACATCAATATCACTACAGATCAGATAAAATTACATAGAATTAAAATAAAACCAAATAAAATCAGACTAAATAAAATTGAATCAATTAAAACCAAACAAATCAAATTGAATTAAATCAAAATAAACCGAATAAAAAATAATAATCATTTAAGTCTGCTGCAGTTACCTAAACGCCAGTAGGTAACGCATTATTATCACTTTGATTTAATATCAGCAGAGTAACGTGGAAGCCCCCGCTTATCAAATAAATTAAAAAAAAAAAACAATTGATTAGTTGGTTTTCTTGTAATTCTGTCTTGTAGTTAGTAACGTTGCAAATAGCGGTCAAATATTTCGATATTTATATATTTATTTAAGATTTGGTTATTTACATTAGTTTAGTTTTGTAGTTTGTTGATTTACAAACTACAAATTTGTAATCTATGATAGTAATAAAAATATGTACAAGTATCAAAAGGGTCAAAAAATTTGTCCACATAGCTGTCAACAGGAAAATTGCCCAGAAGGCTGGCCGCATTGCCACTGGCAATGCTGATTCTTTGGCCAAAAAATAGACGGGCCCTCTGGTCACGTGAAAAGTCGACCAACCGCTTGGCGATTTCCCGAAATACTAGGTGGGCACTCGAACCCCATGGCCCTAGTGTTTCAACCCCAAATGGCTCAAACACGATTTTCGATATTTTGATTATTTCATCAATATTACTGAATTAAATGATGAAATATTGCTTTGTGTTGCGCTTAAATATTGACAAAGTATTGCAATAATAACCCCAGATAAGGTGTTGTAACAGTTTTAGATGTTAGAGAAGCATTTCAAAATTTCCAAGTGCTTTTTTTGGACCTTTAACTAAATAATTCAGTGTTACTGTATTAGTTACTGCCATTTAGTGCAACGCCGAGCGATACGTATTCCATTGAAATTTAGTAATAGTAAAGAAATTCATCAGCCCTGACGCCGGTAGCTTGGACCCCGTTCCCGATACCGGTGGGCTACAATTTGTAATATTTTTCTAAGGAATATTTCAAAATGTAATTAATTTGTAAAGATATAAATAAAGGAATAATAAGAAATTCATCATAACAGCGACACATTTGACGGCTATGTATTTGAAAGTTGCCAACTTTCAGAATGCAGGGTGCATTCTGAAATCATAGTTGAGTCATACATAAATAATCATGTACAAAAATAGTAACTAACTCCGCTATTTTCTTTTTTTTTTTAATACAATTTCGTGTTCAGCGTGTCCTGTTGTTTGTTGATTACAAACCTTTCCACACGCAAAATACTCGCTTTGGAGTGGAGTTGCGGACACCAGCCCGTTATACAATACATTACAGGAACTGATGAACGTTACTGAAGATGCTATGCTCGTGGCTTATTAATACTAAGAAGATGAATACAAATTTCACATAGCAGTTTCGCAAATGTTTACCGATTACACCTCCCTGACCACGTCATTCCAGTGCTTCGCCACAAAAGACCACTTGTAGCACTTTAGATTGATAAATGACGTACGGGGAGGACCTATCACTTTTAAACAATCTTCAGGAATTAGGACACATGTTGTACTCTACCAAGGTATAAGTGTTTATAAATCTACTTATTTATTTATCTTGATGAATGGTTTTAAGTAAGTATTAATACTTATTATATGCTACTGTTAAAGTGCATTAAGTTGGTAGTCTGCATATAACCCAGAAAAGAATGCAGAAGATGCTACTTCCAGTGATGAATTGTACTAGGTAGGTTAGGTAGACTGTTTTCAACTGACTATAATGTATATATGTTTTTCTAACTTTCGATTAAGCACCACTATAATAGAAACCTATGCCAAGTCATTTGAAGTACCAACATGCATCATCGTGCCAACTTGACTAGTGGTAGATGAGCATCCGTCTTCACTCGATAAATTATATTCATATCTTTATTTGCATTTCATCGTTGTACATTAACGCTTTTATCACTTGAACGGATACAAATACTTCATTCGTCATTCGAGATTATATGCCAATACTTAATGATAAAGTAGCGATGCAGAATCAAATATAGGTCCGACATACAACGATAAATATCTCTTGCTTACCTAACCAGTTGGTCCTCGTTCTATGACGAGTTGATTGATGACTTTGAGAACAATAGAGTGTGACCACCAGTGTTTGAGTCGCTTCTAATCACTGTTAACGCGGTGCACGGAGAGTTAAGACGTCAGAGGACGTAAATAAAACTACCGATACATAAAAAGTGTGCAAGTTTTTGTGATCATAATGGAAGCGTTCACGATAGTTGCTGTCATCATACTTACAATAAATGCTTCATTTTTAGTTGGATCTTTAATATACACTCTGAAGGTTACTAAAAAGAAGGTATGTGTCGTTATTAATCCATATTATTAAGTATTTTGTTTTTATTTAGCTGGTTATTAATTCAACAATCATCTTTTAAGCGACTTCGTGGAAGGTAATTACGAGGGCCTAGGTCATATTATTGTAATTTTATTTGAAAATTTCACCCATAATTATTTGTCATTATCATTTTGGGAAACATATTCTGTTTCTTAGCTCTTTGACTAGTTTAAGCTACGTTAATGGGCCTTAACGGAGTCAAGCGGGTTTGTGTGGGTGACTTGTGAGATATTTCATTTTGTTCGATTTGCATGAACTCATTATCATCAGTATTTTGTTATTATTTTCCGTACTGTGTGCAGATCCGTAACTACAGAATTCTTCAGGTACCTACTCAACGTAAGCAGGTGTTCTTAGCTTAAATTAAAAGCTACCATAATTTCCAGCACATTTAATGTCGTAGTATATCTTAAGAAAAATTTAAACCGGTACCAAAAATAATGACAATAATTTTTGAACGCACACTCACTACTTGTAACAAGAACTAATTGAAATCTCAAACAAATATTTTTATATAAGAAGTATAGGTATAAAGGTCGTACATAAATTTTACATAGCTTAAAACAATAAGGTTTCGCATAATCACCATTTCATTAATTCCAACCTTTCATCTAAAAATCCATCCCCCATCACGTTGCCTATTGTGCAATGTATTTGCAAAACCGTGCGTACCTTCCAATCATGGAAAAATTATTATAAGCCGTGGATCGGTGTTAGCGTTTTTGTATTGAAGTTTCATATTTCATCACATCATAACTTAGGGTCGTGTCGGTAGAAAGTAATATATTTTAGAGATGAAAGCTATTCGTAGGTGTAAATTAAAAGGGCACGCCGCAATAGTGGCGGTAAGTCCCCTCTTTGAGGAGTCGCTAGAGAGGCGCCACGGCGCCCTCACCTTCCGCCTGACGCAGGTCCTCACCGGACATGGTTGTTTCGGGAGGTTCCTACACCTAATCGGGCGGAAGGAAACGCCCGGGTGTCACCACTGCGAGGATCGACCGGAGGACACGGTGGAGCACACTGTGCAGGTCTGCTCCGCTTGGGCGGAGCACCGCCGTGTCCTCGTAGCGGCAATCGGCGGCGGCGACCTCTCGCGTCCGGCCCTGATTCAATCCATGGTCCGGAGCGAGAGGGAATGGGACGCCGTCACCTCCTTCTGCGACGCAGTCATGCCAGCGAAGGAGGTGGCGGGACGTGAGAGGGAGAGAGCCTCACGTCTCAGCCGCCGCGGGAGACGCACCGGGCGTCGGGGGCCACGTGGTGGCTCCCGGCCACCGTAGGCGCGGGCCTGTGGACGGTGAGCTATGGGCTAGCTCGCCGTCCGTCCGTCTTATGACGACAGGCCGTGTCGACGGCGCGTTCGTGTTCCACGCGCGCCTCAAAGAGAGTCAGCAAACAGGAAGCGGTCCGTAAGGACCGATGCCTGCCAGGGTTGCGAGACTGTTCGAAAGAGATACCGCGGCCCTGAAACACAAAGGGCAAAGGAAGGAACATGGATGGGTTTTAGTCAGTAAAAGTCTGACACTCCCTCCTGCTCAGCCCAGAGCGGGAGGGGTTATTTGATGATTTCCAATCAGAAAAAAAAAGGTGTAAATTAAAGACTTATAGATAGCTTTTTGGATTTTTTTTCTACGCACTTTTTTGGTTGGGCACATTTGATTCGGCAGTATTTGATGAACAACAATGCTTGATACAATATAATATACATATTCGGATACCATTCGGCTCGTACCGATAGTTCCATTGGGCTTATACCATCAAGAGACAGGTTCAGATCGGCTTTTTTTGCTGTCCGGCTGTATGTGGAACACCCATTCCACAATCTACGAGTTTAACATTATATAGTGGTTGAATTTGTTTGTCAGCCACAACAGGTACATAAAGTACCTAATGTGTCCAAGTCCAGACGCCCGCACACATATACTCGTACCGCGAGCGTGGGGGAGGGAAACTTAACGTAAATACTTCGAACATTTGAATTAAAAAACCGACCAAATACGAGTCGGACTCGACACGAAGGGTTCCGTACCATTATCTAAAAAATAAAAAAACACGTTTGTTGTACCTGTCCCTTTTGTCCCTGGAAATCATCAAATGACCCCTTCACTCTGGTCGGAGTGGAAGGTAGTGTCAGACTTGTACTGACCAAAACCCATCCATGTTCCTTCTTTTGCCCTTTGTGTTCCAGGGCCGCAGTATCTCTTTCGAACAGTCCCGCAACCCTGGCAGGATGAGAGCCCCCCTTAAATATTAATTTTAATCTGTTTTTAGTATTTGCTGTTATAGCGGCAACAGAAATACATCATCTGTGAAAATTTCAACTGTCTAGCCATCACGGTTCATGAGATACAGCCTGGTGACAAACAGCCAGACAGACAGACAGTGGAGTCTTAGTAATAGGGTTCCGTGTTTACCCCTTGAGTACGGAACCCTAAAAAAGACATCTATCCTAGGTATCGGATTTTATTTTATTTGTTTGCAAGAAACACAATCAGTAACATCCATAGATATGAATAGAATCTTTAAATTATGAAAATATTATACAGGGTGTAAGGGACAGCCCTCCACAGACTGATGGGGTGAATTCAGTATATCATATTATCATGACCGATACAAGAAATTATTTCAGGAATATTATGGGAATCCAATAAAGATTTGTTTTTTTTTCCGCAATGTCTCGTTACCGTGGCAAAACGCGTGTAGCGAACGGCAAGCGCGATGACGAGTTCAATGAAATCTGTAGCTAGGCAGGAAGTGAACAGCTGATTTCACGCGTCGTTCGTTAAAGTATTTCAACATCCATTGTTGGATTGCCGTATTATTTGCAAAATTACATTGAAATAAAGGAATAGTAACTGAAACAGACGGACAAGAGAGTGATCTTATAAGGGTTCCGGTTTTTCCTTTTGAAGTATGGAACCCTAGAAACGATAAAAAAAAATTAATTTTCCGGAGAAAAATTCCGGTGGAATATGATTCAAAATAAGGAGCTGAATGCACCCTGTCAGTTTGTGGAGGGCTGTCCCTTACACCCTGTTGTGAAACGGGTATTATTTTTAATATTTTGAAATCGACGTATTTACGTTACGTTTACACCGCGCGCTAGTGCTCGGGCCTCTGATGAAAGTGTATTGTGTATCTTAGCAGCCAAGTTTGTAGTTTCTTTTTGCATTGCTTTTTCTGTGTAGAATAAGAAACGTCAATTTGATCTTATCAAACGTAGGATCTTGTACCACGAAAATAAGAGAATGTGACTAACTTGTCTAGACTTGCATATTATCTGGTGATATCTTGATGATAACGTTGAGGGCGTAATTAATTTGGATTATTTTAAATTGTTTTTTTTTAATTGTTATTTTTTGAAGACAGACAAACATACAAAGCAGATATAAGTATAGATACCTGTCGATGAGTTGAATTCTTCTAGATCGTGGCTAATATTGTCAGTATTTTAATCACAACATTTATTTTACTTTGTCTTCCACAACATATCAGAACTCCCGGAGATTTGAGATTTGAATCTTTAACCTCCGGGAGTCAGGCGGTCGGTCTTGTAGTAACCTGCGATCTACTTTCTTAGTTTCATATTTAGACAAGGTACCTTTTGCCACAGTTGTAAAATGGTGTGACCTAATGCAGGTCACATCTATTTGATAAGCAATTGAATTTTGGATGGGTTCAGAATGATGTACTGGTAAGCGTTTGTGCGTCGGTGTCCATTCCACCCTGTATAAATAAAGGGTGAAAATAGACACTTAACGAAGCCGAAAGGCACTTGTTCTCCTCGTCATTGCGATATTATTTTTGTTCTGGACCTGACCTGACAACGTAGGAACCTTCTAGTCTAGTCTTTTTTTTTAATTCTATTTTTTAAGGTTTCAACTTTACTTTACATACCTCAATGAGCCGTTTACTATTCGATGCATCCATCAGCACAATGTTTCGAGTTGGTTACATTGATATTTACTGTAAAACGTAATTTTTCACCCCAAAAAAAGTCGTTTCCCAACAATAATTAAGACGGCTTCGTGAAGGGTCCACTTAAACCTCGTCTTTTTTTTAACTGTGTGTTTTAGCACATAGCAAGGCACCTATGCACTGTTTAAATTAGCAAGCCGAACTACAAAAAAACGGTAATTTAAAAAATTAAAAAACCCAACTGCGTAAAAAAAAAAGAAAAAGCATAGAACATAGCGACTTAAACAGTCGGAACCCCCTTTTTATTTTATTTAATTTTTTTTACGCAGTCGGGTTTTTTTTTTTTTTTTTAATTACGGTTTTTTTTCATTTTTATTATTGCATAATTTTTATTTTGATATACCCAGTGTCACTATTACAGTAAATACAAATCTAACGACACCTCTCAAGCTAAAATCCATCGAGCCGTCCAGGCCACAGAGCGTGCCAAACAATTATACATACATACAAACATACATACTCTCGAAAAACATAACCCTCCTTCTGGCGCAGTCGAGTAAAAAAGAGAAAATGATCAATTAACGACAGCAGCAAAAAAATTGTTTATAGAACCATTAACTGCTATGACTTAACAAAAGCCTGTGGGCCTAAAATGGAAGCTTTATCAGAATCATAATGTGAATCACGTTAAAAATTTAAAATTCTTAAAATGGTCTTTATGTTTATGACAACAAAGTCCATTTTAAGAGTTTTAAATTTTTAACGTGATTTGTATTATGAGTCTGATAAAGCGGCGATTTTAGACCCCCTGGTTTAAAATAGATCAGACTAGCCTGGGGACGTCCTACATCTACAGTGTATTTTTCTTGGCTTATTTTAAAATTTGACGTACTGCGTCACCTCTAGAATAGACTCGTAGCACTGCGTAGCAAACTTGCTAGATGCAGTATTCCTTCTACGCGTAGCAATCATAACGAAACACGGCATTAACCTTTCGTATGCCGAGTATATATATAGACACAATTAAAAACCTATTGTGTCTCGCGTAGATCTACGTTCACGAAGGGTTAAGCAAGTTATACTTCTTTAAAATAATATTATCTACATAGACCCATAGTGATACAATTTAAAATCTTAACTTTGAAATAAGTGTGAACTAATACGGTCACTTACGGGATATCTTCCGTGATTATCCATTATTCTGAGCTCAGTATCCCGTAAGTGACCGTATAAGTTTAAATATACAATGCCTGCGTAAAAATAATAGCACTGGCACTGTACCTATACTTTATCTTGGTTCCGAACAGAGTGTAAGATACCCACAAATTCAGGCGCCACCTAACTTCATAGTTTTAGAATAAAATCGTAATTTGAGTAATTCATGTTAGATTATTATAGATTATTACACGTTCCCTGGACTCCACACTAGGATACCCTATGTTAAGAACGATGTATGTGTACGTTTAACTTGTATTAATATAATAATCTCAATTAAAAAGAAACGACATGCGAAATCTATCGAACTTTCAGTTTCATTTTCTCGAAAGCTGTAATAACGACGACAACAACAACATTCATTTATTTTCAGGCAACTTTGGCCCATAGATATATACCTTACAGACTAACAAACATATGAGAAAATACAAATTGTGTTATTAAATAGAACCTTAAAACTACGTTAGTGCACGTTCGTTAGTAATGATAGCATTGTTTCATTTATCGGGAAGAGTTCTATAAAGTTACAGGCGCTTTTCACTAAACAGTTTTGTTTCACTCTGAGACACTGTAACAAGTTAAAGATTTTCATGCCACATGTCAATTAATCAATGTTCTCTAATGACCTATATTGTGTTTTCCAGGGTGATCGTCGTCTATCATCGCTCGGGTCTGTGCTAGACCCGCGCCTGAGTCTCCAGCCTCAGGTAGTTCTCTACGATGCCATCGTGCGCGTGAGTGGCAACCCCTCGCTTTGCCAACAACAGATCACAGAGAAGTCAGAAAACCAAACAAAACAGGCCGCGTAGCATTAAAGAAGCTCCCACATTTACTAATTGTAATGTAAGGCTATTAAAATACATAACTTATTTACCTTAACTTTTGTTTGATACAAAATCTTTGAATCATCTTCTATTGATATAGCAATAAATATATTTATTATAGTTACGGCTAATATGTATTGGTGGACTTAGTGTCTGCTTACAAAAAATATTTATAGTGTACAACCCAGTATGTAACGAAAACAAATTACTCTTTCCGAACTAGAAATGACAATAATAATTGTATTTCTTGAATCACAACAAGCATTGTTAGACTCGTCATATTTATTGGTACAAGTAAACGTTTTGACAATTATAGATTTATATTATAATAGAGAACCACTACATGGGTTGCTAATTAGTTTTACTGCCACACCCTCGGGACTAGACTCGTAGCACTGTGTGGCATTTGTCGAGGCGTAGCAATCCTGCTACGCGCATTCCTTCTACGCGTAGCATTCCTGGCCGTCGCGTAGTAAACCGACTTTGCGTTCTGCTTTTAACAATTAAAATCTGATTTCAGGGGGCCTAAAATGGAAGCTTTATCAGAATCATAATATCAATCACGTTAAAAATTTAAAATTCTTAAAATGGTCATTATGGTTATGAATACAAAATCCATTTTAAGAGTTTTAAATTTTTAACGTGATTCGAATTATGATTCTGATAAATTGGCCATTTAGGCCCCCTGGTCATATAACAATTTCATTTATTCCTCAGTTAGACACATTTTTGGTGTGCATGATATCATAATTCCCAAATATGCGGTAATAAAGAAACAAATAAAGCAAATCTCAGAATAAACGTAGCATACTAAGTGAATAATCACTTTTTGCTACTTTAAATTGCCGGAATGACCTTCAAGAATATTTGGTTATGAATGTTGATTACATCGTTTGAAGATTGGAGACTTACGTCGGTGTCGCGTGGCGTGGCGTCACAGCGGCACTCGTGTCATGGCGGCCCGAGTAGGCGCTCTGTGTTCAACAGCATATTCATATACTCGTAATTTACTCGGCGAACAAGACTTTGTAGATCGTTAAATGGACTATATAAAATGCTGGATAGACTCAGTTGATTTAAACGGCAGGCTTCTTCGGAAAGAAAAAAATATTACTACTTAAATAAATCACTGTTGGATGGATTCGAAGTCAAAACCACATAATCGGAACTAGAAACAATAGAAATGTGTGTTATTGCTAGGTAGTCGTACACAAAAATAACATCAGCATTAGTCACGTATTATTATTAAAAGCAACTCGACGCGCTAAGCGACATATAAAGTATAGCAGAAAACACAGATTTTTATTTTTCTTAATAGGAGCTACTTAAATATATCTTCGATAAATACCGTATCTTATCAAAAATAAGTAGGAAAGAAATCTTATTTATGGATAAAACCACATTAAGAATTGTGTTTGAAAAAGATTATGAATTATTTGTCAGATATCAACATTTAATCTCAATTCCGAACCAATCACAGTTCCCATTTTATCAAACTTTGCTTTTAACCCTCTCTTTATTATCCTTACAATGATTTCGGGGCGTAGGCAGTAAACGTGGCTCTAGCTAGACCTATTTTACGGGACCCCCAAAAACTAACATACCTTAGTTGTGCTTATCTTTTTGACTTGTGCACACTACAGCCAGGTACAGGTCAAAAAGACAACTGCAAGATAGGCTACTTACCTAAATTTTACAATATTCTGAGTGAACCTTTTTTAAAAAAAACGGAGAAGTGCGAGTTCGACTCCGACTTTCTTATGTGTACCAAACATCAACTCAATCGGCCCAATAGTTTCGGAGTAAATTGGCTGTGACAGACGGACAGACAGACACGCGAGTGATCTTGTAAGGGGTTCCATTTTTCCCTTTGAGGTACGCAACCCTAAAAAGCAACCAGCCAACATATTTGCAGTCGCCTTGCTATCTGCTTGTAGAGTTCATAACCAGGTTCCCTATATAATCAGGTGATAGAATATTCATAAACTTAGCGTTAATTACACATTGTATAGACACATAAGTAAAGTTAAGTATCATTAACAATAAACTGTTTGGCTTACACATATTTTAGGTCTGATATTAAGTGTCATATCCGGTGCTACATTTGCGGTCTTTTCTTCTACATCTTCGAGTTACTTAAGTTGATATTTGTGCGCAATTAATTGTTGGCATAAAATGTCTTCGTATTTGTTCATCCATATCCGAGTTTACCGCAGTTGTTTCCGCAAACCTTCACGGAGCGACAAACCGAAGGAATGTTAATGTCCGCTAAGAGGATATTCTGTCATTACTACTTTTGTCATTGAGTCTTGAGAAGCTATACGTGAATATTAGGTCAAGATTCTAACCCGGCAGTCCTATATTATAGCCAGCATGAACTACTTACTTTGTGTATCTGTGAACATGAATTTATCCACTTAAAATGGTCCAGGTCTACGCGTTAAAAATGTTTTTATCAGTAACTGAGCTGAATATACGTTGTGATACAATCACACGAATAGCTACTTGCGTGACTGTTTTGAAATAACAATAGCGAGTGAGTTAAACAGCTGTTTAAAGTATATATGTTGATGTAGTATACTTTTTGGGTAGACATAGACTATAATATAATATTAATGGACAATGGACGAATGCTATTACGGGGCCGCGGTACCCAATATAACTGGGCAACAATGTTGACTTTAGCTATCTAAAACCGTTAGTTTTATTTTACTAAGTATGTAAGTAGTTCAGGCTACAATTTTCATATGGATAAACAAAAATGCTACCTACCTATATGAAATTGTGTATTACCTACAAAACATTCTTGTAAACCTTCTTGTACACACGGCGACACATCAAGCTATACATTTCCAGTATAACATGGCCTCGTTTTGTATAGATTTCCCGTATAATAAGAGATCCGCATAAACAGGTTTTTTATAGTTTGTTTGGTCGTCGTGCGTACGAGAAATATTGTTAATCGCAGCTTGAAAACCGATTTCTGACTGAAAGATGTTCCGGATTAATAGTCAAGTGGTTTTAAATGAAAATGCCATTACTACATTTACTTCTAAAATGGTTTTACTTCTAATCATGGTATAACGTGTTTCATTTCTAATCAATAGATAAGGTTTTTTATCGGAACCACATAGATGTTCCCATGGTGTATTACGCCACGGCATACTGACAACGACTATCTTTACAATACTTACATGTTGAATGTTTTGGAAACGCATGGACAATGTTGAAAACCAAAGACGCTTCTGTTAACTCGTGAGTCACCGCCTCCGACTAACCGCACGGCAGCGTTGAGTTTGGCTTCGATAAAAAAATCAACACAAACGCTATGCCGTAAGTAGTTCTCGTGCAGTTTTGGTTGAACACCGTAAGGCGACTCACGACCGTGTGCAATTTCAATTCAAACTTTACACGACGAAAAATAATCATGAGCTACGCATTTTTAATAGTAGTGTCTGTAGCGATTACACTGAAATTGATATTCTTGAGTTTGTCTATGTATTTCACAATGAAGTACAACAAAGAAGCTGATTTAGCTCAGGTGAGTGTCGCTTGATCAATTTAGAAATTACAATGCGGACGTTTCTTGTCGTTGTTCTGTCTGTGAACCTTGTGTTTGGATCTAAAATCAAGTTTGGTAACCCGTTTGACATCTCTCACCGTTCTCAAATTTAGCGTAGGTACGGCTAGCATATTTTCAACACTAGTGTAAAAAAACAACTTGAAGTACATTTTTATACTTAGTTCCAGTTTATTTTGAATGTACCTGTCACTGCTTCTGTTGAAGGTTTACATAGTGAGTGAAACAGTTACTTGCTGTCCTATAAAAAAAACGTTATTGTTAAATTATAATGCTTATCGAAATAATGTAACATTAATTTCAAACGCAAGGTCGAATCAGATTGTCTGGTTTTTGTTACGGTGCGGCGATGAAGGCAGGCTCTTACATTCTTGCATTCTTGGATTTATGAGTGCCTATGTCTAATCTATTTAATAAGTAAAATACTACCTTTGTGTAAGTAAAATACTTATTTAGGTACATACATGAGTGTAGCATTTCATTGTATGCCGCTAGCGGCTAATACATTCAGTTATGTCTAGCAGTACTTATAATAAAATTTAGTTACCAACTAGTCACCAATTGTTCATATAAAAATTGATTTCTTGCGCAATGTGATCTGTGTGCGTGTGTGTTTGCATGAGCTGGACGCTGGACATGCCACAACTGCAATTGTTTACATAATATTCATATTTCGTATTATGCAATCACAGGGCCTGTAGGTACGTACCTATCTGTAGTGATTTCTTAATGGCTGATGCGGATAGCGTGAGGAAGCCTGCACTTGTAGTAGGTACCTAGATAAATAATTTAACCCATGGCATAACGCAGTGAGTACCTCTAGGTACGGTGATAGCGGTTCATACAAATCATTTCTGTGAATAAATAATTTAAGATTCCTGTGGGACTAAAACCTGTCCGACCGGTATAAACCTACCTATTAATGAATTAACCTTTGAGGAGGGTAGCCCGCGAAATTTAAATATTATTACGTTTATTGCAATTTGCAGGTCAGTGTCAGGTTGTATGTTGATGAAAATATGAATCGCGCCAGTAACACGTACGGAGTTATAGAATTATAATTATTTAAATCATCAATACAACCCTTCAAGTTCATTTAACCCCATTGAGTGAATTTTCATGAAATAGTTATTGAATGGGGTTACATAAACTTGGAGGGTTGTATTGATAATGTAAATGATTATAATTCTGTAACTCCATATGTGTTACTGGCGCGATTCATATTTTCATCAACATAGAACCTGACACTGACCTGCAAATTGCAAATAACGTAAGAAAATTTAAAGTTTCGCGGGCTATCCTTGCGCTTCCACCTTAACAAACTTACCTTATGTCAATAAAACCACAATTTATTCATGCCCCAATACCCGCGTATTTTTCTTCTCTTTTATCAGTAATATTACAGTTTGGAATTTTTCAACGCCATCTGAAGGGAAAGTACTCTACGTTATAGAAAATTTTACTCAAAGGAATCATTTCTTTATATTTAAAAATAAATAAATCTGCGCTCAAAGATTTTCGAAAATTCGGTTGGCACACTCGGGAATCGAAACGGATAAATTAAAAAAAAATAGTATATTCTTATAATAAAATCCTTTTTGGAGATTAAGTAAAAAAAATACCCAGATGAAAATTAAATGAAATGTACTAAAATGAGGAAAGAGGACGACCTGGGTCGGGTTCGACCATGCAGTGATCATGTTTCTGAATTCATTGATTTAAATTAAATAAATACTATGATGGCCAACGACTAAGTCATTTCAGTGATCCTGTTTCTGTATGACTGCACAAAAAGAACCTAACCTATTCGAGTACCGGCTCACTTCATTCGCTCTTGCGTTCTCTTCACCTCACACAGGGGACGGGTGCGGGTCGGGCGCGGGGCGAGCGCAGGTCTATTCGGTATAATTTATAAGGACAAGAACACACGGAACGCCTACACGGGTCGGGAGTCGTCTATATAAAAATGTACTCTGTGGCCGCACCCATCGCCCGCCACTATAGCGTACGCGCGCGGGGCGAGCGTGTCGGGAGCGGACTAGGCGTCGCTCGTTGTGTTCGTCGTAATACACGCATTCCCCGACAGGTTCTGACATCGTGCGCAGCGCGTGTTTAAGTTAATTTCGCTATGGATCTAAATGAAAAAAGTTATAGAATGTGTTCGTAAACACAAATTTTTTTCCTTATAAATCCGCCTCCTTTACAAATCCTTTTCCTTTTTCGAATTCTTCTTTTCAAAATAAGTAGAAATAGTAACTCATCGTCGTGTCCGAATCCGCCGACATTTTTAATCACATTGCGTCGGCCCAACCTGCCTCGCTGCCGCCGACCCGCCGCCGCCGACCCGCGCCCTCGCTATGTATGAAGACAATGAACAGCGCATCTCACGCGAGGGAACACGACCCGACCCGCACCCGTCCCCTGTGTTTTGCGTTTTATAAACTTGAAAATCTAAGTTATCTCAGGTGCAGTACGTGCTAAAGTTATTGAGTTCGCTTTGCTTGCTTCCTATATTCTCTTAAATCATATTTTTTTTCTGATGAAATCGAAACTCACGGTCAGTCGTATTTCTATTTGAATACAGAAACAAAAATCTAACATATCCGGGGTGAAGTACCTACAACACATACATTTTCGAACTCGCTACGCTCGCGCATGCTCACTGGATAATTTTGAAACTTTTGTACATCAATTGAGAAAGTATCTTCTAGATCTGCGTGAATGGTGAAAAGAAACCCAACAAATCTGAGTGGGTTGCTAAAATTTTCAAGCTCGCTTCGCTCGCAAACTCACTGTTTTATCGCTGATTATGGAACTCGTTCGCGAGACGACCAAAATAAAAACTTATTTGCAAAAATTTACCAACTTCCAAAAAAAAAAATTACAAAAAATCGCCTTTTTAGTTTTAATATTCCACACAAATCCTAGAGAAATGTTTAAATTTTACATTGTAACTAGAAGTTATTATGATATCATCATAGGCAAAGAAGACGATTGCGTATTCAAGGAGATAGCTCGTATAAAACTTAAGCGAAATGAATAAAATTGACATGGGAATGACAAGGGAATACCGCGCGGGGGCGCGGGCTTCCTTTACGGATTAAAAAAAGAACCTCGTAAGTCGGCACAGTCACGGAGTAATGTATCTACATACCAAAAAAAAAATACGGCCGAATACGTAACCTCCTCCGTTTGTAGAAGTCTAACTGACTTCTAAAAGAGAAAAATGGATTTTGTTATTTGATAAAAATAGTTTGCCGTAAAACAATAAAATACCAATACCTTTCATTTGGATTTGCTACTTTGATCGAATTGAAGCCTGTCTTGACTTGAAGTCTGGATCCGCCCTTGATTAGTAGGTACTTGAAACATTTCAGCCGAAGTCGATAATGTACTTATATTTGGTACTTTCCACATATTTATTTGTATGAATGATCAAAAGAAAATTTACTCATTTCACTCTTCTTCACTCTTTTATAGCTTTTCTTAAGAAAAGAAAACCTATTAAGTAATGCCTACCAATTGCTAAAATTAGACCTCGCAACGCTTGCTTTTGAATCCTAAACTTTTTGGGGTCTTCTGTGTGAGTCGACAAAGTTACCCCTAGTATGAATGATAAAACGAAAATCTGACATATCCATTTTAGAGCTTCTTGTGGAGCTAAAGATAAAACCGGAAATAAACCTGTCGGCACCCATGGTCGTTTTGTATAGGTAAATCAGAGATGGTTGGATAAACCTAGTGCTTCGTTTTTCAAAAGTTGTTCCCAATAGTGTTTAACCCATTGGTTGAACCCACTAATACTAAACGAATTCCTGGTTACGGCCCTGTGTGATCCCCTTCAAAGTCTTTGGCTGCGACCGTGACTGGTTATATTACACATTTCCTAAATTGTCACGAAGTTATTTAATTTAATACATTGTCTTTCAGCATGTTATCTAACTAGGTAATAGCTAAGAGCCTTATTCTTGCCTTTCTTAATGGTAATGCGCCCCGTGTTAAATTGTAATTACAAGTGTAATTGCAGGTTATTTTAATAGAAACAGTATATCGCACCAGTGTGTTTTTATTGCACGAAACCCATCTTCTGCCCACATGATGTACGAGCCTAACGGAATAAATCCTGACAATCGGTCATATTTATTACCCTACCTACCTACCTAATATAAAAAAAAAAACTGATGATGATCACTCATCGATCGCTGATTATAAAAAAATACCTACCTACTAAAAAATACCTACCCAGTCGTTAAGGTGATAGATACCTACGTGAATGTGAATACATATAGTCCGAATATTAGGAATAGCTACTACCTACCTATGTACAGTTAATAGTTACCTACCTACTTACCAAATTAATAGGTACACATCACTTATTATACCTAACCAGTCTACCAAAATTGAACCTTGGGTCTTAATTGTAGGTACATGGCAAATATACCTACTTAGTTTACTTGCATTTGCGTTTTGTAGGTAATCTGCTATGCCTTAAATACATAAATGTAGGTTATACCTATCTAGCAATTTGCCTTTAAGTAGGTATATGAGAACATCTATCTAATAATCAATACCTACTAGGTAGGTACGCAAAATATTTTTGAGTAGGTCCCTATAGGTATCATGTACCTATGTAGACCTCAACGTTAATAGCTTAGAATATAAGGTACCATTTATTCTAAGGTTATTAGATAAATAGATAGAACCAAACCAGACTGTTTCCAAAATATGCCTTCTACATCATCAAACGAAGATATTATTTTTGTTAAAATATTATTCTTTATATTGAAAGATATTGTTTTGTATAATGTTCCTGCCCTTATCCCATTTTATATATGGGGGAGTGGAAATATACATAGATATCTACACATACATTCATATAAATAAAATTGAATTGTCTGTTTGTAATATCAAAATAACAGCTTACTGAATTTGCTGCTGCTGCTTTTTATTAGTGAGGTACTAGCGGCCCGCCCCGGCTTCGCACGGGTGCAATGTTGTACCTACATATAAACCTTCCTCTTGAATCGCTCTATCTAATATTAAAAAAAAACCACATCAAAATCCGTTGCGTAGTTTTCAAGATCTAACTTGCATAGGAAGACAACGGGAAGCGTTTTTGTTTTATACTAGTGTGCGTAGTGATGTATGCCACCGTTTTAGTGATTAGTTTATTTTGCTAACCGCATAAAACTGCAGCCAGGAACACTACACATGTGATGCGGAGGAATGAGGAAAACGTCACGCGTCGTGAGGAAAGTTCTGAGTACGAATGTTTATGTTGATGGCTAAAACAATAGAGGAAGAACAAAGAAACGATGGACTGTGTGAAGGGTGATATTCCTAGAAAAGAGGTATCTGATGAGTGAGATGACAAGTACCTACCTAAAAGAGAAGTATGAAAGAAAACGACATGCTGAGCCGACCCCAAGTAAGTTTGGATAGATAAGGCCAGCAGAATGATGGCGATGATTTGGGAACACTGCGCCTTCTTTTTTGAATCAATGGTTGAAAAATCAACATTGATTTTTCAAAAACCAGTTGCAGATGCAGATGCAGTTTTAGTTTTCATCAAAATCGGGCTCGAGACTCCTTTGAGTATTTTTCGGTATTCCGCATAGTTTCGGATTTGGCCATCCACACGACAATTTTTAAATAGATATACATAGATAAGTACATCGGGTGATGATTAATAATCATGTGCACATTATCTTGTTTGTGTGATAAGCATGGACATTTGTTTCCGAGTCATGGATGTTTCTATGTATAATAAGTATGTATTTACAAACAAAAAAAAAGTATCTATGTAATATTATCAACTATCTGGTGTCCACGACACAAGCCTCGTTGCTTAGTGTGGCACCTAGATAGCGATGTGTGTAATGTCCGGCGATATTTATTTATTTATCTTATCTTAGAATATTCATAAACATCGGGAATGGGCTTGAACTCATGCTAAGCGAATCCGTTTCACACGTGTCTAGTCTTAAGTGGATAGGTCTACCTACTCATAGGGTGCAGGTACCAATTATGTCCACTTTCACTAACAAATGGGTGATACTAAAATGAATGCGTAAATAAATGCACACTGTTGATTGATGATGATGATTTTCAACGCTAAGTGTAAATTTTAAGAGTGCAATAATACATTGTACTTATTTGAGCATTCAATTAGGTTTCGTTATATGTGCACGTACATATGTATGTAATAGTTTAAGAACGTGAAGAAAAGTTGAAAGGACTCACTGGACTAGGTTTAATTGGACTAAGTTTTAACGCAGTTAGTGCTCAATTAACGAAACTGTAAAAACCCTCGGCTACTGCCTAAATGTTAAACAAACCTACCTATCAGGAATAAGGCTACGGTTCCACCAGAGATGTGTGAGGATGCGTAGCGAGAGATGTCTCTCTAGCCACTCCTCAAATAGGGGACTTATCGCCACTATTATGGCTTGCCTTGCACGGGGTTGCGACAGTCGCTCTCTCCATGTCGCCATTAGATCGCGTCGGAGGTCTGGCCGCTGAGCGGTGAATTGCCGCAACAGCAGAGTTTCCCACCAACGTAATGCCTCCGCGCGCCATTCGTGCAGGCGCGCGAGTTCTATCGCCTCCAGATCCCATGGCGGCAAGACGGCAAGGAGGCTCGCCGCCCCGCCCGCCGCCTCACCGGAGATCATGTGGTAGGTACTCCCGGACTAGGCTTACAGCTACCACCTTTTGGGGTGCATTTCAGGTAGTGGGCGGCTCGCCGCCTCAAGGAACGCGCCCACACCGTGGCCCCGTAAAGGGCCATGGACCGCGCAACCCCTGCGTAGAGCCTCCGGCAGGAGTTTGGATTGGTTGGGCGCTTGAAAGCAGCTCCGGCCCGTTCCAGTTTGGGAACCAAACGTCGGAAATGCTTCACGAAGTTCCACCGGGCCGGTGGAACTTCGCATTTCCGACGTTGATAGCCGGTAGGACCTGTACTTCAACCTCGACTCGACGCCGATGGGAACCCGTCCTACCGTCAGTAGGGATCCCGACGGTGGAGCACTCCGAGCGCCATGAAAGCACATGGCCTCGGACTTGTACAATGCCACCTCGAGACCCAATATCAATCTCAATATCAATATCGCAGGACCCCTTTCACCGCTTATTTTCTGGTTTAGGTTTAGGTCTGGTCAGTAATTCCATCTCAAAGCTCACGTGCATAAGTGCGTACCTAACATTTTAGCTAGTTATTCGTACATAGGTATATCTATCATTTTAGTGTTGACGAGTTGATAAACACAAGAATGATTCTGATTTTCATTCCAACAGATAAAAAAAGAATAAACATGATAAGGAGAATCAATTTTAAATGATTCATTTAATGTGCTATATCGACAACGATGAAACTGTGTGGATTGATATAGCATAGACTATTAGGTAGTAAGGTACCTACCTACAGGTATCTCTTCACCTACTATTCTAAACTGGGGGTTTACCGTGCAAGTCGCGTAAGATCTTTTTATACCCATAACCAAACAGTGGCGTGCAGTGCTCCCGAAGGCGGGCAGGCCAAGCAAAAAAAAAAAAACTCGCAACATCACAGCGTCGCTCTACTTAGGATGACCCTCAAATGAGAGACAACGCCATCTAGCTTAAATATAAGGAATTTCAATGGTATTCTGTCAATACAAGAACGAAGGATGTCGCTTCGTTACAAAAAAACCTAAAAAGTAAAACAGAGGGCGCTGTAAACAAAAAAAAATAGTTTAGTTTTCGTTCCGTACCCAATTTTGAGCGTCTGACCGGAATATTTGAAAAAAAAACATTGAAAATAAGCCTGTAAAAACCAAAGTTATAAATACAAGAACTCACCACATTAATCAAGGTTCAAATCACGATTTTCTGACAATGCAAACAGAAGAAAGATTCATTTGAAATACCGAGTACGAGATGAATTTTGGGTTAATTCTCGTAATTCGGGTATCTACACATTTTCCTTTAGACACAACTTGAATCTTAACATCAAACAATCGTGAATACTTATTGTTTTTAACTTCTGACAAACACATTATCAGCGCAAACTTCACAACAGAACACCATTTTTAAGTAAATAAACAAATACAACAAATAATATTTACACTACTGTACGTTTCAAAACGAATTACAACCGTCAGATATTATAATAATCAAAACATTCAAGATCACGAAATAAATTTTGCTTGTCACATGAAACAAATATGGCTTCTAAGAAAAATACAATTGTTATTTTGTCAATGAAAAAAACACTACCAAATATAATTGCATCACCGCATACCGTTTTAGCCGGATAATACTTTGTGGGGCAGCCAATCAGTGGCCAGCTAGCCAGCTACACTCGCAGGAGTTTACGCCCCTATTTACTATGTGTGCCGTTCGTATTTCCGTGTATATACACGAAAATACTTATCAGTGTGCTTAAATTTATCAATGGAAATTAGGCCGGCTGGGGCCTTGCCTAGACGGCCGGGAGCGAGCCAGTTACGTCATACGGCCGCGACAAGTTGCTTTAAGTATTATAACAGGCGTTTTATTTTTTTATTTTTGATTAATATAGTTATAATAAATGCATTTGTTGCGTTGTTGGTAGGAATGGTAGGGTAGGCTAGGCCTAATTGCCTCTATGGACGGCACGCCCCTGTAACCAAAATACATAACAACCACTAAAAGCGAATTGGTTGTCGCCATTCAGAATGATGACTAGGGACAGTTAACTATCTACCTAATAAGGCTGCGTTTCCACCAGAGATGTGCGACGTAGCTGGGCGGTGCGAGGATGCGTAGAGAGACTGTGGAACGGTGTGAGCATTTCCACCAGAGATGTGCTAAGCCGCTGAGCGGTGCGAGGATGTGTAGCGTACCCGTTTCAGATGCGAGCGGTAATCTAACGTAGGTCTTCCCTGGACACGGTTGTTTCAGGAGGTTCCTGCACCGAATCGGGCGAGAGGAAACGCCCGGGTGTTACCATTGTGAGGATCGTCCGGAGGACACGGTGGAGCACACCGTGGAGGTCAGCTCTGCTTGGGCGGAGCACCGCCGTGACCTCGTCCTCAACGACAATTGGCGGCGGCGACCTCTCGCGTCCGCTCATGGTTCAATCCATGGTCCGGAGCGAGAAAGAATGGGAAGCCTCCTTCTGCGAAGCAGTCATGCTAGCGAAGGAGGTGACGGAACGTGAGAGGGAAAGAACCTCACGTCCCAGCCGCCACGGGAGACGCCCCGAGCGTCGGGGGCCACGTGGTAGCTCCCGGCCACCGTAGGCGTGGGCCTGTGGACGGTGAGTAATGGGCCAGCTCGCCATCCGGCCGTCTATGATGACAGGCCGTGTCGACGGCGCGTTCGTGTTCCACGCGCGCCTCAAAGAGATGTCAGTAACCAGGAAGGGGTCCGTATGGGCCGATGCATGCCGGGGCTGCAGGACCGTTCCGTTACCGTGGCCCTGGAACATAAACTCAAATAGAACGAACATGGATGGGTTTTAGTCAGTTACCGTAGGTACAAGCCTGACACTCCTTTCCCCTACGCCCAGAGCGGGAGGGGGGTCATTGATGATTTCCCATCGTAGAAAAAAAAACGTTTTTTCCTTTTGAGGTACGGAACCCTAAAAAAAGACTCCAAACAACACAAGTGAAGCAGTACCGTAAACGTTTATCGGTTCTTGCTATTTAATAAAATGACGATCGTTTATCTGATGCTAACACAGATTTGCTACACTTCATAAACCTAGATACATAGGTACCTATTTGTAAGATTACAGAATTGATAACTACCCACCTTCTCTTTGGAACACAAAACTGACTACAGGAGCACGTACTTCAGCCTAAACAAACATTTCCTTTATATTCATTCCTTCATTTCAAAGGACCAACATACCTTTAAATGAGGATGAAGCTGTTTATTAACATATCTACTGTGATAATAGATGAAACCAAGTAAGATTAAGTTGTATTCATCTTACATGGCTGTAATCAATGATTGTCAATTAATGATGTTTATTACGTTGCTGCCTATTCTATCAGCTTGAAAAATGTTTAATGTGGTCAGAGTGTAGGTAATAGTTGCCGATTTTGAAGTTGCAGACCATACCTACCTCCTTTTTGGTTTACTCACTAAGTATGACACTGACCACCACTACTTGTTATCTACACTTCCAAAATTTCATCCAGTTAGTTCCTAGAAGAAAAAGGGTAGCTGCGCCATTAGCGACCACTTAGCTAGCGGAGTACATATCCAAATTTGCGCTATACTATAATACGAGGAGCATTTGAAAAGTTCGTAGGCTAACCAGGAAAACGGAAAGTTAGAATTTTTTTTTTTTTTTTTTTCAACATATTCTCCCCCAAGTTCTCAGCTATAAAAAAATCCTCGTCCAAACCCTCAAAATATGCGTCAACAGCAACCTTAACCTCGTCATTTGTAATTTTTTTTTGACCTCCTAAATGGTTTTTGTGCTTAAGGTATAGATAACAAGAAGAAGAATATGGTACCTACATGGCGTAACAATTCGAAGCCACAATGATGGATTTCTGCCATAGTTTCGAATAACGTGTGAACTCGCGCATTTTCATTTGCAACTTTTCTTCGTAACAATCCAGAACGTTTATCTTTAATTTGTTCACGTAGACGTCGCAGGAGGTTACAAAAATTGTCGTGTTTATTGTTGGACCCTTTTTTAAGTAACTTAAAAAAGGGTTTGACAGCGATTTTCCTAAACTGAGTCGCAAGTTTTGGTTTCATTCATTCAATTTTGTACTTGTTTGGTACCATGACGTCCATAGAGCAGGTCAACTGAAACGCTCAACTGTCAAAATAAGCGATTCAATAAAATTTACTATTTCCCTAACCTAAACTGAAACGTTTGGTGAATTATTGACGAAAATAAAGTTTTTTAGTGCTAACATAGTGGAATTTTACAAAAACCAGTGTATCTTTCTTCTAAAGTCTAAAATACCTATTTTACATACCTTTTTAACCGCATTTGTTTTTCTTTAACAGATTTCTGATGAACTACTTTTGTTTGAGTTTTTTGAGGAAGATTCTGCCTCACACAATGCCCAAAAACGTAAGAGGCTCCAGTTACGCGGCCAATTGGACCCCTTCAATAACTTTGAGGAGGCCGAATTCATTAGGCGATTGACAGTACATAAACAAATAACACAATGTTTAATACTTACGACATTCCTTGAAATAATGTTTTTAACGAATTCAAAACTACACTTCACTTTAAATTTTCCCACCGTAATTACAACTCCACAGACTACTTAAGCATCTAGTCAAACTGACACTGACGTGACAACCCACACAACTTTTTTTACTCTGGTACGTTCGAAACATTAAACATAATTTGTTTTATTACGTCGAAATAAAAATATTTATTTCGTATAATAAACAGCAAAAGGTATATAAATATCTACTTTGATTAGGAATTATTTTAACAATAGTTGCCACATTAACGTGGAATCTTAAAAACAACTGTTGAGTACTTTTTTACTTTAAGTAATGATACCGAGTTAAAAACAATTATAACATTACTTGCTTCTGAGCGTGTCTGACACTAAAATGTGAGCGAAACAAATTTATTCGATCATAATAGCGTTATCTCTTTTTCACCAAAAACGTTTCAAACGCGGTTCAGCCACAAATTGCGATCTTTCATTCACTTTTAGCGATCCAAGTGCCGCTGAGCGAATTGGATGTCATGGTACGATTTGAAGCGATACAGTTTAGGAACCTAAACTGAATGTCTTGCTTTTGAATAGTTTTTAATTAGATCATGGTAGGCCTCGGTTATCAAGTCGAATGTTTTTTTTTGTGTATGTTCAGCGATATCTTCGCCAATATTGTGAACCGAATTCGATTATTCTTTTTTTTTGTTTGGTAGAATATTGTTTCGCGGTGGTCCCATTTAAATTTGGTGAAGATCTGAAGCTGAGCTTCGGATTTAAACAATGGAACTCTTCAGTTACAGATAGCAAATCAGTCGTGACTCCTGCAATCGCTTGGATGTTTATTGTTTACACAACATCATAACATAATATCACGCTTGTATGCTCTGAGGGGGTACTCAGATGTGTACTGTACAACTTTTTGACAGGTAGGTATGTTAAGTTCTATTTTATTGGGGATAAGCCTATTACCATGAAATGAATTGTTAGCGGTTCACTAATGTTTCACCAAAACTCTTTTGACAATATTTTAACCGACTTCAAACAAAATGAGGAAGTTCTACGTTTGACTGTGTGTCCTGTTTGTTCACCGATTTCTCCGCTAATTGGGGACCGATTGTCAAAATTCTTATTCAAAAGCAAACTACAACTGTATGGCAGGGCAATGTGGGCCACATTGCCCTGGTTTCCCCTTTAGTTGTAGTTCCTTAAGGGAAATCTTGAATAAAATCTTAGAAAAACAGGATAATGAAAAAAATTAACAGCCATTTATTAGTGTCATTAATGTTCTTTAAAATAAACGCAAAATAATTGTCTTAGTCTACCAGTCTTCGGTGGTAATCGAACTTTAAAAAAAAAAAGAAACTGCCTGTTTTGCCCCGTGTCTGGGGTAAAATGGTCATATGCGGGGCATAATGGGCATACACAGGCATATTCACAAATGTACGTTTAAAAACGAGCGCAAAAAGAACAAATATGAAGGGACTCGTCATCATTATCCTCTTCGCCGGCGCAAGAACAGTGGCTCTATCTGTGGCACGCATGGCGGCAACCCAACTGTACGTAGATTCCGAGCACCAATATCCATAGTATAAACATTCTACATCTTCTTCCTCCGATTCGTATTCCTTATTTTTTTCAGTTTACTCCATCTTTTTCTTCCTTCCTTTCTTCTTATAAGCCACTGGTTTCCGTAGCTGGGGCTTCTTCTATATCCTTCTTATAAGGCACATTGTACTCAAGAGCGGCCCGTTTTTTTGCCCCGCCCAACTCTTTCTAGTTATTTAGTCACATAATTGAACGTAGCAATTTACTTAATAACTGAGCGTTTAACATAAATATGAATTAGCTATAACGCAGACTAACAATTGAAAAATAATATCAAATGCATCAACTTACGTATTTTCGTTCTGTCGACGTACGACGCGCATCTCCACACTCACAACACAACCACTTTTCTCGCTATTGCGAGGTCGACTGCAATGCGATCCGACTAGTTCCGAGTGTCTCGGTTTATTATCCTGCAGGGTAGAAGGGGTGCCCGTCTTACCCCGGGGGTCCGTAATGCCCCAGCTTCCCCTACTACTAAGGTGGTCCCGTTGTCACAATATTAGAATCTGATGATGGGATCCCAGGGAAATCGAGGGCAACCCTGAAATTTTACAATGTTTTTCATATAGGTACTTTCTAACGATATTTGTACCTGATAATCATTATGGAATCTCATGTTGCTGAGCTGATGATGGAAGGTGTAAGTCAGGATCTGATGCTGATCTTCGGAGATATACAATGGAACGCTTCAATAATAGACAGAAAATCTGTCATGATTGCTGCAATTGCTTGGATGTTTATTTTTTACACAATATTAGAACATAACATAACGCCTGTATGCTCTGAGGGACTACGCAGATGTGTACAGTACAGCCAGATTTCGACAGTTAGGTATGGTAACGATAAGTTACATTTTATTGGGGATAAGCCTATTACCATGAAAGGAGTTGTTAACAATGTAAAATAAATGTATAGCAAATATTTGTGTAGAATATTAAAACTAAAAAAGGAAAAATAAAAAAATATTTTGCAAAAAATAATACCGACTTCAAAAACAAAAAAAAACCGGTCAAGTGCGAGTCGTACTCACACGCACATAGGGTTCCGTAGCACCAAATAATATAATAAAAATATTTTGAAGGCATTCGTTCATATGTAGTATTGTTTTACATTCATCAACAAAACTAAATTTGTTTGTATGCTAATGAAAAACAAAGTTGTTGCTGCAGTTTGATGAAAAAGTCCCTTACCTCAAAAAATAAACATCAATCTTATTCAAACCAATTTTGGTTGAATGTTTTTTTTACGTTCTATAATCCTATATTTTTTTCAGAATTTTTCTCCTCTTACTTTAGAAATTACAGGGGGGGGGGACAAACATTTCACCAATTTGGAAGTGTTTATCTTTCAAACGAATGACTTAGAGAGAAAATGGTTTTAGGAACCTCAAAGTCATTTTAAAGACCTATCTATAGATACCCCGCATGTAGGTATAGGTTTGATTTTTTAGTTTCAGTTCCATGTATGGGGAGACCCCCCTTAACCAATATTTTTTTTTTTGTACAATGACGCACAGAATACATCTACCTACTAAGTTTTAACTGTGTAGTCCTAATAGTTTCGGAGTAAAGTGGCTGCGACTTACACGGACAGACAGACTTGGCGAATCTATAAGGGTTCCGTTTTTTGCCATTCGGCTACGGAACCCTAAAAAGGCACCCACTTCAGAAGCTAAGTTATTTTTCACTGTTTTGTGTTTTTGAAGTCGGTTTTAGGTATTTTTGCAAAAAAGTTTTTTTATTTTTCCATTTTTACTTGTAATATCCTATACAAATATTTGCTATGCATTTAATTTACATTGTTAACAATACTTACATTTCATGGGAATAGGCTTATCCTCAATAAATGGAACTTAACATAAATACTGTCAAAATCTGGGTGTACTGTACACATCTGCGTACCCCCTCAGAGCATACAGGCGTGATCACAGAACACATTTAAGGTGTATCTATTCATACACGAAATCTTTTAAGGGGTCATTTTACTCATCATTATGAACAAATTTCACTATGGGACCAACCCCGAAATCGCGAAAAAAAGTTCAGTACATTTTGACGAGTTAATGCGATCATATTGTAGGGAACAGCTGATTTTTTTTCGCGCTTTCGAGGTTGGTTCCATAGTAAAAGTTGTTCATAATGATGAGTACAATGACCCCTTAAGAGATTTCGTGTATGAATAGATAGACCCTATTTAAGGGCGTGATGTTATGTTACGGTGTTGTGTAAACATTAAACATCCAAGCGATTGCTGTAATCACGGCAGATTTGCTGTATGTTATCTAAGTATGTACGATACTCATGGCATAATAATTAAGAATTTCGAAAAACATCTGTAAATACAAACATTAGAAATACCTAGTAACTATTGTAATAAACTCTCACTGGCCGAAAACTAGAAACCTGACATCATATTATTGCCACATTTAATTTGCCATGCAATTGGATAATTAACGATTTATTAAAATTTAGGCGGTCGTTACAAGCAATTAAAATAAGAAAAATGTCACAGATAGGAACTTACCTGCCTAAGATCACAGTATAAATATGGAACAGTATTCCGTACTGTTCTAGGCCTAGTTTCCGACTAGGCCTAGTTGTTAAAATAATTACCTACGCTCCATTGCAACATTAGGGTTGTCACTTTAATACTCATTGGTTGTCACTCATAATGTTTTTGAAATTGAAATTTATTTATGAAAATATTGTCTAGTGTATTGATCAAACAATCGAGTTGAAGTAGTTTATAACACGGGTGACGGGACAGTTTATTATTAACACACAATAACTTGTAGAAGTATAGTATAAATTACACTTGGCTTTGTCAATATGGCGTAACCTTTTACAACAACATTTTTTGGCGTGACCGCGTGAGCCGCGGAAAGGCGAAAACGTTTCGTGCGATCCTCCGTTGAAACTACAGTTGGTCTTTAATAGATTTTCAACTTTATGCTCTAGGGTATAAAGTTGAAAATCTATTAAAAGACAAACTGTACCTCGTCGACGACGGCTTAGAGAATGGCATAACAGGGCGCATGTGCGGCGCCGATGCCTGGTTAACCCAGCGGCTGCGCACCGTACCGCGTTACAACCCGAATATGCATGTGACAGTGATAAAAAACCATAACATTAAAAAAAAAAATACCTTTATTCTCCATACTTACAAATTAGTAACTGAAAAATACTTACGTCTGCTACGACACGTCCGAAATGCTTTATTATTATATTTTATGGTGTAATAAATTCTCATTCTAATTTTATTTGTTAGGGACAAAAAACAGTTACATGCAAAGCTTAACTAAATATTCTTACATTAGCACAATACTCAGAAATACATTTACACACAATCCATTCCATATTTATGTTACTATACATGTAACCCACAACATTGTCCACGAATTCACCAAAAGAAAATGTTAAAAGAAAACAGACAAAATAGTGTGCATCGTAAAAGCCTAACAAGAAGAAAAAAAAATGGAAAAAGAATATTTATACTCATGAGTTTAGTAACTCTATTGCTCTTGCCTTAAAACGATTCTTGGAAAGAGTAAATATGTCAAGCTCCGTGAATTGAGCACTGTAGGCATCAACAAGGCGACGAAGAGGCACGCGCTCCCCAGCGTTAGTTCTGCACTGACTCGTGTGGAACAGTCGAGGCACACGTACCCCACGAAGCTTGACAGATCTAGGTACTATATAATGTAGA
Source organism: Eugnorisma glareosa (assembly GCA_947578425.1). Taxonomy (NCBI): domain Eukaryota; kingdom Metazoa; phylum Arthropoda; class Insecta; order Lepidoptera; family Noctuidae; genus Eugnorisma; species Eugnorisma glareosa. Next base: position 12,064,408 of record OX387963.1, read on the forward strand.
CTATTTGATAAGGAGTTTATTTAAATAAACAATTGGGAAACAAGGACAGGGTACTATAAAACCTATATTTTCTATTTCTTTGTAAATTAATGCAGCTATTTTGCAATTAATGTGTTTTCTTTTAAAGCAGTAACGATAAATTTCATTTTTTTCGACATATTGAACAAAATCATCTGGTGGTACAACTAGTAAGCTTCGGTTAGTATCTTTGCTGTATTAATTATAAGCCGCCATCTTGGATTGACATTTTGATAGCACTATCGGCTTCAATACCCTCGAAAACCACGAAAACGACACCCATGACAAAAAACTTGACATTTTTTGCGTAGCAGCCGCCATGTTGGATTTACAAATAAATTCACGAATTTATAATGATCGAACACACGGACTTTTAATCCGATTTTGATAATGAATGTACATCAATTGGGTACCCGTTGTATTAAAGCTTTCGTACAAATGGGGTTCCCAATTGATGCAGCCCACCGTACCTACATCATCTATTTAATTACACAGAATAAACTACCTACCTACCTATTCTTGTTTCCCCCAGAGCCGTATGATAGAATTCTTACTGTATACTACTGACTTAGTTGGTCGCTAACTGGTGCTGGTAGGGAAACCGCCGCAGCTACCCTGTCAAAAAGTTGTGAAATTAAATTCACTGCAGTAATCCATTAGTAAATAAAGATTCAAATGTTTCTATGGTCTACAGTTAGTTAAATAGGTATTACGTGGATAATATTAATTGTGCATGTGAGATTCGTGTTTGTGACCATAAAAAACTTGTGGAAATAAAACATACCTACCTCCAATGCCTACCTCTCTTTACCATAATTGACTAAATAAACCTTTTACTTACAGACCAATAACCAGACCAAGACGAAAAGCAAGTCCATGCTCATATCGTGGAAGGAAATCCCGCGGATCATCTTACCGAAATCGATGTACTGCCCCAATTCAAACTCTAAAGACTTTCCTAGTAAATCGTGAACAACAGTCAACACTATGCACTAAGATAAAAGAAATTCTGAAACCTAACTGTGATGGCAATAAAGAATAATGTTTTGTGACTCTTCCTATTTCTCTATCTTTATACTATATCTAATTATATCTTTCAAAATAAACATACTTAAATCAAACTTAACAATGTGTTTTTATTGCAAAATATGTTAAACTTATTTACATCTTATTTTACATATTCACAATTATGTACATTTCAATATTAAGTATGTATATTTCATTTATCAATTAAATTATAATCTTCAACAACCAAAAAGTTCATGTCCCTGACGTAGGTTGCCCACTTAACTGTCTTCTTCTGTAGGTCAAGTTTTAGATTTCGTTTTTTGTACTCTAAAGCTGTTCTTACTATCAATCTATTGAATTTATGGACATGCGGATGATTGAGATACTCTTCTACATCCATCCACTGGCATTTGTTTACTTCTCTTTGTGATGGTACAATTTTATCCGAGATAGCCTTCATCATAAGAATTACGTAAATGTCAGAGTTTTCAAACATCATGTTGTGTGTATGCCGAAACGTGACAAGCGATTCAAATACAGCATCAACTCCAGTTTCTTCTTTAACCTCTCTTACAGCAGCATCAATAATATCTTCACCTGTATATATGAAAGAAAATTATAAAATCAACTTAAGTTCGTAAGTTTAAAACAAGATCAGCATACAAGCAGCCTGATGCGGCTAATTGGCCAATTTTCAGTTTGATGCCACCCACTGCTTCAGGCTTCCTACAGTGCTAATCGATAGAAATAAGAGAACATTACTTATCAGTGGACTTAACATTGCTGTGTATCTTTTAATGAGTCAAGAAAAGTTATGTACCTTTCTCAACATAGCCGCCAGGAAGCTTCCAGTGGGGATACTCATAGTGCTTCTCCGATATAGCCAGCAAATGGTTCTTATCATTGAACACCATAGCCCCAACTCCAAGGTTTGTATGGCAAGCAGGAGGTAGGTTTGGCTCGGAGTCCTTAGGCAGCCACTTGTACATCATCACAAAACCATCTCTTGCATGATGGAAAGTAAAGCCTTTCTAAGAACAGCAAGCCTTAATTAAAAACAATAATAAATGGGTAAACAACTTCATTTAACAGCTTTAAGTAAACATTGAGTACTTTAGTAAAAATCACTTACTTGAGCTAAAATAGGAACACAGAAAGCATCAATTATGTTGATCTTAAACCATATACATCTATGTCCTAGTGATGCCCAGGTAGACAATGATTCTGAAACACAATAAAATCAAAGAATATAATTTTACTTGTTGAGAGAAAGGTATAATAATTATATTGCTTTGCCATCACTCAGACATACAAAAAAACCAATATAGATTTCTAATCAGGGTTGAGCGTGAAATCTAGACCACAGGAAGCATTTTAAAGATTTAGATAAATAAAATAAATAAATTCTTTGTTTTAGATGAAAAACACTTTTCAATTCCATCATTGTTTTAGAGCTTTCTCTGTTACTTTTGACTATGTCACGTAGACGAAATTGATCTTATTCTTTGATCACCAGCCCGCGTAGCATGACCAGCGTAGAAACGGGTTTTGTAGATGAAGAATTGAAAAAAAATGACAGATTTTGGAAGATTTCTATGGTTGCACGCAAGGCGATGTTAAAAATGTATGACAGACATGTCAATTTATATAGAAAGAGCTTTGTTGATTCTTGGTAGAATCGAGATAGTATTGCCATGCTACGCGGGCTGGTATGACTCTCTTAGGCCCGTATTACAGAACGTCTACCAAGACTCAAGCGTTACTTAAAAATAGTTTCAACCAATCAAATGGCTTGAATCTAGTTTTAAGTAATACTTGAGGATTGAGTGATGTTCTGTAATACGGGACTTAGTCTTGTATTATAGAGCAGCACCCAAGACTCATGCACGACTTAATGCTAGTCAAATGTAGTTATTAACTAGTCAAAGGTAACTGTAGTTCAACCAATCAAATGGCATGAATGTAGTTTTAAGCTATGCTTGAGGATTGAGTGACTGTAATATACCATGGCCTGTCCATTGAAGTTATGTTTTTACAGATTTATTAATTACCAACCTTCAAGGTTGTCAGTGAACTTTTGTATGTTGAACTTCTCTTTTCTGGAGTCGATTGTGATGCCATTGTATCTGTCTTTAACACCTCTAAATACTTTACTAGATGCATTAGTGGAGTATGCACAAAAATATCTTCTGAAATCAAATGTAAACCAATTTTATATAGCCATAGCCTTCATAGTACATTAACAATGATCATGTCAATATTGTGTACATGCTGTGCGTTTACGCACTCTTTGATAGCCTGAAATACAGTTTATTATGTAAATAATGCAACAATGTAATATTGCGCACTTGGCATAGGTATAATTGCCATAGTTTAAAGGCTACCTACCCAAAAAATACATTGTTCTGGTTAAGGCGTGTACTAAAGAATAATAATTTATTCATAATTGTATATACTATCGACTACAACTGCATTATTATTACAAAAATCGTAAAAATTGAAACCTGCGAGTCTCAAAGTTCTTCCCTCACAAATGTGATGTCTGTCATTGAATTTGATCACAGATTAGATATTAGTAGCTAAATTTGATGTCAATTCCATAATTCCATTGACAATTTGTCAAAGTCAAAAATGACAATATCATCGGCAGTTTGCCATAAAGAAAAAACAGAAAGTTATGGCTGGACCGAGTTTGTCTACATCACAATGTATCATCATTAGAACCCTATAATTGATGAGTATTTCATGAAAAAGATTTAATTTTTAAAATGGACCTCAGACCAAGGAAATTATATAAACTAACTGGATTGATTACAAACAAAATCTTGATATCAAAAAACCGTTTGAAAATGAACTTTATCTCAAATTCATAGAGTTCGTATTACTTTAACTCAATCAAAAGGAGAAAAAAACTTCAGAGCGAGAAAGCGACTAGAGTAGATTGTGTCCTTGTCTAACAATTGCTAGTACACAAAAAATAAAAAAATATTTTTTTCATACTGTAATCGGAAATCACGTTGATAGCTAAACTAGCACATAAATCGTGAAGGGATTAATTTAATATCCAAATACCAAATATTGAAATAATATTTTCTTGTGAAATTGAATTCTTTATTAACTAATGGGGCTATCGCGTATGAATTCGCCGCTAGAGGCGCTAGTGTAGCGCGGGGGCACCGAAATGTCAGATGTCATAGATTGTTCGCGCGTTGCGTGCTGTTTTAACACGTATTTTTACAAATATTCACGATTGTGGTCTAGATTGAGCCATTCCTGATTAATTATGACTTGAATATTTTAAGTAGCAACTTATAATCTTAATTTTCAGTACTTGGAGATAAAATGATTTTTAAATGTTTCATGCTTGTTAATTTTAGGGAGAATATTGTAAATATATGAACCGGAAGTTTACATTATGTTGTTATACGTAATAAAATAAACTTTTTATGAAGTTATTGGTACTTTAAAGTATAAAATAGAATTATTGACAAGACCTTAATCGACTTTGGCGCCATCTGGTGAGCTCAAAAACGATAGTCCTCATTGCAATTTATGAATGCCAAAATTCATGAAACTCATATAAAAACTCTATGGTCATGAAATAAATTTAAAAAAAAAAACACTAATAATATGGCCGATATACTTTCGCGTTGAACTCGTATTTTTGCTTTCTCAAGTGCTTTTAATAATGTGTAGTGTTATTAATAAATTTATTAAATACTATTAAGTTGTTTGAATATGCTACGTGCTTCATCTATGTACATATTGCAGTCCTGTTTGCTTTAAAATCTCTCGGCAAATGATGTAATTATGTAACCTAACATGTAGACCACCGTGAAAGAAAATAAGTGCCACGTATTCTTCACAGCGTAAACCTATCCCATTACAGAGATTTTTTTGAACGTTGGCACCCTTGGCAAACAGCAAACTAAAGTTTACCGCCGCTACATTGCCGGCAGCAGTCATATGAGGGTTTTTTAAATATTAATATACCTAAAAATAAAGTAGGTATTTTTTTCCAAATGGCTCTGCCTTTGATGAGCAGTATGTGTAGCTTCGCCAGTCTTTTAATACCCCGTAATTTTGAATAAACTGCCAAAACCCACGAAAATAGGAGGAGCAGGGTGCTAGTAAGTTAAAACAGAATAACTGTCCCGAATGTAAGTACAAATATTGGACACCCTATTAGAAAGGGATGACATCCACTCTTGAAGTTTTCTCGCTTGGAACGCCTTTGCATGGCACGTCATCATTCCAGTTAGTTTATATAATTTCCTTGCCTCAGACACCTTAGATGAAATGTGTCAAGTTTCCTAATATCTTGTTTATAGAGACACCATGTCTCTGCGCCATAGAGAAGAACAGGTACCATTAATGCCTTGTAGACACTTATCTTTGTTTCTAGCTTTAGATCATGGGATCTCCAGACACGGTCATTAAGCCGTCCAAAGTTCGCAGCGGCATTTGCAATGCGCGATCGCGATGGTATCTCCGAAGCCAAGGTGTTGTCATGCCTAATGTTGCACTGCAGGGCATCTTTCACCGGATGAGGATAAAGAGGCGTTTTACCAAAACCTAAGACACACTCTGGAGAACATCCCAAAATGTGACAAAGTTATTTTGTTGGGGGATTGTAACGCTCGTGTTGGCACCGAACATAATACTTGGAACGGAGTCCTCGGCAAGCATGGAATAGGGAAATGCAACGATAATGCACTAAGGCTATTGTCGTTATGTGCCGAATTCAGTCTTAACATCACCAATACATGCTTCCGCCTTGCTGAGAAATACAAGACCTCGTGGATGCACCCAAGATCTAAGCACTGGCATCTTTTAGACTACGTTGTGGTTCGCCAAAAAGACTTGCGAGACGTTCTTGTGACGAGAGTGATGGGTGGAGCTTTTGGATGGACTGATCACCGTCTCATTAGATCAAAGATGTACCTGCAGTTAAAAGCACCAGACGAGCTGTCAATAAAATTCCCTCTAAACTCGCCTTCTCATCCTTAATAGCATCATCAGAGCTGGGCAAAGAGTTGGATTTCAAATTTGCTGCGTGCGATCCGCAATCTGAACCTTCAACCATTGATGGTGACTGGAGATCTTTCGCCAAACGTCTTCATGCCTGTGCGCTGGAAACTGTAGGTAAACACTATAGGCTCAAAAGAGGAACCAAGATTGGTTCGATGCATATGATCAACAGATCAAAACGCTAGTTGACAGACATAGACATGAGCTAAACACGTCGGATGCATGTAGCAGTAAAGACAGGCAACAGAAACTGCGATCTAAAGTTCGTGAACATAAGGACAAGTGGTGGAAGGAGAAAGCTGCGGAACTACAGCACTGTGCTGATACTCACCAAACTGGCAAGTTTTTTGACGGCATTCAAGCTATTTTTGGCCCGCGGGCCAGAAAAATAGCACCAATGTACACAAAAGACAGGCAACACCAAGTTACGAGTAAAACCGACGTAATAATGCGATGGACAGAACATTTTAATGATGTCTTGAATCCCAATGCACTCAGCGCTGATCTGTCGTACATAAATACGCTTGATGAATTGCCTGTTTGTCAAAATCTAGAGGACCCACCTACTTTTGATGAGTTTGCGCAAGCAGTCACTCGTCTTAAAAAATAATAAAACACCTGGTATGGATCAACTGCCCGCAGAAATTTACAAATACAGCGGGAAACATATTGTAAATAGGCTTTACCATCTTACGAAAAGGTTGTGGGAAAGCGATGCAGTTCCACAGGACTGGAGAGATGCGGTGATCTGTAAGCTGTACAAAGGGAAGGGAGATGTCTCCGATTGCAGCTCTTACCGAGGCATTTCGTTGCTTTCTACTGCCGGTAAAATTCTTGCTCACATAATTAACACCCGCTTAAGCGATCTTGCTGAAAAGTATCTGCCTGAGAGCCAATGTGGCTTCCGCCCTTGCAGAGGCACTGTCGATAGCCATATCCGTCGTAAGGCAACTCCAGGAGAAAAGCTTGGAACATCTAAGGCCCCTCTATATGTGTTTTGTCGATTTAGAGAAAGCATTTGATAGAGTTCCGCGTGAGGCCCTATGGCTTATTCTCCAAAAGTACGGTTTTCCAAAGAAATTCGTCAACCTCGTACGCCAATTTCATGTTGGTATGAAAGCGCAGGTTCGACAGGAAACCGAACTTTCTGAGAGATCCATGTTACAAGTGGAGTGAAGCAAGGTTGCGTCATGGCACCCACCCTCTTTGCCATTTACTTTGCAGTTGTTATGGGTGCAAATAATAAGAGACTGAAGAAATGAAAAAAATTGAAATCCATCTAAATCGATGTAGTATAATCTGCAGTAAACATTCCGAGGAGAATGATTTATACGTACACCAAAAGGTGGATTTCTTCGCGTTGTTACTTACGCCGTCCCAAAAAAGTTTATATTAAAACGTTTTTTTTTAGTTTTTATATACATTTAGAATTTGATCACGCTTTTGCTGGAGTAGAACATACCATAGCTCTCATTAAATAAATAGCCGGAAAATATCTAATTATTTGTTTTCACCATATAGCTAAATTGGAGGGGATTTCTAAATCTTTTGACAGTAAAAGACAACATTATAAAAAATTAACCCAAAAAAAGGGATTGTAAGAAGTCGTAAATAAATGTAAATTAATTATAATATTAATAAATGTAAGTATTTTTATATTCAATGTGTTTTATTACAATTTAGTTTTATTAAACTTAAAATCCTAATTCCGAGGTATTTTGCTTTTAAAAATGGGTAATTTCCCCCCATCTGGCAACCCTCCATACTCACCCATACATAGTTGTTACGCGGCCGCCATTTTGGTGCTACATACTGTGTCCGCCTTTTTTTCTAGGTCCATGTCGTAAAGTATAGAAACTAATCTATGGAATGTTATTTATTAATTATAATATGTCAAATAGCTCACAACCTGACGGGAAAATAAATGTCTAATGCCCGTAACATTGATCTAGAAAAATAGGTCCATGGCCCGTTATTAAAATCTTGTCTCATTCAAAGAGTATACGTATTACCAAAAGGAACAATGACGCAATGGTCTCATCTCAATAACAATCCGTGTCAAAAACAACATGCGAACGTTCTTTCAATCCAATTCCCAAGACATTCAAATATTTAGGAGCGATAAACGGGACAAGACGAATAAAATCGTAATGCAATACTTGTTACCACTCTACTTAGTAAGAAATCGTACGTCGGCTTCTCAAGTAGCATTCGTTTGTCAAAATCAAAAATGTTCAGAATAATTTGCTTGGAAATATTCCCAATGTCCTCACAGCAACTGATAGCGCTGGTGTAGCTAGTTCCTATCCGTTGGAAATCAGTTACTTACTTAAGGTGGATGCGCAAGGGTAGCCCGCGAAATTTAACACAACAACTTGACACTGACCTGCAAATTGGAATAAACTTGAGAAAATTTAAATTTCGCGGGCTACCCTTGCGCTTCCACCTTAAGGTGGATGCGCAAGGGTAGCCCGCGAAATTTAAATTTTCTTACGTTTATTGCAATTTGCAGGTCAGTGTCAGGTTGTATGTTGATCAAAATATGAATCGCGCCAGCAACACGTATGGAGTTACAGAATTATAATCAATCAAATCATCAATACAACCCTCAAAGTTCATATAATCACAAAGAGTGACTTTTTCATGAAATAGCTATTGAATGTGATTATATGAACTTGGAGAGCTGTATTGATGATTTGAATGATTATAATTCTGTAACTCCATACGTGTTCCTGGCGCGATTCATATTTTCATCAACATACAATTTGACACTGACCTGCAAATTGCAATAAACTTGAGAAAATTTAAATTTCGCGGGCTACCCTTGCGCTTCCACCTTAATTTAATTTTCTAGTTCAAAATGTTGGTCAACAAGTTCGTCTATCTTTCATCTTTTCGCTGCCAATAAGGAACGTGTTACCAGTATTAAATATAATACTCGGTGCGTTTAAGTCAAATAGCCAGTTTAAAATTTAAACTAACTAAACGTCAAACACCCCGTTCAAGCACACCGCGAGGTGAAAAATTAAACTGACTAAAATTTAATTTGCCCCGTTCACGGTCGTCCGCTGGTATAAGTTTTCGCTTGGCTAGGATAAATTTTAGCGACCTTTTTACCTCGCTAAATTTTATTCTGCTGTCAGATTGATATTGTCTGTTGTTTTATTTGCTAAATTCGCGCCCTAGAAACGAATATTTCTAACGAGTACATAATCATCGTCTCCGTGAATTTTATTTGTGGATTATGGATGAAGTTATGATTACGTAAGATGCAAATTGATGTAGACGAAAGGGGCAGAATGAAATACAAGCTGAGCTGTCAATTGAATTTGACAGTGAACATTGATCTAGACCGATGACTCCGTTTAGCGAGCCCTCGCTAGTTTAATTTTTAGCCGGCTCACTTAAACGTACCCCAGGGGTGCGTTTAAGTCAATTATCCAGTTTAAAATTTTAACTGACTAAACGTCAAACACCCCGTTCAAGCACACCGCGAGGTGAAAAATTAAACTGACTAAAATGTAATAGAATCATCATAAAAATACTGGTAGTCAGTTTACTTTAGGCACCCCGTAGTGCTGCGGAGTTTCCACAAAATGTCACTGTCAGTGTCATGTGGTCCTGAGTCAGGATGACATTTATTATCAATCAATAGCACCTCCCGTGTTTCCACAATGAGGGGAAATTCCCCTTTTGAGGGGAAATTAGGGTACAGAGAGGAAGAAAAAGGGGAAAGAGATGAACAGGGGAAATAGAGGGAAATCATGGGTAAAGCCTAACCAAAAAAAAAAAAGTTGTTTCAGATATTTTTCATCGTTTGCGTTTCCCAATTAAATAATTTTTGTTTTTTATTTGACAAATTTAACTCCGACATTCTAGTAAATAACTTTAATAGATGTTTGATCTTATTTTGAGTGTGAAGCAAAGTTACTGAAAACATACATCTATCTATTTTTTGTTACGCGGCGTTGCCAAATATAAATAAATACGGTGGTCAAATTACACAAAACACACACTTTGACACTTGTCTTGTTATCGATAGTACTACCATAATATAATGTGACCAAATGATAAGTGACTGTTGTGCAGATTTTTACTACTAGTGCCAAAACTATAGCAGAATAATTTTGGAGGGGAAAAAGTACTGAGAAGGGGAAATCTCAATTGAGGCGTGGGGAAAGGAAATCATTAAAGTGGAAACACTGAGCACCACTCACACAGTGATAAGAGTTAAGAGTAGGTATGGGTTACCTGATTATTTCTTAAACGCAGTAAAACCATCTATTTAAATTTTAAGCGGGATAATTTTAATTAAATGTGTTCAACAGTAGTTAAAAATGGAACCTATCACTTTTGAAGGCGAGACAGACAGATATAATGGAGTCACTGTGGATTCTCAAAAAGAACCTTGTGAAATTAGTCAGCTTCTTAGCCAGTTAAATGGTAAGTTAAATATTAGAAAAAATTTGACTTCAAATGTTGTTTCCCAAAACAATTTACTATTACCAAATTTTTTTACTAGTGAGCGTCTAGTGTGCCTCTAATTCTTCAATTTCCAGATTCGCTTAAAAAGTGGTCAGAACTGAAAAAACGCTGTATCTGGTTCAAAGTTAACATTAAAGATGCAGCTTGGGTGCCACTCCTAGCTAATGTAAGAATTGGATTATATTAGGTACTACTAATATTTACATTTCTTTTTTGGTGTCTAATAAAATGTCTATTTCACATTCAAGGAAGGCTTCAATTTTCACCATTCCCGAGGAGATTTTGTCGTGATGTACAAATGGCTTCCTGATAGTTCATCTAATTTACCACCTGCCTGCCATACAAATCTTGGTGTGGGTGGAATGGTTTTTAATGATAAAAATGAAATATTAGTAGTAGCTGAGAACTACATTGAAGTCCCTCATTGGAAACTCCCTGGGGGATATGTAGAACGAGGTAAGTTGAGAATGTAAAATATTATTTTTTAACTAGACACAACATTAAGTTGGCCTTTTCTTACTTAACTACAGGAGAAGACATCAAAGATGCTGCTGTGAGAGAAGTTAAAGAAGAAACAGGGATTGATGCCACCTTTGAATCAATGGTGACACTGAGACATACACACAACATGATGTTTGAGAACTCTGATATTTATGTGATTGTATTGTTAAAAGCTACATCAGAAACAATTACCAAATCTGACATAGAAATCAAAGCATGCAGGTGGATGCCTATTCAAGAATACATGAATCACCCAGATGTCCATCACTTCAATCAATTTATTGCTAGACAAGCTTTAGATTTAAAGGCCAGAAACTTGAAATTGGATCTCCGTAAAGAAACACTAAAAATGAAAAACTTTTCCAGAGAAATGACATCTTTGGTATTAGAAGATCTTGATAAATAAGTTTAGTGGCAATGTTCAGGGTCAAGTGATAATAGCAAAGTTGTTACAATGATAAATTTATATCTTTATATGTAAATGATAACAATAAGGAGCTGGTTAATTTATACATGTCACATTATATTAAACTTCTGTCTATTATGTACCTACATAACAAAATTATATACCTTTAAAAATGTAATGTTACTTCCAAATAAATATTCATAGGATGTGTAGCCACCAATACTTAATAATTGTAATAATGATACATTTAGAATCATATTGGTTAATGTAGCTTTTGGTTTTCGCCTATCAGTGAAAACTCAAGTTCAAACAAAAGTGAGTTTTCAATCTTTTAATATAATTGACTGTACAAAATTAGGTACTTTAATCAATAATAAAAATCTGTTAAAATCATTACCATGTATTTATGATTATTGTGAAACATAATTCAGTTTAACAATATTGTTTAGCTCACCTTAGGGTATAGAATTCAATAATATTTTTATAATTTATTTACAACATCCGAGTATCCAGCAGTTTTCTACAAATTGTCAACTGAATTACCTACCTACTATGATAAAAATGTACCAATAATGATTTTTATGACTATAAATTTGTTATAAATAAATTAAAAGTTAAACAAATTTACAAAGTAATCTTTCCACCTAATATAACTTCCCAACAAATGGTTTAAAATGACAAAGCAGAAGCAAAGTATATTTACATAGCAAGTTCAATAAATTGACCTCTTACATCATTTGTTTCTAACACTTCATTGTTGATTGTACAATTGTTGTATTGCTGGCTTGTAGCTAGATTTTGAAACTCTTCACACAATTATGAGGATTCGATGCACAGAGATTAAGTAAATGTGTCAACAATGAGCAAATTGTGTCTGGCACATTGACCATAATAATTAAAATATGTGCAATATGCTTTAGTGTGGGTTTGGTATTGCTGTGAGGCCCACTTAAAATTAAAATCTAGTCTTGCACATTATATTTTTTTGCATCATTGATTACTAACATCTAATCAATTTAAGAAAATCTTAAATTTGATATACTCACCACAACTGCTTATTATAACAACTTAAAAATATATTAATAAACAGACTGCTAATAAAAGAAAAAAATAAAATAAATGAAGATCATGATATTGAACATGAACATAGCATATGTATATTAGTAGTGATGGTATTTATTGAGGCAACCCATATGCAGCATGTGAAACAATATCAAGTCACTTCGTTATTTATAGGATTAGGAGTTACAGGTTAATAATAATTGTCGCCAGATATCAAGATGTATCAATGAAAACACAAAATGTGTCAAAATGCCTTGTTAACTGATTTACTTCCACTGATTTAGTCTAAGTCTGGGGCAGCAGCATTTCTTCCTACATAGTCTCCATCTTCATCAGAACTATTATCAGCTTCACCTATTATAGATCTCAGGAGTCCTCCAAATACTGAATTAGGATTCTTGTTGTCGGGTGGTATTTCTATACCAAACCAAATGCGACCAATGTTGTCTAAATACATTGAGTAGTTGGGATCCCTTTTAATACTTATAGCATACCAACTTCTAAGTATTTTAAATTGATGCGAGTGTCTCCTGAAAAAATATGTCATAGGTATGTAGTACATACAAATAGGAGTTCCAAAAACTGTAATTCTTCATCAAATTAATGTAATTATTTTACTTACTGTTCAATTGCACGTAATAGAAACCACAGAAAATTTAATAACGGAAATATATATGGAGGCCCTTTATTATTGTTTATCGTGGGGTGTAGGCCTGTGTATTTATTAAAAGTTTCTGTAGCCATTTGTATATTCCGCAGACAAAGAATCTGCAACACTGGCTGGGCAATGAACAAATCTATTTCAGATTTAAGTCCTTTTGTTGTATGGAGTTCTACAAGCATACTGGCATATGCTTTTCCATCACGTGAGTGCAAAAAGTGTCTGTGAGCGGCTGCATATTTCTTCTCTTTCCAATAAACTTCAGCAATTCTCTAAAATAGTACAATAAAACATTGATAGGTCCGCTGATAACTTCAACCTTGATTACTACTAACTTTTACTTAATGTAATAATAACTCAATCTTAAATCTTCTTCAGCTACCAATGGACAAGCAGGTGAAGTAGTTTAGTGAAATACTGTTACTGAAACTGTAGTGTTTGCTTGGAAATCCTAGACACCAGACATTAACGAAATGGCTGTACTGGTTCCTTATTATGCTGCAATACAGAATACTAATAAAAAATCGTACTTTTTCTCCCATGTAAATAAACCTGAACATAGTAGCAAAAGCTAAAATTCTTTCAGGTCAGCTTTCTATAGCAATGTCAAAACAATTACAAGGAGGGCTAGTTTCATCCATGCAGTAATAATACAGAACGAAACCATTGTTATTAATGAATTTACCTGGTGAAGAAAAGGATGTCCTTTTTTGTTATTGTCCATAGACCATTTGACAGCATTGGTGAGGAAAGATTCTCTCTCAGGTATACTAGCACTCATCAATTCGAATAACCTTGCTGATTTGTCAATCCATTCGTGGCACGGCGTTGTTGCCGATTTATTCAACACGTCTACGAGTAATATTGCCAAGTCTGCGCCACTCTCTTGCTGATCACGCTGTAGTAACAACGTAGAACCTTTGTACAGAAGATTTAGTAAGTCCGCGTATTTTTTTTGACTTAGGTATCTGCAAAACAAATATAATATAACAAATGATTAATAATCCATGATAATACTTCCTTGAATATCATTAAGCGTAAATTTGTGATTGGTACCTGAAATATAGGGTTCTATACATTTGATGTGCCTCATAGTAATGGCCAGCGTTTATTGATGCTTCTAACTTATCAAGTACTCTTGAAACTCCTCTGTCTCCTCGTGCAGCCATCATTTATTTTCTAGGACAATCTGTTTTCTTCTATTTCTATTTCACATACACCAATTTACGCCATATCCATGAAATGTATGATTTTCATAAAAAAATGTTTTTTTTTTTTAATTTTTCTGATACCACATCTTTTGAGCCACTTGTCAACAAATCTATTTTCCCCTTATTTATCGTAGTACTGTACATAATGGTCCATGCTAATCCACTTTGCCACACTTGTGGGTTGGGCTGCGAGCACCACGGGTACAGACAGGACAGGGTACCAAGCTGCGGTTGGGTTCGCGAATGTTGTTTCTTATCCACACAATCGAATGTTTTAGTTTTAGTTTTTTTTATGTGCTCTAATCAACATTGGGCAAACCACAATGATTGCGTGAACCCCATTTTTACACACGTTTCTAGAGAGGTTTACAGTTCGTGTGTAGTATAACCAAGTGTGTAGACCCGGATATATGTATACAGGGTGTGGCGTAAATAGTGATCCACCTTTAAGGTGGAAGCGCAAGGGTAGCCCGCGAAATTTAAATTTTCTCAAGTTTATTGCAATTTGCAGGTCAGTGTCAAGTTATATGTTGATGAAAATATGAATCGCGCCAGTAACACGTATGGAGTTCATATTATGAACTTGGAGGGTTGTATCGATAATTTGAATGATTATAATTCTGTAACTCCATACGTGTTACTGGCGCGATTCATATTTTCCTCAACATACAACCTGACACTGACCTGCAAATTGCAATAAACGTAAGAAAATTTAAATTTCGCGGGCTACCCTTGCGCATCCACCTTAAGGATTCGATGTACCAGATAGTTTACTATAACCTAGTACAATTTTAACCATTTGTAACCGAGGGTTCCTAAATTATTATTTTTTTTCTATTTTTATACGAAATTTCTATCTTTGGTTACAAATTCGGTTGTAGTTTAAAAAAAAAACATCATTTTCTTACTTTGATTTCTGTTAATAACTGCTGAATACTAGAGCTATCGTGGAAACATGTTGTTTTTTTATGTAATATTAGAGCTTTTGAAGAAATAGTAAGTTCTTCTCTATTTTTACTTTAATTTTTAACATATCATGAAAATTCAAGAGAGTTTTTTGTAAAAAAAATGTACTACACTTGATGTGCCCATTCTTTTAAAAATATGCCTACTAAATACAGATTCCAAAATGGTATCACAATAACAGATCCTATTGTTTAATAGAAAGATATTCAACTTTAATTGAAGCAAAGAAGATTTTCATTAAAATACATCTTAAATCGTAGTGACGTTAATACTTACGATTTTTGTAATAAATGTACTACACTGTCAGTGCCAATAACATTTTCATCACTATTGTTGCAAAACGATCTAGTAGATCTGATTTGTCACGTATTTGACCAAAGCATGAAATAAAACAAGTCATACTAGTCATTATTTATTAATCTTTGATATGATTAAACACTTAAAAATTATAAAAAATGTTCAAAATGACCACCATTTGCAGCTATACACGCTCTGCAATGTCGAATAAATGACCGTTTCATTCGTCGAGCAAACCTGCTATCGCTGATTTCTCTTGCTGCTGTCTGGATTCTAGTCCTCAATTGGTCAATGCTAGTGATTTGTTCCTTTTAGACTTTTTCTTTCAGGCAGCCCCAATAAAAGAAATCCAGGGGATTTAGGTCTGGCGAGCGTGGAGGCCACAATATTGGACCTAAGCGCCCTATCCATCTATCTGGATACGCTGCATTAAGGTGCTCTCGTACTGTAACAGCATAGTGAGCGGGGCAGCCATCGTTCTGCAGCCACATGTCTTGTTGGACTTCAGGAGCAACATTCTCCAGAAGCGACGGCAAGTCATTACGCAAAAAACTTAAATATCTCTCTGCATTTAATGTTTCTGGCAGCTCGTGTGGACCGATTATCTGTCCGTTAATAATTCCGGTCCAAAGGTTTATTTTAACTTGATATGTGATCTGTCTTGCCTTATGAGATGCGGGTTTTCTAGCTGCCAGCTATGCAGATTTTGTAAATTTAAATATCCATCTTTTTTGCAGGATGACTCGTCGCTCCATAATATTTTATTAAAAAATTACGGGTCTTCTCTTATTCTGCGTAGCATTTCTCTACAAAATGTTACTCTTAACAAATAATCTCGTGGTATCAATTACTGTACCCTTTGATAGTGGTATGGGTACAGTTCATGCCTTTTGAGTATTCTGTGTACAGTTCTAGTGGATATGCCAGTTCTGCGACTTAGCACACGGACCGATGTTGAAGAATCTTCAGTAACTAAATTAATAATTTCATCATCATTGTGTACTTGCGGCCTTCCTTCACTTGCACCGCATATACCTGTGCCAGGTATCCTCCCCTCGGTGTATGCGTTATGCACTCTCCCAAAAACCTGATGGTCTGGATGTCTTCGATCGGGATATCTCTCCCGATAGAGTCGGGCTGCTTCTCTGCCGACACCTCTGCATTCGCCATAAATAAAATGCATGTCAGCATATTCGCGGGGTGTGTACCGCGACATTTTGGTTCGTCACTACACTGCACGTTTGTCCAAATAGTTGAGCAAGCCAAAGTCCAGTACACGTAGTCAATATCGTAGGGATCACCAAACAAACAAATCCAATCAGTAGGCAAAACAGAGTCCAGAGTCAGGGGTAATAAAAACAGCGGAGGTGCACACAGGCAGAATAAAAACGAAACGCATAAGACGCACGCACGAGTGACGAGATCGTACTAAATCATTTAGGAGACTTCTGGAGATTTCAACGTTAGGAATGAAAGAGATAGCATTCGTTAACCATATTCTTCCCTTATCACTCGTATCGCGCGTTACTCTATTTTCAAGAGCTTCAATGCATTTTTTTGTTAACCAACACAACTCAGGTAAAAAGGTTCGAGCTTTTGTTTGCCTCGGCCACGTTTGTGCTTTTAAAACCAGTTTTTGTCTTACTCACATCACACTTCATAAGTAAAAAGTAACATTTTATCCATTTTATAGGAGTTAATACGTTTTAAGAATATGGTTAACGCAACTTAATTTTAAAATGTATTTTAAAGAAAATCTTCTTTACGTCAATTAAAATTGAATATCTTTCTGTTAAACAATAGGATCTGTTATTGTGATACCATTTTGGAATCTGTATTTAGTAGGCATATTTGTAAATGAATGGTCACATCCAGTTTAGTACATTTTTTTTACAAAAAATTCTCTTGAATTTTCATGATATATTAAAAATTAAAGTAAAAATAGAAAAGAACTTACTATTTCTTCAAAAGCTCTAATATTACATAAAAAACAACATGTTTCCACGATAGCTCTAGTATTCAGCAGTTATAACAGAAATCAAAGTAAGAAAATTATGTTTTTTTTTAAACTACAACCGAATTTGTAACCAAAGATAGAAATTCCGTATAAAAATAGAAAAAAAAAAAAAAAAAACAGGAACCCTTGGTTACAAATGGTTAAAAGTGTACTAAGATATTGTAAACTATCTGGTACATCGTATCCTTAACGGTGGACCACTATTTACGCCACATCCTGTATATATATCTAAGTTACCGGCCAAACCCGATTTCAGGCCAAACTAGTTTGTCCTAGGCCAAACTAGGGATCATCACAAAAGGACAATCATAGAGCACCCCGACTAAATGGGTTAGGTTAGGTTAGATTGGTGACCAAACACGCGCGAGCAGAGCGAGCGTAGCGAGCGGTGCCACGGAAGCGACCTGCGAGCGCTACATCCATTGGGCGCAGTTTAATTGCTTTGCAGTAAACCAGTTTGGCCTGGGACAAACTAGTTTGGCCTGAAATCGGGTTTGCCCGATAAGTTAAATATCTTGTCGTTGTAATGATGTCTCACTAAATTCTACAAGGATATTCGGGGGTCGAATAGTCGAATGAGAGGGGTGCGATGTTGTGCATTTGCAAGAACCTTAGGTTGGACTTCGTTCCATGAACGTTAGCTCCATAGTGAAAATACATTTAGATTCCAAAATAATACCACCACCACCATCAGCTATCACCAGCACCAGTACCAGCTGGTACTTTCCTACTTATTATTTCCATGCAAGGTAGCGCGATGACGTTACCCGAGCATAGAGGAATAAGCTATGGAAAAAGCAAGGAGCGAATCGCTGAACAAAATGCTACCGTTTTTGAGCTCATCAGATGGCGTCACTGTCGAGTAAGGTCCTGTCATTAATTCTATTTATGACAGTACCTTATTCGATATTTATACTCTAAAAGACCAATAGCTTCATAAAAAGTTAATTTTATTACGTTTATCATAGTGTAGGTACCTAAACTTCAGATACATACATACAATATTGTTCCTAAAATTAGCAAGCATGAAAAATTTAAAAATCATTCTTCCTCCAAGTACTAACAAATTAGATCCTAACTTGCCGGTCAAAATCTTCAAGTCTAATCATGAGAAAAGTGCGCAACGCGTGAATACTTTAAGACATCTGACATTTCTGAAGACCTTACTCTACACGAACACTTTTTGGCCGAGTCGGAGTAAACACGTACAGCACACTACGGGAATTTGACAATAACACACAGAGACATATATACAACGTGTAACAGAATAAACGCAAAATCGCCGCCGCCGCGCTAGCTCGCCGTCCGTCCGTCTTATGACGACAGGCCGTGTCGACGGCGCGTTCGTGTTCCACGCGCGCCTCAAAGAGAGTCAGCAAACAGGAAGGGGTCCGTAAGGGCCGACGCCTGCCAGGGTTGCGGGACTGTTCGAAAGAGATACCGCGGCCCTGGAACACAAAGGGCAAAGGAAGGAACATGGATGGGTTTTAGTCAGTAGAAGTCTGACACTCCCTCCTGCTCAGCCCAGAGCGGGAGGGGTTATTTGATGATTTCCCATCGGTAAAAAAAAAAAAAAGGGGTCATTGTACTCATCATTATGAACAACTTTTACTATGGGACCAACCCCGAAATCGCGAAAAAAAATCAGCTGTTCAGTACATTTTGTCGAGTTATGCGCACAGAAATATATGGGGCAGTCGATTTTTTTTTCGCGATTTCAGTGTTGGGCCCATAGTGAAAGTTGTTCATAATGATGAGTACAATGACCCCTTAAGAGGTTTTGCGTTTACTCTGTTACATGTTGTATATGATGCTCTGTGCATGCATCCTATATTGCTACAAACACACACGAAGAAAAAAACAACCACACAATAAAGAAACACACACACATTGACAAATTAACATGACATGTCTTACTGGAAGGGAGATGGATGCACAAACGAATAGCACGTAGGTACGTATTCAGTACCTTAATCATCCGAACACACACCCATAGAAATTTTTTCTATTTCAAATAAACCGTTCCATTTGGGCTTCGCTGCAGTCGGGTAAAAATCAGCTGGTCCAAACATTTTGACCGTGTAGGTATCAGTAGCGAAGGGTAAATTTTTGTAAGAGGTAAGCCGGAGTACCTACATATCTTTAATGTGAGTAAATTATTTGTCTATAAAATACTGACTTCCATTTTTCAAAGAGAAGCCGGTAGGAATCGAGTTGTATGGAAGCTTCGCCACAGTTGCCGAGTGTGACGTGGTTGAGGATGTTTACCACGTGTTGGCCGAGTGTGCCCGGAGCGAGGTTGAGAGGGTCAGCTTTAAGATGGAATATGATATGGATCTGCGGGAAATGGGCATGATGTGTAATTTGATTCTGGCCCGTCCTCTGTCAGATGAGGCAAAATATATTTATAAATTAGTTAAATTATCCATTAAGCGTAGATAAGTATTTTTTATTTGTTTAGAGGCCTATGAGGGTGGCATGATCATGTCTGATCAAACCCTCTATAAAAAATAAAGAAAAGAAAAAAACAGCTTCGCCACTGCAATACCTGCCGTATTGCAGTTTTGCATAATCCTGGCGATGCCTGTTTATCGAGTCAAGGTTAGCACACTTTATTGTAATATTATCGACAAGTGACAGGATTTCACATTTCGAATCGATCAGACGAGTGGAAGTTGTGCAACTAGAAAGGAGGTGATGATCTTCAAATGGCGGAGCAGATTTTCTAGAAACGTAGCTAAGAACACTCTCGATTAAGACACCTTTCAAACAAAAAAACTAAATCAAAATCGGTTCATCCGTTCAGGAGCTATGATGTCACAGACAGAAGACAAACACTTCAAACTTAGGCCAGGGCTTAATTAAACAGGGCAATATTACGTTTTACAATTTTTGATATGACAGGGAGCGATCGCAACTATGTAGAATCAGTAACGTGTTTGTTCGCAGTGGTAAATCTTAGTAAATAATACATTGGTCGAGGATTTACGTAGGTGAAAAGAAAAGACATGGTTCAGGGGCGATGCCTCTAAGGAGTCGTTTACTTTAATCATGTATGAGCGTTAGGTAGATATATGCCGAAGAACGTGATGAAAAATTAAACACCATAATCTATTCGTAGCATTGTTATGAACTGTATAATATACGACAATATCAATAACGACTAAGCATTGTTGAGTACCTATTTTACGGATTTGTGAAAAGTTTTTTACCTTCATGTTATGATTTTGTTACGAGGCTAACTAATAGCGATCTCAAATATGGACGAACTGTGGAACGATTGACTTTATTAGACACTTTTTGTAAAAGAGTTATGTTGTCTTGTCTACCGCATTGCGGCAACGTTCTTTTTTTTCGTTGCCAATTTTATACTTAGGTGAGGTAATTATAATTTATCAGTAAAAAAAAATAATCAAACTAGCTTCGAAAATATTACATAAAGTTGATCAAAAATCAATTGAGCAATCATTTGTATTTTTCTACGTATTAGAAATAAATATCTGTGGGTATTATGTACCCGAGTCGCCCCTCATTTTCATGACTTACAAAACATTGAGATTTCTTTAATATTTGTTTGTTTAATAATATTTTTTTTACACTTATACGATCCGGAATAAGCTGTCTAAACTATGTTGAAAACACACATGAAAATCTATTGCTTAATCTAGAAGAACAACGCTGCTGTCCCACAGACAAAAACGGAAAGCATATTTATTTTAATAGTACATTTTGATATAAGTGGGGAAACTTTGTTATTGCATTCGAGCGCGGAATTAACACCCGAGCTGCAAGCGAGGGTTTTATGGAGCCGAGAACTGCAATAACAAATCCCGACGCGTATCAAACGACGTTTTTCAATACACTTTCGAAGAAATAAAATATTAGAACGGAAAGTATTTTTGTCAGCAATTATTAGGAAACTATGATTTAATTTGCTTTTTTCCGCGCTTTGCTTTCGCCAGGTTGAAGAAGATGCAAAGGTATGATGCCGTATACAGCCTACTATGAAAAAAAAGATAATCTAAATATTTTTTTTTAAATTTAGAACACACTAGGATGTTAATTTGTTCATAAAAATAAATATTTGTTTTAAATAATCATGTTTATCATGTTTGTTTTGTTGTTTATGTTTTGTTTGTTTTTTTTTTTTGTTTATGTTTATGTTTGTTTTGTTTGTTTATATTCCATTTATAAACACAATTTAAATACTCTAAAAAATATTTAATCCGTAAAGACGCATATTATCTCTTTGCCGGGATTAAGAAAAACCAATCACCTCCGACTATAGATATAGTTATTGAACCCTTACTTATCTGTGGAAATTTTTATTTCCGCACGTGTGCGGAAAAATATTAAAAATCGCACGCGTGTGAAATACATTGCATGTTGAACCTAATCGTAGTGCGATTAGAACCAGTTTTCGAGAAAGTGTATTGAAAAATAATTTGGATATCAGGGTCGCGACACGATTCCCCAAAAAAAGAGAAACTTTCCATACATACATCAAAATAGTCGGTCTACTGTTGTATGTGTGAGTTCGTTTTTTTTTTTAAATCAAGAATTGAATATGAGTTTCTTTGAAAAAGTTGTGTAATGACGGGTAGACTCACCTCCTTGAAGGATACGGTTACTAAATCGCCATCATGTAGGTATAATAAATGGGATTTAAACATAGCTGGAGAAATGTAGGAGTACTATTTAATTACTGGCGTGATGTTATGTTAGAATACTTATGTTATATAAGTACCTACTAGGGAAAATATGGATGAACTGATGGGTCGGTACTTGTCAAATTTCAAAACCATGTGTAGGAGATAGGTAAGCCTGTAGGTAAAAGTGTAAATTGTATAAGTCAGTTTACGCACCTCACTCACCATTTGGCAAACTGTAAAGCATCCCGAAAGTTGGTCTCTGAGGGAACTGTTGTTACTTAATTATAAACTCTTCTAAGGGAAGGGCGCGCTTGTCGATAACGTTATTAATGATCTAGTATTAACTAATAGTGATGGATAAGTAACGAGATCGGGAAGTTTGTTGCTAAGCAAATTATTAGCAATGATATAAAGAACATTTATCTTCGCGAGATAAACGGATGTTGATTTTCTAGAAGTACCTATACTGGATAGATTTTTGAGAAGGGCAGTAATGACAGCCTTAACAGGAAATGCAGTAGGTATTTGAAGAAACTATTGCTGTCGCTCACCGAGAGCTATTTCGACATTGGTGCGATAAAGACAACTACAGATCTAATAAGTAAAAAGTCATAATTCAAGGTTTGGCTCTCGGCTATTTCCTCCTGAAATATTCGACCAATTTAAAAGATATTTCATAAACTGAATAAGAAGGATATATTATACTGTGTCCCTATGTTTTTCTTTTTTCATTAATAGTTTGCAAATTAAGTATTTGTACACTAACACTAGGCCTCTTTTCACAGCAGTCCAAATAGGCAATTTTGAGCATTTTGTAAAGGTTCTAGTGCTGAATGTGCTGATACAGATTATGAATCATCAAAAAGGAAAATATAGGGACATAGAAGAGGTTGATATTTATTTAACTGTAAAAAATCATAGCAATAAAGTCATAAACCAGAATGAAAACAGGCGAGAGAGTTTGTATTGAGAAAAGACCACCTGGGAACTCTCCATGACATTTTGAGTACTTAGGTACTTTACTGGTACTGCCATTCATAGATTTTGAAAAAAGGTAAAGTAAGCTAGAAAAACGTTAATTCATGTATTTATTTTTAGATGTCAACCGATTTAGTTTCATGTTAGGATTTAAAGACTATTTTGGACCATCATCATCCACAGCCTGAATTCACTCACTGCTGGCTATAGGCCTCTCTTTTCTTGTGCCAATCTCCACGTTCCTGTACCAGCCTCATTCAGTTTTTCCCCCGATGGCAACTATGTCGTCTGCCCATCTCGCCTCCGGGCGACCCACATTTCTTTTCCCAGTTCTTGGACGCCATTCGGTGACTGCCTTAGTTCACCTGTCGTCACTGCGCCTTGCTAGGTGTCCTGCTCAACTCCATTTGAGTTCCGTAACACGATTTCCAATATCGAAAACCTTTGTACGTCTTCGGATTTCGACGTTAGGAACTCGATCTGCTTTATGCCCAGCATGGATCTCTGTGCAAATCTCAGTCTCTACCGTGTTTCAGCCCCGTACGACATTGTGAGTGGAACACACTGGTTAGGTATAGAAGCGGGACTTTAGACATAGCGGTTTTGGCTGATTCTAAAATGTGGTATTGGACCACACATGGCTAAACGCGGTTCACCCAAGCTGTATTCTTCGGGATATCTCCTTTTTTATGCTTTTTGCCAAATGAAAGCATATGGCTAAGATAGACATACCGGTCAACCACCCTTCATTTCCAACTTTGACAGAAGGATTTGAATAGCTGTTCATGTTTGCCATTTTTTGGACCAACTGACGTCTCAATCTAGATAGATCAGCTGGAGCCAAAGCTCTTTACTTGAAAAGCCATAAATCAAAATCAAAGTATCTACCTTCTACAGTACTTCGCAGAGGATTTATAGTTATAACTCGTACACTTCTGATGGGTGTTGGCAAGATCATATTAGGAATCTGAATCCTGAGAAAGAGTTTTCCGACCACAGATATTACACGGATTCTTTTGTTTTCCAGTTTTATTCTCCGAAATGGCAGTCCTAGTCGGGGTATTTAAGACCTTTTAGCTAGTGAACATTATAGTGTCTCTAAAGCGTTCGCCCGCGGTATCAGACGAAATATCTCAATCAATTCATCATTCAATTCGTGTGTCAAGGCATAATCA
Organism: Eugnorisma glareosa; assembly: GCA_947578425.1. NCBI lineage: Eukaryota > Metazoa > Arthropoda > Insecta > Lepidoptera > Noctuidae > Eugnorisma > Eugnorisma glareosa. Next base: position 12,088,876 of record OX387963.1, read on the forward strand.
TAATATATAACGTTCCCACTGCTGGGACACAGGTCTTCTCTCTGATTGGCCCGTAATCGACCACGCGTACGTGGGCCCTGCAGTGCGCTTTGGTGGATGTCAAATGTCTTCGAATTTTTGGTTCTAAGACATGTCATAATCATAAATCAGTACCTATCTACCGAAACCGATTAAACCACCTTACAGTGAGTACCGTTTTGAGAGCAGTGGTAGTGAAAGGCTCACGGTAAGTCCTGTACCTACAAGATAAATATATAAATAAACTCGCGCCTGGGGGTATGCAGAAACCATGGAACGCCATCAGCTACGATTCTTACAAGATGTCCATGTCATCCAAATCCGAATGTTATTTAAAAGTCCATTAATAGTAACTGAATCGTTCGATGATCTGGCCAATACGTTCGTACGACGACGGGAAATCAACTAAGTTAGATTCAGCTAAACTTTTTGATTGAATATTGAGTTCCCTTTAGGTGGAAACCGAACAGGGAAAAACAAATTGATGAGTTTTTAGCAGTTGTTCCACCTTTACCCTTTATACCTTATCATTGAAACTACTTACTCAGACTTCAAAGTTTCCGCTTGTCTACAATGTCTAACATTTCCATGCTACAAATCGTGTGCCCGGTATAATTTCCCACCAGCAAAAAACACGAACTTCCATGCAAACTCTTATTGTTTAACGCCCGCAGGGAATGAATTTTCAAAAATCCTTGCTTCATACTTATATACCGTCAGTAGTGAAATAACGAATTTAGGATTTTTATTAAGTATTTGTCTATAGCTACTATCAGCTATGAAGAACCTACCTGTAGCCAGGTATGAAGTAAATATTTCAATGCGAACGAAAAAGAACAGAGACAACATAAATGAGGATTAAAACCTAAACACGAGTCTACAGCGTGTCGTGGATGGAGACAGAGTGGAGGTACCTTACTGTACTGTTGCAATCCTTCAACCTCTTAGTAAAACAATGGCGGGATTAGAACAATACATATTTTCCAACAATTCCATTACCTATGTGAACAAAATATGGACAAAATGTAGTAGGTACCTAAGTTTGTAGGTATGGCACTGTATCGAGTTTTAGTAGAAGCTCGACTTCGTAGAACTTTGAGTGACAATGTCGAACTCAGACAGTTTCTTTCTATAACTCGGACTATCAACTTTCAGTCAACTGTATTTTGTCTGTAGCTGTGTGTAACATTTTTCTAAGCGTTATTTATTATTGATCATATTTTTTGTTAATAACTCCATTGATTTCATCTTTCACAGAGCAACCGCTGCATCGCTTTGGAATGAGGCCAAAGGATCTCCAGCCGGCAATTAGTCTTTTAATGTCTGCAAATTTCTGTTGGAGAGTTTTTAAGCTCCGTAATTAATGTTTTTTTTTTTTAATTTCCATTAAGAGTTAGCAACATTGGAATATAAATAATATTAGAAACGTCCAGCTGATTTGGGTACTGCATCCACCCTAGTATTTTAAGAGCAATATTGAAAACTTTTCAATATTCTTTCAAGTGGGCGAGCTGCCAGCTTGAATGAAGCCACTTCTCTATCTTTTACTTAAGATAATGTGAAAAGTTATTTAGGTGGTTTCTACCTAATTACCTAATCGCATGTTATTTTTTTAATTAACGAGATTCTTATGTGCAGGTGGCTCCTACATTAGAGATGGTAGTATTCGCGGGAAGTATATTTTCGGTCTGACTACAAAATGTGCCATAGTGTTGTGAATCTGGTAATTTTTCATGCGAAAGAATGATTTAGAAAGTTAATCTCAGCTTAACCGAGGCCTATTTGTGAAGCGAGCCTTGTAAGTAATCCCTTCAAACGAAGCTCGTCGAACCACCGGAGGAATCTACCTATTTGCAAAACATAATGCCAATCTTTTTACGTGGAACACAAATAAGAAGGTAGGTATTTTGACTTCACATAAAGTCCAAATAAGTAGGTACTGCACGTACTCGGAACCCGCTCAGTCCAATATATTTTGCCTTAAATCCTGATTTTATCTGATAATTGCATTGTTCCCGTATCTTCAGAAATATGATCGAACCCATTTCGCTGACCAATTTGATGTTGTTTTGTTTTTGTGAAAACGTTCAGTATTTGCAAACGTGCTTACATACATCAAGTTTTTGCCTTGCTAGACAGTGCTAATAAATTTATTTTACGCTTGCGCAAAATGCAATTTCCTGTAGAATTTCGCGTTTGGTCGATAGACATAGAAACGAAATAGACTTGATTTTGCGACCCACGACGCTCTACGTGATAACTGTGGGTGAATGAACGAACATGACGTTAACGAAAGTTCAATTAAGAAAAGTAATTAACGACGTAGGTAGGTACCAAATAGTAGCTAAATATCTATCGATTTTCTAACATAGCTGCCGCCTGGAAGAAAACTGTAGCTATGATAAATAATGAGGGAAGAAACAGTGAAAAACATTAGGTAATTCTTTTGTCTTGATTTGCTGGTTACGAAAACTTTCTTGTAAAATATTAGGTACGTAATTCACCAAATCAAAAGCAGCTGACTATAGCAATCCTAGACTCTTCATCAAACAGTTTCTAAATCATTATTTAATGAGCAATCCTAAAACTTTCAACTATTGATGTAACTAATAAAAGTATTATTGAATCTGACATGATTCTGTTAGACATGTAAGCCTAAGCCCCTATAAGATTTTCGTCCATCCCTTTCTGCCGACATCGTCGTATTGCGAGACTAGTAAAAACAAAAAGTTACCACAAAGCAGTTTCTCCACAATAATCATATAATCGTTTTGTTTGTCAGGCTACATAGAGAAAACGAATAACATTATTCGGCCCAAAAAACACTATAGAATCTGTACTGTATTCGCTGGTAGTTGAGTAGCGTGAATAAATTTTGTTTTGTTTGGTTTTTCTCTGTCCGGAAATGCCAAGAACAGCGAAATGTTGGAAATATAGGAATAAGCTCGGTGCCAGCCCTCTGTCTGAAATTCAAACATGATGCTGGCGTGTAATGTCGGCCGCTGCATTCGTATGTAAATTATCTGTCCTGTCATGGTGCTCGAACACTGAACTATGATGGGAATGTAGTGTTGCAGCAGATAGCCTCCTGTATTCCTTCTCATAAGCAAATAACTCCCTCGAATTTGGTATTTAATTAAGCCAATGCTAGGGCTGCTCTAAGTGGAAGTTTAAACATAATATCATAGAAACCACGGCAGACCGCGTGAAGTTACATTTAGCTATGTAGCTACTTATTACTTACTGTGTGATTTAAACTTTTCAGTTGCGCGCTAGGATTCGGCTACATTTAATTTCTGTGAAAACTGAAGTTATGCTGGCACTCTGTAGCAGGAATACAAACACATGGAATGGCATGGTGATCATCTAGGTGGGTATACTCCGTCTGCTTTATACGAACATGATCAGGTACTTACCAATTTGTCATCTTAGCAGTAATTGCTCTTTTTATTTATATCGTATCGCTTTCTAAATGCTACGAAAAGTGACAACTTAAAATACGGTGGCGCCTAAAAAAAGAAAGAAAAAAATATATATTAACATTAACTACCTAGACAGGTACAGGTAGTATGTAATACTCGACACACTGCTCGTCTTTACTCAGATAGCTAGGGAATGTAACCTTTTATTTTATTAGCAACACTGGAACGTGTAGAAAAGGAAATTTAATTAAACACGCGACCCAGTGTAAAGACTTATTGTGGAAATAGTTTGTTTCCGAAATATCATTTGTGGTCAGAGTTAGCCGTTATAATCCACCGCATTTGGTTCATGTAATTACAAAAGTTTTCATGCTGCAGAAATTGACTTAAAATGCCGCTGCTGAACCGCTGTCTGGGAGTGCATTTTCGGAGCGACGGAGTATTTTTCTCATAGTTTAACTGACAAAAATGCAGTGTTATGATGAGTGCACTTACATTAATTACTACTGCCGTGGGTGTTTCAATTACCTACGTTTGTCCGGCTGTAGGTACGTTTGAACTGATTGATATTTAAAATAAAATAAAAAAACCAGCCAAGTGCGAGTTGAACTCGCGTGGAGAGGGTTCCGTACAATTTGAGATCCTCAAAACGAGCTATTTCATTTGAAATAATTATCACAGAGTAAGGTTTGGAAAACTTCTTTTTTTATTTCCTTATTTGTCTCCTTTATTTTCAATTGATAGAATTCTTATAGGTTTTTCTGTAATCTACAAGCAATGAACTATATTGTGTATTTTTTCAAAATTTTAGGCTCAGTACTTTCGGAGATCTCCGAATTTCCGTCTTCTTTCATGAATAAAATGAAAACTATTTATTTTACAATAATAACAAAAATATAATGAGCCCTTTTAATTTGATACATGACACAGTAAGGTTTGCGAAACATTTTTTTAAATTTCCTCTTTTGTCCCCAGAAAACGACCCTTGTTTAAAAAAAAAATATTTATTTACTTTGTACATCTGTGTTTGGTTCATAGGATTACACCATCCTAACAAATTTCACCTGATTTGGTCCAGTCGATTCGGAGCAAATTGGCTGTGACAGACGGACGGACAGACAGACAGACGCACGAGTGATCCTATAAGGGTTCCGTTTTTTAATTTTTTGTATGAAACCCTAAAACAATATTTAGTAGCTTATTATTAACAGTAAGTAATTTATTCGTGAAGATATAATTTTACAAAACCTGCCTACACAAATGGCCTAATTTTGCTACCCACGATATTTCTATCAATCAGATGACTATGCTGAAATATAAATAAAATTTGTCAGAATAATATTCGCCATTTTTAGTAGGAACCAGTCTAGTAAGTTCTGTTATAATAGGTATACGAATAAGTAGATATAATTTGACGAGTCTATGTATTAATATGTATAATGTTATCCGTCTTGTTGCTGTTGCTGCTAATTAACATCGTGTTCGCGCGACATTCGACGACCGGATGTTCGTAAACCTACAACTACTTCAAACGCCGACTAACTACTTGTGATTCGCGGCTTTGAACTTTAAATAACTACACGTAAACGTACATTGTATAACATTAAGTTATCTAAGTTGAAAAACGGATAAAGCTAGCTACTTCGTCCGCTTGAATAATTTACATAGGTGTGTAACTTATGCGGCCTTCGCCAGTACCCAAGCCAAGTTATATCAAAGTTTTCATATCAATCTAATAACCCGATTTTGTGTCGATCCCTAACTTGCAATATATCCTAAACTTGGGGACAAAACGTTCCAATTTGTGATATATATACAGCAGAAGTATATTTATAAAAACTTTATGCGGAAACAAAACCCACTTCCAAAAAAATACTAAAAAAGTCTAAAATAACTTTTCTTTCGGAAGTCGGTGTCTTTGTTTGTATCTTTTTTGCCACCGACTTCCGAAAGTCAAGTTATTTTAGACTTTTTTATTGTTTTTTTGGAAGTCGGTTTTGTTTTCGCAGAAAGGTTTTATTTTATTTTACCCTTTTTAGTTGTAGTATACCACACAAATTCTTGTCATGAATTAATTTTTATATTGTAACTTGAATTAGTTAAAGTAATCGTCAAGACGAATCATACGAGCCCAAACTCGATGGGATTGTGTCATTTTATTACGGACTACCTGTGACCACCTTCCAGCTCCATCACCAGACCCTGGGTACCATCTAGAGACAAAGTACTCGACAAGATGAATTATACGAACCCAAACTCGATGGGGTTATGTCGTTTTATAACGGAGTTCCTATGACCACCTTTGGCTCCATCATCAGACCCTGGTTACCATTTAGGACTAAAGTACTTGTCAAGACAAATCAAACGAGTCCAAATTCGACGGCGTTACGTCGTTTTATTACAGAGTTCCTATGGCCACCTTCCAGCTTCATCATCAGATCAGCTCCATGTCATCATAATATTGCATTGTCTCGCGATATACACATGTTTCAAAATTTCAGTTCAATCAAAAATCGGGAAGTTTAACTGTCAAATTTAACTAGCAAGTATTACGCGACGTCGCGTGATGTGACAATTAACGTGAGGAAAACAACCAATTCCTAAACCGATTTTGATGAAATTTCTCTGCGACCAATCGGGAAGCATATCCTTTTAGATGAAAAATGAATTTTTCAGATCGGTTTACAAATGACGGAGTTATGAGGTACCAAACATAAAAAAATAAACTCGAAATCTTTTTGAAGAAAGTCGGTTAAAAAGCAGGAGTAGGTTTAAACAAAAGTTTAAATAATGAATATAATACATAGTTAAGTACTTAGTAAACCTGAATAGGCAGCTTGAAAAAAAGTCTCTAAAATACCTCATATTTTTGCCATTGATTCAGAAAGCACTGGATACAAGTGGTTCGGATATGACGTCGATCCGGAAACCCGTCAGTATAACCTGTCCCTAATATCCGGCACAACACGAACACCATGCTATATGGTGGTGATAACTCACGGGCTTTTTTTTAATGTAACCTTTTGTTGGTTTCCACAGATAACGACACAAGCGCTTCATACATTACTGTTTTCGGTAGATAATCGAGAGGAAAAGGGTCGCGATAGGTATTATTTCTGTGAAACAGGAAAACGGTTGGGGAAGGTTTATTGTTTGATAGATGGTTTGAAAAAAATATGAATGTTTTATTTTACGCTAAAGCAGACACTTTTTTCTATTAAAGATTTCATCAAGGAAATAATTAGGTAGGAATATCAAATCGCCTCAAGTAGTTCACGAAATCAATATCAACACAGCGAATAACAGTATCGAAATGAGACCCACAAAGCAGACGTTTCGCTCTCACACAATTCTGTTAATGACATAAACGTCATTACGTCGTAACGTAAACACCATTTGCTATTCAACTGGAAAATCTAGTAAGTAGAGGTGCTAATGAACACTTTGTGCACAGCTGATATAATTACCATGAGCCCGAGTCGCGAGTTACCCAGCCGTTACATTAAGTACATTTGTGAAAGTCCCCGCACATACACAGATGTGTGTACAAGTAAGTACATAATAAGACTTCTCCATCACATTCAAGAGAGCAATTAGCGAGGCCACTCTTTCGTTTACACTACGACGTCTGGTCGGCGCATTAGTGGTACAGTGGCAAAAATGTAAAGTATTTATCATACAGAAGTAAGCCAGATAGTCCGTTTTCCGTTTTACCTACGAGCCCAAAACTACATGTAGACAGAGATTTAGCTAACAGCCTACTATGACATCTATTTAGCATTTTCTGTCTAGGATATAAAACCTTATCTTCCTAACAATACTAGCTGAGTGAGTTATTATCATTTTCTTTAACCAGTAATCCAATTAAACTTCGCTTGTAGACTCAGCTAGTATCGTTTGCAAGACCATTAAAAACCCAACATATTTAAATGTGATATAACGTCGTACCCTTTTTTCCTTTCAGGTTGGGATATCCTCCAAGGACTCTAAACCAAACAATGTTCCTACATCAACGCTGCTGCATACTTATATATACATATATAGGGTAGGTACAAAGTACTGTTTCAATATATAACTGTAACGTAACAGCCTGTCAGTCTTCCGTTATCGAGGCGCCAGAGTAACTTGTTTTCTTTCAGTTAATTCTAATAATGACGTGAATGGAAGCGGACTCATTATGGTTCCGTCATCCGTTGATTAATGTACTCAATGATTCATGGCTAAATAACTGTGGGAGCTAATTAAGTTTTCAAAGGGAATGTTTACAGACGTTTCGTATTGGGAATAGTAATAGATTTACCCATGGGAAAAACCTGTCTAAGTATTTGATAAATCAATATCGAATTCGTGTTCTAAAATGTTATGAGTTTGTACGTTGTTAAAACCTTCATGATGAATTTGTTATATCGCTGGCGTAGTCGTAGACTGTGCACAGTGTGCACCGGAGAATCCGAGATCAATTATATTCAGTGTGTGCATGGCTGCACAGTGCACGCTCCACACAATGTGTGAGTGGATGCTGTGTACGTAGCGAACATACTGCGGTGACACTGTGATAAATTGAACCACTCATTGGAGCACTTATCGCATCCTGAGACGGCTTATCTATAGATACGAGTAAGTACGTTGAAATTGACACTTACCAAGTTACATCAAGTGCTGAAGTTTTCACAACAAAGAATATAAGATTTGCTATAATATTTTCATACGTTTCAGTGCGGAATATCGTAGTGTCGCAGGTCTCCATATATCCCGGCCAAGATCAGGCCACCCCATCTTGTCTCGTGAGTGTCGTAAGATGCGATAAAGGGATTAAATCAGGTGGGCAGTGAAATACGCCTGTACCCTGATTACATTGGAAAATATGGTTTCTGGGTTTCGAACGTCATATTATTTTATGATATAACTTTGTGTCATACCTATTATAAAACGAATGAATCACTTAATAGTGCGCTTGCTAATGAGCGCAAGTTCAATTTACGCAAAACGATCACCAGTAATTGGCCGGAAAATGTCCGGACGCAGACTAGCAATGATGTTGAGGGTAGATTGCTCTATCTATCGTTTATACATTTTCAACTGTCCAACGTTCTACTAATGTATTTTCTTTCAACTACGTAGTAATGTTATCATAAATCACTACAAAACCGATCACAAAGGACGTCTTTTTTGCTTAGAACCAAAACTGTGCAGAAATGTTATATGAAATTTCATTGTTGCACAGTTTTTCATTAATGCACTGTTTTTTATTTTTTGTTTAGATATTAATTTACCACAGAGATTTATTGTCTCCCATTAAGTTTATTAAAAAATGTATGCATTTGATCAAAAAGATACTGGCTGAAAATAAAAATCGACTGAATAAAATCGACTTGGAGAAAAAAAAAATACAAATGGCGCGCATTTTGTACCATAAATTGTAAAACTTTGATACTTCGTATTTAGCAAGAAAAGTTAAAAAATATGGAAATAGATAGCGATATCGATATGAATTCAACTCCAAAAAGTTTATAAACAGCTGCAAATGAAATTGTTAATAACCTTTTGCCACAAAAGTCGCGAGATACTTTGTTGTCATTGACTTGAGTTTTTATTTTGAGTAGGTATATTTTATCACGGTACGTAGATTGGTAGTTGAAAGAAAAGTAGTTTACGCACCTTGCTAAAGTGAGTAATTAATGCAGTCGTGTTAATTTAGTGCCCTCGCATGCGCTGGGGCACCAACATAACATGCATTAATAACTCACTTTGCGCTCGATGCAACAATCTACTATTTTAGTTACCTAGGATACTCTGTTAAAGAGACGAAGGAAAAAGCTGACAATGAATCCATAAATTTTCTAATAACACAATCCAAAAGAACAAGAACAAAACGCTAAGCCCACAATCGATGGCAAACGAGAAAGATAAAGTAAAAAAAAATCAAATCCCGGGAATTTATGAAATTTCTTAAAATGCTTATCTCCGTGAATTATTGGCACCGTCGCAGCCAGTGAGCTAAGAGATCTTGCGAGCGTCACGAGTTCACGCCCACTTCCACGACGTGGAGAGAAATGTGTCTAGGTTTTGCTTGCTTTTTATAAATGCGATTTTATTGTTGCCCAAGTTAACGCTACTAAGAAAGATTATAAATTTGAAATGTCTTGTAACATAACAAATGACCGACTTAAAACTGAACTGATCTGTCTATTATTTTCAGTCTCTTTATATCTTCAAGCTATGCAACCGCGAATTATTAATGAATGGTTTGTACCAAAAACAACGAACGTAAAAAGGCAATGCAATTTCGGAGTATACCGATAAACTTTTTTGACGTCCTGCCGAACGGGCCATCCTAATTTAATTAAGTCTTTATTAAAATTTCATCATGGCATAAATTAACTTTATTAAGATATTTCATAATAATTCTGGTTAATATTGTAACAGTAGTAAATGGTTCATTTCTAGCCTTATCTTCCGTGGGCAGCCGCACCCCTGACCCCTTGACTGATGAAAAAATAACTTCACGCCGTCTCCTGTATATTTAATTGGCCACCGGCAAAATAAATGAAAACGTGACAAAAAGAACAACAAATGAAGAGTTTTGCACCCTGTAATGATGTAGGTAACGAACTGCGAAACTTTGTTTGCACATTTCTTTGTTTTAACAGAAAAACCGGACCTTTTGCATAGCTAATTGCGTGACGACAGCGCAGCGGGGCAAAAAGGCAGTTATGAGTTTAGGAGTCCTTTTTAATTATTAGTTTTATCGTGCCTGCATCTTTGTTAAGAACTTACCTTACTACCTTAAAGAAAATGCAGTAAAATTTTAGTCGGACATACTACCATAGTCCGACTAAAATTAGACTGCTTTTTTGTTCTAAAATATAATATTTTTACCAAATGATCATGGGTCGGAGGGATTATTTTATATTGTTATGTACCAATTATTTACCGCTTGCTCACAATCTCACCCAGCCTAATAAATTTTGTACACATGTTTAAAGGCACATTGGGCTCAGCCCGGGCTAAACTCGAAATCTTTCAACAATTATGATCCCCGAATAAATTTGGTCGACCCATTTCCATATCTTTCACCACTTCGGTGAAACGCGTGTTTTTTGTCATCGAAAAAGCTGGGAACGTTCATAAAATGATAAATATAATTCCGTAATGAATACTAATTGTGGCGGTTGTTATATATGTCCAAACCCGAGGATTATTATTACCCTTTGCGTCCGGCTGCCGCCAATTTACCCTGACATGTGATTATTCAGATGTCGATCGGTTCGGACCTAGTATCGTAGAATTGAATATGTGCATGAAGCCAGGAATATAAATTTGGCACTGGCCGGATTTACGAGCCTTCCAAAACGGAATCCTTGCGCTAAGCTGACGACCATTCAGTACAGTCGGAACCATAACTGCTCGCTATGATCACGGTTTACAGGTCTATGGCAGAATTACAAAATGTATGTACATAATGCGTAATGTATTGTGACCTTTATATTCATTTTGTTTGTTATTTTGTCACAGTTTCCAAACTCATCGACATAAAACATACAGTAAACGATACTTTTGAAAAGGAAAACTAAATTGCAACGATGACAACATCATGTTTGTTAAAACAGGCATTTTGGGTTGATACGAGTATTACCTTTTTTTATAAAAAAAAAAACTTACAAGCCTGGCAGCCGGATGTTTTGCGTAAAAACTGTACACAATACTCTGTTAAAAACAAATCGTTATACCTACATTGTGACTCCCCCAAACGTTTTCAAAATTAATCTATTGCGCACAATACTCCATTGTTGTAATTATTTCGTTTATTTTCCTTAATAAGTGTACATTGGGGTCGCATTGTAAGAAGGTTGGATTCATTGTTTATTATGAATGATACCCTAATGAACTGCTAGTGATCAAACTGAAATTAGCACTAATTGTTCTCGTCTGACGGTCAGTAAGATTGTACTAGGTCCAGCTGCTACGTTACACGTGTTCGGCGTTACAATACTCATAGGAGGTGCACACCGTACCTCATTAGCATTAATCTCTGGATGAACGCCATACATGTACAGCTACAAGTACTTGATGTACACGAGTACGCGAATAGGTACATGCTTAATTAGATATTTACGCCGAAAGGCAAAAACGGAATTTCGTGGCGTGGCTTGGTCGTAAGTACGCCCTTTCTCAGTCATATGTGAATATTTCTAAAGGGTCTCAAGGTGCTGTAAACTTTACTATAGATATAAAACTCGCGTGTTCACGAGTAGCGAGCATTCGGAAAGCATGGATAGTCAATCTACAGAAGTGGTTTTTCATTTGAGAAATACAAACCTGGTTCTTTATATATTCATGCGTACACAGAAATGTTAAAATGTTAAAATCACTTGGCTGGGCTTGGCTTACATTTTACTTGCGACTACAAAAAATGGGAAAATGTGATGGGGGTTTTAGCAAAGTGTTCGTTATGCATGCCTTAATAGAACTTAGCACACCAGATAGCAAAACACTCCCATTATTTTAATAGTTTAATGATTTATTCTCAACAATGAAGTGCCGGAATCCGGTCTGAAATAAAACACGAGCTTATTGTTAACACTGAAAAATTTCCCACAGGACTTATATTGTTTCGATATTCGACGTCGGCTCGCATCGATGGGAAAACGTGAACGTGAATGTTCGTCGATGTTTGTTTTAGTGACGCTATGCCCCGCCGCATAATATTCATGTAAGCCATAATAATATGAGAGAAGGCAGCGTAAAAAGAGGAAAACCGACCTAGTATTGTCGACATAATAATTTCGCCATGTGTTGTTCGGTGAACATTGTTTTTTCTGTTGAAATAAAATGTAAAAGCAACGTTCTGTTAAATTAAACGTGATGTAAAATTATCTACTTACAGGATCAAAGTCATTCCCCTACGTAATTTAAATTGTATATGAAAGAAAAACAGAAAAATAATTACAATGGTTCTTCCAAATATTTCAATTATAAAATTGTTTCTTTAGTAAAATAAAGGTAGAAATAAGTTCATTATTTGTTCGTAACTAAGCTGTTCTTCGATGGCGAGCTACACATAAGCCCGTGGAACGGAGCAAGGACATTCATTTTCATATTTCTTGCTCTATTTTTGAAGTTGGAAGAAGACCCTTAATTATTTGATTCAGTTTGATGAGAATAACGTCTTTCAGTTGTTAGGGTGGTTTCAGATTAACGTATATTCGGCGCGTAGTAGCTCTACACGCGCGGGCCGCGAGATAAGTTCTCACTTTTGCTGACAGCTGTCATTTTAATCAAACTAACGTAAGTAGGCGTACAAAATACGCTAATCCGAAACTACTCTTATTCGCCATATAAACAAGCATAAGCGTAAGCATATGGTGAAAGCGTTAACAATTATTATGAAGTGTATGGAGTAACGCAATTGAAACAGCGGCCGTGAATGTATTATTATATTATAAATTACTTGACACTTACAGTTAACTTACAGTTAGAAATAAACTAGGATGACGATAGATTTTAAGTTCTAAATTAGATAATAAATACCGGTGTAGCGATGACCGCTACAATGACCTTTATTAGAAGAACTACATACGTAATATAGTGAACTAAAAGAATAGTGACCTTCTTTAGTACCTAATGTCGATTGAAAGAGACAACGAGAAGAAATATCACATTTTTGGCGTCAGAACGATATATTTTGTTAGGACATAGCAATATTTAGGACACTGAACTGAATACTCTTGATTTACCCTTTTAACTTTGAACAAATTGGATAAGTTGGTATTAGATATTCCACTTAGATTCTTCAAACTGAGGCAAACATAACATAACATCACGCCCGTAATCCAAGGGTAAGGCAGAGGTGTACCCGAATAGTACACCCACATTTCCCCAGTTATTTAAGTCCGGTGTAATAGGGGGCGAGCTTACAATCGAGCACAAGTCCGTGGTTGCTACTGTGAAATTCCTGATGGAAAATGAAACCCGAGATTTCTTGCTCAGTAGATTGCGATCTCTGAACCAACGAGGCAGCAACTGGGGCAAAATTTCTTCTAAAATAAAGCAGAATTTAAGGCAACTCATGACATGTCAAACGCCTTTGTGTAGTATATTTCAGCAGTATTGAAGTAAAGACCAACATAGCGGCATCGGTCTAGAATTTCACCTCCAAGCTTATATCTTAAAAAATCACACATAAATTCTCAGTCTCCAATATTCATAAACCTGAACATTTCATGTTAAGTCTATATGAAAATTATCTATAGCTATACGGATATTCGATCCACATTAAAAGCAAGTTAATGCAAAATCGGATGCAGGTACTTTACTGGGAACTTTCTAGTTGCGGAGATATTGGGGGTCAAAGTTCCAATTTTTTCACAATTTTTCTTAGGTCCAAGTTTTTAATGTAAGATTTTTACTTTAAACACCTCCACGGCCCCCGTAATATTCAATCCATCCATCAGCACAATGTTCTGAGAGTGCGTTACATTGAGTCCTACCGTAAAACGTGATTTTTCACCCCAAAAAAAAAGTCGTTTCCCAGCAATAATTTTTGTATAAATTTACTTAGTTTGATGTACATAATGCTTGATTGACGGCTTCATGAAGGGTCCTGTTACACCCTGTATGGTAGCTGAGCCATCCTCGTGGTTGGGTATCACTTACTTATTACTACACATGCCCCAGCCACCGGATCGAATGCTCGGTCACCATTCCGGAACATTCAAGTTATATTGTCATATTAGTCTGCTGAACGCGGGGTCGTAATAGTCGGAAGATAGTATGCCAACATCAACACGACTGTTGTAACGTTGCTTTTAACAATGGTTTGCGGTACATTTGTGTCTATTAGTGCTTAGGGAGATACCGCTATTCATACTCTTGATCAAATCGGTTCAACCCATCTTACGATCCGATATGAGACACAAAGCAGGAATGTGGTTGTTCTTCACCGGAAGCCGCTCCGAATTGTATACACACTATTGTAACGGATTGTCGAGTATCTTGTGACGTACGAGTAAATCGCCGGACTCACGCTTCGCTTCGCGTGTACGTCTCCCCATTTCCACGCGTACGTTTCCCGTTTCCGTGTTAACCACTCAGTCCCTTCGCCGTTCCCTTCCCCACTTTCCCTATATACGTGTGTTGAGAGCCACGTGTTGCTTGTGTGGGGAGAAACGGCCAAATTGACTTAGCCGGCTTAGGAAGCAAAGGTGACAGGTGAATGACGGCCCTTACACGTTGGTTACAGGGGCGGGTCAGTGCACAGGCTTACCTCGTAACTTTATGGTGCCCGAAGCGGCGTCTCTTAGGCCGCAGCACTTAAATAAAGATGTGAGCTTATAATTTGTACAAAACTGCAAGTGAGAAGGGTAATTTCGACGTATCTACCAACGTTATACTTAACTTGCTGTTGCCCGCGGCTTCGCTCGCGTTTTGGTCGGAAATTATCCCACGTATTATTATTATATATATATATACAACGTGCCTGTGCGCGTCTTACCGTAGTACGTTGTGGGCACTTGGGGATAATTTAGCTTCCTATAATTGAAAGAATTTTCAAAATCGGTTCAGTAGATCCAGAGATCACAACCTCACATACTACCAACAAACGCTGAAACTGTCTCATATAGAAATATGGAGTCTCGGAGTTTTTTGTAGAACTATTTAAAGCAGACTAGGTGGCTATTCATTGTTTTCAATTACATGCAACTGTTTAGACAGCGCATGCAAATAACTCTGTTGTAAGAGCTATTTTCTCCGCCTGGCTAGACAAAAAATGATATAGTTCGGCTAACATACACGATATCATTATAATTTGTAGCTTATAGCACTTCCGAATAATGTAGCCTTCTACCAGTGAAACAATTTTTAAAATTGGATCATTTGTTCCGGAGATTACCCCGTACCTACATGCAAACTTACAAACAAATTTTACCTCTTTATAATATTATATATAGATATAGATTTACCGGACCGTCTTTTACAAAACTTCGCATATCTTTTTTGTTCTTGTTAATATATAGGCATAAATAACCATCATACGCGTCTTGTTATTATTACAGATACGTAAAAGAACCCAGTCTTTGTGTGATTTATGCCATCGTTCGCCATCACAGCGTATAGACATAGACATTTGCCAGGGCTGAGTTTTCAACGACTTATCAAGGTTATAATATTGGACAACATTCTATTGCGTATATTTTTCGTTTGATATCAAATATTTGCGGCCTGTTTAAATATTTTCCAATTTCAAAAGCAATAAATAACTTTGTTAAAATTTTCCATTATATACAGATATACCGACGGCAACTTATTTGCGATGCAACAGCTTGCGCTACTAACGGTGAAGGATAAAAGAGAATTGAACTAACCGCAGAGTAAAGTCAACCATATATGAGATTAAAATCTGAAGAACGTTGCATCGTGAGTCTCGTAAATAAATTCTATAGTAAAACTTTGAGTTCAGTTTAAGAATCGCAAATGTCATCTATAATTTGAAGAACACAACATCTTATGTAATCTAACTTTACGGCTTCATTTTGAGAGGTCTAGGTGGATTTGCTTTATAAAGTATACATTATTCACATCTAAAAGGCAAAGTCTATGGTGTCCCCTTTTCGTTTAGCACAAAACAAAATCTGCCGGTAAATTCTAAGCAAACCCAATGCATTACCATCACGAGCCGGAATCTGAGGTAATATATTATATTGACTGGCGATGATAAAATATCCCCGGCTTCGCACACTGAGTACTATACTAAAATAAATATTATGATACATAAAGCCGAGGGATAAGCTGTTCCAGCGAGTTTCTGTTTGCTGACATATTAATTCATTTTGATTACATTGCCGAATATCGGACAAACCCGAGGCTATATTTTGCATCTCAAATGGGTAGATGTGCAGCTTCAGGTGTATGTTACCGTACTTGTTCATGGTATTATGTATACGGGCTGGAAGAGACACCGGCACAAAAACGGTGACCACGTATTCAGTACACCATTCTGAGCGGCCACAACAAAAAAATCACCCAAACGGCCAAAATGTATGGAACCGTTTTTTATCGGTTATTTAAAGAAAAAAAAAACTGTTACGGTTATTAAATACGGTAGGTGTCCCTTCCACCCCGTATTTAATAAGAAAACTCAGCATCAGCTATCATGTAAGGTAATGAAACTTATGATAGACTTTACCTGAATATAAATCGGAATACCGGACAATACTTAGTTTATTTCCATGCCAGAAAAGAAAACCTTAAATATCCTGAAAACAGAATGTAAATCTTGTCGCTGAAGAACGACTGCTTCAGCTTATAATTCATCAATGGCAAGATATCCCTTTATTCAAATAAGGACATCTTACAATTTACATCAAAAATTGCATTAAGAAGGCGAGCATGTATAAAGCACATATTATTAAATTAACACAAATGTAACCTAATATTCCGACCACTTAGGGTAAGTACAGCGTGGAAATATTTAAATTCCGCAAAGCCGAACGCTTGCCAAGACGGGCGGCCGGCCATAACTCGCGGGACGAGAGACGGGGGACGCGGGGTGCGGGGAGTTGCGGCCGCCGGTGTGAACGCGACCTAATACTGACAGATGGCACAGGTAAATCAAGCGCCTAACATTTTTCGCACGATTAATCTGCCGCGTAATTATGTCTCATAATGGTATCGCTTTTTATGTAAAGAACCTCGAAGGTTAATGAACCCACTAATGGGATCGCACCCCTAGATATAGACTAACTGTCTAGATTGAGGCTCACTGGCGACTAACACGAGCAACGTAAACAAGCTATACATTATTTAATTCATAAACCACTTAGAACATCTCAACTTGTATATCACCAGCTAATGTATTACTTGGAAAATAAATAATTTCTAATTTCAATACCTATTAGTTTCTTTAACTATTCTGGATCTATAACAATTAATTGATTTGATATACATATATCGGTTATCGTGCAATGTACATGTGACGCGGAGGAATGAGGAAAATGTAGTGACGAAAATGTTGAAACTATGAATGTAGATGGCTATAAGAGTAGAGGAAGACCAAAGAAATGATGGATCGACTGTGTGGAACATGGTATGGCTAGAAAGGAGGTGACTGCTCAGATGACGAGTAATAGAGAAGTATGGAAGAAGAATACATGCTGCGCCGACCACAAATGAATTGGGATAAGGGCAGGAGTTTGATGAAACGATGATTTGTAATTTCATTGTAAACGAGCAATGGATTTTAAATCGATTCATATGATAGCGGTCGCAACGAACCAATTAAAAAAAAACAACTTCAATCTAACGATAACAAAGCATCAGTAATTCGGCCATGCGTACGTAATTGGGTTCCATTCACAAAAACCTCTGTGATTGGAATTGTGCGCGTAAATGTGGGTGTACTCGGCGGAGATACACCTACAGCTGAACGTTTCACTGACAACTACGGCATTTGTATATTTAAGCCGTTTCAGATCAATGTTTGTTCTATGCTCCTGGCTAAAACCGCCCACTCTATGGAAATAAAGTAAAAAATTCGCTACCAAGAAGGTGGGCGTTGTTCGCCGGGGGCTCTAGCCGGCGTATCCCCTGATTACATCAGTACATTAAAGCCCACTGGTACACTGATAACTTCATACTATTAAAACTTGGTCTCTTTTATAGTTGCGGTACTTTGAGTTGATCCACCTACATTCTTAAACGTACCTTAGAAAGGCTATTTTCAAAAACCAAACCGGACATGCTGGCTTTCCTGCAAGGCCAGGTCAACTGCTTCTTTGGTTATAATAGCCGCAAGCGTTACTGCTGAGCATGTAGCCTTGAGTTCGATTCCCAGGTCGGGATGAAGTTATTGGGTTTTTGCATTAGAAATTTGTCAGTATCAGCCCGGAGTCTGAATTTGTGACTTTTCGATGGCTATAGGCTCGCCCCTAATTACATGGTAAACATAACTGACGAAATGCCAGTGGTACACCTCTGCCTAATCCTTCTAGAATCACAGGCGTGATATTATGTATTAAGATTAAATAAGTCAAGTTACATCTCAATGTAAATATATAAACTTTGAAATAAATAAATAAATCTTATAATAAATATTAAAAATGCTAGAAAAACAAGCAATTAATCTAGAGAAGACGTAATGCAATACGTAGGTATAGTTTACAGCTCTATTTCATTCTGCTAGTTGGCCCAACTAACATAAATCAAGCCCGGGTTCATTAATAGAAACAAATGATCCCTCTTTTATTGATAACAAGCTCGGGAACCGTACGTAATTGCTACTTCATTGGGTGCACGTAGCATCGCGCTACGCTGCTCGTAGCTCGTAGCATCGCGCTACGCTGCTTGTAGCTCGTAGCACCGTAGCGATACAAGTGCTACGCACCGTAGCGGATAACAAAAAACGATTTACGTAATGAAATGGTAATAAGGGTGCATGGTTGGTTATCTTCCGTTATAGAAGAGTAATCATGTGGAAGTGCCATGGAAACCCTTTATTTTTGGGATAACATAGTTTATCATTATGTGTTAGCCCTGAATAAAACGATAAAACGGATCCAAATAGGCCACCCTATTTTTTGCAGTAATCGATGTTGGCGTTGTCATGATGGTTGTTTGTATCTGAAATTATACCGATAAATTCTCGGTAATCATATTCGAAAGGTTATTTTCACAGAAAACCTTTTAGGTCATGGTAAAAGGTACTGATTTTGTTGGCGTACGTGCATTATATATTAAACGCTTTCAAGGATGCAGATTAATACAATTCTCGCGGTTCATAGGCATGAGGGTAACACAGTTATAGTCAAGCTCAGTCACGTTATTGGATCAAGATCATTGAATCAAGTCAGCGAGGTTTACTTGCTCTCTAATTGAGGTAACAGTCGACTGAGATGATCACTTATCACTAGACGTAACACAATTTGATCTTACGCCGTATTAACAAACCACTCTAATTGAGAGCTAGTTAATTTTATTATTACGGGCCTTTTTTGGTTTGGCTGTTTTCGTGTGAAAACCCTCATTTTTCCTGGAAAGAGTAGCCATTCTCAACACTTTTGGAGAATCGGAATCCCTGGTGAAAGGCATAGCGGTACTTCTCCTATACTAATCAGTTGGCTGGTCCCAGGAGCGATATAGTCACTATCTCAACACCCTCAAGGGATGTACCATCCTCCCCAGGATTTACTAATTGGAGCCGAATGAAGATTACTCTCTTATTGTAAGCATAAGCATAATCAGCCTATAATGTTCCCACTGCTGGGACAGCCTCGGCCTCCTCTCTATGAGAGGGAATGGGCTATAATCCACCAAGCGGGCCCAGTGCGGGTTGGTAGATATCACATGTCTTCGAATTTTTGGTTCTAGGACATGCCGGTTTCCTCACGATGTTTTCCTTCACCGTTTTTGAGAGCATTGGTGATGAAATAAATTACACAAAGTAACGCGCCTGCCTGGGTTCGAACCCACGACTTACTGTTCGTAAGTCAGGGCCAACACCACTGGGCCACCGTGTTCTCCGTCGTGTAGGAGCGTCTTATTGTAAGAACACGTGTGATTCCCGTTTTTGTACAAAGTTAAGTCGCAACAGAATTTATTTTCCTTAGGGAATAGTATTCCCGGGGAAGTATTACCCTCTGACCTATATTAGTAAACAAGCAACATTGTTGGGTTCCAGTTTCAAGGGAAAACTACAAGCAATACTTTTCAACTCGGACTCAGTATGACGTGGGCTCGATTACCTGGTCTGGAAAAGGGTTACTTGGATTTTTCAGTAGCAACCCGGGATTGAGATAAACTCATCTCGTATTACAATCGTTCTCCACAAATACCCGGGCATAGGGGCTACCCTGTGACGTCACTTCTCAGCCTACCTCTTCGGGTATTATCGGCGTGGCGTGACGTATATCTTCGTCGCAAAAGAAGAAAAGAAAAGATGAAAAATAAGGATAGAGTCTCAAAGTTTCAACCTACAAAGTTGGGCAAAATAAGTGTATTTAAGTTCAAGTAAACAGTTTATTACAGAGTCAAATGCTTGGGAAACGAATCTGTAGGAGAACTTCTCATAAACAAGAATAACTTCGAGATATATCCTCATTCATCGCACACAACTTTGGAGTTGGAATTCACTGTTCAAAAAAGCAAAAAAAAAAGACAACTCGACCCTCCTTCCTCTGAAATTGTTCTTCATATTCTTTCCATAAATACTATGCGATGCGCTGTTCAAGTGAAAGCATCGCAGAATCAACACTAAAATATCCGACATGATAAAAATATTAAGCGTGCGGCTTGAATATATTATTATTGCCTCTAGTTTTCTGTTGCTGCCCTCCCGAAGGAGTTTTCGTGGCAACACATGGTACGTTTCGATGATAAACTGATAATATTACACGAATTTTTCAGCGCTCTCGCACTAGTGACTCGTGATTTTATTAAAAACTTCGCTGTTTCATCTGAATAAATAAATAACAGGAAGTTTGCATGCGTACGTCTCTCTTCTTTCGGTTATTTAAAGCTTGTTTTATATAATAAATCAATATCAGTTAAGAATATTGTAGGGAATCGCGAGCTATTTACCGGTAATCGGATTTACATTGAATATAACACGCGAGCGGCGCCGGTGCGCCTTTCAGAGCTTTATTATTGTATACTTTTAATTAAGCGCTTCTTTACCTACCTTTATCGACAAGCTTGCCGTCTTGTACAAGCTAAAAAAAAGATTTTAAATAGATTAAAACACACCAGCGAAGTTTGTATTTCCCTTATAAAATTTCACTCATTTTGACCCCACAAATTATGATTTCCCGAAAAATAAATTTTGATTTAACGTTATATCCACGGCTATCTCGCCGGCAATTAGTTTTGTCTCATTCTCTTGTTAATTAATGAAGTTCGTCTGTTCCTATTAAGTAGTAAGTTCGGTATTTACTTTCTTTGCAAAGTGCTCTAGTTTCTGTCAAATAACACCATTAAATCGTTATTTGCCCTGAGTTAATTTCATGGAAACAGAAACATTATTTTAAGTTTAATGTTATAAAGGAGAAAAGTTAGCAGTACTTTCCTTGATACTGGCAGGTGTGATTAACAAAGCTTACCGGGTTAACAATTGTTACAAAAAAATCAATAAAAACGTATGTATTTTTGTGATCAGCTAGGTAAACAAAGTCATAAAATTATACGTGTGCCAAATGTAACCTGTTTAGACTGTGGTGTAAACAGTGAAATAGTGTGGAATTAGGTGAAATATTCACCATAACATTCCATTGGTGAGATAGTTAGGCGAGAGAGACACAAAAACTGATTAAAAAGGACTTTCAAAAAAGGTACCTATTATAACCCCTATTCAAATTACCTTACACCAAACCGTCACTTAGAAGTTACACGTTAAAATGTTAACAGGACTTACACATTACGGAGCCATAAAACATTTGCCTATTATAAGAAAAGTATGATGACCTGGGTGGCTTTTAAGCGCGAATCCATTCCGAATATTAATGGGGCTCTCTCGTATCGTGCATACTTCGAGTATGTTAAGTAAGGAAGCCGTCAATAGCAGATATCTGTGACCGGAGCTGGAGGTTCCGCGTTCAATCCCCGCGGACGTGCCTCTGAACTTGCGCTCAACTTTCGTTTACTACCACCACGTATACTGCATACAAAGTGTGTATAAACCTTTAAATAAAGTCATATAAAACATTATCTTATTAAATTTTATTGTGTCATAATAAAACTCGGCCTTTGGTAGGGATCAACCACTTAAAAGGGAGAGAAGTGGCCCGTGTGTATGTATGGCTCACATATTGTATGTACTAATATCGATCTACTTGGTGCTTTATTATGATAGGTAGTAGGTACTGAATTGAATAATGTCAAATAACACATTTGAATATTCAACGAGTCTAGCACACTAGAATGAGAACATTTCTTTGACATGATTAATATTAGGCTGATATTGTATAATAAATTGTTCGTTTTTTTTTACAGTGGAATTATACATAAATGTCAATAAAATTGAGCGCAATTGGTTATTATTCAAATATCATTATTGTTGTCCTAAATGATTTAGACGTGTTAAATGTTTATTCGCATAGCTGATACTGTATTAATTAACGCGTTTATGTTAATTTAGACGCTATCCGATTTGTTGTACTCATTATCCAACTAGCAACGGAAAACTAATGGTATATGAATGTTTCACAAAAGACTGTACGGGCATGGTTAGCAAAACATTTTACGGGCATAGTTTTTCAATACGGCTAGCAATAACATCTATATTTTTAACTTAAAAAAAACAAGTACAAACAGTTGCGTATCGTCCGATAATAAACAATAAATCGCGGCTTATGATCGCACACAAAGCTAGGAAGCAATTGAATAGTCCGACCACACGTAGCACGTATTTATATTGCAAGCGGTTGAAAGGCTTGGCGTGGCTCCAGTTCGCCTGGGTCGAACATCGCTGTCGGCATCGGCACCGGCTAGCGGTTCGTCTACACGCCTCTAGCGGCTTATTTTATAACTTGTTCCGGCCGTGTGCCGCCGGGTAGGGTCCGCCGGCGATTTGCCTGTGAAACAAGGTTTGTGTTACCATTGTCATAAAACGTTGAATATTTTGACTCTCAAAAAGGTTTATGTTCCGCTAATTACATTCGACTAACTTAAAATATTAAATTAATTTTCACTTCCGTCGGGTTACCGATATTATAGGTCCATAACCGATGTTCGAATCACTACTATCATTAAAAAGTACCATCGAATACATTTCCCTCCACTTCCATCACAGTCGGGGAAAAATATACACGGTCAGTAAAATATTACCCACGACACCATAATGCCAAAGGAAATTTAAATTAATTAATTAATTTATTGTGAAATATAATCTGAACTAATGACACTATTCAAAATTACTCCACCAATTTCTGCTAATAGTGCCAGTAGTGGGTCGTATCACACATCAGTTTCCTAAACTACTAACATTTTCTGTAAAAACCTAACTCTGCAGCACGAACAACAACAACGAAGTCCAAATAAAATAAGTCTTATAAAATTAAATTGGAAACATCGCTTAAGGAGTTACAAAAAATATGATGTCGTAAAGGAATGCGATGTGTTCCTGACTTATTTCAGAGAGTGACTACAGTAAGTAAGGGCACTCCGGGCGCTTGCATACGCTTCAGCGAGCGCCGAGCGTGCATCCCAGTCTTTGAGCAATTTTATTCAGTCTACAACTCCGCTCCGATAGACAGCGGAACACCGTGCGCAAAAATTATACTTACAACTTCGCATTGTTAAGATACAATACCCAATTCTTGCTCATACTATTTGCCCATTACGGTTTTGCGAGCAAAAAAGGACTCCACGAGTGAACTTTGTTTTAATAATTTCCTCGGGCACGTTCCAGCTTCCTTCGCATAAATGCTTTTATTATTCGTAGCCCATACAACTTAATGAGACATTGTGAGTTATGCGAAGATGGAATTTTAACGCGTTAAGCATTTTTGTGCAAAAATGTAAATGACACATCAGATTGCAAAGTGTTCATAACTTGTTAGTAATGTGTTTACACTTTACTTGATGTTCGTCGGTAGCTTCTGACGTCATAGAAAGAATCATTAGACGCAGATAGGGCTAAGGTAAAAACAAATACAAATCAAGAATTTACTAGTCTAACGGTTTCTATCCCTCCTTCATTTCAATCAGGAATTTCAATTCCAATCAATACTTTAGAAAATAAATCGCTTTGGGGCCCAACGTGTAGGATGGAGTGTGAGGATTTTACCTACTTTAGATAATCAGACACCTATGTTTCACGGCAAAATCCTTGTTTCACGACAAAATCACAGACATTTTTCGCAGTTTCTCTCGATTCTTAGAAATAGAATCTCAAAACTCACGTAAAATTGACAAAGAGCATTGATATTCCAATTCTAAGAAAACCTTGTGTCAAGCGGCCGAGGAAACAAATTGTAAGAATAATTTACTATCGAGGACTAGATTCACAGCCTATAAATCCAAACGGAAAAATAAACCTTTCTCTCGGAACGGAATCAGAGCGATTGTCCACACAGCCTGACACCGAAAATAAAACTATCACGGGTAAAGTGCTATGACCCTCGTGGAATGAGCGAACATTCTGATTTCAGTGATCGTGGAACAATCTCCCTGCCTTAGGTACAGGGCTAACCTCAAAACCAGTACACAGCTCGATTAGTCAGAGTAATTACTTAAAGTAAGTACAACACATTGTGTGTTACAAATGAGGCGACTGCACATGTAAGGATCAGACCATCTAGTTCTAGCTCAAATTAATCACTGACGTGCCTAAGCCTTAACATAAGCTTCATGGAAAATGGGTACCGTCGGACTCAGTGTTTAGTAATAGTATTATAGCCTAAGGATCTCGTGATGGCAAAATAATAACAGCCGCTCGGGTCGATCTTGAGGTTAAGCCGTGCTTGCCTAGGTTGGTCTGTGGATGGGTGACCGCCCATTACATACCGAGTTTCCTCCGTGCCTCGGAAAGCAGGTTAAACCGTTGGTCCCGGCTGTCATTTGTACAGTTGTTGATCTTTGACAGTCGTTACAGGTAGTCAGTGGCTCAAAAAGTCTGACAACCAGTCTTACCAAGTACTATCGCATTACCCAATCAAGGAGGCTTCTTATTTGTAAAAACAATACATGGCTTCATTTTGAATTAAATCATTTTAGAGAAATTCCAAAAGCTGTCGCTCGTAAAAGAGTTAAATGTAACTTTCCCGTATTCTACTAATAATGGTGACTTATGAATTGCAAATAAACAATAAACAAACAAAATAATAAACAATAGAAAATGCGAAAAACCGCCGCGAGATTTCAGAATTTAATCACTAGATTGATAATATTTTAAAACTGTCGTTATTTATACCATATAATATGACTTGCATTTGAAGTTAACACGGGATTTAACACTTTTAAGATTCTTGATGACGTTTTTCATAGGTGATGCCAGTTACTCGCCGACGAGCTTCCAACTTTAATGCAGGTCTTGGTTTAGATCGGTAAAATTCACACTAATATTATAAATACGAAAGTATTTATGTCTGTTTGTTAATGGCTGACCGGATTTGGATGAAATACAGTTGAACGTGACCTGGGTTAGGACGTTGTATCCTGGTACTACAATTACAATTTCTGACCTCGACGCGGGAGAAACCGCGGAAAAATTCTACTAATAAATAATACATCGATAAAAATAATGCAGCTGTTAATTTTACATAGTAATTCGTTAAAGCTTTACGTCGCACGTCGTTGGTTTAAATAACTCACTACCTACTAGAGAAACTCTGTAAATACTCTACCATACGGCCGCGATCCACTCGTGTAAGCGGATCTCTGTTGCAAGCCTGTATAGATACTAGATACATGGTCTCTGTTACAGTTAACTAGTGCCTGCTAGAGTTTTACATCGACGAATTGATGCGCTTTCCTGCTCTAAACTATCCACAATAGAGCAATGGAGCTGGTGTATTCGCAAAATAAATGAGTTTCGATAGCCTAGTGATACCTCTAGCTGTAGAAGAGTAAGTTGCTTTGTTTACGATATAGACAGCTGAAAAAAAGGGTCCGTATGTGGAAGAAATACGTCATCTGCAAGGCGCCTAAGTTCTAGATATTTAGATTCAGCCTCACCCTTAACTTAACCCTGGATAATACTACTCCTGCTAATATCATAAATACGAAAGTTTGTGAGGATGTATAGAGGTCTGGATGTATAGATGTATGGAACTATGGACGTTTGTTACTCTTTTAAGCAAAAACTACTGAACGGATTGGGATTAAAGTTAGCAAATAGCATAAGCATAATCAGCAAATAATATTCCCACTGCTGGGACACTCGGCCTCCTCTCTAATCTCTATGAGAGTCAATGGTTATAATCCACCACGCGGGCCCAGTGTGGGTTGGAAGATGTCACATGTCTTCGAATTTTTGGTTCTAATATTCTTTATTATTATTATTAATGTTTTGTCACGATGTTTTCCTTCACCGTTTTGAGAGAGATAGATAACATAGATACATATATAGATAGATTAACACATAACATATTTTTATCCCGGTACTACGATCCCGTGGAACAATTATCGAACTCCGTGCAGGCGAAGCCGGGGGAATGAGCTAGTTGTTTAATAGACAGCAAAAATCGCTTTGGTGCAGCGTTTTCTCTAAATATAAGCAAAGTATAATTAGACTTCAGGTCCAAAAGGATCTGGATGTCAAAGGTATTAGCTGTTACAAAACCTCCTTCATTTTCTCAAACTTTCAGTCTCTGAACACAGTAATACTACATTTACCTATTGATATTCCATTATTCTATCATAAATATGCGCATGACAGCTGGAGCGATGTCTTTAAGACCGCCGCCGCCGGTATAACGTGTTCGCCGAGACACGAAATAAATTCTGTGTTTAGAAAAACCGGTCATCCATTTAAGACTTGACGTTGCGTAACCAGACTCTGTACAAGTGTACATAGTACTATAGAACCTAGTCTGCTTTAAGAAAACTCAGTTATCTAGTTCTTTATTCTAAAATCTCGCCCCACTATTCAACTGCGGTTTCTATGTATGAATTTCCCAACTTATTGCAATCCACAAACATTTTCCTGATAAGATTTGCTCGAAGGAAATTCGAATTTTGTGTGATAATGTGAACAAAGCTTTTGAACTTACCTTGATCGTAGCGATTTCATACTGTCCGGAAATTAAGCCCGTTACCCATATTCTCATACCACTCACACACTCATATACTTTGTAAAAATAAAAAAACCAGTTTACGAACATCATACCAATAAGCACATATAAAAGTTATCTACTTGTATAAGTGCGTAAAAAGAGTAGTTAGATAAATAATTAAGTCTCTAATGTTTTCACGTGGGCTATTAATACTATTTCCGTTATCTTGTCTTTTCTTTTAAATCGCATACCATCACCCACTTTCATCGAGCCAGCAGCGTAACCGCTACTGTACTAAGTAAATAACAATTCTCTACGTTGTTGAAACTACTATTTACGAACCACTGTTTGAATTGATAAACATTGGACTACGCCGCCGCTACGAGAACGCTACGCCGTAGACCCTGCTGAAAATTATAAGTCGTGATAATTAATTAATTTATATCTCACGCTGTGTATCTCGCGAGCTCCATAGATACGCGGACACATACTTCCCCGTTCCAATTTCCTCTATCTTCAGTGGCGTGCATATTTTATGAGTACTTCCGTGGACGCTTGCCGGTCGCGAGCTTACCTCCTCGCACGAGAGCTGTAAAGCAAGGTGTTCGGGCACATCCTTATTATCATTAGAGTTGTATTAGGTGGTGCGCGTGCAGACAGGGTGCAAGTGGATGCAGACGGGGCTGGCGTGGAGTGCGTGGCGGGGCGCGCGGTGGAGCCGGGCGGGTGAGCGCGGGGGTGCGCGAGGGTGCAGGTGCACCTGGGCGGCGGCCGGCGCCCGGCGGGGCCACGTGCCCGGGCGCTCAGTCGCTAGTGAGCAGCCGTGGCCGCGAGTCGAGCCCGCCGGCATTCCGCCGCCGCGCCGCCGACAGCGACAGGTGGCGCCGACGCCCGCCGCCTGCGCGCTCCGCTCGCCTCGACCCGCAATTCATACGGCCGGCTTCTACATCAAACTTAAATATTAAGCTTTGCAATAAATCATTGTGCAGTGCAAAATTATTTTTTTAAAGGAAAATGATAATATCTAGGTGGTTGTGTGCTGATGATATATAAAAATGCTAAGGAACTTTACCCAGTTTTGAAAATACTTTATTACGTGAAACATTGTAAGTATGAGTGTGAAAGATTCACGATGTTAACAAGTGACCGTTAAAATTGATTTTTAAGAAGCAGTCTGCGAAGTGTATTTATTTTATTCTTTATTTGATAATTAATTGTCTAATAGGTAGGTAATATTGTTTAAGATTGTGGTACTCATAAACTAACAGTTTTCCAAACATTCTTAGGTGAATACGTTATTAAAACGTTTAATTAGTCTGTAAACTGAGCGAGAAACGCTTTTTGTTCTGAAATCTTTTGCTTTGTCCAGCGTTTTCCCGGGTAATGAGGAGGATTCGCTTTTGAAATTCGATAAATAAGTATAGGGTTGGATTTGCTTACTTTTTAATTTTCAACCCTAAGATTGAGTCCCTAATTTCTGTTCTTTGAAACAAGACCTCTGGTTGTGTTTAGTAGCTCAACAGCAAGATTTATGAGCAAGCCATTATTACTTAACTAAAGCAGGGAATTAATTTTATGCTGATTACGGACGTAACCAACGAAACTCGTTAATGATTGTGTTAAAGATCGGAAGATCTTAGTTACAATTCGGCCTTTGGATCACGGTTCCGGGCTACCTGGTATACAGCAATTAATTAGTTAAAGTAGGGTAGAAACATTTTGAATGCGATTGTGTGAGTACCTTTGTGTGCTCGGCCAGTTGATACATGTAGAAGAGCCTCCTATTCATATCTTCCTACGCAAATATGCGCGAACCGCCGCCTGTCAGTTCCACCAATCGTAAATTAGGACGTGAAACATGAAAATCTACTTCAAACTTCAAAAATGTTTATTGAGCTAAGAATTATTCTTACTTGTAAGTTCCAACCATGTACCAAGGAGCATTATAAGTAATATTTAAGTCAAAGTATAATTCCTATTAACCTTTGAACTTTGCTTTCTCGTTTGTTATCTGAAAGTCAGTTATCGTTGAGGATCTAAAGCCGCTTGTGTGAGATTAAAGGTTTGCCATAGATCGAGCAACGACCATTTGTAGAAATGTTTCGAACTATCACGAGCACGAATGGTCCAATTTTTGTCATTGAATTTTACATGAAATTTATGTAACAGAATTCTATGACGCTGTGTTTTATTGTTATTTAAAAGAATCTACGGTTTAAGTCAGTTCAAATATTCTTTATAACTTTACAAATATAACAGAAACCGACCGTTAGTTATGATTTACGGTCACCAATCTGTTCCTACGAATATTAAGCCCCCTTAGCTTCTGCCGACGTCAGTTAATGGCGATCGAATTTAACAGCTATAACACCCTACACATTAGAACAACATATATATTAAAAATAATATTTTAATAGTTGCAAAATAATTGTTCCTATTAGTTTATGGAGACAAAAATTGTCCTTTAGTCTGAACTATCTACCGGATTGGTCCAATGCAAATGAAGTTCAATTAAAACACATAATACGTATCTTCAGTTGGCGTAACAAGCTCTCCTATTCAATTCATAGGTTATAGCGAGTAAGAAGTTCAGACAATTTCAAACTCTATGAATAGTAATGGATGCATGCAAAGGCGCAATGGAATAGATGTCCGTAGTGTGAGTGTTTCTGTCCTTTCGAGTTACATAAAGCTGGATGTATTACCTAACAAATGTCTTTACACTGGTTCGGATGAATAACAATGTCTTTCTTTGTTTGATTCAAGATATTTCTTCAGTTTTAAGAAGACTTGAAAAGTGTTCTTGAATTATTTCTCGTAAGATCTTCGTCGCATCTCCAAATAAAGATTCTCTGGAAACAGAGAAATTTGAAAGGTAACATACCATCTTCCAGTTGCCGTGTTTCGAATAAATAATCTATCAGATAGTTTCCCATGGGTATCGTAAAGCAAAGTGATTTCGAGATTATACCACGAACCTCGGTAGCGAACACATGCACAAGTTGCAATCAACGATGTACGTGTTAAATGCTGGTGATTGCGTATGAAACATTCACGAACCTGTCATAATCTAGAAGTGTTCAGTTGTTTTGTCCAAGTATATTTTCAAAACTAAAGATACTTAAATGATTACAAAGTAATAATTTAAAAATCCTTTTAAAGTCAGTCTAGTTATAAGTCAATGTTTCTGTAGATTCCACGTCTAATCGACGTCTAATCTCTCCGACTCAATTCCTTGTTAGCATAATTTTCACCATTCCAAAGGAAGAGGTATTTAAGGTTCACTTATTTTCATTCGTTATCACTTGGTATCGATTCCAGCCATGCCTTAGGTTGAAGCTACCTTAGACCTTTCTTTTATCACTTGTTTTCCGATACATAATTGCTGTTTAATACGCAAATAAATTGGTAAAAGGACCCGGAGAGCACAGTGTAACCTTTTCGTAGAACGGAACTTTTATAGCATCATTTCCACATAGTAATAAAATAAATAGGTGCTATATATTTCTTGTTTTTACGAAAAAGGTTGGTAGGCAGGATGAACCCAAAAACTGCTGCTGCTGAAATTTCCTTGTTTATTTTTTATTTTTTTTTATTTTTTTTTCTTTATTGGCCAACCAACAATTGTTTACACTGTAAATATTTTAAGTAAATAACTACCATTAACTGAGGTTAGTGTAACAATTTATTATAGGTTAGCACCGCATGCCCCATAAACATATTAGATGTGCCACAAGCACTGTGCTATAAAATGTGTCTAATTAACTAAAATTAACAATTTTAATTTAACATTACGTAATAATGGAATATAAAACTAAAATTAACAGTAAAAGTAAAATTCAATAGAACAAAACAAAACTTGACACAACCAAATAGAAAAAGAATAAAACTAAAATCTAAATAAAATCTAAATTAAAATTACAATCAAAATTCAAAATTACAATCAAAATTAAAATTAATATTTAAATTAAAATAAAATAAAAACTTAAGATTAAGATTGAAATTAAGATTAAACAATAAAATTAAACATTACTAATAGTTCTATGAAACTTGGCATATGAGTCAAAATGCACGTCAGCAAGATCGCTGCAGATATTTAACAATTTGCAAAGGCGAGGAACGACAGAGTTTGCACCAAGTACTGTTCTGCGGAGTGGAGGGTGTAAAGGAGTAACAGGAGCACGAGGGAGTCTAGCAGGAGCCCGAAAGTGGAACTTGGATAGTAATGGGGGACAATCAATTTTGCATCGAAGAAGCTTATATACGAAGATGGAATCAATTATTGTTCTACGTTTCTCCAGTGATACCATCTTAAAATAAGATAGTCGGGCTTCGTATGATCTTATCTTTTTTGTATTTCCGCTGGCATATGCTAGATGCCAGAGAAATCTCTTTTGTATTCGCTCCAGTCGAAGGATATGCGTGGAGTAATGAGGTCTCCAAATAGTACTGCAATATTCTAAGGTACTACGAACGATACAGTTGTACAGCAAGACCTTGTCCGATTGCGCTTAAAACCAGTAACATTCCTTAAAACAAATCCCAGCATTCTAGAAGCCTTTTTGATGACGCCCTCAACATGCGGTACAAATGTCAAGGCATTGTCAAAAACAACTCCCAAGTCCCTTATTTGATCCACCTCCTGGATAAAGTTCGGGCCCACGTGGTATACAGTAGCCGTCAATTTTTTTTTTCGGGTGTATTTCACGTGGTAGCACTTTTTTACGTTTAAGCTCATTTCATTGTCGTTACACCATTTAACTAACGAGTCTACGTCCCTCTGAAGTAATATTTGATCGTTTTCAGATTCGATTATTCTAGAGAATTTAAGGTCATCTGCATACATATAACATTCTGAGAATTTTAGGCAGTGCGGGATATCATTAACGAAAACATTAAATAGAACAGGCCCAACATGTGAGCCCTGGGGAACCCCTGAGGATGTCTTGTAGGTTCCAGATTGGAAACTATTAACCGCGACAAAAAAGAAACGATTTTCGAGATAAGACTTTAGCCAATTGTAAAGTGTACCGGTGATTCCATACGCAGATAACTTCGACAGAAGTATATGGTGAGGCACGCGGTCAAAAGCTTTGCTAAAGTCTGTGTAAATCACGTCAGTCTGCTTGCCGCAGTCTATGGCATCTGATAGCATTTCTGTAAAGGTCGCTAGATTAGTGCAAGTTGACCTAGACCCTACGAAACCATGCTGAGAAAAGCTCAAATACAGTTTTAAGTGTGCCTGAATGTATGGACAAACTAAGGATTCGAAAACCTTAGCAAAAGTTGACAAGATAGAGATAGGTCTATAATTTTTGACGTTGTTCTTTTCATCACTCTTGTAAATTGGAATAACCTTTGCTTTTTTCCATAAGTCAGGGAAAATACCTGAGCTAAGGGATTGGTTAAAGATCAGTGTTAAAGGGAAAACCAAAACTGGGGCACACTTATAAATAAATATTGGCGGAATACCATCAGGGCCAGCGCCCTTACGAAGATCCAATGATTTAAGCTTGTTCAGCAGATTCCCGCGATCTATCGCAGGTGCCGTTAGTGGCAGACTGTTATTCTTCATATTATATAAAAAGTTATATATTTGTGTTTCCCTCAGTTTCCCCAACAAAGCAATGTTAGTTATCAATACCCATGCCCGTCATTCAAGAGGTGTGTTCTTTTTCACCCCAGAGGAATAATACGTGTGCCATAAATTGGAATCGATGGTTATGAGTTCGTAAGTACGTGACATCTATTGTTGTTTCGCGAGCGCTCCCCTCGTTCATCACACTGTCGCCTATTTTATTGCAGCATCATATTTTTTTCAACCGGAAAGTTACACAGCATTTACAAAAAACATTATTAAGAATATTTTCTCGTTCTCTTGGCAGTTTACCGTTTTTCGCTAAAAAGGTTGCGCTGCGTTTAATAAAATCATAATTCACAAGATGATCTTTTTTGGCTTTGTGGCTCGTCTCACATCCCCTGATTAATCCGACGCTGTGCTGTTCGCTTGTAAAATAATAATAATAAACAAGTCTTCTTATTTTATATTCATATGTATCAAACAATCTAACGTAATTTTTCTTAAATTTTATAAAATATTGGGCAACGTGATGAAGGTGTTCTGAAAGAGTCTTCTGTACTCTTGTGTAAAGCGCTGCCCGTAAAGTGTAAATTGCGACACTTCAAGAAACACTACGCGTATCGCTAGCTCTAAATAGCCCTCTGCTAAAGTTATCGACACCATCCGCGTTATTTATAAAAGTTCCCAGCGTTGCCTACTTATAGAAGCCATGACGACATTATCTCTCCCTTATTTATAAACATATTACGATCAACTTCGTAAAATATTACAGTCATAAACTTTGCCGATATACATATCTTAATGGCTTGTAAATTTAATTTGTTTTAGAAACTTATCACGCACAAAGTTCTAGGAGATGTCACCTATTCAAGATAACGCATGCACTTACGTATAAAATAGTAAATATGTATTTCGGTTTTTACGAATTTCTTTTACAATCTTCGGGTCTGAAGGTTCAATCTTTTATGTTTCATCTTGGTTTTCCGGGTACGTTATCGTAATCTGGAAGTGGAAGGCAACACGTTGTTTTTGTTTACGGGTTTAATCTTTTAACCGATCTACAAGACGGCGAGCGTAAATTATAATCTTGCGTCTGAAACAAAGAAAAGAATGAAACAGCGCGGTAAATATTTACATATAAAAGCATGGCGTTTCAGCATCATCACCAAATAAAGCTCTGTTAGTGAAGCAAATAAATCTCCAATAGAGAAATTCCCCGGATATCATTCGGACGGATGTTTTGGCAAGCATGACCCTTGTCAGGCCGCCGACTGGCGTCCGGGCCAAGCCGCCCGCCGCGCCGGCCGGCAGCTCGCCGCGCGTCAATACGCAGATAACTGCCTCGTGGCGGACTAGCGGTGCTCTCACTCGGTAATCCACTATTTCGCCTTCCAAATGAACTCGCTGGCCAGCCTTGACAAATTAATTGTAGCCAAAGCAGTAACCATTAAATATTGACCACCTGTTGTGGCGGGAACTTTATCTTCTAAGAACTCGACAGGCGTATCAGAGGATCCAGTTTAAACATTTAAGGTTATAAACATTTAATTTGTAGAACAATATTTAATGAGATCGTAACTTTGGAGAAATCTTGTGTTTGGGTAAACCTTCAGTACCTACATCATCATGTACAAACTTTTGATCCGATTTCTATCGACATTACTGAGAAACTTGGTGGTCTCTTGTTGCAGGTGGTGCGCGGAGAGGTGGTGCATGCGAGAGGTGTTGGCGGGCGCGTCGCGGAGCATGTCGCGGCGATGACGCGGCGCGCAGCGCGCGGCATGCCCTGCTGACATGGCACGCAGCCGCTCCGCCCTCCTTACGCTGGCAGCTATCGCAGCACTCGCCGGTAATGTGCCCGTATACGCTGTTTCTACATAATCCTCGGCGGAATTTCGTAGAAAATTCTCTGACCTCGCATTGAAGAGCGCGACGTGGCATGATTGTCCCGAAATATTATAATAGTATGACATTTGGCTCTGTTACAGCTTGCAAACCGAATTCGGCTAGAAAAACTGAACATTTGTATAATAATATTGGATCTTACGATTAATTCCATATCAAAAGTGCCAATAGAAAATAATGGATTCTAGATGTTTACATTCTGTCTTATTTGCAAATAAGATACATCTTAAATACATGCATGCCTACATCTCATTCACAATTTCTTTTGCGTCACTACTAAAGCGACTGCATAATTCATGTTCAATGACATGAATAATATATTCTGAGATAAGAGTAGAGTTCGCAAACGTGTACCTAGTGGAAACACATCTCCGCACAGTATTGCAAAACGTCAATAATACTTAAACAGCTTTGTGTACACTGAAAGTTTATTGAGGGTAGCGGTTTAAAATGTGGCCGAGTGCGACGGACAAACAAGGCTATTATGCCTATTACTGTTAGATACACCGTGTGTCGCAGCTACAAGGACGCATATTTGTGCCATTTTAAATCAACAGACAACTGCAGCAATGGTGTGTAACGAATGAATGTTTATTGTTCTCGGGGATGCTGTTATTGGATTACGTTGTGTTTGCGGTTTTAGAAAGCGAACAAGTATTTATAGCCAACGTGCTAAGCTAATTAAGTTATTTGGGGGTTTTGATGATGAAACCGTACAATAAATATCATATCAATGCAATCAATGGATCGATTGATAAAATTATTATATTAAAGTTTCGAATTGTGCTAGAGAATAAACTGTTGGAACTACTGCTTTCACTTACAAATCAACAATTTAATCTACACCAATATATATAATAAGTCGGGTCGTCTTTACCCTTAACATATATAACACCAACAACGTGTATAATATTTTTAGCACCTTGTGATAAGGCCCGCATTCTAGACCGATTGGCGTCATTCATGTCTGCCATTATACATATTTTCATGGCTACGCTATATTGTGATCCAAATACACAACTAAAAATGCAGAATTTTATGTAACCAAACTACAGTCCTTTTGGGTGTCACATAAGCGTCTTTGAAACGACCTATCGACAATCAAAAATCGTTCGACTTCATTTGATACATATATGTAAGAGCAATGCAAATGAGAAAAACATAAGCTCATGTGATTCAATCGACATATTTTTTGTTGTCGTCCATTCCGGTTGTGTCACATAAATTCGTGTTTCAGCCTCGAAAATAATAAATTAAATGGGTACATCGTAACGTATTACTAAACCGGGCCTCAGCTTTGTTTTGTATGCTCATAATTTGTGTCACTAAACCTTCGCAGAGTAGCACACTCAGATTATGAGGATTATGATTTGCTGCTCACCTCCAGCAACGAATAACTCAAATGAATAATTCAAGAGTCGTTCTCGCCCCCTCTCTATGAGCAAATAGAAACATAAGAGGTGTATTTGTGCCAGCGCGATAAACGGCGTCTATTGAATAGCTTTTGAACGAAAACAATGGGGCAAATGTAGTGCAATAGCGCATCTTGAATAGCACTGTCATCGTGACTTCAAGCTCCCTTGTTCCTGTTGTCATGTGTTCCGCGGCCGGCTATCTCATATCTTCTTAAATTGCATCACGATTTTAATAAAAGGAGAATAGAAAGATATGGTTCAATGCAATATTCAAAAGTCATACGAAGCGGTTGCATTAATACAGCTCTGCTGTTGGTAATGAGACTTCTTCAAAGACCGATGCAACCGATAATTTTCGAAGACAAAGATCTTCCTTTGGTTTAAATGTAAACAAATGGGCATGACCGAGACACAAAACATTATTGAAGCCAGTACCCATAAACCTGTATAATCCTGTTGTCGCCTCTTTAAGCCGAGGACAACAAGGCTAATGAATTTGTATTATCATATTCTATTACCTCGGATAATGTATTCGCTTATAGATTCAAGACTGTTCCGTTGAGCTACAAATAGCGGGATATACATACCTGTGTGCCTGCGGTTAGTCGGTGGCTGACAGCAGATGATTATAATTGGATGTCTGTATGCCGGCATCACGTAGGTAATCTCGCTATTATGCTGCGCTAGGGCAAGCGTTGCTCGTGTCTCGTCGTAAATCAGTCAGTACTGACGACCATATAATAGTGGTTTCGGATCCAGTCGCGCTTCAGTAGATCATTGTATTATTGTGATAGAAACAATGCAATGATTTAGAAATTGAATTGTGAGACGTCTTTTCCTGTAACTGTGATAAAGCAGCTCCAATCTCACTAAGTTTATTATCGACTACATGCTACGTACTTTTCGGTAAAAAATGTTTTAAGCACGCATCTTGATCGTAGTGCTAGATTGTCGCTTGCAATATCATGAATGGCAATTAGTTACAAGGCTCAAGCTGACGCCAGATCCTTCGCACAAAAAGAGATAGCTGTGTCCCAGCACTGGAAAAGCCGCATTCTGATTTTGCTAACCTACTACCTGGCACAAAGTGAAAAACGTACGAACAGCATGTAGCCATACGAAGCATAAAAACTTTTTAAAAGCTTCTATCTAATCTGGAGTCATAAATAAACCTTGTTTCCCGTCATATTCATCCCTCCTGATGTTTCACCCAATAGACATGAGTGCAACCCATTCTTTAATGTTATCCCTTTCCCACTTCACACTCCCATGCTCGAGCCGAACATCGCATAGTAAAACTGAAATACACAAAGGAATACGAACCGAGTTTAATTAGTATTCAAATTTTATCTGCCATTGATAATTCTATATACACAGTTGGATGGGTCGCCACTTTCCATGACTGTTAAATCATTTCATGCTACTATAAATATACAACAAAATCTGAATAAATCCATATCAACAAACCAATGTGTGAGATACCAATGTATCTCATTAAATAATTGTGCTCGACTAAGTACTCGTAGCTACCGACGTCACTGCTACGCCACACGTATCAGCTACGATACGCGTCATCACTACGCGCGCTTCACTGCTACGATACGCGTAGCCGACGCTACGCCGTAGGGTTTTCTATCTAACCTGTCGTGCGCCTTTAGTGAGGCAATTTTTCCGTGAATTTCATGTTGACTGTTCAGGAGATAATTCCCTAATGTTTTATGCTAAGCACCTGAATGAACCATCTATCGTGTGAAAACATTGCATTCGTTCTTTAATCGAATAAACCGCAAGAAATATTGTGGTGTATAAATTTTAATGTCGCCATCATCATTAAACGTTTTTCTATGACAACACGCTTTTCAGTGGTCGTAAACATTTTAGTGCACTGTCATACACACAATAAAACCATGTCAATAATATCATGCTATAAAAGTACATTTCCTTTTATGTGAACTATTTATACGAAGTTGATCTACAAACGAGTCAGTTCTATCGGTGTTTGTGCTCAGTCATTATTTGTCTTGGATGTTTACGAGAAATATTTTTTAGTTCGCTGAATACTAGCGTCTATGTAATAAAAGGGCCTCACTGATTTTTACTCCTCGATTATTATGGTAACACATCTTTGTCGCTTGTCACCGAGCTCGCTTTTCACAGGTCTTATTCGTAATCCGAGAAAAAATCTTAATGAATAAACATGTTGAAACGGCATGACTTCCTTCGTAATGTCGAAACATGATGTCAATGTATTTTGTTATCATGCGATTTTTTGTTTATAATTTCATGAAATCAATTTAACTTAAACGCAATAAACGAAAGGGCAAATCAGGGGATTTCACGAGTACCTATATAAATACAAGATAGATCATAAGCTGATAATTAAATTGTTCATTGCTTAGTCATTATTCTCATGCCAGTGACTCAATGTCGAAGATATCTCACGCAACACTCGGAGGAAGATAACGCATATAACAGTATTACATAATATAGTTATGTTCGGGAGCGGATAATCAACATAAATTGCCCATTTAATAATAGGATACCACGTAGCTTCACTGCGGCCGCTGTAAAATGGCTTGGATAGGTCTAGTGCTTAAGCGCTTAGTCTCAAATAACATCGGGCATTGTTGTGCTTAGATGTACCGTAAATATCTCTTCATGTTTAATACAATATTTTTGATACAGTCAGGTTCAAAACTATCAAGTTACTTTAGGAACACATAGAATAGATCAGGCTTTACGTGCATGAACATAAAACGTTCGCTTCTCTGTTTATCCACGCCTTAAAATTAAATTGATGTCTACTTAGTGGTCGCTGGCGAGCGGAAACCACTATAACAAGCTGTACCTAGTACCTACACACATTATTCTAATTTTACAGCCCATCACGTCAATTGCAGTAATTGGCTTCAGATACCAATCGCTCAGGGTTGTTGCGTCGCCTCAACTAACCGATCTACATAATATACTCGTCGACACAGGCGACCGACCGACCTCTAGATACTTCAACACAAAACAGTGCTCCGACTTCGTACATAACATTGTTTTCTGCAGAAAACTTTAACTCTGAAGCATAATCGAATAAAATAACTTCTCGTAGTACAAC
Organism: Eugnorisma glareosa; assembly: GCA_947578425.1. NCBI lineage: Eukaryota > Metazoa > Arthropoda > Insecta > Lepidoptera > Noctuidae > Eugnorisma > Eugnorisma glareosa. The sequence goes on from OX387963.1 coordinate 12,128,028, forward strand.
GACTAAAAGCATTGATTTATTTTATAGAGAAACTTTCGGACAATACTGGACCCACATACCTGTGTGCTATGTTACGGGTAACCTAATAAATAATTGAGCGGCACAAATTGGTTTCACTCGATAATTTACCAAATCCGGATTGACAACCGCAAACAATAATGCCCTCAATTTTCACATTGTATACGGCTACAGTTATCTTCATAAAACTTTTAGTCAACCTTCATGAACATCCATTTAAAGTTGCACCATAACGGTGTTATTTGGCAAGACTGTGACAATATCGCATCGCTGTCAGAAAGTGGTGTAATCTATGATTGATGATTGTTTTCGACTCGGGCACAAGAAAGGCAACTGTTGCGGGGTAACTTACTGACTTTGTTCACAAAGATGAACTTATTGGTAAAATGTCTATTGTACCTATTATAATAGGGACCGAAAAAAAAAATACTATTTACACGAAGAATTAGATCATCATAAAAGATTCGATTTTAATTCGACTTCATAGTTTTCAATGTTGACTCTATTTTATAGATATCAATTTATCCCCACAGCTGACCGGCAATTACAGCGATGTGTCCAAAGGATTCAGTCCACAATTACGTTTTTATCATCCGTTACATGAATTTTGGCTAGAAACGGTTTTTACTCTTCAGTCAAGCCATTATTCTTGACTAATAGGATTTTTTGCCATCAGTTACTAAAGTTCGGAGACTGCCTTAATGGGATCTGAAAGTATTTTATAGTTTTTGCTAAATATCGTGCGAAATTATAACACTTCGTTAGTAAGATATACATAATTGGTCGTCAGGCGATTAAAACTTTTTTAAACCATAATAATTATCAAGTAGTAAGTAGACTTGGCTCGCGAAGTTGTACACATGTGGGTTGTGACCTCAGCGATCATTATGCCGAAAGTCGTTTCAGTCAATGGCTTAATTGCCCAGAGCCTCGACCAATACCTGCGAGGCTCCCGTTAGGCAGCTGGATCAAGGGCTTGAGACAGAAAGCGGTACTCCTGGACACGGCTCGTATTGTTAGGAGGTTCCTCTCTCTGGAGCCTTGATCGATAGCTTGGACCCTGTTCCCGAAACCGGTGGGCTACAATTTTTTATAAGAAATATTTAAAAAAAATAAACTAATGTACGGAAAGTAAAAAATGATTAAAGGATTCAAAAATATGTTAAATTCAGAACATAAAAACTTATCGAGTTCTTATTTACTTACATGAAATGCTGAAAAGTAGTGCAATTAATAATTTGGAGTCCATTTATACCGTAAACAGTTACAGTGATAGCATACTACTGCTGCTGACCGTAGCTAGCTATGGTTTTAGAAGAAGCATCCTCGTAGCCATGTAAGCATCTATCTATACATATAACAACTGCCCACTAACCAACTTGTTTACTTGCCTGACTGTTTGTGCTGTCAATGCGGATGCCCGCCTGTCAAACTGGATTTACTTTTTGCAAAAAACCTTTCATAAACGTGTGTTGTGGTTCAGAGGTATTCAATGTTTTTTTAGTTTAACACATTTGTACACTGAACATGAAAAAACGATTACGTAACTAACTCCATTTAGTTTTCGCATTTGGGTATTTATTATGCAATATTCGACTATTTGTAGTGACTTAAATTATTGCCAGTATTTTTTGGAATATATGCAAGCTGTTTCGGCTGTAACTACCAATAAACGTCATACTATTATAATCTACAAAAGAGGACCTAATAAACGACCAAGAATTTTTTGATGCCTTATAATAAGAAAGACATGTCTCCGCACAATATGACCTCAACAATTCTCACTTCAAGTTTCCAGAGTGCCAGTTTGTCTTTGGCTACAGTTTAAGTGTTACATTGTATGCACAGGGTGTTGTGTGTGCGCCCCGCAAGGCAGTGTGCAGGGCGGCGTGCAAGGAGGCGCGCAGGTCCCGCCCGGGGTCCCGCACTCCACTGCGCCGCCGGCAGGGGTCGGCGGCATACGAAGGTACCACTCCAATCAATTACTACTCTTTTGTTTTTTTTTTTCTTTAAATAACCTACACCGGTAACATAGTATACAGAACTTTCCACTTTCCCGTAACATAATCACGTACGTAACGCTTTTTATAAACGTTACGTTACGTTTTTAAAAAACGCTTTTATAAAAAGCGTTATTTTTTTCCTGAGACACCACAAACGCGTGAATTGCGATATTTTTTAGACCTTATTCAATTCTTATGGCGGTTCAAAGTCTCGATTATTATTAGAATATAATAATTTGAATATTTCTTTCGGATTAAAGTTCTTGCCATTGAGCGATGCGTATGTGCGTATGTTTGCTACGGCGACACATGTAGACACTTTGATTCTGTATAGTATGTAATCCGTGCAATAAGTGCTATACTAAAATTACTCGTAAATTAAACAACTAAACTAAATTTAAAGCCAAGAGTGGGTTTACTATAAATTATAAGCAGGAGGTACGAGCTCACGAGTTTGATCGCCAGTCCGACACCTCTGCCGTAAGCTATTGTCATTTAACCCAACTTTCATATCCCAAGTAGGTTTATGGCATAGTTATACCTGGAAAACCAATTACGACCTTCATTTGTCACAGAGGAGGTCGACCGGTACAAAGTTCTGTATAATTGAAATCAGTTTGGGTAACGAGGTAGTATACAGGAAGATAAGATTTTCTAGAACGTACTCGTAGAAAGTATACGTCACACATGTTACAACCTTATTGTCGCTAGTATTTATTTAGTTTTGAGCACATATTTTTAAGCAATAAACCTACTTATTACTTTCTCAGTTCATTTAAGATATCTCTAGAGTAACGAGGAACGAAGTGGTGGCTTTCTTATTACATTATAAGGTACTTAGCGTTCAATATCTTGAAGCACGACTGAAATGTAGCAGGTGTGAATACGATATCAGGGATTTATCTCTGGTACTTTATATCAGAATTCACCATTCCGTATTGGTGGAACAGCTCCGCTAACTACGTCTTCGCTACTACGACGTTGTAGATACTAAAACGAATCCAACTATTTATTGCCCCATTGTGTTACCCTTTCTGCTAATCGATTAGGCCATTTAGGCTGGAGGTAATAAAACACAATCACGAATAATGCACGGGAAAAGCTTTAGGGCGACCGCAGACGACACATTTTTTGTACGCCAGAATGTCTCTAACCGACTTCGGCAAATTCGTTTTTATAGATTTCTCCGATGCCTCTTCGAACATTCTCTCACTGATTATAATCAGAGTCGTGCTCTACTTTGGGGATATTTTGTAGACCATGTTAAAGTACCTACTAGATTGGATATTGATAATATGACTGCCAACAAAAGATTGAGCACCGATTACGATCAGTCGTCTGTGGTCTTCCTTATCTCTGTTCATCCCCACCGTAGAGTAGCTGATATGAACTGTAAGCGAATTAACTCCGAATAAACACATCATTGTGAGTCATTAATCAGCACAATATCGTTAATAAGTGAGTCGCCAGTCCGCTACGATGTAAATTGAGCACATTAGCTATCATTTGTTAGAAACTCAGTCGTAGAATAGGTAATATTGCAAATTCATAATCCCTGTAAGCCTTCAATCACGGTAAAAGGTATTTCAGTAATCAGTCTGGTATTAGTGAAGGAGACTAAAATTACATAAGTAAAGAAGAAACTCGGTCCAATTTTCTTACAAAAGATAAGCACAAAGCTCTAATACTCATCAAATCTTAATGAAAACGTTAAATCTACCTGAGCATTAATTCTAAATTGCTTGTAAAATAATTACAGCAATCAAATAACACAATTAAAATTGCAATTTCAATGAAACAGAGTAATCCTTTAATGTATTATGCAGAGGATAATTTTAATGAGCAATGTTAAATTTATGAATTTATGACAGCAGCAACAAAAATATTGTAACAGCCCAAGCTAATTAATGTATGAATTCACACCCCAATGACTACGACCCAAAACTAAGGACGCTTAATGAAATTAAGCACATCAAGAACATGCATGAATACTTAACGAACTTAACTTGTCTAGTCTTCATGCAACGGAAGACGATTCTGACACTAAAAGCTTACTACTTCAGAACTGGTGGCGTAATAAATATTCACTTTTATATCCGTCGTATCCTTGAGCAGCTAAATGTATGTAGGTAACTAGGCAGTATCAACTATCAAGTTAAGACCGATGCACCAATAACTTAAAACTAGTGACAGGGTCTGCAATCGATAGTTTAAAGGCTCTCACGGGATACTGTAAAATAACCCTGTAACATGAATCTACCGCACAACTGATGCCACTACACTAAACCCTATTTATGTAACCAACTTCTCAAGTAAGGTATATGGATGGCCATTGTAGCAAGTAGATACCTGTGGTAGGTAAGACATATTCATGTGGTATTGGAGATTTTTTATTAAAGTAAGTTTTACGTACAAAAGTGAGGTTATGTGTACCACAGGTGCGCACGAGTACTTACTCTGTTTACGGTACTTATCTAATACCCGAGTTTGTTTCTCATTCAAGTAAATAAAGCAGCGAATTCGTGAGGCGTTTATCGAATAACTTTTAAATTCCCTCCGCCTGAGAAACACATTCAGTCAGCGTCGCTTCACATCTTTAGATAGAAGAGATAGAACAGAAGCCCCATGAATAAGAAAGTGTGCTCCTTTTTACAAAATTTAGGCAGTTTAAAATTCAATTAGCTAGTTATTAAAAAGAAAAACTTATTAAACGGAGGTAGTGTGACCCAGGAGACGTGACGCTCCGGATGCCTGCTGGTCCTGATTATTTATTTATCCACCATTGCATTTATGTTTGTTACAAAAGCTGTCTGGTGAAACGATAATGACGATAAACTCAGCCAAATAGAATAATGTTCAGTAGGATAGATACTTTTTCAAGATTTTCACATTTTCTTAAACAGCCTGTAGAGGTTAAACGCTTCGACGCGCGATCGGCGAAAGGGTATCTATCATATAAGAAACATTGTAGTTTACGATAGGTCGGTAGGTACCTCATAAAAGTGCTTTTATGATTCTATCCCCCTATTCTCTGTCACTGAGTGTCTTAACATCAACTTTATTGTAAATACCTTGTAATATAAGTAAGTGGAAAGATAAAAATATGTAGATAACAGGGACGCCGGCGCCGTGAGTGGCATTGAGCTGAAGTATGTGCTCACAGATAGATGATAATCGATGAGGTTGTCGGGACATGATGTGAACGGCTCACGTACGCGACCAAGACGTCTGTATCATGTTACATCACTATATTATTATTATAAAGCCCATACACTATACTATATGACTGTCGAACTTTAACATTGATGTATCAATGAAGAATAACTTGTGAATATTTATAATTTTGTTTTTATTAATTTGATGTGCTGTAAGACGAAATTATACATATTTATTTTATATTTTATTATCCGCTACAATACCGGTGCGACGAGATAATGTAAGTCATTTGTTATTTAGAGTGTTTTGACAAATTTTTCTTTATACTAAATTAGGGGCCAAAGGCAGAGATCATTTTTGCAAGCCATCAATTGTGTCCGATGGATGAACAGTTCCGCTGCATGACGATAACATTACATGGTTGACATTGCACGTTTGACTCACAAGTAGTTCGTAGGGTAACTGAAGCAGGGACGATTGAATTAAACTCCACATTTGATGATGTTAGCGACTAATGGTTACTAAAATAAGTAGGTTTTTTTAGTTAATAATAATATTATATTCGATTTTATTAAATCCTAAAAGTAAAGACCAACAAGAATTTAGTAGAATCCAAACCTACAATTATTTCCTGTAAAAACGTAACTATTATTTATTCCTGATAATTTATAATAACGTAACACTGAATCCTAAATGCTGCGAAATTGAATTGTTTTAAACTATCATCCGAATATACAAACAAGACATTTTTCCGGCAATTCAGATCGACTGCATCATCTACCAGATCCATCCCGTTTCCATGATAATCAGCTTTGATTTTTGAATTTATGATACAAAATTTTATTCGCTTTAGTAACTATAGTTTCATAATACCTATTTATCACGGTAGTTACAACTGCATTCGCATGAACCACTTATTTACACTAGGCATATGCACGAACCGCAACGTAAATATCCTATGGACGGAAAATGGTAACAATTCAATTTCGCTTTTTTGCTACAGTCAGTATCAACGTACAATTTGTACGAGCAGTAAGCTTCAGCATTGAAGGCTTGGCTTTACGCCAATTTTGCGATCAAAGCACCTTCGGCAACTTTGCTGTCTCATTCCAAGCAGTGTGCAGTGGTGTGACATTATTTTATTAATGTAGACATACTTAGCATTTTATATCTAAGTAATGTTTTAATCTAGGCATTATAGCTATATGTAGGTAGTATAAATTGTTTGTGGTGTAGAACAAAATTAATAAATCTTTACGTTTCGCAGATTCAATCAATATTCCAGAGGGAGAGGATACCGCGACTGGCGCACGCGCGGCGACCCCACGCTTATCAACTCGCTCTGGCGCAGCCGGCAGCCGCTGGGGATACGCAAACAGCTCGGTTAGATTCACACATAATACGTTCCGTTCAAAACGGTTGTGTGACAATTGCAAATCTGGTTCAAGATGATCTAATATGACGTTGTATGTTATTTAGGCAACGCGGAGGTATACATAATCCTAGCGCTGCTGATCGGGTTTGTGACGGTGGTGGTGGGGTGCTGGCTGTCCGACAACTGTTGGTCGCCGGAGCCGGAGGACGTGCTGGCGGGCGGCTGACCCGTGGCGGCGGGCGCGTGCACGCACGTGTAGCGCCCGCCGTCCGCGGCGGACAGCGCGTGCGGCGCAGGCTCGCTGTCGCCCGTGTTGCCGCGCGCGCCCGCGCCGGCGCTGCTCTCCGCCGCCACGCACCTCTGCCGCGGCAGCTGCCTCGCCCTGCCCTGCGATACCAGACGACAGCCTCCCGTTTTTTGACAGGAGTCTACGCACCACTCCTGCCGGTTGCACGAAAAGACTAACGGGAATCACATTCCTACTATTGCAAACGGCGGAGTGTGCGATAATTAACTCGTGATTCGCTCTACTGAACATTTTCTGACGGTCGCTCCTTTTCGTATAAATTGGGTTGTGTAAGTGGAAAGTGTTCTTGACTACTCGTGAAAATGGTGATACAGTGCAGGTAAAACTTTTAATGAACTCTAAGAGCTTTGATTTTAATTTTTATGTAATATTGATACCATAGTAACGGTGTAAAGACATTATAGGGTAATTTCAATGATGGTACTTGTCGGTGTACTTTGTATCGGTAGCCGAGCGCTCGGGATTAGTACTAGGAGGTTCACTGTGTATTACTGAATCTTATCGTAGGCTACGCTTCTAGCGGTCGCTCTGATTTCAACTCATCTGACGTAACCTTACCTGACGGTGGTACAGCTACGTTTTCCATCTGTACCACCTTCCTATTATTTCTAAAAGTATGTGCCTTGAAACGCTTTCCTCGACTTGACTCGTAGATTAGAGCGTGTTTTGAACCATTTAGAAGAAATTTCTTCTCTCTGTCTGTACGGACAAGTAATCCCATAAGTGCAATACACATCATGACCGTGCCTTTACCGTTCTATAGACTTTGAGAGGGACGTAATTAACAATAGGTTTTAAAAATACGCTTTCCTCGATGGAGGCTCAACCTACCAACGATTACTTTTGTATTTTTGTAAAATATCCAGCTTGTTTTATTGTTTTGTGGTAATTAAGACGCAGCTAATAGTATAGAGGAAAGTGACTTAGGACCAAGATGTCTTAAGAAACGTGCGTCAATTGAATATTAATAATCTATTCGGAATTACCATCGCAATAGGATAAGTTACAACTTTGAGAGACAACGACATGGGTATTTGACTAAAAGTAGAATTTTGATATTTGTTTCGCAATGTTTGCATTATTGTTGATATAAACCGCTAAATTGGTCATGAATACCTGCCAATATTCTATGCCTACTTTGTCTTACCCATACCTTTCTCTCGCATTATTAATGTGAAGTTAGTCTAGTGTCATGCATTTAAATAAAACGTTTGTAATCAGTAAAATAAAACTACTTTAATAAAAAATTGAGATAATAAAAACACAACGAGTATGAGAATAATAAAAACATCTAAAAATAGAAAATAAAGTTGGTGTATTCTGTGTAATGTTGGGCATAGAGAATGGAGCATCACAACAGAACTCATAACAAGACACGACTATTGTGCAAAGACAACGCTGTAATTCTTTGTCATGTGGAGTTATTCCAGAGTGTGCTCTTAGTTTTGGTACGAGCGTGGCGCAAACTTTTAAATTACGAAATATTACCCATCTTCATTCGTTTCATCTGTTTTTGTGTTGCGTAGTTACCCTTTCTATTAAGAACCTACTATACGTCTTGTACAGCATGTATATTGTAAGGTCGGACCTAGGTTAGTAAACGTCGAATAAAACCCGGTAGATGAACCTTAGCAGCTTTTGTGTATTAAATCACTGCAATCCAGTTACTGTAAATATGTAAGCACTAGCGTATATGGATACAATAACGATAAAGCAGTCACAATTTATATAATTAAACGAATACTGAGTTTTTAATTCATGTTAATGAAGGTGATACAACTGCTTTTTAAATTGTAATATTTCCGTCGCTCAGGATACAAAGCTATAGGTATGTAAGAAGTAAGCAATGTACATTAAACGTTCATAATTATATAGGTTTCCTCTTTACATAAATAGAGCACAAAATATGTACTTTCTTAATGTTAAATTGAGTGTGTGTACTTTTTGTTGTAAGCACAGATAAATTATGTAAATACTATTGACAAAGGATGGCATACTTAGTAAGCAATACACAGTCGCTCAGTTTCTGAGGAGTCTCTGTGATCTTGTTATATTTGTTTGGCTCGTTCAGTTATTCATATAGCCGGCTAGTCCCATACAAGTCTATGTAGTAGAACACACATAAATGAACGTCACACTCTAGTATCTCGTCGTGTAGTTATCGTTTTCGTTGCATTCTCGTGGTAGTCATACTTGTACTTGTAAGACACATAATGTATAAGTTGTGTGTTAGTATACCCATTAAAATTAAATATTTGTCGTAGAGTTAAGGAACCCGACTGAATAGTCAAAATTTTTAAGCATTATGTAAATTGTAGTTAGGCGGTAGTCGGTTATAGATAAACATTCACTCGAATAGTTCGACAAGTGCGAACCGAGGATTTAAATACTGAATGAAGAACTTGATTTACTGTTGGCCAGGATCGTTTGTATTCACTTCATTCACTTTGTAAACCATTAAGACATCTCCACGCACAAATGGCATCACACTCAAACACTATCTGTCAAATTGTACCTTTGCTAACTTTGTACAAACCGAGTAGTATTATATATTATAAGTTCACTACTACTCAGCGACATATGTCGGATGTGTGTTAGTTTGAAATATTTGCATTTTATGAAAGCTACAATTTAACAGGTAGTTTTTTTCATATATTTGTCAAGTTGAATGTCCGTGTCATTTTGCTAATTAAACACTAAAATGTACCATAGTTTTTTATATTGGATTGTTATCAAGTATTACCACAATCATTCTATAATTTGCCAAAATGTAAGCATTTTTTTTATGAAATTTATACATTTTTAATAATTAATTAATTAATAAATGCATAGAATTTTAATTCCATTACGATCAGAAATAATAGATCAATAATATTTTTGAGGTATATATTAATTCATAAAGTTTACTGATTATTGAACGGGTAATATTGATCCAGACCTTTCAATGATATTATCAATAGCAACCATTTAAAAAAATGTAATTAAAAAAATCGAATAGAATAGTAATTTACAATTATGCAATTAACATCCTCAGTACTGTAAACCATTTGTAATAAAAATAATGTACCTGTAGACTGAGGTTCCATTGATCAATTGTTATCTGTAAGCAGGTCTGCTATCTATTGTTCGTACTGTGTCCTATGTACATACTGTTCTGGCTGTTATACTATTCGTGTTTTATAGCCAAACAATAAGTTCACTAATGCCTGAATTACAGATGAGGTATTTCAACCAGTTTTCATCTCAACTCTGGAAGGAATCAATTAATGAAATCGTTGACTATTACGACCTCCAGGCATACAAGACAGTCTCCTAAAAATGGTGCAAGCAACCATACACACAACTTCTAAAATCAAACTTTTACTAACATACTAAAAAAATATGTTTTCTACAAAACAAAGCGTGACCGATATAAATACCTGCATAGGATAATAATGATTCTCTATAATAACGTCCAGACAAACTCTGTAGTACAAAACAATGACTACTGACATAAGTACTCTATAGTCAATAACCTCAGTCTGCAGGACAAAATGAATTTCAAGAATGAAACTGCAATCCCTTTTACCAGTTCAAAAGTATAGGAACACAGTGTATTTTATAACGGCATACGTACGTATGTGTATAACTAAGTACATGGCGTTGTTACTGTATACTTACATCTGATACATTAGTCACGTTTTATGTGAATATTGTAAATATTCGACGAATCATACGCGATTGTTCGGTCACGTTGGAGGTCTGGTTGGCTTGGCTGATTTAGGAATTGAGAGAACTCATACGCTCAATACTTAGTAATTACAAATAATAATTGATGTAGGTATTGTCATTATTTGTCACGAATAAATTAAAATAAATGTAATAACTTAATCATAAGAGTGTTTCATTCCGAGCTTGTTTCCAGAGGTAATAATGCGGAGTGGTGTGTGGGACTGTTCCCGTGGAACACAAGTCAGCCTCGTTTGCTTTAAGAAACTCCGCCATGATAGCTAGAAGAAAACGTTCGTAAAAGAGACTTTTAGCACGCAAACAGTTTTCATAGAAAATATAGGGCATGGCGCTTTCCGCGCTGCGAGGGGTGACACAGAAAGGCTTTCTCGCTTGACACCCTATACTACAGTGGGGTAGGTAGGTACACTATACTCATCTACGTTATTAGAACTTCCTAAGATCCAACAGTTATGATATCGGGTTCTTAAATGTTTTATATTGCTTTTCAAAGTTAAAGCTTTTATATCTTAATCACATTGAAATAATTTAATCAAAATGTTATCTTTATCGATTCATGTGGAAGTCAAACAATAGTCCGAGGCAATTTCATTTTAAATTCAATTAATAATTTGTTCGTCCAATTGATACCTATGAATACAAAAGTGACCCTTCCCATTATAAAACAAGGGTCAATTAGGAAAGGTTAATCCATTTCAGGTAACTCTTTTTAAGTAACGTTTGACTTCGACTTTTAGACAGTTACAGCTTCCGTAAGGAAAACTCTTGATGTTCATCCACGCGTTGATCTTTCGGTCAAGGATATGTTGAAAACATAACATGTCCAATTAAATAAATAATAACATATTTTTTTGAAAAAAGATATTGGAGTGTTTGCCCAGCAACAATAAATTATAATAACGGTCCAAAGGCGCGGTCCTCACATAATAATCACGATAAACGTAAAGTAATCTAAATCTAACCATGAAATTCCGAACAAATGGCGATGTATTATAACAAATATAATCAAAACTTTCCCAATATAAATATTAGTGAGATTATATACTACAATATGAATTATTAAACACACATAATAATATTGTTACGTTTGCAAGTTTAATTAAGTATTAACGTGTAATATTGTGCCAGTTATAAGCAACATTTTAACGGCGAACTGGCTTATTATGCTTTCTGTTTCCTGTGAAGAGTCTCGAGTCGATTGCTCTAAACGAAAGAGGCTTGCTAACAAATACAGAGAAAAGCTGTCGTCTAAACGAGCAACTGTTATATTCTTTATTCAAATAGGCCGAAACAACTTTCCCACAACAAAAAGTTAGTCAGTTAAGTGTACTACAAATCTGATTGGTTTGTCAGTCTTAAGTGCGGCTGAGGTCAAAGGTTCGACTGCCATAGACAAAGCGTAATTGAGTTTTTCTATTAGGAACTTCGCAGTTAAAGTCCAAGCGTCGTAATTGCTCGCTTGGTTTCGGTGTACGCACATTAATAAAGTCCCATGCGCTGCCACCTGGGACTTTATTAATGTGCGTACACGTCTGCGGCCCTCGAGAATTACAAGTCGTTAGTGCGATGCCAACGTGATGTTGCAGCAAAGACCTATTTTAACAACAAACTGCTGATAATTGGCAAAAAGTTGTGCGTCTCTTCCTAAGCCCGCTGCAATACGAGTCTGAAACTAATACGAACACAGCTGCTGCAGACTGTGACGCCTGTAGCCTAAAACGTAATACAGTGTCGCCGGCCACATTTGAACTTACCACGCCTGCCTGTGTGACTGCGAATAAAACTATTCGCAGGACTTCTATTATTCTACTTATATGTATTAAATTATATTATTGTAGTTAATACATGTAAGTATGAAGTACATTGAACGTAGGACGAAGAAGACTTTAGAACAATCACGCCGACGGTAAGTTCGATAATTACCAACATGCTCACAACGACTCAATAAATTTACCGAACAACAAGATAAAAAACCATTTTCAATCTTGTATTTACAAAAACTATGAAATCGCTTCAACTTTATCCGAATGAAATATTATACGAGAATACATTTTTCAATGTAATGGTTACTTTGAAACTGCATGTATATCGATGCAACTGTTTAATTATTTCTCGATGGAGAAGTTGTTTACATTTCAACGAGTAAGCTTTAATCCTTTTTTCGAGTTGTCGTTCAACAAGATACAACATCCGGCGTAGTACCGTAGCAATTGGCTTAGCGTAGCAATCACGTAGCGAACCGTAGCGCGTAGCGTTTTATGTAGCTTATTAAGTGTACGGCAGTAACTTTTCTATTGCTCTTTTAACTTACTTTGAGAGTTTTTCAAAACATAAAAAGGTAATAAATACTTTTCAATTAGATTCATTCGCAGCAGATTTCTAACGATGTAGAAAATAAATACAAGCTTACAAGGTTTGTTACTCATTTATAAAAAGTGGATCAGTTCTACAAAAGTCTTTGTATTAAGCTCACACTCCGTTGACTTAAGCTGAGTAGTTCGAGAGAGAACTGTAAAATATATTCACGAAGTTTCTGTGACAAATAACTTCGACTTAATTTTATCTATCTCTTGAACCGTAGGTGGAGAAAAGAAACTAGAACAAAAATAGGTGTAATGACGTGGTTTCTGCAACTGATTGTTATTTTATAAGGATTTCTCATGTGTTTGCGGACTTGCCCAACTGTTTCAGACTGGCCTTATGAAAAAGGGGTCTTATTGATAAGCTCTTATGAGAAAGTTTCTTCAGCTAAATTAGTCTAAAACTATACACACTGAAACTCACTAAGTGATTTCGTAATAACAAACACAAACTGTAAACTCGTAAATAAAATAAATTCGAATGTGTCATAAGAAAGTTATAAACAATAAATATTAATGTAAGTATTCCTCCTGCAGATATACTTTTACCAATGCACAAAGAATATTCTAAAATTGAACTGTGATACAAATCATATTAATAAGCGTAGGCGGCATGAAGGTCAAAGCGCCTGTTAATTCTATTAGACATTTAAATGGATTCTCGCTCGATGTACATGCACGCTTTGTAAGCAAAGGTCGTGTGTTCTGGTCGATGTCGGGCTATAAACGCGATGGCCCATATAGACGGGCTATATCCGTCGCCCATCGAGCCCGTCGCACCCAATGCTGAGGGATACCCACGACACATGCTCACGGACATTAATCCTTTCATATCACAGCTTATAAATACAACCAGTCACAGATTATAGTTCCACTTTTTTCCGAGAGCATTAGTGAGCTTCAATACAATTTAACTTTTCTTGCGACCGACCGTCTGCGAGGTTTTCTCGTCGTTCGGATTCTTACTTGAAAGACAGAACATTCATTGTAACGGCGACACGAGCCGGCGCTAAATAAATTCGCTTGAATATCTGCGCTTACATTTAGCGCTGCTTTATCAACCAAAAAACGTTGCTCATTTACAATTTAACAATTTGCCAAATCGTTTTATTATTAATTAGTACAGATTATAATAAATCTGAATTAATTAATTTACAGCAAAACAATTCGAAATGAAACGAATGAACACTATTGCCCGGTATCGTGCATTGACCCGTCACAAAAACTACATTATATGTTTTGGGTCAAAAAAAGAGGATAAAGGTCTCAAGTAGGCATACAGTGACTTTGTTGCGGGCTCAGTATCGGATTTTAGGAAGATTTCATCATACCTCGAGCAACGTGAGAACAAAAACAGATTCCACGACCTACTTATACGTACAAGGTGTAAGCGGACCCTTCACGAAGTCATCAACCAAGCATTCTGTACATCAAACTAAGTAACCCTACGCAAAATATGATAAAGTTGGAACTAAGACCGTGCAATATCTCCGTAATCGAAGGTTCCCAAGTATGAACCAGAACAAAAAAAAATATCGCAATGACGCGGAGAATAAGTGCCTCTCGGCTTCGTTAAGGGTCTATTTACACCCTTTATATACTTCAATCATTGAATTAAAACATTGCGCAACGGTCGAGTAATCTTGTAAAAGTGTTATTTCACTTGACCTTTTATGATAAAGGTAAATTAAAGGTAAAAGGGAGTACCGTAATTTCATGTAGTTATTTAAAATCTTCTCATAGAAGCGGGTGTGATCGATGTTTATTGTGGGTGTTATATTAAAGGTGAAGTTTTGGCATTCACAGTACAAAACATTATTATGTATTTACGAAAGTACGTAGAAATAGCTGTTCAGTACCAAGACATTTCTGTAAAAAATAAAGTACAAAATATTTAGAAAACTCTGTCTTGGTCTAGCGTTTCCAAACTAAATCCTCCTGGGAGACAGCAGAAGCGCTGCATGCTGGCACAACACTCTGAAATTCGATATTGTAGACAAAAATCTATTCTGCCGATTGTGCAGAGAATGAAGAAGACTTAAGAAAGCGGTATCTGGCACTAGGCTGGGCACGTAAGAAATAAAGTCTGGATTTAACATAAAAAGGATGAATATGTTAAAAACATTCCGGTAGCTTATTTACATTGTTCAAACTATTTACAACAGCATAAATTGACAATGCGTTAATGGTAGCAATGTATTACTATCTGCAATTCCACAATTACGCATTGTATACCTTCCTTTCAAATCTACATACTACATACATAGGTATTCTAATTTAATGACTTTTAATATACGTACCGTACGAAGACGGTGATTATACACATTTTACTTGGAAAACCCCAAGTACCTAGTGAGGAATGAAATGAAAATAACGATGTCATTCCTTAGCCACATAAAACTGGTTCTCTAACGACTTGGTCGTTTATAAAAATTAAACGATGAATATAATTCGTGCTTTAATACAAGTATTATGTAAAGTAAACGTATTTGCTTCTGTGGAATTTATGGGATATTTTCTCGACACTCAGATTTCAAAGGCGTAGGTTTTACTTCGTTTTTTATGGCTTTCGTGATATTAAGCTGAATCACATTTCAAGTCACTGATTGTACTTTAGCACTTCTTATAATAAAGCAATGCTATTTATACTGGTTTGTGTTTTAATATAAATATTTTAAAAAACTGATTTCAACCAGCACTCCACCACTGATTATAATTAGTCGCATTTTCTACTAAGGAATGCTAGCAGATATCCTCAGCTCGTTTCCACGTGCGCCACCCTAGTTAATATGCAACCGATGTGCTTGAGGTTTTTTTAATCCCCACAACAATTACGGTGGAAGCAGAATCCTTCTTTCTGCTAATTAAAATACAGTGTTATGGGAAATCTGTTGAACCGTTCATTGACCGTGCGTGAAAAAGATGTGCACTTCACAAAACTAACATCAATCGTTAATGACAAACACACTATAGTCACTAACTATAACAGTGAAACACATTATCAAAGTTTCACTAAAATACAATGAAGAGTTCGTGTACTGGGGCAATATTAGCTATTGGCATACAAACAGTCTGCGCGATAGCTCCACATACCTCTCAATCAATCCACCTGTGTCCTGTAATATATCACGTGCCTTTGTACCAAATAACAGCCGCTCAAAGCATTCCGCTTAGGTGTTCAATAATGTCCGGAATACATGCAGCTGGTATGCAACCCATCACAAGTTTGAGTGGGAATTTGAGTAAGTTACAAACAAAATGTTTATCCGAAATTTTCGCTTCTTTTTCTCTGCACCAATTTTATTTTGTTATATATAATATTAGGGCTAGGAGGAGCTCGTGGCAAAATAATAACAGCCGCTCGGGTCGATCTTTAGGTTAAGCTGTGCTTGCCTAGGTTGGTCTGTGGATGGGTGACCGCCCCTTACATACCGAGTTTCCTCCGTGCCTTGGATTGCACGTTAAGCCGTTGGTCCCGGCTGTCATCTGTAGATCTTTGACAGTCGTTACAGGTAGTCAGGTACCCAAAAAGTCTGACAACCAGTCTTACCAAGGCGTATCGTATTACCCAGTACTAACTGGGTTGTGGAGGTCAGTTAGGCAGTCGCTCCATGCAAAATACTGGTATTCAACTGCATCCGGTTAGACTGGAAGCCGACCCCAACATAGTTGGGAAAAGGCTAAGCAGATGATGATAATATTAGGGCTAGATAAATAAAACAGTAAACATGAATTAAGCTTAAACATGCCTCTACTTAAACGGTTACATACGAAATGAACCAGCTTTAAAATGCTGTTTATGCGACACTGATGTCAAGCCGGTTGCTGGCTAATGCCTCTATCTTACTGTGCTGGCTCGTCCGTGTGCCAGGCTTAACACATGTGGAGTGGATCGCAAACCCGGCCAATTAATATGTCCAAGTCTCTAACGTAACGCCGCCGTACAGTATTGTGGTATTGTGTGACAAGCACACGTCATCGTTTGATGTCAGCTCCATTGCATCGTTGATTTGCACTGCGGCATCGACGTCCCTCGCTTACAAGAGAAATCTTTTATCAATAGCACTTTGTGATATCCCCCTCACATCCCGATTAGAAACCACATACCGAAGCGGATTCAACACAAAGTATTTTACGTACCTACCGAGGCTAGCTTGCTAGTTACAAGCCTGAACATTCAATTTACAAAGAATGTCTAATCTGTTTTGAAGCGAGTGACGAAACTTATTAAACGAGCCTTATTTCGAAGATTTAGGAATTTCCTAAAGTTTTCCAAGTTAATTTTACATCATCGACTTTGATCTTTAAACAATTAAATTTATGAAAAGGCTGCTGACGATAAATTTGCTTGGTGTAACGATACCTATCAAAGACAAATTTACCAAAGAGACAAAGGCTTTACATACTTACTCTGAGAACAATGCCTTATAACAAGGAACTTAAGATATCATCAGATACTGAACATATTTTATGACAGTCATGAGATGCATACGCGAGGGGCAGAATGGAAAACTCACAGAAAAATATAATTTGCACCGTTGGAAAGTGTGCAGACGACTTTGACAAAACCGCTCCTTGTTCTTTGTTTAGGATCTACAGAACTCTGCAATTTAAAGCCGGATATAAATCAGGAGATTTTCATTTTAAATGTTGTAAATTTGTATAAGGACGACGCGAACGCCTTCCCTGCTAAGGACGGGGCAGCTCGCGGTCTGGTAAATTCATTATTCAGCAAAATTGCGAGTGTAACTCATCGGCCAACCGAGAGCCTCGCTGCTATTACCTATATTACCGGCCATCTGATTCACGGCAAGTTTGAGGGAACCCACGTGCAATATTTATTTACAAGCACGATACACAAACACGGTATAAATTGCCATAACTCAAATAAAAATCCCTCTAAAAATGTCAAACATGACTTGAAATATCTGTACCGTAGGAAAGTGAGTATAAAAACTCTTCTAAACCCGTACAGGTACAAGTAAAAATAGGAAAGCTGAGATATTTCAGTCACGTCACGAGCACCGATAAATATAGCTGCGGTGCCAACTAATAATTCAGGAAAGTTTTGCGGCAACTACCGCAATTGGAGAGTTTGTCCTTCAAGACGTCTAATGAAACCTGCGAGTAATCAATTGTGACAAATGGACTGCAGGCAGGCTAACAATAATATAGATGTCGATAACTTTCTTACAATTTATCGTTTTAATTTTAGATTTGAAATGTTCCACCATAAACGCAATGCACTCTGTACAATCCCACGTTCTAATCAAAAACGATACAGAGTAAAGTAGGTCACGCTGATCAGTTATTATCGTTTGGTGGGCAACATTCAGAATGTCTGCGTAACTTCTACGTACGATGAAAATGACGAGGCGTAACGGAGCGATATGTTTTTCGAAGCACGTAAGATAGCTGGAGTGCCACATGTAAGTGAGTACCATGAATCAAGACACGCTCATTACTGTGCCCGCAATAATCTGATGGGGTTGTAAAAAGAAGAAAGTAAACGTCTCAGACAATAGTTATATTGTTTCTACTTGCCAATATTCAAAATTATTGAGATAAAATCTTTTTACTTGCGGGAACTAAAATAAAAATGTTATCTGCAGAAAAACGGCTTTCCTTACGGAGTGCAAACAAAGTGTCTAACTGGATATTATAGCAAGTAAGACACTGCAGCGCTGTTCAAGAACTTTCTCTTGTACAAATGGTCAATAACAAATTTTCCATTGAATATCAGCTACGTAAGTAAGTAGTTTGTTTTAAATTCGATAAGTTTTTGAGCTCGAGACAGCGATTAAGTTCTGAATAGTGTGCTTTGTCGACACTTGCAGGTCTTCCATAATGGAAAAAGTTTTGCATAGGTAATTAATTCCCTTCGGACGAATTATTATTACGTTAATGGCCACTTAAAACTCTGCTCACGTATATCTTCGTTTACTGGGATATTCGAATTGAATATTTTCATTTTTTTGAGAGTGAACACGCGCTAGCCGGAGAATGGAGATATAAAGGCAGATGTAGTTAATGTGATGTTTGCTCCACACTCAACTCGCAAATTAAACCATCATCTGTTTCACGTTCTTAGCAACGTTATTTATCATGATGATTATACTGTATTTCACCATATGAATTATTCCATTTTAAGGTATTTTTAGATAATCGACCTTAATGACAAAGAATAACGGAAACTTTGATGTATCATCTACATACTCGAATTGTTCAATAATGGTGCGATATTACCAGCCACTATCCATTCATTTCTTCATATGCGAACCGGTAGTTTCCCCTTCAATGTGAAGTACAGTTTCAGGTATGTTATTTATAAAGACACAATTATTGAAAGATATTTAATATGTGGTTTAGCAATAGTACGGCCCAAAAAATGAGAAGTATAACTTGACTGCCAATGGACGTATAGAGGACATCGGAAATTAAGTAAACGCGAGCGTTTATAAATCCGGGATTGATCGCCCTACAAACGAGGAAAACCTCACCAAAATATAAAAGTGTTTTCATACAGCGCCTAGTGAAAATAATGTTCGGGCTACGGCGTAGCTGACTAGGCGGAGTCGTTGCAAGTAATCCGCTACGACGTAGCAAATGCTACGAAATTCATTGTTTTATTTAATTTTGTACTTTATATGGTAACCGTTGTTACTCAATGTCAAAAAACAGATTCTTATGGATAGAGATTCTTCAATTCACCAACTGTCTCTTTTTCTAGAATTGATTTTCTAATAATTCATACTGGTTACGTGGTTTTTACAGCAATCTTGGATTCCAGTGGGCGCACTGTACGTGTTGTGTAGACAAATAAAGTTTGTTTGCTTTGTTTAGCTCCGCTCACCTCCGTACGAGCAGTCACGTACTTATTGAGTAGTTACAATCCACGGCGCACCGCTAATAACAACACATTGTACCCCAAACTTATCCGACGTTCAACTTTCATAACTTCTCATCCAAAAATATTTGTGTTCTTACTTCTTAGCTAAAGTTTAAGTGGCTAATGTACTACATACATAAATTATTACTTACGTGGACGGATTTTGTTGGTATGAAGCGGTTGAGTTGGTTTTTCTGGAAGGCCAAGAGACTTGTAAAATTATATTATTTCTTTTAGTAATTTGGTTTGTGTTGTCACTTTGAATTTGCATAACAGTACTTAGAACGCGTTCAGTTATTTCAAAATGAATTTCTATCAAGAAATTTATTATACAAAATAAATCTACTAATGAGGTTGAAGAGAGTTTCTAAGATTGAAGGATTTTTCAATCTTCAACGGAAACACAGAGACAAGTGTTAAGTTACTTCAAACATATTCTTAACAGTAAACTTGTTCAAAAAGTGTGAGCGGAAATCTCACCGCAGAGCGCTCGCCGCTCACATAAAGAAAATTCTTGGAATTTTAGAAAACAAAAGTTTACGGCTATAGGTGCTGGGGAGCTCATTTTTCTTCGCTTATTTAGAAGGAAACTGTGTGACAATATACTGCATTTGTTTTTTTATAAAGGAGTATTTAAACGGAAGAGTCAAAAATATTTTACAAAAAAATACTCGCGAATACAAAATAACTGTGCTGTGTGTATGTGCTGTGTATTTTATAACTTCTAGTAAGTAACCAAATAGTTACTGTACAATGCGGCTAACATAACAAACGTCCTACCCGCGACAAACACTTCTCAACGCAATTAATCATTGATACACAAACGCATTCAAACGAGCTCGGCTCAAGCAGTTTGCTCAGTTCTTACTTTGATTTAAGCACGTCGATGCAGCCTAAAGCACAATTCGTGACAATATGTAAAACGTCACGTGCATACATAATGAACGAAGTGCTCGCGCTATGCACACGCAAGCGGTGCAAATTTCATGATAGCCGCAGCCGCACGCCGCCGACCATTCTATTCCTCGCTGTATATAATACCTTTACGAGTGGACGGTTCTGACAAAATAGCTGCATCCAAACGTTATCGTAGTTTTAAAACATGTTCCTACCGAAACACGCCAACTCCACGCCCAATGCGGCTACACACTTCATAATAAAAAACCAACATAATAGCTGATGTAGACACTGTCTTTTTCACGTGTTGGATACAAATGTGCCTATGCGAAGTGGAACAGATATAGGGACAACACTGCGCGTGCTGTACACACCTATGTAAGCAAATAACACGTAACATCACGCATGTAATCCCTGAAGGGTTAGGCAGAGGTGTACCTAATAGTACACCCACATTTCTCCAGTTATGTTTAAGTCCCATGTAATAGGGGGCGAGCCTATTGCCATCAACCGGGCACAAATCCAGACACCCTGGCTAAATAGGCTACTGTTTAATTTAGAGAACTAACTGGCCTTTAATAACAAAAGGTCTGAGCTAATGTTCCTTTATTTCAATTTCTCGGCGATGGCGTACACACTGGCGTATAGGTAAGAATTTATTCGCACGCAGTGAACATCAGAATTTAAAATAACTAAATAAATAAACACAGACACGAGATGACGCTACCCATTTTAGATGGATTTAAATTTTTAAACCTCCGTAGCTTGCTTAGCTTTTCTTGTTTTATGCTTACATGGAGATTTCTTATTCTTTGCAAAAGGAAAAATATTTTACCATGCAGTAAATATATGAAGATTTGGATTGTAAGTATAAACTGTAAGACAGTTAAAGTTAAAAATAACGTTCGTTACGGGGAAGGATGGAGACATGAAAACAGATTCCCTTGTTGTTCAAAGTGTAGCAATTTACTAAACAAATCCTTGTAGCGGGTCTCGGCGTGGCGGCGGCGGCGCGGCGGCGGTTGACCCGCGCGCTGAGCCTCTATCATTACACAAACTCGCATTATCTCGGCCCGCACGCAATATTGACATTCCCTTTTTTGTGCTCACGCCAAAAGTATAATAGGACATCGCGCTTCTCATTAACCACTCTCATTTTTGCTCATAAAGTTTTCGGATGGGAGTTTCCTTATGTTAACATGGTCAGATAAAATATTAAAGAGATCCGATTCCTTTGAGCTCGAGTGGGAATATATTACCTGAGGGAATTAAAAAAATCCAGTGGTGCCTAAAATTTTAAATAGGCAAAAGTAAAATGGTAGTAGGTGTGCGTTTGTTTAGTGGAGCGGCAGGTACCCGCAGTTCCCTCGGACGGTTAGCTATTCGCTCCGGGCCGACGCGACGTGGTGGCTCACGTTTGCATTTTGCATGAGAACCATTGTTTGACCCACTATATTCCCGACACCCCGGGACGTGGTGCGGTGACGTGACGTCCTACAGCCCTCTCAAACAGATTAATTTACTTACTGCGCCAAGAAGGTGACTTTGACTTATGACGTTTTCCTGAGGGATGCCTCTACGCCGCACTAGCACTGATCGAAACCTCTCTACGCCGCCGTAGCAATGATCGAAAAGCTCTACGTGATGTCAATAACGCTAAGAAACATTTATATTTTAATTTGTGCTTTTTTCTGTTCATACGCGTTTGTACGTAAGCACATTAATTCAAATTAAATTGAGTATTACAGCGGCTCAATCTCGCGCTTTCAATCGGCTGATTGAAAATTTACGTCAATATACGTAAGTACTTATTAATGAATCGGATTCCATTTCGTATTAAATTGTAGTATGAAGTGGTATTCAAACAAAAAATACATATCTCAATTTCTCGGAGTTAAACTAAAAGGGTCCGATGCGGGTGCGGAGAGCCGTCGGCCAAAGCCTCTTTCGTACACATCTACGTACGTAAGTACTGCCGTTAATTACAAAGGAGAGAACTTTATGTTGTCTGTAGGTATTTAAAATGTACTCAGGTTCATATTTTATGAACGAATATATATACCAGATTTAACTTCAATGCTCGTACAAATGCTTCCAAAGGTTTGATGTCATGGTGAGAGGCGGAGGAGATGCTAATTATGGGATGACATGAACTCTTAAGTGCCGATCGGAGAGAATAAAAAATGAAAGAAGGCTTATTCTTTATATTTAGATAGTGGGCCCTTAAAGTCTCATCTTCAACCCGTATCGACCATATATATACAAGCATCGGGTAGACACGGGCCGAAGATGATATGATTATGATATGCTTGATCCATTGAACAGAACATTGTGTTTTAGTTTATTTTCGCCTGATATTTCAGATTGTATAACGACGTACCCAATTTGCTAAATGAAGTTTTAGAAACAAGAAAACATGTTTACATTTATTTATGATGAACCGAAAAAATCAGATAAATATAAATAAAATTATGGAAATGTGTATGTTTCACTCACGCCCTGAGCCAGATAATTTGCAGTATGAAAGAGAATTTTACGTGAATGCTGTTTATCTTCATTTTTGGCGGGGCGAACAAGTAGAACTACTTTGTGCTAGGGGCCCAGACGGGCGACGAGGGACCCTCATAAGTTAGCTCAGCCGCCTGTCACTCACTCTGTCATAATAAACGCGCATCACCAACTTGTTCTCGTATATTAAACGAGGAGCCAATCTATATGAAAGCTTTGTGAAAAAATTATCGTTTCCCCTCTATGTGAATGGGATAATTTATCTGTATTAAAATCACAGCACTGCCTGGCTGGCTGGCATGTGGTGCACGTCGCCAGGCGTCACCCGTTTATTGATATTGTTTCAATATCATATTCCAACATTGGCGCTGCATAATGCATTTAAGTGAAACGTGCCTCGTTTGTGCACGCTCGTTATTGTCGTTTAGATTTACTACTATTGTTATTGACTTCACCTGTAAACATTGAAGAACTAAATGTGAAATCAGACGGGACCACTCCGCTAGCGTTTCGGTCAGGATTAGATATCATAAAAATCCCCTCATTGCAGTAGTGATCTCATTAGGTCACACAGCACGATCATTTGTTTTATTATAGCTTCACCTGAACTTAAGAAATTAAATTTACCCCACTTCCGGGTTTAGTTTAGGTGACTAGTTATTTATATAAGGGTATCAAATATAGGATTTGCTGAATACAAGAATCAAGATCTCTTTATCAGTAAATGTGGTTATTTTATCCAATTCAAAAATGTCCAATGTTCTGAACCTGAAACATTTCAGGTTCAAAGTATTGTAAATATTTGAATATTTTTTAAACTCATTCTTCGTGGAAAACTGGTAAGAATTTTCCATTTTGTATTTTCTGCTGCGGTACTGCTCTTTACTTTTACGTTCATATTTTTAAAAAGTTACACATACCAATAGCATCGCTTCGCGCGAGGAGCGGCTAAAATGTTGACTTCTCTATAATTCAATAGACACAGGCTACAATTACACTCAGTCTGAGCGGCTGGCGGCAAGGCGAGCGCCGAGCGCGCCGGCGGCGGCGAGGCTGCCCGCTACCAACACTACATAATATTCATCACATATCATCTAGCCTCAAAACTACCAAATTCTAGTAATATTTGTCTAGAACTCCAAAAATACGAACGATGACAAAATACCAACCCAGGGAGAGCTTCGGATTGCGCGCTAAGCATCCGAAATGGATTTACGCGAAACTTTGAATTCCCAGAACGGCCAAATTACACACAAAGTCATTCGCCTCCAAAGGGAAAAGGTCGCGGACATAGGCTCTTTATAATAGAAAAGAATTAAAAAATCTGTTTAGAAAAAGCGTGTTTAAAGGAATAGCGGTGGAAAAGAAACACGCTTTAAACTCGTTTCCGCTCTGTGGACGGCTGGCCGAGAAGGGGGTGGTGGGTAGTAGTCAGCGCCGACAAACGGAATAATTAATCTGTCATGAGGTGTCCGTGCTTATTGGAGCCGGCGTCAAGAACCGTCCAGAACCACTAATAAACTCCACGCGAATATGAAAACAAGAATAAATGAAAATGCACATTTTTCATATCTCATTTTCCAAGCTCTAGCCAGACGATCTCAGTTATTCTGAGTATAATTGGACGTTGGAGTTCCATGACAGCTGGATACAGGTTTAAGCGGTAACCTCTGCCCTGCGGCTCTTACTGCTATTGCGCGTAGTTACTTGACTGCAAACTTTGGCATTGTTCGAGATATGGATAATGGAAGGAATGTTTTCATTAATTAGTTCCAACTTCCTGTACTCGAGAGACTCACTTAGTAATGTAACATATTATGATAAAAGAACAAAGCAGTCAAGCAGATATTTGTACGAATAGTCACGATTTCATGTTTGCGGTCACACAATAAGCCACCATATTATTTTCATAATAAAAAGAAGTTTATAACTCATATAAATGTCTCCGTTTGGAGATTAATAGAAGCATACAAAAACTTTCAGGTAATCCCAAAGTTTTTATATGAGTCTCGATAAAGTCGGCCCCCCATATACGTTTACTATCAGGGAAATATGTTATCTAGAAATTAACCAGCAAGATAAAAAAATAATATAAGTAGGTTCAGAGCAGTAAAATAAAGAAAAATTCAATTAAAAATAATTATAAAACACAACTAAATCCTCACCATTCTCTACTCATGTCCGCTATTTTCACCAAGTTTATCATAAGTAAGAATTACATCATAAAGACTGAACTTCATTCAGAGCCAGTAGTAAAATTAATCTCGGAGGCAGCGTCTAGTCAACACAAATCGGATCGGAAGCGACTGTCGCCGGCTGTTTGAGCTTATTCAAGTGTTCCCGTTGTTATATAACAAATACCAATTCAATTTGCTGCAGTTTTGCTTACACATAAATGCAACAGACATGGATTGCTCCAGCTTTTGTACCACGAATAATTTTACTCTACGCTTTTAGTAAATACGTGAACATTTTCACGGAGATTGCTAGGGTTTCGTGGTCAGGGCTTTGTCATCTCTTTGAGCGTGTCTTGAGTATAATCAATTATAACACACAATAGCAGTTGCTCACTGGTCACGCACACTGTGGCCTTGTGAAATAACAGATCTCATTCGTTACCTGAACACTTAGCTCCTTTTTTTGTGTGCTTGTCCGGCGTAAAACGCCGTATTAGATATTTAGGTTCAAAGATTTCCCTAACGGTTTAGAAATAGAAAGACAAACATAGATTCGTAGTGTATTCACACTCCGCGCCAGTTGTAAGGTTCAACTGAAAACTATGCCTAAATATAAAAGTTTGGGTTATATTTGTTCTCGTAGACATTCGAGCTTGCATTTTAATTAATGCTGTCTTTGCATTTACAAGCCAATTTCGAATTTGTCTTACACTGTTGCGACACTTTAGAGTCGTAAATTAACGAAACAAAGTAACAATCTACTTTGTACTGAATATTCAGATGCAATTTCAACATTCTACTGCATTGAAAACACAATTTTAATATGTCGAAGTCAAGTTATTTTCTAGTACCAACGTAACGGTCAGAAGGCATGTAATTCTCATCCCGTACACGTAGCAAACTGCTCGTAACATAACACAAGTTTAATTCTTAAATAGGTAAACACCTAATCCTATGCAGCGTAACGCGTAACGTAGGCTACAAATTCAAATAAAGACACATTAAAATAAATAATGTAGTTTGAGGCGAGTTCAAACAACATTAGTCAGCCAGATGTGGGGTGCGGTCCGTTTCCCTGCTAGTTTTCGTTTGCGCAATCAGGAAATTAAATAAAGTTCGCGGCCTCGTGTCTGCCCAGACGCTTTAAGAAGAACTTTATGCAAAAGCCATCAAAAAATTAAACTTCTGCTTTGAATTTCATAGGTACTGAATACTAAAGTCACGACTAACTGATTTCTACATATTGGTATAAACAGCACACTAATGACATCTACCAATGTGGACCATGTTATAATTAGAGCCAAAGCATCACTGCCACCGACCACATTTGGTGTAAATGTGGCTGGTGTAGCTATGATAGTTTGACAAGTTGCCAGCCAGCCGCCTATGCACCAGTACAACAAGACCACGCCAATTTAGTGAGTTACTTCACTACCAACTATATCACAATTTCAGGGCATAAAGTGCACTTCTTGTTTTTAGAAACCCAGATGATCCTGAAAGCTTGTTTAAAAAACGTGCCACGTGATTTATGTAGTAAAAGCAGCGTTCAATGATGATTTATTTCTCCCACCATCCATGCTTTTTCCGCTCCATTTCCAAATTTCAATTGCTCTTATTTTTTATTCCAGATTCTTTTATCAAGATGGAAGTACTGTGTTAACGTATAAGTATTCATAGTGATGATCAACAACTTATCTTCCGCGTAAGTTGCAGCAATCGACCGGGGTTAACGTGTTCTTAATGGCACTTGTACTCTTGTAGAGGATGTCACATTTGCACACTCACTATGCAAATCCTTCCCATCGTGATACCCGACATTATCATACATTATATTTTGTAACAGGTCATTCATTTACTCTGAGCTCAATTTATATGCCTCGGAAGTAATCAAAACAAATAAATGTCGGCACGTTTTAAAGTATGTTGTTGTTGTTGATAACTCATTCTTTAGTATTTGTTTACAAAAAAGTACGGTCCTGAATCAACAATTGCAGTATATTAATTATTATGATATTTGACTTCTCTTCAACAAGAGTACGCCAACATAGATATAACGACATGTTATAAGCACACAAGTCACAACCCATGTTTGTCAAGAGTATTCTTACCCACTTCAGGGCAATTTGCGAGTAATTGCAAACTCGAATGGCAGCTGTCAACTGAAAGGTTGAATAACTTATATTTTTGGATTCATAAAGCTTTAAAAAATGCTCTCTTTGGTAAATCTTGTCTATAGTGGTCTAACAAGCCGCGCCACGTTTATGTGCACTGTGCTACGTTGTTTAGTACTTGTGCCTCTCTTAAGGAGCCATTAAGTGCCAACGACGCGCTTTCCTAGCGCTGTTGAACTCGTGCTCGACCTTACGGGGAAAAAGAACGTAATATGAATAGAAGTGTCATGTAAGCAGGGTGAATGTGAATGTAAATATGAAAAGGTGGGGATTAAATCATTTTTGTTATGACAGGAAGGTTATTCTTAACTTCTCTTCGTACGCACTTAGGATATGAACACACCCTTTATTCTACTAGTAGATACGTTACGAAACTAAATGTAAGAATTATTTTACCGAAAGAAGAAACGAAAATGCATTTTTTTTTTCTAGCTCATTGAAAATTGTAGAGCTTAGGGCTCCTAAGTAAAAATCAATGTAGACAGATTCTTATCGTGTGATGCCACATGAATTTCCTTATCGACATCTTATCTCTTATTCATTACAATAGCGTAGGCCCATGACAATGAAATATATGACTAAACTTATCGTAGACCCAAATAAGAACTAAAAATATCTCGAAAGCCTTCATATACGCGCTGGCATTACTTACACGCCACAGAATGTTCAGCGGCACATTTTACATTTTTTTTTTTGAATAAGCCCTAGCTGACTGGGCGTTTAAAATTTTAAAGCATTCGCAATAGAATGAGAGTGCGGTTCTCAGCGTGCGAGGAGAAGACTGATACTGTTGAGCGCTGGCAAGCTTGAGCCGGGTGGCCGGGAGACGTGGGATCCGGGAGCCGCGAGTCGGCAACCGAGTGGCTGGGCGAGCATCCCCGCGCCGCCGCCGCCACCGCTCGCCGCGCTCCGGGGCCGTTAACGCCCATGTACGCGTGCACAGCACACTGCGCAGCTAAAAGCCAGCAAGTGTTAAATGTGTAACAGTTCCCGTTCTAAAGCGTGACGCTGAGCGCCTTGTTTGTACTACGACCACACCACGCCATTCGGTGTTAATTACGTTCCTCCGTACAATTTTAATATTATTATACCCTGCACTCTTTCATGCCACAGCATGTGTATAAACACTCCGAAATATATTCTCCATAGCCTCTGAAAGGCATTTTTCGTTGTACACAGTATTTTCTTGGCAAACGGAGTGATTACCTTGTCCTTAATAATTTATTTGAGCTTCTACCAAGTAACACAAAGGCCAGTCTTATCTCTTGAATAAAACATTGTTTCTTTAGAACTGAGAGCAAATCGCAACAGTAGGTTTTCTTTATACTGTCTTCAAGTAATAAAAAACTAATTCGAATCATGTGTGAAACTCATTTAACGGTAGAGTTATTCTATTAGTTACTGTTAAACAAGTTATTTTTCAAAGTAAATTTAGGTACCTATTTGGGATATTTTTATCAGTTTCTACCACATATACGGTACCTAAGTAAAAAGTTAACAAACCACAACAATGTGTAGAAAAATACAACACGATTACATTCCTGTTTCTAACTAGCTCAATTCTCATAAACACTAACATAATTGAAGGATATATGTTTGTTCTACACAATTTATGTATAAGTGTCTCTTTTATATTTTGTTTTCAAAACCACGTTTACAAATCGTTTAACCTTTTATACATAATTTAGTTATATTGAGGTCAAAACTAACAATAAAGTTGCCAAAAAATCAGCTATCTGCGTCGAGCAATCTCTTAGAAAAGGCTTTATCACGGTGAAACAAACAGGCTAGCAGAGTTGATTTCATGTTTCATTTTTCCAATTCCCGAGCGGAATGTAATATAAACTGAACAGAGCTAACACTTTGTTTCGAAAATAAAACAATACAACAATTTAATTAAAAACATTGTGTATAGTAACATGTGCATATTAAATTACAATAACACAATTGAAGGTCTTGTTTTATATTTTATGTTCTATATTTTGAAGATACGTACCTAAGTAAGTAGGTAAGTGCGCTACGCTCCGCGGGCGGTGCACCATGGTGCAGTATTGGTAATTTATCCGCCTTCTGTCTGCTCGAACCACTTTCGGATAAGTCTTTATTTGCTATCCGTCTTGTGTTCCCCAAGTAGCATAGTTGCAGTTGCCAACTCGGTTACCGCTTGCATAATTCTGCTTGAGAAATTGTAAAGACGGTCGACAAAATTGAAACGTGGCCTGTCTTCCTTTGTTATTCCGCCGTGCTGTAGCTGCAGCGCTCTGCTGTCATATTTCTTAAATAATATGAAAACTAGTGTACCTTGTAGCAAACGTATTTTGAATGTAGATACAAATTTTTGTGTTCTTGATGGATTCCGCGGTTTCGTCCGCGTTTTTGTCGGAAATTATCCCACGAGCACGTTGTAAATAGCCTATGTCACTCAAGGGTAATGTAGCTTCCAAATAGTGAAAGAATTTTCAAAATCGGTTCAGTAGATCAAGAGATTACCCCCTACATAAAAACTTTTTTTTTTCTTTATAATATTAGTATAGATTAGTATAGACCACACAGTATGGTTTTGCTGATTTAAGTACCTAGTAGGTACAATACTTAAATATTACTCACTTCCACTTCTCGGAACCTGCTTTTTTATTTATAGCTTCGAGGTTCATTAGGGTTAATGATAACTGTCTGTAATTATTCACAATCGGACACCTGTTCTGTTCAAGCGGAGCTTTAAATAGCGTCTATAAAAGATTCAATTGAGAAAGAGTCGCAGTATATAGTATGTTTTTAAACACAATAATTTTAAAGAAAAACCGTTCTATTCTAGTGTACGTACTTAGTGAACCAATAGGTTAATTTGGCAAAATTATGGTGGATAATGTAGAGGCGGGGTGCTATCCCACCGCGGTTCTAATAAATATCTCTTTCTCTGTCCGTTTTTACGACCTACGCGAGATGATGAGCAGATGATGGGCTTCAAACTCAAAGCATTTATTTCAATTAGACCATTACAGACACTTTTAAATGACATAAAAACAAAGAAAGCTGAGCTTCAGTCACAGTAATAGAACAAAGCGTAGGCATAATAACTTGTGAAAGTACTGTAGTTGCCCATTCCAAAGTGTAGATCTCTATGGAGAAGAATGGGCAAGTAACTCCATGGACACTCTTTTAAATCAAGATATTGTTGGAAAATCTTGTACTAAAAACATATCCCTCCCAGATCAGAAAGAATATTATTATGATGGAGTAAGGAATGGGTTTTGAATTCCACAGATACACAAAAGTCAATAAACTCACGATATCCAAAAGCTATAGATTTGTGTCTGACGCTATAGCGTCGTGGAGACCTTTCTTCGGAGACTGAGTGTCTGGAGGACACAAAATCGATGGACAGTACCTAGACCTAAACATCACAAGAGTCGAGTTTTACGAGTATCGAAGTATCTACCTCTTACAAAATAAATATATCCGTATGAGTTACAAAAAGACAAAAGGTAGCACGATCACGTATCCTACCCCGTTTATCCCAAACCACTAGCACGTATAAATCTCTTTATGCGAGAACAAGTTTTGTGACTTTACATTGTTTTATCTTGACACATAACTGTAAGTTTTTGGACGTGCATACGCAACATATCGTGCAGGCCCCTCAAGACTATATCGGAACAAAAGAGCTAGTGGCTTCGTAAATATAAGATAAAGTGTAGAGCTGCACTTCAGAAATTCAGCAAAAAAGGAGGCTTCCAATTTTAAAGTCATGTGTGAACATTCTACGTTAAAATATTTAAACGACGCCTTTTTTATCTGTTCAGTTTAAGTTGGCTTTTACTCTACGTTCTGGATCTAGAAAGATAATCAAAGTATTTATGTTCATAAAATAACAGAATTTCAATGAAATCGTTTCCATAGAACCTTTAGCTCAACAGATTTTAATGGAATTTGCATTTTTGATGACCACACAGAATATAAACAAAATTTTATTTTGTGTATTTGCATTTGAAATAAACAAATAACCAAACCTTTTTTGTTTGAATAAACAATTTTTTTTTATTTGATTTCCTCGTCTTTTAAAAACGTAAATTGTGTAAAACATGCATTTGTCATCTTTTTGTTATAAACTTACATGCTAGTGAAATAAATCAAAATCCGGACAAAGGATGCGGCTGTTTATACTCATAATTTCTAAGGTCTAGTCAAATTAATGTTCAATAACTAAGTTTCACGTTACATATAACATAATAATGTGGATAAAATAAATATAGCCCTAGTATTGCTGAAGGTAGGTACGCCAACATACTGAAGAAATGTTATGTGTATAATTACATACCCTACTCCAATCCACCTAAACAACCAGTAATTTTCCTAAATCAGGGCTCCGAATTTAATTTTAAACAGGCAGGTTGACGGGATTCAATATTAGGTACAAATTAATTTACTGAAAACATTTCATAATGAATGTTTTCTTAACAAAACAGTAAGGGATACGTAACCTAAATAATAAACACGTGTATGCAAATATTATTTTTACGAAACGCTTGTACGGTGGAAGTGTGGAGTGTGGAGCCCCTCAGCCCGGCGGGCTTAGACGAGCGCGGGACACTGCGCGCAGCCCGAGGGCAATCACTGCAGTCCGCCGGCTGCCGGTGAATATTTTACATGAGACCACTACCCTTATCCAATACAGACCAAAGTAATTACTCAGACAAAGCCCGATGGTAAACGTTCAACTTCTGATGTTTTATGCTTTTCCGAGACTTTTAAAAGAAACAATAAAGGTTTGTAGCTGGTTAAAACTGTTAATGTTTAAGAGACGACGACGTTGGTAAAATTTCCTAAGCAAGTTATCTAATTATTCATTAGGTACCTACCTACAAAAACAAAGGAAAACCAGAAGGCAATTGAATATTATGAAAGATAAAATGAATAAGACTTGAACAAGAACCTGGACATAAAAGTACAAAACTATTTTAAATAGTTAGTCTACGAGCAAAACCTCCCGATTGAATTTCACGATGAGAACAGCTGATAGATTTCGCATGGACAGTTCTCAAATAATGTAGACGTAGAGACGTCGCGCCGTAGCCTCCCGGCTGCGGTCAGAGAGCTCACAACCCACATACACCCCCGGGGTTTCTCAACTCTGCGTCCGACGTACTAACAAAGTATCGACTACTTCGGCTTTTATTAAAGCAATTACGTTATAGTCAAACTTATTTCCCTCGATCCTTGTACAAACTACATTGCACGCATCGTATTAATCAACGTAGTTCGCTATAGTATCAACGCTTCTTTCATTTCTGCACTCAAAGCGAAGCCGCAAGCGACGTGAAGCGAATTCTGATTTAAAGATTGGAATGGAGCATTATGTTGTAATAGATACCTCGGGCTCTCGCCGCCCGGTCGCTGTGGTATCCTATTTGCCTCAATGCGCTTTTACTACTTGTGTGTCATTATCTGCAAGAGGATACACTCTCACTCTTGTTGATTGTTTTTCTTTCTCATTTTTGCTTTTGTAATTGAAGTTGAAAGCGATAATTTTCTAAATGAGTATTTTAAGATTTTAGCAATAAATAAATAAAATAAATATCGCTTGATATTACACACAGCGCCATCTAGGCGCCACACTAAGCAACGAGGCTTGTGTCGTGGACACCAGATAGTTGATAATACTACATAGATACTTTTTGTTTGTAAATACATTCTTATTATACATATAAACATCCATGGCTCGGAAACAAATGTCCATGCTCATCACACAAACATTTTCTCCTAGCGGGATTCGAACCCGGGACCCTAAGAACACTGAGTTAATAAACACTGAGTTTCAGTGGCATACCTGCCACTTACTTTATCCGTATGGCTATACGACTACTGAATTACTCCAACTCAACCTTTCCTTCCTCGAAAGGAAGCTTGATGTTTCCTCCATAATAAACAAACAGTAATTTATCACTGTTCATTCAATTGCATGCGATAATGGTGTAAAATTGATAATAAAGTAGGCACGGCATTATGAAATACGGCGTAATTGTCGATATCCACCCCGATGATTTATCAATATCGCTCGCTCCAGAATAACGAAAATCCGATAAGCGCGGATGTGTCACGCATTCAGTACGGGTTCCGTAGCTAAACTAATTGACACTCCATCTGCATCTACGTTTACTTGAATCACCACTGTAACAGGTCCAAAACTTATAATATAAAATGTTAACTGCTCCTCTAATGTGTTAATAAACTGTAATTTAGCCCAGTCAAATTAGCAAAAAAAGGGGTCAACCTCGGAAGGAGCTCATTTTTCAGCACCTAACCCCATTCCTAGGGTTCTAAAAAATGCCATCCTAAACCATTTTTGAACCTGGTAATAAACACGAGTTATGTGCTCTATCTCAAAAACGGTTGGGCGTATGAAAAAAATTTCAATTCAAAATTTGTCGCAAAATGTATGCTCTACAATTGTATAGTACATGTTAACATCATTGGAAGTATAGGAACCGAGATAATCCCGAAATACAGATTTTTGTGACCTTTGACCTTGAATAACTTACGACGCAGACACGGGATTTTATGAGACTTTTGAGGCAACTTTAAGAACACCAAAATGAAGGTGTATACGAGTTTACAGCTTATTATCTCTCATTCCGAGGTGAAACCCCTAATTTGACTGGGCTAATTACCCGACTACGGCGAAGCAAAAAGGAGGGTTATTTTTATTACGTTCTTGACAAATTAAAGAACACGTAAATAAATATTTTAAGAAAAAGAACTAGGTACTTAGTTGCAGTATACTGATCGAAGCAGCTTACTCGAAGCTTACAAACTTGAAAGCTTTTTAGATTCGAAGTTCCACTATAACGCAAAAACTAACAGTGCTCTATAAAAAAATCAGTTAAGGTAACGTCCACTCCATTTGAAAGAGTAAAATACCGTCACTCGATAGGGTTAGTGAAATATTTTTATTACGCCTTCCTTTGTGCACGACAGTAGCACATTATTTTCTGCTTCAAGTACTTCCTTTATTTTCGATACAATTTGAGAGAGTAATCGGTCTAGACAGCACTCAGATTTAGGAATAACAAAGTGTCCCATTTCGGCCGTTCGGCTACGGAACCCAAAAAATAACGGACGTAGAATAATCGTAAATAAATTTTATGTTTATTGGACGTCCATTAGCTTTTTAAATGTTTCAAAATACAGCATTTGATCTGAGTCAATTAATGACGTGCTTTTATCTAGAAATATTGAACAAATCGGTCAAACAATATGGCTTCGACTGGCTGGCCTGTCTCGCGGGAAATGCCACGGCGCAGATCTCACTACTTTATCTCCTGCCAAATACCTTCTTTCATGCTTTGTGTAAAGAGTCAGGGGAATAAGCTGGGATTATGTCATATGTTACTTTCTATTCTGATAAATGTAAAACCAACGTGACTAATGACAAAGAGGTGGCAGACGTGCAAACGTTATTTCATAGTTAGAACATTTCTCTAAGTTATTGTAAAGGAGGCAACGGAATGTGGAACCTTTTCGTGTAGTCAAGAATGTGCTTGTACATCCTACATATATGGTCGAGTAGGTGTTTTATAGTGAGTGAGTTTTATATAAAAGTGCCGTAACGGTAAGGATCTTTGCAAAAAAACATCTTTTTCCATAGGTAGGTAGATCGTTCGACTAAGAAAGTTGCGAGAGTATAGGTACTTATAGGTACTGTCTATCACTGATTGATTTGTGGACGAAATGGGATAAATTAACTTGATATTCACTTACAAAAATAATACTTACGCCTTAAATTGGGTACGTATACTCATACCGATCAACACAAGACTAGTTGTCTTGTGTTGATCTCTCTACATTGCTAACTGATTGCGGTACAAATGATTAATAATATTATGAGTGAGATACAAGTTAGGATAATATGTCTTTATCAATTATAACTAGACTAATATACCACATTACATAGTATAACGCATTAGGTACTTAAAATTATAAATTATAGATTTTTGTTTCGATTTTCTACGAAATCAATACATAATTAATTATTAACTACGGTGCCGCGGGAGGTCTCAACATAAAAGGAAAGCAATTTTCCCCTAATACATGTCACATAAACTCTACGCAAAAGCACTTCGTCGAGGATATTTGTGTATCTGTTAATTGGCTACCCAAATACTTATGTACACTACCTACCTACGGTACATAAGGTACTTAGCTCTTGCCAGTAATAATTAGTAGATCGCCCCGATGGTTGTCGTTCCATAAAAAAGACAATCCCTAGTAAACTGACTTATGTACCTACCTTACATAAATAAAGTCTGAAATACACATACAATACAATTTTAAGACTTCACAGTTAAAGCTGAAATTCTAAACGACCAAGTTGCACTCACATATACCTATAATTATACATACGTCATTAGAGCAGTTCCTAAAATGCAGATGTTAAATTAATTGCATTCACAATTCCGTATGTGCAATGTGTGCAGTGATTACGAGAACCATAATATTAAACATTCAGCATCAATCATGTAAACCAATATAAATGGGATAAGTAATACTCCGCATTTTATTAAAAACGACGGAACGTAATATTCAATTTCGTCATCCAAATGTTTTACTGCTCACTTTCTGCACTATAACAAAAAGGTAAACACACACACGTAGGAACACCATAATTTACGAATCTTTTGCTGAATGTATTCGTACCACAAACGCTCTTAAATAAATAGTAAGCTCGAACAAGACTGTAACTACGCAATAGCAAATAGAGCCCCGGGATATGAAGTCGAAGGGGCTGCCCTTTGCGAGCGCCCACGGTACCTACTCTGACTTCGCAACATTTCCATAAAAAATCTTTTGTCACCATTTTTACGGGAAAAGAATGCTCTTACTGAAGACCTTCTCTTTGTTCTTCAATCGATAACGTGAAACATTAATGAAGATATACAGAAACCAAGTGAAACAACACAATTTATTCAGCTAGATAAAATATAAAATTCATGGCGTAAGGTTTAATTCCTCTCGTAAATCCTTTAAACTTAAATAATTCAAAATGTTAGGTGACGAAAACCGCATTGCATTGGGTTCTTACCGAAGGATCGCGTCCCTAAGGACTCAATAAAACAGATGTTACCTTGCCTATGACTACACAAAGTCTGACACTTTTACGACCGTAACTTTATATAAAATCTGATGTGTATCATTTATGTACTTGACCTATTTATTTAGGCACGGGCATACATTATGTAGTACGTAGAAATGTGTCGCCAAATGCTTAAGGGGTTTGTGTATTTTAAGTTTTTATAAATTAATATGTTTTTAATTTTCTTCATTAGGAAAGATAACAAAATATTGTTTACTCTTTTAGAACACAGTGTGGATGCGGGAAGAATGATAAACACATTTATTTTTATATACAGTTTCCGGATCTCACACAGAAAGAACACATTACCACCTACCTACATAGTTCTTAAAAAAACAATTTTGCTCCATAATCATCCGAAAACTATTATAATAAGGCTTCTTACCTAGGGCAAGTAGACCTAGCTGTTATCATGTGCATATTGAAATCTTATCTTGTATTTACAACAGTATAACCGTTATTATGTGATTGAGTATTTATTCAATCTACTTACTGAATAGGTTCGGTACCTACTAAATCTGAACAATAAGGTAAGATACATATAACACTATACTACCTATACAATTGTATATAACACAATTTGTAACATAATACACACACAACCTCTCTTGTGGTGTCTCAGATCATTCAAATAATTGCTGGTTTTTGGCATTTCATGTGATATGTGTTTCATATTATATAGTTGCATGCATATATTTTTTATTATTGTATGAAAGTGTTCTATAATAGGGTAGATGACCAAAAAAATCTAATTAGATTTCCAAAAATTATTGAATACGTACCTATTTATTCTTTTTTCACGTAAACAAAAAACCGAAGACGATACAGTGCGTCGGAAACTCGCGTGACGGCACTTAACTTGTCGGTACACTTTTTACCGACAAGTGACGTCACAAGCCCCCACTTCAATTATTTCATGCGTTTTATCTTCGTATTTTTTGTTGATTTGATAAAACAAAAAATACGTATCCAATATTTTTCGACTAACCGACGGACTAAATAGAATCATAATTTGTTTACTCAGGAATCATCCCTATTGAATTTAGTTGCTGAATGTAGATAACTTTTTCTTGGGTACGAAACCAACCTACGGGTAAAACTACCGTACATAAGACATTCAATCGGTAAAACTAAGCTTTTCCCACGTAGGTAAGCGGAACTCCGAGTTCCGAGGACTGTTTCATACCTGCCCACTACCACTGTACAATAATGCTACTTTACAACTCAAAGATTGCATGGCGCAAACATATAAAATGTACACACGACGACTAGTCAATCTAATTAAAACGAATTTATGCGGATCTCTCATTGTACGGAAAATCTATAAAAAGCGAGGCCATCTTATACTGGTAATGTGCGTGATGTGTCGCCGTGTGTACCTATGCTTGGTACTTTTGCATTTTGTTACGCCCCGAAACTAAGAACGTCTTTTAGAATAGCTAAGTTCATCATACATTCTAAATTGCTAATAGAGTATCAAGTATTCATGTCTCTCCGATAGGTATAATGCACTACATGCATAATGCACGACTACGATGGTAGCAGCCATTACGTACCTACATATCTCGTACACTACAGCTTTTGAGATTTATTGGCAGAAGTCAGAATATATATGTAAGGTACTGTAGAGATGTAACCTTCACGGACAGTTAAGAAGTTAGGTAGGTACTTTAATTATATTAATATACAGGCTGTCGCTTTGCATCCTGGTCCAATTCAAGGAGGTATCTATACTAGTGATTCTGGACCCGAATCGATTATGAAAAGGGTTGGTTTTTTTATTTTTTACGGAAATCGGTAAGTGTAAACCACCCGTATTAAAAAGCAGCCCGTCTGTTCCTAGCACTAGGCTATAAGCGCGCCGTCACACACACAAACGCATACGTTTATTCCATAGTATAATTAAGGACAGTATGGAAACTAGGGGTGGTTTACACTTACCGATTTCCGTAAAAAAATAAAAAAAACTACCCTTTTTACTATCGATTCGGGTCGAGAATCATTAGTATAGATACCTTCTTGAATTTGACCAGGATGCAAAGCGACAGCCTGTATAAAATCACGTGTTACTATGTTCGTACGTCGTTTGTATATATACGCTAATCTCCGAAACCACCCAACCGCTTTCAATGACATGGTGTGAATATGTATGGATGGTTTCAGCTTGAAAGATAAGATAGTTTTGGATCAGATGGTGGCGCCGTGCGAAGCAGAGCCGGGTTGCTCAATTATTAAAACAAAAATAAATTCTCAGAAAAAAACAGATTGGGTCCAAAGGAACAGCGTGCGTCGAGTGATAAAAAGAAGTTTTACCCGGAATAATATTAATTATTTCAAATAATTAAGAACATAATTATTCCAAAATCCGTTGCGTAGTTTTAAAGACCTCGCATACATAGGGACAGACAGCGGGAAGCGACTTTGTTCTATACTATGTAGTGATAAGCCATAGACTTCCCACTTCCGTGGCTTATAACCAAAAAACTTTTAAACGAAATGGAGGTATCTTTACTTGAACATTCCACCCATAGAATCAGTATGGTGATGACACGAAAGAGACTCTCAATCCCAACGCTGCCTCGTCAGCAGTTGCTGACCTGGGGTTACGGGTTTCGGGTTCAATTCCCTCACCGAAAAAAAAAAACATTTTTTGGCCTACAGATAGTTCACACATTTAGAGGGCAAAAGGTTTTATTTGTACAAGATATTCATAAAAACAGGCCTTCGTGATCAAACTTTACGCGGTCATCGCATTTTCAATATGATTCATAAATTCATGATTTAGATATCTACCAACTTAGGATTATTGTTCGTTTTCACTCATCTAAGCATTTGTGAATATCTAAATAAAGACGCATTTTTATAGCGTTCAGCAGGGCTATTGTGTATCTCTGTTGACAATTCATAGTGATCATCACTTGACGAGTTTTGATATACAATGACAGTTCTGAACGGGTAGTGTCAGTTGAAACCAACAAGAACGGTCATTGTATATCAAAACTCGCCAAGTGATGATCAATATGAACTGTCAACAGAGATACGCAATCACCCCAGGTCGGCGCTGAGAGTTGAAATTCCAGCGCAGCGGTGCGGTAACATAAAAAAAAAAAAAACATAAGCTAACATAGGATACATAACATAATATAGCATAACGATATACACATTTTTTATATTTCTATGGGTAGTGTGGTAGGTAATACTCAATATTTATCGCGGTACACCTACACTCAAGTTTTAATAAATAGGCATGACAATGCTTTTTTGTAGTCCATTTATTCATTCAACGTCTCTTTTCCTCTAAACAAAGTTGCTAATGATGCTAAAGCTGGTCGGGTAAGCCGCAGATAGCAGTTAGGTGTTAGACCGTAACTTTTTAGGACAGCCATTGTGCATAATTACTAACAGGCGACCGCTTACGGTAATGAACCATTTCCTGCAATTGACTCTACTCTAACCAGTCGCGCGGGATAAGGACCAGCTGTCACGTTTTTCTCATTGAGATGGAGATTTCAACATCAATTTTCAGCTAAAGTTTTGGTATATAGTCGTCTTACTACGTAAAAGACCGTATATCATAATAATTTGGTTCGTATCCTGTAGGTATACTTATATTGGGCGCTGTGATGGCCCATTTTAACAATATAACGCTTTATAATAAAAATAGGCTGTTATCCCATTAAAAAGTAAAACATTTGCTCATTCCTAGCAAACACAGCGAAAGATTTGACCACAAATGCATTTCCTTCCTCACAGGTGTTATGTTTTGGATGTTTGCCAGGAACTGAAAGCAATATCGCACCTCTTTAATTGTACGGTGGAACGTAATTTTACAAAACTGCGTCAAGTTATTTAAAGTGTTATAAGTTTTGTTTTACAGCTTAATTTTACTGTTTATTGAATTTACGAGTTATGCGTTTTTAATGTCCAAGGAGAGGCCAAGTAAAATAACATCTAAGTAAAAAACTAAAAATCTTAAAAAAAAATAAAAAAAAATAATAATTAGGCCGATACAGGTTTTTGGAAAAAATAATAATTGTTTTTTTTTTTTTGCTAAGCGCACTTCTTGTTTTTTTATTATTAAATTGCAGCCCTTCGAAGCCGGGGTAGATATACAAACCTTGCAAACCTGAAATGAGACTATTCTTGGCACTCTCATAAATAAATCAATAGATGTTGGGTTTTGGCATTATACCCAACATCTATTAATGTCTACCTGAAACATAAAATAAACATTTAGATATCTCCTACTATTGACTTTGGCACTTTTGATGTCGACTATTGAATGGATACCTCAGCAACTCCCCTAAATTACAACGCCTGAAAAAGAAAATGTTGTTTGCAGATGACATGAATAGGTACATTCACTCACAGATGGATATTGCCGCTCACCCTCCTCGCAATTCGCAATTACATCCTTTAGCGCCCTTTGGTGACCTTTCATAACATCCACGGTAAGCGATGATGCAGGCTTATTCGATACCGAGATTCACAATGCGAAGCTCAGACACGGAAGATGCTTCTAGATTCCAGTTCGAATTCTAAAGTTGAGTACGGAATGTGCGCGATAAATGTTGATAGGCGAAATTCTTACACGATCGTTCATAGCGGTAGATTAGGTGGCTCAAGTTCAATGGTTTACGGTTTTCGGTAGAGCAAACACTGGTATTTCAGGCGAACTTTTTTTAAGTTCCGAACCGAACTAACAATTTTGCAATTGTTTTTGTTACCTAATGTTTACAGGAGTCCGACTAACATTAACGCAATTTCGTAAACCAACTAGGACCCATCAGTCCCAAAAATCCTCAGCTTTGCTAAATAGGCCATGCATTAATACACTCGCTAGAGTTGACTTCGTGCCCGGACTTTTAAGCCCAGCCTACTAATCGCAGCCCTCACTATACATACGTACGTCTAGGTACTTCAACCAGTAAATAAACAATAAAAAGTCCTTTTCATTAATTACCATAAATTAAGATAGCAAGCATTTATTGCGGGATAACAAGCAATGCACTCGCTAATGAACACACGCTCTATAACCACTGCGAAGTCTGGCGGTAGGCCAGGAAACGTTCACTTACATTCAGTTAATTGACTCGACTACTTACTATAAGAATCTTTCACAATGAAATTTTGTACAAATCGTGATCAACAATTAGGTATCTATACGCACTAGGTCATCATCATCATCAATGGCAGATGGCATCCTTGTTCCACCCACTGCTAAATAAAGGTCTCCTCTCTTTTGGGTCATTCTTCCCTGGTCAGCGCCAATATCAACCAGGCCTTACCCGCGATCGTTTGAATGCCTTCCACCTATCTGGCTGTTGGTCTGCCATAACTTCTACCGTCTCTCAGTAACCATTCAGTGAGGGAGCGTCTTTCTTTAATAGATTTTCATCTTTACCGCAAAAGTATTGGCTTAAAGTTTAAAGAACATTTTACGTACGGTATTACGTGTTCCGGACACAAGGACAGTTAGAAAGCCAGTTTGGTATCTGTGAGTCAAATCCATGAAAGACTGAACTGACTCGCACGCTGGCCTCGTGTCTAGAGCCCAACAGTCAGTGACTAAAATGAACTGGCTCACTAAACCAACTAAACTAACTCGAAACCGACCTCATGTTCGGAGCCTATAAACGCATACCTACCTACTATTGTACAGTAGACCTTAGTTGGTTAGCCTTATGACCAATTGGTTAAACTGTCCATTGAAAAAAAGATTTGTCCGTTTTGGATCAATCTAGCTCTACTAGATCAATCTGACATCAATCGAGTCAAAATCAGAGATTGATTTGAAATTAGATTGGCAGTCTCAAGTTGCCCTTAGACGTAATATTTTTTTTTTCATTCCAATTAATCATTTCAGGGTTTATTCGGAGAGTACCAAGAGAGTACATACGAAATCCATGGTATGCTCGCATAACATACAATACATCGATGGTTTTCTCATGTTTTTTACTACTGGTAATGAATTAAGTAATGTCAATGTCATTGTCAATGTGTGGACAAAGTGAGGTTAAGATTTTGACACGTGAATTTCCTTGAGGATCGTACTCGGAGGTTATTTAGTTGTTGTTAAAGACATAAACAGTAAAAGTAGACTGAATCAATTTGATTTATTAGTCGGTAATAATTTAAAATGGTGGCTGTAAAACCTAAAGTGCCACTGAAGGCGAAAAATAATAAAAACAAAAAAACCGCAATAGTTGAAAAACTTAATAAAAAAACTAAGCTCCAAAAGCCACAGGTTAAACCACAAAAGACAATAATTGTGAAACAAATTACTGAGGTAATTAAAAAAGAGGCTACACCGAAGAAGAAAGTCAAATTTGTTTTGCCTTCAGACAGTGTTACAGAGGACCTCGTTCAGTCATGTTTGAGTGCGTTACTTAACGTTTTGATAGCCCATGATAAGCAGAAGAACGCAATTTTCGACGACGAAAAGCCTATATTTGCAGAAATCCATTGTATTAAAATTCAAAATACAAGTGGCAATATTAAACTGTAAGTAAACAGGTCTCATTGAATTACGATAAGCGTGGTATTTCATAACCTTGTTTTAGTCAAACTAATTAATATTTACAGATTGCTGCCCCACAGCACTGTTGCTTCGACTGGAGAAGTTTGTTTAGTAACACCAGATATTAAGAAGGGAAGAAAACATGATCACGAGCCAACTATTGATCGCTGGGAAGAAATATTGAGAAAGGAGGGTGTAACTGGGGTGTGTATTGAAATCAGCACATATCAAAGTATTTATATTTAATGACTGTTTTTTTATGAATTGAATGTATGTTCATTTTCAGGTTAAAACAGTACTCCCAGTACGACAACTTAGAGTGGAGTACGACCAGTTTGAGTTAAAACGCAGACTCTTGACTCAGCATGACTTTATAATGGTGGACACTAGAGTGCTGAACCATGTATCGCATCTTCTAGGAAAGATGTTCTTCAAAAAACACAACATGCTGATCCCAGTTAGAATAAATGAAGAGAAAAACCTGAAGAAAAGCATTGAAATAGGTTTACGTACTGCTATTTTACGTCTTAGTGAAGGGGAAACATCCACTATCACTATAGGACATACTGCCATGCCTCAGGAGAAGCTAAAAGAAAATATTATGGCACTAGTTCAGCAACTGAAAACAAAGTTTCCTGGAGGCGAAGGAAATATTAGGTCTATCTCACTGAAATTGCCACTGTCTATGTCATTGCCTCTTTATCTTACACTGCGTAAGTACCACATAACTTTATAGAAAGCACAGCAAACCAGCTAAATCTTGCTTGAAAAATAATTAATATTTAAACTTTGTAGGACCATCAAATACAATTAAACCACCCAAACTAACACAGAAGAGACCTAAGAACTACACTGTGTTGGAGGATGAACTGTCAACATTTCCTGGCAAGTCTGTCAGAGTGGCTCCTGATGGCACAGTGAAGCTGAAGAGGTTGAAGATAGCTGCTAAAGTCAGGTAATCTGCATTTAAGCATAAATTATTAATATTTGATGCTTTTAGTTTCAAGGGAATCCTAACAATGACATTTAGAGACAGACATCAAATGCTCTTAAAAAGCTAAATGTGTTGTACAGCTATTAACTTGACAGGTATGTTAACTTCATAAATGATAATTAATGCTCTTATAACTCAACAGTAAAAAAGAAGAGGTTCTCAGTGACAAGGAAGACATTGATGAAGAAGACCAGGATCAAGAATCAGATGAATCAGAAGCAAACAACGATTAGTTCAATACCTTTATTATCTTAATTCTTTACATGTTTGTAAAAAATAACATCTTACTTAATTGAATAAAACATAATGAATAATAAGTTTTTTCTTTTTAATCCTTAATTGACTAAGCGGCTGTATTATCACCAAAACTTGTTTGAGATGCCTGAATTATAGTGACTTGCCTCTTCAATGGCCATACCTTCTTAAATGTCTTAAAGTTCTTAAGAGAGGTATTTTTAGCAAAGCTATTATCAGTCACAATTTGTGGCTCTCGTTTAATAATCAAATTATTACAAGTTTTAACAATAGTAGTGCATAAATCAAGTTTGTTCATTTGCTCTTCCAATTCCTCACCTTTTTCTTTTTTAAC
Organism: Eugnorisma glareosa; assembly: GCA_947578425.1. NCBI lineage: Eukaryota > Metazoa > Arthropoda > Insecta > Lepidoptera > Noctuidae > Eugnorisma > Eugnorisma glareosa. The sequence continues at coordinate 12,172,854 of OX387963.1, forward strand.
AATGTTTACTGTATTAGAATTACGTTCCATTAGCTCTTTCAATTTTGATCCTCTCATAGCTGATATGTCTTCTGCTGAAAGTACTTCTCTTTTCGGGACGTGTGACAATTCAGCTGCTTCATCACTTTCATTGTTTTTCTTTTTATTCAGATTGAAAAGGCTTTTTTTCGATGTATTAGTATCAGTCTTATCATCATCATTAGTTGGAACCTTATTTTGAACAAAGTTAAACAAGTCCTCATCATCATTAGTATCATTTAATTTTCTCTTCTGTGGTCTTGATAAATTAAGTTTCTTGGCTTTATTCACAACTCCACTGTTAGTAGCAACTGTTTTCACAAAATTAAACATATCATTACTATTGTCATTGTCAACCTGTTCAGATGGGTTTGATGGCACATCAAGGCTATTCTCTTTATCAATGGCTACTTTCTTGGCTGGATTCATAGAGTTATCATCATTTCCCGAAATTTTCCTCTTGGAACTTTCACTTTTTACATTGACAGCAAAGCTGGTTGTAGCAACTTTTTTATTAGGATTCACTTGGGCTTCACTTGTGAATTCACTTAGTTTCCTTTTATTTGAATTCTTGTCAGAGTTTTCCTGAGATGTTATACTTTCATTAATGTTGACATTTTCTCTTTTCTGTTGAGCCACAGGGTCCTGAGATTCCTGAGCTAACACCTTAGAAGAAGTCTTTACTGGTACTGATACTTGTTTTACTACTTCAGATGTGAAACTAAAGTTAGGATTACAATACTTATCCATTGAACAATACAAAATTGCAAGCCCAATCTCAGCATCAGCTACAAGCCGTTTCCCTTTAATTTTTAATTGATTAACAATATCATTGATTGTTTTCTTTTGAGTTTGTGTTTCTTGAGTAACACCAGTCACAATATACTGTATTACAACTACATCTTGGGCACAAAGCATTGAGATAGTCATCCTACACTCACTGAGGAGCAATGAAGAAGCACCACTTTGAACCAAAACTAATTTGTACATCTCATATTGTCTCCTGGAGAAGAAAACAAACTTCTTGTCTTGAAACAGTGTCTTACGACGTGGATCTGGCAGGAATGACACAACTTCTCTGTTTAATGTAGTTTCTACAACTTGAGGTAAGAATGCATGTGGATCTGGTAATGCTGTGAGATTGTTAACGCTTTCAAGACATTTGTTCCAAAACTCTACTGTGACAATATTTGACCCTTGCACTAAAGCTAATACAACTTTGATTGTCAAGGTAATTGCTGGCATAGTCAGATAATTACAGGTATCATCCCAATCACCTTTCAACACACCACCAATATTGGATATGGTCAATTTCAAGTTCTGAAGATTTTCACCTTTCAAAGTCGATGTACACGTTATAAGATTAATAATATTAACTTTCCAAACACTATTCATTTTGCCAAACTTAACAACATCATTCTCATTCAGTTTTATGTTTGTATTAACTTTAGCTTTGTTGGTGTTGATGAAAGTTCCGTATCTAGAGCCCAAGTCTTGCAAAAATAAACCATTCTCCGTTAAAGCTAGCGTTGCATGCTTCCTACTTATCGAAGCATCTTCAGGGATTGGAAAGTCGCACACTTGGTTATCAATACTTCTGCCTATAACTATTTGTTTAGATAATGCAATAATATAAATAACTCGACCATCATTTTCGGATGTCAAGTACCACATGTTTGCAGATTTCTTTCAAACAAAACCAAAAGAAAATAATTGAATCTAGCGTTTAACTCTTTGTTGACATTTGATCCAAAAATGCCGAACAGATTAAAAAAGTCACGACTCTATACGTCTTTTTTTTTATTTACCCCGAGTGGAAGTTTAGATACCAGTCTTTCGAAATCCTTTTTTTTTGTCTTGGCGTTGCACTATTCGTGCTTATTGCCACTGACAATATTTTATTAGATAATAACAAAACGTGAGAATCGATTCCTCGCAAAATGGTAAAATATTACAACGGGTTTGGAAATGGAAAGGAGATTTGAAGATACTTCGGTTCACCATGATGACGACCGAGTACCACCTCAGGCAGACTAAGGAGAGCATGCGGAGATTGTTGACCACTCTGTGGAATTTCTGCATCTTCCTCTTAGAAGATCCACCAGGCAAAGGAGGCCTCCTGATTATTTGAGAGACTATGCTATTAATGACGAAGATTCAACAGAGGGTGAATGATGTGAGGTTCTATAACTAAACACCTCTCACTTATATACATTGTGATTTTAGTAGTTTAAGGTTGCCATATTATAACATTTCATTCTATTACCCGATCCGGGAATTGAACCCAGGACATTGCTCAGCAGTCGCGATTGCGACCATTAGTGACTGAGTACATTTAAACCTTTTCAATAACAATTTCATGAAAACGTCATTCAATGGGGTTAAATGAACTTAGGGGGTTGTATTGATAATTTTAATGATTATAATTCTGTAATTACATACATGTTACTAGCGCGACTCATTTTTCAGCAGCATACAACCTGACACTGAATAGCAAATTAGCTATTAGCAAAAAACGTTAAAAAAAAAGGAATTTCGCGGTCTACCCTGGCGCATTTAGAAAGCGGTGAAAACTGCGTTCAAATCCATGCAGTAGCTTTTGCGTGATACGCGCACAAACACACAGACAGAAAAAAATTAAAGAACGTTTTAATTCTTCAATGCACAGACATTGACCTGGGGGCCTAAAGTGGTTGCTTTATCAGAATCATAATATGAATAACGTTAAAATTTTTAAATTCTTAAAATGTTCTTTATGGTTATGGCGACTTTTCAATTTGTAACGTGATTCATATTAGGTATGATTTTATTAGATGTATAGATGATGCTCTGTGGTCCATCTCCATGGCAACGTAAACGTAAAAACATCAAAACAATCTGTAATCTGTTGCCTCAGTGGTTGAATTTTCGAGGAATTGAGGATGGCTAACATTAGTTATTTATATAGCAACGAAATGGAAATACTTGACATCACTCGTTGAATAAATCTCGTTGCTCCGCTCCGTTGACAAATAAATTAAGAAATATCATTCAAAGTTCTGTACTTCGCCTTCTTAGCAATGACTCTGTATATTGATACAAAACTTAGTTTTACTGATAGTAATGTTGTGTCCACGGTTGGTACGTGGCACCCTTCATTACCTCTTCTGGCTGTAGGTTCCTATAATCAGGAAAAAGGTGGTTTCGTCACTATCTTTCAAGAAAACGTAAGTTAAAACAATAACTTTTCTTACTTTTTATCTGTATCATAATAATTCTAATCTTACTAGATGTTATTTTATTCCAGGGCTTTCCTTTAGAAGGATGTGACTGGCCTATTTTATTGTCAAATCAAGTGACAGCTCTTGCATGGCACCCTTTAAGACGACTACTAGTTGTGGGCTGGGATGGTGGGGAGCTGTACATTTGGTTGGAGTACTCTTGGGCTCGCTTAGAGGCTCCCCATAATGCTGCTTTGACATCAGTAATCTTTAGCTTGGGAGGAGGCAGACTCTTAGCTTCAGATGCTGCAGGCTCACTCTCTGGATGGCAATCAAGTGCAGGTGCTCCACTTACTTCATTTCACCACCAACTTGGTGATGTAATCACCCACATTACCTTCTGCACTCCTCAACCAAGTTCTGAAACATCCATCAGAGGACTAGCCCGTGCAGCAGTCGCTGGAGATGAGAATGCCTTAGATGCCCTAGCTGCATGGCGCCCCAGGACAACAGCAAGAATGAGGGAAGGTGCTCAACCAGATAACCATTCATGCTATGCAGCGCAAGATAATGGAGTGATACTATACATAGACCTTAATGGGGCATGTTCTGAGGTGCTGAATGCTCCTGGAAACATTGTATTTATGGGTATAATAAGCAATATCTATCTTCTAGTTGCGTGGGAGTCGGGTGGAGCTCTTAGTTTAACTAGATTTATTATGTCTGATGATGGTTCCTTGATGACAGACACTCATGTGAGAATGGCTGCAAGGAATGGTCAGTGTATAGTGCTTGCAGGCAACTTTTATGTGGCTGTCATAACTGGAGATAATCTGATCAGGGTTTGGGACAGTGATACCGGTGATAATGATGTGTTGCCAAATGAAAAAGAAGACATAGTGCCCGGAGACATATTCACAAGCATTAGTTACAGCAATTTAAGTGATACTCTTTGTTGTGGAACTTCACAAGGAAACCTGTATCTTTGGAGAAGAGACCACCGGAATAATTGGAAACTTATAAGTAGCACTTCTGTCAAAGGAACTGTTAAAGAAGTCAGTTGGGGATCAGAAGGACTGATGAACCCACTGCTACATGTTAACTGCATAACAAGTGCATTTGTTCTTCGTGAACAGCCAGTATGCTGGGGATACGCACCTAATATACATATGGTGCAAAAATCTGCAAATGAAATTGCACTCACAAATAAAAATAATATAACATCAATGATTAATACCTCAATTACCATTAGAGCTTTTGCATTTAAAGACCAGTATATAGCTTTAGGTGATGGTAAAGAAGTTCAGGTATGTATTACTTCAGTTAGACCCGTGTATTTGCTTTTTCAAGCATATACCTACATAATAATTGTATTCTTATTTTCCAGATTTGGATGTGCAGCAAGGACAATGATACAAAATTTTCACTCATACGAAGTTTCCCTTGGAAGACAGATGTTCTCATCATTTATAATGATGTTCTAGTTGGTGTGGTTAATCCTCACATAGAGTGCTACTCTATATCTGGCACTAGTCTAGGAATACTGCCAAGTACTGAAGGTGAAGGTGAGCCTATCGGCGTCACAAATACGAGCAAGTTCATTGTCATTGCAACAATGGATGGCACTCTTAAATTAGCTGAAATCACAAAGAAAGGTCTAAGAATGCCATATCCGCCCAAAAATTGTTATCAAATGATTGAAGACTTTGGTGAAGTCATGAGAGCGTCAGTGAACTGCACTGGTCGCTATATTTCGCTCAGTATTGCTAATGCTGGCTTAGCGCCAGACCCCAGGCTGTATCTATGGGACGTAGCAAATGACGTCATAACAAATACGCTCATCTCTGAAAACGCGACTCCTCCATATCAAAGTGTTCCCATAGCTATTTTATGGGACTGTAATGACCCAAGAATAGTTGCAGTGCATATGAGGTCAGCAGATCTGGACCGTGTACATCTATTTCTCTGTCACGAGGGCAGCCTCTACGAATATAAAAATTGGTGCTCAGCTTCTGAAGATTATTATATGGCTGATTTTATGTTATGTTCTTTACATACTCCATATGTTGTAATTTTATCACAGCAGAACATTAAAACAATATTGATACATGAATTTGAAGACATTAATGAAAATGAAGCTGCTAATGTAAGACAAGTTTTAGACTTTCTATACTACATGACAGCTGGCTATTTAGAAAAGGCAGTTGTCGTCGGAACTACACTGTCGAGTGGCAAAAACTCCGTTATTTGGGACAGCTTAGCGAAGGTTTGCGTCGCCCGTAAGCGGCCCGATGTCGGTGCTGTGTGTTTAGGCAAAATGGGCAACATTAGAGGGGCCTTGATGATGCGCAAAGTGATGAGCGACAATACTATGGACGACACTTGTAAGGTCGCCGTGTTAGCTGTTAATCTCGGTATGATCGAGGAAGCTGAAACCTTATTTAGAGAAGCACAAAGACCAGATCTGATCACAAGATTGATATCGGCAAAGGAAGGTGGACTGTACGAAATTACCAACGGGAGTCACGAAGGAGAAAATATTCTGCTTGTAAAGAGCGCTCAGCATAAGCTAGCTAAAGTGTTGTGGTCGAATGGAGAAACAGGTGAAGCATTGAAATTATTTAAAAGTGCTGGTACATTAGTTCCTCATGTACCTAGAATGCTTGTGGCACAGGGTCAGGCTGCTGTGCTAGTACAATATGTGGCAACTTCAAGTGACCCCAGTCTAATTACGTGGTGGGGACACTACTTGGAAAGTATTGGTGATCTTGACGGGGCGTTAGAGGCGTACGCACGGTCTAATGATTTTGGCGAGCTGACGAGACTTTTGTGTCATATGGACAGAATAGACGAAGCTGAGAAAGTCTGCCAGAAGAACCGGTCGTCGCAGTATCAAATGGCGCGTTATTTTGAAATGCAGCCAGATAAGACTGAAAATGCAGTCAAGGTAAGTTAAAAAATCTCCCTCCAACTCCCTCTTCACCTTTATGGAAGTCCATAAAATCATTTGCCATATTTTTATCCCCAGATGTACATAAAATGTGGTGCAATAACGTCGGCTATCCGGGTGGCCGCGGAAGCAAGCGCGTGGAACATGGTGTGGCGCGCCGGCTCAACGTCGCCCACTCACGCGCTACATGCCGCGTCCATACTCGAGAACGCTGGACAGATTGAACAAGCCATCGCTCTGTACCAGAAAGCAGGTACCTATGTCTGATTTAGGATGATCTAGGATGTTGACCATTTTTTTTTCTCCACGGCGACGCTGACCAGAATCTAGTTTAGACCTGTTTTACAAATAAGATAAAAAATGTTTTCAGTATTATGGAATCCAAACTTAACCTTAAGTAACTCTACACAACAAAGCTGTGTGGCGAGGCTTCGGAGCGCAACCGTGCTTCCGCTTCTCGCTCATAGTACGAACCTTAGTAGGTAGGTACAACAAAGAACAACGAAAACAAAATGCATAGCGAGGTACACAACAAGGAAGGAAGGCTTAACGTCACCCAAAGGGCAATGGAGAGGGCTATGCTCGGAGTTTCCTAGAACAAAAAAACCAGGGTTACCGACGTAGCCCGAAGAATTGCCAAACTTAAGTGGCAGTGGGAAGGCCACATTGCATGCAGAACGGATGGCCGATGGGGCCGAAAAGTTCTGGAATGGCGACCGTGAACCGGAAGACGTTGTGTTGGAAGGCCTCCCACTAGGTGGACCAATGACCACCGACAATGTGGTTGAAGTTGGCGGGAGTCCGCTGGATGCGAGTCGCACGGGACAGGTCAATTGGCGACACTTGGGGTAGGCCAGCTATGTCCAGCAGTGAAGTGAAGAAGTGAAGATGAGGACACGTCTAAGCTCACAAGAGACATCTTGAAAAAAAAAAAAACCCAACTCCAACTACAAAACTTACTTTGTGGCGCAGATGGTGAGTGGACGTCCAGCAGTAGACCGCGTTATGCTGAGTTAATTGATTGTTTGATAAAACTTACTCACTTCCTTTAGGAAAAACTCATATGGCGTTAAAGCTGGCAGTTAACAGCGGCGACACGAACGCTATGATCGCGGCAGTGGAAGCACTTGGTAACAAAGTGGATCCAGAGCTTGCCAATACGTTAGCAGTACATCTGAGACAAGCGAACCAGCACTCACATGCTGCTGCTTTGCTAGCGACCGCTGGAAAGGTATGATCAAATTATAGTTAACCATAGAGTCCAATCCAGAGGTTCCCCAACTTTCTTTTTTCGTAGAACACTTTCAAATTTTTCTGGTTTTGGTGGACGCCTTGTGCACATTTCTACCATATTCCATTCCAATTAAACAACTGCATGCAAGATTACACGATATGCTCTTTACAAGTGTCGAATAATAATAATTTAGACTCTGGCAACTTTCTCATGTTAAAAAATACAATGTAACTGTTTCTGACCTCCATACATCTTAAAAACCGATTATAATAATTACTGAACAAAAACCAAAACAAATTTGTGAATAAAAACTCGTATAAACTATTAAAATGTCGCAAAAAGATTTAAAAAATATCCAGTGTAGTGCAGTGGCAGACAGATCTGTCAGGTAAAATTTTCAATATGCAAAGTTGTAAGTAATGGATGAAAACGAACTGAAGACAAAATGCTGACCAGATCAGCGGGTCGCCGCCATGCACGCCTACTCAGCTCCGCCTCGCCGCCGCCGGAACCCAGCCCCATCGTGAGCGCTGTGACACCGGCCTTGGCAGTTGCATCGAGTTCGAGCGACGAGTACTTCTCTCCGCCTACGACGCCACCACCAGTACGTCGACGTTGAGGACGCCGGCCGCCGGACGGTCGGAAGGACCTCGAGGCCCACCGGCCTCTGATCTGATAGGGTCCCAGCTCCCGGCGGAAGTGTGCAGCGTATGCGATGGACGCAATCCATCAATGAAAATGTCATGCGCTCATACTATGGGGCTACAGAGGGGGGAAACAACCTGACCGCGTACCGTGTTCGGATGCTCTCTCTGTTTCAGGTGCTTGAGCCAGCTGTCAACGTGTCGGCGCAACGACTATCGGATCAGGTGCGAGCCATCCAGCGTAATCGTATGTTGGATGACACCGTACTTGATCGCTTGCGGACTGAAATGCAGAGTAGCCATGTCATTGCCATGCCGTCGCAGGCTGTGGTTCCACCACAGTCTACCATAATACCAAATCGTGATAACGACGTCAGTAATGATATAGTTACTGATGTAAGTACCCAGTGCAATGAGGAAATGAGGAGTGCTTTGGAAGGTGCGATTCGAGAATATCAGTTCATGTCTCCCGACCTTAGGCGACCCATACCTCGTTTGCCCATGCATAATAAAAATAAGGTGCTGGTGGCTGTTCTGGATTCGCAGTTGTCAAACTTTTTTGATAACTGCGAAGACCTCACATATGCTCATTCAATCCTGTATTGTGCGGCTATAGCGGCTTGTCGTGTAGCTCACGTCAAAGTCTCTGATGATAGAGCTACACGGCCTAAACCAGCCGTACCGGCATGGCAGTACAGGATTGAACGACGTATTGGTGGGGCCAGAGCACTCATCGGCAAACTAATCTGCTTCAGGGAGGGCAATACTCGCCCTAGAGTGATGCGTTTTGTGAGACGGGCATTCTTGGGGACTGATATCAATCCTCGAGACTACATGTCCCGTGTCACAGAACGCATCGACTTCCTGAAGCAGAAAAGGTATGCATGGGCAAACCGTATTCGTAGGTATAAACAGCGGGTGGACCGATACACTCAGAATCGCATATTCCAAAGAGATGAAAGGTGGGTTTATAGAGCTTGGGAGCGACCAGACCAAGGTGTGGCTGACACGCACCTGCCGGATGATGATGCCATGTGGTCGTTCTGGCGCAGCATCTGGTCGGTGCCTGTTAGCCATACCGAGGATGAATGGACTCGGGAGGTTGAGCGGGCGTGCGATCCAGTACAAGAAATGGGGGCAATCACTATCTGCCCCCAAGACGAAGTGCAGTCCGTCCGTTGCCTAACCGGAAATCTCCAGGGCAAGATGGGCTGCACAACTTCTGGATTAAATGGTTCACAAGGTCGCACGCTCGCCTGGCAACCCTGTTCCAGTCAGCCTTAAAGTCAGGGTCGCTGCCCGAGTTCCTGACAACAGGTATAACCCACCTGCTCCATAAATCGGGTAGTACTGCGGAGCCCAAAAATTATAGACCGATTACCTGTCTTCCGACAGTCTATAAAGTTCTTACATCCATTTTGAGAGCTAAAATTAACAAACACATTGATGACAATTATATCATGTCCGCTTCTCAAAATGGATGTAAGAACGGGTCCCGCGGTACTAAGGAGCTACTCCTCATTGATATGGCCATTAGCCAACAGGTTCGCCGTTCCCATCTGTCGACATGTTGGATAGATTATAAGAAGGCCTATGACTCTGTGCCACATACATGGCTCATGAGGGTGTTAGAGTTGTATAAAGTTGATGCAACTCTACGCACCTTCCTGATGTCGTGTATGGGACAATGGAGGACAGTCCTTCGCTATCCATTATGTCGGCAAATCCAGAGGAATAGCGAGCCAATAAGGATAGAGCGAGGTATATTTTAGGCCGATAGTTTGAGTCCACTTTGGTTCTGCTTAGCCTTGAATCCTCTTAGCGCGCTGCTGGAGGATTCAGGTCTAGGCTATCGGTTGAGGAGAGGTGGTCAAGTTATATCTCACCTTCTTTACATGGATGAACTGAAACTCTTTGCCCCCAACGATTTTCAACTGATGAAGCTACTGAAGGTAACTGAAACTTTCAGTAGCGCCATCAGGATGGAATTTGGTGTGGACAAATGTGCAGTCATGCATGTAAAGCGAGGGGAGATTGTGGAACGTGTGGGAACCCAGCTCTCGGATTCCATAAATCTTAGATCCTTCTCAGCAACCGAAACCTATAAGTATTTGGGTATGTCGGAAGCGCTGGGCATCAATGTTGCTGACATGAAGCAATCGTTGAAGGAGCGTTTCTTTGGCCGTCTGAAAAAAGTATTCAATAGTCTTTTATCAGGCGGAAATAAGGTGCGTGCCTTCAACGGTTGGGTCATGCCGGTTTTGATGTACTCTTTCGGCATTCTCAAATGGTCTCAAACAGAACTAGACGCCCTGGATAGGAAGGTCCGTACATTGTTGACGGCATATCGAATTCATCACCCACGTTCTTCGGTTATGAGACTGTATATCCCGCGGAGGTGAGGGGGTCGAGCCTTTTTAAACGCTAAGACTCCACAATCGCGAGATATGCAGTCTCAGGAAATATTTCTTAGAAGCCGACGTTGGGATGCATCGAGATGTGGTCGCAGTGGACAAGGGCCTCACTCCGCTCTCCTTGGCTAAAGAGAACTGGCGCAAACCTGTAGTGCTTGACACTAACGACCGCAGGGAGGCATGGCAGAGTAAGGAGCTTCACGGACGCTTTTTCCGGGCCCTACATGGGCCTGATGTAGACCTATCAGCGTCCGTAGCCTGGCTACGTTCCGGGGACCTCTTCGGAGAAACCGAAGGTTTGTCTGTGCAATTATGGATGAAGTTATGATGACGAATAACTACCAGAGATTTATTGTGAAGGACGGCACGGACGTTTGACATATGTCGGGCATGCCACCGTCCAGGCGAATCAATCCGTCACATTATCTCCGGGTGTTCTCGTCTAGCTAACGGAGAGTACTTGCATAGACACAACCTTGTAGCCAGGATTATCCATCAGCAACTTGCTCTAAAATACAGCCTTGTGGAATCGGAAGTGCCGTAGGTAGGTAGGTATGTGTATCACTGACAGGACTATTGTAGCCAATAAGCCCGACATAGTGGTGGTGGATCGATCAGAGCGGCGCGCAATGATTGTTGACATAACGGTCCCGCATGATGGGAACCTCGTGAAAGCCGAGAAAGATAAGCAAATCAAGTATGTTGACTTGACTCGCGAGGTTGTCGACATGTGGGATGTGGACTCAGCGATCATTGTGCCGATAGTCGTATCAGCCCATGGCTTAATTGCTAAGAGCATCGATGAATACCTGAGAAGGCTCTCGTCAGGCAGTCGGATCAAGGGCTTGATTCAGAAAGCGGTACTACTGGACACGGCTCGTATTGTTAGGAGGTTCCTCTCTTTTTAGCCCTGACCGCCGGTAGCTTGGACCCTGTTCCCGATACCGGTGGGTGACAATTTTTTATATTTTTAAATGTTTTTATATTGTTTTTTTTTTTTAAGAAATATTTAAAAATGTAAATAATTTGTATAAAAGATAAATAAATGAAATAATAATTTAGATATAATAGATCGATTGGAGGGTCACGCAATGATTGTTGATATAACGGTTCCGCATGACGAGAACCTCGTGAAAGCAGAGAAAGATAAACAATTCAAATATCTAGATTTGGCTCGCGAGATTGTCGACATGCGTGAGTACAGCAGTCATTGTGCGGTGTGCCGATAGTCGTGTCGGCCAATGGCTTAATAGCCAATAGCCTCGACGAACATCTGAGGAAGCTCTCGCTAGGCAGTTGGATCAAGGGCTTGATTCAGAAAGCAGTACTTCTGGACGGCGCGTATTGTTAGGAGGTTCCTCCCTCAAGAGCTCTGACCATCGGTATCTCGGACCCTGTTCCCGATGCCGATGGGCTCCTATTTTTTATATTTTAAATGTTTTTTTTTAATATTGTTTATATTAGAATATTTAAAAATGTAAGTAATTAATATGTTTTAACATGAATAAAGGGAATAATAATAATTTAAGTTTTTAAAGTACCGGTCGCTGACCTTAAAATACACTACTCAAAGAAATTTAGTAACGTATTAAAAAAGAAAAAAATGCTGAAGGTTATCTAATTCGCCTAAACTGAAAAAAAAACTGGTGCCCCCTGGACTAAATAAAAAAGCAAAAAATTGCAATAAGTATTAATTTTCGCGCTACCTGTTATGATTGCACGAGAGCCGTAGCTCCTAAAAAGTTTTTTGAGTAGTTTATTAATTGCCTACACCGATAGATAGTGCTAAGCCAACATTTTTGGTCTTAAGAGTAGGGACTCTTTAAATGACCTAAACTAGTACTGCGTTGAAATTGATAGGGATCAATTTCAACGCAGTACTAGTTTAGGTCATTTCGGAGAAATGTGTGCTTGTGAGCGTTCGAAATATCGCTAACGATCGTAGTGTGCGTAACTGCGTAGTCTCATGCAGTGCAGCGGGAGCAAACAATCTTTGTCCGTAACAGTATAGCTAGTTATATATTATAAGCAAATCAATTTGCATTTATGCTGCATATTTTTTAATGTTTTACTAATTAGCAAAACAAATTAAAATAGGAAATTTGAGCCTATACGAAAGCAAATAATATAATAGGAAAAGGTTGAGTGAAAAGTAAATACATTTTATTTATTTAGTGTTGTTTATTTTTTTTGCTTGCGTATGTATGTGTGTGTGACATCTTATTGCTCTTTTATTTAATTTTTGATTGGGCAGGGGTTTATCTAACCAAAAATTCAATTATAGGAAGTATAGATATTGATACATTTTAACCTCCCTTTCGACGTTCACACGAAGTGCTCCAAATGTCCATAGACCGTGCTTTCCTGGAATCAAGGATTTCGGGCAAAACAGTTCATGTAAAATGTGTCGCGCGATTCGCAAGTACTTTACGTCGGGAGCGGCAGTCGCAGCGACTCAGGTCCGTCATCGAGTAGCCGCCGGGTGCGACCAATATACAATGTACTCTGTGGGCGCGACTAAATCAACGAGCAAGCTCATCGGCTTTTATGGCATTATTTAAATATTTTATTACAAGTAATAAAGTAGTCCAAAATTAACAATTTTATTTTATTTTAACTATCTATTTATTTATTATATTATATTTATTTTATTTTAACTTTCTATTTTAACTAAAAATATCAATAAATATGAAATATTATAAAACTTCAGGTAAGTTTTATAATATTTCATATTTATTGATATCTTCAACATATTCTTACGAGTAGACGACGGTTTTGCGCATTATTTTATCGGGTCTTTTCAGTGTGAAACTGTGAACCACATTTTTTTAAAGTACTAAATAAATTAACTTTAAAATAAAAAATTGTAGACTTACGAATATGCCCAGTATGTACGATTTTTTTCAGATTATAATTCATTACAAGTTAGCCAAAAAAGCTAGGTATTTAAAAACCTGGTGTTTCGTGCTTACGTAAAAACGTATGTTTGATTTTTATTTTTCCTAATTAATTAATGTTGAGTGGTTATCAAAATTAAAATTCGTACACTTATTAGATACATAGGTGATATATAACTGCATTAAAAAAAACAGATACCTTATGGCTATTGAGAAATTTGCACTGAAAAAAGTAGTATTTTCCGTTTTTAGACCGCAAAATTGATACACAATTTAGATTGCCATCGACACGCTAAGAAGAAGAATGTAAATAAGGTTGATGTTTTAATGAAATAACAATAATCATTAAAGATTCTAACGAATTATTTTTATTTCATCAGTTTTACAAATAAATATGTTTTGCAGTACGAAGAAGCTTTGGACATAGTGGAGCAATTACCAACCCCGCTAACGGAAGAGCTGAGCGAAAGGTTAGCGGCACCGGCCGGAACGACTGGTAGAGATGCGTTGCTGAGGCGACTAGCGGACGTGCTAGGGGCCCGCGGACTGTACCACCAGGCTGCCAAACGACTAGCACATGCGGGAGACAAGGTAACTTCTGGAATCGTCGGAACATAATAATTTCAGCTGAAATACGACCACTTTTAGACATCATAGGCCCAAACGTCGCCACATCGACTGGAGATGTAGGTACTTCTCGCATCCAGTATTTGTTGCAGTTTTCACAAGGCTATCGGTCTAGTGTCCACTAATTACCACCATAATAGGTCATTGATTCGTTACATATAATGTAGCTTTAGCGTTTAGCGCATTAGTATCGGTTAAAGGACGATGCGTAAAAACGTCCCCCCCAACCCTTACACCGACCAATAGATTTTAAATGTATCTCAGTCAAAACATCTTAGTAATGTGATAATTATAAATTACGGCGACATCTCTCAAAAGTGTGGGATTTCCGAGAAAAAACATGTTTTAATACCAACATTTGGCACAAAATAACTGTTTGTAATCCTTATTTTTTGATTTTCCAAGTCGTTTTATTACATTTATTTCTGTGAACATGTATTCCATTTCCAAATATTTATATCATTTTTTTTTTAATTTAAATAATGTAAAAAAATAAATTAAAAAAAATACAAAATTAAAACTACAACTATTACAGGAAATCGAACTTTATGAAGCTGTGCACAAAGAGTCTCAATAGGGAATATGCAAGAAATACAAAACTTTTTTTATTTCTTATAAATGCCTTTTAGTGGCCCCTAAAAACATTGTGGTACACTTGACAGTGGCGTGCAGTGCTTCCCGAAGGCGGGCAGGCCAAGCAAAAAAAAAAAACTCGCAACATCACAGCGTCGCTCTACTTAGGATGACCCTCAAAGTAGTCACATCTATTGATATATTCACTAACCCTCCCAGGCCCCCGCATCTGTCTTCTAGTCTTCTTCATCGTCTTTTTAGTAAGCAACAACAACGCCAATGAGAAACAACGCCATCTAGCTTAAATATAAGGAATTTCAATGGTATTCTGTCAATACAAGAACGAAGGATGTCGCTTCGTTACAAAAAAACCTAAAAAATAAAACAGAGGGCGCTGTAAACAAAAAAAAATAGTTTAGTTTTCGTTCCGTACCCAATTTTGAGCGTCTGACCGGAATATTTGAAAAACAAACATTGAAAATAAGCCTGTAAAAACCAAAGTTATAAATACAAGAACTCACCACATTAATCAAGGTTCAAATCACGATTTTCTGACAAAGCAAACAGAAGAAAGATTCATTTGAAATACCGAGTACGAGATGAATTTTGGGTTAATTCTCGTAATTCGGGTATCTACACATTTTCCTTTAGACACAACTTGAATCTTAACATCAAACAATCGTGAATACTTATTGTTTTTAACTTCTGACAAACACATTATCAGCGCAAACTTCACAACAGAACACCATTTTTAAGTAAATAAACAAATACAACAAATAATATTTACACTACTGTACGTTTCAAAACGAATTACAACCGTCAGATATTATAATAATCAAAACATTCAAGATCACGAAATAAATTTTGCTTGTCACATGAAACAAATATGGCTTCTAAGAAAAATACAATTGTTATTTTGTCAATGAAAAAAACACTACCAAATATAATTGCATCACCGCATACCGTTTTAGCCGGATAATACTTTGTGGGGCAGCCAATCAGTGGCCAGCTAGCCAGCTACACTCGCAGGAGTTTACGCCCCTATTTACTATGTGTGCCGTTCGTATTTCCGTGTATATACACGAAAATACTTATCAGTGTGCTTAAATTTATCAATGGAAATTAGGCCGGCTGGGGCCTTGCCTAGACTCGTAATATTATTACCAGTTACGTCACACGGCCGCGACAAGTTGCTTTAAGTATTATAACAGGCGTTTTATTTTTTTATTTTTGATTAATATAGTTATAATAAATGCATTTGTTGCGTTGTTGGTAGGAATGGTAGGGTAGGCTAGGCCTAATTGCCTCTATGGACGGCACGCCCCTGTACACTTGTTTAATTCTACAACACTTATTTTACAATTTAATATTTTATGTAGCGTGTTTTTGGTGAAACGGAACGCAAACACAAAACGCATCGATTCCGGTAGTGACGTCAAATACTATGTGTCAAAGAATATACTTATTTTACTATAATATTGGTATTGCAATTTTATTAGTAAAAGTAAAACTATTCTATTGTGGACAAAAAACTAGATGTGACAACAAATACTATGACATGAATGGCCGCGACAGTCACGAACGTTTGAACTATCGTAGAAAATTGTAGGAGTTTAATATTTTTTTCAAGTGACAAGCCGTACTTGAACTTATCTTTTCATTATTTTCTTGAGTTGATGATACTGTATTGGTCGAGGCCTTTACAGCGAGGACAGCAAGGACTGCAATGATGGCCAAGCTGAAAGGCCTAGAGCGTAGCTAGGCTAGCTCGAGGCAATCACAGCGTGACCAGCGAAGCAGTCATTGTGGGCCAAGGTTTGTATAGTGCTTTACTCAAAAATGCAAGTACCTAATCTAAATAAAACCAGCAAGTAATTTAAATAAAAAATATATTAATTAACTAGAATTTTAATTAAAATGACAATTATGAAAAGTACAGTTACTAAAATTCAACACCGACTTTCCCGGTTTGATATTACTAATAGTTTGCGATAATTCTAATGTGGTGTTTGACTGCTGTATTATTTCTTCATTTATTACATAATTTTTTTCTTCAGGTTCTTGAGCAGATGTTGAAGCTTCCTGGAACTCGTAAGACGTTGTTCGTTTTAAATATTTTTGTACCTATCTCTATAGATACAAACAACTGTGTTTTAAATAAAATATTTTTGGATTTGATTTTTTAAAACGTTGAAAGTCAAGATAGCGGCCGGCCAAACATTGCCGGCCTGTTAGAGCCAGCAAAACTTTGCCAGCCGCTCCTTGAAACAGAACGGCAAGGTCGACTTTGCTCAAACAAGGTTGTCAAAATAATGACCACATTACATGCATTTTTGAGTAAATTCATTTTAATCCACCGGTGGGATTGCTCAATAGTTTTACCAGTATTAATAATAATTGGTATTAATTAATATTAGGTACATAACAACAGCAAAACATAACAACCTCTAATACTGTTATTTTAATGTTTTATAACATTTTTATATCGAATACGAAAAAGTAAATAAACGATTTTTTTATTTTTAAGTCCCATGGATTTTGTAGTTAAAACTACATTTATGCCCCTGCCCAATTTGTGCAACATGTCGGTACTATGGCATTGTACTTTAGTATAAACAAGGCTGTGTAAAATTGACCTTTCATAAATATATTTTCTAGGCAGGTGCAATGCGTTGGCTAATGCGTTCAGGCGACGCGGATCGCATCGCAACATTTGCGGCCGCGACCCGCGACCGCAACGCTCAGCTGATGGCAGCCGACTACTTGCGACGCCACGCGGACTGGCGGACACGGCCCGATCTCATGAGACACATACTACACTTCTATACCCGGGCGAAGGCATACGGGAAACTAGCCGCTTTCTACGCTGAATGCGCTAAAGTCGAAGTTGATGAGTATGATGTAAGTGTTGCAGAGTTTTCAAGCTATCCTATTCACAACATTTATTTAGATCATCAAGTGAGTAGATCTGTCCCTGACTGTAGATCTGATGCAGTCACATTCCTTGGTTGGTCTTAAAATGTGTATAGCGTTTTAAGATATTTTGCGCGTTTTAATGTTTGCACTACTTTTCAGAACTACGATAAAGCATTAGACGCGCTTAAGGAAGCTATCAAGTGTTTGGCGAAATCTTCTGACACTGAAACAGGTGAATACTAAAATTGCTGACTATTTAATTAAAACTTTTGCATTAAAAGAAAAACATGCGGCTTTAATACCTTAGGCATCTTTACCAGTTGACTGGGTGCTTGGGAGAAAAAATGTCTGGAAATTATGCAGTTATTTAATCGTAAGTTACCAGAATTTAAAGTTAATTATTTATCTAACATGTTTACAGGTGCTCAAACAACGGCCCTTCAAGAGCAAAGTGCTATCGTAAAACGCTTCGTGGGTGTAAAGAAAATGTTTGATGCTGGAGAAATTAACCCAGGTAATGCAGCCTTTGTATTTTTGTTCTGGGTTTGATAAACTTAATATCCTAAATTTATTTGATTATATTATTTTTAGGTGTCGTAGCTGGGCAACAGCTTCTTCGAGCTGTGACCGGCCGGCCAGGATTGATAGCAGAAGAGAAAGTTCTACGATTACTTATACAATACGCACCTGAACACCCGGAAGCACCTCGTTAGTATCAATATTGCATCGCATATCATTATCAGCCTATAATGTTCCCACTGCTGGGACACGGGCCTCCTCTCTATAACAGAGAGTGAGCTACAAATAATCCACCACGCGGGCCAAGTGGTAGATGGCACATGCCTTCAAATTTTTCGTTCTAGAATTTCGACCATGTTTTCCTTCACCATTATGAACGCAGTGGTGATGGGTTTGCACCCGCGACCAACCACAGTGCCCCCGCAACTTGTAAGTTGGGGTCATTACTACAGGGCGAGCATCAATATTGGATTATGGTTCGTTGATGCTAGGCCATGCCGGCTACTCACTATTGTGTAGTCTTTTCAAATGGCAGAGCGCGCGGGTACTACCTACCTACATAATTGTAAAACAGACAGTATGAAAATACAAAACAGTTACAGACACAGGCCGTATAATCGGAAACCCTTGGTCTACCTGTCTATGTCATCCTAAACATCTTTTAATGAACACTTCATTATTGTTACAGGATTTGAAAACCAGCTGAAAGCACTGCATCAGCAACCAGAGGAACACAGCCTGAGTCCCGACTCGACAGATCACAGTATTGAAGAAGTTGTATAAGAGGAAGTTATTGCAATCCGTCCATTACTTGACATTATTCCGTCCGTATTCATTAAGTTGTGTATGTAATAAATAAGTACGTAGTTCTTTAATTAAACTTGGATGTCTTTCTATTTTTTGTGTTTGGTTTTTATCCCTTTTAGTAAATGATTTGTAATGTCGTCTCGAACTTTCCATAGACGTATACGGTGATAGAGTATTGCGGATTATAAAACAATAAAAATGCTTGTCTGCTGCTTACTCTGGCATAAAACTGCGTAATGATACTAAAATGTATTTCATTATACGTACGTCCGAGGAGTTTTCGTATTTTTCATTTAATTTAATCATATCCGCCCATTATTTTTATGAATCCGTCACATCACTTATTGCTACTAATCATGTATTTCCTCCGTCATGGCTATGCATCATCATCTCCTGAGTAAAATTATGTAAAATATTATGGTTACCTAGTTGGGAACGCAACGAAACAGCTGATTGTCAGAATTGTTACTTGACAGTTGACAGATAACCTCTAATTTCTCATTACGATTGCGCGACTTTGTGTTATTAATTAATTAAAATATCTGTATCTGTGACTTTAAATGAGTGAAACAAATATAATTGACAATGGTTAGGTTCATAAGTAATTTAAGGAGTCTATTTTCTATGAACTATCGAGGATTTCCAAGGTTTGTTTCCTAGCCGAAACTACCGATTTTTTGTTAATAATTCCTCCCTATTGCTACATCAATAAAACAGTATATTTCATACATTTTTCAGAATTGTATCACGGCGTTTGAACAGTTCTGATACACTAGAGAAAAATACTGATGTTAAGAAAATTCGTAACTTCAGTATTGTGGCTCATGTAGACCATGGTAAAAGTACTTTAGCCGACAGACTACTGGAAATAACTGGTTCAATCAAACCGGGTGTTGAAAACGCACAAGTTTTGGACCAACTTCAAGTAAGTGTAGGAACTTAGTCATGTTTATTACAACATTACAACATACTGTTCAAAGTTAAATTGTTATAAGTGTCATCATCAGCCTATAGCAGTCCACTGCTGGACATAGGCCTCCTCAGTCGCGTGGCACTCAACTCTATTTTCAGCAGTTCTCATCAAGTTGCTACCAGCCACTCTGCGAAGATCATCACTCCACTGAGCTTGCGGGCGTCCCACCTTACGTTTGCCGAATCGCGGTCTCCACTCAAGAACACGTTTACCCCAATGGTCATCCGTTCTACACCTAATCTGAATGGCCCATTGCCACTTCAGCTTACTTATTCTGTGAGCTATGTTGACAACTTTGGTTCTATGTCGGATCACCTCGCTTCGGATGCGATACCTCAGAGAGACTCCAAGTATAACCCGTTCCATAGCTTGCCGAGCGACCTTGAAATTAGGGGCCAGCCGTACCGTGAGTGTCCACGTTTCGGCCCCGTAAGTCATAACAGGCAGGATGCACTAGTTATAAGTGTACCAAACACATAAGTCAGCATAATTATAGACAGTGAAGAGATAGATTACAAACTCTTTAAAATCATGCATCTAGAGCAGCAATACAAGATTTTAATGCTTTCACAGATAAGTAGATATAGACAGACTGCCTGAAAATGCTTATGGCATTAAGCCTGCCTCTGTACATTCATGTGCATAAAGAATTTAATACATAAATATTTAACTAATTTTTGTTATAGGTTGAAAGAGAAAGAGGAATCACTGTAAAAGCTGTTACTGCATCCTTAAATTACACCTACAATGGTGAAACATACCTCCTTAATCTCATAGATACTCCAGGACATGTTGATTTTGCCAATGAGGTAAGAAATATTAACCACAGATTACATATAATTATATGTGCCATACTGAGCAATATTCTGGTTCAATAGGTCTAATCCTATAACCTCTTTCTTCAGGTTGTCAGAAGTGTAACAGCATGCCAAGGAGTAATAATGTTAGTAGATGCAAATGAAGGTGTTCAAGCACAGACAGTGGCTGTGTACTCACTGGCCAAAAGAAACAACCTACTCATAATACCAACTCTGAACAAGGTGGACCTACCTAGAGCTGACCCTGACAAGGTCAAAGCACAGCTACACTCCTTGTTCAAAATAGAACCAGACAGTGTGATGAGTATATCTGCCAAAAAAGGTTGGGGAGTTAAGGAGTTACTAGAGGCTGTTATAACTAGGATACCTCCACCTACTGTAGATACTAAGGGACATTTTAGAGCACATATTATTGACACCTGGCATGACAAATACAGAGGGATACTATGCTTAGCTTACATTCATTCTGGTAAGGTGCAAGTTGGTCAAGCAGTGAAATGGAAGTCTGATTCTAAGCCTCATGTAGTGAAGTTCCTTGCTGTATTGAGACCAAGTGAGGAGCCTATTGAAAAAGCTGTGGCTGGCCAAGTTGTTATGGTAGGTGAGTGACATAACATTCTACTATTCTCACCGCCCATTTCCAATGGGACTATTTACTCTTCTATTCAAATTAATAGAAGTTTCCTTCACTAAACGTAACAGCTGAAGTCTACCTGGACCTTTTGACATCTTATCCTGCAACAAAATCTAAAAATTGTTATAGATGAAACTTCTAATGACCTCTAGAAAACTGTTTGATCTTTCATGGACATGTCAACTTAAAAAAAAACTTCATGGGACTTTTTTTCAGGTTGCGGTCCAAAAGGCGGCGGTAGTGTCGGCGATACATTACTAGCCAAAGAGGTGGCAGACAACGAGTCAGTGTCGACAGTCCCACCAGTCAAACACATGGTGTATGCAGGCATATTTCCCGCTGATCAGTCACAGCATCCTCAACTCAGTGACTCTATCAAGAAGCTGGCTTTGAATGACTATGCAGTTACTGTTACTCCTGATTCTAGGTATGGTAACGTAACTTGGAAAACACTGAATTATAATGAATTTATACATGGTCAAATTATTGAACTAGTGAAACTCTGCAGTTGTGACCACTGAGCAGTATCAACCTCTAAACATTTTTGATGATTTTGGAGGGAGAGTTCAATTACCGCAGGCAGTTTACTTGACATACGAGTATTTGTATTAATTATTATTCTTGGAGTAACAGGGTTCGATTCCCGGGTCGGGCAAAGTGTTATTGGGATTTTCCATCAGGCATTTCTCTGTAGCAGCTATGGAGTCTAGATTTGTACCTGGTTGATGGCAGGCAATCGCCCTTTAAATTACATGGAACTTCATAACATAACTGGCGAACTGTGGGTGTACTATTAGGTAAGTACACCTCTGGCTAACCCTTCTATAATAGGCGTGCTGTTATGTTATGATAATTTTTATTGTTTTATTGTGATTACACTGCGTTACTCGTCACAGCTGCTGAGTTTCGCTAGCTAATTAAATTGACCATGTATACCATATTCATACCCAGCCTGTAGATATAAGGTAATGTTCCTGCTGCTCCCCCTCCCTATATAAGGGAGTGGCCTCCAGTAATAAAATAATATTCATTTTTTTTTTTTTTTTATTATTCATTTTTTTTTTATTATTATTCATCTTTTCTTTTTTTTTGGTGTTTTATTTATTTATTATTTATTTATTTAAATATTATTATTAGAGAATAAAGGAACATTTCCTGTCAACATGATCGATATGTATGTATGTATGTTTATAAATATAGGATTTTATATATATGTATATACACTGTATGTATTACGTATATTATACTGTATGTATGTAGTTTAGTTTATAAGTTTAATTAATTTGTAATGTTTACATTGTGCACATTCCCGTGTATCCTCTTGTGCAAATCTCAACATCAAAATTAGGTTTTCTGTAAGAAAACCCATTTCTGGGTTAAGCTCGCCTTTGTACATAAGCTATATTATTGCAATTTGTATTTATATTTGTAATGTTGTGTGCAATAAAGAATAAGAATAAGAATTATTCTTTTTCCAGTCCAGCCTTGGGACAAGGGTGGCACATTGGTTTCCTAGGCCTTTTACATCTTGAAGTGTTCACACAACGTCTTCTACAAGAATATAAAGCTGAAGCCATATTGACTGCTCCTTCTGTACCTTATAAAGTGAAGTAAGTTTTTTTATAACAAATTGTGAGCATTAGCTGAAGGCAAAGCTTTACATGATTAGACAAATTTAAGAAACATAATTAATTAAAGTTAATATTTTCAGAGTAAAAGGAGCAAAGGCAATTAAACAATACAAAGGAACAGAAGTTATTGTCACGAATCCTCTACTACTACCTGATCCTCAGAACATTGAAGAATACTATGAGCCATTTGTAATAGGTAAGAAATAAATTAAATGAATATTAAAAGTCTCAAAACATAATTTTCAAATTGAGAAAATACAGTCCTTATTCGTTTGTCAATATTTCTTGAATATTACAGGAACAATAATAACCCCAGTGGAGTATATCGGATCTGTAACATCACTGTGCATAGACCGTCGAGGGACGCCCCTCCCTTCAAACGCGGTTGATGACAAAATGACCATGTTGCAGTACATACTACCACTGTCTGAAGTCGTGATCGACTTCCACGACACACTCAAGAGCATTTCTTCGGGGTTCGCTAGTTTTGACTATCAAGATCATGGGTTTCATACCAGCGCGTTAGTTAGGGTATGCTATTCTTTAAATGCCACCTTCATATATAATTTTAACATATATTATGTAATTTTACATCACGCCTGTAATCCCCGGCGGGTTAGGCAGAGGTGTATCTAATAGTACACCCACATTTCGCCAGTTATGGTTAAATCCCATGTTACAGAGGGCGAGCCTATTGCCATCAACTGGGTACAAATTCAGACTCCGATGGAAAGACCCTTTGCCCGTCCCGGGAATCAAACCCAGGGTCAGCACCAGCAGTCGCTCTTGCGACCACTAGACCACCAATAATTATAATAATTGAATTCTCTCCTAAAAGGGAAAATATTGACCCAATTTTTTTTTTTTTTTCATATTGTTATGGTGGTTTTGTAATTCGGCACTATTTTTCTGCATTTATGACTAATTTCCACTTTTCAGATGGACATTCACATAAACGGTGTATTAGTCGACGAGTTATCTACCATAGTGCATACCAGTCGTTTAGAGTACAATGCTAGGAGGCTCACTGAAAAACTAAAGGAAATGATACCAAGGCAGATGGTGCAGGTAATAATCTTCTCTATAAATAAAACCGACCCAGTGCGAGTCGGACCCGCACACAAAGAGTTGTTTGGTGCCAAACAATATAATAATAATATTTTAACGCTCATATAGGTCAATTTACAGGCAACAGCAAATTATAATTATTTGTTTTTCATAGTATGTTAAGAGCCCCTATCAATTTCGTGGTCTAAAAACAGAAAATACTACTTTTTTCAGTGCAAATTTCTCAATAACGATAAGGTATCTGGTAATTTTTTTAAAGCAAAATTATATATCACCTATAAATATAGTAAGTGTACGAATTATAATTTTGATAACCATTCAACATAAATTAGGAAAAATAAAAATCAAACATACGTTTTTACGAAAGCACGAAACACCAGGTTTTTCAATAGCTTTTTCGGCTAACTGGTAATGAATTATAATTTTAAAAAAAAATCGTACTTACTGGGCATATAGTTAATTAGTAAGTCTACGATTTTTTATTTTAAAATAAACTTAATTAGTGCTTTAAAAAAAATGTGATTCACACCGAGAAAACCCAATAAAATAATGCGCAAAACCGTCGTCTACTCGTAAGAATATGTTGAAAATATCAATAAATATGAAATATTATAAAACTTAAGGTATTTATCTATCCAATTCAATTTTTTAAATAATTTTTTGACTACTTATTTAATTGTAATAAAATATTTAAATAATGCCATAAAAGCGGATGCGCTTGCTTGTTCCATTCAGTCGCGCCCGAGGGCTACTCGACGACGGACCTGTGTCGCTGCGACTGCCGCGCGTGATTTTGTATTAGATCTGACTAGTTTTGATACTGTGAGAATGTTTTTTTTTTTTCTACTATGTTTGTTTGCTGTGTGGACTGGATCGGATAATCCTGTAAAAGTCGAAAGAATGGCAAAAGACGACGACTTCTGGCAAACAAAACGGAACCAAAATTAAAAACATTTTAAAATCGTTGATTCCAGGAAAGCTCGGACATTCGGAGCACTTCGTATTAAATTAACGTCGAAAGGGAGGTTAAAATTTATCAATATTTATACTTCTTGTTTCGGAGACCAGACTCCTTGTACAATCTCCCACTACGTTTGACGTACGCTGACAATACTTTGCTAGTGGCGCACGTCGCCACGCACCCTGAATGCGTAGAGTATGGGTACTGGGCACAACCCACTAAGACCTCGGAGGAGAACGCTGGTACGTTGAGCGGAGGGGTAGGCAGGAATAAAAAACTATTTCTTGATATAGTTTTTCCCCTGTTCCCTAGGCTTCGGCTTTTCCTTGTTCCTTTTCTTGTTGCCTCTTCGGTGGCCGTACTGCGACTGACTACTGAGCGGACAGGGCGGTCTTTTAAACGGGCCGTGCTCACGATCGCGAGAACCGCGTAATTTGGATCGATTTTACGCGTCATTTTTACTAAAGCCGAAACGTTGGAACCCCATATTTTATTTATTTCTTCAAAAAACACTTATGTATTATATATTATTTTACAGGTCTAACTTGCTCTATCATATAAAACAATAACATTTAACAAATCTTAATTAAATAAAAAATTCCTAGAACTTAAACTGCAAAAATTAAGCTGAACAAATTTTCATTATACAAATTGCCTTATATTTCTTATACTAATAGAGTTATCGACATGAATCCTTTAACACATTTAGTTTTACACATAATCCTTTCATTTGACACTAATTTCGATAAGATATCTCTTATAATAAAAAACCTCATTTTCAACTTACGTAATTTCTATGAGATCGAATTTTCAACCTAATTAATTCGCTTAAAACTTTATTTATTCAGTCATACGATTATTCTAATAGGAAAACTAACTGCGAAAATCCTTTATTAAGCTAATCTTAACATAAATATTGAAGATATTCAGCATAATCAGGAAACTTACATTTCAACAACAAAACGTTTATAGAAATTATACGCGCGTAATGTCGTCTTACCGCTGTTTTTATAAGAAAAACCAAACTATAAATCTAACTAGAATGTAATTATCATAAGTTATTTACTCTTGTTAGAACCTTACGTTGATCTAATTGAAACTAATCAACTTAAATCGACTTGCAATAGAAAGTGCACACACCTAGGTACCGCCACTACTTGCACCCTGCTCCCTGGATATGGCCTTGTCGCCGACACTTCTTATAATAAAGAAATTAATAAGTAGGTATCTCGTTTTTCTTTCACTTGAAATGAAAAAACACTTCCATAGTTAAAAATTAAATAAAACAGCAATAAGATGTCACACACACAGACATACGCAAGCGATAAAAATAACAACACTAAATAGATAAAATATATTTAGTTGTTAATATATTTTTTTCACTCAACCTTTTCCTATAATATTATTTGCTTTTGTATAGTCTTAACTTTTCTATTTTAATTGGTTTTGATAATGTATGAAACATTAAAAAAATTGAAGCTTAAATGCAAATTGATTTGCTTAAAATATATGTATATCTAATACTGTTACGGACCAACATTGTTTGCTCCCGCTGCACTGCATGAGACTACGCACACTACGATCGTTGGCGATATTTCGAACGCTCACACGCGGACATTTCTTCGAAATTACCTAAACTAGTACTGCGAAGAAATTGATAGGGGCTCTTAATGAAAAACAAAGCTACGGCTGAAATTTTACGAAAAAGTCCCATAATTTTTTAGTCCCAATTTTTT
Organism: Eugnorisma glareosa; assembly: GCA_947578425.1. Taxonomy (NCBI): domain Eukaryota; kingdom Metazoa; phylum Arthropoda; class Insecta; order Lepidoptera; family Noctuidae; genus Eugnorisma; species Eugnorisma glareosa. The sequence goes on from OX387963.1 coordinate 12,199,474, forward strand.
ACTTTTGAAATTAGAAGGGACGTGAACTTTCGAACATTAGGAAAAAATATTCCGAAACCAAAAAATTGGCCTAAGGAAGTCGTCACTTTCTGTTCCTTGAACTTTCGAACATTAGGAACAAATATTCCGAAAAAAAAATTGTCCTAAGGAAGTCTCCACTTTCTGTTCCTTGAACTTTAGGCACTTTAGCTCTACCTATTCCGATCACTGCTCATCAAATATTGCCTAAAGGAAAATGTACATAAAGGGTGTAACAAGACCCTTCACGAAGCCGAAAGGCACTTGTTTTCCCCGTCATTGAGATATTTTTTTTGTTCTAGACCATATCTGGGAACCTTCTACACTCGCGAGCAAAAGTATGGAATCACTTACTTGGAATTGATTCCGCGCGATCTTGAGTACCTACTTAATAAGTAGTTATGAACAATAAAAATGGTACTATTTTAAAGGTTCAACTGTTAAGGTGGATGCGCAAGGGTAGCCCGCGAAATTTAAATTTTCTTACGTTTATTGCAATTTGCAGGTCAGTGTCAGGTTGTATGTTGATGAAAATATGAATCGCACCAGTAACACTTATGGAGTTACAGAATTATAATCATTCAAATCATCACCACAACCCTCCAAGTTCATATAATCTCAAAGAGTGACTTTTTCATGAAATAGCTATTGAATGTGATTATATGAACTTGTAGAGTTATATTGATGATTTGAATGATTATAATTCTGTAACTCCATACGTGTTACTGGCGCGATTCGTATTTTCATCAACATACAACCTGACACTGACCTGCAAATTGCAATGTTTATTGCAATTTGTAAGAAAATTTAAATTTCGCGGGCTACCCTTGCGCATCCACCTTAACTTTAAATTGATACCAAATTCATTCAAATCACGCCATTATTTAAGAAGCTTGCGATCTTGAGTACTTAATAACTATTAGTTACTCAAGATCGCGCGGACTCAATTCCAAGTAAGTGATTCCATACTTTTGATCGCGAGTGTAATTTCGGAGATATTGGGTGTCAAAGTTCCAACTTTTCCACAGGTTTTTTTTTAATTCGTGTTTTTAATGTAAGTTGTTACTTTACACACCTCCCCGAACCCCGTACTATTCAATCCATCCATCAGCACAATGGTTTGAGTGCGTTACATTGAGTCTTACCGTAAAACATGATTTTTCACCCCAAAAAAAAAGTCGTTTCCCAGAAATAATTTTTGCGTAAAGTTACTTAGTTTGATGTACACAATGCTTGGTTGACGGCTTCATGAGGGTCTTGTTACACCCTGTATGCTAGGAACACAGATGTAATTTTTTAAGAGATGTATGTACAAAAATGTGTATGGAAGGCCAGCGCCAGCCTTATTTTTTTTTATTCGTAATTTTTGTGTAGTGGTCTAAAGAGGATATCTGCTCTCCAAACAAACAACTATGTAGTGCCAACAGTCTCGGAGTAAAATGGCTGTGACATACGGACGGACAGACAGACACGGACAGGACGAATCTTTAAGGGTTCCGTTTTTTGCCATTTGGCAACGGAACCCTAAAAATGTTTGTATGTACAAATATACATAATGGTTAGGAACGCATACAGGACAACCTCTATGCGTTCCTAAACAATAGATCTGTCTGTTTGTGATTAAACTTTGATGGTTTCTTCAGAGTACGCCTGTGAAGGTTCTTGGCCCAAAAATTTACATAATTATTTACGTGCAAGGCATGCCAACGGCAGCGCTAGTTCGTATAAATAAAATAGTGTTTTCCGTTTTAAACCATAATTTTTTAATAAAATTTATTTTATTTAGATCGCCATTCAAGCCGTTGTTGGTGGAAAAGTTTTCGCTAGGGAAACTCTCAAGGCATACAGAAAGGATGTTACTGCTAAATTGGTAAGCATAATGAATATTTGATGATAACTAAATTAATTTTAGAATTGGCTTTTTTGCCCGACTGCTCCAAAAGGAGGGTAATGCTTTTTATTCTTGATTATGGACCCATAATAGAACAATTTTATTCAAGTTATTTCGATTAATGATTTCTGCGACAGTGAAACTACCAAAGTTACCCCATCACAAAATAACTTTATTTTAAAACAAACAATTCGCGTGTTTTTCAGTACGGAGGCGACATCACTCGCAAAAAGAAACTATTGAAACAGCAAGCGGATGGAAAGAAGAAAATGCGCAGTATAGCCAACATTCGAATACCAAGAGATACCTTCATAGATGTATTGAAGAGATAATTAATAAATAATCTATATTAAATAGAAGTTCCAGTTTTATTTCAATAATTCAAAGAAATAACTTTTTGGATTATTTGCTTCACGAAACGAAACAATATAAATAATTATTTAAAGGATAACCTAGCCATACACTAAATGAACTAATCTGAAAAGTAACATCATCTCGAATGAAAATGAAAAGATGAATGACAGAAATTGCAGTAAGCAAAAATAATAGACATTAAGAAAAATATACTTAATTTATTTAAAAAAAATATGATTACAATTAAAGGACATTGCATGGTTAACAAACATCACAAAAAATAATATGATTCTTAAAAAAATATATATTATACAGCTGCTAATCACCGAATGTCGTACCTTAAACAGCGAAAGTAAGTCTGAATACAGAACGAAATTATTCAAAGTCTAGCACTTGAAATCAGATATCAGAAATAAATGAATACATTTATCAATTTTCTTACTGAACATTAATAATAATAATGTATTGATTTAAATCAGTATTTTAAGTGATGTGAGCCTCGTCACTTATATACATAGTAAAATACAGTTTCGTCGCACTGGTCGAACCACCGATTTAAAAATAACTTCTGTAATAAACGATAGAGTACACTGAAACAATATATCCATTTGGAAGTCATCATGAAGAGATAAAATTCGTCGCCGAGATCACAAAGATATGAAACTTTGGCATAATACTTTACACCGAGTATAAGGTTAATGTTAACAATTTGGGAAAGGCACGGTAGACGAAGTAGCACTAAAAGTACATAGAATACCGCAATCATGCTAATCAAATTTTAATGCAACAAATAAATCGCCAAATAATCTGTCCCATAAAGTTTATTATCCAATTTATCCATGTAGGCAATCTTGTACAAAAGTATGTCTGACATTCTTTGGTTGGTCTCGCTTGCACCACCATAATTATCACATTTTTTACTAATTATTTTATTATAATTAAAGAGTAAAGATGCTTGTTCATTAAAATCGCACAATTGCAATACCAACAATGTATTGTTTTCTTTTAAATCATATTGACAATCTTCATATTTTTGTGAAAAAAGATAATGAAACAATATCTCAATAACAAAGTAGGTACTCACTTAACTTTAATTCTACATAATGCGCAATTTTGCGACAAGTATAGTAACTAACAAATATTGATCAAAGATCCAGTCTTCAATTTTAACAAAACCAATAATTCAAAGAATTTTCAAACCGAATGAATTAACATAGGTTTCACAGCTGAAAAGCTAGTCATAACATTCCTCGCAAACTTATGACATCAATTTATTAATTGAATGCATTGTTTTAGCTTTCATAAAGTGTTTAGGAGTTTGTTATAGTTATTTACTTAACATCATAAATAAGAAAGAACACATCAATATCGTACTATCCATCCATTTTAATTTTTTTATACATTTCATGGTAACTAAATACCTATTTAACATTTTTTTGCATTTTATAAATTTACAAAATGTATATCGTATTTTTATTTATAACACAAATATAATAGATATTTAATTTTTACGGCAAGTTAACATGGAATGAAATTTAGTAATTTACTAATGATATTTTTACTGTGTGCAGTAATTTATGTCAGTGATTGTTTGCGTGCGTGATTCATTGCTCCGCAATAAGTCATTCGCGTGTTATGAGCAATATTGTACTTAACGGACCAGTACGGTGTCTACTCTCGAGTCTACATGCCACCCAGGAATGACAAATAATTGGCTACAATCATGATATTTTATGATTATAATACCTCACAATATACATGGAGCTTTTTTTACAGCTTATGTAAAATAACACAATTCTTGCCCTAAACAATTGAACTATCTTTTGTTTAACAGTTAAATCTAAGCTGTGATGTAAGGGTAGTAAGTTAGTTGTCCAACTTAAGAGTGTAAACTAGGATTCTAATTTTACTATTCATAATACGGTTTTGTTGCTGGAAAGAATTGTGTAGTGTAGACCAATGTTGTATCTGTCTATACTTGTTTATAAATGAGCCTGCCTCCAAAATCAGAATGAAATTGGTACATTATGAAATTCAGTTAAATGATATGTGCTATATTTTAGCATCTAGTTTCATCTAAGACACATGATAAAACTAGTTAAATTTTATTTTTTAATATATGTATAATATGATCTTTACACCTATATTGAATATTATATTTCTATAAATTTCTGGTTGTATATATCACTAATAAATCACACGAAATATTTAACAAATATCGCGAATATGAGCTCACAGGAGACAACCTCACTTATACACTCACTTTCGGGTGACAGTTTGTTATAATCTCATCCTCTCTGAGGTGCTACATGTTTATCTGTCTTCAGATGTCTCCAGAAATTGGGCATATACATCTCTTGTACATTCCCCCTTTTCATTAAACTTGTATTTGTAATAAGATCCATCAGCACAGATAACTGTAACAAAACATAAGATTAGATATCATGTTTCACAACATTTGAGGTAAACAAATTATTCTAAAATCTTTTTGTAAGTATGAATCATAACTATTACGTAATCTTTACTATCAAATTAACCGTACTCACCAATAATGGAACTTTTATCAACCCCAAATGCACAGATGCATGGAGGACCATTTGGGATGGTGAATTTGCAAAAACTCCAATTGCTTGAAAAATATTTTGGCAAGAAATTAACGGTGGCCAAACTGGATTGTTTGTTTAGCTTTTCGTCTTCGAGACTAAACACGTGGACTGTTCCATGGTCTGATGTGACACATAAGTTGGTGCTCGAGTGATTAAAGTTTATGCAGTAAATTGTAGCCTGAAAACAAATGAAAAGGAGTATAAGTTATAAAACAATCACAAAATAATTTTACATTATCTTGCAGGTTTGCATTAGCTTCTGAGTATCTATTCAGTATCAAGATTAAATTAGTGATAAAAACTTTATTTTACCTGATGCGCACCTCTCCTGAGTTCAGCAAGTTTCTGTCCAGTGGCTGTATCAAACACTCTGATGAGTGTGCCTTTAGTAGAGGCTGTAGCTAGCCTAGTGCCTCCTACATTTAAAGCCAGGCAGCTGAGTGGTGCCTCATGTGCAGCTATCAAGTGCCCCTCTGGTGCTGTACTTGGGCCTGCATGACTGCTTAATTCTACCAACTGTTCACAAAAAATCATGCTGTTTACTGAATAATAAGTCTTTTTAGCAAGCACTTTTAAATTATTCAAGAGAAAGAAGTTGCTTCCCTGCTTTCTTTTATTTGAGTTTAGAAAGTGAAAAAAGAGTTATGAGAATAAATTATTCATACAATTAACCTTTTCCATGATTATTTTAGTCTCATCATTGCTACAGTTTTACAGAATAAAATAAGGAAAACTTATTCATAAAATTGATATAATGCAATTATGGTGTTGTTTTATATGTTCGTCTGCCATAACACAAGGACAGGTAGTATTTAAAAAGCATTTAATATATTATTTGTGTACTTACATTTATAAATTCAAATAGATAGGCTAAGAATATTATAATTAGAAACTAAATGAAGTAGACCAGGTATAATTAAATTAAAAGAGTAATTTATGCATGAAAGTTTACCTGAACATGTCCTGTTTTACGACTGGGGTATGCAAGCAGGGCATTATTGCTGTTAGGGCACACAACACACAGCCCCCTGGAGTTCTGACAAGTCTCAAACACATGAAGCATCTGTGGCTGAGCCGTGAATGTGTACACTTTGATCAAGTTCTCTGCAAAAAGTTACAATTACAGCTTAGCATACATGTTTCCAACATAGCAACAAAAAGTAGAGGTAAGTGAATAGCAGTTAAATAAATCAGGAATAACCTTGATTTATACTTTGAAACACAAACATGTTTTTTGTTAGTGTTTCATGCTGGGTTTTTAACTGCTTTATTAGATACCTGCCTTTGCTTTCACAAAGCAGCATAATATTTTACACATTTTCTACAAATAAGTTGATACTTCAATCATAAAAAACAGCTGATTTCACTAACTTGACAATAAACAAAAAAATGTGTAAACTTTACCCAATACAACAACAATGCGGTCTCTTCGTAGTTTCACAGCCTTAACAGGGCTGTTAAAATCAAGTGATATTGCAGAATCTTTCTTCAAATCGTCCCATATTATAACCCTGTTCGGGGGATACACGGGGGTTTTACCACCGCCTACTAAGGCCATGTAATTGCATCTGAACAACATCTCTACGTAAGACAGACCGCCTTCAGCGAAATTTTGTCGCTCTTTTTCTTTAAGTGGGTCGCTGTTGAACACCCGAAATCCATTTTCCGTTCCGCAAGCAAAACAACCTGAAGATTGCAAAACAAAAATGTAAGTAAACCGATTTGTATATGAAGCGCCAGCAAATGAACAACAATTAGATCAGTCCCATTACCTTGGTCTTGATTAAATCCCACATAGAGAAGTCCATTTCCAAATGTATTATCGTCAGATAAATTCATTATGCAGCCTTATCGCAAAATATTAGGACAAAAATCTTATAGCAAAACAATAAAATTATCTTCAATAGACAACTTTGCGGCAATTTGACAATAAATGCACAGAGGTGCCAACAACATGAAAGTGTCGAAATGACAATTGCAACTGTCAAAAATAATATATATGGTAATGTCAGTGTCATTACCAAGGCATTTTTTTTACAAATGCACAGGCATTATATATATTAGTCTATGTGCCACAGAGCATCTTATATATAATGGTATATATACTGCTATATGCACAGGCATGACCATGACCCATACCACCAAGGTGCACGATTTTCTTTACATTAAGGTGGAAGCGTAAAGCAGCCTTTACATTTGGCTAAATTCAGTTCACTAAATTCAGACAGTAAGCGTGAGCGAATAAAAAGCTTGCTCTTTACACTTGATCTAATTAGCTAGCTAAGACAGTCTATCAGCGAATTTCGAGCGTAAGGTACGTACACACGGCTACACATCAAGCTACAAATTTCCAGTATATGCTGATCTCGCATTGTATAGGAGTTCGGTACAATGCGAGGTCAGCTTATACTGGAAATGTATAACTTGATGTGTAGGCTTGTGTACATACATAGCACCATAGCAGAGCACTCTCATGAGACCATCAAAATAACATGATCTTGTGACTCTACCAAAAACTTTTCTTCGGGACACTTGGAAGATAGCATGGGATATCAGTAGCAAATCGAAGGCAGGGACCGAATTACCGTTACTTTTTTATAACGTTACCAAATACCGTTATGATAACGATAAAAAAGTAACGATATGAATAACGATACCCGTAAGTCCGTTAACGTTACCTAATAACTAAAATTAGTATCGGTAAAAGTAACGATACTTATACCGATAATTTATACGCCAATCTCTTTGTAACGATGTTGGTCGCGCTCGCGCTCGCACAGTCGCACTAACTCTAGTCGCGCGTGTATGAATTACCTAGTGAATTAGTGATTGGTGGGTGTATCAACAAATTGTGAAATGGCAGGAAACGGTAAGTATTTTGGTATTTACATGTAAAGTTTTAAATAAGTAAGTAAGTAAGTAAGGTACCTACAGGGTTCTAATCTAATTTAAACAAATTCCGTTTTTTTATCACTCCAGAAGACACGAGTAAAAACACATTATTATCTATGTTTTTAAAATTAATATGTACTTAGTAGGTAGCTACTAGCTACCGCTACTCGAGGGATGGGCCATTCGCGGCCATTCCGAATGGCTGCGCAATGGCACGGCATTGCGCAGCCAATGGGAATGGCCGCGAATGGCTGGCGCATGCCTGCACATAGACGTATAAAAGGAACGTTGGCCATTGCGCAGCCATTCGGAATGACCCCGAATGGCCCATTCCTCGAGGCGGTAGCAGCTACAAATGTGTAGGTACTAATAAAAGTAATAAAATAAGTTTTGTATTTTTTCTTTGCAGATGGTAAACGGTTACGCAGACGCACTCTCTCCCCGAGCCTTCTCGACGATGATTGGGATGTTATGTCCCAATCAATTTTAGCAAGGCCAACGAAGCAGCAAAATCTCGGAGGACGTGCTGAAAAATCCAGCCAAACAGCAGCGGTAATTCCTGGTAATGACAGGGAACACATCTGAAAACAGCAAACCATGTACCCAAACGAAAGTCGACCCCAAAAATATGAACTACCATTTTGCTAAATTAGTGGAGTCAAGTTTAAAAGACATAAGGCCCTGCATTCTGCCTAATGTTTATGCAAAAATCATCACATTTTGGCAGCCATGAGAAGGAAATACAATTTGACACTCAAACTAAATAATTACCAAACGACTTTTTTTCTAGACACGTTTATAATAATAATAAATAATTGCCATGTATATAATTTAGTTTCATTTCCTAACGCAATAACTAATAAATAACCCAGTCACTGTGTGCTGGGCACATTTTGGTTTTCCCTCTCTTTATACCTAATACAAGGACAAATAAAAAAAACTTTAATTTCTTTAAAAGTTTAATTTTCTTTCTAATTTTGTAAAACACAAAAAAAAAAACAAAAAAAGTAAAAAAAAAATAGTAAAAGTTAATAGTAGGTAACTGTTACTACCTACTATTAACTTTACTTTTTACTTAAAACTTATTAAAGAAATTATAGTTTTTTTTATTTGTATTACGGACCTTAGAGTCCGTGCGCGAGCTCAGAAGAATAGGTGGCTTAAGTACTTAAATGATCGGTGGTTTTATTTCAAGTACATAATACCCTCATAGAATGATTTCATAATTTAGTTCGCGCGGAGTGCAAAATTATGAAATCATTATGTAAGGGTAAAATCACCGATGATTTAAGTAAGCTAGCCACCGATTCCTCGCAGCTCGCGCGCAGACTATAACTACAGAAAAATAACATTTGTTTATAAGTTTTATAACAGAAAAACTTTAGCAATACTCAGCACTAAATCTAGACAAAGAAAAAACCTGATATTTTTTCCTCGATTTCGGGTTACATAATGCGTAATACGGTAAAAAAAATAGTGAAGGATCACTATTTGTTCTTACTGTGTAACGCATTGTTTCGAATTAATACAATATTTTCAATTAAATCTTATTTTAAATTGTATCTGTACCTAGATACTACAAATTTTAAAGATGAAAATAGCCTCTCTACACTGATTTGTGAGGCCGGGGCAACCAACACAACCTGACTTAACCCATATAAATAAGGAAACTTGTGTTTTTTGGTTTCCCAGTAATCAAAAACTTTTTGTCCGCGAGATTGCCAGCAACATCAAGGCGCTGCTGGCCTTTCTCGAGGAGTTAGGGTGGATCGAATAGATTTCCCACCCGTACGCAAAATACACGCTTGGACATACAATACAATACAATCAAAAACTTTGGTGGTAGAATTAAGTAACTAAAAAAACTATAATTTCTTTAATAAGTTTAATGACTGGTTAAAAAAACCTGACAAAATATAAAATATGGGTATTGGTACCTATTTACGAAGGTAATAACTAATAAAAAACCCACTCATATTACTGTTAGGTACCTATCATTATTACAGTCGACAACACGTAGCTGCATATAATTTGACCTCTACAATTTGTCTTTTAAATATTTTCGTAATGAAAAAGATCCAGGGACATGTGGTCGACTATAATAATGATTTAAAAAAAAAACATAAAAGTCCCATCATCAACATCTAACGTAAAGCTGCACAGAACACACTTTTAGGTATAAGCGGGGCGCGGGCGCAGCGGACGCATCCTCTTATTCATCTTACTTGCTTGACAGTCACTCGCTTATTCGCAGTCGCAACGCACTTCCGAACCTAATCTGTGTTCCGATTTTCCGAACCTCCATAAAGTTTGAACAGAACTATACAGTAGATGTTTTCTTTAAAACTTTTGAAATACTGATAAACTCTGTTGCACTTCTTTTGGCCCATAATAATATTTTTTAAACAAACAACTAATTATAATAACAGAATAACAAAACAAATCTAATTTGGCGTACGCGATGTTTTATGATGTAGGTACTGGTACTGGACTATAAACTGAAACACGCGTAACGGCGTAAGCGCGAGCAATGTGTCGCGTTTTCGTAGGTATCTGTCCGATCGTTGTAAAATTCTAGCTGTTGCCGCTCTGATTAGCAGAGCCGAACGAAAAGACGTGCGGCGTGCGTTCGGTTTGGCAACGTCGCGCCAGATATTGTTAGTTTTTAGTGAATTAACGTTATTAGTAACGTTACTTAAATACCGGTAAATCTTATAAATTAACGTTATGTTTAACGTTAATATTTAACGTAGCATAACGTTAATGTTTCTTTAATTTTACCGGTATTTGTTTGGTAACGGTAACCGTCCCTGTCGAAGGGCCGTTATTTTTCATTAATTCAACCTGACGTTCCTGAAAAACCGTGGTTTGGTAGGGCTGGGTTTGGTAAGATGGAGACCTCCATTCTTATACGGATGCGACTGGGTCATGTTTGCACTCCAGCCCATCTTGCCAAAGTACAATCATTGACGACCCCACTTGTTCGTGTGGCACAGATGTAGGCGACTTAGATCACATATTTTTCTCCTGTCCCTTATATGATCATTCTTCCTTTCTTAGTAACCTTTTGTCTCTCCGTATACCTTTTCCTATCTCTATATTTAGTTTACTTGGTACAAATAGTTTTTCTGTATATAAATGTATAGTCTCATTCATTATTCTGAATAATATTAAATTGTAATTTTTCGTCATTGTAATTTGTTCATTTGTATCTTCTCATCCACCTCTCCCGTTTATTAATCCTATATTTCTGTCCTACTCTAAATCCCCGATGAATTATTATTTTTGTTTCCATAAAGTTTCCCTACCTTTATTTTCCTCGTCTAAAATAAACATAAAAACCCAAACGTGACATTGGCTAATGCACAAACCGTGCGAAGCCACAAAAGGCTTTGTCAAAGGACAGGGCTCGCCTTGGCTATGGTTGCGTCAATTAAAAAAAGATGCAGGAAGTATTGGGTGAAAATATTTATAATTATATAATGGTTTTACGAAAAAAAAACTCTCTTTAACAAATTATATTTTAAATGAGCTGGAAAATGTAAGAAATTTTCTAAGATTGGAATCTGAACAATTTTAAGGATTGTTGAGATTAGTTACACCGTACATTAAAAAAGAAGACAGTTGGCTCAGAGATGCTGTTATTCCAATAGAAAGATTAGCTGTTACTTTAATGATCGACGTGCGCAGTCTACTGCGAGTGGCAGACAACTAAACCCTCTATATATTACTTTACTCTTTGAACTAAACGCACTTCTTACCGTCTTGATTTCACTTTGATATAAGGCATTATTTCATTCAAAACAGATTCAACTGACGCTTTGTTCATTCTAAATCTGAATGTGAACTCTGCGTCAGTTAAACTTGCCATAAAGTTTATTCGTTGAAAAGTTTTTGAGGACACAGCTCTCTCTTGTTCGCTGTCGCTACTATCCCAATCCGATAGCTGAGCTAATACTTCAAGATCACTATCACTATCACTTGAAAATATTTCCATTTTTCACGCCTTTATCAGAACAATCGGTCAAAATTTGAGGATTACAAATAAAGATCAATAACGTTCAAAAATCGATTTGTCAAAATCAGAGATCGGTTATAGAAAACGCATAACTGTCACTTTCATACAAATACCAATCTAAAAATCCGATCCGCCCTCCCAAAGATGGATTGAAAAAAAAGATCGGGTTAACGGATCATCGATCGGTTATTGAAATACTAAAAGTAGAAAATGGATTCAAATATCAATCTCGACCAGCAAAATAAGGATTGGGATTGAATATAGAAAGCGGCCGTAAGTCGCTTTACACTTGGCTAAATTCAGCAAAGCATGCTAACTGATTTAGATCGGCAGTCACGACTCTGATTGCCTAATTAGTGTGTCTAACAGTCTGAATGTCTTTACACTTGTCTAAATTCAGAGTCTAATTATTCATTTAGTGAACTGAATTTAGCCAAATGTAAAGGCCGCTTAAGGGTAGCCCGCGACATTTAAATTTTCTTAAGTTTATTGCAATTTGCAGGTCAGTGCTGAGTTGTATGTTGATGAAAAAATGAATCGCGCCAGTAACACGTATTATTATTATTATATGGAGTTACAGAATTATAATCATTCAAATCATCAATACAGCCCTCGAAGTTCATTTAATCCCATTCAATAACTATTTCATGAAAAAGTGACTTCTTGGCTTCTTCTTCTTCAATGGCGCCCTGAGCAGCAACATCTTTCCTCGAATGTGGAAAGAAGCCATGGTTATAGGTATCGTCAAACCAGACAAACCCAAGTCTGAGCCTTCGAGCTACCTGCCAATCAGTCTCCTTAATGCATTCACCAAAATCTACATGAGACTTATTTATAAGCGAGGCACTATGCCGAGGCTAAGAACCTCGTTCCCAATAAGCTATTCGGATTCAGAACCGAACACTCGTGCATACAGCAGGTACATCGCATTGTAGAGCACTTGAGCGCTGGCTTCCAGCATGGAGCGATGATGGGCGTGTGGTTCTTCGATATAGCGAAAGCCTTCGACAAAGTCTCGCACAACGGGTTATTATTTGTAAGCTCTACCAACTAGGAGTGCCAGACCGTCTCGAGATTATTTTACGAAACTTTCTGTTTAATCACACCTTCCGCTACCGCAAAGGGAAGCCCTTTCCTTCCCACACCCCATTCGGCAGGCGTCCCCCAGGGCTCCGTCAGCTCCCCCCTCATTTTGACGCTGTGAACCATCGCGTATGAGTAAGATTCGCTGACTAGCATACCCTAACCACTCCCGACGACCCTACTGTCACCCTCCTTCAGGAAAGCAGTAGGGAAACTAGGCCTTGCACTGAAGGCAGCCACAGGATAGTCTGCAAGCAGAAGCCAGCCTCAGGTTAACCGGCAAGATACCATAAAAAAGTGAAACTTTTTTTTATGGTATCTTGCCGGTTTTAACATTTTTTCGCTTCTAGGTCATTCAAGCATCAATATTCACCAGCCTACTATTCGCACATAATAACCTACCCTACTTAACCCTTTGTGTGCCGGAACGTAGATCTACACGAGACACAATAGGTTTTTAATTGTGTCTATATACTCGGCATACGAAAGGTTAAAAGACAGGAACAAAAACAAAACCTCATGGGCCAACCACTACTCATTTATTGTCCTAGCACTCCTAGTAAATGTTGTAGGTTAGTTTCAATACTTTGTTTGTAGAAAAGTTTAAAAAGTAGAAGTACAGGATTTACCCAGCATGGGGATGGACGACTAGTCATAGAAGCTAGTATATTTCCTCTGACAGTGATACCCTATCACAAATAAGTTCATAAAAGAGTTACAGAAAACATTGCTCTGCATAACACTATTGCAACAAGTAAATAAAAGATAATGAAGCCTTTCCTGTGGCTTTATTTGCTTGAATTTCACAGTTGAGTAATAAAATGTAATAAAGTATCACTCACCTAGTGAACAACAGCAGTGGAATCGGAAGTAGTTAGTTACACAACACAATAGATAGTTAATAATCCGTTTAGTTTTTGTTTGTGTGTACACACCTCACGCACGTAATATTGTTTATATTATTTTTATATACACTTTTAGTTATTTTATGAACGACATTTGAAAAACGACACTTGACACACAATTTTGTTTTTATCAGTTGACAGAATTACCCATAGACTTTTGGTCTAGTGGTATGCAACCTCAACACTTTCCCTCACTAGCAAGAAAAGTTTTGTAGTCCCAAGTCGGCTCTAATCTTGACTAGCCTGGGCTTCGGGACTGCCTTGGTAAGTATATCGGCCAACTGTTCAACAGAACTTGTCTTCCTGACATCAACAAGACCCTCTTGCACGGTTTCACGAACGAAAAAGTGTCGTACTCGAATGTGCTTTGTCCGTTTATGAAATTCAGGATTATTGGCAAGACGTATGGCTGCTTCATTGTCCACTCGTAACGTTGGTATGCCTTCCAAACTCGTAAGCTGACAATAGATTCTTTGGAGCCAGACTAGCTCGCGTGCGCCTTCGCTTGCTGCTACAATCTCTGCTTCAGTTGTTGAGATCGCGACTGATGGTTGACGTTGGCTTAGCCAAGAAACAACTCCTTCAGCAAAAAGACAAGTGACTCCTGTCGTAGAGCGTCCAGTCAGATCATCACCAGCGTGATCCGCGTCACTATAGCCTTCAATAATAGCTCTGGTACAGTTTGCGTTGTACCTAATGCCGTAGGATATTGTGCCTCTCAGGTATCTAAATATCCTTTTGACCTTCAGCCAGTCATCTTCGGTGGGGTTTTCTAACTTTCTAGATACGAACCCTACAGCGTATGCTATGTCAGGACGTGTGCCTGTCATCAAGTACGCTAATGCACCTACCGCCTCTCGGTAAGGAAATTTCTTACCAGAGTTCCCGTTTGTAACTTTCCCTGTTTCAGTAGTCGAAGTTTTCTCTATAGGTGTCAACACTGGATTGCATTCGGACATTCCAAAGCGGTCTAAGATTTTCTTGGTGTAAGCTTCTTGCTTAATACCTATAGAACCATCTTTAGCTCTCTGGATTTCCATCCCTAGGTAGTACGATGCCGGTTTCATCGTGATTTTAATTGTTCTACCTAATTCCTCTAGGAATTGGTGTGCTAAAGCTTCATCTGTAGACGCCACAAGCCCATCATCCACATAAAGTGTTATCAGGATTTTCTTGTTCATCACATTCTTCGAGAACAGGCAGCTGTCAGCAGTACTCTGTACGAAACCTTTCGCTAAAAGAATCTCCTCAAAGCAGGAATTCCAGCAACGTGGTGCCTGTTTTAGTCCGTACAAGCTTCTCCTTAATCGACAGACTTTTGAAGTGCCATCGTTGAATCCGTCAGGCTGCTTCATATAGATCTCTTCCTCGATCTTGCCATTCAAGAATGCAGTCGACACATCAAATTGCATCAGATGTAACTTTTCTTTGGCGCTGACACTCAACAAAGCTCGTATTGTAGCCATCCGGGCCACCGGACTAAAGGTCTGTTCATAGTCAATCCCCTTTTGTTGCCTGAATCCTTTTGCTACAAGCCTCGCCTTATACTTGTCAATTGTGCCATCTGGTAGGCGTTTGATTGTGAAAACCCATTTACACGGAAGCGCTTTTCTGTTTGGCGGCAAATCACACAACGTCCAAACTTGGTTTTCTTCTAGAGACTTCAGCTCACTTGCCATGGCCTTCTGCCACTCAGCTTTGTCTTTTCTAGAAAGAGCTTCTGAATAGGTTTCAGGGAATCTTTCCGTACCTATGAAATACACATAGTCATCGAACTTCTTAGGACGTGTGATGGTTGTTCTGTCTCTCAGGCTATATCGTGGCTCCGCTTCAACCACGGGCTCACCCAAGGCCGCAGACTCTACTTCTACTAGAGGTTCAACAATTTCCAGTTGCTCTTCATCTGCGTCAACAAAAACTTCATCACCATCAATATCGGAGCTTTCCCTCAATTCATGTCTGCGTGGACTATCAATCATAGCTCCTTCGTCATCGTTCTCGCTCTCGTGAATTTCGTCTTCTTGATCTTGGTCTTTTCCGATATTCGTTCTATCTCCCTCTAGAACATGATCAAGATCGTCTCTATTGGCCGGCTTTTGCTCGGGAATATGTTCGCTATTTCCTTTATCTGTCACTCCCTCTGCAGCAATAGGAATGTTGATGGATGTCTTGAATTCCACATCAGACTCGAACGTTATGTCCCTCGACTTCAACGTCTTGACTCCATCCCAGATTCGATAGCCGTCATCATTCTCGTAGCCTATCAATATGCCTTTTATAGCCTTCTTGCTCATTTTTTTTCGTTTTGGTTTTGGAACATGTGCATAACACGTGCTACCAATTATTTTTAGATGGGATATCTTCGGCTTTTTCCCATGCCACAGTTCATATGGTACTTTACTATCCACTCTTGTGGGACCTGTCCTATTCAGTACATATGCAACTGTATTGATCAATTCAGCCCATAGTATTTGTGGCATCTCTCCTCTCGCATGCATAATTGACCTTGCAGCTTCTACTAAAGTACGGTTCTCCCGCTCACTACAGCCATTTTGTTCAGGCGTGTAAGGCATAGTTAGCCGTTGCTGAATACCATGTCTTTTTAATATTTTTCTAACTTCCTCATTATTGAATTCGCCGCCGTTATCACTCAGTAGAGTTTTGACAGTATGGCCTACGGTCTTCACTTCTTGAAGCATTTGTAGAAGTTTATCCTTTACTTCTGACTTATGTCTCATGAAGTGAACCATGCGATAACTTGAATAATCGTCCTTAAATAGTACATAATACTCGTACTTCGAGATGCTTTTTGCGAAGGGACCACAAACATCTGTGTGTATTATCTCTCCAACTGCTTTAGCTCTTTCTCTGGTCCCGAACGGCTTTCGATGAGACTTTCCGTAAACGCAGCCTTCACATGTCACTTTATCTGGACTAAGCTGGATGCCTAACTCACGTTTTACTACGCGAATGACGTGTCTTTTATCCTGGTGCACTAGCCGCTCGTGATATAGCTGTAGCATGTTTAACCCAGTTATAGCATTTACCTCAATTACCTTATGCTCTCTTGGAATTAGTGTCTTTAAATCCAACTTATATAGTCCACCTTGATGGACCCTACTTCCAACAACTCTAGTTGTGCCCTCGATATCCAACTTGCACTCTCTAGTTGTGGAAGTGAAGATGCTGTTCTGCATCCTATCTTGCGCCGCAAGCGTCGAAAACAAGTTTTTCGTTAAAGACGGTACCAGCCACACATCGTTCAGAGTAATTTTCTCCTTTTGCCCATTGACATTTGACTCTACTACTACGGAGCCCATACCTGAGGCGGATATGATAGTTCCGTCTGCCGTAGTCACTGTGTGATCTGAGTCAAATTCATGAAAATCGGTGAAGAAATTCCTCCTTACTGCGATATGAACCGTTGCTCCGTTATCCACGTACCAGTTCTCGCGATCCTGGACTTGATTCATAGAGCACGCATTTACCATAAGGGAAATCTGCTGTACCTGCTTGAATTTTGAGCTAGACGCCGATGATGTGCCCGAAGTTGGCTTAGGTGGCCTCCCATCCTTAATCCACTTCTTACACTTGCGAACTCTGTGTCCTTTGCAAGAACAGTAGTTACAAATCAGCTGCTCGTCCGGATTCTTCTTATTTTGACGTTCAGTAGGTGTAGTCACTAGCGCCTCCTGCCGTGAGTTCTCTTGACTACCTAGCTCTCTTTCGAACGTACAAAGATGCGTCGTTAAACTGTCGATAGTCCTTTCAGACTGTTTGAGCATTAGCCAACTTGATTTAAAGTTAAAATACCGATCGTCAAGTGTATCTAAGACCTTACATATCAGGAACAATTCAGGGAGCTTAGCGGTAGCGTCGATTTTAGCAATCTCCGCCTTCAATTCATTCCATAGATTCTTAAGGTGCGACATGTGAGTAGGAATGTCATCTTCCTTTCTTTGACGAAACCCGAAGAACTCCAAGCATAAATTATACGCTCTGTCGTCTGTTTGTCCGTCAAATAGCCTATGCAGCTCTTGCCAAACCTCGTGTGCCGTTCTGTATCGCATAACTTTCTTTAGTGTATCCTCGGTCATGTTAGTAGTTAGCATGAGTAGAGCGCCACTCTCAGTCCGCCTATACTTTGCCATTGCAGTGTTATAGGTGCTGATGTTAGCGTCACCTGCTCCTTCAGCAAGGACCGGCTTTTTGAGTTTCCCCTCAACTGCTTCCGTGGCACCTTCTGTGCCTTCCAGCATTATAGAAATTTTATATTTCCAGGTAGACCAATTTTCCTTGCCCGCTAATTTGCCGAGTTCAATCTTCGTCGAAAAATCCATTTCTTCTCCTTCCGGGGGGGCGCAGAACCTAATAAAGTATCACTCACCTAGTGAACAACAGCAGTGGAATCGGAAGTAGTTAGTTACACAACACAATAGATAGTTAATAATCCGTTTTTCAAATGTCGTTCATAAAATAACTAAAAGTGTATATAAAAATAATATAAACAATATTACGTGCGTGAGGTGTGTACACACAAACAAAAACTAAACGGATTATTAACTATCTATTGTGTTGTGTAACTAACTACTTCCGATTCCACTGCTGTTGTTCACTAGGTGAGTGATACTTTATTAAAATGTAGGTATTGGATCCTCTTTCAGCCCATTATTATTGCATGTAAAGACTAAATTCAAATTATTTCTTTAAAAAAATACTGTTTTATTAGTTATAAGTTTATTATAAAATTTTCATTATGCTAGAAAAATAATTAATAAACTATTTGAATCAACTTTATATTTTAATAAACTTTAAACATATAAAAACATTTAAGCAGTAATTGATATCTTACAAGAAAATCTCAAAATGTTATGAACTTGCTACTTGTTTTAGAGGCCCTTCAAGGTATTGAGCTATGGCATTGATTTTTTCTTTTAAGATTCCAAATCCAACAGTTTCTTTAGCATAAAGGCACAGTAACAAATTGGCAACTTGTGTTATAGCAATTTTTCCATTCGCACAATCAACTAATATCAGATGCAGCTTATCTTCTTTGAAAACGTTCCTTCCGTGCTTTTCGTACGCTGACCATACGTTGCTAGCGATTGCTGCTGTAACTCTTGCGTCTTTGTCATTATAACCAGAGTATGCCAAGAGTGCTCCTTGATGATTTAACAACCTGAAAATGTTTAACACGATAATTTTATTGACTGATTTACGGAATAATGCGACTCAAACATAATGTAAATATTGTGACACCTACAATGTGTTTTCAACTCCCCCTGTGTTTGCTTGGCTAAGCACCTGAGTCAATGCCTTTGGCTTCAACATTATTAGAACTTATATTTTATGTCAGTAGTATAATCGGACTTAGATAAAGTCCAAATTAATTAACTAAGTAAACTCTTGAAATTCAGCCTAAAAATCTCAAACCATTGAGTTATGCTGTCACATTTGACAGTTAAATTCCATTTCAGCTGCATTCCGAATTACAAAATAATCACTCACAGCGCTCACATCTATAATTTGCGTTCCGTTTTAAATATCAAGACTAAGACAGCTGAGAGCTGTCAAAACGCTCGTGAACGCGTTCACAGTGAACATGACCCCAAACCGAAACCTTTCACAAGACCTATTTTTGAAAATGGACGATATAATGTTGGTTGACTTTGCTGCACATACAACCCTCCAAATTCAATTAACCTCATTCAATAACTATTTCATGAAAATGTCACTCAATGGGGTTAAATGAACTTGGAGGGTTGTACTGATGATTTGAATGATTATTATTCTGTAACTTCATACGTGTTACCGGCGCGATTGTTATTTTCATCAACATACAACTTGACACTGATCTGCAAATCGTAGGAAAATTTAAATTTCGCGGGCTACCCTTGCGCTTCCACCATAACAAAACAACACAACCTGTGAACACAACTGTTATTTTTGACAACGCTTACGGTAATATTTATTTGGTGTCATGACGTCATCTATGACGATTCAAGGGACATCAATATCGCGATCACGGTAATTCTGAACGGGTCTATGGACGCTCAAATTACAAACGCGCAACGTAATTCGGAATGCGGCCGATGTTCATGACTGACAGTTAACTTTTTTAGTGTCCTTGGTGTAATACTGAGACTTTTAAGCCGGCCAAAAAAATCTATGAAATGTGGAATATCCGTATTTGGCTAAGCAGGACACTAATAATAATCCATCTTCAGCTAGCTAGATCTTCCTATCGGAGTATTGGATTGAGATAGGGCCCTGAGCAGCCGCTAACCGACCGATCCAGAGCTACTGAAAACCGAAGGTAGGGAAAGTGTTACGTACCTTCGGTTTAAGGGTGCTTTTCCACCAGAGATGTGCTATGCTACGACGCTATAGATATCCACCAATCATATTCATTGGTGCACATAGCTTAGCACTGGTGGCAACGGATTCAACTAAGATATCTTTTTTTATGAAAGGATGCGTGCAATGTATGGTCGCGACTTCGCGCAGCTACTTTGCGGCGGCGCATCTTACTCGCACCGCTACATAGCTTAGTATCAGTGGAAACAGTCACATAGTTTCACAGCTTAACTATTACATGTTCGCAGCATAGCTGCATAGCACATCTCTGCTGGAAAAGCAGCCTAACAGTGGTTTGTCATAGGTAGCCTCAAGGTGAAAACAGAGGAGGCACAGCCCAAACCATGATTGTACATATTTGTCAGCATAGTAAATCAAATGTAACATACTTCTAATTAAACTTTTTATTGTTAAACAAGTGTGCACATAAATTAACGCATCTTTTTTTGTTTGATTAAATAATTTCTGAATGCTATTTGTTTATCTTTAAAAGACCTCTTGATTTTTCCCTTAGCTTTGTGTTTAACCATTTGATAGTTCTTGGTCTTCCTTTTCTCCCTGTTGGTTTTAGAGCAGTGGATATTCTTCCTTCTATCTTTGTATCCATATTTATCTCGCTCTTCTCGTCCCTTTAGAACACTATCTAACCTGGCATCCTTATCATGTTTCCTCTTTTTATGTATATTTTCTATAGCAGACAGTTGTACAAGCTCTCCCAATTCGTCTTCCTCTTCTGTTATATTACTTTTACGTTTAATGCCACCAACTGCCTTTTTAAGTTGTGCTGCTTCAATACGTTTGAAATCTTCATCAGTAAAAATAGTTTCCATAGCTATTTCTCGTGCAATTTGTACCTTTTCTTCTTTATTTTTCTTTTCCAATGATTTACGCCTAGCCTTCAAAATTTTTCTGTCTGTAGTGGTTTTGTTTGGTTCTTTTCTATTGCTTACTTCATTACTAGCATCCTCTTTGTCATCTTCATCGTTTTCTTCTTCCTCATCTTCCGCATCCTCTACTTTTTCTTCTTCAGTATCATTTAGTTCATCATCACTATCTTCTTCACTATCAGTTATGTTAATTTCAGAATCTGAAGAAGCAACATCAACCCACTCTTCACTATCTGAATCATCTTTCTTTTTGTTTGATCTTTTAGATTTCTTTTTCTCTGTTTCTTTAATTTCTTCTTTCTCCAATAATACCTCTGAACCAGGTATGTAGTTCTTGATTTCTGTTTCACCATACTTTTTGTTTTTCAATTCTACAGAAGCTTCAGTTGGTCTGCCTCTATCTTTTTTATGTAACATATCGGGCATTGACTGTCTGTACAGCTGTATTAAAGATCTTGCAGCCATCATCACTGATTTTTCTTTGTAGGTTTTGTATTGAACCAAATCTCGAAGTAAATCTTCACCAATAGCAAGCGGACATCTGGCACATATTTCTCTAACAGCATTTAAGCCAACTGCCATGACATCAGTAGAATTCCTTTCTGTTATAAAATTACTTGCTATTGCTTTCATGACTGGTTCCAAAACTTCAGGTGGAATAAGTTCATGGGAAGCTTGGGCAGCAAATAATAAGATGCGAGTTACCTCTCGTTGATGAGGCAGCAGTAATCTTGCAATGAACGGATAGTAGTTGAACAAGAATAAGTCATGTAAGCCAATCAATCTTGAAATAACATCCAACAACATTAATTTCACTTCAAATCTATCATTTGATGATTCCAATTTTTTGAATAACTTTTCAGAAAATCCTTGAGGGTTGTTAATCAGGTGTAATGCAGAGAAGTTGAATACTGGAGCTTTTTGTTTCTTCTTTTTCATTTTCTTTGCCTGTTTCTTAACCTTTTCTACCATTTTTTCCCTTTTCCTGGTCTTTTTGTTGAATTTATTTGCAATCATTGTATCCCTAGGATCTATTTCATCTTCACTGTCTGAGTTTTCTTCTTTTTCTTCTTCATCTCTGCCCAGGAAGAATTTCAATGAGGCAACCATAACTTTAGTTATTTTGGAGAAACAACCAATATCAGCAATTATGTTGACGGTCTTTTGATCATTCCAAATGTTTTTATGGTATAATTCCACTAATATATCAAGAGATAATTTTGCTGCTTTAGGATTAGAGTCTTGTAACATTGAGAACATAAAGTTCTGTAATGTTGAATTAAACTTCATATCTTTATGTTTCATGTTCATATTTTTAATGTCTGTTATGATATGGGTCTTCAGGAATTCTCTCAAATGCTTATCTTGGCATTTCAGCAATAAGAAAAATAACTCCAATAAATCAAAAGCTGTGATGAAATTCTTGTTTCTCAGTAAAATAAGACATTTGCACAAAGAAAGCCGCATGTCATTGTGAAGAACTGTGTTGTGTGTTTTCAAAACATCAACTATTTTCTGTGGAAATAACTTCATTTCATTGAGGTAGCACTGGGCAACTTGTGCCAAAAACATAGCTTGTTCATCTAGTTTTTTATTGTACTGTGTTGGATTCAAGTTGAAAATTTCCAATGTTGTCTCAAAGTGAGCAAGTTGTTGATGAAATTCTTCTTTGTAGGATTCGGGGTCCCTCTTGATCAAGTTTTGTAGCTGCGTCAGATTATTCGGCAACTGGTTGTTATGCCTCACCATTTTGAATAGTTTAGACTTCCGATTTTATGTAACTAAGAAATATGCACTTATTTCAATGCAGAATTATTATTTGTTCACTTGATCCCCTAAGACGACCCACTGACCAAATAAAGGTTTCATTTATTTATAACCTCTTCTACCACACTACACTTGACACGCATGATGCTCTGTAACGTGACTTGACTGGACTTGAGGACTTGACATAATGAAATTGAATGAAACGTAAGAAGAGAAGATAACCTCAAAATTCTGTCAATTTTAATAAACATTTTGAATACCAGGCTTTTCGGCCGCAGTCAACCAGCCAGCCAAGAACAGAGTCAGGTGCAGCGGTTGGGGAGCAAAAGTGATGTGCATCTTGGCTGTATTTTTCCACTTGTAGGTGACGGCTTTTTATTCCGACGCGTAGGGTGTAGTTGTACGTTAAGGTAATGTATGTATGTACATAGTGTACATACCTCAATTAGTTAGTGAAAAAAACGTATTAAATTATTTGTACAAAAACTTACTATCCACGTTCATGACAAATGAGATTAATTCAATTATACTAAAATAATATCCACTCTAGATTAGTGCACTGTTCTTTCGACTTGAATCGTATTAATAGTTGTTTTTTTAAAAAATCGTTGACTGGTCATTTGCT
The DNA here is from genome assembly GCA_947578425.1 of Eugnorisma glareosa. Taxonomy (NCBI): domain Eukaryota; kingdom Metazoa; phylum Arthropoda; class Insecta; order Lepidoptera; family Noctuidae; genus Eugnorisma; species Eugnorisma glareosa. Next base: position 12,222,877 of record OX387963.1, read on the forward strand.
ACTAGCAAATGACCAGATATATAAGATGCTCTGTGATGACCAGTCTAAACTAAACTAGCAAATTGCTAGGTTAGTCTTGCCACACAAATAATTGTTGTAGGATTAATTAAAAAGTTGTGTCAATTGTGTCATGTCAGTCAGCCACGTCATTTTTGCTTGAATTGAATGATAGTGTACGCGGCGTAACTGAGATAAGCATTTCTGTGAAAAATGAATATTTTCCGTTTACTTGGTGATTTATCCCATCTATTAGCTATTATAATATTACTCCTCAAAATATGGAAAACCAGATCATGTGCGGGTAAGTTACATCGACTTCGAAGCGATCCGATCAACCGGCACATTGTATTTTCCAATCAAAACTTCTTCAAATTGGTTTGCATTTTCAGGTATATCAGGAAAGTCTCAGATACTTTTCTCCGTGGTGTACACGGCGCGTTACTTGGATCTACTTACCAATTACATCTCGGCATACAATACGTTCATGAAGATGGTGTTCATTATGGCCTCATACGCCACTGTTTACCTGATGTATGTCAAGTTCAAAGCGACTTATGACCACAACCACGACACATTCAGAATCGAATTCTTGTTGATACCTACACTGATTATGTCTTTGTTGATAAACCATGAGTTCACAGTGATGGAGGTTAGTATGTTTTTCATAATGAGCTAAGAAGTTCTTTTAAAAGTACACATGTAGGTACCTACTATTCTTATATTGTAGATTTAATACTATTTTGTATAAATATATAGAATAATTTAATCAGATGCTTGTAAGGCTCCATAGTTGATATCTCTAAAGTGTATCAGTTGATCTAATCAGTTTGTGATTATATATAATTACTATTGTCATCATTACAGGTACTATGGACATTCTCGATTTATTTGGAGTCTGTGGCTATCTTGCCTCAATTGTTCCTGGTGTCAAAGACTGGAGAGGCTGAGAGTATTACATCTCACTACCTATTTGCCCTTGGATCATACAGAGCTTTGTACCTCCTGAACTGGGTAAGGAAAAATTCAACTGCTACCATCAATGGGAATTAAAATCTTATTTGAATCCTACATGTATGACCATTCCATAACATGATAAATAATTAATCATACCAGTGTTATGAAAAACTAAAATAAACTAAAGAAATGTTTTTTTCTAAGATCACAAAGGGCAAAATAATTGGAAAAAATTTGTTTGTTTGTAACAAGTATTTTCAAGTGACTAAACATTTAACTTGTCATCTTTTGGCCCAATATTAAGTCCTTGTTAGGTCTTCACCCTACAACTAGGTGATGTGCAGCTACCATAATAATATTTTGTTTTATTTATTGTCTGACTAAAAACATATTATCATCTTCTGTTTTCAGGTATACCGCTATGTTGTAGAGGATCACTATGAGCTGATTGCTATTATCTCTGGAGTTGTGCAAACTGTACTATACTGTGATTTCTTCTATCTTTATATTACAAAAGGTAACAATGCATTTTACTTTGTACTGCTTCTCTTAAATTCAATCATGAGCTTAGGTTTGACAAAATATTTCCTTGACTTTATGCTAATGATACCTTACAGTGAGTGTTGTGTTATCCAATTAGTAAACCTGTAAAATTATGTTAATGCAATAACAATGTTTTTCTTTTTTTCTAGTATTGAAAGGAAAGAAATTGCAGTTGCCAGCTTAAGCCAGGAAGAAAGAGGATTGCATTAAATCAATCTGACAGTTACGTCTGTGAATATATTTGTGTGAGCCAATAAATTACCTAAGATCTAGTTGTACAAACATTACCGGTATTGTACTGTTGTGAAAATGTTGATTAACTAATGGCAATTATGTGTGATTGTGTATCTTCATTAACTTGTACAGCCACAAGCAATAATAAATGGTCTATTGCATTTAAAACCAGTCCTAATCTTGTATACTAAGTGCTATTGCCATCACAATACATTAAATTGGCTTCTGTACATAATTATTTAACATTTTATAAAATTGCTATTTTATAGTTCTCTCATTTGTTTATAAGGTATAGAAATTGATGTTTTGTACCTATTTATTAATGCTAAATTAAAACAATATTTTATATAGAGCAATAATGTTCTTTTGGCTTCCATTATTTAGTAGAATTAATGTGCATGTGGTACCTTTCTGGTATAAATTACAATCCCTAATTATTAGAATAATATTGTAGTATGCATTGTTGTAATGTGCTATATCCGACATGGTTTACAGAATTAATATTCTGAGGAGTAACTACAAAATTAAGAAATTACATGACTAGAGGCTTTAAATGTTCTCATTTTGTATTATTTCAAGCATTGCTTTAAAACAGATTTCTCATAAATTAAGATTTAAAAAAAACAAGTGACAATGTGTTTACTAAATAACTAGTACAGCAGTTTATATGATAATATTAAATAGTCTAATATACAATTATATTGGCATAAACCACTCCTTATTGTTCGTGACTGTACTTAATTTTAATTACGGTTAACCTATATAGTTAATGACTTGAATATTTCAGTGCAATTTAATTTTTAATAGCCACCTATTGTGACGCATATAGTAAAATAACTTTTTATCAGTATATTGCAGAGGATATTATGATTTTGTATCTAACCCTTAGATTATATGAACTTTGTTCACTTATATTGTATTTGTCATTTCTTCCCATTATGTAAGATAATTGACATTATGAATTATAGACAAAGCTTAATCTTAAGGGATAACTAATTCATATTTGCATGTGGTAAGTTTATATATTAGAGTGATGCATGTATCTGTTTCCATATATTATCTCAAATTCTTTTTATGCGTTAACTTAGACCAAAATTAGTATTATGGACTTGTGTGCAAATTGTCATGTCGAGGTATTCTATGCATGGCGTATCAATGTATGGGATGTCAATTATTCCATGTATTAAACACTCCTTCCATACATTGTCACACAACTTATTAAATAAATATGTATTTAAGTGTACAATATTGTTTATTTTTCTCTTTATTTGAACACATAAATAGTAATGCAGTCAGGCATGCCACTTATTTATCATTGCTTCTTTTGCTTACCTATACTTATTTACTTTTGAGCATCATTTTCATTACTTATATTTTTATCACAAATGGAAAAAGGTAGATCTGCATTTTATTTCCAGTTCCATATTGAATTCGGATGTATGTAGTTCTAATATTTGTCTAATTTAGCCATTACTAGTTCATTAGGTACTTTTTACGGTAGAACGAGTGCCAGCCTCACCACTTTCACCACTTGTGGTTTAGGCAATGAATTTAAGCCACTCATACAACTTGACTAATAACTACTACTAATGTTTTAAGTTCAGTTATTCAAGATAACGAAATTCAAATCAGGTATTGGCGTTACTGCATAAATGTAGATCAAACATTGCGTTTTATACAGTTTAGTCCTAAGATCCTATTGTAATGTCTTGTTTATAAGAATTTATGAATAAATAAAATTTGAAAGTGAAGAGTAGTTTTTACAAATTCTTATTGTTAGTGCTGGAATAATAGGGTAGGTATGATTCTGAGGTTCTTAGAGCGATTGGCATCTATCCAGTAGAGTAGTTAGTCCCAAAGTGGCCCTGTATCATATTTGTTGGTGGCCCTTTTCACTTATTGCCACGCAACTCAGAAAGAGGATATTAGTAGTTAGTTAGTTAGTTAGAGGAGTTAGTGATGTTACTAGAAAATGCAAGAGCGACTGGAAATTGGATATTGGAGCATCCTGATCTGACCTAAATAAGGGTCAGTTTCCACCAAGCTAAAAAAACCTCGCGCACTTGGTCTATGTCACTGAATAAAGTACTGTATCTGTAATTGCTTTTAGGTATAAAATGTCTCCTCGCAAGTGCTCGAAGGTGCGCCAGCACCAATTTTCTTAGGCTAGCCGCACATACAAAATAATATTGTCACTATAATACGTATTGTCAATAATATTGTGTGTGTGCGACCTGTATTGCGGTATTGTTCAATATTATTGTGGATATCTAGAAATTCTGATTTTGTCACGCCAATATCGGAGGGAGGCAGGGGTATTGTCCATAATATTGTCGTGTGCGGGCGCGCAGCAATATTTTAGTTGAAGACAAGATTTCAAGGCAAGCGGACGTTCGTGTTTTTTGTTCAAAATGGAAGACGAAAACAGTATCCAAACCGAAAATAGTACTACTTATTACTAATTGGTTTGAATAAAATTTGATGATTAGTTTTTGAGCATGGACTTTTTCATCAAACTGCAGGAGTAACTTTGTTTTTCATTAACATATGAAAACTTTAGTTTTGCCGTGGAATGTACAATATCTAAGATAAAGGGTGTAACAAGACCATTAACGAAGCCGAAAGGCATTTGTTCTCCCCGTCATTGCGATCATTTTTTTGTTCTAGACCATACCTTCAACAAAGTTCCAACTTTTTCACAAGTTTTTTTTTTTAAATACGTCTTTTTAATGGAAGATTTTTACTCAAAACACCTCCACAACTCCCGTGCTATTCAATCCATCCATTAGCACAATGTTTTGATTGCGTTACATAGAGTCCTACCGTAAATCGTGATTTTTCACCCCCAAAAAAAATCGTTTCCCAGCATACATTTTTGCGTAAAGTTACTTAGTTTGATGTAGATAATGCTTGGTTGACGGCTTCGTGAAGGGTCTTAGGGTCTCAGGGTTACACCCTGTATATGAATGAGCCTTCAAAAGTATTTTATTAATTGTTTGCTGCTACTGAACCCTATGTGCGTGTGAGTACGACTCGCACTTAGCCGGTTTTTTAGTTAGTAAAATTAATGCAATACTCAATGCAATGACTTTTCTCTTTCTATGTGCGCACGTGAATCTAGCTGCGGAGCGACTGAGTCAGATTGTACCATAAAAAGTTGCCAATAATATTGTGCAGTGTGCGGGACCATTATATTGATGAAGATTTTTGACAATATTATTTAGTGTGCGGCTAGCCTTACAGTTATGGGTACACGAAGCGTTGTCCGTGTCGGCGTTGGAGCGGTGGCGCTGCGCTGCATTGTTTCAGATATACATTTTATAAGAACGACATGCCTTATTTAAGTATTTGCGCTGGCTTGAAGCTTTACATTCAAGGTGGTGCCTTGAATGTAAGGTCCATTCTGGATCGTGAACTTAGGGTACCTCCTACTGGTAATTTTAATAAGAGAATGCAGAGATAACTCTAATTGAAGCATCGTAACTCAGATGGGTCCGATTTACAGTGCTTATGTACCTATACTTACTGTATAATTTTATTAGGCGGCCCATAAACGATCAATTATATTGCGCCATAATACGAATTGTGTAATTTGACCGATTAGGCTAAATATTGAAGATTGAGCAATGATTGAACAAAAGTTTGAGCGAGTTTAATTTTTATTGTACCATAATATTTTTCCATTGCATTGTAGGGTCAGTATTCCGCAATATTTTTTAGTTCGTGTTTCGTCTTGACGTGGAGTACACGCGCGAAAAAATTGAGCACTTTGTATTTTTGTGCAATATAATTGATCGTTTGGATGCAAAGCACCTTTCAATCTTATTGTACAATAAAATGTATTGCACAATGTGATTGTAGGTAGATCTAGGGGCCGCCTTACATAGTGCAAGTGCTTGGGAATTGTATTCAATCCGATTGCGTCTGTGCTTGAAGGAAAGTGACACAACGGGCTAAGAATTTCGAGGTCGTGGATTGGAGAATTTTTTGCTTTCGGTAGCCCCATAATTGCACGGCTGATGCGGTGGCGATGGCGGTAGCCACGCCCGTATCTATCAGTTCTAACACTATGAATATTGTTCATGGCGTTGCATACGTCGTGTAGGTACCTAGATGAAAAAAAAGTCATCATATTTAAATCGGTACCTACCTATGTTTTATTATTGTGGTTAAACAACGAGCGTTTAATTATTAACCGTTTAACCCAAACGGTTAATAATTAAGCGCTCGTAGCCATAAATAATCAATTCATCAATGGTCTAATAGGTATTAGTCAAGTATAATTACCTACTTAAGCACACGTTATCGTCTATAACAACTGCTATTAAACCAAGGGTATGTTCCAATGTTTGCTGAAATAGGCTAGCACCACTGATTTGATTCAATTCTTAGATTTCAATAGTCTCGCCATACATTTTGACCGTCTTGTTAATGCTCTTTTTTAGGAAACAGCTGTTTAAAAAAAAACCTATGAAAAATTTGTGTAGTTTCAGAATTATGTATTATTATGTAGGTAGGTACCGAGTACGTCGGTCGTGGTAACCGTTTCCCTTCGCGTTGGTTTCCCTTGCACCCTGTATTTGAATATAAAAAAACTTCAACACAAAAAAAAAAGTGAAAAAAACCTCCAGAAGTCGGTGACTTTTGTTTGTTTGATTGCACACATCAACTCGGAAAGAGATGGTCACATTGGTCACCGTATCAAGCACACGAACAGCGATACGGTGACGATCCCTTTCAGAGTTGATATGTGTGCTATGACCTTGAAGCTAAAGTTATTTTTCACTCTTTTTAGGAGTCCGTACCCAAGGAGTAAAAACGGAACCCTATTACTAAGACTCCACTGTCCGTCCGTCAGTCAGTCTGTCTGTCACCAGGCTGTATCTTATGAACCGTGAAAGCTAGAATAGTTGAAATTTCCAGATGATGTATTTCTGTTGCCGCTATAAAACAAATACTAAAAACAGGAATAAAATAAATATTTAAGGGGGCTCCCTTACAACAAACGTTTTTTTATAGATAGGTAGTTGTACGGTACCCTTCGTGCGCGAATTCGACTCGCACTTGGCCAGTTTTTTTTTTTTCATTTTTAGTTGTAATATCATAAACAAATATTGGCTATGCATTTATTTTACACTAGCTGTTGCCCGCGGCTTTGCTTGCGTTTTGGGCGGAAATTATTCCACAGGCACGCTGTAAAATAAATATAGCCGCACTCTATGATGTTCTTGTGATCATAATAATATTGGTTTTGATAAGATTTAATATTTTGTTGTTTAAAAAATCGTCCAAAGGTAAGTACTTACGTCCAAATAGACTTTTTTTATTACTTAGAAGTTACTAAGTATTTCTGCTAAAATATAAAAATAGAAAATAAATATTGTGTCGCGGACTTTTTTGTAGAACTATTTGTAGCGGACCAGGTTACCATACATAGTTTTCAATTAAGTACATACAACTGTTTAGGCAGCGCATGCAAATAACTCTGTTGTAAGAGCTATTTTTTTCCGCCTGGCTAAACAAAAATTGTGATAGTTCGGCTAGTACTTATGTAATACGAATAATGCAGCTTTCTACCAGTGAAACAATTTTTAAAATTGGATCTTTAGTTCCGGAGATTACCCCCTACATACAAACTTACAAACAAATTTTACCTCTTTATAATATTAGTATTAAATATTAAGTATATTAGTTTAATATGTATAGTATAGAAGTAAAGATTGTTAACAATAATTTCATGGTAATAGGCTAGTCAACTATACCTACTTACATTTAATAAAATTCTAACAGGCCGATGTCTGTACATTGAAGATATTGAAAAAAAAAACATATATGGGGGTCTTTATTAGAGCAACAGAAGCCAAAACAACAGTTTTTATAATTTTTGTCTGACATTCTGTCTGTAGGTTTGTACGGGCATTACGCAAAAACTACTGCATGGATTTGAACGCTGTTTTCACTGCTCTAGTGCTAGATGCTTAACTTAAAAGATAGGCTACATTAGATATAGTTTTGGACCCGATAGGTGGCGCTGTGCGAATTAAAGGCGGGTCGCTAACCCCGTGCTGGGCACGCCACAAGTATGGCGATAAGTCCCCTCTTTGAGGAGTGGCTAGAGAGGCGCCACGGCGCCCTCACCTTCTGCCTGACGCAGGTCCTCACCAGACATGGTTGTTTCGGGAGGTTCCTGCACCGAATCGGGCGGGCGGAGACGCCGGGTGTCACCATTGTGAGGATCGACTGGAGGACACGGTGGAGCACACTGTGGAGGTCTGCCTCGCCCGGAACACCGCCGTGTCCTCATAGCGGCGACCTCTCGCGTCCGGCCCTGGTTAAATCCATGGTCTAGAGCGAGTGGGAACGTGGGACGCCGTCACCTTCTGGGAAGCAGTCATGCTAGCGAAGGAGGTGGCGGGACGTGAGAGGGAGAGAGCCTCACGTCCCAGCCGCCGCGGGAGACGCCCTGGGCGTCGGGGCCACGTGATGGCTCCCGGCCACCGTAGGCGCGGGCCTGTGGACGGTGAGTAAGGGCTAGCTCGCCGTCCGTCCGTCTTATGACGATAGGCCGAGTCGGCGGCGCGTTCGTGTTCCACGCGCGCCTCATAGAGATGTCAGCAAACGGGAAGGGGTCCGAAAGGACCGATGCCTACCAGGGCTGCAGGACTGTTCGAAAGAGATATCGCGGCCTGGAACACACAGGGCAAAAGAAGGAACATGGATGGGTTTTAGTCAGTACAAGTCTGACACTCGCTTCCACTGCGCCCAGAGTGGAGGGGTCATTTGTTGACAACCCATCCGAAAAAAAAAACTTAACATAATTACCTAACTGCCGAAATGTGGCTGTACGTCATAGAAATATAAAATGTAATAAAAAAAATATAAATTTATGGTGTAGGTACGTGTACTGTTCATATCTGCGTATACATGTTATGATGGTCTGTATACAATAAACATCTAAGCTGTTGCAGCAATCACGGCAGATTTGCTGTTTATTATTGAACAGCTGTATAACTTTTTCCTTTGTGTCAAAAACAATATTTTATTATTATAATTCCGTGCCATTTATCTCCGAAGTACATGACCAGATAATGAGAATATTTCTATGGGACCAACTTCGGAGTATACTCATTCAAACAAAAAAAGAATTTTCCATATCGGTTCTGGCGTCTTCGAGTAAGTAATCGGTGAACATACTTATAAAAAAAGATTCCGACGAATTGAGAACCTCACGTTTATCGTGTATTCCCGTAATTTTCAAAAATAATATTAAATTTGTTCCGATCGTCCCATTCATGACTTTTAAGGGGGCGAACGGGAATAATTTATTAATTATTTTTTAGTCTGTTTGGTCCCACCAAATAATTTCAGACTGGTTGTTGTAATAGTAAAAAAAAAAACAATTTTTTAAAATAAAAATCAGTCATTTATTAAGGAATAAAAATCACAGTTAAAATATCCTAATAATAATATCCCGACAAAGGAGATGTTCCAGAAATGTATGGAGCCTTGGCTAGCGCCATATATATATGTGTACACTATGTAAATTTCGCTGTATAATCTAGTAAACGTTTTTAATTTAAATGGTCATTTTTGTACGCTTGTACCATTCTTCAAATTAATTTGTTCGTATTTTTATGAAATTCCCCTATTCTTTTCCTACTTATCTATGTAGTGTACATAGTGGTAGCCCAAAATGAAACATCTCCTTTGAAAGTAAACTACGAAACAACGACTAATCGATACGCACAAAATTATTTAGTGGGACGAATGGCGCTAATCTAAGAACCCGTTCGTCCCCCTAAAATCATGAATGGGACGATCGGGAACAAATTTAATATTATTTTTGTAAATTCCCGTTCGTCCCATTACGGGGACGAAGTCAGTGGGACGTACGGGAATACACGCAAATAAACGTGGAAGTCGGTTATAAATAAAAACATTTCAAAATATAAAAGTAGTTGTCCGCCGTTATCAGGAACAGGGTCCAAGCTACCAGCGGACAGGGCTCCAGAATTTATTATTTTGGGTTCATAAGAATTATAGGCAAGTTTTCATCAAAAGTTTATTCTCTATTTACACTCATTTCAACAATAAATTATGACTTACTTTCGAATATTAATGCTGCATACTTACAAAAATCAGCAACATGCACTTGTTCCTGAAAGATAAAAATAATAAATGAAATCTTTTTTTTTTCGATTTACGGCGCCCCCTTACCCTATTGAATTTATAAGTGTTTATGAATGTATGTTGTCAGATTTATGACTCATGATAGCGCGAAAAGTTAATGTTATGGGAAAGAGGCGGTCAGGCATGGTTCCGAGGGTGGGGGCTGTGGGTAGAGGGGTACTGCCTTATTACCTGTTGATATTGAAGGATCTTGGTTTTGATGCTAAGGCACTTATAGCATTAAAAAAAAAATTGCCTATCTTGTCTAGAACTGATCTAATGAAATGCATAATTAGTAGGGCCTGTATATACGTCACACACAATACCTACTCATAAATAAATTTAAAACGATTGTTCAGTAAGATTCGTGCATTTTTTAGGACGCATTACCCCACACTAGGAATTTCTCCTGTATTGTGGTTGCGTTTACAAACATTTAAACTCACATAATATACAAGTTTAATAATGTATAAAAATCCTTACCGTCAATTTTGTACTACTGTTCATTAATTTAAAAATCCCGTATTTCAGTGTTTCGTCTTCTAGGATACCTGTGTAAGTGACACCCATTTTAAGATTTTCTTTTATCTGAAATAATATATATTTCATTAGTATTAATATAATAAATTCTAGACTAGATTTCATGGTAAACTGAAACTAAAAGAAAAGTTTTTTAGAATTTGCCAAACATAATTCCACAAAGATTGATAGAAAAGTTTGTTGATGGTATCATCAACAAACTTTTCAATCAATCTTTGTGCCGGTTTAAACAACCTAAGTATGTTAAATGTTTTTAAAGGTGAAGGACAACTTATTAAAGAGCAAACATTTAGAATATTTAAAAACCATCTAACAAAATTACTATTTTGTATAAATGTATGGAATTTTACTTAATTAGACTTTATGATGTACCAAAATATCCAAGTTGTTAGATTTAGTTCAATTTTTTATGTAACTATTTTACATTCCATAAAGGCAGAAAGTACACACGGCAACACATCAAGCTATACATTTCCAGTTTATGCTGCTGTACAAAGAATCTTTAAACATTTTAACACCTATTTTTTAATGCCTACATTCTTTGCAAATAATGCATTCTATTCTATTCTAATAGGATCTGGTATGTAAAAAAATACCTGTAAATCCAATGGAAGTGACAAATCTGGTAACCATGCTGATATCTTATTTGATTCCAGTTTATGATATAAAAGAGTTGCAAGTCGTCTTAAAAAGGCCTCATTAGCTGTTTGTTCTAGAAATACATAAAAATAATACCAATAAGTACAAAAAATTAATCAGAATCCTATAGGTATAAATATATTCTCTACTCATACTTTGTGAATTCACAGCAAAGGACATCTTGAATGGTGCAATTTTCCTGTGAAGCCTTAGGTAGTCTTCCTCAGCACCAACACTTAGCCCATCCAGTAAAAGTATGAGTAGTGCATTTTCTAAACACATTGAACAGGTGAGTCGGCTAGTTCTATCCTGCAAATTTATTATGAAAAAGAAAAACAATAAATAGTGTAAAAAAAAAACTTATATCAAAATTTAATTGATCGCTCAATCTAATTCTAGTTGGAGAATTGTGGAGTTAGCATAGCTGGGTATTTTCTTACATTTACATCAGGTTTAAGACACAGATTTTCCACAGGCTGTTGGCCGCTTGGCAATTTTGCAACAATATCCACATTAGCAGAATAATTTTCATACCTAAACTCGTTAATAGAGAATAAACTTGGTGTGGTTGATATCTGCAAATGAGTATGGAATAACATTAAGACAAAGACAATGATTATTGCAATGACATATTAATATTTACATAGCTGGCATATTCTGCCCCTGTAATAGCAGATGCAGTACTTCTATAATGTAAAATAAATAAATAAAATGTAGGTTTCAAGGACAAAGTGATTAACTCTTCGTGTGCCGGAACGTAGATCTACGTGAGACACAATGGCTTTATAATTGTACGGCATACAGGTGGTTAAGTGTCACAATATCGGAAAGTTTTCATACAAATGCTGCAATTTTCCTAATTATTTAACCAAGTTCCAAAATATAATTTAATTGTTATATTATTCTTTGTATTGTGTAGTTACGAGTTGTTGCTGTAATTTTAAATAAAACCAGTCATCATTTTCCTGCCCTTATCCAATGTTACTTGGGGTTGAAGCAACACTTTTTTTTCTTTCATTCTGCACTGTCAACTATCACGCAATCATTTACTCCATTTTCTTTCATATCACTCCTCACACAAACCATCCATGGTTTCCTTGGTCTTCCTCTCCAAAACAGTACTTTGTCAAAATGCTGATGCTGTATTTACTGTAATGAGGGCAGATTATACCCATTACTTATTTGAGAGGCAGTAATTAACCTTTTGACCACCAGACCATAAACGCATGTGCATGCCATCCATGCCAAGCCACAATTTCACCTACCATTTTGTCACATATTTGTGTTGTTTGGCATACAGGGCAAGCACTTGCTTGTCACGTATATATGACTATGGCAGTCAAAAGATTAACTAGTGTTTGGCTGAGAATTAAATAAGACTCACACTACTCCACCAATATTTTCTATACCGCTGCCACTGTATTAGGTATTGTACAGCATCTTGCTTTGGTACTATCAAATTGAATTTGAGTAAAGATTTTTTCAATGGGGTTAAATTGCTAAGTTGTAGTTCTAATTCTGTATTCTTGTGATACTCTTGCAGCTCTTGATTTATTATACCAAAAACTGCAGGAACTTGTTTTAATTTTAATGTGGCTTCATTTATGTAGACAGGTAAATTATGCTTATCAGATTTTGCATAGTTGTACCGGAGCCAGTTAACATGAATATTTTTTATCAGAAGATGACTTGGTTCCTTCAAGTTTACCTTGAAACACACACAATTTTGATTGTCCTTTAGCTGTAGGACAGTAAAGAACTGTTTCATTTGAAGCAGCTTGTTGATTTCAGTTCTCATTTTGTTTTACTTTGGTTGCCTCTTGTTCAACTTCCACTTCATGTAATGGTATATTTCCTATTGGTGCAACAAAATAGTCATCCTCTTTTACCATTGCATTTCTAAGAATCTGCTTCTGGCAATTGCCTTGTGTTATTTTATCTTCTCGTAAGGTTAAGTTTCTGAAAAAATAGTCCAGACACCATGTTATTTGACTTATCTGTTGGATCAAGCAAAAGCCATACCTACTTAGATAAATTATATAAAATGGTTTAAATATTTTAGCAAAACTACTATACTTACTGATCTTCTAGAACTGAATATAAGGGTTTGACATTGTCCGTATTAACGTGAAGAATTTTATTAGCAAAAGCAATGGAATCTTCTAAAATTTTCACACCTTCTTCTGTGTCGTAACTAACCAAAGAAAGTCTTTCTAAAAGAGCGATGGTGTTTCGATCCACTTTAAGAGTAGAAGCATGCTCATTTTCCAATGTTGGAACAGGCGATATTGGTATTTTTGAATTCAGGTTTCTACAGGCAATTTGAATTGTGTTCCAAGATCTAGAGGTTCTTTTGACCAAATTGAATATCATGCTTATTTTGGGTTTTGAAGTGCTTTTTTTGCGGTTTTACTAAGATCTTTATGCTGAAAAAAAGAGCTGAACTCAAGACCCAAGAAATGAAAAACTTTACAAAAAATAATTTGGAAGAATATGTCACACGTGTGTCACACCAAAGTCATGTAAAAACATGTAAAAAGAATGTAACTGTCAGACGTCAGTGTCAGCAAGTGTAATTTTTTTTCTACTCTGGTGGAGGGCTATCGTTTTTGAGCTCAGCAGATGGCGCCATTGTCGAGTAAGGCCATGTCAATAATGGGGGCTATCGCGTGTGAATTCACGGCTAGAGGCGCTAGTGTAGCGCGAGGGCACCGAAATGTCAGATGTCATAGGAAGTTCACGCGTTGCGTGCTTTTTCATCACGTATTTTTACTAATAAGTATTCACAATTGTTGTCTAGATTGAGGTATTACTGATTAATTATGACTTTAAGATTTTAAATAGCAACTTATGATCTTATTTGTTAGTAATTGAAGGTAAAATGATTTTTAAATACTTTCAGCTTGCTAATTTTAGGGAAAATATTGTTAATAAATGAACTTTTTATGAAGTTATTGGTATTCTAAAGTTTAAAATAGAATTATTGACATGACCATAAGCGACACTGGCGCCATCTGGTAAGCTCAAAAACTATAGCACTCATTCTATTCTATACTCTATTATATAGCCCCCATTATTGAGTGAGGTAACGATGAATGTGATAAGTACTTATATTCGTTTATCGTTTCACTGGGACGTCAATATATTGCACCAATCGAGTACAAAATTACTTCACCTTGAGCAATTTTTGACCCGTTAGCCCTTATTCCCATTATTTTTAGCTTGTGATGTCATAGCCATACTGCCATAGTACTAAACTTGTCTTTTAATACTCCTCCCTGCTGGTATAGTATATACTACTTCCATGCGGCTTTTGTGCCAGCCCTTTGGCCCTTTTTGACAATGTCACAAAATAAAGTGTCATTTTGACGGTCAGCTGTCAACATAACCTCTAAAACCTACTCAAGGGTTTCTATTTCCTAATTTTAAAAATATTTCTGTCCTGAATTAATTATTTTTCTCAAGATTTTAATCTAGTTCAGGTAATTCAGTTTTTTTAGTAGGATATATCCTTTAACAAAAGATACCAATATCGCGGATTTCATTGCACAATCACGGTTTATTGATTCAGTATATTCATACATAAAGCCAGACTCCAGATTGCACTACAACAACACCCTTCTCAGCTGCTTGAATACTGGTTTTCTCTTGATTCCATTTAATTACATTCAATGTCTAGATACCTACCAATAATTTTGATAATTTTGATTTTGAAAATTAATTTATCTTGCATTTAAAATGTGCCTTTGTTACTGTTTCTTATGTTTAAAACATTTTTAAAATTCTATTCTGTTTCAGTAAATATGAAAAAATATGCTCGCAATGTTATATATGACAAACTACACAGAGGAGGTGTGTTAGTCTGCATTGGCCTCACACTGTATGGGTCCGTGCTCTTAGGTGATCATTTTTATAAGTATTTCAAATATGTTAAACCTCAAATACAAGCAAGTAAGGAAGCTGCTGAGAAAGAGCTCTTAGCAGAAGGAGCTGCAGAAAGATTAG
Organism: Eugnorisma glareosa; assembly: GCA_947578425.1. NCBI lineage: Eukaryota > Metazoa > Arthropoda > Insecta > Lepidoptera > Noctuidae > Eugnorisma > Eugnorisma glareosa. The sequence continues at coordinate 12,237,961 of OX387963.1, forward strand.
TATCATAAATATGATTTTGCTTCAAGTCAATGTACAATAATATAATTAATTTAAGCTGTAAATGTATTTAATAGTTAGTTTTGTTTCGATTTGTTTTATTAAATCAATGCTGGAGTACTTGTGCATTTATTTTAAGTTGTGATATCCTGCTCAATTAGATAAATAAGTGCTTCTTTGTCAACAAGAAGCTTAAATTTACTAAAATCCTGGTCTAAGTCTTCTACATCAAATTTTCGCCCTTATTTCAATATATTGTTGATGACAGCTAAATCCTTTTTTCTGCCAGTCAACAGAAACCTAAATAACTACACAATGGCCAATTCTGTATCAGTGTGAATTGTATTTACATTGGATTTTTTTAGAGCTTTTACATGGCACAGGTACTGTCTATGCCATGTTTCTATCTTGTTGCTCATAGATGGCGTGAGTAGCAATGATAGGCCTTCCTAGTTCAGCTACGAGGGGACATCATTTGGTTCTTTTAGAATGCTGTGTGTGTGCACCGATAATAACACTACTGTGGCCATAACGATTCTTAAAAAAAACCTGAAATGTTCGCAACTGATGCCCGTGATTCCAACACAACAAATGTATTAGTGACGAGCTGGACTCGTATCAAAAAGATTGGGCTCAAATAGCCAAAGACAGAGATAAATGGAAAGTGGGAAGGGAGGCCTTTGCCCTGCAGTGGGATACATCAGGCTTCTATTATCTAATATGTATTGACATTTTTTAGGTGTCGATTAATGTAAGTGAAAATGGGCTTTAGTGTTGCGCAACTTTAGACAACTGCTAGCAATGAAAACAATACCTCTAAGTAGGTACAGAAGAGTGAAGCGTGAGACGTTCCGGATGTCGGACCGCACTTACATACAACTTGTTTATGACCGCGGACTCGCGGAGGACTGCACCACCCTGGTATTTCCAGGGTGGTGCATTTTCAATCCATGAAAACAGCTGGATTTTTTTTTCATTCCGCTTCGGATAATTTAGATTTTCTATAGGAAAGCACATAAATAAATTAAAAATGCTAAGAGCCTCGATCAATACTTGAGGAGGCTCTCGTTAGGCAGCTGGATCTAGGGCTTGCTTCAAAAAGTGGCGTACCTACTCCTGCCCCCGTACTCACAATGGCTTTGACTCGAGAAGTCGTATGTCTATCTTTTTTTGGCATTAGGTACGAAAGCGACTGAGATTTCCTCTCTCTGGAGATTTGACCGCTGGTAGGTTGGACTCTGTTTCCGATACCGGTGGGCTAGGTACTATTTTTTATATATTTTACAAATATTTAAAAATATTAATTAATAGGTATGTCAAGAAAGTGAATAAAGGAAATTGGATTCAAGAGCAAGTGTAGCGAGCTTGAAAATTTTAGCACGCACATCGAGTTTGACTCTTTGACTTGGTCAGACATCTTATGTCCTTTGCGTTCTTATGTCCTATTATGAACGCAAAGGACGCGGATGTCTGACCGAGCGAAGCGTACTCGAATATTTTTTAGGTTATTCTCAGATAAATTAGGTTATTTTTGTGCATACATACTTCTACGAGAATAAGAGTAAGAACGAGCGAAGCGCGCGAGCTTGAAAATGTTTACTTTCCGCCTCGGATAGGTTGGTTTCTCTATAGCCTGAGATTTCGCACCCTCCCGCTGCCTCCGGGCCTGACGATAGGAGACGAGTGGCGTAATCGGCCTGTGCATGCAGGCTGTGTCCATAGGAGTAGAGGATCTGAACACTAAAGGGCTTGGAAGATTTTTGTATGAAGCCTGGCTGACCTAACTGCAGCCACTTGTTGTGGTCACCCCCTTGTACCCTGCTGGCGGCGCCCATGTACGTAACACATATTTCAATTCGTTTAGTAAGATTCTCGTGAGGTGGTAAACTCTGGGAATTTACTTCCTAGATACCACCTACGGTATCACCATATCATAGGTACTAGGTAACCTACTTGACGATACCTACCTGCCTTTTGTAGAATCATAATGTTCAATGGGTTCAGTCGTTCCCGGCATCCCCCTACAAATGCACAACAACCTCAAAACTTAAGAGCTGGAAGAGTTTCATTCGTTGTATAACCCAACCACACCTAGGCAGTGAAAACCTGACGATAATTCGATTGATGGTGTACCTTTACAGGTAGGCCGCTGCAACAAAAACCTGGTCTACAACTTGGCCAAATGGGAAATTATGGCCCTATCGGGCACCTAATTTGAGTGGCGGTGCTGTCTAGAACATGCTGGAAAGTCGGAAGCGTCCACATGACTATCCTTTGAGGATTCAATGAACGATAGTGATGCTGCTATTAAAGTGGCCCGTTACTGGTACCAACTTATGTAAAAATTATTAACACCCAGACTACATCACCTACTAACTACTGTAATAATAATGTGTATGATGTGATGTGTAATGTACTTTAAGTAGGTAGGTACTATCTAAAATGTAGATTTATATGCATCTATTCTTGGACATAATGATAGTATAACAGGCTAAAAATTTATAGATCAAGCAACTAAGTATCTTGCAAATCTTTTAACACACGTTTTGCAGTTTCACACACATGGTTGGGGTACCTACGCAACGCGATTGCTAAACTGTGCGCGATATCCTTAAGAGAAAACGTGGACGTAATAAATAGCTAGATAGGGCTGGTCACGTGCAGGTCGTCCCATTTATGCTTCTTGTGAACACTGAAGGAAGTGCTGCAATTACTTGTGATGGATAGTGAGAGTTAGATGCGGCCGTAAGGGTCGCGCCATCCATATAACTTTCTTATCTACCTCTGAAGGGAAACTTTATGACATCTTTACGGGAATCGAAAAATATAGACGACCCTTGACATTAAAACGCCAGTCTCGTATACCCAAAACGGATTTAAGAACTAAGGTTCTGACCACAGTACACCGGTTAGCGAGTAATCGGCGATTAACCGTGCCGTCCTCTTCACGTTGTTTACGCGCCGGTCGAGAGTTAATTGCGGTCACAGTTGGAAGTTTAGTTCGGTATACAAAATAGGTACCCATAAGCTTTGATCGTAGTCTAAGATTTCCCTGGTAAAGAATAAGTTTGAATCGTGTTTGTTGTTCGTGGTGGTCTCATATACTTATTACGCTTACGCTTGTACGCCACGATACGCGGCTGAACATGTTAGAACGATACTCTATTTCATTATTAACTTGCATGCAATTTATCATGTACACCATGTTTAAACAAATACATTTTACTTACTTACTTACCTGGAATGATTTTGTTGCCACCAGGAGGTGTCACAACAATTTGCACCGAACGGCTAGTACGGAGTTGATATTACCTACCTATTGTAACATTTGTAACTAGGATACAAGTAGGTACATACCTAAGTACCACTTTGAAACATTGTAAGTACCTAGCTGCTCTTTTAAAAACTGAAATTAAAACTTTCCACAGCCAAGAACCTGGCAGGTATCTACACATATAAACGTACAAATATTTATGTGTACGCGTGTTTTGAATACCTAGGTATCACGCAAATAAATTAATGAGAGAAACATGTTTACTAACTTTCGAACAGATTAAATAGACTAAAGATAAGATGTGTATATTAGTTATCATAAAATAGGTAAGGATTTATATTCTATACGCACTCTTAACTTTTCACTCAATAGGAATTAGGTAACTTTTTCATATTCATATTTTGTTACAACTTACTTACTTGCAAGATCAGAGAAGTACCAAGGGGTTCCGCTGGATCGCTAAAAATGCCTGTGTGTTAAACCACAATTATTCTCAAATTCAATTGGCTTATCTACTTGAGTTTTGTGATGGACAGACAGATACTCAGTAGGTAGACTCGGGAGGGTTTTTCAGAACCGCTAAAACTATATTTGAAAAGTTTCAGATAATGTGGTCACGTCCTACCAAGTTTTCATAATGAAATGCATGCTGTAAACCCGGGGAACCATCTAGTTAAGGAGATATTGAGGGTCAAAGTTCCAACGTTTCCACATTTTTTGTTTGAATACATGATTTTATTGTAAGATTTTTACTTCACACATCCACGACCCCCGTAATATTCAATCCATCCATCAGCACAATGTTTTGAGTCCGTTACATTGAGCCTTACCGTGAAACGAGTCCTTTCACTCCAAAAAAAAAAAATCGTTGCCCAGCAATAATTTTTGCGTAAAGTTAGATAGTTAGAAATACATAATGTTTGGTCGACGGCTTCGGTCTTGTTACACCCTGTATAAGTATCAAAAAGTGAATTGCTTATAACTAGATGAAATTACAATATTTTGTTTCAGGTAGTTATTGCAAAAGTTGCACTAAAATTTGCACGTTAACTTTTTATTATTTAATGATAACTGTCGCCTTGACCATGGCCTTCGATAATGTAACTCAAACAGTAAAAACATATTACATAACTTATGTTATTATGTGTTTATATAAAACGGATCTACGCAAGATAATTATGTCCCAGTTGTAAGACTGCTGTCTTGAGAGCATGGCCGCGAACGTTCCCAGTGTTAAGTTCAATAACGGGTTGACTATTCCCACACTTGGGCTTGGGACATGGCAGGTAAGAGATTTTAAACTTGTTTTTATTGATTTTTTATTGTTCATCAAAGGAGAATGTGCAAAATGCACATTGACATTGACATGCACATGTGAATGTGCGAATGTGTGTATCGTTTATTTTAGGTATTATATTTTCCAAGGAGAGTTTCCAAAATGAAAGAAAATAATGTTAAAGTAGATAAGTAGGTACTTCGTTTTATCAGTTAATTCACTCTCTTCTTGCTCTGACAATAGCAAGGATGGACCAACGAGAGCAAAGATCACTTAGATTTTGAATGTCATGTTAATTCGAAGGTAAAATAACCGTGAAAATAAGGCAGCTGACGCAGTATGCATATGATTGTTATAAATTCGTTAGATAAGAGTCGCGACAACGACTGCTACATATTACCTACCTATGTACTTACTGCCGATGGTATTCAGTACCTACCTATATTTGTTTTAACAACCTGATTTTCAGGTCGTGCCTGTATAAACGCAACGAGTTATTACACAGTAAAATTTACCATAACTCTGGCTGCTAGTATAAGCTGTGTTAAAATTTTAAGTATCCTGCTCATCTCGTACCCACCTTTATTTATAAAACACTCCGTGGTAAAACAATGTTTTTTTTATGTATTTAGTCAAACCCCGGCGAGGTGACGCGGGCGGTCGGCGAAGCCATCGACATCGGCTACCGACATATAGACTGTGCGCATCTATATTTTAACGAGAAGGAGGTCGGAGAAGCGATCAAGGAGAAAATTAAGCAGGGCATCGTAAAAAGGTCAAAATATATGTCCATTTAGCCTGTACCCAATGCTTTCTCCGTTCCGGGTCAGACCTGTCTTTGGACCCGCTTATCCCTAATCCACGTGCCATTTTCTTGTTATTAAATAACAAAGTTTCGTAGTAAATGTTTAGGGTTCATTGGCTCCGACGTACTCGTACCTACCCACTCGTACATTAATTTGGGAATCTATAAAATTAATTGAATGGATGTGTTCAAATCTTCTTTCATATCTAGGTACTTGTATCGGTGTTGGAAAAGTAAAGTATTTAAATTAAATCAAATATGTTTATTTACACAGCTCTACAGTCATGAAACTACAATATTTTCAAATGTGTTTGTAGAAAGCAAGTTAAATTAGTTCGTTAAATTCTATAAATATCCAGAAATGCTTATCTCAATTCCGATCTTTACAGGGGTTGTGCCGCTATTTGGCTTAGATAATTAGCTCTGTAGGTGTAGGTACCTCTTGACTCGTGAGTGTATACCTATCCGAACGAACGTGTTATTATTACAAACATGTTTCATATTATGCTACTTTAATGTTTTACAGAGGGGACCTTTTCATAACATCAAAGATATGGAATACGTATCACCGGCCGGATTTAGTGGAAAAGGCTGTAAAAATCTCGTTGTCTGATCTCGGATTGGATTATTTGGATTTATATCTCATTCACTGGCCTATGGCTTACAAGGTAAGCCCATTTTTATTATTCTTAAAGTTGTGTAGGTACTGCGAACTAAAGCCTGGCGCAACCTCGAACAGAAATTGAGTTTATATTAGGTTAGAATTCTTTAAATCCGCAGAAGACTTATGTAAATAAAACGAAAAAACTTTTCAATTTCGGCTAAAGCTTTGCCAAAACGATGCTCAAGAAACATTAGCTTTATTATGTACAAAGCGAAATAAAATGTTTGTCTGATTTTAGGAAGGCAGTGATCCGTTTCCTTCAGATGCTAATGGCAAAGTGATTTACTCCGACGTCGACTACGTGGATACATGGAAGGCTATGGAGAAGCTCGTCGAGAAAGGCCTCGTTAAGAGCATCGGCGTCAGCAACTTTAATTCTGTACAACTGACTCGAATTCTGAACGCTGCTACAATTAAGCCGGTGACCAATCAGGTGAGGTGTTGAAAACGATTCAATCAACGGCGATTTTGTTGTGGCACGGTAAATCTCGAAATGTTGTTACATGTTGTAGGTATCTTCAATTTGAACTATTTAGGTTATTCGCGTTACCTAGTACTTAGTTAAAATGATGAGTATTATAAACCTCACAAAAATATCGTCCTCCCGAATGCAAATATTCCTAAAATTGCTTGTTACAGAAATCTATGATTTAAAGCCGGCAGATTGATGCCTGTTTATGTAGATAATATAATTGTAATATTAATATAACTGCAAGCTAGTTGAATGACAATTCGTCGACTCGTTGCAGGTGGAATGTCACCCATATTTGAACCAGAGTAAGCTATTCAACTTCTGCAAGGAGCGCGGGGTCACCCTGACGGCGTACAGTCCGCTCGGAAGTCCTCAGCGTCCGTGGGCCCAGCCCGGGGATCCCTCTCTGTTGGAGGACCCCAAAGTGTTAGCCATTGCGAAAAGGCTGAAGAAAACTCCAGCACAAATTTTAATAAGGTAACTTTGAAGTTTCGTGTTAATTAATGTAACTGATAATTCGAGGCTGTTAGTCTGTGCTCTATTTGTTGATCCATCTTTTATTTTTTAAGCAATAAAGTTGTTTATCGAAATAAAGAACAATCACAATCAAAACACGCGTAGCTTGATAAAACTTCGAGTTAAATTAATATTAATGATGACTCGACAACAATAATGATAGTTTTGTTTAGTCAAATAGTAAAGTTCCCCGACATTATGTCGGAAATCGACATATTTACTGTATCTATGAGAGAAGATCGAAAGCTTTCAACAAGGGAAACCTATTTGTCATAAATAATTTGTACTGTGATTTCCGGGCGGTCTTTACTCAGATAGAATATTCTATTTTGTTTCTTTGGTCATATTGATTATGCCTGTTAATGTTAGTTTATACCTACGGTGTTGGTTTAATACAAGTTTATTTATTTATGTTTACGAGCCTACGCAGTAACAGACTAAGTAAACTATACTATCGATCAATAGTTGGGTTTTTGAATCCAGTAAGGTCAGTCACTTCCATGACCAAATTACTCATAGGGCTCATTTACGGCCACGCGGCGCGTTGGGCGGCGCATTGAGCGGCGCGGCCCGCTTTAAATTCAAACATATGGAAATGTATGAGAGCGTTTACGGAGAAGCGATTTTACGCGCGTTTGCTTGAACTGCATGCGTTGCCCGCGGCGGCGAACGCGGCGGTGCCCGCGGCGGCTCCCGCTACGTCGCCCGCTGCGTCGTCCGCTGCGTCGCCCGCGGCGGGGCCCGCGGCGGCGCCCGCTGCGTCGCCCGCGGCGGCACACGCGCTTATAATCCGGGAGGTACCGTTGCAAAAGAAAAAGTCATAGTAAGCCGGCTGAAATCGACATATGATCTTATATGACTAATAAGAGAACGGACCGTCAGCTACTCAACCGTCAGTAGCGTGAGTTTGGGAGGTTACGGAAGTTGTAAAATTATACTATCTATGTAAAAAGTTTCAGCCGGCGTACTATGACTTTTTCATTTGCAACGCTACCTCCCGGACTATTAGTGCGTGAGCCGCCGCGCGCACTACCGCGTTTGCCGCCGCGGGCGACGCGGCGGCCACCGCTGCTCCTCACGCACCGCACCACGCGCCGCTCTCCGTAAACAGCATCGTACATTGCCATATGTTTGTGTTTGGGCGTGCAGTAACCCGGGCCGCTGCACGCGCCGCCTCTCCGTAAACGGAATAATTTTCACAAACCAAAATCCATAATTTATTGGTCACTATGGCAGTTAGTTTTACGATGGGAATACTTGATTGACGGCCAAAGGTCACAGATCCCTTTAGAGATTTATTTATAAATGGAGCTAGCAGAAATAAGAAGCGTATTTAGGCGTAAATAAGAAATTGCGATTTCAAAGATCGTAATTTATTGCTTCGATAGACCGATGAAATAGATACGATGATAAAATGTTTTTATATTGCATTTTATATATAAAATTTAGGGGTGTACAAAATTTTTGCACAGAAAATAAAAATAATCGGGGACGCGAGGCAATGGAGCATCATTTGATGCGATCGACACCAGCCCGAGTGACCGGAACGAAGCCGTTTAGCAGATTTTATCGTTTTTATTTGTATTCCTATGCTGGGAATAATAAAAATAAGATTTTACTGGTATTGGCCACAATATTGACAACATCGATCAATTATCTTTGAATCCTTCATTCTACCATTTCATATCGACTTTCACTCTCGATACTCGTCAATTATAATATTTCGATTAAATAACTCCGAAAACATTTAATAAATGGATGGAAATAAAGAGTCCCACCTGTTCAAATAAATTATACTTTGGAAACAGATGGAGATGGGAAAAAAATAATTTTCATCTAACGAGCGATTATGTCAATAATGAGAAAGAAGTAACGACGGTCCCATAAATAAAGATAATCAACTTTGGGTGTTGATTTAAACTGAAAATATTCTTTGAGTTAACTAAATATAATTAATAAAGTCACCTTTAGAAAAAATTGCACGTTCGATGCACAGGCGCGTAGCGGTTAGCTAATGAGCTACGATGCGTCTACGACAATACTACGTAGCCGCTTCACCGCTACGCCGTAGCAAATCAGCAGTGAATTTTTTGTTCATGTTGATGTGGCTGCATAAACAGTGTTGTCCGTTTTATTTTAGGTACCAAGTCGACAGAGGTGTTATTGTAATACCGAAGTCTACGACCAAGAGCCGTATAGCGGAGAACTTCAACATCTGGGACTTCTCTCTCACGAATGAGGACATTAAGGTCATCAACAGCCTGGACTGCAACGGTCGGCTTATACCGCAGGCAGAGTAAGTAACAGTAAACCATTTTAAAATATGATTTGGCGGATTTCTTCCAATGCTATTTCACACTATTAGAAAACGCACCTTATTAATTTCATTTTCAACATTTCATAAGAGTGATGATCCTCGTCTGCGTCAGACTGCCCCGTTGGTCTAGTGTTCGCTTGAGACTGCCGACCATGAGGTCCTGGGTTCGATTCTCGGATCGGGCAAATTGATATAGTTTTTTTCCCATCAGGAATTTCTCAGTAGCAGCCACGGAGTTTGGATTTGTGCCCTGTTGGTGGCAATAGGCTCGCCCCTATTACATGGGACTTAAACATAACTGGCGAAATGTGGGTGTACACCTCTGCCTAACCCTTCACGGATTATAGGCGTGATGTAATGTCATGTGATGATCATTGTTTCTCATCATCATTCTCTTCTTTGTGCATTATTAATTAATATTTAGATTTTGCAATACCTATTTTGACGATGTATTGTTTAATATTTGTTAAGGTTTTAATATGAAATACTATTCAGAACAGTGTATTGTGCTAAACAGAATATTTGATATTCAACATGTAATAACGCCTCAATATAACATTGAGTATCAGTTTACTATTATTATATTTTTAAACAAATGCAACGAAAGATTCCCAGAATACGGAAATATTATCGTGAATATTATCAAAACGGGAATATTATCGTGATTGAAAACCTTTTTCAATTAACTGATATCTGTTGAAAGAAGAGAAGTATATTCATAACGTTTTGTGAATATACTGCTCTTCTCTAAAAAACGTAATAATTATGCTATCAAAACATGTTGTCAGTGTTGCTTATGATGTTCCTAACCTCTATATGCCCCGACTATTCCGTGTAGGCCACTATTAATATTGCCATACTTCATCTATTAATTTAAATTCTGTAAATAGCCTGATTATAATGACTATTAATAGTCTGTTAATTAGAGGAACGTCTACGCGATCCTTTAGTAAAAGTTTTTTGTGAAAGATCGAATACTTATTTTATGATTATGAGCAGTCCGTAGATAATGAGCTTTAAAGACTATGATACTTTAACTTACAATTTAAATAACAAAAATGCTGTACCTTCAGTTAGTTTTCGCGATAGGTACAAAAAGTCTTTAAAAAAGAGTTGCCCAATTTTAGATAAAGCGTAATAAATCAGCGCTTAAATTCCCCTCTCTATTTGCAATGTTAGGTCTTAATTAGACTTATAGAATCGCTGACGTGTCACCGTTGAATATAACTGTTATTTTATCTTTTCCCTGAGATATCAATCTCAGCAAATCTGTAGGGACAAAAATTAACGGGTGTCGTTTCCCCAGGCAAGTTGCCTGCACGGAAACTTTCATTGTCGTTCATTGATCCACTGGGAGGTGATTCAGTGACAATCACACGAATAGACTTCCTTTACTACATCACTAGCTGTTGCTCGCGGCTTCACTCGCACGGAATTAGAAATTAAATATTTAACACCGCCACCAGGGTGACATGTGTTGGATTGAAAAAAAGTTTTATATATATTCCCTCAAGATATGTCCTTTTTATTTGGCTAGATTTTATGGAAATAGATTTAAATAAGTTTTAGTGTAGTTATAAATGGTTGGTCAAGTGGTTGGTCAAGCTAACAAACGAGCTAACTTTAGTGTTAACAATATTAATAATTGGGATTTTGGTAGTTAGGATTAAAGTCCGCATGATTAATACGGTCGTTGTAACTAATACGATTTTAAACTTATTCTTTAATCAAAGATTAACGTTTTGTTTGCAGGGGTCGAGCTCACAAGGATCATCCCTTCGCTAATCCTGATATTATCTTTTAAATGAGGCGGTTGACAAATGGTACGGAGGTTACTTCTTATACATGTTATTTTGAGGTGAAACTGGTTTCATTAAAACACGCAAATTTAGAGATAAAATAAAAATCTAGTAAGGTTAAAAATACTTTTTTTTTCATGTGCCTCTTACTTCTTTGACAATTAAAAAGCATACCCATGCTGTGAATATATACTATCTTAATTCACGCTGGCCACCAACGGGTGGGCGTGTAAAGGAGCCGTGGATTCGTGCGGGCCGACCAATATCCGGCCAAACAGCCATAGCTGCGTGTGTTTCCGCCAAACCTGTCAGACGCTTGATTTCGCTAAATTGTTCGCATTCCTTAACCCTGTCTGATTCGGAAAATACGGGCGCATTGAAATGGTCGGCAGAATGGTCAGTGCGGACTTTAATCATCTTGATTGATAAAGGACACATGGGAGCAGGAATTCGTCTTAGAAATTGGCTTTGTCCGCGGTTACACGCGCGTTCTTACCTTCAAGAACCTGTGCCCGTATTATATTATGCAATGTGCTGTTTTTGATGAAACATGTTATGTATATTTACAGGCCAGATTTAGCAAGAATTTAGGCCTGGAAGATACTTGGACTGCATTTTTTCAGCATTGGGATCATTAACATCGTCATCTTCCTGCCCTGGCACGGTCCTAGTCTTATTGTCGTTGGTGCAACACGTTTTCAACCGACTTCCAAAAGGAGGGGGTTATTTTCTTCCATACTCCCCAGTCAGACACATTTTAGCATTAGGATCATTTAGGTTAAAACAAAAAACAATATCAATAACAATAAAAGAGTCTGCCCACTACACCGTACCATACCGTGACCGTGCTATGAAAGTATCGGGGACGGAAAGAAACATGACACGGACTACTATGCACTTGAACGTATCAACAGCACATCATATCCGTGCATAATTTATGAAGAAACATGGGTTTATATCTCCCGGCACCGGCAAAATATTCTCGCCGACAATTTATGACGCTTCGTGCACGTTACGGTGTTGGTCGGTGACGGAATGGTCTAGTGGACATAGTCTCTTACATACTAGCACAAAGAATATTTTTTGCCTGATACGTTCTTAGCACGGTCACGGTATGGTACGGTGTAGTGAGCAGACTCCTTTAGCGTCATGTGACGTATGTTTCTACTTAAATATATTGTACACCTAAATCCCTATTTTAGCCTCACAAATCTGTTTGAACTTCCATTGTATGTAACATTTTAGCGGTTGTGCGTACAAACACAGAGACTGAAAAAATCTGGTTACTGGGAAAACATGCCTTCGACAAAAAAAATATTGTGCACATTTGTCCCTTCGTTACGTTACTATTTCACCATATAGATGAAAGTAAAAGGAAGTGATTTCATACGAAATATTATTTCCTTGACTCAGAAGGCGAGCTTCGCAAACTAGCGTCCGCGGGCATCGCACAGGTAGCGAAGGTTCTAAGATAAGGTAACGCCTTCATAACGGTACTTTATGACGTTAGAAATGTTTGCAAGATACCAAAACTAATAAATTATTAGCATGACTGCCCCTTCTGTTCAAATGACACCTATAAGCATTACAAAACAAATGACGGGCGTTATTTTAGACCTCAGTTGTTCAAGAAGTATCGATTTGTCTTGTACGAGGTCACGCATTTTACCTAAGTCCGGTATTTCGTGCTAGACAAGGGCACCGAAACCATTTTAAAGATTACCCTACTATGCAAAAATAGGTTTGTTAAAACACATTTTCTTTTCCAGAAGCATAATAAAAAACTTTGTAAACTTGAGCTCAGCAGCGGTTTTTCTATTTACTTTGTATGAAATCAACAAGTTAGTATACATAATTCACTGAATATATTTAGGCAAGAAAAATTAAAGCATGTGGCTTTATTATTATTCTTTATTAAGTCTACGTGCCTTTTATAAAAATAAAAAAAAAACATACGTTAATATAACATGGCACAAGCAAATTCATCAAGATAATAGGCTATGACAAACTTGAAATGGAACGTAATTTTGTAAATTGTATATCACGGTACGATCCCCTTGGGGGTTTCTTTCATTTGGGAGTACGTTAGAACATTTGATATTGTACCCCAGTCTTGAACAATATGATGGGAACTAAACTCCCGTTTTCCCAGTACCTACTAATATTGAAAGCACTTAGAAAGTATACACAGAGGCATGTTCAAGTCAAACGTATAATATTATCTACGTATCGTACTCGAGCGCTACTTACCGAAAAAAAGAAAAATGATATAACCGTGATTGTCTATTTAGGAAATCCCAATCATTTATGCTTTTGTCTACCTGGGGATCGGTTCTCGGGTCCCGGCATTCTCATGACCTTATTATAGCGAGTTTATGGTTTAGTGCAGAGTGGCTCCGTCGAACCCCTGTCGTCTGTCGTGCTTAGAAAACCATACTTATTCATAAGATTTCGTTCCATAAGCCTGAATGGTTCCAGAATACTGAAAAGTTTTTAGCGAAGTTCGACGTTCTTATTCAAAGGCTTAGAAAACCTTAATACCTATAGTAAATAAAAATAAAATTGTTGATGCGGTGGGCAATTTTAATTAATATTTTTTGTTTCTAGACTAAAGTGTAGTCAGTTGATTGAACGGCAGGTAAAAAATGGATCTTTAATATTTTATAAAGGATTGAGGTATTTCATTGAAAATGTATTCTTCTTAGCGTTAAGAATAGCTGAATCTTTATGCTCGGTTGAATAGCTGTTTCAGCGAAAAGAAAATCGCTGTTATTATATCGAGAAAATAGAAAATTTTTAGAGTTTAAAGAAAATAAATCCACAAAAATTGCAGCATAGCAACCAAATAATGTCCAAGTTTAGTTTCGCAGCGCTATTTGAAGCAGCTGTCCGTTTTTCCCGTTTCGGTTTCTGCAAACTAGTTAGTGGGGGTATAACGCAGCACCGCAATAAGCAGGCTCTGCACGCTCCACTGTTACACCGTTTACTCTTTCATTTGGTGCGCTATGAATGTGCACAGTCACCGCGATGAGAACTTAAGGAGTTTGTGTTATCTGGTGTGAAAGAAACTGCGCAATCTCTTTGAAATTCTAGGCAAGTTGTTGCGGGAATTATTAAGGCTCACCGGTTTATGTACTAGCGACTAGACGTGCATAAGTTTTAACTACATTTTTAATGCATGTCTGGAATTTTACGACGCTTGCTGATCTGTTGTCTGAGAGCTGAGTGAGGTTACCGCAGTCGGTTTGGTTTCAGACGGAGAACACAATCTGTCGAAATACGTACCTGATTAGAATTTCAGAATGTGCAACCGGCTGTTTAAGACATCACTACATCTTCGCTTATCGTACCGCTTGGAGTTTTGCTAAACGTAATAATAAGGGCGAGGAAATGTGAACTGCGATGTCGAAACATGAAAGCAATAGACACTTACATGTAATGAGATGTAACAATCTTCTTGAAAGGATTTTTGTATAACCGTTTGAAGGGCAAAATACTGAAAGCTTAAGCGAATAAAGTACCCTAGATAAATTCAAAGGGTTTCATAATTCAAAACACAAACGCAACTCGCTTTCATAATTAACTTTTAGATAATTAGGATATTATTACTTCTCTTTGTTAGTAGCTCTATGCTTACTAAATACAATTTAATGAAATGATAATTTGACAGGCTATTAATTAAGGCACTTAGTATGCTGACTTGAGGGCTCTGGGTGTAATTAGGTCAAAATCAAAACTACCCTTTCTGCTGATTTCTATGAAATAACAGTGGAACAAAGGGATAAATCAACAATACAATGGTAGGCCCCCGTTCATTTGCGGCATATCTCATTATCACATACATACACGTACTCAAAAAAGGAACAATTGCGCCTTTGTTTAAAGAATTTATAGATTTATGAAATTGGTTTATGTAACGACATTGGATTATTGGATATACAATATAGATCAGTTAGTAAATGTGCTTGTTAAAATAAACGATTATTATACCGGTCTGCGTTGAATACATATTCACAAACACTCCTTCCTTTTTCGCAAGGGGGCAAGCAGGTACTAGAGCATTCCTGCGATTATTGTCACAAAGATTTGTACACAAATGATTGATATTGAAGTATGCAGATTAACAATTAACACAAAAGACAAGCGTTGCCTCTCGGAAGAGTAGTTAAGAGTATATTGCATAATAACCCACATGCAAACAATGGTGGCAATCCAGCGGCTGTGCGCGGCGGGCTGCTGCGACACGCCTGCCCCTCGCGCCTCGGTCAGTCCGGCACACGATTATAAATTCACCGCTCCATTATTCACAATTGGCTTCCATACCGGCTCTGACAGCCGGTCCGATAATTCGTTAAGTCCTAAACTGCGACCGCTGCGTGCACCCGATAACGCCCCAATAGGATTCAACTAAATATACAAAGGGTTGAGCAACTCATGCGTTTGGGGTAGTTCGGCCCCCGCACCTGCCTCTATTTGTTCATCTTCGCTGACTGCGTTTAATTCTAATTGCGTAATCATGTTTATTTGTAGATGGTCCCCAGGGTGGGGAACAATAAATGATTTTATTTTAAAAAGAGTGGAGAGTAAAGCTCCGTCACCCGTGCACCGACTCGTTAGTGAATCCGGTTACAGTTGCCGTTCAAAGTTTGTGTGCTCTCGACTCTTGCCTGACGGATGTCCAACATCCTGATTTTCTGTATGCGAAATTTGCAATCTTCCTTTATAAATGCATTGGGTTTATTTTATTTTGTGTCTGACAGTGATCGGATTAAATGAACCCGCGCTCTGTTTTGCTGTTCCCGAATGCGGTTTTGCACTATATCAATTATTTGGTCCGTGTTGAAAACAATTGTGGTTCATATTCAATTAAATAATGGCTTACAAAATCAAAGTAAGGCACGCTTTGAAATCTTAATTATTTGTGAAAAATGACGTGTAGCGAAGATAGTAAGTGGAGAAGCGAGTAATAATCAAAGAGATGAACGTTACGGAACTGTAGCAATTACGAATGATGGATTGTTGAACTTCTCCCGGACAGAAATGACCCAATGCTTTAATATCGTCTTGTTTCTTTTCTTAGCTCTTTGGTAATTTGTCACTAAGTAGCAGTTGGAATGGAATTTATTTTTGCAATGAAAAATGATTAAAAAAGACGAGCCTTATTAAGTAGATCTTCAAAAATATCCAACTAGCCCAAACATTTTAAGGTTTTGTATATTCAAATTAGGTAGAGTTTTCAATTTAGTGGGTGCTCGAGAAACCTGACACATTTTTATGAGACTACATTTCGCAAGCACACGAAAGTATGATATTTCTGTAAATAGCGCTGCAGAATGTTTATATCACATTTGAAAATCATATGAAGTAATTTGTGGCAAGAACTCGCTCGGTTTGCGAGGATACCTTTCGAAGAGTATGCACCACAGTGTCCTGAAATTTTCATATTGAAAATATTTGTTGGCAAATTAAAGTTCACAAAGTACCGGGAGAATTAAATATATAGGAAATAGTTCAAATAATGGAAGCTTTTTTAGCATTAAATAGACGTAAAATATTTGTTTTACTATAAGTAGACTGTATTTTTATTTATTCTCCTCACAATGACTGGAATAATACTTAGATTTTGAGTGCCGTAAAATAGTTATGTATATACAGTTTAAACAAGACCCTTAACGAAGCCGTCAACCAAGCATTCTGTACATCAAATTAAGTAACTTTACGCAGAAATTATTGCTGGGAAACGTGTTTTTGGGGTGAAAAAATCGCGTTTTACGGTAGGACTCAATATAACGGACTCAAAACATTGTGCTGATCGATGGATCGTAGTACGGTGGTCGTGGAGGTGTTTATAGTAAAAATGTTACATTAAAAACTTGTATTAAAAAGTACTGGTGAAAAAGTTGGAACTTTGACCCCAATATCTCCGTAACTAGAAGGTATGGTCTAGAACAAAAAAATTATCGCAATGACGGGGAGAAGAAGTACCTGTCGGCTTTGTTAAGGGTCTTGTTACACCCTTTCTAGTAGGTATGCAGATAGTAATATATTTCAAGTTCAGATATGTTCATTCACATTACGTTCCTAAAACCTGTAAAAGCGAGCTCCAATAAGAAACATGAAGCTCCTTGCATGATTAAAGCAGCCGCTTTCTTCGAGCGTGGTAAATGACGGTGACATTTTATTGGCGGTCAACGTGTTTCGTTAGACTGGCCCCTGACGTGCTATCCATCTTGCGCCCGTCCCGGATTACCTGCGCCGAATCAACCGAATGTGATTAACGGAGCCGATCATGACCGTATAAAATGCCTGCTCCGATGACCGTGTAATGGCGTATTGCGGATTATTACGGCCACTCGAACCTATTATTCCGCTCAACTCAAAAATCATGTTATATAGAACTGATTCGGCCCGATGCACCAGCTGTTCGTTTCGACTGAGAGTACTAACAATTATATTACCTACTCGAATTGAAATTGAACTGCACTGGGCTGTGTAATCTACACTCATAGATGGTAATTATTGATGTTTCGTCAATTAACTTCGTATTGATGTTTCATCGTTTGAGCTTATAATGATGTTCATTACTCGATGAAATTGAACCGATATTACAGGAAATCATGATTTCCAGTTTTCCAGTTCAGCTGAGTTTGCACGATGATATGCAGGAAATGATATTGAGACAGCGAGGGGAAACGTCGGTGACTTCCTGTGCTACTTTACTAATATTAACAACTTCGGCCGGGATGTAATTAATTAATGCAGATAGATATAAAATTAATTTAAAAACTCGAGTCAGTGTCGCAAAGTTGTGAGGGTAGAAGTAAAGATTTATCAGGGCCGTCGTGAAACGCTGAAACAGCGGGCGACGGCGACGCGACGTGACAAGAGCGCGTTAATTCTTGCTCACTGCGACTCTTCTAAACTGTTAAAAGAGTAAGGTAATTAAGTATGATGGATATTCGGAGTTTATCGCGGGAGGCAGCGACACGGGCCACTCGCAACTTTCTTATCTTCCCCTGGACGAAGTTTACGACGTCTTTGCGGTGGCACTGAGCAGCTGATTATGTCGTGTGAGCTCGTATCGCCTGCCTAATTTTAGTATCATATTAGTTTATGTGAGAATCCACCGGATGATAGCAAATTGTGATGAATTGCGGCGACGTCGTGTTCGTTATCTTTCTTCTGAGCAATGGTATTTTTAGATTTGAATCGTGGTCACATATAGAGGCCAAATAATTTGATAAGACGTATGCATCGATACGAAAGAAGAAGAACATTAATATCGCTGTATTAAACCATAATTATTAATAAGAATAAGAATAATTTATTTGCATGAAATACAGGTGTTACCAGTTGTTAAAATTGGTGGTTTAGGCACAAACCATATTTTGCCTTTTTAGGGCATGCAAATATAATTTTACATTATTAGATAATGCGTATCTGAATTATTCTTCTTCGGTGATTTAAGTTAGATATTACCAACGTAACTTCTCTGACAAAATACTCCGAGGACTTCAATTCAGTTAGATAACTCGTAGTCGGAGTTGTTCATAATTTTGTAGAACTCATTTTATTTAGGTTGGTAGACTTTATTTTCAAGCGGGCAAAGATTTGAATGTTATGGCCCGTTCATTTTGATTCAATTGAATGCTGCACAACTTCCGTGAGCTGTCAAGTGTCAACTTTATGTTGGTTTCTGACAAAACAGGGGTACGAGAGGAATACGGAGTAGCACTTAAAATGCTATAATATTTTAAAAACATTTTTCGATTTCCAATTCTTGTTACGTAAATAAACAACAAACCACTATGGAAACTGTGAATATCAGTTCTCTTCATCATTAAAAGAGCCCTTTTCTCTTCACGACTCAAGGTATTCGTAGTTACCTATGTATTTTTCATGGCATGCCCAGAGAAGGGTATACGTTGTGGATACGGCTATGTAGATTTGTAGTGGCGCCGGAGGGCAACCCTTGTCATGTGAGATTTGTAAACGAAAAAGCCTCTAATTTGGGTTTGTGTTTTGACAAGTCATCTTGAGGAAGACACTGAGCTTCTGTGCCGAGAACTTTTGTCTGGTTCAAGTTGGTAAAATGGAATATAAAAAGTTTCTGTACGAAGAAGCAAGTCGGTTGGAGCAGTGCTTTATATCATTTGATACTTTACTTGAATATTTTTTATAATGTTAATTTCTCATGTTTGAAACTTTCATACGAAGACGATTTGAGAAGAGATGCTAAAATACGTTATAACGTATTTTAGCATCTCTTCTCAAATCGTCAGAAAAGAACAACTAACATTTTACGAAAAATTGTATATTATCCGATTTTATGTGATTAATCATACCTACTCTCCTTTCAGTTGAAATTTCCTCAAACCAAAATCTGCCTTTTAATATTTCTGTCCTTTACCTCCATCAGGTAAGCATTCATGGTAATATTTAACATTTTCTGTTGATCTGTAACAGTATACACATTGTCATGACTTCAGGTGGTGACTCAGTATGGTGCACTGCTATTGATATGGAGTGGTGGAAGATTTGGGAGACTTGTAGGATAGCATTCAAGGATAGACATTGATGGACAGGCTGGTGGGCCTGTATATAGACTGACTTAAGACATAGGTCAGGCATATGTCTTAAGACAGTCTATGGATTTGATCATAAAACATGGCTTCGTAGCCACATTTTCAGTGTGCTTTCGTAAATAAATAAAGGCTGTGTATCTTTGCCAATCTGATGCCAGATCAATAGATCCCGCCACCAAAGCCGCTGTTACCCTTAAAATGTTCTCTTGCAAACAAGCCCTCTACATTGCCCACATATCTTGATCAGGTGACGCAACAAAACATAAAAACCAAATTGTACATCTTTTTTTCATTTAACAAATCCGTCTTGACGAGGGTATTCTGTTTTTTCGGCAAAAGTAGAAATAAGAAAGATATAAGCAAATCCTGCTAGATCACGTTTAGTACCTCGATTTTTTTTCGATTATTTAGAAACAAAGGCTGGCAGTGAGCTTTATGACGAAAAATATGGAGCGTGCGGACTATTGACGCTCGGGAAATTGGTTAGAGCATACACATTAATTAAAAACACGTTCTGCTCACGTCGTTTTTGTTCTGAGTAATTTGGGTTTTCAAAATAGCATTTAAGTCCGTACTTTGTTATGATTTTGTGTGTACAAATTTTTCCTTTTTTATTAATTTACGAGAGCTATATTTCAGGCTGTTGAATTTAAGTTTAACGAGTTGAAAAAAAGAGGTTGGTTGTTGTTAATGCGTTACGTCCCTAATTAGCAGGTAGGGGTGAGTCCGGCACCGCCGCCATTATTGTGGTCAAGGGGCCTGTTCCCTGGGACACCTGCGCCCATTTGTTATTATATATTTACTATTCAGAGTTAAGTAATGCCGTATTTAATTATTATATAAATGCTGCCTGAGGTTCTTGGTGACGGATAACCATTGATATCGATTATAACTAACCAACAAGAATTTGTGTGGTGTACAACTAAAAAATCAGGCTACTGAAAGAAATATAGCCTATGTTACCCGGGTTATAATAACGAATCGATTGACACCTTATTCATCAAAATCGGATGAATAGTTTAGGCGCTACGGAACTTATACAAACATACATTACATAAACTGCTAACCCTTTGTTTTGTCTTCGCCGTAGTCGGGTAAAAAAGAGGAATTAATCTAAAATAATGTCAGTAAAAACAATAAAATAAAAATAAAATTTAATATTATTATATATTTATAATGTCAGTAAAAACAATATCGTTATTAATTTTTTTTTTTTTATAACAATACTGACGGGTATTGTTATAACTTTGATTTAGCTTTCTGACGAGAAAGCTTCTTGAGAACGACCTGGCTGATAATAAGTACCGTCTTCAGGAGACTAGTTTATTTACATGTTTCCTACGGTGTTTTGGTTTTGCATTCTAGCATTTTTAATTTCAGAACTATAGTATAGTATGACCAATATCAAAGCGGACTGGCTTATAAGAAGGATGTTCAAACTTTCTCGCACTATTTAATATTTAACTAGCAGTGGACAGACATAGAGAAATGGAAGTGTGAATGTGAAGTTCCTCCTGTTTACCTATTGATTTATTACAGTGCCACAACGATACGTGTCCTAAAACATTGGTGCACAATCGGAAGAAAAAAGCCAGCAGTGCCTACACTAACTTTACAATTTAAGGAAAAGTACTTGCTCTTTTTAGTACGGAAAATCTTCTTTTCCGTGGCTTTACTCTCAAGTGCTATGCCATCCTTCAAACTACGAAACTGTTCTACCAGAATCCGGAAGCCTTACAAATGTATTGACAAGCCCACACGATGTTCGGCCGCATACAAGGTGTATTGCCCCACTTGCGCATAAAGTGTGTGCAATACGTATATGGCACGTAGGTAGTTTGTAGAACATTGCACATTGGTAGTTTGCCCTGCATGCGGACCGCATACAGCTTGTGCGGCCGCAAAGCCATTGCGGTTGTCATCCGCATTCATGATACTACTCGCCGCTGAATACCCTCAAATTGCAATTAGGTACTACGACTTTTCAAAGTGCACTAACCCTGTTATGCGCAGTTATATTTAAGCGGCTGATGCAAATTCCTGTGTACTCGAGGTTCAACGGGGAAGTTGGGACAGCGTATTTGTCTAACGAGTATAAGACTGATGGGCTTGCTAGTTTTGATTTATTAACGTTCTTTATTAATTACATTAGTCGTAATGTCAGACATGTTTGCTGACATTATGATTAGTGTCTGAGTGTACTTGAAATGGGGGAAAATATAACATTACATCACGCCTGTAAGCGAAGGATTAGGCAGAGGTGTACCTAATAGTACACCCATATTTCGCTAGCTATGTAAATGAGGGATAAACAACTTAACAAGTTCAAAAACGTGTTTTATTTTTTAATGTAGAAGTGTGTTCCTAATCCTTAACAGTGATTGGTTTACGAAACAGATAACGAGTTCAACACATTTCTTTTATACATGAAGATCATTGGGACGCGTAAAGTGCCATTTAAGAAATAGCATTATCAGCCTATAATGTTCCCACTGCTGGGACGCACGGCCTCCTCTCTATGAGAGGGAATGGGTTGCACGCGGGGGCACCACGTGGGCTCAGTGCGGGTTGGTAGATGTCACATGTCTTCGAATTTCGGTTCTAGGACATAGCGTTTTCCTCACGATGTTTTCCTTCACCGTTTTGAGAGCAGTGATGAAATAATTACACAAAGAAATGCGCCAGCCTGGGTTTGAACGTACGTAGGTCGGGGCCACCACCACTGGACCTCCGCTGCTCTCAAGAAATAGGAGAAGAGGATTAGAATTAAGAGAGGATTTAAGAAATAAGAGGCATTCATTTATTAATCACCTAATGTTAATGCAAACGGCGGCCGTAAGAATTTTAGAGTCTAAAATTATATAATTATATGGGACAAGGGTAGCTTAAGATTGGTCTAAAATTTAGACCAAACTTAAGCTAGCCCAGCTTGTCCCAAATTTTAATAAAGGTACTACATCAAAATTAAAAAAAAGCTTTGTTCAGGAACGGAGCTGCTTATTAGGTACATACAATTTAGATAATATTGTTCAGATACTTAATAATGGTACGTTCAAAGCTTAAGCCTAATATGTGGTATTGGCATCTAAACTAACTCTATATCCTCGGCGTTGGCTGTAGCATTAAGTGGGTTAAACATGTGCCTCATACCTACATAGGTACATGTTAGTACCGTGCATGTTGATTCTGGACTTGGTAAAGAAGTTTGGATTTTTCATATAAGTGTTTTCTATGTTGGCACAGTATGAATTTTAATCTGATGCTGTAGTAGTTGCTTTAAAGTTTTTTTTCATGTTTTTAATAAAAACGCACGCGATACAGGGTCCCTGTATCGTGGAAGCATCTATACTCACATACTTGTATAGCCAGTTCAGAAAAAACTACTTGTAGGCCAAATAAATATTTCTTCCGTGCGGGAATTGAACCCGTGACACGCAGCGCAGCAGCCACTACGCCAACCTTGCCGTCGAAGTATTTGAAGTTGCTGTTGTTTTATAATTATCCTACTAAGCTTAGAAAACGAGTTTCAAGAATCAATACCTACAAATAAAAATCAAACGTATTAACATTACTGGCGAAATTTGGGTCACCACTGCTTTACCCTTCGGGGAAAACTGTCGTGATATTATGTTATAAAAACCTTTTTGTTTTATTATAAATCAATTATACCAGTCTATAGTGGCGCTATTAGACAAAACCTGATATAGACGAGACAAATCCGTAACAACGTCAACGTGTTAGGACGACAAACATTATGTATCTACCTCTAAATAGATTTTAATGCGCGTTGTGCGTGTTTCGTTACTTGGTCACGCTCTATATGATAAGTGTGTCACAAAGGGGTGCTACATGGAGTAGTGAGCATATGGAGAACTCACATGCAGCCGTATAGCTTTACAAGTACAAGGATCTTCTGATACGTGGCCAAATTCAGAAACAATGACTTCAACAGGTTCTTACAATACATTTCTCATATAAATCCCTAAGTGTTTACCTATAGACAGTGGAGGACACTGTCTGTAGATAAACACTTGGGGGAATATCAAGTGTCAATGTCATTCGAGCTCTAAAAGATCCTTGTAGCACTTTAATATCCTATTAGTGAAAGTTGAGCGAAAAATGCGTTTTCCCTAACGAAATTTCGTCTGTGTCTTATAATAAAGTGACCAAAAATTTTTATTTTTCAAACTACTTTTTCACCTAAACTAATTAACTTGTTCGTACCAATATTCGATGAATATCAAATTACTATACATTGGAGGTAAAGTGGCGGCTTCGATACTTACAACTTACTAATTGATGGTTTTCTGTGGGTATTGCCCTAAAACTTCGGCATTCTTCATGAGATAATTTTCTAAGACGTTCACCTTCATATGATTGCTCCTTTTCCTCTACACTCAGTGGTCATTGTCACTTCGCTATACAAACCTCTGTATTAAGCAATTATATTGATGACACAAGCCTAAACTGTGGAATTAAATAGACTTGTTACAATGTCATGTTTTATTAACTTAGTTAAATAATATTCGGTTGAGTTTTTATAGATAGCAGAGACTGCACTGTATAAAAAAGAAGTAACTTTTGAAAATGGGGCACAATTAAGGTACTGTAAGAGGTACAGATATATATATTTTGGTGCATTAGAGACCTATTAACCATTGCTCCTTATTCTTCTGCCGTATTGACAGGGATTGTAAAGAGATAAACTCATGCAATGGCGGCAATATCAAGGAGGAAGCAGGGTAGTGGTAGCGTGTCCTCGTAGCGGCGATCGGCGGCGGCGACCACTCGCGTCCGGCCTTGGTTCAATCCATGGTCCGGAGCGAGACGGAATTGGACGCCGTCGCCTCCTTCTGCGAAGCAGTCATGCTAGCGAAGGAGGTGGCGGAACGTGAGAGGGAGAGAACCTCACATCCCAGCCGCTGCGAGAGACTCTTCGGGCGTCGGGGGCTACGTGGTGGCCACCGTAGGTGCGGGCTTGTGGACGGTGAGCTATGCGCTAGCTTGCCATCCGTCCGTCTTATGACGACAGGCCGTGGCGACGGCGCGTTCGAGTTCCACGCGCGCCTCAAAGAGATGTCAGCAAACGGGAAGGGGTCCGAAAGGACCGATGCCTGCCAGGGTTGCGGGACTGTTCGAAAGAGATACCGCGGCCCTATAACACAAAGGGTAAAAGAAGGAACATGGATGGGTTTTAGTCAGTACAGTCTGACACTCCCTGCCGCTCCGCTCAGAGCGGGAGGGGTCATTTGATGATACACCATCGGTGAAAAAAAAAAAACGGGTAGTGGTAGCCGTGGTTGCGGGCGGGACTATCCAGTAAGCACTAGATGCGTTTTTGTAGACACGTCATTATTAATATCTTCATATTTCAATAATAGTTTAACATGAAAACGGTTTTGAATTTCAAAATGCAGTGATGAATAAATGACATTATTAAAAAAGAAAAACACGGAACAGTCTTTAACATAACATGCCTAACCCTTCGGGGATTATAGGTTCACACCTATAATCCCCGAAGGGTTAGGCAGCGGTGTACCTAATGGTACACCCACATTTCACCAGTTGTGTTTGAGTCCTACGTAATAGGGGGCGAGCCTATTGCCATCAACCGGGCACAAATCCAGACTCCGTGGCTGCTACTGAGAAATCCCTGATGGAAAAACCCAGTATCACTTTGCCCGACCCGGGAATCGAACCCAGGACCTCATGCTCAGCAGTGCCCTTGCGACCAGTCGACCAGTTTTTGTTTGCATATTTTACAAATATATATAGCACCTTTTAATCACTTTGTTACTTGTGCTGAATACTGCTAAATCTGCAATCAAACAGGCGTTTTTCCATTTATGGCTTACTTTTTCCGAGTCTTCCGTCATTACATGAAAACTTGATTTTTTCGTACTCTTTTTACACCATAAATTGGTTATTTTCAATAAAATTCATGTTTTATCACAACATTTCCGTCATACGTGTTCCTCAATACATTCAACAAATAGTGAATAGTCTCAGGTGCAGTCGTCTAGCTCTTTGTTAGCAGATATCTAATAAAACGTATTTCCCAGCTTCGAAACAAAAGCCGAGAGCTGTTTGAACTTAACGTACGGGCGTATTATTTTTCTTTTGTTCTTGTAAATACTAAAAACCCTTTGTTTCCATGTCAAATAGAGGTTAGTGCTAAAAGACCGCTAGTAAAACACCAGCTCCGTTAGCAAATTACCGTGCCCGGTTTCAGATAATGTAATTCAAACAACTAAATCCTTCACTATTAAACTACTGAGGATTACTATTAATCACGTCAAGATGTTTACCCTCATCCCACGTCAGTTTGGCGGGAATTATCTAAGTCGAGATAAATAGGAGCGTCGCTTTCTCGCGCCATTCACTCCCACTTGGGCGCTATTTGAAAATCTCTTCGGTTCGTAACAGGGTTAGTTAGAATAGACCTGAGTATCTGAGTAATCTCGTTTATAAATGAATCAATTCACCAACGATCGGTGGCAATAAACATAATGAAGGAGCTCGCTTTCACTTTTGTAATTTGTTGTCATCTCTGTAAATGTCGAATGGGGGAGCGGGATTTGTAGATGCTATTTTGAGATGGTGGTTTTAGGTACACGATTTGATTTTCACTACTATTTTACATTTGTTGTGCAAATATCAAAATTCGTTCTTTAAAGAACGAATGCATAAATTAAAGTGAAACAGTAACTTGTATTATGTCTTCAGACAAATTAAATGAAATGGGTCCTAACCATTAATCTTACCGCCTGTTAACAGGACAAAGAAAAAACTTATTGTGAGGGAAAATAGTCAAGTTCGGTGTACTCATAATGTTAGTCTTAATAGCTATTTATATAGGGATACCAACTGGAGTTTCCTTTTCCTATCTGAGAGTCTGTCTTAAAGATGAGCTTTTGCGCTTCTTGCACCGAGCGGAGCGCGACGATCGGCAAAAGTTTCGCAAGTTAAAAGAGCAACTTTAGTCGAAACGATGCAATCGAACAGTTGTGGACCAGATCGTTGTTCAACCAAAAGCAATCGTAATACATAGCAGTATGTATAATCTTAGTCATGATATCTTTAAGTATAAGTATTGACCAATATGGAGTTCACGTGTAGAAACACTAGTTAGGGTTTAGATTAAAACCACCAAATTATCAGTAAGTAGATGATTTACTTTAGGGGTACGTGCACTTGCGACCTTAAAACTAACTTTACGTTTATTAGTATATCTCTTATATAATAGTCTTAACAAAACATTGAGCGCGTGCCAAATGCCCAAATAAAAACGGGACGTCCTGTGTTAATTATCTTAAAGCAAACTAAGCACTAACAAGTGTTGAACTAAAGCAATCGAGAAAGACTGTTTACTACTACGGTGTTAGACAGCCAATACCGTTAAATACAAGTACTAATAAAGCTATCTGGAGCTTTTTTGTTTAGGTTTTGTTTGTGAATTTACTTGAATCAGAATGAATGATTAGCTTTCTCTTTAAAAAAATCTTTTTGATCTGGCAACACGTAAAACTGCTTTATTTTATGTTGGTTTTAAGATGTCAATTTGTAACAAAAGTGCGAGAAAGTTGTATTAAGATATAAAAACGGCTATAAATCCTTCCCATTTATACTTTTTCGTTTATTTGCGATCGACTTTGGAAGTTATTTTTAAGGCACTGTTTGTGGGGTGGGTGGAATAGGTCACGCTGAATTTATAACGGCTTTATTTTATTGATTGGGCATCTTAGTTTTTTCACCATTTTTTCTATATTTTTTTCTTCGATTGCCATTATATTCATTTAAACTTCATGTACTTTATAGTAGGCGGACTTAATGCCGACTAGTTCACAATTTTAGCTTCAAATTAGTGTAGTAGTTTATATTTAGAAATGGCTTTTGCCAGAAAAAAAACAAGTTCATTCTGGCGCAGCATCAGGCCGGTGCCCGTCTTTCATGCGCAGGCTGACTAATGCATTATGTCGAGCAAGTGTGTGGAACTATTCCAGAAATTGAAGTAATTACAATTACGCCATTAGATGTAGCCAGAGCAGTTCGTCCGTCACCAAACTGGAAATCCCCGGGACCAATCCGGGTCCGGACGGATTGTATAAATTTTGGCTCAAATGCCTGAGTAGTTCACACACTTGCCTAGCACCTCAATTTCAGATATCCTAAGAATCTGGGTCACTACTGCAGTTTCTAACAACTGGTGTTACCCACCTGCTCCATAAGTCACGTGGTCCCGCGGAACCCAAGAATTCTAGACCGATAACATGTTTATCGACGGTCTAAACATCTTCACAAACACATGGACAGTAATTCCATTATGGAAATACAGTTGATGTATTTTTTACAGTCAGGTGACAGTCTAACTCCACTTTCCTTAGCCCTAAATCCTCAAAGCACACTGTAAGAGAATTCAGGTCTAGGCTACCGGTTGAGGAGAGGTGGTCGGGTCATATCTTACCTCTTTTACATGGATGATCTGAAAATCTTAGCAGCCAAATGATTGTGATTGATGGAGCTACTGAAAGTAATTGAAACTATTAGCTAGCTAGTGATTAGTGTGGACAAATGTGCAGTGTTGCATGTAAAGCGAGGGGAGCTGGGGAGATTATGGAATCCGAGGGCATTCAGCTCTCGGGTTCCATACACTTAAGGTCCCTTTCCTCTCCGATAGTTATAAGTATTTGAATATGTCGGAAGCGTCAGCCATTAACGTAGCTGATATGAAGATATTAAATAGCCTGTTTTCAGGTGGGAACAATTTGGTGCGCAACAATTTTTGGCGAACTTAAATGGACTCAGACCGAACTTGACTCCCTGGATGGGAGAGTTCGCACATTGCTAACCGCAAACCGCATGCATCACCCACGATCATCGGTAATTACGACATCCTCGTCCGTCCATCCCCATCCGTCGATCCTGCTTAAGTTGTAATGATTGTATTTTTACATGGTTTTGATACTTGCATTTTTAATAATATTAACCTGAAAATGTAACATTCATGCTCTTTAGGTAGCTGCATGCTCATTACCTGGAGGCTTAGCATACTTTTTACTCTGTAATTCATGTTATTTAAGTCTTGAAATTTATCAGAGTCTTAAGAGGAAGTAACCCTCCTCTGAGGTTTTTTAAGTCAACCTCCCTTTTACCGTAATCAAACAATTTCGAATTATTAAAATAACATCCCACAGCACGTACCCATGGCATCTTACATCTGTTGCCTGGGCTATAGGAGGACTGACGTCCTCTGGCTCTTCGGGAGGAAGACTGACGACCCACGCCTCCTCTGCTGCGTTGATGAAGCCTGCGTCTCTCGACCCACTTCTACATCCAGAGGGATGGAAGACGAAGCCTGATGTCGGTCGATCCACGTCTACTGAAGGAAGACTGAAGCCTGACGTCCCTTGGCCACTTCTACAGCCGAGAGAGCTGCCTTTCTCCATTTTCATCCTACATTTTTATTCATTTGGTTTAACCAGCTTCTCTCGCCTAGTGAGGGTTTATTTAGCTCCAGCTCCACTTATAGTTAGGCCCTTTAAAATAGATTGTCTTGTATATTAAATTCTGTTACTTTTTACCCGACTGCGCCAGAAGGAGGGTTATGTTTTTCGAGAGAATGTATGTATGTATGTTTGTTTGTATGTATGCGTGTATAATTGTTTGGCACGCTCTGTGGCGGTTGTGGTGTAGCTTGAGAGGTGTCGTTAGATTCGTATTTACTGTGAGACTGGGTATATCAAAATTAAATAAAAAAAAAAAACGGTAATTTAAAAAATTAAAAAACCCGACTGCGTAAAAAAATTAAATAAAAAGCATAGAACATAGCGACTTAAACAGTTGGGACCCATTATTGGGACGATTTAAGCCGGTCTATATATGTTAATGGGTCCCGACTGTTCTATGCTTTTTTTTACGCAATCGGGTTTTTTAATTTTTTAAATTACCTTTTTTTTTTCCTTTATTTCTTTTTAAACCGTGCTCTCCTCCAGAATAGGTAGGTGAATACCCTATTGTGACCTTACAGTTTCCCTCCTCCTCTAGGAAACAGTAACGTTATAAAGTTAGGTGGTCGAAGCTTTTTAAGAGCGACGACCCTCCACAACCAGGAGGTGTGAAGTCTCAGGGAATATTTTTTAAAAGCCTACGTAGGCATGCACCGAGATGTGGTCGCAGTGGACAAGGGTGAGTCCCTTGTCCACTGCGACCACATCTCGCACGTCACCTCGCTGTCTATGGCTAAAGACAACTGGCAAACCTGTAGTACTGGCAGTATGGCAAAACCAGGAACTTCACGGGCGCTTTTACCGGGCTCTTCATATGCCTGATGTAGATTTTCTAGCGTACGTGACCTGGCTACGTTTTGGCGACCTTTTGGGGGAAACTGAAGGTTTTGTCTGTGCTATTATGGACGAAGATAAGTTGACGAACAACTATAGGAAACATTTTATGAGGGACGGGACGGCTGACGTATCGAGCATGCCTCCATAGGACATACTATCTTCGTTCGTTAGTTCCCGTCTGGCTAACGGCAAGCACTTGCACAGGCATAATCAAGTGGCCAGGATTATCCACCAGCAACTTGTTTTGTTTTGGTTGCGGGAATCCTGCTCCGTAAGCACTTGGATCCTGCTCCCGACACCGGCGGACCACACTTCTTTTCAGTACGTTTTAGGTAGATCTCGTCAGATAAAATCTACCTATTTATTGATTTTGCACCTAAAGTCGAGTTTTACGAAAATTTCACCATACGTTATGACCCCTAGAGCCCAAATCAACCGCCGGTTAGTTTATATATATATGTATACGTATGTATGTTGGTATGTATATGGGGCGACAAGTAAAATTTAGCCACACTCTACAGCTCGCAACTATGCTCCGATTGCTTTCAAACTTGGCCAAAAAATCGAAAGGGTTAAAACTTAGGTTAAGTTCGTGATTGGAATTCATCCATGGGGGGCGGCGGGGGGGGCGGTTTTTCGAAAATCTGTTGTTTGGCCATAACGTTTTCCCTATGGACAATTTTTGAACCATTTAACATTATTATCATTTCGAGTAAGAATACGGATAACTTTAAAATTTAACTTTTTTAATGCAACCCCTAACTTGAGGAGGGGGTGGAAATTTCTAGAAAAAAAAATATTTCTTAGAAATGGTAAACATTTTTACGGCAACAATTTTTACTTTAAAAGTTTAGCGATAAAACTTATAGTTTTCGAAATAAAAAATTATAACTGAAAAATTGAGGGCGTTTTTGAAAATAATAACCTGGACCGTGGGGTGGACCTTCTTCGAAATCTACCTCCTTCTGCGGCTTGCAGAAGGGTTTTTTTTCAAGAAATGTTAAAAATGTGTCATTAAATTATATAATGGGTGTAATAAAATAACAAAGCATAATCTAGAAAACTAATATTTTTATTACGTCACCCCATCTTACTTAAACAATTTGTATATATTATCATAGGAACCTAATTAGCCACTGTAGCAGAAATTACTGTATAAACTGTATATTCGTAGGAAAATGATAGTGACGGAAGTAGATTCAATTTAAACGAAAATAATAACAGTGGAATTATTTCGAGGTGAAATGTGCAGCGTTCTACCTCAACCAGATATTGCAGAGGCAAGCTGCTACTGACATGTATTGTGCTGTGGCGAACTCTGTAAATTGCTTTTCGTGACGATAAATATTTTAATCTGATTGGTGGTCTGTAACCAATTAATTGTGGCTTTAATTTTATCTGAAAAATAATGTGCTGCATTTTTATGATGACTTGAAAAAAGTGTACAAATGTTATATTTTGTTTAAAAAAAAGATACGACACAAAATATACACTGAAAATATACCACCTGAAAACGTGATAGTCACACGTTTTAAACGATTCCTTTGAAATGAAAGCCTCCACAAATCATCGCCCAGCGCTTTGTTCAGTCAATTGCCAATCATCGGCAGAATCGACAGCATCGAATTTTGGGATACCTACTTGAAAGTAATCTGCGCTTCAAACTAGAGAGGCAAGCAAGTAATTGGCTATTCATAAGGTGTCAAAAGACTACATTTTTTTCACAACCTGAATTGCGTGGCTCCGATGAATTTTAATAAGCTCGTCTTTTATGATTTCATATTCGTCCAGAATATCTTACCTTGGTCAAGAATTGATTTATGCTATTACTTTTTATAAATGAGTTTTCTCTTCGGATTCTACTTATAAAGTCACGGCGCATCCTCAGCTGCACTTTCCATAAAAAGGTCTCCCGTCTTACCTTTAGAATTCAGAATATTTTAACTTGATAATAAAACTAGCATCTATAAACCATTGGTAAGTAAATAGTGAGTCGAAGTAGAGTGTTGCAACTCCAACAAGACGCTGTTCATTTAAAGAGTTGTGTAACTCTCTGGCTCTGGTGAAGTTTGTCTTGGCGCGCGCCGGCAGGCGGTGTAACGTTTTAACTTAGAATACTCTACCGATGGCGTTTATTTTCTTCAAAATATCTTTCAGCTTCGTCTCTGTTAAAAGTAGGTACTTCCAAAAGCACGTAATAATATTTCACCGCAAAAGGTATCATCCGCTTTTATTATGCCCTGGTTCGTTCTGTCTCATTCTCTTAAATCCACTGCAGCCGTCCTGCGAAATGAAGTCGACGACGTGTTGTTCTGAGACGCTGTGGTAGAGATAAGGCACAGAAACTTGTTTTTCAAGATCGAGTTTTAATTTACCGAGAGTAATTGTTGTTAGTAGCTGCACTTCGCGCGGAAAGATAGAGAAAATAAACAAAGGTTTTATTTTCCCGTGAAAGCCTTCTTGACGAGGGTCGCTCGGTGTTATTCAGCATCGAAATGAAATGAGGGATAAAAACTAAATTAAATGCTAATTGGGAGATTCAGCGAAGGCAGGGGGAACGGATTCGATCGCCTCGTTCGCTTGCGCAACGATATTGAGCAATAAGGTGTAATGATGCGCAAGACAAATCCAATTATACTGTGTAACTTAACGGCCGCCGACTATCCATAAATTAATTGCCAAAACGCGCAGATAAGTGTTCCAGTTGCTGCTGATTTTATAAAAAGCCCACAAATAGTAGGTAACTAGTTTAGGCACCTAATAACATAAATACGTATATAGCTCGCGGGCAAATACGGAGCTGAACCTTTCCGTTCATGTAATAACGGGTGGCTGAGAGGAGTTTTTCCCGTTTATTGGGTCGTTAGGATATAATTTCATCTCGTGTTTATGACGTCATAAAAAGTTTGCAGCGCTGATACAACCACTGTCAATTACCGGCCCCCGCTTCCCTTGCGACTTTTTGATTTGCAAAATTTGTTTCTTTAGAGATCATTCATTCATCAGCCCGCCTCGCTTCGTATGAAGCAACAACTTGCTCTGGAGTTATAGCGTTATGAATAACGTGCATAAAGTTGAGCGACCGTCGTCTTTGTTTCGTTCTTTAAACTTTTGAATTCAATTACGATTTAAGAATTAGGGATTCTGGAAGAATATGAGTTCAAATTAAATTAACTAGCGAAACTCCGTAGACGTGATGGGTCTATAAACATTACAGAACCAATTTTTTGGGGTATTGCAGCGATGTAATGTATTTCCAGAATTGATTAACAGCTCAATTTATGCAGATGTACTGACATTTTTCCAACTAAGTTTTGATTTTTATTAAAAAAAGCTGAGCGAAGGCAGGTAGGAATTATATAAAATTATGCTAACGCTAGCCCGAGAAGCCATTAATGTCGACTGTAACCAGTTAGACTCGACATTACCTGGTAATTTACTTGTTAGGGTAGAAATTAAATAAGACCTGCCAGGTAAGTAGGAATGCATTTCTTAATGGTCCTGTCTAATCCTTTTATTATTCTAGGAGCTGGCAATGAGAATTGACTCTAGATTAAGAAGGCAAATGTGAATTGCTAGATTTCTATAACTTAGGTTAAATTCAATATAGATAAAGTTGTAGTTTGTCATCACATATATAATTATTTTCAAAAGCGGGATAAAACACACGAAAAAATACCGCGAAGCCAAACTGGCACAATAAAAGCTCTGTATAATAAAGGCAAGAGGTCTTTCCAATATTAATAACCGAAGAAAAAATGCCAGCCAAGCATATGATCCACGATCTCAAAGGTGTGAGATGACATAATGGCGTATGAGGCCGTCGCATCCCGCCTTCAGACAATCCACGAACATGAGCCGTTGTGTGATTGATGATCCGCTAATACGTATTCTCATTACCTAAGCCCCGTGTTACATAAAAGATACCAGGTACTCCATACGCCTCCCAATAAATCCGACCTAGTATTATACGGTTATTTCAAATATCGCTCAGATGTTTATAAACTGTGAGATTTGGAGCGTTCTTTTGATTTTATAGGGTTTCCTGGAAATATTAAAGAAAGGAACGGAAGTGAATGAATTTCAAAATCCATAATAGAAGATGTGTTTTATTCGTGTAGGCTTATTATATTTGTGTGAAGGCTTATTATATTTTACATAGTTTGAGCTGATATCGGTTTTACCGAACGATAAAAAATATTTTTACGTATTGTATACTGGAAATAGATTCTAAGTTTTTAAACATGGTCACTAATATTATCATTACCACTAGAAATGGGATATTTACCATGTTTACTGTTTCTAAACAAACAATAAATAATAAAGCAACAATAAGAAATATCGGGAACTCAAAAGAAAAAGCAAACATGGTAAATATTAAATATCCTGTTTCTAGTGATAATGGAAATAGGTTTTCAATGATTATGTCCATATAATTATACCTAAAGATGCATAGGTCGTACGCATTCATGTATTTAAATCTCAAATCGTTTATTGCTATATCCATAATATACACTAACAGGTGGAAAATAAAAAATAAAAATAGAAACAATTATGGGCCCTGTCGAGCACAGATTTTTTTTAAATAAGTACAGAGAGGAAGAGCGCTTTATTACTTTTCGTGTTGTCAAGTTTGAATTATTTTATATCCTATTATATTATACCCTATATTTTATATTTACATTTATTTACTTATTCTATTAATATTTTATATGCAAGTAAATCTATTCATTTTTTATTTATTTAATTATATTAAAAATTGCATATCTGTTTAGTTGCTGTAAAAAATGTTCATTATTATTAGTGTAATATAGTTTTATTATACTTGTTATAGTATTATTTATTTCTGTTATTTTACTTATTAAATATCTGTTATTAATAATTATGAATTATTATTTAATTTATCCGTTAGATATTCGTGGACTGTAATAGCTTTTTTAAATTAAGTATTGCTTTAATTTATTTAAAAATCTACTGGTTTTTTGGTTTCTTATGTCTTCTGATAATTTGTTGTATATTTTTATTGACATGGAATACGGACTGGATGAGTGTGATTAAAGTCGGAAGAAGAGAAAGTCGGAAGGGGGGGAAATTTAATCTGTTTTTACCAATCAACATGTAGGATTTACGGTATTATGAAGATAGACCGTTTTTTTAAATTAAATGAATACCTACATTGTGACACCGCGGCGCTAGTCCGCGAGGTCGGGCGGATTGGGTGCGTGTGTTAGGCATCAATGGATTTCAAACAAGCCAATGCAAAGCAAAAAATGCGATTCGCCAACTAAACAGAATATCATCACAAAAGTGCCGTTTCGTAACTATTTTGATCTTCATCATCTTCTTGTCGTGTCGTGTGAGAATCGTCTTTAGCAGTCTAGCTAAACACAGGTACAAATGTAATATGTAGTAATATTCTATTACAAACAGCGGTTTCCTTAGCATTTTCTCAGAATGCTAAATAAAACTTTGTTCCGTGATAAAAAAATACACTACATTCTTTTCGCAACAAAATAAAGGGGTAACTGTCTGTTTGCAAACACTGTACCAACAAAAACCTGTAACATATAAGAAAATGTGGAATGAAGGTATTACTTTATCCACAATATAGAAAGTGGAGCTGGGCTCCATATAATATGAAGTTAATGTTACTGAATTCCGCAGATTAGAACAGGGGTTTGCAATTATTGTATTCGAGTAGACAGGCGAAGTAATGCTACGTATTTACTTTCTTCTATTATTTTCTTTGTTGTTTTCGTTTTTTTCTGTGCTTATTGCGATAGACTTATTAGAAATAGTTTGATGTTTCAAGTTAACCTACTCATTTGCTCTGATGCGGAGTTACAACATTTCAGCTTGATTGTATTCGTATCAGTATAGAATTTAATCTTATCAGTTGGGGGTGTTACTGTCACCCTACATGATTTATAGTCCTTACATCATCTTCTATTAAATTAGAAGTCTATCGGGACTTAAGTTAACTTAAACTGTCGTTTGGCAAATAGAACATTACATTTCTGATAGAACGTGGTATCTTTCCTTTGCGTGCGACAAAACAGTTTGGTGGTTTCTTTAGTAAGCAAATTGTGTGAGTTTGGAACAGTAACTGCTTTTGGAATGAATGTACGAATTTAGATGCTATCAAATTATATGGCTATTTGAATTCAAGGTAGATTGAGCGTAATGTAAAATTACTCAAGACTAAACGTTCGTTGATATTAGAAAGCTTATTTTAGTTGGATCCAGTCCTCAATCGATAATGTTTCAAATGATTTGAACGATGAAAACAACCAGTTTAATCACAACACGTAAGCTATGCTCGACCAAGACAATAAATGTCGGGTAATGTAAATACCAGGTAATGTAAATATCAAGCCAATAAGCTTTAAACCTTCATCAAATTTAAAGACTTTTAATTAAATATAGATCACATATATATATAAGAATATGTTCGTGTAAAACTTCGTTTTTAATAACATGTAATTTCGTGTACCGGTAACCGTGGTTAAAAATAGGTCAACCAATCTCTCCCGTGGGTGTCGTTACGGGTGAGGCGGGGATTAACTCAGGTTGATGGCTAGCAGAATGTATGTGCGACATGCACCTACGGAGATGGAGGTCAACCGGTCGCAAACCTGACACTTTCGATTGATAAATAATCACTTAAGTATTGAAGGAAAGGTTTCCTTTTATCCAGGATAAATTGATTAATGGAAGGGCTTTCGGAACAGTTTTCATAAAATCATAAAACTAGTTCACTAGTCATGCGCCACGTTCAAATTGAAATACCAATAAAATATAAGCTTATCAGAATTGAAAACGTTAGTTCGATATTCCGGGTGATGAATTAAAAAGTCCGAATGATCGTGATTTCAGAATCGAACGAGAACGGAATTTTGAAATAGAAAATTCCAGTAAAACAGAGGTTGGTCGGTTCGTATAAATTAATTTCGACCTGACCCGTGTATTAATATTCAGAGCACTCTCAAAGTTCGCTTTAACTGCGAGCGGAAATACTCCAATTTATTAATTTTACTGGCATTTCTTCCCGCGAGGGCTCAATGGATTACTAACGTGTCATTACCCACATTTGCTTTTTGATTTTATAAATAAATAAACACTCTATAATCGACCTGTTACGTCGTTGTTTTAAATTAGAATTCATAACTTGGATTATTTAGGACGTTACGTCCCAAAACCACAACATAAACGCCTTCGTTAATAATGATTCCAGTTAATTATCATTATTGTCCCAGATATTTAATATACCGATCGTGTTAAATGTACTTCGTATAATGGAGTCCCTACAGTAATGCGATTGGAATGGTCTAATTTATTCTTTTCGAATCGTGCCTACAATTGAAAGAAGCGAAAAGTAAATCTACATAAATACAAAATAAAACTGCTTTTAACATGGTGCTCTTTTTAAGGAATGGCCAATTAATACGTTTTGTTAAAAGGTACGTAACGAACATTATTTTTCTTAAGCTTTGAAAAACGCTTTGCGATGCAGGGACTCGCTGCAGTGAGACTGTATAGCTTAAGCATAAGCATAATCAGCCCATAATGTTCCCACAGCTGGGACGACTGTATGGGCTTTCAATAATAGGTATAATACGGGGTACAGATTACCTGCATATTCGTTGATATGTTTAGTATACGCCTCAAAAATTTACAATACAAATAATAATCGCAAATCTGTATACCGTAGCAGATTGCTACAGCGCGCGGCGCCTACGCCGTAAAACAGCGTAGCTTTTTTTAAACCTCCTAATTGACTGAAGTCAGAAATAAACATAATATAACATAACATCACGTCCTTAAACGATGAAGGCTTAGGCAGAGGTGCACCTAATAGCACACCCACATGTCACCAGTTATGTTTAAGCCCCATGTAATTGGAGGCAAGCCTATTGCCATCGACCGGCACAAATCCAGACTCCGTGACTGCTACTGAGAAATTCCTGATGGAAAAACGTAGAAATCAATCGCAAGACAGAGCTTTCCAATTTTGTTTTGTCTACTTTTTTAGTAAGCTCTACACTTAGTACTTGTTGTGATATTAACGACACTACAACTACTGGAAGTTTAAGAAATAATTTGTTTTCATATCGCCACAATTTCCACACCTGGTTCTAAACCGTATCGTACGTGCTTCAACCACGCGATACAAACTTGTAGTGGCGCAATAAAATGAACAGCGAGTTCCTTCAGACGTGTGTATGGCCGAGTTTAGTTCAAGTCACAAAAAATACTTCGAAAACAGTTTCCATTTGGTGAGCAGCAGGTGTCCTTCGCAATCCCATCGTCAGCGGATTAATCCATTGTACGGATATAAATCTTTGCCGGCCGAGAGGGCCAATGCTTACCTCGTTCTTTTAGAGACGACTGGATCCGTCGAGCGGGGCCCATTGTACCTGTCTCTTGTAATAATCGAGGACAACAATCCCAGCCCTGCGTGCCTCCCGAGATTGCTTGTACACGTCAACTAAATCCACCGCGATAGCATTATGTAGGTAGGCGTAATTTGTAACATTATTAAGTTAGTGTTGGCAGATGTCGTTAGTAAATTATGTTTATCCGACAGGACGCAGCTGTAGACGGGCGGCACTTAATCCCCCTCACACGACGTTGCGAACTTGCGAGAACAGTGCGTCAAAGGGAAATGTGAATAATGACAGCGGCTTTCTGTGTTTACACAGCTTCACCTAGTCACGTATGCTCATGAATGAATAGATCTAATTGGGAATATCGGCTCGTCTTTATTTTGGACATATTCTGGTATGGTAGTGGTTCCGTCTGCAAGTACATGTGATCACGGAGGCAGAATGTGCCGCAGGTGTGATCATTTACTTTAACAACGCAATAACTAGGGAACTGTGCGCGTACATCCGCAGAACATGACGACATTATCACATAGTACATGCGTCATGTTACCGCGCACAAATATTGACACGGTATATTTATTGGCGCGTTGAGACATAGAATGTTTTTAATCAGAAGGTGAGGGAAGCGTACAGGGACGTTTTATTTTTCTTGTAATATCATTGTTTGCTCGTCGGTATATCATGTTTGAGGGATAAATATTTTCGAGGAAATGGAATTCAGGTACTTGGTTTGTGTCGAAATAGCAATATAAAAGGAAGTTTGTGGAATTATGAAATGGTTTTTTTTTACCAGGATCGTGGAACAAGCTCTGTTTGACATCTCCTCTCTTTGTTTGTTATTTCAGGTAACAGGATGACCATGTTAATCTAACTTCACTTTGAACGTATAATTTATTCTGTGGTATAACCCCCGAGAGGTATATTTTTTTGCTGGAGTTGTCCTCCATTGGAAAATAAACAGGCGTATTTGTCTTGTTGTCATGTTGATTATAATAAAACATTGTTTTTAAAACGTCTGATACTTTTAACCTGCTACTTGGAAACATAA
The DNA here is from genome assembly GCA_947578425.1 of Eugnorisma glareosa. Lineage (NCBI taxonomy): Eukaryota > Metazoa > Arthropoda > Insecta > Lepidoptera > Noctuidae > Eugnorisma > Eugnorisma glareosa. The sequence continues at coordinate 12,277,444 of OX387963.1, forward strand.
TAAAAATTGAAAAAAAAAAAACAAACGTTAAAATGATTGCGTTTTGCATTTACCCGAAAAAAACCGAATTTTGATTAGGGAACAATGGAAGATCATGCTTGAATAATAGAAAAAATACACAAAGGAAATAATAAAAGGCAGAGTTAATATGCTTTACCTGCATTATTTTATAATATTTCACTGTTCTTTTGTAGGCTAACGGGGTTCTTTTGTGTTGCCCAATCCTTCGCTCAAGGATCGCTGCGCCAGCCTCGTTTGAAGTAATTATTTTCCAGATGTTTGAAACGCAAATAGTGTGAAATGATCAAAGTATCCCGTTAACGAAAAACCTTTCCGATCATCAATAAAAGTAACTGAGCGCACATGAGAGAATTTCTATTTGGAAAAAGCAATCTTAGAAGGAATAAATGACATATTAAATTTAATTGCCGCTCGTAAGAAAAGGGTGGAATGTCCTTTCCATGTAGCTTCCGAACATCGATTATATGCCGTGTTTGAATTACGAGCCTTTAAATCATACTTAATGGTGAGTACGCATATTCTCGTTCACAATTTATTGGATGATAGTAGAATATATATCAAAAATCCACCATTGCAGGTAATGGTTTCTTCGCGATAGCTTTTAAGTTATATTTTATGATGGAGCCGTGAGATTAGTTTGAAGTTAAGTAGGTAACTTATAGCATGATAATGGACCGTGTACGGCCTTGTGGATTACGTGTATATTGCCGAAGAGGTTGTTAACTGCCTATTCTCAGTTTAGGCGTAGAATTTACCTGACCTTTACCGTGAGTTCGTCTTAGCTTAAAGGAACATCAGCAGTATCATGAAAGACCGTGTTTTGGTAGGGCTGCTTTATAGAGTACTAGCTTTTCCCCGTGGCTTCGTTCACGTTAATTTAGAATTTGACAATCAATTCGGGTTGAACTCTGCTTGTAATATTATAATTTAATCATGATTCGAAAGACAGGCGCTATCTATTATCAATATCATAAGAACGTTATTGTTGTTATCCTCGTAAACAGTACTTTTTTTCAGAATGAAAGATACCCTATGTTCGTTTCTATACACCTGATAACGTTTATGCAAAATATCAGGATGATCGGTTTAGGCGTGAAAGTTAACAAACAAACTTACTTTGGCATTTAAAATATTATATAAATTTAAATAAGTTAAGATGTTTTGGTAGTCAGGTATTAAAATGATTCAGCCAGAAATGAGAGTTTTACAATTGAAAATCTATGATATACTTCTGTTGAAAGGACAAAAATAAGGAAACAATGTAAGCCATACGATAAATATCTGTGGACAGTCTTAAAAACACTATTCATGTGATTGTAATCTGTGTAACTTCAGATCGTCGATATTGAATTACAGCCAAATTGGTGGGTAGAAGATCGATCTGTTTCATTATCCTGATTTCCGCGCTCGACGTGCAGGATCACGTCAATGTAACGTCAGTTAGCAGTGACATTACGATCAGCATATTATTTTCATACGTTGCACGCTTGTTGCTATACGGTTGCGGAAATACAAAAGATGATGCATTATTACAATAAAAAAATGTACATATTATATTTTATGTGTAAAAGGACTGCAGAATTGTATAACATGTTTAAGTCTATACAGAAACAAATATTTTCATATATTACCGAGATATACCACTTAGAGCAAAATTGTATGGTCGTGAAGGCCAACATAATAATACATGGGTGAACATTTTCTCGAGTATCATACTCAGGTAGTATTCAATTTAAAAATAGAAAGTTTTTATCGATCTATCAACTAAAAAGTACTTTTTTTGAGGATTTTTCGCTTGTACGAGTAGCATTTTGCTCCTGTCTTTGCGCTCTTTTTTAGTCTACCGAAATCGTATCGTCCCGTTCGAGCGTAACCAATTAAAGGCATTTCAAACTTTCCTGAAAAACTAGAAAAGTAATCTCGTCAAGACAGTTTAACCGAATTGTCTTTTTCGTTAATTGGAAGTTACGTTGAAGAGATGCATGATTGCATCTATTCATTCTAACTCCGCGCAGGCGTCTTGCCAAGGTAAGGAAACACAACCAAAACTATGAAGTTTAAAGTGGTTTACTAAAATTAAGCAGATACCTACGCAATACTGTGGTATCCTTATTGAACTCCCTTATCGAAACTTGTTATCTATTGTATCGGCAATAGAGGAGTTTGCTTGTACATAGTAATGCCGCATAAACATCGGGCGAGGTTAACTTAACCCTAGTTAGATACGTTATTATCTGTATATCGTTGTGTACGTGCGGGGGTGTAAAAGTTTATAGCTCTGTGTAGGTTCATATTGCGTTATAATGGTTGTCTACACATCGCCGTCGGTACAAGACGCCTTGTCGCTTTTACCTCGACGTGTGTCAGAGGCGAATGCACTTGTCTTAATTTTTCCTTTAGCTTGCAGCTGCGATCGCTGTGAGAGAGTGATTGTGTCATAAAAACAATATTCCTAGAGTAGATAAAACGATAAAAACGGAAATCGAAGTGGGCCATTACGGGCTTGGCACCGGGACGGATTAATACATATATTGGAAATCAAATATTAAAGCTTATATCAATGTCCGTTCAGCGAGTCAGGTCTAAAGGATATGAAAAATATGAGCATGTATAAGTGCAATAAGCAAATTTAACTATCACTCAGATTATAACATGTGCTGAAAGAAAGTATATATAAAAGTACATGTATATATATATACCAGACTAGCCTTTATAGTATATGCTTTATTTACACTGGTCATACCATATATCATCTTTTTTTATTGGTTTGTTTTTTTTATACTCAGCGAATCGATCTAAATACGATTAATTTTTCATGGAATTTGCTGAAATAAAATATTAATTTTCATAATTTTCAATGTTGTGACATGTATGTCAGGTTTGCTAAACTGTCAGTTACTTTTTCTTTCTTTCATAGTTTCTTACTAACTTAGTCTATGATGATTAATTTTTGGTATATAATTAAATTTATTTTTATCAATGTTTAGCTGAAATATTGTATTTTATAGATAATTACGATTGTTTACTAAATAACTTAATTTTAAAATTCTTTACGCACTCATGGTTTTATGAAGTAAGTCTGTTATGTCCTGGCCGACTACACTTGTCAGATGAAATGATTATAAGGCCGCAAGAAGAAAACTAATATTCGAAAATTCGAAAGAATGACTACTGTGGAAACGAGCTGACGAACCGGTCAGACTGGAGAGATTCTTCAATGTGGAGACTGAGGGAGATTCTTCAATGTGGAGACTGGAGAGATTCTTCAATGTGGAGACTCTTGACATTCTTCAATGTGGAGATTGAGAGAGATTCTTGAAGGTGAGAGGTGACCATATAAAGATTCACCTGGGACTACTACTCCCGTTCTTCGTAACTATATTCGTGCCTGCCCTGGTTTTGTCTCGCAGAGCAGCCTTTTACGTCTGACTGTGTGAACTACACTGCTGCCTTCCTGCGGAGCAGCCCTGATGTACCGTTCTACAAAGCTACCCTGATCCCCTGATCCTGAGCTTGCCTCTTCAATAGTGCTGAACTGAGTATGTGTTAACTATAAAACTACTTCCATAGAGTGCGGGTTCGAAAGGTCTTTTTTATAATCACTTGTATTTTTTATTTCATTTGTAAATTCATCAAGTAGATTTGCTACGCCTTTTCCCAACTAGTCGGCTTCCAGTCTAATCGGATGCAGCTGAATATGTACCAGTATTTTACATGTAGCGACTGCCTATCTGACCTCCACAACCCAGTACTAGATTATACCCCTTGGTAAGTCTGGTAGTCAGACTTTCTAGCCACTGACTACATGTGACGACTGTCAAAGATATACAATTGGCAGTCGGGACCAACCGGTTCTTCCTCGTAGTCAAACTCGGTATGTAATGGGTGGTCACCCATCTACGGACCAACCCAGGCAAGCGGGGCTTAACCTGACGAACGCCCGAGCGCCTGTTATTATTTAGCCGTGAGCTGAAAATAAACAACCTGAAAGGTACACACGATATAACTTTCACCAAAACTGCTGCGGTTAGAATCTCCGTACATTTAGACTAAACGCACGTATTATTAAACACATACTATTACATTACAGTGTACTCAACCCAAAATATTGAGAGAAACTTTGTCACAGTGAAACGTGTGCACATAATGATGATATTTGATACGCAAACGTACGTAATCTGGAGATTGAAGAAGTAATACTTTGTTAACATTGTGAGTCCTCTTTTGTTTTCCAAGTACGTTGTACTTATTATGTGTGTTAGTGTTTTACTTTAATCAATTATCGTGTCTGGGCTTTGATAGGAGTAAGCTTCGGTTCTATGATCTGAAGTTGGTGAAACGTTTGATATATTATAATTACTTTTCCAAAAAACTATGTGAATAAATGGCTTTGTTTAAAATTATCTGAAGAACGTTTTTGTACCTAGGCCTGCTCTTCAGTTATAACAAGGTGCTGGAAAACCTCCCGTTGTAGATACTATCATAATATAACATCACTCCTTGTGATCCTCGAAGGGTTAGGCAGACGTGTACCTAATAAGTCATTTCGTCAGTCATTGTTTAAGTCCCATCCAAATCCAGACTGCTACTGAGAAATTCTTGATGTAAAAACCCAATAACACTTTGCCCGACCCGGGAATCGAACCCAAGAGAGGTCTTGAGCATGAGAATGTTCAGCAGTCGGGATCGCGACTACTAGACCATCGAAGCAGTCCATACTATCATTAGCATTTAGATGCTAATGACAGTATGGACTAATGGGATATTTACCATGTTTTATATTTGCATTTACCATATTATATATATATATAATATTATGCGTAAGTAAATAGTTTTAGGGACTATAATAGTTTGGAGTTAACTCATAACCTGTGATGAAAAGGGTATGACAGAAGTGCTCACAACAACGCGTCGCGTCGGTTTAAGAATGTTCGATTATAGTTGGAAGCGGCGAAAGCTATCAGACGCAGCGTAATCTAACAACTTCGGTAAGTAAGTACCTCTAGATAGAAGAATAGCAAGGAAATGGCAATTTCCCTCGCTAGTAATTCGTTTCTAACACGCTATTTTTCCATTATCCAATATCAATATTGTTTTGTCTTCATCGCTCAGAAATGGAACTCTGAGACTACCTTAATGATAGCATTGCATGACGTATGAACGAAGTTCTACGTTCAGCACTCGTTTGTGGCATCTCGAGGTACCGAGGTTCATGTGGGTCAGGTTCGTTAATGTATTTATTAATGTGTTTTTCAGCAATAAGAAACCGGAGAAAGGTTTCCCTGTTTGAGGTAAATCGGAAACTATTCAATTTGGGAGATTGTTTTACGCTTCGTGGAACCATTGTTTCCGTCGTGGATGTAAGTTTTGTCTTTTATTAGATAGTAGAACTGTTAATTGACTGATTACCTCATTTCGTAGGTTCTCGTTACTTGGTTCTAAAGCAATATTACCACAAGATTTCAAGTTGAAAGTAATTAATTTAATTGTTGAAAGTAATTTAAATATTAATTTTATTCAAGAACCACGGTTTCAATTCTCCATTAGCATAATTGGATTTTTAAAAAAACATGCCACCCGGTGCACTCCTCTACATCATAAATGTACTAAGCATATTTACCCAAAATGCAAATACTTACTAAACAAAATCAGCTACGACAGAGTTCAGTGCTACGAATTAGCTACGGTGCTACGAAGTCTCGTAGACGCTGTAGAGGGGGCTAAACAAAGTAAAGCTTTATCATGTACCGTCGTAACCGCGTTCTAAGATTAATGTTCGTCTAATGAATCAGCGGCGTGACAAATCAGTACCTATGCGGTAATGGATGCTTTTGTATGCCGCCAGCTATTCACAACTATCTTGTACGGATCTAGATATCTTTTGTATATATGAGACCTCGTCGAATAGGCTCATGTTACCAATACTGAAACTAACTGAGGATTGAAGTGTTGTTGTGTTTATGTCTAGTGTTAGAGGATCATAACGTCTGCATACTAGAAATGTAGTAATCCAAAACATCTAAATTCGTCTGTATACGTATTCAAACAGGTACATAATCGTTTACTTCAATAAAAAGAAACTAAGTGGTTTTCTGGACGGAAATAGCAAAACATTCTGGAAACGATGGTTTCCATAAGTTTCGTGAAAGCAGTCCTCGAAACTTTTATTTGTCGAACAACATTTCCCTCAAGAACTGAAAGTAGTAAATATAAACGGAAATGAAACAATTTGCAGCGTGCTTACAAAACAGTGCCGAGCTATATTGTAGGTGATAATGTTTCGCTCATACACGCCAGACAGCCCATTCAGGGTCCGCAACCCTGCTGAACTTGTAAAGCGACTTATAATTACCTCATGCGTCAGATAACGGCTATACCTGTGTTTGACAGGCAATCACAGCCCATGCCCTCCCTGTATTAATACTGTCATTTAATTTTCATACAGTCCAACGATTTCAGAAGGTAAATACGCCGAGAACGGCCTTAATTATATCTTCGACAATCTTTTGTCTTTTGAGCAAAGGAGGTTACGGTCTTATCTATATTAAAGCTTGATAATCCCGAGCAGATTAACGAAACAACTGGCCAAGTGATGACAGTCGGGATTTGTTCAGTCACTTGTTAATTTCTGTAGCGAAAATAAACATTTTGTTAAGTAAAGATGTTCTAAAGTAATATTCACGTAAGGTGGCTCGAAGGACAGATAAGTCGATTTCGTAAAGGGCGAACCGCGCGAAATCTTATACCGTAGCGTTTCTTCGGCTTAAACAGACACCTTCCATTAAGGTGTCCACGTTATTATATTTATTCATGCTCCAATTATTAGATGTAAACCGTTTTTGAAAAAACTTGTACCATTAAAAGTGTGGGTGTTGGTGTCGCCCTAAGGTTACAAGCACTTAGATACTTCGAAAATAGGTTAATATCTTAATGGATTGTTTAAAAAAACGTAGGTATATTTATATTTACAGACGACAGAACTATGGAAAATGTTTCTAAATTGTACGCGAACATTTTTAGATTTCGACCACATTATCAATTCTTGTTTATCATTTGAGTACTTTAGAACACGTTAATTGTTTAAACTAATTGTATTTTAGCAGCATTCTAATAAATACGATCTGTTCAATTAAATTCTGAAATGTGGAAATTCAGGCAGGATTGCACCTTTGTTTTCATAGTTTACAGTGTTTGTAGGTATGAAAGCATTGTAAAAGTCATACAGAAACAATCCTTGCAAATCTTCCCTTTAAAGATCCGTCATATTTATCAGAAGCAACCAAATTCTGCGTGACAGCGAGACCGTACGCCGAGTATCTATGGTAACATTGTCGCGTCACTAGAAACGGCAATTCGCATGGGACTGATGGATTCAATCAATAATTCGGGCTCGTTACCAGTTCAATTGTGACGTGTCTCTGGTCTGTAGTCCCCCGGGAAGCTCCGTCGAGGGACCCGGCCGCCTCATTAATGAGTCCCTATGTTTGGACTGCTAAACTTAGCGCTGCCTGTTGGAACTACGATTAACTGTTGCTTTTTGGGAGACCACTGTGTTTCAATTTATATTTGGGCGATATTCGTCAGGTCGGTTCTGTGTCGGGTACCAATGTAATATTCAGTTCTATGTTAAAGCGTCCAACCAGATGAAAATTGTGTTTGTATTCAAACAGTTATCTAAATGCAGCTGTATTAAAAATTTAATAAATTCGTACGAAATACGCACATCAAAAAACAAGAACAGTTGCCAAAAAAGTAATTACATTATGAGCCTGCTTAAAAAATCCACTTCTGCAAAAGATCACAGAATTTACTTAGTTACTAAATCGTAATAACGCAAAGTGAACAGACTTACTCATCAAGCCAGAACCCGCGAACCTAAAAATGAAATTTAGAAAATGTATTTCACCCATAACGCAAATGTCGGCTAAGAAGGAAACTTTTAAAATTCGACCTCGAAATGGGAAATAGGGGTGAAATGTATTTTCACGGGTAATCCCGGGGGGCACTCGGCTAGTATTACATATTTAGAATCGTCTCGTTCAACATTATATTGTGATATATTCGGTTCGTGAACGTTCCGATTCTGCAGTCCGCGTTGTCGCTCTCTATTTATAAAGCTGACTGGAATAACGGGCTTAACAATGATCCATTTTATTCTGTACACAATTGTTTTTGTATTCAGACTACATTTCAAAATAAATTTTATCTTAATACCTGCTGTTAAATCGCTTGCAATCGCTGAATGATGTAATGAGCTTCATGATTTTAAGCAGATTGTGTTATTATTTTCCACATGGTGACGATTTGACATTATAATTATACAGTTTTCTTTGTGGTGTGAATAATTCGAATACTCTTCACAACACACCTACTGTAATTTAAAATATTCACAGTGTATTCATAAAGAGAAATAAACGTGCTGTTGACTGATTAAGGGTTCATTTACGGAGACGCGGCGCGGCACTCTTTAAATTCAAACATATGGCGATGTATGAGAGCATTTACGGAGAAGCGATTTTACGCGCATTTGCTTGAAATGCAGCGATGCTCGCAAACGACACAGCCGCGGCGGGCACTGCTGCCCACCTAAGGCACCGCACCACGCACCGTGTCAACAACATCATTCATTGCCATATTATGTTTGTGTTTGGGCGTGCGGTCACGCGGGCCGCTGTACGCGCTGGCTCTCCGTAAACGGAAAAAAACGCGCAACGCGCCGCCCGACGCGCCGCGTCTCCGTAAATGACCACTAAATATTGAGGTTTTCTAAAATATTTCAAGGTATTCCCTTTGAGGGACCTATTTCATCCTTAGCTCATTTAAATAATGACCAAGTCATTAAATATTAAACCAAAAACTAATTTTAGCTTATCCAGCTATAGCGGCAAAAATAAACCCGAAACCGTTCACATTGTTAATTCATTTTCCGAACCGTATTTCATATTTGTAAGCCACGCTCCAAACGTTCATAGGTAACAGGATTTTCACGGCGAGCGATTTAAAAAAAAGTTTTCATAGTTTTACATTTTCCCCGTCTAGTTGCAGCGGCAAAAATAGAATCATTTGATACAAAAAGCTGTATCGTGCGTTCGCACCTGGCCCTAGCAACCGCTGTGCCGCTGCCTTCGCATCGCTGGAGCTCGCTGCATCGCGCAGACACGTGTTGCAAAGAAAAAATAAAACTACCGACTCCTCGTTCCCGTAATGGATGCTTAATGTGCAAAATCGTTATTTAAAGAAACAGCTACGTTTTTATATACAGATATCACGTTATGTGCCATGTGTATACGACGAAAGTTTACAATTTTATAGAAGGTAGGTATATTATAACTTTAATTACTACACAGATTTAGGTATTCCTTTTATGAAGCTACTTTTACGCTCATTTGTTTATCTCCGAGCGCAAGTCGTAAACGTATAGCCAGGGAAAATTGTTTCGCTGTAGTATTTATGCGATAGGCTCGAGAACTTTTACTACGTAGCGCAATTTTATCAACTTTTAACTTGACGCAGTTATGCGGAATTAGTGCAGGAGTCCTATTTCGTATTGCGAAGTGATTTTGTTCAAGTGTTTTTTTATTGGTTCTGATTATTCAAAATATTTAGAAGTTCTTAGATCAAGTACTGGGTTTAGTTAGATTCAATAAAATACCGATAAAGTTGATTCATAAAGCTACGGAATGCGCAATAAACAATAAGCCGTTGTTCCCGTCAGTCGCTGGCCGCCGCATCGCTCGGGTCGGGTAAACTGACGGCCTTTTGTACTTCGCAAACACCCACTCTACAAGGAATGCCGATCCACAATCAAGCCTTTACTGCGGCTACTTCCCCGTGATTGCATTAATGGACAAGTTTACTGGTGTTTCAGTTAAGAATGTTATAATAAAGATGTAAGAGATTGTAATCGGCAAAAGGTCGCCGTATCGTATACATTCATTTTGAAGGCACAATTTGCTGGTAGGGCATTGTTAACGAGGGGGTAAAGCGCACTACGACCACGTTAATGAGAACGTAATAGGTGTTCCGCGGAACGGCGCGATCTGGCACACTGTTCAGTGTTCCCTTCCCGGCCTCTATTAGCACGCGTTTAATGTTAGCTAGAGAATCCACGCCGGATTACATTTGAATACCGTGTAATTCTAAAGTTATGCCTTTGTGCCCTTAATCCTTGTTAACGCGGTATCCCGAATGGTAATTGTTACCTGCAACGCTGATTAACCTACCTGAATATGACAGATCAATTGAGATTCATTATTACCAAATAGATCAAATCAACTTAAGTTAGTCACATTGTATTATGTAGCTAAACGTCTGTAACGTCCTTAGATATAGATAATTTTGCACTTCCGACGTTTGGCCCCCAAACTGGAACGGGCCGGGGCTGCCTTCAAGCGGCTCTTGCCCAACCTGGAGGGTCCGAACGCCTCCTGCCGGAGCCTTTACGCAGGGGTCGTGCGGTCCATGGCCCTTTATGGGGCCCCGGTGTGGGCGCGTTCCTTGAGGCGGCGAGCCGCCCACTACCTGAACGCGTCCCAAAAGGTGGTAGCCGTAAGGCTGGTCCGGGGTACCCCACGATCTCCGGCGAGGCGGCGAGCCTCCTTGCCGCCATGGGATCTGGAGGCGATAGTCCTCGCGCGCCTGCACGAATGGCGCGTGGAGGCACTACGCCGGGGGTAACTCCGCTGCCGCGGCAAATTGTCGCTCAGCGGACAGAAATCCGGCGCGATCTCATGACGACATGGAGAGAGTGACTGTCGCAACCCCGTGCAGGGCACGCCACAATAGTAAGTCCCCTCTTTGAGGAGTGGCTAGAGAGGCGCCACGGCGCCCTCACCTTCCGCCTGACGCAGGTCCTCACCGAACACGGTTGTTTCGGGAGGTTCCTGCACCGAATCGGGCGGGAGGAAACGCCCGGGTGCTACCATTGTGAGGATTGACCGGAGGACACGGTGGAGCACACAGTGGAGATCTGCCCCGCGTGGGCGGAGCACCGCCGTGTCCTCGTAGCGGCGATCGGCGGCGGCGACCTCTCGCGTCCGGCCTTGGTTCAATCCATGGTCCGGAGCGAGACGGAATGGGACGCCGTCACCTCCTTCTTCGAAGCAGTCATGCTAGCGAAGGAGGTGGCGGAACGTGAGAGGGAGAGAACCTCACGTCCCAGCCGCCTCGGGAGACGCACCGGGCGTCGGGGGCCACGTGGTGGCTCCGGCCACCGTAGGCGCGAGCCTGTGGACGCTGAGCTAAGGGCTAGCTCGCCGTCCGTCCGTCTTATGACGACAGGCCGTGTCGACGGTGCGTTGTGTTCCACGCGCGCCTCAAAGAGAGTCAGCAAACAGGAAGGGGTCCGAAAAGACCGATGCCTGCCAGGGTTGCGGGACTGTTCGAAAGAGATACCGCGGCCCTGGAACACGAAGGGCAAAGGAAGGAACATGGATGGGTTTTAGTCAGTAAAAGTCTGATACTCCCTCCTGCTCAGCCCAGTGCGGGAAGGGTTATTTGATAATTTCAATTTCCCATTTCAATTTTAATTTCCTCTCCGTGTCAAAAAAAAAAAAAAGATATTGATCATTTACGTATGAAATTATCGTGTGTAATGTAATACGAGTATATCATCAACATTTTATTTTTTTGTAAAAAACCAACAACGTGGATTTTAACGTGAATCGAATTTCAGTTCTTATAATTTGTAGTTTGATATCGCTTGTGGCGAAATTCAGTGCGTTCATTTTATTTATCAGAGGTTTGCCTGCGTACGAGAGCATACATTAATGTCGTTATATTTGGTGGGAACTAAAGAATATGTACTGCAAAGTGTTACATGAAAATACGTCCCAAAGTTATGTTGTTATTGCTTTTGATGTGTAGTGGATATTGTGCACCATAAGTCATATATACCTCAATTTCCGTTTTGCTTACAAAGTTATCGTTTCATAATTCATAATAGCAAATGGCACAATGTTTAGTAAGTAAATGATTTTGGTACATAAACAAATTGTTATTAATTGCCTTCTGGGTATGACTCGTCGTTTTTCATCCAGCCTAGCTTTTCTAGTTATTTACCGAGTCATTATCTAAAGCCCTAAAAGGAACTGACTAAGCGTTCGGGACCGCCTTAAGTCTTTTACGACAATCTCATAAATCACGCCAATATTTGTGTTTAAACTATAGACACGTTAGTTATTAATTTACGTCGGAAGGACCGACAGACAGCGCCTTACCTTCACAAATAAAAATATGTTTCGCCAAATTGTTTGTAAGGACTGCGGACTTGATTTGTGGTTATACTGCAGTATGTGTGCGGTTTGAAGTGGTGCTTGTGATAACTTTATTAAACAGGCTGTTGCTTTGTATCCTGGGTCAAATTCAAGGAGGTATCTATACTAATGATTCTCGACCCGAATCTATAATAAAAAGAGTAGGTTTTTTTTATTTTTACAAAAATCGGTATGTGTAAACCACCCGTATTAAAACGCAGCCCGTCTGTTTCTAGCCCTTTAAACGCGCCGTCACACTCACAAACGCAAAAGTTTATTCCACAGTATAATCATGGACAGTATGGAAAGTAGGGGGTGGTTTACGCTGTCCGATTTTCGTAAAAATAAAATTAAAATTAAAAACCTACTCTTGTTAATATCGATTCGGGTCGAGAATCATTAGTATAGATCCCTCCTTGAATTTGACGGATGCAAAGTGACCTAAGCCTGTATTATTACCCATGCTCTAGAGTATGAGCTGCAAAATTAAACAGTTCCATAGTTCAGATAGAATTCCCAATAGTTAAAGAGATAACTATTGCGAACTACGGCGATATTACATTAAACAGTGATCAACACAATTGCAGTTAGCGCTCCGATGTAATCAGTGACCGCATCGGTGGCCGGCCGAACAAATGCCCGCGGCTTTAACAAATAGATTGTGTAATGGAAGTAAGAATTTCATTTTCATGGACCTGTACGGTACACACTGCACACTCGAGGGATACAATACAGAGTCCTTTCAGAGGCGCGACGCCTATTGATGCGGTATACAAATAGAGGTACGCGGCTACGTGTCTACTGGTACGGAAATATTTCAATCGAGAGTTTGTAACGAGATCCCACGTGGATCGCCGCGAGCACTAAGCCCCTCGCCAGTTGAAGAGTTAACACTATCTAACTCGACGCTTCCATCAAATGTTTATCCTCACTCCAAAAGTTACCATTCCCCTTTTTTGCTTCAGGTTTTGATTTTATTAACATTGACATTTAGCTGTTGCTTGTATTATTTCTAAAATTATAAGCCTTTTTTAAACAAGAATTTGGGTGGTATAACTACAACTAAACAGGGATTTGTGTGGTATACTAGAACTAAAAAAACCTGACAGCTAAAAAAATCACGCTCTAATTAAATTCGGGGTTTAAAAGGTAAATACGACTCCTCCTATTGTTGAAGTTGGTTAAAATGTAACCTATGTTACCCGGGCCGTAATAACGAATCGATTGACACCTTATTCATCAAATTCGGATGACTAGTTTAGGCGTTACTGAGGAACATCGTAAATACAAACATACATACATATATAGATTACCTTTCGGTTTCGCCGTAGTCGGGTAAAAAAACACGGACCAAAAGATGTTTTGGTACACCTACGTGAAGTAACGAAATTCTAAGCCTTGTTACGAAAACTTTGACTTCGTTATAAGATATCTTTAAACTTTAGGGACCTATTATAAATATTTGACATTCTTGTCTGACCCAATTAGAGTTCCTAACATTGTGTACTTAGATGTTTTATTAGAAACAAGCTGAAACAAGCTTGTTTCTCTCCCACTCGCTGTGTTCGAGAAATATATGTAAGGTCCTATTAAAATAGGTGGACAAATTTTAACACAGCGTTCAGTACGTCTAACCACAGATATACAAGAAAAAAAATCTGATTAAACTGATTTTATTTTGACATAATGGATGTGTTTATTCTAAAGTGCTGCCGGCAATTTATTATTTTAGGTCAAAATAAAATCACTATAATCAGTGTTTTTTTTGCTTGGATGTCATTGGTTAGACGTACTGAATGCTGTGTTAAAATTTGTTCACCTATTTTAATGGGACCTTATATAGACAGTTTGTTGTTAAGGGTATAATAATAACTTAAATGAATTCAACAGCGTGGCTTTTCTCGCACTGTTCATGTCTATGAAGATGGAAGGGATTCACAATAATGGTCCTGGTTTAAAGGGTCATCAAGCTAGCGTTGCCTGAGGGCGTTGCCACTTAAATATTTTTTTTTTCAGAATAACGCTACCATGAAATTCCCCTGATTTTATGGTTCCGTAGAGGAATGGCAAAAAACGGAACCCTTATAGATTCGCCATGTGTCTGTCTGTCTGTCCGTGTATGTCACAGCCACTTTATTCCGAAACTATTAGGACTACACAGTTGAAACTTAGTAGGTAGATGTATTCTGTGAACCGCTTTACGGTTTCTATACAAAAAAAAAATAAGATTAAGGTGGGTCTCCCCATGCATTGAACTGAAACTAAAAAATATTTTTTTCATCACACCTATACGTACGGGGACTCTATAGATAGGTCTTTAAAAATGACATTGAGGTTCCTACAACCATATTGCTCAAAATCAATCGTTTGAAAGACAGACACTTCCAAAGTAGAAAATGTGTCCCTCCTCTAATTTATAAAGTAAGAAGAGGAAAATTCTGTAAAAATGTAGGATTATAGAACGTAAACAAAAATTTCAACCAAAATTGGTTTGGATTTGATGTTTAGTTTTTGAGATATGCGACTTTTTCATCAACTACAATAGTAACTTCTTTTTTCATTAACATACTATAAAACAAATTTAGTTTTGCTGTTAAATATTTTTATTATATGTTTGGTGCTATGGAACCCAGTGTACGTGTACGACTAGCAATTGGCCAGTTTTTATTCTAACAAATAAGCGACAAGTTTTCTAAAACAACACTTTAAAATAATGTTTTACGATGAAGGTTTAAAATCAATTTAATCAAATGACAGGTTTATAATCAAAACCACACTTAGTATTCCGTCATAAATTATTCCGTTTTCGACATCATCCAATAGTGTTATATAATATCGGACTAATCCTTGGAATCCGCGATGCGAATGCAACGCTACGCCGGTGAATGGCTCAAAGCTAAGTGCTACTAGATGCCAAGTCAAACCATCCTAATATGCTTGAATTAATCTGATCTTCTTTCAATGGTCTAAAGTAGTTTGGTATTGCCCTTTGCTTACCTCGATTTTACGCGAGATTTAGAAAATCCATTCGTTGTATGGTGCGGCTATAAATAAAGTAACGTTTTTGTGAGCAAGAGTTGTTTGAAATCAAATCAAATCAAATCGTTTATTTGTGATCATGGGTAACATGCAGGTGTTCATTACATATGTTGGATTTAAAGCATATATTTTATATGTGAGTACGTATTTCTCTGCACCAACATCATTTACAGAACACGGATACTATATAATATTATAAAGCGGTAAAGTTTTATAATATTTGTGAGTTTGTGAGGTTGTAGGGGGTAATCTCTGGATCTCCTGAACCGATTTTGAAAATTCTTTCACTAATAGGAAGCTGCATTATTCCCGAGTGCCATAGGCTATATTTACAACGTGCCCGTGAGATAATTTCCGACCAAAACGCGAGCGAAGCCGCGGGCAATAGCTAGTATCTACTAAACACACACACTGATCTCTTTGTTAGTGTACATACAACTTCTGAATGTGTGGTTTAAGACAAGTCTAAAGTTTAATTAAGTTTCATGTTAGATTTTTAGTTACGTGTCCCCGATCTGATGTTAGGTTAAGTTAGGTTTTCTGTTCTTGGTAACGGTGTTAAAATAATATTATAACACTTTTTTTTTAAAGGAGGTAAAAGCAAAGCAGCTTTCAGTCCATTTTCTGTGAATTTATGAAAATTAACTTACTTCCACAGCGTCAGTGCCGCTTCAAGTACGTGCAATGTTCCTAAGTCTGGAGTGGGTTGTCCACAATACTGCCGAGGGGTGGTCGCGTTAGGGCTTCTGTTCTCTGGCACTCGCTCGAGTACCCTAGTCGTGCTGTTGTCGCTACATTGATCTTATTGTGCTCCACTACCTTATAAGCGCGTCCATGGATGGAGTTACTATTCAGGCTTTGTTAATAGTTGAATTGCTAGGAGTGATTACGTCAGCATACACTTGGTGTTACAAAGCAAAAAGTTGGTTTCTTAGTCGTAAGTAGTACAACTTAACGTCAACGTTGGTCAGAATCTACGTAAATCTTCGGATACTTTGATTTACGTCCACAAATACAGCTTATTCCTGTGCACATTAGCAACAATAAAAATACTGTGCCAATACTTTCAGGGTGAGCATTCTTCTCTTTAAAACTTACTTAAGAAGCAAGAGAAACATTATACGCGTAAATATTATGCGGAATGATTATTATAACATGTCCTGTATAAAGATTTTCCTCATTCGCTATTTTGCTTTGTTTTATTCGCAAGAAAATGTCAGGCATTTACCTCAAGCGTTCGTACAATACGAAACGCGTGCAGACTCTAAAGGCACACTTAACGAACATGAATTTAAAGAATGGCAATAATAAGCAATGACATGATTAAAACTCCGTCGCCTATGGAGCTCCCCCGTCAGTTGTCTTTGAGCTGTGAAATATGCGCAACAAGAGCTGGAGTACACAGAACCGTTCCAACATTTTACGTTTTCTTTCATCCCAAAATCAGCATGGAAATAATATTTTTATTCTCTTTTTTTATAAAAACGACATAAAAGCGGATACGTCGCGAAGATAAGGAAGTTATACGACCTTCTCGCGGCTCGAAGTGAAGCAATCCATCCCACGTAATTGCATTATATTCGGAGTGCGTACCTCGAGTGCCCGGAAGGAACTGTTACTTATGATTTCTTTCCAATATCTACACTTTTTGTACCGCCGAGATCTCACTTTATTCAGGTTATAAAACAAGAGTTAAGGAACATTTTCCTCCAACTATTTGTTCTTTTTCTTTTTCCGTTGTTAGACGAATGGGAATCTCTGTTCTATGACAGATTCGTACTAGACTGTTATTTTTCAAGACTTGTTCTTGGGATTATAAAGCGGTTAATCTTAAGAGTTGTTTACACTCTTTGTTTTTTTATGAACAAACTAAATTTGCATAACTTGTTCATCATTTTTTTCCATTATCGTAATTAATTTAGTTATGTTGAGCTTCTTCTATATTGCTTATATTTATTAAAAGGAAACAAATTTTGGCTTCGTTTAAAATAATATGTTTCAGACAGGAAACAGGAAATACCCATTAATTAATTAAGAGTAATACAATATTCTTTAGTTTTAGCCGGAATTCCACTTCATGAAAATAAAATTTCTTTTATGGACGGTGTCCCTGTAATCATAATGTGTAAACCTTTTCATATAACTTGTAAATTGTTACAAACTATACAAAATATTAGTTAAAAAAAACTCAAAGAACTAAATATATATTTCCCAAACTTTGTATCGTAATGAAACCACTCATGTCTCCAGAAACTTTCCGTGTTAGGCAACTTTTTCAAGCGGTCGCCATCATTTACTAGTTGATTTTTCGCTGTGTGTATACGCTATTCTATTTCCGGAATTTCTCTTTCATACGTCGTCGTTCTGATATTTTGACGTGCCTTCACAGCCTGTCCGAAACACATTTACGTATTTAGAGTTTATATGAGTACTCTGCAATGGTTTGTGATTTAGTTTCTATCTCCGTTAAAATGAAAATATGTGTAGAATGGGACCGGAATGTTGGATGGTATTCAGCAGATAATTCTCTTTTTGGAACGCCGACATTTTCTTGTGTTGTGTCGTACGTCGTGTCTAAATTGGAAATGGGAACTATTTGTCAAGCTTTTATGTATTAAAATACAAAATAAAACATATTTTGATCAAAAATAATATTATTTTGATAGAAGTAACTAAGTATAGCTTGGTATAGAGGGTTAAAGCAAATTGTACTTGAGCTCGATGGTTTTAGGTAAATGTATTTTTAATGGTCCATTAAAAAAGAATCCAAAAGAGATGAGGATTGTCTACTTTAAATGAGCCCATTAAAATGGTATACTAGGACGTCTCGTCAGTGAACTGCACGAAAAGACCTTCACTCTCACATGTATATGCGGTGCTCTAACTTGTAACACTGTTAACCACATATT
The DNA here is from genome assembly GCA_947578425.1 of Eugnorisma glareosa. Classification (NCBI taxonomy): domain Eukaryota; kingdom Metazoa; phylum Arthropoda; class Insecta; order Lepidoptera; family Noctuidae; genus Eugnorisma; species Eugnorisma glareosa. The sequence goes on from OX387963.1 coordinate 12,295,667, forward strand.
GACAGACACTTTGGTGGCTTGCGCCGATACAGCTGAGACAAAAGGACAAATTTGGGTTAATTAAATTCCAGTGTCGAGCTTTCGGGCGCGATGTCTGGGCTCGTCACGGCGTCTTGGACAAAGTACGCCTTATCACCGCTAGTTGGCAGACGCCCCCTCCCGCCCCCCTCGCACCTCCGCACAAGATTAATGCCTCTCTAATGAATCAGCTACCGTGACAAATCAGGCGCCGGTAATGGATAAGGCTTTCCTGGTGTTGCGGCCACAATAAATTAGGTAACTGATAAATGTCTGATTTTATAATTTGCTTACAGACAGCTTGATTTCGCTGTTTATTGGGTGATTTAAGTAAATATTGTGTAAAAAATGATTACTGTGGAACATATATATCTAGCGCTCTGCGATATAATAATGGTTTAAGGCCTGGTCAGACCAGATGCGTGGCGTGACGTACACGTGTATGCGTACGCTTACGCTTACGCATACGTGGTACGCACGCAACGCACCGGTCCTTTGCGTACCCAGCAATTCTTGTGCACGATGTCTGAAGAAGATTGGGTAAATGGACCAAGTAGTTCATCTGATGAAGAAGAAGCAATATTACTGTTATTGTGACAGAATATTCCTGGGTGTGCCAAAAGCAATGGGTTCAAGTTTTATATGACATATTTTTTACTCTTTGTTTATTGTGTTGTACAAACAATTAGTTTTTCTTTAATTTCATGATTCATCATTAAAACCGAAACAAAACATCACTTACTATCGGTAAAACTTGAAAACAAATACAACTGAATGCGTAAGTCACGCGCGTAGTCACGCGCAGCAAAGATACGTGCGTGTTCAAACTTGTTCGGTGTGACGTCCAATACGGAATGCCATTGACTACAACGTCATCACTGCACGCATCAATGTGACGTTGCTGTTCCGCTCTGCGTAGGTACGCAGCAAGTTTGACACATGGCAGCTGCAATGCGTAGCGTTACGCATGTAGTCTACGCGCACGTGTACGTCACACAAGCGGTGTGCCATGTCTCTATAAAGTTCCATATATTACAACGTCATGGTACGTGCACGTGCACGTGCACGTCTACGTGTACGGATCCGGTGTGTTTCGGCCTTTACATACAACATTGCATACAGCAACGCTCAGAGTTAAGATTCTAATAAAGTGCAATCATATTTACACCGCTTATTATTAATGAAACCGCATCGCTTATTATTACTGAAAACGGGCATAAATATTTATATTATTAAAGCTTAGTTAGTATAACTTTCAACTTTCCCTGACGATGGAAAAGGCATATAAAAGATCATAAAAAGTAGCGTTCTGTGGCTTTTGATTATCCACATGAGAAAGAAACGAATGCTAGGTGTGTAAGGCGATTCTCATATGACGCCGCTTGTTCGCAGGATCGGGCGGACGCGTCGAAGCAAATGTATTGGAAGTGCGACGCCCGCGCGGAGAGGCGGTGAGTGCCGCTCGTCCACGCGTTCGGGCGGTGTACGTGTGTGTTATAGGCATCAACGGATTTCATACAAGCCAATGTTACGTGAGTACGCTTCACCGCCCGACCGTTCCGTTGAGAGATGTCATGATAAGCGCCTTACTGTGTTAGTAGAAAAATATTTTCTGTTGTCATTATCAATATTTTGACAAAATAGATACTCCTACACTGACATTTTCCCGCTAGTCAATGAAAATCAAAGAAAAATCTGTGTTAATCTCAATCCAAAACACAACATCTCATGTGTCCATATAGGATCTAATAACAATATCATCCAATGCTTTTGTGGGAATCGAATGGTGTTACCAGCAGTAAATGTTAGTAGGTGGTCTAGCCTAAGTACGTTAAGCCAGACATTTACTGCTAATTGGCAAACGTAGTTTTCAATGGGTTTTCAATTGCAAAGTAATTAACAATTATTGTCGTTTATTTATTCTGTTTATAGAAGCGTATCTGGAAAACAAGGGTGTTTAAATTTAAGAGTACTTTAAATAGATTATTGTTTTTTTTTATCGACTATTGTAGTATAGTTTGGAAGGGACATTGATGCACCAACGGTTACCACGTATTTAGTATAACATTCCGAACCATATATTTTATCGTGTAGGTATTGCATTTTTGTAGGAAACAGCAGATTTAAACAAAATTATGGATGAATTTTCGTGTGTGTGGGTTCGATGTCCCTTCCACCCTTTATTTTTTTTCCATTTTTTTTTTCACTTCATTTATGTTCCAGTTCTTGTTGATTAATTATTACCTCTTATCAAGTAAAATGCTTATTGCTAAGTAGTGGTCAGCCCGGATAGGCTTCGTAAGTACGACCGTGTGATTTCGGAAGCAGCTGAAGTAGGTTCGGCTGCGTCGCGATTGTCACACTATTTCTTTTCTCTTTTCCATTCTTCAGAACTCTAAAGCTCCTTCGTATCTTCGGGAACGATTCGAGTATCTTGTTCCTAGAGGTAAACCTTGTCGCTCATCATCATCTCTTCTCCTTGGTTTCCCTCCTCACTCCTCAAGTCGGTACGATGGATCATGTGCTGTGCGCCTTTGGAATTCACTTCCACACTCCTAGCGGGATAGAAGTGTTCAAGGAAGGAGTAAAAGAACATTTCCTGTCGAATTTATCAATATGTATGTTTATAGGATTTTATGGCTGTGTATATTGTATATACATTGTATGTATTACGTATATTATATTGTTTGTCTGTAGTTTAACTTAAAAAAAAAAAAATTAAGAAATAAAATGCACTGTTAATACACCTAGGTAGGTATAATTATCCTCTTCTGCAAATTTTGCAATTGCAATTTGGTTTGCTCTTAGAAAACCCAATTCTGGGTTAAACCCGCCATTGAAAAAATTATTATTTTTTTTTTTTTTATTTGTATTATTTAATTAATTATTTTTGTATACGTATAGTTATTGTGATTGGAATATAAATTTTTATAATTGTTAGTTTTTAATTTAGTCATAACCATTCCATTCATTATCATTTTGGAATTTTAATTTATATTATGTAATTGATTATTTTTTATGCGCATTGTGATTTAATTTTTTTTTTTTACAATTGTTATTTTTTATTTCAAATGTATGCATAATATTATTATGATCTTAAATGGATTGAAATAAATGATTTCGAATAGTACATAAGCTATATTCTTATTTATTTTATTTTGTGTGGAATAAAGAATAAGTATAAGTTATTTTTATTACATTAACCAGCAGGTTCAGATATACATAGATAATTTTAATCTCGTCTTATTTCTTCAAATCATGTATTATAAACATTCTTAAACCCAATCCAATCTATGTTTATTTCGAATAAAACGCAAGATTTATTGTTGCTCTAGTAGTTCGTACTTTAAAAGTATAACTATGAAGCAAAATATTCATATATTCTTAATACCTAGAAACATACCCCTTTTGTGTGATCCGATGAAACACCGCTAACAATAAAACCTTTAGAAAATTGGACTGGCCTGAGACTTTCAATATTAATCAAGGTATTTTATGAAAAAGAACGGTCATTTTATTCCTATAGTCTGGCTGCGACTGCTGAATTTAAATAGAATATGTTAGACGCTTTAGAATATGTTTCGGGATAGCCCTAACTGTAGTTGAAAAGGGCAATCTGACTAAAGGTCGTAGCTCTGTAAATAGAAAGGAGACATATTTTGTTGCTATTAAACTTTAACAATCACATCAATACGTATACAAAAAATCCTAATCACGTTCACCTTGGGCAGTGCGTATCTATTTTGTTGACTGGTTAATCTTTTCATTCAGGTATAGCTATTCCAGTATATGAGAAGAAGAATGAGCTGAGTGAAGCTGAGTGGCTAAATAATAATAACCGCTGGGGTCGATCTGTAGGTTAAGCAGTGCTTATCTACACTGGGTAATAGGTTTTTCCGTGGATGGGTGACCACCGATTACATATCGAGTTACCTCCGTGCCTCGGAAAGTATGTTAGTCCGTTGGCCCGGGCTGTCATTAGGGCATCCGGTTAGACTGAAAGCCGACCCCAAAATAGTTGGGATAAGGCTAGACAAATTAAGAAGGACAATGATAAAGGAATTAATCAGACAGCCAAACCATATTTACATTGCACCAATTCACATTCAACGTTCTGACTATTTTGTGTTTATTATTAAGTTACTCTGTATAGTTGTCTCAAATTCGTGAATAAATAAATCACTGGACATTACATACAGCGCCATCTAGGTGCCACACTAAGCAACGAGGCTTGTGTCGTGGACACCAGATAGTTGATAATACTACACAGATACTTTTTTTGTTTGTAAATACATACTTATTATACATATAAACATCCATGACTCGGAAACAAATGCCCATGCTCATCACACAAACATTTGCTCCTACCGGGATACGAACCCGGGACCCTACGAACGTAAGGCAGTCTTACTACCGCTGCGCCATTCGGGTCGTCAAATAAGTAAATGTAAAAGCTTAGTACGAGTTAGTTGTACTGTAAATGGATGAGTCGGTAGACTGGTAGCTATTACAGGCATGAACATGCACTCTGGTCTTCTCACACTCTACTTGCTTGTTCTTGTCTGTCACTGGCTCTTGTCATATGAACCTAAGTTGAAGAAAACTTGATGCAATAGTGAGGAGTTTTTAGGTTATGAATTGTGTTTTCTTTTTGCGTTAGCCTTTTTAGACTCCAGCTATTCACATAAACTCCTGCACTATTTATGATGATAAATGTGCATTAAACAATGCTTCAGAACGTGAGTATGACATGATCATTATTTATAGCTATTGATATCGGCTCATTTGTCAACATTAATAACGTAATTAAATATGTATGCAATCGAAATTTTCATTTTAACTGTTTTTAAAGTGATGTTATTATTTATTTACGAAGCCTTGCTGCCTTTCTGGTACGTGTTTAAATAATACAATTAGGTATGTAAGTTCTTTAGCTCGGACGTATAACCAAGTTTATTATAAACTACCTTTTGCCCGCGACCTTCGTTCACGTGAAATTATTATAAGGAAATATTACTTCGGTTTGAATTAGATTTGGTTACCAATTTCAAGGGTTTTATTTTTTTGCACGGAACCCTAATTATTTTTCTAAAATGAAAGTAACAGGTATCTGCTAGTCAAAGTCCCGTCAAAATCGGTCTACCCGTTTCGGAGATTAGCCGGTATAAACAGACAGACATGACAAAAATCGAAAAAAAAAACATATTTTCTCATATGCAATTTATGTAAAAAGTTTTTATTTTGATATTACAAACAGACACTTCAATTTTATTTATTTGTATAGATGTATAGCGCAAAGTAATGGTAGCGCAAAGTAATGGTAGCGCAAAGTAAAGTTGATAGTGGTTCCAGTATCAGAAAACAAATAGCTTTTCATAAAATTATGCATACTCGGTCGGACGCTATGAACACAATCACATTTTCTTGTTGGCGAAGAATCAGGAATGTAAACTGTCGTCTAATATGTATGTATGTATATGCAATTGAATACTGACTTAATAACACATTATTTCCAATGTGACTGCCTCGTTGGTCTACGCGACTGCTGAGTATGAGGTCCTGGGTTCGATTCCCGGGTCGGGCACATTGTTATTGGGTTTTCCCATCAGGAATTTCTCAGTAACAGCCACGGAGTCTGGATTTGTACCCGGTTGATGGTAATAGGCTCGCCCCCCATTACATGGGACTTCAAAATGTGGGTGTACTACTAGGTACACCTCTGCCAAACCCTCCGGGAATTACAGGCGTGGTGTTATGTTATATTTTCAATGTCTACCTGAAGAACAAAAGTCTCGCCTGTTAACATTATACATTACGATGTAAAACAACACATCGTTAGCAAGTTTATACATGGCGCTCAACAAAAATAATTTCTTTTTCATAAAATATTAAGTGTAGCCATGAATACACGCCAGTCCGTTGAATACAGCCTTTATACGGCGGTAATGGCGTGGATAACATATATCCCGGCATTTCTGGAGTGATGCCGCCTGATAGTCATCTTATTATTGTAGAAGGAAGAAAGGCAATTTTATATAATGTAGTTTCGGTACTACAAATGTTACATAAGGTCCCAATTTGTCCCAGCGATGACCACCTGAGGTTAAGGCGTTATTCATCTAGATATAAATCCAGATGAGGTTTTGTTGACATTCTCGATTTAAGTAGCTTTCACTTGATCAAATTAAAAGGTCGCCTTTTTAATTAATTAATCTTTAATTGGGTACGACGGTGCCTACAGCTTAGCATTGGAGCAAGAAAGTTACGCCAAAAATAATTTGTTGTCGCAAACCTACCAACAAAAAACTAATAGGTATTTAATTCTACCATAATTATACGTAATTTGAAAAGTTAAATTAGAAGGTACTTGGTTTATTAAAGCTCCTAAAATACTAAATTTACATTTGAAATACGACACGAATTGTGGTATTAGAGTGTTGGCGTGGAGTAACCCAGTTGAAACTAGGTTTAACATTATTTCTAAAACAGAATGTTAAATTAACTGCGGTTACTAATTTAAGCCTCTAATACATATTTACAAAAGCCGTTAAGCTTATGCCTTTTACATTAGGCGCAATTGCGCATGCCAGAACAAGTATAGTATAAATAGGTGCTCGTTTTATGTCGGATTAGGTAAAAAGATAGACATAACTTAATCAAATAGGTAATCAAAGAGCCTTAATTTGTATATCCGACAACGGCGAAGCCAAAAGGAAGAGTTCAGATTTTAGCAGTCTATGTAGGTTTGTATGTTCCGCCGTAGTGCCTAAACTGTTCATCCGAATTGATGGATAAGATGTCAATCGATTCGTTATTACGGCCAGTCGCCGACTTCAACAATAGGAGGAGTCGATTTCACTTTCAAACCCCGAATTTAAATAGAGCGTGATTTTTCAATAGTCGGATTTTTTAGTTGTTGAATACCAAAGAAATTCTGTTAGAAAATAAGATAAAATAAGATTTCTTTATTTGTTTAAACATTGTATACATACAAGAGCATGCAAGATATTGTCGTTCATCGTTTTAGTCCAGACATGTTTAGCCGTAAGTATCGGCGTACAAATATTTCCATAACATTGAGGGAAAAAATTAACACTAAGAAATAATCTAAAAATTACCTAGAATAGGCACTTACAAAGTTTATGATTTAACTTTATAAATTAAAAAAAAATATGATGTCAATGTCAAAAAAGGAAACTACAATAATCACAAATTTTCGTAAGCAGAACGTAACAAACACGTAACGAATAACGTTGAAATAGCGTAGAAACAATAATTGCAGTGTTCACTAAAAACGGTAACTGAAGTGCACAGCCAAGTCAGTTCGAAATGTTTACATTTCAACGTTCCAGTTTAACATTGTTCCTTAATACCTTAATGGTTGTGTGGACAGCGTTACTGGGGGACGGTGGGCAAAGGGGCGCCGGTCAGTCGGCTCCTTTACATCCCGACACTGAGGCCTTTGTAATGTTATCCCCGGGGTGAGCTTGCCTTGCAAGACGACTCGGATTCTTGTGTAGTGCTCTAAACGAGTTTCAGTGTACTGGGTGTCCGGTGTTATTACGTTACAATAGTGAGTTTAATATTTAATGCTTTTGTGATAAATTGCTCATTGTATTACTAAATATCGCTAAAGTCTGGTAGGCTATATACTAGACTTTAAGTAAATACTTTCTTTGCTAAATGAGCCTAATTATCTTCCTAAAATTAAAGCTCTCGTTACATATACGCTCACGTTTAAGTATTTTAGGTATTTCATTACGTCAGAGAGACTGTGACATTATTATAATAGTAGTCTCTTTGACAAAATATTAAGAGAATTTTTCTTTTAGCCCAAAGTTTATCCTGAGAAAACAGACGTCTGAAAAATCTCATGAGTATGAATAATAAGAACAAGATTACATTATGAAAACAGTACAAATAGAATACGAACTAATTAAAGTTGAATTTCTTAAACTTTTCCAAATGGAAGCAATCTTCTTATTCAGAAAAGACTTATAATACCTATTCTATATCCGTACGCAGTCATGATCGAAGTAGAGGGACTGTTCTGTCGCGCAGCTTTTACTGGTATAGGTTTTATTTTATTTTAATGAGTAATTTAATTTAATTTATTTTAATTTATACGGCAAATGTAACTAACATAGTTTTTAAGTGGTACTGACAACAATATGAATCATTTGTGTTCGATTTTAATTAAAAAAATGTTACTTATGGAATATAAGTAACATATTTTTTTTTTATTTACCCGTTCTGCGTATCAAAACATAAATCATGCTATTTTATTTAGCATCAGCGAATATCTCGGTTCTCGTCAGAGCCACATACTCGTATTTTGCTTGTAAAATATGAAAGGCAAGGCAGCATAGTTCACGGAAACGCTAACAAAGTTACAACCTAGCTAAGTTAAGGTACACATTTTGAATGTTACGAGCAGCGCTACAGGGCAATATTATCTGACCCTACATAATTACAATAACATTTTGATTCAAGAATGCAAATTAAGTTCCGTAGCCCCCGACGTGGCAACGTTGTTTGGTTATTAATTTTATTCAGTGGCCTTTTCCGAGGCGTCGAACTTGGCCCCGAAATATTAACTTAATACTTTATATTTGAGGAAAGAAAAATACGGTTTTAATATATTTTGTAAATGATGACATCCTTTTTTTTCTTAAAGAAGTTTATTTAGATTAGAACGACTTTTTCTTGGAACGTTGTTATCGCTGAAGTCTTAAAGTAATATTGTGTTTCAAAGACTAAAACAGTAATTAAGGTTTTGTTCTAGTATTTCATAAAAACAAAGCCAAGTTAGAGGCCCATGGGCGACATTAAAACTCTGACACCAGATTAGGCACTAACCACACGAAAAAGAAGAGAAGAAGAAGAATACAAAAAGCGACATAAATAAGAGGTAATAAGAGCCTTGACGAGTGATGATTCTAGGCATCCTTGGGTCGTTCTTCAGAAAATATTTCACTATAACACCAGCCCACAATCATTTTTATTTTTTTGTACAAAAAGCATCTAGATTTCCACTACAAAAACTTGTGAAATACAATGAGTAAATTAGCATATTTAATTTTCACTCTAACCATGACGATCATATATATTATCCAGACCCACCACCTAATTTCCGATGATAGGCAGTGAGATAAACTATGCAGTTTATGCCTCTAATAATACCGCGATTTATATTCACGGTGTGCATTTAGCGTGATGTGGGATGTGATCTGAAACACGTACAGTCGTACACATCATTTCATTGACGTTCTTTAGATATAGCTCGCATGCTTTTTTTAATTAGCTTGAGCGTTGCCGTAAATAAGTGCGAATCGTTAAAGACGAATGACCAATACCTTTGGCCTCGTACAGGACCGATTTAGTTAATGTGTTTCTATCTAATTTTTTTGTTTGTTTTTATTTTATTTAAAAACGAAAACAAAAAAAACTTAGATAAGACATATTAAAGTATATGCTATTCTTACACTTTATGCAATACTTACTCAGCGAATCGATCTAAATACGATTCGCTTTCATAGTATTTACTAAAATAAAATATTAATTTTCATAATTTTCAATGTTGTGACATGTACGTCAGATTTGCCAAACTGTCAGTTACTTTTCCTTTCTGTCATAGAGTTTCTTACTAGCTTAGTCTATGATGAATACTTTTTGTTGTTAAATTATATTTATCAATGTTTAGCTGAAATACTGTATTTTATAGATAATAATGATTGTTTACTAATAACTTAATTTTAAATTATATTTATAAATTCTTTACGTACTCATGGTTTTATGAAGTAAGTCTGTTATGTCCTGGCCGACTACACTTGTCAGATGAGATGATTATATGGCCGCAAGAAGAAAATCTGAGATTCAAAAATGGAAGGAGACTACCGTGGAAACGAGCTGATGAACCGGTCAGCCGAGACTAGACTAGACGAGACGAGAGAGCGTTTCTTAAATGTGAGACTGAAGGAATTCTTCAAATTGGAGACAAGACAGTTCTTCAAGGTGATCCATCTAAAGATACACCTGGGACTACTACTCCCAATATTATTATTAAAAACTGTCGTTGTGCCATCCCTGCTGTTAATCTCGCGGAGCTGCCCTGGGTCTAAAAGCTGGTGATCCAACTCAAAGATCTACCAGGACCTCCGCTCCTGTTCTTCGAAACGCCGCCTTCCTGTGAAGCAGACCTGATAGAACTGCGTGCATCGTCCTACATCACCACCTCAACGTTTGATCGTGTTTCATTAACAGTGCTACTAATCGTGTGTATATACTCAAAAACTACTTCCAGAGTGCGGGTTTGATAGGTCCATTTTATAATCACTTGTATTTTTTATTTCACTAGTAAAACCATCCATATCTCTATTAAATTTTTAAATGTACAAGTCTACTTTTATCCTTTAATTTTTAATAGGATCAAGTAGATTTGCTACAATATCTTAGTATTTTTTTGTTATCATTTTATTTTATTGTTTTGTCCTAAGCGAGTCTAATAAGACTCGCTTAGGACAAAACAATAAAACAATCAATGGTTTCCAGATAAAATGAAAAGTCGTTCATTCAAATTATGCTGAGAATTAGATCTTTTTGACAAAAGAAAAATAAGACAGTCACCCAAAACGTCCGCCTCTCACCACTCCCTAGTCTTTAGGGTTGAAGAAGAGCACTTGAATAAACAGGAAAATAAGAAAAAACCGGCGAGTGCGAGTTGGAGTTGCACTCGAAGGGTTCCGTACAATAATCTAAAAAAAAAAACACGTTTTGTTGTATGGGAGCCGTCTTAAACATTTATTTTATTCTGTTTTTAGTATTCGTTGCTATAGCGGCAAAAGAAATACATCATCTGTGAACATTTCAACTGTCTAGCTATCACGGTTCATGAGATACAGCCTGGTGACAGACAGACAGACAGACGGACAGTGGAGTCTTAGTAACGGGATCCCGTTTTTACCCCTTGGGTACGGAACACTAACAACTGACTGCCTGGTTGGTCTAGTGGGGTTTTTCCATCAAGAATTTCTCAATAGCCGCCACGTTCGCGCCCTATTGCATGGGGCTTAAACATTACTGGCGAAATGTGGGGGTACACCTCTGCTGAACCCTTCGGGGATTACAATGCGTGATGTCATGCTATGTAGAAAAAACATTATAACGACACTGCGAACGTGTCTTACCATTATTTCAGTCTGATAAATCAACCTTTTGATTGTCAAATAGTTTTGTGACCTTTTAATTTAACGCGTCATTTGGTAAGCGTTCTGTTATTAAATAAGAGATTCAGAAGAGATTGTCAATTATAACTTTGAAGATCAAGCGGCATTCCTTTTGTTTTATATCGCGTTGGACTGTTGAAATTAGGTAGTAGGTACAGTCACGAGCACAAAATGTATACACTTCGCAATTTTCTTGTGAAATAACAGTTTCTACTTTGAGATAAGACCTATGTAATAGTACTTCCAAAATTCTTGTTTGTGAAAACGTATAATGTTAATCAATACAGTAGGAAAAAACTCTGTTAAAAGTTACCACAGTTAAAAGTACAAGTTACATGTATGGAATAAATTACATTTTAATTAATGTAATTTATCAGAAGTAAAAAATGAATTGAATTGTTACTCCGTGTATACATATTTGTACATGATGCAATGTATCTATGTGTAACTGGTTTATAATAGATTGTATTCTGTATTAATTCTCAGTTCCGTGGTAAATTAAATTCAATTTGTAGTCATAATACTCTGATTGAACGCATCGGGAAACGGCCTTAACCTCACGCTTCCTATTAGAAGGATCAAATTAATTTGGCGTTCAAAAATACACTGCAGCGCTTCGACGCAATCTACGAATTTAATATCTTGCTGCAAAATTATTATAAACCATCTTGAAGTGGTCTTCAATGTCGAGTCTGAGTAGGAGTGGTAAAGATTAAAGCTCATCATCTGCCTAGTCCTAGGGCCGCCAGACCTTACTTATTTTGTCATGAACAAAATGTGTGGCATCAAGTAGTGTTAGTATGTACTGTGAACGTGTGCATATGCATACCTGCTAACTTGTGCCGACGGCCAATTTTTAGATATCAGGTGCTAAACTTGCGTAAAATTAGAGCCCGTAGAACCCGTTTTCCCAGAGACAGTGGGATGAGCCTCTCTGCAGGTTGGTACGGAATAAACTTGCTTTCTTGTAGTAAGAGTGCAGGTCGGCTTGCGCGGCACGCTAGCATGAATGATCTCATCCATCGTGCTCTTGCCACCGTCAGGGTGCCAGCTGTCTTAGAACCGTCTGGATTGGCACGCGTCGATGGAAAGAGACCAGATGGATCATAATGCCTTGGAAGTTCGGAAGGCCTTTGGTGTGGGATGCAACTTGCGTCGACACCCTTGCGCCATCCCATCTTCCTAGCACAGTGAGATGCGCTGGGGCGGCTGTTGTAGGTACTGAAAACCTCAAACGGCGCAAATAGAATAATTTAATTGGTAGTTACATGTTTGGGCCGTTTGGAGTTGAAACACTAGGGCCATGGGGTTCAAGTGCCCACCTAGTATTTCGGGAAATCGCCAAGCGGTTGGTCGACTCTTCACGTGACCAGAGGGCGAGCCTATGTTTTGGCCAGAGAATCAGCATTGCCATACAACGTGGCAATTCTGCCAGCCTTCTGGGCACTTTTCCTGTTGACAGCGAAGTGGACGAATTTTTTGACGCCCTGTAACCCTTTTGATACTTGCTATGAGCAAGTTTACCGGGTTTTTGTTGCTATTATAGATTATAGATTTATAGTTTGTAAAAAAGGTAAAGAACCAGATCTTACATAAATAAAAAAATTCAAAGGACGAATGCTGATTTTTTAATATGTTGTAAAGAAGGTTGAAAAACAATATTATTAGCACTGCCAGATGCTCAATTCGGCAGAAATTTCTGCTAAGCACTTCGAAGCACGGAAAAAAATGTGATTTTACCGATAGTCCGAGACTTAATTTTTATATTTGATACTCAGGAAATCATTTTAGTACTAATTTTGTGCCAGACCAATCATAGTTGGGCCAAACATCCCCCAGACACAATTAAAATGTCGCTGTATGAGCGCATTGGTTTATTGAACTCATACAAAAATGATGAATTGCGACCCTACAATTGTTCTGACTGCTTATAATGACTATTAAAAAAACCCTCTGAGTATCAAATATTTAAAACAATAGACTCTGACGTGATATTTCACGTTATTTTGCCGCGCTTTAAAGCGTCTGGCAGAAATTTCCGTCAACAGGCGGTGTCAGGCAGTGTTGGTTATTAGTTTTTAATAACCTCTGTAACATATATGAAAATCAGCAATCGCCTTTAAGAATAAATCGTATTATTTTTACGCAACTTTGGCAACTAATATCTAAAAATTGGCCGTCGGCACAAGTTAGCAGGTATACATACGTTCACAGTACATACTAATACTACTTGATGCCACACATTTTGTTCATGAGATAATAAGTTAGGTCTGGCAGTCCAGGGATCTTGGCCTTTTCCTAACTATTTTGTTGTCGGTTTTCAGTCTAACCCGATGCAGCTGAATACCAGTATTTAACATGGAGAGACTATCTGATCTGGTTGTCAGACTTTCAGCCCACTGACTACTTGTAACGACTGTCAAAGATCTACAATTAATGACATCTGGGACCAACGGCTTAACGTGCTTCCCGTGGCATGGATGAAATTCGGTATGTAATGGGTGGTCACCCATCGATGGACCAACCTTGGCAAGCACGGCGATCGACCCGAGTGGCTGTTATTATCAAGCTACAAGCTAAAAAAAGTAATTCTGGTAGGGAATTGAAACGGCAGTACTTCAGAAAGGTACACGCCTGGCGTAGTACTCGTAACCGGCGTGCGTGTCTGGCCAGATGTATGAAAGTGTTGAATCTATAAGAGTATGCAAGGACCGTAGTAATATTTTATCCAGTGGGAAAATGGTGTGGGTTTTTGTATGTAGTATATAAGTTAATTAGCAGTAAAGAGCTGTAATCCCCCCCGACCCTTGCATGAGCCAGCCCGCGATGCTGAGCCAGTAGCAATTAACAGTCCCTAAATCAGATCCAGCCTGTCCCCTTGCTGCCCTCCCCAGTGACGCCCTAAGCTCAGGCTCGTACCCCACAGGGGGTGCCCTTAGCGAGTGGTCGCTTAGCTTATAAGTTCTTTTTGCCCCTGGCTGGAGACCTTAAATTCTAGGCATCCACAGGGTTAGACCGGTTAAGCAGTAGCCAGCCTCAGAGGCGGAACTGCGAGATGCAATCTCCAAAAAAAAAAAGAACTGTAACCTAAGGGACCTTGTAATAGGAATTCTATACATGATTTAAGTACGAGAAGACGATAATAATCTATTCGACATAAAATTCAACAGATTCAGTTAAATCACACGTTGCACGATGTACGTGTCAATGCATAGCAAGCTTCAATAAAACTCGATTCGTAGCGCGTAGCGGATCAGTTTTTCTGCTACGAGCGTAGTGAGCGTAGGCTTAGAACAATGCTATCAGTTATGACGTAGCACTCGTAGTGTTGCTACGATTCGTAGCAATAGAGGTTTCTTTTAAAAGTTTTTAATGTATTTGCTTAATTGGTTTCTTTTCTTTTTCTCAAACATGAGCATTATTTTGACAACCTTCTTCGAGATAAATCGAAATTGCTGTACAGGTCAGATACATGCGACCAGCGGGCGGCAAAAGTTGTATGAAAATCTACATCTGTCGTGCTTAGCGGCCAAATGAATTACGTAGTAAACTCATACCTGTCGTGTTATTTAAAAATGGAACGAGCTTTTACTCTGAAAAATGGCAACCAAGGAGGTAACTTATCAAAGGTTTTATTTAAATTTCGAATTGGCTTGCAAATAGCAAGCGGTTTATATTGAAAAAAAAAAAAAAACAAATCAACTCTTCAACGCGAGAATAGTTATTTGTGCAACTAGAGAGCAAAGTGGGTTTTTGCTGCGAGTGTTGATTTTGAATCCCGAGTAAGCGAAGGATTCTACTATAGACGATTACTGATTAGAATCCTGAGCGTAGCGAGGGATTCAAAGACACGAGATGCAAATAACTTTGGTCTCGTGTAACACATACAACTTATCACCTCAGCAGCGAGAACATATTCTCGCTGCTGAGGTGAAAAGTTGTTACGAGGTATATGTACCTAAAGGTAAAAAAAAAACAACTTGGTAAAAATTAAACCACCACACCACCATATATATAAGGTCCTATTAAAACAGATGGACAAATTTTAACACAGAGTTCAGTACGTGTAACCAAAGCTATCCAAGCAAAAACACTGATTAAAGAGATTTTATTTTGACCTAATGGATGTGTTTATTTTAGAGTGCCGCCGTCAATTTATTATTTTAGGTCAAAATAAAATCACTTTAATCAATGTTTTTTTTGCTTGGTTATCATTGGTTAGACGTACTGGACGCTATGTTAAAATTTGTCCATCTATTTTAATGGGACCTTATATTTAAACAATATCAAAAAATCTATAGTTAAAAGTTAAATGGTTGCAGTTTTGCAAATTTAAAGTAATAGTTTTGTTTGGAACCGATATTGTTGTGTTAGCGACTTGAGTTTGAGTATATTCGCTTTTCCTCCCGCGACTTACTCGACCATCCTTAGTCGTTTATTGTAGTGAGGTCGGCTCCTCAGCCAAAAGCGTGGCCGAAGTTCGCCGAAAACCATATCCAGTGTAAATCTGAGGTTCTTGCTGTTTCAGAAAAGTGGCTATTGCTCGCGGCATCCCACCTATTTTGTTGACTCCCTTATGCTGTCTCGAACACTTATCATTATAATACTGCAACAAAAAAATCGATCTGTTTTCGTATTAGCAGGGCATAATGCCTTATATCTCTCAATATTATTTACATGTCGCGAATAACAAAGGACCTGTCGATAGTCGTCTTTGTATTCGGGATGTTGATTAACAGTAATTTGTCTGAATGCTGTTCGATGGCATTAACAGTTAGATTTTATAGTTCGTTCGTGCAGCATGCTCCATTTATTCCAATAATAAGGATAACCTGCAATATAAATATTAGGTACATGAGTAATTAAAATTCACAACAGACAAAACATAAGTACGTACCCTCTTTTTTTATTATGTAAGTACCTCGTATTTAGTTAAAAAGCGACAAGGCTGATGCGACGAATTACAATTCACAGATATAAAATATACATACCTACTTAAATTTACATTAAAACCAAGAATAAAGTAAAATGTTAGTGAAAACCGCACCAAAATCGGTCCAGTACTTTCCGTGCTGCGTGCCGTGATACGAGTATCCAGACGATGTTTTGTGTAGACAGATATTGAGATTTGTAAAAAATAATGTTAAGTTAAGGGAGAGCAGCGGTGGCCCAGTGGTGGCCGCCCCGACTTACGAATCGTAAGTCGTGGGTTCGAACCCAGGCAGGCGCATTACTTTGTATAATTTATTTCATCACCACTGCCCTCAAAAACGGTGAAGGAAAACATCATGAGGAAACCGGCATGTCCTAGAACCAACAATTCGAAGACATGTGACATCTACCAACCCACACTGGGCCCTTGTGGTGGTTTTATAGCCCATTCCCTCTCATGGAGAGGAGGCCGAGTGTCCCAGCAATGGGAAAATTAAAGGCTGATTATGCTAATGTTAAGTTTCGGCCTAGTAGGTACTATTTATAAACTATAGTATAAACTACGACCTAAGTAGGTACTAGGCCGAAACTTCACAAATGGGTAGTGTGTACATAATTATATTTAAAACTACTTCATTACAGATACGAGTAACTACTTACTTTTGCAGCGAGAAAATTGCAGTCTGGAGCTTCATTATGAAACTTAAAAAGTTTTGTTTAATGTTAGCGGGCGAAAATATTTTGCACTTTTTGGATTTGTGCCCTACTAACATTATTTTCAAAAATGCAATGAGTTTGGGATAGGTTTCAATGTGCACGTCATCTTTTGTTTTATTGTGGCTTTCAACATTGAGTAAATACTCCACATTGATGATGGTTGCCTAGTTTGTGATAATTCTATGAAATACGATAACAGTACAGTCTCCGAAAAAGTGTTTGCACCCTTTGTAAGTCTCCATTGCTTAAAAATATAATATGCTTTAGGTATTTTTCGCGAGACGTTCCAGATCTTTTATTTTTGTAAGTCGCTGGGCTTTGGAGTTCCACAACAGGTGTTCCTGATCTTCAAATTAATTCTCACAGCAGAAAATGCTCTTCACGTGGAATAATTTTTGCTATGGCACCATTTTTATATCTCTTATACTTTAGCTGGTCTGTTGCAGTGCTGCATCAGATGTTCAAGTTTCCAAGATAAATTATAGCCTATATGTTGCCCAGATTTAATACCTATACAACAAAAAAAAAAACATTTAAATCCGTGGAGTAGTTCCGAAGATTAGCGTGTACAAACAAACAGACAAACAAACACACAGACAAACAGACAGAATTTTTTTTTGGATTCGTGCTCTATTACGCTTTCCAAACCCCCCTAATTTTTTTTCCGTCATATCGTCATATTTTCCGTCATACACTTCGCCCTCGGCAACGACCTCTATTTTCAGTGCCTCAAACCGGTTCCAAATCCCTTAAGACCAGTCCTCTATATGTAGCCCTCACTCATATAAACAACATTTTATTATTTGACGATGCATTAGATATCTTTGCGACTGCTGAGCTGAGATTCCTGAGCACTGCTACTCGTTACCTAGAGACCATTGCTGCCCCTAGTACAATCTCTTGACCAATGTTAAATCTGTTACATTTTATATTATTAATTATATGATTGTTTTATATTATTTATTATGATTATGATTGTGTATTTTTTGTTAAATGTTTATTGATAATTTCACTGTAATTTTTGTTTGATAATTTCATTATTTCATATTTTATAATCTTGTCAGCCTTTTGTTTATTTTTATAATTTTGTTTTGTCTACTTTTTGTCCTTTTATTTATTTTATGACGATCTAATTTCTTATGTTATATTTTATACAGACCAATAACTTGCATGTGTGGTTTTGAACTGTAAATTCAAGTTGGTTATTTTAAATAAATAAATAAAAATAAATAAATAAATTTTTTTATATATTCAATGTACAGACACAGTTTTTTTACTGTTTTATTATATGTAATAATGTAATATAATAATATAGATATAGATTGTTAAAACTTTATATGAATAAGTAGATACATGATAAACTTTTCTTCCCGTTATTCCGCAGCGGATCCCAAAGGTACACTGAATTAACAATAATATTGCAAATAACATTAAAAAAAAATCTTTATAAACTATATTTATATATATTTGGGGTTTTTCCTTCAGGAGCAATAGCTCCTCATGTTTTCTCATGGCCAACTTTATGTCTTTATATAATAATATAAAGACATAAAGTTGGCCATGAGAAAATCAGCTGGTTGTCAAGTCAACACCAGCAGCTTTAAGCGTCTGCCCTTGTGATTTGTTTATTGTCATGGCAAAGCACGTAGTCACAGGGAACTGTGTGCGCTTAAATTGAAAGGGGAAATTATTGGGGATGAGTGGTATGAGCGGTATGAACAGTCTCACCGGCACCACACCCAGTGAGTATTGTAGCAACAATTATATTACGTTGTAAAGCGTTGACAATAAGACGGGTTCCGTTGCACAGTTTTGGCGGAGTTAAATTTCGCATCAGCATTATGGGAACACCGACTTTAAGTCTTATTTGAGCAGGGAGACCACTCGCTGTAAGTGAATTGAGAAACTCAACTGGGTAATTGAGTGCTCATCAGGCTGAACAACTTTTGCTAAGACGTCATTCCTATATATATTATAGTGTAGCTGGGCTCTTGGAGTTCCACATCAGGTGTTCCAGATCTTCAAATTTATTCTCTTAGCAGAAAATGCTCATCACGTGGAACAATTTTTGCTATGGTACCATTTTTAACCGACTTCCAAAAGGAGGAGGTTATCAAGTAGTCTGTTTTTTTTTTTGTGTGTATGTTCAGCGATATCTTCGCCAATTGTGAACCGATTTCGATGATTCTTTTTTTGTTTGGTAGAATATTGTTTCACGGTGGCCATTTAAATTTGGTGAAGATCTGATGCTGGCCTTCGGAGATAAACTATGGAACTCTTCAAAAATAGACGGAAAATCTGTCGTGATTGCTGCAATCGCTTGGATGTTTATTGTTTATACAACATCATAACATAATATCACGCTTGTATGCTCTAGGGAGTACGCAGATGTGTACTGTACAACTTTTCGACATTTAGGTATGTTAAGTTCTATTTTATTGGGGATAAGCCTATTACCATGAAATGTATTGTTAGCGGTTCACTAATGTTTCACCAAAACTCTTTTGACAATATTTTAACCGACTTCAAACAAAATGAGGAGGTTCTACGTTTGACTGTGTGTCCCATATGTTCACCGATTTCTTCGCTAATTGTGGACCGATTGTCAAAATTCTTTTTTTATTCGAAAGCCTACTACTGAGGTGGTCCCGTTGTCACAAAGTCAGAATCTGATGATGGGATCCCAGGGAAATCGAGGGCAACCCTGACATTTTACAATGTTTTTCATATAGGTACTTTCTAATGATATTTGTACCTGATAATCATTATCTCATGTTGCTGAGCTGATGATGGAAGGTATAAGTCAGGATCTGATGCTGTTCTTCAGAGATATACAATGAAACGCTTCATTAATAGACAGAAAATCTGTCGTGATTGCTGCAATCGCTTGGATGTTTATTTTTTACACAATATTAGAACATAACGTAACGCCTGTTTGCTCTCAGGAAGTACGCAGATGTGTACAGTACACCCAGATTTCGACATTTAGGTTGGGGATAAGCCTATTACCATGAAAAGAGTGGTTAACAATGTAAAATAAATGTATAGCAAATATTTGTGTAGAATATTGAAACTAAAAAAGGAAAAATAAAAAAACTTTTTTGCAAAAAATAAAAACCGGTGGCAAAAATATTCAATCGAACAAACAAAAGTCACCGACTTTTGAAGCTAAAGTTATTTTTCCACGGTTTTTTGATTTTTTGCAAAAAAGTTTTTTTTGTATCTCTTATTGTTTAGCTGGTATGTTGCGGTGCTGCATCAGATGTTCAAGTTTCCAAGATAAATTATAGCCTATATGTTGCCCAGATTTAATACCTATACAACAAAAAAAAACATTTAAATCCGTGGAGTAGTTCCGAAGATTAGCGTGTACAAACAAACAGACAAACAGACACACAGACAAACAGACAGAATTTTTTTTTTTGGATTCGTGTTCTATTACGCTTTCCAAACCCCCCTATTTTTTTTTTATATTCAATGTACAGACACAGTTTTTTTACTGTTTTTTTATATGTAATAATGTAATATAATAATATAGATATAGATTGTTAAAACTTTATATGAATAAGTAGATACATGATAAACTTCGTTTTTTTTTTCTTCAACATTCTTCATCTTGATTTAATTATAAAAAATATAATTCGATTATTCGAAATATAACAATTTCGTCATTTAAAACCTAAACACGTGATTTACAATATTACGGTTATCGATTTACAATATCGGTATCCTAACGTTTTATTGTTTCTTTTTAGGGCGTACTAGAAATGGAATTTGAAAATCGAATTTCGAATCGACTTGTTTCTATCTCTCGCTTTTTTCGTATCGAAGTGAAAATGACAGAACAAAGTGAAGTTGAAATCTTTCGAATTTTGTGAGTAGACCTGCACAGTTCTCGGTATTTAAAAAGTTACTTTGTCTCACGCTCGCAGCAAAATCGAATTTTGTTCACTATCTGTAAACAGCAAAACCTGCTTGTTTGAGGTGCTGAGGTGAAAAAATAATTATTGTTTGTGTGCATTATTGATTTTGAAAAGTAGTTTTAATTTCCTCGCATTATTTGAAAAAAGTACTATACAAACCTTGGCCACAACTAGGCATTGATGGACTTACGTATGTGTGCCTCGGCTTCGCCTCGGCCCACATTTACACGTTCGTCCCTCAATGCCTCTGTTGCTGGCCGGTGCAGTAATGTACTATTTATACAAAGACGACTTTAAAGGCATTTTCTGCCAGTCACACATCGGGTGATTTGTGCTGAAGACAATGATCATTTATTATTTTCACGAAAAGTTTCCGGTGTATCTCCACATTGTCCACACCACCTTTTTGATGGCCCGTATTTTTAGTTATCATTGTAACTTCTTGTGCATTATTATAAACATTGATATTTTATTTACCGGTACTGGTTATAAGAATTTCTCTCACAAACGTTTATATTTTCCGGTCTCATGTTAAGTAGGTAGAATTTGTTATTACTGCTTATACTGTTATTACATCTATTTAAGTAGATAGGCTATATTTTACAAAATAGCTATATCAAGTTATATTCTCGTTATCCACCAACGTTATGTATTTGTTCGGCCTTTACAAAGAATTGTGGCGGGTGTTCAATTTCCCAGACCTGGAATGGGAAGATTAATTAACCATTTACTCGATTGGATAAATATTTTTGTGAACTAAACACTTTATAAAAACCTTGGTGAAAGAATCAATTTTGTGTAGGCGTCGGATTCAGGCTTTTTAAATGATTGCTTGTTCATTAAATTGGGCTCGCGGTTGTAGCTATCCATTTTCTGAAGGTAAATCAAAATTCAACGTTTGTAGCCGACTCCGCAAGTGACTACTTGAAAGTTCGCCGAATACGTTTCCGTTTGACCCTAGTCCCTCAGTTGATCTTTATAACTTCCGCTGCAAAAGGCCAACTGATCTATTTTTCTTTAATTTTCTTATTCCGTATATATTTTATCAACCAGTAATTGTAAAGATGATATGAAGCATAAGCATGTCAATTGCAAACATCCACTTTAACTAATGTTATTTTGGTGAAAAAAGGCGAAAAATAAAGTTTCCTTCAGTCGGTTTTTAATCTCCAAGAAAATGCTTGAAGCATGGAGGAAAACACGACGAGTCATTGAACAGTAATTTCGGAATGGTTTCGCCCTGTCGATTTCCACGAGATCTGAATTAACGAGTTAGGAAATTGTTACACTATAGTAACTATACCTACTTCTAAAACTAGCTTTAGTTGCTATATTGTTGCTGCGGTTTGTTGTTGTAATATGACATGTTTTGTCGGAATCAAATAATTTTCAATACTTGTTTTTGGTAATCAATGCTCGTGCCTTCTCTGTTGACAGTTGGGACAGTAATAGGCTGGTATTATTATTATTCTCTTTATTCATTTGTAAACATATGATTTACATATTTAAATATTCCTATAGAAAATTATATTAAAAAAAAAAACATTTAAAATATAAAAAAATTGTAGTCTGCCTGTGTCGGGAGCAGGGTCCAAGCTACCGGTGCAGGTGGTTAGGGCTCCAGAGACAGGAACCTCCTCACAATGCGAGCTGTATCGAGGAGTACTGCCTTCTGAATCAGGCAGTTGCGCGTTGATCCAATCGCCTAATTATTTGTTTTTGACGAATTTATGTGTTAGAGCAGTTTTATTGCAAGTCATATTATGATGACATAACATTACAAATAAATGACTGTTATTATAATAACAGATAAATCGGTCACGCCACTAATCACGTATTTGTAGTACTTAATCCAATCAATATTGAATTATATTTAATTGCGCACGTTTAAAATATGTTCATAATACCAATAATAAATTATATTTCCATTAAGAGCTTACTAATTATAATTTATGAAACAGAACAACGTGTAATAACATATTTGTTGAATCGCGAAAGTTTCCGAAGTCAAGAGGAAAAGCTGGTTTCGTAATAATAATTTATGAACACTCGAACATAACCAAACAAACAAAATGTACTTGTCATAACCAAACGGAGGAACGAGAAGGGAGGCCATTTGGAAACCGATAAACAATACAAGCGGCACGCAGAAATCACCCCTAAACTCGCTTGTTTCCGGTAGCTAAATAATGTGTTCAAAGTTAATATTAAATCAGCTGTTCAATAACATTGTGTGTTCTGTGATGCAGAGGTGATTTTATTAGTCTCAACAGAGCTTAAGCCGAGCAAGGAACGTAAAGAAACTTCGGCCGACCCAAAAGTTTTGTCATGTAACAATGTAATTAGCCCCTAGGAGTTTGCCGGCCCCTAACTTGTAACAAATTCTTTATCTCGCCTCGCCTTTTTCACTCACTAAAATTTAAATTGTGGTTACATGATTATTTTAATTGCTTTTGTGGAATGCATTCCTAACACTTCGGTCTTACTTAGTAGCGAGAAGTCAAAGTTTTTTAATTATTTCATTCTTGTGTTGGATTATCTTCTGTATTTGTTTTATGGTTAAACTCTAAATTTTTATTCTTAATCTGCTGTTATAAAAACGATTCTCATGTTAAGAAAGTATTTTGTTCCGTCGGGGAATGGAACCATCTACGCGTAGAACAGAAATACGCGCGTACGCTGAACCATCAGTACCGTGAAATTAATACAATTTTCTTTAAATTGCATTAATACGGCGGCACGGTTGGCATAACAACATGCATTTTACACCGTTGCATTACAGTTCTTGCTTAATTACACAATATTACCCGATGTTTAAATACGAACACGTAGTTAAACACACGAGCATGCACATGCGGTCGGTTTACTGAAAACAATTTCGCCGCTGAATCTTTCGAGAATTAATTTACAAAGCAGCAACGTTGTATTATTCGAGAGAACACTTCACATTAATATTTGATCGTAATTTAAGTTAGTTACACACATGAGCGAAATCTTGCTTAAGATTAATCCTCTGGCTGGAGTTAGTAAAGCTCTCGCGGCCTGAGTTGCTAAGGTTGTTAGCAGTAGTGGCCTCGTCGCATGTTTATTTCAGAGATTGCGAGGGTGTAACTTGAGACTGTTTGCTGGTTTTGAGGGCGGCGCGCAAACACCGCCTCCCGCGAACATACAACAACTTAACGAGCCAACTCCGGCTCATCTGGGAATTTCGTGGCGCGGGTATGTTCAGTGTCGTCAATAAAACTTTATGATAAAAACAAAATAATATTTACTTTTGAATAACTTAAGAACGTACAATGGCTCGGAAAGCGGGAGAACAGTGCGCTTGACAATAAGCTCGGCGGGCTGCAGTTTGTTATCGGCGCGCGTCGAGTCGGCGCCGCGACACAATCGCGCCGCGCCTCGCCGCGCCTGAATACACACGCGACGCGATGTTCACTCCGCGACGGATATTGGGTAGGCGAGCGCATGGTTTAAACTGAACACTTTCCTTACAAAGCGAAAAGTTTCTACTAAATGCATACGGCCGTCCCGTTTGTGCGCTCAACTTTACATTTGTCAAGTTACAAACTTTCTGTCGCACTAACTAGACCACTGCTGCCAGATGTATGAGCGCATAGTTTTAAATATGCACTTCTGTTATACTCCCCGTTATCTTACCACGTCGTCGTGAATCCAATACTTCGACGCACTATCGTGTTCGGAATAATTGTAATATCGTTAGCATAATAATGTGGACATTGAATTACAAGTGGTGCATTTATCGTAAGAGCTTCTCGTATAAACTGTAATTACTGTTAGTATATTATGTTTCATAATGAAAAATCGCATTTACAGTAAATCGCTGCTTAAATTTAAAGGGGCATAAGCCGAAGATATTTTTTTTTCCTGAGTTTTAAAGTATTGGTCGCGGTTTTTGTTTAGTTTTTAATTCATATAGTTTTCTATACCTGTGTTATATCATTAGATGTATATTTCAAGCCTCTGTTGGTCTATAATTTAATATTTGCTAAAAGTTTTACCCAGTTAAGTAAAACATCACATAAAGTCCCTTACGCATATAAAAGAAATACCCTATTGTTTATGAAATTAATAAATAAAAAGCCACAGCACAAACTGAAAATAAGAAGTTTCCATCATTTTGTTATTTGTGTGAAAAGTGAGTAATTATAACTTAATGGTAGTAAAATTATAAGAGATCCACTATACACAGATAGAAATAAAATAGAACACATTTTAAACAGGAAGTGTTAACTGTGTAACTCAACACAGTCGTATTCCAAAATGTGGCAATTTTGACGATAAGTTTTTTACAAAAAAATACTTGCGGTCACGCAGACTGCTGGGTCGCAACTCACAAGATAGCAGTATTACTCTGAAGTAAGCCACCTTAGTGTAAAAATGGTATTTTATTTATTTTGACTTGTGGCCCTTTTGAATGTAAGCAGTGAAATGTTTAGAAATAATAAAATCTTCTCTTTACTTTTTATTTTTTGAGATGCACTGCATACTGCAAACAATACCTGTGCTAAAATACGCTCCGTAGTAAAAGATAAATGAAATTCCTTGTAACGGACACGCTAGACTTAAAAAGGAAAATGACATCAATCCTTTCCAAGTCTTGCAGTAGTAATTTATTTTTCAATTAAATATAAAGGTGTAGTTAGTGAGTGCAGCGGCGGCGGATGAATGGTTTTCTAATGAATCTGGCGCGAACTTCGTTACCGTAATGGATAACATGAGCGTCCACGTCCACAATGCCTCACGTACGGAACAATGTACTTCGTCGTGCTGCATGTATTGTCAACGAGTTTTTTTTCGCTTGCTTACTTTTTCTATCATGAACGTATGGATGATATTTGCCTCTTACAATTTCCATTTATAAATGTTATTTCTTGCAAGCGAAACTTAATAATAATTCAAGTTGGTAAGAAGAAAACAAACATATGAATTTATGAGAGTTATCAAAGAGCGGATTTGCCGATAGGCGGAGGCTTAACAAGCTTGAAGAAGAAGTAAAAGAGTCACAAGTCTTATCTTGGTATATTGCTCGTTTAGCGGATTACAGGGGAATTGGGGAGTGAGCCGCATAACATATTGAACTACTTGTAACAAAATTAGTTTCGTAGTTACGTAGTTAAAGACACATCATGTTACCAAGCCACAACTTATACATATTTGAAAGTTATACCTTGTTAACTCTTCGTCAACAGATCCATAAGTAGTTACCTACTTCTATCATACTTTCGTTGCCAAACAGACGTATGGTTAACGTACTTTTCTACTACATTTTCCTCAACACATTAAAAACACAACATTAAGTTCTAAAACCTTTATGTAGATTGATGACGACACTTCACAAGCACGCGTAATAACACATAAACTGTAACGCCACATAAAGACGTACAAATTACATGAAACGTCGCCATACACAACAACAACATAAAGTTGAGAAAAAATTAACGAATACCAGAAATTGTGGGAGTGCGAGTCCCTTACAGCGACATATCGCGTCACTGTGATGTAGATATCATGTCTTATGACAACGCAGGTATTTCGCTAGATAATCCTCCGCGAAGAATTTCATATTTCACCGGCGAATAAGTAGCGTATTATTTCGCGTGAGACAGGTGTCGCTCTCGTCAGCCGCCTAAAATTCATCTCTGTATAGCAGGTGCACACAAAACGACGCTTCTAATCCGGCCCTGACGGCGGCTCTCGCTTTATGTAGTGCTGTCTTATCATAAGGATGAACCTACATTCTACAACGTGAAGTAGCGACCTACTATTTCCGGTAATTATACATGACCGTGCAAGTTTCGATGTACATATATTATTCACAAATTTACGTATTTTGTGAATATAGCAAATATTTAGTATTTGCATAATTATCTGTAGTCTCTTGACATTTCGTTGCAAATGACTGAAATTGTGCATCGTCCGGAATTTAAGTCCCATGTGCAATTATGTCGAACTATCTGATAATAATGCCCGTAAAATGTATTTGAGTTATATGTAGAGGGTACATTTTTGCATTCTTTACTTTGTTTTATAAATGTGTGAAACGATGAATATGTAACAGCTAATTAAATTACCTACTCAGTGCTTAGAATTTTTAAAGCAACGAAAAATATTTTGTTGGATAGCTAATGGTTTTTCAACGCAGTTTTTGTGTGCGAGCGTCGGGCTTGCTTCGATGCTATGAAACAATCACTGTGTCAAAGATATTAAAGATAGACGCAAGTTTTGATATCAGTTTTATCGATCAGCCTGTTATGTTCGACATTCGAGTCGAACGGCATTCCATTTGTGATTTTCTTTGAGGACAAAATTGCTGCTTTCAAAGAAACTGCAAAAATGGAACTGCTGCTTGGTATATTTCATGTAACTTCCTCCCTCAGTAGCGTCATATACCTACATCGTACAGGAATTTAATACCGAGTAAACGAGTAAGTTAACTCACCTTTTATATTTAACATAAACCTTTTCATAAAATTGCGCGCTTATTACACATACACTCATATTACACAGAATGTTTGTGAAGTGAGGTAAAAACAAAGGGCAATAAAATAAATTGTTCCTTTTGAATGACCCCATCAAATACCACTCGGCAACAATGGAACCTTCTGATGAATTATCAATTTTCTCTTTGTCACACGCCAAACAAAAACTCGCGATCATCGTACCTGGGGAGCGCGTTATCTTGGCAGAGACATATGACCATTATTTGTACGTGTGCGTCTGATGGCCGCGTGTGTGCGCCCATATCAATCAATCGGTGACGACAGTCGGATTGAAAGTATGCCCCGTTGATCGAATCACGAATATGTATATGACATTACAAAAGCTTTTCTGCAGCCAGTTGATTTGATTACACGATTCTTTTCCGTCCGTTTCGTTTAAAGCCTTCCTCAAACCACGTCTTTTCTCGTAGCGACGAAAGAATGTCACATATGTAGGTCATAAGCCACTCGAGTTATAACCAGAACTAGATTTTGTAGAAGTGCTTACAGTGCAGTCGTATTTATTTTATGTACTTGTATATATTGTACAACAGAAACTTTATTGCAAAAATATATGACAATAAAGAGTAAACATATTTCAGGCATAAAATATTTCAATAAAACGTAGCGTCATTAACAGGAGACAGAAGTATTCCTGATTAAAAATTTTAATGACGCAGGTATTATTGGATAATGCGGCGCCAACATTAACGAAACAATCATACAGTTTTCATATTAATTCGGGTTTATATAGCAGCTGTATTGCGAGAAGGGCAAAAGGTTATTAATTACAAAGTATTAGTGTAGGTCGAAGTACCTGCGGCGGGGATGAAGAGAGCTCCGACAATTTGTCATTGTTATAAATTGTAGTTATCAACGTCTGAGATGATAGCATGATACCTGATAGGGTTCCCGCGTTTCAGGCATTGTGTCTGAGTAGCACATGTATTATTTCACACGAGTCAATAAATAGCGAACAATGCTGGTGATACTCGTACACGGACGTAACTAACCTACGTATGAGAAAGATAGGAATGCTTCGCCAGCTTTCTTTTATATTTTTGTGGTTTCCCTTTTGTTTCAAACCTGGCATAAATACTTAACCTATGGAGATTTGTTTAGATAGTGAATCGTCATAAATTCCCGCTACGGTTCTGTATAAAACTTATCGTTTGTACTTTCTTCGTTAAATTGGTTAGAGGTGGTGAGATGCATTTCAAACGATTTTAAGTAAATTATACTCAGATTGTACATGGGGGAAACATTTCTCCGAGAGTTAGTAGATTGAAATAATTTATTAACCACGGAGAAATGTGTTTCCAAGAATTTATCAGTGTTGAACAAACTTTCAACATCATGACTTTATTCTCAATTTGATTGTAATGGCTCAGTAAGCAAGTAATGTGTAAGCCAGCCTTAACAATTCATTTTGTAATTATCTTACTTGATATGAAACTCACGCGTGCGGAGTTCCTCGCCCTTTTTAATCATCCAAAGTTACGAATTTGTGTAAACTCCTTACACATGTAAATCTACAAGTGAGTACGGGAGAATTGAGTAATTTTATTATTTTTCCTTCGTTGTCATCGCTCTCTCGTAATTGGATTAGAGTAATTTCGATGAACAGATTGCGACAAACGAGGCCCCTGACAAAAGGGAGATATAAACATATTTTTACTGGCTGATTGATTTAACATTGCTTCTAATTTTAGCCCAATACGTATCGTTTAGTTAATTGTTAGAACATAACGTGAACTTTAAACATTAATTAATCAACCGGAAATTTCCGCCTATACCCACCTAGTCATAACCTAACAAGGTTAGTTGACGTTATATGTTTTGTTAGGAACAGTATGTAGAACAAAGAATTCTTCAATATTCAAGCGTCATTTTGTTATGACGTTGCTTATTATTTAAACAATAATCATGATGGATGACTTGGTTTTTTTCCGCGATGTGCCCATTGGCCATACTTCAGCGATCATTGATGAATTACTTTGTTGGGCGTCGAGCCCCTTGTATTGAATGAACAGTGAAGCGTTACGTGTGTGTTTGTGTGCGGGAGCCAGGGGACATCGACAGTAATGTTAATTAAATATGACACAACTACACCATAACCGTCAAGCCTATGATCCCCGGAGGGATAGGCGGAGGCGTGCTGTGTCGTAAACCTACCTAAAATAATGACGTCACAGGTGATAGAAGGCACATCATAATATTAAATGTGTCATCAGTTCAGTGTTTTGTCTGTACAAAGAACAAACAACGGATCAATAGGTAATCTTTATTTGAATGTTTAATATTGCTTTCACAGTAAGTAAATATTTTATTAAAATAACACTTGAATTAACTATGAGTACAAATATCCACTATGTATTTAATTTCATTAGAGTATTTCCTATGAAAAATATCAGAACATTCGTATTAAAATATAGCTTTATTCCAGTTCGCAAGTGTACACAAACGGTACGCTACAGTAGAAAAACTCAAAGGGTTTGATATTTTGCAAATGACCGTTTATTGGTAGTGAGTGGCGGCTAGTGGCGCGGGTGTGCAGGCAGCTGGGTATCTATACCCGTCCATTGGGTCGGGCGATGTTGTTTGTTCGAGAGCTTCCGCCTGTCAGCCCTAAACCAATACGGTAATGACATCGACCACTCACCGCGAAAGCCTTCAAAGTTATATCCATTGTCTTTATTCAGCACCGCCGTGGGTCAGTGCGAATGAACGGTCCACTTAATCAGTTATCTTGATAACAGACGTAGCACTGGATATTATTAATATTCATCCAAAGGGATTGTCCGTTTCCTGGAATTTACATAGCTATCATAAAGAGCTTTGTTGTACTGTGTAACTACAGGAGCTGTGTGAAGAGGCTGGATTTATATTTAAATCTGTGTGCACACAATAATAATGATGAATAATATGATCAATATATTAGACGTGCAAGCGTGTATTGTTTCAAAAGGAATTGTACATTACAATACAAGGTATTGTATGCATTTCAACTTTTTATTATAATTTACTAATTCAAATATGATGTTTTTCAACGGAAAAGTGTGTCTTATATCTGTATCAATACAGTCCAAGGAGGAGGTTCTTCTCTCTGGAGCCCTGATTGGTAGCTTGGACCCTGTTCCTGATACCGGCGGGCTACTATTTTATGTATTTTTTCCCGTTGTTTTTTAAAGAAATATTTATAAAAATGATGTAAATTTATATATAAAAAATTAATAAAGGAAGTTGTGATAAAATACTAAGCGCTTTTTTCTTTTTTTTTCTTGGTATTAAGACACACTTTTCTAGTACGGTAAGTTCTAATTATACTTTCACATTAACAACTCTTTCTTATTATTGAACTGTTAGAAACTGTAGGCAATAAATAGATCTACATGTACTACAACCTAATCCCTTTTCTTACGCAATCACCTCCATCCCACCACATTCCAATAAAATTTTCTGAATGGAAGTCCCGTTTTAAATCACAGTCGCCGCTTCCTCCTCCCTTTCACTTACTATCGCTTTTGTGTAATATCAACTTGTATATTTCCTAATACAATAAAAGAAATAGGAAGGTTGTCGTTAGATCAGGTAGCAAGTCAAGTGGCTCGGTATTTTCCGGAACAATACAAAGAATTATAAGAAAACGAAAGTCATCGGTCGTTCATTTCGTTTCGTTCTGCGCCATCAGGTTTTAGTGGAAGGAGGAGGAACGGGTATTATGGGCCTGATAGCTTGGACATCTACCTAATTGTCTGTTCTGATAGTTTTGCTATACTTGTACTATCGTATTCGATGCACGACTCTTGTTTGCTAACTTTTATAATTTGTTTTCTTAATATCTTGTTACAGTTGTTACACTGATGAGTAAGTAGTGAAACAATCTTTGTTTTTATAGACGGACTTCTTAAGAGATTACATGTTGTTTGAGATTATTATTGAATTGCCTCCCCTACTTTGTCGGTCCTTTCTTGTCTTTGTTTTCTAGTTCGGTTTGATGTGTAGGCGGAAAGGTTTTGGCTTATGAGAGATTGGTTTCACTTATTCTGGGTAAATCATGATCCTGTATTTACGTAAGTAACCTTGTCATTCAATTCGTTATTTTAGAACGAAATGATAATTGATGGGTGTAAATTATCTCCTACAAACAGGTAATTGTACAGTAAGAATTTTGCATTTCTGATAATAGACGCGACGACTGCTGAGCATGAGGTCTTGAGTTCGATTCTCGGGTCGGGCAAAGTGTTATTGGGTTTTTCAATCAGGAATTTCTCAGTAGCAATCTTGGAGTCTGGATTTGCGCCCGGCTGATGGCAATAGGCTCGGCCCCTATTACATGGGACTTAAACGTAACTGGCGAAAAGAGGGTGTACTATTAGATATACATCTGCCTAAACCTTCGGATACTACAGGAGTGATTTTATGTGACGTTATGATAATAAAAATGGCTGCAAAAGTGACAAAGTATTTATAGGTCTTTGTTACTTCTCGGAAATCATTTTAAATCATCTATACTAAAGTTCCGCCAAAGGATACTCTACCTTCTTCCCGGAAACATATTTCCTCACGGCTCCGCTCCTCATTCGCGGAAGCTTGATCACCGGAAAAACAAAAGTTTCATAAAGTGTCATCAGAATACTTTGAATAAATAAGTAGATAGGGTAGTTACTTCAGCGGAAAATGTCAAATGGCTGTCACCGCTTGTGTAAAAGCTTATAATTTTCCGTGATGGGAAGTTGGTACCTACTCCAAGTAGGTATGTCAGCTAGGCCACCCTTCCAACAATTTATATCAGAGTCGTTACCACCACCCACTTTGTTTATTATTTTTGTTTAACGGAGGCGTCTGCTGACCATCTATTGTAGCACATGAAAACATATGCCATTGCTAAAACACGCAATGCAGTGACGTATGGCGCATATACTGTAACTACTTATTCTATTGTGAGTAACTCTTGTTTCTTAATCTATAAGGACACCGTTTAAATTATTTTAAGGAGTTAAAGTAACCTCATATAGGCTTTAATTTACTTTCAAGTTTATATCTATATTATATAATATAAGGTCACATTAAAATAAGTGGACAGATTTTAACACAGCTTTCAGTACGTCTAACCAATGATATCCAGACAAAAAAAAAACACTGATTAGTGATTTTATTTTGACTTAAAATAATAAATTGCCGGCGGCACTCTAGAATAAACACATCCATTAGGTCAAAATAAAATTGTTTTTTGCTTGGATATCGTACTGATCGCTGTGTTAAAATTTGTCCACCTATTTTAATGGGACCTTATATATCTATTATTATATCTAGGATAAGAAGCCTATGTTACTTCCAAGTCTAAGTCATAAGTTGTTCCTCTGGCTTTACCGTCATAATTGAATAAACAAACTCAATTTCTCATTAACTAAATCAGTCAGGATATGCTCATCACTTAGTAACTTGATTAATTATAATCTTAATTAATTAGATACATTGCTGAACCCTTAGACACTACAGAAAACTTTAGAAACTCATCTAAGACATCCTTTTTGTTCCTTTCTTACATAATTCCGAAATGCAATCCTCCGTCTCAAACGAACACTGTTATTAAAGTCTTTGAGCGAAAACAGATTTTAAAGACGTTTGCTTAATATAACTGAAGTAGAAAGTTTGGCGAACGTACAATTATACTTCTCTTAATTATATTAATTACACAAATAAATAGACATCGCTGGGCCAGAACACTCGGCGTCCAACTTTAACTAACTTACACCATTAATTTATTTAAAGCACGCAAAATGATTCCGTGCCGCGGTCGAGTTTGTTTGCCGCAGATATTTCCAAACCACATCGACTTATTTTCATTGAAATGATATTCATATTTTTTAAAGTCAATATAAAACGCTTATTAATTATTCATATCGATTTATCTTTGGGATTACTGCGCCGATCATGTTTAAAATATTGCAACCAGTTACGTAAATACATAAACGGGACAAATAATTACTTCAACCAGTTTGTAGACTTATGTCTACCGAGCTTAATTTGTTGTTTTACAATTTTTGAAGAGAGTATTTTCCGGGATTTTCTAACATTCCTTTTAATGTTATGTTTTTCATTTATGACTGCTATTCATTATATAGGCTTTGTCTGAATGTACAATGACAACCCGCTACATGAATCATTTGTAATACATAATTACCTGGAAACGCGTTGTTACCTACTTTGGCTATTTTAACGCTTTACGAAAGAAATATTTAGTTCTCTGAATCTATTGTAGGTACGTACATTACCAATAGCGCAACATTTCAAACAAATACAAAAGCCCTATGCGCAAACTAATTAATAGTAGCAAATACCGAGTTGCCAATATATCGCCATTTGTGCTGAGCGTTTTTCGATACCCAACACACGGTTGGATATAACTATTGGTCACTGTGCAGGTCTGATACATACATTATAACTAACTGCTATGTAAATGTGGAGTCAGTTCTTGATTGAAAACTATATTTCATTACGAATATCTTTCAAAGTATCTTCCCCAAGCTTAACATTTGTTCAATTCTTTCGATACCTTTCCCTTGTTCTACTGTCATAAAATTCAGTTGTCAGAGAATAACATTAAGAGAATTGCAAGAAACCCTCGGAGGCAATAAGCAAAAGAAATCGTTTGCTTCGAGCACGGACAATTACATTCGAGCCCGAGACTATCCTTCTTTCAAGTTTCAATTCGCATTTCTTTATTGGAATCGAAACGATTAGGTTCCGAGTGTTTAACTAGTGCGCCCCTCGATATTGCCGTTTATAACATAATTCGCTTTAACTATAAACATTACTTAACGACTTGCGATCCCTTCCAATTTGTCCCTTAGTATTTTTGAGAAGAAAAAGTAATTTAGGACGACTTTTGAATAAGCTATGCAAATAATTAAAGGATTTCTTGAGAGTAGAATTAGCTCCGGATTTCGCGCAAGTTTAAGTAAAAGTATGCTCATTGTGGGAAAAGGGTGAGCTTTGTGCTCGGAGTATGTAAATTGTAAAGTAGCATGAAATACTGTTCGCGATTAAAATTCGTCAGCATTGAAATGAATTCATTTGAAACGGATTTGATGTAGCGTACAATTTATATTTTTACTATTCATAACCTAAATTTGTATTGTTTCGTTTGCCGGCTAAGTGAGCTTTATTTAGGAATATACAATTTGCTATAAAATGTCGAGTCACCGTAATAAATAAAGCTGACACGGTAGGTATATTAATGTGTTATAAGGGTATTACATTGAATAACAGTCGTTCCTCACTAGGAGTTACCTTTGTTGCCGATTCTGGGAGCGTATGTGGAATGTAATTGTAGCGTGCCAGCCGAGTTCCATCTCCTACGGGACTTCGGTGCCTTCGCACGCACGCGCAAAATGCCTTTACACACCTACATTATAACATACTATAACTATAAATTCTCTACAATTTACATACATCAGAGTAGCAACAGTGAGTGACCTAGAGCTTGATTACTGAAGTCCTTGAATGGCAGCAG
Source organism: Eugnorisma glareosa (assembly GCA_947578425.1). Taxonomy (NCBI): domain Eukaryota; kingdom Metazoa; phylum Arthropoda; class Insecta; order Lepidoptera; family Noctuidae; genus Eugnorisma; species Eugnorisma glareosa. The sequence goes on from OX387963.1 coordinate 12,330,504, forward strand.
CACAATGTGAAAATTGATTGAGTACCAACCGCAGTGACCCGTTCAACAATAAATAATACGCAAAGCACCGGTACTAATTTCCCGTTCCATGCTGAACGCACTGGCTTGTAAATGTTGGGCGAAATTCAACGTCGAACGGATTTAAATGCTATTTTGCGTCGTGATTATAACATTTACATAAAATGGATTAGCAGAACATACATAATCTGACTGTTTGTCAGCAGCTGTTTCTATTTGTCAAATTTTATTAAATGGTTAAATAAATACTTTTTGATATATGTGGGTAAATTAAATAAAACCTTTAGTGTACAAAATTGAGTCCGCTACATTCGAGGTAACTTAGTAAATAAACAAATACCGAAGACATTTGAGAGTGGTGTTTGTATGAGGTGCGAGCGAATTTTCGGGTCACCGCCCGCGTCTCTACTGAAACGTTTTTGTCAAAAGGAGAATTTACTTTGATTTGGCTTCTTGAATGTTTAACAAATTCTTGTGTATTCCGCAAAGTTTGAGTACTTTTCAATAGATTTGGTGCGAAATTCTTCTTTTGTTGTAGTATTAATAGCATTTCAGAGGCTGGGAAGTTATCTTCGCATATTATGTTTGAGCGGTGAAGTTATTTTTGCAAGTTCCCAAAGCTGTTCCGTTTATAAGTTAAGGGGGGTCATAAATTGCCCGGAGCGTGAGGAGTGTAGGCATGTCGATGTGGCAGAGAGGCGCGGGCCGAGGGCCGAGCGACGCGCGCCGAGGCGAGTCAGTGTGGATCGGCTCGCCGAATCTCTGTAGGAATGTGCGCCGATTTAATCCTTGCGTATTAGAGGCCGGCTCCTGAGCTGCTGTCACCGGCGAGATATATCACACCCTCTAATTGCGAATATTACATATGTACCTATCTTTGTAGCTAATGAATGCCAACTGCGAGAGGCTAATTTCGTTGATATAAATATCTTAGCTTGTATTGTACACAAAGACGCCGGGGGACGACTGCGACGTTTGTAGATACTTTACCAAATTAGACTTTTGACAAATTAAATTCTGTGTTTTGACACTTCAAATTTTCTTATTGGGCCCCTTGAGAGACACTGCCCCTTTGCAAAAGTGAGTAAATTAAAGACCTTTGAGCTGAGTTTCGAACAAATTGTACTTTTGCTGTGTAAACACTTTGTTTAATATTGTTAAGATTTGCTACCGCTAAACTTTTGACATCTAAGTAAGTATATTGGTAAAACACTTTAAGGCAGAGTTGAGAGGTTAGACATGTTGTTCACAAATGTAATTACCTAATAAGATTCAGTTTTTACGTGTAGAATTTAAGATAGATAGACAGCTGAAGTGTATTATTAGTTAGTCCTGAATATTTAAACAAGATCAAAAATGTAAGAATATGAACAGATACATCTGTAGGAATGTGCGCCGATTTAATCCTTGCGTATTAGAGGCCGGCTCCTGAGCTGCTGTCACCGGCGAGATATATCACACCCTCTAATTGCGAATATTACATATGTACCTATCTTTGTAGCTAATGAATGCCAACTGCGAGAGGCTAATTTCGTTGATATAAATATCTTAGCTTGTATTGTACACAAAGACGCCGGGGGACGACTGCGACGTTTGTAGATACTTTACCAAATTAGACTTTTGACAAATTAAATTCTGTGTTTTGACACTTCAAATTTTCTTATTGGGCCCCTTGAGAGACACTGCCCCTTTGCAAAAGTGAGTAAATTAAAGACCTTTGAGCTGAGTTTCGAACAAATTGTACTTTTGCTGTGTAAACACTTTGTTTAATATTGTTAAGATTTGCTACCGCTAAACTTTTGACATCTAAGTAAGTATATTGGTAAAACACTTTAAGGCAGAGTTGAGAGGTTAGACATGTTGTTCACAAATGTAATTACCTAATAAGATTCAGTTTTTACGTGTAGAATTTAAGATAGATAGACAGCTGAAGTGTATTATTAGTTAGTCCTGAATATTTAAACAAGATCAAAAATGTAAGAATATGAACAGATACATGCAAATCGAGTATTGTATCCTTATTCAATAGCTCAAAAGAAACACAGAATGAGCGAACGGGCTTTCAATATGATTATTTTTCCATGTCTACGTTTTATGCTTCATTTATAACAAAATGCGTCCCAACAGTCTAATTGTGTTCTTCTATAGCACCCCCAATAGGTATAGGTAATGTTAAAAGCATGTTCCCGTGTCGTTACCCGATGGCAATTATGTGGTTTTAATTAAGTAAATGATACAACTTATAGACAATTACGTTTTCATGTTATTTTGGCGGCTTCTTGTCTTTAAAAGCACTTGGGCTGAGTGTGTACCTAGGCGTAGTATTACAGTTTGTGTAAACGTCTTTAGAAGTTTTATTTATACGTTTAATATTCCAGAGAGGCCATCAGGGACCAATATAAAGTTTTATGTATTTATAGCCGCAGGATTACTTCAGAGTTTTTGTGATGTGCTTTTAGTGTTCCGAATGTCTTGAAATCGTTTTTGTAGTAGTCCAATAGAAAAATCTGTGATTCTCTTTGAATCTAGTAGCTACCTACATTCTTGCTTATGTATGGCAAACCATACGACCTCGTTTGCTTTTCTAAGTCAATCCTTTATAAAAACACATTTAGTTTAATGTAATCAAAACGGTTTTGAGGATTTTATTGTAAAACTAACAGTGGAATCAACATTAACAAAAAGTCGTTCACCCATTTCAGATTGGTCATCAATATTCATCAACGTTTTCAATATTGATAAGTTTTATTTGATTTTTCCCGTTCGGTAACGGCTGTGTTATTGCGTTTCACAATCTTCTCTTGCTTTATTTACTAGGAAATCTACCAAGAGTTGAATTTAAAATCATAGTGATTGATTCTTGAAATGTTTGCAGCTGCTTTACGTTCCGGAACATGAGCAACAAGGTACGCTTGTAAGTTCTTATGTATTAATACTTACTTACGAAAGTCTCATTATCTTTGTAAAGTTATGTTTGTATCGACGTTTTTGTCTTTGTTCCATTCGTCATAGAAGAAAAATAGTAAGTAAAGATATGATCTTACATAAAATTTCCTTTATTACCTTGTTGGACGGAGTGTCTATGTTGTGTAACGATTAGGTTCCTCCCACACCCGTACCCAAATGTACCGGCAACTTGTACCGATCCGTCTGATTAGTCAGTAACACGTGTAGAGTGTGTCTACTCGCCTCCAGTCAAGAGCGACAGCGGGCGAGCAGAGTAGCAAGTTAATTGCAAACATCGCAACAATGATTTACTACATCTATCTTCACGTTGTACTGGCTGTGAGCTCTCTCGCTCCACTATTCACTATTATCTACGTAAGAGTCGAGTGGGCAGATTTATGTTCGCTGCGAGACGCCTTTCTGCAGAATAATATGTGTCTTTAGATACGAATTTATTCTTTGTAACTTTCCACAGAGGTTTCTATTGAATTATGCTGTACTCTGCAATGTTGGGACAGTTGTAATTGACACTAGAATGTATTATTTTGGTTAGCTCCTGAAATAGCTGCTTGTTTGGCGCGCTGCGGTACGAAATGTTTGTGTCAAATGTGTGTTGTTTCAGTTTTATTTAGTTTGCTACCTGACTTGATTAGTCTTCAGAGAAATGAGAAAGTAATATACTAACCGTGCTATTGTTTTTTTTTTTTTTCGAATGTTTTTTTTCTTGTGTACTGCCAGCCAATACCTGTGTCATGATACGTACCATGACACATCGTTACAATTTTGCCACAAACTTTGAAAATTTGGCTTGTTGTTCCTAAAAATAGTATTGTATTGTATTGTATAGCGGGCTGGTGTCCGCAATTCCACGTCTTAGCGCGTATTTTGCGTGCGGAAAAAATAAAAATAGTATGTTAATCTCCTTATTGACCTACAACCTATATCAAAATAAACCAACTTATCTTGAATGCAAACAAATAACTAACCGTAGCAATCCAGACCAATTAAATTAATTCCAACGCATTAGCAACAACCGAAATAGCCGCGAATCGATACCGAATCAAAGCCAGCTCGGAAATTAAATGTATTCATTGGCAACGTTTTGATTTATTCCCATCGCACTACTAATCCTTCGCCATTTTATTAACATGTACCGGTCAGTTGACCTGCATTATTTCATTATTCATATTAGACCACTCGCAACAGTTTATCGATAAAACATTGTATTTTTAATTAAAAGCTGCTACGATTCTCAAATAATTAGGATTCAGTATCTACAACAATCAACTCGTATAAAGTAAGCAATTTGCTTTGAGTTTAGCACGGGGATTAGTAAAATGTTTCGGTAACTGGTGGTGAAATCACATTGAAAATAATAATGTAAGTGGGTTAGGACAGCTGAAATCACAAAGTGACGCTTTTGATAGATGAAACATTGTGGTATTATAAAACGTGATTTGGCCGGATTCCTACGATTGCTGTTGCCTTAAGAAACATAGGGCGCCTTTGGGAAGTAGAATAAAACAATGTTTTTATGTAAAAATATTTACTTTTGTACATATTTACATGAGTATAAAGAAAATTTACAAAAGAATAACAATTCGTGGCCGCAGTAGGGTAGATAGAATACGTTTAACGTATTTCGGTTACGTATATCCTTTTTTTTTTTAATAATAACGGTAAAAAGAAAAACATGACAGAACTACTACATTACAATTATTTTGTTTCAAAATGGTCGCATTTAGTGAGCAATCTATTCCGTCAATACAATATTGATTACAATTTATCTACTTATAAAACCTAATCAACCTTAGAATTATCTACCTTACACATCGAAACATTATAAGTAGGCCTTAAAATTATTCTCCTCCTATCAATACACGTTCACGAACCTACAAAAATCTTTAATTGTACCGTGTAAGTATAAAATGTAATATCTAGTCTGTTTGCAAACATTAGAGTCGGTGGTGATGGAACATATTTACAATAATTTACTAGCGCAGTTAGAGGTGGGACAGTCATCATCTGAGCAGCATGGTGGACATGGCGAGCGCCAGCGTGTACACAGTGGTGCAGCGTGGCTGCGCGTCGCTGGAGAGCGCGGAGGCATGGCACTCGGCCTCGTCAGCGCGCAGCGTGAGCAGCTGCACGCGGCGCGCGGCGGCGTCCTTGCACGTGCCGCTGCGTACGGCGCGCCGCAACTCGGCTCCCGCGTCGTTCTCCTGCAGCCAGCGCCGCAGCCACGCACCCACCCACGCCAGCTCGCACTCGCAGCGCAGCGGGTTCCCCGTCAGTATCAGCCCTCCTACCGAATAATTCACGCAACCTATTAATACATCCCACCAGACGATTTAACTCGCCTAGAAAAGTTTCGAGTGGTGTATTAAGAATTAAAACTCATTAAGAAGAGTTGCCTGCCTCATTCTGCGTGGTGAGAGGCTCAGTAAATTTTAATAAAATACTACCATTTGCTTGGGGTTCACTCGCGCCACTGTACATTTTTAATGAACTACCTAACTCGTTTTAGAGATATTGCAGCGTTAATTATAAGCTTATTAAATATTAAAATTGTTTTCAAAAGAGATTTAGTGGTTTAACTACAGGTGGATTGTGGGTTTAATAATACGCTTTGAAGCGACAATGGCTCCACTTGACGTAACATGTTAGTTTTTCAATAGGCGAGTCTAGCGTTGAACTAAGTTTGACGTTAGAAAATCTAAGCGAGCGTAAAAATGCAGGTTTCCAACTTCAGAGCTGCAGATAGGTAGTGTAAAATAAAATCATCTGCCCTGAAATTAAAACTTTATCTTGTTTACGTTGTAGCCGGCTCGGCCGCTCAACTATTGCGTGGGTTTCGATATTGGTCATGAAATATACAACAAAGTGAATATGACGTACCTGATAGTAACTTGGTTGCGACGTGGCTCCAACTCGTGAAGTTTGGGTAGAAAATTGCTGGATTTAGTGTCGTAAGTTGATTGTAGCTCAAGTCGATCCCCAGTTGCGGAATTTGTCCCAAGTGTCTCATAAATGCTGTCGGCAATTTTGTCAGGGAAGTCATTGTGATCCTTATAAATATCTCTTGACTGTTGGCGAACGGCTTAAAAGCATCGTCTGATATTCGTTTCAGGTTTGCTCCTCTGATTTCTAGGTAACGAATGTTCCTCGCATCGATCCCGTGTAATTGATTATCCATGATCTCGTCAGTCCAATGTATTACTAATTTGTATAGGGAGGATAGGGAAGAGGTGATGTTGGAAATCTGGAATGTAGAATGATTAATAGTAGACCACGACTGAATATGCAGGGACCGAAGTGATATCAAGGGACGGAAGGAATCCTGGTCAACTATGTCTAAGTATTTAAGTCCATTTAAATTCAAATGAGACAAATTACTCAACCATTTGAAACTATTTGGCGTGATTCTTACGATAGGGTTGTACGACAGATCGAGAATATTTAAATTATTTAAATGGAACCACATCTTTGGCACTAAAGAGGTAAGACGATTATTGCTAAGATCTAAATGACGAAGACTCGCTAGTCGCTTCACATCAGTCTCCTTAAAACTGTTAATGTAATTTGAAGTCAAATTGAGGCTAGTTAAGTTTGTCAAAGGTAGATAAGGCACTGACTTTAAGCTTACATTTGCAAGATTCAAATGCCTCAAGTTTGGAAGGTTATGAAACAGCTCCTTGAAGTTTGCTTTTATGGAATTAAAGCTCAGGTCCAGTTGGCGCAGCCCGCCGAGGCTCGAAAATGTGTTATCTGATAGCACAGTTAATAGATTGTGACCCAAATTGAGATTCAACAGGAACTGAGTGCTGCGGAATATGTTACTGTCTAAGTATTCGATGCGATTATGCGACATGTCGAGGTAGCGCAGAGTGAACCCGATTTGCGACAGCGCCGTGCCCGGGAACAGCGACATGTCGTTGTAGCTCAGGTCCAGATGCTCCACGATCGTGTTCTTAAACACGTCTCTTGGCAACAACCTTAAATTATTATGGTCCAGTTTCAAATACCTAAGTTTGTTCAAATTATAGAACTGTTCTACAGATAATTGAGAAATAACATTGAATGATAGATCCAATATTTGTAGAGATATTAGATCAGTAAATGACTTTTTCTTTATATTATTGATATTATTTTTATGCAAATCTAGTATTTCTAAGTATCTTGCGTCACCAAAAGCTTCGTTTGATACATGAATAATTTTGTTGTGTGCTAAAATAATCTGTCGTATGGAGGACGCGACCGCAGCAAAAAAGTTATTTGGCACTTCGTAGAGATCATTATATGAACTGTCGAATATGTTAACCGATATTGCGGATTCACCATCCACGAACTTGATGCGGTTTCTGCTAACGTTCAACGTGAACGTTACGTCTATATTAGATACGTTATGAAACGAGTTCAGTGATAAATACGTAAAGTTGTTTCCCTGGAGTTCCAATATTTGCAGTTTTGGTAAATTAGCAAACGTCTCGGCTTCCATCGAATCGATTATGTTACCCGCAAGAGATAAATATCTCAAGTTTGGTAAGTTTGTGAAAGTGTGCTTAGTTAAGTTGTTGATTCTGTTATAAGATAAATCCAAGTTTCTTAACTCTGGCATGTAAATGAAACTTCTGCTGTGCAGTGAATGCAAAAAATTATAGGCAAGCCTCAAGTTGCTCAAGTAAAGTGATTCATTACGGTAGTCGTCACTTATGACGATATCTACAATTCTATTGTAATCCAAGTTTAAATATTTTAAAAATGGAAACACAACCACATCGGATAGTTTGAGGATGTGAAAATCGTTGTTGTCGAACGATAGCCAACTGATATTCTCTAAGCCCTCTTCAATTTCAAATGGAAAATAGCCACTAAAGAGCGTAGAAGACGATTCTAAGATACGAAGCGACCTAGTCACGTTCGCAAAAGATTGTGGATGCACGTAGTACAAGTCGTTAAAACTTAGATGTATCTCTTTCAATGACATGCTCGGCGGAAATACATTCTTATAAATTTGCGCAATCCTGTTTCCTCTCAAGTTAATATTCCCCAGAGAAGTGGACCAGTCGAGGAATTCGTTTGGTAATAAATTAGATATCCTGTTGTAGCTTAAGTCGAGATAACGAATAGAACCGGCTTCGAGCGTTTGAAGTGCTGAGGGTATTGAAGTTAAAAAGTTGCCGGCGAGGGAAAGCGTCTGGATCCGGCTGGGGAGCGCGGGCGACTCCTCCAGTTGGTTGTAAGCTAGTGATAAATGACGTAGCCGCACGAGCTGCGCGAGGCTGTCCGGCAAGTGGAACAATCTGTTGTGTTCTACCTCCAGATGCTCCAGTGAGTTCTTCAACGACAAGAATAGTTCTCGGCTGATGGAACTCAGCATGTTGTACGACACGGATAACCTTTCTATCCTGTTATTGGCAAAAACCAACTTTGGGATTGTCGTTAATTCATTAAGGTCTAATATAATTTGCCTTATTTGAACTTCCCGAAAGAGAAGTATTTGGGAAGTATCGTTAATTTTGTTATTACTCAAATCTAATTTTTCTATTTTCTTACTCTTATTAGCTGGACAAACATAATTGTCCGTGAAGGTAATAAAATTATGTCGTAAATGTACAGATTGTAACCTAGGCAGACTATAAAGTAAATCACAGGAAAGTTCATGGATGAAGTTGTTGGATAGCTTCAGGAGTGTCAGGGAAGCGGGCAGGGAGTCGGCGCTGACGGTGCGGAGGTGGTTGCCCTCCAGGTCCAGCTGCAGCAGGTGGTACAGTGACGTCAGAGCCTGCGACTTCAGCTGCGTAACTTGGTTGTTGCTCAGAGACAAACTCGTCAGCGTTTCCTCCAAGTGATGCCATTTAATTTCAGCTCCTATATACACTATATTGTTGCTAAAAGAAAACGAAAATATATTAATAAAATTAATCAACTCTCCGGGCAAAAGTTTAATAGAATTTAGTTTCAGAACTTGTGCTTACTTCTGCAGATTCAACCAGTTTAAAACTTTTAAATCTTTTAAGCCTTGCTGCGGTATTTCAGTGAATTCGTTGTAACCGAGGTCTAAAGATGCTAGTGTACCCGCCATGGAGCTGAAAACGAATGAGTTTTATTAAATGTTCCTTTTCACTTGACTTTTAATTAAACTTCTCCAAATAGTTGTTATACAGTTTGATTAAAAATACGAGTTACCTAAATGAGTGCATCTCGATGTAATGTAATTTGTTAGCGACTAAAACTAATGTTTGCAATCTCAATCCGTCCAGCGCGCTCTCTGTCAGCACTTCTAGGTTAGACATGCTTATATCTAGATGTTGCAGCTCTATTCGGGGCCATTCTGTAAGAGAAGTTTAAATGGGTACATAGTTTTGAGCCGGACTTAAGGACTTACTATGGCGTACTATTTCAATTAAGGCATCCACTTGGAACTTATAAGCTCTCTTACGTTGAACATTTGATATTAAATAAAACTTTGTAAGGAAAAGGAAATATGTGCCAAGTAGTCGCCTTAATTATCCGCCAGCTAAACATTTATATGGTAATGGTAACAACATAAAAAGAATATGAACATTTATAAAACACGAAATAACAGTCAACCAATTACGGCATATAATATGAAATGTACATTAATTTGAAACTACATTAATCAGTTTGAAGCTGCAATCTATACAGTTCGTTTAAATATTGCGGTTTATAATGTTTACTGGTACACAGAAAAATCCCTGACAATGCAGGCTAAAATCATACAACGTGCTAATTGAACGAACAATTGCTCGTTGCATGTAGACTAGCTAACTGGGTTATTTTGTGGCTCAACAACTTTACAACATGACTCAAGTTAGCTCTACTGCTCTGACGGCCTGGCCAAAGTGACATTTATCAGCGATAACGATCATTTGTCATGCTGTCAGCGTTGTTCCAGGTCTCAGTACGCAGATCTCATGTGCAGAACAAAACCAAAAACAAAAACAGCAGAAGCAGTCATACATAATCCACTGCTCCTTCTGTTTTTGTAGCAAGAGTGCTGGTGTGTAGCAAGTCAAGACCAGTCGTAGCATCGGCTGAGTATTACGGACCACCAATGAACAGCGCGGACGAGCGGTGTCGTGTGAGAATTACTGGGACTCAACGAAGTGTCTTGTAAGTGTAGGCACAGTAACTTGGCACATACCTGGAAACCTGTGTAGCGGGACGGCGATGCAGGACATGTGCCCCACGCGGCAGGAGCAGAGTGGGCTGCTGGCGCAAGGCTCCACCTTCTCCGGCGCCAGCGCCCCCGCCAGCGCGCATGCCACCAGCGCCAGCCACTGCAGCGCCCATCGCGCGCATCCATGCCCCAACACCATCACTGGCAACAACGGTCTCTTATTGTAATCATTGAAAGCTTTATTGAGGTCTAATACAGCGAAATAGAAATATTTATGAATATAACAGAGTATCGTCAACAGTAAAAGGCAATCCATACTTCAGCTTTTTAAAATCATTTTTTTTTTATGTCAGCCTATTCCGTCCTTTTTTTTTTCGGTTGGGATTCATAAAATTACTCCTCGCTCTGGGCGGAGCAGGAGGAGTGTCAGACTTTTACTGACTAAAACGCATCCATGTTCCTTCATCGCCCTTTATGTTTCGCAGTCTCGGCAGGCATCGGCACTTGCATCGGCGCGCGTAGGACATGAGCGCGCCGTCGACACGGACTGTCGTCATAAGACGAACGGACGGCGAGCTAGCCTTTATCTCACCGTCCACAGGCCCGCGCCTACGGTGGGCCCAGACGCCCGATGTGTCTCCGCGGCGGCTGGGATGTGAGGTTCTTTCCCTCTCACGTTCCGCCATCTCCTTCGCTAGCATGACTGCTTTGCAGAAGGAGGTGACGGCGTCGCATTCCATCTCCCGGACGCGAGAGGTCGCCGACGCCGATCGCCGCTACGAGGACACCGCGGTGCTCCACCCACGCGAGGCAAACCTCCACCGTGTGCTCCACCGTGTCCTACGGTCGATCCTCGCAATGGTAACACCCGGGCGTTTCCTCTCGCCCGATTCGGTGCAGGAACCTCCCGAAACAACCGTATCCGGTGAGGACCTTCGTCAGCCTGTTCCGTCCTCAATTATACCTTTCCAATATTTCTTGTGTTTTGCATTCGCTGACCAATCAGAGTACATCATAAATGATACTCATGTTCATTAAGAACACAAAAAAAGGAAAGATGACCGGTGCAAAATTAAGATAACGTAAACTCAAACCTCCAAACTAACCTAACTTAACAGTGTGACTGTTTTGCTAACTGCATTACTCATTACACAATGTCATAAGATCAATGTATTGAGAAAAAGAAAACGTTAAAAGAACCCTTTTGCTTCACTGAAAGCTTAAAGAAAATTGCTGTATAAAAACTACGATACTCTAAGCACTCGTAGTAATTAGTAGCGAATTCCAAGCTTATCTGGAAAGCCATACTGTACAGGGATTCAGTTTGTTTGTACTCAAAATATTTAAAAAGAGTATATTTTCCGTACAGAAATAAATATTTCGGGACACTATTTTTATTTCTTTGATGCATTCATTTAATGTTACACCGATATGATTTTGCGAAACAGATAAAACATTGCGAAAATACTGCAAGCAACAAAAAACGTTTCCTCTGTTATTATAACATAACCCATCTTTTGGTGAGAGAGTTGATTGTTTAATCATGATTCATGCCCTTTTTCAGTAAAACTAGATGACACCTAAATTAATGCCTAAATAAAAACACTCTGTTGGATCAACAACATCTGGTGGTTTCATCTTTCGACGCTTACCTGAGCGTTGAGCCATCAGCGCGCTTATAATTGGATATGCATTCATGTCGCCTAAACAAAAATTAACAAGAAAAGTGGCTTGCATAAAAGTAGTAAACCAAGTAAGACTAAGTGGTTCGAAGATTAATCTTGGACAGTTGCTTGTTATTGCACGAATTCCCTTCACTGGTTGAGCTACGCGATCGTCCAGAAAAGACTTCTCAATATCGGCTCTATTACTAATTAGTTCTTGATGTTTTAGTACCTACGTATAAATTTAGGTCAAATAAAAATGATTCCTCCTTGTAAGAAATCCATTCATAAAACTTTGCTCCGAACAATTACTTACATTTTCAAGAACCGCCAATAGTGCTGAATTGAAGGCACTCAAAAAGTCAAACTATTTCATCATGACTTAAGTTTACATGAAAACTGGGTAAGTTCATTTGTCACCATCCGTCTGAAATGTCATTTGAGTCGGGTAAAAACAAAAACGCGTCTTATCAACCATCGCATTTTGAAGACCTTATTTGTATTTTTGCAAGCATTGTAATCTTATACGAAGGTACCTCAGTCCTCTCTTCTCTCTACTGACTAGTAATTTGCACGACAAGATAAGAATTCTAGAAACTTTCTTTGTGACTGTACTCAGATCGGCTTGTAAATCTTTTGTAGTCGCAATAGAGATGCTTGTACAAAAGAATTGTTTGCCTATGATTCCCGTAGTTTGTTAGAGGTATCCTGATTCGGTGTAAATATTTTATTATTACATTTTAGTTGTGCCAGACTTTTGATTAACTCGGGCAACCTAGATATCTTGTGAGAAGTTTGTGTTAATACAGTTAAGTCAGTAGTAAATTTTAGTTAAATTAACTTTTAACTTTTGATTCCAGTACTTTGTGAAGGAGTAAACGCAATGAAAGTCTAATGTAAATAAATTGATCTCTCGTGCTCTATAACAATAAGTTATAATCAATCATGATCGACATCGTAAATATCGATTTGATATCAAATATACCTACTAATGTTAAACCAAAAGTTCAAACTTAATCATTAATAATTAGGATTCCTTTAAAGTTTACAAATGAAGGACAGCCGAAGTAAAACTTGCGTCGTACAGTCACTTACAGCTTAAAATATTAGTAAGTCTTCAAGTAATTGTGACGCTTGCCCGCTTATTAATAAATCTTAGATTCTACTTAAATCTTAAGAGCGGCCAACCCGTCATAACTTTTTAACCGACTTCAAAAAAGGAGGAAGTTATATGTTCGTGTGTATGTATTTTTTTTTTCTGTATGGTACTTGATTTCTTCCCCATATCATCGCATCATTTTCCCTTGTAGAAACAAATTCAGTATAAGCCTCCAAAAATTGCTGTTTTGCACAAATTTTAACTGAACTTTGGCCGTTCATAATGTACTCATAAACTGTAAAAGTAAAGAAAACATCTCGATAGAAACCTTGCACATGTAATGGAGATTCTTAATGAGATATATTCATTTCACAGACTTGTAAGACTTGTTCAAAAACACGTATTTCTTGGAACAAGTTTAAGAAATTTTCGAACACAATTTTTCGTTTAATGTCATCGCGTTAGGCGGTATGAGGTGCGCGGGAGACGAGATGTGCGGGGTCGGGGCGAGGTAAGACGGAGGAATCGCAAGAAAATCACCGCTGTGGCTGTGGATGAAACAACAAGCTTTTCGACCATGCTCGCGTTGACGATAGACAGACCGAGAAGGGCCCTCATAAGATTTACCAACATGAGTTGGTAAATGTAAGGATTATAGAAAGAAACGACGAACTTCTATGTACCTACTTTTCATAGGAATGGTATTACATTCAATGTTGATACAACATTTTGCAGGTACTACATTTTGTAGGAAGGTATTTTAATGTACGTTCCCTGAGGCACAAATTAATATTTATGATCACGAAACACTTTGAAATGCATTGTTTTAATAACTTTCCTGCACGTTGCGCGTTTTGATAAACTGAATATTATTTAGAAGTTATGGATGCAAACTTCCATGCAAATATTGAATCACAGTGGATACTCCATTACCTTCCAACAGTTTGGGACGAAAATCTAATAAATGTTCAAGCGCGCGTAAACTGCTGTGATTGGTTGATTGTATTAATATCAACAGATGATCGGATGATGACAGATCGATTAACTTGCGATTAATTTAGATGCACTGATTGTTATTTTCGTATAAAGCATAAGCACAATCAGCTTTTTTAATGTTCCCACTGCTTCGACACTCGGCCTTCTCTCAATGAGAGGGAATGGGCTATAATCCACCACGCGGGCGCAGTGCGGGTTGGTCGTGATTTTCGTAAATACTAACAGACTATTAGAACTTTTCATTTTAGTTAAAAGAAACGAAGATGTTTCGGATAATTATGTAGATGTATTATTTACCTACAGCTACTGTAGAATAGTACCTACTTAGAGTTCTATTGTATAAGGAAAAAGCGACAGCTCGTGTACAATGTGTACGAAAAAGAAACTAAAAGGAATATAAATCCAATTTCCATCATTTCATATTGTCTGTCTTATTTTCCCGTTCAGCGAGGTAGCTCGTGAATACTTAGGGTCGTTCGGTGCTACTTTCGTGCTGAGTTTAGAAAAATGTCGGTTTATTTATGGAGTATGCTTGCATTTAATCAATTTTATCAGACAGGCCACGCGAAAGCTTTGTTCCTGTATAGTGTACAAACTCAATCCATCGATTGCCTTGGTGAGTACTTTCGGTGTAAGTACTTAGGTGCCTACATTGTTTGATTAATTTATCAAGTGGCTATTGGGAGGCGTGGTCGATGCAATTAGTGTTTGTATTGTTTCTGTTAGATAAGCTGTTACGATCAACTAAGCCTAGCATTTCACGGCTGGACAAAAGCCTTCTGAACAGCTCATTCACTTAATTACTTAACAATCTTGCCACTCATAAATCAATCCCAACTGATACTATTTGGAACATAGAAAACAATGAACTTACTTTTTCTAGTTGACACTTTAATACGTGCTATATTTGTTGTTGGGCAATAAAGGAAATACCTTATTCCCTAGAGTTACACGGGCCGAGTAATAAAAAAGAAAGTTCATGTTAGTAATTGGGGCACTACTTCCCTCAGCTAAAACTGTCTGCGTCAAAAGGTCACCGAAATGAAAGAGTGTGACAGCCGGACAGACAGACAGGCACTACACTGCTTTTATAGATGTTCCGTTTTAGCAACTTAGATACGGAATATCGAGAATTACCTACTAAGAGATTTTTTTACACACGAACTCTCAAAGGGAATTTGTTCGACAGCAAAAGTTAGGTTATTTACGCTTTACGAAGGTGCTTCGTGGTAATAGAGAAAATAAAGATTGGAGTGGCGCCAAGGTTGGTAGGGAAAATTCTGACTGCATTCGAGTAGGGTTTCAAATTAGATTGCAGCTGTGGACTGTTGCGGTTCCCTCTGTTCCGCTGTTATCAAATGAATGTAGACGAATAGCTGGCGTAAGTTGGGATTAATGTGAAACCTCTTTGGGATAGTAATCCTCTTTATATGGATTTGGAGCACTATGCGCCATACGATTATGTACCGACGTGTTATTTTGCTTTACAGATAAGGGTTACAATCAGCCTCACTAGTTCGCAGAATTCGAGGTAGTGGCAACGGGGATGATTGCGGATCGACCAGTATTGCCAGTGGTGGGAAGGCTCATTAGTCTTCTGATGAATTTAATGTTTAATCTAATTATTTTTTATTCTATTTTTCAATTTTTGATTCATATTTTGTTTCAATATTCGTATAACTTGAAACAATTTGTTTCAATTCAATTTAATTTACTCTTAATCAAGTTATTTTAATTTTAATTCGTATTCATCTGGACTACCTACATAAACTGCTACTAACTTAGTCTTAAAATAATTAATTTGTTACTAACAGAATATGGACATTACCTAGTCTATAAACAATTTTTATTTATTTATTTTAGAATTATGACTAAAAGAAGGGAATTAATTACTATGCGTTATAAATAAGACAAATTTCTATATGGTGTTATGCTAATCGGTACACCTTAGAAGGAAATTGTTGACGAAGCCTGATGTTCGATTTTAAGCAGAACCGTTTTCATTCACGATAAGTATTATCTATCCTATTATCAAATGAAATGTCAGGAAATATTACTTAAACAAATGCAAAGACGATACATCAAATACGATATCACAAAACCAATTCTCCGGAACACGAAACCAATGATTTGCGTTTTCCTAAACGTAAAAAAAATATGCCTTCAGTAAGTTACAAGTTGAATTTCCTCCGTTATTATCAGCATCGAAACGAACGTTTTCTATTTCAATTTTGTCTACTGCATTTCCATTTTGAGCAGTAATTGAAGCATTAGGCACTGGGGAGCGGAATGTGAAAAGGATAAAAAAATAAACGAAGTAAAGAAAGAAATTAAAAGATGAAAGAGACCGTAACGAAGTGCCCACGACGAAAAAAGTGAGAAATTATTTTAAGGCACTTGAAGCGGTAATAAGTGGCACAAAAGTTTTCGCAGAGATTTTCACGTTAAATGGTAATCTGAGAAATTTCGGAGTACGGTAATCAGATTAGGCGTCACCTCGGATGTATTTGTGCGATCTTTCAAATTATTCACTCATAAAATACGTACGTCTTATCAAAAGTCGTTTTGTCACTTTTATCTTGCGGTAATGTTTTATGTGAGAATTTCTTTTAAAAGCTTTCACGTCCATATATTAGGTGCGACGTATCTGTGCTCCAACCAGTGTTAGCGCTTTACGTTCCATTATCTACGTCTGTATGTATTTAAGAAATTGAATCTACAATTCGATTTTGTAGCGAAAGAAAATAAACTTCACTTTTCTTATTTCTTTAGTTACGCTTGAGTACATTTTCAAGTTTAAAAAACACGAGAGCTTGAACACGCTGGAAAAAGGAATTGCTGAATGGATTTTAGCAGATGAAACTGAGATCTTTTTGTTTTTATCAGTTCGGCCGAAATAGGTTTTGTTAAAAAACAAGCCAAGATCAAGTTGGGCATAACCCTAAACAATCGAGTAGGTACACGTAATACGGTGTGCCACTGTAATACCCGCCACTGTTTGTAGCAACAATTGAAAAAAAAAACAATAAGGTTTATATGGTTTATAAGGTTTATATAATTATAAAGTGGAAAGGAAGAAGAAGAAGCCCTGTTCTCGCAACCTGTGTGGCACCGCACCGAGTGGACCCAACATGCTGCTGCGCCCTGCTGTGCTTACGACGCAGCTATACGTTTCACGTCTGCACCACTCCACGACGATTGAGGAAGTCGTACAGTACGTGAAAGTGAAGACCAACTGGATTCTTAGGGTCGAAAGGTTGGAATCGCGCCACAACATCAACTTTAAGTCATTTGTGGTACGAGTTCCAACCCACCATCTACAGACCTGTTTGAAAGAGGACTTTTGGCCGAAAGGTGTCGTATATCGACGTTTCCGAAGACGGTTACGCGACACCAC
Organism: Eugnorisma glareosa; assembly: GCA_947578425.1. Taxonomy (NCBI): domain Eukaryota; kingdom Metazoa; phylum Arthropoda; class Insecta; order Lepidoptera; family Noctuidae; genus Eugnorisma; species Eugnorisma glareosa. The sequence continues at coordinate 12,347,768 of OX387963.1, forward strand.
GCTGCGAAACACGACGCCGACAACGTGTGTTTAGTTATAGTTTTATATGTTTTAGAATAAGTATTAGTTTATTATTGTTGTAAAATGTATTTTAAATGTAATTTTATCTATGGGCCTTAGATGCCTGATAATAAAATGATTATTATTATTATTATTATATAACGTACCTAACTAAGGCTCACAAACAATACCATATGATTCACATAACTTGCACTATTTGAGTGAAAAGGAATGAAAAAATAAAAACTGCCTTTACATAACTTCAATATTAAACGGAGTTAATGAATATCCCTCGCTAGTATTTCGAATGAATAAAATATTTACAGTTAAAAACTTTCGCCCGAAACAGGTTTCTTTGTGGTGGATTAATTCTTCGAATTCGTAGGTTTTGTGCAAGACAATACGGAAGACGCTAAAAATAAGCTCCAAGAAAAATAAAAAAAAATTGCTGCAGAAGAGACGAAGGTATTTTTAGAAATTGTTTTAAGTACAAAAATTACACAGGGTGTTTTTATTTTACTAACTGGAAACGAGAGAAGCGCGAAGGCGTTCCGTTCCAATTCTTATAACTCTGGGAAACACGGTTGCTACTACAACAAACCCATTTCTGAGCAGACTAGGTACGCATTGCCTTTAATTAATCATAGGTATTGATGATTTTTTTCTGTGTTATTTACAACTGTGTACATCGGCTAAGAATGAAAAATATATCAGCTGTTAATCTTCCCGCAAAAGTCGTAAAACTAGATTGAGAGAAATGGCTCGCAATGGTGCTCGTAACCGCGACCGAAAGTAGAAGGGTTATATATTGCACTGCACCTGCACTCCTACAGGGCTCAAAAACCTATTAGTATTCCAAAAAGTCACTATTATGATTACAGCTGCTCAAAGAGTGAAAAATATTTCTATTGAATTCTTTTGACAAGATAAGTAAATGACAAGGCTAAAACTGTAGATACCAGTGATGTTAAAATAATAGAACAAGAAAAAATAAATTTGCAAGAGGTCAGCCGTTATTTTATTTTTTTGAGATGGCATCTCTCAGTTCAGCCTCTGAGGCTGGCTACTGCTTAACCGGGCAAATCCATGTGGATGCCTTAAAAATGAATCAACCACACCAGGCAACCCCTGTAGGTCAGCCGTTAGCCAACAAGACTTGTTTTAAACAGATATTTCAGGATCGCTCAAATATCAGAAAAACATTGATCAACCGATTGAAATTTGTGGCAAAAATATGAATTGAAAATAAAATATGGTCAGCTTCAAAAAGTACGTCTAAATCCTTCACATCCACTTAGTTGATGTTTTTGCGAGGTATTTGTGATCTCGCGGACTTCCAGCCCGAACGTAATTGACTGTCAGTCACCGCGATGAAAGCTGTTACACGAAACTTCAAAATGTGCCTCCGTTATAGCTCGCCCGGAAAGAATCGAAACCTTATTTACCCTAAAGAAAATAAAAATCGAACCATAAAGAAAATATAATTAATCGCTTAGAGCTTTCAACATTCTGCTTGTGCTTCTTAGAATCAAAACTCATTATGGGCTTAATAGCAGTTACAGTTATTGGCTCAAGCCGTTTCTTCGAAACTATTAATAAGCCACTTATCTACTACAATAAAACAACGCTCATTCAGTATGATTAACTTATTATTAATAAGTCTTTAACGTACTCAAAAGAGCCGCATTTTGTGGTTGCATTTGAACACAAAATACATTTACATTTACTGTCCACGTTCACATGCTTCAAATTACCATTTCGCAAACAAGTTGTGACCTATGTTTTTGTATCCAATTAGTTGAACTAGATTTTGTAATTTAACTACACTTGGTTTATGTACGGTTCTGTGGATTGCAAATGAACTAATTTTGGCATGTGTTTCAGCAGCTAAGTTCAGCTCATTTGTGATGTTCGTAACATTTGAGTATCATTTATTAATATGTTTAAAGCATGTGTGCGTGGGATATACATAGATCAATATACCTCTAGGTCAAAGGGGTATGACTATAAAATGCTTGAAACGGACAAAAACTACGAATAGTCCTTAATTAAATAAATATATATATATATATACAATGTGTAACAGAATAAACGCACAACCTCTTAAGGGGTCATTGTACTCATCATTATGAACAACTTTTACTATGGGACCAATCCCGAAATCGCGAAAAAAAAACAGCTGTTCAGTATATTTTGTCGAATTATGCGCACAGAAATGTATAGGGCAGTCGACTTTTTTTTCACGATTTCAGTGTTGGTCCCATAGTGAAAGTTATTCATAATGATGAGTACAATGACCCCGTAAGAGGTTGTGCGTTTATTCTGTTACACATTGTATATGTCTAATGAAATAATTCTCATGTGTGTTTAGGTAGGGTATAAAAATATAGGAATCATTAAAATATTTAATTTGATACCCGTTTAATTCATTCTTATTTTTATTGGAGGTCAGTGTTTATTGGACATGAGTAAGTGACATTCAGCCAAACAGGAACCGTCAAATAATCCCTAACGAAGTATTTTACCGAATACTAATTCTGTACAGAATTAGTGCACAGTTATCATTAATTTAATTAATTGCGACCTATGTGTACCATAAATCTAATCAATGTAATATACACATGTCTATATTAATTAAAATCAAATTATTTTTTAAATAGAAAACGTATACGTAGTAGGCTGTATGAATCACAAGTCCTTTGCCTTACTGACAGCTTGACATAACTGAATTTTCGATTGTTTGTTTACAAGTTGATTCTAGCGCTTTCGACTTGAGTTACATACGGATAGCTTTTTTTATGATAAAATGACGACTGTGGCCATTTTTTAAGGATTTTGATTTTCCTTCTGCGCACGATACCCATTTTTGAATCAGATTGGAACCGCCTAAACGACGGCTCGGCTTTTTGACGACGGACCTGAAATCCGTAGCCTAGACTTATCCTATATTTCAGAAAAAGGTTTGTAACTGATTTCTACCTAGTTTTTTGATAATTATTGAAATTGTAATGGTAACCTACGATTTGTAGTAAAATTTGGCGTATATTTCATTGTTGTTAATTTCAGGCATTTTTCTATTTGGCCGATGGGCATTCGCCTTTAGATGCAGCTTTCTCAGGATTAACGGATGGTGTCTGTTTTAAATCATTTTTCTTGACTTGAGAATAAAAGAGTTATTTGGATGGATTTAAAAAGCAACACAGGATAGGAAATGTGAAAAATACAACCTACCAGAACTTTATGATATGAAAGGGCCCCAAAATAAGGATTATTTTAGATGGAATCGCCAATTTGTGGGTTAAAACTGTAAACCTCTCATCAACATTTTTTGAGTAATTGCGTCCCTGATATATTTTAATAAAATATCGAACAAATCCAACGTATTTAAGTCAGAAAGTCATAAATTTTCCTGTTTTGTCTTTTCTACACACTGTGTCTACATTTCTAATCGAACTTTCCTCTCGCAGGTCTGCTGGAAGAAATTTCTTATGAAATAAGCAGTACCTTTGTGCTCTTCTATCTTAATGTATTTTCCTGTTAAGTATTTTGAGTGTACATAAATGAATAAAGCAATTTTCCAGGAGTTTGAAATAATGAATTTCATTTATCAGGAACTGCAACTGAAGCTGCTGCCCGCGGCTTCGCTAGCGTTTTGGTCGGAAATTATCCCACGAGAACGTTGTAATAGCTTAGGGCACTCGGGGATAATGTAGCTTCTTATTAGTGAAAGAATTCAAAATCGGTTCAGTAGATCCAGAGATTACCCCCTACAACCTCATAAAATTTACCTCTTTATTATAAAATTAGTATACATTACTGTCAAGGAATATTTTTCAACAACCACCTATTAATTAGATGTGAAGTAATTGTATGTTATTCCGAATTGTGTGTTATTTCGAATTCTGTGTTATTTCGTATTCTGTGTTATTTGGTTTTTTTAAGTAATTTGTAGGGATCAATAACATGATTGTACGCAGGAGAGGCGTGTTATAATGATACACCTTGACCCACTATTAACGTTACGAAAAATACTTAATACTGTCCAACTGTGTTAGACGGCATGACAGTTCTAATCAAGATCAATTAAATAAGAATATCTATAGCTATATTGAGAGAGGGGCTCGAACTCTATCTGTAATCTAGGATAAGCAGGACTAACCAAAATAAGTCCGTGGATGGGTGACCATCATTAAATGCCCTCTATGCTTCGGCAAGTATGTTAAGCCGTTGATCCTGGCTGTCAGTTGTGTCTTTGACTGTCGTTACAAGTAGTCATTCGTCCGAAAATCTGATGACCAGTCTTACCCAGTAACTGGATTGTAGAGGTCAGATAGGCTGTCGCTCCAAGTAGAATACTAGTAGTCAGCTACATCCCGTTAGTCTGGAAGCCGACTTCAATATAATTGGGAAAAGGCTAGGCAGATGATCCAGGTTTATTTTTTAAAAGGTATTTGATGTCATTCCTATCTTTCGGAATATTTATTAAAAGAAAAGTGCTCCTTGTAAGAGGTGGCCAGATATTTGTTGCAACCATACATTTTGTGACATGTAGGAGAAGAATTCCAATGCAATGCTACGGAGGTATAGAAAGTTTGTTGGCGGTAATGGCACCTACAAATATATGTTAAAAAGTACGTTGGGCGCACAATTTTTTTAACAGATCTCAGTCGCCAGTAACTATACATTTAGTATATTTTGTATTGTCGATAAATGAATGAATATATTTAGAATCGTCACTAGCAGCTATCCTCCCACTCACACAGGCACACTATGTATGCAGTACACTATTATTATAAAAAATCAGTATTATAAAAAATCAGTACAATGAAAAGAAGGAAAGATGTCAAAGTGGTCGAGTCAAGATGTAAATCGACTGTTTTATTCACCGAACAAACAGGTTTCAGTGTCTTAAGTCATCCTAAAGTCATCGTAGACTCCTCCACCAGAAAGGTGAGAGTCAACGATGACTCGCTTGGTTTGGATGAAAAGTGATGACCTAGCGGCAGGTTTCTCTTTTCTGTATGCCTTTGGTAACCACAATATACTTTTTATTTATTTATTTGTAACCATTTTATCCTAACAGTTTACACCACACATACAAGTTATTGATTGAACATAACAACCAAGTAAAACTACATAAAATTAGTCAAAATTAAAATTAAACATAAAATAGTAATAATATACAGTACAAGACAAGACATGTAGCCCATCATCTGCCTAGCCTTTTCCCAACTATGTTAGGGTCCGCTTCTAGTCTAACCGGATCCAGCTGAATACCAGTATGTTACATGGAGCGACTGCCTATCTGACCTCCACAACCCAGTTAGTACTGGGTAATACGATACCCTTACAACCTACAAGACTGGTTGTCAAACGTTTTGGGCCACTGACTAACTGTAACGACTGTCAAAGATCTACAGATGACAGCCGGGACCAACCGCTTAACGTGCTTTCCGAGGCACGGAGGAAACTAGGTATGTATTGGGTGGTCACCCTTCCACAGACCAACCCAGACAAGCACGGCTTGACCTAAAGATCGAACCGAGCGGCTGTTGTTATTTTGCCACGAGCACCTCAAGGCATGTAGCCCAAAGAGGAATATTTTAAGAAGGACACGATAAAAGCACATGTGAAGACTCTGAAGCGCTATGTGATAAGGGACATAACTTGACAATCATTATATTGTCGTGTATTAAAGAAAAGATGGATGGACTGTGTGAAGGACGATATGGCCAGAAAGGAGGTGACTGCTGAGATGACGAGTAATGGAGAAGTATGGAAGAAGCAGACATGCTGTGCCGACCACAAATTAATTGGGACAAGGGCAATAGAACGATGATGATGATACTATATTGTCGTGTTAACAACAAGACCTTGCAGTCAATCAATACAGAGGGATGACTAAATACAGGGTGTAACAAGACCCTTCACGAAGCCGTCAACCAAGCATACTGTACATCAAAGTAAGTAACTTTACGCAAAAATTATTGCTGGGAAACGAGTTTTTTTTTGGGTGATAAATCACGTTTTACGGTAGGAGTCAATGTTACGCACTCAAATCATGTGCTGATGGATGGATTGAATAGTACGGGGGTTGTGGAGGTGTTTAAAGTAAAAATCATACATTAAAAACATGGGTTTCAAAAAGAACTTGCGATAAAGTTGGAACTTTGACCCCCAATATCTCCGTAACTAGAAGATTCCCAGGTATGGTCTAGAACAAAAAAATGACCGCAATGACGGGGAGAACAAGTGCCTTTCGGCTTCGTTAAGGGTCTTGTTACACCCTTTATTAATGAATAAAAAAATGGAAATAAATTTCTTAGGACCTTTTGTCTACGATCTAATCAAAGCATTAGAAAAAACCTGAGTCCATGTTCTGAAAATACATGGTCCCTTTTTTTACAACCACTGTTAAGTCATAGCCAGGAGCCTAAGAGGATGGCTAGGAGCTTTTTCCCAACTATGTTGGGGTCAACTCCCAGTCTAACCGGATGCAGCTGAATACTAGTATTGTACATGAAGCGACTGCCTATCTGAGTTCCACAACCTAGTTAGTGCTGGATTACACGATATCCCTTGGTAAGACTGGTTGCCAGATTTTCGGGCCGATGACTACCTGTAACGACTGTCAAAGATCCACAAACGACAGCCGGGACCAACGGCTTTACGTGCTTTCCGAGGCGCGGAGGAAACTCTGTATGTAATGGGTGGTCACCCATCCACGGACCAACTTAGGCAAGCGCGGCTTAACCTAAAGATCGATCCGAGCGCCAGTTATTATTTAGGTTAAATATCTTTGCGATGCCTATACAGTTACAAGAGTCTGGACGCGACAAAAGGAAGATATATTTTTATAGTTTTGTTTGCTATTTTGTGTTAAATGAACATTTCTTTTAAGCGCTTCTTGGAAGGGAGGTAGTTTATTTCTCTAATGATAGGTTGACTAAGTATTCGTAAATCCTCAGCAATAGGCAATATACAACAACAACAAAATTGGGTGAGTATAATAACGATGGTGACTCGGGCCTTTCTATATACACACATCAAAAGTGTCTAGGGATCAAGCATTTTTATGTGGATTTCTTGAGATTGAGATGTGGCTTTGTAATAAATTTATGATTTTATAAATTTATATGGATCCTTTTTGGTGCATTTCATAATTTGAATCAGGAACTGTGAATCAAATTCGAGTAAAAGATGAAAATCAGCTGTCAATATTTTCCCTATAAAAACATACAACGCATTGAAGACATTATTAGTGCTACTGTTTCCCTACTACTGATTAAAACCAACGTTATTATGGAGCGGCGACGTCATTTAAGCAGGGAAGAAATGCTCAGAGCCGTGGGAATGATAGAAGCTGGTTCCCGGCAACGTACTGTGGCTTTAGCTCTGAATACAAGTCAGAGTGTTATCAGTCGACTTTGGACACGTTACCGAAGCACTGGTACCGTGGCTGAGCGCCATGGAGGACGGTATCGCTGCACCACACGGAGACAAGACCGATACATTCAAATCTTAACTCGAAGAGCTCCAACAATAACCGCCATGATGTTAGCCGTGAGGCTTCATCACTCTTCAGGGAACTTAATTAGCGACCAAACAGTCAGAAACCGCTTGCATGAAGTGAACCTTCATTCCCGAAGACCGCTACGGGTACCACCTATAGCAATGCACAATCGTAGGATACGATATCAATGGGCTCTTGAACACAGAAATTGGGCAGAAGAACAATGGCGTTTCGTGTGCTTTTCTGATGAGTCTCGTTTTGGTATGAGACCGGATACAAGACGTATACGACACTGGAGAACCCCTGGACGCCAACAGCGATTAAAATCCTGCCAGGAAGTCCATCCTTATAGTGGTGGAACCATCATGGTATGGGCGGGTATTTGGATCGGCGGAAGAACTGAGTTGATTTGGATCAGAGGCAACCTCAACGCTCAAATTTATGCTGAGACGATTGTATCAGACGTCATCGTTCCTCTACAAGTGCAAATCGGTCCCTTATTTCAGTTAATGCATGATAATGCACGACCGCACACCGCAAGAGTTGTAAGACAGACTCTCGCCGCAGCTAACATCAATGTCCTGCCCTGGCCTGCTCAGTCGCCAGACTTGAATCCGATTGAGCATGCATGGGATATGCTACAGAGAAGAGCTCTGCCGAATATGGAGGGTATCCAGTCGCAAGAAGACCTTTTTTTGTTGTTGCAACGAACATGGGCGGCCATTCCACAGCGTGATTTGGATGAACTCATTTTGAGTATGCCAAACCGATGTTCTTGTGTTGTTAGTGTTCGCAGTAGAAACACGGATTATTAATTGTTTAAGTTACCCAATAAAATTTTAAAGAAAACTGTTATTTCAGTCTTTTTTTCGAACTTTTGTGTTAGTGGTTCAAATGTCAAAAATCCCTTTATTAGGAAAATGGCAAATTTCTTTATTAATGCAAAGGTGACTTGGTTTATCGTTACTGTGACAAACGAAAACACTTTATTTGATGAATCCTTAAAGAAAATTTTAATTAATATCAATCAGGAGAAAAGTTATTGCAAAAATATATGTTGATCCCTAGACACTTTTGATGTGTGTAGTACATAAACATATTCATATGATATTAAATCTAAAATGAAAATAAAAGCTACTGTGCAGTTTTTCAAAGGGGTAATAATTTACTTTGGACACACTTTCAGCGATTTTAATAAACGAAAGGAATTTCAATAAATTTCGTAGCAGTCTACGAGCTTTGCTACGGCGTAGCACACGCAAAATTGAGTGTAGCAAAATTAAATATGTCGGGGTGGGTATGAGTAATCCAATAGATTGTTATAAAGTGTTCTTAAATGTGTTTTATTAAAGGCTATTCTACTATGAAATAATACGGTAAGGATTCGTAGCAGTTACGGTTAAAACCCACAAAAACCTGTATGTGCGAAGATTAAGTCCTGACTACGCAAAATGATCAAAGTTCAGGTATATTTAGTGTAGAACAAAGCACCAGCTTGTCTTATAGACAGTGGATTTGTACATTTATGTTTGCTTCCAATATGGTCTCTTCTACCTGAATACCAGTAGCCAGTAGGTGCATGCAATGATATTAACAATGTTTATAAAGGGTGTAACAAGACCCTTAACGAAGCCGAAAGGCACTTATTCTCCTCGTCATTGCGATATGTTTTTGTTCTAGATCATACTTGGGAACCTTCTAGTTACGGAGATATTGGGGGTCAAAGTTCCAAATTTTTCACAAGGTTTTTTAAGTACATGTTTTTAATATTAGATTTTTATCTTTAAACATCTTCACGACTCCCGTACTATTTCATCCATCCAACAGCACAACAGTTTGAGTGCGTTACACTGACTCCTACCGTAAAACGTGATTTTGTTCCCTAAAAAAAAAGTTTCCCAGTAATAATTTTTGCTAAAGTTACTTAGTTTGATGTACAGAATGCTTGGTCGACGGCTTCGTTAAGGGTCTTGTTACACCCTGTATGTATGATGGTCTTTGTTAAAAAAATGCATGTAGGGGAAATAAGAATGTTGAGGTGGATGACATGTGTGGTGTGACAAGAACGGATATAGTAAGGAATGAGTATGTTAGAGGAAGTTTGAAAGTTGCGCCAGTTACAGAAAAGTTGAAAGGGAATCGACTGTCTTGGTATGGACATGTGGTGAGGGGTACGAATCGCATGTGACTAAAAGAGTAATAAATATAAATATTAACGGATCGAAAGAGAGAGGAATGGATTGTGTGAGGAATGATCAATACGACACAAAAAAGCCGTTTTCAGTAAAAATTTCTTAGGTATGGCACCAAAAATCTATAATAAACTACCTAAACAAATTATAGATATTACGAATAAAGATCTATTCAAAAAATGTTTGAACGAATTTTTAGTTGCAAAATGTTATTAACCAATTAACGATTATTTAAATGAAAGATTCTAGACCTGCTGCATCCGATTTATTATATTAGTAAAAACTTGACTTTGAATTAAATTAAATTATTAAAATCCAATTGTAATACCCGTATAATTATGTGACATTGTGCTTATTTTAATTTTATTTTTATTTCAATTTTATATTTATTATTGTTCTGACATTGAGTACTTTTTTGTTGTTTTTATTGAGTTTTCATAGAAATTGATAATTAATTGTAAGTATTGCATTTGATTTGTACGCTGCAACGCAAGACATGGATGGACTCGCTATATTGTATTTGTTTAACACCCCTGTGCAACCCATGTCCACAAAAAAGATTTTCATTTTCAATGATATGAAGGAAAAACGGGTAAAGGATCGCATGACTATTGACAGGGGAGAATGAAAAAAAAAACGTATTTCGCCGACCCCAAGTAATATGGGACAAGGGCAGGAATATGATGATGGTCTGTGATAAAACCTCATTACACTTTGGCTTGTAAACCACCTTAGTTTACTTTATCCATAATGTAGCGTTGATGAGAGCCCTGTGGGAAAGTATAAAGAGTGTAACAAGACCTTTAACGAAGCTGAAAAGCACTTGTTCGCCCCATCATTGCAATCATATTTTTGTTTTAGACCATACCTAATGTGTTCATATCTATGTGTTTAATGTAACTTTTTGTATATTGTGCATCTTATAACTAAAACTTACTTTATCATTGTTATTTTAGTTTACATCTTAAACAGTCTCTCTAGTTGTATAATTATTATTTATGGTAATCTGTGGAAAACGTAGTGGGTAGCATATTTATCATAGTCTAGTAGTAAGCTTTATTATAAATCTGTAATATGTTACTGTTTGTTTTTCCTAAATAAATAAATAAATAAATAAATAAATAAATAAATAAATAAATAAATAAATAAATAAATACCTAGAAACTTTCCAGTTACGGAGATATTGGGGTCAAAGTTCCAAGTTTTTTTTAAGTACATGTTTTTAATCTTAGATTTTTAATTTAAATATCTCGATGACCCCCGTACTATTCAATCCATCCAACAGCTTAATATTTAGAGTGCGTTACAGTGAGTCCTACCGTAAAATGTGATATTTCACCCCCAAAAAGAATGTCGTTTCGCAACAATATGTTTTGTTTTAAGTTATTTAGTTGGATGTACGTAATGCTTGGTTGCCGGCTAGTAACACCCTGTATGTCACAGTTCAAATAAGAGTTGCAGATCAATCAACAAGTTTGGAAGCAAGGCTGACTGCTAACTAAGCTGCAAACGGATCGCTACTAATGATTCCACTTCAAAGAACTGGAATTCCATAAAGTAACACGGCTGTTGTCCCCGAAAGATGCAACAGAGATTTATCTATAAGAACACCCACAAAATCATCTGCCTAGCCTTTTCCCAAGTATGTTGGGGCCGGCTTCCAGTCTTACCGGATGCAGCTGAATACCAGTATTTTACATGGAACGACTGCCTATCTGACCTCCAGAAACCAGTTACTACTGATTAATAAGATATCTCTTGGTAAAAGACATCGTCACTCTTTTAATGCATTCAAAATGCGATCACTTCTGGAGAAATGAGTGCATTGGATGGGTAACTAACATGTAATCGAACTTTTTGTACCCTTTAAATGTATGTTTATTTAGTATTGTTCTTAAGTAAGTGACATATGTCTTTATTGGGAATAAAGTTTATTTTAACTGAAGTCCCATGTAATAACATAAGCTCTTTTAACGAGCAACCTGGCAGAAGTCCGGTCTACTCAAGAGAAATGCCAATAAGAGGAGAACGTCAAGCTCCACAGTCGTGCTTGCTCGCATTAGACCTAGACCAAGGAAACCAAAAATCAAAAGTCATTTATTCAAATTAGGCTGATAATTAGCACTTGTTGAACGTCAAAGTTTACAAGAGACAGTTCCCCATAACGCCAGCTATTCGACACTTCCTTTGGTTTCAGCTGGGAAGCAGAAGTCGCGGAACATACTCTCCAGCAACACATCAATGAGTTAGGCCCAATACCAGTTGTTTTGTAATACAAGCTTCATTAGGTTATTAATCTCTCTTAAAACTGATATCAATGGGTAGCGTTCCATAGGTGAGAAGATTAGTTAATGGCAAACTAGCCGTTGGAACAGTTGCAACCTAGAAGACGAACAAGAAGCGTTAAATCAAACACAACAAAAACAAAGGACCCTATAACAAAGCTTATGCCGTCTGTTTGTCTGTTTGTCAGTTTTTCACAGGGCTATGTCTTGTGAACCGTGATAGGTAACCAGTATAAATATGTATATATATGATTTTGCAGAAAACCCTTGGGGCGCGAATTCCAGTTGGTTTTACTAAATGAACATACAGCAAACCTAATAGAAGGCGGTTACCGTCGGCGGCAGACATCTGAAACACTGATGCGTTGCCATACGTACAGACAAATCAGCAATTCATATGCAATGTTTCACAGATCATTCTTCTCCAGTTCGAAAGACAGCAATGCTGCTTGGCGGTAAAATAGGCAAGGTGTTATTTACCCAATGAACTCTTTCACAAGTAGCTGATCTAATATTAAGTGGGAATATGCAGAGAAGTTGTCAGGACAAATGATTAGTTTATTTTATTGTACCGTTTTATCATAATTCTTTGGCTTTTTGTCAGTGATTTCAGCATTATCTTAACTAATTCCATATTTTGGAATAGGCGATACTTGTTTGTTCTTATGTACGCTAAATACTTTGAAAAATAATGACTCAATTCTATGCGTCATGAAACTACGAAAAAATCTATCTTTGTTTTAATTTGGTAACCAAATATACACCCAAACAACTAGTAAATATATGGTAAAGCCATATTTTGCACCCTGTAGGTAAAGATCACAGGTAAAAAGCACACATTTTTTTTTTTGCTAATATTTAAATCGTATCGACTTTTTAGCAGGCGTACCAATGAAATACTAAGTAATAAAGGTAATACATACTTAAAAACCAAGCCTATGGATAAATAAAATATTCTAATCATACAATCAAAACGTACATAATAATATACTTACGAATAGCTACTTATTAATTAATCACATCTCAAAAACCACAACAATTCCAAAATACAATTCGAAATCCAAAGTTTGGTAACCGTTTGATCGTTTTAAATGTAACTGTAATGTTGGTTCAACTTCATCAGTCACTTCCAAGCTTGCGGTTCACTGGTAACAACATTCGGGAGTTGAGGGACATTTTAAAGTTAGCGCACTTCGCAATCGCGACGGAGGGGATGAGAGAGGATCGCGGCGGACAGCGACGCTGCCGCACTACTCGCCTCCCGACGTCGGACTGAGCGCCGCCACTGCCGGTCCTGTCGCCCGTGCAGGGCCGCGCCATCTACGCTTCAAATTATACCTTTCAGGTATCCACCTTATCTCCCCTTCAAGGTCTTATCTCATCAACTAATTAATGTGCGTGCCTCACTCATTTATTAGTTCTATCTTCACATCAAATGTTACTCGTGTTCCAGTGTTTTCGCCCCATACTTAATTCCCATAATTGTGGCATTATTTTATATTTTTATCGAACAACTTTAAACGTGCATCTTATTTGTCCAGGTAAGACCACATTCAGACTCTTGACTTGGCCTAATTTCACTTAGACAGTTCCGTAATTCCAGATTAATAGAATTTCCTTTGACGAAGGTAGGCGAGTGAAATTGAAACTCAGTTTTGAAGTAAACGAGCAGTCACCATTACTTAGTTTCTGTGGTCATCTTCGAGGGAACTTGTTTTATTAATAACTTAGTTTTGATATTAACGAAGTTAGAGTTCCGTACATTGTTCCAAATACTTTGTCAGATTTGATTGTTGCTGATACAAACCGCTTTTCTCCAATATTTGGAGTTAGGAAACTATTTCTGGTATAAGATCAATCGTTGAATTATTGCAAACATAAAAGATCGTACTAAGGTTAAATAAATTTTTAAACAGTTTTTAATATTTTGTTGATATATCATTACGAAACTAGAGTGATGGGATACGAATGTCTGCATTTATCAAATGGTTTTGATAACAGTTTCATTGTGTTTTCTGTTCTAGATCCGTTTAGTAATACCATATGATGCCATTAATAATGTAAATAGTGAAAAGCAGTAGTTTATGCAAAGCATTAAGAATTCGTTTAAAGCTTAAGCACAAAAATGCTTAGTTATGAATAGCTGTTTAATGTCTAGGTGTATAAGTGTGACTATTGACTACATTGCTATTTAACAGCAGTTTGTGTCAGATTTTACTTTTATGTTTCAATTTTATTTTAATAAAATGGCCACAATTACTAGGCTGTCATGGCGCGTCGGCTAGTATGATACGGCCTTTGTACTGTTTTTTTGCACAGTTCAGTGACGGCCAATTGACTGTTCAATGATGATAATAAAAACAATATAATAAAGCAAACAAACATTATTTTTGTTCCATAGTAATCGAGTGCCTTGTAATAATAAACTATAATATTATGTTACAGAAGATCATAATGTCGTATATGTGGCTATAGGTAAATCTTGAATGTGTAAAGTGTAACTTGAATAGAATAGAATATTTATTTTCTGTTGCAGGCCGGTAACATATGAAGTTGATAGAAGTTAAAATAGCATCTCACAACACTCTAACTCCCCTGGTATAATTTTTAGTATAATTATAAGAATATTAATAAAAAGGGTAGTTCTAGCATGAAATAAAGTAAACTAAGTATACAGGACTAAGTATGGAACTATTTTATGTAGTATAGGTAAGAAAAGATACAAATCTTCTATAATTAGCTACATAAAAATCAATTGCCCATGATGGAGCATCACTTTAGGATGGCACGATCGATTCGGCCGTTTTTGTAAGTCGTGTCCGTAGTTGTCTGGACAAGGTTTGTATTAAAGATTTTTCATTTTCTTCATTAGAAAATTACACCCATGGAAAGCTGGGGCGGGTCACCAGTATAAGATAAACTTACCATCAAAATTTATGTATATCAAAACAATAAATTCACATACAGCTTCATACTCGTAAATCACACACCATCTAAACGTTAACACTTGAAATGGTCAACGGTAAGTAAATGTACAACCGTTGGCACTATTCATCATATCATCGTACCGTTCGATACATCTAGGTACCCTAGTAGTACCTTCTTAGAATATCGTTATCTAATGGCCGAATGTTAGATGTTCATTAATATAAAGGTGATCGGATTTCTAGCCGTGTCGATATCTGTAATGGTTGACGCGCAATCCTAGACAGGTATAGGTGAGGCTAGCGCAAACGTGCAGATAAACGCAATAGAAATATTTATTTCTCGGATTCTGTCGTTAGTACGGACGTAAAATAAATTGGAAAGCGCGCCAGTGTGCACTGGTGACATCACGCGGCCTACTTACCAGTCTACCCACAATACAGCGTGCTTCTACAGAGTCATGATGTTTGCAGCTCGCGGCGAGGACGAGATTGAGTGTCTGATCGCAGCGGAGTTGAGACGTCCCGCAACATTTACCGTGCTAGCTTCCCGATTTATTGTGCCCCGTGTTGTTGTGTTATGTTGCAATTTCAAGTAACTTGTTAGTTTGCTAAAAAAGTGTATCACACCCAGTGTGGTTTCATTGCACGAAACCCATCTTCTGTCCACATGATGTACAAGCCTAACGGAGTAAATCCTGACTCATCCGACATATTAATTTTTAAGACTTTTTTCAAACCTCATGAACCCGCAAAAAGTAAAACGGAAAAGATATTCTTACTTCTTTAAATACTCTCTGTCAATTATGACGAATTATATATTCATTATATTAGTTAACCGTTAAACATTAATCTCGAACCAATTAGTAAAATGTTTAGTTATAATTCGGAGAATTCAACTGTTAAGCAAATCGATTACCAAGTGAATTGATGGAATATTCTAATCGGAACCGTCATTCGTTGATAGTTGTATAAGATTACGTCAAATTTAAGGCAATTTTAGGGTGTTAATTTGCTTAACAATCAATTTCCCTTTGACTTCACTTGTATAGCCTCCGCCTCTACATCGTGGTACTAGTTACAAACAGAAGCGAATAGTTACCAGGAACGCACCACGCAAGTAACGTGACGTATAGAATGAATGCGTCTAGACGTTGTATTGTGTCATGTGAAGGCCCCCGCCTTCAAAGCATGCGTGATTGTATCTCCGCTTTAATGAAGCACGCTAAAAGAAATATCACAACTTGCGTACAATCCTCTACCACTGTTATTTTACCTGTGACATAAGCCTTATGTCAACGAGAATAAAGTTCACTGTACTGCACAATCATAGGTAGAAAAACAATGAAACTACAGTACATTGAGAGAAGCAGTCTGCTGTCATAGTTCTTTGTATTAGTAAACACGATCAATGATAACTAATAGTGTTTTTTTTTATGCTCGTAGTTAGATTAGTTTTGTTTTTAACTGTTTTGTGTACTACAGGCTAGCTTGATTGTTTTTATAGCTTATAAATAATATTAAATGCCTACTATTTTTTTGTATGAACCTATCAAGGTGATCTAGAATATAATAGCAGAAACTAATGTCAATTTACTGTTGAACATGCAACTTTTCATTCTTCTTTGTGGAAAACTTAGTTGCAAAGGTTTGCCTTGGCGTTAGATTAAAAAACTGGCCAAGTGCGAGTTCCATAACATTGTAGTACGGGAGCCCCCTTTAATATTTAATTTATTTTTCAATACACATTCTCGAAAACTGGTTCTTATCGCACTACGATTAGGTTCAACATGCAATGTATTTCACACGCGTGGATTTTTTATATTTTTCCGCACACGTGCGGAAATAAAAATTTCCACAGATAAGTTCAATGACTAAAGCTATAATCGGCGGTGATGGTTTTTTTTTAATCTCGCCAAGGAGATATGCGTCTTTACGGCGTAAATATTTTTTGAGTATTTTAACCTAACCTTTGCTCCTTCTTCAACCTGGCGAAAGCAAAGCGCGGAAAAGGCAAATTAAATCATAGTTTCCTAATTATTCCTGACAAAAATACTTTCCGTTCTACTATTTTATTTCTTCGAAAGTGTATTGAAAAACGTCGTTTGATACGCGTGGGGATTTGTTACTGCAGTTCTCGG
The DNA here is from genome assembly GCA_947578425.1 of Eugnorisma glareosa. Lineage (NCBI taxonomy): Eukaryota > Metazoa > Arthropoda > Insecta > Lepidoptera > Noctuidae > Eugnorisma > Eugnorisma glareosa. The sequence goes on from OX387963.1 coordinate 12,364,823, forward strand.
CTCCATAACACCCTCGCCTGCAGCTCGGGTGTTAATTCCGCGCTCGAATGCAATAAAAAAGTTTCCCCACTTATATCAAAATGTACTATTTATTAATTGTTGTTATAGCTGCCATAAAAATTTACATTCCGTGAAAATTTCAACTGTCCACATATTACAGATCATGAGATACAATGCGCTCAAAAGACACACAGACGGACGGACCAATGGACGGACGAGCGGATGGACAGCGGAGGCTTAGTGATAGGGTCTCGTTGGTTACCCTTCGGGAACGGAACCCTAATAAACAATTATTTTTGGAATTTTATAATGTTTTGATGGCTGTACGATTCAATTTCGATTTAATATTTAATTTATTTTTCAATACACATTCTCGAAAACTGGTTCTTATCGCACTACGATTAGGTTCAACATGCAATGTATTTCACACGCGTGGATTTTTTATATTTTTCCGCACACGTGCGGAAATAAAAATTTCCACAGATAAGTTCAATGACTATAGCTATAATCGGCGGTGATGGTTTTTTTTTAATCTCGCCAAGGAGATATGCGTCTTTACGGCGTAAATATTTTTTGAGTATTTTAACCTAACCTTTGCTCCTTCTTCAACCTGGCGAAAGCAAAGCGCGGAAAAGGCAAATTAAATCATAGTTTCCTAATTATTCCTGACAAAAATACTTTCCGTTCTACTATTTTATTTCTTCGAAAGTGTATTGAAAAACGTCGTTTGATACGCGTGGGGATTTGTTACTGCAGTTCTCGGCTCCATAACACCCTCGCCTGCAGCTCGGGTGTTAATTCCGCGCTCGAATGCAATAAAAAAGTTTCCCCACTTATATCAAAATGTACTATTTATTAATTGTTGTTATAGCTGCCATAAAAATTTACATTCTGTGAAAATTTCAACTGTCCACATATTACAGATCATGAGATACAATGCGCTCAAAAGACACACAGACGGACGGACCAATGGACGGACGAGCGGGCGGACAGCGGAGGCTTAGTGATAGGGTCTCGTTGGTTACCCTTCGGGAACGGAACCCTAATAAACAATTATTTTTGGAATTTTATAATGTTTTGATGGCTGTACGATTCAATTTCGCAGTTATTACTCAGTTATATTATATGTCTAGGTTTATAGCCATTCTAAAATAGGCCTGTTTAATATACTTACTTTTAATCCGACTATGGCTAATTAGATTACGTACACTTAGCACTGTACCGCATCAGTATAACCTCAGCTTATTTTTACTAGCTGGTTCCGATCCGAGGCAATGGACAGACTTGTAGGTATTTTTTTATTAAACTACATTTATTTATGTACACACAAAATACTTTATAGGACATTACATTAAGATAGAAGAGCGCAAAGGTACTGCTTATTTCATAAGAAATTTCTTCCAGCATACCTGCGAGAGGAAAGTTGGATTAGAAATGTAGACACGGTGTGTAGAAAAGACAGAACAGGAAAATTGCAATTAAAACTTAAAACAAAAATATACCTATATAATATAAACATGCACACATAATACACAAAATAAATATATACCTATAATATGAATAATATCCAGAATATTACGGTAAAGAGGAGAGATACATATTTACGGTTTTCAGATTTTTTTCTTTACATGTACTAAAAACATTGCTTTTTAGCATATTTCATCATTCTAGGTCAACGGTAAGTACTCTATAGGTTTTGATTCCCTTGTGAAATCGAAAAATATGCTAAAATATGCGATTTAAACGGTCATATCCTTTGATCGCGTTTACTTACAAGTTTAATTTTTCACAGTTGAAAGAGGCCATAGACTTGAGTAGGTATTTGATATTCAACTTGATACCTCTACGCGTTCCTGAGAAAAAAGTCTTGACAGACAGACAAATAGACGGACAAAAAAGTGATCCTATGAGGGTTCGTTTTTCCTTTTGAGGTACGGAATTCTAAAAAATCATCAAAATAATAACAACCTCTGAAGGGAGATTAAGACGTGTGTGTATGTACGCATGTAGTACCTTAAAGTTAATCAATCGTCATTTAATTGTCGTAGGTTAAACAGGCCCCGGTTGGGCAATTTTGATGAAGTTGAATACAAACAGTTGAGCCCACCCTTTCATTTGTATTCCACGGAGGTTCGTACGTTACGTGATGACGTGTACGTTTGGCCCGCGTCCCTTGGCATCGTCTGCAGGTTACCTGCATGTGCTTATGTAATTGTTTGGAAAACTGCTCGCATTAGGCTCTGCCGAAAGATAATATTTTATACGTTTCCAGACCAACTTTTACGGAGCAAATGAAACAGTTTTGCGAACAATTTTGCATTTTGTCGCCTACGAAACATAGGAGTTTTGTATTTTGGATGTTACTAAGCGCTTTCTGCTTATATTATCTTTACTTTTATCAACAGAAGTATGAATACAATTAATAAACATTGTACTAGATTATACATAAATGAAAATGTCATATATCTACTTAATTATCCAAAACAAATAAAAACAACTAGACAAGCAGTGACAGGTTAGTAGAGCGTTGCCTTCAAGCGTCGTGCTGACCCATTTATCTCGACTGTCTTTTACAAAGAGAACTAAACATTGCGGCGAACAATACTCATGTTCACATTTATTCATTTTATTTTGTTTAGCGGCCTCGCAACGAATAGGTAATTCGCTCTCCACCTGCAAAAGTCTAGTAAGTGATTTAAAAATCAAGCATCCACTCATACCACTGCGGTATGTACTGGAAACACCACCTAATGGCAATATAACATAATATCGCACCGCAGCTGTAATCACCGAAGGGTTAGGTAGAGCAGAGGTGTACTTATATAATAATAGTTCACCCACATTTCGCCAGTTATTTTTAAGTCCCATGTAACAGGGGGCAAGCCTATTGCCATCAACCATGCACACATCCAGACTCCGTGACTTCCTGACGGAAAAAAACAATAATAAATAAATTAAATAAATAAATATCGCTCGGCATTACACACAGCGCCATCTAGGTGCCACACTAAACTACGAGGCTTGTGTCGTGGACACCAGATAGTTGATAATACTACATAGATACTTTTTTGTTTGTAAATACATACTTATTATACATATAAACATCCATGACTCAGAAACAAATGTCTATGCTCATCACACAAACATTTGCTCTAACGGGACTCGAACCCGGGACCCTAAGAACGTAAGGCAGCCTCACTACCGCTGCGCCATTCGGGTCGTCAAATAATATGTTGCTCGATCTGTGAATCGATACCGGGATCTCAAGTTCAGCAGTCGCGCTTGCGATATTGCTAATGTTGGTCATATACTTTTATAACAAACAGTTTCATACGCGCGGTGAGAACTGGTCGTTTACGGGTTGCCGTAGTATCATGCTGATGATGATTTCATTTCACACAGTTGAGCTTTGTCCGCAAGTGTTTTATAATACGCCTCATACAAAGGGTGAGGCAGGCCAGAGCACCGTCAAATAAAGTGCACATAATTGTCAAGGTGAGTGGTGTGCGGTACAGCCGCAATTATTTACCGGCGAGACATAGGGGAATGAAGAGATCTTGAGCCCACGCCAAGTGCGCTCGCCTCCATCCACGCGGCTTCTGTTAAGAACTACCTACCCGTACGTATTCATAAGCTTCATATTATATACCTACTCCTAGTTTTCTCGCACGCGAATTTTTATTCCAACTTCCCCTTTAATTTGTTTTCAAATTATTTACACGCTAGGCAATTTGTGTAAGAACGTTTTCTGGTTAATAGAAATAAATGATGTTGCATGATATGCTTTGAATTGTGCCTGTGTGCAATTTCAAAGCAGTTATGTGGAATGCTAAAGCTTTTCCGACGCTCAAAGAAAACATCTTCGAGGTATGCTCGGCGTCTTATTTTGCGGCCAACAATGATCCATTTTCTCGCTAGACCGGGATTGAAAGGAAAATATAGTGGAGGACGGTATAAGCTACTTATGTAGCTCTACATTCTAGTGCTTACAAAAACAGGTGCCGACTTCGAGAAATCAAGTTCAGTAGTTAAAACGAGGAAATGTGTAAAGAAATGATATTTTGTTGTATGAATTCTTTAGTTACATTTCAAGTTTGAAGTTTTGACTGATAAATGGTGATGGGCACGCCCCCTGTCAGAACCTAATACCGTTATACAGGACTGTGGATATATGAGAAGGGTGGGTATGACATAGGTACACCACTATCTAACCTTTCGGGATCATGGGCGATGGGCGCGACCGTTATGATGACTTATATCCTCCCGCATGTTGTCCACGTTTTGAAACGAAAAGGCTTTTATGTGGTTCTTGAAAGAAATAGTCCTATCTGCTAGAATAATCACTTATGTTTCTCCCTACTTTGAAACAACAAAAAAAAATACAGTATTAAAGTTAACGATTAAGTATCTACTATATTCATCAAGGATTTCTCAAAATAACATGAAATATTATACTTTTTTAGCTGTTCAACCTTTAGTATTTTTCCCAACCAAATTGCTTCAGTTAATAACAAAAGGATCAATAAATAAGCAATAACTTGAAACTAAAACAAAACTGTTAACGTGCGATGAAAACCTGGCCGTCAGTTTCATAAAATTTCTAAAATTCTATTGTAGTTAGGTGCAGTTACCGAGCAATCTATTGTTATAGTTCAGTGTACAATCACACCACATGTTATATTCAAAAGTTTTATATATAAACCATTCCTGGGAAAATTTAGATCTGCTAGTTTTGTTATTTGGTATCTCACATGTGTGATTTTTCTAAATGAAAATACGCCATGATATCGTTTGCCACAAGATGTTTCCTAGGAGCTAGCTAATGGATATTGTCGTGTATCCGCTGCGGCAGTATCCGCAAGGACTGACTTCAGGTGAAAACGCTATTACGAGAAAATCAGTTTAATTCGCTAATGAACTATTTTGATTTGTCATGTCGTTGCTGAAGCGATGCGGGTCAGTCATGAGAGACCAATGTTAGAAAAATTATAAAGTAAAATTATAAACCAGTTGCTCCATATTTTTAAACTAAACGTTGTTTTTTTAAGAAATGCGTTTGTAAGTACTTGTTAAGGTCAGGGACGGTTACCGTTACCAAACAAATACCGGTAAAATTACCCAAACATTAACGTTATGCTACGTTAAATATTAACGTTAAACATAACGTTAATTTATCGAATTTACCGGTATTTAAGTAACATTACTAATAACGTTAATTCACTAAAAACTAACATTATCTGACGCGACGTTGCCAAACCGAACGCGCGCCGCGCGTCTTTTCGTTCGGCTCTGCTAATCAGAGCGGCAACAGCTAGAATTTTACAACGATCGGACAGATATTTACGAAAACGCGTCAAATTGCTCGCGCTTACGCCGTTACGCGTGTTTCATTTTATAGTCCAGTACCAGTACGTCATAAAACATTGCATACGCCAAATTAGATTTCTTTTGTTGTTCTGTTATTATAATTAGTTGTTTGTTTTAAAAATATTATTATGGGCCGAAAGAAGTGCAACAGAGATTATCAGTATTTCAAAAGTTTTAAAGGAAACATCTACTTGCACATCGTGCAATAAAACATTAAACGTAAGTACACACGGCTACACATCAAGTTACTACATTTCCAGTCTAAGCTGACCTCGCATTGTACGGAAATCCTATACAATGCGAGATCAGCATAAACTGGAAATGTATAGCTTGATTTGTAGCCGTGTGTACCTACTCACCTTTCTACTTAAACTATATCATTCTAATTATGTATATAAATCTTTAATTAAAATATTTATTTCGACCATAAAAGTCCCATTGAGTGCTTTTGAGTACTGTTTAGTTCTGTTCAAGCTTTATGGAGGTTCGGAAAATCGTAACACAGATTAGGTTCGGAAGTGGGCTGCGACTGCGAATGAGCGAATGACTGTCAAGCAAGCAAGATGAATAAGAGGATGCGTCCGCTGCGCCCGCGCCCCGCTGATACCTAAAAGTGTGTTCTATGCAGCTTTACGTTCGATGTTGATGATGGGACTATTTTTTTTTTTTTAAATCATTATTATAGTCGTTCAAATGTCCCTGGATACTCTTTCATTACGAAAATATTTAAAAGACAAATTGCAGAGGTCAAATTATATGCAGTTACGTGTTGTCGACTGTAATAATGATAGGTACCTAACAGTAATATGAGTAGGTTTTTTATTAGTTATTATCTTCGTAAAATAGGTACCAATACCCATATTTTATATTTTGTCAGGTTTTTTTAACCAGTCATTAAACTTATTAAAGAAATTATAGGTTTTTTAGTTACTTAATTCTACTACCAAAATTTTTGATTGTATTGTATAGCGGGCTAGTGTCCGAAACTCCACGTCCAAGCGTGTATTTTGCGTACGGGTGGGAAATCTATTCGATCCACCCTAACTCCTCGAGAAAGGCCAGCAGCGCCTTGATGTTGCTGGCAATCTCGCGGAGTAAAAGTTTTTGATTACTGGGAAACCAAAAAACACAAGTTTCCTTATTTATATGGGTTAAGTCAGGTTGTGTTGGTTGCCCCGGCCTCACAAGTCAGTGTAGAGTGGCTATTTTCATCTTTAAAATTTGTAGTATCTAGGTACAGATACAATTTAAAATAAGATTTAATTGAAAATATTGTATTAAATCGAAACAATGCGTTATACAGTAAGAACAAATAGTGATCCTTCACTATTTTTTTTACCGTATTACGCATTGTGTAACCTGAAATCGAGAAAAAATATCAGGTTTTTTTTTGTCTAGATTTAGTGGTGATTATTGCCAAAGTTGTTCTGTTATAAAACTTATAAACAAATGTTATTTTTCTGTAATTATAGTCTGCGCGCGAGCTGCGAGGAATCGGTGGCTGGCTTACTTAAATCATCGGTGATTTTACCCTTACATAATGATTTCATAATTTTGCACTCTGCGCGAACTAAATTATGAAATCATTCTATGAGGGTATTATGTACTTGAAATAAAACCACTGATCATTTAATTACTTAAGCCACCTATTCCTCTGAGCTTGCGCACGGACTCTAAGGTCCGTAATACAAGGACAAATAAAAAAAAAACTATAATTTCTTTAATAAGTTTTAAGTAAAGTTAATAGTAGGTAGTAACAGTTACTACATAATATTAACTTTAACTTTTTTTTTTGGGTTTTTTACAAAATTAGAAAGAAAATTAAACTTATTAAAGAAATTATAGTTTTTTTTATTTGTCCTTGTATTAGGTATAAAGAGAGGGAAAACCAAAATGTGCCCAGCTCACAGCGACTGGGTTATTTATTAGTTATTGCGTTAGGAAATAAAACTAAATTATATACATGGCAATTATTTATTATTATTATTATAAACGTGTCTAGAAAAAAAATCCTTTGGTAATTATTTAGTTTGAGAGTCAAATTGTATTTCCTTCTCATGGCTGCCAAAATGTGATGATTTTTGCATAAACATTAGGCAGTACGCAGGGCCTTATGTCTTCTAAACTTGACTCCACTAATTTAGCAAAATGGTAGTTCATATTTTTGGGGCCGACTTTCGTTTGGGTACATGATTTGCGGTTTTCGTATGTGTTCCCTGTCATTTCCAGGAATTACCGCTGCTGTTTGGCTGGATTTTTCAGCACGTCCTCCGAGATTTTGATTCTTCGTTGGCCTTGCTAAAATTGATTGGGACATAACATCCCAATTATCGTCGAGAAGGCTCGGGGAGACAGTGCGTCTGCGTAACCGTTTACCATCTGCAAAGAAAAAATACAAAACTAATTTTATTACTTTTATTAGTACCTACACATTTTTAGCTGCTACCGCCTCGAGGAATGAGCCATTCGGGGCCATTCCGAATGGCTGCGAATGGCCCATTCCTCGAGTAGCGGTAGCTACTAGCTACCTATTAACTACATATTAAATTTAAAAACATAGATATTATCTATGTTATCTATTAGATAATAATGTGTTTTTACTCGTGTCTTCTCGAGTGATAAAAAAACGGAATTTATTTAAATTAGATTAAAACCCTGTAGGTACCTACTTATTTAAAATTTTACAATCATGTAAATACCAAAATACTTACCGTTTCCTGCCATTTCACAATTTGTTGATACACCCACCATTCACTAATTCACTAGGTAATTCATACACGCGCGACTAGAGTTAGTGCGACTGTGCGAGCGCGAGCGCGACCCACATCGTTAGAAAGAGATTGGCGTATAAATTATCGGTATAAGTATCGTTACTTTTACCGATACTACTTTTAGTTATTAGGTAACGTTAACGGAGTTACGGGTATCGTTAATCATATCGTTACTTTTTTATCGTTATCATAACGGTATTTGGTAACGTTATAAAAAAAGTAACGGTAATTCGGTCCCTGGTTAAGGTTCAAACTTTGACTAGTACTTGTTAATTTTATAGTAACAATAATAAATAGACTCTGAATCATCATTTATAAAATATCAGACAGTGTCATCAAATCACAATTCGCTGAAAAAAATTGCCTATAAATATTATTAGTATTCGTCGCTACATAAAAATATTGTTATTGCTTATTTTCATTTTGCTGGTATTGCAAATGTGGGCCGGGTAATTTGTTTGTATCGAAACTTCACTGGGTTGACATTTTATAGGTCGTAAATGGACACGTAAGTGACGAAGTTTGAACCTTTTAAAAGTAAATTACAGTGCTCTGCGCACACCCAGAAGTTCATACCTAATCTATCTGTCATGTACTCTGTACAACACAATAGACTTTATTATCACAATACAAAGATGACAGTCGAGTGCAGAATTGCGAGTGTCGGCTTTAGCAAAAGTTGGAGCGTCTTCGACGACCCTCGCGGAAGTACTAAACAGAAAACTTTTACGATCGTATACATCTTTGTAACTTCATTTAATATTTCACAAACAGTGTCATAGAAAAGCTTTACTTCAAGTTCATTTCTAGCAAGATATTTTAATTTAGCCTGGGGGCGTGAACGCTGTGCAGTGGGAAGATAATAGCGGTTCTTAAAATAAAGCCTTTGTGTCATTATTCTGTGTGACGCGGTACTGTTCCGCACTTGGCGGCGTTTGGCCGCGGTGATTCGGCCGAGCCACGTCCGGATATGCCCCAATATTGTGCAGTTATGCGTTGTAACGTGAATGTAAGCGACTGGAAAGGTAACAAACATCACAATTGTAATAACAGCGTATAATACGTGGTAACCACGTTACATATCTATATTATTGCGAGTCTATTCTGTGTTGAAAACGATATTTAGTCATGTTGAAATCGTCGAATTGATTTCGATAATAACTACTGAATTGGTGTTGGCACTACATTAGATCAGTTTTGAAGTAGGTAACAATTGGATGCCGTTCGTGCCGTTTTGAAAGTTACGTGAATTTTAAAGCCTGTAAACCAAAAATTGCCGGTTTCCACAGGAAATATAAATAAAATAACGGCCTTGTGATGCTCGCTGTCAGCTAGTGGCGTGGTGTCACACCGTTTTACTGTTTCAATTACCGCTGTTATAAGCAACATATACTGTTGGATTTATGAAAGGAGTTAAAATTATACCAGGCATAAAATTTTAACACAAAAGTATAAAATTTAACTGAATAAAGGCAGGTTCTATGGTCGGGACGCAAACATTTATAGCACTGAAAGTGACTGACCTAGCCAAGGTATTGTATCTGCTCTCCGACATAATTTATAAAATGGGGTCCTCTATTTTTAACGATGGAATCGCACTCACGTCTGGCAAATTTAAAACAGTCGTAAAATTCAATAAAGCGTATTATTGCAGACATTTGTAAATTATGTTAGTGTTTAAATTGTTCGTTTTACGTGTATAAAATAGATACGATGTTATATGTTGTTATACGATAGAATAATAAAACGGCATTTAATATTGAATGACTACGTTGAATGTCAAACTGTTATCTGACGTGGGTAACTTTTTAGGGCACATACCTATACTTTAGATTTTATTTTTGATATTACTTTTGTGAAATGAATTCGCGAACCTGCACTCTAATATTCATCATCATCATGATCATTTCAGCCGAAAGACGTCCGCTGCTAGACTAAGGCTGCCCCCAAGTGTCCCCACATTGACCGGTCCCGTAAGTCTTTACTTCCAGCGGACGCTAATATTGCTTGCTTAGTGCTTTGCGCAGTCGTAAGCTTAAGAAAACAAAGATCCAGCTTTTCTCTTTGTAGATGAACCAAGATCAAGTTTTAAGTCACCATATTTATGTCACGCGAAGTTAGGGTAGATATTTAGGCCACAAATGACATACTGTTTTAATGAATGAATGCTATTAGTGTAAGGTAGAGATCAATACTTGAGTACCGGTTAGAAATACGGGAGTAAACGTAACAAATGGAAAAGTAATTTGTGAAAACGTACATCGGAATAGCAATAAATATTTTATTGGGAAATACTTTCAAAAATTAAAATGTTACATATTTAATTCTACAGGACGTGACTTCAAAAAGAAAATTCTTTGTATAGGTGTCGCAATGAAAGCCTTTCTGGCTTTGAAAATATTGAGTTGTATCCGTAGTTACAAACGTTATTCAAATACCGGGTCCCAGCCCGCGGCGTCATCCTATGGCCCCCATGTGGTATACTCCGCTCTCATCGGCCTTTCAAGCTTTTTATACACAACGTATGGGTATTGAAATGTTATCTATACGATGCTGGAGATGTGTAGAAGCATGAAGAAGGTTTGAAAGCATGTTAAATATAATTGAACGGATGTCGGGGTTTTCTTCTTCTGTATGTAGATTCAAATGTGTACCTTGTTATTATTGCGGGAAATGTTTTGTTGCTATTTTTAAGAAAAACCTTTTAGCTATATTTTATGAATGGAACCGTTGCATTTGATATCTTTATAAAATTAACCATATTTGATGAGAGAGACTGGATCCTGCGACACAGGGTATCTTAGTGCAGGATCCAGTGCCACATCTTATTGTAACACTTTTTATGAAACAATATATTTTTATTATTAATATTTTATTACATCTTTTAAAGAGAAATAATTTTTACATAATAATTTAATTTAAGGTAGTTTAAGGCGAAAATATCAGCCACTCGCCACCATATATTTATTAGCCTCGCTCGTTGTTTGTACGTGAATATACTCTTATTATCAAAAAGTGATTTCGCGTCCCTTATAGGGAACTAACCTGATCAAAAAATTCATACGTGACCCCTTCGGAGATATTTGAACGTGTAGAAAGTAATTACCATAAAGCGACGTCTTTGCTTCGCTATAAACTGGTATATAGGGCAATACATTACAAAAGTAAGATCATATTTATTATCCTCATCCATTATCTTCCTTCTTGACGAAACTCGTCCTTTCAGATATTTTAAACGAAAAGTTTCCGAAACCTATATATCTATGGTTGAATAGGTAGCTGATCTAAACATACTTCGGGGAGGTAAACAATGTCGAGGGAATTGAGTGACAGCCGTTTTGAATAAATAGTTTGAATAGTAATCGAAGTCGGGAGTGAATGTTGGGTACATTGAAACGAAGCATTGTCACAGTGGAAGGTCAGAAAGAGGTCAAGCGGCGCGACCGCATCGAACGCCACGTCGGCAGAGCAGTCGTTGTTCTCAAAATAACGCGCAGCGGCTGTGCTATATTTGAAGTGTCTCACTACTTGAATAATTTATAAGTCGAGCTTCTCTCGAAGTGCACTGCATTTCCGTAGCAAAGCTCGTTGTACGAAACAGAATAAGTTCGCACTCAACTCAACTATGGAAGTGAATGAACGAAATCAATTGCTTAGTTTAAGAAATAACGAGTTGTGAAAGTATTGATTTTGCTCATGCAGATAGTGTCGAATTGAATTTTACTAAAGTTCACCTTAATATGGGAATAGTGTGGTGAGTTTACCCAATCATTGTTATTTGAGAATGAAGAAGGTAGGCGATAAATATTTACTTTTGAACATCATCATCTGCCTAGCTTTTTCCCATCTATTTTGGGGTCGGTTTCCAGTCTAACCGGATGCAGCTGAATACCAGTATTTTACATGGAGCGATTGCCTGTCTGTCCTCCACAACCCAGTTAGTACTGGGTAATACGATACCCCTTGGTAGGACTGGTTGTCAGACTTTTTGGGTAACTGACTACCTGTAACGACTTTTAAAGATCTACAGATGACAGCCGGGACCGACGGCTTAACGTGCTTTCCGAGGCACGGAGGAAACTCGGTATGTAATGGGCGGTCACCCATCCACAGACCAACCTAGGCAAGCACGGCGTAACCTTAAGATCGACCCGAGCGACTGTTATTATTTTGCCACGAGCTGCTCTTACTTTTGAACATGGGCTTCCATTTAAATGGTACAATGAACAGTCACATTGGAAATTGCCGTCATCGTTTATTAAAGAAAAGGGATACCGCTTCTCATCATCCTGCCAAAAAACGCGTTTTCCGCAAACTCAAGCAGCTTTTTGAAACAAAAGGAAAACAAAGATCTTTTATCAATCCACGCATGTCGTAAAAGTTAACCGATGAGAATGGTTATTGTTATAGAAGTAGAAATGTTATCTGTGTGTTTAACTATATTATACTATGTAGTACATTTTTATCATCTTTTAACCTTATACTAGGTCTGCGCGGTACAGAGGATTTTACACCTACATGCGAATTAGTCTTACGCCCACAGACCCCATTATTTCATATTATTTTACGAAAATAGTTAAATAATCTAAGAGTTCTGGGAAATTATTTAAAATTATTACAACATTTTCAAGCAAAATCTTCTCTCTAAAAAGACTCGATTTGCTGTTGAAGTTTGAGTGCGCAAATTATGAATTATTAGCCGACATGAATATAATATCTTGTGAGTAATACAATTTTATTTGAGTAAAAGTTAAAAAGACCTGAGAGTGTGTATACCTGTACAAAATTGATGTTTATTCATACTAAAATGGGTTCCATATCAAAAATCTATTATGCTTTTCTGGTTACTGATCCAAAGAGCTCTATTGTGACCTATTTCCTTTACTTTAATCTCATAGCTTATGCGGGGTATAATACTGAACAAAGTAAAAACTAAAAACGTAATGTTGGAAGACAATCCTCAGCTTAATTCCACTGAGCAAGGAGTTCCTAACAGCTATCTCCGTTGGCTACCCCTCTCAGTATTCCACAGCAAAATAAATATTTTTGTGTTCGGAAATTCCTTTCCGGAATCCTGAATTCCTTTCTAGAAATAACAGATGCCCGGACGCTTACACCGTCTTAATAATTTCCAAACGAGGTCTTGTTTCCTTATGCTTTATATTCGTTTTATTTTATGCCAAAAGAGGTATTACTGGTTTGAAGAATGAAGAATGTAATCTTATGGAAATAGGTTGCTACTTACATAATGCTGTAAGATGGTACCGTTTCAATAAAACTGTAACCATCCGCGCCCGCGGCAGCAACTGTTCTGAGTCGAGCGAAATAAATACTAGCGAAAGTCTTTTTGTGGTTTCAAGGGACTTTTCCGTCTTAAGAAACGCTTAACAGCACGCAAATTTCTGTAAGGCATATATATCATCATCATCATTCACCTGCCCTTATCCCAACTCATTTGGGGTCAGCGCAGCATGTCTTCTTCTTCCATACTTCTTAAAGAGATTTCTGTAAGGCTTAATAGCGGTGAAAACACTACAAGACATTTAGCGTTTGGATTGCAATGGGAAACCACGGGCGGTAATAATACGGAAATAATATTAACTGCCTCGTTGGTCTAGTGGTCACAAGTGCGACTACTGAGCATGAGGTCCTAGCTTCGTTTCCCGGGTAGTTTTTTCATCAGGAGTTTCTCATTAGCAGCCACGGAGTCTGGATTTGTGCCCGGTTGAAGGCAATAGCCTCGCCAAAATGGGACATTGAACTTAAAATACATAACTGGCGAAATGTTGGTGTTCTTTTAGGTAGAATAGAATAGAATAGAATAGAATAAACATTTATTCGCTAATAGGTACAGGTCTGCCTAACCCTTCGGGGATCACAGGCGTGATGTTATGCTATGTATTGACTATACATGTATTGTAACATTAGAAGTTTTATTTCACTTATGTTAACGTAACGCCCAGTGAACTGTTTTAATCTAAGCAGATTCCGCCCTAATAAGGTACAGGAAACGGAGATATCTAAAAATAAACTATCACGAACTGAAGTATTTACATTACAGCATCGATTTAATTTGACTTGCTTGTGTTCAGCAGAACAAAGTAAAAACAGTGTCTCTCCAGCGGTTTCCAGGATCCTTTTAACTTAGAAGAAGTTGTCGCGCTCATTAGCACGGGACAATGGATGGAACTTTTGCTTTTTATTCTTTAAACCCCGATAATCAATGAGCTTAAAAGCCACAACAGCCATTTAGCGACAATGTTAAGAGAAAAACAACAATAAACATCTTTGTTCAATCCCTGAGGCGACATAACTAAAGTTGGACAAAAGGTAATTTAAAATGTTCCTATTACACTTGACGGCATAAAATATGAGTGGAAATCAAGATGGCGCACAAATGACAGTGGTTTTGCCAACGTTGTGCGTGTATATATAATAATTAGTCGTTTGCGTGACTACGATAATTACCACATTTCGTATAAATGTAGTGGTACACATGCCACCGCGGGCTTACAGTAATTGTCCAATTACGACGTTTATGTGTCACATATTAATGTTGAATAGAATCGAGTGTCTGTCCTTGTTTAGTACACAAATAATTGTTCAATTTGATTTTGAAGGTAACATGTTAATTGTGTCATGACAGCTCACCTTTCGAAATCATGAGTTCATTTATTGGGAGAGGCTACAAATCCATGCTTAGTACCAATTTATTGGTTTCTCTACTACAAAGAATACTAATGGTACTATAATCACCATGCCTAGCGAACAGATTAGCGATCCAAGTAAGTTTTTACTAGCATACTTGAAGATTCTGTTGCCTATCCTGTACCCTTAATCCCCTAGTTGCCTTTTACGACATCGACCGGAAGAGGAAGGGTGACATATTCTTTGCCGGGAGCCACCGCGATGTTATTTATACAAAAAAATAAACCAGACGCTTGTGTTCGTGTAACTTTAAATGAGTCGTAGTATTTCTCGTAGCACGGTTAGCTACGACGTAGACGTGCTACGAGTTTCGTGTGCAGTGACTACACTAGCTTCGTAGTTAGATCGATCACTTTTAAACTGATAAATCTTGTGAAATGAAGTTTCTTTTAGAGTAGAAATTAGATTTGTTCAAGATATTTTGCTTGGTATAACTTATAGACGGCAGTTTTATATAGGTAGAGAAGAGTGACGTAGTCTTCGAGCGTTATTGAGGTAAGTCAATAGTCGCTCATACTAGAACTACTCCCAAATCCTACGCGCGTATACACTAATCCTACAAACAAATATCTGTACCATACAAATATTAGTTTTGTGTTCGAACCCTCGACCCATAATGTGGAATGTAATGATCTTTTTCTATCAAAGGCTGTTATGTTGTCGAATATTTACAAAGTTAAGTTATTTACTTTTATGAACGCTTCGTTGGTGTAGTGGTCGCAAGCGCGACTGCTGATTCCCGGGTCGGGCAAAGTGTTATTGGGTTATTCCATCAGGAATTTCTCAGTAGCAGCCACGGAGTCTGAATTTGTGCCCGGTTGATGGCAATAAGTTCGCCGCCTATTACATAGGACTTAAAAACTTAATCGCTGAAATGTGAGTGTATTAGGTACACCTCTGTCCAACCCTTCAGGGATAAGGCGTGATGTTGTTTAGTCACTTACTCATTCAAAAACCTCAAAAATCCATTATTTTACAAGATTGATTAAATATACCATTATTTTGATGATCTAAAAGGTCGCTCATTACGTATTCAAAGGCTAGAAGGTCGCGGTAGTCTCTAAAGCATGGCCGGCGTTTTATTTACTTAAAAGCCGGATTATGGCCGCCTGCGACACTTCCTGCCACACTATTTAATTCGGTCGGCGCTATTCGAATGGTCTATTTTTGTATCTGAAATGTAGATTTCATAAAGCCAACCGGTTTAATAAATTCTCGATGCTACTTTGCATACTCATTTTTGAAGTGCCATTTAAAGGTTCATTTAGCGCGGAGCTTCAGGTTTGAGCGTCGCTCAGTGGTGTCTAAAAATAGCGTAATTATATACCTGGAGTATTTGATGTGTAACAAGGTTGAAAGAGGCGATTTTGTACGAGATTTTAATTCAAAAGGGATGAATTAAATGTTAATAAGTACTAGAAATTAATGAAGAATAATTACAGAATTAAATCTTCCTTGAGCTTCTTGACTTTGACTGGAAGTCTCGTCAGACATTTTGCTCAAAGGAGACTTACCCTATAAATACCGCTTCTCGTGAAGCTGGAAGCGACAATTCCCTAAAAGATTTTGCCTTGTCTGATCAATTAAATACGTGTTTCTGTAAATAAAGATCGTTTCAGAGGAGTTGCAATTACCTTTTGACTTGCGAGTATTTAAACTTCAGACTCAGTATTTAAGATTTGGTTTACGTACACTATATAACATAATACCACGCCTGCAGTTATGTTTAAGTCCCATGTAATAAGAGCGAGCCTATTGCCACCAGCCGGGCCCAAATCTAGACTCCGTGACTGCTACTGAGTATTTCCTAGCGGAAAAACCCAATATTACTTTGGCCGACCCGGGAATCGAACCCAGTACCTCATGCTCAGCAGTTGTAGTATACACGAACATTGATATTTATCAGTTTTCGTTTTTGAACTTTACGTTGAATAAATATAAGAGCATACCTGTCATCATATTCATCTCATCTCTTCTTCATCTCTAAGCAAAGTTGTAAAGAGTAACCACAGAATGAAAGAGTCTAATTATTTACTCTCTAAATAATATTGTTTAATAAAACAGACGCTAGATGGATGCTGCGCTACATTTAAACTAACTTTAACGCAAGGAAACTTATGAGAAGAATTAGTAAGTTTATTTCGTTTTATTTCTCAAATGAAACTAAATAAACTGCATTAAGTTGGAGCGCGGTAGTAAAATTAAGCATTTGTGTTTTCTAAATATTTTATTTTCAGGAAGGTTTCGTGGTTATCCCTAGCAAGGTGTAAACCACTCCACCTCTGGTCCCTTGGGTATCATATATTGGGGGATGGGGTCAATGGTGTTATTACCTTTGCCGAAAAGAGGGTAGACAGTAACATCACACTGCGAACAACATAATGTGATTTCAGTGTATTGTTCGCAGTTCTGTGTATGTGTTAATGTACTGTGAAAATGTATGTTTCTATTTCGTGTCAAATATTATTTGGTGATTATTTGGTAACAACTAAGCATTACGAGTTACAACATTGTCTATAACATTGTCTTTGTAAAAACATGAGATAGCTAAGACACTGACTTTTTAGTATTATACTATAATGCTTCATAAATTGTGAAGTTGAATGTAACTTTATGTTATTAACTATCTTCGTGGATGTAAAGTCAAGTGTGTTTTACATTGTTTCTTCAGTAGAAACATGGTTAGTAATAAGGTCTTTTTAAGTTCTTAAAAAGTATTGGAATACAACTTAATATCTAAATGATTTGTCTTTAACTAAATACTCAAGTTAGTATTTGGAATTAGATGCGTAACTTTTCAAAATATTAACGAAACAGCATAAAGCAACAGTCAAACAAATCAAGAAAATGCGCAAATTAAGTGTTTCAATTAAAATGTTATTAGATCTAAAACACGTCCATCAACGAATTATAGGAGGAGCAAATTGCTTGAAAACGGGTTGAATCTCAGATGAATTAGCGGAAACGACGTAATCTTCAACTAAACCTTAACTTGACCGAGATAACTCGGAAGTTTCCAGAAAAAGGAGGTTCGCACTTATCAGATAATGCGACTTTCCAGTTTGTAACAATGATAGTGACTCCGTTGTCGTTTAAGGCGAAAACTTTCTGTTGGGGTTTTAAACTTTTTTCGTAAACTGGAGTTGTGTGTATCGGGACACTAAATCTTTAATGTTTTTGTAGTTTTATTGTTACAGACTTTTCGATGTTGGGGCATTTTTAGGAGTTTATGGCAAAAGTTTTTAGTGGGGAGATTATCGCCGAGTAACTTTTTAATCTACGAGTCGTTGTTTTAGATTGCTAAAATATTTATGCATGGATTATCTCTTCGTTTAGTCTGAGAGAGATTTAATGTAAAACGAGACAAGGAAAGTTAGCGTGATATACATTTTTGGTATGACGCAAACATTTATTAGAATATAAAAAAAACTGTAATCCGATCTAAACAAAGAACAAATGGATATTCACAAACAAGGCCTTATCAAAGTATAATCGAAAGAATTATTAACCTCCAAGCTCCCGCATCCGACATATCAACGTGATTTCAAAGGCTGCGGTGATGCCATACGGGGCTGTCTATCGCGCGGGGGATAAGGAACGAATCTATACGTTTTTCTTCCATCCCTACATGAGCATGACATTCGCTCTTAATCCAAGATTACTCAGCCTTATACATACGCATTTGTTTTTAAATCCTTCTCTTAAAACTGGGCCTAAACGTTATGATGAAATATGGTGGATTACGACGTTCTAACGTTTAGGTAAAGCTCGTCTTGGGAAACCTCATTTTAGGGTTAAATAAGCGAACCAAGTATTCTAGGGTTTAACGTTGAGAACAGGTTTACACAAATAAATGTTTCAGACAAATGAATGAGTTTTAAAAACAAGAATCACAGCGCTTTTATACAAATAATTGTAGCTGAATTTATGAGTCGTTAATAATGCATTGAAATTATTAGGCATATCAGTTATGAAATCTACGAAAGCATTGTATTGAATTGTCTACTTAAATATTTATAAACGTTGTTATCAGAATTCAGTCCAAATCGAATAATTATGTATATTTTCTGTGTAGTGTATACGTGTCCCGTGCGTGATTTATTAAATGGTTGAACACAAGTGACAAAAACTATGTCTATACGATTGACTCATATGCTTTTTCCCAAGGGTATTGTTTTACTAATGTAAGGGGCTGTTTATTGTGATTATTTATTCACTACGGTACAGTACAAACACATGAAAAACAGTGACAGTTTAGTAAAATAGCATTTTAGCTGTTGTGGGAGGCTTTTTTAGCGTTTATACTTTTACTAGCCTATTTTCGGGGAAAATCAGACCGCATTGACAAACTTTAGGTCGTTTCTTATTTTTAAATTTGTTTCCTTTACCATGTATAACTCTGTTTACTTACTTATATAATTTGATTATGTTGTGAATTCAAGTGAACAAATAGCTAAGCATGTACATACATATATTGCTATAAAATCCCTTCGAATCCAACGAATTCAATTCCAAAACACAAACAAAAATCACTCATCCGGAATCTTAATGAAATGTTTCAATTATTCCTCACATTGTTAATTCAAAACGCGCGATTATCTGAGGGAGGGCCGCAATTTGTGCCTGAATCATTGACGTGGCGGCGCGTCATGTATCAGAGAGGAAGCATGGAGGATAGAGGGTACATACATTTGTTACGGGATGCCGAGACTGCGATGCTGCACGCCTGTAATACATCTTGCTTCTGAGGTGCTCGCCGCCTTACCGCCGCGCCGCGTCGCTACGTCATGAATATACATTAGTCAATACACAATTTACACTCATATTTTGTACAGAACACGATCATGTACAAGAAATTACTTTCCTCGGTATATTACGAAAGATGTTGCCTATTCATTCGCTTAATTGATTCGCAAAGAAGGCAAGGTAAATAAATGTTGCTTGTCTGAATTCAAAAGCTGAAGTTTCCTTTACATCGGCGCCCGCGCGGAAGCTTTTTTCGTTTCCACCTTTTACTTAGAAGTTATAAAAACTTTTAACTAATTAAATTAATATTCGTAGACCGTTGATTAAGAAGCTCTGGAATGCTTTTAGCGTGAATGTAAGGCGAATTTTGAGGGAAGGAAATAATTTCACCAAATATTTCGCGAAAATATTACTTTCAGTTTTGATCATTGCGGATATTTGAATAAGTAAAGAGAGTGGTTTAGAAATTGTTAAAACAATCTCGAAGGCCTTTATTTAAACATTTAATTTTGTAAGAGTTTTCTGAAGCATTTTGGTTAAATCCATTGCAGGTGATTGTGTTATTGTATTTTATTGAGACAATTCGTCTGTTTTTACCAAAGTGGTGAGCAAAAAAATGACCCAGAAATGCGACCGTTTCGCGAATACTGTAACAACAATATGATAGCTCAACAAGAAGGCTATCCCACGCTACATTTAACTCGGGGTCTCGGCTCGGCCTCGCTAAGACAAGTAGTGAGTCAGCGAGAAGAATGTTAAGTTGGCGACAGAAACAAAACAGTGCTAGTTATTGCACATTAGGGGCCGCGCTGGCGCCTCGTCGCCTCGCGCGCATTAACGCGACCATTGCAAACTTCCTCCGCGACTCCAGCCTCACGCCTCGCGCCACCGGCCTCTGTACTTAAGAGTCTAATTAGCCGTAAATTGCATTCAAAATTGGGCTCTTGGCCGAGAATTGAGTTTTGAATGTCTAATTTCCCAGAATAAAGGGAAATTGTACCACAATTTATGTGTCAATCTGTATTGTCGTGGAACACCAAATGGCTATCTTAACGGGCTGTCGATGGGCAATTGTTTTTGTAGACTTAACGCCGGTGTTCATTTGGAAAGTTTGCTGAAAGAACATTGTTTAACGCAAAATATAGCCCTTTTAATCGTTATACTTTCTTTCAAGCTTATCTAATGTTCATCTAAAATTATGTAGTTCCCATACACAATCCTTTGAATCTGAATGTTGAAGGTAATAATAATAATGCGAATAGGTGCTTACATTTATTGGTTATATCTGTCTGTAACAGATACTCGTAAATATAACCACAGACAATTTAAGTTTATAAATTATACCACATTGTTGAACAATAATTAACAGTTCAAATAAATCTCGCAATTCGAGAGACCCACATCACTACATAGTATAAAACAAACTCGCTTCCCTCTGTCCGTCCCTATGTATGCTTAGATTTTTAAAACTGCGCAACGGATTTTGATGCGTTTTTTTAATAGATAGAGTGATTCAAGAGAAATGTTTATATGTATGTCGGAGAAGCCAGGATTTACTCCGCTAGGCTTCTACATCATGTGGGCAGACGATGGGTTTCGTGCTATGAAAAGACACTGAGCGATACACTGTTTCTAGCAAAACTAACGAATTACTTGAGATTACAACTTAGCACAATAACACGGGGCACAATGAATTGGGTACAGTTCCAAGAGATTTTAACTCGGCCGCGATCAAACACTGACTGACGTCCTGGCTCAGAGTTTGTGGCCATCAGGGCCCTGTGACAAGCACGCTGTGGTGTGGGTAGACTTGTAAAAGATAGCGTGATGTCATCACCGCGTACTTGTGATTCATTTTAAGCCCGTATCAATGACCGTCTAAGACATGTATAACATTGCACCCGTGCGAAGCCGGGGCGGGTCGCTAGTAAGTCAATAATGGTGTGATACCCTTGTTTAACATCATGGTAAGTATCCTCAAACTTAACGATCAAGGCATATGTTATTTTGTATGAAATGATACAAAGACGCTTGTTAACTTATATTAAACATAATATAAAGACTTGGCGGGGCTAATAAGCAGCCCAAAATTAATTTGCTCCATAAAATCAAAGGCAGAATCTAATTTACTGTATCTTTAGCATATTGTTTGACAACAAAATGAGTCGAAATTGAATAAACAAATTCAAATTTTCTTGTGAAAACAAACAATATCAGGCTCAAGTTTACTGTAAATATAAATAAGTGGGTCTGTTTCACCAGTGGCGGCACAGGAGTGATTACACGGAGGACCTTGAATATTAACGTTCCGGGCTCATTAACGTGGAATCATGTATTATGGACAAAGCGGGAAATTAAAAGCAATTTATGCGGAACCTTGCTCGCGCTCGACGTCCCCGCAACTTTCACAACTAGGGTTGAAAGCAGTTGAAACGAAGCATACACATTTGTCTTTTTGACGATGACGTAAGGAAGTTATCTGGCCAACCCTTACATGAGCGTATGTATGTTTTTAGGTTTCGTAGCCAGTGGGCATCCTTATAATTTCATGTCCATTCGTCCCTCTGTCCGACCCTTCGTTGGTTTGTATCTGGCAGGCTTGTGAGCGTGAGTTTGTAGTGACATGTATAATTGTATATTCAGATAAAATTTCACAGAATTAAAGCTTACTTTGTGATTTTCTTGCACCGATTTTAAGAGTTTTATTTTAATAATTTGCTGTATTTTAAACGGATTGAAATCAATACGGATTCAGAATACTGATTTTTACTCTAATAAAATAGAGCTTATCCAACTATTCAAATTCTTAAAACAAATCAGGTACTGACGCTAAGATAATTAATACAATTAGGTTTCAATTATAAATCAATAAATTATTACTAGATATAGATTTAAAAATGTCTGAACGTTACCAGAGATATAAAAGAAATGTATTTTTACTAGATAATCCAAAGGATCCAGAACATTTTTTCATGTGATCCTCAAATAAAATACCTAGCTACAAAAATATTTCTTTGTCCGCTTTGGGCCTTAGAGCACGCGTATAATAGGACAAATCTTATATCGAATATTTATTTACACATCGGCCAGTAAGTGGGTTGAATAAAAAAAATATTTTTAGTTTCTTTAATATCAGCTACTTGCCTATACATAAAAATATGTTTATTTTTCACCGAACGGTTTCCACTCGAAAGAACGTTACAACGTAAACAAAACACAAAGGAAATTGTTTTTCGTCTAACAAAAAGAAAGTAAAACGCTTGAAAGTTGAGAGTTAATTTATTTCGAAGTTGTTTGCCAGTAATTTGTTGTGGCTGCGTCCTCCGGGAAGACCGCCGGCGCACACTGTTGTTACACAAACTTTTTCGTGTAACAAAATTCGAGTCGGCTACTTGTGAACTTGGCTCAGACCTTCAGTGTTCTTCTGGGAGCTAGGTATCTTACCTTTGTTAAAAGGGACCTCATAAACGTATTAAGGAAATTCGAATAGGTCGACTTACAACTTTGGGGACAGTCAAATGTCCGTCGGCAGTTTAGCAAATAGGTATGTGTAGAATTTT
Organism: Eugnorisma glareosa; assembly: GCA_947578425.1. Taxonomy (NCBI): domain Eukaryota; kingdom Metazoa; phylum Arthropoda; class Insecta; order Lepidoptera; family Noctuidae; genus Eugnorisma; species Eugnorisma glareosa. The sequence continues at coordinate 12,387,975 of OX387963.1, forward strand.
CTGCGATTTACAGTTAGCAATGAGCTCGATATGTAGTCAAGAAATTCAGGATAATTGGTAATTGGGTCCATCCCTTAAAATGATACTAGACATTATTTGCAACAATTTTGACCCGATAACTTGGGGAACTTATAAAGATTTTTTTAAAATTTGCCACCTCTCCACCATAGTCTGCTGATTGTGAGAAATATACTCCGTTCAGGATGTTAAACTGATATTTTTCTGATACCTCATGAACGAATGAATTCTTTGAAAACAAATTTGTCAAAAAATACATCTGGCTTTGGAAATTAAGCGCCATAAAAGTCGTGTTTTTCGAGGCAGGTTTCTCAAAATAAATGTATAAATTAATAAAGTCTAGTATCACCCATTTGAAGGAATGCACCCGCCACCATGCAATTACCGATCATCCTCTATAAATCTTTGAATAACGATAATAATTATTACTGAATAATCGAAATAAAAATTCAGACGAGTAGGTATACCTACACAATGGAATAAAAACTAGTTAAAATAAGATAATACTTGTCTCTGTTGTTGAATGTGAACATCGAAATGTCACAACAAAAAGCCCAGATATTTTCTAATCTAAATGGCGAGGGTCTACCTAGATTCTAATTTTAGCTATTTAATTTGGGCTACGTAGGTAACATCAAACTTTGTTCTAGGGTGTAAAAAATAGTTGCGATAGAATCGTTTAAAGGCACGTAAAACCCACAATAGCGCTTAAGTAAAGCTGGCTCGCTGGCTCTATGCCAAGGAGCATATACTAACCCGTTTCGCTTGATTCCTACAACTTGCGAAAGATAAGCGTGTGATACGATTTATGTCTTCCTTTTGTTCTTTTATAATTTTTAATTGAAAATTTTATTCTAAAGTTATAGAATTGCACTATTGTTGCTAAATATTGTTTGTTGGGGCACTGTCAAAATATTATTAATCGATTTCTCATTTTTGTGTGTGTTTGTTTGACATTTCCACATTTTATTCAAAATTAAAAGGCATTTATTCAAATTAGGCTGATAATTAGCACTTTTTGAACGTCAAAGTTTACAACAGACAGTGCCCCAAAACGCCTGTTTATCTTCAGCACTTCCGAGTTTTATAGTTGGGAAGAAGTGGCCGAACAAACTCCCCAGCAACACATCTGTCTGTTAGGTTAGCCCAATAACCAACCATCACATAAGCACAATGGTTATGAAGGATTTTTATTATAGTAGCTAGTCTGTACTGCCCCACAACTGAGCAAAGGACTCTCCCATTAGTTTCATCGGTCCCAGTTTAGTCCCACACAATTCTTAATGAAGACATCATTAAAAAAGCTGTGCAGGTGGCTACATAATAGTCGGGAATTATTTGAATCCATCGACACTCAAAGAAGAAGAATGAAGACATCCAAGTCGTTAGTTTTTGACGTATGTATTTACATGATACATATTTTTATTTGAGACAAGCACGACGAAAGCAACATATCTACCACTTCACATAAAACAGCCGAACATAGCTACACAATATATTACTATACATCTGTTGTTCATCCGACAACAACATTGCAGCTTCCGTAATCAATTACAAGCTTATATTGTCTACCTACGTATGCGGGGAGTACAAATCATGAAATTAATAATGAATGAATCAAGCCATGATGTCGAAGGGATTCCGTCCGTAAGTCCTTTGAACAATCAATTAACAATTGTTTTGCTGGTCGTATAATTCTATTTTTTTTTCTGAATATAATAACATCATAACACCACGCCTGTAATCCCTGACGGGTTAGGCAGAGGTGTATCTAATTGTACACCCACATTTCGCCAATTATGTTTAAGTCCCATGTAATAGGGGGCGAGCCTATTGCCAATTATCGGGCACAAATACATACATCGTGGGTGCTTTTGAGAAATTCCTGATGAAAAACCCGATAACAATTTGCCGACCCTTGAAATTCAAACCCAGGAGCTCCCGCTCAGCAGTCGCGATTGCGACTACAAGACCAAAGAGGCAGTCAAACGTTCAAGAGGTTTTACTGAATATTTTTAAAATATTTTGTAGTCTGTAGTCATAAGTCGAAAGTCAACAAAGCAGTATACGAGTAATTCCAATTTCAAAGTAGTTTTGTTTTTTGTAGAAACCTTGTTTAGGCTGGAAAATCGTATAATCTGAGAAAAAAACCGTACTCTTAATACCTAATCTTTTATTTAGTGTGTTGTCTTTGTGATCAAATATACAATCTTGACGTCTGAGAAAAGCCTCTGTCTTTGTACGAATTGTGTTCTAACATTGTTAAGTTAATTAGTAGAAAGAAAATTTTGTTTTTAACAGGCTTTTCTATTCAAAGGCAAGTTCTCGACAATGTCTGTCGTCTGGGAGAAAGTTTCTTTGATTCTCTAATTAGTTTTATAGTTATATTATTAATTAGTCCTAGCTCCCGGCTGTAAGCAATGTTAGGTTTTGCTGTTTTAGAAACTCTAGGAAATAGGTTTGCAAATCTATGAAAAAATATAACAATGCTCATTATGCGTAAACTCTTTGTCTAAAGATGAAAGAAAAGTTACAAATATAGACACAGCTTTTATACTAGAAAATATAATACTGCCTAACGAAGCGAACAAAGAGGAAAGAATCACTTACATATGTGTGTTTTCGTAAATTGTACATAGTTATTGTTTTTTCTTTTTCTGAACTCTTCAGAAGGGTTTATTTCTCTACCCCCTTAGTGACGTTTGGAGATTGTTATATTGATGTAAATAATGACGACGAGACTGTTATCAAAGCCATTCGATCCATAACGCCCCAGACAAATTAATCACGCATCAAAAATGAACAAAGAGCTGTAGCGCTTGTAATTTTCCGGAGAACGTATCACCGTGCACCGTCATCAGGAAGAGAATTTGTTTAAGACAAATTTATATTCCCCATTTACTGGCTGAGCAGCGTTCATCGGGCTGCGATTTAACTCATAATTCGATCTCGGATCGAACGAGATGTGCTCTTGAGACTTTTATTAAGGAAATGTGAAGAACCTACAAAATTCTAGAATAAAGCTTTCATAGACAACTTATACTTTTTTGAAGCGCCTATTTTGTAGACAAAGTCTGTAGACGTATTATAAACATAGTGAAAAAGAAAAAAATGAGTTTTCCAAACCGTATGCGAAAACACCTAAGTTCTTTGATACTTTGGTTACCGATATTGCAATATTAGCAATGAAAACTAAAAATCACTAGGATAATAGTAATAGCATCGACATACGCGGCATAAGGAGTTTTGAACAATTTCATCCCGTTTTATATTGCTTGTGTACAATTTAAGACTTCGGTGAGTAAACCTTTAAGCTGGCTCGATTCATGTAGGCGTTTACTCGTGGATACTTAGCGTGTTTCGCGTGGGCACGACAGAACTACCTACAACGCAAAACTTGCTTAGGTCAGTCACACTTTGGTATACCCTAAGTACTGTAGCTAGATAAATTCCACGAAACTTACGGTTTTCAAGCATAATTAGCCTTAATGTTCCCACTGCTGGGAGACAGGCCTCATCTCTATGAGAGGGAATGGGCTATAATCCACCACGCGGGCCTTATGCGGGTTGGTAGACGTCACAATGTCTTCGAATTTTTGGTTCTAGGACATGCCGGTTTCCTCACGATGTTTTCCTTCACCGTTTTGAGAGTAGTGGTGATGAAACAAATTACACAAAGTAATGCGCCTGCTTGGGTTCGACCCCACGACTTACTGTTCGTAAGTCGGGGCCGCAACCACTGGGCTACCGTTGCTCTCGGTTTCGGTTCTACGGTTTTCAATAATCCCCCTTAAAAAAAACTTACAGATATGCAGAGTTACTTTTGTCTTAGAAAATAGAAAATTCCATTATTCCTTTATTTGTACTTTTCTTTGAGCGGCATTAATGTTACTTACTGTTCTCATATTGAAGGTATTGCGTAGGCGGTCTGTGGGCAGAATGGCAAAATGAAAGATTCTTTCATCGTGATTTAAATAAGCGAAAAGATTCCACGCAATTCTTTTACGATCAGGGCCAAATTGCTTGGCGTCATAAGTACTAAAAGGAGTATAAGTACAGGCGGTTAGTTATATTGGAATGTTCTACGCCAAAACAGTGCTGTGAGCATCCGCTTTTTCTTTCGTGAGTGATCAACTGATCACGCGCCGACCGTTCCTGTTACTAGCTTTCATGCCACTATGAATCTAAACGGCAGTGAAGGCGTTAGTCGGTCAGCCTGAATAACGTGTGAGCTGGACAGCATGATGGGCCTGGGCCATCTATGGCCAACGCGCATCCATGTTCAAAAACAAGTTAACCAACCGGAGGGTTTTAAAAAAAATACGCGAAAGAATTGCTGGGTGGAACGGAATTGCTAATAATCAAAGTAGGCTATTTAGAAAATTCTGCATTTAAAGGCTGTCCCACACGGGAGTCTTACAATTAAATTCTCGTCTATGCGTTTAAGTGGGACATAGCTAGTCGTGCAAGTATCTAGATTCATGAGTCATTAAGAAGCTAGATGCGGCAGATTCGAACAAAGTTGATTCTTCTCTTTTCTGTGCGGGTTGCCAATTAAGTTTACGTAGCGGACATCGCTCCGGAAAATTGCCGGTATATAAAACTGCTAGAAAGATAAAGTAGGTAGTTATTTATATACAGGGTGTAAGGTACCCTCCACAGACTGATGGGGTGAATTCAGTATATCATATACTAAGATGACCGGTACAAGAAATTATTTCAGGAACGTAATGGATATCCAATAGATTTATCTTATTTCCTCATACGCAATGTATCATTACCGTGGCAAAACGCACGTAATGAACAGCAAGTGCGACGACGACTCCGATGAACTCTGTAGCTAGGCAGGAAGTGAACAGCTGATTTCACGCGTCGTCATTCGTAAGAGTAATTCAACATCCATTGTTGGATTTTTGATTTACAGGAAATGTAATTTTACATTGAAATAAAGTAATAGTAACTGAAAAAACCACAAAAAAAAAGAAAATTATCCGGAGAAAACTTCTGGTGGAATATGATTCAAAATAAGGAGCTGAATGCACCCTGTCAGTTTGTGCAGGGCTGTCCCTTACACCCTGTATAATAGTTAATATATCATGTTCTTTTTTCGCCAAATGTGTCAACTGTCCATTGTTTGCATTCGTTGTTTATATTGGAGTGCGCGAGTCCAGTTTATACTTTTTATATTTTATAAAACGTCGATTTTTATAAACATTCCATGTTTTTATTTACACGACGTTGTTTTTATTTTTTTGGGACAAGCTCGCTCTTATTTTTACTTGAACTTGTTTATTTATTTCTGTTAGGGTCATAACACCTAAATACCGGGAAACAAGATGGATGTCGGATATCCGCTCAGCGTGCAAAGAATACATAAAAATTGGAGAGGAACAAAATCACATAGTTTAATCGTCCCCAACCTCGTTCAGTGCGCTCGTCTAAGAAATAAGAGGTTCACTTGAAATGAGCAAGCGATTTATTTGCCACTGCGGGCGTTCGCACTGATAAATATGACCAATAAAGGAAAACAAAATGTCCACAAGAGAAATTATTGCGGTGCCCGTAATTTACCTCTTCGTTTATTTCTCTACATTTTTCGTTTCTTTGAATAGAAATATAATTTAATACGACGAGACCGTCAATTACTTTAGCGCAATATTTTTCTTTGAATTACTTCGTTTTAAGTACATCATTACAGAGACGCACTCCACGATACGGCCATTGTTGACTATTCATTTATGTTTCAGAACACTATTATCTTTCATAATAATTACTCCCAGGTGTTCGGTTATTTCAACCAAAATAATCGAATTTTAGGTTTGAATTTTCACGACTCTGCTGAAAATTTGCAAATATAAATATTGAATACAGCTGGAGGCACTTTGCGTAAAAAATTAGGTCGGTTACCGAATGCCTGTAATAACGGTGAGTTACACCTAATTCTGGTATTGTTCCGTTATTCTTTACGCACGTTCGAATTCAAAATAAAGATATTTATTGCCCAAATAACTGTTGACTTTGTTGTTTTCGGTTGCCATTCGTAAACAAAGCGTTTACAATAAAATAGCTCTTTGCTTCGTTAACTGGAATGAAATGTTCAGTCAGGAAGTCAATAATCAACGATAAATAAAAGATATTGTAAGTAAGGTAATTTGGAACGCTTTCACGTTGTTGAACATAAAAAATGTTTGCTAGAATAAACAATATAATAGAGATTTTTATTTTGAAGATGTTTTCGTATACATATTTTACTTCATCTGTAATAAAGGTATCACGTATTTTTAATGTTGTATAATAAAATATTTCAAAGAAACCTCTACTTGAAATATGTTTGTTAATTTTCCCTTGCCGCTGTATGAATTTAACTGGAAATCGAAAATATTTCTTTACGGCCAATTTCGCTTAATGAGATGCGTGTTGTCGACACGTGTCGGTTTTTGTAGATAAGCTTGTGTTGGATGATTTTTTATACTCGTACAATGATTTGGTTAGATTATAAAGAGGTTATTCTAAGAACCAAACAAAATAAGAAAGTTGGAAATAAAATGCCATCAACATTACAAGAACGCATAATAATATCATGTATTCAACAAAATAAAAATATACAATATTTTTACCCAATATCTAGGGAAGCTAAAGGTGCTGAAGCATTCATCTTATGCGACGCTCGATGAGTGTATTTTGGCAGATGTAACATAAAATATAGTTCATGAATAATGTGACACGGTTCCCGGCGCGCGAGGCGACGGGCGCCTGGGCCTTCGCTTCTCGTAAATATTCAGGGTCCGACTACTGACGCTCCACGATACATCAAAGTCGTCGTCTCATGCAGAACCCACCTAACATACCGCTCTGTGTTTAACTTTGCGACGCCCGCCACTACAAAACAAATGAAAAACGTAGAACACACAAACAGCTAGCGGAAATTAAATAAGAATAGACCAACAATTGTGTTAGACTCCGCTACATTTATAAGTTGGATGTGATCTCGGTTGGGTCATGAGTGCTGGTTTTAACGAAGACGACTAATTTAACAGACGTGGGAGTCAGGGATTTTAGTCACGAATGCTTGGGATTTATGTCTATTTTTAAATAACTTAATAATTCATTCAAGGTGAATGACCGTATCCATGAACCGTACGTAAGTAAGAAGGAATTAATTATATGTCTCCAAGTTGACCCCAGTACGTTCACGTAAGTGATAAAAAAACACACATAATAATTACCAAACTTTTTGACAGGTTCTTGTGTTACAATCTACCCGGAAAGAAATTCTCTGGTCAAGTCTTCGTATTATAAAGATCCACAATATACATTTGTGTTTATCTTAAGCAAGTCAATATAAAATCCCTGAAGTATCTTATAAACTTTTCGTGGCACGAAGCAATATTCGTTGAGGAAGGTTAAGCCCAATGTTTTCAGGGTCAAGAGCGGAATACGTGAACGGAAAGAAGGGGAACGATTCCTTTCCGTTTTGAAGAAAACCTTTCTAAAATGTATGTGACAGATATAACCGCATGTTAGCTTTGAGAATACTGAAACACTGAATGCTTGGAATTATTTAGTGATGACAGGATATGTCTCGTTTTCTTCACGAAAGTGAAACTCTCTTGTTTTCGTAAGTGGCGATTATATTACGCTCCTCATAATGCGTTTATACTGTACATGCTTTGAAATACGATACAGTTGTTCTGGCCTTTGGGAATAATATACTGCACTTAGTTCACGTATGTTTGCATTAACAACACGTAGCATTGACATTGCTTGGATGCTGCTTGCATTATAAACAGCTATAACACATCTGTTATAGATAGCATATAATGTATTCACATCTACTTGACCGAATGGGAGCCTGAAAGCGTTTCGAGGTGATAACTTTCGGTGGATTCAATCAAATCAGTTAAATGTAGCTGTAAATTGGGCAGTTCCACTTGAGTGATATTGAGTAATGGTGGCCGCGTCGATATTGATGGGCGAGCCCGGGGCGCGCGCCGTATCTCTTCGGTGACGTGCTAATTTGTCAAAACCCGACGTCATAAAGAAAAAGTTAGAAAATTCACACGTGATGACTCGAGAGAAAGCGTTCAATCGATTACCTTCATAAAACTCATCATACCCGACGAACGACTTCCAGACGGATCTCTGTAAATTATGTCTAATTTAATGCTCGAACTACGTCCATAAGAGATTCCGCTCGTAAGCAACAAAATCTGATTTTGTGTTCTTCTAAGTAGTCCAAAAGGTAAAGATAACAGGTCACGCGCGCACGTCTGTCGTTACCCTTAGCCTCTTACATTTTATTACGTCCCATTACCTGGGATTAAGTCGGCATGCATCGCGTGGATTCTGTTTCATGTCGCCAGCCCCGGCACTAATGTCATCCGCTACTCACAACCCCGCTTAAATGCTAATTTTAAAATATGAACTCTTACGAGCCGACGGCGACGACATGTAACCTTGTAGCTCGTAGACTCGTAGAGTCACGGAGCCTGAAAGAATCCATTATTCTAATTAAATCTACGACTTGAAATGGTTTTATACGACTGCTCACTCTTGTTAAGACTTTTCTTTAATCAAATGTCGAGGTTTGTTACTCACAGTGGGCCCTTTGAGGAGTTGTAAAAGGGATGAAAAGATAAAGTTTAGCCGTGGCGCCGAGGCCAAATGCACTAATTGCAGAGTAGGCGGGTGAAGTATGTACACCAGCGAGGAGGTGCTTGAACTGGCTGTGTAGGGCCGGTGATTTCATAATCAAGTACCAACTGTAATATAATTTCCCGGTCTGCGCTAATGAACGTGTATTTTGTTTCATCTGCCGTTAGTAGAACGTAAAACGCGCGTCATAAATTCAACATTTCATTCGGTCTGAGTACGAGCCGGGCCCCGACTCGCTGGCTTCAGATTAAAATTTGTGTCATTAATATTTTTCATTTCCGCTAGCTACTAAGTAAAAATGAAAAATCTCTGCCGGGCTAATTATAGTTGAATTTAGAAATGTAACAAATACTTGGGTTGTGAGGAGTGAATAGGGTTTGTCGTTAAAGTAAACAGTGTTGTAGTGCGACGCGGAGGAGATATGTTTTATTTATTTTATTGTGTGTAGACAAGTGAGGTGCGGGCGGGGGCGTCGGGCGGGTTTTGTCAAAGACTCGCCGAGATAAATCGCCGGCGTACGTGTTGCGGAGACCTGTTCGATGTATCACGCTCACGTATCCAATAGAACCGGCACAGACACGTTGCGTGAGGCTATTTTCCCTTCTCTACGGCCTCATAAATCCTCTCCTTATAAATTAGATTAAAACACAATGGCCCAAGTAGGTGCGTCGTAGTATTAACCTTACCTACACCTTATGTGTCTAATAGTTTGGAACTTTATTAAACTCGTTCAATAGATGCGTAGTACCTGCTTAGAAATCTGTGTATTTATTTTATTTAGTATTGAACATGTATAAGTACATTATACAACTTGAATGTTACACTGTGTGTTGTCTACACTTTGAAATGTTTAAATCGGAGGTATTATTTACTGAAGTTTTGCAAACGATGATGTTCGTATTTGTGACGGCATATGTGGGTATATACAAGATTCAACATGAAGTATGTCGGTAGCTTATCTCAGCGCAAGTTGTAAAAGTAAACTGAGGGTATACTGCGGGGCTCGTAGCGGATAAGCGAGTGCCTAAAGTGCATTGTTAAAATATACTAACATTATGTGGATTGTTTTGTTTCTTCCCACGCTTTGGCACGACCTATATAAGCAACGCATATTATGTTGGTGAAAATATTAGTTAGACAGCAAAGTATTAAAAGTTTTGCCCTCGTCATCTGCCTAGCTTTTTCCAACTATGCAAAGGTTGGTGTCGGCTTTCCAGCAAGCAGATACCAGTATTTTTTACAGGGAGGTTTTAGATTCCCGAATTAGTATTTGGTAGTACGATACCATTTGGTAAGAGTGGTTGTCAGACTTTTGGGCCACTGACTACTTGTAACGACTATTAAAGTTCTACAAACGACAGCCGGGACCAATCCAAGACCCGTAGAAAACTCGCTATGTAATGGCAAACCTAAGCTGAACCTTGAAAATCAAAAATCTGTTATTCTTTGTCACGGGTTTTTATCCCGTAAAATGTAAGTAGGTACATGAAAAGCTCGGATTTAACATCGAAACTTACCTATAAATATTTTTAGCAGTTTGATTTGGACGTGAGTTGGGGCTTCAGTTTGAAAACAATTCTATCTTATTTCTTGATCGATTCATAAACCTTAACCTCGCGACTGCGTCACGCACGACGCACGTCAAGGTAAATGTTTGTATAGACAATCCTTTAAATCGCTGTGGCATTGCTGTGTCACGGGCGCTGCGATGCAAAATCGGTTCTAAAATGGGAAGCGACTGCATCACGTTAGTGTCACGCCCTGTTTGCAATCGTTCGCGCTCGGCACAAAAAACTCTCTTAACCGGTGCTCAAACTTTACGTCACACCACGGCTGCCATCTTTAAACCCGACACGTTATTGCTCTTTATGATACTCGCTAATTAATCTCCGAGCACTGGCAGAGCTCAAATTAGTTTGTTCTAATTCCCCCTCTACTCACAACCGACGATAAATACCCCAAATAATGTATTCAACTCACCTCCATAATTTATTAATGTTGTAAAATTTTATAGCAACTTTCTACACAGGTTGATGAGCAATCAAAATTCTGAGGTAGGACCTCGTAGTTTCAGTAATTTAGCCTATGGACCAGGTTTAAATTACAAATAAAGTGAAAATTAGGGAAATTGCTTGAACGTTACACTTCCAGAGTGCCTACACGCGACCAACCTTACTAGGAAACTAATTTCTGCTCGTGGGCAAAACTCAAACAAAATAAATTAAAAAATGGCGAAATGAGTTTTTGTGTAAGAAACAAGCAACAGATTAGATGTGTTTTTGTTTTTTTAAATATTTAAGGAAAAACTTCAGTGGGTACCCAAACGTTTTCAATTATTCAAGAGACATTAGAATTTCAATTCAGCGAACCGTTTTATTTTTATTTTTTCTTATTATTATGAACAAGAAGGAAGCCATTAGCATGTCGAGAGTTGAAATCGTCAGTTTTATTGCTCATTATTCGTGTTTATCATTCTTATTTTCAAGTGGTGCTTGTCTTCTGGGTGTACTAAAGAAAATTGAAATAATTTATAATATTATACGACGTTTCTTACTGAATATGACATAAGCGTAAGTATAAGTAGCTCCAATTACCGGTCAAATCCCTAGTTCTGCAAAGGGAATGCGGAAGGCAACTGGCAGTACATACATGCTTGCTATTATTACTGCATCGGAGGATTGTACTAAGTGGGCAACCTCTGCATGCTCTGAAACAATCTCTTAGTTGGCTTTAACAATTCCCATGGGAACGGACGGGGTGCTCTATTTTTAACCGGAGAAACCTTGTTACTTTGTATAAAGTTTCGTTGGAAGCCGGGAAAATTCTATGATGAAGAAGTTTATTTACTAGAATTTTTATTAAAATTCATTTTAGATTGTTTCTAAGGTGAGTTGATTTTTTTATGATCATGTTAACTGAATCATTCATCCATCGTAAATAAAATTGACTATTGGTTCTAAAATCAACCTTTGTGTTGGTACAGGATAGATAGCTCATTAAAAAAATTGCATAAGTGAGAAGAATACGCATAACATATTCTAATATTTTTTTTGGTTTTGTATTGAAAAACTGAAGGAAAATAAAAAAAATAGGGAGGTACACTATAGTACACCTAGGTACGTTCCTTTCGGTCAATTTAGTAGATATTTATCATCAACCGACTCTAGTTATTACACCTATTACCTCACGAAAATTAGGGCTCCCAGAAAATGTCTTGGGATTGCGTCGAAACTCGCTTATTTAGTTACATTAAGTGGCAACATCGTCGTCGGGCAAGTTCGGTCGCTGTAAATACGATAAGTAAACAAAGTTAGGCAAATAATCACACAATTAGGTAAAGGCTTAGGTCCAAACCCTTGGAGACTTAGCCACAGATTTGGGACCATTTACACATAATTATCAAGTTTACCAAGAAACGTTTCTGGAAAAAGAAAATTCGGAAATGTCTGTATTTTATGGAGTTGAATTCGTTGTTTTGATTCAATCGTCTACTATATTCGTCTATTGTTTAGTTACACCAAAGACAAAAAAATAAAAAAAATGTTAAAACGGTGAAAAAAAATTAGTGCTCCGTGGTTTTTTTGGTGTTTGCTTGAATGACATTTACAAGAAGGTGCTGTTGGTGAACATTCCTAAAATAGTCTGCGCAAATTGTATTAAAAAAAACGAAAAAGCAAGATGGCAGCGTCAGTTCCGGTAAAGGCCACGCGGCAAAATAACCATGCAACAATAAAGTTAATATAACCATCCATCATTTATTTACAAAATTTGTTGAAAACAAGTATCTCAACTTGTATTTAGGTGTAAAGCTGGAAGAAATGACGCGGAATACAAAATATCGACATAAACGGTTGTGTATAGAAGCTATACAAATAATCTGCCGTATTAATAGTATAAAACATTCAAAGGAGATTTAATACAATTTTGTGCGGCTGAATATTCATACGAATAAAATTACTTGAACATTATGTTGTTATTTTATGAAAATAAAGTGCCTGCTTTAATAAAAATCACGTCTGTATAGGTAAAATGGTGTTAATGTACATGGTAAATTAATATTCAGTACCTACTTATTGAAGCTCTAGTTATCAAACTGAATCGTGTTTCTCTAAGCAGTAGGTTGTGTCAGTATAATTACAGGTACATAAGACATTCCACCTTTGTCTCTAAGGTTGGTAGAGCGTGTTGGAAAATAGGTGGGAAGGAGGTACACAAGGCGTCACATCAAGCCATACATATCCAGTATAACCTACTAACCTCGCTTTGTATGAGCTTCCCATACGATGATAGATCAACCTAATTTGGTTTTGCATAGCTTGATTGGTCGTCGTGTGTACTTTTGGTGCAGGTGTTTACAGGCTGCGGATCGTTCCATCAGTTGTGTCGTCGATCGTCACCGTGTCACATCAATTTGTTTGCAAACCTTTCCAATAACAGAGTAATATTTTTGCCAAACTACGCCTTTACCCGTTAAAAATTGCTGAACGTCCACTATAAATACGATTATAGACGTCGGTCGCAAATTATGCAATTGGACAGTCAAATATTAGTGGAACGTGATCGTAATAATATTGAAATCGCCCATTGGAATAGCATCGCGTTCTCTATCGTCCGTGTTTTATTACACCGACATCGATGAAATTGCGCGGATTTATAGACCATTTTTGTTACCCAGTATATTTTGGGATAGTTCAGTCGGTTATGCTTTACTAGCGTTGCACACAGCTTTGCCCGTAAAGAAAGTTTTGTTTAATTTTTTTAACTGAGTTCAAAACAAGGTTTATTTAGGTCTGTGGAAGTCATGGTGCAAACAGTTCCTATACAGTTTGCATCACATATACTGTATGAATACATAAGAATACCCCAGTTACAGTATAGCCACCCCAATTTATTCAGCCGTAACCACAAGACTGAGAAACAAACATGAATTCAAAATGCTCGCATTTATAAATAGTGGGCTCACGGCCATGCTAGCCTCCGGCTAAGAATAGATAGCCTCTCCCCCGCGGCCTGAAGGCTACTAAAGGATCATATCAAATTGATGGGCAGCAGTCACCTGAACGTAACACTCTACTATGACCTGGTTTCCCTAAGATTTTTGGGTCAATTTGTCAAACGTTTATTGCAGCCTTGTATGTAAGGTTCAGTAAGGATTATGATCTCGTAGTTGGCAACTGGCAACATGATGCTTGAAAGATAAAATAGGTGCTCTTCCTAGTGAACCTAATGTTGCTTGTTGACTAAAGTATCTTGTTCTAGTTTTTCTATACTTAATTACTTACTACTTAATAATGGTGGTATTTTGTTCTACCTAAAATTAAACAAAGGTGATTTTTGAGCTGTTGAAACAATCAAGTTGTCACTATAAAAAGGTACTAACATAAATAATCATCACTTCCCTTAAAGTCTGCGTGATTTGTTAAACTACAGACTTTGAACAAAATCTTAGTCGATACACGAACCTTGCCATAGCCCCTGATTCTGAGGGCCATAAAATCGGGAGCACGGAAATGGACACCGAACCATCCGGGCTATTTACTTCATACCAAAAGCAAGACTAGAATATGTTAGTTTTCCTAAACAACCAGTATAAACGCAAACTTCCAACTAATACCTATCATACTTTATATATGCTCGTAAGCAGTATCCACTATTCACGTAAAGTCATATTTTTTTAGGAAAGCAAATGTCTAAAACATGTTGCGTATCTGAGGTCAGGTCACTGAAAGTTTAATTAAACACTAGTTGTTTTATGTTACATTCCACAAACAATTTAGTCATTCATGACCTTGTTTCTTTCACCTTATTTTTCCTTGGGATGCTCGTCACTGTTAACTAATGATGCAACCATTGGTTTTCAGACTGTCAATTTCTATTTGCAGATATATTTAATGGTAAATCAATCGGTATTAAAGAAATGACCTAGGTAATCAATGGGTTCAGGTAATATCTGACTTAACAGAAAGATGTATTGCTGGGGAGTTTGTTCCAGTTTCTTCCCAGGAACTACACTAGGAAGTGTCGAAGGGCAGGTGTTTTGGGGAACTGTCTCTTGTAAACTTTGACGTTCAAAAAGTTCTGATTGTCAGCCTAATTTGAATAAATTGATTTTGATTATGTGTTCCGTTTGAATACACGTTATAAAGGAGCCTGTTGTTATACATTTTTAAGATTGTACGTACTCTAAAGCCCAGTCATCTTGAAAAAGGTTTTACAAGATAAACGCTCTGGTTAACAGAAGACCGTCTTGTGGTTTCAATAATATCCACCGGTTACCCATTGGTTGGTTACATATATTATATTGTGACTGTTTTAAAAGTATACAAGTATAATTTTACTGAGTGTCCCTTTCCCTTATTCTTTAATTAATGTAACCAGTTGCTTCTCCCGCAAAAGTCGTAACAGTTGTTTGTTTCTTTTTTCTGATTTATGAACCCTTCTGTTTAGTACGAAACACAAGTAAATGCATTTTTTCAAGACAAGTTGCTGTAGTAGTTAAAGTCGGGTTTGTTGAAAAATAACCACGTTTTCACCTGGTTATTTCGGCAAAATTGGTCGGATAGTGAATTTAAACACTGTGTCAGTGAAATTCTTTGATATATGATGATGCGTTGCACAGAAGCAAATCCATTGACATAGCATTTTCGCATTCGAAAATACACTGACGTTAATCGTAAGACAAAAACAGAAATATAACAGGAATTTCCTTGTCCGTATGTTTTTTTATTTATATAAAAGATTTAGAGCAGGAATCAAACAAAAAATTGGAAAAGACGTAATCCGTTTCAGGGTCGGGGGCAAAACGCACGCGAAACATAAACCTTTTGGTAAACTTTGTCCCGAATATTTTTGGTGTACACACGGCTACACATCAAGCTATACATTTCCAGTTTATGCTGATCTCCCATTGTGTAAAATTTCCGTACAATGCGAGGTCAGCTTATACTGGAAATGTGTAGCCGTTACTATGGGTTTTAGTAAGGAAATTTTACAATATCATGTTTTTAATGTTCCTTATCAGTTAACCTAAGGTTTCAAGTAGGTAAAACTGGTATAATAGAAGAAACCTAGTTTTTCTTCATGTTTTGGGAGAAACAGGTGACTATAGATAACATGCCAATTACCAGTCCATCACTGAACATTTTGTAAGATAGAATGAGAACTTGTTTTCGAATTGGGGACATTTCACTGAAAGTATTTATTAAAACATTTTATTGTTTTCTTTTTTTTCTAGTCCCTTAATAAAAGTTTATTGACGTAGTTATTTTGGAGAGCACGTTCTAAATGTTTCAGGACAAAAATAGCCTTTTGCGTCATTTTGTAGATTTTCCTGAAAGCTTACGCATGTAACGCTTAATTAACTTGTGATTTGATTAACTTATCGTTAACTTGCTATACATGTTGATAATAACACGCCAGTAAAGTCGTAATAACGTGCATATATCTTGTTTTTTTTTTTAATGTTATGTGGTAAAGTTAAATTACCACAAACGGCGCACCTGAAGTTAATTTAAGTGGTCATGCATCGCTGCTTGTGGACATAAATACAGTATATACCTATTAGAGATATCTTCACGGAATTCCTATTTCATGGGCATTATTGGGCATGGGCTGTCATATCAATGGTAAAAATAAGTGGGGTGGTAATATTTCCTCAGACGAGCACCTTAACAAAGAGCAGTAAAGCTCACTCTCTAAAAATATTCACGTTTAGATTATTATTTTCTACATTTCAGTTTAGACAGCAAAAACTGAATATTCGGATACGTTTCCTCGTACGGTATACTGTTTGCCTCTAAACGCGTCGTGTTTCGGAAACTTTCTATGCATCTTTCACATTGTCCCATTTTATATAGAATATGAAGCGAGAATTTAAAAGTACGGTGCAAATGGAAGTAAAGGTTAGCGCACATTCTGTCGGGGCAGGTCGAACGCGTATTTGCTTGTGCCTGCGCTTCATAGAACGCTTTCGCGTAATATGTATCGCTTTTTTTGCTTGATCAATATGACAGATAGAAAGTGCCAACCTTAGTGAAGTTTTGATTTATAGGGATATTACGTTAACCGTGGTAAAGCTATTGCGTAGTTGGCTATACATAGATGAATTTATTGCTGGTACTTACTAACAAGGAAAAATACAAAAGAAGACATTTTCTTTTGTAAACAAAATAGGCGATAGTTACCAATTTTCGCATCAACTACAGGTTTGGTAGATATCATGAACACGAACCTTCCTCAATTACAATCAATGGTCATGATCGATGCCCTCGTAATCGGAACGCATTGCCAACGGATTAATGAACTCCGTACGTTGTGATTAGGCTGGCATTGCTTATCATCATGGCCTGATTACTAAGACTTCCGACAAGGTTGCGAAAGAATCTTTTAATGGCTTCGGTTGGATGACCTTCAAACTAACGAAAACTCTCATATCGTTTGGTTAGATTCAAATAAAGATGCAGGATACCATAAAATAAAGTTGCATAATTGTCATGTTAGACACGTTACAGTTGTGCCGACAGCAATTAGTTGTCTCTTGCATGTAGATTACGGATTTGTTCGCGTTGTTAAGTGTATCGTAAGTAATTTTAAAACAAGCTCTTTCGGAGTTACCTTCTTTGGTTTCAGGATTTAATTTCATCCGTTAGAAATGCTTCAAAGATTCTGATAAAGCAGGCTACTGACGGCGCAAGCAAGACAAACTACATCACTTGCAGACAACTCCGCAATATTGCATCCTTGTTTATTCTGCTTGTAGTGGTTTCGAACCTTTGGCAACTAAACGAACGAGTATGTTTGGAGATGTGGTTGGTGAAATTATTGGCTCCGAAGAGCTACTTGCAGTTACACGTTTTTTTTTTACGGATGGGAAGTCATCAAATGACCCCTCCCACTCTGGGCGGAGCAACAGGGAGTGTCAGACTTGTACTGACTAAAACCCATCCATGTTCCTTATTTTGCCCTTTGTGTTCCAGGGCCGCGGTATCTCTTTCGAACAGTCCCGCAACCCTGGCAGCACTTGCAGTTACCCTTGCATGAGATGTGGAGTGTACCGTTTTCGGCTCAGACTGCAAAACTGTTTGTTCTATCCCAGCATAAGAAATGCTATGAGCCGGTTTTGACTATAGAGAAGTGCTCGCAGTTACCCGAGTATGAGACGTGATGTGTACTGTTTTTGGTTCTGCAAACCCTGCTCGCTGCAGCATGATATGCGTCCACCTTTAGCATTGCAAATGGAAGTTAATGTGAACGCGAGTTTTGTCGGAGGTAATAAATGTCAGGTGCATGTCCGTCGTCGTTGCGTCCGCGTGCCTTGGCCTGTGGCTTTTTCTACCTTACATTAAGTAACATTTTTTATAGGACTGTGTCGGCTAATGTATGTCTAGGGAGGTAAGTACCTCTTTGTGAGTCACCTTGTGTCCTCTATTTGATGGTCGACGTGATAGTTTGGACTACGGGACTGTTCGAAACAGATACCGCGGCCCTGGAACTAAAAGGGCAAAGAAGGAACACGGATTGGTTTTAGTCAGTACAAGAATGACACTCCTTTCCGCTTCGCCCAGAGCGGGAGGGGTCATGATGATGAGGGGTGATGATGTCTCATCTGAAAAAAAAGACGTGTAGAACGTGTAGTTTGAATTGTGTCTTCATGAAGACTGATATTCTGGAATAAGTCGTGGGTCGGTGAAGCGAATTCAATGCTGTCTTCAGCTAACCAGAAGTTTGGTATACCCTGTATTAGTTTCTTCCCAGAAATCAGTTCCCTGTGTAGGACGACTGGTCACCATCGACTTTAATTAAAAAAATAATACATTAGATATACCATTAAAAAATGATTACGTGTGTGAGGTAAGTAGCAGAGTGTTCGATTTAAAACGAGATGTTTCGAAATCAAACGTACAAAACCATTGATAGCAAGAGAAATACATGATACGACGTAGCTGTTTGTTATACAGGCACAATGTTTAAGTTATGTTATATTATTACAAGACGTTTGCCGAGCTCGTGGTGCGTTCAAGACATAACACATCGGAGAGGCGCGGTGCGGCTGCGGCCGAGTCAAACACGCGGTTGTGGGGCTAATAGCACATTAGAGCAGCCATCTCCACGGCGCAGCTTTAAATATTAACGCCTCGGGCCGCCAGCAAGCCCTCCCACTGAAAAAGCCTTTTTATTTGTGGATAACGAGATTGCGCACTGCTTCTACTGTATAATGAAGTTTCTTATTTCCTGGTAATGAGTTTCATATAGTTATTTATCGCGCTGTTAAGAGGTGATAAAGGTGGTTCACGATGTTGTAGCGTGAGATTTTTATATGGATTTATGGTTATGACGCCGTTATCTCGGAATACAGCTTGTGTTTTGCAATTTAATTAATATTATACTATAGGCATCTTCTTCATCTGAACAACTTTGAAACAGGAGATCTATTTGATACACCTACTATGTGTCCATTCCATGTTACGGAATGATGAGCGAATTTCATCTGTTTCTTTCGTGTCGCTCGCGCCTCACGTCCAGATGTGCGCAACCTTCGCCATGAATATGTATGATTCGATATGTAAACGCCACTCAATAAAACGTTTAATTTTACGTATTTTTAAAACCCGGTTTGTCATTTTACCCTGGCTTTATATTGTATACAAACAGTGATATATTTAAAAAAGGGGGTTGAATATTTTTAATTTCACGGATAAAAATATTTTATACCTCTGCAGTACAAATAGCGATATTTTTTCCGTAGCTGTAACGATCGTTATTAAAAACTTGTTCGCGATTCGTGATTTTAATTTTTCGACAAAACTTTCGCAATATTTCTCGCTGGAGGTCGCGGCAAAACGAAATTTGCATATTCAGCAGTAAAATTTACGTCACAAACAATGCCCTATTACGGTACAATGGAAATGTCTTTACATTGTTGCGGCGGTTCGGCGGTCGGCGGCGGTCGGGCGCGCGCGACGCGGTCGAGCCGCGCGTCCGCGACTCAAAGGGCGGCCGTCGGAGCTGATTTACGGCGAGGACCTGTGGCTGCTCGTGTTTAAATGAAAATTATACACGGGCCCGGCGCTATGGGGGCGCGACCTTTCCCTCGTAAAGTAACTAATTTATGAACTCGTGATACTTCAGCGGAGCCGCCCGCGCTCCGCTCTTGAAATTTTAAACACCACCGCCGCTGTGCAACTGCTGAATTTTTGACGCAACGTTACACATCTTGACTTTTCACAGAATCAATGCTCTCACATGGATATATCATACCAACGTGTAATTTTTACTGACACTGCTTTCGTTGGTACACGGCCACTTAGTAGGTTGCTTTCATGCATGTTAGCAACCACTACCTCAATAGGATAGGTACGTTACAGCACTATAGGGTACGATTTAATGAAGCAAGCAAAAATTTGCCAAGGTAGGTTTTTGGTACTAACTATTGGAAATCCCATTGCACTGTCTGTTTACTATTAATTCTAACTAAACAAACTGAAATAGGTAGCTTGTTCATTAACATGAAAATAGGTATACAGAGAGTTGGATAAAACCACAGCTCATTGTCAATAACTTGTTATTGCATTGCTTTAACGGATGCTAACCATACCAACCGGCTCTGATTTCTGCAGCTATAGCATGCCACAAATGTAATGTGATAGTCAAATAGTTTATTGGGAAAATATCATCAATCCGAGTGTAATCAATACTGTTTCATCGATATTCTAATTAAGTTTTATGCCTTATCCTAATGTGGGAACTAAAGTGATTGCTTTATAAACGAATGAAGAAGAGTTTGCCAAAACATTAACAAAGAGTGCCTCACACACGGCTAACCTTGACAGCGAACTAACTCCCTCGAACCCAACCCAATCTGTCACTCCCCTCTCCGACCACAACAACAAATCGTTAGCGCCTAGTTAATTGTCAGTTTGTACTTCAGATTAAGCTAATTAACGTAACAGCATGTATATCACATAAGTACCTAATAATATATGCGAAGGTACAAGCCATTATACAGCGCTAACCCGTATCCATATTGAGTGCGGCCCGGAATTTTGATTAAGCACAAACTAGATTATGTTAGGGGTAAATTGAGACCGTTTCTTAAACTACTGTACAGTTAATAGTGTTTGCTTAAACTTGCTAGTTACTTATTTGCTCGCCGACATCGGCTGTGGAGTTATGACGCAAGTTTGCTTATGTGTACCTCTATGTAAGTTCCAGACTTAACTATGCAAATTACGATACAAATCTGCTTCGTAGAGAACGCTTTTTGGAGAATTAAAGAGAAGTTTGCGGCTGTACTGAGTTGATAAAGGAAGGATATTATAAGAAGTTTGTTTTAATGAGATTTTAAGTTGGCAAGTTAGGAATAACTAACTATGTTTTAAAAAGCAGTATTTACGTAAAGGTAAAGCGAAACTGTCAGCTCTAGACTCTGAACATCACGAACACGCACTAAAGTATAGGACTAAATATTTTGAAAAATACTTATATTTTCGAATGGAACGTCAAATGTGTTATTTTGTCATGAGTTCCGAAATCGAAACCGAATCCAAACCAATTCAGTTGAATCGCGGCGTGAACGAGCAAAGACTTTTGGCCAATCAAAACCGTTTTTATATCCAAAACAGTATCATTTACACGTCAGTCACACATAATTCCCTACTCTATAACGCACGTCGAGAGGTAATAGGCACTTTAACCCATAAGATCTCACGCGACATAAACCAAATTGGAACCTAATCCGCAGCTTCGTTCACGAAACATGCATGAATCTTGTATCAACGTAACAAATATATATTGACATTTTCACTGACCCTAGTCAGTACAGAATTTACTAGTATTGGGCTGAAGTTTTCGAATACTGCAGAGTGTTCATATAAATATTTATGTCGCTGACTTTGTCATTTACATATTTTTGGGGCGATATGACAGGCGTGTGAAGTGAAGTCGCCGACCAACTCGTAAAACGTAGGGTACCTGTATCAAATCCTTAAGTGGAAGGAACTGAAAAACTTCCATTGTAGCTTTATTGCAGGGTTTTCTTTCATAACCTTTTTTAATAAAAACTCTTTGAAAAAATTAAATTGGATTGATTGAGTGACAAATTGGGCGTTCTTAAGCAAATGGTTTCAGAAAAATACCAACTCTTGTAATTTTCTTTTAATGTTTACTGAAAAAAGTTCTTGGAAAAACCATAGCGAAATATTGACTTGGTTAAATCAGGCCCAAGGTGAATCTTTTGGTGTTAAGTATAGCGTGACGGCTACGTATTTTTCAAATAGATAGATACGCATTTTTCACTCGGCGCACCTGACGAAGGGCGTTTAAGGGCTTTGGGTCAGGTGGCAGGGCAGTGCAATGTTGACGTCATGAGCCTATTCGTAATGTGCAAGTGACCGCGATTTTAGATTATTTAAAAGCAAAAACAAAAATTTAACATCCACTGTGTCCACTGCACTTTTAATTGCACTGAAAATGCAATCCACGCGAATGCACTCAAAAGCGCTCAGTCAGACTACATTCAAAGTAGTCCTATCAGTACGTTGAGCTACTCTCGTATTTAAATACCTCTCATTGACTAGACGAGACTGCTCCACAATCTTAGTAAACGTTTCACAAATGCACTCTGCTACTCTTAATGCAACTGTGACGACAAACTCAAAACTCGATTACCTACAGTTATTTTCAGAAAAAAATCGAATGCCACATTGATTGGCTATTTCGTAAATACGAAAATCATATTCAGGTTATTGGCACACGAACGTTGTTTATTTGGTCACTTTTGATCGTCGTAGTCAAAGGGAAACTAGTTAATCCTAGTTATTTCCTACGATTAAAGCCACCCAGTGACATTACCCAACAGCTTTTAGATAAATAGCAGTTCTAGACTCATGTAAACAGTCGTTTATGTAATTATTCGTAGTCAGGAGCGCTATACAAGCGCAGATGTTCAGCCATTTGGGCGGACATGAAATATCGAACCTGTTAACTTTATCGTCAAGATTAAGCTATAAAAACCAGTCTTCATTAAGCTACACTCTCAGCAACTCTAGTTTAGTGTAAATCAGCGCATCTATAAGGTGACCGAGTGTCCGTAAACTGAATATTTATGGGGAGGCACTCTCAATGTACGTAACGCGGCAGACACTAGCGTCACAACGATTTTGCATAATTTATGCACTAAAATATGCTGAAATTTATGAAAATCAGGTGGTTAAAGCACTGATATCAAAAGGTTGAAACGTATTTAAAACTTAATTAACGCGAAATGAATTCAAAACGCTTTTGTAGCTGACGTTAAGGTAGGAATAATGGAAATTTTCACTGACTAAACGAGGGGCTTAACTTTGGTGAGAATACGTACAAGTATTTCGGGGAAACGTGTATAAGTAAAATGTAAGTACCTACGTATAGTAAATCCGACATCAGACGTTTTCATGACACGGTTGCAATTTGCAAAGCCGCTAAATCGTAACGGTGGTATCCTCGGCGAGATGAGAATATCTCCAGTGGGCAGGCAACGCGCTCACCATTAAATCCTGACTGGCCCCCGCCACCCCGCGCCCCCGTGCGCCCCCTCCGCCTAAATCCCCCGTAGCGGCGGCTTGGGCGCGCCCGCGTCCTCCACGCTCATGCAAATTATTCACAAAGTACGCGTGTAAAGCGCCCCGCACGCCTAACTGGCCACCAGAGTACCCTCCTATATATTATACAAAATGTAAAACAAATGAAATGAGCTTCACTAAAAACTGGACCCGAAAGCAAATACTTTTATTGTACGTACCTACTTACCCTTACTCTTATAACATTTTATAAGCGATCTCTCAAAGTTGATGGAAAAAGTATCAATTTTCTTTCTGTGTGTAAGTTTCTGATCGTGTTGCTTTATATCGGTAAACAGTTTAAGCTTTAAAGGCAGCTACCGGGAAGAATCGAAGTTTTATCGTACCTAAGTAATAACAAAACTAGTACTTTGTTGAAGCTATCACAGAATTAGGAATTGCTTTACTATAAGAAACTTGATACTACGGAAGAAGATAAAGAGAGGGGCTGATTTAATTATCCAGTATTACGAAGAAACTAATTGGATTTGGTTTCTTAGAAAATTAAATGTGGGTGTAGCGTGTCTTGGACGCGTACTAATACTAACTCGTGTGTCTCTTAACAAGACCAATTGTTCAAGATTACAATTTATGTAGAAACAAGAAATCCTTTTAGTGGTTTCGTAAATACGCCAACGCACTATAGTTTTAAATAAAATGAGTTCAAGCATAAAACAGATGTGGTCGGAAACTTCAGTAATATTTTAGCCAAAATATGTGCCTATTAATTTATTGTGGTTTATTCTAAATTCTGAATGCTATATCTGAGCAAGCCAACTTATGGTAATTAATTAGTGGGATTACGAGAAAGTTCTTTTTCATATTTTTTGTGTGTGTTGTTTCGCTGCAAAGCAAAGGGGTGTAATTTCCAGTTCTCTACATCTTGACCATATTTACCTAATCCGGAGTATTCCTGTCAAAAAGCGACCTGGATCTGCCACGATACAGAAAAATCCTGTGGAAAAAAATCTGTTCGGACATTATTTTTCCTACACGTGATTTAGTACCTACACGTCCTAAAATCCGCCTAAAACCTGTCCATACCCAAACAGCACAACAAAAGTGAAATATGAAATCAGCCATTTAACTAGCAGCACAATGCTCGCAATTCATAAAGAATATTTTTATGAAAATTTTAATACTCGCCCATACATGCGACCTCCTCTCATAAATCAAGTACTTCCGGCGCCCTTTGAATTTCCGCGCGCCGATGATATACCGCGTCTGTGACAATGCCTGCCTTCGCCATTTATACACCAATATTCCTTTTGACAGAGAACGACACTAATTGAACGGGGAAGCCATTCAGCTTTATTTTTTATTTGCTTAGAACAGCAATATCGGTTTAGGCACTTGTCATCGCCGGTGCTGTGTTCTCGATGACTGGTCGGCTTTGCAGTTACAGTTTAATATCGCGTTCAAAACACCAACGCTCACTACAGGCTACATTTAGGTTCATACATTTATACTGTATGGTACTTAAAAATGTATAGACGTTGTAGCAAGATTGTAGCGTCTACGAGAGCAACGATTCGTAGCCGCGTAGCCGCCGGCTATTCGCTACAAATAATGTAACCACAAACCTACGGCCATTACATTTTTTTATGATTAATGTTGTTTCTGTAAGATTTTATTATTGTTTCATTTTAATTTGAGTATAGATTCTTTCGAGTCTAATATATAAAGTTACCAAACTGTTCGACAATGATGTTTGGCAGTCCGTGTCTTTACCTCTTAATATAAGTTGAATGTTATTTATTAAATGGCACGCAATTTAATAAATAAAGAAACTAATGCTCATTTAGCAGAACGCGACGGGAAACCGTTAATATAAACAAGAGTTTCATGGTAATCTGATGCCTATTATCCCGCGTAAGTTGTAAACATCATGGAAACGGGCAATTTAGTTAGAAGGCTACTCTAACTTATATTAGTTGCTATTTACACATCCAAATGCTTTCGTCTGTGGCTTTCAACGGCAATGACGTAGGTAGTGAATTCCCGCCACGCGAACCTAAATATTAGTGCTTCAATCAGGATTGCAAAAGTGGTGACCTAAATTTAGAAAATTGTGCACAAAATTCGCCACAAAATATTTTATTATTGGTTTTTTACTTTTATTATTCTAGGCTAGCAACTAGAGATATTTCAAAAAGCATTTATACTTAAAATACAGGAAGATATAGTTTGGCATGATGCAGGCAGTTAGTACTAGGAGCGCGTTCGCCCGGCCGCTGCCCGAACGTTGGGATATTCGTTCGGATCTCCCGCTTTTCCTACAGATGGGAGTGCAGATATATATTTCTGGTAGGTCGCGGCCGACGTGCCGGCACCGGCCGATATTTCGTGCTCCCTGGGCGACAATAATTTGTTGGTCCGTCGTGCCACGGCTCGTGTATTGCCGACGATTTATCTCCTTCAAGCGTACACTCTAATCGTACCCGATATGAACGATCGTCACTGCCGGTTTGGGATTTCGCGGTATGATGAAAATTACTGCTTTCCGTCTTTTATTTCTAACGTAGCAATTCAAAATTTTATTCTAGCTTAAAAACGAGAATAATGTTTTTTCTGACATTTTACGATATTTGGAGCAGATGCTTACAGACGTTTTACTGCCACAAGCCGCAAGAGAGATTCTTATTGTCAGAGACTTTTTAAAATGTCCTTCTATGCAATATTTTACGAAGTGTGTAAGCTTCGAAAATTTTACGACATGACACTTTAAAATCGCCTTCACTTCGGCTATGATCCATATTTCTAATGCAGTGCGAAGTAAATCTGTGTTGGTGTCCCTGAGACCACGTTCAACCAATATTTGAGTACGCTCATATTCGTAAAGCTATTTGGTTTACGACTATGGCGGGGAACATCCAAACACAACTCGGATTTCGTATAAAAATTACGGATTATTTAAGTGTAGATAGCATTTAACATTTCTGTGTGATAAATTAACCACCGCAAAGTCAAATTGTGTGTAATTTAAATATAACTAAAAGCGTCGTCATTAATATGAACCGCTATTTGTTGTAATTATATTTTATGTGTGCTGAGGGCTTAAATTAGTTTTTGAATAAACATTACAAGCGATTTTGCGTTGTTTGTATCAGGCAGATTAACTTGGGAGTTTTCATTCAGCGGTTAGTTTACGGTTCATTAGAAACAGTCTGGTGGGACCAAAATAATAAATCGATGTCTTATAGGTTGTTACGGTAACCGGGGTACTTGTTTATGGTATTTCCGTACCAAAACCGGGCAAATTAATAGTGAGAGAGTCCATTATCCTACATTAAGCACTCAGTGGGGCGAATGGGACATAATGGCGCGTCGCCGCCAACGTAGGCCCTTTCATGCTTCCTAATAAAAACGTCACTAGTGGCCGATACACATTATCTGCTTTTTAATAAAACGGAAATATTGTGCTAGATACAAAGGATGACTTTTATTAATTTCATAGCGAGCTTGACACCGCTTTTTAGCGACTATTTTGTTCCCTCGTAAGTGTAGTGAATTAAAGTAAGTGTTACTATCAACGACTTCTTATATACTAATTACTAATTTTAAAAAGAGATAAAGGGTGTGAGTTTGTGAGGTTGTGGGATCACTGGATCTGCTGAACCGATTTCAAAAACTCTTTCACTAATAGGAAGCTACATTATCCCCGAGTGCCATAGGCTATATTTACAATGTGCCCGTGGGATAATTTCCGACCAAAACGCGAGCGAAGTCGCGGGCAATACCTAGTAATTACTCGTAATAAATTAATTGACATTATACACGTAGACCTTTAGCAACTAGTGTAAGTAAACTTACCTAAGACTGGTATTTTGTTGATATTTTAACGCCACTATTCACCTACGTAATACATAGTAGATGGGTACATTATAATTACGTCTGGTGTAGTCTCAGGTTCCCAGTCGGGTCAGCTGTGTTCTCAGTCACGACAGCGGTCATTTATTATGTAAGGCGTCGATACTATATAGATAGCTCTGAGAGATATGGGTCGGTAGGTGCTATCCCATTGACGTTATCCTATCCCCTCTGATAACACAATATACCTATTCGGAATGGTTAACAAGATTCTCAGTTCCTGAAACCAATAACAATGAAATTGACTTAAGGCGAAAGGGCTGGGGTAGTCCACAATTTTTTTTGCGTTTTTTATTTACTGAAGTAAATCATCGATTCAATTAGTTCAAATTATTCGACTGAATTACTATTTTATGAAATCATTATTTTTGAGGTCAGTTCAATGAAAACTACTCTAACAGCAGATATTGACTCAAGCTAAACACTAACATAATATCTCGCCAGGTATTTCTCGTGGGGTTAGGTTAAGGTGTAAAATCACCTATAGTACACCCACAGCTATGTTTTAAGTCCCATGTAAAAGGGGGCTAGCCTATTGCCATCAACCGGCCACATATCTA
This sequence comes from Eugnorisma glareosa, assembly GCA_947578425.1. NCBI lineage: Eukaryota > Metazoa > Arthropoda > Insecta > Lepidoptera > Noctuidae > Eugnorisma > Eugnorisma glareosa. The sequence goes on from OX387963.1 coordinate 12,415,672, forward strand.
TACTCCGGGCTGCTACTGTTAAATTTTTGATGGTAAAACCCAATAACACTTTGTCAGACCTGAGAATGGAACACACGATCTTATTCTCTGCAGTAACGCTTGCGACTACTAGACCATCAACTTAGCTTTTAAGGGGTACATATTTGTACCGAACATTAAAATACCTACGGGTAAAATGTCAACGTTCGAAACAACGAAAATTTAAATATCGATTATATCGTAATATCGACAATTGTTATACCTAAGCATAACATTTTAGATTTATTGGACGTAGGTGATCTAACCATTCGACAATATAAATTTATATTATTTTAATTTTCGGTTTTATTGTCGTTCGATATTTAAATTTTCGATGTTTTGAACGTTGACATTTTACCCATAGGTATTTTAATGTTCGAAATTCAAATATGTACACCTTTCAAGTGATAACAATGATAAAGACACAAAACTCACTCATAACTTACAATGCAATAACACTACCGATTTGACTGCTACGCATCCGACGGCCCATAAAGATTGTTAGCTACACGCCACACGAGCAGCAAAGTGAGTTTGTGATCTCTTTGAAGTGTAGATTAAGGTGCTGCGTCACTAAACATGGCAACACTGGCTGTTAGCGTTTCTCTTGTGATGAAATATGCTCTTTGGACGACATTGTTGCTTTTGAGTTTTGCAAAGTTATTGTATTTTTTATGTGTTAGTGCTATCTGATAATAGTGTTATTTTTGCTGTATAGGTACTTGTACGTATTTAAAAAGAAAGCGACTTTAACGATGGTTTGAATGTTGCAAAGGAGCACTGAACTAACTGCGTCTGCGTGGCAGTTAAAAGTTTGTTCCAAAGCTGTTTTGTTAATGGATATTACCGCTTGCTTAGGTGTCTCACCTAAACTAGGCTCCGTCTTTTAGAGAAGCTATCTAGTTCTCCTAAAAATCCTTTGTCAGGCAAGATTGTAACCTTTTTTTTGTAATTGGCATCTCGCAGTTCAACCTAGGAGGTTGTCGATTGCTTAACCGGACAATCCTGTGGGGGCCTTGAGTGTAAGGCCAGGGCGATTGTAAGCATATAAACGTCTTAACCTATATAGTTTTTTGTTACAAATTCTTAATTCTCACAACCTACCACACCAAAAAAGCTGTATATGAAAAACTATTATAATTAATTTTGACCATTTCATCTGAACAACGATTTTAGTTCATCATATTTACTTAAAATCATTTCATAGCTGTGTAAATTATCTCGAGTGGAGACAATTAAAGTTTCATGAAAGCTCATTAAAACAAATTGACAATGCCACGGATAATGTAATCTTTGTAACACATAATATATTCTATTCCATATAGAGCCAACACAAAGTGAAGGGAACGTAGTGAGGATACCCAGTGTTCATAATTAATTCGTATCGTGTGGCCCTGAAGTTCCGCTATTTGTTGCCTTAGCGCCGACTAACGACGCAATGTGGGTAGATTGAGGGCCGCGCATTCACTACAATGACTGACAATCGGTTTGACTCCATTTGTTTTGTACTGCTATCGATACGTGATAAAATATTCTTTGTAACCTATAAACTGATTGGACGAAGAGTGCTTTGTAACCATTGATGATTTTGAACTATGATTTTGATGTAAGGATTGAAAAGCCATGCCAATATGTAATTATATAAGGTCCCATTAAAATAGATGGAGAAATTTTAACACAGCATTCAGTACTTCTAACCAATGATATCCAAGCAAAAAAAAAACAATGATTAAAGTGATTTCATTTTGACCTAAAATAATAAATTGCCGACGGCACTCTAGATTATACACATTGATTAGGTCAAAATAAAATCACTTTAACCAGTGTTTTTTTTGCTTGTTTATCTTTGGGTAGACGTACTGAACGCTGTGTTAAAATTTCTCCATCTATTTTAATGGGACCTTATATAATTACATATTGGCATGGCTTTTCAATCCTTACATCAAAATCATAGTTCAAAATCATCAATGGTTACAAAGCACTCTTCGTCCAATCAGTTTATAGGTTAAAATTTCTCCACCTATTTTAATGGGACCTTTATATATTGTACTAGGTTTTTCTAAAAAAGGTAGACAGAATGAAATACAGACAGAGTTACCGTCGAATTTATAATATTAGTAAGTATGTATACTTGGGCCTGGCTTTATAAATCCAATTTCTACGAAGCTTCCATTATAGATTTTCTTCACGTTATAGTCTAGACAATAGAACGCTTTCAATATTTAATTAATACGGTCTAATAATGTTATCAATTAACAGTGTTACGCCAAGGGCGTTTTAGGCTGTGTATTAATTTGAAAGTTTCTGAAATAAAAATCTTTTCAGAAAAAAAAACTCCATACAATACACGAAAATATTTTTAGTAAAGTTTTGTATGCAGGGACACTATTACAAATTAATTATACAATCGCGGAACGTTGCTTTAAGAAGTTTACAACTAGGAACGTCTTTTTATTTCTCAGAAAAACACAGAATATCCACTTGCTTTTATACAATATGTCATTACCGTCCATCCTTAGGACAGCTATGAGGAAAACAAACTAAGAAAATCGTGATATGAAATAGAATAGAGCTGATGACGTTGAAGGAAGAAATACAAACAAAAAGATGGAATCAAATAAACATCACGGAGCTAGATAAACAATGAAATACTCAGAAATGACCTCATCAATTATTGGTATTGTTTTAATGAGATGATTTTTGACAATACTTATATTCTCTCTTCTTTTGTGGTTTTCAATATCATTCAGGCTGTAATTGTATGACGGTCCTTTAATTTATTGAAGAAATAAACTCAAACATATTCCATGTACAGTCACGAGCAATAAAATGTAAACACCTAGCAAAATTTAAAAGCGACTGTGTAATGAAATGTATGTTTATCATTGGTCGTGACCGTACATATAGGTTATTGAATTGTGCAAGAGTCGGTCTGTTAGTTCAAAAACTTGAACACTGATAAATTAATTAATTAGACCTAACTTTCCAAAGTGGTGTTTCTGATGAAGAAGAACGAGCAAGACTCGGTAGGTTATTCTTTTTTTCACACAATTAATAATTCTCCGAAAGTAAAATATCAAAGTATTATTTTAGAAATATCTCACATTCCCGCTTCCGACCTGTTGGACTCGACCTGGACCTCTCAGTACAAAGGTGCAGGTTGTCTATCCTCCCCGTTGTGTGCCGATGGCCCGCCGCCACCGAACGTTCCCGAGATTTGAATATCATGCTGATGGATTAGTTTGCCGTTCAGATTACTGATAGTTGTCGGTCCTTTCTACGGACGGTAACCGGTAGTCGATGGAAATTGGTTTACTTTAAGGGCAGGGATCTTCGATATATATACTTTTATGATTTTATACGAAGAGGAATGTTTAAAGATTCTTTTCACAACTTTTGTAAACCTATTATGAGGTTACCAATCTTTGTTCCTACATCCAAATTAGGTACCTAGTGCACTAGTATGTAATATGTGTATTTTCGTTAGAGCACATAACGACTTCATAATATTAATACACGATTTGTGATGTTCAGACGAATTTACTGTATCCATCATCATCATCTGCCTAGCCTTTTCCCAACTATGCTGGGGTCGGCTTCCACTCTAACCGAATGCGGCTGAAAACCAGTATTTTACATGGAGCGACTACCTATCTGACATCCACAACCCAGTTAGTACTGGGCAATACGAAGACTAGTTGGTTCATGGTTGTTGGTTGAGTTGTAGTCGAAGTCGACATGATAATATTGTAATACCAAATGATTTGAAAAGAGTAACCATCGAGTTTCTTGCCGGTTCTTCTCCATAGAAAACGACCAACCCGAACCGTGCACCTTTCTGTCGACGTTTTATAAGTGCCCATCTAGGCTTATGTGAAATAAAAATACCTATTTTGATTTAATTTGATTTGAAGACTGGTTGTCAGACTTTAGGGCCACAGACAACCTGTAACGACTGTCAAAGATCTACAAATGACAGCCCTCACACGGCTTAACGTGCCTTCTAATGTACTCTGTGGTGCCTTCCGAGGCACAGACTAATCTACTGTACCCACACTTAATAAATTGTTTAAATGAAATGAGAAAACTAGCAAAAACTTTTCATTTAATTTAAATTACAAGAAACAGGCCTTGGTAGACTGCCCAGCGCTTCTAAGACAGTAAGAACAGGGTTAGCACGATGCTCAAAGGCGATAGGCTGGCAACACGCCAATACTATAGGTATTGAGGTGATCTTTATGGTACGGCGCGGCGCCTTATATCTATGGCTATACAATAAAAACTGAACAGAATGGGCTCAACGTCGTCTGTGATTTCGAGGATCTTACGATGGCTACAAACCTTTGGTGGACCTGTACCTGTGCATAGGTATGTAACTTGGTTACGTGAAAATAACTACATTATTATCACCATGATACGTGGGTCTGCATGTGCAAAGTAAATATGTATAGGTATGGGATAATAATAATCTCTCTTGGAAGATGGATTCATCATTGTTTTAAACTTTCACGGTTTACAACTCCACATAAACTGTCACTTACGGGATATCTTCCGTGATTGACTTTTATTCTGAGCTCCCGTAAGTGACAGTTTATGTGTGGATTCATCATTTATAATCGTTATTAGTTACTCTCTTATTGTATCTTATTTTTTATTTTTTTTGTTTATAACAAGTCAATAACTACGTATTTCATTATTATGCAGTGCAATATACAGAACTTTATTTAAAATGGCAATAGGTGCAGGCATAATACTGTCGTGTGCAAATAAAAGTAGAAAAGTTTTTTGACCTCACAGTCACGAACTTTACAAAAACTATGACACCTGGCATTCCCAATTACAGGTGTAGAAAGTTGTGGCGCCAGCAATTAGTTGGTGCGGAAATAAACTGGGCCAGGCGGAGCCGAACTTAGTTAGGCATGCCTAGCCAAATGTCTTCGTGAATAAATAACTGCACTTTTATTTTGACACCGTATTTTGGAACGATTTTATTCTACTTCTATTGTCTTTATTAATGAACGTGGGTCAGGCGAGTACGTGTAAGGATAGTATCAGGTGGCGTTATAAGGTTTCTGTCTACCCCATGCGAAAATAGCGTGAGTTTATATGTATGTATGTATTCTATTGTCTTTTTAATTAATGTTAATTGAATATTTTCTGTTGAAGAATAAATGGTTATGTTTTTCATGAGTACCTAAAATATAAAATGAGTGATAGCATACCTACTCAAGTTAGGTAGGTGCATAAGTATTCAGTATTATATTGAGTAAGTGACATTCTAATAATTTTATTTTACCTACTGTCTCTTTATCTTCCACTACCATTGTTAAGGCAATTATTAACAAGCAGAATATATAACCGCACGTTATATACTAAACGCAGTGAATCCCTCTTCATTTGACTACACAAATAAACAAATTGTAATCGATACTATAATTCATGTGTGATAACAAAGCAGCGGGCAGCGTGGACGAGCGGTCCTCTCGGGTCCCCAAAGATAATTTTCATAATAAAACATCCCTTTTCTCAGGCACTTTGCTGTAAATCAAGTTTTCCGGCCACCCTTTCAATTTCCTGACCGCAACACAGTTCCGTTCAAACGAGATTTTCATTAGACGTTCAAATACCCTGCGTTTGGAGAGATAATATTTTTACAAGACGATTAAGAATTTTCTGAGACCCGTCTCTCTGCGCTTCTAATTTGTCTCGGGCAGAGCAGGTAATTTAAAATTATTTATTTATAATTAAGTGTCCGAATCCAATAAAATGTCTAAAGAAGACGAACATGAGACGTAGATACGTAAGTACGTCTGCGCGAGATTTTCAAAAGATCTCATTACATTTAGAGCGTGACCCATGAAAAAGAGATAAAAGTTAATACGCACTTAATAATTATAAAGCTAAGCCCGGTAACTCCGATGAAAGCATTAGTAGGTATTAACTTGTAAGTTAAATGCGAGCGTAACTCACAAACGTGAACACACGGTCAGCTGGGAATCGAGTCGATATTACCATAACTTACTTGAAACACGAACAGACAAACTCATTACGAATGTTACGATTAATTTCAGCCACTTTTCCGAGAGATTGCCATTAAATTGCCGCAGTTCGTCTTGCAATGTTTGGGGAACATAAATGAATAAATTGACCTGATTTGTGTGTGAGCGGTCGTTAGAAAACATAATAAGATTTTTAATTTTAAATGAACGCTTTGCGGTACAGATGGAGAATAAAATTTTTGAATGTCGGGGCTGTGGGTTGCGTGTTATCAAAGGCTATGCAGGCCAGTGTGATCCTGGGGGATTCCATAATTTGAAATTAAGAGTTGTTTGTTTTTATTATTTTTTAAACAACACTTTTATGCAAATGAGCCCGAGTATTTCCTAGCGATTCTGAAGGTAAATAACCATTGTCGCGTTTTATTTACAAAGTAAATGGTAGTTAAACCCCTTTAGTCGTGGAATAACGGTAAGTGGGAGTGAAAATCTTGGCTGGCTTTTCTCTCAAATTGGTAATTGAATTGAGAAGGGCTATGATTTCAATAATTTTGACAAACACCGTCGAATTTTCCTGAATCTTGATGATGCTTTCCGGCTTGTTGAACTCTCTCGATGTGCTGATCTGTTAAAACACATTGTAAAGCCCAATTGATGGAAAATTGTAAATCAAACACGAACGATTCTTTGTAATGAAATGTAAATATTAGATGGCATAATTTAATTATTGTGTTCTTGTGAATTTGTATGGTTTAAATTAAAGGTTACAGTGTCATAAAAACAGTTACTTATTGATGTGACTTACTTAGTACGTACCTACCTAAAGAAAGTACCAAACATATCTTTAAATAAACACAACATACCATTGCAAATAAAAGTTCCACCTCGAATATAAATTTTCAACAGTCGATTATAAATTTCCACGTTGATTGAAATACGGTGGAAATAGCGCAGTCGTGAAACTATGTCAATCGGGCATCGTTTAGTATTGGCCTATGCAAATCTATACACATGCGGGCTTGTAACGAATTGCATCATTCTTTAGCTATATTTATCGAAATATGTATGTGGGACTGCATACATATTTCGATAAATACACTGCGTATCGTGCTTGTAACTGTGTTTTCGCGAATCATGAAACAATGCGTGGTGAAGAAAACAGTAATAATAATAATAAAGCTAATTTATTCCAATCCCTCTTTACATAATTATGTCTATACAATTAATAGTTTTATATTTTATTTGGATATTTTGGGTGAAAGCCATCCCGTGCCAATTTTCCCTGTTTTGGGCCAACTCCATCCAACTCGGACCATCTACTTCAATGATGTCGTCTGCCCATCTCTTGCGTGGTCTGCCCCTGTTCCTCTTGCCTCCCGGTCCAGACCACTTCGTTGACTCCAATGTCCACCTTTGATCTCTGCATCTCGAAAGATGACCTGCCCATTTCCATTTCAGTCGTAGAGCGTGTAGGAGGGTCTGTTAGTTTAGTTCTTTTCCTTATCTTTTCGTTTCGGGTTTTCTGTATTTTCCTGAGTTTTAATATGCTCCTTTCCATGGAATGTTGGCATGACAAGATTTTATTTTTTATTTTGTTAGTATATGTCCATGTTTGGCTTCCATATGTCATGCTTGGTAGAATACAGGTGTCCATTATTATTCTTTTAAACTTCATGTGATAGTCCCCTTTTAGGGCTTCCTTTTGTAACCAAAATTTCTTCCAAGTGCAGTTGATCCTTCTATCCACTTCAGTTTCGTTATTTTTTGTATCAAATGATATTTGTTTTCCAAGGTAGATATATTCCTTTACATATTCAATCTGGTTTCCCGACATGTGTATTTCTTTTTCTATATGGTTCGTCATGATTTTTGTTTTGCTTGCGTTCATGTGTAACCCCACTTTTTTACTATTTGTGTCCAGTTTTTGTTTCATTTGTTCTAGCTCAGTTGCTGATTCCGCGAAGAGGATGATATCGTCAGCAAATCTGAAGTGGCTTAGATATTGATCTTGCATTCTGAGTCCTTTATTTCTCCAGTTAATTTCTTGAAATATTATTCCTTCCAACACAGATATGAATAGTTTCGGTGACATGGGATCCCCCTGTCCGACTCCTTTTCCTATTGCTATCTCTTCTCCTTTAGTTTCTAATCTTACTCTACTTTTGCTTTGTGAGAAGATGTTCTTTATGATGTCTATATAGGTTCTGTTTATTCCGCAGCAGGCAAGTGCTTTCCAGATCGAGGCGTGTGTTATACTGTCAAATGCCTTTGACTAGTCAATAAAGGAGTATTAAAAGAAAATAGTATTAAATAATAATTCATTTACTTTCGGTAACAAAGACCCATACATATAACCTAAATATACATACTAATAACATTAAAAACACCATCTTCCATCGTCTTTTGTTTTTCATTTTCATTACTAATTTTTATTGTTTTATTTTAGTGTTACTCATTGATTATTTGTCTTCGTTCTTTAGTTCTCTTAATTTTGTTAGTTAATTAGGTAGTTACATCGTTATAATAGTCTCATAGCTCCATATAATACTAGTGCAGGTATGAGAATTAAATAACGAGTAAAATCTTAGTGACATCGATAGCTAATTAGTCATATTTTCATTTATTTATCGAGTACTAGATTACATATTTATAATTTCCTTTATTTTATTATGAACTAGCTGTTACCCGCAACCTTCGGTCGTGTGAAATTATTATAAAAAAATATTACTTCCCTTTTTGCATTGAATTTTATTACTAACTTCAGGGGTTTTAATTTTTTTGCACGGAACCCTAACTATTTAAAAAAAATAAAAGTAGCCTATGTTAGACCTTATAATATCAGCTATCTGCTTGTAAAAGTCCCATAAAAATATATTTTATTATATTAATATAGTATAGATATAGATAGATATCATCGTCTGATCAATGATATATACAATAATGTCATTTCCGGAAACAATAGAGTATAGTTTGGTTATGTAATTATTGCTCACGCTTAATTGGTCACAACTAGGAGCATACGATTGTTTATCATAATGCGCCATTCAATAAATTAATAACGTGTGAATAGGCAGCAATATGGAGTACCTAAGTACATAGATGATTAGTTATTGTATTGATGTTACTCTTTGGTGTTTTAAATGCTACCCATTTAAAACCGTTAGTTGCCCGTGGTACTACTAGTTTTACTACCAGTAGTATCATGGGTAAAAAACGCCATAGAACTACCAAGCGATCCAGTAGTACCACGGGTTTTTTTTAAAACCTTGTTTTAAACCGTCTGTTTAAACCGTCTCTAGATTGGTAAAGATCAACAATCATAATCTCAACACTTTAAAATATCAAACGTTTAATTAATCAACAATTCTTAATCTCAATATTGAAAATCTCAAATTATTAACTTATGCTAGACATTTTTATATTTTTGCTTGCCTGTTTGAGTGACCCACTGCTGGACAATTGCCTCCCTTTTCTCCCCTCAAACCTCTATGTCCAGTGCGATATCTGGCCATGTTCATCCCACAAAGGAGATCAGATCGTCACACCACCTTCGCTGCGGAAAACTTTAATGGCAAATCTGTTTGTATCATTCACGTAGTATTTATTTTTGAAAGATTAGTCATACAAACTGGTTGCACTATTAGGTAAAACTCTGTCTAACTCTTCGGGTATTATAGGCGTGTGTAGTTGCTTATAATAACCCTTTTCAGTTTACATTAAATTTGGAATAAATGGTATGCTAGCGAATATCAAGATTTAAGATTTAAAATAGAATTCAGAAAACGATTGCAAAATAGAATTTCTAAACTGGTCTCGTTATTTAGGGTTTCAGTATCCAGTAGAGAAACGCGTGGGAAATGAAAGAAGATCCAGGAATTGTTTTTATAAAATCGAAAATGGAACCTGTAATATCGGCTTTAAATAAATATAAATTACGAATAGAGGACCTCGGACAATATATTATAATCACAAACCAAAAGGAAAAATAATGTCCTAGAATACTTATGTTTCAGGAAAAAACAATCCCTGTCAGCTGCACACGTTCTCACAATAGTTATAAAAATTAATCGACTGCGAAGGGTTATTGGGGGCCCTTGAGGATGAACAGGAAACATGTTATTACTAACAAAATCTTCAAAAGCAGTCGTGGCGGATATCCGCCACGACTGTTTTTGAAGGTTTTTGTAAAGGCTTCTAAGTAAAATACAAGACTCAAAATTAAAAGTCGTCAAAGATTACATAAGACCAAAACGCCCTTCACCGTTATTCATTCGCTGGAAAAAAAAAAGTAGGTACCTAGACCGAATCGTCTTCAATCTCCCAATGGGTACTGTGAAATTGTCACAGATAAAACTCTCGAAGACAAACAACTACAAGGAGGTCATCGATGAAGAGGACTGATCAAATTGAATCCGCGGTTGGAGCCTTTGTGAACTAATGCACTTGTTGTCTTAACAGAGCGTGGCGGAGAGAGATTGTAAAGCAAACTACGAAAAAGGAGATATTCCAACTGTGGTCGGAATACCTCGTTTTTCGTAGTTCGTGCTCTTAAAAGTGTGCTCTTAACTTGTGTGCTCGGGCTAAAATACGTCCCGAAAAGTATTCCAGTGATTAGGCAACATTTATAGCAAAGAAAAATATGCCTTTGATTAAGCCTTTGAGTTCTGATTATTCGCTGAATCCAATATTGACGTCAACTTCGTACTAGTCACATAATAATATGTCGTAATGCTGGCCTTATGACATATCCCACCGTTAATTAACTGGCAAGGAGGTGCTAGAGTAAGTCTACGGAGACTTACTACGCTTTTGGGAATTACTAACACTATCTAGAAAAAAAAACAAACACTAACAATGTTATAAACACAACCTACTAGACCAATAAACTGCTAAGTACGCACCTAGTTCAAATAAAATAAATATTTACAATATTAGAGCCCTGTTCACCGAACAACGTAGGCGATACCCCAATATACCGGTGATATAAGGTAAATAACATGCCCAATGCCAAATATTGGCAACCCAAATGAAATGAAGACCCCATAAAAACTGGCGCGAAACAATTGCTATTATTCTCCGTTATTACTGTTCAGGTGTGTTTCAGTGATATATCGGTCTATCGCAACGTTTTTGTGCTCCCACACTTTTATGCCAGACGTTTAGAATTTTAGATAGGTTTGCATTGTCACACTAAAACGGTGAAACGAGTTCATAAATTTTCTTTAAATTACCTAATTTGATAATATTTACAGCAGACCGACTTAGGACCTTAATCACTAGTCTAGAAGACTGAAACTGAACTGATAAATACAGTTATAGTTGAAAATGGTAACTTCGATATACATACAACATTATCAAATACTTGTAGGTTTAAGTACAACAGTAGTATCGTTGCTGTAGTAACAATAGACAAAGTCTTTTACTAACAGTATAAACGCCACAATTTGCTATTTTCACACACATTTTTATGGGCGCACCTTTTCATAAAAACAATTTTATATTTTTTCTCCTAAGGATAAAGATGATCTTTTTCTATTAACACTTGTAAATGTTCAAAGCAATATGTTGCGGTGAGAAAGTTGTAGAGTAGCCTCGGGGTGGATTACACGTCGCTGAGACACCGGTTTTTATGGCGTGTTGCTTATTGCCTTTCGAGTTACGAGAGGGACGTTTTTCACCTCCGTAGTGTTGATATAAAGTTGGCGGTCTCACGCACATTACGCGCAGCCGGCGCCCGCCAATACAAACAATTTATTGTATTGTTATAGATCTGGGGTCCGTCTTCGGATACATATTGGGCCCGAACTGCGAGGGACAACGCTTAGTCACTCGAATCTATCTACTCGCGTGAAAGGTGTTTAACATAACTCATGTCGTATAAAACGATTTGTAGCTACGTTAGATCGTTTGGCGCGTGTTCGGAATTTTAAAATAGGATGTACCAATAAAACATTTATATAAATCAAAGTAGCTGTTATGAATTTATTATGACAAAAATTACTCGTCCAAATCGTAAACATCATTTTAAATATTCGGGTAAAACAAAAAAAAATGGTAAGAACATTCTGCTATCCGAGAGCTACACCAAAATAATTAATTCGTTTGAATGGTAACTACATGCATAGTTGTATCCACGTGGAAGTAGTAGAGAGAGCGCATGCAGTAGCTCAGGAGGCTTCCGGCTGCCGGAAGGGCATGATACATTGTGCTAAATCCGATTAATTTGCGAAACCTGTTAGTGGGACAATAACGTTTAAACACATTCCGTGTCGGCACTGTCTCTCCTTGTCACCTTGAACACTAACGCAATTAATTCACGTAACGTAAGCTCGAATCATAATTGAAACTATGTAACTGTTATAAGAGCCTATCAGGTACACTGATGGTATTAACTTACGCCGCTTTAGTTCTGAGTTCAAGAAAATTGGAGAGAACAAATTGTTGAGGTGATTAATAAATGTAAATGTCTTGGTTATGTATAGCTTTGTTAGGGGAAACTTTACACATCTATGTACATACATTTATGTATATTTAACAAACATGTGTAGAAGGTAATTGAATAAGGAGGCCACGGTATGCAAAGAAACAGTTCCGAGAAAGTTGTGTTAATTTGTGTATCTAAAATATATCAACAATGTAGGGAAATGAAAACACCGAGACTTGTGTTTGTATATTTGTCTTCTTATTTGTTTGTATCTGATAATGAGCAACATTTTGAATATAATTCACATTAACATTCTGATTACATGATTTCCGAGACTTGTCATCATCATCACCTTAATGTCCTCGTCGATGTTACTTGGGGTCGGCGCAATACGTTTTTTTTAATTCCATTCTCCCTTGTCAACCGTCACGCTATCATTTACACCCTTTTCCCTTCATATAGAAGAAAGAAAGAAAAAATATTTATTATAAATTATATTTTTTATTTATTTATATCATTCCTCACACAATCCATCCATCGTTTCCTTGGTCTTCCTCTCCCTCTCCATCCATCAACATTTATATTCATCACTCTATTTCCGAGACTTGAAATACATTAAATATAAATACCAAGAACGGCAGATCAAAGCTGCTAAAGAAGAAATATCGATATAATTTCGTAAACGTACCTATTATGATCGTAGGATTCGACATCGAATAGCAGGATAGTTTATATATATTCCTAATACCAACAACTCTAGCGTTCAATACATTTTCTCAAAATAATCAACAAACTAAAAATAACAGACCCCTAAAGTTTATTTGAAACGTTTCAACTCACAGAACAACATTTAATCCCAATTCCCACTCCCCATGCAAATTAACATGAAAAGCTTTTCAAATGGCGAAAAGCAAAACTTTTGTTTGGTGTTTTCACCGTTTAACTTGAATCGTTCACGTGTGAATTTCTAGCCGATGTGGGGAGGCCGGCGCGTAGAGTAAGGCCCGGGGCAGATAGGCGGCTGATTGCAGCCTGCCGTAATTACCGCGCACACGACCGGTATGACCACTGCTTACCGCGGTTTTACTACACACAATAACTCTGGATTGGGCATGTTGTTTGTTTGGATGAAAGGTTCTTTTTTTCCTCCTCTTTGTTATTCTACACAAACACGCACGTGATTGGTGTTTAGCGCTAAATCATGTTTTGCGTGACAATAGCACATAGATAATTGGAAAACGATGTAAAAACCAATTACATTCTAAAAAACTGTTCGATTTGAAAATTCAGGTTCATTTTACGAAACTTTTTATCCGTCTGGCTGGCAGGCGCATTAATTAACTAGACAATAAAAATCCATTTTCTGTCAATAAAAATCGTTACGGGTAAATGGTATAAATGTTATAAAAATAAAATTGATAGGTACTATTGAGTTAAAACAATGTTTAACAACAAAATATTGCAATAATAAAATTCGCATCTGGCATTACGGATTGAAGCCACCATCAGGGTTGTGACAACATGATTATATCGAAACAAAGAACACCTACCTACGCTAAATGCAAGGAGTAAAAATAAGCAGCAAAAACATAATATTCCCAATGTCTGCACCACTTCAAAAGCTCGTTAGCACCAGTTGCAGGAAAAATAACGGTTTTAGAAACATACTTAGTGCGAGTTTATACATTGAAATGAATGAGTGAGCGTGTCAAATCTCTCAGTACAAGCTTGCTATAAGCACAGCTGGTCGCAGTATACAACCTACTTACTACATTGTGGCCATAAGAGGCTTAAGAAGGACTAAGACAAACTATGCAGAGTCAGCTATTACGACCTACACTACACTATAACAATATGTATGTATATAGGTACTTGCACTTGGCTTCGCTCACCTTTTGTCCAGTATCCATAAGGACATTTTGGACTAGATAGTAACTATGTTTCATCAACTTGGAAATTTTGACTTTATAATACGAAGAAAAAAAAAATGTTCGAATTGACGTAAAATTACCCGTGATGATTTTATGCACTCTAAGATATTGAATAGGTTTGAATGCTTGGCGTAGCGAAAAGCGCTGTAGTGTTGATGCAAAGGAAACGTTATAACCGGTCTCCTTATAACAATTTCCTTGACTATACAAACACAAAAGACTATAATTATATCTTTTCTTTTTAAATTCTGGTTGGCCAGAAAGATCTGCCATGCCTATTTGATTATTGATTTTTCTATTTCAAGCCAGTATTCATTATGTAGCCTGAAATCTATTTCAAAGCTCGCTCCAGTGGTCCAGTACCGTGTGGTGTAGTGCACTTGAATGCAGAATTGAGATTCCACTACCCAAAATACATTGAGTATAGTTCATTGAACCAGCGAACAACAAAGCATTGTACACCCGACCGAAAAGATTCAGAGCCACAGTGAAATGGAACTTTTTTGAGCGCAATAAGCAATTATAAGAATGAGGTGTAAATAAGTTGGGGCAAGTTTTTGGGCAAAAAGCGACACGTCCTTTGTCAGGAGGTGAACGTTTGATGTCGTCTTAAGTCGATTAGACCACCTGTCGGCCGACCGAGTCGAGAAGCCTTATCACTCAGGCGTTTGTTAATTGTGCCTGAAATACGATGCAGTATATATGTTACCGGAAATGTATGAAACCTAGGAATTGTACAAAATTCCTAGGAAATATATACAATTCCGAGCCTACTTAGGAAATGTGTAAAATAATGTTTCAACGATTCTTTAAGACACACATTTTCTGTGAAATGGATATATTTCGTAGGAATTGTATGCAATTCCAAGATGACACTAGGAAATATATTAAAACGAGTCTAAGTCGAGGGAGACCCGGTCGACGGAGCCCCGCTACGCGGGGCTCCTACTTCTGAATGGTAAACCATTAAAAAAATAACCACGCCTACCCTACCCTTCTAATCCGAAAAATCCTAAAACCTAATCTATCCGTGTCGGGGTGCCCCAAGTCGGCCTAGGCAAAACTAGTTTGTCATCAACCATCTTATTAAAATTTGATACTCATTTACTATTTTAGGTGATAGATTTGTACGAGTAATACATTTCCGATTGCTATTTAGGAAATGTATAGATTTCTTAGGAAAAGTGCTTATTACAAAATATTTCAAAGATTTCCTATCCATTTTAGAAATTGTACACATTTCCTAGGAATTGTATACAATGACGGATTACATACTTTTCCGTGAACATATATACTGATAATCTCAAACATATCCTATATAGTTGAGCACCTATGTATCTCATTGGATATCCAAAGGGGTATTGGCTTGACCGCTTCGCTTAGCGCACGGATTGGTGATCGCGGAACACAGCAGGACCTGTCTCATCCACGTGACGTAATCCCTTAGAAGCCATTTACGACCGCCATATGGAGGGTAGGATTAAGTCCTAATGCTAGTCGGCTGAAACTATTCATCTGAGAATTAAAGCTTTATTTCTTCTTATTTTATAAAATAACGTCACGCTTGTAATCCCTGAGGGGTTAGGCAGGGAGTACCTAGTACATCCACATTATCACCACTTTTGTTTAAATCCCATGTACAGACATACACAAATACAGACTCCGGGTTGCTACTGAGAAATTCCTGATGGCAAAACCAAATAACACTTTATCTGACCTGGGAATCGAACCGAGGACATCACGTTTGTACAAATTGATCAGCGTTATTCATTCCCGGCTTTCGATTGGAAATAGAAGTGAATCCTTTGAAAAACTTTTAAAACTAAACGAATTTAGTTGGAATTGAATGCAAAATTGTATTTATCAGATTGTACTTTTGTTTTTTAAAACGCTTGGAGCTAAAAAAACATTGAAACGCAACAATTATTTTCTCGCTATTCTAGGATAGACTTTAGATTTTCTGGTATTGGTAGGTATAGTAAATAGGTCATTTTCCCAACCAAATTAGGATCGGTTTCAAGTACAACCAAATTTCAGCCGGTGAGAAACCAACGGCTAAACGTGCTTTCTGAGGCAAGGACCACTCGGTAGGGGCTGCGGGACTGTTCGAAAGAGATACCGTGGCCCCGGAACACAAAGGGCGATGAAGGAACATGGATGGGGTTTAGTCAGTAAAAGTCTGACACTCCCTCCTGCTCAGCCCAGAGCGGGGGGAGTTATTTGATGATTTCCCATCAGAAAGAAAAAAAAAAATAGGACCACTCCCACCACGGTACGTTACGCATGGTCACCCATCCATAGACCGACTTCGGAAAGCGTAGCATAACCTTTGAAGATTGACCTATGCGGCTGTTATTGTTTAGTCACAAACCGGTTCGTAGTATGATATGAAACTATTCTCCCAAAAAACAAGCAAGAATCCGTAGTATGATATGAAACTATTCTCCCAAAAAACAAGCAAGAATCCTTTTACCTCAACTAAAACCGGAACTTTAACACTTCACAACCCATTTAAAACCGACGTTAGTGTAGGTTGGTACATTTAGCCCCAACTCTGCATCAGCTCACACCTTGCTGGGCAAAAAGGAGCAAGACCCAATAACAACGTACGGTAACAAGGTGAGTGCCGTACTTCTCACTGTTTTATTCGCTTGTCTGACTTTTAGAGTACTCTGTGTTACCTGTGTTATCCTCAGGCTTAATATTAGGGTCTTGTTTAGGTAACGACAGTTGGACTGTCCGCCATTCGAGGACGTGCTTCAAATAACATCAGGTAGGTATGGTAACTGTGTATTTTTATTTTAGTGACTACACGGTAAAATCATGAATCTTTGGTGCAAAATATTTCATTACATTTCTACGAATTCTTTGAGTTTCTCTTGTTATTTTTTGTTTCGTAGAAGGAAACCTTTAAAATTCTCCGAACTCCTTGGGCTGAGATACGCGTGTTGTTTTTTACTTAATTACACCCGTTTGGCATTTGTCTTCAGAACGCAAAAAGGGACTCCCAGATATTTAGTAATGGCACTGTTTTCAATGTTTTAAATAACTAGGATATTTTTGCGATTAATCATTTGCTTTAAATAAAGTTAGGTTCGCTAGTCTCATGTTTTTTAAAAAGAAAATATCCCCATAACAAAACTTTCCGTGAACACAGAAACCTATCTGACACCTACGCATTAATATCAATCACATAACCCGCTTTCGCATGAATCGCAGATAAAAAGAAACTTTATCTTTACATATACAGAATCCATATATAAAGGTATGACGAATAGGTATTGGCAGGGGAATTCATACATAAGTCTATACGTAACTTTACAAAATAATTGGTATGCTCGAACTATCCATCATTGAGTGAAGGTGTAAGCTAATTACTTTCACACGTTAAAAGCGGTTGTGTCTTTAACAACCGCGGGATTGGAGATGAACGGCTGAACATCAATCAATGTTACAAAACATTTACCTACACAGACCTTTATTGTCGTAGTACTGCGAACGAGAAAATAAGCTATCGATCTAGTGTCGTAGCCTGTAGTGGGTAACGATGCAGGTTTTAAAATTGGAAGTGTTTTGTGAAATAGTTTTAGATTTTGTAGAATATTTTATAGTAGTTCATTCCCACAAAACATCGGCAGTGACAAACATCGAAGGAGGAGAGATCTTTGACGGATTGTACATGCAGTTTAATCAATAGACGTCTTGTCTATACCATCTGATCTAATAGACTCTGTAACCTAGGCAACTGTTGCCAGACACTTTACCATCATCAGCCTTCAAATTTTTAACTCAGTATTTGGGGTCGGCACAGCAAGTCTACTTCCTTGAAACTCTGTTAACACCAACCCGACTCCTACTATTTGTTTTCATTAATTTCCTTTACATGATTTCGCGCGTTGGTACGTTTACATAGTGGGTGATACTTCTTGTACCTTTATGTGAAATACTCGTTGCTCACTCAGCTCTCGATTCATCGTTTCAGCGCGTAAACTGTAGAGCGAGCCCGTGAGTTCTTAGTAGATGAGTGATCACGTTTAATCGGCGGCACGCACAATTTGGACCACAGTTTGTAGATCACTTTGTTTCTGAGGCAAGAACGCATAAACAGCCACGATCACTAGGGGCATAATTTAGGTGCAGAGATGCAGTTCATTCATATTGATGACAGATGTCTGATATGACCTGAGGTGATCCTTCGATTTACGCTCCAATTTCGTTGCTCTTGTTCTCCAATTGTGATACCTATTCGAATAGGTAGACATTATTCGAGCATGGATTTTACGAGTAGGTCCGTCGTTCGGCAAAAGGCTCCCCCAAGTTTTTCCAAATATTCTTATCCCGTTCCACCTCGAATATTTGTGTAGCCAATGGCTGAAAATTGTACGGGTTCCAAAAAATATTCAAATGCGTTTGGAGGAAAACTTTTATAAACAATAACACATAGACTTGCATACTTATAACTTCCCTCCCTCGTGGATCTGCGGCCGTCGAAAAAACGTGGCAACGTGACTTAATTTACATTCCTTAATATTTACACAAAAAAAAAGCCTCACGTTTTCCTAACTTCATCAAGCAAACAGGGAAGTGATTTCGCATTGTACCACCCGAGAAAATATACCAACATTTTTGTGAATCACCCACGAATTCCTGTTACGCAGATATTCATCTTTACTGGCATACAATTTACAATGTCTCGACAGAATAACAGAATTATTACACATGGCGAAGAAAATATCGAATATTTTATAACAATACTCTTAATGGTTCGACAAACAAACGTACTCGGAGTACAGAAACAGGATTTGCTGATTGCGAATTGTGCTTACTGTCGAATACAAATTGTAAGCGTGTTTCCTTCAAGTTAATTCACCAAAGAAGAATTGACCTTAAGTAGACATTTTTTCTCATAAATTTTTAAGCTTCTCGTTTTTAAAATATTAAGATATTTAAATGAGAAGCTTCAATGCGAAAAATGTGGACTAAATAGCCTGTTAAGGGAAGCCAATATAAATAGTACCTATTTTATATTGACTTGTTTATCGAGATGGTTCTATTTTTGTATTTTAAATGATATATTTAATCTTTTAAATATTCACTCTAGTACCAAATACTCCAGTGACAGGCACTATTGTAAACTTATTATTGACTAGCTCATGCTAGCGGCTTCCCCCGCATGGAGTTCGGTAATTGTCACACGGTATCGTAATACCGGGATAAGTAGCCTATGTGTATCCCAGACTACAAATAATCTATCTCTGTGCTAGATCCGTTCAGCCGATCTGGGGTGATTAAGTAACCAACATCTAAACTTTCGCAATTATAATAGTATATTTATTTTACCGAAAACGCTCATTGAGCGAAAAAACCGACCACAACGCGTTCTGCCAAACTCAAAACGACCACGAAACGAAATTCGTGTCGTGGCTGTTTTGATTTTCACCACAACGCGTTCTGGCAATGAGGAAATGGCACAACGCGAAAAAATGGTTTTCGTAGTTTTCGGGGGCGGTGACAACGATATGTAGACTATTGTGAACTGTTGTTTATACTATTTAACAGTGCACCATTTTAAATTAAAATATAGATGAAACCCATCGACTCATTTGACAATATCGCTTGTTTTTAGGTTATTGTGAGATTAGCGTCTTCGTATTTCCCAATATTCCCGTAAGACAAGGCTTAGTTAATATTACCACTGTAATATGGAGATTATAAGGAATAAATCAATATGCGTTTCATTACTATATGCTACAATTTATGGTGGGCCTATTCTCCAAACAAAAAAATTGAGTCCTTTGGACGGCTATCTAATACAGCCTATTTAGTATTAATAAGCCGAAATGTTGTGACCTTTAACTTTGTTCTGTCGTATTATTTAGCTCAAGCCAGTAGCCCGGACCCTTGCAAAACGGGGTCATTGTTCTGTGAATCCTAAAAAAACGAAGAACTTTTAACAAATGTTTTTGTGACTCCTTGGGGAGACGAAGCGCTGAAAGTGAAATACTTATAATTTGACGAGAAAATAATTATTTTGAACTTTCGTAAATACCTATCTGAAAATTTTGTTTTGCCCCAAAGCATTTTCAAGAATGAAAGATTTAAACAGGATTATAAAGGTACCTTGCTTTCGCCAGCTAAGTTTTGCCAGAAATATATAAGTAAGTATATCCTTTACCTATTTTTTTCTAGAACCTTATACAACTTGTACAATCATCATCATCCACAGCCCGACTTCACCCACCGCTGGGCTTTTTTTTTTATTGCGACAAGCCCGCCACACCATTTCTAAACCACTGTTACTCCTGGAAGCCAGAACCAATAGTGGCGACCACCAGAAAATCGCCGAGACAATGAAGCTCGATGAAGTCCCAGAGAAACAATTTAACCGTCTTGGACCCCGCAACGAAATTAATCAGAAAAGTATAGCGCAGGAGGAGGAAAACCATAATTTCCACTGCTGGGTGTAGGCCTCTCTTTGCTGGTGCCAAGTTCCATGCTCTTGTTCCAGCCTCACCCAGGATATTCTCGCAATGGCAACGATGTCGTCTGCCCATCTCGCCGCCGGACGACCAACACTTCTCGTCCCTTTCCTTGGATGCCACGCGGTCACAGCTTTACTCCACCTGCTATCACCGCACCTTGCTAGGTATCCTGCCCAACTCCATTTTGAGTTCCATAACGCGATTTCCAATATTGAAGACGATGAAATACGTCTCCGGATTTCGACGTTTGGAACTCGGTCTACTAGTTTTATGCTGGGTATAGAACGCTCCATGGCTTAGGTACAGGTTCTTAAATATCTTTAAAATGTACATCGTAATAGATCATCGCCGTCATAATATATTAATTTTAAGCCCTAAAAATTTATATGTATTCTTAATTGATTTTATTCATGCAACAACGTGAAGGCCCCGCTCTGATAAAATTAATGAGGTTCTATCGAATGGTAATTGACACCTCAATTTGATCAAATTGTGCGTGAAATTATTTTGATAATAGATTTACCTAACAAATAATTATGTTTCAATATTCAGACGATACATTTTGAATGCTAATATTACCTACTTGCGACGAAAATAGTGCAGATAGGTAGGTATCATATTGACTTTTTTGAAAGAGTCTACCACAAAATGAACTGCAGGGCTATTGCGTATCTCTGTTGACAGTTCTGCACGGGTAGCGCCAGTTGAAACCAACATGAACGGTCATTGTATATTTAAAACTAGCCAAGTGATGATCACTATGAACTTTCAACAGAAATACGCAATAGCCCTGCAGGACTTGAAGAATGTGGCTATAGGTACTAATCATTCGGAGAAATAAGTAATGTTATGTTACTATCATATAGCCGAACTTTTTCAAAACCTGATTTGCGGTTATTGCACTGCCCTGAGACCACTATTATTGTCACTGATTTCCATAACTATACATAGGTAACCACATTAAATTATACTGCAAAAATAAAAATATATCTACGACAGGTATCAGAAGGTGTAGTCATACATATTTAAGGATGCGGTACGTATAAACGTAAAATTCAGTGGAAAATTAGCTTATTTAGAGATAATATTTAGGTGTCGCATAATGTATTTGAAAACATCCATTTCGTCATTAACCCTCTTTCTAAACGCGACCACGTGACTATCACGTGAGGCGATAGTCACGTGATAGTCACGCGACTATCACGTGAAGTGATAGTCACGTCACGTGACTATGACGAAATGACGAATGACGTCATTTCGTCATTCATTTTTCGTTCCGTAGGGAACCTAAAAGTGAACTTTCGTCTACGATTTCCCTATAGAGTTGAAAAGAATACTAGGAACACATTTTCAAAAATATTTAATGATGATAATGGACTGATTAATGATAATTCAATAATGTGAGTTATTTCGTATGAATTGCAACAGTACTTAAATTGAGTACAGTCAACGTTTGGTCTATAAATCTCAGCCTACTCAGCTCACCCCTTGGCCACGAGCTATACAAGTAACACGCTTGTTGCGATCGCGACTGCGGGAAAATCAACAAAGAAATTGCTTAGCGAAGAGCATGACATGAGTCACCGCCACACCACGCATAGGAAACACGCACGTACACGCACGCGAGTTTCGTTTGACACAAGTTGCATTACCTGAGGTCGTGAAGGGAGCGTAAGAATCTAGCATATCAATATTTTAGACTCATAAATAGTAACATTGCGAAATAGTAACTCGTTTTAGTTATAAATTTTAGTTTAGAATGCGTATGGAATTATTGGGATGTAATAATGGGAAATAGTTCAGTAACGGATGTCAAATATTTAAAATAAACCAATGTAATTTATTTATCCTCCTCAACTGCCGTTTGAGCTTATTTTCAGTGAATTGGACTGAATTTGGTGTTTGTATTTTATTTGTTGAAATTTAATTCAAATTGACTTTAAAATATTGGTATTACTTATTAATATTTATATTATAATTGTAACTCATTTTATTAAAACTTCCTTATAAAATGACAGAACAAAAATAATAATAAGTAAAAAGATCAATTATTTAACAAGGTAAATATTATATTTTCAGGTAATTTTAGCCCATAGCAATGAATTGAATAATAATGAGCCCATCTTATACAATCTCCTTCTTAATATTATTTTCAACACACTTGCTCGTAAAGTGAGCCTTATTACATCGTTCTTAGGGCCATAAACAGAACTATTATAACACACACGTGCTTAATAATATTACACACTAGTACGTAATAGAATTATCCCTACAAAGTTAAGTTAGTACCTAACTGCGAATTATATGCGAGTAAACAGAGTGTTTTCAATTTTACCGGATAATACGGTTTTTTTTTTTTTGTATAAACAACAAAGAGGTTTTATGCCGCCGAAAATTCATTTACGTTTTTGGAATAAATAAATGTGTACCTAATTATGACGAAATTACATTTATTATTATCAAATTATTTATAATTCACAATAATTTGTTATAAAATATTTGCATTTAATCACTAAAATTATAATTTTGAAGTAGGCTGTATACCTATATGTAATCAATCATCTTACATTTGGCGCGTGCAAAAAAAAAACTTGCGCGCCATTTCACATAATTTTCATATTTTGTTTGTAACGCATTTGTTGCTGTGCGGTAAATAATTGTAAAAATGTCAAGTTTTAGTACAGAAGATGAACAATTGATATATTTAATCCCCCCAGAAATACTACATGCAGCAAAATGAAAAAGTACTTAGCTGCTTGCGATAGTTTCCTACAATGGAAGAGCAACAAAACCCAATCATTTTCTGTAAATGTGTTTTTGGCGTATGGTGCATCTATTTCAAGTTAAGAAGCATGGTTAAGCTCAAACATGGTCTTGATATCAAAACGTACTTTACCTGATGAAATTTTTGAAGAAACGCTCGGATGGATGGCATTGGTCGGAAATCTAAAGTTTTGTCACCAGCCGATGTATTTTGAATGAGGCTCCGGATAGTTAGTATCTAACAACAACGGTACGTTTAATATTTTTAATCAAAATGTATCTACAATATATAAGTGCGTTACCATAATCATAAATTCAAGAACGAATTAATTGATTTCTCTGCAGGTTGCCTAAATATTCGGTGTTACTGGTACTTGTAGACGGCAAGACCTGTATAATATTACAACAAAAGATGTAGAAACCCACGGAGAAATGCTTGTCGTCAAAATGATCCAGAGGACTAAAACCAAGATTCCACGATCTTTTACAATCCAAGGAACGTTTCGTGAAATAGTGAAAAAATAATAGGATCTCCGTTCAACAAAAACAAAGAATTACCGCTTTTTAATTAAACGATATATGCAATACATGTTTGTTTTTTTCCTCGCAAGTGTGTTGAAAAAGTGCGTATGAAACTCGTGAGCAACTTACTCACTAGACACTCGGCTGATTTACGCCTCGCCTACGGCTCGGACTGCAACCCACAGCCTCGTGTATAATGAGCAACTTAAGCTCACTTGTATCATAATATACTATTAAGAAAGCAAACTATTTTATAATTAGAACAAGCCCCCCTCGACTGGTTGTCAACCTGAATCATGCGCCCAAAGGAACTAAACGCGTATGCAAAATTTCAGCTCAATCGGTTGGAATTTTAATAATCAGTTGCAAGATTTGACCAAAACAAACATACGAATATTACAAGTTAAATTAATGCTTGTTAAAAATAGGAACTTGCCTTGAACAAATACCGACTTGGCCCACTCAAACAGTCTACGATCAAGAAGTTCAAGCTTCGAGCTAAAAATAATATTTAACCGCACAAAGGCAGGTCAGGTCGAGAATAAAGTCCATTGATTTCAGTTTACAAATCGACTTTTTGTGGTAATAGTGTGGTGTTAATGTGGTGAGCAGGAGAGCGGAAAAGTGCGAGCGTTAGAGGCGCGCCTGCCCGCTCAATATTCATGAGCCAACTTAAACGGTTAGGCAATGAAGTCCGCGGGAACAGATTGAGTTGGGGAACTTTCGTAAGTACTGTCAGAATTGCCGTAATTTGATTGTGATTTGGTGTAAAGTGTTGGGAACTTTTTTAAATGGGTGACTGAAAAAGTTTTATAAAAGTGCTGAAATATTCCAAATCTCATGCACAGCTTCGTTAGTTATCTCTTCAAATTATTTATATTCCAATAACTAGAAACTGTAGTTTGCATAACCGCTATTCTTAGCAACGTACGTTCTTGGCACGTGTTTAAAAGTTCATATTTGTCCTTGAAATACAAATTACTTTATTTTCTTCATAAATTTTCCTAATAAGGAAGTAATTATCCTTAATTTTCCCAGCAATCGCTGGTTCCAAGGCCCCCACTTAACTGCTACGTTCGAACCATTGAACTAGACGATTAAAATAACCGTTGCCGTAATGGTGTCTGTATTTGCTTACTCCGTTGCAGTTGTAATTGAATACGTTAGGAATTAGGTAAATCTGCTCTTTTCCGTTTCAAGAAAATGTAGCGAGGGAGGTAAATGTTTCGGTATTGTACACGTAGAATAAGTTTGAGCGCTTTTGTTCTCATCATTTGTTTGAGTTTATGTGTTACTAGCTGTTGCCCGCGGCTTCGCTAGCTTTTTGGTCAGAAATTATCCCACGGGCACGTTGTAAATGTAGCCTATGAAACTCGGGGATAATGTAGCTTCCTATTAGTGAAAGAATTTTCAAAATCGGTACAGTAGACCCAAAGATTACCCCCTACAACCTAACAAGCTTTACCTCTTTATTATATTAGTACAGATATAGATTATTGCATAATATATATAGGTAGTACTATTCTCTATAGTCGTAGGGTGGACCCGGTTTAAAAAAAAAAAGAAAAAAGATAAACAACTAAAAGTTATATCGTACTCAGTCTCTGAAATGAAGATGCTGTACTTCTGCAATGGGACTGAATGCCCCAAGTAATTTAGAAATTTCGAGCATTTAACAGACGAATTATTTTCTTGCCGTAGTTAGTTCGAGATCATTACACAATTCACGATTGTGGCTATATTGAATTTATGCATAACAATATATTGTTTGGTCATGCTGAGAGGATGAGTGAAAGGTGACTAACAAAAGGCAAGACAAGGCAGATGTGAGTGGTAACGTCAGAAGGGGACGCCCTAGAAGGACATACACTGTCATAGGTGAGGTTCTTCGAAATGATCAGGCGCCTATGGTACTCGCCACTGGCTGTATGACCAGATGATTGTATCAAGGTGTACGAAAGGTGTATGTCAAGATCGTAGCAGGTGGTGTTTTTTGGTTTCGGCCTACCCATGATAAACACGTGAGTTGAAATGTATGTATGTATTTTTTTAACCAATGAATTTCTTGCCACTTCTGCTCCATAGGAAGCGACCAGCCTGCACCGTACTTATAAATGCCCATGTTTGTGAGGTCTATGTTGAATATATGTATATTTTTTATCAAATAATTCTTATTTATTTCAGCCAACAATACGGAAGAGGATAAAAGCATATTAAATCAAATCAAAAATCTCATAGAATAGATTGAGAAGATTATTATAAGTTTAAGCTCCTTACCGAGGGGCTGCCATTCCAATATCCCTCAGCCATCCATTATCGAATCAGTAAATTCGATTTACAATCCCAATTCGAGTTTGATCCTCCTGATCTGCAGTCAATCTTTTAATGACAGATTTCAGTTACCGTGGAAAATAAAAGGCAGTTAGAAGTCTAAAGAAGCAAGTCAGATAATATAATATTACTTGTACTTTGATGACATGGCTAGAAAGCTGATTCCTGAGATGATGACTCATAAAGAATTTTGCAAGAAAAATAAATGGTGCGTCGACCTCAAATCAATTGGAATAAGCACTTCTACATGTTTAAAACGTCGATGACTTAAGTAAAAAAAAAATGGTATTTATTTCTTAAATTGGCGATAACTCATACAAAATTACTATCAGAAGACAAGATTAGAGCAATTTCTCCGTAGAAAATATGCTACCCTACTACTGTCTCAATGGTAAATAATTGTAAATTATTTTTATGGGAATATTTATTATTAATTAACACCAGACTGCTCTTCATTATATAAAATAAAACCATATTTACCTTCAGTGGGCCATGTAGTAACTACACATATGATTGTTATTTTGCGTAACCTGACTGTTGGGCAATTGCTCCAGATTAATTTAGTTGCGTCGACCACTACGCTGATAAGTGTAATGAGCTTGCCGAGTATGGAGCCCTGGTCCCAGTTCAGTAATTAATTCTAGAATTTAGACTGATTATACGGCTTGTATTATTATTATTATAATGATACAAGCGTGTGCAGAGCTACTTAAAATATTTAAAATGATAGGAACAAATCCTTTGTTAAACTTTCTTGTATCTGATAACTGCATACAGGAAAAATAGAGGATGCAACATGAAAAGATTACAATGTTGATTGTACTTGCCATTGGCAACAATTAGGAACTTCCATATAAACTTTCATACCCAATTTAACCTCTTTCTAAAATCGTTCCGTAGTGGTCACTTTCGTTATATAAGGAACTCTTGAGCAAAATGTCATGCTGTACTCAGTATTTATGGCTGTGCGTTTTCTGTCAGAGAATTTAGGAGCTATATTAAGTGGAATATTAGATTTGAAAGATCATGTTATTAGATACCAAGACGCAGCAATAAGTCAGCCTTAAGATATATTTTACTTTACAGACATCATCCTGCAAACTAACTCCCTTTTTCTCGCATGCAAATATGTAGGTACATCTACATACAGAAATAGAAGACCAAAGTTATGTGCAATGAAAGACTTAAAATAATAAAAGTAGACGGGGAGACAATTCAAGATGTCCAGGAATACCCGTAGGTACTTGGGACAAGTAGTCTCTTTCCAGGCGAGGCAAGAAAAAGAAGTCGCAAGACGAATAGAAAACGCCTGGAAGTGCCACTGGTTCATGAAAGAACTATTTAAGGGTGCCTTGCCTATGGCACTGAAGCGCAAACTTATGGACATGTATATTCTCCCCGTCTTAACCTATGGTGCACAGACTTGGTCTTTGACTAACATCCAGAAGTAAAAACTCAAGGTTTGCCAACGAGCAATGGAGCGCAGTATTGTGTTCGAAACACAATACTGCGCTCCAAAACAAATATAGCTGACGTGTCTCAAAAGGCTGCCAACTCAAATGGGACTGGGCAGGTCATGTCTGCCGCATGCCGGACAAACTGTGGACCAAATAGCAGGATACTGGTGCCCTGACACAGCGAGGCGGGGAAGCGGCAGGCCACGAAGGAGGTGGCTGGACGAACTGGACAAGTTCCGTCCGAACTGAAAGTGGGACGCGCGGGTTCGCGAGAAGCGGAAGGAGTGGATCGGGAGGCTTTCGGCTCAGGAGTGGGACAGAGCAGGCTAGGAAAAAAAAAAACTGAATTAGCCAAACAGCAAGGTTACGGGAACACACTGTCCAGAGATCCGCGGAAAAACTGGCTGCCGAAGAAAAAATGTGTTTTTGCGTTCAAAAAATAAAACATTTAATGTTGATCTCAAAGAACAAATAACAGTCCTCATGAGCGCTCAATTAACTCGAAACAATTTGATATTTTGCTACATTATTATGAACGTCTCACCGTAATGTATGGCTACCATTTAACGTGTGTAATGTCGCTCATTACACGCACGGCAACGACGCCATCTGTTCCTTATTGACTGCCGTACGAATTTATACATACATTTGATAAATAACAATGACAAATACAACTAAATAATATGTTTAAAATACAAGTAAGGCACATAGTATGAAAACGTTTACGATGGTTTCAGTTCAGTGTTCTAAGTCACCGGCACTGAAATTCTTCTACGCTTATTAAAACAGGTGTTTACGTGTACACGGTAAGGCTTCGGGGAAATCACTTTATGTGAAACAAGATGGTGGCTTGTTTTCAGGATTTGTATAAAAACCTTCTTAGAAACTTATCTTTTATACGACATCAATAGGCGTTCAAAGCTATTCTTCCAATATCACATCAGAGACCAACAACGCCCAACATTTGTGGAAATTGAAGCTATTTTAGAGGTTTTTGATGTAAAATATTTATTGGCGTGCCTTGGGCGTAAGACTTACTCGTATGCCGTCACGGCAAACGATATGATTCTCTCATTTGTTGTCTGATTTTGCACTTCTACTGGCGTCTCTTGATTGAGACCTAAGACTGAGATACGAATGCGATAGATCTTAAAAATACGGGAATTGCCCGTGTATAAAACATCAAACTATCGGAAAACAAATAACATTCATAACTCCTTCATTAGGTTATCATAATTTTCTATATTTATCGCCATTCGTTTGAGTAAAGTTTTAGAAGCTAAGCAACAGTTAACATATACAGTGACGTCACTACCGTAAAACAAAAGCAGATCGCTTCCCATAACTCTCAACATCACAACCGATCCATCAACAGGCATTAAAAGGCAGCAGCAGAAGAATGGTAGCCGACTTTCCAGAGCCAGTTTAGTTCAACTTCCACTCAATCGATTAAGCGACGTACCGAGAGAATTGGCAGCGAGCATCCCATTCAGAAAGCTACAAAACTTTGGCACATTACGAAGTGACAAAGCAAAAATAGAGCGAAATATTGCAAATTAAAAACGCCTACGTTTCTTCATGCATCGTAATTTTGTAGCAAACACGAATATGAGTGGCAACTGAGTAATTACAGCCGACGTCAATTACTTAAAACATAACCACGCGATTTAACAATGAACTATGCCGAAAGGTATGGAAACTTCTACTGTTCTGAGTTGATGGAATATGAAGAGACAAAAGGGACCTTATTAATATTAGAGTAAGGATCTAATTTCACTTTAACAACATTGTGAACTAGTCTGTTTAATTTCCAATTTCCTCGAGCAAAATTTTAAGGTGATTCAAATTTCATGTAGGTATTCTATAAATTATGATATGATTATAGGTACCCAATGGCTTAAATTAAATTTCCTTATGAAAGCTGAAACAAGTAGATTGAGTAGGTGGGTAGGTTACTAGACTCTTCATAGATCGCTACGGTCAACACAAATTATAGCAAATCATCAAGCTTAAATAACTCGTCGGTGATCGTGTTACCTATAGTGCTCAAAACCCCGGAAGTGCGTATGCTAATACTCATTTTGACAAAGTCCCTGAGTTGAATTTTATCAAAACTACCGGACAAAATGACTCATTTTTACGTGATTTACTTATAAAGTATCAGTTAAGCAAAGGATTTATACAAAAATAACATGAGTTTACGGATTTACGACATTATTTGTAAGGTACTCTGGACGGCGAAGCTTTTAGCCCAAAGTCTATAGCGTAGACCCATGTTCACGGCGCGGCGTAGACTCATGCCTACGGCGTAGACCTATGCCTACGGCGTAGACCCACGCTTAGTTTAGACCTCGCCGACTGTCGTCTGTCGCAGGGTTGTATTTTTAAATAATTATTCTGACTGTATGTTAGTTTTGGCACGTAAGTACGTGCAACTAGTACTTGCTCAGTATTTTTTTGTGATTTACGTCTTACAGACAACACGGGTCAAAGTATGAAAAATTAATTGGTAATGATTGAATCTTTCTTGTCTGCCGCCTAAAAAACTTGCATACCACCCATTTCTAGTTCATCATCAATCACTGAACATTTTATTTCTCGATGAAAACTCACACAAAACACATTCATACATGTATAACATAACATTGGAACCGCAGCGGGGTAAACCTACAACATTATTGCCTATGCATAGATCTAGACTCCGACTTCGATGTTTGCGTCTGGCGCGATTCCATTACGGAATCGAATATAAGTTAAGGCAACAATGTTCCGGAGCACCGCTGTCCCAGGGCGGCGACTTGCAAAGCGTCCTTCTATCGCTACAAGCTCTTGTAGCTGGCATGAAAATACTAGTGGTACTCTGTAGTATTGCTGTTCTTTTTTAACTAGTACTTGGTAGTTATTTATTTTATTTATTTATTTGCCAGAAACATGGTATGTTTTCAAAGGTATTCTTAATATTCTATAGTGCTACATGTTTCACCGTTTTAACGGTATGCAATAAATAATTATTACTTATGCCTATATTTGGATGCCAGATCAAGAGAATAGAATTTACAGGGGCATTTTACAAAAAACTCGTGAATTGAATAAAAACATTCCTGTAACAACCAATTCCGTAGTGCCGAACAAAATTTTTTAAAAGGTAG
The DNA here is from genome assembly GCA_947578425.1 of Eugnorisma glareosa. NCBI lineage: Eukaryota > Metazoa > Arthropoda > Insecta > Lepidoptera > Noctuidae > Eugnorisma > Eugnorisma glareosa. The sequence goes on from OX387963.1 coordinate 12,446,745, forward strand.
TTGGGTAATTGACTTCGGCAGAGCATTGTAAGTTAGGGGAGCCATGTAGATACAGCTCTTTCGGAAGAGTTGCAACTTAGGAATAGGTATCTCGAAATCCAAATGTGCAGCTTTCCTCTTATTTGTATTATCCCTTCGTTCAAACAATTCTGGATTGGATCTTAGGAATTTGGCAATTTCATAGATATATATGCACGGTACGGTCAAAAATACCGGTACCTGCAGAGGAGCTTGTAGCTAAATAATAACAGTCGGGTCGACCTTTAGGTTAAGCTGCGCTTACCTAGGTAGGTCCGTGGATGGGTGACCACACATTACTTAACAGGTTTCCTCCGTGTCTCAGAAAACACGTTAAGCCGTTGGTCCCGGCTGTCAGTTTTTTGACAATTGTTACAGGTAGTCAGCGGCCTGAAAGTCTGACACTAGTTTTAGCAAAGGGTATCGTATTACCTAGTACTAACTGGGTTGTGGAGGTCAGATAGGCAGTCGCTCCATGATAAATACAGGTATTCAGCTGCATCCGGTTAGAGTGGAAGCCGACCCCAACATAGTTGGGATAAGGCTTGGCATATGATGACTGGTACCTACACTTAGCCTCACAACTAATAATAATGAATGTAGCTTAGCAAAATAAAGGATGGAATTTAGGATTGATATCAAGATGAACACGTGAATCAATTTTAAACTCAAAACAGTGAAGAGATGATGTTTTTTTCGAAGGCATGTTGTATTATTAGACCATCCCATTACATCCTATGGCTTCTGTGAGTGAAGTAAGGGTGGATTCATCATTGAGCAGAAATCAAAGTGCAAAGTTAGCACCTATCTTTATTGTACTAAAACTGATATAATTTCGGTCGCACGAAATGTATTGCAATAATTTTGAATTCTCATCATCTCAGTAAACTCACGAAATAAGAAGGTATCACATATTTATTAGCCCCTTACCATTTTCACAATTTATTTTGTGATTTAAAACAAACCCGGGAAATCTTTTCATTAATCTTGAGGGCGTGTGCGGTACGCCCATACCATAATTATCTTAACGTTATCTAAGTCAATCAAAAAATCAAAATATTTTTTTTCACTTAAACATAGATGGGCACTTATAAAACGACGACAAAAAGGTGCACGGTTCGTGTTGGTCGTTTCATATGGAGAAGAACCGGCAAGAAACTCCATGGTTACTCTTTTCAAATCATTTGGTATTACAATATTATCATGTTAGAGCATTAATACTTATGTATGGGTACAGCGTAGGCCCGACAATAAGTCGTTTCTTACTACACATAAAATGTAAAACACAGACATCAGTGAAGGAAAACATCGAGAGAAAACCTGGACTTATAAAAGTCTGAAATCGCCAACCCGTCTTGAACAAGCGTGGTGATCAATGCTCGTACCTTCTCTGTTGAGAACAGGCTTTTGCCTAGCAATGGGACAGTAATAGGCTGGTAATTCTATGTTTATTAAGATAAAAAGTTAAAGTAGGTAGGTAGTTACTTAAAGTTCAACAAAATCGAATCAAAAGCCTACACAACACGACGGCAAAACTAAACACAGCCTGCAGACACGAAACGCCACAAAATGTCTATGATAATACGCCTTTTATAATTAAACCGGCTGTTACACCGCCGAAAAGAAGATTAACTATTGCGAGCTTAGACCGACGACTACTCAATATTCATGGAGTAACAACGAGGTGGACGTAAGCTCTCGCCGAAATTCCAACTTAGAGTACTTGATTGTATTTTCCTATTACTCCGCCTCTAAATTGTGCTAGAATGATGTAAGCCTGGTATAATTATAAGTTATTCGGTGAACTATTAGTTTGAGTTTGTGGTTTATTTAAAACTTAACTTGGGTAAGGACAGGATTTCTGTACCTATCCCAGTTTAATAGCTAGATTTTCTCTCAGAAAGCCGAAAATGCTAGACCATTTTGATCAAATACGTAACCTTAATTTTATCAAAAGAAGAGTGAATCCAGGACAAAACCCTTTTACCAGCAGTACGTGTAGTGCCTACGAAGTGTTAAGCCTCACTCGGAGTGAATAAAAAAATATTTGTTCAGTTAAATTATCCTTCAATAACGTTATCGCTAGCCATCGCTGTAAGTTGCTCTTGAATTTCACAAGAATCAAACGTGAAAAGCAACATCTGTTATTAATCTAACTTTACTCACCATCGGCATCGGTTCCTGAAAACCTGTAAAACTAGTAAATCTGCTTTTAAATATCTCGTTAACTGCTGTAGTCGGTTGACTGAAAGATCAACTTTTTAGCAAGAGATTTACAACATATTAAGTAGGATCGGTTTACATTGAGAGCATTGTAAAAGACAGCTGTTTTTAAAGAGAAACCGTGGAGTTTCTTACTTGGTTTTTTAATCATAAGAAACGAACAATTAGAACTACATATGAACAACCTAGCATCGAACGTTTCATGAATGAATTTTGAGCCAGAACAGCGCAGCAGTTTAATTATGTAAAAATTATATACAAAGGTTAAATAAAACCTAAACCTAAATCCAGTCCTACCCAGTACAACAGTGGCGACATGACTCTGTAGCCACATTATAAGTTTAATATTCCACACATTAAGGTTCCTATTCTCCAATTAACGGCAGGCTAAAGTTAAACACAGCACAATCTCAAATATCAAAAAGTCGCTAAGCCGTTTCGCTAACTATCAAAGTTGGTACTGTTGCCGATATTAAGTTTAATAAGCAAAAAATCTTACATTTCAATGGTGCGCAAACGTTGAGCTCAAGTTTTTATCGGCAAAGGTTATCTATACGTACTTGGTATGTGTATAGACACGTCCAGTGCGGGCGTGGCTCGTGGGTACTCACCGAGTAAACCCCCTCGCCCGCAGCTCTCCGCGTAATTAATGTTTGCTTCAATTATAATGGGACGGAACATATAAAATTTTCCACATTTTTTTCCAACTTCGGCCGTTAAACGGAATCTGTGGTGCAGTTAATAATACCCGAAGATTCCTAAGGGAACACACAATCGGTGAGGTAATGTTCTCGTCAAAGAATTAAAGTTCCCGCCAGCGGCAGATGCTACGACAAAATCGATAGAAATTTTGCAACAACAAAACCGTCGAGCTTGCAAAAACGCTTGCAACGGCCGACTTCGTTATTCTTGTGGGCTTTTCACTCGGAAACTTTACAACAAAATCTTGAACGCTATCCTAAGTAAAAAGTTAAGGTTCTTATATTTTAAAAGAAAAAAATATCTTCATAAGTTTGTATCAGCAGCAGGGGCCGAGTCACCCGGTTTACACTTTTCTCAAATGCTATTAATAAAGTTTTAACAATGCATTTTCAATTACTTGAATGCTAATACTCTTCTTAGTTGAACTTTTGTAACAAAATTAAGGAGAGGAGCGATGAATAAATTACTTTCATTAAAATTTTAACTTGGTGAATTCGTTCTAGTTTTGAGGTCAGAGCTGAAAAAACCTACAGTTTTAGACAAATTGTTAGATAACATTACAACAACAAAAACAAAATTCTGTTTACTCATTGCGTAATGAAATTCGAACGTCGAATTTAAATGGGGCTAGTTAAAAACTAAGCTAGTTAGTTCAGACCACTTTATTTTGCGTCTAACACGACAGAGCAAAAACAGTGGATAGATAAGTGAACAAACTGGCCGGATAAACGACCTCCATCAGTGTTTCCGTTGTGAGAAGCAATTAATGGTGTACTGTACGCGAGGGTAATTACTGCTGGGGGGTAAAACCGCGGGAACCAGCTACAATTACCTTCCAGCGCCTTCACTTTTGACAAGACCAAGCATTTTCTACTTCGTTGAAAAACATGTTTACAAAAAAATATTCTTAGAAAATGAAAATTTCTTCAATCTAGAGTGAGAGAGATAGATTTTATGAGTTCAAATTATGTTTGTAGAATTTACGGGAAGTTCGGTGCAACGAGTTGAGTTTGGTGGAAATACAGTTTTTGGTGTTTGGAGCATAATTGAGTTCTACAGATTTTTTTCAGCATTTTCAGCAATAAATTAATAATGTTTCAGTTCAAATTAATTTTACAAAATAAGATGTACAGATAATGAAATGAAATACTTATATTAATTATAACAAAAATATTATTATGATTATCCCATTTCATTGATATTAAGTGCAAATAAAACGAAACGAACGCTTCGTAACACAGTACAATAGTATTTCAGTATTACTGATGCGGCAGAAACGCTTGTAGAGATGCAAAAGTCTTATAAACAGAGTTTTCGACAAGATCCGAGCCGGTCGGTCAAGCGTGAAGAATGCATGTGCCGTACGGAATCCTATACAATGCCCGACTTTAGAACTTTGTCGCAACTGAAGCAAGCGGCCCTCAATAAAATGCTATTGCTATCGCCATACTTCTTGGCGTTCGCTGTTGCATACATTTTTACACACGTATAAATGGATTGTAGCGCAAGTTAAATTGGAAAAATTGTTCGACGCAAAAGTTGTGTTTACCATCTCGAAGTGTTGGTGAGTTTTGCTGGTTTTTTGGACGGATAATCTATATTTCATTCTCAATGTTACTTATACGGTTAAATAGGTTTGTTAAACTACTTTTCCTAATCAATCACTTCCGTGATATATATTTATATTAAATTATATAATCATTTGTATCATTACCACGAAACACTATCTCACCATCTGTAGCGAATACTTCGCAAGCATAACTAAGATAGGTTTAACCAACAGGCACCGCCTGTGCAATGAATTGTAATGCATAACAATACGTCCCCATTTTACATAAACATCTGTCGTCGATACAGCGTTCCCATGTTCGTTGCATGTCAACAGCATTCGAATCGAGTTGTCAGTGGCATCTTTGTGTCACAAGTGCATGTACAGACGAGCCGTTGTGCCGTCGCACCCGGCCCCGCGGGAGGGTCGTGGGCAGACGCCTTTCTCGCACTGCTCGGCAGCGTGCAGCGGCAAAACGTTGCATCGGGGTTGTCAACTCTGAATATTGAACTTGTATTGTTTGCTTAGAAACGTTGTTTATTTATTTTCCTTGTATATTTCTTTTTATTTTCTCGTTTTCTTTACCTTGTCCTACTGGCAAATCAAGGTGGCTCGTCACGGTAGCAAAAATTACTGTTGCTTTAATATGCCGGCCTTCCTACGTACTTACTTGCGTTTGTCAGTATAAGTTATTTCACCTGATTGTAATTAAGTATTCTTTCTCTATGCAGTCAAAGTAATCCAGCTACAGAACTTGACAAGATCGACAAAATTATCACTTGTTTCTTAAAACCAATCGGATATCCTAGCAGTTGAAAGGTTAATATCTGTGTAACAGTAACCCGTATGCGACTTTTCCGCTTCCAAATTCAAAAACTCGTTTCCGAAATCGAGGCTGACAACACACAGTCCCGCACCGATTGAAGCCCGTGCGCCGTTCGCCTGAGTTGTTCTGCCACGGGACTCTATTTACACAAAACAAGATTCCGGTCTGCGTCCCAGCTCCCAAAGCGTCGTGTTCTTTCTCGTTGATTTTCTTATTTTCAAGTCAACGCTTTAGTTTAGCGCTTTGCGCCCGTATTAGACATTGTCAGGTTCACTTGTAGCGTTCGTTTTAGTACAAGGTATAGCAGTTTAAGCACGTGTTTTTTTTTCTGAAGCAAAGCCAAGTCTGCTTCTTGAGTAAGTTTTGCCTTAACGGACGCTGCAGATTCGAGACCACTATTTGCAGGCAATAGGATTATGGGTTCTATTCGAAACATTTTCACACCTCAATTTGCAAGATTTCTAAAACTAGAATATTCATTTATTCATTTGTGAGCACAATTTCTATTTCGATCGTGTTTTAATATTAAGTAGTGAATAAGTAATCTTCTTCAATATGTAAACTAGCTTACAAATAGCTTATAAAAATATGAGGACTAATTAAAATTTTTTTTTTTTATCAGCGTCGCGCACAAGTTTTAGTAATTACTAAAACTTGTGCGCGCGACTCGCTTTAAATTGAAAGTAATTAAAAAATAACGCTTTAATATACTAAAAAATCCAATACTTTTAATTAAATTTAAATTACTTTTTAACAATTCAGTAGGTATATGTAATTACTGCGTGTTCATTTATTTATTTTGTTACTTCTGCGTAAAAATAAACAAAATTTTCTTGTTCAAAAGATGCTAAAAAAAATGCTTTCATAAATGTTTGTAGGTGACCCAAAAATACACCTGTGAAAACGTTAGTCTCCGGTCGGATTTGCTTCGCTCCAGGCATGTCATCCAATCAGCATACACGGAGTTTTCATCGATTTTATTCGACCACGAACCAATCAGCCTAAAAAGTCCTCTCTGCGACTAAAATAATTGTTTCGTCAACTCAAATTGTCATCCAAAGTATGGTAAGATGAACACTGTATAAAGGTACAATGGGGGCTATCGCGTATGAATTCGCCACTATAGGCGCTAGTGTAGCGCGGGGGCACCGCAATATCAGATGTTATAGATTGTCCGCGTGTTGCGTGCTGTTTTAACACGTATTTTTACAAATATTCACATTTTGGTCTAGGTTGAGCCATTCTTGATTAATTATGACTTGAAGATTTTAAGTAGCAATTTAGAACCTTAATTGTCAGTACTTCGAGGTAAAATGATTTTTAAATGTTTTATGCCATTTATTTTTTCATTTTAGGGAGAATATTGTAAATATAAAGGGTGTAACAAGACCCTTAACGAAGCCGAAAGGCACTTGCTCTAGTTTTTGTTCTAGACCATACCTGGGAACCTTCTAGTTACGGAGATATTCGGGGTCAAAGTTCCAACTTTTTCACAAGTTTTTTTAGATATTTGTTTTTAACGTATTTTTTTTACTTTAAACATCTCCATGACACCCGTACTATTTAATCCATCAATTAGCACAATGTTTTGAATGCTTTACATTGAGTCCCACCATAAAACGTGATTTTTCACCAAAAAAAAAGTAGTTTCCCAGCAATAATTTTTGCGTAAAGTTACATAGTTTGATGTACATAATGCTTGGTTGACGGCTTCGTTAGGGGTCCTGTTACACCCTGTATGAACCTGAAGTTTACACTATGTTGTTATACGTAATAAAATAAACGTTTTATGAAGTTATTGGTACTCTAAAGTGTAAAATAGAATTATTCACAGGACCTTAATCGACAGTGGCGCCATCTGGTGAGCTCAAAAAGAATAGCCCTCATTGCACTACCGCGCATGCGTGAAGAGAGTTTATTTGTCTGCTAGAATTCTTATTACCTACATTCTCATAAGAAGCTGCATAACCTAGCTGTAGGCAATAGCAATGGAACTTCTCCTTAATGATCCTAATCTTAATGAGCAGCTACGTAACTGTATATTCCATCTGACGTGACCAAAGCCCCTCAAAGATTGAAAGGTGAGCTGGACGCCCTGAGGATTTTGATCCGTGACATGACGCGACGTCTTCTGTCACTCCCACATATCTGACCAAAGCAAAGCAACGTGTGCAGTACATAAGGAGAAGATTATTAACATAAGCAACCGTAACAATCACGGCGGTGTATATTGATATTATACATCTGCAATTCTGTAAGCAGTGCCACATATTATGAGGCGTATTACACATTATGTTCTAGAAATCGAATGTATATTTTGCCGACGACTATGCGTAGCACACAAAAATGATCCTATAACTACATTTTCCAGAATAGATTGCCTCCATACTAGTGAAATAACGCCAAAATCCTATCATCCGTTTTGACTTGTTTGATAACAAACACTAACCTAATTTAACATCCATTATTTTAATGAGATTTAGCTCCGCGTAGTTACATAAAACGTTCCCAACGTTTCAAAGGTCTTAGCTCTATATTTTTAGCGTTAGAATTGTAGCGGACTGAGCCTAATCACCACACTGCTGGTTTACAAGACTTCCTATTTTAAAGGGGACTGTTATACGAAAGTAAACGCCGTGATGGTTGGTGGTAGACTGGTCTTTTTAATGGAAAACAAAATATCAAAAATACAGCATTCGAAATATAAAAGAAACATTGTACAAAATATACCAAAAAGTATAAAAATTACAAAAAGGTGCGTCGTGCACATTCCTTCCCCCCAAAGTTAAGCACTCAGCTTGAGCAGCTTCCTCAAGGGCCTCTTCAGTGTGCCCGCTGCAGTCCTGACTTCCGCCACTCGGATCACCCCATCGCGGCCCGGGTAAGTCGCTGAGATGCGCCCTCTCGGCCAGGAGCCCCTCGGTAGGTTGCCGTCAGCCACCAGGACCAGATCGCCCACAGCCAACTCTGGAACGTCGCCTTGCCTGGGTCTGGGAATGAGATTCGGCAAGTACTCTTTAACCCAGCGCTGCCAGAAGTGGTCCGCCAGTCTGACCGCTTTGCGCCAACCGCTTCTCGACACCAGATCACGGTCCGTCAAGGTTGCTGGAACGGGACGCCCCGATGAAGCTGCAAGGAGGAAATGATTTGGGGTGAGCGCCTCTTCGCTGCCGGGCTCTACCGAAACGTGCGTCAGGGGGCGGGAGTTGATTAGCCCTTCTGCTTCTGCGAGTACGGTTCGGAGAACTTCTTCTGTCGGAGCACGTTCGGTGAGGGTCGCTCGGAGTGCTGTCTTCACACTTCTCACCAGTCGCTCCCATACTCCACCCATAAATGGAGCCGATGGAGGAATGAAGCGCCAACTAATTTTCTCCGTTGCAGCATATTCTATGGCTGCGTCCCCGTAGAGTGCACGGAGTTGGGGAGTCTTGTAAACCAGCAGTGTGGTGATTAGGCTCAGTCCGCTACATCGTGGTCCTTCGATAGCCAGTCTAGCAAATATTGGTGATGGTGCGTACTCGTGCGGGTGCCAAGATGGGGGCTGAAGGGAACGCTGTGGAGAAGGAGCTGGAGCAACCAGGGCCCAGCCATTCACCCGCCGACGCGGCGGCCGCAGTCCAGACCCCTTCCGTCTCCGGCAATCAGACCCCGCCGAGGCCCGTCACTACAATCCAGACTCCGTCGAGACCAGTAAGTAGAACTTCATCTCGTTCTTCTGCTACAATGGTGGCTAGAAAGTTAGCCGCAGAGGCTTTACATGCTCGCCGTATGGCTGAATTAGAGCAGGAGGCCGCAGAGAGGGTCGCCGCAGAGAGGGTCGCCGCAGAGAGGGTCGCCGCAGAGAGGGTCGCCGCAGAGAGGGTCGCCGCAGAGAGGGTCGCCGCGCGAGAGCGCGAGGCAGCGGAGTTGGAACTCCGAGCAGAATTGGCGGCTATAGATGCTGATGCCAGTCATCGTAGTTCGAGAAGCAGTCGTTCGGTCAATGACTGGCTGCAAAAATCGCAAGCTGCTCTGAAAGTTGATCCAGTTGGCCTAGCTGACCCCGTCGAGTTTCATTCAATTATCTCGGTCGCCCCCTCTCGCCTAGCCCCAGCCCCGGTTTCGCCTATAAAACCGGCTGACCTAGCCACAACAGCTACAAATGCTAACATGCATCTCTGTTCCAGCGATTCAGACCGCCTTGTGAAGTCGTTAGGCATTCTCATAGATAATGTTAATAAAGGCGCATGCCACCGTAGGGGTGATAGGGATTTTCCATTGCCGTTTTTCGACGGTAAATCGCATCTAGAATGGCTTTCTTTAAAAAGAGCCTTTCTAGATACGATGGACTCACATTCTGCAGTGGAAAATCTAGCTAGGTTGAACAAAGCATTGAAGGGATGCGCGCGTGAAGCGGTCATGATGCTGCTGGCAACGGCGCGTGAGCCTGATGTCGTGCTGCGCGCGCTTGATACGCGCTTCGGCCGCCCCGAGCTTATAGTGGCTCAGGAGGCAGCTGCAATGCGCACTTTACCGCGCGTCTCCGGTGAAGGTAAAGACCTTGCTATTTTTGCCAGTCGTGTTCGTAATTGTGTGGAAGCGATTCGGCTACTCGACCAGCCTCACTACCTAACATCGCCAGAGCTGATTCAATCGGTTATTTCTAAAGTCCCCGCACTGTTACGAGCACAATGGGTGGCCTACGCCAGCAGTCACGCGGCCAGTGGTCTACCCATGCTCGACATGTTCGCCGATTTCCTGGCCAACATAGTCGAGCTTCAGTCTAGATTCGGTCTCCTCCCTGAATCGGCTGGCGCACCGAGTTCGACTTCCGCTGCCAATACCCGATTCAGGGATAAGGTGCACGCAGTCGTTGATGGAGAGAAATCTCGGTCAAAATCTAAAAATAGTTCATCCACGACTGTTTCAGGCAAAATTCATTGTGTTTTATGTCAACAACAGCATTCATTGACGCAATGTGACAAATTTCTTTCCTTGTCAGTAGATGACAAGTGGCGTTTTATAAAAAAGAAAAGAATTTGTCACAGGTGCCTCAAAGAAGGTTGGCATAGGCTAAGTTCGTGTTCAGCAAAAAGTTTGTGTGACATTGGCGATTGTAAATTCCGCCATCATAGGTTGTTGCACAGTGCTAGTGAGCGCGCAGCCGCAGCTCACGTAGGCTTAGAAGAGGACGACGATACTGCGCCGTCCACGCTGAGCTCCGCCCCGTGCGCGTCGAGCTCCGTACCTATAGTTTCTCTTGCTGAAGGGAAAGAAATCCTGTCCCACGCGTCAACTTCTTTTTCAGCTGAAAGTCCGGCGCAATCGCTGAGTCTTCGCCCGTTACTGAAAGTTGTTGCTGTAACTGTGTCTGGTCCGTCTGGTAGTGTCGATACTTATGCCTTATTGGACGACGGGTCGACCGCTACTTTTATTGATGCGGAGGTTGCTGCTAAGATAGGTGTTAAGGGGCCAGAAGGACGCGTTCACGTAGATTGCATAGGGGGCCTTAATAAGAACGCACTGGTGCGTTACGTCGACTTCTACATCAAGGGTCGTCACGCGAAAGATAGTCACCTTATTCGTAGGGCTAGATCTATTGGCAGTCTAGGGGTGTCGTCTCAGTTTGTCAACAGGGACGCCGTCACGAAATACCCATATCTTGCGGATCTTGCAGATGAGTTGTGTTACGGTAATATTCAGCCAATGCTCATCATTGGCATTGACAACTGGCATCTCACCGTATCTAGGGCCACACGTAAGGGGTCTAAGTCACAACCTGTCGCGATTCGTACTGCGCTTGGTTGGGTATTATTCGGTTTCGGTTGTAGTTCAACTACTCAGGTTGATGTTGTTAGCCACGCCACACTGTTTGAATCCGCGACTGTAGCCCACAGCGACCGTTCCGAATTAGAGCAGCTTATTAAGGAGCAGTACAAACTCGAGTCTATAGGTATTTCGAAACGTGAGGCGCGCAATGCTGATGACGAACGTGCTGATCAGATTATTGAGCGCACAGCACGCCGCCTGCCCAGTGGTCGTTTTGAAGTAGGTCTGATCTGGAAGTCTGACGTTTTATCGGTACCTAATAGTTACAACCTCGCCTTATCTAGGTTTTTAGGCTTGGAGAAGAAGTTGTGTAGGGATGGTGCCTACGCGGAGCGGTATCGTGCCAACGTTCTCGATATGGTTGGGAAGGGCTACGCCGAGCTGTGTCCAGAGACACCCACAGGGCCACGTATTTGGTACCTGCCTCACTTCGGCGTGGTCAACCCAAACAAGCCTAATAAGCTGCGGGTTGTGCACGATGCCGCTGCCAAATCCAAGGGCGTCTCACTAAACTCGTTGTTGTTACCGGGCCCTGACCTGCTTGTGCCACTACTCGGCGTTCTTTTTCGATTTAGAGAAGGCAAAATTGGGTTGACCGCGGACATTCGGGAAATGTTTCCGCAAATTAAAATTCGCGTTGAAGACCGCGACGCGCAGAGGTTTTTGTGGCGCGATAATCCACGCGAACCGCTGCGCGTTTACCGGATGTCGTCGATGATGTTCGGTGCCGCTTCTAGTCCCTTTACGGCAATTTACATTAAAAATAAAAATGCGGCCGAGCATCAGACACAATACCCGGACGCAGCACGTGCAATCATTTGCGACCATTATATGGACGATTGCATCTGCAGCCTTGACAGTGTGGATGAAGCAGCAAAACTGGCCGCTGATATTCACGCTGTCCACAAAAACGGGGGTTTTGAAATGCGTGGCTGGGCCTCCAACAGTGCCTCGGCTCTGACGTTGTTACCGAAGGAGACATTGCTGGAGGTGCCGGTGACTTCACCCGTGGACCTGGGCCACCTGGCCACTCCTGTGAGGACGCTTGGCCTTATTTGGCAGCCCACTACAGACTGTGTCGGTTTCAATATTGGATTAAAAAAGGATGGGCTGCCAAAAAAGCTTACCAAGCGGGTGGTTTTGGCCCACGTGATGCGAGTTTTCGACCCCCTCGGAATTATTGCGCCTCTAGTAGTGACCGGTCGCATCATGTTTCAAAATGCGTGGCGCAAGGGTCTCGAGTGGGATGAAGAACTTTCACAGCAGGACAGTGCAGCGTGGAGGCTATGGTTTCAGGATTTGTTTGGGGTTGCCGAATTGCAGATCCCACGCTGCTACTGCCTAGCCGACTATGAAGTGAATCATTGCGAGCTTCATGTTTTTTCTGACGCCAGCGAGTCTGCCTTTGCTGCGGTGGCTTACTGGCGGTTCGTACTTAAGGATGGAGGAGTCAAGCTCGCACTGGTTTGCAGCAAGGTCCGTGTAGCTCCTTTAAAGCCGGTGTCGATTCCGCGGTTGGAGCTGCAGGGAGCGTTGATCGCCGCGCGCCTCGCTTCAACAATCTGCAATTCTCATCGTTTGAGACCCGTCAGGCAAGTTTTTTGGTGTGATTCAATGACGGTGTTGAGTTGGTTACGAAGCGAGGCCCGCTCATTCAAACCTTTTGTTTCGCATAGAGTCGGCGAGATCCTGGAGTTAACGAGTGCCAGTGATTGGCGGTGGGTGCCTAGCGAGTTGAACGTCGCTGACGATGCAACCCGGTTAAAACGCACTACGTTATCCCTAGAGTCTCGCTGGATCACTGGTCCAGAATTCTTGCTTTCTTCTGACTGGCCTAGTGAGCCTAGTTCCTTCCCAACCGTAAATGAAGAGAGTAGGAATCCGGCATATACCACAGCAGTTTACCTCATCGGTAGCGTAGAGAGGCATGTGCCAGTCTCAGCTGATCCCAAGCGGTTTAGCTCTTGGCTGAGATTGGTACGTGCAACTTATAAAGCTCATAAATATATAACTCTTATAAGACTCCATTCATTATCACGTAGGGGGCTTCAGGTAGATAATTTAGTGCGTGAGCAAGGGCGGATACTAACCTTTTCTTTTCAGCCTTCAAGCTCTTTTGGCTCTCCACATTCAGCGCATGAGACAGCTGCCGATATGCGCCTGGCCGAGACGCACATTTTACTCCAGGCACAGCTGGACTCATTTCCTGTTGAGATGATGTGTTTGAGCAGTCTCCCTCCCTTGCCCATAGCTCGCACCAGTCGGCTGTTCCGACTGTCACTGATTGTGGATGAAGACGGCCTCATACGCCTATCCAGCCGTATCGCCGCAGCCTCGGGAGTGCCTGAAGCCACAAAAAACCCCATCATCCTCGATGGGAAGCACCCTGCCGTCCAGCTACTAGTAGACCACCACCACCGCCGAGCCGCCCATGCCAACACAGAGACCGTGGTCAACGAGCTTCGTCAGAGCTTCTACTTGCTCGGCTTAAGAAACGTCGTCCGCTCCGTTGCCTTCCGTTGTCAGCTATGCCGCATTCGCCGAGCTGAGAAATTCCAGCCGCCTACAGGGAATTTACCGGAGGCACGTTTAGCTCACCACAAGCGCCCCTTTACATTCACTGGGCTAGACTACTTTGGACCAGTTCAAGTGACTATTGGCCGAAGACGGGAGAAGAGATGGGTCGCTTTGTACACGTGCCTAGTCGTCCGCGCCATCCACTTGGACGTTGTTGGAAGCTTGTCGACAGATTCTGCTGTAATGAGTCTTCGGCGCTTCGTGGCTCGCAGAGGAACGCCTTCTGAGATTTGGTCTGACAATGGCACCGCATTCATCGGGGCAAGAAGAGAACTCCGTGCACTCTACGGGGACGCAGCCATAGAATATGCTGCAACGGAGAAAATTAGTTGGCGCTTCATTCCTCCATCGGCTCCATTTATGGGTGGAGTATGGGAGCGACTGGTGAGAAGTGTGAAGACAGCACTCCGAGCGACCCTCACCGAACGTGCTCCGACAGAAGAAGTTCTCCGAACCGTACTCGCAGAAGCAGAAGGGCTAATCAACTCCCGCCCCCTGACGCACGTTTCGGTAGAGCCCGGCAGCGAAGAGGCGCTCACCCCAAATCATTTCCTCCTTGCAGCTTCATCGGGGCGTCCCGTTCCAGCAACCTTGACGGACCGTGATCTGGTGTCGAGAAGCGGTTGGCGCAAAGCGGTCAGACTGGCGGACCACTTCTGGCAGCGCTGGGTTAAAGAGTACTTGCCGAATCTCATTCCCAGACCCAGGCAAGGCGACGTTCCAGAGTTGGCTGTGGGCGATCTGGTCCTGGTGGCTGACGGCAACCTACCGAGGGGCTCCTGGCCGAGAGGGCGCATCTCAGCGACTTACCCGGGCCGCGATGGGGTGATCCGAGTGGCGGAAGTCAGGACTGCAGCGGGCACACTGAAGAGGCCCTTGAGGAAGCTGCTCAAGCTGAGTGCTTAACTTTGGGGGGAAGGAATGTGCACGACGCACCTTTTTGTAATTTTTATACTTTTTGGTATATTTTGTACAATGTTTCTTTTATATTTCGAATGCTGTATTTTTGATATTTTGTTTTCCATTAAAAAGACCAGTCTACCACCAACCATCACGGCGTTTACTTTCGTATAACAGTCCCCTTTAAAATAGGAAGTCTTGTAAACCAGCAGTGTGGTGATTAGGCTCAGTCCGCTACAGTATAAAATTGATTGTAAAGTCAAAGTTTCGATACGTTTGTCTTTCTATTATGTGGCCCCGTCGTGTGTTCCATCGGCAAACATTTGTAGAACGTGATTCAACTTAAAAGGATGGATTTATGTTACTATACTGGCTTTTGGACTCGAGAGAACTAACTTTATTTACAAGTATCTTTGAAAACAAATAAGATGGATGTTACAAATTCATGAAGTTGCATGAGATAGTCGAGATACTGAGTCTCTAGACAACCTAGTCAGTAGTAGATATGAATACAAATATGTTGAAGTTTCTACGTTCCAGGGTTCGGCATTAGAGATACGTATTTTTTATAGTTTTATTCGAAATTTAAACTTACCAGCTTTTATTGCGAGAGTCTGTTCAATGAAACTATGTTGTAGTATTCACACTCACATCTCTAACAAAGATGGATGGGCCAAACGACATATAAAGTGATTGAGCAGACAGATATTTGTTTAACAAACTCATGTTAAAATTTAATCACAGGTACCCAGACCCAGTCCTAAATTACCCCTCAGTGTGTTATTGAACTAACTTTCGACAATCTGACACATTAAACAAAGATTGAATTGTTTAAACTTTAAGGCAAGCAAACACATTTGATAACAGAGACTGTAAACGTAGTAAGTTCTTGACGTGTCCCAAGACATTATCAGTATCGGTATTCAAAAGATCAGTATTGACACCGTCCGAGCGGGCGGCGGCGGCGGCAGCGACGCGGGCGTCCTCCCTACACGCCGTTATGTTTGGACGCTTAAAGGATTGTCACGACGCGCCGGCCGACGTCGGCGTCGCGTCCCTTGTTAATATTCCAACTGACATCACAGGGATCCACTGTCTTGCGAATCTTGAATAGAAGCCTCCACAACAACAAAAGGCTTCCTGAATTTTGAGCAGTTGACGTAAAGACAACGGCGAACGGGAAACAACCCCTCAGTATAATAAAAGTAACTCTATCTCTTTTGTGATTAAAACAACGGACTCCGTCGTCTACGTCGTAACGACTTTGGAAAGTAATTTTGTTTTCGTCGCCCGTTTGATTGATGCGAGTTTTTTCAACATTATTTGATTTAGTGTGTAATTAGTGTGCGTGGACCGCGCACTTGTCTGCTTAGCAGAGCGCCGCGCCGGCCGCTGAGCTCGCACATTTGTACACACCGCCTGCCATTAGTCCAGCTCACCATTGCTCACGTTCATTTAAATAGCCGAGAATACCGATCGCACCACCGGCGATTAGCGCCACAAGAAACTCCTAATTAATCGGCATAAAGAAGTCAACAGCATTTTCCGAATCAATAACGAACTAATTACCAGGCATTCATAAGTTACTTGGTGGTTTATTCGAGAAGTTGACTAATGCCGAGCTAATCATGCGCCTTTGTAAGTTAAGCACGATAAATGATTGTAGTTACCTTTGTTTAATTGAGCGGTTGCGATAAAGGAGGAAAACCGAATCTTTGGTGAAATAGGCGCCGATGGACGTGCCCGTAACCGCCGGCGCCGCCGCGCGCCTCGCGTCGGCCATCCGCGCGCATAATGACGCCAATTAGTCCGTGTCACCGCACCTAATTTATGTTAGGACCGGCCGAACCTCCCCTAACTTTTCTCATAAATAATCCACTCGCAAAAAACAAGCAACCAGTATGCATTCAATGATAAAGCTTCAAATTGATAGCTACGCCAACATTGTACAACCATTACATTATAAAGGCTCATTCATGCGGTGTCCGCTGCCATATTGCCAACATAGTTGTTTGGACTACGCGAAATATCTACCTAAACTGATGATTATTACGTAATGGATAACAACAATACGGGTACAACAAACGATGTTATCTGCGGCCATGTGTTGAAATAAAATACTTCCCGTTAAATTCGACCGCTACGTATTTCACTGAATGAGTATCTACGAACGTACATATAGAATGGAAATAGCCTCTACAGAATGGCTCCTTGCACTAAGTGCCCATAATTTTAGGACATTTTCATTTAATGGCACTTAAAGCTACCAGTCTTCGTACCGTAATGATTTCTAATGACGTGCCGTAGCGACGCTTAGCGCTTACTTTGGGGAATACCAAGAGCTTATAATGGTTCAAATTACTAACAAACCATTGACACAGAAAAACAATGAGAAACGAAAAATACATTTCTTCGTAATGACTTGAAGTTTTCTTTTTTTATTGTTGTAATTTCCCTTACAGTCGTTTACTAATGTTGTTTGGAGTCAAGTAAAAGAATTGGGGTCGTATCATCGAATGGACCTCGGCTACGCATTATAGCTCTTAGCCCTCGTAATAAGTGACTCGTCTTTCACTAAATAACGCTTTTCTAAGCGTGGTGAGTATCAAAAAATATCAACCAATATCATCAGCATATTATCCAATGGGTTGTATGCATAATAAGCAATAGATACAACAATAAAGCACCACAAATAAAATCAAGAATATCCAAAAGTAGAAAACAAACGAAACAATTGAATATCGCCCGTAACCGATATAACAGCATTTGTCAAGTTATTAGGTTACAGTAATGGCGTAACAAACTATTGCTGACGGGCACAGATTAGTTTATTGGATTTACATTATTACTCAAACAGCAACAAAGCCGCTCACAAATCAATTAGGTGATCCGAAAGCCCGGGCTTCAGATAAAAGCGACGGTATTCGCTTTATACTCGCGGTTAAAAGAATTCAATTACATAATACTAAGGAGATTAAAAAGGCTAACACAACTCCTTTGAGATGAGATAAGGTGGGTAGCTATTTAATTATTGGAAACGTTTTCCGCTCCGCAACGCTCAGCCGGTTAATTTCAAGTTTGAAGCTAAACCGATTTGACGACGCAGAATTAATTTCACTTCATAAATTCTTTGATCGTTAAATCTCTGATAGATGCTTTTGAGTGGTGTATTTAGTGAAACTAATCAGGGAATACGGATAGTTCGGCTGTCTGCCTTTCAAAGCTGAAGTCCTGAACTGAAATTCATGACATTTGATGGAGAGAATAAACTTGGACCTCACTTTGTCTTGTGATTTAGTCTCAGGAAAGAAATTGAACCTAAAGAACATATTTATTTTCAGGTTTATATTTCTTGAAAATGTTTTCATTTTATCATCACAATTTATAAAAAGATCAAGAGTGGGACACAGAAAGTTGACCAAGTTGCTATTAGAAATGAGTCGAATTAGATTATTACTGAACAACTTTTCGCTCGGAAGTGGTTTCCCTGATAAAAGGGAAAGTAATAAATTACATGAATGTTAAATAAAGGACTTTGTAACACAGTAACAGTAACCGTTATTATTTCGGTTTGGTATAAAAGATTTTTTTATAGAAATTGCTATAAATTATTTGTATTCGTTTATAATTTTGCCTATTATTTTTGATGTGATTTAGGTGATGTTATAAAATGTTACTGTTTTTTTTTAACTATTTTATTTACGTTGATTAAAAGCCTTAACATAGTTTATGTAGTAACGTTTATTCTGACTCAATATAAAGTTTAGGCAAACCAGACGTTTGTAATTACTTAATAATACTTATTTGAATAAGTTTTCAGGTTGAAAGGTAGGCGTTCCTATAATTCTCAGAGAGGATCCAAATAAATAAATAATAAATCGTGTAAAATGTTAAAACGACATGTATTATTAATTTAAATTATAAAAAAAACTGTAATTTATACTTAACATTTGGGTTACTAAATATGTGTTTGTTTAGTTCCTTTGAAGAAGAAGTTCCACCTAACGTTGGTGTTATTTACATGAATATTTCAATTTATTATACCTAAAAATGTCAATCTTCCTTGCTGTGATCAATTATATATTTAATTTCTTCTTGTGTAAGGTTTTTCTTCTCAAAAGGAAAGTGTGGGTGGTCGTACCATTTCACTGGGGTTCTGAGTCTGTAGTTTTTGTTAAATCCTGATAACTTTTCAACTTCCTCCGGCGTTAGCTTGAAGTCTTGAATGTCAAAGTTGTTGTTGATACGGTTTCTATTCGTCGATCGAGGCAACGCCACGATGTTCCGATCCAGCTATAACAATATTAAACAATGAAAAACTGACGGGATAAGTTAAAACACTTTTAAGTCTTCACACTCCAGTCGAAGAAGAATAAAGTCCGTGTAATTTGAATAAGTAGAAATTCATTATTTTAGTTTAACGGTTTAACTTTGTGAAAAGGAATGAAATTGCCTTAAAAAGGGAAAAACACCGCCTTCGAAAACTCACGGCACTCGAGATACACCGTTCAAATAAGCTATCATAATAAGATATATTACAGAAACAGATACTTTAACATCAAACTACGACGATATTTATAAGCGTACGTGTTCACACAAGCTCAAGTAACTTTATAAGTGAATCGCTTGAATAAATATAAACGATTTTCCACTTACAGACGCAATCAAAGCCAATTGGGCCCGTGTACCCAACTTTAGGGTTTAAATTAAACAAGTTGAAAGTGATGTTGACACGTATTTAGAGCTGCCACCTCGTCAAAGGTAAGGGATAGTACGAGTACAAGTAAATGGGCCGAAAGGATTTCGTATGCCGATTAGGAGCGAAGAATCGGGGGAATTAGACCTGTCAATGTGTTACAATGTCAATTTGATTTGTGTTGCGAGTTAAATTATTTGGGAATATTCTGGTGTTTTGTTGATTTATGTGCTAGAATTTCTATTGTATGTATTTATTTTGTAACATAATGGTCCACTTCTGTGTCGAAGATTTTAGTCTTCTACTTCATGAAAATTACGTAAATAAATTCAGTAACTTACTGATAGATAACGCACAGCATCAGCACCATATATGCATAAGCATAAGAGAGTTTTGAAAATTCATTCCATAAAGTGGTTAAATAAGGGGAAGTTGGTCTGAAAATATTGTTTATTATTGTTCCATTACCGTCCCACTGCTGGGCAAAGGCCTCTTCAAATACAGAGAAGGCACGAGCATTGATCACCACGCTTGTTCAAGACTGGCGGAGATTTTAGACTCATATTAATAAAATTAAAAGTCCACACTACCATAAGATGGTTTCCTACACCGATGTCAGTGATGTCCAAAATAAACTTAGAAAGTACATATAAATTGAAAAAGCCACATTAGTACTTGCCCGGATTTGAACCTACAGGTTCGTGCATTAGAGGCGAGGCTTTACAATGATAATTTACTTTTGTTAGAAACAGCTGAAAACACTTACCAAATATCTGAGCAGTATTTGCGGTACTGATTTGTTGTACTTCTGCGCCAGTTCTTGCAACAGAGTATCGTTGGCACGGGGCGCCGGTGCATCGGCCTTCCGACCCAGTATGCCACCGAACGGACTGTAACCCATCACCACCACGCCATGCTCGCTGCACCAGTTCACCAGCTCGTTTTGAGTTATTGTGGGGTTCACCTGATAAATAGAAACCAGTAATGGTTACTATCAGTCTTGTCCATGCCGCTTCTGGGCTAGGGCCTCTCCTGTGTTCCAGATTCTTTCATAATCTTTCAATGGAAATGTAGTGATGATAAACCTGAAATAAAGCCTTAGTTCATAGTAATATTGTCTCAATCACGACTTTTTACTAAATTACATCTACTTCGTGATGATATTATTATAATTTATTTACAACATAGCTGATGATGAACTCATATCTTAAAAACAACTAAAGCGATTTTGATGAAATTTGCACGGTTCTCGAAGGTGATAAGTACCTAATGCAATAAAAAAGAATAATTTGAATTTAATTTCTAGTTTCTGAGCTATTTGTGAACAAACATAAGTACATACACGTTTGAAATTTGGCGCACCCGTTTAGAAGCCCACGTAGTCTACAAATATTATACAAGTCCAACAATATCACATACATATACGGGTCGAATCAATAACCTCTTTTTTAGGGTTCCGTAGCCGAATCGCAAAAAACAGAACCCTTATAGATTCGCCATGTCTGTCTGTCTGTCTGTCTGTCCGTGTATATCACAGCCACTTTATTCCGAAACTATTATGACTGACTACACAGTTGAAACTTATTAGGTAGATGTATTCTGTGAACCGCTTTACGATTTATATACAAAATTTAAAAAAAAAAAGATTAGGAGGGGGCTCCCCATACATGGAATTGAAACAAAAAAATTTTTTTTTCGTCAAACCTATACGTGCGGGGTATCCATAGATAGGTCTTTAACATTGTGGTCATGACATTGAGGTTCCTAAAACCATTTTTTCTCAAAGTCAATCGTTTGAAAGATAGACGCTTCCAAAGTGGTAAAATGTGTCCCCCCCCCCTCTTATTCCTAAATTAAGAGAAGGAAAATTCTGAAAAAATGTAGGATTGTAGAACGTAAATAAAACTTTTAACCAAAATTGGTTTGAATAAGATTTGATTTTTAGTTTTTGCGATATGGGACTTTTTCATCAAACTGCAGCAGTAACTTTGTTTGTCATTAACATACTATGAAAAACAAATTTAGATTTGCTGATGAATGTAAAACAATACAACATAAGAATGCGCCTTCGAAATATTTTATTATAATTATTGTTTGGTGCTACGGAACCCTGTGTGCGTGTGGGTACGACTCGCACTTGGCCTGTTTTTAACGCGTAAAAATCGTTAATAGTATGAATAAAAAAACTAAACATTACTGGAGAACAATCCACTGCTTTTTATTTTCATTCTGTACACAAGGTTTAAAAATTGCTAACGTTTTCAGTTTTCATACAGTCGAAGCGCAGCGCTCAGTTTCGAAAACGTAGGGATAAATTCTTTTTAAAAACACAAAGTCTGATGTATACGAAATCTCGATATGGTACTACTTGATTGATACGTCGTCTGTGTTGTTTGATGTATCACTCCACGCAAACAAAAAGTAATCTCTTTGAAAAGTCGCTTCTCGTGTTTGTGTGTATATCCTCTCATCATTTTTAAGTACTACCTAAATGAATTTTAATGCCCTTTTTACCAAAGTTGAGAGAGTATGTACGAGGAGGTTTATGCGTTAATATTACGCACAGCATTATCACCACGCTTGTAATCCTCGAAGGGTTTGAGCAGAGGTGTACCAACCCTATACTCACACCCCAAACTCATACACACTTCTAGTTATTTTAAATTCATATTATAGGAGATGAGCCTGCGACAGAAGAATTCTTGGTGGAAAAAACAATAACTCTTACAAAAGATAACATTACATTCATATTAAACTTAATAAAGAAAACTTGAACAAACAAACCTCAATCTGAAGAACTGCAGGCTTTATCTTCGAATTATCCCAAAGCCTCTGCATCTGTGTGAGGTTGAAGTTGGACACGCCGATAGACCTGGTTAGGTTCATCGCCTTCGCATCCTCCATGCCCTGCCATGTCGTCAGATAATCCGTGTTACTGATGGAACTGTGTTTCTAAAAAAAAAAACATTTTGGGTATAAGAAAGAGAAGAAAGTGTCAGAGATTAACAGGGACTTAATGGATTATAATAAATGTTAATTAGTAATATTTCAAACCCAGCTTTGATAGACAAAACTTTGATGATCTGGGGTCGTATTAGGATGTAACCACTCCAATAGATCGATCGATGGTAGAACGAGTTAGTCGAAATGGACGATCGATCGATTGGTGTGGTACCCTTACCTATTTTAGCCGTCCTTGTTCCGTTTCATAAAATAAAATAAATGGATCAGTACAATTTTATGTATGTTTCACACGTCAGAAACAATGGAAATTTCAACATAAAAACGTACTTATTTATAACTTTCTTAGGAGTTCACACACGTTGATGTTTCGAAATTGTGAGACTCGTAAATTCTACGCGCGACAGCGCCACGTGATCAATTCAAAAATAGAAGCTCCTTTAAGTATGAAAACGTGTCGGTTTTGAATTTATAACTTGTTTTAATTTCCAAATCTAGTACCTAATAGGTACCTTTAGCACCGCTGATCAATCAGCGATTTTATTGAGAATCCAAAAATATTTATTACAAAACTTTTACAATAATTGGGCAGAACTTTATTAATTAGTTACTCCAAAACTTCGAGACATTTATATCCACTAGTTCTTGCTCCTTGGAAAGGTCAAACCAAGGTACGTAAAACGTAGAACTTGAATGTTCCTGTGACATAGTTCATACACAGGTAAAGTAAGTTAAACTTAGAAACAAGGGTCTCTGAAAGTTCTGTACCTACGATCCGACTTCTTGTGTCACATAAATTAAATTATAATTTGTAGGTATGTCTGTAGTTACGTTCTCAGTTTAATATCGTTGAAAGGAAAACATGTTTGAAACATGATTTAACGGTCCGATGTCTTTTTGTGGATCTCTGGCGTAATTACTAGCTTAATTATCTTTACAAAGGACTGGCCGGAAAAGGGGAAGAATGGCTCTGGAGGATAATTATACATTTAGGGAAGTATTTAAAGTTTACAAAAAAACTACCCTTGGGTACAAAGGGTAGTATTTCAGTCTTCCACGAGCTGCTATTTATGGATCGTTCGCTGCCACCTTTTGCTTGTTAACAAGTACCTAAAGAATACAATTTTAAATTATTTATTTTTAAATTTAGATTTGAATAGTTAGGTATGTTTGTGGGTGAGAAGGACAAGCTTTGTTTTGTAGACAGCTAGGTATTAAATTACTAGTATGCTAACACTACTTATTAATAGTATGTACCTATCTACATCAAATATTCATAAGAATATAAAACACACATTACCAACAACAGTTAATTAATTTAAAATTTAATTCAAGTTACTCAGACGAAACTTCTAGAATCATATTGAATTGCAAACTATATAGAACGTAAAGTTTGATAAAGTTCGGTGTGTTGGTTCCAAAAGCACCTTGCTTACTTAACCAAGATAGGTTCAGGTGGCAAGATATTATGTACTTATCTTAGATAGATATTATAATATACTTCACTTGATGTCTTATAAGAAAAGTAGTTTCTAAATTTTTTAAATTAGAAAGAACACTTTAAATAAAATATTTAAAAAACACGCGTTAGAGTGACGTCATTTCATTAGATGGAATGCATAAAAAATAACGAATAAAAGCGTGTTAAAGCTATTGCTGGTTGCTTAAAATATTAAGAATAAAATAAAAGTTTTTAAATATGCCATGATTGGAAGCCACACACTTGGGAAAAGGCTTACCAGATGATGATGATGACGACATTGGCGACTAAAGACCCAGCAAAAAAAGACCTATTTGTTTTTCCCGACTAAAAGCGTAGTTTCAAGAATTTATAAAACCTGATGCACATGGAACTCAAATGGAGGTGGGGGGGACACATAGCAAAGCGCGGTTATGGCAGGTGGAGTAAAGATGTGACCGAGTGGCGGCCAAGGACTAGAAAGAAAAGTGTTGGTCGTCCGGCGGCGAGATGTGCAGACGACATTGTTGCCATCGCGCGTATATCCTGGATGAGGCTGGCACAAGAACGTGGAGCTTGGCACAAGCAATGACAGGCTTCACCTTCGGACTATGGGCGATGACGATCCACATGCTACACGTGGCTAATAACCAACTTTATTTTAAGCGCCCTTAATAACGCATGTCTCGTCTAACAACATCCTAGAGAAAAGATCGCTGTAAAGATAAAAGTTCTCAAACATTTTAAAATGAAAACATGAGGAAAAAGTTTAGAAGTTTCCCGGAAGTCCTTGCGTGAACTTAGGTCAAATGTTTTCAACACGAATCACTTTTCTTAGTAATTCTTTAGACATGGATTCAGTGTGTAAGCTAACTTTTTAAAGACTATGTTTTTATAAAAAATGTGAGTGGTTTAAGAGGTGTACACTTCTTATTACGCTTGTAAACACGAAGTAAGGCTTTGATCATTGTGATATTACGAAAATTCGGCAACCACTTTGACTTAAATAGTTCATCATCATCATTTCTGCCGAAAGACGTCCACTGTTGGACATAGGCCTCCCCCAAGTGTCGCCACATTGACTGGTCCCGTGCGACTCGCATCCAGCGGATCTCCGCAACCTTCACCAGGTCATCGGTCCACCTAGTGGGAGGCCTTCCAACGCAACGTCTTCCGGTTCGCGGTCGCCACTCCAGAACTTTCGGCCCCATCGGCCATCTGATCTGCGAGCAATGTGCACTGCCCACTTTTATAATTAACTAGGATAATTGTTTTATTTGTGGTGCTCTTCACTTTGTATATTATAACATTCACCGGCTATGGGACGTTGAGAGCTATTTCGCTTATTCAAGCTAAGCATTTGTCTGGCAATAAGTGTGTGCATCGAGACCTTAAATTGAATTGCATTGATCTTGACAAAACCTTGGTGACTGATGGACGAAAAACTGAGAAGATAGATTAATTCTATTTTCACCTGAAGTCCCACCTCACCTTATAATTTAAGCCAGTTTTCCTCTTAATAGATAAATAGGTACTTTCACTATTTATAGAAGCCGTTCAAATAGGTACAAATCTTTATTTATTTAAGTAATGAAACAAGCAATTTCTAAAGTAGACTATTGATTGGCTTGTCAAGGCTGTCGCGAGACGCGGCTGTGGGTTAGATTATATCTGGAACACAGGCAGCTGCATCGATCGGTCTAATAATATCGTACTGCGATCACCGAACTAGTCAGGGAAATCATTTGACTTAACTGATGATCAGAGGATGATATTACTGTGAAATATCGGACTTATTGATGCTTGAAATATATCTTTGTTAAGGAACTTCATGTATGGTGATCGTAATCAGAGAAAGAATGCGATCCTATCTGAACAGTCTTGGAAAAAGGAGTAAAATAAATCCAACTCATTGTGAGGAGGTTATTCATACGTCAGATTATTTACGGGCGGCTCGTAAACGCCCAACGAAGATATCTTGTTGCAACGATAAAAGGTACATACTGTGAAAAACGCACATGAAAAACAGATGGTTTTATTGATCAACACTTTATTATCTAGCTTGCTAAACATGTCGATAAAAATAGTGTCATAAAGATACACGATATTATATTTTCGAATATGTGTCAGTTCGATACCCAGTTCAGGCAAGCGACTTAATTAAGTACTTATCATCAATATTTATAATACTGTACCTCCAGGGCCCACTTCAACTTGCCTCAATAGCACATCCACATAGAAGGATGATGTTGCCCTCCTTAAATAATTTTATGTAATGTAATATTCAACTCTCAAATGTTGTTTCAGGCCATCACCGAAGTTCATTATGGGTCATAACTTATGACCCTTTCCTCAGGCAAGTTCTGCCATTTCTGTTAGATAAGTAACAAAATTGTTATTGCATTCTCATTTTACCAGAATGCGGGACAAACTTTTGATACGCTATCGCATTGTCAGCTAATTAGTTTTATTAAGATCGTTACTTTAGGCAGTTAAAACTGTAATTGCTTTTTGATGTCAAAGCCATAGCTAGAGTATCATTTGAAAAATACTGTATAGAACACAAAAAAATAAAAGGTGAACAAGCAAAGGAGTTCATACATTTTTCTAAGCTGTCACCCCATCGCCATTTTTATTTTTCTAAAAAGTTGCGGCGCCTGATGGTACTTTGGATAATATTCATGGGTTAAGAAACTGGAAACAAAAACCGGCCAAGTGCGAGTCAGACTCGAAAGAAGGGTTCTGTACCATTATTTAAAAATAACAATAATAATAAATATTTAAGGGGGGCTCCCATTTGTTGTTATAGCTGCAACAGAAATACATCATCTGTGAAAATTTCAATTGTTTAGCTATCACGGTGCATGAGATACAGCCTGGTGACAAACAGACAGACAGACGGACAGTGGAGTGTTAGTAATAGGGTCCCGTTTTTACCCGTTGTTTTACCCGTTGTACTACGTCGTTACGGAACCCTAAAAACAAAAAAATCCTACGATATGAGAGGCCCTAAAGTGTCACATTGTCAAGATATTTGGAGGTAAAGTTCTCATACTCGTATAGTGCATCTTTACCTTGAATTGGTACGTCGTACATGTAACATCGGGCTAGATATTCAACAGCCTTTATCAATCTGGTACGAAAGACAAAACCTAAAATACGCTAAAATATGGAGCACATCCCAAAACCTCAGCTGAATTTAGCTCACAGTACGTAGACACTTTGAATCCCGATGAAACCGTTAAGGTGATAAAAACACAGGACTATTATAGTCAGTAGACTTTAACAATATTCCACGAAACATAAATCCTAAACCATGCTAAAATATGAAGCACATCCCAAAACCGCAGCTAAATTTAGCTCACGGTAACGTAGATACCATGTAGTGTTAACTGTTAACTAAAACACAGAACATTATTATTAAAATGATTTTGTGTAACTAACTAGACACTGAGGAACGCGTGTGTTTGAACGTACTCAAATGGAGTCTTGTAAAGTTTAATGCGTTCCAGGGGATTGTTTACGTTGCGAAGCTGTGCAAACACGAAATTAGTTTTCCGGGCGTATGAACGAGGTATTGCTCACCTAGGTAGAGGGTGGGTTTTAGGATGTACCAGCTGGATGCTTTCCCTGGATATGATACAATGAGCTGACGTATTGATTTCGATGTGTCTGAGCTCTGGTCGAAACAAATTTAATTTAAACTTAGGGGAATCATCGCCACGAAGAAGAAAAATATGTAATGATGACGACTGTCAAGATAATATGTGAAAAATTATGACGTCCTGGTATCATGAATCTGCTAATCGCTCTGGTTGTCTTAGTGAACCATAAAAAAGATTCCAAGAGGGTAAGTATTTCAAGCGTATCGAGGGCAGGCAGCTGAGCTATACCTCATTGAACTTCGCTGCTGTTTTCAACATAAGATAAAAAGACAGCAAGCAATATATCAATTTTGAATCCTTTCAGCAATATCAATCGATGATATCTTACTTGAGTATGACACAGCTTTGCTCACCTTATAAGCCATAGGGTAGTGAACCAAGTATAAGTCCACATAGTCCATCTTCAGTATATCCAAGGACTTCATCAGGGCAGGTATCACCTCCTCCCGCTCGTGGGCGTCGTTCCATAACTTTCAACAAAGCAATTAATTATATAGATACGACACCAAATAACTAAGCAAAAGGATTTTCATAATTACGAAAACCAAAGTTTTGTTGCCTCTGAAGTACTGTGCAAATACTGTTATCAAAGAGGGTTTATTTTGTTATAGTTGAAGTTATTTTGGCCGAAGTAAAGGTTATGAAAGTAACAACGAAATGTAAATGAGTAAATCATAAATATTTAGTTTGGTGGTAAGTGCTACAATTACTTTAGAACAAGGGGCTATTTAAGTTAGGAGAACCCCGGCCAATAAATATATAAAAGATTTCATTGCCTTTCATTTGTTCAGGTTGAAGTACTATTATAATAAAAGTACGTACGAAGCAAAGATCTCATTGAAAATCTCGTAAAAACTTTTCGATGATATATGAAAGTTGTCAAAACTTTAAACATGAGCTGTTCACACGCAATGCACTTAACAGAGTGAGAGGACCATAGCCGTTAATGCAGTCAGAAATCACTAACAAAAGCAGACTATTATGGCACTCAGTATATTCGCAACCACGTAGATACCATTAATAATGTAGTACGAAACTCATTTTCGTAGTGACACACACGTCTAGGCTCCTTTCACTGGATACTGAAGTAATAATATATGGAGTAACTTCGCACGAATATATTATGTTTACCACTATACAACCTCTTTGTTGTTAAAAGGAATTTGTGGTTACATTTGGTCGCGATCGGGCTTGCTGAATTTACTGATATTTTTTTTGATTTTTTGAATTGCCGCTTTATTTGTAGGTATAACTTGGTTTATTTTTGAGTTTTTGCTTACTTTTTTTTTTATGGAGTTGCCAATTATCTTCATCTTTCATTATAAGTCGATGCAGTAAGAGCTCAAAGGCTTTATTTTGCTACTCACAGCTTTTATGTTATCTTTTTATTAGTAAAAAAAAACTGTAAAGAGAATTATACTCAAAGTCAAATATACAAATGCACTCACCTTAGTAGTGATGTACACGTTGTTCTGTCGACTAACGTTGCTGTTATTGCCGAGGAAGTACCGAACGCCGAGGCCTACTTCGTCCTCCACGCGGTACAGCGAAGCGGTGTCGACATGTCGGTAGCCGGCCTCGAGCGCCCATTGTACGGCCAGGACCAAAGAATGGTTCTTTGGCAACACCCTTGTACCCTACGAACATGACCATGTTAGTATTGATGTTAGTTGAATCTGCCGTTGCCGAAATATGGACAGTACATCTCGGAACATGGGTTTTCCCAATAAAGTTCTTTGTTGCTATTTGGTATTTATTTTCATGTGTTACTTTTTGAAAGCTCACAGATTACTCTTATTGAGGCTAATTGTCTTAAAATCACACTAAAACATAATCTTGTATAGGTATTGTTGGTATTTCAGTGTCTGTTTTTAAATAGAAATATCTTGTCTCTAAATTCAAACGAAGGCTTTGTTGAGAAAAAAAGGGATTAGTACCAACTTAGACAACATTTTAATTTAATGGTATTAGAGCTCAGATAAGTACACAAGAGACTTCTTAAAGACCTTCTAGGATAAACACATATGACCCACCCCTTCTACGTACACCCGTACGCAATGCAATGCGCAAGGGCAACATATAAAAACATTGATTTTTCTTTTTAAGGATACATTACATCACGCCTGCCCACAAGGGTTTGGCAAAGGTCTACCTTATGGCACACCAACATTTTACCAGTTAAGTTTCAGTTCCATGTAATAGAGGAAGTGACTGTTGCCATTGTCCTGGCACTAATCTAGACTCCGTGGCTGCTATTGAAAAACTCCTGATTGAAAAACCCATTATCACTTTGCCTGACCTGGGAACCGAACCCAGGGACCTCACGCTCAGCAGTCGCGCTTGCGACCACTCGACCAATGGGGCAGTATTTATGGATACCTTATGCTATATTCAAATATACAATAATAATGTAATATAGTTACACGCAAACCTTCAGTCATAAGTACCTTAAATAACAGTGAAAACCTCATTGAAATACATTGTTTTATTAAATGATCTAAGCAGTCATACAAAAGAACACAAAAAGCGAAAGTTAAAGAGCTTATTGTGTTGCCCGTTCTACTGACACTTTTCCTTAGTTTTTCCTGTAGTCACATTTACGTCACAAACACACGACGAAACAGAGGTTTGATCTATTATTTCCCTCTATCCTCACCGCAGGGACACTAATCATTAGTGAAAATAATAATTTCGTATCTATCGAAGCAAACAAAAACATAACACAAAAAGTGAGACAGTGATGTAAGTACTTATAATAGGCCCATGATTCGCCAGTTATTTCTAAGTCCGATGTAATAAAGGGCGAGCCTATTGCCATCAACCGGGCACAAAAAATCCAGATAGTAAATCCAACAATATGGACTTGGGAATCGAACCCAGGACTTAATGCTCAACAGTAGCGTTTGTAACCGCTTGACCAACAAAGCATTCAACAACACACAACATCAAAAATATCAACACAGTCTCAACACAGACGAAGTTGCGAGCAAACAGTAGTTGAGCAAATAATCCTCTATTTCAAAGTTTCAATATACACGTACGGGATACATAATGAAGTAAACCGTATGTTCCCGGCTGCATTTGACTAAAGGCTTTGACAGGATGGATAGAACGCCGTCTTAATCAGCTTTTCCAAATCCGGCTGTGAGTGCTCTATTCCTGGAATGCTATTAAGATAAAACGTTTGTACTGTTTTCTATGCAAAATTTAATTAACAACAGCAAGTTTAACTTTTCCACCTGCAGATCTGTGTTTTTCTCCCTCTGTACTGTTGAATTCAAGAGAGACATCTATACAAATAATCGCTTAAAGAGCTCTAAGCGATTTTTCTTATCAATCTGCGTTCAGAAATCCTATAGTAAGTATTGTTGTTGTATTAGAGTTGTTGTTGTTTTTGGGAAGCAGTGATAATCTAGCGGTGTGACTGTCGGACTGCCAAGTCATAGGTCTCGAGTTCGAACTCAAGACAAGCACCTCTGATTTTTCGGATTCATGTGCGTATTATATAAAGCTTCGGTGAAGGAAAACATCGTGAGGAAACCAGCATGCCTGAGTGATATTTCTCGGCGGCAAGTAAAGCCAAGTTAGAGACCCACGGGCGGCATAAAAACTCTGACGCCAGGTTAAGCACTAACCACACGATAAAGAAGAAGTATTGTTCATGATAATGTCATTCATTGAAAGGCCCACAGACTTTACATTTACATTCATTAAATTTTCTCCCTTGTACTGTAACTCAACAATCCACATGAAACTCGATTCAATTGTAAGTTATAAAATAATATTATACTGTAAATGTCTACAGAGAATAGAGACCTGATAATATTTTATTTATTTTGTTTGGGTGACTTACAGCTAACAACCACAACCCTCCACAGTTGGCAGTAAATTAAAATATGCAAAAATGTCAAGAAAATTCACTAAAACGTAAATTAATTACCCAATGTAATATACATAGGTGCCTTATATGTGTACCTACACACGTTCTTTAACCTATACTGTCAAACTACAGGACAATAGAAATGTACTTACATCGGGTTCATGCCCCAGACTGGTCCCCAGGGCTATCGCAGGTATTTCGTTGCCATCGTTCAATTTGTACGTCAACGTACTCGTGCAGTCGACCTGTGGCAGTGTTAAAACCTGGAGTTCAAACTCATTAAAAGATAAAAGATTTTAAGGAGACAAACTTTTTATGTTTAATTAAAATTATTTTTAATTAAGTTTCCATTTTGTTGAGCTGGTACCTAATCTAAAGCTAGTATCTAATCTAATCCATTAACTTCTCAAAACTATTTGTGTAAAAAGTTGCTAGTTAAACAAGAAAGAGATCAAAGAGTAGTAAGAAGATAGATAAATAGAATATACTTTACTAGCTTTTACCCGAGAGTTCGTCCGTGTGAAACGGTGAAAAAAACTCGGTAATAGTGTACCTACTCGTATACATAAGTGAAACAATTTTAGACATTGGATGAGTTGTTTGATATTACACCGCTCATATAATAGGAACCAACAATTTTACCAGTTTTCATAAGCATTTCCTCTTTAACAATCTTAACGAATTATGCCTAAACCAATAATGATCGTCACAACAATATTCGTATTGTTAGGCGGTTCTGCATTCATTACGGATTTGGGTTTCAATGGAATAATATCCATTCAGGCGCAAATCCGCGTAATAGGCATTACCTATTAAGCACTAACCATTGTATATCAACAGTAAACAATACCGCTATTAAATATAGTATGGTTCAATCAACACTTATTCATGTAAACAAAGGATTTTGGAAAACTATTTGGCGCAGGAATACACGTAAAAAATTAAAAGTTGTTGGTTCTGTCATGGTTAACTCATTTTACAATTTTTTTTAAGGGAATCCTTTGTCTTTTTCTTATAAATAATACAAAATTGAACATGGATATAATAAGCCGATTATTTCTAACATGAAGGTGTCACGTTCATTAACTGACCCCCTACCACGAGCGCGCGGTGTATAGGTAGACATAACGTAAATACGTCGATTTTTGAAGGGAAACGAGTGACATATTCACATTTATTCCACAACGCAGGTGACATCATTTGCTACTGTAACTCTGCTGGGACTCGGGAGTCTTCTCAGTAAGTGGGGAGTGAGGGCTATAATCCACGACGCAGGCTCAGTAGGTTGGTGTATGTCACAACATGCATTACTCAGCATAAAACCAAAATTTTATTATTCTTACCAAAAGATGATTGAGTACAAAAAACCATATCAGACGAGCCTGGACGTCCATTATCACTGACATATAGTTACACACTGAACACAATAAATAATGTACAACACTATCGATTCCCGTTGAAAAAAGGCCTTTTTTGGAAATCAGATACCAAATCGATCAATTAGATCATTGCAACACACGATTTTTTGTGTGATGGTAAAAATAGACGAGTTTATCAGTCACTTATATACGGTATTTTAAACCGATACCAGGAATGGCACTTGAGTGACTGGTATAAAATGTTGTTAAAACTGTAGCTTTACCTCAGACGGATGTGGTAAAACCAGTATTAATAACTAAATCAGTGACTGGCCTACCAACGCAGCCTGTGTTGAAAACGTGATACCTACGTCGTCCGTCGAAAAGGTTTCATAATATAAAACGTTTTATCGTAGTGTTATTTTTGAACCTGTGCCTGTATATTAATACTCGTAGTAAGTATAGTTAAGCTTAGATTTTCACAATCTTGCAATAACACTATTTTGAAAAAAATTACAGAAAATCACCCTGATTTAATGGTTTCATCACTAACTACAATCTGCACCCCAAATCTGATAAGCGTATCAATGGTAAAAATATCAAATGTGTTTAACAAAAAACTTAGCTACGCCAACTCCGCTAGGTTATAGGCATGCGGTGCAAGATGGAATATATTAACATTCATTGGCATAATAATAATCTTCGAGAACACAATAGTACAACTGTAGCATAATGCAAGCATTTCTAGTTTAGTTGGATCGTATTCGCAGTTCCTCTGCCGAATTGACCACACATTATAGATAAACCCAATAGCACATCTGTTTGTGGTAGACCCAACAGACTTTGTCGGTACAGTGGAAAAACAGATTGGCTGTGTATTGCATTTATCAATTAATATCGGTTGTCTGTACCGGCTATTGTGCGATATTAACGTGATTAAAATGTCCAAGGTCAGTGTTACGCTATCTTGCTTGAAATGTAAACTATTATAACATTTTGTTAACGGAGTTTATTAAAGTTATTGTTTTCGTAATATTAACTAAGAATTAGAAATGCGCCGACTGTTTCTTTGGCCTACTGGCTGACTGGCCAACTAGTCGTTTGCAAAAAAGCCAAGATGATTGCTTTCGGTGGAGTTCAGGGACATCGGTAATGTCCATGGCGTTACATGTACATATATTTAGTATATCATACAAAGCACTCGCTCGTACCCGCCGCGGCCGTGCCGTGCCGTGCGGTCAAAGAAATTCAAAGCCCTTTTGCCATTTTATTTCTTTTTAAAATAGCTGCCCATGCACGCCTTAGACCAGTATTAATCAATAACTGGCATGAATACAAACAAAATTTGAACAAATTGAGATAAAATCTTCTAAAGAGTCACGTATCCCAGATATACGCCATCAAAGTTACAATCTTCGCCATCAGTTTAACTTTGACTTTATTAGCCACTCAAGATATAAGCTATCCAAAACCAATGTTCACGAACATCGCGAATCCAGTCGAAGAATCTCAAAGCACCAAAATCGAAGCAAAAACAAATCAATATACAAAGTACATAATACAACATCATGTGAAATTCAATGTACCCTTCTTAGTACGTCCAACAACGGCACAGAACTATACAGAAACTATTAATTTTAAAAGAGAATACCTATAAATAAAAGATGGTTACATAGACGGACAGATACGTAGCGGCCCCGTTTAAAAAGTTCGTCTTTGTTGTCGAGAGATAAACTGCGGTATCCCTTGGGATTTGTTCCGCGCTTGCCCCACGGAACCTAAAGACATCTTTAATAAGAAAATAAAAAGACTTTCGAATTTTTAGAGTAGGTTTAGTAGGCTATGTTTCCCTGGTTGCTAGTGGTGTTTTTACTTGAGAGCTCTTAATTTGTAGTTTGTGTATTAGTAAGTGTTTTAATGTGGTGATTGTAGAGCCTCACTCACCCTGCTCCATTTCTTTTATAAGAGTTTGACTTGTTACCAAAAAGGTGATAAAGTGATTGTCTTCTTTCTCATGCCGGTGGTACGATGACTTGCATAGACATATTTTGATTTAGAACTTGAACTGCGTAGTCACACGCGTTTTCAATTGAAATAGTGGAATATTGTAAAATTTTCATTACCTCCCTCATGATACTAAGATTTTTAAATGTATGTAAAGAATCGAAACTTTCTTTCCAAGTAAGGCTGTAGACGCATTAGTAAAGCCGGAGCGATGTTCCGTCGACACGACTAAAACAAACGTATTTTAATTAATGGGGTGGTCGCATTGCAAATGCGGGTTGCGGAATTAGTTTCGTCTTGTTGTCGCCATTTCTTTACCAGTGCGGTCGTGGCCTATGGTTTTATGAATCCAAACTGATGTGAAATTAAGGTATAAACAAGATAGATTTGAACATTTATGAATGTTTGTTTTCCATTGTGTTTCATAAAATATCATATCAGTAATTTGTATGGTGTACTTACACCATACAAATTACTGATTAATTACAAATTACTACTCTTTAATATACTTATATTAAAGAGTAGTAATAACGAGTATTATATATACGTATCTATTTTTTTATCCATATCTATACTAATCTATAAGTAAAGAGGTAAAGTTTGTGAGGTTGTAGGGGGTAAACTTTGGATCTACTGAACCGATTTTCACTAATAGGAAGCTACATTATCCCCGAGTGCCATAGGCTATATTTACAACGTGCCCCTGGCATAATTTCCGACCAAAACGCGAGCGAAGCCGCGGGCAACAGCTAGTACCTAAGTAATAATGATGGAGCAAACAATGAAAGGTATTAGATAACTTAATAATTAATAGGAACTTGTAGCCCTTCCTGGAGGCTGCGTAATGAGTCTAAGCTTTGTAACTTCAACATTCATCAACGTATCCTAAACAAATAAAGAAACCAGACGTATATTGTGAAACCTTCGCACACAGACTTATGTTTGTTAATCTATAACAGCGATATCTATAAGCTTAATGGTTTCGGGAACCAATGACCTCCGCCGGACGATTACGAAGACAAATAGGACCAAAGAAATGTCGCAAAGTAATGCTTTCAAATACATGATGAAAATAATAAGAACCATTATTTAATTCCAGGGAAGAATTCGTGTAAAACTTTTGTTGTTCTCAGCCAGAAAAGGAGGTTTTCATCTGTTTCATCAGTTGTAATTTTTCTTTGTTTAGGTGGTACATGTGTGTGGATATTGTTAGTACTTTTGGTCAATAAGTAAACGATTTCCATCTGTTTTATTTGAAGCCTACATGGCCTATTTGAGTAAGAGAATGATCTGCAGCTATTCTATTCTTCTGCTAAATGTATGGAACGACTGATTTTTAACCAACGAAAAATTTCAATGCTGCTTGGTCAATAATCATCTTTCACCATGGTTAAAGTTTGTGTCAAGATGTCACTTACACCATGAGCATTGGGATTTTTTTGCAAATGCAGTGCCAACAATTCCATTCTAAATTGACATTTCAGTAGCTAATTAACATAACCTCTAATTTATACTGTAACCAAAGCAGCGAGGCTATCAATATTCCCACAATCGAAATTTATCATCGTAATAAAACTCATACGCTCAATTTTTGAATTAATTGTGGCAATCTACCATAAATCATAGCTATTCAATGCAAGCTCAGAATACTCGCACTGCATGTTATGATATATGACCACAGAGTACGTACACATGACGACCAATCAACTGTTTATTTCCAGTACAATCTGACCTCGAAAAAGTACGGAAAGCTCATACAAAGCAGGGTCAGCGTATACTGGAAGTGCGTAGTTAGAAAGCAGTAGTATGTACGTACTACGTTTATTAACGACACTTTCAAGTAATTTACTCCGGTTATAGGTATATTAAATTGTTCGCAGCGTTTAGTTTGCGAACTTAGGCTTTAGACTGCCTCATGGGAGTAA
This sequence comes from Eugnorisma glareosa, assembly GCA_947578425.1. Taxonomy (NCBI): domain Eukaryota; kingdom Metazoa; phylum Arthropoda; class Insecta; order Lepidoptera; family Noctuidae; genus Eugnorisma; species Eugnorisma glareosa. Next base: position 12,483,296 of record OX387963.1, read on the forward strand.
TATCCACATATTCCTTCATGAATATAAAGTTATTTTGCTCCTAGTTGTTCATCGCAACTTTTATGATAATTTTATCACTTCGATTATGGTTTTGATATGTTTTTTTGTTTTATGAAGTTATCTTACCTTTTATGTCATACTGAAATACAAAAAAACCCTAGTCTAAATAAAAAACACTCATTGTATTTTTGAATTAATTAATTTCACGGAAAACCACAAAACATTAAGGTAGATAATAACATTTAGGCGAGTTACACATGCAGGTCACCACTTAACCTAAACACAATGTAGTCGCTGAATGAATGAAAAACAGGCCCGCCGTCGTTATCGCACGGAAGTCGTGAGTGTCAAGCGGAGGAAACGGCTAACTTAATTATGCTTGTAGGACCAGGCAAGCAACTTGACAACGTCATTGTATAACTAGCCTTAGGTCCTATGTGTAAATACTATTCTACGTATAAATATTCAAGTACCAGACACAAGGGTCGGTTGTTTACAAGGTGCGCAGAGTTGCGGTATGTAGATTATTGCCTAGTATCTACTAGGGTTCCTAGAAACGGTAGGCTAATGGTAGATGAGATCAGCTGCTGGCTAGGCATTATACGGAATAGTTGTGTCATAGCTATAACAAAATGCCTACTGCATGGCGATAAAGATTTTCAATAAGCTGCCATCACTTAACAGACAGCTTCCTATAAATAAATTTAAACGTACAATATTTCCTTGGCTTCTGGACACGTGTTTCTACTCTGTTAGCGAATTCCATTAGTAGTCTAAATTACGTAAAGTACTGTAAATGTACAATTTTTTATTTTGTTTTATTATTTCGCTATATAAATTAACATTGGTGTATTGAAGTCACATTAAAATTATAATATTTGTACACCGGCAACGGTAGTATATGTGAACTAATATAAATTGTAAGACCTTTATGTACCTACCATATACTCAGAAAAAAATGATATTCTATTCTATTCTATTCTATTCTATGGTCCTGAGCCGGCTGCAGGATCCGAACGGTTCAGTTATCAGAATTGTAAGGTTTAGTATTGAGGTTCAATGATGTCTCTTGTTTATGAAACAGTCTGAAAATATCACCCAGGTACATCATATTGTAGTTATAAATAGAAATGAACCATACCATTAAACCCTCCAGAAGTGGTAGATTGCGATCAAAATAAGCGGTCAGTTGGTCGAAGTCACTATTGGTATCGAGTTTATTACCGGGACGGTACCTCGACCGGTATCCCGAAATTGGTAACAGAAAGCCACGTCAGTGCACCACTAAAAACATACCCAGTTACCGTTACACAGAAAACCTATTAATATACAAAAGCCTCTCATGTTTCGACACACTCGAATCCTAAAACACGTGAGCGATCTGCCGTCAGGTGCCGTGAGGAAGTGCAATATTGACAGTGCTCTGAATGTAAATTACTCAAGTTTTGTTACTACAAAAATATTTTTGAGAACCGAAAACTCCAATAATTTCTTTTGACGTTTTATTGACGCTCTCGAAATGACAGTTTCAAAGCAAAAAAAGCCATTTCCGTTCACGCAATGGTGAAATAAAGAAAAGCGTTATCGTTAACCAGGCCCCAGTAAACAAATAGAGTTAGTCAGTAGTCGTTGTTAATGTGGAAAATATACTATAAATAGTGTTGTTTTAGGGTCGAAGTAACACATCCATATGAAACAAGCCGGTAATAAATTATTACACATGGACCCTTCGCGGTTGAGCTTGGAGTATCGCCCGTTAATGTATCGGCAACAGGCCAGTCGGGACTGTTATCTGGTTTGCACAACTAAAATACTGACCTCACCCACGCGGCCACGCCCCGAACTATTCGCTCGCTCCCTAGAGAAATATATTATTCTGTACAGTTCACACGAAATTAGAAATGCTCTAAACGACTTCTTGTTGTACACGCTGCAATTTTCTGACATGTGGTTACACAAATAGAGCAGATATTTTGATTCCATGTCCTAATTATAGTAGAATACTGTGCCCCAGTAAAAAGTTTTTAGGAAAAAAGAAGCTTAGTAACACGTGATTTATTAACTTTAGCCTCGGTCTCAATTTCATAGAAAACAAAGAAGTTGAAACAAACGACCGGCAACTAGGTAGATAACAAGATCGGGCTCAGTGCTACAGTTTTAATTTACAGAAATGTCTAGAGTTTTTCTGCGTAGTGAATTTTCCACTGGCTCCATTCATCAGGCGACTGTCACTGTCCCCTGCCGAGCAATTACTGATGTCGCACTCGACTGCACCGTCGCAATTACTACCACCTACCTCTGCTTCTGTACGAATACTTACCGCACCACTGGCGCTGCCTGCGAAACTGCCAACATCTTTTTCTACATCGGCCTTATTTATTATATTATGTTACAGAGCATAGAGCTTCTAAAATAAAATACGTTGTACATTTTAGTAATATTGATATTCGAACGATTTACCTCGACCTTCTTACCCAATTTATTACGTTATTGTACAAAAAAATCTTCAATTCCAGGAGATAGAGAAAAGCAAACCTGTGTTTATTAGGAAATGCCTTTCCTTTCACGTTACACGCACGGAATTTTTCCCGTTCGCCGGAAATTTACCCTTACGCACCTGCTTCTTTTATGTGCGCCGACAAAGCGCGGCCTTTGCTTTCATACGCCACCCAAAGCCCCTGAAGTCCCAATCAAATTAATGTTATTTAAATTAACTACGACATTCATACATACGAGAAAGACGGATTGAATCAAAGGCGCTCAAATAAATAATTCTGTGGCGGCCCTTTTGTTACTTTCACAAAACTCGACCCTCATCGAGCGTTCATAACGAGCGTCGGTTTAACAAAATATTTTTTTTTCCAAAATTCACTTCGATAAATACGTCATTCAATTTTGGAGAAATAAAAATGAGTCAACGCAGAGTCAACAATGCGGAACAAGTGAAACGCTCCAATAATAAAAAAAGGTAAAACGGATCGCCTGGTCCGATTTTCAATATCGTTTTGCAGGTAAACGAGGGTGTTATTCATATGTGTAAAGAGGGGTTTCCTATGCGTGTAGATGGCTATCTACATTTATTCCTAGACCTTTCGTCCACCTTATTAACAGTCTAGAATTTATTCCTCATACTCACTACACTTTGTTACTCTCATTTTGATTCTCAGCCATATAGCCATCGATTGCAGGACGCTTGTCAAATTTTTTACGTGGTATCTAGGGCTTACTCCGATGCAATCTGTAGGTGAAGCTATTCTCAGGGCACCGACCATTCGACGAGCCTGATGGACTTGGATACACAGATTCCGATATCTGCAACTGTTCAAACTGGATTAGTTGTCGAGAGCCTTTGCAAATCGACTCGAATAACCCGAATGCTTCGCCCTATCTAGATTTCGTCTTCAGCTCGTCGTTTACAAATGCTTTATTGTGTTCCAAAAGGTTCTCATCAACTCGCTAAAGGAACAAGCTATGGAATAAGACGGAGATTATAACAGTAATCAGTATGAACAACGTAAGGATTTGATTTCTGGAAGGGTTTAAATAGGTTTCTGATTTCAAGGGGCTAACGAACTGGCAATTTTGAAAATGTTGAAGGCTTTAGTTATTAGGTATTTTATGTAATGAGATGACTCGAGTGCCCCTGTTGATGATCATCATATGCCTAGCCTTTTCCCAACTATGTTAGGGTCGGCATTTTACATGCAGCGACTGCCTATCTGACCTCCACAACCCAGCTAGTACTGGGTAATACGATACCCCTTGGTAAGACTGGTTGTCAGACTTTTTGAGCCACTGACTACCTGTAACGTCTGTCAAAGATCATCATCTATCATTTCTCATGAAATCCATGAGAAATGTAAACAGCCGAAAATAATTTTAGCAAGACTCGAAATTATTATCACAATAATTTATGTTATTTACCGAGCTGAAATTGAAGCTACCCTAATAATGCAGTTACAATTAGCTTACATTAGTTGTTATTACCAACCATGCCTTTGAGGATTAGTCGCTACATGTAAGGTAGGTACATGGACACCACGTATTAATAACTAGTGACTGGTTGCAGCCGACTGCGCCAGACAGTTATCTGCCTCTGAAGAGGACTGTTCGATTGCCAATGAAACGGTTATTGCCCAATACGAGTCATATGCACACATCGCAACTCCGTATTAGAGACCATTGTTTGCAATATTTCTATGTTTCGAATAGAACAGAGATGGAATTTGTAAAACATAATTACTTTAATGTAATTGAATCTCATGTCGTGGAATTGTTTCAGTTCAAGAAGAACTTCTTTCGGAACTAATAAGTGGCCCGCTGATGAAAGGTTTCATAAACACAAATTGGTTTTCTTAAGAAGTTACCATAGGGGCCAAATGGGCTAACCGTTCCCCTGACGGTAAGCCACTCTCACCTACCGTGATGTTACACTAACCATGTCGTCACCTTCTAAGAAAATCCGCTTGAGTAGATTCGTAATCCTTAGTAAGTACGAGGAAAAACTTATAGCGTTAAATCTACACGAGTAAACACACGTCTTAGAATACAAAGTCTAATAAAAATTGCTGGTGAAGCTCCGCAGGCGTGATGTGTATCGATATCAAACCGATACATTAAAAAAAAAAAGATTTTGCTATAGCTGCCAGTAGTGTAGTTACTTCAAATATTAGTTTCAAAAATCTTCTTTTATTTGTCTGTCGAGTTTCGGGTCCCAGAGTCCCCTAGATCTACGATGATAGTGGGAAGATACTGTGATACCAAAACGACTGCAACTCCCAACCAAGCAACCTTCTACTAATAAAACGGGGACCACAAGATTTCATGTTTTCCTCCAAAAAATAGACCACAGACCATCGTACGTCGAAACGACGCTTCACATTTCCTGCACTTCTATTACCGTTCTACTTTTGCCGCGTCATTGAAATGCCAGCAAATAAAACCGCATTGGACTAGAATCGCCGCCGCTATAAAATGGGACTCCAAATTGTGTGCGCCGACTTTCGTACCTAGTAGTCTCATGACTTTTTTATCCTTTTTACCAACTACCTTTGAATCAATTCAGCTGGAAACTACCAACAGGAAGTGGAGTGATTTTTTACATTATCTTTCAATGCATTCTGGATTAGCAACTTCTAGTTCTTACTTCATCAATTAAATTGCACTAACTCTGATTAGGTCTGCGTTTTTCATATTTAAGCTGACCGTACTTCAAAAGGTAGAGTGACGGCCTTGTTCATGGTTTAACTCGCCCCCCCCTATACGCTAAGAAGAAGATGGTTATCTGATCTGCAATTCATTGGTTATTAAATTACACTACCCCACTTTATAAAGCTTGGAAAGCTTTTTTGGTTCATCAACATAATGGGTAGGTTAACTCAGAAATCTGTCAATTTCTTCTACCAAAAATGCTTCTCCAATTGTATTTGATTCGCAGTCGAAGAAAACATGCGATTGACAGACAAAATGAGGATATATCCGACAGGTCCCCCTAAAACTTCTCTACCTGTGCCGTGAGATATTGAAAACCGAGCCCCGGGCGATCCGTTTGACCTTTTTTATTGGCAACATTTCACTCGTTCCGCATTGTGAATCGTTTGACTGAAACGGGTTGCGTTGTCAAATTGCTCTGATATTTTAGGCGGTGCCTGTATAACCTTCATTTACATGCCGCGCTACTTTCCTACGTCATAATAGGGGTCTTATTTGCAGTGTGTTGTCACAGAGTGTTTGCAGAATGTCGGCACTATATTATGCGGTAACGACGTGACGGTATGTGATGTGAGGGTGTCGCGTACGTTTTTCACTTTGGGTCAATGTTGTTGACATGGAGTGCAAGTCTGTCCGCTATTACCAATCACTTTTTTAAGACCCTGCCCTTCAGGGGTCAATACACCCTAAACAAATCGAGCAAAAATAAAGTAGAAACCGTACAATTGTGAACCCTAAACATTACAAAAAGGTATTCTACCAGACCTTTATTTATCCAAAAACGTGTACAATAAAAACGACGCCTACTGAACTTCCCACACATTCAAACGACATGGAATTTTCCACAAAAAAGTTGTTCGTTGTTGAAGGCCACATATATCTAAAAACTCTTTACCTTTCTCCCTAAGGTAAGAAGACTTGGTTACCACAATGACGTGGCATAACCTTCCTTCATTTAAGTTGACTTATGGAAATGGATTCTTCATGTTGCAGTGCCTTTGGGCAAAAGGCATTATTTATTTATTTACTAGCTGTTGCCCGCGACCTGCGTTCGCCTGAAATTATTATAAATTGTATTATTTCACTATGTCAATCGGATTTTGATACCAATTTCAAGGGTTTGAATTTTTTAACGGAACCCAAATCATCAATAAAAGTAAGTTAGCCAAGTTACTCCTTACATCATCTGCCAGTAAACGTCTCGTCAAAATCGGTAAAGCCGTTTCGGAGATTTGCCGGACCAAACAGATAGACAGATAAAATTTAAAAAAAAAATGGTTTTCTGTAACGAGTACATTATATACTTTCTTACGCATTCAGTAAAACGCTAATATTTCGAAATTACAGACAGGCACTTCAATATTACTATATTAAAATGTCGGTGATAGTAAGCGAGGGTTGCGATAACAGCAAACATAAATCAATGTGTCCGCAGTATGCCGAATATGGTCACAGTTGTGCCGTTTTACGTAATTGAAGATTTAAGGTCAATTATGGATAATATACAAGGTGCAACTAGATTGCTGTCGATAGAACAGAAGCCGTCGACCAGTCGATATGGATTGCCTCGTGATGTCACCTTTATCCTTATCTCCAACGAATCTGCCTCTGGTATGGTTAAAAGAAGCTACATTTTTGCGTTCCGCTGTACAGAATTTAAAAAAAATACTGAATAGGTTTCAATTATTCCTTAACCTCCTCAATCATTCCTCACCAATCCAAATCAAATCACCGAAGTTGTTAACACCATCAAATGAAGCGCCACCATCAAGAAGTGTTGAATACACGCACCCCACAGCGAGTTTCCAACATGTCTTCTTATTTCTATGATTTGAGGGTACGCATTACGGCGGAGAGGGTGCAGCCGACTAGGCTGGATATTACTTTAATCGCGGAAGGCTGTTACGGTCAAAGTTTGGAACCGTTGCCACTTCCACAACTCCCCCGCTTATTGCTCGCCAGCCTGTTATCGCACTCTTAACATTTTGGTTTTTTATTCCTAAGATGTTTGTTCTTAAATGCAGTTAGGAACTTTGAATTGGAGCGACAATAAAAATTATTACGATGTTCTTTTAAGAACTCTTTCTTTAGTTCTGGTTTTTAGTTTCATAAACAATCCTGTTGAGAAAAAATTTAGCAGTAAATATAGTTTCTTGCTTTTATATGACGAACGTCTTGTCTTTGGAAGTCTCAGAACACTTGACTTTACTTCTCTATGCCGTGATGCCTCGAACATAGCAATTGAGTAAATTATGTACTTATTGTGGCAATGCCATTCAGTTTGATAGTATTCAAAACATTTATTGCATTAACGTTGTACAAAAACTATATTTTGTTGTCGTTCAAATCAATGGATTAAAAATTTACTTCAATATCCTTCGGATTGAGATTGACAGCGCGTTACGCAAATGGGTTGCGGGTTTACGTAAAAGTTGTTCCTTTCTAGGAACTCTCCCCACTCCCCCTGTCAGCCCTTCATCAACGCGTTTACCGTAGGTAAAATAAACATGCATACATAAACTAACGCCTTTTGACATTGGGGTATGTAGAAGCTATAATACGCTATTTACAATACTGTAAGTCTAGATTTTAGACCTACCGTTCTTAAATAAAACCTTAAGAAATAATTGAAAAGTGCAATATAAATGTCTTTATTCCAAAACGTAAGAGTTAAGTCGCCGGCTGTATTTATTATAGCCACTTCAGCGAGCGGAAGTAAGCTCTTCAACGGGATGAAGTAGTTTTAGGAACAGCACCCACAGCTAAGTGTTTCAACTTTGCAAATTAAAACCCACCTAATTTACAAGACAGTAGAACTTACTTTGCAATTATCATTATGGCAGAGGACCTACTTAAAGATCATATGTAGTAGTTGTAATTTAAGATTTATTTACTAGCTCTTAAGGTATGTTATGATATATTCAGAAAAATGTTCTATGCCGTGCTTTTGCATCGACGGCGGAGAGCCTTTTAACAGTATTTCTATAGGTACTATTATTTAACTTAGCACTGAGGTATACGGTAAATTACATAAATCAAATAACAGTTTAAGATTATATGAAATTGTACATTTTATCGACACCATCATAATCCTACATCCTGTAACTACAAACTTCTCATATTTTGTGCCAATTTGATCTATCCAGATGTATATAACGTAACATGTGAAATCAAATCTGATACTATTCAATTTGAGGAATAAGGTGGAGAAATACTACGAGCTTAGGTAAAGAATAAGTAAGAATATATAAAAAGAAGCTGTATCGTGTACATTTTAACGTAGGAAACCATATTGTAGGTAACTTCATTGGAGGAAATGAAACCATATTCAGTACATGTATGGACTAGGACCAAATCTCGTAATACACTAGGGTCTACTATCAAGTTATCCATGAAAATCCGCAACATTACCTACGTGCAAAGATCTTGTTTTGCTCCCTAAATATATTATTATTTGGTCCATATTTCTGGGCGAAACTAGCACTATAACAGTAAAGGAGACAACACTATATTGTATGCGAAATGGAAAATGTGTCCACAAGGAAAATATATTACGTGTATTGTAATAAATAGGGGGAGTCAACGTAGCTCATTTTACTCTGACGGTGTTGCATTGCATGCACTTTCATAGTGCAAACAAAGTCCCTTAATTTCGGGCTAAGTTCACAAAGAATTAATTGTCATTGAAGCTGCAGCTGGGCGTCTCTCGGCTTGATTAAACTGGCCCAAGTCCACAAATTAGCCGTCTCCATGGACGGCTTAGAGTAGCAAAGTGTAGATAATGTTAAAATTGCTTGTGCTCTACGAACTGCATGGGAGAATTCTTAATTCTTTATGGTGACATTCGTGCAGTAGTTGTGAGATAACTGTACAGAGGAAAATTGAGTTTTCTCCCAGCAAACGTGTGTCTGATAGCGATAGAGAAAAATATAGATTTAACTGTGGTCTACCCCACAGTAAAACCAGAAGACATTTGTAAGCTACTTACTTGACATTGAAACAGGTTTCAATTGCAAACAAAATTGACCCCGTAAAAAAAAAATCGTCGTGCAAGTGAAGCGTTACTAACATAGTTAAAAGTTGCTTAAACAAACAAAAAAAAAATAGTATGTATATTTATCTATGGGTCTGTGTTACATGAAATAAATGGTTTATTATTATTTTTAAAAAACAATCTGTACATAGTATAAAACAAAGTCGCTTCCCGCAGTCTGTCCCTATCTATGCTTAGATCTTTAAAACTCCGCAACGGATTTTGATGCAGTTTTTTTTAATAGATGGAGCGATTTAAGAGGAAGGTTTATATGTAGGTATTACATTCCACCCGTGCGAAGCCGGGACGGGTCGCTAGTACGTAATAAAATGGCGAGATACTCAGGTGGATCAAGGCAATCCACAAAGCTCAATGGATATGGATAGCCGATGAGGCCGAAAAGCATTGGAGTGGTGACCAAGCGCCACTCCAATGCTTTTGCGGAGCAGCGTGGAACCCGCTGAATGCAAAAAACTGAAGACCGATCGACGTGACGACGCTTAAGGAAGCCTGTGTTCCTCAGCGGACGTCTTTCAGCAGAAATGGTGAAAACGATAAGGAAGCTATCTATCTAAACTGTATCTCACCAACGTTCTTTAGCATTCACAAGCACTCAACAATGAAAATTGGACATTATCATTACAATAAAAGTGGCCAGCAAACATTTGTATTATAATTCTAAAAAAAAACGTTGGTGTTGGTCGTGATCCTATTCCTCCGAGTTAATTGTGGTCATTAGTCATATGTCGGGCCGCTGCACACAGCCAGCACCTTATCTCCTGTGATTTGTAACGCCGCTGAAGTATAAATTATAGCCCCCCGAGCTAAATTATAAATTAACTAAGGACTTCAGCTTTGTTTACGTAACTAGTCACTGTGACAGGTTTGGTTAGTAGTTTGTTCCATTTATTTCTTCAATCAATAGAAAATTATCATTTGCGTAGCCTTTTCCCAATTATGTTGGGGCCGCTTCCAGTCTAACCAGATGTAGCTGAATACCAGTATCTTACATGGAGCTACTGCGTATCTGACCTCGACAACCCAGTAGTTAATACGATACTCCTTGGTAAGACTGGTTGTCAGACTTTCGGACTTCTGACTATTCGTAACGACTGTCAAAGACCAACAATGACAAGCACTGATTCACCTAGTAAAGGACACAGCACACATATCAAATTGGAAAGGGATCGACACCGTATCGCCTTTCGCGTCGCCGTCAAACAGGCGTCAACCTAACGTAAGCAATTCTCACCAAATTTTTTTCATACAAGAAGTCGAGAGATTTTTGTTTAATATTGATGTTCCCGATTCGTCAGTCGTCAGTCGGAACAGTGTCAAGTCGTTCTCATTCACCTGCTGTTACTATATGTAGCCACGAGCCCCTCAAGAGCAATAGAATACATATATCAATCGTAAATAGTATCATGTAAGTACTGACTGCCTCGTTGGTCTAGTGATGGCAAGCACGACTGCTGAGCATGAGATCCTGGGTTCCATTCCTGGGTGGCGTAAAGTGTTATTAGGTTTTTCCATCAGGAACTTCTCAGTAGCACCCACGGAGTCTGGATCTGTGCCACCGGTTGATGACAGTAGGCTCGCCCCCCATTATATTGGACTTAACCATAACTGGCGACATGTGGGTGTACTATTAGATACACCTCTGCCTAGCCCTTCAGGGATTACAGGCGTAATGTTGTCTGTGTTAGGTTAGGAATAGTTGTTATGTTATGTTAGGTACTAACTTTTGCCCGTGGCTTGCACGCGTGGACGTTGTAAATCATCCCACAGAAACTTAATACTGGAGTAAAAATTTTGAAACAGTTCTAACCTGAACACGGTAAAGGGAGGAGGGAACCGGAAAATCCTAGAACCAGGAATTCAAAAGACGTGTGTCTGTCTGATGATCTGTCAATCTGGACCACGTGGTGGATAAGCGCCAACGTCCCACTCACAGAGTGGCATCCTCTGTCCCATCTGTGGGAACATCATAGGCTGATTGTGTTGTTATGTCGTAACCCAGGTCACGGTCTACCAGTATGCTTTCCATATAAATCCGTTCAGCTATCGAAGCGTGAAAAGGTAACAAAAGGATAGAATTACTTTCGCATTATACTATTAAGCTAAGTACGAGCTTTAAATCTGACCCACGGGAATGTTTTAAACATAGTCGCACACACGAGGATAACACACAAAATAATAAACTTTACCTCTGTATAGTATAAGTATAGATGGATAAATCATGGAATATACAAGGTATATATATAAGGTCCCATTAAAATAGATGGACAAAAACACAGCGACATCATTGGTTAGACGTACTGAAACGTCTAACCAATGATTTCCAAGCAAAAAAAACACTGATCAAAGTAATTTTATTTTGACCTAATGAGGATGTGTTTATTCTAGATTGCCGCCGGCAATTTATTATTTTAGGTCAAAATAAAGTCACTCTAATCAAAGTTTTTTTTTGTCGTACGAGAATCACGCCATCTTCATGAACACGATCACATCAAGCATATTTGCTTGTCGGGGCGCTACTACTTACGAGGTTGGGCCAACCTCCAAACTTTTGCGTTGCTAAATCGACAGATGGCACTAGTGAAATAATGTTTTGAAAAATCCAAGTTGCTCTTGATGGATGGAGATGGAGAGGAAGACCAAGGAAACAATGGATGGATTGTGTGAGAAATGGTATGAAAAAAACGTGTTACGACGACCCCAAGTCCATCCATCGTTACTTTGGTTTGGTTCATAAGAACAGAAAGCACACACCAATGTCAATATTCTTTTATTTTAATAAAAAAGACCATTCCAACATTCGACTAACAATCACTTTCTCCTTTGAACAAATACAGCTCCACACCTCTAAAATAGACATCACAGATAAAATATAGACACAAAATATCATTTTTGCCACTACAATGTTACCAGTTGTCTATCAAACGCTGTTTAGCTTTGGTTAAGTTCATAAGTTTAAAAAAAAGTGTACTTGAAATAAAATGCCCAGCATATTTTGGCATGAGGCAAACTTGAAAGCTTTATTTTAATTGTACTGGGGACCTGCCACCACCTCTTATGGCAGTATTACTAAGTCCAACTTCAGTGTGTGAAAGAGACAGAATTATACAAGACATATAGCTCCATCTCTTTCCCACACTGAAATAATATTATAATGATAGGTGGTGGTATAGGCCCTGAAATAGACATCATTGCGTTTATAAAAAGTGCCGTGATAAAATGCCAAGATATGCGGGGTTTCAGTAGGTAACACGCATAGGAACAATTATATTTTAAAATTACCTATCTAAAGTCTTTTCTACCGCTGTGTCTGTTCAGGAAGACACAGCCTTTCTTGACAATGTTCTTGATTGTCTAATACCTAACTCCACCGTAATAATCATAGGATATATCTACTTATGTGGGTATACTTTCGAGTTTTGAAACCAGGCAGATTAGTTTATAAGATACCGCTTTTTGGTAACAAAAAGTATACAAAATAAGGGTTATGCTGTAATGTGCCATTTCAGCAAAATCTGTTTGCGATAAAAGTGCGCTTTTTTATTTATTTAGAAATTGTCTTGTAATCGTAAATAAAAATAAACGTTTCAGTGCAGTTTTATGTACATATAACCTTTACACGTATTATTAATAAATATTGTGCACAGCGGATTATTATAAAAATACGTTTAAAAAATAAAATAATCAAAATAAAGCAGTCTGATTTCATGTACACCTTTGATATGTTTCAGAATAATGGGATGAAAAATAAACAATATTTCGTAAGTGTCAATTTGCAGAATGCTTATTGCTCAAGTGGATTTGGGGACTTAGGGTCCCGTGCTCAAACTGATGATCAGTACAGTCAAGTATTTAAGAAACATACATAATGTAATAGGTGGTTTAATAATCAATAGGACTTATTTTAACGCATTTTTTTCCATAAAATGGCCCAAAGCAAACGACTTCTTCCAAGCAACTCTAGATTTTGGTGCTCCAAGTTAACTGAAATTGTCTCGTGTAAATATAACCCAGCAAAAGTACTAGGCTAGCATGGGTTCAAGGTGGTATGTATTTCAATACGCTATATGCGCGTAATATTTCCGGTTAATAGACTTAGGTATTTAATGGATATGGATAGCAAGCTACTTGTAATGTAACGTTTAGTGTAAAGGGCGCAAGCTACAAGGAGCTACTTAAATTTAACTCCAGATAGTTCAATTTTCGGTGGAAACAAGACCTTATTCATACAATACTCAATTTTGATAATACATTCATAAAATGTCACTTGTGCCCTTTTCTCAACAACGAATACACTCACATGGATACAGTATGACATGAAGTTATCATGATATAATACATTTAATGGCAAGATATCTTTGCTAAAATACAGACTGTAATCGGACCCTGTACGAAGCCGTCAAACACGAACCAAGTACTCTGCACATCAAACTAAGCAAGTCTATGCCAAAATTATTATTGGGAAACGACTTTTTTTGAGGTGAAAATTCACGTTTTACTGTAGGACTCAATGTAACTCACTCAAAATATTGTGCTGATGGATGCATTAAATAGTACAGGGGTCGTGGAGGTATTTAAAGTAAAGTTATAACATTAAAAACTTGTATTTAAAATATATAAAAACTTGTGAAAAAGTTGGAACTTTGAACCCCAATATCTCCGTAACTAGAAGGTATGACATAGAACAAAAAATACACAATGACGAGAACAAGTGCTTTTCGGCTTCGTTAGGCGTACTTTTACACCCATTATACATGTCACGTTACCATTTGTATTTATTTTAATTGTAAACAGAACTTCTTAGAATAACAACTAGCATTAATAATGCTTGAAAATATGGATTAATTGCCGGTGAATATTGTAACAATCACAGCATCGAGTTTTAAAATCTAGTGAATTAGATAGTAGGTAGCAGTAGCGAAGGGTCCATTTTTGTAAGAGGTAAGCTGGAGTACATATCTTTAATGTGATTTTATTATTTGTCTATAAAATACTGACTGTGCCATTTTTCAAAGGGAAGCCTGTAGGAATCGGGTGGTATGGAACCTTCGCCACTGGTAGGTAGGTAGGTAGATACATAATCATATCAAAAATAATTTAATTGAGTAGGGCAATGGTCAAACTTGTATGGATAGACAGATTGCAGGCCAGGCTCCAGACATAGAATTTTGACAGATTATGTACTGAAGACAGTGACGATTGTTCTCGGTACTACACTTTCGAAACAAAATGCTTTGCACGCCTCTGGCTTATCTGCTGTCTGTGCTCTTACTCTGGGTGCAAGCGATTTTCGCCTTATGGGTGATCTATCGCAACTGTCCATGCTTGTACCTTTCCGATAATGTCTGGTTAGTCCGCAAACTGTCCACACCGGTCGGAAGAAACCTTTAAAAAAATGCCGTAAAAGCAGTGTTGTCAAGTAGCAAACATAACGTGAAGTATTAGCTAAACAACATTTCATAGTACAAAATAATTCCCTAACATACCTAGACGAGTGCACTTATTTGTATGGGTAAGTACAATATTTACATGGCGATTACAATTAATTTACTAATCCTTAATCCTTCCCTGATGTAGAAATGTATGTGGTGTTTAACTATTTTTTACATCTCCGGTACATAATACAATTATTAATACGTTGATTTCATGAATTTATATTAAATTCACAAAAAAATTGCTTCTGCTAAATGGTAGTATGTTCTTACGTGATACATAATTTAAGGAAACTCATGAAAATGAACACATTTTTCTGTGCAACAATCTCTTTTATATTTTTTCGTATTTCAAACTTGATCGTATATTTGGTAATTTTGATGATTACCAAACTGCCTTAAGGTGAAGGCGCAGGGTAGACCGCGAAATTCAAATTTTCTTACTTTTCTTAAATTTGCAGATAAGTATCAGGTTGTATGTTGATGAAAATATGGTTCTCGTCCGTAACACGTACATATGTAGTTATAGAATTATAATCATAAAAATTATCAATACAACACCCCCTTGAATGGCTTATTCATAAAATAGTTATTAATATAATTAAGAAAATTTTAATTTCGCGGGCTGCCCTGGCTGTTCCACCATAAAGTATGTTCCTCGTTTAAACAAACACATTGTAAAAAAAAGTGAGTTACTTTCTATACTGGAGGTGATAATTCTACTGGAAATATTATTTACAAATCTTCAAAGCTTAGGATTATTTATGTTATGTAATGTAATAAGTATTATAGTTTTGTGTTTCAGGTATATCTTTAATTGATTCTTGAATGAAGTGTTTTACAAGGACGCATTACATTATCATTAATTTGCTCTCATTGGTCTGGAATAGACAATGGTGCAAACAATTTCTGGCCGATACTAACTACTAATTTCTTAATCATCTGGGTAGATTCGCGATTGGTCAAATTTATATTCAAGTTGTTCTGAACTGAATCTAAAACAAATGACATAGAATTCAGTCTATGAACTCCTAGTGTAACCATTACTGCTTGGTAATAAAAAAAAACTCAATATATTTCAATCGTGTTGGTATTGCAGTTCTGTATGAAAACAAAAGAAGCTATTTCTACCGTACGCTGGGGGGTTAGAATCGCGTCGATGACCCCTTCCACCGCGACCATGTAGATTGTGTACAAGATCAAGTTTAATTAATTGGTGAAACTTTACAGATGTGGATAATATAAATATCGCCTGTTATCGAGCGAATGGCTATCATTAATACTGATAATGTTGTTCAAACATTGAGCAAGTTATCGACAGGTCGATACAACACCAGAATGGCACAATCCTTCCTCTAAATATTACATATATTACAGTAATATAATCATTTAAATAGATTAAAATTATACAATTGTACTTGATTTATTAAAATTATTTGAATGTAACTTAGTTGAAGTGGTCCATCGTAATTTTTATGGGTTTTATGATAGCATGTTATCGCTTCCTTTTTAGGGCATTTGAGAATACTGTGAGGCCGAACATATATGTACTATTTTTATATAATGTAAATAAATTAAATTGTGGCAATTACTATTTATTATATGACTTCATATTTAATTTTTACAATTTTTATTAAAATCGAAAATGTTAACTGAGAATATAATTCTATATTTATGTAAGACGCCTAAGACTGGTCAAACATATAATAATTTATAAATTATGAATGTAGTTTCTTCGAAAATTCAACAGTATACCTACTACATATCGATATTTAAAAAAAAAACACAAATAAATGTACTACGGTTAAATAAAGAAATTCTCACTAAAGAGGAATGAACAGAAGATTTAATACGTCTTGAATTTGATTGATAAAATACTTTTCTCTAAACCATAGATATTACAGATACCACAAAGAAAGAAAATGCATCCATCTTCTCACGTCAATGTCAACTATAACTTTTCCCACAGAGCATCTTATACTTTTCCCTACAAAGCTTTGCTGCTTTGTATATTTTTTTCAAGTCTTAAGCTGAAATAATTGTTGTAGACATCACAACAGTCCGGCCTACTGATTCTATTACTGCTGCTACAATAAGTGGTGTAGTTTATTAGAGATCTACGATTTGGATTTGTGTTTATATGCAATTGCAGGTACAATCTTCTTGATTCTATGCGATTTTTCCAGTGTAATCTACCACTAAAAAAAAAAAATCCAAAAATCTCAACCTGAAGTCCAGAGTTGCAAGAAGACCAGAGGGTTTACTATGACGTCTTAAAGCAGGAGTAATTCCAGTATGGGAAAGAGACAGAGCTATACAGGTCGTCTAGCACCATCTTCTTCACACATTGGAATTACTCCTGCTTTATAACGCCATGGTAGGTACGCCAGAGAGAGAGAGAGAGAGATCAGTCAGGATTAATCAAACCGTTGCAAAGCAAGATGCTATTATTATTCGTTACATGGAAGGAGACACAGGCATCCTATATTTTCAGCGTTTCATAGTGCTTCTGCCTATTTGCCTGCCATAATATTGAGTAATGGAGGTATTAAATGACAAATACTAAACAATTAGTTTCTCTTATTTCTTGAATTTTACTAATGTTGATCACCTGCATGTAATAGAAGGTGCCTTAGGTCCAAACTCCACCAAAGCGGAGACAAGATCAGAAGAGAGGTTAGTGAAAACGATTGATTAGAGAGGAGAGGAATTTCTCATATTTGTTTGAGCCAGCCTCCGCACTTGACGGCCGAGCAGGCAGCAGCGCACAGATGAGACGAGAAGAGTGGGAGTAAGTAGCCTGTACACACATCTCTTCGGTGCATAACCGGCATATAATGTTCCCACTGATGGGACACACGGCCTCCTCTCTATGAGAGGGAATGGGCTTTAATCCACCACGAGGACGCGCGGGCCCAGTGCGGGTAGATGTCACATGTCTTCGAATTTTTGGTTCTAGGACATGCCGGTTTCCTCACGATGTTTTCCTTCACCGTTTTTGAGAGCAGTAGTGATGAAATAAATTACACAAAGTAATGCGCCTGCCTGGGTTCGAACCACCAATGGGCCACCGCTGCTGTCTCTTCAGTCGGTACACTCTATCCCCTAACCATCTCCTCTCCCCTTCACACATCTCTGTATTCGGTTAACCTGTTCAACATTACAACCACCACTTCGTGGTGAGGTAATTTGTATTGTATTTGGTAAAAGAGTTTACCGATTTCTCTAGTAATGCTTTGAACAAGTGCGACCCGTGTCTCAAAAGTAGGACTTCGACGACAAAGTTAACGTTCAACTTCAAGTTTAAGCCAATGCTCTCAGTATTAGAAATTAAAGCTCTCTTGAAGGCTGAAACTACGTTAAGCGGGCGCCCGCGATAGACACCCGTCGCTTCTCAACGAGCGTGGATACGCTGGCGTGGGCTCCATGGCAACGTTGCGAAGTCGCAGATTATTTTATTTGTGCAGTATTCATTCAGTACTCGTTCTTACAGTATAAACTAAAAAATAGTTAAGAATACAAAAAAAAACAAGTTTAGTGGCATATAACCCAAAATACACTTTCACAGTAATTTTCTCCGCTGGAGGGCACCATGGGACCGTTGCGAAGACCACATTATATTATTTGTGCAGTATTACTCGTTCTTAGAGTGCAAAATAAAAAATAGTTAAGAATACAAAAATAAGTTTAGTGTCATAATATAACCCAAAATAGACTTCCACAGTAATTTTCTCAAATGTCCCGCTAAGGATTTGTACACTGTATAGTCGAGTATTAGTGACGAATACAATAACACTTGAGTTCGGCTAATTCAATGGACAGCGGCTGGCCAATGTCCTTTCAAAAAAATTACTCTCAAAAAATAGAATCTTGAAAACGTAATATTGATTACGAAATACAACAATTTATGTGCAGGGCCAGGCCGGTGACACCTACTATTACGATAAAATCTTTCATTTCGCCTTTGTGGCCCAGATTTCACCAAAACGGACACGAGCGGAGCGGAGAGGAGACGTGCGCAAACCGACCAATCACATTCATTGATATCTACATCATGTCTCTCGTCGCTCCTGCGCTTACGCAACTCGCCGTAAGCGCGGCGTCGCACTATGGAAAATCGTAGAACAACTGCTGATTAAAAATGGTTTTTGTCAATGTCGCTACTGGCATGCTTTTTTTATTTTACTCAATAGTTTAAGGACCAAACTAGACTATAATATCAAAAAATTATAAATATTAAATGAAATGATTTTTTTACAACACCACAAACTTTATAGTTTTGACGGACGTCCATGTCAGGCCCGTTCACTTCATCACTTTTAAATTGATTTTATTGTTATACGTTACAGGAAAAGGTATAATGTATTATATATTTCTGGAAACCTCGTCTTTTGAAGAATATGAAACAGCTAATATGTATTTAATGTTATGTTAAGGTTCACTTTAAAATAATTGCAAAATAAAATATGGTGAAAAAAAAGTTTTTTTAAAGTTCAACGAGACTTTTGACAGTTACCCACGTTTACCCCTGCTTTACATTTAATGTTGATTCGTAGCCTAACTATCCATAAACATAATCAAATAATAACAGCTGCGGATATTTGCGGGTTTCGGAGTAATTAATAAAAATGTGATAAGAGTCAGAAAACGGAAAACCGCTCGCTATCTATTGCGGTTTGAAATGTTGCTGTTTACATCAATAGTTTGCGGTAAGTTTTGTAATTTATCATTGATATTAGGGCATTTATCTTTTTTGCACTCATGTTGCGTGTGAAAATATTAATCAACAAAATGCACACTACCCTCATATTTCAAATAGTATATAAACAGTGGTTTCATTCCATTGTAAATAACAAAATAGTGGTGAATTAACAGAAGTGTAATTACATTTGTTGACTCTTCAAAATGTCTACTTTCAAGTGTTCTAAACGTGAAATAATACTTTCGTATATCGAAGGAGGAAAATCGTTGGAAGCATTATCAACAGTTTTGCGAGAAAAATATCATGTGTCTGAAGACAACTTATGTTTCATCCTCAGTGATTTTCAAAGACATATTATTCCCGCTTTTAATAAACGCTGGAACGAAGCTTCACGGAACAAGGATACATTTTTAATGAAGAACAGTAATTGGTTGGAATCAGAATATTCAATAACTTTACCGGACTCTGAAGACGTTACAACCATCTCCACACCATCTACTTCTTCTGGGAAACGTGGAAGACCGTGCGTATCTTATCCAGACTTGTCAGAATCCAGTAAAAGAAGAAAAAATACAATGTTACTTAATGAATATGGATTTGAACACGTCTATAATGCATATCTTCAAGGGTTACGTTCGATAGGAGAAGGAACAGAAGCTAAACTTGTGGAAACATTAAGGTTTGCTGACAGTGAAAATAAGACCTTATTTTCGAGTCTCATAGAAGACGCAAGGCAGACCAAAATGTTAACGGATGAAGATTTAAGAAGCATTGAGCGTATTTATTGGCTTGGATTTAACGAAAGCACAATATTTGTACTTGAGAAATTTAACGAACGAACGAAAATGTTTTGTGCTTCCGCCATATTACAAAGTGCACGAAGTTAAAACTACTTGCTATCCACCGTCTTCAGCCATAGAAATTACAGAAACAAGTGCAAAAATAGTAAGACTTCAAGATTTATTAGATCACACTGCAGCTAGAATATTGACAATAGATTCAGTCTATAGGAATGGATTGAATAACTTACTTCTGTATAGTAAATGGGGCTGTGATGGCTCATCCGGTCAAAGCCAGTACAAACAGAAACTGCCAGAAGAGTCTGAACTTATTTCTGATTCGAATTTATTTATCACTTCTTTGGTGCCTATTAAGTTAATTAACGAGCTAACAGGTGATGTTGTCTGGCAAAATCCGGTACCTTCATCTGTTCGTTTTTGCCGGCCTATATTAATAGAATTTTGTAAAGAAACTCCCGAGAAAACTAAAGCCGTTGTGGATGAAATAAAGGGTCAAATAAATTCCTTGAGTCCATCATTAATTAACAAAGAAGGTGAGGGAGTGCAAGTGAAGCATGATCTCTTCCTTACAATGATAGATGGTAAAGTAGCTCAGGTATTAACAGATACGCCTTCGGGTTCCACATGTACAATATGTGGAGCTACTCCACGCCAAATGAACGATTTGACAAAAGTGACAGCTAAGCCTGAAAATGAAGATTCTTATCAATACGGACTGTCTACTTTGCACGCTTGGATTCGTTGTATGGAAATGATTTTACATATTTCCTATAATCTGTCTTTCCAAACATGGTCAGCCCCAAGTGAAGAAAAGAAACGACTAAAGCAAGAGAAGAAAACCCTGGTACAAAGGCGTTTCCGTGAAGAGCTAGGATTGATCATCGACAAACCAAGACAAGTAAGTGGTAATTCTAATGACGGTAATACTGCCAGAAGATTTTTTCACAATGCAAGCTGCTCTGCTGAAATTACAGGAGTGGATATAAATTTGATTAAACGACTTTACATAATTGTGCAAGCTCTTTCATCGGGTGTAATGATAAATGCTGAAAAATTTGGCAGTTATGCTATGGAGACTGCTAGGATCTATGTGAGCAATTATGAATGGTATTACATGCCATCTTCAGTTCACAAAATTTTGATTCATGGAGAAAGTGTCATAAAGCATTTTGCAGTACTTCCTATTGGTCAACTTTCGGAAGATGCACAAGAATCTCGCAATAAGGATTATAAAAAATTTCGTCTTCATCATGCTAGAAAATGCTCAAGATCCGCTACAAACGAAGATGTATTTCATACTCTTCTTTATACTTCAGATCCTTACATTACCAGCATTAGAAAACCGTATACTAAAAACGTGAAGGAGCTTGATGAAGACACCTTAGATCTTTTGAAAGTGAACGAATTAATTTTAGATCCCGAAGTTCATCAAGTATAAATAACATAACATTTAGTAAACAGTACAATTAATTAATTAATCTGTGTTCGATTTTAATCTTTAAAAAATGCTTTTTTTTATTTTATTTGATTTTTATTTTGATGTACTATATGATATTTGGTTTTTGTAAACATTAAAATAATAGTATTCATTGTTAAGAAATAAACATTGGAGATTTTTTATAATTTTGAATTTGTTTTATTTTTTAATTTATTATTTTAAATTTAATCATAATAAAGTACATTCTATTTGAAGCCATATACACTATTCTATATTTGTGCAAAATTTTAGAACATAATATTCAGAAATAAAGAAGTTATTGATTTTTAATCAGAAACAGACCATTATTTTCCACAGTGCGTCGCCTAGCCGTAGCTGAGTTGACGTATCGGAGCTGCTGATCCGCTTGCTTACGTTAGGTTGACGCCGGTTTGACGGCGAGGCGAAAGGTGATACGGTGCCGATCCCTTTCCGATTTGATATGATGTTAATTTGTAATTTCTCAACGCTTTTTTAGTAAGTATAGATGGATGGATGGATGTATGGAAAATTACCCTTTTTTCTTTTGTTAACTTGTTTTAAAAATTAATAGAAGAACATTTTGGGCTTGTCGCCGACTTTGTCGTACTCGTAGTACATGGATATAGTTGGCGACAAGCCCAAAATCAAAGTCTCTTCTGTGATTGGTTGAATCTTGCAAAGCACCTCTCCGCTCCGCTTGTCTCCGTTTTGTTGGAGTCTGGCCCAAAGGACATCATTCAGGCTTTATACATTTCGGAGCTTAATCTGTACGTTTCGCGGCTAAACTATTTTTTTTTTTAGATACATAAATGACATAACAATACAATATACGTATTCCATTAGTATTTGAAATCTTCATTTTGTTCCAAAAGCACCAAAGCAGAGTTAAACTTATTTTATCTAAAACAAGCCGACATATTTCACAACGCTTTCTTTGTATGTAGACCCTCTGGATGTATGTAAAATTATCGTTTGTTCTTTGGTTAACCTGCTTTACAAATTATTCTAAGAACATTTTGGGTTTGTCGTTGACTTTATCCATGTACTCGTATTCATCACAAGTTTATGGCGCTATACGAATGCCGCCCATCTGCTCTACACATGTATTGTGGTTGAATCATTGTTATTATCGTTGCCGTAGCTGCAAAAAACACCATTATGTGTAGAATTATATGCTTAAATTAGTTGTACTGATTAAATGGCATAATATACTAGCAAAGTTATCAGGAAAGCGTACGATCACATTGTCGTGTCGAAAACGTGCGCTTCGTTTCAGACCAGACGACAAACAAACGACATAATTGCATTCATTCAAACCTCCTATTTTTAAAAGCCATTAGGTATGCAAAAATCAGTGCTGCACTACTTATAAAAATATGGGAAGAATTGTAACTGAAACTCAATGTGCACCTGTTAAAGTCAAAGGACAAGACCAGAGAACAAATCGGTAAGCGATCGGTGCCGGTAACGCGCATTATTCTTTCACATTCCATTCGTCTCTTTATCGTTACCCACTGACGCGAACTGCGATGCGACATGCATACTTAATTGTACAATCGAAATATCGAAACGGTATTTGTATCTGTATGAGAGTTTCGTTTCTTAACATATTTTTATTGGTAGATGGTACACTAGAAGTTACTTTCTTATAGCAGACAGTGATCAAAGGACAGGGCTGGAGAAAGCACAGACTATATAAGATCGTCGTGATAAAATAACATTTTAACTTATTAAAACATTAAAATTTTGGCATAGGTAAATGTTAAATAATTTCACAGGCTATAGAAACAAACAAACATCTAGTAACGGCATTGTATCAAACATTAAAAAATAATTTTAGATCAGCGCGTCATGTTTTGGATAATTTCAAATTATCTGCAAGAACATTAGAAAATGGATATGTCATTGTTAATCTGTTGTCTAAAATCACACTTAGCCAGAACATTTTCATGATAACAGCATGAAAAAAAATGGCCGGTGAGTACCTAGTACCTACTAAAAGATTCACCTACAAAGCAAATGTTCTATCAAAAACCACCTTCAATTTGGTATACAAAACAAAAAACGGAAATTCCACTATAAAGAGGATCGTTAATTTAATGACTAGCTCCAGAAATAAAACAGATAATGAAGAACAGATTATCAAAATTCATTCTTCGAGGTTATACGATCCGAATTAGCATTCAGACGCATGGTCACTCCATACACGGTTGATAGTTAGACACTATTTGGTTGGGATCGAACGATGACACGACTTTATCACATAATCCAGAGTTTGGTCGCGAATTTAGTCAGGCAGTAACACATCCACATAACATAACATTTCACGTAAAGTACAGGAACACATAACTTAGGCATACATAAACACAAAATGCTACTATAAACTAATCCTTATATCAGAGTTCGGTAAACTGTAGATTTAGTTCTGATAGTCTAAACAGATAAACACCATTATTCCTTTCCGTGGCTACTATGAACGTTTAGTTCATAAACTCCACACCAGGCGGCGACACTGTCGTGTTCTATAAACTCCATGATTTATATAAGTTGGTGTTTACGTGGGGCAGGCTGTGGCGATGCGTTTCCGTTGGGCGTTCACATGCTGCGTTAGTTCATCTTTCCACCGGTGTGATGTGCGGTCGACTGTCGATGGCACTTTTAGGCAGTTCACGCCGCCAAATTCACAAGCGAGCTGTGGAATTGAGTTTTAGATTACGTTTTTATGTGGAATGGAATTATGCTTAGTTTTAACTTAAGGGTTACATTCGTTCTTCCAATGAAAAAACGTAGCTCAGGATGCATGGTTGTGCGTAGCTTTGAACTCAGGATAGTTATTTTGGGTCCTGAAGTCGTGCATGTAAAAATTTGTACCCCGGCAGAGGAAGAGCATAAAGTACAAAGAATCAGGGCACCAAATAATTATTATTTTCTTTCTTTCTTACCCTATAATGATGTAGTAGGGCTCGGTCATTGTTGACTCCCACGGAGCTGGCGCCCGGCGCGAGCTCCCACACAAAATGGTTCCCGAGCTCCACGGCCTCGCGCGGCCTTAACGCGTACTTGCTGCGGGTCTTGAGCGCGTGCGGCGTCGTCCATCTTCGCGTCTTGCGGGCTGTTAGTAAAGGACACTTAGCCTCGGGGTCGTCCTGAAAAGTAACCGCAGACTTACTTATTTCTTTGAAAGTTTTAAAACAAATGATTATTGACTTTATGTCATTGTCCTCTAGCTTCATCAGTAGGCCATTGGATTCCCCTTTACAGCCGTACCATCTTTCACACAATCCATCCATCGTTTCTTTGGTGTTTTCCTACTCTGCGAGTCATGCACATTCCCACTCAAAAGCTGATAAAGTGCGAGTCAGATTCGTGCACGTCGTTTAAGGCTTAATGTGCGTTCCCACTAACGAAACATTCATATAAAACATGTCGTCTGATCAGATGAAAGGTTTTATATGGATACTCTTGGCTACAGAAACCTTCAAAGGAAACTCACCTCCCAACTAGTATAAAAGAACGCGTTCCGGAACAGAAACGCGGACGGCGCTTTCGACGGCGGGTTGTAAGACGCCCGCAGCGCCGTCAGTAAGGCAGGTAGGGTGCGTTCCCTCCGCGGAAACACTACTTCATCCACATCTATGACGAGCAGCCAGCCCGTACGGGACATCGATCTGTATAGACAGTCGTTGAACGCTGCGAACTGGCCTTCTGTTCTGTAAGAATAAACAAAAACCATTCATTTGTCTGTCTCTAACTTTGTCTAGTTTTCTTGTCGCATTTACGGCAATGTTTAAAGACTAGTAGCTTGAACCACCCAAATGAGATCCGGAAATGAACCAGAGTCACCGGCTTAGTTTACAGGGATACCAAACAGAAGTGGCAGTTGGCCGGTCTTGTCTGTCGAAGGACCGACAGCCAGTGGGAGCAGACGTGTCCTAAAGTGGAGATAGCATATCGGTATGGTTTGGATTTCCAGGTTATTGGGTAAATCTTATACCTGAGATAAGATTGATTGACCTAAGATTTTGTTAGCCTGAGCATGAATTTTGACCCGGTCGGTGGCAATATGCTCACGCGTGCCAAACTACATGGGACTGTCGAAATTTGGAAAGGTTAGGAATAAACCTTCCGGGAATATCGGCCTGATATTACCTTATCTCAACTATAGACAGAATAAGAAGTTTCCACAAGAGCATCGTCTCCAGCCCCTGGTTGTGGAAGTCGTTAAGCAAACACGCGAGGACAATATGGGACTATCGAAATGTCTTACTACATGCCCAAGCCTTCGAAGAATACACGCGTTATGTTATGTTAATCACATTTACCTGATCTCTACTTTAGACAGAATAGGAAGTTTCCACGACAGCAGAGTGACCAGCCCCTGCTTACGGTAGTCGTCGAGCAAGCACGAGACGGTGGGGCTCAGCGACTCGTTGTACATGTAGAAGTGACTGGCGCCCAGCAGGCGGTTGATCTCGAACCACTCCACCAGCCACTCGTTGCGGTTGAACGAGTAGTGAAACGGCTTGACGCAGATGTGTAGGGTCTCCTGTAATCATAAAAGTTGAATTTATTCAAGGTCAAATGGTATTGATATCTAAACAGGGCCGTAACCAGGAGGAGGGTTTTGAGGGTTCAACCCCGGAGTGTTCCTTATCTATTTCTTTTCAGTTATAACAAGTAGATGCAGTTTGAGTTGCTGAGAAAGTATTCAAACTACTCAAACAACCCTTCTTGGTTGGACATAATATATATTTATATATATTTGTATTCCATGAGGGTCTTCAATATTAAGAGAACCACCACCTGCAATGTCGAACCAGACTGAAACGAATTATTAGTATTTCATTTAAAGAAGCTGCAGTTCTTGTTTAAAGTGATCATGATGATTAAAAGTGACATTTATACTTTTTTTTTTCTCTTTATACGGCATTTGGTACATCTTACTTGCCTAATATTTGCATGCCAGTGTCCAGTATATATCATCATACGTAAATAAATATATTTGCTAAATCACCTAAAGCCACAATGCTTCAATGGTGTTTGGAATGTGCCTTTTAAGTTAATGTTATGATAGACCTCATTCATCGCTTTCCATCAGGTGTGATCGAGGTCAAGAGCAGGCTAGAGACATATTACAATTAAAAAAAATGTACATTATCCACTATGCACGACAGAATTTTGACACATAACACATCAGCTGAATCGGCGGGGTGATGCGCATTGTCAAGAAATTCAAGAATTTTCGTGAACTTTCAGCATTCGATTTTATAATGAAATGTGAGGTTGTGGGGGTTAAACTCTGGATCTGCTGAACCGATTTTGAAAATTCTTTCACTAATAGGTAGCTACATTATCCGCGAGTGCCATAGGCTATATTTACAATGTGCCCGTGGGATAATTTTCGACCAAAACGCTAGCGAAACCGCAGGCAACAGCTAGTAAATAGACAGACGGACAGATCGACAGACTGACTGACAGACAGATTGACAGACTGACGGACCGACTGACAGCCAGACTGACAGACAGACTGGTAGACAGACTGACCGGACAGATCGAGAGATAGACAGACTGGCAGACTGATTGAAAGACAGACTGACAGACAGGCCCACAGACAGACTGATCAACAGCCTGACAGACAGACTGACAGACTGACTGCAGACAGGCAGACTGATAGACAGATTGAAAGACAGACTGATAGACAGACTGACAGACGGACAGATCGACAGACTGACATACAGACTGGCAGACAGATTGACTGGCAGACTGATTGAAAGACAGACTGACTGACAGACAGACTGGTAGACAGACTGACTGGTAGACAGACTGACAGACAGACTGGTAGACAAACTGACCGACAGACCGTTAGACAGGCTGAACGACAGACTCACAGACGGACGGGTCGACAGACTGACTGACAAACAAATTGACAGACAGATTGACAGACAGATTGATAGACAGATTGACAGACAGATTGATAGACAGACTGATCGACTGACTGACAGACAGACTGACAGATTGACAGACCGATTGATACACAGACTGATCGACAGACTGACAGACAGACTGGCCGACAGACCGGTAGACAGACTGACCGACAGACCGGTAGACAGACTGACCTCCAGACTGACAGACGGACGGGTCGACAGACTGACAGACAGACCGGTCGACAAACGGATTGATAGACGGACTGATCGGCAGACTGACCGACAGACTGATGGACGGACGGGTCGACAGACTGACTGACAGACAGATTGATAGACAGACTGACCGACAGACTGACAGACAGACTGGTAGACAGACTGACTGACAGACCGGTAGACAGACTGGCCGACAGATCGAGAGATAGACAGAGAGACAGACTGGCAGACTGATTGAAAGACAGACTGACAGACAGACCGAGATATACACAGACAGACAGACTGACTGACAGCCAGACTGACAGACAGACTGGTAGACAGACTGACCGGACAGATCGAGAGATAGACAGATAGACAGACTGATTGAAAGACAGACTGACAGACACGCCCACAGACAGACTGATCAACAGCCTGACAGACAGACTGACAGACTGACTGCAGACAGGCAGACTGATAGACAGATTGAAAGACAGACTGATAGACAGACTTACAGACGGACAAATCGACAGACTGACATACAGACTGATTGAAAGATAGACTGACCGACAGACAGACCGGTAGACAGACTGACCGACAGACCGGTAGACAAACTGACCGGCAGACTGACAGACGGACGGTTCGACAGACTGACTGACAGACAGATTGACAAACGGATTGATAGACAGACTGATCGACAGACTGACAGACAGACTGGTAGACAGACTGACCGACAGACTGGTAGACTGACTGCAGACAGGCAGACTGATAGACAGATTGAAAGACAGACTGGTAGACAGGCTGGCTGACAGACCGGTAGACAGACTGACCGACAGACCGGTAGACAGACTGACCTCCAGACTCACAGACGGACGGGTAGACAGACTGACTGACAAACAAATTGACAGACAGATTGACAGCCGGATTGATAGACAGGTTGACAGACAGATTGATATGTCTATCAATCTGTCTGTCAACCTCGACCTCAAGTCTGTCGACTGATCGACTGACTGACAGATTGACAGACCGATTGATACACAGACTGATCGACAGACTGACAGACAGACTGGCCGACAGACCGGTAGACAGACTGACCGACAGACCGGTAGACAGACTGACCTCCAGACTGACAGACGGACGGGTCGACAGACTGACAGACAGACCGGTCGACAAACGGATTGATAGACGGACTGATCGGCAGACTGACCGACAGACTGATAGACGGACGGGTCGACAGACTGACTGACAGACAGATTGACAGACAGATTGATAGACAGACTGACCGACAGACTGACAGACAGACTGGTAGACAGACTGACTGACAGACCGGTAGACAGACTGACCGACAGATAGACAGAGAGACAGACTGGCAGACTGATTGAAAGACAGACTGACAGACAGGCTCACAGACAGACTGATCGACAGACTGACAGACAGACCGAGATATACACAGACAGACAGACTGACAGACAGACTGTTAGACAGACTGACCGGACAGATCGAGAGATAGACAGATAGACAGACTGATTAAAAGACAGACTGACAGACACGCCCACAGACAGACTGATCAACAGCCTGACAGACAGACTGACAGACTGACTGCAGACAGGCAGACTGATAGACAGATTGAAAGACAGACTGATAGACTGACTGACAGACGGACAAATCGACAGACTGACATACAGACTGATTGAAAGACAGACTGACCGACAGAAAGACCGGTAGACAGACTGGCCGACAGACCGGTAGACAAACTGACCGGCAGACTGACAGACGGATGGGTCGACAGACTGACTGACAGACCGGTCGACAAACGGATTGATAGACGGACTGATCGGCAGACTGACCGACAGACTGATAGACGGACGGGTCGACAGACTGACTGACAGACAGATTGACAGACAGATTGATAGACAGACTGACCGACAGACTGACAGACAGACTGGTAGACAGACTGACTGACAGACCGGTAGACAGACTGACCGACAGATAGACAGAGAGACAGACTGGCAGACTGATTGAAAGACAGACTGACAGACAGGCTCACAGACAGACTGATCGACAGACTGACAGACAGACCGAGATATACACAGACAGACAGACTGACAGACAGACAGACTGGTAGACAGACTGACCGGACAGATCGAGAGATAGACAGATAGACAGACTGATTGAAAGACAGACTGACAGACACGCCCACAGACAGACTGACAGACACGCCCACAGACAGACTGATCAACAGCCTGACAGACAGACTGACAGACTGACTGCAGACAGGCAGACTGATAGACAGATTGAAAGACAGACTGATAGACAGACTGACAGACGGACAAATCGACAGACTGACATACAGACTGATTGAAAGACAGACTGACCGACAGACGACCGGTAGACAGACTGACCGACAGACCGGTAGACAAACTGACCGGCAGACTGACAGACGGACGGGTCGACAGACTGACTGACAGACGGGCGGGTCGACAGACTGACTGACAGACAGATTGACAAACGGATCGATAGACAGACTGATCGACAGATAGACAGACAGACTGGTAGACAGACTGACCGACAGACTGGTAGACAGACTGACTGACAGATGGAGATACAGACAGACTGATCGACAGACTGACAGACAGACCGACAGACTGACTGCAAACAGGCAGACTGATAGACGGATTGAAAGACAGACTGGTAGACAGACTGGCTGACAGACCGGTAGACAAACTGACCGACAGACTGACAGACGGACGGGTCGACAAACTTACAGACGTACTGATCGACAGACTGACAGACAGACTGGTAGACAGACTGACCGACAGATTTTATAATGAAAAATATGTCGCGGCAGCTGTTTCATACGATAAGTTTGTGGTTAATATCTCCAAAAACGTGTTGATGTCGGTAAAATGGCGTCAGTCTAAATAAAAAATATGATAATATGTCCAAATATGTGTAAATTACATACCACTACACCCTTCCAAAAATAGGTAACTTAGATGCGCTTGAAATAATGTACATGGACAAGTTTCTCGTTTGCTAAAAAAACTCGAAAGGGCAAAATAAAGACAGTAACATTCTATCTGCGTTCTTATTTTTACCATTATTCATACAAAATTTCATAAAAAAAACACGATCCAAGTCTTGACAAATACACTTCTGGACACATCTATTGGCCCACCTTGTATTTTCAGTTTCGTTTGGTCCTAGCTAAAATTTTATATTAGGTCGAGCAAAAAGTTTTTATGCAGTTTTGAACCTGGCACATTCACAATTTCATTCAATAGTCTGTTTTGAATTTCGAACACAGAATTTAAAGAAACAAAAGACAATTTGGAGCCTGTTTGTTGATATCAAACAATCGAATACTAAGAAAACTTGGTTTTATTGGTTTACTTGGATTTAATTCTTGAAAAAGTGATTGATATCTTTGGTTTTGCAACAAACATTGCTTATTCTTAACATTAAGGTGAGGTTCTATCAATAATCTATGAATACTTCACCTGAAGTCGCCGCCCAAGCTGTGGCACTTATTCAGGCCGGACACAGCCAAAGAAACGTGAGTGCTCAACTTAATTTAAGTCGATCTGCGGTCCGAAATGTTTATCGGAGGTACCTAGAGACTGGCGGCTTTGTTCGTCGCCAAGAAAGGCCACGATCTCGGGTCACAACTGAAAGGCAGGATCGATTCATCGTGACGACCAGCTTGAGAAATCGTCACCTTACCTCCATTGAGATACAAAACCAACTTCGCGACTTCCACGGAGTATCTGTGAGCGCTCGAACTGTTCGGAGAAGGTTAAAAGAACGCGATATGGTACCACACAAGCCAGCTAATGGGCCCAAACTAACGCGAGCCCACCGAACAGCGCGCCTTCATTTCGCACGCAGTCATTTAAATTGGACACAGCAAGATTGGAGCCGTGTACTCTTTTCTGATGAGTCTAAAATTGTGTTACATGGCAATGATGGAAGGAAGAAGGTCAACCGACGTAAGGGAGAGCGTTTCGCACAATGCTGCTTTGAAGAGAGGGTTGCTTATGGCGGTGGCTCATGGACTGTCTGGGGCGGTATATCCGCGAGCGGCAAAACTCAACTTGAGCTTGTTACAGGACCACGGCTGCCAACATTAAATGCTGAAAGATACATTCGTGAGTGCTTAGAACCTCACGTGATACCATACGCGGACTATGTGGGCCCAAATTTCCTTTTTATGCATGATAATGCAAGAGCCCATGCGGCCGGCATCGTCAGGGAATATCTTCGGGATGTGAACATCACAGTTATGGACTGGCCAGCCAGAAGCCCAGACATGAACCCCATTGAGCACATGTGGGACGAGCTGAAAAGACGTGTTAGGGCTCGTCAGCCAGTTGCCCAGACGATGCAGGAGTTGAAAACTGCCATAGAAGAGGAATGGGAGATGATCCCTGAAAATTTCATAGAGCGGTTGATAAACTCTATGCCTAATCGTATGAGAGCTGTGGTAGATGCCCATGGAGGCAACACGCGTTATTAAATTAAACCTTTATTTGATAAAACATGTTTTTTATTCAAAAATCAATTGCCTTTAACAAGGCGCATATCCGACTTGTTAGGCGTAGCTCCATGTCGTATGGTATTCTGAATTCAAATTTAAAACAATACGATCGAAAAAGATGGTAAAATGTATCAGGTTTAAAACTGCATCAACAGTTTTTGTTCAATCTAGCAATCATATTTCGGTAGGGGCCATCGAAACCTAAACTAACCAATAGATGGTGGTGGTGGTGGTGGTGGATGGTGGGCCAATAGATGTGTCCAGAAGTGTATTACTAAAAACTCATACCCTCCTGTTAATAAACACAGACTAAAGTTATTCCAAGTTTAAACCTTTGAAAATGTATAGTTATTCCTTTGATATTCCTGGTGTAATTTTATTCCGTGTTTATTAATAAGAGGGTTAGTGCTGACCGTAAACCCAAGATTCCACATTCGATTAAAAAGTTGCAGTCAGCCTAATCGATTACTCGCAATGAAATCAAGTTTGGAAAAAAAAAAGTTGAAACGGAATAAAAACTCCTTGGTATAATTTCAAATAATTATATCATTTTAAAATTAACATTTATGCTATCTTTTAGAATAATCTTATTTGGTAATTATTCGATGCTTTTGGCTGATTTCAAGAGAAGGAGAATAAATCTCCTCTCCTCCTCCTCTATTCTATACTAATATTATAAAGAGGTAAAGTTTGTGAGGTTGTAGAGGCTAAACTCTGGATCTGCTGAACCGATTTTGAAAATTCTTTCACTAATAGGTAGCTACATTATCCGCGAGTGCCATAGGCTATATTTACAATGTGCCCGTGGGATAATTTTCGACCAAAACGCTAGCGAAACCGCAGGCAACACCTAGTAAATGATAAGAATCAGAAATGTGAAATCCCAAAAAAAAAAATTGCTTCAGGTAAACATTCTGATGACATTTATCTTTATTTTTAAAACTTATAGATAGTCTCCTAACTTTCCGTTGAACTAACAGCGTGAGATTTGGCATTTACATTTACATTTTTTTTTCATTTTTTGCATTTACCCACGGGGAGGCCTTGCTTGGGAACCAAATAATTTTTTTTCTCAGGGCCCAAGACCTGGGTATTCTATATCCAACCACAGATAATATAATACTTCGTCCAACCGACCAAACAATACAAAAATATTTATTTTTAAGTAATTCAACAAAAAAATACTTAAGTCTCTTTTTAAAATTTTTAGTTTTGCCGTTTCAGTAAACGGCAAACCTAAAAAATTTAACAGCGGTAGCAGCGGTATCAGTATACCGCATCATTATATTATGCTATTCAGCGTTGAGTAGTGTCATCCTGAAAAGATAATCCTGGCTGAAGGATCAAATACGATTGAAATTATGTCTATTCATCCAAATTGAACGAGTATCTATACAAAGTTTCGTGTCTGGGCTATTAACCGTTGAGGAGTTCCCTCGTGAGGAGAAGATCCTGGCTGCAGGATGATGTCATGATAGAAATCATATTTATTCATCAAATATGAACGCATATAAAATTTTTCTTATCTGTGCTATTAACTGTTAAGGAGTTCCGTCATGAGAAGACGATCCTGCTTGCAGGATAAAGTCATGAAAGAAATTATCTATATCTATCAAAATCAAACGCGTAGATAGTTTTGTGTCCGCGCTATTAACCGTTGAGGAGTTCTCTCGTGAGGAATCGATCCTGGCTGCAGGACTAAGTAATGTTTCTCATAAGAATGTATTGTCACCAGAACCAAAAGTGTGTGCAAAATTTCAGCTCAATCGGTAATCAAATCAAATCGGAATTTAGCCATAGTTAGCCTGTGCTGTTTGTTGGGTCGGTTTTAGTACAACAATGTAAGAAAAACTATTAAAATGACTATTATAAACTTAAAAAAATAATTAGTGTTTATTTATTGTATTTTACGCTTAAAACTAAATTATTTTAATTTCAATCTATCAATTTTTTAAATTCCTTAATTTAATTTCTCGATTTGATCGAAATTTACAAAAAAAGAATCGATTGAAATAATCGCTTCCACACATCAAGATAACAAAAAAAAAATGGTCGTCAATTTCGAATATAAATTGAGGAGTGGTAATGAATATTACGAGTTATTGGTCCCGCATTAGTAAATTACTCTAAGATCAGGGCATTTTCATGTTGTTTAGAATAATTGGAATGATATTTTGTCATATTTGTTATCGAATTAATACGCGTCTGTGTGATGTAATGTGAAAAATAAAAATGTAAACACGCAAGATTGGCGCGAAACTTCGACTTTTGATATCAAAATTCGTCATTACCACTGCTTACTTAAATTGAACCCTGGATTAATTCGTCACATAATTAAATGACAAGTTAATCATTCTCAACATACTGGAGCTTGGATGTCCGAAAACCACTATTTTCATGATTTTTAGCCTCGGCCAGCACTGCCGTCAAAATGGCGATGACCGTATTTACGCACTTGGATTTTTTAAGGGTAAATTAAGAAACTTGCGCGCTAAAGACAGAAGTTTTAATGGCGAGGACATATGAACTTTTTATCCAACTCTCTTAATTAGCGCACACTCATAGCATTTGATAATCGGAATATTAAATACTTATAACTTATTTAATGAGGATGACGTATGACTTAAACGCTTGCCCCTTTAGGGGCCGGTACCAAGTCAGCGGAGGTTTGTGTGTCGCGCCCCCAAAGGTACCCGTACCGAACTTTTTGGTTATACAAGGTGGACAGTTTCAGCGGAGCAGTAAGGGGAACTACCTTAACCAGCTACACGAAAATGGTCTTAGGCATATCCATAATGGTTCGTCTGCAATGACTTCCTACGAAATGTAGGTAAAAAGATTTGCGATTTCTGACTTTTTTGTTACTCCAATTTTTGGTCAGTATTCGAAACAGGATTGATTAACATCAAAAAAATTGATGGGTAAAATTTTCAGTAAGTACAAACACTATGGGTATTTTTTTTTTGCAATTTCTAACTTTTCGGATTTTAGAATTTCAGAGGAATAAGAGTTCCTTTTTTGCCATACGGAACCCTAAAAGTGCCTCGTGTTTCATAATACTAATAATGTAGCACATCCTAAATCAGTCTCCACAGTTTATCAAAAATCAGATAAAACAATAACTAACACCCACATACAGTATTTTAGATATGAAATTGTACATCGTGCGGATCCGTCAAAGACCTATATTTTAAAACGGGTGTTATTGACTGCTGCGAATAAATTACATTATTTTCTAGACTGGTTTAATTTTGACACAGTATAAAATATGCGGGATGAAATCCATTTGTCATTTTACTCCTTTTGATACTGTGGTTTTGAAATTGAAAACTGGAGCTAGGTTTTAGTGGTAAATTCTTTAAGTTTCTAGTAAAATTACCCGGGTCAAAAGAATCTGGATCCTCAAACCAGACAAAATAACAGACATCTCTCAGCGTTAATGATGATGGAAAATTTGTTTGGCATGAGCAGACTGATAACTACTGATAAAAGCATCCTGATCAGTCCTGTAGAAGAAAGTCAAATATTTTTCCTATTTTTACAACAACAAGCTTAGAATATTAATGTATTTATCCCAGTATGTTTATATATATGTATCCCAATATTCATGTATTTTTTCTTCTTTTTAAATCAATGAACTACAAAACTATCAACCCTAGAACAGTATTAACGGTTAAGTTCAACTCGTTCGTTTTGACTTTGCGTTCCGTTGCACCGAAAACACGCTTTATCTTTAAACATATATAAAAGAAAGTCGAGCTAGTTACACTATTTATAACTCAAGAAAGGCTGAACCGATTTGGCTGAAAATTGTTGGGGAGGAAGCTTAGAACAAGGAGACGGGCATATGATACTTTTATCTTATTTTTTAAATCTTTCTTTATTAATTTAGATCTAAGTCCTCGCGGACGAAGTCGCGGACACATCTAGTCCACACATATACATATATAAAAGAAAGTCGACTTAGTTACACTATTTATAACTCAAGAAAGGCTGAACCGATTTGGCTGAAAATTGGTGGGGAGGTAGCTTAGAACCAGGAGACGGATATAGGATACTTTTTACATAACGTGTATTTGACGGCACGGTTGGCGCAGTGGCTGAGCGATTGGTCGCTGCGTCGTGTCGCGGGTTCGATCCCCGCACGGAACAAATATTTGTATGATCTACAGGTAGTTGTTCCGGGTCTGGCTGTTTGTGTATGTGAGTTTAAATGTTTGTAAATGCACCCACGATACAGGAGAAATTCCTAGTGTGGGGCAACGCTTTATTAAAAAAAAAAATTAAGCACCACATTGCTTTTATGGTCCAACACAACGAATTTTTTAAAATAAATAAGCTTTGTATTACTTGCATATTCCCTATTGCATCTTGTCTAGGCCAGCAAAACAGGGAAGTATTAAAATCATCATTGTTAGTGGAACAATGATGAGTATCACATTTCGTTTGTATTTTGAGATCATTTTAGAGAACAACACCGAACCAAACTATCCAGTAACATTCATCATTAACAACAGATCTCTGAATGACTGATGTAAAGTTCACTTCGGAGTGCCACCGGAACTGCAAAGCGCAAAGGCGTGCGGGCCTTTTCATAGTCCTATATTACATAGTAACCAGTCCCGTTGCTGCAGTCTGCCATTGCTATAGGAAAGCGTTGCCGCTGCTGTTTTGGTCATCTTCGAAAGAGCACCTTTTTTATTTTAGTTGGGTTTTGTGCAAAATATTTTAGTCTTATAATATTATTTATGTGTTTGTTCATGTTTTCCAGCTTCACCCACCACCACCACCCTCATGGGCTGCAGCTGAAAATCAGCGTTAGGTGGTACACCTTGTGTGGCCATCTGACATTATGCTGAGCTGAGGCCCTTTTGGCATTATTATTTTTGTTTGTTTCAGGGTTCGGGGATATATATCAATGGATATATATCATGATATATATCCGATATATATCAAATGATTTTTTATGATATATGTATATCAATACAAAAATGGTTTAAACATTTTATATTATTTAGTCATTTTTGGCGTTTGTTACTGTATTTCTACTTCCCAAATGTAGATGGCGTTGGAGTACAGTTTTAATCCATAAATGGCAACAGTTCTGCCTGACGTCAGTCGTGGTCAGAAAAATTTCGTTACGAAAGAGTAAGTTTTAATGTGTTTATTCTATTATTTTTTACAAAGAAAGTAATTGACGAAGTACAAAAACGGTTTTACTTCATTATTGAGTATTTAAGAAGTATTAAATAACTTTTGTTTTTATAGAATATAACTATTTATTTTGATGAATTTATTTATTTATTTTGTTTTTGTAACACATAAGCAAATAGTATACATAAATAATACAATAAAATAATATTAAGGCTTTCATACAAAATGGATATATATCAAACTTGATATATATCGGATATATATCATAAATATCCGATATTTTGATATTTATAATAAATATCGGATATTTTCGAACCCTGGTTGTTTATGTATTTTGTTAAATTTTTAAGGTGTTTTTTAATAATGCCAAATAAACACAATTTTCTTTCTTTACCCATTACTCCTGACAATTCCCCTTTTCACATCAACTTATCGCATATTACCTCAGTCCCAGTCGTGGCTTCCGTATCAAGGACAACCAGCAGGTTGGTGGGCGGATCGTTGACCTTTTTAATAGATACAACTGCCACTGAAGCCCCCACAGTCTCCTGAGGCTTCACGCCCGAACCACGCAGGAGGCACAGCACGTATGTCGCGCTGTATTTTAGATTCCAGTTCTCACGGATGGCCTGTAAATTAGAGAAAATATTCAATGTTGTTGTTGTAATCAAAAGCTAAATAGTAATATTATAGTTTAAAAAAATCCCTTCGGCAAGTCACAGGAGGAGGTAGATTTCGAAGAAGGTTCCACCCAAGGAGCTTAGCAGGGAAAGGCCCGCAATTTTTCAGTTATAATTTTTTATTTCGAACACTATAAGTCATATCGCTAAACTTCTTAAATTAAAAATTGTAGAGTAAACAATTTGCTTCCAAAAAAAAAAAATTGCGACCCTAAAATTGTTTACCGTTTCGGAGATATAACTTTTTTTTAGGAGGATGAAATTACCAAAATTTTTTGGGTTGCATCAAAAAGTTTACATTTAAAAGTTGTCCGTATTCTTACTCGGAATGAAAGAAATAACAGTTCAAAAATTTTCAAGTTCTGGCCAAAAAACTGATTTTCGAAATACTGCCCCCCGTCGCCCATCATGGACGAATTCCGCCCATTCACGAACTTAACCTAAGTTTTGACCCTTTCGATTTTTTGGCCAAGTTTGAAAGCAATCGGTGCATAATTGCGACCTGTAATGTGGCTAAATTTTGCTTGTCGCCCCTTAAAGATACCAACATACATACGTATACATATATATATAAACTTTTTAACTAGCAGTTGATTTGGGGTCTATGGGTCATAACTAGACCCCCTATGGTGAAATTTTCGGAAAACTCGACTTTAGGTTTAAGACCAATAGGTAGGTTTTTGTGATGAAATCTACCTAAAGCACGCTTTATAGTGTCGTCATTAATTAATTTCTGGTATTTTTCTCAAAAAAGCCTTCTACTTGATACCGATAACATGGGAATGCCTAAATACACCGCAATCTTTGGGAGTCCGCCATATTGGATTATGAATGACGTCACTTACCTAACCATGCATTGTCATCCAAACTAAACATGTAGGTATGCAAAATTTTAGCTCAATCGGAAACCGAGAAGTCGGCCAAATTGTGATTCTAAGATTTTTTCCATAGTTAGCTACAGGTGAAGCTAATAAAAGCGTGTTAAAAACCGTAATAACCTACTATACCTACCGATAATATAAAGGGTGTAATAAGACCCTTAACGAAGCCGAAAGGTACTTGTTCTCCCCGTCTTTGCGATCATTTTTTTGTTCTAGAACATACCTGGAAACCTGCTAGTTACGGAGATATTGGGGATCAAAGTTCCAACTTTTTCACAAGTTTTTTTTTATACAGCCTGTAACAGAAAGGGTATAATCATATGGAATACTGTGGTACGGACCATCAAATTGATCAACTTTCTCTATGGGACCACCATCGAAATCGTAAAAAAATAATCAGCTGTCCTATACAAAATGTCAATACCTACTCGACCCAAATGTATGGGACAGCTGATTATTTTTTTACGATTTCGATGGTGGTCCCATAGAGGAAGTTGTTCAGTTTGATGGTCCGTACCACAGTATTCCATATGATTATAACCTTTCTGTTACACGCTGTATACATGTTTTTAGTATAAGATTTTTACTTTTAACACCTCCACGACCCCCGTACTATTCAATCCATCCATCAGAACAACGTTTTGAGTGTGTTTCATTGAGTCCTACCGTAAAACGTGATTTTTCACCCCTAAAGATGTACCAGGTTGTCATTACTTGTCATACAAGTAAGTTTAGCCAGTCGTGTTAGGTTATACTTTCTTACAAGTCGCTCAATACAGTGTAATACCCGAAAATAAGGACGAAATATATCCCAGTATTTAACTATGTTTAATATACGTCCATGTCATGTTCATTTGCGTGTTTTTGTATTTACTTCTTGTTTCGTAACTTGTGATTGTAATATGGGAGAACTCAAACTCAATCTCAAAGCATTTATTTCAATTAGACCATTACAGGCACTTTTGAAAGTCAAACAAAAAAAAAGCTAAGCTACAGTCACAGTCACAAGGCATAATAACTTGAGAAAGTACTGTAGTTGCACATTCCAAAGCGTAGATCTCTATGGAGAAGAATGAGCAAGAAACTCCATGGACACTCTTTTTAATCAAAATATTGTTACAAAATCTTGGTTACATCATTCACGTTGAGATTATACATATATCTGAGAACGATGTAGAAAGACGTGCACATTAAGAGCGCCCAGAGTAAAAGATTAAAATAATCAACACTTTCAAAATAAAGTAATTAAAATAAACCGTGGCAGCTAAGAGATGACCACTCCCAACTGACAGCGCCCGTTCACGAACATGACGCATGGCTCGGCGCCATTCAACTCAACCATATTGAAGGGAACCAAATGACCCGACACACGCGCCACCATCAGCGAGAAATTTGAGTGAGCATGACATTCTCTCAGCCACCAGGCTACATTCAAGTCAATGAAAGATAAATAAATGTAAATGGTTGCCTTACAGTACATAGTACTCACACATGTGCTATGCAATTATATAATATTATTAAGAGATGGAATCTATACAAAGCAAGGATATTATTACAATCTTCTGCAGCTTCCACAATAACTTAACATGGTAATCAATTAGTTTGCTCCTATGGTTGTGGAGCAGGACCAGCATTGAGCCAAGCATTTTTATCATCAATATAGTCCCCCAACTTATAATATGCTTGCCTACATAGTGTGCGTTTTATACAAGATTTAAATTTCGTCTCATTCAGTTGTAGAATGTGAGGAGGTATTTTACTGTAGCATTTTAAACAGTACCCCATGAAAGATGAGTCTACTTTAGCTAGCCTGAAACCTGGCTGAACCTGAAATAAATGGATTTATTTACATTTAATTTGAATTATAATAATTTAATATTGTCAATCTGTGAAATTTACTTCTATCAGAGGCACACCTCTAGCAACTCAGTTGTTTAAAGTATAATTGACCATAAAGACACGAACGTATTGCAGCCATGACGTGCTGCTGCGAATCCGCCACGGCCATAAATAGCGAAAATGATAAAAACCTCTTTTTGATGAGCGGTCCTATCAGCTTTTGTTCAATTGTGCACATGTGTTTTTCCCAGTACGAATAGATTCCTGATGTTTTATCGAGCGGCACTTCAGTTGGAATCGAGTTGGATTTTATGGCATTCGGAACTGCGGATGTTTGTCCTCGAAAACTATCATCCTTCTACTTGTATGTAATGTGTTAAGAACAGTTAAAGATATGTTTAATCACACACTCATTTATGATTGGTTGGTTCACTAATAAAATTGGTCTCTCATTTTTTAATCTGAGGAGAATGTTGTAAATTTTTGATCAAATGACTAGACAATTACTTTCCAAAGAACATTACTGAAATGTATTTTATAAAAACCGTAAAATAACAAATAAGTACCTATTTATTTATTTGGTAGTCCAATAATAAATAAGTCTAATATTACCACCAAGTTGAAATGTTTAAGATTACTTAAATAAAAGTAAACACTGCAATGATTTTAAGGTATACATTCCAAAAACTTTTGAAATAAAAATAATATAGGTACGTCCTATCATCTGTCGTAAAGCATTTTCACTGCGTGAGCTTTAAAGTTTTTATTTCCCTACCGTCATCATCAGAACCATAAAATTTACCATAAAAATGACAGAGCTTTAGAAAAACAATGACATTTACCAAATACAGAACGAAACATAAAGTTAATTATTTTCATTCATACAATCTAGAAGGGTATTAAATGCAACTGCTGTAAAAATTAACAACGCAAGTAATAACGCTCGCTTGCACAACAAAACCTAAATAGGTTTAGCGCTAAACATGCTTAAAACATCGTTCTGTTTCTGACAATCGTTTGTAGATGACAGATACCGAATGATTACCTACTTAATTATAAATATTTAGGCTTTAAACGTAATTATTTATCTGCGGTGTAAGCGAACCTTAAACTTAAATCAACTTTATATTGAAATACTTAATTGCTGTCTTGCCTAAAGTTCGAAAATAATAGATTGTTGCATCGAGCGCAAAGTAATGCACTGCAACTGCAACTGCCAATCTACCTACCGTGATAAAATATACCGTCCTATTCAAAATAAAAGCTCAAGTTAATGAAAACAAAGTATCTCGCGACTTTTGTGGCAAAAGGTTATTAACAATTTCATTTGCAGCTGTTTTTAACTTTCTGGGGTTGAATTCATATCGATATCGCTGTCTATTTCAATTTTTTAAACTTTCTGTCTAAATATGAAGTATCAAAGTTTTACAGTTTATGGTACAAAATGCGCGCCATTAGTATTTTTTTTTTTTTCACCAAGCCGATTTTATGCAGCCGATTTTTATTTTCAGCCAGGGTCTTTTTGATCAAATGCATACATTTTTTAGTAAACTTAATGGGAGACAGTAAATCTCTGTGGTAAATTAATATCTATAAATAAAAAATAAAAAACAGTGCAATAATGAAAAACTGTGCAACAATGAGATTTCATATAACATTTCTGCACTGTTTTGGTTCTAAGCAAAAAAGACGTCCTTTGTGATCGGTTTTGTAGTGATTAATGATAACATTACTACGTAGTTGAAAGAAAAGGAAATTACCTATACATATCTAGTTAAATAATCCGCGGAAATACCAAAGCCAACATAACGCAATCTCATTTCCTTGACAGAAACCTTTTGGCTAATCGACTCTCATTTATCCGTTCCGCGCGGCCGAACCGTCAAAGCATACCTTTTTGAATTCTTGTCGCTAAACCTTTTCTAAGCCGCAACCATCTCGGCTATTCAGAGCTACTCAGTGTAAACTGGGTATCATTTAGAAATTTCGCCTTGACCTTGGATTGGTGGAGAATTATTATTGGACTTTTGGAAACAGGATTAAATTCAGAGCCACGTCTTTGCGTTATCTAATATGAATACCAACGTGTTATCTGCAGCTCGTCTTGGAGGAGGAGTTTTGGCCGCAGGTAGTGGTGTTCCGTCGCTTCCACGGGCAAGTGCCGCATGAACGCACAGTGACATAGAGCACAAGTGAAGTGTTACTAACATAGTTATAAGGTTCTATTTACTAACATTATTTGTATTTTATCATATGTATGTTAGTCTGTAAGGCATATATCTATGGGCCAAAGTCTAGTACTAACAATATTTGTATTTTATCATATGTATGTTAGTGTGTAAGGCATATATCTATGGGCCAAAGTCTAGTACTAACAATATTTGTATTTTATCATATGTATGTTAGTCTGTAAGGCATATATCTATGGGCCAAAATCTAGTACTAACAATATTTGTATTTTATCATATGTATGTTAGTCTGTAAGGCATATATCTATGGGCCAAAGTCTAGTACTAACAATATTTGTATTTTATCATATGTATGTTAGTGTGTAAGGCATATATCTATGGGCCAAATTCTAGTACTAACAATATTTGTATTTTATC
Source organism: Eugnorisma glareosa (assembly GCA_947578425.1). Taxonomy (NCBI): domain Eukaryota; kingdom Metazoa; phylum Arthropoda; class Insecta; order Lepidoptera; family Noctuidae; genus Eugnorisma; species Eugnorisma glareosa. The sequence continues at coordinate 12,526,761 of OX387963.1, forward strand.
ATATGTATGTTAGTCTGTAAGGCATATATCTATGGGCCAAAGTCTAGTACTAACAATATTTGTATTTTATCATATGTATGTTAGTGTGTAAGGCATATATCTATGGGCCAAAGTCTAGTACTAACAATATTTGTATTTCATCATATGTATGTTAGTCTGTAAGGCATATATCTATGGGCCAAAGTCTAGTACTAACAATATTTGTATTTTATCATATGTATGTTAGTCTGTAAGGCATATATCTATGGGCCAAAGTCTAGTACTAACAATATTTGTATTTTATCATATGTATGTTAGTGTGTAAGGCATATATCTATGGGCCAAAGTCTAGTACTAACAATATTTGTATTTTATCATATGTATGTTAGTCTGTAAGGCATATATCTATGGGCCAAAGTCTAGTACTAACAATATTTGTATTTTATCATATGTATGTTAGTCTATATATCTATGGGCCAAAGTAGCCTGAAAATAAATGCTTGGATATTGTTGTTGTTGTAATATGAAGATGACACACAACAAAAGATTATTTGCGTTTAACCCTTCGTATGTCGGAACGTAGATCTATGCGAGACATAATAGCTTTTTAATTGTGTCTATATACTCGGCATACGTAAGGTTAATGAGTATTTAAAATCTTTGTTTTTTTGTCAATCGGGAAAAGTATAACAGAGAATGAATTTCAACATGTTTAGTTTTAAAGGCCTGTATATAGTGGTGTGCGGTACATGTGGGGAGTGAGGTGAGTGAGAAAATAGTGTATTCTGTTGCGCTTACATGGAAAACGCTTGGCAATTCGGAATATCTATAAGATATCGGCAAACACAGAGCAATCGACGGTAAATCGATTGTATATGACATTCCTAACAATTGCGTGATTTTGCTTGCCCTAGGTACACACCGATGGTTGCGGGACTGTTCGAAAGAGATACCGCGGCCCTGGAACACAAAGGGCAAAGGAAGGAACATGGATGGGTTTTAGTCAGTAAAAGTCTCACACTCCCTCCTGCTCAGCCCAGAGAGGGAGGGGTTATTTGATGATTTCCCATCGGTAAAAAAAAAACTAAAAAAAGGTACACACCGATATGTGTTTTACGCAATAGGTAATGATTTGACCTCTATAAAGTACGAAAGAAGTTCTTTAATAATGGACGAAAGTTTTGAGAAATCATTTTGCTGTGTGTTGTCTTTCCTCAGGAACTTACTTTGACTTTAGCTTTGAGCGTGAGCGTGCGGTTGTCGGCCAGCCACATGCGGCACAGCACGCTGTCAGCCCCGCGAGTCTTGGTCGCCGCGATAATTCGCACGGCAGCCACCGTCCGGCGCTCCACGTACGCCGAGTACACGTAGAAACGAAACCTGGAAAGATACAAAGAACTTGTTAAATTTTGGATAATTTTGGGAAAGATGGACGATTTTTTTGGGACGAGGATAAAGATAACAAACAAATAGGATCAGTAATATCGTCTCTAATCTTGTTGAAGTCTTCAACAGTGTGTACATGAGAAACAGTAATTAGCTACTACAATCAGGTACAACTTTTATAAAAGACAAGTTAAATTATGACGTTTATTTTTAACCTTCTAATCAGCCATAAAGTTTATTATAAAATCTAGGAATCGGAACTCTTCCTTTAGTAGCCAATAATTGTACTTAAATCAAGAGAAATATTATTTTATCTTTCCACACAATAAAAAAAAAATGTAGATCTGTTAATTTTATGACGTAGTCAATGTGAGGGACTCAGCTGGACATGATCACATGCTACCACCACGGACTTTGCCGATGCCGCCTGAACTCCTTAGGTTAGGCAATCGGCTCTTTTGCAACCGACTAGTCGGCCAGTCGCTAGTCGGCTCATCTCCAATCCCAATACACTCTAGAGTGCCCTAGACCAAGAAGACGTCCAAAACGAGTTCGCATATTATATTCAGTGAAGACAAGCATGCTAAAGCTGTATGTATGCAAATGTGCTGTTGTAACACATACGACACAATGTATTTGTAGTTAAGTGAGTAGTTGTTTCACTAAGTTAGAATAAATCGCGTATATTTTTATTTGTCTCTAGTCTCTAAATACATTTCTAGAAGTAGAATCGCAAGTAATTTGACGATGTCACGCTCCAATCGTGATTTGTTCCGTCGACAAAACACTGGTTATTTCTGTCTACATTTTAAATCTATTTCCGTTGCCGTATTTCATGTTTTGTCTTGAAGCTAAAGCTATACTTGTTTTTCTTTCGTAGATGTTAGTATTAAAATCAGCTCAACCATTTATCATTTTTCTATGAGTGAATGAGAAAATACTACACAAAATGTCATTGTCAACGGAACAGAAACGTCTTTAGACGCGGCCGGGAAAATCTACCGATTTAAATATTTGCTGAAAACTGCAAAATCACAACGATTCAAACGAATTATTGTTATGTCGTTAATACGGCATAATATTACAAGGAAATATGTGTTACTTTTTCCGCCAATACCACTCGATTAAATCCCCAAATCGGTTAATGATGAGTAACATTATTCAAAAATAAGCGCATCAGCTTAACATTGACGAATTTTACGCACGAATAACTTCCACCTGTCGACGAGGTATCTCAAGTAGTACTTGAAGCCCTTCCTTGAAAGCTCTAGAAAGATTAGAAGCCATAACGCTTTATGATCCTCTTAACTTCAAGTGCACAATGCAACTCGAGAGCTTGTTGAGAGAACACCTACAGGTTGTGAGCCGTAGTCTAGAACGATGTTCGAGTACGAACTTTGATTCAAATCTCATAGATTTTTACAGTTATGTCTATTCTGATACAGTTTTGAAGCTCAAAGTAGCTTAACCCTAGGTGTCTAAAGTGAGTTGCTGAAATATTGCATTCATGCCTTACAATGCGCGAAATTAGAGAATTAACTGACTTTCCCATTAAAAAGATTAAATACAGACATTTATCAACTTAACTCGGAGGGCGCAAATTACGACGGTTAACGCCCGTCTGGTCCCAGCCTGAGATTAGTGAACATAAACTGAAGACGCGTCTCGAAAGCGACAGACAGATTAATACGCTGCATAATGTTTCAAAACAATGCTTGTACACGTACACAATAGTACGCTAAGCCCCTGCCAGCATTTTCACGGGAAGAAATCTCTCTGAAGTTTAGGGGTGCCAAAGTGAAAAAAAAAGAATTTATAAAATCAGAGTATATTAAATCCTTTAGAGAGTTATTGGATAATGTATTACTTATTTATATAACACTACGTTTCTTTTTACTTGTTTCGTTTTTAACTTTTCCAATTTTTGTTGTGATGAGTTTCTAAGAAGCTAAAACTAAAATTGACTCAGTGTTCTTTTAACATTAAACCGTGGCATTTAAATATAATGACGAAGGTAAGAACTTTTGAAAGACTACTCTTTAAAACAAATATAGCTCTTCATGTACAGTCTACACTCTCATAGTCCAATGGAACGGCAATTAGATACGGCAGGAAAAAGATCAGCCACAGAATCAAGGGCTTTTTATATCGAATACACAGGTGAGGTATGGACAATACGATGATGGTCGAAAAATGCTGGTCGAGACAGAATCAACGAAGTGTCAAAAAAAAAATTGATTTTGAATTTAGAATTTTTTTTAAATATTTTTTTTCTATTGAATCAACTGAAATAATAATTCGGTGACAGCCCTACACATCCCAAACATACGGGACTAACATCATGTTGTGTACGCTCACGAGAATATCCGGCCGGAAGGGATCTCTAGTTTTGTTTGTAATTAACAATGGAAGAATGAATGGATCGCTCACAATAATCACTGCACCTTTTGTCTATGTATTTATCTATTTATGTGGTCTGCAGTGCTTGACGACAGACGATAACATTAGCCACGTACAGTGTTTTATTAAATTTTATCTGTGGTGGGGTGGGACAAAAGTGGACTCCATGTTTGCAACTTGCAACTACACACATCAAAAGTGTCTAGGGATCAACATATATTTTGGCAATAACTTTTCTCCTGATTGATATTAATTAAAATTTTCTTTAAGGATTCATCAAATAAAGTGTTTTCGTTTGTCACAGTAACGATAAACCAAGTCACCTTTGCATTAATAAAGAAATTTGCCATTTTCCTAATAAAGGGATTTTTGACATTTGAACCACTAACACAAAAGTTCGAAAAAAAGACTGAAATAACAGTTTTCTTTAAAATTTTATTGGGTAACTTAAACAATTAATAATCCGTGTTTCTACCGCGAACACTAACAACACAAGAACATCGGTTTGGCATACTCAAAATGAGTTCATCCAAATCACGCTGTGGAATGGCCGCCCATGTTCGTTGCAACAACAAAAAAAGGTCTTCTTGCGACTGGATACCCTCCATATTCGGCAGAGCTCTTCTCTGTAGCATATCCCATGCATGCTCAATCGGATTCAAGTCTGGCGACTGAGCAGGCCAGGGCAGGACATTGATGTTAGCTGCGGCGAGAGTCTGTCTTACAACTCTTGCGGTGTGCGGTCGTGCATTATCATGCATTAACTGAAATAAGGGACCGATTTGCACTTGTAGAGGAACGATGACGTCTGATACAATCGTCTCAGCATAAATTTGAGCGTTGAGGTTGCCTCTGATCCAAATCAACTCAGTTCTTCCGCCGATCCAAATACCCGCCCATACCATGATGGTTCCACCACTATAAGGATGGACTTCCTGGCAGGATTTTAATCGCTGTTGGCGTCCAGGGGTTCTCCAGTGTCGTATACGTCTTGTATCCGGTCTCATACCAAAACGAGACTCATCAGAAAAGCACACGAAACGCCATTGTTCTTCTGCCCAATTTCTGTGTTCAAGAGCCCATTGATATCGTATCCTACGATTGTGCATTGCTATAGGTGGTACCCGTAGCGGTCTTCGGGAATGAAGGTTCACTTCATGCAAGCGGTTTCTGACTGTTTGGTCGCTAATTAAGTTCCCTGAAGAGTGATGAAGCCTCACGGCTAACATCATGGCGGTTATTGTTGGAGCTCTTCGAGTTAAGATTTGAATGTATCGGTCTTGTCTCCGTGTGGTGCAGCGATACCGTCCTCCATGGCGCTCAGCCACGGTACCAGTGCTTCGGTAACGTGTCCAAAGTCGACTGATAACACTCTGACTTGTATTCAGAGCTAAAGCCACAGTACGTTGCCGGGAACCAGCTTCTATCATTCCCACGGCTCTGAGCATTTCTTCCCTGCTTAAATGACGTCGCCGCTCCATAATAACGTTGGTTTTAATCAGTAATAGGGAAACAGTAGCACTAATAATGTCTTCAATGCGTTGTATGTTTTTATAGGGAAAATATTGACAGCTGATTTTCATCTTTTACTCGAATTTGATTCACAGTTCCTGATTCAAATTATGAAATGCACCAAAAAGGATCCATATAAATTTATAAAATCATAAATTTATTACAAAGCCACATCTCAATCTCAAGAAATCCACATAAAAATGCTTGATCCCTAGACACTTTTGATGTGTGTATATTCATAAAATTAGTCAATTACATTCAAACTGAGGCATAGACTATTCCTATCAGCGCGGGCCATAATCCACCACTTCGAAGTATCCTTCGAAGTGGTGGATTACTCTAAATAGGCTTGCGTTTGGCCGCAACTCGCCTGGTTTTGAAACGATGATGAGGCCTAGTGTGGAGCACGCTTGCCTAGAAGAAACAGATTCACTCGTTCTAGGACATGCCCGTTCTAGACACGTCTGCCTGGTTTCGAATACACGGCCCACAATTTTTAAATCGGTGTTATTCCCCTGGGTTATCAGTGCTCCCGTTCACTTATACTAATGGCAAATCATCCTTATTACGAAGATAGGTAACGTACACCTGGACCACCTGGTTATCGTAATGGAGTAAATAATTTACTTGTCGGACAAGACTAGGTGCGACCATTACAACAGTGTCTTCTCCAACCTTACATGCAGGATCATGTTACAAATTAATGACTCCTTTTTGGGATAATGATATTGTTATCACAATTTCTTCGCACCTAAATTAATGGGGTATTATCGCAACTACATTATCATTGAGAAGAAATGCGGTAGGTATTTGAAGAAACTATCGCTGACGTACGAGTGCGATTTCGACATTGATGCGATAAGAACAACTACAAATCCGACAAGTAAAAAGTTATAATTCGAGGTTTTGGCTCTCGACTATTTCGTCCTCCAATATTCGACCAATTTAAAAGATATTTCATAAACTGAATAAGAAGGATATAATACTGTGTCCCTATGTTTTTCTTATTTCATTAATAGTTGTCAAATTTGTACACTAACACTAGGCCTCTGTTGACAGCGGTTCAAATAGGCTATTTTGAGCATTTTGTAAAGGTTCTAGTGCTGATGCAGATTATGTATCATCAAAAAGGAAAGTTAGGGACGTAGAAACACAGCCCAGAGCGGGAGGAGTTATTTGAAGATTTCCCATCCGAAAAAAAAGGGACTTAAAAAAGGTGGATATTTATTTAACTGTAAGAAATCATAGCTTTAAAGTCATAAAATAATAATAAATATCGCTGGACATTACACACAGCGCCATCTAGGTGCCACACTAAGCAACGAGGCTTGTGTCGTGGACACCAGATAGTTGATAATACTACATAGATACTTTTTGTTTGTAAATACATACTTATTATACAAATATACATCCATGACTCGGAAACAAATGTCTATGCACACCACACAAACATTTGCTCCTACCGGGATTCGAACCCGGGACCCTAAGAACGTAAGGCACCCTCACTACCGCTGCGCCATTCTGGTCGTCGCCAGAAAGAAAGCCAGAAAGAAAACAGGCGGGAGCGTTTGTATGGAGAAAGGACTGCGGAATATTTATATTACTTTCGAGTCCCCGCCGACATTTCGGCGCTGTTGCTTACTGAAGTTGTTAACTGTCATTACGGGTGGGTGTTCAGTGTGTGTATTCCCGTTTTCAGCGTTAGTGATAATGTTAGTGACCATGTTAGTTTAAAAACTGATTTCGCAACGACATTATTTATGTTAGCTAACTATTCAATTATAAATTCCATCAACTCAGACTATCGCAGTCCAATACTGGACATGAGTCTCTCCCGAATGGCGCCACAACAACCGATCCTCCGCACACGGCACACCGCGTCTAATTGTGTCTCAGACCCATTTTTTTAAGATCATCGGCATTCATCGGTCCACCAGTGAAAAATATACGGCTCAAAAAATCATACTGCAGTACCTACCTCAAAATACACATCATTTTTGCAAACATTCTCAAAACAAGATACAAAAATGAACAGGAATAAAAGCAAATGTATGAATAAAAAAGGAAGATACAGTCGGGAAGCGAAGGTTTATTTGTGTAATGAATACATTATTGAAATAACCTTAGCTGTAAAGATGTGCTGCATCCATCACAATGAACCATTGCTACAGGCCGTTATTCATTCAGAGAAGATGTATAGTAGGCCGCATGTTAGAGACAACAAAACCAGTATAAAATCAAAGCTCTTGATAAACTAAAACTCCGCACTATGCTAGAAGCTATTTAATGATATTAACGATTGAGGTCGTCTGAAATTAAAGTCGAAATAGAACTCTCGTATGTTCGTAACGCCTTCGACACCTTTCTTATATTAGTGAAAATATATATGTACAACTCTCGCGGGCGCTGCTGAGCTAGTGTCAACATCGTCTCTGTGTTATTAGTGTTTTTAAAAATAAAAGAACACCGTGAATAAGTGATAAATCTATTCCAAATAGTAAATTAAAGCAAAAAAACGTGTTACAAGTGACAGATACAGTATAATTCCTACGTTAAAGTGCTTAAAAACAGTGAATTGGACAACATAAACATTGCCAGCAAATCGTGCCCATAAAGCGCAAAACATTTAAATACTTGTAATTATCACAGCAAAACCAGTGTGTAGAATTGAAAATTTGTGGACTTCAGAGTTAAAATACAGAAGATAAGAAATTTAAATGAAAACCTAACCTAAAAATATCCATTCATTTTCGCCAAATCATCGGAACCAACCAATAGCAACATAGCGACATCTGTTGTGGAATAGCAAAAGTGCTTAGTAGTAAAGAGGAGTGATTGACAGCTGCTATCGATATACATCATCAAGCAACTACTAACCAACGAAGTAGTACATACCGTAACCACTAGAGGGTGCTAAACACAATTACTCGAAAATGGAACAAATCACAGAAATGTTAAAATCACTGCAAACCAAACTAGATGAACAAGCAAATGAACTAAAAGAAATGAAAGAAAGTATCCCAAATAGTATAAATAAAAATATTGATGAAAAATTTGTTATACTTGAATCCAGACAACAACAATTGGAAAAAAATACGGAAGAACAGGGGAAAAAAATCCAGAGACTTGAAAGTTTTACGAGGAGGAAAAATTTGATATTTTTCGGAGTAGAAGAGACCGAGAACAGCTACTTCAGCTTGCAAAATAAAATCCTAACTATTATTCAATCCAACATGGAGGTAGAATGTCAAAAGGGAGATATTGAGTATGTTACTAGAATGGGAAAAAAATCCGAAAAAACTAGGCCAATAATTGTCACCCTAACTACTATGGGCAAAAAAATTGAGATACTGAGAAACAAAAAAATGCTAAACGGAACCACCTCTTACTACATAAAACAAGATTACGCGCCTGAAATCCTTGAAGAGAGAAAGAAATTGAGTGCCCAGCTAAAAAGAGAAAAAGACCAGGGAAAAAATGCATACATAAAACATAACAAATTAGTAATTGAACCAGAAAAAGAAAAAATACAACACCAAGACCGACATAATAAGAGAGTTTTATCACTGTCACCGGAAACAGTCGATGGCAAGAGTGGAAAATTATATACTGCAAAGAACCCCATCAAGAAAAATAGAATGGAACAATATCTAATCAAAAACAAAGATATGAGCACTATACCTAGTTCTCCCTTATCTCCTTTACGTCATGTGACAGACAGCTCCTCATCTGCCAATGAATGACATTTAACAGCGACCTCTCAACGTCCCCCAATACGGCCGGTCACCGCGGGGGTCAAAGACTACAACCCTCCACTCAACCCACTATTCATTTGTACATATAATGTTCGATCTCTACTATCACACGAAAGGCTACTAGAACTTAAACAAGCAATATCTAAGATTAATTACGATATAATTGGTCTGGCGGAGGTCAGACGGACAGGATACAATATAGAAGAAGACGATGACCATATATTCTGTTACTTCGGGGAAACACAAGGTCAATATGGCGTAGGTTTCCTTATTAAGAAATACCTGAAAGAAAACATAGACAGTTTTACTGCAGTCTCAGAAAGAATCTGTGCATTACACTTGCATCTAGGAAATGAAAGCTTATCTATTATTCAAGTTTACGCCCCGACCAGCGACGCTAGCGATTTAGAAATAGGAGATTTTTATGACCAAATACAAAACTACCTAAATCATTGTAATACTAACCTTATAATTATGGGCGATTTCAACGCAAGAGTAGGCTGCAAGTTGAAAGGCGAAGACAGAATACTGGGCAGCTCATGCTTCGGAAAAAGGGATAAAAGAGGTGAATCGCTACTTCAATTTTGCTGGGAAAATAAATTGTTTGTAATCAACAGCCTCTTCCACAAAAATACCAAGAACCTGTGGACATGGCTGTCACCTAAGAACAACAAAAGCCAGATAGACTACTTTCTATCGAACTTAAAAGAAAAAACCACCAACGTTGAAGTATTACACAAATTACCCTTCTCAAGCGACCACAGACTTGTAAGAACTACTCTCCTGCTATCCAACAATAAAAAATCTAGAGCAAATTATAAAAACAAAACCTATACATTAAGCACCACGGAAGAGCAGCAGAAATATACAGAAGCACTAAAAATACACTCTTCAAACGTAAAACTAGAGGACGACGACAATGTAGAGATATATTATAAAAAAATCAAGAAAGCAATTGAGGAGAGTTTCAAGTCGACAACTAATAATAACAAGAAGCAACAAAGACAAACCATTATCTCAGATAGTACAAAAATGCTCATAAATAGAAGAAACGAGTTAACAAATAAAAAACACTTAACAAAAAACGATAAACAAGAGAAAAGCCATCTATTTAAAACCATTCATAAAACTATTAAAAAAGAATATCAAGAACATAGAATAACAACTATAGAAAGACACTTAGACAAGTCAGGAAGTATGAAAAAAGGCCTAAAGGAATTAAGAACATCAAAAAAATGGATTCCTTGCTTGCAGACGAACTCTACTAAAAATACGAAAACGTTTTCCAGATCAGGAATAATAAAAATAGCTACTGATTTCTATAAAGACCTATACGCTACCAAAACACCGCCACAACCAGAGACTCAAACACAGAAGCAAAATAGTACCACCTTACAGAGTTTTTCACCCCAGGATATCGCTACAAAAATAAAAGCGCTAAAAAAGGAAAAAAGCAGCGGTCCAGACGGCATACCAAACGAGGCAATTATAGCAGGAGCGCCGATCCTAGTACCTCTTTTGACCACTTTATTCAACAAAATACTAGAAGAAAAAACAATTCCAGGTGAGTGGGCGAAATCTGACATTATTCTTTTATATAAAAAGGGCAACCCCATGGATATTGGCAATTACAGACCAATTAGCTTACAATCAAATCTGTACAAGCTTTTTGCTTCGTGCGTGGAGGAGCGTCTTGCGGAGTATACGGAAAGACATCAGCCGGTAGAGCAAGCGGGCTTTAGAAGAAACTACTCAACAGTAGATCACATTCACTCTCTAGAACTAGTGATAGAGAAGTTCGAGGAAATGAACCGTCCGCTCTACCTTGCGTTTATAGACTATGCCAAAGCGTTCGACTCCATTTCCCACAACAGTATATGGAGAGCTTTACAAGAATGCGAGGTACCATCAGCAACCATTGAACTTATACAAGATATATACAAAAACAGTAAAAGCAGAGTAGTATTAGATAAAACAGGGCCTGAATTTGATATTAGTAGAGGCGTACGGCAAGGTGACCCTTTGTCACCCAGAATATTTATAACTGTACTGCAAAGTATTATGAAGAATCAGAAATGGGAAAACAAAGGCCTGTACATAAACGGTAATTTTTTAAGCAATCTAAGATTCGCAGACGATATTGTACTCTTTGCAGAAAGTGCACCAGAACTAGAAGCTATGGTAAAAGAAATGCAAGCGGTTAGCCAGGAAATTGGCTTGCAACTGAACACAACAAAAACAAAAATAATGACAAACAATAAAAAAGTCCCCATAAGCGTCGACAACGGTCCTCTGGAATATGTTGAAGAGTACATATATCTAGGCAAGCAAATATCTTTCAAAAGATCTAGACACCGAGATGAACTGACTAGACGGGTGAACATGGCATGGAACAAATTTTGGAGTTTTAAAGAAGTTCTTAAATCAAAGATTCCTGCAAGACTGAAGAAAAAAGTCCTAGACTCATGTATATTGCCTTCTCTTTCCTATGCATCACAAACATGGATATTCAACAGACACACTAGTAATAAGATACAAACCACCCAAAGAGCCATGGAGCGGAGCACTCTAAACATAAAATTGAAACATAAAAGGACAAATGTATATGTGAGAAATAAAACTAAAGTTATAGATGCTCTACAACACTGTAAAAAACTAAAATGGAAATGGGCCGGCCATGTTGCACGTATGAACAATGACAGATGGACAAAAAAGATAACCACTTGGAAAGGGCCATCAGGAAAGAGAAAAAGAGGTAGACCAACGGAGAGGTGGCTCGACGAAATACTGAAAACAGGGGGAAAAAACTGGATAGAAATAGCAACAGATAGAGATAAGTGGAAAAAAATGGAGGAGGCCTTTACTCTGTAGAGAGGTCCTTAATAATAGTGATTTGTTTTGTTTTTTTTTTGCATGTAATAATTGCATGTAATAATGAATTTCCTTTTTTTTATTTTATTATTAATTTAATTCGAGTTATTGTTTTATTATTATTGCAATTTAAATTCAATTAATTTTATATTCTGAAAATGTTTAAAATATCAAATTATGTATTTTTTATTAAGGAATAAACAAGGCTTTATTATTTATTTATTATTATATGTACAAAAAAATAAAGATAATACTGGTTGTAAAAATTACCTTAACGAAGCCGAAAGGCACTAAACTTGATCTTCTCGTCATGTCGATATTTTTTTTGTTCTAGTTAGACCAAAGATCAAAGTTACAACTTTTGTACAAGTTTTTTCTTAATACAAGTTTTTAATGTTACAACTTTAATTTTAATACCTCAACCTCCTCCGTACTATTCAATGCAACAATCAGCACAATTTTTTGAGTACGTTACATTAAGTCCTACCGTAAAACGTGATTTTACACCCTAAAAAAAAGTTATTTCCTAGCAATATGTTGCGTGGAACTCCACTAGTAACTACTAACTAAGTTTGATGTACAGAATGCTTGGTTGACGGCTTCGTGAAGGTTCTGTATACACCTTGTACATAAATGTTCTAAGCGAAGATGTGCACTAAACAGTGATTTTAAAAAGCTCATTTGTCCCGCATTTCAGCCCTGCGGGTCACGGGGGGCTGAAGTTTAAGTCTGGGAGAACTCACAGCCAACAAAGAGTAGGTCATAAAATATTTCAGTCGGCGACAGACAGATCGATGGCATCAAAGAGTGGTTGCTATGACTAGTACCTACTAAATAAATAATTGATCGTCGCAGCCGCAAATTTCGTATCAGTGGGAGGTCGTTGACAAATATTTGCATTTGGATAGGCATTGTTTATTGCGGAGAGGTCGGATCCGTTCCGATTCCGATCGTGAATTTGTGATTCCGTTTATAACAAGGAATTTAATAGATACCGTCAGCGAGCAATTAACATATCTCTGAAAGCTATGTTTTGTGGTTCAGTCTGTTTTGCTTTGAAACTAATTGATGTAAACGATGACGTGAACATGAATTTTGCGTGCCTGAGTGATGAGGTTAATAGGGTAGGTATTTACAGTTATGAGTAACCCGCATATCATGCATACAAGCAGAAGCTGCATAGTAACCAGAATATTGTAATCAATATTGCTCTGTTAGCATTGAGCGCATCGAGCACAGCAAAAAGTTATTGGTATTCCTAGCGGCTTCATATTGTAACGTTAGTAGTATACTTAAAAATCTCTACACAAAATAAATAAATCAAAAATTTTTATAACCGTTTTTATACAACGATACCTAAATACGATGTCGATAACGATGCCTACATGAAAATGCACAGTTGAGTTTTCCAACAGTGCACTAATACTTGGCCATTGATTTAAGTGGCTTTGTGAGAATCGGCATTAAAGTAACAAAATTAAGAAAACTTTTAATGCTGGTATCCGTTTTATCTTTGAAACCTTAACGATGCGTCAATAATTAATATACACATACTTTGCGAATATTTCATCAAGTATGCCTTTATTACATGGATAGTACGGTATATTCTTCAACACCTTTTTTCTTGGGACAAGCCCGCCATGCTATTTCCAAACCACTGCAACTCCTGAAAGCCAGACTCAACAGTGGCGACCACCAGCCAAGCGCCGAGACAATGAAGCTTGTACTGTCTTGGATTCCGCAACGAAATTAATCAGAAAAGAATAGCGGCGGCGTAGGAAAATTCTTGAATACCTGTACATGTTAAGTTATCTAAAGGGGTACACGACACTTGTATATGTTTTATAAAACTCTATACCTAGACAGCGATAAATTAAAAAAAAATACATTTACAAATGAACCGAGTTATAAATAAAAACGAATTACATTTGAATGAAAAAACATTATACTCGTAACGGTGACAAAAACTCACAGGGGATTAAACAGATAAAATACCACAATGCCATAATTATTTGTGGCGTAACTGACACGCAAGCCCAATTATCTACAACTTCATAAAACAAACACAATATCAACACAAAGAAATGTAATGAAAAAATATAATTACAAACAACAATCAGTGCGTACATCAACGATCAATCTTACTCAAAGATCAGGTAATTTGACGAGTCGAGCACTTTCAGGCACACACAGGATATGAAGGCTGGAGCCATAGTGTCGCTTCGCATTCACACGGCTCACACCTACACGAGCTTTTGAGCAACGCGACGAACTACGGGAAATGGAAAAAGCACTTCATTCTCCAACGTCGAAGAATGAGGGGAAATTGTTCGAGCGGCAAATCCGACAGACGCGACGCCGCCGCCCGATCTTTACTGCACTTATTTATGATTCTTTTTGCAATTCATAGTGCTATTAGTGAATGTTGCTTTTATTTTTGTCATTAAATTGTCTTTATTGGCTTAGGAGGGACTGGCTATTTGTTTTTGAAGTTTGATTAGTAACTACGGAGAACCTGAGGAGTAAATTGGCAATCGCTTTAAAACCGTTTCGTATGTCTACAAGCTTTAACTTGATGTTTGTATGTTTGTTTAGGTCAAATCTTGCAACTGAGTTTTAAAGCAGTTATCCCCAACCGATTGAGCTGAAATTTTGCTAAGTGACGTCATTCTAAATCCAATATGGCGGTCTCCCAATGTAAGCGGACAAGAGTTATTTTTTATGCATTCCTATGTTAGGGGTATCAAATAAAATGGTTAGCTGAGAAGAATGCGAAAAAAAATTACGACACACCAATATTTAAAAACCTTGGCTTTAAAAATGTGTTTTTACTATAAGCTTGTTCTAATGACCTTCAGCAGAATTGACACAAGCTTTTCCGTAGCGTATTACAATTCAAAACGTTTTAACTTTTCTATCTTCGTTTTTGCTGATAGAATGTCTATTTATCTTGGTCCTCTGATTACCCCTTCTCATTTATTAACTTAACCTTAAAAATTTATGAAGATGCCACGAATGGCAGATTTGTCATTTAAATATCAACGCAGTAAAATTAAAAAAGTTTTCGTTTTTAAAAAAACACTATTTTATTACTTTTCAGAAGTTATAAAAACAAGATTTATTAATTTTGCCTACAAACACAATATTTCCAACAAATAAAGATCAACAATGAATGTGTTTTGAGGGTTCAAATCAATTCATGAAATCCCAATGGATACATTTGTAGGTAGGCCACCTGGCTCATACCAGTGCGGGAGAGATCTGGCACTTTTACGCGAAAGACATTTGCGTGAAAGACACTTGCGCGAACCCATTTGCGCGAAAAGACATATGCGCGAATGGACTTTTGCGCGATTGACATTTGCGCGAACAGACTTTTGCGCGCCAGGACACATGAGCGAATGGACTTTTGCGCGACTGGACATTTGCGCGACTTAATGGTCAAAGAGGTTTACTCTGTAGAGTAAACATAATATCACGCCTGTTATTACTTGAAGGCAGTTTTTTTTTTCTTTCCGTCATGGGTGTCGTTTTCATGGTTTTTGGGGTCGCTGATTACGAAGATGAGGTCAAAATGAAAATACAAGATGGCGCCGAGGAAAATTCTAGTTTTTTCATCATAGATGTCGTTTTCATGGTTCTTCAGAAATTGGGCATTCAGTTAGATATCCCTTAGGGTTGGTGAAACCGCGCATTAGGCATTCTGTTAGGTGTCTCCCAGTGTTGGTGAAAACAGAAATTGGGCATTCAGTTAGGTATCCCTAGTGTTGGTGAAAGCGGGCATTAGGTTATTGAATTAGGTGACACGTAGTGTTAGTGAAAACGGGCGTTAGGCATTCTGTTAGGTATCCCTTAGGGTTGGTGAAACCGCGCATTAGGCATTCTGTTAGGTGTCTCCCAGTGTTGGTGAAAACAGAAATTGGGCATTCAGTTAGGTATCCCTTAGGGTTAGTGAAAGCGGGCATTAGGCATTGAGTTAGGTGACACGTAGTGTTGGTGAAAACAGAAATTGGGCTTTCAGTTAGGTATCCCTTAGGGTTGGTGAAAGCGGGCGTTAGGCATTCTGTTAGGTGTCATCTAGTGTTGGTGAAAACAGAAATTGGGCTTTCAGTTAGGTATCAAAATATTGTCTTGACGTCATCTTTGATTTTCATTTTGACACTATTTTCGTAATCAGCGACCCCAAAAACCATGAAAACGACACCCATGATGAAAAATCCAAAATATTCCTCGGCGCCATCTTGGATTTTCTTTTTGACCTTATTTTCGTAATCAGGGACCCCGAAAACCATGAAAACAACATCTATGGTGAAAAAAACCAAAATTTTCCTCTATAATAATTCTGTAACTCCATACGTGTTACTGGCGCGACTCATATTTTCATCACCATACAACCCGACACTGATATGCTAATTGAAATAAACGTAACGAAAATTTAAATTTCGCAGGCTACCCTTGCGCTTCCACCTTAATAGTTGCGTTTTTTGCTATCATGGTGCGTACTACTCGCAACCGACGGGCGTGAATGACCAGATATACAATGTGTAACAGAATTAACGCACAACCTCTTAAGGGATCATTGTACTCATCATTATGAACAACTTTCACTATGGGACCAAAACTGAAATCGCGAAAAAAAAATCGACTGCATGCATACATTTCTGTGCGCATAATTCGACAAAATGTACTGAACAGCTGTTTTATTTTTTCGCGTTTCGGGGTTAGTCCCATAGTGAAAGTTGCTCATAATGATGAGTACAATGACCCCTTAAGAGGTTGTGCGTTTATTCTGTTACACATTGTATAAACGTGGACGAGACGAAAGGTATCATGTGAGGATGATAGCAGGTGGCGTTTTGTAGTGTTTCCCTAACCCTATGGGATCCATGTAAACGGCCTGTGATTGATAACAGGCTTTGATAAGTTTTCTATCGTTTTTGCTTTTTTTATAAGGACATCGAACAAGAAGACTGCAGGCACGTACGTACAACATTCTTATTGGACTTATTTATCACCAACACGTGTGCTGGAAACCGCAATGGAATTTAAAAGTAAACTCTTAAATCTGTTCCAGTGCCGCTTCCTTTAAATGAAGTCCATTTATATGCTCCACGTTTCCTCCCGATCGTTTCGATGATATTCAATGACGATTTTATGAAAATATCTCTTCGAACTAAAAACACTTCGAAGAACTTCCACGATTTTGAAGTTCGGTTTTAGTTTTTGAGATAATGAAACTAGCTTCCAATTATCCTACTGGAGGGCAAAGATCTAATAAACAGAATGAGTCATTGATCACACAGCTCGTTTATTACCCAATGTAAGTGTTCCTGCCTGGGTTTGAAGCTACGAAACGTAAGTTGGGGCCGTTAGAACTCAGCCACTATTGCTCTTGCCACTGTGGAATTGCACACTTCCCATTGATACCAAGCCGCCAGACACGGTCACGTCATCAAATTGTATGGGTGTAACTCAACCGGTTCTAATTAATTGTTTGCGTATCATGTCATACAATTAACATCCTCATCTAACGGTAAACAGTTGTATTAAATACACATTCTAATGTTAGCTTCCGGCAGTAAAAAAATACAGTTATAATTGAAACAAACGTTTTTTGGAATATTTCCGGATATTTGATACAGCATATTGCATGCAGCATACCTATTAAAGAGATAACAATATCTAGAACGGACATGGTTGTTGAACAATTAATTTAATAATAGTTATGTTGAGAAAACGTTATATGCATGTTTTCATGTCACATGCATTGTTCATTTTACAAACTGAAATAAATACCACAATTAATAAGATACATGGAGTAGGTACCCACATAATTATATTTTAACTGCTCATCAAGATTATCTAGGCACGAATATGTACCTAATATCGTTCGTATTTATAGGTATAAAGTAGTTACATGCCCCGCAAGCATCGATCTGACTATTATTGATCGAAGCCCGTAAGCCTATATAATTCATCAAAAGTCTGGTTTGGTTTCAAACAGGCTCCAAAAATGTCCCTAGAAACAACATAATGAAGGAGATCATACCAAAATAATCACACATGACAGAATAGCTACCATTGGCAGTCTTATCTATAAAAGCAATTTTAAATGGACAACCACAGATAGACAAAATATGTGCTGAAAAGATAATGTGAACTGACCACACTCATTGTTAATCAGTTTCGGTGATAAGAGAGGTAGGTTTTTATTATTAACTCATGACAGAAGCAACAAAGTCTTATTGAGAAACCATGTAATGGAGGACAAACGGCAGCATGGTACAAACGGACTTAAGAGTGAGTAGGTGAAGGCTGCCAATGACAATGATAATAATGATGAAAAAGCGGCTAAACATAATTATGTACAGTCACGAGTACTAATTTGTATACAATTTCCTAACTTTGAACACAATTTTCGCGAGAATTTACGATTGTAACTTGGAGATAGGATCTTTTTCATTAAAATATGAGTTCCAAAATACTATGTTCGTAACAACATGAAATTGTAATCAGAACAGTAGCAGAAAAAACTTTAACAAGTTGTTAAGTCTTTACATATTGGTGCTCGCCACTGTACTCATGCATTTCTGCAATGCCATGTTCTTAGATTATTACATAAGTGCACGTAGATTATTATATAACAGCCAAACACCCAGCAAATTGATGCATATAATGTGCAAATACGTGTATGCGACAGGCTGTGCAAACCACTAATTGTTCTAACACAATTAGGGGCTACCGTTCCAAGTCAGGAATTTAGGGATAACGTCAGTGCAGCGAGCTACACAGCGAGCGGCCATAAACGGTGTGTTGAGCTTAGCAAGTTAGAAACAGACTAATGTATGGCCCATATGTTGAAACATGTGTTGTGACCATCATTATGTAGGTAGAAAACCAATTCCAATTTCAAAAATATGTTAGTCAAACGACCACCACGTTTGACTAACATAATATCATCACTTGTAATCAGTACGGTATCTCACATGATTCTAGATAAGTTTAAGCTGTGCTTTGACTGGAAGTGAAAAAAACCCGAAATTCTGCCCAAAAGCTTTCACTAAGCCGTTGCCATGCAGTGGGACACGTCGGGCTCAAAATAATAAATAGTTTTTCTTTTTATATTTTAATTTTTTTTTTTTAATGTCCTTTAGAATGTAATTAATGTGTATTCAAATAAATCAAGGAAAATAATAAATAACTGAGGAAGAATTTAGAAAAAAAATCTGTAAGTAGATAGTAATATTTTGCAAATGAGAAATTCTGAGCTGATTATAAATAAACTTACCTAGCGATAAGAACGGTATATTTTAGTATATCTTTGAACTATTACTAACTATAAAAGAGGTTGTGAAAGACGGTTCTAAAAATGTAACTGAAGCAAATGGATCAATGCAGCGAACGAGGCGAACGGCGGGTCATTTATTATGCATAATCGAGATCTTCAAACTTAGGGTTACTGCAGACTGCAGCTTTACAGCTTTCTACAATATTAAGGTATGATTCCGAACCACGCTGCACGCAGCAATTGCGGCCGCGACATTGCTGCCTAGCTCGGAATTTAATCTCATATAAGCTTATAGAGATTGTATGGGGACCGGTAGTGCCGCGACAGCACTGCTGCGGCAGCACTGGTTTGTGCAGCGTGGTTCGAAATCATACCTTTAGGCTTTTTAAGAACTTAGAAGGTAAACTAGACAAGGCAACTAGAGGGTTGAGGATTAAAAACATATAAAAATCATTCGCCAGTATTCTGATGATTATAAAATACCAATGATAAATTTGTCGGGTATGCAGCTACAATTTCACTCAAGGGCATACACTGTCCAACACTTTTTACGACGATAGACATCACTTAAATTATGAAATGTCTGCCCTCGCAAATCGCATTATAGCCATATACAAAAAAATACATAAATATGTAGATGAAAATACAGCGTCATAAATTTGTACTATGAAGATCATACATAAATATTAGTAAAAGCTATGAATAGAAATTAGACATTTGTTTGACTAAGTTCTAATGAACTATATTCATTTGCTGATGAGACCATGGATTATAGAGAAATGGACTACCAACCTATGGACAAAATCAACAGAATTTAGCAAAACACAGTTGTCAGGCAGTGGGTGGCAATTTCCGACGGTGCATGTGACAACTGATTAAAACTCTTTTTGACTATTTTGTCCTTTCCGCATAATCTACGACCACTATCTCGATACACCTACACTGGTTGATATAACTAGGCACGGTGATTGTGGGTATATTGTGTGATATAGTCACAGGAACTAATAAAAGCTCTTATAAAAATTCAAAAGTAATTTTCTCGCAAAATACAGGGTTGGACTATGAGATAAAAGTTCCATAATACTTTGTTCGTAACAGCACAAAATTGTCATCAATACAATAGGAGGGAATTAATTCTAAAACTTGATACGTGTACATGTGTATACTTATGTTTTCACGACTATGCTGTAGGTATGTAAACTTCTTCCCAAACCTTCGGGATACAAGTTTGGTTTTATGTAACAATTAGATTCACTGTCAAAATAGGAGTGTCACTATCCATCGAAGTAGACAAAACAAACAGACACTAATAGCTTTTCAATTACGGAATACAAACTTTTTGTTTATGTAGTTTTTCGAAAAATTCACCAATTCCCTGCCGGTACAAATAAAAAAATACAAATAACTTAATAGTTTCAGACGATATGGGATCATATCGCCTATATTTTATGTATATCTTTTATATTTTCCGATTGAAGTGACATCATTAGGGCGCCTCATCAGAATACCAGCGCTGCGACATCTATTTTTTTTAATGTCGCAGTACCATGCCGAGATATTTGTTATACCTTCTGGCCTCGTACAGGACCTATTAATTAGCTTAATTTATGTTTCAGTTTTACAATGTTTTTATATCTTGTTTGTATCATTTTGGTTTTTTTTTCCTTTGTTTTCTTTTTGCATATTTGCTTTTTTATTGTTTGTCCTGTTGTGTACCTAACCAGTTACTTGGCCTTTAATAAATCATGCCACGTATTGCTTGCATGTACAAACTGTGTACTCAGTACACAACACCGCTTCTAATTAGGCTAAGCAACACATGCTCGCCTTACCCATTAATTAGACATACTTTTACATATTAAGTACGAATAAAAGCCCAAAACACCAACTCATTGTCATAATGTGATGAATCTTACTTGTTTAGAATTATGAAGTTTGAAAATCGGAGCATAAACACACAAAAGATTTTTCAAAATATAACAAGAATTAACGAAGTTAAACGAAGAAAAAACGAAGACGAAACAAAACACGGTAAACGAAGTAGTACGAAGTTGAAGTTAAAAGGTTGCGAAAAAAAGTCGCCAAAATGATTAAGATGAAAGTTCGGCAATAATCGTTTATCCAAGAAAAAGATACAGGAAAATTGACACACGGATAAGTAAAGAAAAAATGGGTCAAAGTTGTCTATTCCAAAACGGGTCAAACTAAAGCTATAAGCACAATATTGTCATTCAGTATGTTGAGGTTTGCCACAAAAATAACTTTTTTGGTGCACAATTTCAGAACATGGTTTTATGTGTTTTGATCATGAGCTTTCAGAATATCGATTGGTAAAACAAGAAGCAATCAAACTATAAGATTTATGCAAGGTTTTAGGTTAGGTTTAGGCGACCTATGCAGTAAGTACATCATTCTGAACCCACATAGAAATTAAAAACGTCAAAATGTATGGAACAGCTGTTTTTTTTAAATTACCGATGAAAAATTTCTATGTGGGGTTTCAGAATGTCGGTGTTCCTTCCACCATGTAAATTCTAACACCTTTTACTACATGGGTAATCATTTGTGATTTTATCACGTACTCCCATATTTCTAAACACCATATTTCTAACTATCTGCCATTAATAATTGCCAGAACCCGAAAACATTCCCTTGGAGAAGCAGAAAATACTCAACAGGATGATGAAAATAGATTTATGTAATAATAATTTCTTTTATGTCAGGCCCGAGACCCATATAAAACAAAAATAAATAAAAAAATACAAACAAAAATTTAAATTATCAAAAGCCTAATTGTCAGAATTACATAATTGAAAACCATTTTTAAATTAAATTATCAGGTCAAAAGCAAAATAAACAATAGATTTGGGATAAATGTCAAAATAAATGATCATATT
The DNA here is from genome assembly GCA_947578425.1 of Eugnorisma glareosa. NCBI lineage: Eukaryota > Metazoa > Arthropoda > Insecta > Lepidoptera > Noctuidae > Eugnorisma > Eugnorisma glareosa. The sequence goes on from OX387963.1 coordinate 12,548,849, forward strand.
ATTAAAATGTTAATTACAAAATGTGAAATTACAAGGACGATTAAGAGCGTCAACGACTTACGGAATTTCATACAAACTTTGAACTCATTTGTTTTTAATCGACTTCAAAAAGGAGGAATTTCTCAATTCGGATGTTTTTTTTTGTGTGATAACTCCGTCATAAATATAGCTTCAGAAGTCGGTGACTTTTGTTTGTTTAATTTTGTTTTTTTTTTGTCACCGACTTCTTAATCTAAAGTTATTTTTTACTCTTTTATGTTTTTGAAAAAAGCTTTTTTTTTATTGCAATAAAGTTTTTTTATTTTTCCATTTTTATTTGTAATATCCTATACAAATATTTGATATGCATTTATTTTACATTGTTACCAATATATTTCATGGTAATAGGTTTATCCTCAATAAAATTTATTTTTTGCAAAAGACTTATCGAAATGACTGAACCGATTTTAATGAAACTTCATAGGCATAAGCAGGATACATAATTATGTCAAAAAATTTGACAGTGAACATTTTGGAACATTGTAGATACTTATTACTACAATCACTGATCGAACTTGTTATCTTAATAGCACATAAATACGAGTACTGTCACCCTGACACTTGCTGGAAAACACTCCACAACAGAGCGACACGGCCATACGGCCTCCCGCGTAGTATGCCAGCGGGTGTCGACCGCAGACGTTCCCGTGCACCCAAAGCCACTGTCGATCGTGTTTTGATATGGTATATCATCCGGTAGCAACTATATCTCTTAGCAATCAGATCACAGGTGTCATAACTCCCTTATGCTATCAATGGAGCGTGTCACATTTTTACAGTTAAAACTGGCGAACCAACAAAAAAATTTATTCACTATGGCCGGCAGCAGACGACAATCTGTTCGGAGAACGGCGTTTGAAATACATAAAACGTCTGAATATAATCCCTTTGGGCCATATGTTTTCGTCCAGGTAAACAGGTAATTCCGATTTAGAAACTAAGAATTTGAATGCACAAGGCATTCCTTCCTTTCCTTTTTACGTCTTCATAGTTATTTTCTCTTGAGATACAGTTTCCTGAGTCTTACCGCTTATATACAGGATGCATTTTTCAAGTGGGCGTGGATGGCCATATCCGAAAATGTGAGAAATATCGAAAAATGGTCAAAGGAGCCTCGAGCCCGATTTTGATGAAAACTAAAACTCGATCTCCGAGCATCAGCAGCAGCTTTCTTGGCTAAATGTTTTCTATCAAACCATACCTGCAAAATGTAAAAGCATGAGATATTTATGTCACTATATTATTATGTTATTAATTAACAAAACACTAGGTACATTTTGCTACTGTTGAACAGATTTAGTGCCATCACCCATGCTCGTCCAAGAAATTGAGAAGGGTGACGATTTCTTCGGGAGTAGCCGAACCGGTATGTATGTGGAGCCATTTTAAACTGAAAAGATGTATAAGTGGTCAAATATTGTGAATGTATAATATGATATCTACTTACAAAGTTTTTATATCCAAAACAAAACTTGTGGAGACCCAAAATACAGCAGACGACGACAGTACGACTTGAAACTTTCATAAGGAATGTCTAGTATATAAAAACGCACTTGGCAACATGATTTTTATAACACAACACTTGAGAAACACACTTTAGAGATTTTTTCAAAGTATTCAAACAAAATCTACGTTCGTCGTACGTTCTAAAATTGTCATGTTACGATTAGATTGTGAATAAAGGGTATAACCAAACCCTCAACGAAGCCAAAAGGCACTTGTTCTCTCCATCACTGCAATTTTTTTTTTGTTCTAGACCATACCGGGGAACCTTCTAGTTACGGAGATATTGGGGGTTAAAGTTCCAACTTTTTCACAAGTTTTTTTTTCAATACATGTTTTTAATGTAAGATTTTTACTTTAAAAACGTCCTCGACCCCCGTACTATTCAATCCATACATCAGCACAATGTTTTGAGTGCGGTACATTCGGGTCCTACCGTAAAACGTGCTTTTCAACTTCAAAAAAAAATCTGTTCCCAGCAATATTTGTTGCGTTAAGTTACATAGTTTGATGTACATAATGCTTGGTTGACGGCTTCGTTAAGGGTCTTGTTACTCCCTGTATTCAGATATTTTTGGTTGTCATTCGTGACTACCGATTGTTGTCATGAAATAGTACTCTTCAAATTAGTCGGTTAACAATGAAAGAGAAAGGGTGTTTTATAGTGTCGCGGTGAATGTTGTCGAAGATAGAGTTTTTATCTATATATTTATATTTTCTGCATTAATATTACAAGTAATCTATACTATGTATCTATACTAATCTATACTAATATTATAAAGCTGAAGAGTTTGTTTGTTTGTTTGTTTGTTTGAACGCGGTAATCTCAGGAACTACTGGTTCGAATTGAAAAATTCTTTTTGTGTTGGTTAGCCTATTTATCGAGGAAGGCTATAGGCTATATATCATCACGCTACAACCAATAGGAGCGGAGCATCAATGACAAATGTTGCAAAAACGGGGAACAATTATTCTCTTTGATAGCTTCCGTTGCGTGCGCTGCGTAAACGGTTAAAGTTGCACAAATATAATGTAGCAGGGAATTATTCCTCTTAAAAAGGTCTCAAAAAAAGTCCGCGACGGCACATGCCTATCTTTTAAGGTTGACTCACAATAACCATTTTTATGATTTTAAAATTTGGTCAAAATTAATGTTTTACTTGTGAAGGTGTTTTTACCGACATAGTATTAATCCTTATCAAAATAAATATGTTAGTCATCTTTAGCATTCAATTGTGACCAAAATTGCCCTTTACACTATTCAATTTAGATGAATATCTTAGGAGATATCACAGTTTTAAAATAACTCCGCATCAAAATAACGACCCGCGCGCGCTGCGAGGCGGGTGTTCATGTTGTTGGGAAAACCAATGTGATTAGATTCAATGCACAAATACTGTGGGGAACTTAGAGACGGTTTTAGTTTTTGTTTCATGCTGTAATCAGTGCTCTCTATCAAAAGATTTATAAATTTAAAGTGTTCAAGAAGAACTTACCATCATTGTGTAAGATACATGCAACGACATCTATTGCACCAAAATGGTACTAATTAATAAAAATGTGCTCACAAGATAACTTTTAAATCGGGTCTGAGAGCAAAAAGTACTCTAGATTAGTCTACCTGACGCTATAACCCTGTAGAGTGTGTGTTCGATCGCTTTACATGCATTATATTTTAACGGTTAAATTTCGTGCTCGATAGATGGCGCTATTAATTTCACTCCATTTTCTGAGTCGCGGTGTTAAGTTTTCCGTGAAAGAATGACCCTCGCCCGTGTCAAATGTCTAAAGCTTGGTTTATTAACCAACGAAACAAAAAGAGGAGGTTCTCAATTCGACGCGTCTATATTTTTTTATTTTATGTATGACCTGACCACGCATAACTTTTTACAGAGAAGTCCGATATACATGATCTTTTGTTTTTTAAATTGAGAAATCATGTTTGGGCTCATTTCCTGCACCTTGATGAGAACTTTAGATCTAGCTGGAGTATGACGTCATCGAAGGTCTGACGATGGAGACGGAAGGCACTTGCAAGGGGTCCTCAAGAGTTTGCAGCAACAATAACGTGTTTGGGCTCAATTCATGCACCTTGATGAGAACTTTAGGCCTTGCTGAAGTATGACTGTCATCGACGGTCAAACGATAGAGACAAATGGCAGTTGCAAGCGGTCCTAAACAGTTTGCAGCAGGTATAATGTTATTGGGCTCATTTCATTCACTTTGATGAAAACTTTAAACCATACTGAGTTGTCAGTATGACTTTCATCGAATGTCTGACGATGGAGAAGGAAAGCAGTTGCAAGTGGTCCTCAAGAGTTAACAGCATCTATATCGTGTCTGGGCTCATTTCATGCACCTTGATGAGAACTTTAGACCTAGCTGGAGTATGACTGTCATCGAAGGTCTGACGATGGAGACGGAAGGTAGTTGCAAGAGGTCCTCAAGAGTTTACAACATCTATATCGTGTTTCGGCTGATTTCATGCACCTTGATGAGAACTTTAGACCTGCCTGGAGTATGTCTATCATCAAAGGTCTGACGATGGAGACGGAAGGCAGTTGCAAGAGGTCCGCAACAGTTTACAGCAGTTTTATCGTGTCTCGGCCCATTTCAAGAACTTTGATGAGAACTTTCGTTCTAGCTGGTGTATGATTGTCATCGAGTGTCTAAAGATGAAGACGTAAGGCTGTCGAGGGTCGCGGGCCTGTGGACAGTGAGTAATGGGCTAGCTCGCCATCCGTCCGTCTTATGACGACAGGCCGTGGTGACGGCGTGTTCGTGTTCCACACGCGCCTCAAAGAGATGTCAGCAAACGGGAAGGGATCCGAGAGGAGCGAGGCCTGCCAGGGTTGCGGGACTGTTCGAAAGAAATACCGCGGCCCTGGAACGCAAAGGGCAACAGAAGAAACGTGGGTGGATTTTAGTCAGTACAAGTCTGACAATCCCTTCCGCTCCGTCTAGAGTGGGAGGGGTCATTTAATGATTATCCATCGGTAATAGTATATTATAGGGATTTACTCCTTTTGAGAGCTTCCGTTGTGCGTGAACGGTTAAAGTTACGCAATTATCATGTATGTCGGAATTGTCCCTCTTAAAAAGCTCTAAAAAAATATCCGCAATGGCCATATGTCTAACTTTTAAGGTTGACGCACACTCTCTCCAACCTCTCTTTCTTTTATGTACGCACGCACGCAGACGAAGTTGCGCGGGTCAGCTAGTAATATTATAAAGAGGTAAAATTTGTTTGTAAGTTTGTATGTAGGGGGTAATCTCTGGATCTACTGAACCGATTTTGAAAATTCTTTCACTAATAGAAAGCTACATTATCCCCGGGGGCTATAGGCTATTAACAACGTGCCCGTGGGATAATTTCTGGACCAAACACGAGCTAAGCCGCGGGCAACAGCTAGTATTGAATAAATCACATTTTTAATATAAAATGTAAAAATAAAAGCAAAAGAGTTTATTAATTTTAAGTTAAGGTAAAAACCGTAATTTAAACCCGCTCAATTTCTCGGATATAAGCGATACAAAGGGTTAGATTCCTGAAAATAGGACCTAGGATGAGCATAGAATTTCAAGAATTTTCAAAGACCGACACACAGCAAGGTATATTCCCTCGAAATAAACCAATAGCATCACAAAGGGTAAGGTACCAAAGTCTCGACTACGCTACACTTAGCTTTACAGAACCTCCAGCTGCTGGTTTCTATTTCAGGACGAAAATCGTTAAGACCTCGACGAGAACGAACATCGCATCGTAAACCGTCTTTACAGCAGGGCGGCGCTAGATATAGTTTCAGTTCACATCCATTTAACTTTATAACAAATCATGAGAGTGATTTTTCACACAAACTTTCTGTAATCTTATTGAATTCATAGATAACATTATTGTACGGTCTCATCGCCGTACATTTTTCTGCCTACTCGGTAACCTACTTTAGGCCAACGATGCGCGTCATAATTTAGCATAATAAAACAACATGACTAACGAATTTAAACTTATAGCTGGGTAGCTATCAAAAACTGAGAGAAATAATCGCCTTCCACTCTAGCACTTACTCTTAACTTAAATAAACTAAAATACTAAGTGCAACTTAGTGGAACGTGTTTCTATATACTAACTGAACTGACAAACCTTCACGACAAATCGGTGTACGGAGTTAACAACTACAACCCGTACAATTATCTTTTTATCCGACTGCGCCAGAAGGAGGGTTATGTTTTTCGAGAGTATGTATGTATGTATGTATAATTATTTGGCACGCTCTGTGGCCTGAACGGCTCGATGGATTTTAGCTTGAGAGGTGTCGTTAGATTCGTATTTACTGTGAGTGACACTGGGAATATAAAAAAAAAAAACGGTAGTTTAAAAAATTAAAAAACCCTACTGCGTAAAAAATAAAAAGCATAGAACATAGCGACTTAACAGTCGGGACCCATTAACATAAATATAGACCGGCTTAAATCGTCCCAATAATGGGTCCCGACTGTTAAGTCGCTATGTTCCATGCTCTTTTTTTTTTTACTCAGTTGGGTTTTTAAATTTTTTAAATTACCGTTTTGTTTACCGTGGGGACTTCTTCTTGGATATAGGTAGCTTCCATCTAGGAAGAAGAGAGGGTTATGTCGGACCCGGGGCGACTAAAACCTTACTATTCCTACCACTACCAGGAGTCGCCCGCAAGACAGGTACTCGTTATATTCATGTAGATACCTTCAGCCAAAAACAGCTGACACATTTAATTACATGCTGCACATGAACCAAAATACATAAAGTTCGAATCCCAAAATATACTTGTCAACAGAGTAAGCTTTCACAATAATTGTCGACATAAATACAGACCATTAGATTTCTAATCAATAATGCAACTTCCTATACCATCCAATGTTACTAATGCATAATAAATCATTTATGTCGCCCACAGTGCCCGACAATGCTGGTAATAATACTATTATGATGTATGCTAACATAGTTATTATATACCAGCAAAAGGATTAGTGAGGATGGCGTTTATACTCTTCTATAGCTATGCATAGCATAAAACAAAGTTGCTTTTGATGTCTGTCCGTGATCGCTTAAGATCTTCAATGGATTTGATGCGGTTAACGCTATTATTTGTAGAATTAATACCAGAAGGATTATTTGTTTAATTAGCTAGCTTTTGCTCGCTGTTTCGCTCACGTTATCAGCGAATATTATCTAACTGACGCTTGTCGTTATTTTCAAAACATGCCTGTGACACTCGGGCATAATGTAGCTCAAACAAGCCATGCCATCGTGTGCCATTAGTAAAATAATTTTCGGATTAGAAATAGTAGTTCCAAAGATTTTCCGCTACATCCAAACTTTACCTCTTTTTATAATATTAGTGTAGATTAAGTCATGTCGCTATATCACACATGACTCCCGTGCGAAGCAAGGCGTAAATAAAAGCCTATTCGTCAGTATATTATAAATACGAGACTATACGATTCAAATCCATATGATTTGCATAGACAATAAATATGTGTCAAAGTGATTGCCAGTGCTGAAAAGCTAAATGACCTATTTTTGGTCTGCATTCAGTATTCTGAAACTGATTGTTCGATAGCAGTGATGTGCATTGTTTGAGAATATAAATGTATCCGCTATGTGCGTCATTGTTCACATGTTTTCCTATGTATTATTTTGTTAAAGTTTTACCAAACGTATTATTAGTGAAGAGGTCGCGTTTCCGTTTTTAATCTAATCAGGGGAAATAATGTAATTGGATTTATATATTATGAATATACTAAGGAACTCTTAATACGTCTTTTAAGTAGATTTGATTTATATCATAGTTAAAGAAATTATAACAAACCGTCGTTAGTTGACAAATACATCAACCTTTTTGCAACAATGTACCGAATAACATTAAAGAATAAGGATTACGTAATCAGGGTAACCCCAACAAAATTGAAGGTACTTAAATAAAGTAGGGTTGTTACAACGTTATGTACAACAAAGCTTTCCAACACAAACCGCTGAACAAATACATTCATCACGCGTTTCAGTGTAAACCGCCTAAACGCAAAGTGGGCACAACACACAAACATTGTGTGCAGTTGGATACAACACACACTCATTGTGTGTAGTTGGGCACATTTGTCCCACCGCTGCAGGTGGCAGTTCTAAATGAGTTTTACACTACATGCCATGCTCGCGCTAACAGGATGCCGTCAAATGTTCTGCGTTCTAAATTCGTTTAAAAAACACACGATTATTTTTGGACTTTTTTATCTATACTAACCCCGTTACGTCTCAATTGATGTGGAGCGTGCTCTTTTTAACTTTGCCATTTACATCGTGTAGTATGACAAAATTTTAAGTATGGTAAAGGGTAAGTAAGTCGACCGTACATGGTACATTATAGCGCCAAATTATTTATAGTTGGGTAGAGAAAGACTAATTCAATGACACTCTTAAGGAGCCATCCTTTAATCACGTGACGTTTTTAGGCCACTTGTATACCCCTGCCTCCCATTGGTAATACGTCGTGAGGTTTTCGGCCACTCCTCCAAAATAAAAAAAATAGATGCAATGAGGGACCCATTGCGTGTATTTTTTCAGTTTTTAAAAGATCAGAGTTTTAGAATCTGTTCTGTTCATTTCAAAAATCGCTTGCTCGGGTTTCTACGTGGTCACAAAATTCAATCTAATCCGATAGCGGTAAAAAAAAATTACATAGGTAAGTACGTCAAGAAATTCCTTTCAGTTGTTGCTCGAAAAAATATACATGATTGTCGTACTATCCCTTTTCGTGGTTAGTCGTGATTTTTTCTGAACCCTTGCCCCCTATTTGAACCTTACGTGATTGAAGGACGACCCCCAAATTCAATGACAGGAATCAGTCATTTAACACTATATCTGGGAATAAATCAATAAAACTGCTGCCCAATCTAGAGACAGATCTACAAAAAAACTCTGTCAAGGTTTTTTCGTTGGTGCATACCACCTATGAGTGTTAGTGCTACAGTTTTAGAGGTTGTCCCATTATGCCGTGCCTATAATTCATGATTTCTTGATTTACAATAGAAACAAAACATGATCCAGTTTCCTATGAGGAATTTCAATTAAAATCTATGTGGTATGCGTCTCTTTTATGATGTTTTCTATTGCTATCTACCTGTATCTAACTATCTAACTGTATTAAAACTTAATTTTCGGGTCGTTTACAGGTTTTGCTCAGTTAAGCAGTAGCCAGCCTCATCAGAGGCTGAACTGCGAGATGCAATCACCAAAAAAAAAAACAATTAATTTATGAAAAAAAAATTGTAAGTGAAAGTTATATCAGCTGCGTATAATCCCATAAATGAAGGATGAACTAAATTAAAGGTAACAAAAGTATTATAATGGGAAAACATGGAAGGAATATTTTAGTTTAGGTAGAGATTTACATAATTTTCGTTAACTGCTTCCCTCAAGGTGTAAAAGAAAAACACTTATCTCAAATGCCAACACCTCCAGTCGGGGGTACCTGAGCGAAGCCTATAAATAGGGTAGTCGACCTAATTTTGTACATGCCTTCTATATCGATTGAAGTGAGAGCATTTTTAGGGCTGCTCTTTCATCGTGGTACCCCTGTGTATTCATTCAGCTTTACAGAAATGTGAATTTTCTCGAAATTGAAATTGAATCTGATTAAATGTTTTTAACACATAAATTCCTTAATACTTTTTATTTTTTTTAATTTGCATAACATATCCCTATCCTATCTGATTAGGTACCTACTTGACAGTAAATTAAAATATATTGCTGTATTTGCCAACCAACAAAGTTAATAAGAGACGGAATGAAGGAATCACAAAAGTAGATACGATTCCAAGTGATTCCTGTGAGTTTTTTTCAAAACGCTTATTGACACTTCCCGTGACCCAAGGGCTGGCTTTTACCTTTGCTACAAGCAAAGCGATCCCCAACAACGTGGCAACGCCGCCAGTCTCTTGGGCACAATACCGGTTGACAGCATTGAGTAGGAGTTTTTGATACCATTTTTTTAGTTTATTCTTTAGCTAGGTAATTTTAATTTATTTGTTAATGTATTCGTGTTCGAATTACAATACTGCGCTCCAAAACATATATAGCTGACGTGGCTCAAAATGATGTCCAACTATAATGGGACTGCGCAGGACATGTCTGCATGCAGGAAACTGATGCCTTGACACAGTAAGGCGGGACGAACTGGACATGTTCCGTCAGAACTGGAAGGAGGCCACGGGTTCACGAGAAATGGAAATAGTGGATTGAGGCCTTTGCTCAGGAGTGGAACATAGAAGGCTAGAAAAAAAAAATGTATTAGTTAGATATGAATTAATCTTTAAAAATAAGTAAAATACTTATCTCACAGGGACAGTTTTGTTTACAACATCCTAGTTGTTTATTTACGGAACATCATTCTAAGGGAAACGATACCCGTACCTTCGCAGTTCACCGGTTTATAATGTGGGCTAATCATATTAGTTAGTCGAGTCCGCCGGGAAGGATTTTACACTAAATTAGAGTTCTTATGACAAAAATAGCACAGCCAACGGTTTAGTTTTTAATTTAATCTATAAATACTAGCTTTTGCCCACGGCTTCGCTCGCATTAATTTAGAATTTGACAACCTAGCGGTGTGAAATATATTTTAGGACCTATTTTCATCCCTACCAAATATACATTAAAAAAATCATAAAAATCGGTCGATCCGTTTCGAAGGAGTGCGACCACAAACACTAAGACACGGGATTTTTATATAGGTATGTTAAAGATTTGTAAAGTTGTTTGACACTTAAATCACTCATAAACAGCTGAAAGTATTTTGGACCTTAACACAAGGAAAAATCATGCAGCCTGTAAAACCGCCAGTTAAGTACGAAACGTATTTTGATGTGACACTCAGTTCATATCTGAATTGTCACATAGAATTGTTATGTTCTGGGTACAGATGGCAGCACATCAAGCTACTACAATCTGTCAGATTTCTTTAATAGATTTTCAGCTTTATCGCTAAAGCATTAGGCTCAAGGTTGATTGGGAAAATTTGACAGATTTCGGTTGATGTGCTGTCAGTACAATGTAGCATTTCCTAGGAGGATGCGAGTAAAACTACGAGTAACAGCGAGTGCTTTATAACTTTATTGGTACTTCCAACTATCTAAAATTAATTAAGGCACGGGGGCCCGACTGGCAGCAAAAGGTGAAGAATCGGGTGTTTTGTGTCATTGTGTGACGCTACTGAAAATACTATGAACAGCAGTGGAAGCTGTGAACTTCCACCAGGCAGGCTTTATTGTTTAAGAAGCTAGGCCCCGCCGTTGCTCTGTTTGCTCGGCTAGTAAAGTTCGTAGCGTGATGTTAAATAGTCTGTAACATTCATCAAGAATTGTACTATCAAATGCAATAAAAATATTGATTGTCAAAACCATATCTACCTTGTGACGACCTTCTAACCAAATGCAATGCACCAATCTTATTAAGCTCACCTAAATTAAATGATATTTAGTATTAATCACCAGCAGGATTCATTAATTAGAGATAACATATTAAATATTACTTAATATTACCACATATTACCACACATAAGTAGGTACGGTACGCGTAACGCATTACTAATACGCCTTATATACCTCTGGGGATTCTACCCATCCTATTATTTGAATATTTTAATCAAACTCGTATGTAATTATCATTGAATGAAAGAATAAGGTGAATGCTTTTAGTATTCAAAAGGTGAATGAAAAACACGTCACCAGTGCGTGTGTAGTACTATACTTACTACTGCGTAAGTAGAAAATACATATTATTAAAGAAAGCAATCTAATGGGGTTATTTTATAACCCATTAATGAGTGTTATTAGCGTTATCTACAAATAGAAATGGTACAAATATAGTCTTGTCTATAGTTGAATAGTTTGCATAGTCCGTTAGTAGCATTTTCCATTAATTTGTATACCAATATATTTTCAATACACTTTCTCGAAAACTGGTTCTTATCGCACTACGATTAGGTTCAACATGCAATGTATTTCACACGCGTGGATTTTTAATATTTTTCCGCACACGTGCGGAAATAAAACATTCCACAGATAAGTCCAAATGGGTTCAATGACTATAGCTTTAATCGGTGGTGATTGTTTTTTTTTTAAATCTCGGCAAAAAGATATGCGTCTATACGGCGTAAATATTTTTTCAGTATTTAAATTGTGTTTATAAATAGAATATCATTCATATTTTCATTAATATCATCAAATATTTAGTTTTATGAACAAATTAACATTTCTTTGTGTTCTAAATGCAAAAATATTTGTTTTTTTTTCTTTTCATATCAGGCTGTATATCGGCATCATACCGTTGCTTCTTCTTCAGCCTGGCGAAATCAAAGCGCGGAAAAAAAGCAAATTTAATCATAGTTTCATAACAATTTCCGCCAAAAATACTTTCTGTTTTAATATTTTATTTCTTCGAAAGTGTATTGAAAAACGTCGTTTGATACGCGTGGGGATTTGTTATTGCAGTTCTCGGCTCCATAACACCCTCGCCTGCAGCTTGGGTGTTAATTCCGCGCTCGAATGCAATAACAAAGTTTCCCCACTTATATTTCTTATATTTCGGTACCATATTCGATTACCGTTCCTTTTCCGTAACAATCATAAAGTATTGGCGTATTACTGTTTAAGGGCCCACTCATAGAAATATACATGTTTTGATCCTACTGTTCTGATTTTAATTTCATGTTGTTACGTACATAGTATTCTGGAAATCATATTTTTATGAAAAAAAACCTATCTCCAAGTTACAACCGTTATTTCGCGCGAAATTGCTTTAAAATTTTGGAAAGTGTAAATATATTGGTGCCCGTGACTGTACCTATAGAATTTTTATTTCAAGACTGCTCATCTACAGGTAAAGTAAAAATATTGGTATGAGCTCGGAGATTTTTTTCATTACGCGATTACAATTTGAAAAAAAAGACAGCAACCAAACTCCAAATCAATGATTCCTGTGAAAACCACAATGTTCTGGAATGTCTGTTAAATACATTTTCATTTTAACAAAAGTAGAATGATCTATTAATATTCGGTTCCACCTCCACAGAGCTGTAATAAATATTCGTCATTTGTTCTTGAAGCTTCAAGTATATTATGCACCTATTGTATTGTTTCACGTTTCATTGAATCTTTTCAATCCTATTATTTATTAACATTTTCGTCACGAACTAAATAATTACCAACGAATACCTATTTTTGCTGATCCCGCAGATGGGTTACCACCACACTATAAGTCAATTTTAAAATTGTAATGTGTATACTTAGACATTCGTACGGCATATTTAAGTAAGTTCTTTACCAATTGATTCCACCGACTTTATGTACCTACTACATTATATTAAATATCATTACCTATCAACAAATACGTTAATACTACCTAAATCCAAAATAAAGATCATGCCTAAAAATATGGCAATAATACCGGTTATCTTGTGACTATATTAAAAAAAAAAAACATTTATACATCCTTTATGTATTTTTTTGCGATAATATTGGAAAATATTGAGCATAATATAAATATTATTTAACCTGTGTTTAATACACACTAAAGTACATTATTCAACCCCCATGTTCGATCAACCACGCAAAATTACCATTTTGTGAAGGGGGACGGTAGCTTCCGCTAGCCGTGGCGCTTTACAGCGATGTCAGCGGCTAAGTAGAAAAGCATGTTATCGCTATAAAATGAGAAAAACGAGCAACCCATATGGCAGCGCTGAGCTAAAGCTATGGAGGTCTATGCTATAGTGTGTGGTGTTAAAGCCATGCGGGATTGTGGTTAGCAACGTCGGGTGTGCGTTGTTTGACTGGCGGCGTGTGTTAGACTGATAACAATGGAGCACCCTGTAGCACAAAAGACTAGTAACGCAGCACTAATTGAAATTAATTTTCGACGAGCTTGAACTCACGCTGTATATATATCTCTCTTCTGAGAACACTTTGCAGTTAATCTATGAAAATAGGTTTAAATATCTTTATTTCTTATGGAACTAATTAATAACAGTTCACTTAAAATGAGATGAGTTATTTCTAAGTAATAATAATAATATATTATTTTTATATTAATTTGTTTATGAATATTTAAAATGTAAATCATTTATGTAAAGAGAATAAAAAAAGGAAATAATAATAATAATATTTTTTATTTGCTTTTTTTTTTAATATGTAGTAATATAAAGAATAAGTATAAAAATGAATAAACGAGAATAATAATATAATATAATATTTTCCTCTGGGGCGTTGGCGACGTTATACATACATACATATACATAAATGTTTTTTGAGTTTACTCCTGAATAGAGATGCAAAACGGATTTTAAACGTTTTAAACCATTTTGTTTTAAACCGTCTTTTTGGTTTAAAACGATTTAAAACCACACTTAGCGGTTTAATATGGTTTAGAATGTTTTTTTTTTGGAATGCACTGAGGCTTTACACGAAGTTATCTAGACCACACCTCCATCCTGATTTAGAATATATAAAAGGAAAATAAAATAAAAATGTTTTAAAATCAACCTTCATTAACATGACAGACAAACATAAAATCGATCCCTACCTGCCCCATCTCTCCCCGTTGCGATTTTGGTAGCAAAGTGAAAAATAAAAATGCGGCATTGCCGTTTTATTTTAATAAATACCCAAAACATGATTGTTTTCAGTGTCTAATCCTAAATAGTAGTATAAATATGATATATGACTTCACATATATTAATAAAAATGGTAAATGATTTCAATAAGCCTTTTAAACTATTTTTTTAAGTAATTCGTAATCAATGTACGGCCCACGTGGTCGTGGTTTTAAACCGTTTTAAACAAATTAAAAACGGGTTTTAAACCACTGATTTTGGTTTAAAACGGTTTATTTACAACTATACTCCTGAATATGCTAATATTATCACCCTTCTAATCTTGCGGTAAATAATTAACTCCACTAATACAGTTTTTTTCCGTAATAAGACCGTCAGTGCACGTGCAGTCGTTAATTGGAAATGTTGGAATTTAAAAGTGAGTGTTGGATTACAAAATACGGGGTGGTACGTAGTCAGTACATCATTCTGAAGTTCTGAACCCCCCACCTAGAAATTTTTCATCGGTTATTTAAAAAAATCAGCTGTTCCATACATTTTGACCGTGACCATTTTGATCGTGACCTATTGCACTTTTCTAGGAAACAGCTGTTTTTTAAACTTATACTGTCACTGCGGGATATCTTCCGTGATACTCCATTACTTTGAGCCCCCGATATTTCGACGCTGTTGCAAGCGCCATGATCGCGGGTTGACTGGAGAATGCGGATGGATGGAAAATAAACTGTTAAGAGCAGACAAATCTGTCTACTCTCTTTCTTTGTCTTTTGTTACGCGCACTACTGGAACTCGTCACTAAGTCGCGGCAAAACACACTCACAGTATCACAAGGTTTTTTGGAGTCCTTATTGCGATGCCGGCTGCTACTTTTGAGCATACTCAAACCCACGTACCACGTACCACGATTCCACGGATTCCACGTACTGGACAATTTGAAGTTAACCCGTAAGCGACAGTATAAGTTTAGTTCTAAACCGTGAAAAGCTTAAAACAGCTGTTTTTTTTTTAATAACCGATTAATCATTTCTGTGGGGGTTCAGAATTATGTACTGCATATGTGGTAACCGTTTCGCGTCGGTGTCTTACATCCTATATGATTTCGATTCACAATACCTCCTTAAGCTCGGTTTCTGGAAAAAAAAACAACAAAAGGAAGCTAACAAATTATCAAGCAAGGATTGACTGCAGTGATTGGCTAAATGAACTATCAACAGTCAATCGCAGCTCGATTTGGGTTTTATTTTATTTAGAGTTGATAATTATAAGTCGTAACCCGGTGACGGTTTTAAAACAAGCATTGCTATGTGTTATCACAAAGCTATTAATATCCAATTCGCAATTATCGAGTCATAACTTGGACGCATATAACATAATGAATTAATGACATA
Source organism: Eugnorisma glareosa (assembly GCA_947578425.1). Classification (NCBI taxonomy): domain Eukaryota; kingdom Metazoa; phylum Arthropoda; class Insecta; order Lepidoptera; family Noctuidae; genus Eugnorisma; species Eugnorisma glareosa. The sequence goes on from OX387963.1 coordinate 12,564,420, forward strand.
TGTACAGATGCCAGCACATCAAGATACCCGAAACTGACCAATTTTACCAATCAACATTGAATCTAATGCTTTAGCGATAAAATTGAAAATCTATCAAAGAAATTTTACAGATTGTTGTAGCTTGATGTGCTGGCGTCTGTACAAAACATAATGTAATAAAATAAACAAACACTTCCTGTTTGTAATTTCAAAATAACAGCTTTTTATTGAATGCACATAAAAGTATAGGTATACCTTTTTTTTACGGGTGGGAAATCGTCAAATGACCCCTCCCACTCTGCCCTTTGTGTTCCAGGGCCGCGGTATCTTTTTCGAACAGTCCCGCAACCCTGGCAGGCATCGGCCCTTTCGGACCCCTTCCCGTTGCTGACATCTCTTTGAGGCGCGCGTGGAACACAAACGCGTCATCGACACGGCCTGGCGTCATAAGACGAACGGACGGCGAGCTAGCCCATAGCTCACCGTCCACAAGCAACGTCCACGCCCGGTGCGACTCCCGCGGATTATAGGTATACCTGCGGTACTTATAATAGAAATACATGTTTTTTTTTGTCTGTCTTTCTGGCTGTTTGTTTCGACTAATATCCGAAACGGCGGGACCCATTTTGACAGGACTTACTGGCAGATGATAAAAGGAGTAGGTTAATAAGAGTAGTTTTATTATACAAAAAGAAAGGGATCCGTGAAAAAAAAATATAACCATTTAAATTGTTATAAAAATCGAGTGGGACAGAGAAGTCTAGGACAAACAAAAATGTTCGTAAACTATATTTCACACCGCTAGGTTGTCAAATTCTAAATACGCGAGCGAAGCCACGGGCAAAAACTAGTATTATAGTAATAATTTGTCGCGGACGATGGTCGCGGGCAACAGCTAGTAAATAAATAAATAAAGCAGGTAATACATCCGTTGATATCAACCTAAGCTTCAAGGACTTGGTACGTTGTGTGAATAATAATTTACAAAAACACGAATTATAATCAATACGGCACACTAGGTACCTATACAAATAGCTAAAAGCAACACATTCCTTCGATTAGAATTATTACTTAGTTATATTCTCGTTTATTGGCATCGGTTTTAAATGCAAATTGCAATTTGTTTGAACAACCTTAATATATTTTATGAGTTTAATTACGTTTCTTGAACTAAACAAAGTACAAAACACATTCGGTAAATGGTTAAGAAAATACAATTGTGTTATGATAAGGCCACTGCAAGTTAAATTAAACAAAATGGGAGATTACATACTCCATCGACACCCAATGTGAATGCGGTGCTCCTGACCAAACCATCTTACTTTATTATTATACAACTATTTATTTATTTGCTAACATGTAAAACACTGGTTAATAGGCATGTATTAAAATGTCATGACACAATATTAAGACATGCACCCTGTAAGGGCACTGCAAATTATATCTATCAAATTATTCAATTACATAATCTAATCTTAATTCGTATTATTACAATTTATTTCATTAATTCTGCTGAACATTTATCGATCATTTATTATATATATTTTATTTTAAAATAAATCATTGTTATCAGTTTGTTCATTCATTTTAGTCTTATGCTTATGAAACGTAGTATCACACGTAGTTTTACGTTGTGTTTCGTGTTTTGTCACGTAGTTTTTTCATATTTTTTTTCATTTTTCATTTTATTTGTATTTTTAAATTGTGATTTACGATTGTGTCCTAATAACGTGTATTTTTAATATGGGGAAACCTGAAATAAATGTTTTTTTTTTTTTTTAGTATCAGTTATAATTTCACATTTTTGCGTCAAATTAATATATTACAAGATCGATCGATTCACAATTTGTCAGTTTTAAATTCCTGAACGGTATAGTAGCCTTTCTTTATTAACAAATTTCAACTGTTTAGAGAAAATTGAATCATTTGGTAGGGATTTTAATCTTTCAGGTAGCTTATTAAATATGTTAGCTAGTCTTGAGTGTGGGCTTTTCCCTATAACCTTTAAGTTTGTGATGGGTAGTATTAGTCTATTCCTGTTCCGTCAGTTATAGTTTTCATTTAGCTCGATATTAGATTTGAAGAGGTGCCTATTTTTCCTAACGAATATACAACTTTGTAGTATTGCTGGTAGTGTAAGAATTTGTTATTTAATTAAGTGTGGCGTACAACTCTCTCGTTGATCTATGTACATTAGTATTCTCATACCTTCTTTTGCTGAATGAATGGTCCAAAAAGTCAGTACTTTCTCCCCACAGAATGATACCATAATTTAGCCAGGAGTAGGCACACGCACCATAGGTAGATAAAGCGGTGTAATAATCTGTGTTACGCTTCAGTATTCTTAGCGCATAAATAAATTGGGATAATTTTGCTCTTGCATTTTCTATATGTTTCTTCCAATTTAGGTTTGAGTCTAATGTTAGGCCTAAAAGTGTAAATTCATTTATTTCTTCTAGTTTAATTTTTTTGCGTTAATACATTTAGGTTTATTGGGGTTCTTTGGTAAGTTCTGAATTGGCATATTTTAGTTTTAGATGGGTTTATTTCTAAGTTATGTTCGTTTAACCATTGCTCAGTTTCTGTGAAAGTTTTTAAAATAGCTAAATGATCTACATTTGCTGGCGTTTTAAATATTTAATCTGCGAACAAAATACACGTCGAACCTATCTTTTTTGGCAAGTCATTTATGTATATTATAAATTTATAAATAGGGTACATCCTAAGATACTACCTTGGGGTATTGAATTAAGCCATGTCTGATCGCATGCTGTACGTTTCTTGGTTAGTGCTATCAAAGTATTCTACTTCTACGAATTGTACTCTGTCCTGTAAATATGACTTAAACCAATTAAAAGCTTGCCCCCCGATACCCGATCCATTAAGTTTTTGTAATAAAATTTTATGTGACATCCTGTCATATGCCTTCGTCATATCTAGGAATAGTCCAACTTTCATTCGTTAATGCAACTGTAGATTTCCTGTACATAATTGTATACCGTTTCCTGTATATAATTGTATAAAGTAGTCGAGCATTTTTCCTAAACCGAATTGGTTTTTATCTAAAATATCAAATTTCTCCAAAAACGTGTTAACACGATTCGCCATTTCTTTTTCGAAAAAATTTGAGATAGTGGGTAATAGTGCAGTAGGCCTATAATTACTAGGATTTTCTGAATTTCTTCCTTTTTTTGGCAATAAAAAAAGCAAGAAAAACTTAAATTGCGAAAGTACGCCCTACTTTCGCAATTTAAGTTTTTCTCTTCGAAAGACATATTTATTAGTTTAGTGAGAGGCGATGTAAGCTCCTTTGTGCATGTTTTTACTAATATAGGCGGGATATCGTCCACTCCAAAGCCATACGTTTATTTTGCATTCTGCGTATACTTACTGTTGCCCGGCCGCGACTTCGTTCTCGTGGAAATTTTGACGTGCACGTGTGAAAAAAAGTATTCTATGTGCAATTAGGATACAAAAAAACAAACGTCCACCCATACATCCAAAGTTTCGCATTTATAATATTATGACAGACTAGCGGTTGCCCGCGGCTTCGCTCGCGTTTTGGTCCGGAATTATCCCACGAGCACGTTGTAAATATAGCCTATGGCACTCGGGGATAATGTAGCTTCCTATTAGTGAAAGAACTTTCAAAATCGGTTCATAAGATCCCCCTACCCCCCCCCCTTCACATTCAAACTTAAAAACAAATTTTACCTCTTTATAATATTAGTATAGATTACCTCTTTATAATATTAGTATAGATTATAAATGCGAAAGTTTGGATGGGTGGATGTTTGTTATTTAATCACGTCAGAACGGGTGAACGGATCTGGATGAAATTTGTCCCAAAGATAGACTATAATCTGGAGATAGATTATAGCATATAGGCTACTTTTCTCACACGTGCACACCAAAATTCCCACGCGATCGAAGTCGTGGGCAACAGCTAGTGTACCATAAAATATGTCAGCCAGTTACCATACAATTATTCTTGGTTCATGGTCGCCATCAATCAATTCGATCTGCGGCACTAAGAATATTGGGTGCAAGTAAACAATGTTTCAATGAAAACGTGTTTGGAAAATAAATAAATATTATGCTATTGAACGTACGAGTATCACGTTACTTTCTATTTTCTAGTGTTGACACGACTTGTAGTTGGTTAGACAATCATCACTACATATTATAAAATAAAAGCTCTTCCCTATGTATGCTTAAGTCTTTAAAACTACGCAACGGATTTTGATGCAGTTTTTTTTAAAATAGACATAGAGTGATTCAAGAGGAAGGTTTTTATGTATAACATTGCACCCGTGCGAAGCCGGGACGGGTCGCTAGTATCATATAAAGTAGAAAGGAAGAGGCGCTGGATGAACTGAAACATGGAGGTTGATCTGGGGGCCTAAAATGGCTGCTTTAGCAGAATCATAATATGAATCACATTAAACTCTTAAAATTAACTTTGTGGTCATAACCATAAAGACCATTTTAAGAATTTTTAATTTTTAACCTGATTCATATTATGATTCTAATAAAGCAGCCATTTTAGGCCCCCTGACCCCTTAAGAGGGCCCTGGTTACCATTTAGATCATAATATTGCATTGTCTCGCGATATACACATGCGTGCAAAATTTCAGCTCAATCAGAAATCGGGAAGTGTGTCTTTAACTAGCAAGTATCACGCGACGTCGCGTGATGTGACAATTAACGTGAGGAAAACAACCAAATTCCTAAACCGATTTTATGAAATTTCTATGGGACCAATCGGAAAGCATATCCTTTCAGATGAAAAAATAATTTTTCAAATCGGTTTACAAATGACGGAGTTCTGAGGTAACAAAAATGAAAAAAAAAAATTAAAAAAAAAACAACCGAATTGAGAAACCTTTTTGAAGAAAGTCGGTTAAAAAGTATGACGGGTTGTCCGCTCTTAAATAAATAAATCTTACCAACTTCTCAAATATTGTACAATGATTGCTTACTGTGATAATAAATCAAATCATTTATTTGCTTGAATATGGGTAGGTACACAAATGAGGTGATACATACGAGTACAACAGAAGTTCTTTATGCCGTATCCTATCCTACGGACCGGGAAGGGCCCTCCCCTTCCCGGTCCGTCTATCGTCAACGAGCATGGTCGAAAAGCTTGTTGTTTCATTCAGAGCCATAGCGGCAATTTTTTTTCAACTCCCCCATCCTGTTCCGCCTCGACCCCGCACAACTCGTCTCCCGCGCACCTCATATCGCCTATCGCGATAACATTGAACGAAAAATAGTGTTCGAAAATTTCTTAACCTTCCAGGAAATACAAGGGAATATTTGAATAAGTCTTACAAGTTTGTGAAATAAATATTTGATATTAAGAATCTCCATTACATGTGCAAGGTTTCTATCAGGATGTTTTTCTATAATTTTACAATTTATGCTTACATTATGAACGAAAGTTTAGGGAAAATTTGTGCAAAAAGCAATTTTTGGAGGCTTATCCTGAATTTGTTTCTACAATTTTTTATTTTTTGCTTCCATAGAAACCTAGTTATAGTGCACAAGATACCTATTACTTCAAAAAATTCAAAGATAGATGTGTAACAACGGCATAATCACGTAAGAGCGTTTGCATGAAAAACAAAACCGACTTCTAAAAAAACACTAAAAAAGTCTAAAATAACTTTACTTTCGGAAGTCGGTGTCTTTGTTTGTATCTTTTTTGCCACCGACTTCTGAAAGTAAAGTTATTTTAGACGTTTTTAGTGTGTTTTTAGAAGTCGCTTTTGTTTTCGAAGAAAGTTTTTTTATTTTAGCCTTTTTAGTTGTAGTATACCACACAAATTCTTGTCATGAATTCGTTTTTACATTGTAACTAGAAGTTAGTTGAAGTACTCGTCAAGACGAATAATACGAGCCCAAACTCGATGAGGGTTTGTCGTTTTATAACGGTGTTCCTATGGTTACCGTCCAGCTCCATCATCAGACACTGCATACCATTTAGGACTAAAGTACTCGTCAAGACGAATCATACGAGCCCGAACTCGATGGGGTTGTGTCATTTTATTACGGACTACCTGTGACCACCTTCCAGCTCCATCACCAGACCCTGGGTACCATCTAGAGACAAAGTACTCGACAAGATGAATTATACGAACCTAAACTCGATGGGGCTATGTCGTTTTAATGGAGTTCCTATGGCCAACTTCCAGCTCCATCATCAGACCCTGGTTACCATTTAGATCATAATATTGCATTGTCTCGCGATATACACATGCGTGCAAAATTTCAGCTCAATCAGAAATCGGGAAGTGTGTCTCTAACTAGCAAGTATCACGCGACGTCGCGTGATGTGACAATTAACGTGAGGAAAACAACCAAATTCCTAAACCGATTTTATGAAATTTCTATGGGACCAATCGGAAAGCATATCCTTTCAGATGAAAAAATAATTTTTCAAATCGGTTTACAAATGACGGAGTTCTGAGGTAACAAAAATGAAAAAAAAAAAAAAAAAAAAACAACCGAATTGAGAAACCTTTTTGAAGAAAGTCGGTTAAAAAGTATGACGGGTTGTCCGCTCTTAAATAAATAAATCTTACCAACTTCTCAAATATTGTACAATGATTGCTTACTGTGATAATAAATCAAATCATTTATTTGCTTGAATATGGGTTAGGTACACAAATGAGGTGATACATACGAGTACAACAGAAGTTCTTTATGCCGTATCCTACCATAACAGGTGTACAAAAAAACTAAATCTTACATTAATCGTTACATATTTAACTATAGCAAATATTAGTTTTAGGGTATTTATGACATTCATTAATTATAATTTGTAATGTAATGTAATTATTTTTTTAAGTCTCTAGGTACGGGTACTATGGGCATGTTAACACTAACACTGAAAACTAGGCCACAGTCATCCATCCATGTGGATCAAATAATAATTTGATGCTTACCAGGCGTTAACCGTATTGATTCGATGATACCTGCAGTTCGTCAAATGGCATATCAAGCCAGGATTAATGCATATAGGTAAGATTTACGGCCTTATATTGGTAACTTATTGAGCTGTTAGATTCGAACTATCTGAAGCCAAGCATGGAGGCGCCAATATTAGGCCTCACTATATGCATATAAATAGATATATATATAAATCCTGTAATACTTGAACTTTGAAAACCGCTCTCACTGTTACAGAATATAAAGGCGCTGCCAAATTATCATCACCGACGTGTGATGCTATTGTCTGTACATAGTTGACGAATGAGGGATACGTTTTTTTTTTTAAATTAGGCAGTAATCAGAATGAGTCTGCCATGAGAAACTTTTCACATAAGTACTCGTGATAACCTGAATAGCGCCTCTGCCGCTGCAATAAACGTGGCCATGAACTGGGCCCAAACTGTGTAATGGAAGTAACATCGATACGACAAGAAGAAGGAGAAACATCAAGTATGAGTGCATGCTGTGCAGTTAAACACTTTTATAGGGGTCCGTACACAAGGGATAAAAATGGAACCCTATTACTGAGACTCCACTTCCCGTCTGTTTGGCTGTCCGTCACCAAGCTGTATCTCATGAACCGTGATAGCTAGACAGTTGAAATTTTCACAGAGGATGTATTTCTGTTGCCGCTATAACAACAAATACTAAAAACAGAATAAAAACAATTTTAAGGGGGGCTCCCATACAACAAACGTGTTTTTTTTTTAGGTTCTGGTAGGGAACGTCTTTCGTGCGCGATTCCGTCTCACACTTGGTGGGTTTTTTCCTAGTGATGCGACATCCAGCAAAACACGGGTACTGCCTCGACATACGGCAGCAGTTTTAATGATTACCATATGGCAGTAGGTTATAGGATGGGTCATTAAAATGTTGAATATTATACCTCGTTCATGCCAAACGTTTGCTTAAATCAGCCGTCATAATTAGCAGTCAATTGGCGGCACATATTATTATGTTTCTGTGTGAATTTAAAGCGTCATGTCAGAGCAATACAAAAAACCAGCCAAGTGCGAGTCGGACTCGTGCATGAAGGGTTCCGTACCGTCATAGTAGAGGAGCCTCTTTAATTTATAAACAACTTTTGTTTCAAAAAAGAAATCTTTAATTTTTTTAAATTGAAATTTCTTCCTGTTGCGGATCATGAGATACGGCCCACTGACAGACAGACAGCGGAAGCTTAGTTATAAGGTCCTGTCGGTTCGGGTACGACCCTAAAAAGTAAACAGATTGCGACGCGCTTACTGAACTCGATGTGGCACGCTCATAGTATCGTTCATTGTAGGAATTTATTTCATTGTGATATAAATAGCCGTACAAATTCGCAATGAGCTTCTTCCGGTTAACACAATGACGAGGATAAGTGATAACTGACAAGTTGATAACAGAATAACTGTGTGTAAATCATTCGTTTATTGCTCTGGTGAATGCAGAACGGCGTATTACCATCCAATTGAAATCTAGCGAAATATTTTGGTTGTAGTTTCTAACGAAAAGGTCGATGGTCGATCTTATAATGATGGTGTATTAATATTTCCACTGCTTTAAATATCCTGTGATACCTTCAAAAAGTAGCCAAAGGTATAATTGCGGCAAATAATGGCAAACTGGGGAAAATTATGGGCGAAGAATAATAAAATAGCACTTGTATAGTTCAGTCCGGTATACGACCCAGACTGCCTTACCTGTACCATGTCCATACAAACGCACTTTAGAGGACCTAAGTGTTGTCACATCACTATTTAGTATGTTATTTGTATGTACACCACTAGTCATAATCTATGATTGTCTATACTTCCGGCAGGTCACTGCGCTCACTGCCATGTCTGATCCTGTCTAGGATACTACTGTGTCTGTCTGTATTATTTATAATGTGTCTGCTGCTGTAAATAAATCAAGTGTACCTAACGGTATCTTTTATTCAAACATCCAACATAACACTAAGGAACACCAGGAGAGATGGGCAAAGATCGTCACACACTGGACGCCTGAAGGAAGGAGACCTCCGCCGTCGAGGATGACCGCGGCGAGGGTGGCGTGACGATCTTATCATGTTTGCGGGGCTAACATCGCCAGAAATCGCACAGGATATCCCAGATATGAAAGGAGAAAAAAGAGACCTTTGCCCAGCTGTGGGACACCATGTAGGCTAGAAAAAAAAATAGTAACAATTACTGTTTTACAGTGAATTACCGACCGGTACAAGTTAATGAGTTGTCGCAAGCCAGCGATGCGTTACGAACTGTGATTATGTTACATTACACTATATTGTTAGTACCTACTTATTACGCTAACAGTAATTCATTAGCTGTTCATTGTGTCGTATTAGTGTCAAACATGAAGTGAATATGGGCCTGCTTACCATTATAATAATAACAGGCTTTTTCTGCAAAGGTCTTCTCACACAGGCAAAAAAAGAAATAACATGCCAATTTCTGGCCTTGGTAAAATAGGTCATCTCAATACGGTTTCTTCTTCATTGTCACTGAATCAAAAGTTACTGATGTCCAAGAGAAACTTATTTTTTTTTTTTTTAGTTTATTTATTATTGCAATCTATCAATTTTGCAGATATTCAGCAATATGTGTATGAATTAATTAAAGGTCTTGCACGAAAGCCGTCCAGTGACTGCTCCGTTTATACTTGTGCCACTCAGAGAAGGTCTTGAGGAATCTTTCTTTTTAGTCTACGAGCAACTGTTTGGGTGTTCATTAGATTGACTGCCAGCATATTTGGATGATTAGTGATTCGCTTCTTGTAGGCTTTTGTCCTTTCCGAGATTTCTTCTATAACACTTTTGACGCAGAGGTCGTGATGGAGTCGAATGTTTGAGACATACCAAGGTGCGTTCGTTATTATTCTTAGTATCTTTGACTGAAATCTCTGTATTATTTCGATGTTGGATTTTGCTGCTGTTCCCCAGAGTTGGAGGCCATATGTCCATATGGGTTTTATTATGCATTTATAAAGCAATAGTTTGTTTTGAAGTGAGAGGCGTGATTTTTTATTTAGCAGCCAGTACATAGTGCGCAATTGTTGGCCCAGCGCTACTCGCTTTGTGAAAATATGCTTCTTCCAGGTTAGGCGTCTATCCAGGTATATTCCAAGATACTTGGCGTGATCCTCTTGCGGTAGAGGTATGCCGTTGAGAATGACGGGTGGACATGTTTCTTTCCTGTTTGTGAAAGTAACCTGAACAGATTTGGTTTCGTTGGCTTTGATTCGCCAGTGTTTGAGCCATTTGGATACTTGGTCTAGGCTGTTTTGAAGCTTTTGTGCTGCAATGTCTGGGGAAAGGTCCATTGATAGAATTGCTGTGTCATCAGCAAATGTTCCAGTAACTACTCCATCGGTCGTGGGGAGATCAGCTGTAAAGAGCAGATACAACATGGGACCCATAACGCTGCCTTGCGGAACTCCAGCTTTGATAGCATATAAAGACGTTAACTCTTCTCCTTGCTTTACTAAAAAGTGTCTGTCACTTAGATATGACTTTATTAGGTTGTAGAAGTTTATTGGTAGGTCTTTTTTTATTTTGAAAAGGAGTCCGTCATGCCACACTCGATCAAATGCCTGAGATATATCCAGGAACGCTGCGACACTGTATTGTTTTGATTCAAGGGCTTTGTTTATATGTTCCACTAGTCTGTGTACTTGTTCAATAGTACCATGCTTTCGACGAAAACCAAACTTATGAAGCCCATCTCCATAATCACGAGTTAATTACAGTTGAAAAACAGACCGATGTGCCACCTACTTTGTAAAGTAAAACTTTACGAAGGACACGCAGAATAAAGTGATTCACAAGCGGAAACCACATATGTACGGATAACACGCTAACTAGGCGATACCAGGAGCGGAATCAATAACCAAGCCTGCCGCGTTTTTATTAAAATTCATGACGCCATATATGAATCTGTAGGGTCATCAATCCGCAAACGTGACGAGATGAATTTACAAAATGAAATATCTCATGCGAGAAAGTTGGCTGAGCAACATTAATTCCGCGGAGACGGCACCTAAAGCAATATCTTGACATCCCTAACATAATCGAGGCCGCCTTCATCATGGAGTTTAATCCACATTCCGAGCCACTAATTAAATTCCTTCAAACTGTCGAGTGAATCTTTTCAATTTAGAACTAGTAGACAAAGTTCTTAGATGTGGCGGCGAGCGATGCGTGTTAACTGTTTTATTTAATGTTGAAACTCGCTCGTACTAAGCTGTAACTTTTTATTTTCATTTTGCTAATTCACAATTTTTATTGTTTGAATAAATGGAACAAAGTCGGGATGGAATACTGACAGTGCAACGTTATACGGTAACGGCAACGGTATTACCCTCTTGCGTTGCAACGGATCATTGCAACGCAAGAGGGTAATAGCAGTTCTTAACACTGTTATTAGAAAGTCATAAAACAATTTATGCTTATACAGAAAAACAATCCTTGTGTTTTTCTTACATTTTTCCTTAACATTTCCCAGAAAGCACAGAAATTGGACACTTTCATATAAAATTCAATAGAACAATATCATCAAAGTGGACCAATGCAATACGTAACTGTTTTCCAAATGCATTGCAAATAGCGCTTGAAATATGGAAAGAGTAAGCAGAAGTGACCTAGGCATGTAGCTAATATGTTAGTAAACATTAACCCGCTTTAGAATTGAACAAAGACGAAGATTACAAACTTGTGTACGTATCGTGTGAACCTAGATCGCGATATTGTGCGATATTATAGGGCTTAATGGATATTGTGTGCCTAAAAACAACTAGGTCTCCAGGCTCATTATTTCTCAAGTGTTCGCGGGCATTCGAAAGTGTAACGTTGCCTTTTATTTATTTACTTTTAAAATATTGCATGTGTACCAATTTAAAAAAAAATCCATTCCGACCCAATGAAACTTTGCCCGAAATTCAGTAGAACTGCAGCTGAAAAAATGCTCGTGAGGCGTCAAAAGCCATGCCAAGGTTGCGAGACTGTTCGAAAGAGATACCGCGGCCCTGGAACACAAAGGGCAAAGGAAGGAACGTGGATGGGTTTTAGTCAGTAAAAGTCTGACACTCCCTCCTGCTGAGCCCAGAGCGGGAGGGGTTATTTGATGACTTCCCATACGAAAAAAAAAAAAAAGCCATCAAAAGCCACAGCAAAAGTTGTCAACACTGATAAACGAGAATGTCACTCACGAAATACTTCGGAAAAAGTTGTTTGTATTTACTATTTCGTCCACAAAAACGCGAGCTTATTCGAGAAGCCAGGATACTCGTACGTTCTATCTTCATCAAACATATCATAGAATTGGGCACAACTATAAAAGTATAATTAGTAGTCAAGCTGAAAAAATATTCTGAAGCAAAATGTGTTCGAGGAAACCATTTAGATTCAGTTCTTTTATTCATGCTCTACAACTACAAGGCAACAAGTATTTCACAAGACAAGACAAGGCAAGACAATACAATAAATAATAATTATGGCGTGTAGGCTCGTAAGATCACATAACCGATATTGGGTTCTCCGTCGATTTAAAAATTGACATTAAAACTTATGACACTGCGACGCCCCTAAATCAGTCCTTATACAACAAAAATAGCCCGCTTTATCAAAGAAACACTTGACACCGTTTTTCAGTAATGTTTTTACCTTGTTACGGGACATGACTATGCATACAAACCGATATTACCATGCTTATCTACTTTACATAACACACATGCATAATCATCCTGTATAATGTTCCCCTTGGTAGGACTCAGGGTTAGTGATAGGCCGTGGGCTGAGGTCGCATTCCACTCCGGGTTGATAGATGACACATGTCTTCGAATTCTGGGTTCTCATGATGTTTTTTCAGCGTTTTCAGAGCAGGTATGATGAAAAGTGTAGGTATATTTACGCTAATCCACTTTAACACATTCTAATACATTACTTACTGCAATGCAATCTTAGGAAAAGTATCGTTATTATGCTTAGTTCACGCTTTAAGATGGAAGCGTCAGGGTGGCCCACGAATTTCAAATTATTCTTACGTCATTGAAAGACTTTTTCATGAAATAGTTATAGAATAGGGTTAAATGAACTTAGAGGGATTTATAAACGAATTAAGTAATTATAATTCTGTAACTACATACGTGTTACTGGCGCGACACATTTTTCATCAACATACAACCTGACACTGACCTACAAATTGCAAAAACGTAAGAAAATTTGAATTTCGCGGGCTACTCTAACGCTTCCACATTAAATAGTTAGCAGGCCGAAAAGGCCAAAGTGTGACGTGCATTACGCAATTCAGATAATTTAAACTCAACTCATTTCGCTTTATAAGTTATTTAATGATAACTATAATTCTTGAGAGTAATTAAAGCTGATAAAACTCAAGAAAAGATCTTATTCAATAATAAAATAAGCAGTATAATCATAAAATTAGCAACTTAGGGTTGAATTAAAATACTTGATATTTCCAAACTTTTCGAGGAACAGAAACATAAAACAATAAAATGTTATACCAATATATTATGTATATAAAAAAAACTCGTGTCACGGTGTTTGTGGTTGCACTCCTCCGAAACGGCTCGACCGATTTTCATATATTTTTTTATGTATATTTGGTATACGAGAATAGGTAGTAAAGAATATTTCACACCGCTAGGTGATCAAACTCTAAATTAGTCTAAATTAACGCGAGCGTAGCCGCGGGCAAAAGCTAGTAATTCTACATAGAAGACATCATCACAAACTATAATCTCTTGTTTCCAAGCACGGTTTTTTTCTTCATTTGTATGCGTACTCTTAATAAAAAACAATTACATTACTTAGTGGGAAGCTTAATTGCTATAGATGAATTTTTTTGCACATGGTCCGGCTTTTCCACTGAATGGTTAATGTACATTTTTATTTCCTTGATAGCTTGATGACTTCATTTTTGATAAAATGAGACTGCACTCAAATATACTTTTATCTTTATAACCCCCGACGCAAAAAGAGGGGTGTTATAAGTTTAACCGCTATGTGTGTGTGTCTGTCTCTGGCACCGTAGCTCTTAAACGAGTGAACTGATTTGGATGCAATTTTTTTATTTGATTGCTTGTTTCTTGGCGATGGTTCTTATATATGTTTTATCAAAATTGGTGCAGCCATTTACTAGAAATGGGGGATGAAAGTGGGTATGAAAAATCTAATATTTTAAAATATACCTACCCAAGTGGGATATCAAATGAAAGCGCATGATGTGTATATACAATTAGATATATTTTATCAAAATCGGTGCAGCCAATTACTAGTTGGGGGTTTTTTTAATTTTAAATTTAATGATTATTGTATGATAAATTTAAATCGCTGCTGGCTCTAAATTACCCATGGACTGGAAAAATAGTATTGTTTTCCTTTCTGCTATAATATTCTATAGAACAAAATATCTGAATAAAAACCGACATTTAAGAATAACTATAAGAACAGGGCTGCCGTTAAAATATTTCAAAGTTACATAAAACGTGCAGCAACTTTTGTTCAGTCAAAGTTTCGTCCAAAAATATTAAAAGCAGCTTTAAATTTTGCATTAATAGTAGAGCAAAAAGTTTTGGAGAGGGGCGTGCCCTCTGCACGTCGAGAGTGCTCGTCGGCGACCGATGACACTCATCGACGCCACTCGACTCGACTTGTGGTGCAATTGCTTCCGTTGAACTCATCTAGACAAACGCTTAAGTTTTTCCGTCTTATTTTCCTTACCTTACCTTCTTTATGAGCTGGCATAAATAATTAACTTTTAGGGTCAATGAATATGTCAATGTTTTACGCGTCGTCGACGTACGGAAAACGCAGCAAAGACGCGCTACAAACGTATGTAACCTTGTTTCTTTAAGTTATGCAAGTCATTACCGCGACATTGAGACTTATTAAAAATGCCACATGCATAGAAGTATTTGTAGGAGAGGGAGTAGTTGGTATATTTACCTACACACAGAGTCCAAGAACATATTAGGTACTGGAAAGAAACCAAAAACAGCTAATTAAATTCTTCACAGGTAGCGCAAGAGTTTCTAGAATTTTCAAGAAATACTTCAAAGGAGTTTTGGGTCGACCACGGACTAAAATATTTTATCTTTCACATAGAGGGGAGGCTAGCGAACTTTCTCGAGACAGGTTTTGATTCTTAAAATGAAAACTTAGCGTTATGAAAACCAGGCGGATATGAGTCAGATTTAATGAAATATTTTATTGGCTTAATCCAAACCTGTGAGTATAGTCGGTATAAAATATATCCACACAATTTTTACGACAATGGTATTTTCAAGTATGTACGTAATACGTATCTGAAAATATCAGTGTAAATAAATAAAATAACTTGAATAACAATTACAAATAAGAACGTATTTCAAAATTATTACGAGACAAAGCTCATTAAAATAAACTCCAAGTCATTATCGTAAGCGGGAGCTATTTCGCTTCACCACAAAATGGAAGGCGCACCACAACACGAACGAAAGCCTCACCACAATCCGATAGGCCTACCTTCCCAGTCCCGAACTACATTTAAATAAAACAAATTTATTTTCTTTCCTTGGCAACGCTCACAGCTCAACCCATTTCCATTTTCTAGTAGGTTGAGTGGGAAACGTGTTCTGAAAAACATTTTCGCCAACGTGTTCATAATACGGGGCTACACAATGGCGGCCTACATACCGACGGGTTAGCAGGCGGGTGTTACTGGCTTTTGGGTATAAAATTCAACTTCTGAGTATGAATGAGACAAGAGTAACGCAAGAGTGGCGTTGAATGACATTGACAGGAAGCGTTGTTGGTAAACATTAGTGAATTTTGTTTTCGGGAAACTGTATTGAAAAATCGAGATATACATGGTGTAACAGTACCCTTCACGAAGCCGTCAACCAAGCATTAGGTACATTAAACTAAGTAACTTTACGCAACAATTATTGCTGGGAAACAAATTTTTTTTTGAGGAAAAAAATCACGTTTTACGGTAGTACTCAATTTAAAGCTCTCAAAACATTGTGCTGATGGATGGATTGAATAGTACGGCGGTCGTGGAGGTTTTTGAAGTAAAAATCTTACAATAAAAACAAGTATTTCCCAAGTATGGTCTAGAACAAAAAAATGGTCGCAATGGCGGGGAGAACAAGTGCCTTTCGGCTTCGTTAAGGGTTTTGACCTTTATGGCATTGTTTTTGGCCACAAACCAAAAGATCTTAGTACAACTATGTATATACTACCTACTAAACTCGTCTAGCAGTCCAAGCAGGGTTACTATGGCAACAGTTCGTTTTCGTTCATTGAAAGTAGCGGTAGAACTTAATATGTCTCAGCAGGATAATGATAAAAAGCCGATACAGTCACTGTTGTCGGTCACAAAGTATGATCAGTTGCTAATATGAGTAGTTTGAGTTAAACACTTTAACTTGACTGGCTTGCTAGAGCTAGAGAGAGAAAGGCGAGGGATGTATGTCAGATTCAATGCGTAAAATGTGAAGCTGGAATGGTTCTTTCGGATGATGAGGAAATTTAGGATAGGTGGAATGGGTTCTTTGAAAAACTGATGAATGGGGAGAATTACTAGAAAGGTGTGCTGGACAATAAACCAATGAATGAAGGATTAGTGAGAAAGGTTATTATGGATGAAGTGAGAATAGCAGTAAATGGAATGAAGAATGGTCAAACGTTAGGACCTGACGTTATACCAGATGAAGTTTGCAAGTTATTACATGATGGATAGATGGACGTGGTTAGCTTTATTTTTCAAGAAGTTGTTGCTGGAAGAAGCCATACCTGACGAATGGTGACGAACAGTTCGCTGGTGCCTATCTTTAACAATAAAGGTGATGTGCTGGAGTGCAATAACTATAGAGTAATAAAGCTAATTGCGCATTATAGTAAGAAAGCTTGGGAAGAAGTTATTGAAAGACGACTGAGAGAAGAGAATGAAATTTTACGAAATCAATTCGGGATTATACCTGGTTGGGGAACGACAGATGCCATTACTGCCATCCGCCTGGGACAACTTGTGACCCACACGGATTCCCCTCAAGTTAAAGGTGAAAATATACAAGTCCGTGATTAGACCTGTCGTACTGTATGGATCGGAATGCTGGGCTGTGAAGAATATGGGTGAAGGAAGATTCGCATGTAGTGGGGATGATAATGTTAAGGTGGATGTGTGGTGTGACAAGAATGGATAACGTAAGGAACGAGTATATTAGAGGAAGTTTAAAAGTTGCGCCAGTTACAGAAAAGTTGAAAGGGAATCGACTGTCTTGGTATGGACATGTGATGAGGGGTACGAATAGCATGTGAATAAAAGAGTGATGAATATAAATTTTGATTGATGGAGAGGGAGAGGAAGACCAAAGAAACGATGGTAGGATTGTGTGAGGAATGATATGAAAGATAAGAAGTAACTGTTAGAGTGACGGTTGACAAAAGAGACCGGGGGAAAAATACGTGTTGCGCCGATCCCAAATAACATGGGAGAAGGGCAGGAAGAAAAAGAGTTAATAACTTTAGAAATTTCCATTACCCGTTAAAAAGTAGAAAAAAAAAGTTACTTTTAATAGGTTTGTTTAATTAATGTCCCAAATTAAAACCCCATGGGGTCAGGCAGAAACCATAGAATGCCAACTGCTACACACTCCTTGCCTTACACACTCTTTTTGCCTCGCCACGTTCATCTGGTCATACACGCACGAGTACTACGCACCTGACCTTTCTGAAGAACCACACCAATAAGATCAGTGCTCTAGCTAGGGCGTCCCTTCCCGGCGTTGCCACTAACATCTGCTTTGAAAATACCTTTTGTTAGCTTTTCACTCATCCTATCCACATGACCAAACATTTAAATAATGAACTTCAGAAATACAATTTATTAATGAACAAGATAACAAACTGTTTGCGTGTATCCCTTACTTGAGTGCTTTTTCTTATTCATACTTCAAGGAATCTTAAATGAAAGCCTTTAAGAGAAGGAATTCGTATTTCCGTCGCGGTATTTAATGTGTCACAGCAAGTCTTTATTCTGCTCAACATTTTATTACGTGACTCCATATTGCTTGGCGGGTGAGGCCTCCTCTGGCTGGCTTTGAAATTCGGTGAAATATGACTTCGATGAATAAAACTTTGTTATTACTCTCTTCTCTTATTCAGAGCCTTAGTTATGACATAAGATGGCAAATGTCTGTAGCGTACGAAATATCCTCGGCAGAAATGTAGGTTCTTTTTAAAATAGCACGATCTTATATCTTTTGCGAAATGTGTTGAATCATTTACATGCAAAGTTTTCGTCCAATCTAAAAATATATACCCAGTTTGAAAAGTCTGATGTTTGTGCATAGGCTAAAAATATGTTGTGCAGTGACCTTTTTTTCATTCAATATCAGATGGATATTTTTGTAACCACAACAACCAAACTAAATTAATACATATAAGTATTATTGGGAAATGAGGTCATTCAAACATTACGTGACCGTTATGACGCGACGTTATTGTTCATCTATTAGGAGACGTCTCAGCTTTACGATCTCATCAAAACGGTACAATACAATTTGCTGCAAGCCTCTCAGTCATAAACTAACAGAATACACTATTACTGGTAAACTACTACCAGAAGTAACTAACAGAGATACACTATTACTGGTAAACTCAAACACTTAACAGTTTGACAGCTTGTCTGTTACTTACTTACTTTACCTGAATTCGATTCCTGGGTCGGGCAAATTGTTATTTGGTTTTTCCATTAGGAATTTCTCAGTAGTAATAGCAGCCACGGAGTCTGGATTTGTGCCTGGTGGCAAACATAACTGGCGAAATGTGGGTGTACCTACTACACTGTACACCTGCCTAACCTTTCGCGGATTACAAGCGTAATGTTAGGATATGTTATTATAAGTATTCAACTCGTTTTATTCTTTGAAACAGGTTTGAAGGATACCGCGTTTCTTACTAATTAAATGTTGGTGTGAAAAATACGTCACGTTACAATAATAGCCATCGTTGCGCCGATTATATGCAAAGAACGTTACGTGGTTCCTAAAATTGTCGAATTACCTCATTACGTTTTTTTTATCACGTTTTCCGATTTTAATTTAAACCAACATGTTTATTACTCCACCCATACAATTGATGCTGTTGACATAATTAAAAATTGCCTCTCCTAGATTGTCAAAACCGTAAGACAAACGTCACTTACTGTACTCTGTGGTCACAACTATACTCTGTTTTTGATGTCGTCCTTATTCTGTTTTGAATCCGTATCAAATAAATAAAAGTTTTGCAAAGATCACATATTAGTTTTGTAAAACTGCTAGTTTTTCAGGTTCAATCTAATTTTATTATGAAGGACTGATATCTAGTGCATGGTAAAAGCGTCCACTCATGCAAGGAAGGAAAGAGTTTATCATCAAGATTGTTCATTGCTAAGATCTAAATCGTAACTTTAGAGTGTTCCCACCAAGGTACTACCGAGTTCACTGACCGTCCGCCACTTTTCACCCGTGTGGTTATACCCTAAGCATTAAGGACACAGTATTATTATATGAAACTCCCTACTGCAACGCACACTAATCGGAATCGTAACGTAATCACCTCGCCTCGGGACAAGCTGATGAACCGCGATGCGGTACGTGGTCAACTCGCTTAGGGCTCGTCGTCCCCGCGCTTACGTCTCTCCGTAGCCGAGCTTACGTCGATCCGTAGCCGGGCGTACGTAGCGGATCAGTAGCTCCGACACGTCAACTCGGCTACAGCTAGGCGACGCCACGTTTACGGCTAGGGTACGCTGCGCTTATGTCTCTTCGTCCACCCTTTACGCGCACTACTGTTGACACACGTGCTGTCATTCACAGGGCAACGGCGAGCCATAAGCGCGGCGTACCCTAGCCGTAAACGTGGCGTCGCCTAGCCGTAGCCGAGCTGACGTGTCGGAGCTTCTGATCCGCTTGCTTAAGTTAGGTTGACGCCTGTTTGACGGCGAGGCAAAAGGCGATACGGTGCCGATCCCATTCCGATTTGTTAATTGTGCTGTATCCTTAATAGTTGTACCCTAAGTATTAAAGTTGAAAAGTGATCGACCGTCAGTGAACTTGGTAGTAAGTATTGTAGAACGTCACTCAAGACTCAACCATTACTTAGAACTAGATTGAAGCCAATTGATTGGGTGTAACTAATTTGAAATAATGCTTGAGCCTTGAGTGAATTTCTGCGGGCCTAAGAAGAGTGAGGTCACACATATATAAGGTCCCATTAAAATAGGTGGACATATTTTAACACAGCGTTCAGTACGTCTAACCAAAGATATCCATGTAAAAAAAACACTGATTGAAGTTATTTTATTTTGACCTAATGGATGTGTTTATTCTAGAGTGCAATTTATAATTTTATGTCAAAATAAAATCACTTTAATCAGTGTTCTTTTTGCTTGGATATCATTGATTAGACGTACTGAATGCCATGTTAAAATTTGTCCACCTATTTTAATGGGACCTTATATAGACCGATGGATACGATTTCAGGTTTATTCAAATACTAGCTTATGCCCGCGACTTCGCCCGCGGGGAGTTCGGTAATTGTCTGACAGGATCGCACTACCGGGATAAAAATCCTATATGTTAATCCAGGTTATAAACTATCTGTCTGCCAAATTGCATCCAAATCTGGTCAGTAGTTTTTGCGTGAAAGAGTAATAAACATCCATCCATGCATCCTCACAAAGTTTCGCATTTATAATATTAGTATCATTGTCAATTTTGAGATTTTTTGCTCACTGCATAATGATACTTCAGACAATTTCAGTCCCACTATTTCAGAATTCCAGGCTTCTTAGCAACGTATTTTTTAATTGAATTAATGTAAATAATATCCAGGGAGGCAATAAATCATATCATAAGCAATATAGGTAGGTTAACCTACCATAATTCTTTCCAGTCACAGTGATTCAATTCCGCTATCGATTTTGATAACGGCATCATTTTGATGACCATTACATTGCAAGTAATTTATCGCCATAAATAATTCAGGCAGCGTAGTTGCTTTCTTAGTAAATCACGTAATAAATTTTATTGATTATTTCATGACAGCCGAATATTATGTGTAGATAGATATACATAATAATATGTACTTATGTCCAGCGAATGTGTCTTCAAGGGCAAAATTTTGTTGACCTACACTTAGTCAAATCCAATAACGGTTTTCTCCTAAGTATTTATTGAAACGATGTGCCTAATTCATCGTGGAGCACATACTAAATGGAGCTAGATATTTTTGTGAATTAAGAACAAGAATAATTTATTTTTAAAAAGTATTACAAAAAGTGTACATTTAGAAGCAGTAGTATTATTTTCATACAATGGTTAAATTTGTGCTTATAAATAAATTATAACTAAAATATATTCAACAGTTGCAAGTAATGTTACTTCAATTCAGATGTTAGTAGCGACCTGCCCGATCTGTGTTTATTTAATGGTTAATTGCATGTCTCTCCAACATTTGAACCGGTACCCTCATCATCAGCCTATTTTCACAACTGTGTTGGGCTCAGCTTCAAAACTAATAGGATACCAGCTGAATACCAGTATTTTACAGCGACTACATATCTGACCTCCACAACCGAAATGAGTAATACGATAACCCTTGGTAAGACTGGTTGTCACACCTGGGCCTTTGGTCTGCTATTGCAATAGTGTCAGAATGGTCTATCATTGATTTAATAAGGCCCCGCGCAGACGAATTACCCTTTGTACGCACGTCAAACGAGTTTCGAACGCGCTTCAATACGCCGTGGGCTAGGGGCCTTATTAAATCAATTATAGACCATTCTGACACTATTGCAATAGCAGACTAAGGCCCCTGTTCTGACTACACGTAACAACTGTCAAAAACCTACAAATGACAGCCGGGACCGTGCTTTCCCTTCCCGTAACCTTGAAAATATACCTGTGCGGTTATTATTGAGTCAAGAGCTCCTCAAACCGAAGCGGTACCTACCTTACGAATTTAAAATTCTTCTATGAGCCAAGTTCTGCAAAAGAGTTTCTTCTTCTTAGTCCAACAAAGTTGAGCAATGAGGAAGCATTTATGAAACTTTATAATAGGGTCAAATAGGGGAAGACAATTTGTATACATATAGGGGATGTAATTTTTGCCAATGAGAATGCCCATCAGTGGGGTTGCCATCACCTAAGCCGGCGATGCCGGACCAAAACTTTAAAACCCCGAGCATTTAGGTGAAATTTTTTTTTTTTCCCCGGACACCCCAAAAAAAAGGGAAATATGAAAAACATCGCAAGACGAATAGTATGGTGATAGTGAGTGAATTCAAACAAGAAGTGAGGGCGCGGCGGAAGGGTTCTTACTTTCTTTTAAGTCTTACAGAAATGTGCATTTAATTTATCGACTTACAAAATTAGGAACGTTTCTTGAGGTACTTAACCTTTCGTATGCCGAGTATATAGACACAATTAAAAACCTATTGTGTCTCGCGTAGATCTATGTTCCGGCACAGGAAGGGTTAAGAGTACCTACCGAGAATGAGAGCGAGCGAAGCAAGCTCAACAATTTTTCAATCCCGGTAGATGACTATTGGGTTCAGGCGGTGTTATAATGATAATATCACAAAAAGTTTTAACCGGACACTTATTAAAACTCCCCCCCGGACGGGCCCCGGACGCCCTCCAAACTAGGACAAATCCGGGGAAACCCGGACGGATGGCAACCCTACCCATCAGGCTCGTGGCTTTTAATTTGAAAAACCTACACTTCAATACCTACATACACTCTAAAAACATTTCACCAACAGCATTCGACTAACTTCGAAACAAGTTTTTTAGCCCATTATTTAGGTAAATAATGTTTATAAATAAAATAGCTAATGTTCGTACAACGTTGTTGGCGGCAGGCCAGTTCCGCCCCATATGGGGAGAGAGGTTTTATTCGTGATATTTTAAGCCCTTCGCTTTTGTTCCGACTAGAGTTGTTTTAGCTACTTCATTTTTGTAAACAATATACAGTAGGTACCTACACAAGGGGATGAAAGAAAATCTTTGGTACTTGTGTTCTTGAGTGTCTGCTTAACATCTTATCAAGGAATAACATCGAATGTCTAGTTGATGCATTTAGTAGGTATTTGTATCTACTTTACTTATAACAGAAACAGTGTTATAATCATATGAAAATGAATCTGTGAGATTAATTTTCATATGATTATAACACTGCATCAGTTCTGAAAGCACAATTTTGAAAATAAAGTATTCTTTAAGGAATTTATCATGTGACAAATCCGACGATGTGAAAAAAAATGGAGAGAGCCTACGTCTAAAAACTCCATTAAATTTGTTGGTTTTCGTGTTCATAAAAACACGTAAAGTTGTAATACTGATTATTTTTCATCTATTTCGGACTGCATTGAGAAGAATTCCAAATAGTAAACTATAAAGAACAAGATATTTTATTCAAAGCTCGCCACGTTAAGAGGGCCCTTCCCGGCCCGTCTATCGTCAACGCGAGCATGGTCAAAAAGCTTGTTGTTTCATCCAGAGTCACAGCGGCGATTTTCTTTCAACTCCCCCGTCTCACCCCGCCTCGACCCCGTACAACTCGTCTCCCGCGCACCTCATACCGCCTAACGCGATGACATTGAACGAAAAGTAGTGTTCGAAAATTTCTTAAACTTGTTCCAGGAAATACGTGTTTTTTGAATAAGTCTTACAAGTGTGTGAAATAAATATTTGTCATTGAGAATCTCCATTACATGTGCAGTGCAAGGTTTCTATCGAGATATTTTCTTTATTTTTACAGTTTATGAGTACATTATGAACGGCCAAAGTTCAGGTAAAATTTGTGCAAAACAGCAATTTTTGGAGGCTTGCACTGAATTTGTTTCTACTTTTTTTTTGCATCTTTAGAAACCTAGATATAGTGCACAAAATACCTATTAGTTCAAAAAATCAAAGATAGATGTGTAACATCGGCATAATCACGTACGAGCGTTTGTATGAAAAGTATGACGGGTTGGCCGCTCTTAAAGTTGCTCGTTCGTGATGACCTCGCAGTAAAATAATAACATCGGATCTCGTGCAGATCGTAAAACTGTAGCGTGTACTCTTTGTACTAAATCTTCTTTCAAGTTGAATAAAATTCCGTGTCCTTAATTAAATACATACACACTGGAAGGACACTTTTTTGCGAATTTCTAAATTTATGTTAAGTCAGGGATATCGCGTGTGTGAATTAACTATCAACTTAAACAATTGTCCGTATATACATTTTTCGTAATTTTTACTTTGACAATTTTAAAATATGTATTTTTGGAATTTATCTTTCGTAAATAAATTTATTTTATTTTATTATATTTTTATAATCAAATCTAAACGTGGTAAACTTCTAGATTTGCTTTTATTGAAAAATTATTAAGTATTGTCCCAGAACCATGTGTAAAAGAAGACCCAAAAAATAACAATCAAACTGGACATTTACAGCTCTTTAATTTATCACAAATATATGGAGTTATTTTATCATCACCTGCCAACCTTTTCCATTTCCCCTTTCCTCGTTAGGGTTGGCTTCCAGTCTAACCAGAAGCAGCTAAATACCTGTATTTTTACAGGGAGCGACTGCCTATCTGACCTCCACAACCTAGTTAGTACTGGGTAATAAAAACCCCTTGGTAAGACTTTATTTTATGAACTTACATATTATATTTGCGCCCTAGTTGCGTGATTGCCGCTTGCTTTGTTTGCCTTAGCTCATCAATAAGGCTTGAGTACATGTACGTCATTTACATAACTCAGTATAAAGCAGTGTTCCGTTTGAATTCCTACTACACGGTACTAAATCCTAGTTCAAGCCAGCTCTAAATCGATTCCCACCTCAGTTATACGTCTGGGAACAATCAAACAGTCTAACAACAATAAACTGAGTCGAAGCTACGAAAGCCTACGAAAGCCTACGAGCTACGTAGCTCGTAGCCACAAACGAATAATACCTCTTCTTAAACTTTGAGTAAAACCTCTATTCACTTGTGAATTTTATGTTATCGTATCCTGCGTTCTAATTAAAACAACTAAACCAACATCTGAAGCTAAAACCAGTATTCTAATTTTCCATTCAAACATAATAAAGTGACACTCCAAAAAAAAACGGTAATACAAACTCCTTTATAATTTGCATGTAAATACATTTCCATTTAATTTAAAGTCCGCAACAGTATATTTTATTTTATTTTAATATTCAACACTTTTTCCAAGCATGCATACTAATTAATTGGCTGCTTTAATTTCCCTTACCTGCGTTATCAAGGCCCTTCAGCGTGTGTGAAAGTTTGTTAATTAGTTAATGGGTCAGGAAGCAACAAACACTTTTCCTGGATAATACCCATGCTTCACGTGATAGGCCTATTATTGAAGGTAGGTTTTGATACGGAATAAATAGATTCTACGGGAAACTGTGTTTCAATCAGCACTAAGCTGATTGTAGGGGCTACGAAAGCGTAGCAATTTGCCACGTCCATTCATTGACAACATACTATCATGTTTATTTTTTTATTATTCTCTTCTGTCCCACTGCTGGGCAAATGCTTCCCTATCATCTGTACTAATACTATTAGAAACAGGTAACGTTTTTATACGCACTACACACTCCTGATCAGATTTTGGAAATTCGTTCACTAATGGGAAGCTACATTATCTACGAGTGTCACAGACTATACAGAGTGGAATTTTTCAACGCCACCTGCAGGGAAAGTACTCTAAATACTGGAGATAGAAAATTTTACTCAAAGGAAACATTTCTTTATTTTTCAAAAGAAATAAATCTGCATTCAAAGATTTTCGAAAATATGCTTGCCACACTCGGGAATCGAAACGGCTAAATTCCAAAAAAATAACACCCTGCACTTTTATGACATCAATCGAAAGAATCAATCATAAAGATTAAATCTCTCTAACAAACATGATAAATTAAAATAAAAGGAAAACCATGAAATCGGGACTTTTACTGATAGACAGCTGATGTTAAAAGGTAATAGGCTACTTATATTTCAGAAAAATAATTAGGGTTCCGTGCAAAAAAAAACCCTTGAAATTGTTGACAAAACCAATTCAAAAAGGAAAGTAATAAGTTCACGCGATCGAAGGTCGCGGGCAACAGCTACTACACTACACTACAACAGCCCATAACGTCCACTGCTGGATATGTCCAGCCTCTCCCATGATGGGAGGAATTTGCCGTAATCTCCACGCTTGGCAGGGGATTGGAGATCGCAGTGATGAAAGACTATTAACAGAAAACGCTGCTGCCCATTTTCTGGTCTACGGAGGCGCAAGGTGTTCTGCCTCAGACATTAGTCGCCTTATACGACACCCGTGAGTGTAATGGGTTGGTTCTATTCTACTCTGCCGGATACCACACGGCAAACTCTCATACAATTTACACTAAGCTGATTATAGATTGCATACTATCTCCACCCACAGACCGACATTTAAATAAACACAAACCTTTTGCGAAAATTCTTGGGACCAACATATCCACAGTCCCAGTGGTCACTTTCAGTTTGTTTACAGAATAGTTTTCAGTCCAAGTGAGTGTCTTTTACATTACCTATTCACAAGTTTTGATTCCTGTGGGACTAAAAGTCTAAAACGTATCTTTTAGAAGGAAGGAAACAAATATGGCGTATTGTGGAAACGCTGACTAAATAAAATTTAAGATTCATGAAAGAATATTGCTATTGCATAATATTATCGTTTGGCTAAGTAATACGTTATTATAATATGCCAATTTTCTTCTCTAGATTTTCCATTTCGAAAAGTTCGCTTATTATTTGTTCGGTAGCTTTTGTTTTTTGTTATTAATTAAAAAACTGAAATAATATGAGACGTTCGACTATGCAAATCAACAATCAATGGAAGTGTTTTCTTTTCATTTGCTGCGAAAAGCCTAAGCACACAAGACGCCAGTAGTGGTTTGAAAGCGAGCAAAAAAATGGAAATTACAAAAATAGAATAAAATGTGAATTCTTTGTTTGATTTTGACTGCATTAATTTATGCCGATATACTTATACTATAATATTATAAAGAGGTATTTGTTTGTAAGTTTGAATGTAGGGGGTAATCTCCGGTACCAATAATCCAATACTAAAAATTGCTGTAGTTGCTAAAAATAATGTAGCTTTCTGCCAGTGAAAGACTAGCAGAAAGCTACATTATTCGTGAGTGCTACAGGCTATAAATTGTATTTATATCAGTTATCACAATTTTTGCGGACGAAGTCGCGGGCGATGTGCTAGTATTGGTATATGATGATTGATGATACAGTAGGTAATCACTATCACCTGGACTCTACTTTTAATCGTACCTATGTAGGTACTCAAATATTGCCTGTGAAACCTCAGCTTGAAGCCGTTTCAGACTAGCGTATTTTGTAGCGCGAATAAGCTAACACGCGCCCACATTACGCACTTCAAAAAATCGAAAGAGCTTACATGCGTGTTCGCGTGAATAAAATGACAGCTGTCAAGAAAAGTGACGACGATCTCGCCACTTACTCTTGTACGAGCTTGTACGCGCGTCGACGCTCAAACGAGTTCGGCGTCTGGCAAAAGGTGCGCGTATACGCGCCTATTCTCGCGGCCAAAAACAAGCTTATATGCGCAAGAAAATACACTATTGTAAAACTGCTCTTAAAAACCCAGTTGAAACACGTTACAATAAATCTCTATAAAACCATAATACGTGCGTAGTTAGGACTCAAGTTTTCTCACCAAAGAGTACAAATATAGCGTAAATCGCCGAAGTCGTTAGCAACACCAGCCTGTACGTGCTTTTTACTATCCTAATAGTATTTTAATAGCCTTAAAAGTAAATAAAACATATTTAAGTAATATGACATAGGACACAGAATACAGGGGTGATACACATTATAAAATAGAAACGTTTCGGAATTATATTCGTTATTTGTGGTTATGTGTTACAACCGGCCTTGAACACGTTTTGTTGTTATTGGAGAATTTGTATTGCTCGGTGAATGTATCTGTAATTTTTATATAGGTAATAACTGTCGCGGGTGACATTCATGTTCATATTTATATTTGCTACGACCTTATTTTGAGATATCGAAAAATGTTATCGATACGGTCATCATTGACAACCCTGCGTTATATTTATGTGTATATTTTTTGTATTTTATAATTAACACATGTATATCAGTATTTTTACGTCATTGCAGGTATAATTATCATAGTATAATGGTCAGTTTAACAATCAACATGCAATTTTATCAATGGTGAAAAGCTTGGCATGGTAATATACGACGTAAAGTGAGCGCTCTATGAATAGTGAAACATTTAACATTAGGTATAGTACCTATGTGACGACGCCGACGAAGCGACGTACTATTGTAAAGAACGAGGGCAGTCGTGCAAAATTAATTCATTCTGAACCGTTCCTTGTATCTAACGTATGTTCTTCCAACGTTGAAGGAAATATTTTGCAACAATTGATAATCTCTAAAGCGAATTTTGCATCATCGTAGTCATAAATACTGCTTCAAAAACAGTTTACTGCAATTTGGATTTACTAGCTTAATAGTTCGTCAAAAAAAAAATCGGAAGAAGAAGTACAGAATCGTGACCGATAGTAATGATCGATTTTGCACAGTAGATAATGTACTCCCCGAGACAATGGGTACAAGATTTGAAAAAAAAAAATATAAAAAATTACGATTACGTTCTGTGGTTTCTGCCTAGCCTACTCCATGAAAAAAGGCTTCAGTTTATGTATGTAGATGAGCGCTGCTAACTATCCGAGGTCACTGTCTATTTCTACTATGCGTCTAAAATATGACATAGCTTAATAAATACAGGGTAGACCCTTAACGAAGCCGATGTACACAATACTTGGTTGACCAAGTATTGTGTACATCAAACTAGGTAACTTTACGCAAAAATTATTGCTGGGAAACGACTTTTCTTTTTGGGGTGAAAAATCACGTTTTACAGTAGGAATTCTACCGTAAAATTTCAGCACGATTTTAACATTGTGCTGAAGGATGGATTGAGTACGGGGGTCGTCGAGGTGATTAAAGTAAAAATCTTACATTAAAAACATGTATTAAAAAAAACTTTGTGCAAAAAGTTGGAACTTTGACCCCCAATATCTCCGTAACTAGAAGGTTCCCAGATATGGTCTAGAACAAAAAAAATACCGCAATGACTGGGTGAACAAGTGCCTTTCGGCTTCGTTAAGGGTCTTGTTACACCCTTTATACAAGGAGGTCGATTGTCAAAGCCATACAGACGCAACGTCTACAGTAGGTACCTAGGTATGGGCTAAAGTAAATAATCGAAAGGAACATCATCATTGATTATTTACTTCAGTGACATTTAACATCGATCGTTCCGTGTCCATGGATTTAATCTAGTCTAGTCTATCTACACATAGTGACATGGAAATCATAAATTATTCACTAAACTGTTTCGAAATATTAAGCACTGATTCAGCCTGTAGATACTTTGTACTGGCCACAAATACATTTACTACAAACACAATTAATCAGCTCGGTGTATCACAGTCTAGTCTCCTAAGGTACCCCACAACAGCCTGCCCTCCCGTTTACAATCTGATCCAGCCACCATATTAAGGCCTTCGGACCATCTAACTAACTGCAAAAGGGTCGTTCTTCTTTTTTATCGACAATGGTCGGTCTCTCACCTCATTTTGGCTCATATTAGAGTATGAATTATTATGTTTACATTGTTTGAATTTACATCCTAATCGCTTTATACCTTTTAATACTAAGTAATCTTTAACTTTCTGTAGTCAATAATTTTGTCAATAATTTTTTTGCGTGTGTTAATTTTTCATTAAATACCGTGACAGAGCAGTAAGTCATAAAGATGTCCTACCCAAAAAGGACTGTCACAGTGTTTTCTCGAAAATCACCATAAAACAAACAACAGTAAGGGCTTCAAAACAAAGATTAAATCATCCAAATGAAAATTAAATGCATCTGAAAAAAAAAACTAATACGGAAATCAAAATATTGTCACGTGAAAAACTCGAAAAACTGAGAAACACCAATTCATTGTCGATAAAAAAGATTTATCGAACGACCCAAAAACGCTTTACAAGTACATGTAAGCATCATCATCTGCCTAGCCGTTCTCCAACTATGTTAGGCAGGATTTTACATGCAGTGACTGCCTATCTGACCTCCACAATCAAGTTAACACTGATACGACATCCCTTGGTAAGACTGGTTGTAACAATTTCGGGCCTCTGACTGTCAAAGATCTACAAATGACAGCCGAGACCAACAGCTTAACGTGCTTTCCGTAGCACGGAGGAAACCCGGTAAATGGGTGGTTACCCATCCACGGAGCAACCTAGGCAAGCGCGGCTTAACCTGAAGATCGACCCGAGCGGCTGTTATTATTAAACCACGAGCTCTAAATACATAAAATCAAATATAAATATTCGTACTTCGTCTTGAAATCAAACCATGGAACAACACGTCACTCTCCCGCGTACTCCCGAATATAGTGTTCCTATGCTGCCCGCCCTGATATGCCTAGGGTTGGGACAACCATGGGATTGTCGCTATCAGTACCTACATGTATTAAGCTGTCCTGTTTTACTATCTTCCCTCACGCGACTTTAGAGATGATTATGCGTAAATATTGTCCTCCCCCTCAACGTTGTGTCATTGTATTAGTCACCGAAACTTTGACTATTATAAAGATTTGGTAAATTAAACACTAAGGTTATGTTGTGAACACCTACAAGACGCATATGTTTATGTTATGCCGTAGGAACAGGCACTCGCACGTCCATGGCAACAATATCGTATTGACAGCACCATATCGTGTGTCCTAGCCACACCTAGCAGTAGGGACGGTAGTCATAACTCAAGCGTGACTATTGCTAACGTTCGATTAACCGTATTGTTTCCAAATTTTACAAACGGTGCTGATTAGCTTTATTTTAACGCTATGTTTTCCCATGGCAACGTTCTTTTTAAACAATATTCTCTATAACTCACCGAGTTCCGTCGACAGGTTGCCAGACTGCATCGAGTGGAGCGTGCGCAGGCGGCGCACTCTCGTCTTCGTCACTCGCTGAATTCGTTTTACCGTCCCATCCCTGTCAAACAACGAAAAAAAAAAACGTAAGAAAAACATATTATTATACTACCGGCTGTAGCTACCGGAACCGCCGCCATCTTATTTTTTCAGTACATTCCAAATTACAGTCAAAAGATCAAAAATGAGCCCCAACCAGTAGTGTGTTACTTGAGCATCCACAAAATACAAGAACCTGAACAAAATTAAAGTTCCGTACCAACGTTATAACTGTTATAAGCACAAAATATTCTGTAGTCAGTCTCATAAATAACTAACTACAACAGAGGCAGCTCAGAGAATCCTGCCTTAGAACTTGATGGAGGCACTGTGATTAAGCCTGCTAGTAGTCGTAAAACCTTTGAAATACACGTCCATATATACAGACTACTATACTTAAGGTGGAAGCGCAAGGGTAGCCCGCGAAATTTAAATTTTCTCAAGTTTATTGCACTTTGCAGGTCAGTGTCAAGTTGTATGTTGATGAAAATATGAATCGCGCCAGTAACACGTATGGAGTTACAGAATTATAACCATTCAAATCATCAATACAACCCTCCAAGTTCATATAATCTCAAAAAGTGACTTTTTCATGAAATAGGTATTGAATGTGATTATATGAACTTGGAGAGCTGTATTGATGATTTGAATGATTATAATTCTGTAACTCCATACGTGTTACTGGCGCGATTCATATTTTCATCAACATACAACCTGACACTGACCTGCAAATTGCAATAAACGTAAGAAAATTTAAATTTCGCGGGCTACCCTTGCGCATCCACCTTAAGCCCATGCTCAACCTCTCAATGTAGCCTAATAATTCAGTTTTAATCTCGAAGGATAAATCCAAGCACAATATGCTCAGAAATTAACATAATACTGGTTATTGTATAATTTTGTAATTATTATTAAGAGAAGTTTTGTCACAAAAGCGATAACAGCAACTTGGGCGATAAGATAATGATAATATCGGTGCTCTCAGTATCTTTGAGAGGAGGCCTTTGTCCCAACAATTAGACCATTATAGGATGATTGTGTATTGTACAAGTTGTGTGCCGGATTGAATTTCCCATAGCCGAAATGACAAACTTTCATCGCCAGGTCAGAGCAGATAAGTTTGTCCTTAGAATAATATTTATATTTCTATTTCTATCCTTCAACTCAAACTCAAAGCATTTCTTTCAATTAGACCATTACAGGCAGTTTTGAATGTCCAAAAAAAAAAGCTAAGCTACAGTCAGTCACAAGGCATAATAACTTGAGAGAGTACTGTAGTTGCACATTCCAAAGCGTAGATCTCTATGGAGAAGAATGGGCAAGAAACTCCATGGACACTCTTTTTAATCAAAATATTGTTACAAAGTTACCTTCTATTTCTTTTGTAATTAGTTCAGTTAAAGCTAACATGTTACCCTTACTTGGGAAGAGCGTGTCCCCACGACGCAGGGTATCTTAGTGTGGAGTCCAGGGAATGTGTATTAATCTAGCACTTATGGATCATTGTATTCTGTTACTAGCTTTTTAATATATTGTACCTTGTTAAGCGAACTTAACAAAATAATATTTATTTATTTATTATTCTAATAATTTAGTAGAACTACGAAACTCTTCACTCTGTGTGTTCTGACGCGCAAATTGCCGTTTTTTAAAGTGGACAATTAATATTGACACGCATAAACCTCCCGGAAGAAATTATTGAATGGTTTAAACCGTATTAAATTCCAAAGCGTTGTTAAAAACAAACCCAAAGAGTGACTTTAATTTATAGATGAACATAGGTTCAACAAAAAAGAGTTCAAGGTAATTTTGAACCAAAATATTTTGCGAGTAGACCAGATTATTATGTGTTATCACCTACTCCATAATCATGACCCATGATTATGCCACATTAATATCAACTTATCTCCAAAAGACCAAGTTTATCACAAATTATCAGAACGAATCGTGCTGATCGAGTATCAAACGATGCCTTTATTTGAAGGGGATAGAGGTGTAGATGTTATAGTAGATAGATTATTGTTAACCAAATATGTTTCACAGCTGTACAACTGTAGCGGCATAAATAAATGTCAAAAAGTAATGTAGCGCCATCTATGACGCAAGGATACTTATCCTTGCGTCATAGATGGCGCTACGCTGGGTAGCGCTATGCTGGGTTTGTAGTACTTACTACAAACCCAGCATCGCGCTATGCGTTATCCATAAGTTTCATACATTTAAAAAACCCTATTATAACCGTTGGCCCACAAGACCCAACACCAGTCTGTTTGGAAAATCTCTTTTTACAATCGGGAATGAGGAACACCCTGTCCCTCATATCCCTAAACAAGCACGAGCATCAATATTAAAG
The DNA here is from genome assembly GCA_947578425.1 of Eugnorisma glareosa. Lineage (NCBI taxonomy): Eukaryota > Metazoa > Arthropoda > Insecta > Lepidoptera > Noctuidae > Eugnorisma > Eugnorisma glareosa. Next base: position 12,597,860 of record OX387963.1, read on the forward strand.
CAGCACAACTCGTAAGTTATTATTATGAGATGAAGTTACGATTGCAAGTGAGATACGATAATTTTTTTAATAATCATTATTATAGTATAAAACAAAGTCGCTTCCCGCTGTATGTCCCCATGTATGCTTTTTTCTTTAAAACTACGCAACGGATTTTGATGCGGTTTTTTTTAATAGATAGAGTGATTCAAGTGAAAAGTTTAGGTATATATATAAGATTGCACCCGTGCAAAGCCGGGCGGGTCGCTAGTATTATTATAATATGGGTTTGAAAATACCTGTTATATTCGTAACAATATATATCAATCAAGACTAAGTTTCAAAGAACAAAACATAATTTCGCCGTGACTGCACCCGCCGCTTAAAAGTGGGTCTTGATCACTCAGCCCCTTCTACATAGTTAAAATATTTCCCCCATATAATGTTTGGCGCCTTTGTGAAGTAATAACAACATTATCACGGGTGAATGACCGTCGCGCCAAACGACAAGCCCCACATTAGTCCCCCATACTATTATGTGTCATTATGAACATAGCAACTATTTAGTGTAATTAGCTAATCAATACCGTGCTTCCCACCTCGAACTGATCGTAAAAGCATTTATTTATTCATAAATGCTTTTGCCAGATGGCGAGAATGATTGTACAGAAGCCAGCACATCAAGCTACTACAATCTGTCAAATTTCTTTAATAGATTTTCAACTTTATTGCTAAAGCATTGGGTTCGAGGTTGGACAGTTTCGGATAGCTTAATGTGCTGGGGTCTGTGCCTAGGCACGTTTATTTACATGAGTAATCGAATAAATGTATGTAAAGTGTAACTAACTTCTGCCCTCGGCTTCGCCCGCGTGGAAGTCGGGAATTATCCCCAGTAAAGGAGAGAAACATATTGGGTCAAAAAGCATCCGTATTTCATCAAAATTCGTTCAGCCGTTCAGGTGTAGAGACTGGTGACAGAGAGAGACAGTTACTTTCGCATTTAGAACTTTTGGTTCGATAGTCTTTTCAGCATAACAGAACATCAGGCCTGGATTCTCCATAAAGGATTATACAGAGGTACGTATATCTATGGTACAGTACACTTCGCCAATAATTTGTGTTAAACTTTTTTAGTTATCAAACTCAAAGCATTTATTTCAATTAGCCCATAACAGGCACTTTTGAATGTCAGAAAAACAAAGAAGGCGAAGCTTCAGTCACAGACACAAGGCATAATAACTTATGAAAGTACTTTATTTGCCCGTTCCAAAGCGTAGATCTCTATGGAGAAGAATGGGCGAGAAACTCAATGGACACTCTTTTCAATCCAAATATTGTTACAAGATCTTGGTTACATCATTCACGTTGAGTTGAGATTATACATACATGTTATAACATTCCGATGGTATGAAGAGCAAAGCTTAATTATGTACGACATACACATTATTCTTTACCCCCATGTTTACAAAGAGCTGTACTGTAATATGCAAATGTATGGCTCATCTATACTTGGTAGTAGTTCCCAGTGTGCAGTAAGCAGTTGTCCTGTAAATTATTAATCAAACGCAATTGATGTCCGTCGGCCTAAGTAAATGTTATTGCGCCCTATTTGCCGGCCGTAAGGTATTGACTATTGAGTCACCACGTTATAACGAATGATGTTTCTTTAATTAATTACATCGTTATAGTATTTATCTGAACGTTTTTATTTAATATGAGGCCATCTGCTTTCCAGACGTTTAGACTTTTGATTGAAACTAGTGTATTTTGTTATACCTTCCTACCTGCTTACTTATACACAATATTTATTAGGGTATAGAATACAGAGACAGTCGAATTGTATGTTAATCAACTGTAGACTTGATTTTTAATCCAAAATTATGCAATTTTTACTTAAAACCTTTTCTTATCGAAAAGGTCATATAAAATCCATTTTTTATAAAATAAACTAACTAACTAAATAAACAACAGGGCGCTTAGGCGTTACATATTTAGTTTTAATTATTCTATAGTCGCTTTAATTCAATTAACTACAATAAATATTTTCTTCTTAATCTATTTCTATTTTTACAATAATTCCATTCTATACTTAATCATATTTTAAATGTGAACATGAGCGTCCGAACATTTTGTCTAATAAAAACCGAGCTTATTTTCATCCCTTTTGATAGAAAGGTTGGGCGCCAAGAATTTTTATTCGTCGCTAAAGCTTATCGGGCATGACGTGGGCATCTCGGCGGTTTTTCACCACGCATCCCGGCTTACGGATCATAGCCAAATTGTATCTATGCTTTCCTCTGCTGGCGATTTTCGTTCCATAAACATTTCAATTTTAAGATTTCTCGGCTTAGAAGGGGTTTTATTGGGTATATGTTATTTTTAAAATATCTACATTTTTGAAGTGTGTGTTGCCAGTAATTACATACGGGACCGAAACCTGGTCGCTCACAATGCGCCTCTGCAGAAAACTTAGTCACCCAAAGGGCAATGGAGAGGGCTATGCTCGGAGTTTCCTTGCGTGATCGAATAAGAAATAAAGACATCCGCAAGAGAACCAAGGTTGCCTAGCCCGAAGAATTTCCAAACTTAAGTGGCAGTGGGCAGAGCACATTGTTCGCAGAACGGATTGCCAATGGGGCCGAAAAGTTCTGGAATGGCGACCGCGATCCGAAAGACGTTTCGTTGGAAGGTCTGACCTGGTGAAGGTTGCGGGGATCCGCATGAGAGACGCACGGGACCGGTCAATGTGGTGACACTTGGCCTATGTCCAGCAGTGGACGTCTTTCGGCTGAAATGATGATGATAATAATACAGCTATCGTTTATTATCGTTTTGAATAACAAAGCCATTCAAATATTTACGGGCGACAAGAAAGACGACGTAAATCGTAATGAAATATCTGTTAACTACTTAGTAACAAATCGGTCTGTCAAGCTAGTGCCATACGCCCGATTGTCAGATAGCGTTCATGTGTAAAAACGTGTGTGTTCGGGATCAAAATTTTGCTATGACCATAATTATATTCCCAATTTCGGCTCTATACATAGGTGTTTTAAATCTCTTTGTTGAATAACTAACCGACTTCATGGCTATTCAATAATAGACCTTCATACCTAATTATCGACTTAGGTATTACAACGTATCCCGTTACATAAGGAAACCAGTAACATTTAATTAAATGTATCAAAAAACCTAACTACAAATTGTATTATGTACCTACCTATATAATATAAATATTTGGAAGCTCCTTTTAATTTCCTCCATTTTGATACCCTACGAGATAGGTATGGTCGAAAAAAAATATATTAACGACTTTCAATTTTATTTAGCGCCAACAATCCGCCATATTGTTTTTTTTTTAACACCTCTCTAAGGATACTTGGGTTTTTAAGACGAATCTAATGATACCTTACTCGTCGAAATCCATCCAGCCAATTGGAACATTCAACATACGAGGTAATAAAGAAATTTACAAAAAACAAAAATACAAGATACGCGCGAAAAACATTAACCCTTCCTTGGCAGCCGGGTAAAAACAACTTTGTTTCAAAATGGAAGTGCATTAGGTAGGCACCTAACTTTATAAAAGCTATTATAAAAGATCAATACATAACTAATGTTAAAGTGTGAATCACCTGCACATTAGAACCTTTAAACTGACCTTGCAAATGCCATGTAAAAAAGCAAAAAAACAATAATTAAAAGCGATTAAAAAACGATTTATGAAATCTATGTTAAAAATCTGTGCATGGAATGCATTTTTTTTTTACCTATGATTGCACGAAGATAAGAAAAGTACACAAAGAACTTTCAGTTGAAAAAATAGGTAACAAAACTATCCATACTTATAAGTCTATATCCCACTCCATAATAATATTATAAATGCGAAAGAAACTGTCTGTCTGTCTGTCACCTGTCAACGGCTCAGCAGGTTCAGTTAAAAAGCCAATGACCAAAATTGGTGCCTTTTTATTTTCGGCGGCCACTACACTACACATTTTCTCCGACATGTATAAAGTTTCTTTAGTGGTCCGAAAAATAAAAAGGCATCATGGCTCAATACATTTTAGTCATTGACCTTTGGGACAGGGTAGGATTACCTATGATCTGCGTTAGGAATAATGCTTCTTAGTGCCTCATTGGTTGCAAGCGCGACTGCTAAGCATGAGGTCCTGGGTGCGATTCCCGGGTCGGGCAAAATGTTTTTGGGTTTTTCCATCAGGAATTTCTCAGTAGCACCCACGAAGTCTGGTTTTGTGCCCGGTTGATGGCAATAGGCTCGCCCCCTATTACATAGGACTTAAACATAACTAGCGTGTGGTTGTACTATTACCTCTGCTTAACCGTTCGGGGATTACTGGCGTGACGTTATGTGACTTCTTTCCCTGGTAGTACGTTCCTATGGGATAATGCCATGCAAGCGAAGACACGGATTAAAGCTAGCGAGCCAGAAATAACTAATTCAGTTGTTACAGATACATCTCAATGAGGAAAATGTAAAATTAAATTTAACCTTAACCTGTACCTAGACGTGTCTGAATTTTATTCCCCACATTATAATAATGTACAGTTTTACGTAATACCTACAACTTGCAATATTCATTCGTCCATTTCCATATCAAAACCTTGGCAAATCTGATCAGTGTCGCTTCAAATATGATTTAACATTGGAGTGAAATAATAACATATGCCTATTAAAACTTTATCAGAAGACGTAGGTTAATTTACTACTGTTAGGTACCTACTTTAGTTGATCACTAGCTGTTGCCCGCGAATTCGCTCGCGTTTTGGTCGGAATTTATCCCACGGGCAAGTTGTAAATATAGCCTACAGCACTCCTGCAATGTAGCTTCCTATTAGTGAAAGGATTTTCAAAATCGGTTCAGTAGTTTCAGTGATTACACCCTAGAACCTCACAAACTTTACCTCTTTGTAATATTAGTATAGATTATTATTTTAATTAACCAGCGATCTGGCCATACTTTGCACAGGTAATCTTCTGATTTGGTAACATAATTATAACATACATATTACTACGTTATATTTAGGTTATATATCAATACAATAACATACATAAACCTTGCGGAATAAATTCTCTCAAGGGTAGCGAAATCTATTCGCGTCAAAATCTATTGTGTAATGTATGCAAGAAGTAACTAATTACACGGAGAGACATGAAAAGAGAGTTTTTGAACAAAGCAACAGCTTCGGACTACACCCTGTTTTTTAGTTTTGGTACCTATGTGCAAGAATTCGCACACGATTAAACTTTTGTGATTATAATTTTTTTTCAGTTTTAATACGTTTTGTCGGTACGAATTACTTTTAAACTTATAAGTTACATGAAAATATTTTTTTAATCACATCTTATAACCCATCATTTTGATATTCGAGTTGACGGGTTTGGCAAAAAAAAAACCGAATCCACAATAACGCACCCAACATCAGCAATTTTTCTTTGTTTTTTAATTTGAATGAAATGAATGACACTCCCGCTAACAAGACGAATCTAACGAAATATAATTTATTCAAATTAATTCATCCGTTTATAAGTTACGAGGTCAATATGGAAGGGACATAACATACGTACGTACATACATGAGCGCGAAAATGAACATAATATGTGCGATATTTTTACGCAATTACTAAACTTTTCCAAACACTCGCCGGTGCAGGCGCAGTGGGTGTTACTGTTAATCATACAGTTATAGAATTTACAAGATCGAGGAATATAGCACGAAGATATTACCTATCACACAAATGCAAATAATACGTACGTCACCTAAAATCACTACATCAGTCATTCATCATGACATAAATCACGATTTTTTCATACGTTTTTCAATCACGAGTCCTTCAAATTAACATTACACGCGCGAGAAACGACTTTTTGATTAATAATGTGTTTGCTCAATGGCTTGTGTGTTTGAAGATACGCACGCATTCACACACAGCATACAAAGTAATACACTGGACATCTAATTAAAGGTCAAAGCCGACTGGGCCGGACTGCGGACTGCTTGCGTACACCGGACATGGACAGAATCCGGTCCGGTCCGGTGTCCAGCCCGCTTGATTTGAGCGCAACTCAAACCTATCACCCGAAAAAAGCGACCTAAACTTTTAACCTAATTCTCATAAAAAGTGCACAAAAAATTATGTATATCCTAATATTCCTGACACGTTAGGTGTGTAAATCATACATGCCTAATAAGTAGTGGAAAAGTTTATACCGCGCAGTTTAAAACCAACTGTTACCAAAGTTATTTATTTTAGTGATTTCCATTAAAATAAATCCATTGTTCGAACTCAGCTCTTGACAAACCATTCTATATTTGGCAATGTCTTTAGCAGAGCAGTCACAAAAATATCGGTGACGTAATCACCCTTAGGTACAAACTAGTACTGTTTCACAATCTCGCTTCTGTAGCGCCATTGACATACATCTTCTCCATAAAAGCGTCTCAGCCATTTAAAACCGTGTCTGAAATAGACTGCACTATACAGTATTCTGAAAAACTTTTTATTCGTCTTTCAATTCTCTTTCTGTTTTCATATAAAGAAAAACTAAGGGCTGACCCTCATTCTGGATGCAGTTACTATAAAGTGCTCCATTTATTTCGCTGCCATTAAAATTATAATTGCGGTAGAACCTCACTCGTAAAACCGTTTAAAAATGTGTTGTCTGTTTCCTATGAATATTCGGTGATATGCCGTTATCAGCGCGCTTGGGGCGAGAACTATATCCTGTCACTACCAGTATTTCCTTTCCGATAAAGTAGCTTGGAGTACCTACTGGTCAATTACTGATTATGTGTGTAAATGTTCGTTCTATGTTTTAAATCAATACCTAATTACGTACTTACGGGGTTTTTACTTTAAATTTGAAATCATAGTTGATAGGTAGACCGTATCGTAAATAGCAACCAATTTGACTATTTCAAAAAAAGTCTATTCGGCTCATAAAATCTTCTCGAATATATCCTCACTCGTAAAAATAGACTCTTATGGTTCCCATTTGTATGATAAATACAATCCTTTTGGATTCCGCATTTTTTATTATGACGTCATTTTTTATCCGGAAGATTTTCATTAGCGTCCTTGCAAGATGTTACCGGCTTGCCGAGGCTGAGGATGAAAGATGCTGGTCGCTTTGTTATCACTTTTTTGCATTAAGTATGCAAAAGTAGTTACACCATTAAAAGTATTCTCTCAGAAAAATGGCCGTCTCGAACGATGAACAATTTATTAATCTCAAGGACTTTATAAACCCTTGTCAAAGTAAATTGATAAGTCTTGTTACCAAAGCAACGGTGTAAAAGGAAAAGCTATTAAAGGCTTAAGTTTATCAACAGGTATGTATACGCCTCGAGGAAATCTTTTTGGAGTATGTGGCCAGATTTTGATTCAGATCGTATTTGCCTCGTATCCAATCATGTTGGCAAATAAAACCTACCTAATGGGCTTTAGTCTGGCCACAAAACTATTTGACGTTGGCTTGTGTTTGTCTGTCCTCGGATTAGTATAATGATTTCTCATCTTTTAGTACTGTCAACCTTATGTCCTTATCTGATAGAGATACCTACGTTCCACTTCCAGCTACCTACCTCCTTAACCATTTCAAAAAGTAAATAGATGTTCCTACTTAGTTAGTTTTACAAAAGTTTTCTCTTCTATCGCCACTACCTACCTTAAAGCTTACTCCTACTTACCAACCTACTCCTTTTCTCCCCGAGTAACGTGAGAACGCTCCACCAAGTTGGATGTAGAAGTCTGTTGTTTATTCACTGGCCAGCACAAAGTTTCATAGGTTAGAGCAGGATAAACGAGTTTTACAATCTCCGTCTTCTATTTGGCTGCATGCGATCCTTCAGAGAATTTATCTCTTAAGGTATTGCTGCAAATTATTCATGCTCTTGGTCGAAGTAAGGCTCTCAGGGCCGTCTAACATGAGAGGACTCTTCAGTTTTTTTTAACCAGGGCGCGACCAAGCGATGCAATAAAAACTTCATGGAAACTAGGCTAGAATGTAGAAAGGTCTCATGTTTATTAAATAAGAAAAATAAATTAGTTTCAAAGCTCATTTACCGCAAACCGATGAAGCAACTAGAACAAGATAGGTAGGACATATTTAAAATTGATTGCACTCAAGATTGTTGTTTTACGAGCGAGCTTAGCACGCTTTACCTCACTAATAAAATTAATGAACGGAGAAGCTCACTCCCGAACTCCCAACCGTCGACCGCCACGCGAACTGAAGCTCGAGCTCTCGGAATTTTCATCAAGGGGAAAATACTTTATTTTGAACAAGATTTCGTTTTACTTTTTTATGGGCTTTGGTCGGGTTTCGAGGATGCAGTTAAATAATAATTAGGTACAGTACCAGTCGACATTACAATGATTTAAAGGAGATTTTTTTTTATTAAGCAGAAATTCATAACTCCACAAGATTTGTAGGTTATCATTAGAAGTCGATACACTGACACCTTCGAAATGCCACGATTTGTAACCCAAACCGGAGGTAATTGTAAAATGATACCCATTAAAATAACAGCCACTCGGATCGTCTTATGACTCCCTCGGGACAGGGTGAGGTGCCCTCTTTGACCGCGTAGTTAGATATTTTATAAATTATTCAATGACACGTGTGAAGGTTTAAACATATTAATGCAACGATTGTAAACAAAACGTAGGTAAATCCATTTGGAACACATTAAGCGCGATGGCCTTGAGTTCACCGCAATAGGTCACCCAATTACCTATTGCCTTCAGATCTCGTATTTACAAAACACCACACTTTTTATTAAGTCTCATAAACATATTTACTAGCCGAAAAAGATATAAACATTCAAACGAAAGCGTTTGAACGCTTTGAAAACATTTGAATGCTTTCATTTATGTTTATTTCTTTTTTTTTATGATAAGATTTAATAACATAGCTTTTCTTTTTAGGTCGTTTGCTTTTATGTGAAAGGATATTATGATTTAAATGTTGTGGTTCCATTGTTTGGTAGAATCGAATTATGCAAACAAACCTGACTGACACTGAAAAAAATAAAGTTCAATCAAGCGACGAAAAGTTTGACCAAGATCGTAAATCAAGGATAATCCACGGCTGGCAATAGAAGGACAGTCCGCCCACTGACCCAATTTATTCGGAAATTAATGTTTCATCATATTTACATATCACTACATAGTATGAAAACATAGTCGCTTCCTGCTGACTGTCTGTCCCTATGTATGCTTAAATCTTGAAAACTGCGCAACGGATTTTGATGCGGTTTTTTTAATAAATAGAGTGATTCAAGAGGAATGTTTATATGTAAAACATTGCACCCGTGCGAAGCCGGGGCGGATCGCTAGTTAATAATATACGGGCCACAGCTTGTAAGGCAATATCACCCGCTTTATTGGAGTCTCACTGGCCCATGTCGCCCTATAACAGCTGCAGTGGCGATGGGCAAAAATGACTGACCTTGTTTGTCACTTCCTATAGAGATTTCGTTAGTTCCACATAAGATTAAAGAACTATTCCTTATTCCTCATCAATAAATACTGTTTTAAAATCCTTCAGAATAGCAATAGCAACAAATTTATTATTAATTTAAATGAATTAATGAAATTACCACACTGTAACTACGCGGTTTATTCTGCAATATAAAATAATCATTCAATTTGTCAGCAGTTTCAGGCATGCGTGACGAATAATATGTAGATAGATACACTGTTAGAAAAAATACTATGAGGAGTATGTGCAGTAAGCGAGGTACTTATTTGTATTGGCAGCCACCGTGCTTGTATGACCTGCCCCTTAGCATGGCAATACTATCTCTAGTCTACCAAGACTCGACAAAACTCTTTCTATACAACTTGACATGTCTTGTCATTCATTTCATACATTTCTAACATCGCCATGCTTGCGACGATAGAAATCATTCCACAATCTGTCATAAAATGACAATTCAATTCGACTCTTCGTCGACAAAACCCGTTTCTACGGTGGTACAGCTTAAGGAGTGTGTAAGGATCGCAGCAGTTGGTGTTCTATAGTTTCTGCTTACCCCCATGGGAAATCATCATCTGCCTTTTCCCAACTAAGTTGGGGTCGGCTTCCAGTCTAACCGGATGCAGCCAATATTTTACATGGAGCTCCGACCTCCGCAACCCAGTTAGTACTGGGTAATACGATACCCCTTGGTAAGACTGGTTGTCAGACTTTCGGGCCACTGACTATCTGTAATGACTGTCAAAGATCTACAATTGACAACGGGACCAATAGCTTAACGTGCTTTCCGAGGCACGGAGGAAACTCGATATGTAATGCGTGGTCACCCATCCACGGAACAACCTAGGCCGGCGCGCTTAACCTGAAGATTGATCCGAGCGGCTGTTATTGTTTAGCCAAGGGGAAAACGGATGTGGAAAAAAGTTTTTATGTATGAATTTGTAAAACTGAAATACAAAATAAATTAAAGAACTATCTCGACATTATAAAGACTCGAAGGACCAAACTGTATCTACGTATTGAGCTAGAGAGACGCAGTACGCAAGGTCTATGTTACCGCAGGCCGTCTCACATTTCTTAATCTAGTTTGTATATGTGGTCTGACTTATTGCAATTAACAATCTAAATAAATACAGAGTTAAAATTAGCGTTCAACAGGTAAAATTTTCTTCTGTTTGTTTAATTGTAAGCCCAGTTAGTTTACGACAAATCTCGCAAGATTGTAAACTGTCGTAAAATTGGGACAAAATCCTATGTACGAGTAGGTACCTAAATGTATATCATCGCTATGGCTTTGCATCAGATACGGCTCCGTCTATGCACTTTGATGGTTGTAAGGATCAAGAAAGAAAGAAAGGCAAAAGTTTGAATTAATGACCTGTACCTACCTACCCACTTTTCGTAAGTAGAACCATTCTTTAAATATAAAATCTTTCAAAGTTTACTGACCGATATCTATGGCATTCCGAATAAAGTTAAACTCGCAAAAACGAAACAGAACACGAAACGAATTTTATTCTAGTTTCATTTTGTACACCCGATGCGAAACCTCGAAAAAAGCTATGGCCACGAATAATGTTCACTTCGGGGAAATGGATATTTAGGTCCACATTTTGCTCACGAGAAGTTTTTTCCCTAATTTTAATAAATTCTGCATTTGCCCGCGAATAAGTTGGTCATACATAATCCGATGGCATAGGAAATGAAGTTCCACATAGCTGGTGGAGGGACGCGTTGCGACATTATCGTCCGGATTGTACTTGTTTAATGCTAAAACATTGCTATACAGGGTGTAAACGGCCTTTCACGAAGCCGTCAGCCAAGTATTCTGTACATCAAACTAAGTAAGTCTACGCACAAAATATTGCATTGAGTAATGCAATGATACATTGAGTAGTCATGGGCGATGTAAAGTAAAAAAAAACTAAACTACTAAACTTACACTTTTAACATTAAATAAGTGTATTTAAAAAAAAACTTGGAATTTTGACCCCCATGCAATGTGTCCGTAACTAAAAAGTTCCCAGGAAAGGTCTAGGACAAAAAAAAAGGACACGTTCATTGTATGGGAAAATTAAATATTTATCTTTTTCTGTTTTTAGTAGTTGTTGTTATATCGGCAACAGAAATACATCATCTGTGAAAATTTCAACTGTCTCAGCTATCACGGTTCATGAGATGCAGCCTGGTACAGACAGACGGACAGTGGAGACTTAGGGTTCCGTTTTTACCCCTTGGGTATGTAACCCTAAAAATGATCGCAATGACGGGGAGAACAAGTGCCTTTCGGCTTCGTTAAGCGCAATTTTACACCCAATAAAAAGTTTGGACACTGGACTGAAACTAAACGTTTTATATATTTTTAGGACAAAAGAAAATACTTTTCCTTTTAACTTCCCTAATAATTATATTAATCAACACTTATCTTCAGCCACATCGACCACAATTAAATCTATACAAATCTTCTATACATACAAATAAATAAAATTGAAGTTTCTGTTTGTAATATCAAAATAAAAGCTTTTTACTGAATGCTAAAGAAAATATATACGGCACTTATAACAAAAACACATATTTTTTTTCAGTTTTTGTCTGTGTGTCTGTCTCTCTGTCTGTTTGTTCCGGCTTATCTCCGAAACGGCTGGGATTTTGACGGGACTTTTACTGGCAGATAGCTGATGTTATAAGGTCTAACATAGGCTTTGATTTTAGAAAAATAATTAGGTACCCGTACAAAAAACCCTTAAACTTGGTAACAAAATACGATTAAAAAAGGAAGTAGGTAATATTGTTTATAATAATAATTTCACGCGAACGAAGGTCGCGGGCAACAGCTAGTGGAAGAATATTATTTATACAGGGAAACACAAGGCCAATAGGTATATTTGTGTTAAAACCCTGATGCATATTATTTCATCCGAAAACAATTTATTTAGATACGTACCTAATTAGTGTGAATTTGCATCATGAACTAACGCGGCAGTCGCTAGTCGCACGTACAAAACAGACGAACTCGTAGACTCACGAGAGCTCTACAATCCCGAAACATATAGGTAGTTCAGAAAACTAAACAATCATCATGTAAATTGTTGCTCAGGAGGGGTTCCGTAATTAGGTCATCGGCGAACAGTACATCATTACACTTTTGCCCAACCTTTCGAGTCAATACGTCACGGTCATCCACTGAACATACATATTTAAAGGCCACAAGGTATGATACACAATATTCCCCAAACATTACCCATCAGCGAACAACCCACAAGATCTTGCACTCATATCGACAAATATCACTGTTTGTTTTCCTAGCCTTGCATTTTTACCGCTACCGATAAGTGTACCGCTTCCATAGGTACAAATATTTGGAGTTGCTTTGTTTTCGTATCATAAGAGAAGTTCAGAACAATAGCGCTTGCAATGCATTTTCTTGGTTTTTTATATGCCCAGTTTAGTTTACCCAAACCACGACAAGCATCAATATTGTGAATTTATCTAAGGCGCGATTTATATACAGAAACGGCGTAAGGTGAAGGCGCGGCGCAGGCATGATGCCGCTTCAAAACGTTTACGTACAAAATGTACGTAGACGACGTGTCGTGAAGTACACTCAAGCGGCGCGGCGCAGGCACGCAGTGCTTTTGTTTCCTTTTAAATTCTCTACGCTACACCTGCGCCGCGCCTTCACTTTACGCCGTTTCTCATACATGACATGACACCATAGATAGTTAATACACTTTGTATACAGAACAATAAACTTGTAGGTACTTACATATCGTAAAAAAAAACGCGCGTCAAGGGCTTGTTATATAAACTTACCCTGATGGTAACTGTTAAAGTGGGACATAAATCTGCTGAACTCACAAACTTCCGCCATATTGTGTACAGTAAGTAATAGGCCAACTAATAAGTGTCATCCAGGGAACATTAACAAGTTAATTAGTTTTTTCGACTCGTGTTTTGTTTAGTTATTTATTTATTAAAACTTTATGCACACAAGTAAAAAAAACTGTACAAAGGCGGACTTAATGCCGCTTGTTTACTTGCAGAAGGAGCTATAATTTTGTTACTGACACTTTAGTAACACCGAGGAACTGCAAACTAAATTAATAACCGCAACAGAATAAGAATTCACTTGTCGCCTAATATTGACTTTCTGCGGGGTTAGACGAAAAGTGGTGTCATTTATTAGTCGCGCTTTGCTGCCGCACATCTCCGAATGACAGCCTGCAACCTGCTGTGTGTTTTCCGAAACACGGAAAAAACATAGAAGAACTGATCTAGGGAACTGATGTAGGATAAAGTCGGTTATATTTATTTATTTTATCATTTATGTACACACAAGAGAGAACATAAGGAAACATCATAGGTAACATAACATAGAGTACAACGGCACAGCTTATTTTACCAACAGGGCTGCGAGAGGAAAAATTAAACACAAATAGACAGTAGTAGTGTGTGAAATGAGAATAGAACGACAGTAATATGTGTAGTATGAATGTCTTAACCTAAATCTATACTAATATTCGAAAGTCGAAGAATTTGTTTGGTTGAACGCGCTAATCGGTTTGGATTAAAAAAAGTATATTTTAGTGATGGAAAGCTCATTTATCGAGGAAGGTTTTAGGCTATATAACATCACGCTACGACCAATAGGAGAGTAGCGTCAATGAAAAATTTTGCAAAGACGGGGAAATTTATATTTTTATAATAATTTCACGCGAACGAAGGTCGCGATACTCCCCGACCCTTGCATGAGCCAGCCCGCGATGCTGAGCCAGTAGCAATAAAACAGCCCCTAAATCAGATCCAGCCTGTCCCCTTGCTGCCCTCCCCAGCGACGCCCTAAGCCGAGGCGCGTACCCCACAGGGGGTGCCCTTAGCGAGTGGTCGCTTATCTTATAAGTTCATTTTGCCCCTGGCTGGAGGCCTTAAATTCTAGGCATCCACAGGGATAGACCGGTTAAGCAGTAGCCAGCCTCGGAGGCTGAACTGCGAGAAGCCATCTCCTAAAAAAAAAAAAAACTTTATAAATACATAACGCTAAAATATTATATTTATAAACATCATCATGGGCCTAGCCTTTTCTCTAACTTTGTTGGGGTCGGCTTCATATCTGATCTGCAAAACCCAGTTAGTGCTGGATAATACGATACCCCTTGGTAAGACTGGTTGCCAGACTTTCGGGTCACTGACTACTTAACGACTGTCAAAGATCTAATTAAAAAAAAAAACTAATTGACAGCCGGGACCAATGGCCAAGGCGTTCGTGGTGCGAATGCCAACGTGTTTTCTGCACCTCGTCTTGGAAAGAGGACTTTTGGCCGTGCCACGTGAACGCGCAGAGACATAGAGCACAAGTGAAGTGTAACTAACATAGTTTTAAGGGTTTATATACTAACACAAATTCTATTTTATTATACGCCCCCTTACAACTGTAACCCGATTATCTGTCAAATTTTGTGAAAATTAGTTGTCAACGCCAATCGATAGGGAATGTCAAACGGCGTCTACTGGTAAAACCCGTTTTCAGATACGACGCATAGTTTAGAACACAGAAAGTGAACCTATAAAAAGTAATTATTTGCAAAAAATCGACATAAAAAAACGAGTAACCTATTTTGTAATGTAAACTTTTAGGAATATTTTTTAAATATCATCCAAGTAAAACCGCGTTTCCTTTTGTTTTAGTTTTGCTGTAGAAATTTACGAATAAACTTCACCAATGATTACAACTAAAACAAGATAAATAGTTTTAGTTGGTTTCTACATACTGAGACCCTCAGGCAGTTCTGTGAATTTATTCAGCTAAAGTTTGTTATCCCACGTCCCACTTATGTCATTTTTACCAGACAATATTAAGACTAATAATTATAACTTTAAAACAATTAAAATTGATTAGACCATTTAAATGTTTTAACCTTATAATTTCCAAACTTTTTCATAATGTTTCAGATAAAAGAAAATATGCGCACTTATTTGTTATACAAGGTCTATCTGTTCATTGTACTCATCATTATGAAAAACTTTTACTATGGGACCAACACTGAAATCGCGAAAAAATTATCGACTGCGGCATACATTTTATCTGCGCATAACTCGACAAAATATACTTACTGAACAGCTCTTTTTTTCGCGATTTCGGGGTTGGTCCCATAGTGAAAGTTGTTCATAATGATGAGTATAATGACCCCTTCAGAGATTTCGTGTATGAATAGATTATATATTGTCTTATATATTGCGTGCCTACAATCCCAGCATTATATTGTGCTACAATCGTGCTTATCGCTTGAAATGTTCTCCGCTAATAGCTGTTTTCGGCCAATAGTCTGTCTTGCCCGTACACGGCGCTCGCGATCTGTCATTCGATCACTTGGGTCCTTGGGTTCTGTCAGTTAGTCAGTTTGCATTCACTCGAATAATAGTGTCATCAAGAATTTGTCAGTAGGAGCCACGGAGCTGGATTTATGCCCGGTTGATGGCAATGAGCTCGCCCCCTATTACATGGGACTTGGACACTGGCGAAATGTGGGTGTACTATTAGGTACACCTCTGCCTAACACTTCGGCGTGACCCTTTTTTTTTCGGTTGGGAAATCGTCAAATAACCCCTCCCGCTCTGGGCTGAGCAGAAGGGAGTGTCAGGTTTTTACTGACTAAAACCCATCCATGTTCCTTTATCGCCCTTTGTGTTCCGGGGCCACGGTATCTCTTTCGAACAGTCCCGCAGCCCCAGATTAAGTGAACCCCTGAGATTTGGTAGGAACCGGCTCAGTGTGCCTCTGCCACTGATGGTAACGTGAGATCTAGTCGTTGGAGCTTTATGGAGGTCCTCTGATGCATCTGATAATGAGTAGTACTTTCACAGAAAATTAACAGGAAAAGGTTCCCCTATGGCAAAATTTTAGTATTAAGATTTCAAGTAGTTGGGATTTTCTACTTAGCAAAATAAAGATGTTTCGTGATTTCTTTCAGTAAATATTAGTTCGCTTTTGTTATTATTTCCATTAACACTTACACAAAAGTATAAAAGTCTTGCAAATAATTGGATTTCATTTAGTAACATTGAAAGTTGTAAAAGCAACTCATCATCATCATGGAAGAAAACAAATCACGGTTTTAACCAGAAATTGTCCCAACTCTAGGAGAGAAGAGAGAAGTTGCTTACAAGTCATCCATTACGTATAGAACCTGCGGTGTACCCCAAGGGAGTGTCCTTGGGCCCTTGCTGTTTCTCATTTTTATAAATGACTTGCCGAAGTGTAGCGACTATCAAACCGTCCTGTTTGCCGATGATAGTACAATCAATATACCGTGTAAAACGTTAGAAACATATGAAAATCAAATAAATAAATTCAAATTCAAAGCATTTATTTCAATTAGACCATAACAGGCACTTTTGAATGCCAGAAAAACAAAGGCGAAGTTACAGTCACAGACACAAGGCATAATAACTTGTGAAAGTACTGTAGGTGCCCATTCCAAAGCGTAGATCTCTATGGAGAAGAATGGGCAAGAAACTCCATGGACACTCTCTTCAATCAAAATTTTGTTACAAGATCTTGGTTACATCATTCATGTTGAGATTATACATATATGTGAGAACGATGTAGAAAGACGTGCACATTAAGAGCGTCCAGAGTAAAAGATTATAACTATCAAAAATTAAAAAACAAAGTACTTAAAATAAACCGTGGCAGCTAAGAGATGACCAGTCCCAACTGATAGCGCCCGTTCACGAACATGACGCATGGATCAGCCCCATTCAGCTCAACCATATTGAAGGGAACTAAAACGTCCCGACACACCCGCCACCATCAGCGAGACATTTGAGTGAGCCTGACATTCTCTAAGCCACCAGGGCACATTCGAGTCAATGAAGGATAGCTAAATGTAAATGGTAGCTTTACAGTACATAGTACTCACACATGTGCTATGCAATTATATATAATACTAAGAGATTGAATCTAAACAATGCAAAGATATTTTTACAATCTTCTGCAGCTTCCACAATAATTTCACATGAGCTTCTGATTAGTTTGCCCCTATGGTTGTGGAGCAGGACCAGCATTGAGCCAAGCATGTCTATCATCAATGTGTGTTTCTATGAATAATGCCATCCATAGCATTATTAACTGGTTACGTAAGAATAAACTTAAACTAAATTTAGAAAAAACACAGGTTCAGGATGACGTTCGAACAAAGAAAAAAAAAAACAAAATTTAAATATAAAATACGCAGACCAAAAAATACCGGAAACCACCAGTGCCTGATTTTTAGGACTCTACTTGGATAGTTGTCTTAAATGTCATGTAGAGACAGTATGTAAAAAATTAAACCTGTATTCGTATGCGCTTTACAATCTTGCGAAAATATCCAATGAGTTTGTTGTTTTGATAGCATACAAAGCGTATGTTTCGTCAACGCTACGTTTTGGAATAATGTATTGGGGAAATTCCACTGATAAAAACACTGCGTTCAAAGCTCAAAAGAAGTGTGTGCGTGCTGTGTTTAAGCTGAAAAAGACTGATAGTTGTAGGCCATTATTTAGTAAATATAAACTTCTCACTTTGCCCTGTATGTACATCTACGAGACGGCAGTATTCGCAAAATCAAACTTGCATTTATTTCAAACACAGATCGAAACGACGAAATAGAGAGACATGTGCTATTCCACACAAGACTGCGCTCTACTCAAAAAGCTTTTTGGGAATGGCTCCCAAGATATATAATAAGTTACCCATTTGTATAAAAGATCTTGACACATACACCATTTCAAAAAAGCTCTTCTTAATTTACTAGGCAAAAAAGCTTACTACACAGTTAAAGAGTACCTAGAAGACAAATTGTAATATAATTACATTTTTTTTTTTTTCAGTAAATATTTTATTTTATTTTTTCTTTTATTTGTAAATAATTTAATCGTTTTATTTAATCTAATTTTAATGTAATGTTTTGTTTTCTGGTTAAATTTATTGTTATTTTAATTAATGAATTGAACATTTCATTTTTTTTAATTGTTTTAATTGAGTTTCGATATAAATTTTTGACTGTGTTATTGTTAATATTTTAAACCAATTACTCATAATATTATTATAATTAGCATATTTGTAAGTACGTCGTTGACGGCAAGACATAGCGCTCATTTATATTAATTTTGACATCTGTACTTTTGTTTACCTTTTTTTTTTTTTTTTTTTTTTTTTTTTTTTACCGATGGGAAATCATCAAATAACCCCTCCCGCTCTGGGCTGAGCAGGAGGGAGTGTCAGACTTTTACTGACTAAAACCCATCCATGTTCCTTCTTTTGCCCTTTGTGTTCCAGGGCCGCGGTATCTCTTTCGAACAGTCCCGCAACCCTGGCAGGCGTCGGTCCTTACGGACCCCTCCCTGTTTGCTGACTCTCCTTGTTACCTATGTTCTACAAATAAAATTATTTGAATTTTGTATTTAATAAGCCTCCCCCAAAGGGGGGGGGGTTGCCATAATCGCCACGCCTGGCAGGCGGGTTGGTGATCGCAGTACGGTTGTTAAAAAAGCACAGACAACGCTGCTGCTCATTCCCTGGTAAGTCCCTTAATCGCCTCTTACGACACCCACTGGAAGATATGGGATGGTGAAAAAGCAACTAAATATTCCAAAATCATTCATTTTAACCGGGTTTTTTAGTGTTTACAAGTTGTAAGGTGGCGAATATTTATGATAGTCTGTATGATATACCATATATCTATGGGCCAAAGTTGCTTGACAAAAAATGAATGTTGTTGTTAACGTGCTTGCCGAGGCACGTAGAAACCTCGGTATGTAATGGGTCACCCATCCACGGACTAACCTAGGCAAGAGCGGCTTAACCTGAATATCGACCTGAGCGGCTATTATTATTTAGCCACGAGCTCCTCGAGCTAAAAAATATAAACAGATATGAAAATATAATATTTAAATATTCACTTTTGACAGGAAAGGTAATGCAATATATTATCCTGCACGGTAAATGTAATATAGGTAAAACATAACGTTGAGCAACGGGTCCAGCATCGTGATATCAATTTTAACCGGAGTCAGTGATATGCAACCGTTCGCAATATTAATTTAATGCAAAACAGGTTTGCTTGCACTAGAATGTAATAAAAGGAAAGGAAGCAGATTAGGAAACACAATATCTTGTACAGTAAGGGAATATTTTCAAAAGATGAAACCCAGGGATAGATACCTACCTAGTTATTTCGTAAACTAGATTTTAATAAATATTTTCTATTTCAGTCACTCTATTTATGTATAATTTTATTTATTTATTCATATAACAACAATTCCCTCTCATAGAGAGGAGGCCGAGAGCCCCAGCAGTGGGAACATTAAAGGCTGTTTACGCTTTTGCTTATAACAATTCACATTTTGTTTGAAATTATGTAGTACATTAATTGATTTATTAAAGCTAGAAAATAAGGATAAGCTTTTAGCTATACCTAACGACCATGTTTTTCCCATTACTACAGACAGTTTAAAAGTATAAATTGCGTACCTACCATAAAAACCGTAATTATACTTTCAACCCGTAATATACGTATCAAAATTAAGATACACAACGCAATTTATAAGTCCCAATTTGCCGTCCCGTCGAAAATGGTGCCGACCGGACGCGGACATTGAAAATTCGATCAACGTAGGATATTCACTTAGGTACTCACTACACATTCTGACTAGCATATGCCTAGCAACAGGTGTTTAAAAAAACTACGAAGTCTGACTTATAACGGAGCCTTACAGCAATGACTGCCTGATAACAGAGTGAGGGGTTGCTATTTTAGAGCTACGTAGTACAAACAGAGGCAACTAGACACAACTTTAGCATCGTCTGGTTAAGGGATTGACACAAAAAAACTGCTCAAGACAATACGAATATGATAAACCCAAGTACGGTACTCGAATTAACTTACAGACTTTCAAGAAAAAACGGTTATTTCCTCGAGAAAGGAATGGAAATAATCGAATGCCAGCCACACATACTTGATATTTACTGTAGTCTCTTGTTACCAGTTACTTGATGATAAACGACGGTCCCAGAGAAGTCAGAGAGAGTTTATTGTCTATTAAGCTTCATATTACCATTACATAAATTAATTAATTATTTATCGGGTGTAGTTGATGATAAACTTCGGACATTACATTTGGGAAAAAAACTTCACTACAGTAAGATTTCACGTTCAAAGTTTCTACTTAGGTACACAAACTGTATACTTCCAGTATAACTTGGCCTCGCGTTGTATAGATTTTTTATACCATGAGAGATCCGCATAAACTGGTTTTGTATAGCTTGATTGGCGTTCATGCGTACAATTACAATGACAGAATTTAATAATGGCAGGCTTTATAAACATGGAAAATTATAGTATCTACTATACGCTGATTAGATTATAAATCAATGTGGCAAGAACAATACAACCAGAAAAGACCCTGACAACAGAATGGATTAACGACACAACCGAACAAAAGCATAGTAGCGTAAACGATATTAGAAAGGATGCTTTTAAACAAATTGAAACGCTAGAAAAAGATTAAAACCGTCTTAATGAATTCCACTAACTAATGAGTACTGAGATAGAAGTAGCTAAACTTTTGTTTCGCACGCTCCCTCAGCAGGAACACGAAGCGTTGAATGGAAAAAGCTTTTTTGTAGACACAGGGATGGAAACACATTAACCTAACTAACCTGAAGCAGACTTGGTAAAGAGTAGTTTTACTATCTTTGTGACTTCCAAGATTTTCTGTAGAAACAAGAAGTTATACCCAGTCTACAAATGATTACATAGTGTGGATCCCTTTCTTGTTACCTCGGCTGTTAAGCTTGCCTGAACTTGACAAAACTATTTACATGGCTACTTGACGCTTTCCTATAAGGACAATGTAAGACCTATTTATTTTCATCCAGTAGACATCGTATATCGTGCTCGGAAATGAAATTTTATCTTTTTTTTCGAGTGGAAATCCTCAATGGATGTCCTCCGCCGTGTGGCCGGCGGAGGGATCTGTCAGACTCCTACTGACTAAAACCACACGGTGTTCCTCCTCGTCACTTCTAGCTAGGGTGAGGGTATACAATTGTATTCTTCACAATCACCCTAGCAAATGAACTTATAATTAAAATAATCTCAGAAGATCGAGGTTTGCATTATAACCGGGCAAAAAAAAAGAAAATAGAATAATAAAAGAAGAGGCTAAAACCTTGTGGTGATTTGGCAAATACTTAGCCATCAGACGTATACCGATACGTGCACGGTGCATTCGCACACAAGCGCTGCAAATTTCTGAGCGTTTATATGATTGAAACATTAATTGCAACCATATCCAATTTCTACTGTGCTGCTAACAAATACTGCCGCTGACGTGTTCTGAACGTGTGTATAGTGTGAGGGAATATTATTCCACACTTGCCTTATCTCTTCTATTATTATAAAGAGGTAAAATTTGTTTGTAAGTTTGTATGTAGGGGGTAATCTCTGGATCTACAGAACCGATTTTGAAAATTCTTTCACTAATAGGAAGCTACATTATCCCCGAGTGCTAAAGGCTATATTTACTACGTGCCCGTGAAATAATTTCTGACCAAAACGCGAGCGAAGCCGCGGACAACAACTAGTTATTAAGATTTCTGTGTTCCACACTTCAGATGCAGCGTATCGCAAACTACCTCTGAAAGCTGCTGTCCTATGAGACTGTGTCTATAATTGCTGCGCACTCTACTAGCCATCTAACTTGTCGTAGAGATGCTTTGGTTTCTTCGCCCTAATAACACCAAAAAGAAGACACGCTAGGAGTAACTTTCGCATCGACTACATTTTAAGCATACAGTGTTTGTTCAGATAAGGGGTGGCATCCAGGGTTGCAGGATTATTCGAAAGAGATACCGCGGCCCTGGAACACAAAGGGCAAAAGAAGGAACATGGATGGGGTTTAAGTCAGTACAAGTCTGACACTCCCTTCCACTCAACCCTGGGAAGGGTCATTTGGTGATTTCCCACCCGAAAAAAAATTAGGTTGGCCTGACTTCTAGGGGGAACCGAGTAACGGAATCCAGCACATGCATTTTGGACTCTTTGTTTATGTCTATACGTACAAGCCAGCAAACGTGGGCCGTAAACCGTATCAGCGTAGTTTAGTTTAGATAGTGCAAGGGTCTCTACTAGCTGTTCGCGAAGCTTTACGGACAGGTAAGCCCTCATTTTGTGTAGCAGTTTCAGGCGGTAAAACAATTTTTCACGGAGTTATCGACGTGTTTTTCAAACCTAAAGGCTGTTGTCCAAGCACATATAGGTTCCGCGCCTCATTAACTCGGTCAATAGGCTAACCCAGTAGAGTCAAATTAAGGCTTACAGGTAGCTTCTTTACTTGCTGCCTCGTACCAAACAACATATACTTGGTTTGCATTGGGTTTAAAGCTAAACAGTTCTCATCGAAGGTGGCGATTCATTTCAGGTCGTCATTTAGATTTTTAATAGCTGAGTCAATATAATAGTAATCCGATTCGATGCCAGTTAAATGATTACTGGGATATGACGGAAACAGTCATCTGAAAGGTTGGAATCCAATGATGATTGACTCGACTTAACTTGACCACCGGAACTGTAATTTTAGAAAGAAACGGTAGCTTGTTTAAAATTTCCAACTTCAAATAGGTACTGGTTTAAGACACGTGGACAAAGTCAAGGTCACTGGTTCGCAGAAACTGGTTCTACGGTCACCGACATGCTTTTCAAGTAGACACTTTTATGGACATGCGCTTGTCCTGTCACATGATGAGTTAGGTATTTTATGCAGCAATGGCCTGCTTTGTCACGAATGTATTTCGAGGTACTTATGTTTCCTTGCGTTCTTAAACAAAATGGAATATGTTCGTTAATTTTGATAGATGCATTCAGAAATTTGACATGCATGGTATCAGTATTTAGAATATCCCATTGATACTTTGGTAATATTTGGTATATTTCCAAATAGTCTATAATCCAAGCTGTTATCAAGCTTCGATGAAGAAGTAGAATATGAAGGAATCTTTCAGGGTACTAATAAGCGTTTGCTGCCCGTGATACTACCAGTATTACTTTTACTACCAGTAGTACCACGGGTAAAAAAAAAACCGTAGAACTACCAAGCGATCCAGTAGTAACACGCGTGTTATACTCGGGATTGGTAAATAAGATCAACAATCATAATCTCAACACCATAATCTCAACTCTTCAAAAACTCAACACTTTAAAATATCAACCGTTTAATTATTAATCTATTCATAATCTCAACATTGAAAATCTCAACATATTGACTTTTTTTTAATTATTACCATGTTGGCGTGCCCTTTGCAAACTAAGGCCTAATTTTAGAATTGCAGTTCAAAAAAATAAATGATTAATGTGACGCGGCGAAGGTGATGTGACGATCTGATCTCGTTCGCGGGGCGAACATAGCTAGATATCGCGCAGGACGAGAGGTTGGCAAGAGAAAGGAGAGGTCTTTGCCCAGCAGTGGGACACTCAAACAGGCTAACAAAAAATATATAAATGTTGAGTTTTTGAATAGTTGAGATTATGGTGTTGAGATTTGATCGTATTTACCAATCCTGAGTGTAACAGTGGTAAAAAAAACTTCCCGCGATACTACTGGATCGCTTGGTTGTTCTATGGTATTTTTTTTATCCGTGGTACCTAAGTACTACTGGTAGTACCACGGCTGGGCAACAAAACGCTAGTAGGTACATCTTATTAAAATTAGAGATAGCTCATTTAATCAGCTTGTCGAAAAAAGCTGATCAGATTTCATACTGCAACAAACAAGGGGTAATCCCCTTGTTTTATTCCAAGCAAAAAAAAGGAATGCAGGTCCATCTGAGAAAGCAGCCAGATTTGAAAGGAAACGTCATGCCAACAATAGATTTATAAACACTGCAACTGATTCAGCTAATACCTGTAGAGCTTATTACATAAACAGTGATGTGAACACAAGCAAAGACCTTCAACTCCAATTCTGACTTTCCGAGAATGGAAAACTGACAATAAACTGACGACTGAAGTAAATATTTGCTTCACTTCCGATCAAAACAAAGCTTGCGTAAGGAATGTGTTATCAAACAAAGCTCGAAGCTACCGTTTTCACACTGTTGCCAGTAATTGGTCAACTAACAAACATCTCCATTCACAAATCAGACGGGTTCGCATGCAAACATATGCCCTTTAACCATATGGATGTTGACCTCACAATGTTGATCTATTCAGTCATCGCTATTTGGACATTTTATCCGTTGAGATTATTGGTCTGCTAAAACGATTTTACTATGCTGTTTTCCGAGTTTCTATCTTATTTTTTTGAGCACTCTGTAATTATATATTTCGTCAGATTCACTCATTTCTTGATTAAAACACTATACTGACAGTTTATTTATAACCTCAGCACCCGTTTTATTGTTGCACACAACTGTTTTGTTTACAATCACTATATTGTCCAAATTTTCTCATAGGAAAACAATTTCAAAATAATTAGTATGCATGCCTTCAGCCCATGGTCAAGCTGTTCTATCAAATTTTTGGATGTCATTGTACCACAAATCAGAATCCTATGAGATAAATAAATTAAAGGTTCCTGACCTGCAGATGTTCATTTCGCGATCTCGTCGGCTCATTCGGCCGTTCCAACGGCAGCAGTTCAGTGAGGATTATTACACCAAACACCGCAAAGAACATGATGAAGATGAAGAAACTGATATTGGCGCGTTCTTTGGCGCGGGAAGGGGCCGCGCGCCACTTCATCGCGTCGACACTGCACTCGCATGAGCACCGAGAGAACAGTGGCCGCTAACGCGCGCGCCACACGACTGAATCACCAGCGCCGCAGCGCCATACCCAAAGAGTAAAATACTTCTTATACCAAACCGTCGCCGCCGCGCCGCGCTCCGCTACCGCGTGTCGCGTCAAAACACAACACAGCGCCTTCCCACACTAACGTACAATACGCAATGGTGGACTGACAGGACTCCTCTCAAACGGGTTGCAAGCTCCGGAAGAGCTTTCTGTACCCTTGAAAAGTTCATCGCAATAATTCACACAGAATGAAACAAATACTTTTGAACACAAACGTTCGTATTTTGATCTAAATCCAAGAACAATAATGAAATGGCAAAGAAAGCTTTCAGATTACTGAAAATTTGTGTCCGTTTCTGTAGCAGGCAATTTTACAGTCTAGAACGATCTGAGGCTGCCGCACGACATCACAAAAATTTTACATGCGATACAAGACAACAATGAATTTTGAAATATTTTCCACCACGAATGCATTCGGTGTGGTGAATAGCAACCCAAATTGGTAGGTATCAGATACGCATGCGCGCCCCCGCCCGTCGTTCAATTACTTTACGCTCAATGTAAAGAGTCTAGCTATACAAAGAGATTTTATTAGGCCTATCAGCTGTCGAATGCATCCTCACATCAGATGCGAAGCGTGGAAGAATTTCCGGTAGACAAAATGACGAAATAGTATCGGAAAGCAATTTTTAGGCTACATCATCCTGATTCTACGATTTAGAAACAGAAAGACTAAGCTCTGTGTTTACAGCTATAGAACAATCCTTTGTTGCCATGACTTACGTAGGAAAAATATTTTAGAAAAGTACCGTTAAATGAGCAGATAAATAAAATTTGTTAGTGGTTCAGCCAACAATTTGAATACCACAGCCCTATGACCCCGGTCGTGTACTGGCTTCTACTAAGTCGTGTTTATTTATTATTTAAATTGTTGTGGGCAGTCAAAGTCTTCGCATGAACAATAACATTAGTATTTATTATGAAACTGATTCGATTCCTCCTCAAGTCCTCAGCTACAGGGTGTAGCAGGACCCTTCACGAAGCCGTCAACCAAGCATTTTGTACATCAAACTAAGTAATATTACGCAAAAATTATTGCTGGGAAAGGACTTTATTTTTGGGGTGAAAAATCACATTTTATGGTAGAACTCAATGTAACGCACTCAAAACATTGTGCTGATGGATGGATTGAATAATACGAGAACCGTACAGGACATGTATTTAAAAAAAAACTTGTGAAAAAGTTGGAACTTTGACCACCAATATCTCCTTAACTAGAAGGTAACTGATCGCAATGACACGGAGAACAAGTGCGTTTTGGATTCGTTAGTAAAAAAAAACGGTAATTTAAAAAATTCAAAACCAGACTGCGAAAAAAAAAACCATCGAGCCGTTCAGGCCACAGAGCGTGCCAAACAATTATACATACATACATACATACTCTCGAAAAACATAACCCTCCTTCTGGCGCAGTCGGGTAACTAGGTGAAGTAACGAAAACTGAGTTTCTAGGTGTTACTTTGGATCAACACATGAACTGGAAATCCCATGTCGATAATGTCTCAAAACGAATATTAAGGGTCTTGTTACACCCTTTATAGTACTAAAGACTAACATTCATGCAGTTAATAATAAATTCGTATCATTTTTGCAACTTTCAATGTGTCTGCGTTTATGTTTTTGTAAGCCCGACAAGCACACAGTTTGGCTTTCACTAGGTACAATGCGATGTGAAGTTCATATCGTGCACACATAATACAATATTAAACCAATGTGGGTCCACTTCGTTTTTTTTTGTTTGGATGAACCCGTAAAACATGTGTTTTTTTTTAAATATTTTGATTTGATAATTGAATGATAACCATGGAGTTTCTTAGGAACCGACCAACCCGACCCGTGCAACTTTTTGTCGACGTTTTTTATGTGCCCATTTAGGCTTAAGTATGTAAAATAAAAATATTTTGATTTTGATTTTTGATTTGAAAAAAAAAAGACAGGATAAACCAAAAATAACGACAAATCGCAACAAGTCTCAACGACGAAGGTCGATCACTTTTCACCCTTATTCCTTGAGGAATACCATTGAAAAGTGTTCGACCGCCAGTGATCGCGGTATAGTACAGTGAGCTAAAGCAATTAACTGACCCACCTTTGCATAACGTATGCATTACTTTGCTCAAATAAACAACATTTAATAATATTAGAAAATTCTATTAATTCGTATAAAGTCTAAAAAATCTCAACCATTTATGCAAAGGAGGGTCAGCTTATTGCTATACCTAACTCACTGTACATTGTTTAGCTGAGTATTGTATTGGGCCAATTACTTTTGAAAAACAATAATATGAAATTTTATCCCGTTTTTTTTTTTAAGTATTTATATTTAACTAAGGTCTGTAACAAACACACACCGCCATCTAGTGTTACTTATCCAAAGTACTATGATGAGCGGATCAATAAATAGAAGACAGCAAGTCTTATAGACAAGTAACGCCATCCACAATCTTCGTGTGTAACAATCTGAACCAGCGCCACCCCGGGAGTTATCTTATAGTCCTAGTATATATTATATAGGATAGATTATCTCTAATTCTCTAGTCCTATCCTGAAGTCGGATTGACAAGGTGGCGTTTTTGTCACTTCAACACCTCGATGTACCGATAGTCGATTTGGCACCGTTGCAATGGAGAGACTGCAGTACAGCCCAAGTCTCGATCGAATCGAAGGCTTTCTCGTAGTCTACAAACGCTAAACAGAGAGGTAGGTTATACTCTTCGGTTTTCTGTATAACCTGCCGCAGCGTATGTATGTGATCTACGGTGCTGAAGCCTTTTCGGAATCCGGCTTGTTCGGGAGGCTGAAAATTCGCAAACCTGCGCGCGAGACGATTCGTGATGACTCTTGAAAACAACTTGTAGACATGGCTTAGAAGTGAGATGGGCCTATAGTTCTTCAGCCGGGCATTGTCGCCCTTCTTGAAGAAGAGTACCACCACACCCCTGCACCATGCCTGTGGCGTTTTCCCTTCAAGTATGACGGAATCAAACAACTTCTGAAGGGCCTTAAGTACCGGTTTTCCACCCGCCTTCAGGAGTTCGGCCGTAATTCCATCATCACCCGGTGCCTTGTTGTTTTTAAACTGTTTCAGAGCCATCCTAATCTCGTACAGGCTGACGTCCGGGTTGTCTTCGGTATAATGTCGGGTCAGTCTAGCTCTTTGGTCGTTTGCTAGATCTACAACGAGTTTACTGGTTGACGTGTACAACTGCCCATAAAAACTCTCGATCTCCCTCAGAAGCTCCGGTTTGGCGGATACGATCCTGCCATCGTCGGTCTTCAGTTTCGTGAGCTGCCTCTGCCCAATAGCCAGATCTCTCGCGAATACCTTGGAGCCTTTATTCCGCTCAATTGCGTCTTTAATACGCTCGGTATTAAAGCGGCGGAGGTCGCCCTTCAAGGATTTAGAGATCCGTCTATTGAGCTGCCGGTATTTCCACGCCTTATCTGAAGACTGCAGGATCATCTCACGCCGCTCCTTCATGAGCTTAAGAGTATGATCAGAGAGCTTTTTGTTCTTATCTGCACGACGTGTCTTGAAGAACTTAGACCCAGTCGTATGGACAGTTTCCACGAACCCATCATCGTTGTATTCGTCTACTGAGCTTCCTAGCACGACCGTAGCTAGGGCGGGGGGGCATTGTGGGGCAATGCCCTACCTTGAAACCACAATGCCCTACCTTAAAAATACCAAAATACCAAAACCTAAGATAAATAATTATAATTAAACTGTTTGTTCAATGTTTGAGATAAAAAAAAAAATTGTTGCGATAGGTATCTAAACTTTTCCGAACTTATCACAGTTCATCACTGACCTAGAGGTCACTGATATATGTATATCACAGGTGATTGATTTAGGAGCCCGTGATTCGAGGGCAAATCAATTATGATATTTTTTTTACTTCCGCCCTACATTTAAAATTATGAAAAAATTGTTGCCCACCGGTATCGGGAACAGGGTCCAAGCTACCGGCGGTCAGGGCTCCAGGGAGAGGAACCTCCTAAAAATAGCCGTGTCCAGGAGTACCGCTTTCTGAATCAAGCCCTTAATCCAACTGCCTAACGAGGGCCTCCTCAGGTATTAATCGAGGCTCTTGGCAATTAAGCCAAGCCGAGTTCACATCCCACATGTCGACAATCTCGCGAGCCAAGTCAAAATACTTGATTTGCTTATCTGTCTCGGCTTTCACGAGGTTCTCATCATGCGGGACCGTTATGTCAACAATCATTGCGCGCCGCTCTGAATGCTCTGATCGATCCACCACCACTATATCAGGCTTATTGGCGACAATAGTCCTGTCTGTCAGTGATGAATGGATTGATCGCAGTATGGCATAGGTATGTAGGTACCTATAGCACGGTACTTCCGATTCCACAAGGTTGTATTTTAGAGCAAGTAGTGTAGTAGTGGAGTATGCAAAAATCGTGTATAAATTGTAATCGCAAATTTAAAAATAGCATTACAAAGTATACGCGAGCAGTTTCCTATGCAGGCGCGGATCCACCGTTGTGAGCACGATGGGCATGTCCACAACCCTAATTGAGGTCGATAGTCTGATGTTCTACACAAGGCCATAATAAAATAAAACATAACCCTAGTTTACCCTAGTATTCAAATTTTCTTACGTGACTCGCCTGGTCAATGTGACCACCACGGAGAGATTATTTTCAAGGAGTGATTTTTTTTTTAAATTATCCACCCTTAGGCCAACAAGGCTATGACCCGGGGCGGCGAGAACTGCCTTATTTGTTAATAAAAGCACTATGTATTTTCTAGCCTGCCGCCTCATACTCAAGTAGCTTCTCTAATTTGTATTGCCTAATGGTCAAAAGAAAACCTAACCTGTCCGAAGTGGACTGCTTAGTTTTTCGAGCTCGCTACTCTCGCATCCTACAGTCTCAGAAACTTTTATGCCTAATTATGTCGCCAATATTACCTGTAAATCCGAGAAGGATTGTTAAGTTTTTGTGTTGTGATTCGCTCGCTCTTGAATTCTGGAGTTCAAATTACTTAATCATACTGAAACTGCTAGGCATACGTTACGTCGACAAAGTAAATAAAAAAAAATGTAATATATCAGAGGCGAGTGCAAAAGAATCGAGCTCACTGCACTTGCTCTTGCATATTATTCGTTTCTTCTTGTGAAATTCATCATTAAACTACTACCACTCCACGAAGATTTTTCTCTTTTTTTTGTTTCGATGTCACTTTGCCCAGTTTAGTGCGGCCGTGCCCACAACCTTTTTTGAGGGCTGGATCCGCGCCTGATCCTATGGCTGCGTTCTGGCCTTGTATAGATTGGAAAGACGCATTGGCGACTGTGCAAGTCCAAGACTAATTGTAAAAACCACTACTACCAAGACTAATTGTAAAATACACAGATGTTGATGAACCTTTTTAATAAACATGTTATTTCAAAATAACCGCTTTTTAGAGCTTTTGTAATAGATCACCAACATAATATTTTAAGTGAGAAGTGGTGTTGATCGTTGTTGGGGGGGGTCTGTTGTTTGCTTCTCTTTGGCCTGTTGGTTGGACCACGGGGTTTTTTCTATTCCGTGGTTGCACAGAAAAATTGTTGATAGTGTTGCTATAACTAAATATGCTGTACGATATCATTTAGATACCACACCTTCCAGTAACGCAACTTGTAGGCAAATAAAAATAGAGAGAAAGAATATGCATTTGTTCGTCAAAGCTAAGTGCACACAATATGGGATTTGCCAAACAAAGAGGTTAAAATAAAAAATACACTATTTGTAATCGGTCCACACTGCGTCTGTCAAAGTGACAATGACAAAGCCGTTTGTCACATTGATATTGATAGCGAACTACGAAAATTTTTGACCATCTATTCGCAGCTTTTTTGCTTCATTTTGTACGGGCAAATCCTTACAAAAATCAAAAATAATGACAGACGACGATGTGTGTCAAAATAAAGACCCAAATGTATTTAGAGCATTTATTAGTGCCCTATACGCGACAATCGATTTGCCAGTAACTGCGTTCCGTGGTAAAAATCCAACCTTTACATTGGTTTATTGTTATGTAAGTTCCAAAGCGAATACTGATGGTGTTTGTTATTGTTTTCCAGAGCAGGTTGTGGTGCCGAATCAGAAGAAGTACCCGTGGTATCACCAGAAGTTTCGCCGCGTGCCTACCATCGACCAGTGCTACGAAGATGATCCCATTTGCGATTTCGAAGCGAACTCGCAGTTCAAACGTGATAGGTTAGCTCTTATTTCATCGTTATTTATCTCGTTCTTCCTTAATGTATAACTTAGAAGTTATACTAGAATCCCCTAAGACAACCCACTAACCAATATTTTTGTATTATTGTGCTCTAAGATGATCCCTAAGACTGAAATATTGATATAATCAATTATTATCATCATCAACAATGTGAAGCCTCTAATGAGGTATGTGGGAAGCCTTCTATTCAAATCAGATGTAATTCATATTGCTATTACTAAGTAATGGCCAGTATCCACTTTTCAGAGCTGTGGACTCAGAGATCCTAGGTATCATGCGTGCACGTTTTGAGGACTGCATGCTTTATGAAAACCCAGACCATGCAACCCGCTGCAAACCTCTTTGGGCAGCTTACAAGGATGCTGAAGAGGCCTGGTTTATCAAATGTAAGTATTGTTTTAATTGTAGTGGTCTAATTGTATTCTCATTTTTAAATTATTTATTTTATTATAAAATAAAATGACTTTTAATTGGATTTTGTTAACAGTTTCAAGGGTTTTCATTTTTTGCACAGAACCCTAATTATTTTTCTAAAATAAAAGTAGCCTATTGACATAGGCTACTTTAATTTTACCACAAAAAATACCTTATATTGGCCCTTGTTTAATTCTCTAATACAACACTTATTTTACAATTTAATATTTTATGTAGCGTGTTTAGTGAAACGGAACACAAAACGCATCGTCTTCGAGACCTCCGGTAGTGATTTCAAATCGATTGATGACGTCTATGTGTCAAAGAAAAACTTTTACTTGAAAAATACTTAAAGTTCACTAAGATTTTACTAAAATATTGTTATTGCAATTTTTGCCTGAATAAAGCACATACAATTAGTAAAATTATTATTCTATTTAAGACAAAAAATTAGATGTAAACAAGGCAGATAGGGGTAAGTGACACACACACACACACACACACATGATGTGATCACATCAGATAACTAGAGGTGGTTCGTTACGTCATTTTCAAGAAACGTAACGAAACCAGTTACTTGGTCGGCGTCACCTGTTTCAAAACTAGTGATTTTTGTAACTAGTTATTTTTATTCAGCTACTGTGATTGTTAGTATAAATACCTCCACCAACTATACAGTTACACATGAAACGAAAATAAATTATATCACTATCTACTTAAGTGTATATACACTTAATTAGATAGTGATTTAATTTATTTTTTTAATTTATTGATTTAACAGTATAGCTATACTGATAAATCAATAAATTAACTTCCCTTCATACTTTACTCAGGCTTAGGGCTGACTGCATTAAATGTATTTATGACTAATGATTACTGTTTACTATGAACCTATGATCAACCAGTCGACCAACCGACACTACCGACAGTCTACTCTATTCTCGATCGCTCGAATAACGTAACAACTACTCAGCTACTCACACCCAACAATTACAGATAACTGAAATAACGCAATTACAAAAATCACTACTTATAACTAGATTCGAAACTAGTGATTCGGTTACAAGCCGCGTAACTAGTTATTGTATCTAGTGACGTGAAATAACGCACATGCCTACAGATAACATGACATGAATGGCTGTAACTGTAGTTGAACTGAACTTTTAATTCTCCAGTTGATGTTACTGTACTGTATTTAAGTGAAGAAAAAATTACTTGCATATTCCTTATTGTTAGGATTGTCCTCTCACAATGTAATAAAAAAAACTTGCTTGACATTGGGTTGTTAAAATGACAGCACTGTCAACACAATGTAGATCATAATTTGATTAATCTTGCAATTTGCTATATTTCAGATGGTGATCTTGGAGGGTATGCCGACGCTCGCAAAGCCTACATGAAGCAAAAGCACCGCATGATCTGGGAGAAACGCCATGGAAAACTCTCGGAATTGACCAGTTAAATGAAACCTAACTGCTGCAATATAGTGTATTAATGTTATGGTAGGGTATTTGCTGTTGCAGTAAAGTGTGTAAATTATAGTGTTTGTTTGTTTCATTTGGCCTATTTGAATATACAATTTTAGTTTATATTTACACTTAACTTTTTAAGGTGGATGCGCAAGGGTAGCCCGCGAAATTTAAATTTTCTTACGTTATTGCAATTTGCAGGTCAGTCTCAGGTTGTATGTTGATGAAAATATGCATCGCGCCAGTAACACGTATGGAGACATAGAATTATAATCATTCAAATCATCAATACGACCCTCCAAAATCATATAATCCCGTTGAGTGACTCTTTCATGAAATAGCTATTGAATGGGATTATATGAACTTGGTGGGCTGTTTTGATGAATTGAATGGTTATAATTCTGTAACTCCATACGTGTTACTAGCGCGATCCATATTTTCATCAACATACAACCTGACACTGACCTGCAAATTGCAATAAACTTAAGAAAATTTTAATTTCGCGGACTACCCTTGCGCTTCCACCTTAAGATCATTGTATAGCAACTAATGAACATTATGAACAACTTTGGGACCCAGAAATAATAAAAACGAAAAACAGCTGTAGGATACTAATTTTATGCTAAGTTCTGAACCTCTCATTTTTAGGGTTCCATATCCAAAGAGTAACCAACAGGACCCTATTACTAAGCCTCTGCTGTCCTTCCGTCTGTCTGTCAGCAGGCTGTATCTCATGATCTGTGACTTAATGTCTTATATCCCCTAGATGGGGCAGAGGGCGTCCACAGATGTCCTCCATCGCGATCGGTCTTGAGCTTCACGCTTCACCTCGCTCCACGTCATTCCGATGCTTGCCGCTTCTGCCAACACGGTGCGACGTGTGACTGACACTGGCAGAGCCACCATCAGGGATTTTAATTTTGATAACACAAAAATTTAGTTGCTAATTTAATAATAATATCAGATTTGGTCGGTCACTCGTTCAAAAGATATAAGGGTTTATAGGTGGCCGATCTGGAGAGAGCCTACCCCAGCAGAGCCACATTAATATCTCAAACTAGAGCACCTAGCGAAGACCTGTTTTCTCCCATATTTACTCGCTAATAACGGGCTCTCGTGGCATATCTCCAAAAGCTCTACTTTGGAGATGGTCTCGGGCCAGTAAATTCCGAGAATGCGACGAAGACAGCGGTTGACGAACACTTGGATTTGGCGTGAGATGTCCTTTGTGACCTTCCACGTTTCGCATCCGTAAAGCAGCGCGGATTTCACATTGGACCCGAATATCTTAAGTTTTAAGCGCAGGCCACACCGCAAGCTGGCGGGCGGGCGAGCGGACGGACGACGCATCCTTTCACCTCTTTTCATACTTTGGTTCACACCGTGAACTAACTAAAGATACGAACAAAGTATGAAAAGGGTGTCGTTCGCGTCGCTCGCCCGCCCGCCAGCTAGCGGTGTGGCCTGCGCTTAATCCTTCGGGTCAGTTTCCGCGACAGCCAAACAGGTCTCAGCTGCGCGAAGGTAGCTCGGGCTTTGGCGATCCATGAAGCGATGTCCTCTTCACTGCCCCCAGTCTCTGCCACGACGCTCCCGAGTTAGGTGAATTTGTGGACGCGTGCCACTGCCTCTATGCCAATCAGCAACGGTGAGTGATTCTGGGTCTTCCTGATATTTATTTTAAGCCCCGTTTCCGCCGCTTTCTGACGTAGTTTAATTTTGCTTGCATGTCGGCGTGGGTATGACTCAGCAGGCATAAATATTTTAATTTTTATGCCTGCTGATTTAATTTTTTTTTTATGCTCGCTGATTTAATTATTATTTTTTTCATTTGTATTTTAACTTCATAAATGGGATGTTTGTCTAAAATAAAATAAAAAGCACCATTTATTATTGAAAAAATAACATTTATTTTCCGACACATTCATCAAACATGCAATACTGAAACGACTCTAATTCAAATACATCGATTCACTAGTTAAAACTATAACAAATAATCACAGAATTACGAAGATGTAGGAAAAATAATAGTAAATGTTACATCTTCCCGTAATGAACTTCGGATGAGTACTTAATTCTATCTTACTGTTACAAAATACATAGTTATTGGTCAGAAAATAAAACAACAGCTTATAAAGTACTTAAATGTATCTTCACTACAGTCTTACAGAACTTGGTAATTAATTTATCAACCTTAAGTAACATTTATTAAACGATGGACAGTACTCTGGCCTTATGTGAACGCTATCACATTCAGAACTTACATGACAACCTTAATGGTCATTAAACTAATAGATCAAATTTACTTAAATATCTCTTTTTGATACATAGATCTGATGGCCAATACTGATGTAAATGCAGACTGGCAGTGTAACAAATGTTAAATTAATTGCATTGAAAAAATACACTTCAAATATGCAAGATCCTGCTTACATAAAATATATAAAACCAATTATCTGTAAATAATTATATTTCATAATTAAATATCGTAGTTCCACATTATCAAGTGTATATTTTATTACTCAAATGTTCATACTTTGTACCAATTTAATAATCAATTTAATATTATGTACACTATATACATACCTACGAAAATATGTAGTCGACTTATGATTACAAACCATCTGCACACACTAGAAAATATTTGTGATTACATAATTATATAATTGAGTTGAAACCAAATGTATGGCATTCAATGGTACAGAAGTATCACAGTAGTAATGCCTTAGAATACAGACTTAAATCACAAATTGTGTATTTACATTTTTTTTATTATAAGCTTATCCTTCCAATATGTATTCAAATAAATCTGATAATACTATTTATTCATTAATTCAAATCATAATTGACTAAAAATTAAATATATCTACCCCTTAATGTAGGTTAGCTGTTGTTTAAAACATATGTCAGACAGACCAACCTCATTAGATTTCGTTTAGATCTATAAAAATAAAATAAAGGTACAATAAAAACCATGAAACATCTGTTATCCCATGGTAGAAAGACAAAAGGAATAAGTTCCAATTTACAAAATGATTTACACTAACTAATGGCATATTTTTGATCACTGTAGCGTAGCACATTATTCTAGTATTCAGTACAAGGCAATTTGGCATAAAAGAGTTTCTAGTGCTTTGGCATCAATCAATTATAACTCAGATTTTTTTCGTTAGAGGTTAGAAGCTTCGATTAATTACAACTTTTAACAAGCCAATAAATGCTTAGCCAGCAAATGCTATAAGGCTGTTCCCAGCAATAATTAAAATGTCTATATCATTGTACTACCGTAAATGGAACATAAATCTGCGTCTTTCCACAGAAAATACAATGTGGAACTAAGAAATTTAATATTAGAATAACACAAACGACAGTCGTAAATTAAAGCATCAGCGCACTCGAGGCACGGGCATATTCTATCAAAGCAATAGTATCACCTACATCTACATTCATCGAATACTTCTATAAAACCTTTGCACGTTATTAATTGACACGTCATTAAGGCCAGTTCGCAACTGAGATTCAACAATTAACTGGCGTAATTAATTACGTAATTCATCGTAGGACCTTACCATGAATGTAAATGTTATCTAAAATTACATAAATTCGAATGTGATTTACCTACGAACGAGAAATTAAAATTCGTCTGTACAATAACTCGAAGACAATATTTTGGAACAATACACAAGCAAGATACATGCAAATAGATTTGTGGCCGAAATATATTATAGAAGATAAAACTCTAGGACAATCAACATATTGTATGATCATTGTACTTTGTGTGGGCATCCGAAAAATGTTATAAGTGCTCGAGATGTTTATTTAATAAAACTTAGCAACTATTTCTTAACATATTTTGAGCCTCAAATCAATGATATGTACATTTAGTGTTTATTTTGTTTTATTCGTATCAATTGGCAGTAACATTATCTACTTACAAATTATTACGTAGATAATATACTGTAGATCTTTCATAAACTTAATAGTACCTTAAAGTATCATTTGAAGCTTGTTCAGTCCTTTGTTACATGAAGAGCCACGGAAATATAAAACTAAGAAAAAATAAAATGTCAATAGGTAAAATAAAATATAAAATTGATTAGAGTTACTCAGTTGAACTGTTGATAAGTTCTAAACAATCTTATAATTAGTTCATCAGGTAACTTGAAAAGGCTAAACAACACACCACGAAACTGACTCAGTTGGAAACATATAAAAGTATCATTAGTCAATTAAAATAAAACATTGTTAGAATTCATACACTAAAAAATAATAAAAGAAGTTATCGGTCAAGATGATTCTTACGACTTACCTTTACATTGTACAAGACGTGGGACATTAGTTTTACATCGGCACTTTAAACATTTCACGAATGCACCATAAGATTTCTTATACTAAATAAACACATAAAAATATAAACATCTAAAATATTATTGTTACAGACATCACAATTTATTGGACACTTACATAAGTCTAGTAGTTAAAATTCGTTGCGACCCTGATTCACATCACTCCAAAGTTTCAGGTGCCGCGTTTGGAACACGAGTAATACTAACCTACATCAAAAATATAAAGGAATGCATCTTCTTTTACGACGCGGTGGGACTAGGAACCGTCGAAGTGAGCCGCCAAACGGATGCGACCTGCAAAACAAACAGTGGAACATTTACATTATCATCCCAGAAAATACTATCAATTCCTTAGCTGTTTTTGATAAATAAATGATTATTCTTACGTCGGTTCTCATGGTTGAGCAAAGCCGTTGGTGTCGGCAATGCGCTAGCCGGTGGGGAACACCATATATTTGTCTTTGGTGAATCGAATACACGGGAGCCCTGAAACAAATATTGCATAAGATTTATGTGGAAAAAGTAAATGTTTGGCTATTTTTTATTTGTGATTTCACTGATAATTTTCAATATATTCGGCATCCTTAAAAGGGAACCCAATATAATGAGCTCATGTAGCTCAACTCAGAAAGTTGACCTACACAAGTACTGACAAATGCGTCTCAGACTTTAATCTGCATAGTCCTCATAAAACCTGACCTGACCTCTGAGTTTGTTTCGGTGTTTCTTCTCAGAGTAGTCAGATAAAAAACATCGACCCCATCTATTTTTAAAACATACAAACAACAACAGATACATACATTTTTGACTTTAAAACAACTAATTTGCAAATAAATATCATTTATGAAATACGGGATGGGAGAGTAAACTGCTAAGCTTCGCCACTAGAGGTGATAGCAGCACAAACAAAGTAAATAAACAATGTTATAACATGTGATTATACGTTGTGACAGTACCTTCTGGCCGGGCGGAGTATCATGTACAGAGTAGTCCTCGTGAGCCGGGCCGGACGCGAGCTCGCGACAGCGCGGCACTACGGCGCCGGGACACAGCGTCCAGTGGCCGCTCTCCATCTCCGTGAATATCTCCATGTACTGACGGAGGAAGTCTGCCACGCCTTCTGCACCTATTGAGCATACTCGCGGTTATGTATCGAACGATTACGAATCACATCTAAGAGAGATGCCAACTTCTTGATTTAAAATCAGTGAAATTAAATAAAAAAGTTGTAAGTAGACGCATTAAAAACAAAAGCTGTGCTCACCAGGATCAAGTCCGGGGAACACAGGTTCATATCTTCTAGCGTACTCCAAGTAGAGTTCGTCGGCGCTGGCGGGCGCGGCGCGGTCGGCCAGCAGCTGCGCCAGGCGCCACACGGCGCGCCAGGCCGGCGCCAGCGCCACGCACGCGTCGGCCGCCAGCAGCACGCCGGCCGCCGCCAGCCGCGCAAGCTCGGGCGCCGCGCCGCGCACGCGCCGGTACGCCGCCGTGAAGTACTCCAGCGTGGAGCCGCGCGCCACGCTGCGGTCGCCGCACAACACGGCACATGCGCATAGCAACGACGCGGCCCAAGTAGGCGACCCGCCCGGACCTACCACCAGGTTATCCTCAACGCAGCCGCCCGCCGCGTACACTAACCCCTCTAACGATTCCGCGTCCAGCATATCGGGCTGCAAATATTAATCATGTTAAATTTCATGCATGCATGGAGGAAGTGTGATAAAGCAGACCAACTGCATGGAAATACTGAAATATGAAAAAAAAATGTCCTAATGCGGTTACCTACGAGCTTGCCAAACACTCCCTGTGTGAATGTACCTACCTATATAAAGAAGCACGTTTTCACCTTGCTTTAGCGACTTCACTGCTATATATAGACAGCCATCCATAGGATATAAAAATATACCAGAGGTCATTAGATACCGATTGTTTCGACTGTCTATCCTGCCACTTTTAAGGTAAAAATAGTTGTCAGATTCGTAATTTCCGGAATGAGTATCGTGTATAGTGCCACTGCCTGTAGGTCGCGACATACCTGCGGCGGCGCACCGTAGTGATGCGCGTAGTGCGCGGGCAGGTCTTGAAGTGCGACGCGCGGCAGTGCGCGCAGACGCCGCGCTACCTCAGCGCGTGCGGCCGGCAGGCTCAAGCGCACGCTGCGCTCGCCACCCGCGTCGCCGCACACGGCCACAACTGCCGGCACCAGCTCGAACAGCTCGGCCAGCTTCACACAGCCGTAGTGAGCTACGCGCAGTTGACGCCCGAAGTGCGCGTGGTACGCCGGCACGAAGCGAGAGAACTCCATGCGGAGGTTGGGCGTGTGGCGGAGCAGTTCCACGGCCTAATAGCAAGTTACGCTAACTCCAGTACCCATATTCACAGATATTTGGCGAATCTTTGTGTCATCCCGATAAATGTTACGCTTTATGAAGATTTTGTTACACGCACTTACCACGACAACACCAATATTCGTCAAAGATCTATCAATGTAGCCACAGAGCTAAAGTAAAATTATTTAAAACCATTTTGTTTCGGTGAATTTTCGGCCGAAATAAATATGGTCCTAAATATTTTAGACACTCTAGTAAGTACCGCTATGAAGTCTAGTTTAGTCTAAAAAGCGACTGCCCTACCCGTGGATGAAGAGATAACTGAGAGATACTCCAGAATGTCGAAGCTATAACATTACCACAGGCCTATTTTCATTAAACTGCAAACACCAATTCACTAACCATGACGTATTTGGCAATCCCTTAATAATATCCAGATAAAAATCGAGTTGATATGAAAATGATGAAAGTGAGAAATGATCAAT
Organism: Eugnorisma glareosa; assembly: GCA_947578425.1. Lineage (NCBI taxonomy): Eukaryota > Metazoa > Arthropoda > Insecta > Lepidoptera > Noctuidae > Eugnorisma > Eugnorisma glareosa. The sequence continues at coordinate 12,638,531 of OX387963.1, forward strand.
TCGTACCTGCATAGCAAACTGTCGAGTGCGGGACCTCTCCTCAGGGGTGGGTGTGCGGCGAGGCAGCGATATAGTGCCATCTGGATTAACGGTCACCGCCTGAGGGTTAACTCGCTGCATCAACTCCCCAAGTGAACACACGCCGTAGTCGACGGGAGAGAACGGACGGCCTGTCGTTGCCTGGTACAGTTGAGCGATATCGAGCAACTGCACTGTACGTCCTGGTTGCGCTTTCAACAACTTCACGAGATCCGACGTAAAACGACGGCTTTGCGCTGACGCAGATATTGTTATGATACGTGATGATCCGGAGCCAAGCACCTGAATAAAAAAAAATATATATAAAAGAAAACTCTCTTAAAAGCTACAAAGTTTGTGTTTGAAATCTACCACATGTTTGTATTGAAAACGTCTGTTACAAAAACCGACTTCCAAAAACAACACTAAAAAAGTCTAAAATAGAAAAATCTAAGTCTTAGACTTTTTAGTGTTTTTTTTGAAGTCGGTTTTGTTTTCGAAGAAAGTTTTTTTTATTTTACCCTTTTTAGTTGTAGTATACCACACAAATTCTTGTCATGAATTAATTTTTACGTTGTAACTAGAAGTTAGTTGAAGTATTCGTCAAGATGAATCATACGAGCCCTAACTCGATGGGATTGTGTCATTTTATTACGGAGTTCCTATGATCACCTTCCAAATCCATCATCAGATCAGCTTCATGTCATCATAATATTGCATTGTCTCGCGATATACACATGCGTGGAAAATTTCAGCTCAATTAGAAATCGGGAAGTGTGTCGGTGTGTGTGGGCAATTTAACTAGCAAGTATCACGCGACGTCGCGTGATGTACATCAAAGCGCCTTCACGCGAGGCCGCCTAAATTCTTAAACCGATTTTGATGAAATTTCTATGGGACCAATCGGGAAGCATATCCTATCAGATGAATAAAGATTTTTTCAAATTGGTTTACAAATGACGCAGTTATGAGCTAGGTAACAAACATTAAAAAAAAAACACCCGAATTGAGAACCTCCTGCTTTTTGAAGAAAGTCGGTTAAAAATAGAAATAAATGATCTATTTATAATAATATTATTATGATTTTTATAAAAAGTTAATCAGTTTTTTTCCATCTGATTTAAGCGCTTAAGGTTTAAGAAGAAGAAGAATGTCCGAAACAGCTGGACCGATTTTGACAGGACTTTTACTCGCAGATAGCTGATGTTATAGGGAGTAACTTAGGCTATATTATTTGGGAAAAAGGATTAGGGTTCCGTGCAAAAAAATTAAAACCTGTTGTTACGTAGGTAATCTTTATAAAATAATTTCACGCGGACGAAGGTCGCGGCCCGTCGCGGGCATCAGCTAGTTGAGAATAAAAAAGCGTTTTACTCTGAAAATAGTAGATTATAAAACAAGTGGAAAAAAGGGAATTTAATTCGAGGGACTAAGTTGGATCCCGAGAGCAGCGCAGGATTCCAGAGTAGAATCCTGAGCGGAGCGAGGGATACAAAAACCGAGATGATTTTTTTTTCACGAGTTGTGTACTCTACTTTTTACCATTGACTGCGAGAAAATAAATAGAAGTACCTATAGTATTTATATTTCTCGGTAATAAATAAGTTAAGCCAGGCTTACTAAGGTCGGTCTGTGGATGGGTGACCGCTAATTCATTACATACCGAGTTTCCTCCGTGCCTCAAAAAGTATGTAAAGACGTTGGGACGGCTGTCATTTGTAGTTCTTTGACAGTCATTGCAGGAAGCCAGTGACCCGAAAGTCTGACAACCAGTCTTACCAAGGGGTACCGTATTACCCACCCAGTAATAACAGGGTTGTGTTCTGGGTCAGATAGGCGGTCGCTCTATGTAAAATACTGGTAATCGTTTGAAAAAACAAAACCTTTTAGTACCTAGTAATTTTGGTCGCCAAAAAGACGATTTTAGTCAAAATTCAGGAAAAAAATATTTTACGTTGCCCTAGTACTTTACCTACTTCCATATACTTATTACTGCTCTACCCTATCTACCCTACCCACCTACCCTACCTACCTGCCAGTACCTACCCTACCTACTTACCTACCCTACCTACCTACCTCGTTTGAATAAACAACACCTTGAATTTATGTTGACCTAGTGGTTGTGGTGACTTTTGGTCGCCAAAAAGACGATTTTAGAAAAAAAAAATGAGTTTTCTGATCTCCCCACGGGAACATCGCATTTTTCCGGGATCAAAAGTAAGTTTGTGTTAATCCAGCATTTAAGCTATCTTGATACCAAATTTATCCAAATCTGTTAAGCCATTTGAGCGTGAAGGAGTAATAAACATACACACATACAAAGTTTTGCCTTTATAATATTAGTGATTAGAACAATTTTCGAAATTCAGTGTTATATTCTTGTCGGCACGTTCTATTTATTTTTTGTTCATAATTCGTGCTTGTTCCAAATCCAAAATTGTTGTAGATAGCTAATAATATGGTAATAATAGTGGATAGGTGTTCCGGGTCTGGCTGTTTGTGTATGTGAGTTTAAATGTTTGTAAACGCACCCCGATACAGGAGAAAATCCTAGTGTGAGGCAACTTTTTTTTTTTAAAGAAAGAAAAAGAAAACAAAATATTTTTATTCACTCAGTGAGTAAAAGAGTTTCATTCACTGTCATCGATGAATAGAATGCCTTTTTCGCGCGGCAATGGTAAAAACATATTTATCTACATTTTTATCTGTCATTACAAAAATTGCATATTATTAAATATATTTTTGATATCGTTTAGCCAGCATTCAATCAGATTCCACAAACCTTTTTTACGACCATTTGACTAAACACTACGTCTAACCTTGAATCTTATCTTCAACTGAAAATCAAGTTTATTTCAACGCGTTAAAGCATAATATCATTCGAGAATAAACACAAGCATATTATTTGAGTTCACCGAGAGGCGTGGCGGCGTGTACCGATCAATAGTTCCAGTAGTCTCGTCGTTCTCGTCCGCGATAACGCACGCGTTTCAAGCGCGATCAATAGAAATGAATGAATACGAAACATTGCGACTCTCGCTGACGCCACCGTTTGAGTCAACAATGGAGTTAACTGATTTACCGTTGGAAATGATACTTTACATGGCTAAGTTTCTCCGTTTTGAAGAGTACAGAAATTTCATCCGCTCACTTTGGCCCAATAACGACGAAGCTGAAACTATTCGAAGAAAACTCTGGGAGCTTTCTACTCGCAAGATCAGAACCAAATTCTTGAACCAGAAAGATTTGAAGATAGAATACAACTACGATCGGTCGCGGTCAAAAGATGATCGCATTCTCCTCGACTGGGACTCTTTTCTACCCATTTTCGGTGATCTAGGACCTCCTAAAAGTTACGACCAATTCGTAAGTTTTTCGGACGTGCTTAACTTTATCAAATGTCACGTGCATTTGGATGAGTGTACGAAACGTCAACATGCTTCCTGTTTATGCCACCGTTTAGGCACAGACACTCTCGCCAATGTGATTCGTGCGAGGCCAGCAAACACCGATTGTAGTTACGGACATTTTCATCATTATTGCTATAATCACCTTGCCAACTGGTTGAACGTTTTCCTATATAGTTTGATATTACAACACGAGACGGGGGAGATCGACGATGAAGCGAATCAAGAAATATTACGTGTTCTAGGGACCACTGTTTGTGTGTAAAGGTTCGATTTGTTTCTTCATTATTCACTAGTCGAAAGTTGGTTTCATTTTAGATTTATGGCATGAACATGGCAATGAATATGTTTAAATTGTAAGAATCTCAATGTTAAACAGTTTATTTTATCACCTTAGTAGTTAGTAGTAAAAAAATACATTAAAATGTGAAATAAAAACAATAATTGTGCTTTTATTTTTCTTTCACTGACAACACTCAGTTACTTCACAGTAACATATCGAAGAGCATACCTTGGAACTGGTATATTAGTGGGTTGCAACCCATTCTCCCTACATAATAACCTCTTTATCTTATGTGTTGGTTAACGAAATCAACCACTGTAATGAAAGAAAGGTCTGATTTTTAATAACAATCTAGAGGCCAAATTTAGTGAGATGTGATACACGGTTTTAGTTCCAAAGAATTTCGTAATCAAGATTCGCATTCATCGTATTTCTTTATATTTATTCAGCTTACTTACTTACTTAGCTATATCGAATCCATAGAAATAGGAACTATGGATATAATATGGCTTGTAGTTGAAAATGTGTCGGAACCCGGTGCCAAGTCGCCAGTTTGACCCTACACACGCAGCACAATAAAAGCAATCGATACGTTGACCAAATCGGAAAGTTATCGATTCGACCTCCATGTATTAATTTATTAAAATATATATTACGAGTCCTGAAAATAAAATCAATAGGTAGCTAAAAACCCAAAAATACTTCAATAGATTACTAACCTAACATATTTGAACGTTACGACTTATGGTTATGCATTTCTCTATTACGCCCGCGCCGTATAATAATCAAAATGAATAAAAAATATTAAATGCCACCCGCCGCCGGATCATAGCGGTTGACAAATTGGAGAATTAAGTAACCATACCTGGGAACCTAGCGGATATATTGAAAATCCAACTTGTTCACAATTTTTTTTTTAATACAAGCTTTTAACTTTACTTTGAATACCCTTTTACTATTCAAAGAATCCACCAGCACAATGTTTTGAGTTGAGTCGTATAATAGGAATATAAAGGGTGTAACAAGACCCTTCACGAAGCCGAAAGGCACTTGTTCTCCCCGTCATTGCGATCATTATTTTGTTCCAGACCATACCTGGGAACCTTCTAGTTACGGAGACCTGGGAACCTTCTAGTTACGGAGATATTGGGGTCAAAGTTCCAAGTTTTTCACAGGTTTTTTTTTAAATACGTGTTTTAAATGTTAGATTTTTACTTTAAACAGCTCTATGACCCCCGTACTATTCATATATATATATTATACAATCCATCCATTAGCACAATGTTTGGAGTGCGTTACATTGAGTCTTACCGTAAAACGTGATTTTTCACCCCAAAAAAAGTCGTTTCCCAGCAAAATTTTTTGCGTAAAGTTACTTAGTTTGATGTACATAATGCTTGGTTGACGGCTTCGTGAAGGGTAATTGGCTCGGCAATCGACATTAAGAGGGAACAGAAGCTGCGATTCCCCATGTATTCCCCTTTTATCTTCCTGAATAATGCCTCTATAGCATTTTTTTTTTAATCAACGTTTGCTGTAGACACGTCCCAGTCATTTCCCTTTTTCCAGCAATTAGTAAGTAAAGAAAATATGACCATCCAAAAATGACAAAAAATTACCCATTTTTACGGCCTTGATTAGAGGACTCCCAGGCAAATTCGAAAAGCTTTTAACATAAAATAAATTGATAGCGGCCTAGACATAGACTTTCTTAAAAATTTATTGTCAAAAATAATTTTATCGGCTCGGTTTTCGAGGAGAAAAAAGGGGAATACGAAACGTCGGTCTAGTCAATTTGAAATAATTTATTTTATTTATTTATTAAAACTTTATGCACATAATGTACAAAGGCGGACTTAATGCCTTGGGCATTTTCTACCAGTCTACCTTAGGGTGATGCAGAGACAAAACAGTAGGTGCAATAGTATAGAAAATTGCGAAGACAAAATATAATAATCGGTCTGAGCTGCACCTGCTGTCCCTATCGCACACATCGCAAACATTATATGTTTTACTAGTGGACCGTCCCGGTTTCGCACGGGTGCTCATGTTACTCAGGGATAATGTAGCATTTTAATACAGTTTTAAGCTTTTACGGTTTACAACTAAACTTATACTTGTCTCCTATCGGGATATCGGGAGCTCAAAATAATGAACAATCACGGAAGATATCCCCTATGTGACAGTATAAGTTAGCCTTTCCAATGGTGAAAGAAATTTTAAATTTCGATTTTGTGTCAATTAGTAATACCAACCAAATAGATTTACAAATAACTCGTAAAATGTTTTTGAAGCAAACGGTATAAGTATTTATTATAATAACCCTTCATTGGCAGTCAGCTACAAAAGAAACGGTTGGAATTACTGGTGATAAATCGACTAGATTTATCAAAATAGTATCAATTGCATTCTACTTCTCTATGACCGGTTGTGTGACACGAACGTCATGTAAAGAGAGTAAAACAATATTCATACTTCTATACTTAAATTAAATGCCCTACTCAAAAATCAAAACCATGACGCGTAATGTCGTAAAAAAATTCGCAAATAATTACTATAAAATTTTGATCTTGATGCATGAGATTTTTTGGTACCACTTTTGGTCATCGGGGCCGCCAATCTCACCGAAGATTTTAGATAATATGTTAAGAAATAGGGCCACTCATCCATTGACTGACCTCAGCAACCACAGCTTAACTTCGAAGATTCATCAATCCGCGCGTAACTTAGCCTCGGGAATGTAAGCTGAATATGAAGTTAGATACTATAAATAGCGAGTTAAGGAGTACTTACCACAATCGCGTTTCCGAGAGCAGCGAGCAGATCCGGGAGTTTGGTAAAGCCATAGTCAGCCACGCGGCATTGCCGGCCGAAATGATGATGGAATGCGGGTATAAGTCTGTAAACATACTATCATGTTAAACTTTGATTTCTAAAACCCTGATCAATTAATCTAATGTCCTGACGTAATTTGATTGGCTTCTTTTATTATCAACCAACAATACGAACAGTTAGTGCTAGATAATAGATTTGACATTAGATACATTGATCGACTTGATCGACCTTTTAGAAGCAGGTGGTAAGTTCAGGGATTTTTTTAATTTAGTGCGGGGAAATAGATGCACTTCAATTTTGCTGATTTTCAGGAGAATGCAACTATCGCATTGTCATGTTTAAGATTTCATACAATATTTTCAAAATACCCCATTTTTATACACCAAGTAATCCATATCTTATAGATGTTGCGTTTTAGTATTGTAATAGCGGTCATTACCTGAAAGATTATACTAATATCGCTTTGAACGAATCAAACTATGTATCGCTTTTCATTGGTAATACATTTTGTAGATCACGATGTCGATACTCAATGTCGTTTTTAAAATAAAGAACGTCAATAGGTACGAGTATAGGTGGGTCAATGGCCGCTATTGTCATGCTAAAACACAAAACTGTAGCAGTGAAATTGAAAAATTGTATATTTCGTTAATTGACTCGAGGAGTTAATGATAGCAAGGTTGACAAGGTAAACTGGAAAAAGAAAACGTGTTGCGCCGATATTACGTAAAATGGTACAAGGGCAGAAAAATGCCGGTGATGGTGTAATACTAACTTGCTAAACGGTATGGAACATCTAGGAGCCGTACGCAACAGATCGATGAGTTCCCTCTCGAACAGAGCCAGCATCGGCTCCAGAGCTGGCGCCGTGCGGGGCCGCTCGCGCTCGCTGCTAGAGCGAGAGCTCTCGCCTGCAAACGAAACCAATGTAAGAACAATGTCACATGAACAAGAATTTGTGTGGTATACTACCACTAAAAACCAGACAACTGAAAAATCACACTCTAATTAAAATCAGGGTTTTTTTTTCGGTTTGTAGCTTAATAACGAATCGATTGACACCTTATCCATCAACATCGGATGAATAGTTTAGGCGCTACGGAGGAACATACGTAAATGCAAATATACATACATAGACTGCCTTTTGGCTTCGCCGTAGTGGAGTAAAAAAAGGAAGCTTTTAAATGGGAAGGTTACAAGCGAAATTGAAAGCACGGAAGTTGCATAGCCACCCCATACTCCCATCGTCATATTGGTTTTTTCTTTAGTTGTGTACTATTTAACTGGTATACAGGGTGGTTGGTTAACCGTCGCTCATAAATAAAGAACAACTTTTAATATAGGACCAATCACGAAAATCATCCGTACATTTATGGTCGCTTAACTACTAAAATGTAGGGAGCAGCTGTTACATATTTCTGAGTGAGGACGAGTGATACGTTGCTACTACACGCCCATAAAGTATTGCTAACGCGAACGTTTAAAAAATCATCCTGACTATAATATTGCACGTCCATATTATACTGGAGTATACTAACTAGGGTGGTTTTTTATGTCACTTAAACAAAAACAAAATATCCAGAGATGGTGTTCTACAGTGTCCCCTCGAACATAAATGTGTAAGTAAGCTATTTCTGTTCGCCTATAACCCTTTCAGGCCTTTACAACAGAACGGACTTCGGTGAAATTTCGCTCATAAGTAGACCATGATTTGAGTTAGGACATAGGATACTTTTAATACCAGAATTACGTTGCCGTGGAGCGATGCCCGAACTGCGCCTCTCTTCTTATTTAAGGCGAGTTGAAACTTCAGCAGGCTTTTACCGGAGAAAGGTCGCCAGAGATAGAAAGCGATGAAAAATGTAAATCGAATATCTGTAGTACTATACTGACTGTTAGCGGAGTGAGCAAGCGGCGGCGTGACGGCTAGAGGCGCGTTCTTCCAGGCCAGGTGGCGCGAGGGAGCGTCGCGCACCTCTAGTCCCTCCACGCTACGCAGGAGCAGCTCTAGAGCCACGCCGTGACGCGGGTCGCACATAAGCGCGTCAAAGCGAGCCTCATAGCACTCCACGAAGCTATGCAAGATAGATAAGTTGCTTTAAAATGTTACAAAAGAAAAGAAAATTATAACATCACGCCTGTAATCGCAAAGGGGTTAAGTAGGTAGAGTTGTACCTAATAGTACACTCACTTATCACTAGTTATGTTTCTGTCCTATGAAATAGGGGGCGAGTTTGCCATCTACCGGGCACAAGTTCAGTCTCCAGGGCTGCTATAAAGAAACTCTTGATCAAAAAACCATATATCGCTTTGCCCGACTTGGGAAGCGAACCCAGGTCGTCTTGCCCCGCATTAAAATATTAGAACTCCGTTATTGAAAAGTAACGGTTAATAAAAGTCTTAGCTAGAAAAAAACAACAGTCTTTCATGAATCTACTACAAATTGACTCAATATTAAATGAAACCACTGCGGTAAGATTAAATAAAGTTTACCTCAGCAGAGGCAAAATTCCTCCATGATTCTCCAATAGAATGTGTACATTCTTAGCCAAAGTCGAGATCTCCATATAAACAGGTTGCAAGATGCGGCTGCCGTCTTCCTGTCCGGTGTTCATGGACGCGTGGATGTGGCACTTCCAGGGTGCCTCCTCCATCTCAGAGTTCGACACCGGAGTTAGATCTACTAACTGAACCATTCTCCCGAATCCTTCGTGTATGATGACTGTGTCTTTGAGCTTTGCTATGTCTGATGTCGTCAGCGCGCAGCAATGGCGACTTGCATACGCATCCCTCAGTCTTAGTAGGGGAAGAGTGTGATTCTTTTGATCCAGAAGGATGGCTCTAAGACGTGCTCTAAGTACGTCTAGATTTGGTGCGGGTGAGGGTTTTCCGAGAGACAGTTCTAGGCGACGCCCCGTCCACTGGTTGTCTAAGCGGCGCTTGTGGATGCGTGCGATAGCGAGCCTCGCGTCCCACTCTGAGCGTAGCACTACGGTAGCTAACGGACCCTCCCCAGCGGCCCATACTGAGACGCGGACCGTCTGCACGTACTGGTTGAATAGTTGAGTCAGCATCTCCTAAACAAGATATGAGGCCAATATTATAAAGCTAAAACGTAACAAATTAAACCAAGCCCTTATAAATGAATGATATTATAAAAAAATATACTAGCTAACTAACATTAAGCTATGGAAAGAAATGGTTTACAAATAAAATAAGGGAAAAGCAGGCATACAGAACTAACATTAAATGACTCAATAATACATACGTGTACCGATTGAAAGACCTAGTGACAATTCGTATTTTCTGTGTAAATAAATTAAGAAAAATGTTGTGGCATATGAAAGTTTTTCATTTGATGCCATCAACATTCAGAAAGGTAGATTTCGCTATTATAATATTATCTGATACGGATCAGATCATTGAAGACCGTTAATTAGAGCTTTGCTTCAGTACGTGTTCAAAGTAACCAATTATGGAAAATAATCTATGATCAACGTGCGCGAAATCTACCCATTTATATGTTTGGTGGTGTGCCTGTGATGAATCATCAAAGCAAAGCACTGTCTGTCAGTTGCGAGCTCTCGCTTGCATTTTGTTTGAGAAATGTTTTAGATTTATTCTTATTGTGTATTCACAACATAAGCCAAGCAATTAATAAAGTTCATTAATGTTAATTTAAGAAGTTCTTTAATGCCAATTAAACCTATTTATAGTATTGTGAAAATTTAACTTTTGGGGGATGAAAGATGGTAACATCGATATATTGTAATATACAGGAGTGAGTTTTGCAGCGGGCATTATAATTAATACTAAGCCGAGTGTTCAAAGTTCAAAACAAAAAGGTTTTTTTTTAATCTTCAGGACAAAAAATAAATATTACATTTACATTTTTTTTAAATATATTTCTGTTTGTTGACCACAACCTCAAAACTCAGCCTGTATATGAACCCAACTAAAGCTCAACACCAACACACACAAGAATTTAGAAGACGAAGGCTTCATCAAGGCGATTGTATATATTTATTAAGCTTGTAACTGAATATGCCTACGAAAGAAAATCAGTTATAATAGGAAATCGGTGTCAATTGGTCAAGATCAATATGCTTTAAGTCCCTTGCCATACAATCACCTCGTCCAACTTCGTATGCAAACTTAACAGACATCAGAACCAATACATACATAATAGCGAGTGTAAATTATTTTCGTTAGCATCGTAAGTACTGGGTGGCTTGCTTAAGCTTGGGATTCCTAACAGAGTGTTGACGCCAGATCGGCCGATAGCAGTGACGTTTTTTGAAAACGTCACTTTCATGACGTCCCGTGTCAAATAAAACCAAAGCTTAAGCGCTTAGAGTATTGCGAGACACCTATGAAAGAGAAAATTTAAGGGAGAATCTGCATAGTTCCCACAGACAAACCTTGAAAACAGCTTTCTGGGGCATAGATTTTAAGATAAGAATATTGTAATTCCCATAAAAAATAAATACTAATAATAAAAATGTAATCAAATAAATAATGCGCGGTGCCTTCATTATACATAAGTGGGCCCAGAATAATGTACGGAATATGTGGTAACGGTTTTCGCGTCGGTTTCCCTTGAAATTCGCTAGTCATCAGGGACTGTACCACAAACTCTTATAGCAGCTTTTGGAGCCACACCTCTTCAGTCTCGTATATCTCCATTTTTTTCCCACACTGAAGTGACGATCCAAATAATACTACTATATATAAAGTAGTGGTAGGCCCCCAAGACAGACAGACAGTGCGGACATGGCCTCAACCACCACCACCATGTGCAATCTTACCTGCAGAACCGTAGACTCATAAGGCGGTAAATTAGACACGGTAAGTTCAGCGGTAGACTCCTCAGCTTCACTATGTTCGCTGAAGCTTGCCGAAGAGTTCCACGGAGACACGGCCCGGCTGGCGCTATTCTCCCGGTGACGACCTTCACCGCTATTGCTTGATGAGCATCCTGAGCGGTCCAGGTTTGCAGAACCTGGTGGAAAATTATTTTTCTTTTTGTATTATCAAAATAACAGCTTTTTACTTTTATGCGCATATAATTATTTAGACAGCACAAAAAAAAAAAAAAAAATTTTTGTCTGTCTGTTCCGGCTAATCTGCAAAACGCCTGGATCGATATTGACGGAACTTTGACTGGCAGATAGCTGCTGTTATAAGGTTTAACATAGGCTATTTTTATTTTAGTAAAATAAATAGGGCTCCATGCAAAAAAAATAAACCCTTGAATTTGGTTACAAAATCTAATTCAAAGTAATATTTTTTTTAATAATAATTTAACGCGAATGAAGTCGCGGGCAACAGCTAGTTGTTATATAAAATCCTATATTATAAATAATTGTAATTGTGCACGTGTGAAACACGATACAAGGCAGCTGACAAAAAAAAATTGCCATCCTTTATAGTATAATAATATGCATTCAAAAAAAGATTTGCTTTCGACTCTGTCAATACTGCAGCAGGCACAGTTTTAAGACGAACATTAATTTCCTGAAAATACTGACGGACCGACAAGGTAAAATTATATAACCTTACAAAACTACACAGATATGAAGGTAACGATATCTAAACACATTAATAGAACGATTCGGTATTTACTTTAAGTAACGACCACAAGTACGTAGTTACTACTTGAACCTAATCATAATCACTTCAGTCACATAGCTGTAACATTCGTAACTCACCATGCGTGCCCCTAATCTTCCTAGGTTTGGGTGCGGGCGGCGGGCAGAAGTCGTGCGGGGGCGGGGTGGGCGCGGGCAACTGTTGCAGCGCCAGGGCCCACTCCTTGGAGATGCACGGGGTGTTGAACGTGCTCACCTCGTGAGGTGATGAACATACCTGCGAGACCATAACACATTAAGATACCCACATCTCGCCAGCTATGTTTCAAACTCGTGCAGTAAGAGATCTTAACACCGGTATTCTTAGTCGTGGATTGAACTTAAGTCGGACTTGACACGCCTAAATTCCGCCCCATTAGACATAATGACAGCTACAATTTGTTTATGATCCCGCTTTTCAAAGGCGTTTATGTCAAATTATAAACAAACTGTAGCTGTCAATATGTCTAATGGGGCAGAATGTAGGCGTGTCAAGTCCGACTTAAGTTCAATCCACGACTAAGAATACCGGTGTTAGTGTCGATGAGAAGAAGTTTTTCTTTTGAGAAATTCCTAGCAAAAACCAACACCAGACACCTTCTCGACATGGAAATTGAACCCAATCAAGTAGCATACTCACCGGTCGTAAACGGTTTATCTTGCTTAGACAAAATATATAACGTTTGCTCCTGAGCATATATTATTTTGGATAAGTATTCTTTAAAAGTTACACACTCAACTGAGAGTCTGAAGTATGAAAGAAGACGAAGCAAAAGAAATATAAGAATCCTTCAGAGTTTAGAGTTCAGAGCCCCAAGTTACAGACTAACTGTTAACACAGTTGGTTTTCTATAGTTTCTACCTACACCCATGAGACAATGGCATGAGTATATATAAAGAGTGTAACAAGACCCTTAACGAAGCCGAAAGGCACTTGTTCTCCCCGTCACTGGGATAAGTTTTTTGTTCTAGACCATACCTGGGAACCTTCTAGTGACAGAGATATTGGTGGTCAAAGTTCCAACTTTTTCACATTTTTTTTAAATAAATACATGTTTTTAATGTAAGATTTTTACTTTAAATACCTCCACGATCCCTATACTATTCCATCCATCCATCAGCACAATGTTTTGAGCTCGTTACACTGACTCCTACCGTAAAACGTGATTTTTCGCCCCAAAAAAAAAAAAGTCGTTTACCAGCAATAATTTTTGCGTAAAGTTATTTAGTTTGATGTACAGAATGCTTGGTTGACGGCTTCGTTAAGGGTCTTGTTACACCTTGTATATATATATGTATGTGTTGTACAAACCTGAGGCGGTTGAGGTATGAAGGTGGGCTGTTGATATGAGGCCGGGGCAGTGCTGTACCCTTCGTCACTGGAATACGTCGGCGGAACCGTGCTGCGGGCATACCGTGTGCTGATCTTGCGCCCGTACACATCCTCTCCATCCATACGCATCAGAGCTCTGAAAGGATATTACTACATTAGGACAAATAGCAGACAAAATATTACCTACACACCACTTAGTGGCTAGGACTTGGAGATCATACCCATAACCAAACACTGAAAGTTGGTAACCAACAAAGCAAGGTGCATTACGGTAAAAAAAATATAAGTTCCTGTGTCAGTACTTACTATGTAAAGATTTCAACATAATTATGTAGACTGGATTAAACAACCTAGAATTGCGTATATCTACCCATTTCTAATCACCTAATCACCGAAAAATCAGTGTAACTAGTACTACCGGAAAAATGCAAAAAAAAAGCGGTATCTGTACTGTGAAATAGATTAAAAACAACATTATTTTATAATGAAAAAGGGAAAAGTAGGTACCATACCATATAATAAACAAAATCATGAACAGGATTCATTTTCCATTAGGTAAGCGATTTAGAAAAAAAAACAAAATTTACTAAATTCTGTCGATATTTCCTCATAATGTCGGAATAATAAATAGTTCATATTAAATGGTAGACACATAATAATAAGTTTATAATAATAAGTTTATTTATTGCTCCATAAAAATATAAACATGTTGAACAGTATACGACTGCAGTTAGAATTAAGCACACACAGCTCAACGTTGCACATTTACGTCATATATCATCATAATACACCGTGAATCAAATGGCAGTAAAATAACAGAGCGGTGGTTTACGTAATTCTTAGTAATAATTATAGTTTTATTACTACTTTTATAATTTTGTTGTACTTACTTACTTATGTAAATGTAACCATATTTTTGTTTTATTTCGTCCTGTGCGGGCTAATAAATACATTTTCTTTCTTTCTTTCTTTAGTAATAAAGGTAAATTACTATAACAATACGCGCAAGGGACATCGACGCGCAACCTGTTACCATGGATTCAGTCCATGATCCCAGACCAAAGTTATTAAAAAATACCGGCCAAGTGCGACTCGGACTCGCGCACGAAGGGTTCCGTACCATTATTAAAAAAGAAAAAGTTTTTTTATATAGGAGCCCCCCCTTAAATATTTATTTTATTCAGTTTTTAGTATTTGTTGTCATAGCGGCAACAGAAATACATCATCTATGAAAATTTCAACTGTCTAGCTATCACGGGTCATGAGATACAGCCTGGTGACAGATAGACAGACAGACGGACTGTGGAGTCTTAGTAATAGCGTTCGTTTTTTACCCCTTGGGGTACGGAAAACCCAAAAAATTGTTGATTCATTCAAAAGTGCACTCCCACGCGGTCAGAAAGATTGGATGACAGCTGATGTTTTTTATACCCTGTATTAAATAAGTACAATCTAACCTTATCGTTGAAAATCGCCACAAAACACGGTTAATACCACACCAGAGAAGATTTTATTGCTCAATGATGTATTCATATGTTACGCATTTAGCTACCACAATCTAGAATAGTCTAGATATTATATATTCTCCTAGTCTGGAAACTAAAAGTCGAAGTTATACAAATTAACAGTCATACAAATTAATCAGAGCGCATCACGGTCAAGCAGTATCTCTCACAAGGCCTATTTGAATAATAATTATTATCATTTGAAAATGTAATATTCAAAATAATTCGTTTGCAAGTCACGGTAGCGTAGCCTTAAAGAGTGCATAATTTAGTTAAAACAATGATAATTTATCTGTGACCTGAAGAAATCGCAATAAAACAAACTTGAATTACTGGTTTCGTTCACAGTACCATTATACTGAGATAAGTGATATTTTGTATTGTATTTTTTTTTTGTAGATACGGCACAGCTGATCTAAGACGACGTTGTAACGAAATTATTGTCAAAATACCCTCACATTTCCTCTATTGTAAAAATCTTTGAAATGATGATGATTTTTACGACTAATTAATATAATGATCATATTTTTTTAATAGTGGAAAATTAATGCATCTATCGACGAATTATTTAAATACAAATCGCATATTTCATTTCATTGCTTCCTCAGATGTGAATTTATACGCTTATTTATACACAGTACGTGAAAATATTTGCCAAATCGATTGCGCACGTTATAAAACAAATACTTATAGGAATGGACACGATTAAACTCTGTGCAGTGTTCCGCACCGTTAAGATCGAGATGCCAATCAAGTGTGACGTTACTAACTACCATTGAAATCAACCAATTGCGATAAAAGTGAAGGATAGTACGAAAATAGAAAGAAACTGTGGCATGACGGCCATAATCAGCTGGTCGTGACAAAACAAAAGAAAAATACGCTCAAGATATTCGGCTAATCAGAAATTATTTTTCACAAACGGTTCAAGAAATGGTATTTAATGGTATGGTGGTAATGGTAGTCTTACCAAGGTGTATCGTATTACCCTGTACTAACTGGGTTGTGGAGGTCAGTCGCTCCATGTGAAATACTGGTATTCAGTTGCATTCGGTTAGACTGGAAAAAGGCTAGGCCCATGATGACATATTAGGTAAATTCGGTTGGTTCACTTTAAAAACTTAGGTACGTTGTTACACTCTTTGTAGTGCTCGAAAGTTCACGAAGTAGTAGAAATGTGCACATAACAAGTAAAATCTTTGATTGAATTTCATGACTACAATGATTTCTGTATATTTTTTTTTCATTTTCATTTTAATGATTGGATTAAGTTTGTTAACGATTGAGTATAATATCCCTTTTTTTTTCGGATGGGAATTCCTCAAATAGCGGGAGGGCCGCTCTGGGCTGAGCAGGAGGGAGTGTCAGACTTTTACTGACTAAAACCCATCCATGTTCCTTCCTTTGCCCTTTGTGTTCCCGGGCCGCGATCTCTTTCGAACAGTCCCGCAACCAGTATAATATACTTAAAGCAAAAGTTCTCCACCAACCTAGGGTTACAATTTAAATGAAAAATAAATGGAATTATTCTTACCCTGATAATAACATTGCGTGTCTAAAGTTCGCGCCAGGCGAACATTGATTTTAAAATAAAATAAATTACAAAATCCAACTTTATAAAAAATCGTTACACTTTAAATTTTAATATTTTGAAAAATCACTGTGTTTCGGCTCGTGCCTGACGATGCAATGACACATTCAAATTGTAACTAACTGGAATCGAACACCATGTATACAATGTGGGTATTACTAAAAAAAAACTTTTAGCAATTTTCGAATAGTCTTGAAATGTCAAATTCATGTCAAAAGTCCTCTGGCTCAGTTGCAAAAATATGCTATAAAGCAATGCAGGAGAAATATCAAATCGTTTAGAATTTTGTAGTCCATTGTTTGTAGACATTATCAGTTGGTTCATGTTTACATTGACTTTGTGATACCGTAACTGTGTTTGACAGTTCCAGTAGGTGAAGGCAAAAGACTGTGTTCCCCATCACATGAAACAAAACGCGGTTGAATGCCTTGTCAGTGATACAATGGTTGGTAAATATTGAAAATGTGGACGGAAAGTGTGGAGTTACCCATTGTTATATTTTATAGCATCTTTGTAAACCCCAAACAACATTTAAACCGCGGTATCCGCGATACTGTTATCTACACAAAAATATTTACGTTCTTATATTTGTATTCAAAACAACACACATGCCTCTGAATGACACAAAGCAAGATAATTACAGAGAAATCATAATTGGGACGTTAAATAAAAGCCACAAGGTAAAGGTAATGACGTCGTAACAGCTGGCAAACGTAAGCGAATATCGATTTCTTCTTGGCTATTATGGTGCGAACACAAAGGGGAAAATAACAGCGAAATATTTCGCCTACCACATATTCAAAAATCATTGACGTCACAATTAAAAAGAAGTTCAATTATGTGGTTTTGTTGCTGTATTCCCGAAGCTATACAATGTACATCCAATCTAAAAGTATACAATGAAACCAACTGTGCATGCAATGTTTCTGCGTGCGAGTACAAAATAAGCAAGTTTTAAAATTAAGCACATTTAAGTATGATAAATGCGTCGACATTAATTGCAGTGAAATCACTAGCAGCTGCTCTTGGCTGCTGTCGTTTACACAATTCATAATAGAACCTGCATATACGTACGGGTATAGCAGGGCCATGTTACCCATCAATTACCCAATGCATTGTTTATGCACATATCGTTCATTGCCGCATGGATATGAAACTTTAAACTAGATCATAAACGCATGAAGAAATGGAAACAGACATAGAGACATTGACCCGTGTTTACCGTCATCATGCGAAGGGGACGCGTAATTACATAAATATTGGTCATGGCTCAATTTCGCTATAATACATGTCTATTCGCGAAGTCTGAGACGTAATTTAAAGAGGGGACGCCTTACAGTGCACGCCCAGTGTGGTTTTTATGAGAAAAGCGGGGTGTGAAATGAATGGTTTGTTACGTTTTTTTTTGTGTTACTAACATAGTTTTCAGGTTCTTTTTACTAACACAATTTGTATTTTATCATAATATGTATGATAGTTTGCAAGGTATCTAACTATGGGCCTAAGTTGCCGGAAAATAAATGAATGTTGTTGTTGTTTATATCATCAATATCATATATATTACGTGGTGTGCTAAGGAGATGTTGTTAAGTGAACATATTTTTTTTTTTCAGTTCTTTGCCATGGACTTTGTGATACAAATTACTGGCTGCCCAGGAATCCGAGACTAGGAAACATATAAACCGGTTCCATATTTGAAATATTATAAATTCTCGTTCGTTCTATCATACACACAAAATAAACCAACTGGTCAGCAATCAGCATCAATATGAAAATAATGTGTATTTCTTACCTTGAAGCATGGTCTGGTGTAGAAAACTTCATTACTGCCGTAGGCGCCGTCACAGAGACGACCCGACCGCCGCACTTCTTAGCAAGATGGCGGAGCCGAATCGACATGAGCTCGGGCGGTTGTTCGATGGGCAAGTTCAACACTTCCACCTCACATGTTGGCGTATCTTCTTCGCTTTTCGATATCTGAATTATATTAATGGAATTATTGGTAGTGGGGTAAACAAAACTCGGACAACTCACAGCATATAAACAGCTGGGTCTAGAAGCCTAAAATCGTGCAAGAGTTCCTTATAGAATCACTTTCTGACTATTGTATTGTATAACGGAAGGATTTTTGAAATTTCATCGTTTTTAGGCGAATGAAAGTTTGAACAAAACTTCGTCAACTTTGCTGACGGAACATCGCAATTACCATCAGACTCACCGCTTTTATTTAGAACCTACCCAACTCCCAAATCAATAAGGATCTTCCTACTTTAAACTGGATATAAAGATAGTGTTTTATTACTGTATAAAGGCTGATAGATATCATTCATGAATATTTTCCTTTTCAAATGTAACAATACAATGTTGTTCACAATCTGTAAATAAAGTGGTTGACATAAAAAAGTAGCTAACCACAGTGAGTTATTTAAATCGCTTTTGTTTTGTTGCCAAACAAACAAAAATAAAGCAATTCACACTCATTTTGCACTCTATTTTTATAAGTTCAATTAGACCAAAATTTGACTTTCGTTTTCAACAAACACCACAGAAAAATGTGTTGTCACTACAAAAGTATTCTAATTCAGAGACTCAAGTAAATAGAAACAAATATTTCCAAATAAGCTGTATTTTTTTCAAAAACGACCGATTAGTATTTATAATTCACGACCCAACCGTATCTAGTCAACATTACATTTATATTAACATTATTTATAACAGGATAATGCTTTAACATCAATATCAGAAAATGACAGTTTCTTATAAAATATTGGTTATAATATGATTTGAAAATTATGTAAAAATCGATTACTTCATTACCTAGCAGCTGCCTTAATTTCATACATAAACGCCGCCTGTGACCACACACTTTAGATTGAGTGGGGAGTCCTAGACCGAAAAATACATTCCACACACAAACAGCCTATAATGACATTGCTTCAATTTAAGTTTTTCTCTGTGAGTTAGTCCTAACTCTCCATAGTAACTATCGTTCACTTCATTGGTACCACATAGAAATCAACCAAATGAATGGTATTGACATAGTAGAATCACGTAAGTTTTCGATAGCTTATCAGAACTCAGTACTCATAGAAGTACACAATGCATAAACAATTAGACCAGGGTACGTTAACTAAGGACCACTTGTACCAATTACTATAAATGCATTTAACACTACACTGTTCATATAATTAAAACATAATTCTGTCTCTATCATTTTCAAATGGTTGAAAGAAACAGAACAATGTTTTTAAGTGATAATAGCATTTAATGTTTTTTGTTTACCTTTCTGGGGAGAGTAGAGGCAATCTCGTCAAAGCAATAGTGAGCCGAGGCACACGCAATTAAAGCTGCAGATGTGTTCTTTTTGTGCACCAATATCACTTCCATGTTTTTCCTGATGAGTAAATATGAGAATTTCTGGGTAAATATTAAAATGGAAAAACCACAAAAATATAATGAATTAAGACTGTGAATAAATGTTAGTATGATTATATACTTATTTAAAATAAAAGAAAACATACCTATATCTGAAGTCAGTCAAATCAGCAGCGAAGTCAATATCTCCTGAGATCAATAGTATGGCGGCAGGTGATGAGTGGAGGTCACCAAACCTCCTCATGCATTGCCTTAGTTTGTCATCCGACGCGTTCTTTTGTGTCCTACACACATGTATTAAGCTCACCTGTTGAAGAAAAATAATACATAATTCTATGTAACACAAGTATGAAAATTGAAGGAGAAAATAATTGAGTATTTATTATTCTATTTGACATAAAATTTTAGTTTCTGAAGGCTACAGTATAGATTTTTCGTGTAATTTTTCCTGCTATCAAAATTATGGTGTTAAAGTCCACATGGACTAAGTAGTAAAAAATGTTTGATAGTCTATTTGTAAGTAAATGTTTACTAAGTAAATAATTATGGAGTCACTTTTAAGAATAATGCATGATTTATGAGTGCATTTTAATGTGATGACTGATGAGCCAATTAACAAGAGTGAGTCTGAGTGAAATTCATTAACAGTACCTGTTAATTAACCAAGGAAATTATTAGAAAAAAAAACTGTGTTTGGAGAGTGTCTATCATAATCTCATAACTGTATGATAGTCCCATCCTAAATCTGTTTGATAATGTCGCCTAGGTACTGTTACTGTTAGTATCCTAACTAATATTATTAATGTGAAAGGGAGTAGGTTTTTCACAGCTTCTTACCTTAACGGCTGAACAGATTTGGGTGAAATTTGGGACACACATAGAACATATTTTTATCCTGATATTACATTCCCATGGTACATTTTCCGAACTTTGCGTGGGCGAAGCCACGGGCAAAAAGCTAAACATAATTTAATGAATAACTTACTTGAGCATCATTAAGTTCTAAAAGTCTTGAGGTTGTCTCCTTCCTGACATCACAAACAACTACAAAGTCTGCTTCTCTTCTTCCATCCCTTACGAACTTAGCTCGAATAGCAGCCACCAGCTCTATGGCGGAACAACCTCGCGGTATCTGAAATTGTAGTATTTATTTAAACAATTGGTTGTAATTAAATGAAATGGGCAATCAATTGACTAAGCCATTTGATCTCACTTACATAAATTGATGTAGACTAAAGATGTATATATGCATTGAAATGAACATTCGATTTATGTATTCACCAATTAAAGCAAAAATCCTTTTGGGAGCAGAAAAATAAAATACCTGGCAATTTTCAATATCCCAAAATATACCGATTGGTATGCTTGTCTGTCTTTGTTTGTGGTGGCGGTACCGCGACCTCATTCTGGTTCTTTCCATAGGTATCATACCCTCTTCCCTTAAAACACCATCAATGTCATCTGATGAATCGTCTTCAGCATCTGCATAGCAACAGATTACAAAATTGTTACACAATTTTAACTTTCGAATTACAATGTGAACAGAGAACTTGCTTATCTGTGGCTGCGCTGTGAGGGGACATTTGTGCAATGCCAATGACGATAACAAAATAATTTGCACATCCTATTTGTGATCGGTTACTGCCTTAAATTGGATAACTATCAAATTCAAGTGGGGCAAAACTGAGTTATTGAAATTTAAAAATAAAACCAAAATACCCTTCTGAATGATAAAAAAAAATATTTTTAGACAAAATTAAAATAGTGACTAAGTGAAGCAATCTGCAAGGAGAAGTGATAAACTTGTCCTAGCAGTTAGCATGTTATTTGGTGACCCTGTCACTTATTTTTGTTTAGTTTGTTTATCATAAAAATACATAAATAATGATAGTAAGGTTGGGGTTTATTATCACTACATAATATTGATCAGATTAGTGTTTGCAATGGTCTTTTGTGGAAAGATCCACATGGATTTGAGAGGACCTGTCCAGTAAGTCAATGTCTTGGACTTGACATATAAATTGATAATCTGGCTGTAGAAGGTCCACTCTTTAACTATTTTTAGAGTGAACTTTTTATAGAGTGAGACAATGCTGTTTAATGGATAATCTAACTTGTATGTTCATATATGAGTAATTGATTAATTAAGATTGGATAGTAACAACACAAAATTTATCAATTTATCAATCTATACTAATATTATAAAGAGGTAAAGTTTGTGAGGTTGTAGGGAGTAATTATCTTTAGAAATTTTACCGAGTGCTATAGGCTATATTTACAATGTGCCCGTGGGATACTTTCCGACCAAAACGCGAGCGAAGCCACGGGCAACAGCTAGCAGTTGATAAATAAATGAATTAAAAAAACTAAATTGAAATTAAATTTGCAATAACAGCAAAACTAACATTATCACAAAATCTGAGATATGTCATCATATTATTGCACAAGGAATTTCACATTACAACATTAAGACCCGTATCACTATTTTAATTCAATGAGACTGCTTTTCCTTGACATAATATATTTATTTGAAATCATGTTAGCTTGCAATAATTGTCTTGAATGAGATTTCATTTACTTACACTAAGATGAACTTGTTCTTATTCAGAGTTAATGTAACAAACAATAAGTATTCATCACTAAGTACTCATGTAGTTAAATATATATTACAGTATATTGCAGTAAATTAATAAGGAACTCAATTGCGCACACGTACTACGCAAATAGCATGCTCCTTCCTAATGGTATAAATTCTGCTTCTATTCAACTTTTTTGTGCAAATGACCATAAATTAAATAAATTTAATTTAATAAATTGATAAATAGTCCCTCCTAAGTTTATTGGAATTATAACTACATGACTTGTGGTAAGACACCAATTATTTTTACACAAATATGAACTTTGCAGCTAGGATGTTAAAGTTGTTAATAGATTAAATTATAGCAAGGTGTTCCATTTTCAATGATACTTTATGTTATGAACTCAATGACCTATTTCAATAATATTTCCTTTCCTCTATAGAATAACATCCACTCAGGATAAGAGATAGGTACCTACTGGTAATTAATTATTTACATAATAAGCATTTTGACAGATAAATACAATGTCCTTCTGTGCAAGGCCAGAAGCTTGCAAATCACTTAAATTGTCACAATGAAATGCTGATAAATAACCATGGTAAAACTATAAATTATGCATACGCGCACAGCAAACGTGACAGATGAAGATACGTATAAATACTACTATAACAGACTTTATTACAATAACAAACAGACGAGATTGCTGCATATAATATGTATTTCATGTGATATAACAAAATAAACATAACTTCAAAACAACAGTTACTCAATCTGACTGAAAACGGAAATATATCCGTCATCTCGGAAGACCTAAATAATGCAACTGCACGATAACTTTCACATCGAATCCAAATAAATTTGCATGAACACAACAAACATCTTCCGCGTAGATACAGCTTTCTTTAACGAACGTAATGCTATCGTGTACCGTGTGTACAGGAAATAATAAAACACGCCGTGGTAATATTATACAACATTTTACCTGTGATCCATGGTCGGGGCGGCAACGGTATCTTCATCGCTGGATTACACACGGAACTCGCCAGACCTTGAGCCGAATGACTTCTGGTTCCCATGCACCGACTTGGAGTAAAGTTATCACAATTCGTTGATGAAATCATTGTGCGTTTATACACAAATTTGTTCCGCGTAATTTGCAAAGAACAAAAGTAGTCCAACATATGTTGGAAAAAAAAACAAAGAAATATTCGCTATCACCGAAGAGTCACAACGCGCATTACACGTTCCCTAAAGATAAAGTAAATTAAATGCTGAAATCTCATATGAGATTAGCGTCATATAGTTAAACTATTACATGTAAAATGTAAAAATAAATCAATCGACTCCTACAACGCCATAGGTAGCTACCACCTTATCATTATCAATAGAACGAACGAATGAGCAGTGTTGCCAGTATGATTTCCCAAAATGAACGGTTAGCTTTCTGAAAAGGTACGGTTTTTAACATCAAGGTACGGTTGGGTCGGGATACTTCAGCAAGAACTAAATCAGTTTTTTTCTTCTTTGAGTTGGCTGTCTCCGACCATAGGTTGGAAAAAAAGCGATAGGGAATCGAATATTCAAAAGGATATGGTAAAGTAAACATGTTTCGTTTTGACGCTAGTGGTGATTTTTAATTTTAAATAATTTATTTAAGTGTCAAACTTTCAAGGCGATTAAATTAAATTCTACCTTGGCCATCATATCGGAACAGGATTGTAAAATTTTAAGTTGTTTGTCAGTATCTATTTATTAAGAACGAATGAAAGGCAATAAACCACACCTTGGCAGTGGTCATAAGAAAAGAAATAAGATAATAGCATTGTCAGTTAGTCATACAACTTTGCCTTCTTGCAGTGCAAACAAAAAACATGAAAATGCAAACTAACATCAACTTGCCTCGACTTAACTTTTCTTCCGTCTCGAGATTCGTATTGTTTTTTCAATTATGTGATTATCCGAACAACACAACACAATAACTTTTTATTAAAAACAAATTTTAATGTACAAGCAACAAACTACTTTTATAAAACTGCTCTGTTTTTTTTTTAATTCATCGCTCCTGAGGAAGGAAGAAAGGGAATGTAACCCAAACAGCCAAGTCTTCTTTGGTTGGAAGAAAAAAGTTTTTTAAACGCAAATTCAGAACGTTGAGAAAAACAGGAGAAGGCGTTTTTTTTGTTTTTTTTTTACCCTTTGTAGTGAAAAATAAATCACTAGTATAGAAAAGGTACGAAAAAGGTACGGTCTCCACTGACGTACGGTTGTGGTACGATTGTGTGATGAATAGTACGTAAACCGTACTTTTTGGTACGGTCTGGCAACGCTGCGAATGAAATGAAGCACAGAAGCTATATGAAAAAAAAAACAGAAACTAGCCAGCCGCCCCAGGAAGAATAGATCTTCTAACTTGGATACTAGGCTTTTTAGTACCTCTCTACAGTTTCGACATTGGTAAATTTTATACTATTTTATTTTATTGTGTTTGGGTGGCTTACAGCTAACAATACAAAAATGTATAGTGAGGCAATCAACGACAAGCCATTTACAAGCCTTCCTAGTTTGTGAAGCCTTCGCAGTTAGCAATAAACTATTGTTGCACAAACTAATAACTAAGAACATAATCAATATCTAAGCATACTATGAATAACTAAGCATAATGTAATGACAAAGAATATGACTAAATATAATACTAAATTAAATTAAATTTGTACCTGCACAAGCAGGCAAGCATGCGTAACCACTATTAAAGATCATAAGAATAAACAAATGAATGAATGAATGTGTGTTTCTAAGTCTATGGACCAGATTAACTCGTAAATGTGAAAGTTGAGAGCCATATTGGAGGCATTGTTAATAGAATCAGTTAGTTATGAGGATTACTACAGTGACCATCACCAGCCACCTTATAAAGGTACTATGGTGCTTCAAGTATCTTTTGGCGCGTTAAGTAAATACTCTGTAAATTACTATATCAATAAATTGAAAAAAAAAAACAAGAAGGTGGCGTTCGTTCTGATTTTGGCCTTTATATGGACTCTAATAGAACTCTAGAATGCTATTACATCATCATTGCTCCTGCAGGGCTATTGCGTATCTCTTTTGATGGTTCATAGATAGTGATCATCACTTGGCGAGTTTTGATGTAGGTACATACAATGACCGTTCTTGTTGGTTTCAACTGACGCTACCCTTGCAGAACTATCATTGTATAACAAACCTCGCCTAGTGCCTACCCTATTCTGCAACAATTTCATGAAGAAGTAATTAAATGGGGTTAAATGATCTTAGAGGGTTGTATTGATGATTTTAATGATTATAATTCTGTAGTTACATACGTGTTACTAGCGCGACTCATTTTTCATCAACATACAACCTGAAACAGACCTGCAAATTGCAAAAAAGTAAGAAAGTTTGAATTTCGCGGGCTGCCCTTGCGCATCCACCAGGGCTTGGAATTATTTGGCATGCCTACCTTCCGCCATTTGATTTTATTGTCAAAGTAACGGCCACACCTTATACCTGTATTAATCAATACCTACAAGTTGTTTGTGATATCAATGAATAGATTCTAACTAAAGCTTTTATCTTTGAAACGTGATGCTTTAAAAGATTGCTATTCATTAATACAGGGTTTATGTGGCCGCTATTTTGAAAATTACAACCCTACAAGTTCATATAATCCCAAAGAGTGACTTTTTCACGAAATAGCTATTGAATGGGATTATATGAACTTCGACGGCTGTATTGATGATTTGAATGATTATAATTCTAGAACTCCATATGTGTTACTGGCGCGATTCATATTTTCATCAACATGCAACCTGACACTGACCTGCAAATTGCAATAAACGTAAGAAAATTTAAATTTCGCGGGCTACCCTTGCGCTTCCACCATAAGTCGCTATGTTCTATGGTTTTTTTTTTTTACGTGGTCGGGTTTTTTGATTTTTTAAATTACTGTTTTTTTTTTGTTTTATTATTGAATAAAGTTTATTTTGATATACCCAGTGTCACTCTCACAGTAAATACGAATCTAACGACATCTCTCAAGCTAAAATCCATCGAGCCGTTCCGACCACAGAGCGTGCCAAACAATTATACATACACACATACATACTCTCGAAAAACATAACCCTCCTTCTGGCGCAGTCGGGTAATGAGGTTTAGGGTTAAAACTAGTGTCCGACCGAAGCTTCGGCTTCGCCTTCGGCTTCGGCCACCTTCGGCCAAAAAAGCACCTTCGGCCAAATCTTCGGCTTCGACCAAAAATTTGCCGAAGGTTTGGCCGAAGCCGAAGGTTTGCTAGTTGTCAAAATTTGAAATTTACTGAACGATGCTAGAGCGAGACGGAGAGTGTGCAGAGCAGCAGAGTTTCACCGCGCCGCCGCACCAGACCAAACGAATCGCAGTTAGTAAACTAAACGAGTCAAAACAAGTTTGAGAGCGCGTCTTAAAATTCTAATAAGTGTTTTGTTTTTAAATATTTCATGTTTGTTATTACAAATTATTTTATTTATTACTGTGAGTAGTACCTGTGGTGATACGTTCATTATTGTGAGGCACTCTAAGAACCAAAAAACCGTAAGTATTGTCTGGTTTAAAATATTTTATGTTATCTAACGTTAGGTAGGAAACTAAATGGAAACAATGTTGGTATGTTTTTTTATGCAATTTTTAGATAAAAAGACATGTGAAGATTGTTTACTTTTAGTTAACTACCTAAACCGATAGGATATAGGCGCATAAATATTTAATTAACATTGTATATTTGAAACTTTTATTTTAGACAATATTTTATTACCTACTTGTATATGTTGGTCACTCGGCTCGTTATTGGGCTAAATCTCTAAAGCTCTCACAATATGTATCTAGTATATTCTGAGATCAAAGTAACTATCGTATTTCTCAAGGTCAATGACACCTTCGGCTTCGGCTTCGGCTTCGGCCGAAGGTTTTGGTGAATACCGATTAATCGGCTTCGGCTTCGGCCAGAATTGCACCTTCGGTCGGACACTAGTTAAAACCATTTCAGCGCGACCGCGAAACGTTTGGGGTTAGTGTGGTCCCCCCATTATATAAAGATATTATTCCTGACCTAAAATACCAGTTTTCAAGCCATAATAAAAGTAGAAGAAATCCAAAAACTGTCAAGTCAACTAGTCAAGTCAAGTCATTGAAAAAAAAAAGCGCGGGAAATTCGTAACGAAAGGGCGCCTTTTTTTAAACAAATTTTCATAAAATTATTTTATTCATCCTTAAGTTCATTTCCTAGCTATTTTCACGATGGGGAAGAAGGGAAACCCCAAGAAAAGGAAAAAAGAAGACAGTTCGTCATCTGCTCCACCGTTGGTGTCCTCTGAAGACGACGGTGGAGCCTCAAGCTCTTCAGAGGAATCTATGTCAGTAGAAAAAGATAAGTATCAGGAATTCAGGATTCCCGACTACATTCGGTCATATCCTGAAAATGGAGGCAATTTTGAATACGTTGTATTTTTAGAAAGTATAGACTCAGTCCCGATCGGCGATAGAGACATGATGTCCCTTTCAACCAATATAAAAAAATATAATAAGGGCGTAAAACAACTACTACGAATGAACCGATACAAAATTGGAGTTATTTTTGAACGACCTGGTTTAGCCAATGCAGCGCTAATGAATCGAAAATTTCTAGATAGTTTCAAATTGAAAGCCAGTATTCCTGCCGCTGCAACGGAGAACACAGGTGTTATCATGCATGTTCCCATTGAACTTAGCAACGAACACATCTACAACGCGATAACTAGTACCAAAAATATTATATCTATCAGAAGATTCATGCGTCGCACTATTTCAGAAGGAGGGGGGGTGTCCTTTCAGCCTACGAAGACGGTGTCCATCACATTCTCGTGTGCAGCGATACCAGATAGTGTAGACCTGAATAGCTGGAGGTTCGAAGTGCGTCCTTACATTCCGCCGGTTAAACAATGCCTGAAGTGTTTAAGGTATGGTCACATAGCCAAATTTTGTAAGAACTCCCAAAGATGTTCCATATGTACAAAGGACCATAATTATAAAGAATGCCAAATACCATCAACTGAGGCAACATGTTGCCACTGTCAAGGCAAACATGTAGCTATTTCATCACAGTGCCCAGTCAAGCAAAAAAAAGTCGAAGAAAACAAAAACAAAATTAATAAAAAATCATTTGCAGATTTATTCAATGAAAAGTCATTTCCATCTCTTTCAAAGTCCAGTCCTGCTAAACAATTACAATCTCTAATTGAAACAGAACCAATCTTAAATATTTTAATACAGACAATAGTAACATTAATTTCTCAAAATAAAAATAACGAAAAGAGTATTTGCACTCAAAGTATAAAAGATGTTCTATTATCAAAAATTCAGAATAATATAAATAAACCTTAATTTTATGGATCAGCTAAATATTGTACAGTGGAATGCTCAGAGTATCAATAGTAACAAACATGCATTTTCGTATTTTTTACACGAGTATAATATACATGTAGCTTTATTGTGTGAGACTTGGCTCAAGCCTCACATGAGATTTAGTATTAAAGGATATAATATAGTAAGATTAGACTCAGGTAATACACACAATGGTGTAGCTATTTTAATACATAACAGTTTACAATTTAGTAAAATAGATACTTTATGTGATGATTCAATACAAAATATAGCGATTCGTTTAAAATATGGCAATAATAAAGAAATTTCATTAGTCAGTTTTTATAGTCCCGGAAACGCTCTATTTACTAAGTATAAGTTTGATAATTTAATTCGCAGTATTCCTGGTCCTCTCTTGGTGGGTGGAGATTTCAATGCACACCATTCGGCTTGGGGATGTAACAGTGTGAACATTCGCGGCCGAGAGGTGCTTGAAGTCATTAATGACTTTAATTTGGTTTTATTAAATGATGGAGAAATGACTACTGTAGGCTCTGATAGGTGGCAAAGAAATGCACTTGATTTGACTGTAGTATCAGCTTCAATTTCATTGTCTTGTAACTGGTCTGTCCATGACGATCCTTTAGGTAGTTACCATTTGCCTGTAATTACAAGGGTACTTATTAATAACAATTATAATATCCCACATGAGACAGAATCTTCAAATTTACCAAAACATTTTAATTTTAACTTGGTTGATTGGGAAATATATAGGAAAAGTGTTGATAGTTTGATAGTGGATTTTAAAATTAATCAAGATAACCCATTACAGTCATATAATGACTTGATAAAGTTGTTAAATTTAGCTATTATTAAATCATTACCATCAACTTTAAGACCTGCTACATCTTTTGATACGTCATTAGTAAATAATAATCGTAAAAAACGCATCCCATTACCATGGTGGAATTTGAATTGCACTAAAGCAGTAGAAGACTCTAGGAATGCCTATATAGAATTCAAGTACAATCCCACATTAGAAAAATATATTGAGTTTAAAAAATTACAAGCTCTTAAAAAGTTAGTGTTGAAGAGAGAAAAATATTTAAGTTGGATTTCTTTATGTAAGTCATTTAACAGAACTACTCCATTATCTAGAGTTTGGCAATTTTCAAAAAGATTTAATAAAACATTTACACCTCCAAGTAATAATATTTCTCCTTGGGTATTCGATTTTCTTAAAAAATATACTCCAGATACAGTTGAGGGGCCATTTCAATCAATTCCTCATGAAGAAAAAGTTTCAGGACACTATGAATATCTAATTTATCCATTTTCTCTTCAGGAATTAAAATCTGCAATATCATCTAGACGTGATTCAGCTTTTGGCCTTGATGGAATACCTTATAAAATGTTGAAATATGTATCAATTAAGGCACTTTCTGACATACTAAGTGTTTTCAATTTACTCTGGCAGGAAATGATCATTCCTAATGAATGGAAAACAGATTGTCTCATCCCAGTACTTAAGCCTAACAAAGAAAGACACAAAGTAGAATCATATAGGCCAGTAGCATTAACATCATGCATGGGGAAAACCTTTGAACAATTAATTAAACAAAGGCTAGAATTTTATATAGAAAGCAATAGTCTATTACCATCCAATCAATTTGGCTTTCGACGTGGTTGCTCCACTCGAGATAGCATTTCTCATTTGCAATTAGATATATACAATTCTAATAAAATGGACAATCATTTTGTTGGTGTCTTCTTTGACATAGTGGGTGCATTCAACAACATCAATTTGCACATTTTGTGTGTTGAACTTCGGGCTCTTGGTATTCCTGAAAAAATTATATTATGGATCTTTAACTTTTTACATGGCAGAGAAGTATATGTCAAAGTGAATAAACGTTTAATAGGGCCACGTTTTTCATACAAAGGGGTATGTCAAGGTGGCATTCTCAGCCCATTGATTTATCTTCTCTATTTACATAGACTTAACATTGTACTTGGTCTTGAAGTGGCAAATTTACAGTTTGCAGATGATTTGGTTATTTATGCCTCAGGTTCAGATATAGGTTCTGTTGAAAGAATTTTAAACACAGCTTTAACTCGGCTAAAGAACTATTTTCATTATCTAAACTTGGATATTAGTCCAGAAAAATCTAAAGTCATAGTGTTTGGTGAATGTGAAATAGACCTACATATTTATTACAATAATAGTGTTCTTCCAATAGTGAATGAAGTGAAGTTTCTGGGTATCATTTTTACAAGCAACCTTTCATGGACTAAGTATGTCGATTATCTGTTAGGTAGAGCTAATAAAGCATTTAATTTTGTAAAGTCACTGTCAATTGCAGCTGATCCTAAAATTTTGCTAATGCTATATAAATCTTTAGTACGTAGTCATTTTGAATATGGATTTTTATGCTTTGGGTCTGATCAGAGATTGGTTCACAAATTGGATATTCTGCAAAACCACAATCTTAGATGTGTAACTGGTGCAATGAAGACAACTCCAATTAATTCACTTCAAATTGAGTGTTACACTCCTCCTATGAATATAAGATTTCAGTTTTTAAAATCCAAATACATTCTCAAGCTTTTATCTTTCGAAAATCATCCTTTATTAAAGAAAATATTATTTTATCATAGAGTATACAGTCCCTCTAACTCCGTAAATGTCCCTTATATATTTCATGACTTTTCTATTTTAATCAGTATTGATGATCAATATCAAATTGAGAAATGTAAAGACAGATGGCCATGTTACTCTGGTAATTATATTAGCAAATTCTGGCCCATGGACATTTACATCAACCGTGAACTACGGTGTAAAGAAGATGTCTATCAGTTAATTGCAGAGTTCCCTGGGTACAGGCATATATTTACTGATGGATCCAAAAACAATAGAAATGTTTCGCTAGCCATTTATCTACCTCATCTTACTGTTGGACATGGAGTTCGGTTACCTGGAGCCATGACTATATTTACAGCAGAATCTCTAGCCATTTTAACAGCTCTGCAGTATATACATGAAAAGAATCTTGGGCACACAACTTGGCTTATAGTGACCGACTGCATGAGTGTTCTCATGGCCTTAATAAACCCGAAACTGGACGCCAATACCGGAAATATTTTATATGAGATTCGGACTTTATACGCTGATCTTTGTTCTAGAGGATTTACGATAAGTTTAATATGGACACCCTCCCACATAGGAGTAACAGGAAACGAAAACGCAGATCATCTTGCAAGAGTTATTGTTGACGTTGACAACGTTGACATCCCAGAAACGAGAAATGTTGCCATACCAAGCTCCGACCTCCTTACCAAATTACGTGAACAAAACACCTGTATTTGGCATGAGAACTGGCAAGAAACACTAAAAACTAAGGGAAAATGGTATGCGAAAATAAATCAAACCATTGGTTCTGCGCCCTGGTTCACCAGATCTATTCTTCCTAAGAGCAGAAAATTTTATACTACTTTAAATCGTCTTAGACTTGGACATGGAAGATTCAATGCACATTTAGCCAGAATGAAAATTATAACATCACCTGTTTGTATTAATTGTGAATTAGGAAGTGATCAGACCCTAGATCATATAATTTTTGAATGTCCTGCATATGATTTACAAAGAATTCCTCTAATTGATAATTTATTGGAAATATATAAAACGCCAGCAAGCATCCCGCGCGACACTCAAGGTTTGCTGGAAAATTACAGTACGTACATAGCACTGTATAAATTTATTGACAGCACTGGATGGGCTATTTGACCGATCGGGACGACGTATTATAAGGATATGACCCTGGATATGACCTTACTTCACAACATGATTATGACGAATACACGGATATGACACCATATTATTATGAATTTGACTTTAATGAATACTGAAGACATGGCTTTGGCCTTAAATAAACTACTAAGGATGAGGCACCGGCCTTATTTACTTTTAGACAAGAAGGAAAATAAAGAAACTCAAGACGTGGCTTCGGCCTTACTTATTTTTGGACAAGAAGGATGAAACTGAAGACGTGGCTTAGGCCTTACTTTTAGACAAGAAGGATAATAAGCACTGAAGACGAGGCGGTATGGTCCAAGACCTTAGCCTGCCCGAAAAGGGCGAAGGGAAAAAAAAAAAAAAAAGTCAAGTCATTGTCCGTGATTTAAATTTTAATCTGTCATTGTCATAGTCGTGAGTTTGCATTACCGAGCATTTTGGTTGGGACTGAAAAGCTTTTCATTGTTTACTGAATATACTCTCAGTTACTAGCCCATTCTAATAAAGTAATTCATTAATCAATTGATTGACTCTATTAATTTGGTAATTTTATCTTTGCATTGACGATCGTACATCTGTTTCAGCTTTGTAACAATGTCGACGAACGGCGATATCACAAGTCTTGATGCCAGCGGCAAAATTGTTAAAATGGAAGTAAGTACAACAGTAACTGTAATAACATAGCATATTCATAAACTTAATCTATCTACCATGACGAGATGGCTGGTGCTCTTCTAGAAAATTATCAGTGTTGATGGGAAACTAGGTACCCATCCAAATTGCTGATGTGTTTAAAAACTTATTACAGTTTTTGCACTAATCATGCAATTTTGTGCATCTAGCTAATTTATTACTTATGTAACAAGAGTTTATGCTTACTAGGGCATTAATCTTTATAGAAAATCTTATAATGTGTATTTTTTATGTTTTAGGTTGACTACAGTACCACCTGTGATGAAAAGATACCACTGTGTAAGTCATGGGCGTCCAAAGGCAAACTTCAAGAAGCCATTGACCAACTTTTGGCCCTAGAAAAACAAACTAGAACTGTAAGTTATTTTTTACTCTTATTGTCTAACATAACACTGGACCTGTATTTCTGTTAGGTTAGTATCTGGATTCGCGCCTAGATGATGGCAATAGGCTCGCTCTCTATACATGGGACTTAAGCTAGCTAGTAAATTGTGGGTGCTATAGGTACATCTTTGCAGTTCTAACTCCTGTGTGAATTAAGTTATTTGTTAAATGTCAATTTTTGAAACATCCAATACAATCTACCATGAATAGTAAAGTTGGGTCAACTGGATCTAATATAATTTTGTTGTTTGCAAAAAATAAATAATCTATTTCCAAAAAAAAGGATAAGATGGAAAAAAATGTCAATAAAACTTTTTGTAGTGTTTTTTCGAAGTTGGTTACTTTTTTTTTGCAAAAATATCTTTTGTAACCG
This sequence comes from Eugnorisma glareosa, assembly GCA_947578425.1. Lineage (NCBI taxonomy): Eukaryota > Metazoa > Arthropoda > Insecta > Lepidoptera > Noctuidae > Eugnorisma > Eugnorisma glareosa. The sequence goes on from OX387963.1 coordinate 12,672,717, forward strand.
GTTTTAGTTGTAGCTTTCCAAATAAATTCAATTCAATATTGATGAAGGGGAAAAACGTATTATAGAAGCTAACTAAAAAATCACCAAAGCAAAATTAATAAAACATAGAGGAAGCCCATGCGGTGGTCCCATCTGTCCTATTCTCGAGATTCGTGAATCACGAATATTGGACCAGTAATCATTTAGAAATCGGTGTACATACATGAAAAAAAAGGGGCTTGTTGAATATACAAGCTCCTCCTTGTTTAGAAGTCAGTTAATACCACTCCTTTTCGCCTGCCGGTCGTGCACAACTAATTGCACCTCTCCAGGACTTGAATGAAACTTCTCAAATCACAGATCTGTCCAGGTTGCTACACACTGGTCGGACAAAATCTGAGTCATTGATTTGAGAAGAAGAATTTCATTGTTGTCATTATCACGTGATTAAATAATGCCTGTGCAGTGTGAAGTGCTACATTGTAAATTAAGAACACAAAACTGCAATGTCAAATTCAGAGTCCTATTTTAGATTCCATTTATTTTCTCTTGATGTTTCTATCCTTTTAATATGCAATGTTTACATTATTATGAAGGTAATTCATGGTTTTTTTTTGTTATAGGGGGCTGATATGGCATCCACTGCTAGGATCTTAGTAGCTATTGTGCAGATTTGTTATGAAGCAAAAAATTGGTCTGCACTCAATGACCAAGTAATTCTTCTGTCGAAAAGAAGGTAAACATGACAGAATATAAAACATTTCGTAACAAGTTTTTTGATAACACAGGCCGACATCATAATTGATGCAAGATATTTAAGACCTGGTTTCAAGTATGTCTATTATAGTGATCTTAGCTCAGGCGTCTTATTCAACAAGTCCATGTTGAGTACGTGGACTTGGTGAATAACATGCTCCCTGCCAGCTTTCTTGTTCCGAAAGGAATTTTTAGTAACCTCCAGAAAAGATGTTCACATGAGTGTTTCTATTTGGGTCATCATAGGTAACTCAAAATTTGCAGTGTCCTGTTTGGGATTCATCGATTATCTGGTTTAATAAAACAATTTGTGAAAGCTTTTGACAAAAGATCAATAGAGAAATACAAAACTTTTTTTATTTCTAATAATGCCTTCTATTGGACCATAAAAACATTGTGGTACACTTGTTTAATTCTCTAATAAAGCACTTATTTTACAATTTAATACTTTATGTAGCGTGTTTTTGGTGAAACGGAACGCAAACCCAAAACGCATCGATTCCGGCAGTGACGTCAAATGCTATGTGTCAAAGAAACACTTTTAGTTGAAAAGTAATTAAAGTTCCACTAAGATTTTACTATAATATTGTTATTGCAATTTTTGCTTAAATAAAGCACTTACATTATAGAAAAACTATTCTACTAAGGCCAAAAAATTAGATTTAAACAAGGCAGATAGAGGTAAGTGACATCAAATGCTGTGACACGAATGGCCGCGATAGTCATGGACGTTTGAACTGTCGTAGAAAATTGTAGGAGTTTAATTTTTTTTTTGTGCGACAATCAGTAGTTGAAATTAACTTTTAATTATTTTCTTGGGTTGATAGTACTGCATATTATTGATTTAAGTGAAAAAAAAAATTACATGCGTATTCCCTATTATTGCAGTCTATTCGGCAAAAAAATCACAAAATTAATATTGAAAAAGTAAAAGCAGACATTTTAGAATTTAGACGGACTCCTTATATATCCTACCACCACACACCACAAATTTTGAGTTATCTTTGACAAAAAATCTGGTGAAAATCCTTAATCATCTATTAGCATCAAGATAGACATTACCTTACAACTATGTCCATAATTTCCAACATAACCTGGAAGACTTGGCAAAGAGCACGGGGATGGGGGGATTTTTTCTGGGTCACTCAGAAAAAATAACCTCCGTTTTAAAATCACTATAATAGAAACTTAAAATCTGGTCTTAATTCTTGCACCAAAATTTTTGTTCGTTTTTGTTGGCATGTACAAACGATTTCTTACAAAATATACCAATTCCGTAAATATTTTACTCCCAAATAAACAATGAATATAATTTTGAAAATATGCATAATAATACTTATAAGCAAGTCATGTTTCGAACTAATATCTGCTGTATTCTTTAGGTCTCAACTTAAACAAGCTGTAGTGAAAATGGTACAAGAATGTTGCACTTACGTAGACAAAACCCCAGACAAAGAAACAAAAATAAAACTAATTGAAACATTAAGATCAATAACCGAGGGAAAAATCTATGTTGAAGTGGAAAGAGCCAGGCTTACTCATATCTTAGCGAAGATGAGGGAGGAAGAAGGAGATGCCAATGAAGCAGCAAAGATTATTCAGGAGCTTCAAGTTGAGACATACGGTTCAATGGATAAACGGGAAAAGGTTGAGCTTATCCTGGAGCAAATGAGGCTGTGCCTTAACATTAAGGATTATGTCCGCACACAAATCATTTCTAAGAAGATCAACACCAGATTCTTTGAAGAGGAGGACACTCTGGTTTGTATTATACAAAATAAGTATTATTAGCAGCAGCATAGCATAATCAGCTTATAATGTTCCCACTGCTGGGACACACGGCCTCCTCTCTATGAGAGGGAATGGGCTATATTCCACTACGCGGGCCCAGTGCGGGTTGGAAGATGTCACATATCTTCGAATTTTTAGTTGTAGGGCTTCTATCTGGTTTCCTCACGATGTTTTCCTTCACCGTTTTGGGCCACCGCTGCTCTCAGTAGCAGCAGTATAAGGATTATAAAAAGCTGATCAGTAAATCTGCTGACTTGCTATTACGTGATTGGTTGACAAAAATGAGTTAAAACAGTCAGTCATAGCACATGTAAACCATTACTATAAAAAAAGTGTTTCATTGATTTGTTAAAACTGTTGATAGTTACCAAACTGTTTCAAATCTCATCCTCATCCACTAATATTGGAACTGCTTTCAGGTACTGAAAGAGAAATTCTACCGGCTCATGATAGCGGTCGACCAACACAACGGCGCATACCTGTCAGTATGTCGTCACTTCCGGGCTTTGGGCCAGTCTGCTGGCTCTGAGGCACTAATTGGTAGCGTGGTGTTTCTGATCCTCGCTCCATATGATAATGAACAAGCCGATCTAACGCACCGAGTCTATGAGGATAAGGAACTGGAAAAACTGCAGGACTACAAGTATGGTCTTCCGTTATCTTTTTAAGTCCACATTGAATTTAACAGCAAATGTACAAAAACAAAAAAAAAAAACCTGCCCCTCTACCTCTTTGAATCCATCTGATTTGAAACCAACGAAGACACTGCTGTCGCCTATTCATAGAAAATATGAGTAAGAGTAAAGGTACCTACTATTCCGAAGCAAACCACAGCCTCAGTAAAACGAAAACAGCGTCAAAATCGCCTCCTATGGAAGCCTTTTCATGCTAACTTAGAAACCAGTTGTGTCGATGGTTTCTGTCATTGCGCTAGTGCGGTTTGCTTTGCGGTCCCGGTCGGCTTCGAAATTGTAGCTTAATGCCTTGACTTCACCAAAGTGACGACGAACGGATAGGAGACGCGCGAGAATCAACCAATCAGCGTTTCCGCATTCTTTCTCTCGTCTCCGTTTTGTTGGAGTCCGGGCTTTACACTACGCAATCAATTCCTTTACTCAGTAAAGTTTGCTCTGATGCAGTAAACTTTACTACAACTTTTGTACTTGAGTAAACCTTCAATAATTTCTTTACGATTCTTCTTCAATTTTCAGACAGTTGCTAGATCTGTTCATGACCCCAGAGATCATCAGATGGAACTGTCTGTGCCAAAATTATGAGAAGATTCTCCGAGGTACGGGCTACTTCGACTCAGCCGATGAGAAAGGTCAGGAGCGTTGGAATGACCTCAAGAACAGGGTTGTGGAACATGTAAGTACCAATGTGTCACTCATCAACTTGATCACACATACATCTGAAAATTTTATGGAGTTTTCTAATGTGACTATGGTTGCTAACCAGTGGTAGCATCCATACAATCGTCCAATAATTGCAAAGAACTGAGCTGGGTCTTAAAAACACCATTTATGATAGGCCCAGCTCTTACTTGAAGTCTTTTCTCAAACATTTTTTTAAGTGAATGTGTCACCAGTAACCTGTTCTTGTGAAATTGTTTAACCGAAAAACTAAAACTTTATTTGACTACATTTTCATTTTCCCATTTCGTTCTTAAACACTCATCAAAATTAAAATCAAGTCAAATAAGGTAATGAACGTCAATAAATAGATAATTATGACAGTTTGCCAAAACGCCCGCGCTTCGACACTTAAAAGTGTTTTAGCTTTAAGGGGTAAGTATGGAAGTTGTATAACAAAATCCCCAACAACACATCTGTCAGTTAAATTAGAAGAACACATTGAACTGGTTTACCTTCTATTACAGAATATCCGTATAATGTCGATGTACTATACTCGCATTACTGTGAAGCGAATGAGTGAACTGCTTGGACTGAGTGAGACAGAGACCGAAGAGGCGCTCAGTCAGCTCGTCGTCAGCGGTGTAGTTCGCGCCAAAATCGACCGTCCTGCAGGTGTAGTGCATTTCAGGTAAAGACAAAAATTTATTTTATTTTATTGTTCGCAAGATTTAAATTTATACAATTGAATAAATAAATACAATTGAAGTGTATGTTCGTAATTTAAAAATAACAGCTTTATACGGAATGTTAATATAACTATCATATAAAAGCAAAAACGGTACTTATAACAAAAAATCTTTTTTTAATTTTTGTCTGTTGGTCCGGCTATTAATCTCCGAAACAGCTGGACCGATTTTGACGGGACTTTTACTGGCAGATAGCTGTTGTTTTAAGAAAAAAAAAGGATTAGGGTTCAGTGAAAAAAATTATATTGTTAAAAAAAAACGATTTAAATAGGGAAGTAATATTTGTATAATAATTTCACGCGGACGAAGGTCGCGGGGCACAACTAGTAATTCAATAAAAACTTTAGTAGCGCTAAAAGTGAGAACATGGAGAAGACCTACCCGCCTACAACATAGAATTATAAATACGATTTTCAGGATATATTAAAATGTCGCTGTGAATGAAATAGAAACGGTCGGAATCCAAGTATTATAACTAAGAATCTGATTTCATTTCAACTAGACCGCTACATCTACATCAAATGGTTATACCATAATGGTCATAATAGTCCTTGCAAATAAAGAGACTGTCTTTTATATACATGACAATAAGGTTTAAATTACAACATTTATGCCTGTTTGTGAAATGCATAACTTAATATACGTACCAGGTATCTTTTATCACATTATCACTTTGTGACGAGTAGCCGTCAAATTCTTTGTCGAAAACCACACAGCATGCTTTTTATCAACTAGAAAATAAATTGTAGTATTTGTTTATTCAGTAAACATGTAAAGGGTTTGAATATTTTGGCCGGCTACCTATTTTTCCGCCATTTTATTTTCGAAATAGTAGTTTTAATCAATAACTGGCAACACTACAAAGCAGTCTTGTATTAGACAAAGTCGCAGTCGTTAGCTCGTCATGTTTCCGAAATATAAGATATTAAAGTTATACTGATAACTTATTTATCTCAAAAACATGACGCTTTAGAAGAGTTAGGTAGTTCAATCCTGACCATACAAAAATATTCAAACCCCTTTCTACATATATAACTGTTATTTATATAGTGTACATATTATCGACTATTCTTCTTCTTATACATAAAAATACCTTATTTGTACTTATACCATTACCGAGACTGCCTTGTTGGTATAGTGGTCGCAAGCGCGACTGCTGAGCAAGAGGTCCTTGGTTAGATTCCCGGGTCGGGCAGTGTTATTGGGTTTTACCATCAGGAATTTCTGAATTGCAGCCATGGAGCCTAGATTTATGGCAATGGTAGTTGATGGCAATAGGTTCGCCCCCTATTACAGGGGACTTAAACATAAATGTTGAAATGTGGGTGTATTAGGTTCACCTCTGCCTAAATCTTCGGGGATTACGGGCGTGATTATATACCATCATTTTGTAATTCCAGTTTGAATATGGACGCGTCAGACCGCCTGAACGAGTGGTCAAACAACCTCAACTCACTGATGCAACTCGTGAACAAGACGACGCATCTTATCAACAAGGAGGAGTGTGTGCACAAACATCTCCTTGCAACGGCTGAATAAATAATAATAATATATATTTATATCCTTTTTTTTTTTCAATCTGTTAACGTATTCCAAGTTATTGTAAAGACTACTAAATGTCTTGAGTATATTTCACTGTGTGAAATTAATATAGTAGTAAAGCCTCATCAGTCATCATAATAGAAGACCTTGTTGCATTGAAATGTCGACGGTCACTTTCTGAACAGAAATCTGAAAGCAATTTTAATTTACTGTGACTTGTGCATTTTATTTTTAAAGCTGTTTAATTTAAAATAAGTTTGGAATAAATAATTATATTTACTTAACTCCAGATTTTTGTTTTTGTGATTCCTACAGTTGGTTCTATTTATGGGTGCTCTAATAATAATAAAGTACCTAAGTACATACAATAACATACATAAAAAAAAACAGAAGGACACTGGGCAAAGTTGTGTGTGAAAACTTCAAAAAATTTGCTGAGTTTTCTCAAAACTTAAACATTATTTTATTTTAACTACATTATTGAATTATGTACCACATGCTTTTATTTTCGTCGGTTCAAAAGACCAAGAATTGCACTGCACGAGCGAGCGAAGCGAGCTCGAAATGTTTAAACACTCCAATCCGAAAACGTTAGCTTTTCTTTTGACCTGTAATTCAGAAATAAATGTCACTTGGTCGACATAAACCAGAAAACAAAAAAAAAACAAGAAGTAAAACTGCAAGCGCGAGCGAAGCGAGAAAAAGAGCTCCAAGCTGCCTCGGAATGGCTAGCTTGTCTTGTGCCCTAACATGCAGAAATAGGAATTACTTGAATGACATAATGGTGCAAAAAAAAAAACTAAGATAATCTAAGCTGCAAGTCAAGTTAGAATAAATAGTTGCGACCCTTCACACACGAGCTCAAAATAAAAGAGCGAGCTAGAAAAATTTTAATACCGTGCCTCGATAGCCAATGACCTAAATTGTTGCTTTAAATTTTTCTACACCTGCTAACGAAACCTTATCATTATGTAGAAGAAAAAATCATAACAAAAAATACAAAATGTATGTTTGTATTGCTCCATTATTATGTACAATCTGGTCATTGGCGTTTAGATAAGTAGTAATTTATGATCAAATATCGTAATCAATAATAATCCTACCTACATGCAAAATTTTTTTTTGCGTCCTTGTGTTGGTAAACTATGCCTAATTTGCCTACTAAGGCCTATGATAAGGGGTTTCTAATTTATTTCAACCCCTGTCGAATTTTATGGATCGTTCTTGCGAAAATTCAATAGGTGTGCCAAACCTCTGGCCAACCCAGAAGGCGGCAACTTCAAGGTTCTAAATAGAACATACATCATCAACTAAATGACAACCAACTAATCAACTATTCAGGGTCAAAGTTTCAATTGTAGTACTTAGGTAGGTAAGTACTTGTTTTTATCACTGGTCCGCTTAATCTGTGGGGATGAGTAATATTTATTAAAATCCTATATTTGGTTCTGAATCACACAATTATCGGTATCAGATAAGATAGGGAACTAGACGGTAATTTGATTAAATAAATTTAATCATTTAGTCGCTTCTAGTAATCGTGACCGGTTAATTTAGAAGTTAAAGCAAAGCAGGAAAGATGTGTTCCCTTTTATTACCACTTTTTATTCCTGTGGGGCTGGTGGTATTTTTTAGGATACTAAATAAGCCTAGCAAGCCGGCGATATTTGGTGTTTATCAGCAGAAGAACAAGTACTACTGGTTGAAGTTTATTTTCATGTACACGACTTTAAGAATTAAACAGGTATGTAAATTGTGATTGAATTAGTATGGAATAGAGTAAGCAACCCCTGGCTGGATTAGGTACTTACATAACATATCGTTCACATATAAATTTTACTGATTTGGTTTATTCAAACTAATGATGAGGTCATGACATATCGACGTCGAAGTGATGGGAACTTCTAAATGCCAAAGGCAGCGATATCCAGTGTTAAAATCTTAAATTTTCGAAAACATGCGAACCTGATCCAAAGTGAAAACTTAAAGAGGTGAATTTTCCGAAAATATACAGTAAGAAAGTATTGCCATTGGCCCTTGGCCGTCGAAATGCAACAATCGTGGAACCATAGCTGGTTACAATCAACGATAGCCGTATAGCTTACCGATTCTAAGACACAAAAAATAATTTGATGGTTTTTTTTTTCTCCAGCTTTTTAATCACCTATATCGCTTATATACTGTCGAATCGGGCAAAAGCCATGACGGAACGCAACACGTTCACAAGCAGGATGCGGCATTGGAAAACAAGTATTACCTTAACGATACTGCAGACGTAAGTTACCAGTGTTACCACCTACATTGAGAGGATTTTTGCGTTGCGATGCGGCCATGCAGCCCTGCATGGCCGCATCGCAACGCAAAAATCCTCCAACTTACACGCTTTAGTATATTTTGTATGAACAAGCGCTCGGGCGGGCCACACTGATTTTACCTGACTACGGCAAAGCCAAAAGGGGGTTATGATTTTAACAGACTACGTATGTTCATCTGTTCCGGGCTTCCTTATTACTCCTAAACTGGTCGTCAGATTTTTTGTATTGAAATGCGATGCGCTGATGTCCAATGCGGCTGTAATGCTAAGCGCTTTAATCTACGTTGATTTATCACAATCCTGAAGCAAAGTTCAGTAATAAAATTATATTTATTATAGGCCATCGACGCGGTATATTTCAATGGAAATAATAAGGAAGGCGACGTTGTTATCTGCGGGATCGCAAGAAGACCTAAGCATGTTGTTGATGCTTTCTTGTACTTGAAGGTCGGTATGGAATACTTGTTTATTTATTATTTACACAGATAATATGTATAAAAATACATAACATCACGTCTGTTTTCATCGTAGTGGTAGCCAGAGGTTACATACAGGGCGTAACAGGACCCTTCACGAAGCCGTAAACCAAGCATTATGTAATGTACATCAAACTAAGTAACTTTACGCAAAAATAATTGCTGGGAAACGACTTTTTTTGTTTGGGGTGAAAAATCACGTTTTACGGTAGGACTCAATGTAACGCACTCAAAACATTGTGCTGATAGATGCATTGAATAGTACGGGTGATGTGGGGGTGTTTAAAGTAAAAATCTTACAGGAAAAACATGGTATTTAAACAAAAACTTGTGAAAAAGTTGGATCTTTGACACCCAATAACTCCGTAACTAGATGTCCAGGTATGGTCTAGAACAAAAAACATATCGCAATGACAGGGAGAACAATTGCCTTACGGCTCGTTAACAGTCTTGTTACACCCTTTTAAGATAGGGTCTATCTATTCTTACACGAAATCTCTTAAGGGGTCATTGTACTCATCATTATGAACAACTTTTACTATGGGACCAACCTCGAAATCGCGAAAAAAAATCAGCTGTTCAGTACATTTTGACGCGAAATCGAATCGCGAATTTGATCGCGAATGCGATCATATTGTAAGGAACAGCTGATTTTTTTGAGGTTGGTCTCATAATAGTGAAAGTTGTTCATAATGATGAGTACAATGACCCCTTAAAAGATTTCGTGTATGAATAGATACACCTTATATAGTGCCAACATTTCACCGGTTTTAAGGCTCTTGAAACTGTTGCCATTGCCAACCAGGCACACACAATTCGAGACTATATATGGACACCTTTTTATTAGCCTGTACTGTCGCACTTCTGGGCAAAGGCCTGACCCCATCCCTTCCATTTCTTTAAATTTGGTGTTGTGCTTCTCACCGATAGGTCAGGAAGCCATCCAAGAAATGTATTTATAGAAAACCCGCCAACTATTTTGCCCGACCCGAAGTTCGAACCCAAAAACCCATCTTCGGACCACACTGTATAAATGACGCAGTCAATAAGTATCTACAGCTGGTTAAAGTAGCGCAGTGTCGAGGCGGTGGCGCCATGTAAAATATATGAGTAATTCAGCTGCATCCGGTGGGTGCAGCGGTGGTCCAGTGGTGGCCGCGACTTACGAGCAGTTAGTCGTGGGTTCGAACCCAGGCAGGCGCATTACTTTATTTAATTTATTTACCACTGCTCTCAAAAACGGTGAAGGAAAACATCGTAAGGAAACCGGCATGTCCTAGAACATGTGACATCTACCAACCCGCACTGCCCATTCCATCTCATAGAGAGGAGGCCACGAGGATTTTAGGCTGATTATGCAGTTAGATTGGAAGCCGATTCTAACGTACTTGAGGGCCAGGCATTATCATTATTCTCCTATCCATATATCTCAATTTATTTTGGGTCGTTGCAGCACGACTTCCATACTTCTCTATTACTCGTCATCTCAGCAGTCACCTCCTTTCTAGCCATATCAACCTTCATACAGTCCATCCATCGTTTCTTTGGTTTTCCTCTACTCTTATAGCCATCCATTATACATTCATATTTAAATGCAAGGGCTAGGCATATGGTCTGCCTGGTTTGCGGGACTGTTCGAAAGAGATACCGCGGCCCTGGAACACAAAGGGCAAAGGAAGGAACATGGGTGGGTTTTAGTCAGTAAAGTCTGACACTCCCTCCTGCTCAGCCCAGAGCGGGAGGGGTTATTTGATGATTTCCAATCCGAAAAAAAAAGGGCTAGGCATATGATTGGAAGGTAAACTTGAATTACTTTTTCAGGTCAAAGGAGAAGATCTTCTTCTATCTCCTGTGCTACCAGACACATACCAAGAACAAGTGACGATTGAAGAGGGCTTGTACAGAATAAAAGGTCTTCAAGTCGAAAACTTCATACCTATGCGCACTTGGAAACTAACTTACAAAGGTGACATGAAGTAAGTATCACAACGGTTATCTTGTAAAAATTACTGAAAATAATAATTCATTGATTAAGCCATCATTAAGTAGGTAGATAAGTACACAGGTGTGGAACTGTCTTTTTTTGGATTAGTAAAAATCCGCAAAAAAATTACATAATAAAGCATTGAATGAATATTTTAGGTTTGGTAATCTAAATTTAATATTTCATTTCCCGGTTATGGAACAAATAAATTGGGATCTTTATCCCACTTTCTTTGGAATCAGCGCAGTAGGTATGTCTTCTTCCATACATCTTTATTCACCTCATTTATGGCTATAAACTACATATCTATCAGTCTATCTATACCTAGATGTTGTGTGATGAAAATGTTTTAGTTTTTCATTGACACTAGAAAGAAGAAAGAAAAAATATTTATTTGTCGCAGGGACATGACGTGCATCATACAAAATGATTAAAAAAAAACATACAAAACATAAAACTAAAAAAAAAAAAAAAAAACGTTCGTAGCTTGCACGTCGTGACTGCGACAAGCAGGTTACCACTCAGCATGATGCTGTGCTTAGGGGGCCCACAGCACAGCGCTGGTTTTCAGTGGTCACCCACCACTATCAGCGGCCGTTAATAATAATTTTGAGAGTTAAAATTTTATACGACACCCATCACTTATTTTTATTATCACAGACCCAAAAATGACAAGGAGAAGACAGTGCAAGTGGAAGCGGAACTGACATGGAGCGCAGTGTTCTCACATTTCAATTACGACACACAGATGTCGCCCAAATGTTTGGCCAGAGACTTGGCCAGGGAAAAGTGGTCGAAAGGCTACTTCAAGTTACTCAAAAAGTAAGAATTTCAATCGTATGTAGTCAATAACTACTCCTACTACTTAAAAACCAAAACATAAATGTACATGTTTTATTATTTGCCCATTTTTTCGTGTATTTGTCTAATCAATAATATGATCTATGATTATTCGAACAAAGTTAATTTTGTACTAGTGAAATAACGCGAATTTGGCCCCAGTATTGCGAAACACGTGAATCCTTTCCACCCACATTACATTAAGAATCTTTTAACAGACGTTGCTTCTTTATGAACGGAAACTTAAATATACGATTGTCGATGCGGTAAGAACCAGATTAGTACCTACCTCCTCTTAATTTCCAGATTACATCAAACGCATTATGAGCAGATGGGTGTTCTGGAGGGCACCATAACTATCGACGGCAAACAACACATGATTGACATACCATGCGTCAGGGATCACAGTTACGGTAAGTCTTATATTTATAACATACATAACCTAACATCACGCTTCTTATCTCCAAAAGGTAAGGCAGAGGTGTACCTAATAGTACCCCCACATTTCGCCAGTCATGTTTAAGTCCTATGTAATAGGGACTGAGCCTATTGCCATCAACCGGGCACGACTCCAGACTCCGTGATTGCTACTGAGACATTTCTGAAGGAAAAACCCAATAACACTTTGCCCGAGCTAGGAATCGAACACAGAAACTCTTGCTCAGCAGTCTCGCTTGCGACCACTGTACCAACGAGGCAGTCATTAGCAGTAATCGGAATAGGTAGAGCTAATGTACCGTACCTATAAAGTTCAAGCAAGGAAGAGAAACGAAAAGTGTTCCTTACGACTAAAAATTTTTTTCCGAATAAAAATTTCTCGGAATCAGTTTATGTACATTTAATAATAATGTTATTTATTAATCAGTACAGTTAACTAATTGAAATAAAAATCGTGCACTTTTTTTAAAACAGAAACAGTAAATGAATTCGATAGTTGTTTTACTTTATTAATTTTAAGTAGTTGTATACTTTCTAATGTTCCGACATTCGGAACAAATATTCCGAAAAAAAATTGTCGTAAGGAAGTCTCCACTTTCGTTTCTGTTCCGTGAACGTTAGGCACATTAGCTCTACCTATTCCGATCACTGGTATCATCTGAATACCACTATCTGGTCATTAGAAACAGGATTGCAAATTATAATTTTTTTTTAAATTCTTTCAATGGTGATCAAAATTTCACGTAAATTATGGAGTCTCTTATGACCATTTTCGTGTAGCTGCAACGGTTAAGGTACTTCCCCCTACTGTCCCGTTGGACGTAACCACCATGTTTATGAGCTTATTTTAGCACATTATACTGACCTACCGCATCAGATCACTCTGTTAACTGTTTAAGACATTATAGACTTAGCTAAATTGTACTCAACCTCTTTTACGACGCCCCTTCCACTTACAGGACCGTTCCGAGACTGGCGTACTTTCCACCGTTATGTCTATCATTTTATCTTCCTGGAAAACGGAGACTGCATGGCCATAGGCACAGTATGTCAACCTGCAGTTTTGTCGCAGTAAGTATCCATGCTTTTCAGATAATATTATTAATTGTCTTTGGACTAGCCCAGAACTCGCGCAGCTCGGCTTTCACTAATACCAACCATGCGCGAGTTGACATTGAGTTGAAAACTGTGCCGACGCTTTGTAACTGTGCGTTCGGAGTTTCGGACTGGCAAAAATTCGTCGACCGAGGCCATCGATCGATGGTAGAATGGATTAGTCGACGTCGATCTACAGTTTCTACTATACCAATCGATCGAGCGTCGATCAATTGTTTATCACCCGGTATCCGCCGATCAGCCAATGGCATCGATCGGCGTCGACCGATCGGATGGCATCGATCGGCGGTCAGTCAATTGTTTATCGCCAGGTAGTCGTAGATCAGCCAAAGCTACCACACCAATCAATCAACGTCGACAGATGTCGATCTAAGAGAAAAGAGAGGAGTAAAACTTATGCAACATGTATTATGTGAATGTTTCTCCGGTGCTAACGCAATTATTTATTTATTTATTTAACACTTCAAGCACATAGTACAGAGGCGGACTTAATGCCAAAGGCATTTTCTACCAGTCAACCTTTGACTGTGGGCATTATGGGCATGGTTTGCGTCTTGTCAGCGTAGACTAAAGAAACGGCGGAAAAATAGAGTTATAAAATTTAGCCGCTCTCAATGGCAGCTACTCGCTGGAAAAGCAAGTCTCTAGCCTTCTATAAATATAAATCCATTTAATTCAGGTTCCATTACAATCACAAGTTATGAAATAAATACAAAAAAAAACACGAAACAAATACAACTTACAATATAAAAATAAATACAATGTCATCAAATCAGAAATACAATGTCAAAAAGGGTTATTGTACATTCGCCACAAAGTAAATTCGACACATTTTGAAAACTCCATACATTGAAAGTAAATTCGCCACATGCATAAAAAATATGTGTAAATTCGTCACAAGTCTTCATAGGTAGGTACATAATTTTTGCACAAAGTACTGGTAGCAAACAAAGTTATTGGTTTTTAGCGCTCGAAAGGAAAATGATTTTTAAAATCTTTCATTTCTGCTGTGCTCCTGCACATGCTATCACCCGCTCGCTCGCTCGCTGTATCTATCTCTTTCTAGCCGTACCTGTTAATATGCATCGATACTCATCAGTCCAGCCAGTCATCCAGTGACTCACTTGACCTTGTCGATGCGCTTCGACAGTCCGCGACACCATATTTCTATCTTTTATATTTTAGCAGGTATTTTTCAACATAAAGTGGATTTCGGATATAACGGCGATGAAGGGACCACTCTAATTTTGTCGTTATATCCGGGAGTCGTTACGGGCAATTTTGAAATGATTTCTGCCTTTTCTTTAACAGTAATGTGCTTCTAGGAGTCATACTTATTCAAAAGTTTACTAAACGCAGTTGCTACTCAGAATATCACTTTATAACTGAATCATAAATTTAACGCCGAAACGTACACGCTTACCTACCTACTTAGCTAATATCTTTTAAAAACAAAAGATAAAGGTCTCTACAGTTGCTGACCATCTGTGAGGATGTAAACAAAAGATAAGAAATAGGACAGATACAAAAGATAGGAATTTGTTACAGATGATTCATTAAAAAACAGTCGCTACACCCGAACTCGGAAATTATCAGGGAGTAACATAGGCTTTAATTTAATTTAAAAAAAAACAGAGATCCATATGAAAATTGCAATAATGAAATGTAACCCAAAGTAGCAAAATGTTGCCTATAAAATTCATTATTTTGCGTGCGCTGAGAAAACTATTGATGAGACTTAAAAATGATGTACTACAGAGTTAAGTCGAAATAGCAGCTTTTGTGTTTTAAAATTTAAATTAAAGTCAGCGACACCATATTCTATCTTTTATATTTTGGCAGATACTTTTTGAGTACATAAAAGCTACTATAGCTTATATGTACTAAAAAGTATTTTTCGACATATTTAAGTCTAAAAAAATCATTATATAAAAAAAATATTATTGTACGCGGGTCAAATAGTCAAATAAATTATACTTATATCAAGCAAATTAGCCGAGCTATCACAATTTTCGCGAACGAAGTCGCGGGCGAAGTGCTAGTGAAAAATAAAGAAATAATGTTTTATTCTACTGATCGTTTGATTTTTCTGCTGTCTGTACGGGAATAAACAATATGGCGGATTTTTCTTCATGAAAATAGAACTGTGGCGAGTTTACACATACTTTTTTTCGTGGCGAATTTACTTTGTGGGGAATCTACAATAACCCAAAAAAAAAACAAATCAACGTTAATGTCAAATAAAAATAAATTTATCGGAAATTAATAATATAAAATTAAAAGATTATGGCAAATTTTGGACACAATAAACAAACATAAATTAATAAAACATAACAAAAATTACCGCAGTCTTTAACATTGCCCTGGCTATATGCCTACTGCAACACTTCCTAATATATGGGCAGTCCAATCGTCCAGCGATCATCGCCAATACAGCATTGGAGCTGGCCCGCACCCTGCGCACCGCTTGCGCATTGTGGTGTGAAAACAGTCGGTGCGCGCTTCTGTAAACATGCCCGAGGCACTGCAGAAGCGGGGTAGCCCCAATATCGCCCTGAACCCGTTGTTGTACTGGACGCGGAGGGCATTGTAACTCGCCTGTGTATAGGAACCCCGCAAGCTGCACGTGTACAAAGATGTGCAGTATGCCTTAAAAAGTGTGATCTTAACTTGGTCGGAACAGAGTGCAAACCTGCGTGCCAACATATTCGCTCTTTTTGACAAGGCCCTCCGCTCCCGTTCAATGTCAGCATGATCCCTGAGGTGTCAAAGGTGACCAAATGCCCTTAGTATTTAAATTGTTTCACCCAGTCTAGGGGAACACCATCTATATCAATACTTTTTGTTTCAGCCTGACCATCGGCTACCTCTGCCGCCAATCAGATCAAGCTGTTCTACCAGTACAGTCCAGCGACTTCCAGTTATACCAACATGGAGAACATCAAATCTTACCCAGAGACTATGCATTCATTTTCGAAGCTGGTAAGACCTGTGACATTCATTTCGTCTATTTCAGCCTTGAAACTGGACTTGACTTATGACAATAATTACATGTAAACTGACAATTCTAAGGTTGAAAATATCTGACGATCACATACTTTGACGTTTTTTGACGTGCAGGTGATGTTTAACCTAGGTGTTACGTATTCACACACTTTTAATTTATTCTGTGATCGCTTTGTGTTGCTTACGGGGACAACACTAGTTGCATCCTTTTTCCTAACCTAGTCCCCTCCCTACCTGTCTGTCACTTCAAAAATATATAGCCACGGTCGCTCGCGCGCTTTCCGCAACGAAATCAACTTGAAACACAAAACTAGTAATTCCAAGTGGTTCCTGACCTATTCTTTCCTGCCACCGGTAAGTCCCCTATGTATCCAACATAAAAGTGGTCCTTTGATCCGAATAAAGTGTGTTTTTTTGTCGAAATACGAACCGACGACACCGGCCGGTGGCCGGCCATCTTTTCGCCGTGTGAAAATTTTGTGTAAAAGTTAGTGATAATGTCGAGAAGTCAATTCAATTCGTTGAAATTCGAGTTTTTATGTGAGAAAGTTAATTCGTTGTATAATACTGCTACTGCGCTAGATGTCAGCAAACCAGAAGAGGTAGGTAAATTCAAAATACGATGTGCAGAACTCGACACTGTGCGTTCCGAGTTCGAGGAATGTTTCCTCACGATTCAATCCGCTGTGAAGGATGAAGACGTGTTAGATTCTAACAAGAAAAAGTTCGCGTTGTTCGAGGAGCAGTGCTTACAGGTCAAGTACATGGCCAGTACCATATTTACAAAAAATGTCGATTTCAAAGAAGCTATTCACAAAGACCTGCCGGCTTACTGTTCGTCGAACAATCCGAGTGACATAAAGTACAAGTTACCGGACATAGGATTACCCAAGTTTTCTGGCAGTTACACCGATTTTCCAAGTTTTCAAAACATGTTTGATGCATTGGTTCACAATAATGATCGATTGAGTCTTGTCCAGAAAAAGCATTATTTAATGAGCTGTCTGTCGGGCGAACCTGCTAACCTCATAAAACACCTTTCGAGCATACCAGACAACTACGAAGTGGCTCGGAAGTTAATACTAGATAGGTACGACGACAAGAGATTGATCGCAGACGCTCACCTTACGGCAATACTAGCACTACCTACAGTCTCAATCAAAAACGCTGCACAATTGCGTAACTTCGTGAACATTTTACAGGAAAACACAAGCGGCCTAACTAGTCTAGGATTCCCGGTAAAAGAGTGGTCACTCATACTATTGCACATCTTCACTAGAAAATTAGATAGCGAGCTAAGATCTAGATTTGAGCTAGCTCACCAACAAACGAAAATACCTACATTCGAAAATCTGTTAACATTCCTGAGCGGTTATTGCAAGACGTTAGAAACTACTGGCGTAGTAAGTCAACCCAGTTCCGGCAAGTCGAACACGACTTTGCCAACAAAAGGTAGCAAGCAGACTTATGCGGCCAGTGTAGTATCCGCGGAGCCGACCAAACAACACAGTCCCGAAGAGCAAGCAATATTGTCATGTAAATACTGTAAGGGAGATCATCTGATTGTCAAGTGTGCGAAGTTCATTGCGATGGACTTGGCATCTCGTCAGGATTTTGTCAAATCACAAAACCTCTGCTTCAATTGTCTGCGCCCACACAGGGTGTACGAATGTCGTTCACGATTTCGGTGTCAAAATTGCTCACGCAAACATCACACTTTGTTATGTTCAAACAAGCAGCCGCATAGCAACAACGAAACGCAAGTTCCGCTTGGCGACAAACAAGTCGCTCATTGCACCGCGTCCAAAGTCCAAAGTGTTGTCGCCGTCGCCCGCCGCGGTCGAGTCCGCGCCAAGCGCGCCTCTTTTGTCTCTCTCGCACTCACACGTTCCGTGCGGCGGCGGCGAGAACGAAACGCGTCATTTGTTGCTTGCTACCGCTCTAGTCGAATTTTCAACGGCATTAGGCAGTGAATATCACCAAGTTCGTGCGTTATTAGATCCAGGTAGCATGGCGAATTTTATAACTTCGTCATGCATGCAACGACTAGGGATGCGCTACAACAAAACTAACATTATAATTTCGGGTGTGGGAGAATCCAATCGGGTATATCCCAAAGGTGAACTACACGTGTACCTAAATAACAAAGTAGGTGACCCTCTATGCGTAGAAATGTTAGTCCTCCAGAAGATCACGGCGCCACTTCCTACGTCAAATATCGACTGCACGATTTTAGCCAAGTATAGCCACCTTGAATTGGCCGACCCGCAATTTCACGAGAAGAAAAATATTGACATGTTGCTAGGTGCGGGTGCATGCGCCAAGATTTTCAGCGGGCCTAAAGTTGAAGTAGGAGTAGGATTACCAACGGCGTTCGAAACTATTTTCGGTTGGGTTTTGATGGGTGACGTCACCGGGTGTCATAGCGAAATCCAATCATTGCATTGCGTGACATCCATAGATGAGACATTGAAAAAATTCTGGGAAGTGGAGGAGGTAGAAAGTAAGGTTAGGCAGCCCGACCCTAACGATGTTATGTGCGAGGAACATTTCAAGCAGACGCATTCGCGTACTCAAACAGGGCGCTTCATCGTGCGATTACCTTTTCGCAAGGGTGACCATGATGTTGGACAAAATTTCGGAGACACCTTGCACATAGCCATCCGTCGACTTTTGTCATTAGAAAACAAATTCAAACGCGATAAAGTTTTAGAAGCGCGGTATAGGGACTTCATGCGAGAGTACATTGAGCTGGACCACATGCAGCCGATCGAAACTTCGACTGCACAGCGTTTCCCACAATACTTCATACCTCACCACGGGGTATATAAAAAGGGTACGGAAAAAATCAGGTGCGTTTTCAATGCTTCTTCCAAAGGCCCGGGCGGGAAATCGTTAAATGATGAGTTATTAGCTGGCCCCAAATTGCAAAAGGACATAGTAGACATCATACTCCACTTTAGATTACATGAGATAGTGTTCTCCGCAGACATTCGTATGATGTATCGTCAAATTCTGCTAAATCCCCTAGACCGCCAATATCAGCTGATCGTATGGCGCGACCACATTCAGCCTGAAATTTAACAATTTCAGCTAAACACGTTAAGTTATGGTGTTACAACAGCGGCGTTTCTTGCGATGCGTTGCTTACATGAGCTGGCTTATCAACTCAAGGAGACACATAAGCGTGCATCTCAAATACTCCTCCAAGACATATTTGTGGATGACGTGGTCACAGGAGCGAGTTCATTGACCGAAGCTCAAAGTATAAAAAGTGAGTTAGTTGACCTTTTAGGCAAAGGCGAATTCGAGCTTCGTAAATGGATGAGCAACGACCCTCAGTTACTTACAGACGTGCCCGCCGAGCATTGCGAACTAAAATTCAGTGGAGACGCGGATATGTCTCTGAAGATACTCGGTTTTAAGTATAGGCCAAAAACAGACACATTCTCGTATCAAGTGTGCTTAGACAGCAATGAGTGCACCAAGCGTATCATATTGTCGCGGGTTAGTTCCATCTATGATCCCAACGGGTGGTTAGCACCATGCGTTATATTTGCGAAAATTCTGATGCAACGTCTATGGACTTTAGGCATAGATTGGGACGAATCACCCCCTCGAGATATTATTGAAGACTGGCAGCACTTCTGCAATGATCTACATAATTTGCAAAGCATATCTATAGAACGCAAGGTTTTGTCCAACACGGTTCAACATTTTGATTTACACGGATTTAGTGACGCTTCTGAGTCCGCATATGCAGCTTGCGTTTACATTAGATGTGTACATGCGGACGGTAGGGTAACTATACATTTACTCATTTCAAAGACACGTGTCGCTCCAATAAAGCAAAAGCTCACCGTTCCAAAACTGGAGCTTTCAGGCGCTTACATTTTGGCTAAGCTTCTAGTGCGTGTTTCTGATTGCCTAAGATTGAGAACGAACTTGCATCGAAACACCTACGCTTGGAGTGACTCGTCTATCGTGCTTTGTTGGTTACGTACTCAACCACACCTACTCAAGGTATTTGAATCGAACCGTGTCAGCCAAATTCAAAATATGATTTCTCCGGAAAATTGGCGTTACGTTCCGACAAACATGAACCCAGCTGACTCTGCCTCTAGAGGCATTACGCCGCAAGAACTAGTCTACCACGAACTCTGGTGGGGTCCAGCTTGGCTCACTCTCGATTCTGAATCATGGCCACCGCCATGTCAGCAGCTTGAACGTAGCTCACTTCCCGGTCTAAAGAAACATACTCAGGTATTAGCTGCAGTCACTAACAAAACAGAAACTTCTGATTTCATTCAAAATTGTAGTTCGTTTAGTAAACTCGTGCGAATCACTTCGTGGTGCCTTCGGTTCGCACACAACTCTTTAAAATCAAGACAAACAAGTCCGACTATCGGACCTTTGACTAGTGAGGAACTTCAACGAAGCCTACTTGCGCTCGTTAAATGCGTACAATCCCAATCATTTAGTAACGATATACGGAACCTTCAGGCTAAGAAGCCATGTAGTACCGGGATGATTCGCTTGCAACCGTTCTTAGACGATAACGGTTTACTTAGGGTAGCAGGAAGGTTAGTGAACTCTACTCTTACTTACTCGTCTAAACACCCTCTCGTATTGCCTCACTCTCATCACTTCACCAATCTTGTGATAGATTACCATCATATCAAATACTTACACGCAGGTCCTAGTGCATTAATTTCTCTTATCCGCGAGCAATATTGGATATTATCTGCTCGACGTGTCATACGTAGTAGAATTTTCAAATGCATCAGCTGTTTTCGGCTGCGGTGTCAACCGCCTCAGATCAAGATGGGTGATTTACCAGCTAGTAGAGTTACGGAATCTCAACGGCCATTCCTTTCAATAGCGATGGATTATGCAGGCCCTTTTCAAGTAAAGTCAAGTGTGTTACGGAATGCTAAAATAGTTAAGTCGTATCTGTGCGTATTCGTTTGTTTCACGACTAAATCAGTACATTTGGAAGTAGTCAGCGATTTGACTACCGACGCATTCTTAGCGGCTCTAAAACGATTCGTTGCTAGGCGCGGATTACCTAATGAAATTTGGTCTGATTCTGGCTCTAACTTCAAAGGCGCTTGCAACCTTTTAGGAAAATTCAAACGAGACATTAACAAAGACCCCGTCTTAAGCCATTATTATGCAGAGCATTTTATTAAATGGCGCTTCTCGCCTCCTCTTAGTCCTGCCTTCAACGGGTTAGCTGAAGCAGCTGTTAAATCAAGTAAATCACACCTAAAGCGTGTCATAGGTGATCGACCTTTGACATTCGAGGAGTTAACGACTATCTTTGTTCAGATAGAGGCAATCTTAAATTCTAGGCCGTTATGCCCTTTATCTAATGATCCTAATGATTTATCCGTCTTGACTCCGGGCCACTTCCTGGTTGGTTCTCCGCTCGTCTCGATTCCCGAGACACCTCCTGTAGAAACCAAGCATATTAACCAACTAGCTCGATGGCAGCTCCTTAGACAAATGACCATGAATGTGTGGAAACGTTGGAGTCATGAATATCTCCACACATTACAACAACGTGCCAAGTGGCATAAAACTCAATACAACGTTAAGATAGGAGATTTGGTCTTAATCAAAGAGGACGGTCTTCCGCCACTTCACTGGTCTCGTGGTAGGGTGACCAAGCTTTATCCTGGACTAGACTCAATCGTTCGCGTAGTAGAACTGAGGACAGCTAAGGGATATTTTACCCGATCGTTAGCTAAGCTGATTCCTCTACCTTGTCATCAAGACTAAATGCATCGTTCATTCAATTTTAAGTTAAGTAGTTATAAGTTTCATTTTATAAATTATACAGTCCACTCTCTAAGTTCTAACAACAAACCTATTGTAAAGCAGTATGATACAACCTATTGACTTGGTAACTTAAATCATAGGTTAAAACTTCAGATTCTAAAAAAGGCAAACCCTTTTTTGTGGGGGGGCCATGTTACGTATTCACACACTTTTAATTTATTCTGTGATCGCTTTGTGTTGCTTACGGGGACAACACTAGTTGCATCCTTTTTCCTAACCTAGTCCCCTCCCTACCTGTCTGTCACTTCAAAAATATATAGCCACGGTCGCTCGCGCGCTTTCCGCAACGAAATCAACTTGAAACACAAAACTAGTAATTCCAAGTGGTTCCTGACCTATTCTTTCCTGCCACCGGTAAGTCCCCTATGTATCCAACACTAGGGGTGGAAAATTATGTAGCGATTACGAGACTATACGGCAAGTACATCATTCGCCCCAATTCCGATCCTTTCCGCAGCCTGTCTGTTACAATCTTACATACTTAGCTATAAATGCGAAAGTTTGTGAGGATGAATGGATGGTCGATATTTGACGAATGTTGGAGAAAGTTTACAGTAATATAGTTTATACATCAGGATAACACATAGGCTATAATTCATAAAGAAAATATGTAATAAAAAAAAAACACCGCTGGAGGAAGCTCATACTCACAAAGACAGACTTGAAGTTAATTATATGAGTAGTATTGATCAAAACGCAAAATAACAACCATCACGCTTTTAAAGTTACGCTAGCTAATATTATGACCTTGTATACCTAGTGAGATTTTAAACCTTATGTATGTAGATTGTAAAATGACAATCCTACTTACTAAACTTATTTGTATGTTCAGGAGACAAATCCTACGCAGTTCGAGTGCAGGTGGACAGTGAAGATACATTCTACATCGGAAAGGGACGAGAAGCCAAGTTTTACGAACGATGGTGTAGTGTCGATGTGAATGGAGTCAAGGGTTCCGCCTGTGTCGAGTGGCATTATAATAATGTTCAAGGGGGTAATAGTAAAGCAGGGGCATGAGTAACTTATCTTCATAGTGTTGTCAAAAAAGTATAATATGCCTCTCTGTTTTAATATTCAAGTTTTTATTTCGGCCAGTTTGCACCTAGCGTTAAATGTTATGTTTATGTTAGCGGATTTTGGTGCTATGGCAAAATTTCATTTTGGCAATTCTCTTTCTATTGGTTTACTATGCGTTATGTAATAGTGTGAAAAAATAGATAGGATAGGAATATATAAATGCGCGACTTGCAAAAATCGCTGTGTAAACGGCTAATTAATATGGCCCTTATTGCCGCTTGCCGCAACTGTGTACCGCGAGCGCGCGTATAAATAACACTAGGTAGTAATTTGACGGTTTTATACAGCGACTGAAGAGGCAGCAAATTGAATTCAAAAGTTACTTAGCTTCTTTGTTTATACAGTGTGATTCTTCATAATGTGCACATATCGAAATGAGAGAAACTATGCTTAATTTTATCAACGGAAAAATATTAAAAAAAAAAATCTGGAACATATTTTTTTTTTAAATTTTGTGTTTTTATTTGTAATATTGTACGTAGCCGTGTGCAATGCCTTTCTTTAACAGTTGATACGAAATGTTGTGATTGAGTTGCAATACAATTTTTACTATTAAGTAGCTAATACAATGAGGAATAACTTAAAGTACCTAATAAAAAAGGTAGGCAATGGGGGCGTCTTATTGAGAAATTTTACTATTATAGTAATAATTTATGAAAAAAATACAGATTTCTTAAAAAAACATGTTTATTTTCAATTGTGGGTAGTTTTTTTTACAATTTTAATTTTATGACGACCCCTAATTATTTTCAGTCATTATGGAGTTTGTTTCATAGCGATAGATCATTAAGTTCAAAAGTTACACCGTTTTGTTTACACTGTGGTCAAAGAAGCGAAAAATTAAAAAAAAAAACCATAAAAAATATTTAGATTTTTTTAAATATTCAGATTTTCCGTCGATAAAATTAAGCATAGATTCCCTCATTTCAATATGTGCACATTATGAAGAATCACACTGTATTTTGTGTTATTTAAGGACTTTGTCGAGGTAAATAAAACTAGTAGAACTAGCGAGGAAAGTTAACTATATTTAGCATAACATTTTTTGACTTAAGTAAGTTATATTATAACTTAGTATATCTATAAAATATGGACTAGCAACATAATTCACAATAATGACAATACAATTATTTCATTGAATGAAAATCATAACCAATTATTACTAAAGACTAGATAACTGCGACAAAAATCTACGGACTATTGCGTTAGCGAATAGGCATAATACTGTATACTTAACTATGTTAACCAGTCAGCAATCATAAGCAAGTTTTCTAAATAAAAAAATATATTTGGTATTTGTAGGCATTAAGCCCCTAGAATGTTCACCTTATATTTAAGAGGTCGCATATAACACTATGATTGAGAATTCTTTCTTGTAAATATTCTGTCGCAGTCACCTCCCCACTCAGGACCTATCCAAAGTAATACAACATTATGACTAATTGTTCAGCTATTTACTATTTCAGAAAAAATCCTTGTACAAAATAAAAATTGTTAGCAATATACCATCTCTGTTTGTCTCTTATACACATTTGATATACATACACTACAAGTAGGTACGCTCGTATACAAGTTTCTACGATATGAAATTTTTATCACGTTTCCACATACCCACATTTTTTGTAGACCAAACGTGTATATCAGAAAAATAATATTATGTATGTTGATATAAAATCCTTATAAAACATTGTACTTTTATTTATCGAACATCAAGTATTAACCAGCCTCGTACTATAGCTACAATTGTGTAAATATATTAAATGAAGAAATGGGAACGGAAGAAAATGTGATTTTTTTCTTTGTGCGACATTAAATTTAATTCACTACAGCATAGAAGCTAAAATAAGTGTTATATGTTGCAAAAAGCTGGTACTAATATTAAATTAATGAAATATTGTAATAATGATTAAAAAAAGTTTACATTATGAATGATACACAACAATACGAAACGTACAGTCACAATCACAATCTAAATGTCGTCATTTGTATCCCTTCATGGAAGGAACTGAAACAGTTTGCGTGATATTTATTAGCATTATGTTTGTGACTGTACAGGAGTTACAATTCCTATAATGGTAAAGTATATTGACGCCTAGAATTCAGGTAACGATCCTGATTTAAATTATATATCAATATGATAAGTACACGTTATGGAAGACAGACTGATTTACTTAGAATGATTTTATGGAATTTTCTCAAGTCTAATAATTCATTTAAATAGTTTAATTTGACGCACTGGGGTGACAAGTTACAATAATTTTTATCAATTCAAAATGGACTTAATCTTGCAGTTCATGGGGATACATTTTGCCGACCATAATTGCCAACGTGATACTTGGCGTCCTCGTCTGATCATAATTTGGAGTTCGATTCACCTAGACAGTCAGACAATTGACAGTACAAATTCTAGGTCTAGGCCTACTACACAGCCGAATTTTAATCATCAACTATCTCAGAATAACTGTCGAAAAGTTATGAAAAAATACTTTTAAACACCCATTTTTTTATTTTATTATTAAATCCCACATAATTATATAACATCAAATCTGCTACAACATTCTAAGTACTTTTTTTTGTTTGTCACACTGATCTAAGATCAGGACGTTTTTATTCTAGTTTTCTGTAAAAACACGAATATTATTATTGGTCGGTAAGAATTTAGTAATAATACGAAATATACGATACTAGGTTTGGCAGTATCTTAGACTGGCACCCAAAGAGACCTCAAAATTTTCGAATAGTCATAATTTACAAACAAACCTTAATTACACGATTACGACAAATAATTTACTAAACAAATGATTATCGAATATTCATTAAAATTATTTTAATATCCGATTCCCGGCTTTAAAACGAATGTAAGATACGTACATTCTTAGGAGTTGCTATTTTCTATGTTGACCGATCATTCATGACAATTATGAATTAATAACCTGTCATGATATCCGTTATATTTCAGATAACAACTACAAATCGAAGGACGAAATGTTGGACGTAACATTGCGCCTCATTTGTGCGATAATATTCCATGAAGGCGAGGCCCTCTATGTTTATAGTGGGCTCTCGGATCACTGTATAACTATAGACATACAACATGTTCTAGATTGTCGACTACAACGGTTCACTGGAATGGACTTCAGACTAGACGAATACTAATCACAGCACCTAATTAACATAGTTTGATCAACTCTTCGAAATGTTAAACATTTCATTCGACGTTATAACACAGTGATATAAGGCAGGAAATATTTTAATTAAGTACTGTTTTAGAAACTCCACGATACGTACCTACGTTTATGATAATCATAAAAGCTCACTTTTCTAAACAGGTTTTGGAAATATACTAGACACTTTCGAAATCATATTTTACATAGATTTCATTGCTAAGCTATAGCCACGAATATTAATTTGTTTACAGCACAATAATTATCTGAAGAATAGAATATATGCTAAACAATTTAAAGCTACGTGTAAATATTAATAAATAATACAAATATTAAAATTATATAGTTTGTTATTTGGTTATAAATAATTATTATTGTTATTAATACTGCTGAAGTTAATTATACTGACTAGATTTGTCTTTTACGTTTTCAGAATGAGCACATCACAAAAATAAACTAAATTAAGCATCATTTAAAAACTAATAATAATTATGTATGTCGTCTTTTGTAAACATTGCACACCTACCCACTTACGCTAACTTAGGACGTAATAAATAAATAAACAATAAAAATAAAACATTTTGAAAAGTGTAAATCAATAAATATAACAACAAAAATATAAACCTCTTTGGTAAACGCAATACTTTTTGTTACAATGGCATAAACGGCCGCTTGGTCAAGATAAAGACAATCTAAAATAAACTTTTGCGTGATATATTTACGCTTTTCTTTGAGTATACGTTCTACGTACATTTTATGATACATTGGCTACAGTATATAAGACTGATATTGGACATTTTGTATCGAGATGAGAACAAAAAAGTTGCGGTAACTGTGGAGTTACTTGGGTGATTGTTATTGAACGTTACATACCGCGGAGGTGCCGGGCGCGTGGTCGAGCAGCGCTCTCCGACGCTTGATACCTTCGAGGTAGACTTCACGATTGAACAAGCCCGCTGCTAAGGGCACTCTGTAACAAAAAATCATGTAGTTTTATAATTATTACTAGTATTCGGGCGTTGCGCGAGGTGCAAGCGCCTCGCGTGCTTGTGGTGGTAGAACTTTCCTTTTAAAACCCCTAAATTTAATAAAAATGTCAAACATAACCCGAGGGACGCTTCACCCACTCAAACTTCGTTACGCTACGGAGGTCGCCGACTCGCTTCGCTCCACTCGGTCTCGCAGGTTCGCTAAGGCTATCTCTAACCGTTACGAAGTTACAGCCCTTTACAGCCAGCCAAAAAACAGAACACGGGTCTCTTACGTTTCCGAGATCCACCTAAAGGGGAGGAGAAGGGGGGAGAGGGGGGGAGTTTCAAAAAATGGGATTTCCTTTTCCGAACCTCCTCTATACGAATCCGTAAAAAAATAGAACACACCTCTCTTAGTTTCCGAGATTCGATAGGAAGGGGGGGGCGGAGGGCAAAACGGGGGGGGTTGGGACTTTTCCCATACTCGCGAAAGTTATTTGTTTACGAATCTGTCAAAATATACCCACCTCCCCGTACACCATCAGGGAGAACAATTATGTCAGTCAGTGAGTGAGTGAGTGGTAATCGAGCTTTTTATAGTATAATTAAATTTAAATGTTGACAGGAATTCAAAGCTATTGAAAGCAGTGTATTTAATGTAGATTAAATATTATATTTTGATAAAGTAGTGACAGAATACACTGGCAACTGGAATATATTCTTTTGAATAACGAATAACTGGAACTAAAGCCGCCATCTTGTTTTTCAATATAATTTCCACAGACTATTTCACAATGTCGATGTCTTCTTCTTCGATATTTCTTTATTACTCTTCATCACTTCAGATACCTCCTTTCTTGGCATATCATCCTTTACACAGTCCACCCATCGTTTCTTTACTCTTATTTCCATTCACATTCATACTCGAAACTTTCCTCACGACATTTACATCATTCCTCCGTATCACATAACCATACCAAGCCAACCGATTCCCAACAACTTTTCAGTCACCGGCGCCAGACTTCCTCTTATGTATTCAACAGCGCTCTTCGGACAATGTCATTCAAGCGCCAAAGGAATCATGCTGTACAGTCACTAGCACAAATATGTAAACACGTAACAACTTTTAAAAGTGTTTTCCTCCTACTGTTCTGATTTAAATTTCATGTTGTTACGAGCATAGTATTTTGGAACTCATCTTTTTTATGAAAAAGATTCTACCTCCAAGTTACAATCGTTATTTTATTTAGGAAAGTGTATACACATTGGTGCTCGTGACTGTACTGTAACTAAAAAGAATACGCTATCGTCATCACCACCCACAACATAAATAAGAGTCTCTTAACTGGCATTCAATCAATTCAAATCTTGTGCCAAATCGGACCGTCATCATCGTCGTCGCATGAAGGAATGCAGTACCTAGTGGTGCGAAACATTCAGGTATGCTTACACGTCAGTTCCTGGTCGCAGCATGGTCGAGAACAGCCCCCACACTGGCTTGTGGTCGCTAGTGCAGACAGATTGCACCGAGTTGTATGCCAAGCACTTGACTCCTGCGGTAACCGGCACCGAGCTGATGCGACGTAGCCCTGCAACAACTTAGGTGTGAAAATCAGAGAGTGATGTGTTTAAAATGTTGGAGGGAGCTTGAGCTTAGAATTAAGTATGAAAATGTTTTTTTTTATATATACACCGTGACTTTTTGTCGTCTTACAAAGGTGGTGCACTCAATGTATCCGACACAAAATACCTCTTGTCGTGTTTATTTTTTTACAATTAATCACGATAATAGGTACAAAGAAAAATAAATAATACATTAGAATTATGAAACATCCTGTTAATAATGTTTACGTGTCAAACGGTAGAACATACATACCCAGCGCACGAGTCAAGTAAATCATCGCTTGCAACATGGTGTTTCTAATACGCCATGGGTCATATTAACGAATAATATTTTTATTTTCAAATTATTCAAATCTCATTTTTTTTTTAATCTTAATTAGTAGTCATTGATTACATGAAGTGGGCTGCCGTTGTAAGACGACTAAAAAGTCACGGTGTATACCACCGCGTCACTGACGGTCGACAAGTTTCAACCTTATTACTTAGGGCATAAGGGTGATAAGTGGCAGACCATCATGAACTCGGCAGTACCTACTACTTTTTGTTATACCTGCCGCTCTTTACTACAAATAATGCGAAGACAACGCGCTATAAAGCCGAATTTCTTCTAAAAAACAATAGCTATATTTACAGCCGCGGACTGTAAGAGTTTTGTTTTTTACTCTTGCATGTTCCACTTACGGGTTCTTTCTTATTCTTAATTCGAATGCCATTCACCAAGTTCAGCACAATTATTAAGACATTCAAAAGCAATTTAGGGCATAGGCATATCCCTGTTAATCAAAATAGGCCCGTATTACTATATGTCATAAGAACTTCACAGTTAAATTGTGGCTGTACCAGTACCTTTCTGCATGAACACCTGACACGGGATGAATTCCTGTAAAGTCTATATTAACTAAAATTTGTTAAACACATTTATGGATTCAAACACTGACTCCTGGTTTCTGATTGGCTATTCAAATAATTCTGCGAGCAAATCTCGTTTAAAGTGGTTTGATTGGCGGTTCTATTTTCTGCGTCCCAATCACAGCAGTACACAAAAGATCTGATTGACATTTGATTACCTCTTCAGGGACTTCCCTGAAGAGATACATGATACAACAACAAAAATATAAACCTCTTTGGTAAACGCAATACTTTTTGTTTTGATCTTTGCGAACTGTTGTTCCTTGCGTATTCAAGACCGGTAATCACCAATTCACTACCCAGTATCCACTAGATGAGTCTGTTGAATAAGTTAACATTATTCTAAATTTAGATGGGAATTTAGAAAACTGATTATTAACCTACAAGGAAAACAAATAATGGAAATCTTCAGATTAGTGACGTCAGGCCATAATATTTAAGACGAAAGCTCACCCGAAAACGCTGATGACGAGTTAGACGCCATTGACTTCGCTTTGTACAGTATTCTGTCGGTATAGGCTGGAGCTCTTTGCTTGCTAGACGTGTCGAACTGTTGACTGCCTGGATCGTACTGGAAAAAATCAAAAACCGACCTTAATACTAATATGATTTAGGAAAAACGAAAATTTTATCAGCCTAGGGTAATTTAGGAACAGTTACAACTTTATTTCTGTCTTGTAGGGTAGGGCCCGTCATTGGTAACAAAACCAGTATGAATATAAACCTCTAATGCTATGAAACTCCTTACTACGCTAGGTCAGAGGCCCTAAAATGGAAACTTTATCAGAATCATAATATGAATCACGTTAAAAATTTAAAATTCTCAAAATGGCCTTTATGGTTATGACCACATAGTCCATTTTAAGTTTTTAACGTGATTCGTATTATGATTCAGATAAAGTGGCCATTTTAGGCCCCCAGGTCAAGGTTAAAGCGTTACCCACAACGTGCGGTCTGTTGTAGGTGTTTGCTTCATTTAATTGCGGGGAGCTAGGATTTATATTCTATTGTACCTGATTAAAATAGAATTCAACTTATCGCAATAATGCGAATCGGCGCAAAATCTTGGCAGTGCAAGCGTGACTTATAATCGTGAGCTCCTGTGCTGATTCCCTGGTCAGGCCGAGGGGTAGTGGGCCAAGTAATAGCAGCCAGAAATCAAAATCCAGAATACCAGCGCTGTGACGTTTTGTAAATGTTACAGCACCATGCTGAGATAGGGGCCTTTTGGCTTCGTACAGGACTAATTTCGTTGTTTTTTTTTTAATTGTAATTTTATTTACTTTTATAATTTTGTTGTACTTCATGTAAATGTAACCATATTTTTGTTTTATTTCGTCCTGTGCGGGCTAATAAATACATTTTCTTTCTTTCTTTCAGCCAACAACCTCCATTGAAAGCCTTTTTGGAATGCATTTTCTTAAATCCAGCCTTAGTGCTCTTCTTTACATAGTATAAAATTAAGTCGCTCCCGCTGTTTGTACGCTTAGATGTTTTAAACTGCGCAACGGCGGATTTGAATGCAGTTTTCAGCAATAGATATAGTGATTCAAGAGGAAGGTTTATATAAGGTCTACCTATTCATACACGAAATCTCTTAAGGAGTCATTGTACTCATCATTATGAGCAACTTTTACTATGGGTTCCCGACCGAAGCCTTCCTTTTTTTTTTCGGCTGGGATATCTTCAAATAACTCCTCCCGCTCTGGGCTGAGCAGGAGGGAGTGTCAGACTTTTACTGACTAAAACCCATCCATGTTACTTCTTTTGCCATTTGTGTTCCAGGGCCGCGGTATCTCTTTCGAACAGTCCTGCAACCCTGGCAGGCATCGGTCCTTTCGGACCCCTTCCCGTTTGCTGACATCTCTTTGAGGCGCGCGTGGAACACGAACGCGCCGTCGACACGGCCTGTCGTCATAAGACGGATGGACGGCGAGCTAGCCCATAGCTCACCGTTCATAGGCCCGCGCTCAACGGTGACCGGGGGTCACCAAGCGGCCCCCGACGCCCGGTGCGTCTCCCGCGGCGGCTGGGACATGAGGTTCTCTCCCTCTCACGTTCCGCCATCTCCTTCGCTAGCATGACTGCATTGCAGAAGGAGGTGACGGCGTCCCATTCCGACTCGCTCCGGACCATGGAATGAACCAAGGCGTCGCCGCCGATGGGACCAAAGCCTAAATCGCGAAAAAAAATCAGCGCTTCCATATATTTTGACAAGTTAATGCGAACATATTGTTGGGAATAGCTGATTTTTTTTCGCGATTCAGGGTTTGGTCCCATAGTAAAAGTTGTTCATAATGATGAGTACAATGACCCCTTAAAAGATTTCGTGTATGAACAGATAGACCTTTTAAGTATAACATTGCACCCAAGCGAAGCTGGGGCGGGTCGCTAGTTCGCTATAAAATAAACTTTTGTGCGATATTTAATATTTTCATGCTGCACGATTTGATTAGGCATACGTTGTCAATAATCATTGAATAAATAAATAAAGGAGTTAAAGACTAACTAACCAGAAAACAAGTAATACCTTGTAAGTAGGAGGGAAGGTGATGGGGGCTTCCCTAAAATCCCGGAAGGCGGCACCATCTTCTAGCACGGCGGTCAACTGATCCGCATGCAGTAACCCGTGGGGCAGGTGATGAGGTAACGGGAACTGTGAATGCAAGACCGGAGGAGTTACCATAACGTATTAAAGCAGTATTGTTATATTCTTCATCCAGAGTAGGAAAGTGATGGAGCTATATGTTAAACTTGTTCATTATCGCGTGAACATTCCGCATCAGATTTTAGTTACCAAGACGATGTCTAAATAAGTTAATTGGTGAAACTGCACAGACCATGGGTAGTTTTTATTTTATTATGATTCGATATCGATGCTCAAGCGTCTGAAGATTCGTCTGTTCATTTAATTTCACCGACTAGGTTTACATTAGATATTTTTAAAGCAAAACTCGACTCTTCAGAGTTAGAAAAATAGTTTTGTAAGTGGTTGAGTTTATTTTTAGATAAATACTCGGTTACAGATAATCTAATCGGCTGTGATCGAGTAGTGTTTACATTCGTAAACACTGGCCACCACCGCGCATCCATAAATAAAAAAAAACGTACTTTTGTTTGCTCGATCCACCGCAACACCGCAGCTCTTGGTTCACCCAATCTGAAGTTTAGATCACCGCACCAGAACACATAATCAAAATTGTTGGTGACATCTGGAATTAATACAGCATACGATATTTATTATTTATTGAAGAAATAAATTATTACACTAGATAAATCATTATTTCAAATATTTACAATGTAAACAGTTGTTGTTTGCCAAATCAAGAAAATAAATAATGACTTAACCGTAGATTCAGAGATCGATCACAAAACTCAAATATAAATATATTTGAGTTTTGTGATAAAAAATGCGGAAGCTGTATGTGGGGTCCAAATAAAAACATTGCAAATGATAAGTGGCGCGTCGATTTTCACCTTTAGACGCTGGACCTAGCGTTGAAAATCCAATAGTGTACTTTTGTTCAGGCATTCATTTAGTTGTTGCGTAGTGTTCGTGAAAACGTTTATCAGAAGCCGGAAGTCTTATAATTATGCTGTTGTTATATCGACCGTGATCTAATTTAGAGCAAATTAGCTCCTACATTATCTTATCTAACCTTTCTATGAGCCGTCTGTTTCGAACGAAACTGGCTGCCTTTTTAAACAATTGGCTTTGTAATTTCGACTATGTATAAACTTTCCTTATGTCAATCAATGATTAAAACTTACTTATATATAAGTAAATACTATCTATATGACGCGTCATACATCTACGTGACAACAAAGATATCAGAAAGGATATTGATAGCATATCAGTACAAGTCTTTTTTACTTACGTTTCGCGGAAGGAAAGCGATTGATATATTTACACTTTATAGGTATTTTTTTAGTAATTCAATACGTTGGCCTAGACTAGACTCCTTAAGAAGCCAATCAAGAAAGTTTTTCGATAAAATTGCTCTAGAAAAAACTTCTAAAATAGCCGGACCAAAATGACCATTGACGATTCAACCATGGAGAAATAAGCAAATGGAGCATTTATAATATTTTTTATCTTTCACTGAAATATTGAAGTGTAGGTATTTCTTGTGGGTTAAACAAGTGCCATATGGTTGATGGTCTGTATCCACTATACGAGATATTTCAGATTATCAATGACCATGATGAGAGCATAATATACATTTATGTAGATTGCATCATTCACTATTTTGCTCCATTTACTTACTATTCAGTGTTTTCAAGCTCCATTTGGAAGTGTGCCAGAATGAAACATATCTGCATCTAGATTTAAGTTTATGAATGAAAACGCCTATGGTGCATGTTAATAAGATAAAAAATCAATAACATACCTTTACTTTTATGCCTACAAGGCAAATTCTTTGGCAAATCGATAGACCTAATTATCCTCTTGATATCAGACACTCGTTCTTTGACCTTTTCCTGATGTGCGGTCAAATGGGCGGTCACAAATAAGAATGTAGACCCAAATAATGCGAATGATATAGCGACGGCGCCTTTGGTACGAAACGCAGTACCTGGTCTGACAGATAAACTGGCGTCTTCAGGGAGAGAACAGAACCAAATGAGGTCTCTTCTTATAAATATCATTAAGTGTATTGTACCTGGAAAAGCAGGGCATGGTTTTATTAAAAGTTGTTGTACTTTTTCAAATAAATTTTTATAATTTATTACAAGCAGAAGAATAAACGCAACGCAGTACTATAAAGGCAAAATACACAAAAACATACCGAAATTTTCTCATAGAGCAACAAATTATGTTGAGATTAGAAAATGTTAGGAAGTGGAAAATTCCATCTCAAATAATCAATTTCTTTTTGTGTTAACAAAGTCATGTAAATAACAAAATAGTTACGTACTTGTTCTGTTTACAACCATACCTAATTGATACTTACATGGAAAAATTACTCCTTATCATTCACAGTTTACTAATGAGTTCACAAATAGTTACTAACCTAAATAATAAGAATGCAACAAAAGATGTGATGGTCCCAATACTTCTTGGATAGTTATTTCCCATTCAGTACGCTCAGAGTATGACTCTTGTGTCCCAATAGCAAAAATATCTGGGACATGCGTCACTTGATTTGGGAATATGAAATCGGCCAGTTCCCTGTGAAATTGTATAAATAAATTAGTAGACTAGAAAGGACATAGTTCTGCCAAAATGAGTCAACCTACAATATCTTATAAATTCAGTTCAATACGTCTAACTAACCCCATTTTAAATGTGATGTGCTATATTTTCATCTAGTAAAATTAGTCCCTTAAACATAAAAAGCTTAGAACAGATTTAAAATAATTACAATTACTTTATGTAGAAAATGGGGGAAATTTTGATGTTGGTTGGCAGGTTTGGCAAAACTATGCTCATATAGAAATAATACATGAATATTTTGCATAACAATATTACTTGGGTGGTGGTTGTCCATTCATGTTCCATGATCCTACAAATATTTTCACCTCTCTATCTGGGAAGACATGTTCTAACTCTGCAGCGCCTAGAAGGGAATGAGACGCTAGACGCCCATAAAGATAGTTCCTGAAATTAAATGTTAAATACACTTTACAATGGGCAATATTTCTTATTGTTACTAAAAGCCAAGCTGAAATAGTTATTCAATTACGTATTTGAGATTTTAAGTACTCTACAAGAAGATGTAAATGTAGGTATGAATTTCCAATACAACATAACAACATAGACAACAGATAACCTTTCTCGAGCCTCCTCAGTGGGTATGAGACGCAGCACCTGTGCGGCAAGCAGCGAGTTACGAGCTAAGCTGTCAGTGCTCCCAGCACGCGAAGATGACCGTGCGATAGACGACTTGGTCCTAGTGGTAGACAATTACAAAAATACAACAGAAAAGTTTCCAGCACCATTAAAAAGAAATATAGAGTAAAATAAAACATTCATTGTTACACCTTACCTTCTTTTCCGATCTAGAGAGCTACTCCGGTCACTCTCAGGCGATGACGCGCGAAACAGAGGCTTAGACTCAGTTGATATCAAATGATCAGCTGATAATCTCTTAACAAATAATTTACTCTTTGTCTGTTTGATCCCTTCAAATGATCCTGAATGTTCAAAACATTTCTTGATATCTTCACTTTTAGGAAATTTAATTGTAGCTTTGGGTATTTCTTCAGATTTCGTTTGAGAACATATTGTTTGGTCACTTATGCTGTTGGAATTGTTCTCTGGACTACCGGTCACAGAATGTGCCTCATCTTTCGAATTTTGGTTATCCACCAGGCTTTTAGGACGGGACCGTCTGAAGAAAGTCCTGCAACATTTCTGATTACTGTCGTCTTCATTGTGGGAATTGGTCGCCTTATGACTTACGTTGTTACAAAATGGCTCTGCTGAAGAGTTTTGTTGGTTTGATCTTTCTATGCTATGGTCCGCACTATGAGCACTCACAGCTAAGAAGGGATCAGCAGGAGAGATCGGTCGAGATGAAGACTGTGCAAATTCATCGTTGGAATCTGTATCGACGACGCATCCAACTTTTGGCGATTTCTTAACAAACAGACGTTTCCGCAGTGACAATTTTTGTTTCGTTTTTGTAGGTGAAGTGGTCATATTTGGTTTTAAACCAACAAAACTATGAATTTATGTTACTAATTACATTTTTACTAAATATAGACAACATAACCTATTACGTTTTAAGACTGACATTTTGCGCTCAGGAAACTGTCAAAATGATAGAGATACGTTCAAAACACTGATCATTTGAAAACACATTTTGTAACGAGTACACAGACAATATTGATAAAATAATCATCAACTGCGAAAATAATAATATTAAAATTCATATACTATTTACGCTTCGCAGTTGCCGTGGCAACGGTTACAACTACACGATTACCTACAGATAAGTACTTATTGATATTTTGCCGTCTATGGTCTGGCGCGTACACATTCAAAGCGAATACGCTTTGAATTTGAACAATAAAAATGCATTATTTTATGCATGAATGAACGCATTGAACTAGGCGACGTAATCTGCGAATATTATGAGTATGATTGGCTAATATTAAACGTACAAACGCCAGCACATCAAGCTACCCGAAACTGTCAAATTTTCCCAATCAATCTTGAACCTAATGCTTCAGCAATAAAGTTGAAAATCTATCAAAGAAATTTGACAGGTAACTCGACGTGCTGGCGTGTGTACATTAGTGGAGTAGGCAGATTTATGTTGGAATTCAATGAAAGGCAAGTTGGCAAGTGTAGAATAAAAGTTATATAATGTTCATAACAAAAATACTCAGAAGTAACATAATTTGGCTTATTTTAATACTAGCTGCATCGCCTGTCCCCGGTACGAGTAAATTAATTCCATTGTACTCAGGCGTAGGAGATAAGTTGCCACCGGTAACCGATTGTATGCCGTTACCTGTAAAATAAAGTCACTAATTTAAACTCTATAGTTAATTAGTTACAATGATTTTCAGAAGTTATTTCATCATTTCAGCCGAAAGAAGACCACTGTTGGACATAGATTTCCCCCGAACTACAGCGTCACCACATCGTCTACCATCGTCGATTAATGATTGCCACCGGCCTCCAACAAATTCTCGAGACCTATACAAGGCTTTCCAACTTCGCTTTTCTTTTCGTTAAGCAAAAACTCGCACTCCAGATCATTTCGGCCTCATTGACCATCTGTTCTCTGCGAGCAATGTGCCCTGCTTAGCCTACTACCACTTCCGCTTGCTTTTAATTTTAGCTTCAATTTTTGTGCTGTGTCAGTCGACGACAGTCGAGACGTACCTAGATTTTCTCCTGTAGATCTCTTCATTTCTGATTTGATCATGCAAGGAAAGTCAATGCCTTTGGATTGGAATTTTGATTTGGCATTTACTTATATGAAATCTTAAGTTTTTCTATTTTCATTTCTACCTGCACAATTAAAAGAAAGGGTTGGTAGGCACTAGGCAGGTAATACTTTGATAGGTACCTACCGATATTGCAAAGTTCCGTTGTACAGGCTCTGTAAAACGTTCTAAAGGTAGAATCAGTTACTTCATGGTTCAGGAAATCAGGTTGGCCCTCGCAACCACGAGTGAAACTAG
Source organism: Eugnorisma glareosa (assembly GCA_947578425.1). Taxonomy (NCBI): domain Eukaryota; kingdom Metazoa; phylum Arthropoda; class Insecta; order Lepidoptera; family Noctuidae; genus Eugnorisma; species Eugnorisma glareosa. The sequence continues at coordinate 12,710,790 of OX387963.1, forward strand.
CCACTTGGCCTACTGGGTCCTGGGAAAGTAATTAATTAGGCTTGTACAATGCTGAATTCATGTCGGAAGTTAGTTTAATAGTTATTTAGGCAACTTGAAATGCGCCCGTCCAGAAATAGGTACTCATATATTTAGGTCGTAGAGACCTCGCGCACTACGCAGCTGCGACCACGAGTCACGGCTTGTCGCATGAGCCTGGGCGGCCGCTATCTTGACTGGTCGGACGACGAAGCCTAGCTTCTGCGGCCAAAAGTCATGGTGGTCATTGCCGCGTAGTAGGTACGCGAGGTCCCATAGGTATTGCGGGCCTATGGACGGTGAGCTATGGGCTAGCTCGCCGTCCGTCCGTCTTATGACAGGCCGTGTCGACGGCGCGTTCGTGTTCCACGTGCGCCTCAAAGAGAGTCAGCAAACAGGAAGGGGTCCGAAAGGACCGATGCCTGCCAGGACTGCGGGACTGTTCGAAAGAGATACCGCGGCCCTTGAACACAAAGGGCAAAGGAAGGAACATGGATGGGTTTTAGTCAGTAAAAGTCTGACACTCAGAGCGGGAAGGGTTGTTTAATGATAGACCACGCGAAAAAAAAAAAGGTCCCATAGGTACTCGCTCTTTGTTCTCCAATGTAACAGTGAGTAATCTAATTTAAACACTATCATAATTTGATCATACTTACCAAGAACTCTTGTCTCAAGATGGTACAATAAGTGTGTGGGCAGTCGACGGTTCGAGTATCATTGGTTATTATGAGACAGTCTCGATCCGAATCCACTGACGAAAAACCACAAGTGTAGCATCGTAAACCGTCTCCTAAAAATTAATCACATTTTCATGATGAACGATACCTAAGTTATGCACTAGTTCTGATCGCAGAATCAGAATAGCCTTCAAAATGTTCACATTTAAATAGGTATGTGGAATATAATTACAAGGTGAAGTTTTCAAGTGGATGGCCAAATCCAAAAAAAATGCTCAAACGAGTCTCGAGCCCGATTTTGATGAAATCTAAATCTGCATCATTGAATTAAAAAAAAAACAATATTCTTGGCCAGGAATCGAACCTGTTGGTTTTGAAAAAAAAAAACACACTTTATACAGCATTTTTCGCTATTCCTCATACAGGTCTACCTACATAAATCAATCGTCAATGACCAAACAAATGCACTAGCTAGGTTCGTGTTCATGTTCTAATATTTGTACCTATGGCCAGGGGCGAATTTACCCTAAGGCCAAGGGGGTCATGGCCCGGGGCGGCCTTCTCTGGGCGCCTTTTATTGTCAAGCTTAACTTTTTATTGAAAAAGCTATCGGTTTTTTGCGTTTGTTTGACAAGTTTCTCTTACTTGTCTTTTTCATTCTTACTTGTCTTTTCCAAAGCTTTTCTTTGATATGCGTGCCCGCTTAGTTTTCTGCTATTCGCATCCATTTCAGTAAAGAGTAATTCAACCACAAACCGCAAAGTTCCTAATCATGTATTAAACTAAAACTATGCACCGGTAGATAAGTTTTCACTGAGACAAATTAAAACATAGGTAATATGCGCTACTTTGAAGCGAAACAAGGTGAGTCAGGTCTTGGTCAAAATCCAGTTGAACGATTTATATGGTTTCTACCTAACACTGGTCACGAAGGACGATATGTTGCTTTGCTAAGTGTAACGGAGATTTTCAAAACTCTGAATATTAACATAAAAAATTGCAGAGGTTAATTCCATGACAATGGTCTGGCCAGTATAATGGCCTCCAGGTTAAGATAAAAGAAAAAGCCAACATGCGACATATACGTGCCTTGCTGCCGGCACATTCGTTAAACCTCGTCGGTACATCGGTAACTGAATGTTGCTTAGAAGCTACAAAGTTTTCGGGTTGCTGCAGAATCTGTCCGTATTTTTTACACCGACAACGGAGCGCGCAAAACTGCTGCAAGATTTTTTGACGGCGCCCGAAAAGGAAACTTTGAAAAGCTTATGACAGGTGGCTATACCCGGCTATGTCCGGTCAGTTAGGGACGATGCTTGTTCCAGTCTGAACAAAGACTAGAATTGCCCCTATGGCTATAAAAGGTGACTCTGGCAACCAAACCGTATTGGTCAGAAATGAAGCTGCAGGGTTGATTCTACAGTTGACTTCCCTGGAAACGGCCACCTTGTCAGAATTTTGGGAAGCTATTTTGTAGCAATTTAATAACTTCAAAAGTTCTGCAAGAGGTTGACTTGGACGTGGAGGTCGTTTCTGACCTTTATGACTCTTTAATTAATTTCATTCAACATCATTGCAGGATTTTTTTCTTAAATGAATGGGGCGGCAAAGCTAACTGGCCCGGGAGCGCCAAATCTTTAAATACGCCTCTATGCCATTCTTTGGCGAAACATGTAATGTTCAGCAGAATACCAGTATTTTACATGGAGCGACTGCTTATCAGACCTCCACAACTCAGTTAGTACTGGGTAATACGATAGTCCTTGGTAAGACTGGTTATTAGACTTTTTGGGCCACTGACTACCTGTAACGACTGTCAAAGATCTACAAATGACAGCCGGGACCAATGGCTTAACGTGCTTTCCGAGGCAGGTAATGGGCGGTCACCCATCCACATACCAACCTAGGCAAGCACGGCTTAACCTAAAGATCGACCCGAGCGGCTGTTATTATTTAGCCACGAGCTCCTCCTTATAAGACCTTAATGTACCATGTTTTTACACAAATAAAATTATTCTATTCTGAGGTAGATTACATTGATCATATTTATGCTTAGGTGCGATACACCTCTTTTAGGTAAAGTCCTTCAATAAGACAAATCAGAAACATTCCTTGTTGTTTGAATGTGCTTGCTTTTGTTACTTAAAGAGTAGGTACTACCTACCTACTTAGTCACTTACTCCTGGTCTACAGTTAGATAGTTCTCAAGCTTTTAAATAAAATAACACTCACCAACAGCTTTTCCAACAACACAAGATAGCACAAATAACACTATTTTGAAATCCATTTTGCGCAAACAAACATTCCTTTGTGACTGACTCAGGCGTACTTCGGTGATTTTTCGATATCACTCATTATCACAATAATGAACACTTTCAATTGCGTATCTTATCAGTTCCTATTTGCCTTTAATTCGAATTAAATCTCAGATCTAGGATAACTTTTCGTTTGATGTAAATTGATAACTGCTAATCGATATATTCACAGGATATCAATACCTACTTGTACCTCAGTCTATTGTATTTATTAATTTATAGAATTAAGGAACTTGACGCTCACCTTCTAGATTTAAATAATAGATATTTGAGACTACAGCAGAACACAACTAAACTTCACAACAGATGGAGTTGTAGTTTACGAGTATTTTTTTATAAGGCCATCATAGCCACTCAAAGCACTGGAATTATTAGGAAGGCATCTACTTACTGTAAAGAGGGTTAGGGGCCGTCTTTAAATTCTTATTCACTCCTTTTTCGCTTCAAAGATCGTCCGTTACCAAAAATCATGTTAGTCTCAATACCAAGGTATCCTAGCATACCCATTTTTACAAAAACACCATGTTGAAAAACACCATTTAATATACATATAAGTAATATAATATTACCAAGTTACTTTTCTACCAACAGCATATCAAACTGCAATTGACATGTAAATCATTCATGTTAACTCGACCAGGAACCTAGTTACGCGCCGCAGATGGCAGGCCAGTGGCCGGTGTTTATCTTAATTGCTATTTCACCTGCCGTACATCAGCTAAGTCGCCGAGAGATCCAGCCGTCGAGGTAATCGATTCCCATGTAATTACCGGTTTCACAGCCGATAACGGAGCAGTTATGTAGGTGCAACAGACTGCCTGGCTGCGTCGGAAATGTTGGATGGACTAGACTTGGATATGTAGGTTATAGTGTTTTATTTTGTTTTAAAGGAAAAATTGAGAGGAAAGAAGCTTTATTATGTCAGATTAGCACAGCGTAGTAGTACATTATGATATAAGTGCGGTAAGTTGAAAAGTACAGCCGAGGCGATATTACAAGAAAGCAGAAGCGACGACGTTTTATAACATATTTGCGAGGAAATAAATAAAACTGCCTCTGAGACTTCTGGTGTCGAATTAATACATTCATCATTACTTGACGACATTTTCAAATAAAACAATACAGCGAAAAGAAAAAGCGCGCGGAATATTTTTTACTTGTTCACAAATTAGCGATGCGCGCGCATCAGCGCTTCTTTTTAAGGCAAAGTCACAAAAAACAGCCAGTATTACTCCTATAGTAAATTAATATTTTTATGTTTTTGTTACAGATAGTTTAAATACACAATACAGATATCAGGTATTTATTGTCAAAATTAATTAAAATAAAGAATTAAATGTTTATGTATTTTATTTTATCTCCCAAAGTTAATTTTATTCATAAAATGTTGACCACTTTTCTGACATAAAAACTCTTTGCTAAGATTAAAAAAAAATACCTTTCGTTTTAGACGGAGCATCTTGATAAACCGTGCGTTTTACATTACATTACCGCACAAGTCCGTAATGAGATACAATACGATATTGGTGAAATAAGAGACCCTTTACGAGCAAATGTGACATAAAATATGTATATTATATAGTCTAATAAATAACATCCAATTCATAATAGTGTATTAATGTGATCGCTGCCTAAATGTTCCACTTTTTCACAATATTCGAGACTTTATTTTGGTCATATTTAGGTAGAACGTATTAAAATACTAAAACGTTTCAAAGCAAACCAACACTAAAAGCTAGCTGAAGCAAATCAGCAGTTAGTGCATTCTATTTAAAGTTTACGATTGAATATATTTAAAGCTCGTTTTGATTGCTTTCTTTTTGCTGCCGACGATGTACCAACATCTCGACTCCAAGCAGGACGAAAGCGAGGATCATTCCATACAGCAGCATAAGACACACTGGGTAGAAATCCACCATGTTGACTGAGTCGAAGCTCCCACCCATCACGGAGCATACCGGTTTCTTCGCATAAATTAATCGGTTTTCCCTGTCAGTCAATCCATGCTCTTGGAGCCTGATATACCTGTAATAAAAAAAAGGTTTGCCTGGTGTAGGCCTTCATTATTTGCGATGATGACCACCCCTGAGCAGTTATTTGCATTGATTTGAGATACGAAGATTGATAACTACGTATCTATCGTATGCTTGTATGTTTGATGTCATTATATGGTTTTCTGTTCATAGTGTGGTTAGCTGTACCTACGTTCTAAGTTACCAACAGGAGGATTACTATGACGTTTTTAAAGCAGGAGTAATTTCAGAGTGGAAAAGAGACAGAGCTATACAGGTCCTGTAACGCCATCTCTTTCCCACATTGGAATTACTCCTGCTGACGTCATATGGTAGGCCACCAGGAGTTAAAAATTGCATTAAGTTTGGGGAATGGGATCGACAATTCGACAACGAAATAAAAAAAGACTTCGTTTTGGATTAAGGTAACTGAACTATCTCCATTTTCTATTTTACCACCTACCCGACTTTAAACATTTCTCCGAACGGAGAGTTCTTCCGACTACACAGCCAAGGCTTGTAGTTTTGAATATAATCAATTTCTTGGAGTCCACATTTTTCATGCTCCTGAAAGAACGCTGACACGATTCTGTAACCAGTGCCTGTGTTCATATTGAAGGCAAACGGTCTCTGTGAAGGAAAATTGCAATTATTACAGTACAGTTTTTTCTGTTATTTTAGCACTGATTTAGCATCAGTGTCAACATCATGACTCTGATCTTAAGGTTGCTATTGAGTAACTGTATGTAAGGCAATGGGTAGAGAGGAGCACAATTTTATTGAATGTATGTTACAAACCTTTTGCATGGTCTTAACACCTTCTTCAATGCTCATGTAGTTTGGTTTACCTCTTGGTGCTACTTTGGTTTCGAAGATTGCTTTTTTGATCGGATCTTTAGAAGTATAAGCGGCCTGTGAAACAAGTTATAACATTTAAAAAAGAAGATTTATAAAAAGAGGGTAGAGCCATCTACTACTGCGACTTTTTGCAGCCATTCAGTCGCGATATACAGGTTGTAAGGGACAGCCCTCCACAAACTGACATTCAGTTCCTTATTTTGAATCATATTCCGCCGGAATTTTTCTCCGGAAAATTTTATATTTTTTAAATCGTTTTTTTCGATTACTATTCTTTTAATGTAAAATTACATTCCCTATGTGCAGCACTCCATTTATGTAAATAATAAGGCTAAAATAAAAAATCTAACAACGGATGTTGAAATTAATACTCTAACGAACGACGGGTGAAATCAGCTGTTCACTTCCTGCCTAACTACAGAGTTTTTTTTTTAAAACGTTGCCCCACGCTAAGAATTTCTCCTGAATCGTGGGTGCGTTTAGAAACATATAATTTTAAACCCAACAACTATCCGGAACAACTATCTGTAGGCCATACAAATATTTGTTCCGTGCGGGGATCAAAACCGCGACACGCAACGCAGCAATCAATCGCTCAGCCACTGCGCCGATCGTGCCGTCAAAAGTTCATCGAACTCGTGGTCGCGCTTGCCGTTCGCTATGTGCATTTCGCCACGGTAACGATATATTGCGGAGGAAATAAAACAAATCATTTTTTTTCTATTCCCATAAAATTCCTGAAATAATTTCTTGTACCGGTCATCATAGTATGATTACTGCATTCACCCCATCAGTCTGTGGAGGGCTGGACCTTACACCCCGTATACTGCCGCTGGCTGTGTATCTTCGCCCTGTTTCGCTACTATCGCACTTCAGTCGCTCGTTTGCATCGCATCGGATGTGGGCGAACGCCCTTAGATGAATAGGAAACTGTTTAAAAGAAAATTACTGAAAAATAATATCTGTTGTATGCCACATCTTCAACACCGAGTTCTAGTTTCGAATTCAGCAAATCAGGAAGTGTTCGGATTTGATTGGAGGTCGACTGCAGTAACGCAACGATATTGGCCGAGTAGGACGTGTAAAGAAATAGGAAAGCCAGAAACACGACAAACATTACAAGACGTCCAAGGGTCCCTGAAACAGAAAACACATCTTTACAATAAGTACTTAAGAAATTATCGAGTGAATAGTTTTGTTTACCCAACCTTTCAACTCATTAGAACTTCCTTGCTGGGATATAGCACTGAGAAGAAAAATTGTGACGTCACTCCAAGTTGGTGGCAAGCATGTTTGGTCCAGCTTTTGCTAAAATATTAATTAATGTGAAACAATTTTTTTTCTATCAAATATTCTATTTTTGCATGGCTAGAAAGGAGGTGGCTCATGGGATGACGACTAGGTACCTAATAGAGAAGACATGCTGCGCCGACCCCAGGTAAATTGGAATAAAGGGTTCTCGTTTTGCATCCTTACCTTGTAATATTTTTCACATTTCTTATTGTCCCATTTCGTGTTAATGTACAGTATAGCACCCAGTATAAGAACGAATACTCCAAGGCACAACCACACATTACTCGTGAACGGTAAGATAAACAGATTGTTCTGATACGACAGAGGAGGCTGCCTAAATACAAATTTTGCTGTAATTGGCATCGGGTTGGTCAAGTATTCCAAAATGGGCATTCGTCCTATCGTTATGTATGTCACGATTCCTGGTGAGTACAGAAAAAATGTGATTACAAAGAAATTCAACTTTGCGTAGGTAATCAAGGCAAAAGTCGCAGCAGTTGGATATTCCTGTCTATACCTAGAGAAGTAGGTATGTCTGTACTGTAATGTGATGTCCAAAGGAATAACTATGTGGCTAGTAAGGAAGTGAACACTGAGATCTTGACTGATGGAGTCATGGACGAAAAAAAGGATGCAAGGACTGCGATGTAACTCAAGTTAATTGGGATAAGGGGTAGAAGTAAGGATCTTAAATATTATTTCAATCTCTTACTAACCACACAAATCCGCTCTCCCATTTTTTATGTCTCCAATCATCCCACTCCAAGTACCATTGGTGGGGTAGCCCCAAGTATCAGCAAAAATTACTACCCTGGATGCATTTAAAAAGTCATACAAGGGATCGATACAACGAAAACTGCTCTTCGAAAGGGTATCTACAAAGATGTTGCTGGAAATATAAAATGTTTATAAGGTCCATACATAAGAATGTTAATTCCCAGTCATACAAAAGTTGCGTTTATAAGATACCTCAGGCCAAGTAAATCAGTCTTGGTTCGGTTATCTCCAATAACAACAGACATGGTCAAAGGTTCTCCTTTGAAGTCTTTTCGTCTAAGCATATTTGAGTGTACTCTATCTTCTGATTTATTCAGACCATAATCTGCGGACCAAGTTCCGTAGTATTCCGTATTCCATTCATTGTTGGTCCTTAATTTGTATACTGTAACAAATTATCTTCTGGTATACAAAAATATTGTCCTATGAAATCATTACCATCAGAACTGGCTACTAGATTAATCATATACTCACTGGTATGTAATGAGATATCGTTATTTTCTTTTTCTTGAGCTATTATAACTTCAGAATCAACGGAAATTCCTAGATCCTCAAATTCCGATTCAATGGTACCATTGTCTTGTATTGGATTACCAATAACTAGCCATCTATAGGATTTGCTAAACATTTTGTTTGCGCCAGCCTGACAATCATAAAACTTTTGAAATGATTCAACACGTGATTTATGTAACTAAAATTCTGGGAAGTTTTTAGGAATATCTACCTGTTTGAGGAAAAACTCAGCGTCTTCACAATATTTGTGTAATATAAATAGCAGATGGTTATTTGGATAAGGCTGCTGAATTGTTTTGTTTTCCTGCAAATAACGAACGCTAACTGGCTTTTCAAGATTTGCCAACTTTTTTGCCAGTTTTATTTCTGCGGCCGCTGTATTTGAAAAGGATTTTCTGTTTTAATAAAAAGGAAAGGTATAATAATATGCAATTTCAGAAAAAAATATACCATACTTACAAGACTCCCAGCACACTTTAGCTGTAACTGCAGTAGGTTTATCATAAGATTTGACGACGTCAACAATCATTTGCAGCTCATTATTTGGGTTAGATATTGAAACACAAAATTTCAAACACAATATATTTATGAATAACGTCAAAATCTTCATATTGAAGACAACAGTATCTAATGAAGCGACAAAGGAAACTAATGTCTAAGAATCTGACAGTGCAACTATAATTTACGTGCCTATTAGGTACTTCCATGCATGTAATTGTTGATGCCCCTCGTTAATTGGGTATAATACACAGGTAGCTTGTTAATCATAAGGGCTGCCCCACCACTTAACCGTTTACGAGAACTTATTATTCATGATTCAGTGTTAACTGTAGGTTTAGCTTTGATTCAACCAACAATCATTCTTCCTTAAGTGCGTTTAGGTCTACAGAAATACGAAATTACTTCGTTCTTGTTTACTGGTAATTTTTGTGTTTTAAACAGCGCAAGAATTTTTCTCTTTTGTACACTAATATTTCTAAAGCAAGTAAGAATAAGGCAACAAAAGCCCCGTAGGTTAATATGAGTACAGCTGGATAACAGTCAACCATACTGACTGATACGAAGTTGGATCCCCCTCCTGAGCATTTCGGCCGTTTCTCGTACATCAGACGGTTTTCTCGATATTGCAGTCCGTGTTCTTGAATACGTTTGGTTCTGTAAAGATCAGAATATTCAGTAAAATGTGAACTGGTATAGTGATTTCGACGTTCATTATTAAAAGCTGTATACCCAATTTTGAACATTTCCCGGAACGGAGTGTCCTTCCTAACAGCTAACCATGGATCAATCACTTGCAGATACTGTATCTCTCTAAGGCCACACTTCTCCCCTTCATTGAAATATTTTCCAACGAACTTGTACCCGACCCCAGTTTCCATGTGAAATGCAAATAGACCCTGAAAAGGAAAACCTAACTTAGATGTTTTTGGCGGTAAGATTGCTACTAGTGATTTCTACAAATAATTTTGAGTATTACACCTTCCGCATTTGTATGACACCTTCATCCATAGTCATGAAACGTGGAGTGGTTCCTGGTGGAGCTACTTTCTTCTCATAGATTGCTTTTCGTACAGGTTCAGTTGCAGTCTGAAAAAAGCAAGTACAGATCAGGGACAAGTGCAGATAATATGGAAGATTAGGAATGTTAAAGAGCCTGCACAAATTACCGAAAAATAGTATCTGTTGAAAACAGTATCATGAACGCCGAACTTGATCCTAGAATGCAGTAAGTCTTCCAGAGTCTTGATATGAGATGAACTGGACTGGAGAAGAGCAACGATATTGGCTGAATAGGAGGTGTAGAGGAACATCAACGCTAGAAATAGGACCAGCATAACCACTCGACCCAAGGACCCTGGAAGAGGAAGAGAAGGAAACAGGATTTTTACTAAATATTAACTAATTCCAAACGATTTTAGGTAATAGCACAATTTTATGGAGCAGTATGAAATTACTTTTAATGTTAGATTACCTTTCAGCTCAGAAGGACTCCCTTGTTGACACGCAGCGCCAAATATTAAAACGATAACATCAACGAAATTGGCCCTTAGCACGCCCGAGTCTTTTTCCCTCTGAAAATATTTAATTGAAAATATTTTATATGTATAGGTATATACATATATCTAAAGACATTGTACGTGAAATTCGTGTATTGTATGATGCGCTTTGGACGTGGAGTTGCAGCCACCACGCCGGCCCGCTATACATTATAATACAATCTATAGATATTGTTTGCTGTTCTACATTGGCGGCCTTGAGCACCTCTGACGACGCTAGTCTGGGCGTCGATATCTTTGGCAAATGGCAAAAAATAAATAAAAAGAAGCAAACATCTTCGTCTTTTCTCTAGAGACAATGGAGTATTCTTTGTAATGCTCTGTGCTCTGTGAAACCGAGACAGTGATCTATCTATACATATTACAATCAATACAGACTAACCATACAGAATAACCCAGACTTCTTGACGGTATTTTTGAAGAACTTAGTAGATTGTCAGTTAATGAGAAACTATCAAAGGGATGAGGGACCTGCATTTACAAAACACTTACCGTTTCAATCATATGCCTAGTCTTCTTCCACTCCCACCTCGTAACCATTAGGAGCACCAGGTATATAATGAATATCAAAGCTATGGTGCAGTACCAGACTGTAGTATTAAATGGGAGTAAGAACAAATTGTTTTCGTACGACAGTTTTGGCTGTTGAAATACGAATTTAGAGCGAGTTGGCGTTGGACTTGCGATGTAGTCTACTAATGATACACGTTCAAATGTGAAGAACATTGGTGATCCTGTGGGTTATATACAAAAATGAATAATAACCATGGCGTTCAATGGTCGAGAATGCGGCTAACGAGTTTCATTCAACACTTTGCAAACAAATGAGTAATAGGTAAAACCCTATAGGTATGACAACCAGAGGGCCTAGACAATTACATTCCATCAGCAACAACGATCAAAAAGAAGTCAAAAATGTAGTTATCGTATTGACGTGAGCTACACATGGTTTATATCAATCCTGTCGCAAATTGCTGGACGAAAAAAATTTAGAAGCGATCGTAACTTGTCTAGTCCCTCAGGCCTCGTATTTATAAAGAAAAGTAAGAAAGAAAGAAAAATGTTTATTCGACGTCAGTACATCAGGCACACACACACAATAATATTTAAAAAAGTTACAAAAAAGAGAAAACACATAGTATGACTGTACTGTGTGCCTCACGGCTGCGCCAAAAAGGTCCATTTCAGCATTAATGCCAGACAGGTGAGGCTGTCTGACGCTGATCTTCCAATGAACCTTGAACCTTCCAATGAAGCTTATCAGTAAATACTTCTAAACTTGGTGCGTAAACCTGAATCACTTCCAGAATTATATATTCCTTCTGTAAAACGAACTTGTATATTGTGTAAAGCAAGTCTTACTCTGAATCGAATGCTGTTTCTTGCTCTAAATAGAAGGTCATTCTTAATTTGTGCGATCCGTAAATACCCACTGCCAAAAAAACCTCGCTCGGAGACCGTTACAATGATTAGCTAATCAATCAATTGCTTACAATGCAAAGTTAATTGGTGACGGGCATGATGTTATTTCTGCTCAGTTTTTGATGTTGTTCATCTTCTCATTATGTCACAAACGGGATGTGACAAGACCTTCATGTATGTCGATGAGACAGACCATAGTAGACATAGCTAGATTTACACGATCTCAGTCTTTAGTAACGTGATTGTTGAGTTTTTTTCTTTGATGAGCTGTTGTAGCGACTCGTTTCTTATTTTTAGATGGTGCATTGACATAAACTTTAATTGGTAACCTACCTCCAACCTCAACTTCACCCCTAACTAGGTAGCCAGTCATTCCGTTCCAAGTGCCATTGACCCGGTAACCCCAAGTGTCAGCAAAAATATATTTCCTTTTAGCATTAAGGAAATCAAGCAAATGGTTGGTCGTGGGGAAACTCACTTTTGTAATCGTATCAATGTGATCGTCTCTGCAATGGTTGAGCAACTGTAGTTAGTACTATAATAAAAAATATCTCGCGACCGGTTTCGCTGGCTAATAAACTTGTGCTTTTTTCGGCGCAGAATTTTGTAACAAAAATCCCAGACTTGTCAATGTAACTTATCATAAAGGAAAAATAAATGTACCTACATTTTGTTGATGTGTAGGTACTGTTACATTTACTACTGCGGTCTGTCTGTGCTACTTCACAATCTTTGAAGAAGTCATACTGATTGTTTCATCAACCGCTACTTTTTTTGCTGGTATCATTTAAGATTACTTTTTTTAATGAATTGTCTGCATAACTAGGTATCTAACGGTGTAACACTTACAGGCCATCAGATAAATGATCGACGCTCTTGTTATTTGTTAGTACGTAACAGATACTGATTTCATATCTATCAATGTCGAGACGTCTCAAAGATGTCGGTTCAGTGAAACTGGGAGATTTCTGGATTCTATTTTTTGTATCCCAAGTCCCGTAGTATTCGGTGTTCCAAGTGGTGTTGGGACCTATCTTGTAAACTGCAACAAAATTGGTAAAGCAAGTGAATAATGTGATAGTAACTGTGTATATGAACTAGACAAAGATAATGACATTACTGAAGCATTTATACACCTAGGTTAAGATTGAACATCAGTCTTAAGATAAACATAAGAAAGCAGCATTAACAATTTTCGTGCTCGATTTAACTAATTTGTTAATAACGGAGTCATATAGACAAACGATATAGTTGAAATTTTATTGTTGAACAAGAACGTTACAGATCTATAGCGTTACCCGGGGTGTTTCGTCGTTTCGCACCACGAGTGGTTCGGACCGCGGTGTGAAACGCCGAAGAGCTCTTAGGAATAGGCTGTTTCGGACCGCGGTGTGAATCGACCATAGAAGAATTTGAATGGGTTTATTCGAACCGCGAATGGAACAAATTTTTTTTTTTGTAATAATGCTTAAAGTACAGCCAGGCACAAAATAAAATAGTGAAAACCCGCACAATAAATGAACTCGTTATGATGACACTTACTGTAGTGCATTTCGTAGGTATCGTCAACGCTCCGTAGTACCAATACTTCTGAGTCGAGTAGCACATCTATGTTAGCCACAGCCTCCGGTACAATGTTTTCATTGTTGTTGCTAGAGTCTCCAAAAAGTATCCATCGAAACGGTGCTCGGAAGAAGTTTCTAAACCTATTCTATTTAATACAAAAATACGAAGAATTGAAATAGTGTGGAAAGAGCTGGAAGTTATAGGGCTAACAGTAATTGGTATCTAAGTATAACGTGTAAAAGAAATGAAGAACAACAAGTATACTATTATAATAAGCCTGGGTAGTTGGGGAAGCCAGCTATTTGCTTAAGAATATTAAACGGTGCAAATGATGACAATCAATCGTTCCTAAACTAATTTAGTAACTGCAGACTGTAAGACATACGAATAAAAGTTGGGCTTCAGCATCGTACGACTGCATTCTCTCCAAAACCCAAAACCATCACTATAATGAACCTGACTTCTGACGTCTTACCTTTTGAAAGTAAGTATCAATATCATAACAGTCCAGATCAGCTAAAAACACAATATGTTGTTCCTCGTCATAAAACTTAGCGTTATCACCGTTGATAACGTCTCCAGCGCTGAATTGAATGTATTCTTTTGTAAGAATATAATGCAGTTGACGTATTTTATCTGGAACATTGAATTAATTATAAATGATTTCTTGCAATAGAATTTAAGTTTCACTCAGCTGATTCAACATAAAATGGTAGGTATTCTTAGAGTAACTTACTGGGGCTCCAACAGAGTTTACCTATCACTGAAGATGGTCTACCGGCAGACTGAATGACGTCAACAATCATGGCTGCTTGCCTATCTTGTCCATAGCATAAAGCAATAGGGATTAAAATAAAAAATATTATGTTCATAGCTACAAGCATATGTGCACCTGAAGACTGAACAGTGAATACTATAATATAATTATGTCCTACCTTTGTCTGTAGGCTCTAGGTACCTATTTGCCATGTTTGATTTGCAAATCGGTCTCTATTTGCAATGCCATTTTTCTATAGAATGATTCTTTAAAATAGTTTGCAGTAGGAGTCACCGTAATTTTTTGCAAACTATGTTTGCGGATCGAATTGCCCTTGAATTGTTTTAGTACAGATCCGTTTACTTTTTAAATGAATAAAGATAGAACTTTAAAGAGTTTTTAATTTAAAGCGAATTATGTAGGTTACTAAACATGTAGGCAACCGGATTATTTATTTGCCACTTTTATGGTTCCTTAGAAAGCTCCTTGTGGTGCACCCGCTGTAGCAAATGCAATTGAGAAACCTAGAATTGAATTGTTGCTGATTTTGTATATGCTTATGCTACAGGTATATATCTTACTCTGAAGTAGAAAGGTATCTGCAATTGTATATGCTTAAACTAGTATTTGCGTGTTGCGCGAGGTGCAAGCACCTCGCGTGCTTTGTCCTTGGTAGATGTTTCACTTTTAAAACCCATTAGTAAAAATGTCAAACATAACCTTATAGTCTTTCACTTTTCAAACTCTAGTGAAATGCCAAATAATGCCCAAAAGGACCCGAAAGGTTTCCACTTGATTAAGCTTTTAAATGTAGTAAAAGTCCAGAGAAAGCCTAGGAAAACCTATTATTGTTGTTTGAATGAACTTGTACAATTAACTAAAACTTAAAAATGATGTGAGTATTATGTACTTTAGCACCATCGAAAAACGATACTCATGATGGCAAAAATTGTTAATTTTTGCAGTACCATCTTTGATTTTGATTTTAACCTCACTAACGGCTTTAGCACCCCGAAAACCATGAAAATGAAACCCATGACGAAAAGTTTGAAAATTACAGCAACGGCCATCTTGGATTTTTATTTTGATCTCAGTATCGGCTTTAGCATACTCGAAAACCTTGAAAACGACTCCCATGATGAAAAATTAGAAAATAATCGCAGTCACCATTTTGGATTTTGATGTTGACCTCACTATCGGCTTTAGAATCCTCGAAAACCATGAAAACGAATCCCATGACGAAAATTTAGAAATTTTTTGCCTTCGCCATCTTGGATTTTGATTTTAACCTCACTATCGGCTTTAGCATCCCCGAAAAACATGAAAACGACTCCCATGACGAAAAATTAGAAAATAATCGCAGCCGCCATCTTGAATTTTGATTTTGACCTCACTATCGGCTTTAGCATCCTCGAAAACCATGACAACAACTGGCATGATGAAAAATTACAAAAATTATCGCAGCCGCCATCTTGGATTTTGATTTCGATCTCACAATCGGCTTTGGCATCCTCGAAAACCATGAAAACGACTCCCATGATGAAAAATTAGAAAATTATCACAGCCGCCATCTTGGATTTTTATTTTGACCCCAGTTCTGTAATCAGCGACCACGAAAACCATGAAAATGACACCCATGTCTAAAATAAATAAAAAACAAAGCAGGAGCGCGTACACTCTAGTTATAAACTTTGATGTTGACCTATTATTGACTTTGTTTGTGAAAATCACAATAAAATAAAATAAATAATTTTAACAGCCATTTGAGCACTTTAAAGATTTTGAAACCCCGTATGAACCCCGAATATAATCTAAAACCTTATTTAAAAACTGACCTGTTCCCATTAAGAAAAGGGTGTTTTATTTAAATGGTTAGCAAAGTATTCGTATTTTTGTGAGCAGAAAAATATAATCTGCAAGCAGAAATAGCTAATTGATCAGCAACCCATGTCCAGCAAACATTCCAAAATCAATCACCAATCTAAGTCATTCTGGATGGCTGTAATTATTTTTGTACAGCATATTAATTATATAAGCTGCAATGAGCTGCTCCTGTTTACTACAATTTTTGTAAGCGCTCAGAGGGTAAGCAAAAAAATTCATTTTGAGCTGCATATAAAAGTAGCAAAAATAATTTACTTGTCAAAAAATAGAAATTACGCTGAACAGATGATCGGATCGAGCGTAAATAAAAAAAAAGCTGCCGCCCTATCTCCCGTCAGCCATGTCGTCGGAGCTCCGCCGGCCTTCGGCCTACGCTCCTCATGTCCCAAAATCGGACTTTTGTGACCTTTTTTGGGAATTAGTTATTTTGCTTACCATGTTTTATATATGCATACACTGCTTATAGACATGTTTTCTCTGCTGATCAATCATGAAGTCTTGCTGATCAAGTAGTTTTTTTGCGGACTGAATGTTTAGTATAAAAACTCATGTTATTGTAAAATTATTTGTGGAACAAGGTTTGCTTTCTGATTTTTGAATTGTAAACGACATCTTTGTATGTCGATCAAATTATTTAAATGCTGTTTTTTGTGGCTCACCAAATTTTATAATTGCTAAACATTTAATTACTTTCTTTAAAAAAAAAAACGTTACCTTAAAGTTTGTTTGTCGTCGCCCTGACTTACGCTCCAATCACTCAACCTTCGTTACGCTACGGAGGTCACCGGCTCGGTTCGGTCGCCACCACCCCCCTTTTTTGCACTCAGCCTTATCTCTACTACCACCGGACAGAATTCGACGTCTACTATAATATTTGTTCAAACACATAATGGCTATCTCTAACAGTTCCGAAGTTACAGCCATTTTAATTTTTGGATAGGTTGGGGAGGGGAGGGGAGGGTATACAAAATTTCAACGCCCCTCTAAAATATAAATAGTTAAAAAATCAAAAAGCTGCTGGGTTTTTAAAAATTATTTTGACCAACTCTGGGCCCCTTTTTATGAATCTGTAGCAAAATGTTCAGTCTCTTAACTTTCGAGATCCGCCGCTTAAAGGGGGGAGAAGGGGGGTCACTTTTGAAAAATGGTTTTTACTTTTCCGAGCCTCTTCTATACGAATCCGTAAAAAAAATCAGAACACAGGTCTCTTAATTTCTGAGACACGATATCGAGGGGGGGCAAGGGGGCAAGGGGGCAGTTCTGAAAAATGTTTTTTACTTTTCCGAGCTTCCTCTATATACATCCGTAAAAAAACACAACACAGGTCTCTTATTTTCCGAGATACGATAGGGAGGGGGGAAAAGGTGGGGTTTGGCGCCTCTTAATCCAGTGAAAACCCTTCAAGCCCCTAAAATGTCCTAAAATTCGAAACAAACTCATACACCTCAGTCGGATGAATCGTTTGTACGACCTCAATCGGTAAATTTTTCGGAAACCGGAAGTAACGTGGCCGCCATTTTGAATCACAGCCGTCAGTCAAGTAAATAATTATTCTTCAAAGACCTAAACACCTAAAATTCGACCCAAACTCATATCCCGCAGCAGTGGGATGGACCGCTTGAACGACCCCAGGACAAGGTTTCGGAAACCGGAAATGGCACGTCCGCCATCTTGAATTTCTGAAATGTCACAATTTTTCAAAAGTAACCAGGATACAAGCTACCTGTCAGTATAAAAACGGCGGCTGTACGTTGACTTTGGTAGAATAAAATAAAATAAATAAATAGAACTCGCCAAAGTCGGGTCTGACCCGAAAATTCAAGCCCAATGGACTTTTAAGATTTTGAAACCCCTTAAGAACCCCTAATTCAATCTAAAACATTTTTCAAAAACTTAGCCCTTTACCCACTATAAAAAACGTTACCCTAAAGTTAACTTGACGTCGCCCCTGAGTTACGCTTCACCCACTCAACCTTCGTTACGCTACGGAGGTCGCCGGCTCGCTTCGCTCGCCACCTCCCCCCTTCGCCCCACTCGGTCTCGTAGGTTCGCTCCGCTCAGCCATATCCCTACCACGACCGGACAGGTTTCGACGCCTACTATAATATTTGTCTAAACACATTATGGCTATCTTTAACCGTTACGAAGTTACAGCCCTTTCAATTTTAGGGGAAGTTGGGGAGGGGAGGGTATACAAATTTCAACGCCCCTCAAAAATAATAAGTATTAAAAAAATCAAAAAGCTGCTACGTGTCTTAGTTTCCGAGATACGGTGGGGGAGGTTTGAGGGGGGGAGAGGAGGGAGTTCTGAAAAATGATTTTGACCAACTCTTGGCCCCTTTTTACGAATCTGAAAAAAAAAATGTTCAAGGTCTCTTAACTTCCGAGATCCGCCTGAAGGGGATGGAGTAGGGGGCAAGGGGGGCAATTTTTAAAAACGGTTTTCACTTTTCCAAGCGTCCTCTATACGAATCCGTATTAAAACAGAACACTGGTCTCTTTGTTTCCGAGATACTATAGGGAAGGGGGGGGGAAGGGGGTGAAAAGGAGGGGTCTAGCATTTTTCCCCTATTCGCGAGAGTTACTTGTTTACGAATCTATCAAAATATAACCCCTTCCCCCTCCACCATCTGGGAGAACATTACGTCAGTCAGTGGTAATCGAGAAACCGGAAATGGCTCGGCCGCCATCTTGAATTTCTGAAATGTCAGAATTTTCCTAAAGTAACCGGGATACAAGTTACCTGTCAGTAAAAAAACGGTGGCTGTACCTTGACTTTGGTAGAACAAAAGAACTCGCCAAAGTTGGGTCTTACCCTAAAATTCAAGCCCCAATGGCTCTCGGGGTTGCCAGCTGAAAGTGATGAAAATGGTCAAATGTCATTCAAGGTACCCCAATTTTGCCGGTTAGTCAAAGTCTCCTTTCGAAATGTCGTTATTTCTAATTTTCATGTTTATGGGGGAAATCTGGGAAAATACCCTAACAATGGGGAAATTTTTTGCACCAGGCAATACTCCTCGACGAAACACACAACCGGTTCATACAACACAATTCAGTCGGCGGATGCCAGCTGTCCCATTTATCGCGTCGAAAATTGCGATTTTTCGTCGTTCTTACAAGATGGCCGCCACACTGCCCGCCATCTTGTTTTTTTGAAAAGTCATAATTTTCCTGAAATTTCAAGGATATAGGCCACCGGCCGGTGTACTTGGTGTTGCCAACTTTTGAGTTTGGTAGAACAAAAGAACTCGCCAAAGTCCGGTCTGACCCGAAAATTCAAGCCTCAATGGCTCTCGGGGTTGCCAGCTGAAAGTGATGAAAATGGTCAAATGTCATTTGGGGGACCCCAATGTTGCCGGCTAGTCAAAGTCTCCTTCCGAAATGTCGTTATTTCTACTTTTCATGTTTTTGGGGAAAATCGGGAAAGATACCCTAGAAATGGGGAAAAATTTTGCACCAGGCAACACTCCTCGACGAAACACACGACCGGTTCATACAACACAATCCAGTCGGGGGATGCCAGCTGTCCCATTTACCGCGTCGAAAATTGTGATTTTTCGTCATTTTTACAAGATGGCCGCCAAACTTTCCGCCATTTTGTTTTTTTGAAAAGTCATAATTTTCCTGAAATCTCAAGGATGTAGGCCACCGACCCGTGTACTTGGTGTTGCCAACTTTTGAGTTTTGTAGAACAAAAGAACTCGCCAAAGTCAAAAAGTCCCAAAAATTAAAATATTCAATGGCTCTCGGGGTTGCCAGCTGAAAGTGATGAAAATGGTCAAATGTCATTTGGGGGACCCCAATGTTGCCGGCTAGTCAAAGTCTCCATTCAAAATGTCATTATTTCTACT
Source organism: Eugnorisma glareosa (assembly GCA_947578425.1). Classification (NCBI taxonomy): domain Eukaryota; kingdom Metazoa; phylum Arthropoda; class Insecta; order Lepidoptera; family Noctuidae; genus Eugnorisma; species Eugnorisma glareosa. The sequence goes on from OX387963.1 coordinate 12,730,790, forward strand.
TTTCATGTTTTTGGGGAAAATCGGGAAAAATACCCTAGAAATGGGGAAAAATTTCGCACCAAGCAACACTCCTCGATGAAACACACGACCGCTCGGTACAACTCGAACCCGTCGGATGTTGCCGACTACCCGAAAAATCGATTCGAAAAAAGTCGAAAATTCCAACGGTTTACAAAATGGCCGCTACATCGTCCGCCATCTTGGATTTTCAAAATGTCATAATTTTTCTAGATTGCCATGGATATTACCTACAATTCGTCAACGTCGAAATTGGCGACTTTGGAATTCGGTAGAACGAACCAATTCGTGAGAAAAGTCGAAAATTTCAAGACGTCTTGGCGCAGCCGCCATCTTGTTTTTTTTTTTTTTTTTCCTTTTTTCATAAATCATTCTACATCTACTATAGGACCTGCGAGTCGAAACCCGTCCAAGTCTTTTCCCCACCGAAACCGGAAGTGGACCCGGCCGCCATCTTGGATTTGAATCTCCTCTATAATTTTCCTCTACTCACTTGGTGTTGCTACACATAATTGCAAAACATACCCCTGACCCATCTCTCACCCATTCCGAGAAACGACATGTCAATCAGTCAGTGGTCTTGTAGTTTTATATAAATATAACTAGTATTTGCGTGTTGCGCGAGGTGCAAGCACCTCGCGTGCTTTGTCCTTGGTAGATGTTTCACTTTTAAAACCCATTAGTAAAAATGTCAAACATAACCTTATAGTCTTTCACTTTTCAAACTCTAGTGAAATGCCAAATAAACCCCAAAATGACCCGAAAGGTTTCCACTTGATTAAGCTTTTAAATTAAGCTTTTAAATGTAGTAAAAGTCCAGAGAAAGCCTAGGAAAACCTATTATTGTTGTTTGAATGAACTTGTACAATTAACTAAAACTTAAAAATGATGTGAGTATTATGTACTTTAGCACCATCGAAAAACGATACTCATGATGAAAAAAATCGTTAATTTTTGCAGTCACCATCTTGGATTTTGATTAAACCTCACTAACGGCTTTAGCATCCCCGAAAACCATGAAAACGACTCCCATGATGAAAAATTAGAAAATTATTGTAGCCGCCATCCTAGATTTTGAGTTTAACCTCACTATCGGCTTTAGCATCCCCGAAAACTATGAAAACGACTCCTTTGATGAAAAATTAGAAAATAATCGCAGCCGCCATCTTGGATTTTGAATTTGACCTCACTATCGGCTTTAGCATCCCCGAAAACCATGAAAACGACACCCATAATGAAATTATTTGCGGAACAAGGACTGCTGCCTGATTTTTTAAATTGCAAACGTAATCTTTGTATGTCGACCAAATTATTTAAATGCTGTTTTTTTTGTGGCTCTCCAAATTTAATAATTGTTAACATTTAATTCCTCTCTTAAAAAAAAAACATTACCCTAAGGTTTGCTTGTCGTCGCCCCTGAGTTACACTCAACCTTTGTTACGCTACGGAGGTCGCCGGCTCGCTTCGCTCGCCACCTCCCCCCTTTCCTCTACCACCACCGGACAGGTTTTGATGCCTACTATAATATTTGTTCAAACACATAATGGCTATCTCTAACCGTTACGAAGTTACAGCCGTTTTAATTTTAGGGGAGGTTGGGGAGGGGATGGGAGGGTAACAAATTTCAACGCCCCTCAATAATAAAGATTAGTAGTAAAAATCAAAAAAACAATAATAAAGATTAGAAGTAAAAATCAAAAAGCTGCTACATGTCCTAGTTTCAGAGATATGATGGGGGGAGGGATGAAGGGGGGAGAGGGGGTAGTTTTGAAAAATGATTTTGACCAACTCTGGGTACCATTTTATGAATCCGAAAAAAATGTTCAAAGTCACTTAACTTCCGAGATCCGCCTAAAGGAGGAGAGAAGGGGGGCAATTTTGAAAATAGGTTTTTACTTTTCCCAGCCTCCTCTATACGAATCTGTAAAAAAAACAGAACACGGGTCTCTTAGTTTCCGAGATACGATAGGGAGGGGGCAGAAGGGATCTAAAACGGGGAGGTTAGCACTTTTATCCTACTCGTGAGAGTTACTTGTTTACGAACCTGTAAAAATATACCCCCCTCACCCTCCAACATCTGGGAGAATGATTATGTCAGTCCGTGAGTGTTATACGAGGGGTGGGAGGGTTGAACGGGGGGGAGAGGTGGAGTTTTGAAAATTGATTGTGACCAACTCTTGGCCCCTTTTTATGAATCTAAAAAAAAATTATTCGAAGTTACAGCCCTTTCAATATAAGGGGAGGTTGGGGAGGGATGGGGAAAGTATACAAATTTTAACGCCCCTTAATAATAAAGAACAGTAGTAAAAATCAAAAAGCCGCTACGTGTCCTGTTTTCCGAGATAAAATAGCAGGAGGGGTGAAGGGGGGGAGAGGGGGGAGTTTTAAAAAATGATTTCGTCCAATTCTGGGCCCCTTTTTACGAATCTGAAAAAAAAAATTTTTCAAAGCCTCTTAACTTCCAAGATTCGCCTAAAGGGGGGGAGTAGGGGGGCAAGGGAAAAATTTTGAAAAACGGTTTTTACTTTTCCGAGCCTCTTCTATACGAATCCGTAAAAAAACAGAACACGGGTCTCTGTAGTTTCGGAGATACGATAGGGAGGGGGAGGGAAGGGGGCAAAAAGGGGGGGCTTGGCACTTTAACCCTACTCGTGGGAGTTACTTGTTTACGAATCTGTCAAAATATACCCCCCTCCCCCTCCACCATCTGGGAGAACAATTATGTCAGTCAGTGAGTGAGCGGAAACCGGAAATGGCACGGCCGCCATCTTGAATTTCTGAAATGTCACAATTTTTCTAAAGTAATCAGGATACAAGTTACCTGTCAGTAAAAAAACGGTGGCTGTACCTTGACTTTGGTAGAACAAAAGAACTCGCCAAAGTTGGGTCTTACCCTAAAATTCAAGCCCCAATGGCTCTCGGGGTTGCCAGCTGAAAGTGATGAAAATGGTCAAATGTCATTCAAGGTACCCCAATTTTGCCGGTTAGTCAAAGTCTCCTTTCGAAATGTCGTTATTTCTAATTTTCATGTTTTTGGGGGAAATCTGAGAAAATACCCTAACAATGGGGAAATTTTTTGCACCAGGCAATACTCCTCGACGAAACACACAACCGGTTCATACAACACAATTCAGTCGGGGGATGCCAGCTGTCCCATTTATCGCGTCGAAAATTGCGATTTTTCGTCGTTCTTACAAGATGGCCGCCACACTGTCCGCCATCTTGTTTTTTTGAAAAGTCATAATTTTCCTGAAATCCCAAGGATATAGGCCACCGACCGGTGTACTCGGTGTTGCCAACGTTTGAGTTTGGTAGAACAAGAGAACTCGCCAAAGACGGGTCTGACCCGAAAATTCAAGCCCCAGTGGCTCTCGGGGTTGCCAGCTGAAAGTGATGAAAATGGTCAAATGTCATTTGGGGGACCCCAAGGTTGCCGGGTAGTCAAAGTCTCTTTTCGAAATATCGTTATTTCTACTTTTCATGTTTTTGGGGAAAATCGGGAAATATACCCCAGAAATGGGAAAATTTTTTGCACCAGGCAACACTCCTTGTTAAAACACATGACCGGTTCATACAACTCAATCCAGTCGGGGGATGCCAGCTGTCCCATTTATCGCGTCGAAAATTGGGATTTTTTGTCGTTTTTACAAGATGGCCGCTGCACTGTCCGCCATCTTGTTTTTTTGAAAAGTCATAATTTTCCTGAAATCCCAAGGATATAGGCCACCGACCGGTGTACTCGGTGTTGCCAACTTTTGAGTTTGGTAGAACAAAAGAACTCGCCAAAGTCAAAAAGTCCCAAAAATGAAAATATTCAATGGCTCTCGGGGTTGCCAATTAAAACGAACCAAAATGGTCAAATGTCATTTGAGGGATCCCAATGTTGCCGGCTGGTCAAAGTCTCCATTCAAAATATCGTTATTTCTACTTTTCATGTTTTTGGGGAAAATCGGGAAAAGTACCCCAGAAATGGGGAAAAATTTTGCACCAGGCAACACTCCTTAATGAAACACACGACCGCTCGGTACAACTCGAACCCGTCGGATGTTGCCGACTACCCGAAAAATCGTTTTGAAAAAAGTCGAAAATTCCAACGGTTCACAAAATGGCCGCTACATCGTCCGCCATCTTGGATTTTCAAAATGTCATAATTTTTCTAGATTGCCATGAATATTACCTACAATTCGTCAACGTCGAAATTGGCGACTTTGGAATTCGGTAGAACGAACCAATTCGTCAAAGTCGAGTGAGAAAAGTCGAAAATTTCAAAACGTCCTGGCGCAGCCGCCATCTTGTTTTTTTTTTTTTTTTACTTTTTTTTTTAAATCATTCCCAATCTCCTATAGGACCTGCGAGTCGAAACCCGTCCAAGTCTTTTCCCCACCGAAACCGGAAATGGACCCGGCCGCCATCTTGGATTTGAATCTCCCCTATAATTTTCCTCTACTCACTTGGTGTTGCTACACATAATCGCAAAACATACCCCTGACCCATCTCTCACCCATCCCGAGAAACGACATGTCAATCAGTGAGTGAGTCAGTGGCTTTGTAGTTTTATATAATATAAATTTCTTAGATATTATTACTAAAAGATTTATTTGTTATAATTAACCAATATATACCCAGAATCCTAAACTTTCGGAAAAATACCAAAAAAATACCGTTAAAGTATTAAAATACTGAAACTGGTCACACTCGGTTGCCGCCAATCCCGTTCTTGACATAGACAAGTAATTAGACAGGGTTGGAATCAGACTCTAAAAAGTTATTGTCTGTGGTACTCTTTGTATACTATTTTTCACCAAAATATAGATAAGTTTTCATCAATTTTTTACTTCGATTTGATCTATAAACATTAAAAAAAAACTACCATCGCAACAAAAACATGTAACATATTTTCACTCTAGTGCAATGCCAATTATAGCCCAAAAGGACCCGAAAGGTTTCCACTTAATGTAGTAAAAGTACCTACAGAGGAAGCCCTAAGAAAACCTAATATTAAATGTTGTTTGAATGAACTCGTACAATTTCTTTTAGCGCCATCTATCGAGGTCTTGGGAACCATTATGTTATTATGAAAAGAAAATTCGTCATTGTTATATCATTATAGTAGGCAGTTACCTATCTCAAATGCTTAGTTCTTACCCACTTCGACTTCGAGATAATTATAAGTAAAGAACAAGGCGCACGGCCCATAGAAAATGAACCCACGTTCTACAACAAAGAAAAGTATCTCAAAAAAATTAATGATAAAAATTAGTATAAAAAGATTCCGATCGCCATCCTTACAGTCTAACATATACAAAATTCTATGAAACTTTGTTCAAGGGCAGAATATAAAAGTACAATATTGAGAAATACGTGACTGTAAGGATGCTGATCGGAAATATGCCATCTTTTTATACGTAGGACGTGGTGAATTTTGACCCTTCTTCTTTAGAACCTGCTACGATTCCATGACGCGCGCTCGCTTCGCTCGCATATTACATAACACTAATATCTTCTGTCCCCGAAGTGCCGGGCCTCCGCCGGCCTCCTTCGTCGGCCTACGGCCCGGTGCCCATGCCGCCCTTATAGGATACTGTAGCGAGACGGTTGTCAACCGTCTCGCGCCAGTGTCTTATACAGCGTGTAACAGAAAGGATATAGTCATATGGATGAGTGTGGTACGGACCATCAAACTGAAAAACTTTCTCTATGGGACCACCATCGTAATCACAAAAAAATAATCAACTGCCTCATACAAAATTTCAATACCTACTCGACCCAAATGTATGGGAGAGCCGATTATTTTTTTGCGATTACGATGGTGGTCCCATGACTATACCCTTTCTGTTACACGTTGTATTATATACGGTGGGTCTGCATCTCGTACTTAGTTGGCTACAAGCATTGAATTAAATAGTTCATGACTACTAAGATATGGTATGGGATCCAATAAACCAATGTGTTGATCGATCTTGGACATAAACGGAACATTGCGTAGGTACGTACCATATCTATCTACTATTGTTCGATGTCATAAAAATGTCCTAAAAATGAGAACTAAACGATTCGACAATAGGACACTTATTTTGTTAACTATGCTTGCTATTAACATTATCTTCATAGCTCGTGAGCAACAAGGCCTACTTCGTATCGTTATAATTAACTACTTCAATAGGTATACTATACCTTCTTACTCAATTTGAAACTCACTTTTGTTTCAATAGAATAGACTCCTCCATTTCCTTTTCGATCGTAAGAAGCAACTAAAGAATTACATCAGAGAATGGGCATCAACATTTATCTGAATAGGTCCATACCTTATTAGATACACCAATAAGTAATTAGCCAGTTTAGTAGTTAGTTTAGTCTTCTGATATTATTAATAGTTATTATGTTGTGATGTTGACTTGCTGCACGCTTTGGTGTAAACTGTTAGTGCAGCAAGTATCTATTTAAACAAATAAATAAATACCCCTGCCAAGCGTAGTAGATAATATGGGGTGAAGGGGTTTATCATGGGGGCCCCATTGAAGGAGGCTTATGTACCTACTGCAATGGATTTTAAAGGTTACATAATGATGAATAAGTTTAAGAGGGTCGGTACCACGGATACGGTAGTAGGTAAGTATCATCACGTTTGAGGAAAGCTAAAAGGACTCTTCAAAATCTTAAAAACAGTTCACAATTTTAAACTATATATTAGGTTGTTGTGCCAAATTGTAAAAGGCAGGCTGCCTTTAACAATATGTCTAAAATATGTGTTGATTAATATTGAGCTGTGTTTTGTTTTGCTGTAGGTAATGATTAAGTAGGTATGTGCTGGCTGACTGCTCTGCCAGCTTCATCGGCTGCTGACTCTGGACTGCATTGTCTGGAAAAACACCAGCTAATTTGAGTACATTATTTATATATTTCACTGGGTTGAACTTGTGAACAATGCGATGTTAAATCACTCTGGAAATGTCTATCCTGTTTTGAAATAATTTGTCAATTACGTATCTCAACCCCATGACAGTTCACTTCAGTTTTGTATGGTGTTTTCAGTGAGTGGATTTGTAATGGAATACTATAGGTACTTTGTATCGCTGATTGGGCCAAAGATCACTATGTTAGTATATTAGGTACTAACCATTGTGTTTTTGTGTTAGATCTGTTAGCTGAAAAAGCTTTGATGTTACCCGTGAAACCTGTAATCTGCAGTCCATTAAATTTAATAAAATTGTATGGTGGGACAAACACATTGTTTGTCAATGTTACAGGTGGTGCAATATTTTAAAATGTATCAGAAAGTTGGTTAACCCTCTGCAAACTGCACACCGAAATGTGCCCCTCAACAAATTATATGATGAACTTCATGCATTCAACTGATGGTCGGCAGCATTTGAAAAGTTTTGCAAGTGTACTATTTGTAGCTATACTTACAGCAGTAGCTGTATGATGGCTGGTCTCCCGTCTCCTGTGTTGAAGTTGTGATGAGTGCAGTTAGCCGTGTATCTGGGTGTGGTTGCTCAGCATTCTCCAATGCCGGTGGCTTAGTAGTGCATTTATTGCAATTTGCAGATAGCTCAACTGTTTCATGTATATTTCGTACATGGTACTTGTATTCTTACTAAGTTTTTTAGTAAATAAAGTTATTTGATTAAGTACTTATTTTCACATTCTCGAGTAATGCTATCCGTCAAGTAAAATTTATGTTATTGAAGAATCTATAGCAGAGATGAAAATATTCTCCTATGTGACGGATAACGACCGTGAAATAAGCCCTTAAGGCTAGGCTAAGGACTATAGAAGCCCTAAGGGCTACCTACCTAATATTAATATTATGGCTTTTTATTTCCACTTAATGTAAATATACATTTCAAACACAGTTCAATTCATATTTAGTTATGTAGGTATATTTCAAACGATTATATATATAGTAATTTTTTTTTTGCTTACCATTATGTACCTATCTATTAGTTTATAGTGTGGATCTCTTGCGGGTAAAAGTCTCCTCCAAGTTTGTCCACATAACTCTATTATGTGCGGTGATCATCAAACTGCATCATCCACAACAAACAGTGCAAAAGGCAGGTTTCTTATCAATTGAGCCGTAACGCCTGACTGTAGTACTAAGCAAGGATGCATTAGCATCAATTGTAGATGAAATAATAAATTTCATGATTTCAGCATACGTATTAATTATGTCCCATGCACACCCAATCAATTAACTATTAAATTTCATGTAAATACAAATCCTCATTCGGTCGAAACCGTTAGAAGGAAACGAATCGGAAACTATCGGTTTGCGTGCAGCGCGAGCTGCAAGCAGCTCTAAATCCAGTGACAATCCCTTCAAGCTCCTATAATATCCTAAAATTCGAAACAAACTCATTTACCTCAGTCGGATGAATTGCTGGAACGACCTCAATCAGTTAATTTTTGGGTAACCGGAAGTAACGCGGCCGCCATTTTGAATCAAAGCCGTCAGTCAAGTAAATAATTATCCTTCAAAGACCTGAAAAACCTAAAATTCGATACAAACTCATACCCCGCCTCAGTGGGATGAACCCACTTGAACGACCCCAATCAGACAAGGTTTCGGATACCGGAAATGGCACGGCTGCCATCTTGAATTTCTGAAATGTCACAATTTTACTAAAGTAACCAGTATACAAGCTACCTGTCAGTAAAAAAAAAAACGGTTGACTTTGGTAGAACAAAAGAATTCGCCAAAGTCGGGTCCAACCCGAAAATTAAAGCCCCAATGGACTTTTAAGATTTTGAAACCCCTTAAGAGCCCTTAATTCAATCCAAACCTTGTTTAAAAACTCTGACATTTTCCCAATAAAAAATCATTAACATAAAGTTTGCTTGTCGTCGCCCCAGAGTTTCGTTTCACCCACTCAACCTTCGTTACGCTACGGAGGTCACCGGCCACCTCCCCCCTTTGCTCCACTCGGTGTCGCAGGTTCACTCCACTCAGCCTTATTCCTACTACCACCGGACAGGTTTCGACGCCTACTATAATATTTGTTCAAACACATAATGGCTATCTCTAACCGTTACGAAGTTACAGCCCTTTCAATATAAGGGGAGGTTGGGGAGGGATGGGGAAAGTATACAAATTTTAACGCCCCTTAATAATAAAGAACAGTAGTAAAAATCAAAAAGCCGCTACGTGTCCTGTTTTCCGAGATAAAATAGCAGGAGGGGTGAAGGGGGGGAGAGGGGCGAGTTTTAAAAAATGATTTCGTCCAATTCGGGGCCCCTTTTTACGAATCTGAAAAAAAAATTGTTCAAAGCCTCTTAACTTCCAAGATTCGCCTAAAGGGGGGGAGTAGGGGGGCAAGGGAAAAATTTTGAAAAACGGTTTTTTCTTTTCCGAGCCTCTTCTATACGAATCCGTAAAAAAACAGAACACAGGTCTCTGTAGTTTCGGAGATACGATAGGGAGGGGGAGGGAAGGGGGCAAAAAGGGGGGGCTTGGCACTTTAACCCTACTCGTGGGAGTTACTTGTTTACGAATCTGTCAAAATATACCCCCCTCCCCCTCCACCATCTGGGAGAACAATTATGTCAGTCAGTGAGTGAGCGGAAACCGGAAATGGCACGGCCGCCATCTTGAATTTCTGAAATGTCAGTATTTTCCTAAAGTAACCAGGATACAAGTTACCTGCCAGTAAAAAAACGGTGGCTGTACCTTGACTTTGGTAGAACAAAAGAACTCGCCAAAGTTGGGTCTTACCCTAAAATTCAAGCCCCAATGGCTCTCGGGGTTGCCAGTTGAAAGTGATGAAAATGGTCAAATGTCATTTGGGGGACCCCAATGTTGCCGGCTAGTCAAAGTCTCCTTCCGAAATGTCGTTATTTCTACTTTTCATGTTTTTGGGGAAAATCGGGAAAAATACCCTAGAAATGGGGAAATTTTTTGCACCAGGCAACACTCCTTGACGAAGCACACGACCGGTTCATACAACACAATCCAGTCGGGGGATGCCAGCTGTCCCATTTATCGCGTCGAAAATTGGGATTTTTCGTCGTTTTTACAAGATGGCCGCCACACTGTCCGCCATTTTGTTTTTTTGAAAAGTCATAATTTTCCTGAAATCTCAAGGATATAGGCCACCGACCAGTGTACTTGGTGTTGCCAACTTTTGAGTTTGGTAAAACAAAAGAACTCGCCAAAGTCGGGTCTGACCCGAAAATTCAAGCCCCAATGGCTCTCGGGGTTGCCAGCTGAAAGTGATGAAAATGGTCAAATGTCATTCGGAGGACCCCAAGGTTGCCGGCTAGTCAAAGTCTCTTTTCGAAATATCGTTATTTCTACTTTTCATGTTTTTGGGGAAAATCGGGAAAAATAACCTAGAAATGGGGAAAATTTTTGCACCAGGCAACACTCCTCGACGAAACACACGACCGGTTCATACAACACAATCCAGTCGGGGGATGCCAGCTGTCCCATTTATCGCGTCGAAAATTGGGATTTTTCGTCGTTTTTACAAGACTGCCACCACACTGTCCGCCATCTTGTTTTTTTGAAAAGTCATAATTTTCTTGAAATTTCAAGGATATAGGCCACCGATCGGTGAACTCGGTGTTGCCAACTTTTGAGTTTGGTAGAACAAAAGAACTCGCCAAAGTCAAAAAGTCCCAAAAATTAAAATATTCAATGGCTCTCGGGGTTGCCAATTAAAACGAACCAAAATGGTCAAATGTCATTTGGGGGACCTCAATGTTACCGGCTAGTCAAAGTCTCCATTCAAAATGTCGTTATTTCTACTTTTCATGTTTTTGGGGAAAATCGGGAAAAATACCCTAGAAATGGGGAAAAATTTCACAACAGGCAACACTCCTCGATGAAACACACGACCGCTCGGTACAACTCAAACCCGTCGGATGTTGCCGACTACCCGAAAAATCGTTTTGAAAAAAGTCGAAAATTCCAACGTTTCACAAAATGGCCGCTACATCGTCCGCCATCTTGGATTTTCAAAATGTCATAATTTTTCTAGATTGCCATGGATATTATCTACAATTCGTCAACGTCATAGTTGGCGACTTTGGAAATCGGTAGAACGAAACAACTCGTCAAAGTCGAGTGAGAAAAGTCGAAAATTTCAAAACGTACCAGCGCAGCCGCCATCTTGTTTTTTTTTTTTTTTTTACTTTTTTTTTAAATCGTTCCAAATCTGCTATAGGACCTACGAGTCAAAAATCGTCCAAGTCTTTTCCCCACCGAAACCGGAAATGGACCCGGCCGCCATCTTGGATTTGAATCTCCCCTATAATTTTCCTCTACTCACATAATGGAGTTGCACATAATCGCAAAACATACCCCTGACCCATCTCCCACCCATTCCGAGAAACGACATGTCAATCAGTCAGTGAGTGAGTGAGTGGCTTTGTAGTTTTATATAATATAAATACTAGTTTGTCGTTGAAGTCTGAGGAATTTAGATAAGGCAAAGGCAAAAAAAAATAATTTATTCAAAGAAATATATAAGAGATCGGAAATATTCCACAACGCAGAGTTCATTGTTTGAACCTATGAACTTTTTGTAGAACTGCAACTTGTCCATTACGCCGAAGCCGAAGGTGTTTGCTGTAGATAACGCTAATCACAGCTATCTAACTCTTATCTATGTCAAGTTTATCCCGATTGTTTGTTTACAAGCGATAGGGAATAGTATTTTTCCGTAACAACAATAGTAAACATAAGTTGGCAATGCATTTAAGGGTTATTCTCCAATTTTTAGTTTTGGAACATATATACGTGTTTTTTTTTTATAGAGGAAGGTCAAATAATAGATAGCGATATTTTAGTTTTGTATCGAACTTGAGAAGATGTGCCAAAATTCAGGGTTTTATTAGTGGTCCTTACTTAATATTCCGTAACATTCAATTTAAGGCCTTGGCCTAGATACCTACATTACAAATTATCGACTTTTTTGCATTTATAATATGACGGAAAAAATAAACTTTAAGGATTTTAAAATACGTTTGTCTAATTTGTATAGTTTCCTTCATCATCATTTTGGTCTCGTTACTGACAATTGAAAACAAATACGACAAAATTATTTATAACGACGAAACAATTATTAGTAAATGGTGTCGTGGGAATAGCCCATATCTGCAGTTAAGTAGGTACTTTCATGTTATCAGTACACACATTAATTTAAATTTATTAATTGCATAGAGTAACTGTACAAGTGTACATGGCCAGTACTCCACGCGACTTGGTCTAGTGTAGTGTACATTTCAAATGTAACATCTAAAATCATCTTTTTTAAAAAAAGGGTTCCGAATTCGAGCCAGTGCCTTTATTTAATTATTAGAATATTAAAGTAAAATGTTAAACACTTTGTTTTCTAAAGTTCTGTTGAAAAGATGTTCATTAGATTCAGTGTCATTGAGTAAGCAGGGCGTATCTGCATCCGAATGGACACCTCTGTTGAAGAAACCTTCTAATGTGCCGCTTTCAACCAGAGGTATGCTTACTTTTGTTTTATTTATTTTGAACATTCGTACAATTATGTGTGACTGCCGTAACTCTGGTATAACCGTCCAAATTGGATTATGAAGCCAATGTTACATGAAGCTAATAAGATTCCACGCAATCATCTACCTACATATTAGACACTTCGAAAATTATGTAATTCCCGTTTGATAGTTGGCACTTGGACTGACACTAAAATATTAATATTAATCTATTTCAATTATTGGCGCCACCAATCAGCAATAACATTTAAGATTGATTACTAAGATTTATTTAGTTTCTAAGCGTCCTTCCTCAATGAACAGTGATTTAAACATGAACTGGGTAGTTCAAAAAGTTGTATCTGTCACTAACTATTGTACTTTAAAGTGTACTAAACGGATATTTAAGTTAGTTAATCTCCGAAGCCTCATCTTGGTCATGACTCTATTATATGTAGGCAAGCAAATCATTATCATGCATGATGGAAAATATTTTCCATGCAATAAGACAAATGTAATTAGACAAATAAACAGTTATGTACCACAATTGATCAAAACTTTTAGTCAGGAGTTTAAAAATGATGACTCCTAAGTACCTATTCAGTAAGAGGAAACCAATTGACCCGCAGTAGGCTGAAAAGTAGAACTGGACAGCCTTAACTAAAAGGAAAACTTTAAAGTACCTGGTAACGCTGTTCTATTTACCCGTAATAACTTAAAAATATTACTTGAAAGATACAGTTTATTTTTACCTTATTTCTGTCAGTTGTATATTATACCAAAGTAGGAAGAGAATTACACTCATTTTTCCAACATCCGGATAAAAAAATATTCAAACAAAAAAATGGAACTTTGCTTATCAATTTTTTGCTGAATAAACCTGTATAATTCAAATTTCCGTAACCAAACGTTCAACCAATTAAAACCTTAGACAGCTAGATTAGGCGTGTGTCGGGAGATAGTGTTGGAACCAGTTACATAGATAGGTATACATAAAATGTAAGACGGTGACACCTGGAAGTGGGCAGCGCGAAGAGTTCTACTTGGTAGCCAGGTAGTAAGCACTTAGTTAGTACTAAGGAAGGATGGGTTAAGTAACTAAGTGATAGTTGTTTTGTCTTTACATTTAGTAAGTAAAATCTTCAGAGGTTTAAGTAAGTACTTTGATACAGAATCCAACTTAACAACCTGAAATGAATATACAAACTAAATATTTACGAAATTAAGACTGCAACTAAGTACCGACTTACTCGTATTTACAATGATGACAATGGCATCAAAGTACCCCTTCGCATCGCTGCTATCCAGGAATGACGTGCCTAGAAGACTGGCAGCATTGCCACGTTGCATGGCGATGCTAATTTTTCGGCCAAAGAAAGACGGTCTTTTACTCGTAGGATTCATCATCACAGCTGATGCAAAGTGCACACTGTTAGAAGCAGGCATCCTCTCTATGGGAGATGGTCATAGTCCATCAAGCGGACCCAACTTTCAGGCTAATAACTTTTACTTTTATTAGCATATTATTCAACCCCGATTATTGCCATTTATTCCAATAGTTTGATAACGGAGGAATGAGAAAAAGGGGTGAGTATGAATTTAGATGGCATATAAGAGTAGACGAAGACCAAGTAAACGATGGATGGACTAAGGGAGGCTTTGAAGAAGGTGACTGCTGGGATGACGAGTAATAGAGAAGTATGGGAGAAGCAGACATGCTGCGAAGACTCCAATATAAATTGTGATCAGGGCAGGAGAATGAGTTGATATGAGTTTGATAATACAGATCCTTTTATTTTCTTTCCTCGGCATTGGCGGCCTGGTTCTACCTACCGCTGAGCATAAGCCTCCTTCTCGACCCTTAATTACTCTGTAGTAGAAGTAGTTTTGGTTTATTTCCATACTTTGATCGTAACTCATCACCAATCTATACAAAATGTTGTTGCTTAAAGCTCCTCACAAAATCACTTTGGATATTTCCACCATCTAAGTAAGTCAAAGGGCGATGGAGGGATATTAAGCTCAGCGACAGAAATCGCCATACTACAATATCGAAATACTACAATACGCCCAAAAACTGGAATCGCTGATGTGGTCAATAATACTGCTGGGTTGAAGTGGGATTGGGCGAGGCATGTCTGTAGAATGCATCTGAACCGATGGGCCAGAGTCGTCACGTAGTGGGTGCCAGAGACTGGCGTCGTCACCGATGGCGGCCTAGAAAACGCTGGCGTGACGACTTAGAGGCGTTTGTGAGAGACTGATCGGAGAAAACCACACGGAGAGAAGAGTTTGTGGATGCCTTTGGCCAGCAGTGGGACAATATAGGTTAAGGAAATAAAAATACGTCGTTGCCTATTAGAAAGTGTAAAAACTAAAATAATCTGTTCTTCGTTTTACGTTAGCCTCAACAATTTACCTAGCAGATTAAAACGTGCAGCGATATGTTAATGTAAATGCACTTTCATCACGTGTCGCCAGTACAGCTTCTAACTTAGGAATTTTAACTTCATTATTATTGAGTAGGAATATTAGTAGTATCACCGCAGCGTGTTTGAATAATCAACATTGGTTGATGCAGGATTTCCATAGCGTAAAGAAATAACCGATTTCGAAAACAAACACAAAAAAGTAGAAAGTAACTTTACTTCCGGAAGTCGGTGGCAAAAAAGTCAATGAAACAAACAACAGTCATCGACATCCTGAAGTTTTTCTTGGATGTCTGTTTTTTTTTTAGTTGCAGTTTATAAAAATACAGCTGAGTTGAGAACCTCCTTCTTTTAAGAAGTCTTTTAAAAATAAGGTAAAAAGATATTTCCTAAAGAATACCCCTCGAAAGTGTACTACGTGTGTATAGTGTGTGCTATGTGTCTCAATCTATTCTCTGTCTGAATCAATTCTATCTAATTAATTTCTATTGGGAAATTCCTACCTGAAATACTGATGTATGACGTATAAGGTCTCAAGTTTACTAACGTCATCAAAAGAATGGGTTGGGGAACCAAAGCAACAGCACATTCCTAGACGTTGATGATAATGGAAATGCCAGTCACGTCTTTTCTAACAGAAAAACTAGACAAACAGCATTTCCGTTTTTCCGGAGCGAATGCCCGAAGTCAATGATAAAGAGGTTTTATACATGCTTTTTTAAATTAAGTTCTATAAAAGTGTTTCCTGCAAAGCTAGCAATATTTAAGTATTTACATATGTTTGCTACTAAATGAGGAAAAAATGCGCCTGAATGGGGCTCTAGTCCAATGAAATAGTGAAATTCAAGTCTATTGCATAAATTCACCATAGACAGATAGAGTAGAGTACACCTTATTGTAAACTAAAATTGTTGCACATCTGTTCTACAATAGGTACTCTTAAATCTATGGATACAATAATGGCGGTCAATGGCGGCCATATTGAATCTCACAAAAAGGGCAATGACACCGGAACAAATGGCCACTTCCGCTTTTAGAACAGGAACTAAACATGCTAGATAAACTCACGGCCTGAGGTCTCTTTAGTCTAACAATTGAGTACTGAATAATTGAAATGTAAAGGACATAAATTCGTAGAGAACCTTCGTTGGATAATAAAGTTGGCACAAGACATGAATGTTTGAACAGTGGCAGACTGGCATGGCAGCGGTTAGGCAAATGGTTGGTCGCGATTCGCGAGCGCGACGAAAGAATTTGACATGGATTGCGATTAGCGGATCGCTTGCAAGACATCCATATTAATTGTTTTATGTTTGGTTACATCTGTCTATTGATCAGTAATTTTCGATAGTCATTTCATTTCTGAAATTTCTATTGAAAAAGGGTTTGGTTTTCTGGAACAATAAGTGTTGTAGAACTAGTGGGAATGATGTAGTAGATCTAGTGGGAATGATCCTTTTTTCTGGGTTCCGCACCTCAAAAGGGAAAAGGAACCCATAGGAGTCCGTCTGTCCGTCTGTCAAGACCATAGATATAATAGTCAAGACCCTATCTATCAGGAACGCGTAGCCGTATCAAGTGGAAATTTATATCAAATACTCGGGTCTACGGTCTCCTAGCTGTGAAAAAATCATACTTGTTAAGAAAAAATCGTAAAATCGTATAAATGAAGTATACTAACAAAATATTACATAGTTGTACAGAACCCGTGATTCGAGAGTTCAACTCGCACTTGGCCAGTATTTTCTTCGCGGCTTTGGTCACGTGACGTATGGGAAATTATCCCACAGGAACTTAGGTAGGTACTACCGAAATAAAAAATAAATCTTTGTCCTAACCTAGATCATAGTCTGTTCTGTACCCTGTATCTATCTGTCTTAGTATCTGTGTGCCACTGCCAAGTTTCATCGGAATCCGTTCAGCCGTAAAATGTAACAGGCAGACAGCGAAAAGTCATTATGAGATGATTACGGTCTAGGCAGCATCTCCTAGGACTGAAACTAGAACAAATAAATTAAAAAAGAAAAATGTTTATTTTGATCGACAAAGGATTATAACAAGTAGGTCACATTTTAGACATTTACACAATAAGCATTAACGACATTATTCGTCGAGCCCTTGCCAGCGCTGGCGTACCAGCGGTATTAGAACCAAACGGCTGGGTACAATTGATGATGGGAAGAGACCAGACGGCATGAAGTTGGTGCCTTGGAAGGTGGGTAGGCTTTTGGTGTGGGACGCAACTTGTGTCGACACCCTTGCGCCATCTCACGTTGCAAGCACGGCGGGCTGTGCGGGCGCTGCTTGCTGCTGCGGCTGCTGAGAGCCTCAAGCGGCGCAAATACTGTAACCTTATCGGTAACTACAGTTTTGGAACACTCGGGTTATGGGGCCCGAGTGCGCGTCTCCTTTTTAAGGAAATATCTCGCCGACTGATCGACATTTCGCGTGACCAGAGGGCTGGCTCTTTCTTTGGTCAAAAGAATTAGCATTGCCATTCAACGTGGCAATGCTGCCAGTCTTCTGGGCACGTTTCCGGATGACATCGATGGGGAGGAGTACTTTGACACTTAAGCGTCCTATTGTTGTCATTGTATATTTGTAGGGACTTACTTTTACTCTTCTTTTTAGCATTATTTTAGTTCTATTTGTAGTCTGTAGATAAAAATAAAACATTAGCTATTTCGATTGTTCGGTAAATTAAACATTCAGCAATGGTTTAAGTATTTACCTATTGACAATCCAATTTATCTCACCATCTTGGAAAATGCTGCGAAAAGAATGATTAGGTAAAGGCTTGCAGTTAATCTTTTCCTGTGGATATTACAAAGTTCAAAGTATGTACATTATTCAAGATCATATTTATTATTCAATAGCTGTTATCCGCGTCTTCGCTCACGTTTTTGTCGGAAATTATTCCACGGGCACGTTGTAAATATAGCCTATAGCACTTGGGGCTAATGTAGCTTCCTATTAGTGAAAGAATTTTCAAAATCGGGTTAGTAGATCCAGAGATTACCCCCTACATACAAACTTACAAACAAATTTACCTCTTTATAATATTAGCATAGATTAGGGTAGGTACAGGGTACAGCAATTAGTCGGTAAAACTACGAAAATCATCTTTACTACTACGACATAATATAATCGATGTCAAATTCTTACCACTAGTATGCGCATTTCATGAATTAAAACGATAAAATTAAATAGTACACTTGAGAAAAATCTTATAATTAAGTATTTATTAGATGCAATTCTATTTTAAATAATTAATATAAAAACGCTAGGTATTGTGATGGATAAAAACTAATACCTACTTATAGAATTAGGAGCATTTTTTAAATCTCTACTACAGCGTGGCGAGGGACGATATCGCTGTTTTAATTTTAGAATCAGGAAATCGTTTTTACTATGGTACTGAGTTCCACCGAATAATTTGTATACGTAACAAAATGCTTTAGCTAAATTCTTTTTTGTTTTATTATTTTGATTTTTTCTGGATTGACATATCAGTTGAGGCATAATGTCATAAGGTTTAAAATACATTTTGCATAAGTACTAGATTTGCATAATCAGCCTCTAACTTACGTTCCCACTGCTGGGAGACATACTTCCTCTATGTGAGGGGGGGAGGGGATAGAATGGCCCTTAACTAGTCATAGTCACACCCAGTGCGCGTTGTAACACGTCTTCTTTTCGACATGTTTCCTAAAAATGTTTTCTTTCACCGTTTTGAAACCAGTGGTGATTAAATAAATTATTCGAAATAAAGTGCTTGCCCGAATTCGAGCCCACAACACGTAAGTCGGGGCCGCAAGTGCTCGCTTTACTCATCATCAGGGTCTGCGCAGCATGTCTAATGTCTTCGTCTTGGATACTTCTTTAGTACTCGTTATCTCATCAGACACCTTCTTTCTTGCCATGTCATCCTAGTATACTTACTACTTACAAATATTTTGAAACAGAAATAACTAATGAGCCGTTTAAATTGCTCGTTTAAATAAATAAAACCAATATATAAACGTGATGCGACATCAAGTGCTACGGCCATCACGTTTCTCTTTGTCATGGCCATCGGCCGTCACAAATATTATGAAAACAGGGTGTTGTACATGTACGTAACATAATATCACGCCTGTAGTCCCCGAAGGGTAAGACACAGGTGTACCTAATACACAAATATAACACAGAACTCTAAGAGGGATTCTATCAAAATTGCTAGCAAATGTCTTCACCGCGACTACGTGCGAAGAATTGCTGTTTTTTACGCGTAAAAATATACGCTTAGTTTGCTACGCGTAGCTTGCTACGCGTAGCTTACTATGTGCAATTTGCTACGCGTAGCCTCGTAGACACGTTTTATTGCACCTATGCGTGTTTCAGTAAAAAATTGCTACGATAGTAATGATACGCAACGATGAATACGTAACCCGACATTCGACAGCCAATCCAGCTAGACAAAACCAGTTTCGGATCCCTCATTGTTTAGGAAATCATGTGCCGCCGTGTGTACACTTCTGTTTGTCAATAATTTTAAAAAGTGTTAGTTACATGTCCGTAGTCAAAACCGTCTGATGGTTCCTTTCATAATTTTAAATCCTTGTTTTTACAATGAGTAACTCTATTACAAAGTGTAATTTAAATATGCTGTATTCTTTGAAAAGTGACGACAGCTCGCTGACGCCTTATTTTTCGTGATACATAAAATGGACTATTTCCTTTCAATTGACACACAATTTATTATGATTTAGACTTTCGACTAGGTAGGTACGTATAACTAATGATTTATTTGCGGGGGTGTCGTCGTAGTCAGTAGAGGTACAGTGTTAATGCTGGATATAAAAAAAAAACAAGTCTCATATGAGGCTGAATCTTATTAGGTAGGTAATGTACTGTACAGCGGTGCCCCAGTGAGCAGGGGTGGCCCAGTGGTGGCGGCCGCGACTTACGAGCAGTAAGTCCCGGGTTCGAACCCATGCAGGCGCCAATTTATTTCTTTACCACTGCTCTCAAAACGGTGAAGGAATACCTCGTGAAGAAACATCCTAGAACCAAAAATTCGAAGACACGTGACATCTAGCAACCCGCACTGGGCCCTTGTGGTTGATCATAGCCCGTTCCCTTTCATGTAAAAATATTTATACTGTCTTGGCTTCCGTACGTTTTTTCACGGGTGACCACTGAAAACCAGCGCTGTGCTGTGGGTCCCCCATAGCACAGCATCATGCTGAGTGGTAACCTGCTTGTCGCAGTCACGAGGTGCAAGCTACGAACGTTTTTTTTTTTTAAGTTTTTGTTATGCGTTGTATGTTTATTGTTATTTTTTTTGTCATGATGCACGTCATGTTCCCGCGACAAATAAAAATTGTTTCTTGCTTTCTTTTTTTTTATCATAGAGAGGAGGCCGTGTGTCCCAGCAGTGAGAACATTATAGGCTAATTATGCTAATATACTGTACATTACGGCAGACGAAGTTGAAAGCTATAGCGGCACGAAATTGACTTCTACCGAAAGGACTAGCCAGCATTAGCAGAAGACATAATTGTGTGGAAATGGGGGAGGGAGACCTTTGCCCCGCAGTAGTATAATAAAGGCTAGTTGTTTTTCAATAGCCTAAATGTAGCCTAAATGTATGTATTTTTCGGCGGCGGCGACCTCTCGCGTCCGGTCTTGGTGCAATCCATGGTCCGGAGCGAGACGGAATGGGACGCCGTCACCTCCTTCTGTGAAGCAGTCATGCTAGCGAAGGAGGTGGTGGAACGTGAGAGGGAGAGAACCTCACGTCCCAGCCGCCGCGGGAGACGCACCGGGCGTCGAGGCGTCATCGTACCGGTCCGAAAGGACCGATGCCTGCCAGGGTTGCGGGACTGTTCGAAAGAGATACCGCGGCCCTGGAACACAAAGGGCAAAAGAAGGAACATGGACGGGTTTTAGTCAGTAAAAGTCTGACACTCCCTTCTGCTCAGCCCAGAGCGGGAGGAGTTATTTGATGATTCCCATCCGAAAAAAAAAAAAAAAAAAAAAAAGGCTAGTTGTTTTTCAATAGCCTAAATGTACCCACTGCTGGGACACACGGCCTCCTGTCTATGAGAGGGAATCCATTACGCGGGCCCAGTGCGGGTTTGGTATTAGAATTTTTGGTTCTAGGACATCCCGTTTTCGTCACGATGTTTACCTTCACCGTTTTGAGAGCAGTGGTGATGTAATAAATTACACAAAGTATTGCGCCTGCCTGGGTTGGACCCACAACTTACTGTTCGTAAGGCAGGGGGCGCCACCACTGTGCCACTACTGCTCCCCTAATGCTCTACTTGATTTAAAATCCTATATTCTCTAGATGGAGCAGAGTTCGTCCACAGTAGTCCTCCGCGAACGGTCTCGAGCTTCAACGCTACATTCCGCTCCACGTCATCCAGCTGCTCGTCGCAAAGAAGTCGCTTAGTATTCAATAGACAGTCAAAATAAATGAAATGCGAATAGAACTTCAGTGTGGGACGAATTGGTTCTTCATCTTTTTACAGTTCCGTACCCAAGGGGCAAAAACGGAACCATTACTAAGACTCCACTGTCCGTCTGTCTGGCTGTCTCTCACCAGGCTGTATCTCATGAACCGTGATAGCTAGACAGTTGAAATTTTCACAGATGATGTATTTCTGTTGCCGCTATAAAAACAGAATAAAATAAATATTTAAAGGGCTCATAAATTTAAAGGTTTTTTTTTTAGATAAATCTACGGAACCCTTCGTGTACGAGTCTGACTCGCACTTGGCCGATTTTTATTTTCCTTGACTTTATTGATGAAAATCTATTTATATAATCTATTTATTCTAAAGTCGCTAATACACAAGTAGTTCAAGACCAAACGATAATTCTAAGTACTGGCCAAAAATAGTATTATTTTGTTGATAAATGCGTCACGATTATTTTCGTAGGTAAAAATAATTATGCTAATTTACCCTTTACTTGGTAATCAAAGTGTGTTATTTGTTTTAGCATTTATCTTGTCATGGTTTAATGTTACGGTCAGATTTAAAGCTGTTAGCTACGGTACTGTATTTGTAATTAATTATGTAAACTAAAAAAACAAAAGAGATGAACAGTGGTTGTAGTGATTTAGGATCAATGACCAGCAAGTTAGGGTTAGCTGCCAGTCTAACCTGATGCAACGGAATACCAGTATGGAGCGACTGCATATCTGACCTTCACAATCCATTGCAGGTACTAGGTAATACGATACCCCTTGGAAGTATTATATTATCTGTGCCCTTGGTAAGCCTGAATGCCAGTTCTAAAGCTTCTGACTACACGTAACGAATTTCAAAGATCTAAAAAAGGCTCCCAAAACCAACGAATTGATTATATTTTTATTTTATTTCCGATATTTTTTTTTCCCTTTTGAATCGCTTTTTTTTACCTATTTCAAGGGTTTTCATTTTTTTTGCACGGATCCCTAATTCATATTCAAATATAAAAGTAGCCTAAGTTAGACCTTATAACATCTGCCAGTAAAAGCCTTGTCAACATCGGTCCATCCGTTTCGGGGATTAGCGGAAACAAACAGACATACAGACAGATAAAATAAAAACGCCGTATATGTATACGAGAAGACGATTTTTATACATATAACTACCTCCACCTAGCACCACATAACTAGCAACTGGTGTCCAGAATCATTGAGCCGGCAGATCGATGGAACACGGACCAATATTGGAAAAATCACAGGTAAATATGATAATATTATTTGTTTGAAAATATAACTAGCTATTGTTCTTATGGTCAGAACTATCCCATAACTAAAACCAACCATTAGGTGGCTATAAAAGAATTTATTCATTGTTTTAGAATTTTCGTTACCAACTTTTTCTTATGCCGTTCATAATGAAAGAAAATAAAACAACAACATTCTTTTGTGGCGATATCTAAATTCTGTAGGCATGCCTTTTTATGGCCTAAGCTTTTTAAAACTGTACTTGAAGTACTAAGATACTAAGGCTTATATCAACACCGGCGGCGGCGCCGCGGTCGCGTGCGCAGAAGCACGGTTGTAACATGACTTCACAGTGTTCCGTGTGCACGCGCGCGCTCTTTTTGTTTACAGCCATGGAAATGAGGTAGAGATCTATAAACATAACATAGCACTTACTATGGCCAAGCAATATTTCTGTCACTCGCACAGCTGTCAGCTGTAGCTGTACGGTGTGTCTCTACTCCTCTAGCTAGAGTCTAGACAGTAACATGTCCAAGTTAAGCAAGAGTATGGTTTATAGATCCATCTGAATGCACGCGCGACCGAAAGGCACTACGTCTCCCCGTCATTGCGATATTTTTTTTGTTCTAGACCATACCTAGTTACAACTTTTTCGCAAGCTTTTTTTTTTAACTTGTACAAAGTAAATATATTACATTAAAAATGTAATATTTTTAAACACCTCCACGACCCCCGTACTATTCAATCCATCCATCAGCACAATGTTATGAGTGCGTTACATTGAGTTTTACCGTAAAACGTGATTTTTCACCCCAAAAAAAAAGGTCGTTTCCCAGCAATAAGTTTTGCGTAAAGTTACTTAGTTTGATGTACATAATGCTTGGTTGTCAGCTTCGGTAAGTGTCTTGTAACACCCTGTATAGTTTAAATCCGGAGAGGACCGGAGCCGCTCGGGGCCCTCCCCTCCCCCAGTTTGATCACCCTACGCCCTCGTTGGGAATCCCTGATCTAAAGCATGACATTTACGAAATATAAGCTTTCAAAGTTGTACTGGTGGCGAAGATGGTTACTTTGATTGCTTATATCACCTAGCTTATATTTGATTGTGGTTATTCAATTATTTATTTTAAAACTTCGCAAATTGACTTAGTTAACAAAGAACGTGTAACTAAGACAGGTACACAAGTAAACAAAGAAGTATTCAGTATTACTTCTGTATTAGTGATCCTTATTTACCACTACATAGTAAATAAGTACGGTCAACTGGAATTACTTCTGCGAACAGCCAACGGATCTACATCAAAGAATGTTGTATGTAAACACAATATTTTTGAGTAAGGCTTTGTTTTAAAAGGAATTTTATGTTTTCGGTTAAGTAGCGGTACCTTAGGTACTTATTTATGTCCTGTGTCCACAGTAAATCAATTATTTTTCTTGCGAAGTTGATGGTGATAAATGAGTTCTTCTACCTCAATTAGATGATCCTCTTGATTGTAGGTATAATTTGCCGCGTGTCAAACTAAAATAATTCTGGAAAACAAATGCCTGTAACGTGATTATAGCACCAACACCCTTTAGATTTTCGGATTTATCCCGGGCATCTATCTACGCCGTCGTATTTCAGTTTACGGAAAGTGGGTGCGCGTGCGTCTAACATATTGGTGGCGTAGGTGACCCATGGGGCCATGAAAGGCCGTTTTAGGTAAGTGATTAGGACACAAACGATGGAAGATTTAGGTATTTATATCTCAGTTTTTGCAAGGCTAATTTAACAACTTGAAATTCTTAATCTAATGCATAACATTTGAAGCCATAAATTATATTAACTAAAATGAGTGTCCTAGTTTTAGATTTAAAACCACAAATATCTAATTTACGTATCGACCTTGTCGCAAATAAAACTGATGTTACGTAAAACCTTTATACATACATATGAGATTTTTCCTAAGAAGTAGCAATTTTTGGTATTATTGTAAGTTTTCTATACTTAAGAATATAATGCCACGACTAAACACTGGGTCACGAACATACTCCTGTTTCCATTGCGTAAACAAACATGGAATTTTTTAAATAGATCGCTTTGTAGACTTGTCTTTAGTTTCATTAGTATATAGAAACATATTTTGCGACATAATTTTCCTACTATACAAGGTGTAAATAGACCCTTCATGAAGCCGTCAACCAAGCATTCTGTAAGTACCTATATCAAACTAATTCATTCTACGCAAAAAAACATTGCTGGGAAACGACTTTTGTTCTGGGGTGAAAAATCACTTTTACGGTAGGACTCAATACAATATATCACACTCAAAACATTGTGCTGATGGATGCATTGAATAGTACGGTACGGGAAGGTATTTAAACAAAAAAAAACTTTTAAGAAAGTTGAAACTTTGACCCTCAATATCTCCGTAATTAGAAGTTTCTCAGGTAAAAACAGCGACACATCAAGCTATGCATTACCAGTATAACGATGGCCTCGTTTTGTAAAGATTGCCTGTACAATGAAAGATCCGCATAAATGGTTTTTGTAAAGCTTGATAGGTCATCGTGCGTACGGTTTAAAAAAAAACACTAAATGACGGGGAGGACAAGTGCAGGGGGCCTAAAATGTCTGCTTTATCAGAATAATAATACGAATCACGTTAAAAATTTAAAACTCTTAAAATGGAGTTTGTGGTTATAAACATAAAGACCATTTTAAGAATTTTAAATTTTTATCGTGATTCATATTATGATTCTGATAAAGCTACCATTTTAGGCCCCTGTTCGGCTTCGTTACGGGTACGCTTATACCAAGATCATGTCGTTTGGGATTGATCAGATAAAAATGTACTGAAAACCCTCATGCTCTCGCAGTCGTCGGTTCTTTAACCGAGCGTGCCTTCTTAATGAAATCATATCGAGATCACCTACTTATCTATCGAAAGATGGCACAGCAAATTAGTAGATTTTACAGGTTTAGAAATAAGTGCTTTTACTTCAACAAAGGTTTTACTACACTACCTCCAAAAATGTATTCGGTTCATACCAAATGACTTCCGTAACGTACCAGTTAAGTCGACCGCAAGTCGGTGGTAACACTGATATGACGTTAATCTGGCCTAGCGTAGAACGGAGTTTCAATGGAATAAGAGGCAAGCTTATACTGGTTTCGTTACTATTACTACTGACGTTAGGTCGACGGTACGTGACTAAGTCTGAGCTCATAAGAGTACTTTAATTGAATACAGAGTAGAGCACATGTGACTCTAGAGTGATCCATACATGTCGTGCATCACATGTGTATGTTCGCTGACCTCATCTTCTTGCGTAGTCAAATAAGATGGGAATCCCTTCTAAAATTGCATTTATTTCCTTGTCAGGTACTATAGTAATTTTTTTAATTTTAACATTTTGCTATGCAAATGCTATCTAATCGTGCAGATTTGACTCACTTGAAACTGCTGCTGGAACTTTACGATATAGCGACTTAACTAAATATACAAAAACATCTGTAGTGACACGACTATCTATTTAAATGACGACCCGAATGGCGCAGCGGTAGTGAGGCTGCCTTACGTTCTTAGGGTCCCGGGTTCGAATCCCGGTTGGAGCAAATGTTTGTGTGAGCATGGACATTTGTTTCCGAGTCATGGATGTTTGTATGTATAATAAGTATGTATTTACAAAACAAAAGTATCTATGTAGTATTATCAACTATCTGGTGTCCACGACACAAGCCTCGTTGCTTAGTGTGGCACCTAGATGGCGATGTGTGTAATGTCCAGCGTAATTTATTATTTATTTAAATAGTGACAAAGTAGACTATTGATTTACCTGAGTAAACCTTAAATATGGGTATGAATTTATCAACCTTGCACGGGACCTAGGTCACAATGAAATTCTTGTAAACAGCCTCATAATTTCCTAGGCGGAAAAAAAAAATACAAAATATACAGTAGCACAAAACCACAGTCATAGACTGATATAATTTGAAGTGCCCACAAACTTGAAACCTCGAGTGAAAAGAGGTTATAATCCACTTGACACAGATTAAATAACTTTTCAATATGATATCTCTATGATAGACCACAATAAAATTATTTGTTCAATTTATTTTTTGCCAAGTATTATTTGTAACGATTATACCAATTTTGCAACCGTCGTGTCACAACAATTGTTACTGGAATAGCTGATTGTCTCTTGATTTCCTTTCAGTAGCAACATTGCAAGGTCAAGTTGTCGGCCCTGGATTCTGTGCTACTAGATTTACTTTAGTTAGGGAAAATATTTCGTGTTGCACATGTTTAAGTTCTAACAAAGACTATTATAGGCCCGGTAGTGTCTTAATAAATTGAACATTCTGTAGTTCCGTGAATAGTGCACAGTATTATACTACTAATTCTTCTGTTGTCCAATAGAACGTACCTAGATCAGAGTAATCTTCCGCTAAATGATTCTTTTTATAGTATCGACGGCATTGATTTGCGTATCATCATTTCAATTCGGATAGAAACTAATCTAGTATGCGTCCGGTTCATTTGTAGTCATCTCATTTGCTGATTGTATTCCTAATACGATGCAAACTAAGCATACAAATGTATTATTTTTTGTCTTTTCACGTGCCTCTTTAGTACACAAGGTGTAACGGACCCTTCCCGAAGCCGCCAGCCAAGCATTCTGTGCATCAAACTAAGTTAGTCTACGCAAAAATTACTGCTGGGAAACGGCTATTTTTTAAGAGTGAAACATTTCGTTTCAGGGAAGGACTCAATGTAACGCACTCAAAACATTGTGCTGGTGGATGCATTTAATAAGTTAAGTTATAACATTAAAAACTTGTATTTAAAAATAAACTTGTGAAGAAGTCTGAACTTTGACCCTTAATATCTTCGTAACTAGAAGATTCCAAGGTATGGACTAGAACAAAAAAAAATATCGCAATGACAGAGAGCAAGTGCCTTTCGGGTACCTTTACACCTATTATGATCTGTCCATTATATTCTGTTACAGTGTCCACTTGACAGTATATTGCATCGTATCGGTTATTCTGGAGTACCTAGGTATTTTCTCGTAGCTACTAGTCCATTATAACATTTTCCCATATTTGCAATCCTTCAGTAAAATTAATTTGTTACAATTATTTTTTACCCGCCTAGGCGCCTGTGCGACAGAAAAGGGTATTCTCGCGTATTTTTGACTATGATTGATACTGTCATAGGACTTCTAGGCCGTAGGGCATGTTGCCACACATAAAAATCTCGTAGAAGCCGAGTAGATTTCTCGTAGACGGCTCGTAAACTCCACGTAGCACCTACAGACTGCTTGGAATTCACGTGGCATGGCATTTCAAAATACAGCAACTTAACACGTGTTTTCTACATTTTTATGATAAAGTTTACAAACAAAAGTAAACGATGAAAGAAAAATGAAGACTAATAAACTAAGTAAAGACTTAGTTTTTCTGCCTACCGGATTACCGAAGCAGGATATTCAACAATATTGTAGTAAATCCTATATTGTCAAGTTAAATAAATATTTGCGCAGTGTGCGACGGTGGTCGGTATTTGTTTAAAGGTGCGTTTATATTGAGACTAACAAAACAATTACCTACTCATTACCGAAGATCTAGACCGGTGTGACCTTCTTTCAGCGAGACCATCATCTGCCTAGCCTGAAAACTGGTCTAATCCTTTGTTCTCTTATTATATTACCGAATATAAGTATAATAAAATGTGATAAATACTCATCTGCTTAGACTTATCTCAACTTTATTGGGGTCGGCTTCCAGTCTAATCGGGTGCAGCTGAATACCAGTATTTTACATGGAGCCACTGCCTATCTAACCTCCTCAAGCCAGTCAGTACTGGGTTATACTATACCCCTTGGTGAGACAGCACGTTGTCAAACTCTCGGGCCATTGACTAAATGTAACGACTATCAAAGATCTACAAATATAAGCCGGGACCAACGGCTTAACGTGCTTTCCGAAGCACGGAGGAAACACGGTATGTAATAGGCGGTCACCCGTCCACGGATCAATTTAGGCAAGCGCGGTTTAACCTGAATATCGACTCGAGCAGCTGTTATTATTTATGCCACGAGCTCTTCCGGCGAAATCTTTAAGCGAAACCGATGATGGAAAGGTCAAAAATGTGTTGGATCACATTAGTTACTGAAAACTCATGTCGATCCTGCTGACAGTCTTTGTAGAAATACATAACACTTTGAAAGCAATTGCCACTATGTTTAAGACCACTAGAGTTATATTATTTTAGCTTGGATTGTGTAGAATTGTTGTTAGGAACTGTATCTCAGTGTCCTGATGTAAACCAGTACATCATCGTTTGGGATGCAGTCCACAATAGCGCCTTGTCTAGACCAATTCACTCGAGAAGCCGTTCAACCAAATAAAACCGCTTTGAACTTGCACATCAAATTTTAGTGTGTAACTATCGCGGTTCATCATCATTCAAATTTGGTCCATTCCATTTCGAATCATCGACGTTATTAAATGTAAGTTGCTTGCATGCTAGTATGACGTCATTTCTGCGATTTTAAAAAACCGGGGTTAATGCATTTACATTTGCATGCAAGGTAATAATTTACGCAAGCTACGACTGCTCTGCAACTTGCGTGGGAAGGATTACATCTCTTGCGTTATGAAAAAGAAATGAAAATATGTCGAAGATCTCCAGTATAAATTCACCTTTATAGATCTATGTACTTTCAAAGAATATATTAGACGAAAAATACACTACTATATAGCTTGGTGTATTTAATTAGTCATCGAAAATATAATAATTGTGAGTGCACTGTTTGTTTGTTAAAGAAAAACAAATTGTAAAATACAAAGATTATTTTTAAAATATAGCCATAGGTTTATACTGGTTTGTTATGGTACAATTCAGAGGATGACAAACACCGCAAACCGCAGCAGTAAGGCCCGGGCTCTATACAGAAGCCGCGACGACACGAATGGACTAGCTAGAGAAGCGTAGATGTGTTGTAAACCACCTATAATATTTCGTTACTAGCTGATCCCCGCGACCTTCATTCGCGTGAAATTATTATTAAAAAAAATTGTTCCTTCCATTTTTTAATCGAATTTGTTACTTACCAATTTCAGAGGTTTAAACGTTTTTGCACGGAACCCTAATTCTTATTCAAAAATTAAAGTAGTTTTCGTTACGCCTTATATTATGACATCAGCTATCTGCCAGTAAAAGTCTCGTCGAATCGGTCCAGCCTTTTCGGAGATTAGCCGTTTGAATCGGATTTTATTAATAATTTCAAGGGTTTTCAATTTTTTGAACGGAACTCTAACTATTTTTCTCAAATAAACGTAGGCTATGTTAGACCTTATAACATCAGCTATCTGCCAGTAAAAGTCTCGTCAAAATCCGTCAAGCCGTTTCGGAGATTAGCCGGAACAAAGAGACAGATAGACAGACAGACAAAAATTTGTTTTTGTTATAAGTACCTTAAATACTTTTACACACAGAGACTTCAATTTTATTTATTAATATGTAATAATATTTTAATAGATTTTTAGATTTACACTTCTCGCCTCCAATTAGCTTTAGAGAAAATGGTTGTGCAGACAGGAGAGGAGATGTCTAATATTTGTTTCGGCCAAGAAGGCGAGAAGATCCGTGAGCGGCGGCGTGCAGTGTGTGGCGATCTCTGAACTGGGCGTGATGTGTAGCCTGTACACACATCTCTGCTCCGGTCTAGCAAGGGGTCGTCTATTAATCACCGAGGGGCACGAGCAATCATGGTAGATTAGGGCGATAAATATTAGAAAAACATAATTATATTTGTATTAATACAAATGTATGTGTGTGTATGTGTGTGTGTGTATGTGTGTTATGTGTGTGTGTCTGTCATTGTCCTTGGACCACGGATTAGCGAGATTTTATTCAACACTAACAAAACTGGATAAACATCTTGCAAATCAGAGTTGGCACTGCAGTGTTTTGTTAAAGATCAAATTCGGTCTCATTGACATTAAGCCACTCGGTGTCATCATTTTCGCGTACTACGCAGAGAATCTCTCGATCTAGCGATCAATCGTCGTGTGAGGATGCGTGAATACCGCCCCCTCCCCCCTTTCGAACCTCACGTGATTAATGAACGATCCCAAGCATCTCCGTACAGCTACACTACCGACGGATACACCCTAACTCCTAACCATCTCGATCCTCTCTGCTTGACAAATCTCCGCACGCCTTCGCATTGGTGGAGTCCGGGCCTAAAGCCACTCAAGCGCTATGACAGACCGTTATGTAAATCTCTTTGATTATATAGTGTCTAGATAAAGCACCAAATGTGCGCAAACGTGTCAAAAATGTCAGCCAACTGTTAGCTTATAAGTTCTCATCGCGAGGACGCTGCTGCACGCGCACATGTTTAAAATTATTGTCTCGTTTTCGTTGTTTTGATTTTAGGGCGACGCTCCATTTAGACATCATAATCAAAGTTAAATCTAAGAAACGTCTTTCATAGATGATGAAGAGCTCGTGTACTATAGAATACACCTCCTGCCTAATAAAACAATGGCATGTTGTATTTTATCCAAGAATTTAATTATTTAATATTTTCTTCTTCTTTATGATCAGGTTAGTGCCTAACCTGGTGTTTACTTGAAAATACCTTATTCCTAGAATGTACTCCTACATAACACTATCGCGGAAGTATTAAGTAATCAATCTTGCTATTAAATAGCTACCAGTATTGTCACAATAAAACAAGTAGCATTTTCTACAGTTTAGTCATAGTTACTTTGCGTAACAAAGCTTGGACGCATTAGTTAAAGATTGACGAAATACACATGTAATGAGTTAATGAGTGTAATTGTAATGTGGACCGGTAGCCGGCAGAGCACTCGTAACCATCCGTAAGCCGCATGATTGAACTACTTCATAAGCAGATATATTATTTATCTTTTCAATACTTATTCCGGTGTCCCCTTGTTTCACAGACAGAAATTTCATAGAATTTCGTTTGGCCGAAAATGTTTTATATATTATTTAGTTCTTGTATTTATTTATTTTTATTTTGAATATTATTGTGTTATCGACTTATTTCACAGAAATACAATTCAATGAATTTTATAATCACATTTATTTAACAAACTTATCAAACAGTAGAATTATTATTTTACGAATATTGTTTCTTCGGTGTATTTTTCCATGGTATTTTTTTTTAACGAAAATGTAAAAGCAGACACTTTCCATAATTTTATAAATACACACACAGTCGAATGAGTCTTTAGTACTCCTATTTTTTAATGTTGTTTTGTACACACACCACATCAACATAAACAAGGCATTGTGACAAGGAAAACTTAGGATGCAAGAGCGAGCGAAGTGAGCTCAGGACTTAGGGCACCCCGACTCCGGTTAGGTTCGAAGAAGCTTGACGTTGAAACGTTCCGTTCACTCCAACCAAATAGGTTAGGTTAGGTTAGGGTGACCAAATACGCGCGAGCCGAGCGAGCGTTGCCGCAGCAGCGGCCGGCGAGCCCTACCTCGAAATTGGTCACAGTAGTAAAATTAGGGCACTCCGACAATTTTATGAATGGTGAAATAAGCACAGTACGTACAGACACCAGCACATCAAGCTACCTGCGTCTGTACGTGTATATGAAGTCACTATTAATGATAATAACAAGATTACCCGCATAGTTTTTGTGAACGCCGTGTTGTAATTTTTTAAGCGGGTATGCATTTTGTCGAATTGTTTCATTTTGTGAAATTGAAAAAGTCACTCGATAAAATGTTTTTCTTGGGAATATGTTTTATATTATCTAAACAATATCCGTTTAGAGAATATTTGATTTGTTATTCTATGATATGAATATCTAAACATTAAATTTTATTTGTAACAAAAATCTATGTTTTTTTTTTTTTCGAAGTTAGTATTCTGCGTATTGATTATTCTATGAAATAATAATATGAGAATTTATATGAAACGAAATTCTATAAAATTTTTGTCTATAAAACAGTGTACAACCACTTATTTCCTTTAGCATGCAATCGTGAAACAAAGCCACAAATGGCTCTATGTAATTAATGCGGACAAATGATTGATAAATATTGTTTCAGGCTCTGTATTGTATAGAAGAATGGTTGTATACAGTCGCGTGTATAGTGTGTGAAGATGACTAGGGCTTGTCCCTTCAATGTACTTGTACTGCAGTTTCACTGGCTCGTGTACTTGAAAGCGAGAACAATGTTTATTCTTGTTTGCTATTATCGTGACACATTCCTATTCTAAATGCGAAGCCTCATACACCGCTTGCGTCGTATGGAAATAATTTGGAGATGATTTGGAGGCGTGTTTTTTGCGCAGTGACGTTTTACCATTTAAAATCAATTGATAAATGTGTTTAAGTGGTTCATAATCTTCAATGTTCTTGTTTATTCGCATATCAATTGAAATGCGACCCCCTTTATAGACGTCTACGTCAATTTTGATTGCTTGCGTCTTGCGTAGACTTACAACGTAGATAGAATCAGTCTTCCTATTTTGCAAATATGAAGCTGTTGTTATCATTGAATGTATTTTCTCCCGTCAATGTGTAATGATGTCTGTTTATTAATAACGGCACATTATCGTTTATCAACACTTGAACGATGACGACATTATAGGTCATATTAATAAGTGATAATATACAGTGTGTCAAATAATATTGACACACCCCCGCGGCCCACGGCAATTGCCATGCTGTTCGTGTTTTGTTAGTGAACTGAAAAATCTTATATGAACAAGAACTGTTTGATACCATATTACTTAGTTATTTCACTTTGTTTTATGCATTTTGTCGTTAATTAATTGAATTTACAAAAAAACTCAGGGTTGAGGAGGAATTTGTGATGCTATATATTATGAGCCTGTTACAGGCCAGGGGCCTTAGTCTGCTATTGCAATAGTGTCAGAATGGTCTATAATTGATTTAATAAGGCCCCTAGCCCACGGCGTATTGAAGCGCGTTCGAAACTCGTTTGACGTGCGTACAAAGGGTACCTAATCCGTCTGCGCGGGGCCTTATTAAATCAATGATAGACCATTCTGACACTATTGCAATATAGCAGACTAAGGCCCCAGGATATAAAACTCACCATCTCTTTTGCAACCAATAGATCAATAATCGATTGTTTTATAAACTTGTTCATGTGCAATATTGTTAGTACAGTATTGTGTAATGTTGCAGAAAGAGCAACATCTAATGTAAGCGAATAATTAATCATGCGTTGATGATAATGGTTACAAAATAGAAAAATAAGGTAGTTTCACACCGTTATATGCCAAATGAAGTTTGGCAGAAGCGAAGAGATGACGTCAGCCAGTATTGGGGTGAAGTCGGGCCGTGGATGATGACGATGATGATGAAATGCCAACACAACACACTCACAAGGAGATTAGACTAGAGATGTAAAAGAGAAGAACTCACTACATCTAACCAACCTCATTTCTTCAATAGACATTTTTACTGATAAGGGTCTACCATGATGACCAGCAGCGACTTGGTAAATGAATGGGCACTGCGGGAATACCCTTTTCCTGATAGAAACAGTAGGTTGTTAAATAAAATTTATTATAATGTATATCAACACATTAAGTTCCTAAAATACGAGTATGCTGGTATTGCGAGCAATGTTTATACCATTTCAATTTTCATTTCAACTTTGAAGTAGAGATTCTAGTGGACGCTCAAGGTAACAGTCTCTTTTCCTGACTCATGTATTCTCCCACTCTCTCTGTTTTCTTCTTTCAAGGTATTGATCTTTTGAGCTCTTTTACGAGCTTTTGTATGGCCCACGTGTGAGCAGGACTCACCAGGACAAAGGCACATAGTTACTTAAT
The DNA here is from genome assembly GCA_947578425.1 of Eugnorisma glareosa. NCBI lineage: Eukaryota > Metazoa > Arthropoda > Insecta > Lepidoptera > Noctuidae > Eugnorisma > Eugnorisma glareosa. The sequence goes on from OX387963.1 coordinate 12,765,245, forward strand.
GTTCCATCTATCGCAATTTATATGTTTTATTTATTTGTTACGTAGATAACATTAGAAGTGATGCTGACACACTTTCCTGTTCGCGTTTTATTTATTCATCAAACGCTTGATTAATTCATTAATTGATGGAGATTTGTACCGATTTATATGTTTTTTTTAAACTAACAAGTCCATGATCAAGACATCTCGTTAAATGTCTTGATCATGGACTTGTTAGTTTTTGATAGAAAAAAATAAACGCCTTCCTGGAGTTGTGTCTAAATTGCCGAGGTACCAGGCTTTCATAGCCTTTAAGAGCTAAATAAAGGGTGTCAAAAGAATGCCAATCAATAATCCGATCGAATTTATAAATGACCCTTGGCAGTCCGGACTCCGGGGCTTTAGGGTCAACAAGAGCGACAAAAATTGCTGACTCTTTCACGATAAAGATTCGCTTATATCTAACTAACTATTACCTATAGCTAGATAAAATAAAATAAGAATGCTATTGTGTTATCACGAAATCTTAAGTATAATTGTTGCTATGAGTAAAGCCGATCATTCTATCAAAATATTTGACGTCGTCAAGTTCTTAAACCGTTGTTCCTAGACTAAGGAATAATAAGCCTGTAATATTAAACTTTATCAGCATTAATTATACTACTCTATGGCCCGACCAATCTAGCAATGCTCAAATTAGAATTATTTACGAAAAACTGTAACGCGGCAATATTTGCTATGTTGCTGAGGTACCAGGCTGTCATAGCCTTAAACAGCTAAAGGAAATCGAAAGGATGGAATAGCTGCTGTGACCACCTGATTGGATTTCGGCAGGTAAACAACTTCGCAGTTTCTAACCCACGATCAGCTTAAGCTTACAGCACGTTTACAGTCATATAATTTAAACAAAAGCAACAATGTAAAATAAATCCAGTGCTTTCAACTACATCACGATTGTAACGCTACATTGATACATTGCACGTTTTATGTGTATTGTTTGAAAATTAATACAGTCAGTGTAACCAGTGTATCAAAAACGGGAAATTATACACGCATTATGGCCCGACAATTGCAATTTTGACACACGTATTTGCACGCGTGTGTGTTACTGAACTTGACCGCGTCGCTGTTACGTAAAAATACTGGTTTGTCGATTTTATAGCTTATGTATGACCCACATGTAATAGTTTTCTACTTACATGGATAATATTAAATAGTATTCGAATCACGAAGACGACGTTCTTCGAAAGTATTACATCACGCTTGTTATTTCCGAATGGTTAGGCAGAGGCATACTTGGAGTAAGCCGACATTTCGACAAGGGTAAACCTATTGTCATATTTGCCATCAATCGGGGACAAATCTACGCTGTGAGCTTATTTTTCGAAGTTTATTTATTGACCTTATTAGTAAATTGCATCTTTGTGCAGAATCTACAAAATTATGCATAGTTGATAGTTTGACGGTTGTAAAAAAAATTGCTACCGAAGACTTTACCGATTATTAAATTATATTAAAGTAGGTTTATTCCTACGATTTTCAGCCTAGGTAACAGAGCCTGTAGACAAGAAAAACATCGCTACCATCATATTACTTTCAGTTTAACTGCACACGTCTGATAATAAAGATCCATATCTTACGGCAGTTTCAGGCTACAAATGATTTCCTCAATTCGGAATAAGAAAAAAAAAAAACAAATTAGATTTATATCAACAACAGGATAATTGATTATGGTAAAGTAGTACTGTGGCCTGTGTAGTGTGGTTTTACGTTGGCCAGGCGATCGGCGCTGCGGTATATAGACTGGAGGTAGCTGCGCGGGCGCGTAATTGTAGGCTGCGTGTTGCGAGTGACGGTTCAGTGCATGCGGCTCCTGCGCATACTTCGCGCCTTCGACAATACTCGTACCTTGTGATATATGGTTCCTATGGATATTATAAAATAAAATCCAGTGAATAATAAATCTGAACTTAAAAGTGCTTTTTTGTGGAGTTTTTTTTTTTAATTCAAAAGACAAACATGTTGACCGGCTGGCAGCTGATTTTGTCAAAGCGTGAGTGTTTTATTTTTATTTTTTCCGATTTTCCGATTTTCACGGTTGAATGTTTATTAGGTTGTATTATGTGGCGTGAATTGATGTCATAAAACTATATTAAATAATAAAGTGTGGATAAAACGTTCTAGTTACGTAAATATGGGGTGATAGGGAACGTGAAATCGGTTACCTCGTATAATTCAGGACATAATTCTGAAACATTTGCTGTTTGCTACAAAAGTGCTATACCTACACGGTCAAAATGTAACGTATGTACTGAAACAGCAGGTTTTTTTATAACTGAAGAAAGCTTTCTATGTAGGGGGGCTCAGCATGATGTACTGAATACCGTTTTCGCCTCGGTGTCTCTCCACCCCGTATGATCCATACATTCAAATATAATAAAAAAGTGTAAACATTAATCGCAATTTATTTGGGGTTACTTAAATATTTAAATATAATTTCAGTTTCATTATTAAATGGGACGATTCGTTGTCGAAATAACTTCAACTTCGCAAATGAATTAAAGTAGGATAAAATAAGAAGCCTTTTATAAATAAAGTTAATTTTACCATGAATTCAAATAAACTGGATGAAAAAAGTTCTTAAATTAAACTTCTAACCAATTAATCGATTTAAAATGTTAATTACATTGCGGCAAAAATTTGACAAAGTAATTTAGTATTAACCGTGATAGCTTAGTGGTGTGACCGTCGGACTACCAAGTCATAGGTCTCGAGTTCGAACCTAATAGACACGCACGTTTTTTCTTTTTCTGGTTCATGTGCGTATTTTATAATTATCACTTGCTTCGGTGAAGGAAAACATTGAGGAAACCAGCATGCCTGAGAGATACGACGATTTCTTGACGGCATGTAAAGCCAAGTCAGAGGACATAAAAACTCTGACACCAGGTTAGGCACTAACCACACGATAAAGAAGAAGAATACCACTTAAATTTAATTTCGTTTTTTCTATTTTAATTAAAGTTACTGATTTTTAAGATCACTTTACTTAAGTTGGTAAAGAGTACCAACCGCGATTATGGCGCTTGCAACAGCGTCGAAATATCGCGGGAGCTCCAAATAAAAGACAATCACGAAAGATATCCCGTAAGTGATAGTTTATGTACATGAGTACTTAGCCTGGAGACTTAAATTGCAATGCCTTCTTTTTATCTTTTAAATAGTATGCTTTATCATTATTCAGTAGCTAATACCTAAGTAATTAGGTAACGTACAAACTGCCTCGCTGTTGTAGTGCTGAGCATGAGGTCCTGGGTTCGATTCCCGCGTCGGGCAAAGTGTTATTGGGTTATTCCATCAGGAATTTCTCAGTAGCAGCCACGGAGTCTGGATTTGTGCCCGGTTGATTGCAATAGGCTCGCCCCCATTTACTTGTGACTCAAACATAACCGACGAAATGTGGGTGTACGTAATATTAGGTAGATACACCTCTGTCTAACCCTTCGAGGATTATAGGCGTGATCCCAAGCGGCACCATCGAATGGTGTAAAAATACAGTCTGTGCTTTTTTTTTCAAAACCAACAGGTTCGATTCCTGGCCAGAAAATTTGATTTTTCAAAAATCCAATGATGCAGTTTTAGTTTTCGTCAAAATCGGGCTCGAGACTCCTTTGAGCATTTTTCGCTATTCCTCATAGTTTCGGATTTGGCCATCCACGCCCTCTTGGAAAATTCATCCTGTATGTGTATGTAGGTAAAATAATAATTAAAACAACACATTAAACAAAATATTGCAAAAATATTGATTATATTTATTTTAAAATATTGTTTTTTAATTAAGGATACGAGTATGTAGCGAGTTAGTGTTGAGACAGTAATAATACAGCGAATTTTCAAAACATGCAGTTTGTTCTCAGAAAATGGTAAATAGTAGAGTGGTAAAAACGTTTAGCGACATGTAATGGCTTTATACGATTCAATGGTAGGTAGTTATACATTATAATTTATGGTATAACTACAGAATTATACCATTTAAAACTTCTATCGTTTTACTATATACGGTTTTTCCCTACATAACTAGGTATCATTTATATTTTTAACGTTTCTTCAATTTGCACGAGATTCATGGGTTTTAATTTAAACTAAGCAGCAGGATTTGTTAAGGTAATTTAAGTGTTACCTTCAATTAGGTCTAAAATAATCTTTAGGTACTTTTCGATTCTTAGATTAATGTTAAGATTTTTTAGAACTCCTTCTGACGCAGTCGGGTAAAAATCAAATGTAATGTTTTTCGAGCGTATGAAAGAAAGAAAGAAAAAGTATTGATTAGACTCACACAGGACAATGCAAAAAAATGTTGACATAACATTAAAACAAAATATGTAGTAAAGTAGTAGTAGTACATAATATGTATTATGTTCATTTCTTTGGCACGCCCTACAGCCTAAACGGCTGGACGGTTTTTGACATTATATGAGGTGTCGTTGAATTCGTCAGAATTGTGGTAGTGACAAGTGGCTATATACATTTTGAAAATGGCGCCAGCAAATGAAAAAAAAAGGGGAAGGGGGATTGTTGGTTTTTTCTCTTACCATAGCATTATGGGTATCAAATGTAACCTAGTGAAAATACCATTTCAGTAATATATAAATATATGTATCATACATAACACGTTCATATTAATGTTTTAACACAAATTGTTAAATAGAGTCTGAAATAAAATTATTATTATAAAAACAAAAAACCCAACTGCTTAAAAATAAAATACAAGTGCCTTTCGGCTTCGTTAAGGGTCTTGTTACACCCTTTATAGGTTATTGTGATACTTGTTTTTCCCTTTTCAGTTCATTATTTATAAGCCGTCGGGTTTTTTGTTTTGTAATAATATTTTTTTAGATTATCTACCAAATATTTATTAATGTAAACAAGCATAATTTACCAATCGTATTATTGTCATTTAATTAACTTTGCAAATAACAGCAATATAAAGTAAACGCTATATTCTAAAATTTATACATACTGTTCAAAAGGATAATTCATTATTTTTAAAGGGTCGACTCCTGAAGATTTTGAAGGGCAAAAAAGGTTTTGATTGCGACATTATTTTCAGTATGACAAACTGTACTTACCTAAGTGTAGCGAAGAACTTAATTACCGCTGGCTGTAGATAAATGCGTGTGAAAAAACGATAATGATGCGTGTGAAATACACTACAATAATTCCGTATAGACTTTTCTCCCCGATTTAACCCCTTTCATCTGCCTAGCCTTTTCCAAAATATTTCGGGGTCGGTTCGGTTCTTCCAGTCTTACCGGATGCAGCTGAATACCAGAATTTACGTGGAGCGACTGCCTATCTGACCTCCACAACCCAGTTAGTTCTGGATAATACGATAGCAAGACTGGTTATCAGACTTTCGGGCCACTCTGACTATTTGTAACGATTGTCAAAGATCTACAAATAACAGCCGGGACCAACCACTTAACGTGCTTTCTGAGACACGGAGGAAGCTTGGTATGTAATGGGTGGCCACACATCCACGGACCAACCTAGGCATGCGCGGATGAAAGATCCTGCAGATCGAACCGAGCCGGCTGTTATAATTTAGTCACGAACTCCTCCAGATTTAACCCCTTTTGAGGTAAGTTTTTATGATTTATTCCTTATAGTGCTCATCGTGATTATACGGGTGTAAATTTCATGCTTCTAGACCCAGGGGTACAGGCTCTATATCGTCTGACAGTTAAATTAACATTTTTTAAAGTAGAATACCTCTACTGCGTTACAAATTGTGTTAATATTTACAGTCTAAAAAAATGTTGCGTTCAAAATAAATTCGCAGTGTTTTATAATTCACGTATAACGTGTCCCAAAATAAAATAAAAGTGCATATCTGTAATATTAGGTAACTGTCAATCAATATTTAGTTAATTGCTGCTATGAACTTGTTATTTAGCCAGGGTTCCGTGTAATACCGGTAACTTGTACCCACATAATATGAAATGTGAACCAAATTTCGAAATAAAAATTGGTACTAGTGTCTAGATATTTTTATTTGATGATAGGGGCTCATTTATTTTGGTCTAAACTAGAATGCTAGTTACCCATGACCTACTCAAGAAAGTTGTACCTATTTACATTCAGCACTCGTTTTTATCTCTCTCTGAAACTCTCTCTCATTTTTATCTCTACTCAAATCTACCTATTGGTCTTGCACCAAAAGTCGAGTTTTCCGAAAATTTCACCATAGGGGGTCTAGTTATGCCCCCTAGAGGCCAAATCAACCACCGGTTATAAAGTTTATATTGTATATATATATGCATACGTCTGTATGTTGGTATGTAATGGGGCGACGAGCAAAATTTAGCCACACTCTACAGGTCGCAATAATGCACCGATTGCTTTCCAACTTGGCCAAAAAATCGAAAGGGTCAATACTTAGGTTAAGTTCGTGAATGGGCGGAATTCGTTCATGGGGGCGGCGGGGGGGGCGGTGTTTCGAAAATCTGTTTTTTGGCCATAACTTTTTCCTATGGAAATTTTTTTGAACCGTTTAACATTTTATCATTCCGAGTAAGAATACGGACAACTTTTAAATTTAAACTTTTTTGGATGCAACCCCTAACTTGGGGAGGGATTAAATTTCCAAAATTTTTGGAAAAAAAATATACCTCCGAAACGGTAAACATTTTTACCGTCACAATTTTTTTTTTTTTTGAGCAAGTTGTTTACTCTACAATTTTTACTTTTAAAGTTTAGCGATAAAAATTATAGTTTTTTAAAATATAACTGAAAAATTGAGGGCTTTTCCATGCTAAACCCTTATGGGAGAAAAAAAATTGATCCAAGGAGTGGATAAAAATAAGGGTGGAACCTTCTTCGAAATCCACCTCCTCCTGCGGCTTGCCGAAGGGATTTTTTAAATCTTAATTTGAATTCTACCAATTTGGTCCACCTGGAAGACCTTGAACCGTCTCTGGACTCAAGTGGGAAGATGTAACTCCAACCTCATTAAGTAGGATTTCCTCAATGAAACAGCAGCGGGGTGTGGTTGTGGAGCTGTGTCACCAACTATGCTCCACACCCTATCCTGCCCTCTTAGGGCGCTTTCAATTTAGACGTTTCGTTTCGGACCGCTGCGGTGCCGAAAAGGTGCGTTTGTCGTATAGCGCACGGACGGTTGTTTGTTTTCATACAAAGAACGCGGTGCGGCAACAGTGCGTGTTGTCTAGCGTTCGCGGTACCGACGCCGCACTGCTGCCGCACCGCAGCACGGCACCGCAGCGGTCCGACACGAAACGTCTAAATTGAAAGCGCCCTTAGCCCAAAAATATACAGCCGAAGTGACCTCTGCGCTGCCACCGACGATGTGGTGGAAGTGGGGAAGTTCTGGGCTAACAAAATATAAAAATTGTCGTGCTAGCAACACGAAGAAGAAGAAGACAATATTACGAATGATGACGTACGAAGGTTTCCCAACCAATCTTACCAAAGGGTGTCGTTTTACCCAGTAACTACGGTTTTAGAGGTCAGATAGGCAGCTAGTAGCTCCATTTAAATACTGGTATTCAATGCATCCGGTTGAACATAATCCGACCCAGCCAACCTCTAGTTGCCCTCCCCTCAATGACGCACTAAGCCTAGGCCCGAACCCCGCAGGGGGTGCCCTTAGTGACCGTTCATTTAAAGTGTAATATCCTTAGTTTGTAAGCCCTGGCTGGGGGCCTTAAAGTAATTTTTGGCCACCACAGGATAGTCCGGTTAAGCAGCATCAACCTCCGAGAGTTGTTGCGCTGCGAGTGGTCCCTTAAAAAAAAACATCCGGTTGAACTTTAAGCCGATCCCAGCATAGTTGGGAAAAGGCCAGGCTGATGATGGCGATCATGATGATTTACAAATTACAATAGATCACATCAGACTAAGGATGTAGCAAAAAAAAAACAAATTATGTTTTGATTATGCTATTTACACAATTTAGTATGGAAATTAATTCTATGTAAAATGTCGTAAATGACTTATCTGCATATTCATGATTTTGTATAAATACTTATATTTGATTTACACGTTTCTATATTAACATGAGCATTAGTTTTTATTAAAATCATCGTAAATAAATAAAAAAAAGATTACTTGTAGCTGACTTGTCTATCTGTTCGTAGTTAATTAACTACATACCTATTATACATATATGTACAATATAGGTCCACGATTGATGTAGATTGTCATTTGATAAGAATAGAATTTTGCAAAGCCATCCTTAAAAATACTAATATTATACACTAATATTATAAAGAGGAGGATGAGAAGAGAGGATTTGTATTTTTGTGTGTATGTTTGTAATGAATAAACTCAAAAACTACTACGCCGATTTCAAAATTCTTTCACCATTATGAAGCTACATTCACCCTGAGTAACATAGGCACCCGTGCGAAGCCGGGTCGGGCCGCTAGTATTGTATATAGGTAAAGAATAAAGGCAGACGGTCACGCAATCAGGGGACCACACTTAGGTAGAGCTCACGTACATTCGTAAAAATACCTACTCTCAAAAGATAGATGTCAAATTAAGATTAAAGGTAATCACAGCATAATTTTATAATAGTGGATTTGGCTAGAATAACATGATTTATAACCACATGATTTATACTTGTCGCGTGGGCAAAATCAGACCTATCAATACATTTCACAAATGTTTACAACAGCGCTCTATAAAGCACTGTAGGATTTACTAGTACTTAGAATTTGCTTCATATAACGTACACAATTTCATTAATAAACACTCCTGCAGTTAAGAGGACTTAACTGCAGGACTGCAGTTAAGAGGGCCCCGTTTTGCCTGTCTTCTTTTAGAAATAAGTAACTTCTGAAATTATTCAACCGATTTCAAAAATTAAATGTGTATTTCACGCAGACGAAGTCGTGGGCAAAAGCTAGTCACTTAAATTAGAGAGCCTATACTTATTTAGACAGTGCCTGTGCGTGACGATTTGACCAAACCAAGCCGTTTGGGTCCAGCAGTGACGAGAATTCAACAAGAAAACTGATTGATGATCCCGATTATACAGTGTGTAAACGGACCCACCACGAAGCGTGAACCAGCATTATGTACATCTAACGAAGTAACTCTACGCAAAAAATAATGCTGGGAAACGACTTTTTTGTTTGGAGAAAAATCATAGTTTACGGTAAAACTTAATGTAGCACACTCAACACATTGTGTTAATGGATGCTTTGAATAGTAAACAAGTCATGGAGATAATTCAAGTTTAGTTATTAACTCAAAAAACAGTAAAGTGTAGTAATATTGAAATGAAAAATTTGGAAATTTTGACCTCCAATGTAACTAGAAGATTCCCATGTATGGTCCAGTACAAAAAAAAAATGCAATAAAGGGGGGAAAAGTGCCTTTCTGCTTCGTTAAGGGTATTTTTACACCCTTTATTCTGATTCGAAATTAATTAAGCAGAATAGTACATTTTGATATAAGTGGGGAAACTTTGTTATTGCATTCGAGCGCGGAATTAACACCCGAGCTGCAGGCGAGGGTGTTATGGAGCCGAGAACTGCAGTAACAAATCCCCACGCGTATCAAACGGCGTTTTTCAATACACTTTCGAAGAAATAAAATAGTAGAACGGAAAGTTTTTTGTCAGGAATAATTAGAAAACTATGATTTAATTTGCTTTTTTTCCGCGCTTTGCTTTCGCCAGGTTGAAGAAGAAGCAAAGGTCTGATGCCGCTATACAGCCTAGTATGAAAAAAAAAAATATATGTAAGAAAGAATTCAAATATTTTTGAATTTAGAACACAAATAAATATTAATTTCTTCTTAAAAGTAAATATTTGTTATAAATAATCATGTTTATCTGTGATATTCTATTTATAAACAATTTAAATACTCAAAAAATATTTACGCCGCAAAGACGCATATCTCCTTGGCGAGATTTAAAAAAAAACCATCACCACCGATTATAGCTATAGTCATTGAACTTATCTGTGGAAATTTTTATTTCCGCACGTGTGCGGAAAAATATTAAAAATCCACGCGTGTGAAATACATTGCATGTTGAACCTAATCGTAGTGCGATAAGAACCAGTTTTCGAGAAAGTGTATTGAAAAGATATTTTATCTTTTCATTCGTTAGTAATTGCGACTGATGACTGATGTACCACAATATTTTCCATGATTAGGTATGTTTAAGAAAATTGTCCATTATGGAAACTAATCTATGTATAATATAATCTACGTACGTCACATCAGTGGGGGTCAGGTTACAATATAAGCAAATGGAAATGACACACTGATTTATTTTTATTGCAAACACATAAATTATACAAAAAAACATAATAATATATACATATTATCATCAATATTTATCGTCAGCTTATCTTTCCACGTTATAAACTTTAATACATGATAGGCATTTAATAATTTGAATGACAAACTATAAACAGACTTAATATAATAATAAAAATATGTAAGTACCTAGTAGGTACTTGCATATTTTTATTATTATATTAAGTCTTTTTATTAAAGGGGAAAAGAATAACAGAGCGTTAATAAATTCGTTCGTATCGCTGTCAACGGGAAAAGTACCCAGAAGGCTAGCAGCATTACCATTGATTGCATTGCCAATGTGGTAGTGGCCAAAAAAGGCCACTACCACATTGGCAATAAGCTGGTCACGCGAAGACTCGAACAACCGCTTGGCAATAGGCATTTTTTAAATATATTTTATAAATACTAAGGCGGAGACTTCAATGTTTTCTAAATACTGAGCCTTATTTACGTCACCCCAAAGGGTATGCTTTGTTTTCGCAGTATCTATGCTGGAAATAATCTGCGTTACTGATACCTAAGTAATGAATAATTAAGTAAAGTATAAATTATTTTATTCCACATGCTTTGGTTGAAGAATTAAAAAGCTATGAGCAGAAAAGAATGTTACATTGTGAGTTATAAATTATTATAACTTGTGGTCGGGCCGGCAAGGTTGATGTTACATTCGATTCCGCAAATCATTCCTCATTAAATCCTTTCATATATTATGTAAAACTTGGATTCTATGATGTGTTTGAGATTAGGCTATTAATATAAAATAATAAAGATTTATTTTCTCCCACAAAGTATGTACAATTAAGTACATTAAAGGGTTTAAAAATACTCTTCACGAAGCCGAAAGCACTTGTTTCTCCGTCATTGTGTGCGTTTTTTTTTGTCTGGACCATAACTGTGAAGCTTCTAGTTACGGAGATATTGGATGCCAAAGTTCCAACCTTGTTTATTAAGTTTTTTTTTTTTAAATACTAGTTTTTAGGGTTATAACTTTCCTTGAAATATCTCCATGACTCGTTTACTATTCAATGCACCCATCAACACAATGATTTGAGTGCGTTACATTGAGTTTTACCGTAAAACGTGATTATTCACCCAAAAAAAAAAGCAGAGTAGTAGCGTAACACGGGCCCTTCCCGAAGCCTTCATCCAAGGTTGACGGCTTCGGGAAGGGCCCGTGTACACCTCGTATAGAGATGTTACATGTATTGGAGGTACAAAGGTTTGTGAGAATCAGGAAACCAAACTAGGATACCCTCTGTGCTATGGACTCCTGGCCCCCCTCGCCGGTATGGAATTATCAGAATATTGAACGATATAGATCAGATATAGAACGTAAAACTTAAAGGACTATTGTAAAAAAAAAGAAAAGGACAACAAAAAAAGTACTAATAAAATAAAATCAAACCTAAATACTATTTTGACGACACACTTCAATGTCGAAACATCACATGTTTTGATGCATCACGCAAACATTTCTATGTGAAAGTGATCTTTGGAAAACGACCTGCCTAAATAGAAAAGAAAGAAAAAGGCCTAAGCTCTTTTGTCTTGCAGCTAAGGCACATTGAAATACTTATCAACGCTTTCATTTTTATAAAAGCTTTCCCTCCCATTCAAATACTCGACTAAACTGGTGCCTCTATTGTTTTGTCCTATCAATTCTAATTTCATAGTGTGACAGAAAGAAAACATAAAGTGTTTAAAAAATGACACTGAATTATGGTTTTAATTAAAGATAAGCCACAATAGGTCTGCAACTGTTACTGTTGCTGGGCAAACAAAATATTAACTGTTGTTAATATTTTGTTTGCCCAGTTCTGAAGGGTGAGCGGGCAAGAACCTTTAATTCTATCATTAACACTAAAACTGATTATTTATGTTTACTGTTTCATTTGAGTTTTGAGATTGTTTTGAGTTTTTTAGGATTAATATATGTTATTGACCATGTCAGTTTATAAAATGTATACGTTTAATTCTGCAAATAAATAACTTCTCTCTATTATCAAATTATTGATTTAAAAGATATGGTAATTGAATCATGTTTGGTATTGTTTTTAAAGATGTTTTTATTACACTCTATCTATTCGTTATTAGCTAAGCTAGCTCTTAATAAAACAGGCATTTAAACCGCTGGATTTAGACGTATAAAATGCAGGGGAATTCCATAAATAACGAAGATGAGGAAGGTTTTTTTCAATTCATCCCTTAAATAAGGATTATAGGTTTGTACGGAAATTCAATTCTTCTTCACCAAAGATTACGAGTAATTTAACAAAATCATGAAACAAAAAATATTGCTCAGAAAGAACAAATAAGTTCTTACCAACATATAACAGAGGTGTAGATATCTATATGGATATCTAGCATTAGAGCGATATTGCTCTAATGCTACATACGCAACTAGTGCAGCAACAGTTTGTATAAAAAAAATATCGATAGTAATCGAGTCGAGGAAGCAACACGTAGATAATTATCGGCATCAGTTCATCACCTAAGTCGGCAACTTTCGTAACGTGGCCTTCCTTTCAGTTTACGATCACATCTCTTCCTGTATTCGAAATAAACTTTATTAAAATTGGTTAAGTAGTTCATAATTTTAAATGTTATTTACATATGAAGGTTTTATTTGTTTGTTTGTAACTACTGGTGGAATATATAATAAATATAACTCCTCCCTTTTTAGAAGTCGGTTATTGAACCCCATGAAATTTATCTGTGAAAAAATCTATCAATGATATTCTCCACTATTAAGCCCATTTTAGGTACAAGCTCATGTGTGTCTCATTCAAAACAATACTTTTTGATTTCGTCTTATTTTCAATTCAAAGCTTTGACACCTCAGAGCACAGAGTCGTATCTGCAGCCACTATACTAGAGAAAACATTGCTAACACGTCGCATATTATCTAAGCGTATATCTCTGTTTACTAGCACTGACATATAACATTTAGCCTGAGAGGCTTTGAGTAATGGTCCGTGACAGAAATTGTGCGCTGAACGCGATTTCCGAGCTGCACTGCTGCACACTAGACTACGACATAATTACATTGAAACCTGGATAACTGGGACATTAAGGGACCTGCAAATTTGTGTCACTTAAAGAGGTATTCCACTTACCCAGTGTCTCAGATATTCAGGTATAAATAAATATCTGTCTCATTTACAGAGGGTTCGATTAATAGAAGTGAGAATAGAGGTTATCCAGGTCCCACATAACCAAGTTTCACTGTATAAGTTTATGTAGTTATAAAGATTGCCACTGGGTACCGCCCGCGCCGACCTGCTGTCTCTAGACGCTGCCGGTACAGGTTAACTTGTATTCCATGCTCTGTGTATTTAATCAACACGTGTCTTATGTCCGTTATTGTTTTGTTTTCCTTTTTGTCCATTATAGTAAGCTAGAATATTTCATAACAGTGTCGCACACAATACAGTCATAAAAAATGTCTTTCTGTGTGGATATTTGGACATTACGTACCTAATAAGTTATATACCTAATACTAGCTGACCCGCGCAACTTCGTCTGCGTGCGTGCGTACATAAAAGAAAGAGAGGGTTAGAGAGAGTTTGCGTCAACCTTAAAAGTTAGACATATGCCATTCCGGACATTTTTTTTGAGCTTTTTAAGAGGAACAATTCCGACCTACCTATAATGGCATAACTTTAACCGTTCACGTACAACGGAAGCTCTCAAAAGGAATAAATCCCTGTTTTTTAAACATTTTTCATTGATGCTCCGCTCCTATTGGTTGTAGCGTAATGATATATAGCCTTTCTCGATAAATGAGCTATTCACCACTAAAATAATTTTTCAATTCGAATCATTAGTTCCTGAGATTAGCGCGTTCAACCAAACAAACAAACAAACTCTTCAGCTTTATAATATTAGTATAGATATGTTTTGTTCCTCATGAAGTAAAATGGGCCTGGGAATGTCACTATTATGATAACATTTAAAATACCTAGTCAATGTCTTTATGTAAAAATATCCCGAGCAAAAGAAATCCACCTAAGAGATATTGTATTATGAGTAAGACCACCTGATTTTGATCTACACACCTACATAGTGAATGTTAAGTGATTTCTAAACTTGAATAAACTTCTACCGTTGCCTCGCTACCTTTCATACTTGCGACAAAAAAAAAAAATACGCACAAGATGGACATACAATTACTGTTTACAATCTCAACCAAAAGACGTCCATTATTGAACATAGGCCTCTCACAAAGTCACCTCGTTCTTATTTGTGCTGGCCGCAAGAAGTGTTGTCAAAAACTGATCGACTTGTTCCAAATGACAATTTTATTAAAAGAAGTTGGAAACAAAAGTTCTCATTACACTAGTATTAAATACAGCGTGTAACAGAAAGGGTATAATCATATGGAATACTGTGGTACGGACCATCAAACTGAACAACTTTCTCTATGGGACCACCATCGAAATCGTAAAAAAATAATCAGCTGTCCTATACAAAATTTCAATACCTACTCGACCCAAATGTATGGGACAGCTGATTATTTTTATACGATTTCACTGGTGGTCCCATAGAGAAAGTTGTTCAGTTTGATGGTCCGTACCACAGTATTCCATATGATTATACCCTTTCTGTTTCACGCTGTATATGTGCGATGTGTGGTGATGTTTTTAATGTACACAGCTGTTCGGGAACAAATACTTCGCCACGCCATTTTGGGCTGCCCGATATATGGTCATAAGTCGATTGCATTCTTGAATGATGAGAAAAGTTTTGATATTGACCTTGCTATTGTTTTTGTCTCTTTTGGTTTTCCTACCTACTCCATCCATTTTCTCAGTTCAGTTTGGCATTTTGTTGAGTTGCCATGTTCGAACCAACCGGAACGGACTACGGAGCTGCTGCAGACACTGACAGATATGACGGTGTCCGGAGCCGCGTGTGCAATTTTTCCGGTCGGGTTTAACCGAATCTGCACTGCTGCATTTATCGTTGAGGACTTCTAGTCGTTTTTATTAGTTTGAGGGATTTTGACAGTCATGGACAGATACTACCATCTAAATTAGTACCTAGGTACTGAAAATCATGAACAAAGCGATTAATGTGGCAGAGAATGGGATATCGTGTGTTATGGCCTCCAATCCTGACGCACATACTTAAAGGTACTTAGTCCTTTATTGAAACAATTAAAATCTAAATGAATATTCAAGTAATGTATTTATAATATTCTCCGTGCTCTTGATAAAGTCGTAAATGCATTTCGATGTAGTCAAATTTATTATTTCTTATATTTTTTTAATGTTCCACTCATTTCCATTCATTTGCATAACTCGTTGTTTCATTCATTTGTTTAACTTTAACAAAATTTTACCAAATATTATTTATTTATTAGGTAAATAAAACAGCCGTAGTTTTTATGTAGGTAGACATCGTATTAATATACTTACTATGTGTACTAGAGAGTAGAGAGACATCTACCTGCTCGTTCCGAGGGTCGACAATTTCACACCGACTTTTTCATCATCCTAGACGAAAATGCATGCATTTTCTGCGTTACATAATCAGCCAATAATGTTCCCACTGCTGGGTACTGGCCTTTTCTTGCCGTCATCCGACACACGGGAACAATACAGGTCGGTGGTCCTCCAATCGCAATTTCTAAAAATTCAGCGGCTTGCCGTAGTAACAGTCATCAACTACCTACGGTTCGCGATAAATATTGAAATCGATTGAAGCGGTAAAGCGATGGTTTACAATTAGCGGCACTGTGCGATCCAATCTGTAAAAGCGGGGTAATGCAGAACAGGTCTTAATTGCCTTGTACGAGTGCTCTCAATGTAGTCCCAATTACAAGCAAGAATTTTCCACGCATAAATATTATTTAAATTTTCTCCTTATCAGATGTCCTTTGCTTTTTTCTCAATTATTTTAATCTTAATTATTTTTCAGCTAATTATTATTGGGTTTTGCCTTCAGGAATTTCTCAGCCACGGCTCTAGCAGCCACGGAGTCTAGATTAGTGCACGGTTGAAGGCAATAGGCTCGCCCCCTATAACAGACGAAATGTGGGTGTACTAATTAGGGACACCTGTGCCTAACTCTTCAGTGAATACAGGCGTGATGTTATGTTATTTTTCAGATCTTAATAATTGGGCCTAATTTTTTTGATTGGTCCTAAGTATGTTGTAAATTTCCATGGAAAGCCAAATTACATAGCATTGCTCACGTATATGGCGATATCGACGTAATACATTCACGGCATATCAATGGAGGATATAAATTGCAAATTGTCACTTAATAAACAATTATCTCATAACGCTGGGCGCTAATTTGTGTCACGTTTACGTTGCTTGAGTGTAGTTGCACGTGTCTGTATAAGTTTTATTTTGAACCAGTTGCTGAGGTAGACGGAGCGACTTTGTATCAAAGAGTTAAGCGGTGAAAGGGGTTGCCCGCAAAATTCAAATTTTCTTACGTTTCTTGCAATTTTCATGTCAGTGTCAGGTTGCATGTTGATAAAAAATTAGTCGCGCCAGTAACGCGTATGTAGTTACAGAATTATAATCATTAAAATCATTAATAAAACCCTCTACGTTCATTTAACCCTATTCTGTAACTACTTCATCAAAAAGTTATTATTAAAAGTTTATTATAAGTTAGTTACTTTAGGTTATTTTAATTTATAAATGTATATGGTAGGTAGGTCCCATTAAAATAGATGGACAAATTTTAACACAGCGTTCAGTACGTCTAACCAATGCTATCCAAGCAAAAAAAAACACTGATTAAAGTGTTTTTGACCTAAAAAAATAAATTTTCGGCGGCACTCTAGAATAAACACATCCTTTAGGTCAAAATAAACACTTAAATCTGTGTTTTTTTGTTTGGATAGCTTTGATTAGACGTTCTCAACCCTGTGTTAAAATTTGTCCATCTATTTTAATGGAACCTTATATAATATTTAGCTAATAAAAATAATAAAATATGTTTGTTGAAAAAGTCATTCTATGTCAAGGTTCAATCTTCAGGTTAAGCCCTGCTTGCTTGGCTGTGGATGGGTGACCACCCATTACTTACCGAGTTTCCTCCGTGCCTCAGAAAGCACGATAAGCCGTTGGTCTCATTGGTTCCATTTGTAGATCTTTGACAATCGTTACAGTCCAGATAGTCAGTGGCTCGATAGCCTGACAACCAGTCTTACCAAGGGGTATCGTATTAAGTGGGTTGTGAAGGTTAGAATGGCAGTCGCTTCATGTAAAGTGTATTCAGCTGCATCCGGTTACATTAGAGTATAGCTGGGAAAAGACTTGGCAGATGATGTGACACAGGGGAAAGAAAAAAAAAAACTCGCTATTAAAAAAAATAACGTTACCTACTGCATTATTATTATGACTGAGTGATGTGATGGATGAAGCAATGTCGAAAATGTTAAATTGAAGAAAATCTTTTAGAAAAACTTGTAAATTTTTATTATTTTTATACTCCGATACCTCAGATCATACCTACATAGGTCCTATCTATTACGTATTTTTTTCACAATCAATCAAAATCAAAGCATTTATTTCAAGTAGGCCAGTTACAGGCACTTATGAATTGTCGAAACAAAGATAACAATTAAATGTAGCTACAGTCCCAGTCACAAGGCATAAAAACTGTGAAAGTACTGTAGTTGCCCATTCCCTAGCGTAGATCTCTATGGAGAAGAACGGGCAAGAAACTCCATGGACACTCTTTTAAATCAGCATATTGTTATAAAACCTTGGTTACATCATTCATGGTGAGATGGTATACTATGTGAGAATGATGTAGCAAGATGTGCACATTAAAAGTGTCCACAGTAAAAACAAAAAAGACAATTCAAAAACTACAAATAATTAATTCAAATAAGCCGTGGCAACTAGGAGATGACCAGTCACACTGACAGCGCCCTTTCACGAACATGACGCATAGATCAGCACCATTCAACTCAACCATTTTGAAGGGAACTAAATGATCCGACACACGCGCCACCATCAGCGAGACATTTGAGTGAGCATTCATTTATAGGTAAACGTGTCTGATTATAAAAGGTTATTTACTAAAGTAAAAAGTTTTACAATTAAATGCTATTATTTATCTTCGTATTCAAATGTAAATTAATGAAACTTCACAATGAAATTCCTTTATCATCACGAGCATATTGTGTCCTGGTAAAGGAATTTCATTGTCATGTGTTTTGAATTGTTTTGAACTATTTTGTATAATAATAGTGACAACAATGTCCTGCATTTAATTAGGTGCTATATTTAATTCCTAAGGTTGCTTGGTTTGTCTTAGGTACTTTTTCTTTTATTTAACGTCATGGTTTATGCTTCCGTCTGTTTTCTGTCCTCATTTTTTCCCATTTTACAAATAGTTGTTATACGTGCACGCGTTGGTCTATTATAATTAAAGGAAAACACGTAAAAAAAACCTTTGTAGGTATAATTGTGATTTCTAATAAATCTCTGTAAGTATCATTTTCTCTGTTATTGACGACACGGTTGGCTCAGTGGCTGAGCGATTGGCTGCTGCACTGCGTGTCGCGGGTTCGAACCCCGCACGGAACAAATATTTGTAAGATCTACAGGTAGTTTTTCTGGGTCTGGCTGTTTGTGTATGTGAGTTTAAATGTTAGTAAGGAGAAAATCTTGATGGGGCAAAGTTTAAAAAAAAAATGTTTGAAATCTTCTATAAGTAAATATACTTTACTTTTAGGTGATAATTTAGTCCTCATACCTTCGTTTGATTTAAAATTACTTTTTGACTTCGTTTCTGCAAAATAGTTTTTTTTTTTCGTTTTATTAAAACAATGCAACAGTTTTAACAAGTGTTTGCACAGGTTCTTGAATAACCTTGACGTCACTCATTGCAATAGTTTTCACACACCATGCCATTGTACTGATAGCATTACCTACACTTTTGAAACTAAAATATTCGTAGAAATGATGATAAAAGGGTATTAGAATGATTCGAGTTTTACAAGACAAGGCCAGGCTTACCTAGGTATAGCCTATAGTACCGAGAAGTTTAATTATCCTATATAGACAGTTGCATATTTTTATAATGTTCACTAGCTGTTGCTCGCGATTTCGCTCGCGTTTTGGTCGGAAATCACAACACAGCACGTTGTAAATATAGCCAATGGCACTCGGGGATAATGTAGCTTCCTATTAGTGAAAGAAATTTTAAAATCAGTTCAGTATATCCAGAGATTACCCCCTACAACCTCACCAACTCACAAACTTTACCTCTTTATAATAATATTAAGTGTAGATAATTATCATGATCACAAATCATAGTCACTCACTTTACTTGTCAAGTCCTGCTAGATCATATTTGATATATTATAACAACACGCCTGTAATTTTTGAAGGGTTAGGCAGAGGTGTGTGCTTAAGAGGGTACAGGGGCTGCGATTTTACATACAAATGTATATCCCTTTTTTCGTCCTGAATAATGGCTCTAGACTTTAGAGCAATCTTTTTTTTTTCTATAAATTCAAGGTCACACGACACTGCCATTTCCATTTTTTCAGCAACTAATAATTAAAGAAAATATGACACTCCTAAAATGACCAAAATGCGCCATTTTTACGGCCGTGACAGAGGACTACTAGACAATTTTGAAAAGGTTTTAACATAAAATAAATTGATAGGAACTTATACAAATTCTTTCTTAAAATTTTAATGTCAAAAATAATTGAATCGGCTCAGTTTTCGAGGAGAAAAAAGGGGAATACGACACGTCGATCATGTCAACATTTTTGTGATATCGCACTCTACGGGAGCCGGCTTGACGCACCTCGACGGCAATAGTTTCTACAAATACTTATTTTTGAAATTCCTCGCAGAACCTGTTCCCTCTTAACGGATCTAATCATCTATTAAAACATTAAGCATGTAGTGTTAACGTTAGCCTGAATCCTCCCGAGCCTGGAAACCTTCAACTTAACATATTAATATAACACGCCGGTAACTCTTGCCTCAGGACTAGGCAGAGGTGTAGTACACCCACATTTCACCACTCACCACCACATGTGGGTGTAAAAGTCTAGCAAGAAAAAGTCGAGAAAAACCAAAAAGTAAACAAGAGTGAATTGTGACTATGAAAGTGCAAAACTAAACAAATTACGCTAGTTCAAGTGCGTTGTGATAATAACAGATCAGTAACAAGACCAGCCGCACCACGTATTGGACAAACAAACCAGTAATGGGTGAATATTTATCTTCGTTTGCTTTTTCAAGCACTGATGACGCATAATTTTGAACTTCTAACGCTCGACCATTTGACAAATGTTTGACAACAACAAACGACATAAGTGACTACTGAAAAAAGTGACATCTATGCTAAATTGACAACATCATTAGACAATAAATTGTAAACAGTGACATCTATGAAGACATGAGCGCAACCATATTATCCACAGCGTAGTTTGAGTAATATAAGTACCATATTTCACACAATCACTTAACTGACACGGTAGCCGAACGGCTGAGAGATTGCCTGCCGCGACGTTGGGGTGTGAGTTCAAATCCTGAACAGAACTGTACTTTTTGTGAATAGTATCATTGTTTTCGGAAATATAGTAACACTATAACAATAGATAAAGGCAAAGAAGCACTCAGAACATCAAAATGAATTTCTTAGAAAATATTACCTTTCGCCGTAACAGAACAAACTCCGAATCGAATATAAACAAGAGCGATGATATGACACATAATCTGAATAACACAGTTACTAGTGTACCTGATATGTCAGACGATGAGGATGACGAACTAAAAAAGGTACGAGAACAAGTTATAAAACTTAGGATAGAGCTTCAAAGTGCCCATTCAGAAATCGAAATATTAGCGTTAGAGAACAATGAATTAAAAAAATTAAATGACGATTTGACAAAAAAAAATGATCTACTCAAGACAGTAACAAACAGTCCAGCTAAACTAAGGCTATCCAGTGCCAAAAAACAGAAAAACAAACGACCTAGCAATAAACGAATCCAACTCGAAACACCAGTTAACAAAAAAAGCCACGAGACTACAGTAGTAAACAAAAACAGTCCTAATATTGAAAGTATATCCGCAAGTCCTAACCCTAATACTAAGAAAAGTTGCAAAATATGTATTTTGAGTACAGATAACAATAATAAAATTCTGAGTATTGCCGAAAATTCCCTTAACCGATCAGAAATATATCACCATATAACACCTCACGGGAATGTAAGCGTATTGCTAAAAGGATTAAAAGACAAAGTATCAGACTTTACGTCAGAGGACTATTGCATAATCATGTTAGGTGAAGAAGACTTCAGAACAACAAAAAGCTACATTGACATTATTATACATATCAGACAAGTACTACAGGAAATCAACCATACTAACTTTATTTTATGCGCTCCAACATATAAATGTGAGAGTTACACTAATTTATACAACTCAAGAGTGGAGACATTTAATAACTTACTTTTCTTGGACATACTGACGCACGAATACGCATATCTAATAGACAGCAATAAAAATCTCACCTATGACTACAATGAGTATAACAGACGGACTGGCGCAATAAATAATACTGGAATAAAAATAATTTTTAAGGACATAATTAATTTAATTGATGACATAAAATATAATAACCGGATGATATCGACTGACATGAGCTATAGTACGGATAATCTGTCACGTGGTGAACTTTTTCGTGACTAAACATCTGCATGTAATGCACCAGAACATAGCAGGTTTATTGAACAAGGCAGATGCGTTCACAGTTTGTCTGACTGAACTTGAAGAAAAAAATATACAAGTGGATGTAATATGCGTTACAGAACATTTTATGATGGAAGGCTACGAAAACCAGTTGAACATACCAAACTACTGCCTAGCAGCTCACTATAGTAGGAAAGAAGTTAAGAGAGGTGGAACTTGTATCCTAATAAGAAATGGGCACGAGTGGAAAGAGCTATTAAAAATCTCAAAAATGTCAATAACAGGGACATTTGAATGCTGTGCCATTGAGCTCACCAAGTACAAGACTGCATTTTTATGTGTGTACAGAATTCCAAATGCAAACAATATCAATAGTTTCTTTAATCAATTCGAAATAGTCTTAAATGAATTATCAAAGAGTGTCTATAAAAATATTGTCATAGCCGGCGATTTCAATATAGACATATTAAAAAGGAATTATCAGGCTTTGGAGTTTGAATGCCTTTTACTTAGCTTCAACCTAAAACTAGCAATAAATCAACCAACTCGAATGGAAAGTCAGACATGTATCGATAATTTTGCGCATAATTATAACAAGCGGTGTAAATCAGAGGTTTTAGAGTTTGCCCTTTCAGACCACACATCCCAGATTTTAAAATGCCCGGTAAATAAAATATGTACGATCGACAAATACGGTGTTTTAAGACGCAACTACAGCAAGGAAAATACATCTAAATTCAAATATTGTATTAGCAAAATGTATTTCTCCGAAATATATGAAACGGATGACCCGAACATTGCATACAACAAATTTCATGAAATATTCTCTTTCTTCTACAACCTCTGTTTTCCTAAGACTAGGGTTACAGTAAATGTAATAACAAAGCCAAGATGGATATCTAAAGGAATTAGAACCTGTAGTAAGAAAAAACGGCAACTTTTGTGGTCCTACAGATTAAAATCAAATGAATTAAAAAGAAATCGCTATAAAGAATACTCTAAGCTTTTTAGAAAAATCATGACTCTAACACAGCGTTCACAAAATAACTATAAAATCAAAACATCACACAACAAATGTAAAACCGCCTGGCAAATAATTAATAAAGGTAAATTTAATGTGCCTAAAACCTATATTTCGAAAATTAAAATCAATAATGATAAAATTACGGATGCGAAACAAATCGCTAATCAATTTAATGACTATTTTATTAATAAAATACAACCCACCCAGTCAAGTTATAAAACTACACCGCCCATCTTAAACTCCAAAGACTCGATGTTTATGGCACCCTGCACACCACAACAGGCACAGACAATTATTATGGCATTAAAAAATACAAATAGTGTGGGGTACGATGGTATATCAACCAAAATAATAAAAGCTGTAGCATCTGAAATATGCAACCATTTGTCTCACATTATAAATCTGTGTATCATAGCCGGCACGTTTCCTGAGGCACTAAAGATCGCGATCGTCAAACCATTATTTAAGAAAGAAGATAGAGAGCTCATGGAATTCTACAGGCCTATTTCTCTGATTCCTATCTTCTCAAAAATATTTGAGAAATTCATTCAAACGGAATTAAATGGTTACACTGAAAAAAATAATATATTATGTAATGAGCAAAAGGGATTTCGCGAAAATAAAACTATAAATATGGCGATCTATGACTTTTTATACACTGTTTTGACAAAAATGGACAAAAAAACACCTGTATGTTCCATCTTCTGCGATATGACTAAAGCATTTGACTACGTAAATCATGACATTCTAATAAAAAAACTTGAAGCATATGGTATAAGAGGTAATGTTCTTAATTTAATTAAATCCTACTTAGACAATAGAAAGCAAAAGACAGAAATCACTAGAATTAATATAACGACTAAAAGGGAAGAGATATACCTATCAGAGGAACGTCAAATAACTTTTGGTGTTCCTCAAGGTAGTGTATTGGGACCTCCACTTTTTATACTGTATATTAATGACTTGCCAAAATCAGTTCCACACCCTATGACTTTATTTGCAGATGATAGCACGGTGAACATTTCTAGTAATAGCAATGACATGACCCAATATAAATTTGACATTCATAATACCTTGACATCTATAATAGAATGGTTAAACAATAATAATTTAAAGATTAATTTAGATAAAACGAAAATCATACATTTTAGCCAACGACTGACTATGGAACATCAGGACATAACTATAGATGATAAAATTGTTGAAATTGTAAATACTACTAAATTCCTTGGACTAATAATTGACAAAAGGCTTGACTGGAAATTTCAAATCGAGAACCTGTGTAAAAAAATTTGTAGTTCGGCATTTGCATTGCACTCTCTAGCTGCAGTTGTGAATGTAGATACCTTGCTTGCGGCTTACCATGGTTTAGTTGCGTCTCACCTAAGATATGGCATCATATTCTGGGGAAATTCTACAAACGCTAACACGGCATTTAAGGCCCAAAAGAGATGCATTAGATCTATGTTCGGGCTAAACACGATCGATACATGTAAGCCATATTTTAAAAGGTACAAGCTGTTGACTCTTCCTTGTCTGTATATCCTTGAAACTGCAATGTTCGTCAAAACAAACCCCAATCGATTTCCACGTTTACAGGACGTGATACCGCGTAACAGACGGGATATGACCATTCTTCGAGTCTATCCAGCAAAAACGGCACTCATGCGCAAAAGTGTCGTCTGTATGGCGCCTACTATATTTAACAAATTGCCTAAATGTTGGAAGGAGCTGAATGGTAAGGCATTCAAACGCCAATTAAAAATGTTTCTTTCGCAAAAGGCATATTATAGTATCTCCGAATTTCTTGCCGAAACTGATTTTTCTGTTTGACTGAATAATTTTATCTTTTCTTGACATTGTAATTTATATGAATTGAATGATTTACTTGACTTACTTGAATTGAATGAATTTTGACTATTATGTAATGTAACTATTTTTAATTTCTAATAAAGTATTGTAAACTATTTTGTACGCCGAATATGGCAAAACATGTTGAACCAACAATTACTCGATCTCCATCCCTATGTGCATATTCATGTATCATGTCACACATGTTTTAACAAATAAATGCATCTTTCTTTCTTTCTTTCTTTCCACCATAGGGGGCGAATCTATTGCCAAACTTGAACTTAAGATTTCTAAATTTGAAAATATGCGACACGAATTTGAAACTAATACCCTTTAAACTAAAGTTTGAAATTGATATCTTTGTGTTAGGGTAGGTAAGTACACTAGATATTGCGTTAAGTTTACGAAAACTAAACATTTCTATATTGTAGAGCAAAAAATTGTGACAAAAAATTGTACCATTTGTTCGTTAAGTTCGCGATTCGATTCGCGCGTACGAATTGTGCAAATCAAACTTTATTGTATTTTCATAAGAACATTGTATTTTATATTGTAATAGCATCATTAATTAGGCGGAACATTTGTGCTAACCGTAAAATTACTTCGTGTTGCGATCGACTTTAACTTTTTCAGTCTTTCAATAAAGATTGTCTGATTTTAACTTAAGTACTATTAATTGAAAAGGCTAAATAGTGAACTTTGTGCTCTATTATGAGTCAGGAGATTTTTAGTTCAACGGTCGACTTAGCCACGTGGTTAATAAGAATAATAAGAAATCCGCAGTCACATTTAATACCTACTGCAGATACACCTACCTATACAGCGTGTAACAGAAAGGGTATAATCATATAGAATACTGTGGTACGGACCATCAAACTGAACAACTTTCTCTATGGGACCACCATCGAAATCGTAAAAAAATAATCAGCTGTCCTATACAAAATTTCAATACCTACTCGACCCAAATGTATGGGATAGCTGATTATTTTTTTACGATTTCGATGGTGGTCCCATAGAAAAAGTAGTTCAGTTTGATGGTCCGTACCACAGTATTCTATATGATTATACCCTTGCTGTATAAAAACAACTGATACTGTTAGCCTGCGTCATCGCACTGCTAGGCAAAGGCTCGCTATGACTTCCAGTTGTTTCAATCCAAATAAAAATGATATTTAATTTAATTTTTAAAACATGTTTGTTAATTTTCCTGCATTACCAAGTAATCAATGTCTCCAAAATTTGCAATATGGGTAACATTTTAGAAGTTTACTTTAAAGGGGAAAACAAATCAATCTTCGATTTCTACAATCACCTAATGTGGGACAGCTTTTGGAAAATCTATTATCTCGCCCACTGTACTCGACCAGTGCGATGTCGTTTGATTTACAGCATCGAGGTGAAAGGGACCTGACTGGCCGAACGACTCTCTTGTCGCTATTAAATACCAATTACTTAGTTATACCTAGGTACCCTTAGTTCCGCACGGTTAACCGCAGAATCGTTTCCATTCTTTTAATGTTCAACGAAGGTGAAAGTGTTAGAGCTAAATGGTCGTAAAAGTTTGTAAATCTCAGCACGTGGTGAAGAACTGCATTGCGTAGTTTTTCAGATAGTCAGATCAGCTGTTCTCCACGTGCTGTGATTAACAAACTTTTGCGATTATGATACACGGATAGTGGACAGAGCGGAAATCCTTTGATTAAAATTGTCTTTGTCAAAGAATCTTTAAAATTATTCTGGTATTTTTCTAACAACATACAAATCAGACATAGACCGTATCTCCCTGTCAATCCAATCAGTCTACCGACATTTAAGGAAAACTTGAGATTGGCAGTAATGCAGAGTATCCAATAAAACGTAACTTACGGCTTCTTGGAAAGCTGCGATTTAATGCGTTTAAATTACAATGTGTCCCAAGCCGCGAAACCACCGCCAGCCTGTCTGGCAACGCAGACCTGTTCGGAGCAGCCATTGGCCGGCGGGATCGTACGACGGAATACTCCGCTCGTCCACTTTGATAGAAACTTTTTCGCGGATCAATGCAAAAACTACCACTTCTAACGAGTTTCTCGATACCGATGCCAAATTAGGTAGCTGACTCGACGGGAACGTGGGTTTCAGCTCCATATCGGATTGGTTTAATGATGCGGCTTGTTGAGTGTTGCATACGTCACTGCAATTCGGTGTTAGGCCGTCAACGGGAATTTTAACGGCGCGCTTTGATCTGTATTCTATGCGCGGGGTACGGAAACTATAAAACCGTTTTTGTTTGTCGACGCTCACCGACATGACAGTGAGTACAGTGACGTTGGTTCAGATTCACTTTGAAAAGTCCTATTGTTCTGGGATGTTTTATATGGAAGCCTGAACTGCATGACATCTGACATAAAGGTGGGTGACGTTGTGAAGTGGTCAACCTTTGTGTAGGATCACAATGCGCCGGGTCTCTGGCAGGACATGAGATGACACATGGCCTATTGTCATAGGGTATTCAGATTTATTATAAGTACTGTGGAATTTCTAACAAAAGGTTGTTGTTGACGTGAGACTTTATAAATTCAATGAATATGATAATTCCTATTAATTGAACTTGAAACCAACTTCCATAGTTCATAGTAAATAATGTTCCTCCGCTATTCTTTTCTGATTAATTTCGTTGCAGGATCCAAGACAGTTAAGTTGTTTCTCTGGGACTTCGTCGAGCTTCATTGTCTCGGCGCTTTTCTTGTGGCCGCCACTGTTGATTCTGGCTTTCAGGGGTTTCAGTGGTTTGGAAATAGTGTGCGGGCTTCCGTAATTAATTATCTCTTCATTGAATTGTAAATGCTTAGAAACAAGATTATAAATTATATTCATCTCGGTCTTCACGACCGCGAGTTCTGCACAATTTTCTATCCTAAACGCGGTCCTAATCAGGGCCAATTTGGCGAATTTTAGGTGATATCGCGAGTTACCGGAATGCAAGAGCCGCTAATCCCCGGTTTTCCCTTTCGGAGTACACATACTATAAATATCTGATAAGATCACATTATTTCTTAGAAGACAATGGACAAATTAGCATTCGCGTGGAAAGTGCATGTCGGTAACGTGTTAGTTTATTCCAGACAGGCACAAGTTAACGCCTAGTTTAGCCGCCAACGCTCGTTTACAATTAGTGTGTCAATAGAAGCACTTGGTTAACACAAACGGATAATTACTGGCACTTAGCTGCCCATTAGACGAAGCGGAAACTTACCTTGAACGTTTGTTATAATAAAATTGCATTTAGTGCATCTCTCGACCAATTTATAGGTCCTTAAAATCATGATACATACTTTTTTGAAGTTTTGCCACCAGTTCATCACACACACCACACAGATTGGTTCACAACAATTAGTATTAGCCTGAAACCTCCAAATTCTAGATAACATTCATTCAGTAGATTGTAGGACTAAATTAATAAATTATTATTATCGATTATCTTCGTTTCGGCTGAACTCTGGTTGAGTATTTGTTGCCCAACCGTTAACTCATCATTCTTGCTATGGCAACCTGGTGTCAAGGTGAACCAAAATGGTCAAAAGCGCAATTCAATTATTTTAAAAATTGAGGAGAACCCACTTTTATATCTGGGACATGTCAATCATCTGTTCTGGGAGACCGCCCACGGCCCAAATTTACTCAAAACCATGATAACGTGTATTTCTTCGGTATTTTTCCAAATCGATACCTGTATACGAGGCAGATGTGCGGAGTCGGATAAAATGAACTAGCGAAATTTTGCCATCCATTCTTCTCACCTGCCTGGCCTTTCCCAACTATCTAGGGATCGGCTTCCAGTCTAACCGACGTAGACGCAGTTAAAAACAGCATTCACATGGAGCGACTGCTTATCTGACCTCCACACATCCTAGTTTCTGGGTAATACGTTACTCTTTGGTAAGACTGGTTCATTTGACCTTGTATAGTGTACACTACGTCTATTAAAGTCCTATACTAGTTAAAGTCTGTTTATATCGGACGGCTGACAACGTGTCCTGCGCTCCCAGATCCGTCACGTCACGTGCCATTGCGCAACAATGCAGTGACAAACGAACCGATCACAGGTTAATTTCAACTATTTATACTTCATTTGATATCCGTCGTCCATTGTCTGGATAAGAGGATAATTGCAATGACTTCGTGGAAGTCTTGGATAGATGTAATTCTAAATCTGATATGATTGTCAAAGTTCAGGAAAGAGTTGCTACTTAGCCGGAAACCCGAAAGTTTTCACATGGCCAAAAAATTTTACTGCTATGGAAGACATGAGATAAAGACAGTTAACGACCATAGTGACCATAATTTCGTTAACTGCTTCAGAAAGAAATGGAGCTGATTAATTAGTTTTATTAACTGGTTCGTTCGCAAATAGGTACCTATGTCGAGATTACGATCACATGTAAGTCGATACCGTCGCTTTTCTTTTGTTCTACTCGAAGAATGTTTAATTACGTGGTAATATCTAATTTGACTTGTCTCATATACAATAATATGAAGTTTTACGTTTAGACTATAAGTTGTAAGTATTTCATTTTTCCTCATCAGGTTTTTTACCTATCCCTTTTGTTACGGTCCGTTAGAAATGAATGACGCACATTTGCAAACGTTATGAAATCATAGATACCCTTTCCTGTTAATTTTTTTCTTCATTTTCTTTTTTCTAAGTTGTCTGCGGAAGATAGATAATTTCGAACTTGGCATTCAGGAAGTTCCGCGTAGGTTCTGCAATGTTCATTGTTGTTCAATTTCTAAGGTCGAAATTGCAATTCCAGTTGATTTCGTGATCTATTAGTAATGTTATTTTATTGAACATTTGCAAGGTGAAGTAGTAGGATTCTAAATTCGAGACAAAATTTCTTTGAATTATTGTCAAAAGGCTTGAAAGAGATTCCTCTTTATATTTTCAAGGCCTTTTAAACTGCGACAGATTGAATCACCTGGTTTATTCAATAACCTTTCATCGCAATACACTGAAACTGTCAGGTGCAAACCATTCATAAGATTGCTCTGTAAAAAAGGTTAAAAAATTCGTAAGCAGGTTTATAAAAAAAAAAAATATATATTTATAGTAATAATTGTGTTCCATTTATAAATAGTGTTGTGCATCATCTGAACGGTCGATAAACCCAGGTTCCACGGGTGGGGTTTGTTAATCATACAGAGACCAACTCAACATTGTACTCAAACACTGAGGCTGCATTCAACGCCGGTTCATTTCATCTAATGAGATTGCGGTCAGCGGCGACCGCGACATTGACAACAAAACTCAGTTTTGTTAAATAAACTGTAAAATATAAGTATCTACTATTTGCATTTTCGACGGAATGTAGGAAGAAAACTGAGTATGCGAAGATCCCGTTTACATGGCGAAAATCAGTACCGTAAAAAGTTGGGATCAAAAAATGGCACATGATAGGTCTACAATTCAACATCCGACTGTTAAAAACAGAATGTAGTTTGAAAATACCATCTCAAAATTATTCAGTAAAATATCGTACTGATTTTCACCGTGTGGACGGGGCCTAAGACGATGCAATATGCGTAGAGGCAATGAAGCCGAGAAGCATCAAAAGGAATAATCAAATCGTAACGGGAATTGATTTAGGAAGAGGAAAAATTGATATACCTATCTCTTCAGAATGATAGAATCTCGGCGATAGATAGGGAATTAGGTATATAAATATCTACCTATGTTTCAAGCACTGTTTGTATAGTAAAAATGTATCTTTTTGTTCTTATGTAACTATTGAAAGCAACATGAAGAGTTGAGTATTTGTTTGATTTTTCGCACAGCTGGTCCTAAATTACTAATCACAAAATCACAATCACGTACGCAGAGATCGTGTCGGTTAGGTTATAAGTAACTTGTGCGCGCGGCTTCGCTCGCGTTAATTTAGAATTTGATAATCAATCGAATCTATAATATTTATAATATCTGTGATAAAAGGATGAGAATGGCTGTTCATTTTGGATGTTATTTGAATTTAACACAGAGAAAGGACTCGGTTATCCGTAATAGACATAATAATAGCTATTAAAGGGTTCCGTAGGCACACTATTCACCAATTTACGTACGGAACCTTAGAAAAGAATAATTAATTTACTGTTTTAAGCATTACTAGCTTATGTATGACACGTACATAACTGGTATAAGAAAGCATAACTTTTAAATTAAATTATTATTTATGCTTATTTTAAGTATCTATTCTGAATGATTCATGAAAGTATTCTTCTTTTATAATTGGCATGTGAAATAGAGCATCCTAGTTAGCTAGTAGAGCGGACTTTATAGGAGGACTTTACAGTACCTAACACTGTTATGTAAAACTGGATTAGAAACGTAGAAATCTTTGTTGATAAGAACTGTTGAAATGTTGGACATTGTTTACTGTCAGAGTGCTACCTGTGCACACATCAGTTATTTCACTCGGAGACGATTGGCACTCTATCGATGTTTGGAAAAAAAGTGTATTCTATGAAATCAAAATCAAAATATTTTTATTTCACATAAGCCTAGATGGGCACTTATAAAACGTTGACAAAAAGGTGCACGGTTCGGGTTAGTCGTTTCCTATGGAGAAGAACCTGCAAGAAACTCCAGCATGGTTACTCTTTTCCTTAGGAACCTTTAAACTATGGTGTAGTAAAATTAGACGATGATAGACGACCGACTTTAGTCTAGAAAACGTTACCACCAGAAAAGAGATCAGCAAACGGGAAAATGTATTTAGTTAATTGATAAAGGCACAACAGATCGGGGTAATCAGTATCCACAGAGCACGAGTGCAAAAGCGAATAAAATCATTTTGACATTTGACTTTATTTGGCATCCAGCCTACATACTTACACAAAAAACGGATGCATGAAAACGATTGAAAATAAAATAAAGACGTTAAAAAACATACTAGCTTCCCATGGCTTCCGGACTTTTTACAAACAACGATAGATGGGCAAAAATGTTTCATGCTTTTTTTGGTAAATGGGCCGATTTTCGCCAATGTCCTTTGTAACAATGCGTTAAAATAAACTAATCATGACTGGCCGAAATTGTAATCACAAAAAAAAAAGAAATAGGAAGGCAAGTAAGTGGTTCCAAATACAAATTACAAAACGAGCAGCTAAACAGGATAAACAAATGACTAATCGAGGTTACAAATCGGGCTCGTTAAAATTACATAAACCCTAATATGTATTGCATAACATAACTATCAATGCAAGTCTCAAAATAAAAAATAAAACATGTAAAAGGACGCCAACTTTCTAGTCGTTAGTCAGCCAGTAAAATATATTTTTAAATATACATTTATACCTATGCCATGCCAAAGACCTACATTTTGCCAGTTAATATTTTTAATGTAAGTAGGTACTTAGGTATGAGTAATCGGTATAACTAACTTGCTAGTCGGATCTTTACACAATCGTTGAAGTGCATTCTCTTAATCCGCTACGCAGGTTGTGCAACAAAGTCAGGGTCAAATAGAAACACTTAGGCATTAAATACCTTATCCTCATGTAATAAGATAATTGTTTTAGATGCCCATGTATGTATTAAAGAAAAGCAATTTATACTCCAAAAAATGTATACGTTAATTAATTGTTTAAAATGCGTTAAGTACAGAATATTTTTAACGAGTATTTTTTTCATGCCTATTTGCATAATGAACGTTGTTAGCTTGTTATTAATTATGACTGTACATTAAAATGTTTTAGTTAGCGCACCCGTATGTTTTAAAAGAGTTATACAAAATACTGTTAAATAGATCTGTAACTTGGTTAGCAATTGAAACGATACTAAAACATTTTAAGGCTAAGACAATACCGGGCCTGTGTACGGTGAGCTATGGGTTCCGTCCTCCTAGAGTATATATGTTCTGTGGTTCCGTCAGTCTTATGACGACAGGCCGTGTCGACGGCGCATTCGTGTTCCACGCGCGCCTCAGAGAGATGTCAGCAAAAGGAAGGGGTCCGCAAGGGCCGATGCTTGCCAGGGTTGCGGGACTATTCGAAAGAGATACCGTGGCCCTGGAACACAAAGAGCAAAAGAAGGAACATGGATGGGTTTTAGTCAGTAAAAGTCTGACACTCCCTCCTGCTCAGCCCAGAGCGGGAGGAGTTATTTGATGATTTTCCATACGAAAAAAAAAAATGTCTAAGACAATATTGCGATGCATTTCCGGGTCCATGGCTGCTTTTAAAATTGTGCCGAATTGGTCGATCTCCGACACGATAATTGTTAATTTTGACAATCTACTAAAATTAAAAGGCGTCATTAAGGCTTTCCAAGTTTTCATATTCGTGCCACTGAGAAATAATGGCCCCAGCGTTAATATTCTAAGTGCCCCAGTTTTTTTTACATTTTCAATCTGGTAGGTTTGAAAATTCGTTATCAAAATAATTAAAGATAATTTTTCCTTGTTTCCAGTATTCCTAATACCTCAAAGATGGGTGATGGCCATCATGGGTTTCCTGGCGGTAGCCAACGCATACACGATGCGGGTCTGCCTCAACATAGCGATCACGCAGATGGTCCATCGGCCGGCGCATTCGGCTGGCAACGAAGGATCCTGTCCTGCTGGTGATGTTACAGAAGCAAGCGGGGATGGAACTGACCCTACTGTAAGTATTTTTAATAATACGACTCTCTAAATAAATCAATGTATTTACACGTCAAATACGATAGCTGGCTACTGCTTAACCGGTTTAATCCTGTGGATGCCTTGAATTAAGGCCTCCAGCCAGGTCCAAATGAACTTAAATACTTACTAAGCGACCACGCGCTAAGGGCACCCTCTGTAGGGAACGAGCCTCGGCTTAGGACGTCGCTGGGGAGTGCAGCAAGGGGACAGGCTGGATCTGATTTAGGGGCTGGTTTATTGCTAATGGCTCAGCATTGCGGGCTGGCTGGCTGGGGTTTGAAAAGGGAGACGTCGCGACGGACCACGGCGGCGAGGTCGGAATGACGGCGGTCTGACTTTGTGTTTGTATTTCTTAAGAGTGCTAGTTTCCCTACTGCTTTCCTGGAGGAGGGTCATCGGGAGTGCGATCTGTCTGTGAAGTGCCTCTAGTTTATATATAATCTTACCCCGCATGCCCGCATTCATCGGTACCTATCTACGATATATTTTCAATAGACGTTAGTGAGGTAAAGCTACCTGCCTGTAGAAAGGTCTAACTCTGAAAGAAAAATCACATGGTCTTCAAGCAATCGGAAAATAATATGTTATCAATATTATTTTCCGATCGCTCAAAAACCATGTGATTATTTTTGATCCACCCATGGTGAGATAATGTTAGGTGGGCAATGTAGTGCAGAAAGTTGCGTAGTCTTGATATAAAACCTTTTCATACGATATCAATAAATAAATATCACGGTAGAGGTCGCTGACCTAATAGGTATACCTACTAAACTAATTACCTACCTATGTAATAGGTATCTGTTTGATGTCGTAAACGTAATAGATAGCTGATAATGAGATTACATTAATTGAATAGGTTGCTATGTTGTTAAATACTTATAATAAGCCGTCATATTATGCGTGCCGTCATAAATTTGCATAATATTTAGCTATGTCTTATTAATTTACTTATCTATCTATACATATAATAAATCTGATGAAAAGTCGTTTTTGTACATCGAAAATATTTCCAAAAAATATAGCTAGGGTATTAAAGGACAGAAAAATTCGAAAAATGTCGGAAATGGGTTCTGTTGGCTCCAACAGAACCCATTTTCGGCATTTTTCGAATTTTTGTCTGTTTCTTTGTTCGTGCATCACGTGAAATGTACGAAATAAATGTAGATAACTTTAATAACACAACAATTGTGCGACACAACAATTGTGCGTAATTTGAAGTAACATTTAGTTTTTGTTTCATTGGAATCGGTACACTCTATCAAAATATATTTGAATTTAAAGTGTTCAAGAAGTAAAAATAAGCTCACTTGGTCCCACTGTCACTTAGAATCACACCACACGCAGCTAACTCCAATGCAGCTATAACGTTTATAGCCACAACAAGGCACAAAGAGCAACAACTGTGTATATTTATTTATGGCACTTTTCGTAGCATTCATAACGGATTTCCCACTAGTTGAGATAAGCACAGTTCTCCCGAGTGACTAACACATCTGGGTTGGAGTGTAGCCTTAGGGGCGCTATGGCGCGGGACTTAGAAAATTTTTCGTTTTTTTTTTTTTTTCAAATTGCTACCATGCGCTTATAGGCACCATGAGCCGTGCAGGAAACAAAAAAAAAAAATAGGTAAAAAAAAATTTTGGGACTTTCTCCTTACTTTTCACCTTGAGTACGGTTAGGGGCAAAAACTTAGAAAAATTTTCGAATTTTTTTTTTTTTTTCGATTTGGTGCCATGCGCTTATAGGCACCATGAGCCGTGCAGAAAACAAAACGGTGTGTACCTGCAAATATATCCATAGGTTAGGTTAGGTTAGAACTGTGACCAACTACGCTACCTCGAAATTGAACGCGAAATTTTTCTAAGTATTTTTTTTCATAGTGCCCCTAAGACGACACTCTGACCCACATCTGTAAGGCGTTTCTTTGGTGTCATAATATTGATAACATTAAACATTAATATAAGTAAATCGAGTAGTTAAAACCTCATTTGTTTTCATTATGTGTTTTTGTTAACCAATACGTTGTTGTTTAATTTGTGATAGTTACCTATGTCAAATTGGGGTGGTCAATTTGTTGTGCCTACCAGTAAGATGTTGCAGGCTAATGGATCTATCGAACTCTGGAAAGTTATTATAAAAATAAAACGCATTTTAATGTGGACAAGTCACATAACCAAGATCAAATAATAAAAACGAAGTAGTAGACTTTGATTTGCTCTTAGAATATAATTCATGTGTAACCGTAGATCTTCATTAAAATATATATATAGGTAATTATAAATAAACTGTCACTTACGGGATATTTTCCGTGATTGTCTATTATTTCGACGCTGTTGCAAGCGCCATGATCGCGGGTTGACCCGCGATCATGGCGCTTGTAACACCGTAAGTGAGTGCGATAAGTGTAAACCGTGAAAGTTTAAAACAGTGATAGGTAATTATATTGTTTTTGCTGCGCTGGCCTGTTAAAAACTTCATGAAAAATCTATGCGAAACGGAAGAACCAAATTTTTTCATAGCATTATAGTGCTGCTTTTTGTTTATTTTTTAAGTGGCAGCTAAATTACCGTAAAAATAGACATTTTGTTATGTTTACCGAATTAAATCACCTATTTAAATTATGCATTGGTATTCTACAATTCAGGCTTGTTTAAGAGATTTGACTGGTAAAGTAACCTGATATTTAGAGATTCAGACTTGGGTTAGTGAAAAGGGTAAAGGGATGAATAAGAGAAAGATTTAATAATAGAATCAGACAATCAGTAACCTATACTATGGATCAGAGAATTGATCAATAGTACCTTTCTGAATCTTGCACTGTACAGCCATTGCCTGCATTAGCTGCCCCCTTTTGTTATTTCTAACGATCAAAGATTAATTTCATAGTGGGTATCATGTTTAACGATCTTTCATTGTGGGTACTAGTCAAAGACTGGTCCTTGTCCTCCTCCCGATACACCATAAATGCTAATACCTTCACCTCTTTCAGGAGCTAACAGGCTTCGACTGGGATGAAGCGACGCAGGGCATGATCCTCAGTGCGTTCTACTACGGGTACATCGTCACGCACTTACCAGGCGGGATGCTCGCCGAACGGTTCGGAGGGAAGTACTCTCTCGGGTTCGGAGTGCTGAGTACCGCAGTCTTCACGCTACTGACGCCGTGGACTGTCAGCGCTGGTGGCGCCACTGGACTTATCATCTTGAGGGTATTGGAAGGACTCGGAGAGGTAAGCATTTCTTCACTGTATCTAATGATAGGTATACCAAGTTGTTTATGTTCAAAAGTGGAGAAAGTCAAATTGGAAAACGAGGCTAAATTAAGCTGGGATCAATGATTATTTATTTATTTATCAAAGTCTTTAAATTTAATTGATCTTTTGCTTGACATGTAAAATTATATTCGTTTTCCGGAGTTTCCCGTTGTAACCGCCTCAGTAGTTGCATTTGCGAGCTAAGCCCCGCCCTCCGCATTACTATTAATTTTCAACATAAGGTGTGGGCCACAGTAAACATTGGACAGCTGTATCTACGAATAAACCATGAAATCTTACTCATCATTAGATTCTCTACCAAATTTTTCGTTGGCATGGTAACAATATCAAGCATCAATAAGTCATAACAAAAATCTTTTCAGGGCTTCACATTCCCCGCACTAAACGCAATGCTTGCGCGATGGGCCCCGGTATCGGAGAGAGGAAGAATGGGTTCCCTGGTCTTCGGAGGCGCGCAGATCGGCAACATAGCTGGAACTTATCTATCAGGGCTGGTGATCAAGGAGACTGGGGAATGGCAGTCCGTCTTCTACCTGTTTGGCGCCATCGGAATTCTCTGGTTTATTCTTTGGGTAAGTCTTGTTCAATCTTCTTATAATTTAGATGATAATTTTGTGGCATAGGGACCAGGGTGTAAAGTTCCACATCCTCTACAAAAAAGGAAGGATCGTCCAACCAGATCGGAATAGTGTCGGGTGGGCTACCTACTGTCGTCTGTCCGATGGTTGTTGTGGGTATGAGACGATAATTACGATGCGATTCAAGGGTAGATCGGGATATATGTTCAGTACATTCTGCCGTAAGGCTGCCTGATAATAAACAATTCAAAAACACGTAGCACTACTACCACTTCCATTTTTGATCTGCCCTTTTGTCTTGCTTAGTTTTTGTAACATTATGAACGCAAAAGTTCTAAGAGTTCTTGAAAGTCGCAAAAAAATGTACACTAACTATTTTCTGTTTTATTGTTCTAAACGAAAGTGAATCTATAAGGAACAGTGGGCCTAAAATGGCTGCTTTATCAGAATCATAATATGAATCATGTTAAAAATTTAAAATTCTTAAAATGGTCTTTATGGTTATAACCACAAAGTCCATTTTAAGTGTTTTAAATTTTTAACGTGATTCATATTATGATTCTGATAAAGCAGCCATTTTAGGCCCCCAGAAGCGAGATTTTTTTCAAAAGTGTTTCTACGAGGAATAAATTCTTCTTTATGTTTTGTTGCGATCAATATGTCTGGTAAAAATAAAAAATAAATAGTGAATTTCCAAAAGTCAAGACAACAGAAGACAAGTTTGTCAGTTCCATGGTCTAAGGCACCGCACGAGAGGTCTTGCGTTTATTTTGTTAACCCTGTATGTACATAAGTCCCAAGTGCCGGAAATCACTGTCAACCCGTTCGTTGCTATGCCTTACCTATAATGTACTTAGATACAGTCAACAAAATGAGTACAAAGGTATAAGTGAGTCCGGGTATCCAGACCCGATCGGCTTCATGTTTTGCTACTTAGGGGTAAAAACCCTATTACTAAGAGTCCACTGTCCGTCTGTCTGTCTGACTGTCTGTCACTAGGCTGTATCTCATGAACCGTGATAGCTATTTCTGTTGCCGCTACCTATAACAACAAATACTAAAAACAGAATAAAACAAAAAAATTAATTCCCATACAAAAAGAGTTTTTTTTTTTTAGATAATTGTACGGAACCCTTCGTACGCGTCCTTCGCACCTGGCCGGTATTTTTCTTGCCAGTTTTAAAAGAAGGCGACAGTTTGAATTAGGTAAATAAATAAATTGGCGTTGTGATATTTAGTGGTTCAAAGAATAATGTGTGTAGGTTTTTTTTGTATAAAACTATTATCTTTTCTTTATCTTTGTAAATTGGTTCCTTATTGATTTATAACAGGTAGATATTACTTTACACTTAAAGTATGTAGTTACGCGATTGTATACATAATTGTGTCTTAAACGTAGGTTTCCGAAAATGCGATCACAAAAGTGTTGACCCAGCGAGTTTACTATTGGAATTTTATTTGAAAAGATAGTCAATTTACATAAGCTTAATTTTATTTATTTTGTTTTAGGCATTGCTGTGTTACAACGACCCCGAATCGCATCCGTTCATAACTGACAAGGAGAAGAAGTATTTAGAAGAGGCGCTGGGTAGTCACCGTAGCAGCCTTCCTTCAGCCATTCCGTGGAAGGCCATATTCATGTCCGTTCCTCTTTGGGCCCTGGTCTGCGCTCAGGTATGTCCCCCGTTATATCACGCCTGTCACGTAACCTCGCACCCTCCATACCCATGGGGTGTACCGGTGTAGGTACCACTCATGGCACACCGACATGTCGCCAGTTATGTTTAAGTCCTATATAATAGGGGCCGAGCCTATTGCCATCAACTGGGCGCACATCCAGACTCCGTGGCTACTACTGAGACATTCCTGATGGAAAAATCCTATTCACTTTGCCCGACCTGGGATTCGAACTTATGACCTCATGCTCAACAGTCGCGCTTTCGATCATTGGACAAGGAAGCAGTCATTGTCCTTCTTGTATTGAAATTAATATAAAACAAACCTATTGTACGGCTATACTTTCATTCATAACGACGATTTGAATAGGTGATATGATTTATGGATTCCTATTTACAATAAAATTGATTGATGTGATTCAGTTTAACTAATTTCCGACCTTGCGTAAAAGAAACTGTATTTTTAAATCATGTACTGAAATCATACATACTGTGATTTATCATAGTCCTACCCTATTAATATTATAAATGCGAAAATTTGTGAGGATGGATGGATGTTTGTTACTCTGTCACGCAAAAACTACTGAACGTATTTGGATGAAATTTTGCACACATATAGTTAATAACCTGGATAATTACATAGGATACTTTTTGTCCCGGTAGTACGATCCCTCGGGACAATTATCGAACTTTACGCGGGCGAAGCTGCGGGCATAAGCTAGTCATATAAAAGCCAATTGCTTTGATCGAATTTGCTTATCCGTTTCACAATTCCCGTCTAATTTAAAGTTATGATTAAACTAATCTCTCTCACCTTGGCACTTATTTCCTAAATCTTGTTCGTAATTCAGGAACTAAGTTGTAAGTGCATTAGTATTAGCTTCGCGCGTCACAATCCATCAATATTCCGGTGAGGAAGCTACTTACCAAAATTAGAGGTCGCTAGCATTGAAATATTAGGCATAAAATGAATTCCAGAGCAGTTAAAGAACGGAAGAAAAAAAAAACGGAATGAAATAAAGGATGGCCGTACGGAATACTACTTAGTTTTTTTTTTGTAGATTTTTGAAACAAGTAAATGTGCAGGACTTCTTATTGTTTATTTTTCATTCGATGTTTTATAAGTTTTGTTTAAGACCGATGACATTAGCATTATCTTCACAAAGTTTACTATTTCAAAATTCTTCCAAGTTCAGTGAATGACATTCAATTCGATGCATGAAAAATGTGTAAAACAGGTCATGTAATGTTTAACAACAAGCCGATAATTTACACTACCTTCTTAAACAATTACATCAGTCAGCATAATCTTTATATTGATGAGGTGCTAAAACAGTTTGAGAGACAAGTTCATCATAAAGGGCCTTCTACCCATCTCGTCTGTTAAGTTTCACTCGTTAATTTTTAAAAGACCCTGCAAAATTATTAACTTAAAAATCAGCACCGCCATTGCGTAACACTTTCTATCATAATCCGAAGATTTTTGAAGGACACTCCTAATCCATTGCTTCATTATTAACTACCTGTTTGAATTGTCTGTTCAACAACCTAAGTAACGCAATGTATGTTGTTGAATTGTCAAAATAACAGGTCAGGTATTGCTATTGTGTGTCATGTAATTAACCTGCGTAATTAGTTGTAATAGTCGTTTGTTACTAACAGTACTACTGTACTTATAGTATTTAAGTACATAGTACGAGTATTTTGAAAGACTTCTAGGTGTAGGTAAGCACAATGACTGCTTCAACTGCTTGCAATGTTTTCCTGATTTTTTGCTCTTATTCCATGTATCTGGGGGGTTACTATAACGTCAGAGCATGAGTAATTCCAGTGTGGGAAAGAGACAGAGCTATACAAGCCGTCGTGTAGCGCCAACTCTTTCTCACACTACAATTACTCCTGCTATAAGACGTCATAATAACCGCCCTGATACGTTACATACGGTGCGCAAAGTAACTCTTTTATACAGTTTAAACATTTTAGCATTTTAAAATTTCAGCCTTAGTTGAAATTAACTGTTTTGCACGTAGTTTAGTAACACCGATTTGAGTAACACCAAAACCGCCAAAGCAGTGCGGGTGGTACTATACGCATCTCGTATTTTGTACTATGCACATTACACGTGCATTTGGCATAATGCTCTTGCACTGTACCTATATGTGCCTACCATTATAACATTATAGATACGGGGCGACGTCGAGCAACGTATGTACAGTATGTACGTAAGAACGTTAGCACGTGTCATTAGAGAGCGTTTACCTTGCGTAACCCAGATTTACAAAAACATCAACCGGTACAGGAAATACTCCTCTAATGAAAGAATTTACTATAGCTGTAGTAGAGTAGTAGGTAGTAGTAGGTAGGTAGTACAATGATTGTCGAAGGATTCGATTGTAGGAGCTCGTGGCCAGATAATAACAGCTGCTTGGGGTCGATCGATCTTTAGGTTATGCAGTACTTGCCTAGGTTGATCTGCGGATGGGTGACAAGTGTGACTACCCATTACATACCGAGTTTCTCCCGTGCCTCGGAAAGCACGTTAAACCATTGGTCCCGGCTGTCATTTGTAGATCTTTGACAGTCGTTACAGGTAGTCACTGGCCCAAAAAGTCTGATGACAACCAGTCTTACCAAGAGGTATTGTATTACCCAGTACTTACTAACTGGGTAGAGGAGGTCAGATAGGCAGTCGCTCCATGTAAAATACTGGTATTCAGCTGCCAGTTAGACTGGAAGACGACCCCAATAAAGTTGGGAAAAGGCTAGGCAGCTGATGATGAATGTCGAAGGATTTGACAACATTACACTGTTGGTGCCAACGGGGAAACAGAGCGCAGTGGTAACAAAACGGTGAAGGGACACCGACATGTCCTAGAACTTAAAATTCAAAGACATAGGTACCTATCACCAACCCGCACCGGGAGCGCGTAGTGGATTATGGCCCAGTCCCTCTTACGGAGAGGGCCTGTTTCACAGCGGTGGAACCGTTATACTTACACAGTTTGTGCCTATGCTACCACCCGAAATTGCAGATAATATCGCTCACGTGCTCACACATGTAAACACAGCTACAGATAATATAATACTTCACACAGCCTAACACTTTTAGGTTTTGCCTAATTCAAAACAAATAAGGCGTAGTAAAAGGAGTGTATGACTAGATCGTGAAGTCATTAAGCTCATCCGCTTAGCATAATTGCTTATTGTGTGTTAAACACGAATGAAACCAAAATTCGGATTGCTAAAAGCTTATTGTTGGCTGCATATGGCTGTCACATACGTAGGTTAGGTGCGCAAGCAGCTGTTTAAGAACGTGTTTATTTGATTGGTCTCTCTAGTTTAGGTTAGATTCCTCCCAGGTCCTGAGATGAGTAAGTTCAGGCAGTCAATATTGACAGTCTTTGCAAGTACTGTGGAGTATGACTTTCAATTTCAGTCTAAATGAAAGCCTGTAGCGTAGAAAGTTTAATCATCTATAAACCTACGTAGAAGCCGTTCTTCAAAACAAGCGCTTATCAGTGTCCGTTTACTCAGACTATTGTAATCACTAATCACATACCTAACTACCTATTAGCGTAAACAAATACCATTTTCGTCCAAATGCCACAGTTCTTACCTACATTTCTTGTCTACAGATCGGCCACGACTACGGATACTTCACGATGGTGACTGACCTTCCTAAGTACATGACAGGAGTCCTCAAGTTCGACATACATCGGACAGGCACGCTTGCTGCCTTGCCTTACGCAGTCATGTGGCTGAGTTCCATCGCTTTCGGCTGGATTTGCGACAAGATTGTCAAGAGAAACTGGTTAACGGTCACTAACGCTAGAAAGACTTTCACCACCATCGGTATGTAACACTTATGTACCTACATGCTAATTGTATACCATAACATTGTGCTTTATTTAATTAGGTAAAATTGTTTGCTCACTTTTATGATAATTGAGGAAGATTTCGTAATTTTACTACCGGTTGTTATGAGTAAGATCGCAAAATAGGATTGTTATTTACGCATAAATACTCTGACGAGAAACTATTTTTTATGTAGCATATGAATATTTATTCTAACAATTTGATAGAAATTGTTGGAATGTTTAGTTAGACGATCTTAAACTTTACATTTTTATCACTTGGTACCATAGATCTAAGACACTAGATGGGATCAGTAGCAACATGATGGTAACGTTCCGTTGCGCGAAACACGGTCCGAAAACTCAACCACTATTTTCTTTACAGCATCCGTCGGTCCTGGCATCTGCATGATCCTCGCCTCATATTCCGGCTGCGACACAAACGCTGTCGTCATCCTCTTTACTGCTTCCATGGGTCTGATGGGCGCGTTCTACCCCGGCATGAAAGTGAACGCACTTGACTTAAGCGGGAAATACGCTGGCACTATAATGGCCATCGTGAACGGCATAGGGGCT
Source organism: Eugnorisma glareosa (assembly GCA_947578425.1). NCBI lineage: Eukaryota > Metazoa > Arthropoda > Insecta > Lepidoptera > Noctuidae > Eugnorisma > Eugnorisma glareosa. The sequence goes on from OX387963.1 coordinate 12,808,745, forward strand.
ATAACCGGTATCATCGCGCCTTACCTAGTAGGCCTGCTAACCCCTGATGTAAGTATCGGAACGAATTGCGTATTGTATTGCAGCACAAGGTTACTTTGGCAAATCGAACACGAGTCCTTGAGATTGGTTTTGGCAACAAAAAGGCTTTGACGGTTATGGCAAACGGTTGACTTTATACTTATTTTTATTGCATTCCTTTATGTTAAAACACAGGTGCACTGTTCGTCTACTTGTACACGATGTACTTTGAATATTATGCACCATTCTGCCCCATTAAAGAGTTTTTTGTAATTCATGGAAAAGTTTTATATCCTCTTACAATCAAATAATTTTGATGAGGGTACAGTTCGGAAAATGACTCTTCTCATACGTACTCGTAATATCATTATAGATTTTGATGAAATAAAAAAAGTGGCTCGTTAGTCGTTAACAAACCTGTATCTTTGGTCCATATAGAAACTGTGGTAACTGAAATATGAAAATGTGGGAATATCTACAGAGTTAACAGAGTGTAACAAAATCCTTCACGAAGCCGTCAACACTACATCAAACTAAGTAACTTTACGCAAAAATTATTGCTGGGAAAACACTTTTTTTTGGGGTAAAAAATCACGTTTTGCCCTAAAACTCAATCCAACGCACTCAAAACACTGTGCTGATGGATGTGTTGAGTAGTACGGGGCCGTGGAAGTGTTTTAAGTAAAAACCTTACATAAGAAACATGTTTATAAAAAAAAACTTGTAAAAAGTTGGAACTTTGACCCTCAATATCTCCGTAACTAGAAGGTTTCCAGGTATGGTCTAGAACAAAAAAAATGATCGCAATGACGGGAAGAACAAGTCGCTTTCGGCTTCGTTAAGGGTCTTGTTACACCCTTTATACAATTTTAAGGCTTACTAATGGTCACATTACTTTTTCAGAGCACGTTAGTTCAATGGCGGCTGGTATTCTGGATAGCGCTGGCCGTGTTCATACTGACGAACTTGGTGTTCGTCGCCTACGCGTCTGGCGACGAGCAGTGGTGGAACACCACAACGCAAGACCCGCGGAAGCAGCGCGAGGCCGAGGCAGGCACCAACAACTCCATCAACGCCGAGGTCAAGTTGTAGAACATCACTAAAAAAAATGGTTTAAATCACGAAAACGAGGAAAATATTCGACGTGAATTGAGGCTCAGGCCGCTTTCCTTGTTCCGGAAGAAAAATGTAAATAAATACTATTATTATTAATTAGACGCAGTGCCCAAGGACATACTTTATTCGCTCTACTTTAGACAATAAAAAAACGTACTTAGTTCATCCGTTTTATGGCGTAAGCAGCCGACTCAAGACAATTTATAATATAGCAAACAAGATTATTAGACTAGCTGTATGTAAAAATAATGTATAGTACAAACTGTAAGCGTTTAAATTGAAATTCTTTAATAAATCATAATAAAAGGCGATTCACTGAATCCACCGCCAGTGCTATGTGATAGTAATAATAATTAATAAACCCGTTCTAGTTATTATTAGGAAAATTATAATTATTGAACGATTTAGTAATCTTGTTATAGCAGGAAAGTAATTGTAGGCTTAAAATTAAATTGAATATTTATTACAAGTATTATAATGTTGTTGATGACTGTACTTTTAGATTTAGAAACTAAGTAGTCATGTCATATCGTCATATCGAAGTATTATGATTGTCTAATGAATACTGATTACATATTTGTGAAGAATATTTATTTGACAAATGCACTGACAAATTAGGTACAGACTCCAACACATTGAGCTACCCGAAACTGTCAATTTTCCCAATCAACCTTGAAGCTAGCTACATTAGCGATAAAGATGGAAATATATTTAAGAAATTTGACAGATTGTAGTAGCTTGATGTGCTGGCTGGTCTGTACGCTGTTCACGAATTTTGCGAGTGGCTGTGAACAAATTCGGAGTTAAGGGAAGACATGAGAGGATGAACTTTTTGTTCCATGGTACATTGATTATATTACCTATGGTCTTAGTATTAGACTTAATTTAAAATTGTTAGTTATAAGTGTTAATGCAAAGGAATGTATTATGACGCGAAAGTGCACACATGAAATTATATTTTGTAAATCAAAAAGACGCAAGAACATGCCCTAACAAAATGTGCGATTAAGAACCTAATGCTTATTTACTAACTTCACATAAATCAAACAGGATTTAGATATATTATATAAAATAAATAAATATTGCTGGACATTACACACAGCGCCATCTAGGTGCCACACTAAGCAACGAGGCTTGTGTCGTGGACACCAGATAGTTGATATTACTACATAGATAATTTTTGTTTGTATATATATGGTTAAAAATTCGTTGTTTCAAACAGTTCCATTCATGGACCGTTTGTATTTTTTGTAGTTGACATTGTTACAATCAAATACAGTAGACGAATTTAAGAAAAATCAAAAACATAGCCTATTATCGCGTTAGATGGATTTGATCTCGTAAAAAATAGATCACGACGCGTTGTAACGTGCCTAAATACGTCGTTTTTTAAATTAAAAATACAATTTTCTTTTTATTTCTTTTAATTTTAAGAATAAAAGAAGAATCATTCCTTTGGTTGATCTTGATTGTGCTTGTTGACAACAAATTTAACGAAAATGCTATAAAATAATTGTATTTTCATTTTAAAAATCACCTTACCGTTTACACCGCGCGCTGGTGCTAGGGAATCAGGGTTCACTAAATTAAGACAGTTTAGTCCCACGACTTTTGCTTCTTTTGACTTGTGAAACATAATTTCATACGGACCCTTGCAAAACTCTATGCATTTGATTTCAGGGTGCAATTTGTGCCATTAGAGAGATCTGTAGGCCGGCTTTATATTAGTTTTAGTACTTTTAGTAAACATGGTCACACTGAGACTAAGAATGGTGATTCCATTGCTTGTTTAAACTATCTGAGATAGTAGTTCGTAAGTTATTTTGTACAATATTCTTGTATTTTGTTAAAATAAAACATTTAAAAACATGAATATATTAATTTATTTATTACGGTATTACAATTGAATAAATTTGAAATATACATTCGTCGTCATCATCATCATACACAGTTATAAACCCGCGATGTAATATGAACATAAACATATAACATTACGCCTGTAAGCCCCAAGGGTTAGGCATAGGTGTACCTGTTAGTACACCCACATTTCGCCAGTGTTGTTTAAGTCCCATGTAAAAGGGGGGGCGAGTCCATTGCCATCAACTGGACACAAATCCAGATTCCGTGGCTGCTACTGAGGAATTCCTAATGGAAAAACCCATTAACAATTGCCCAACCCGGGAATCGAGCCCAGGACCTCATGCTCAGCACTAGACCAACGAGGCAATCAATGCAATAAGAAATTTAGAAAAATACTAACTACCTACCTACTTAAAATTATAATTAGACTCAGTCTAAAGTTTTTTTTAACACATCTACCTACACCATGTACAATGAACCATATACAAATACAATGTAAATTGAGTATGTTGTCTGACTGATTTGATAAAACAACAATATAAAATAAAAAAAATCTGTGCTTACTACTAAAGATTTCTGATTTTCATTTATTTTGCTAATTATTACAAAGCGATCAATACATGCAAATTGCAATCCAGTACATTTATATATAAGCTAAACACAATAAAATTACAATTTAGCTACTGTTATTCAAGTCGCCCAAACGATCGTATCGATTGCGTATACGCACTACTATGGCTTGGCAAGGGCGCGAGACAACGCGTCATCGTCCCATTCAGTTTTCTAAACAAATTCGTGACTTAGGACTTTGGTTAGGAAACGAGTTCATACAACTGTTTCGAGAGTTCAAAAGTGCCTGTAAATGGCCTACTTGAAATAAATGCTTTAATTTTGTTACCGAGTATCATAGTGATTGTGACCAAGTATAATTAAAGACGGTTTTGTAGCACCTACTAATTGGTTTGAGGTGCGATAATAATATAGGTGTAAAAAAGACCCATAACGAAGCCAAAAGAAACTTGTTCTCTCCGCCATCATTACGATTTTTTTTGTTCTATTCCCGGGGAAACTTCTAGTTAAGTACGGAGATATTGAAGGTCAAAGTTCCAATTATTTCACATTAAAAAAAAAAAAACAGTACTGTAAATGTAACAAATTTACTTTAGTGCTTCCATGACACTTGTACTAGTCCAATGCATCTACCAGCACAATGTTTTGAGTGCGTTACATTGAGTTATACCGCAAACCATAATATTTAACCCCAAAAATAAGTCGTTTCACAGCAATCATTTTTGAGTAGAGTTACTTAGTTTTATGTACAGAATGCTTAGTTGACGGCTTCGTGAAGAGTCAATTTACACCTTTTGTACTAAGAAAAGAAAAGCAGGTAACATAGGTCACTAAATAACTATCTTGAGGGATCAAAAAGCAATCATGCGTGAAAATACGTTATAAAATATGACTTTGCAGAGTGTAGTGTTTTATAGATAGATTTAATTGGATACTCCATGCATACTAGTTATATATAGGGTGACTGGTACTTAGTGACCGATACATTAACAAGTAATTGTACTCATGATAACTTGACTAAAACTTTCAAAAAGAAACATTTTTTTAACTTTAACTAAAACTTTCAAAAAGAAACATTTTTTTAACTTTAACTAAAACTTTCAAAAATAAACATTTATTTAAACACACACTTTTGTCACAATAACACAACAGCTGTATGAAATTCGCACGCACGCGCCTGTGACCTAAGACCTGTTAGCCGTTTAAAAAAAATGTTTCTTTGGAAAAATCGTTTGTTATCATGAGTACAATCACGTGTTTAAGTATCGGTCACTAATTACCAGTCACCCTATATGATTAATTTACATGTGGAATTCTCAATAGTGTTACACTTGAATATAGGTATAGACAAAATAGTGACTAATAAATGCAGTTACTACTAACAGTAGTAACTTTTTATAGAAGTCCTGATGTGCTAAGCTAAAACGATAATTATTATTTAACATTATAAATTATAAATAAATAAATATCGCTGAACATTACACACAGCGCCATCTAGGTGCCACACTAAGCAACGAGGCTTGTGTCGTGGACACCAGATGGTTGATAATACTACATAGATACTTTTTGTTTGTAAATACATACTTATTATACATACAAACATCCATGACTCGGAAACAAATGTCCATGCTCATCACACAAACATTTGCTCCTACCGGGATTCGAACCCGGGACCCTAAGAACATAAGGCAGCCTCACTACCGCTGCGCCATTCGGGTCGTCATACATTATATACACATAAATTAGTCTATGATATTTAAGATGATGTATAGCCATTTAAATGTAGATAGCGTAAATACATAAATAAATACACAATTATCTACACAAACATACCTAAACTACTCAAACGCCGCTTTCAACAGTGTTTCTGTAATTTACACATTATACAAGGTCAACATAAATTAACTAGGGAAATTCCAGACAAAGCAAAAAGTGTTTTTCTAAATTCATAAAATCAAGTAACCATAATTCTAGTTATTTTACAATTATGAATTTAAAATATATTTTGTTTTCATAGCATTACAACACGCTTGGCACTTTGCGCTTGGTTAGGCAAAGGTGTACCCTGCAATACACCCAACTGTTTTTTTCATCGTTACATAATATCGACATGAACCAAGCTTGTGAAGTTTCGCCGTCAATTTGACTTTGTTTTCATAGAAACAGAGTTCAATTAAAACTAAGTTGCGTTTGAGTATTCGGTAGTTAATCAAACACCTTTAAGAGGAGGAGGCTATCTCTTCAAATCAACTTGCCACTAGCTAATGCCGTCGAACCAATTAGTTACTCTAACGATGTAATTCAATGTTCCGAGTTGGAAAAGCATGATTTTTGGCACAAAATATGCGTCTAATATGGATCGAGTCCATGGCTATGTTTGGTTCAGTGTATGGAATGTATTGTCGATTCATATTTGTTAATATCATTTAAGGTTCCGTCCATCTGGTACGAACCAATTGCGGACAGGCTCCGGACACTACGAGGCATTTCTGAGTCCGATGTTCGGAGCTGCATCAAATAACGGTTTTACCAAACCTTAACTGTTTCGGTCGGTTAGTTGGATATCCGTTATTATGTGATAAAAACTGTACAGACCCTTAAAGACACCGACCTAACCTCGTGTTACGTTTAAAATTTAAAAGCTTTGTGCATGGTTTCTAGAAATATGATGTGAGAAGCATATTTTAAGGATCATAATCAAATATTTCCGCATTTTAAGATCATCATATGATGCGGAAATATTTGAGTAGTAAAAGCAGACCTGCGGCCTACATTGTAACCACGTTCCTATATTGATATTCTAACTGAATAGTGATGTTCCAATAAATACATTTAAGTATTAGCAAATATATATAGGTCACAGGATTTTGATACTAAAGTTCCTATAACGTCGGAAGAACGGCGGAACGGCGGAAGACGTTTCTGTATTCAAAACATGAACAAAAATAAGCAAATTAATGGACGCGTATTGGAATCTGAAAGATGGTTGCCGTGTAACTATTCAGATCGATTGTTTCTTAAAACATGAATATTTTAAGATAGTTGATCTTGGCAAAGGGCAGGCCGAATATACATTTAAGCATCTCAAGCTTAACTTGAAAAGTATTCTCAGTTACACGACAAAATCAGCAGCCGGCTTTTCTGATCATGCCATACCAATGTGCAATAGCTATCCGAGCGACCCATCGAGCGTTAGAATGAGACCGTCAATTGAGTGACAGGGAAGACACTACAAAGACGATCTTTTTCTAAAATCGATAGCCGGCAAGTTGTTTAGACACTTCCTCCCTCGTAATTTCAGAAAAGCTCCATGACTGACGATGGACTGCTTGCGTCACTGAGGTCGGTCCTCTGGTTGAGGATCTGAACGGCCTGTTCTGATTGAATGTGGCGGAAGCCGTAACTGTTGATGATGTCGCCTGCAGTGTCTGGTGCCTTCGTGAGCTGGGCGCGGAGACGGCGCGCGTCATCGTAATCCAGGTTGAGGAGTCTGCAGGCCTCGTGGAGTCTGTTTCAGAAGGGAATTTTTGTCAACTTTCTACAAATTTCTCTGACATAGATTTAAGAAAAACTGTATTTAATATTACACCTATATATTTTTAAACAATTTTATTGTTTATATTATACACATTTAAAAATGGGAAATCTGTCTATAGCCCATACAAATATATTGTGTAATGTGAGAATGACAGCGGGTAGCGGAAAAGCCATCACTTTTCAGATTCGATTGCGAACTGAATTAAATCAAATGTATGGTGCCAATCAGGTTTGCATAAAAACAATATAAATAACGTGTTTTGTGTGTTACTGCCATCAATGAATGCAGTCATTCTAACTTCTTTCTTCGTTTTATTGGACTTACCTTGGCAACTCGTAGATTTCCGACGCAACTTTGTTAGGTGTTGCGAACGCAGGCACGAGGTTACGTTTGACGTCGTGTGTGAACTGCATCGTCCCGCCCGTGTTAAACCAATTCTCAAGCACTACCTCCTACGAAAGAAATAAAGACGCTGTTAATACGGAGATAAGTCTGTAATTAGAGTGAGGGTTTGTTTTTCATTAACTGTGTGTTTTTTCCCTACAGTTAATTATAAACAAATAAAAACCGGTTAAGTGCGAGTCGGAGTCGCACACGAAGGGTTCTGTACCATTATATATTTTAAAAAAAACCCGTGTGTTGTATGGGAGCCCCCCCTTAAATATTTATTTCATTCTGTTTTTAGTATTAGTTGTTATAGCGGCAACAGAAATACATCATCTGTGAAAATTTCAACTGTCTAGCTATCACGGTTCATGAGAACAGCCTGGTGACAGACAGACAGATAGACAGTGGAGTCGTAGTAATAGGGTTCCGATTTTACCCCTTTTTTTTTCGGATGTGATATCATCAAATGACTCCTCCCGCTCTGGGCGGAGCAGGAGGAGTGTCAGACTTTTACTGACTAAAACCCATCCATATTTTTCATCGCCCTTTGTGTTCCGGGGCCACGGTATCTCTTTCGAACAGTCCCGCAGCCCCAGTCTGATTTGACCCCTTGGGTATGGAACCGTAAAAAGTGTACCCAAGTCGTCCCATAACCGTGTAAAAATACCCTTCTCTATCTTCTCCAATTCACCGTTCCAACAAACTTCCCATAATTAGCAGTAGTTATGATAGTTTACTGTACCCCAAATGTACACTATTTTTTGTAACTCACAGTATAAATATACGGCAATGATATGGAAGCGCGGAGTCTCCTAATACAGGCACTGTTTTGCTTAAAAGGAGGCTCCAAACACGTTTAAATTTACTGATTATGCTAATTGTGAAAATTAACTATTTTGTTTTTTTTTTGTAATAATTTTGGGGGGAATCGGATCTGCTAGATGGGTTGATTAATCTAATATAGTAAATTCGTAACACTTAGTACTTGGGAAAGCAAGTTAAGCTGTCAGCCCCGGCTGTCATTCGTAAACGCAACTTTGACAATAGTTACATGATTTAGAAACTCCTGAAGCCTGAAAGCAAATATTATCGACGGTTATTGTGTTATCCCTTAACTGAGTTGTGGAAATCAGGTATCAGTGCCTCCATGTTCTTCTTTCTTATCGTGTGGTTAGTGCCTAACCTGGTCTCAGAGTTTTTATACCACCCATAGGCCTCTGACTTGGCTTCACATGCCGTCACGAAATCTCTCAGACATGCTGGTTTCCTCACAATGTTTTCCTTCATTGAAGCAAGTGATAATTATACAATACGCACATGAATCCATGTAAAATACTGGTATTCAGCTGCACGTAGTTAGACTAGAAGGCAGCCCCGGAAAAGGTAAGGTGGATGAGTAGCTTACACAGATGTAAGTGTCGATGATAGGACGGCCGTTAGGTAGGTAATAATAATAACATCAGGGCATCACTGTCATTTGGTAGTGAATAACATAGGACTCACCTCATAGATGTAGATGTCGACGATCTCAGCGAGATGCGCGCGCAGTCGCGTGGTGAGTGTCGGCGCTAAGCGCTGCGCCGCGACCGACAGGCGCGCGCACAGCGCCGACAGCGGCCGGCACAGCGACGACGATACGCTCAGAGCCATCTCTTCTACAATCAGCAGGCCGTGCCATCTGGGTGGAAACGGGATAAGAAAATTATTAAATGTATTTATGGATTGATGATTTACCAATGAAATTGATTAAATGGCGTTCAGCTTCATTAGAGAAATCCGCCCTATGTTAGGTAAAGCTATTACCGCGTTTTTTCTGTCTTCTATTGGAGAATAAAACCGTAATTACATGACTAAAAAAAATCTAATTAGTCCGTCAGATAGATTTCTAAATTGGATAGGTATGTATTTTTTCTTTTTTCACGTAAACAAAAATGAAGACGATAGCCAGTGACGGCACAAGGCGGTTTTTACCGACAAGTGACGGCACAAGCTCCCACTTCGATTATTTGACGCGTTTTATCTTCGTCGATTGTTATTGATTTAATAAAACAAAAAAATACTTAAGTATCCAATATTTTTCGATACAGAACACAGATAACAGATAGCCAAAAATTTTTTTTACCCGGGTGTCATCCCTATTACGCGACGACCATGAAATGAAATTTAAAAACTGGCCTAAGTACGAATAGACTTGGTTTACAGCGGATTTGAACTAAACAGCAACGGACATAAAGGGTGTAACAAGACCCTTAACGAAGCCGAAAGGTACTTATGTTCTCCCCGTTATTGCGATATTTTTTTTGTTCTAGACCAGACCTGGGAACCTTCTAGTTACGGAGATATTGCGGGTCGAAATTCCAACTTTTCCACAAGTTTTTTTAAAAATACGTGTTAATGGAAGATTTTTACTTTAAACAGCTCCAGGACCTCCATGCTATTCAATCCATTCATCAGCACAATGTTTTGAGTGCGTTACATTGAGTACTACCGTAAAACGTGATTTTTCACCCCAAAAAAATTTGTTTCCCAGCAATCATTTTTGTGTAAAGTTACTTGGTTTGATGTACATAATGCTTGGTTGACGGCTTCGTGAAGGGTCCTGTTACACCCTGTATAACAAGTTATGGATTCGTATGCTGCTTATGATGTGAGCCGTGATGGCATCCCAGGATATTTATTTCTTTTCAGTTAAAGAGGTTAGAAGTTTTATTTTTATTTTTCTACCTTTATCTGTGGTACAGACCAAGGGTATATACTACTTACTTACTACTGGCTACTTACTTCTGTCGCTTATAGTCCTTCAACCCGGCCTTAAACTCGAGGAGTATGTGCTCAGCCAGCGACGCGAGGCCACTGTCTCGGAGCCTGGCAAGTAAAGCCGGCGCCTCGGCGAACACGCCCGCCTCTTCCGCCTCGTCGTCACCGGCGAGCGGACCGGTCACTGCTAGGTTCACTATTGGTGACGTCTGGGGGAGGTACCTATATATTAATTTCTTATCACGTTTTGTCTTAATAACATCACGCTTGCAATCCCCGAACGGTTAGGCAGAGGTGTGCCTTATAGTACAACCCACATTTCATCAGTTATGTTTTAAGTCCCATGTAATGGGGGCCGAGCCTATATGCATAATTCGGAAAGTTACGGTGCTTAATTCGGCAAAGAAATAAGCAAGTATTCGGTTGGTATGATACATACACACATCAAAAGTGTCTAGGGATCAAGCATTTTTATGTGGATTTCTTGAGATTGAGATGTGGCTTTGTAATAAATTTATGATTTTATAAATTTATATGGATCCTTTTTGGTGCATTTCATAATTTGAATCAGGAACTGTGAATCAAATTCGAGTAAAAGATGAAAATCAGCTGTCAATATTTTCCCTATAAAAACATACAACGCATTGAAGACATTATTAGTGCTACTGTTTCCCTACTACTGATTAAAACCAACGTTATTATGGAGCGGCGACGTCATTTAAGCAGGGAAGAAATGCTCAGAGCCGTGGGAATGATAGAAGCTGGTTCCCGGCAACGTACTGTGGCTTTAGCTCTGAATACAAGTCAGAGTGTTATCAGTCGACTTTGGACACGTTACCGAAGCACTGGTACCGTGGCTGAGCGCCATGGAGGACGGTATCGCTGCACCACACGGAGACAAGACCGATACATTCAAATCTTAACTCGAAGAGCTCCAACAATAACCGCCATGATGTTAGCCGTGAGGCTTCATCACTCTTCAGGGAACTTAATTAGCGACCAAACAGTCAGAAACCGCTTGCATGAAGTGAACCTTCATTCCCGAAGACCGCTACGGGTACCACCTATAGCAATGCACAATCGTAGGATACGATATCAATGGGCTCTTGAACACAGAAATTGGGCAGAAGAACAATGGCGTTTCGTGTGCTTTTCTGATGAGTCTCGTTTTGGTATGAGACCGGATACAAGACGTATACGACACTGGAGAACCCCTGGACGCCAACAGCGATTAAAATCCTGCCAGGAAGTCCATCCTTATAGTGGTGGAACCATCATGGTATGGGCGGGTATTTGGATCGGCGGAAGAACTGAGTTGATTTGGATCAGAGGCAACCTCAACGCTCAAATTTATGCTGAGACGATTGTATCAGACGTCATCGTTCCTCTACAAGTGCAAATCGGTCCCTTATTTCAGTTAATGCATGATAATGCACGACCGCACACCGCAAGAGTTGTAAGACAGACTCTCGCCGCAGCTAACATCAATGTCCTGCCCTGGCCTGCTCAGTCGCCAGACTTGAATCCGATTGAGCATGCATGGGATATGCTACAGAGAAGAGCTCTGCCGAATATGGAGGGTATCCAGTCGCAAGAAGACCTTTTTTTGTTGTTGCAACGAACATGGGCGGCCATTCCACAGCGTGATTTGGATGAACTCATTTTGAGTATGCCAAACCGATGTTCTTGTGTTGTTAGTGTTCGCGGTAGAAACACGGATTATTAATTGTTTAAGTTACCCAATAAAATTTTAAAGAAAACTGTTATTTCAGTCTTTTTTTCGAACTTTTGTGTTAGTGGTTCAAATGTCAAAAATCCCTTTATTAGGAAAATGGCAAATTTCTTTATTAATGCAAAGGTGACTTGGTTTATCGTTACTGTGACAAACGAAAACACTTTATTTGATGAATCCTTAAAGAAAATTTTAATTAATATCAATCAGGAGAAAAGTTATTGCAAAAATATATGTTGATCCCTAGACACTTTTGATGTGTGTATTTTTACGCTTACGCCGAAACTACATAGTGTCCTGAAAACAATGTATTTTTTTGGCTTCTTGTCTGGTAATTTAAAAATCATTGCAGGAGTAGTAATGAAAGAGAATGCCTGAAGATAACACTGGAGAGAGAGGTTAGAATCTTGAGGTAACTATTAAAAAAAAAAGTATAAATTAAATGGGCCTACACTTGACCTCAATCTAGTCCTGAGGAGTGATGAGGTCGACGATGGAACGAGCTCAAAGAAGCCTATTAACTTGCGATTTAAATAGACTTATTATACTCGGAAATCAAATTGTATTTTTTAGAAAAATTGTATAACTATTATACCATCTGGGCTCTTGTCTTGAACATGGAAAATTTGAGTGAGCCCAGCAAATAACAGCGTAAAGAATAACAAGACATTACACAATATTGCTACTTTAGTCTTTAGACTAAGTATTATAACTAGGGATCGGATATTCGGATGCATATTTACCGAAAGTACTTTTTTTTCCGGCAACGGGTACAAAAGTGTAGAAGCGGCTTTTACTCGTCTTTTTTTCGATTTCGCGGAATTTCACAAAAATTAAGTGTGTATAAAATTGGTATTCCTAAGAATAATAAATATGTATTTCTATTCTATTTAAGATTAGGTAAGATTTTTTCATAAAAAAAAATCTTCAGCATTAAAATTTTGCTGCTAAATAACTGCTGAATATTCAAATATAATAAAATGGAAATTATGACTGGGCTTATAACAATGATTATTTTGATACTCGAACTCGGACTCCATATTCGTCAACACGAACACGTAAAGTTTGAACTTTAGGTAAATATGCATCCGAATATCCGATCTCTAATCATAACGTTGTGCGTTTTATAGGACATCTGAGAGTAATTTTGCAAGACTTACTATATCATACTGGTTCAAGTCAGCTACCAGTGAATTCCTCCTCGACACCTCACTAAGCGCAAGGTGCTTGGCTTGCAGTTCCACTTCCATTAAAGACAACGCTTGTGCAGAGATATCTGTAAAGTTATTATTTTGTAGCTTTTAAAACAGTAGGTAGTGAGTGTCGTAAGGTACATTGAGCGGCTTTTCAATTTTCGACTTTTGGTGTTCAGCTCAAAGTGGAAAATCAAACGGCGCTTCATCAATTTTCTTACCTTTGTGCTTCTTCGGTGTGTCATCAGAGTCAGTGTACTCAGTATCTGACGTGACCTCGCTGAAGTCTTCGTCCTGATGCTGCTGCTGAGTGAAGTTTAGGAACTGGCGCCGGTAGAAGTGCAGTTGCAAGTAATGCTGTATAAATAGAGACCTTACATCAGTTAATTTAAAGTATGTTTATTTTTTTTGGCTTGTAAGGTAGTGTTATTTTTATTAAGTAATCTATTAACAACCACTATTACATAAGGTGGGTAGAATCACTCTCTTAACAGATGCAGATAAGTAAATCGTTTAGACACGTCCACGATCCCCGTACTATTCAATCCATCCATCGGCATAATGTTTTGAGTGTGTTACATTAAGTCCTGTCGTAAAACGTGATTTTTCACCCCAAAGAAAAAAGTAGTTTCCCAGCAATAATTTGTGTGTAAAGTTACTTAGTTTGATGTACATAACGCTTTGTTGACGGCTTCGTTAAGGGTCTTGTTACACCCTGATTATCGATTGAGAATGTTAACCGACTAATACTTCTTAAAACCGGTAAATCAATGAATAATAAGTGGGTAATTTTAAGGGTGATAGTGGATAAGCCTGATTGTCCGTTCCTGGGGCACTGGACCCGTATGCACAGCTGCAGGTCTGGTGCAGCGGGAAGCGGACTTAGTTATAGGTATAGGTTTTTAAATTAGTTTATTTTACTTTATTTTAATTTATACGGCAAATGTTACTAACATAGTTGATAAGTGGTACTAGCAACAATATGAATCATTTGTGTTCGATTTAAATAAATAAATAAATAATTCTTCAGCCATGCTAAAATGTACCTCAAATTGGAACATTTATGATTGCCTAGAATGTGTTAAACAGATTGACGGCTCAAGTTAGTTAAGCCTAGATGAGTTTATTTAGAGGAATACATTAAAAAAATAAGATTAAACAAAATTTGGTACATAAACTATCTTTATCTTTCATCCTTATTCTTTCTTTTACCTAGGAAGTAAAAAGATTCCTTACCAAAGAATGAGCCCATTGCAACAAAACAGTCCTGGTATGATGAGCAGCGTTGATGACAGCTGTCACCGGATGTGACGCCGCGTCGGGAGACAGGAAGGAGTCCACCTGAAGATTGTCGAGTGCCGCGCTCAGCAGTTGAGTGAGGCGGATGCGCCATTCCTCTACCAGCTCTAGTTGGAGCTCCAAGAAGTTCAGTCTGTTAAGAAATGTAGGGGTAGTTAGAATATTTTAACATATTCACGAAATGGTTGAACAATCGAACATGACAGCAATAACGTCCAGTAAATTAAATTTGGCTTCTAATTGTTACATAAATAAATATAACTTATCGTTTTATAAAGTGCAAGTAACATTCACCCTTACGACTGGGGTGATTGTGAAGACTCTCAGCCAGAAATGACGAGGAGGAACACCGTGTGGTTTTAGTCAGTAGAAGTCTGACAGAACCCTCCGTCGGACATCCATTGAGAAGTTCTCAACACTATTTAATTAGTAAAATACTACAGACCTGCCTAACTATAACCACAGTAAAAATATGGAACAGTATGGAAACTAGGTCTAGTTGTTAAAACAATTACCTACGCTCCATTGCAGCATTAGGCCATTGCAGCACTAATAACGTTTTTGAAATTGAAATTTATTTATGAAAATAGTGTGTAGTGTAGTGATCAAACAATCAAGTCGCAGTAGTTTATAACACGGAACAGTTTAATATTAACACACAACAACTTGTAGAAGTATGTAATTATACTTGGCTTTGTCAATATGGCGCAACCTTTTACATGTTTTGGCGTGACCGCGTGAACCGCGGAAGGGCGAAAACGTTTCGTGCGCTGCTCTGTTGAAACTACAGTTAGTCTTTAATAGATTATCAACTTTATGCTCTAAGGTATAAAGTTGAAAACCTATTAGAAGACTTAGAGAATAGCAAAACAGGCGCATGTGCGGCGCCGATGCCTGGTTAACCCAGCGGCTGCGAACCGTAACGCATTACAACCCGAAAATGCGTGTGACAGTTATTAAAAAACCATTACATTTAAAAAAAGACCTTTATTCTCCATACTTACAAATTACAAATTGCAGCCGCAATCTTGGATTTACATTTTGACAGCACAGCACTATCGGCATCAACACCCTCGAAAAGCATGAAAACGACACCCATGACGAAAACTTGTCAATTTTTGCAGCCGCCATCTTGGATTTACATTTTGACAGCACTGTTGGCTTCAACACCCTCGAAAACCAAGAAAACGATATCCATGACAAAAAACTTGTCATTTTTTGCAGCCGCCATCTTGGATTTACATGTTGACAGCACTATCGGCTTCAACACCCTCGAAAACCATGAAAACGACACCCATGACAAACAACTTGATTATTTTTGCAGCCGCCACCTTGGATTTATATTTTGACAGCACTATTATTATTATTATAGCCTCTTTAATTCCATAATGAATGACTTATAAATCAAATATAACTTAAAACTACTATTACATAATGTGCATGCATAAAATAACAAAATTATTTCAATTCATAACATGATTATAAAATTACAATAGCTTAACAAATATTTCTAAATTAATAAAATTTTGACAGCACTATCGGCTTCAAAACCCTCGAAAACCACGAAAACAATACCCATGATGAAAAATTCGTAGTCATGTTGGATTTACAAATAAATTCACGAATTTATTATGATCGATCACACGAACTTATAATTCGATATATCGAATAAAACAATAAATCAATCATATTAAATTTATCATTCTTACCGTTCGCAGGGAGTGTAAAAAACGAAAGCTCCGGTTTTGATAAAGCCGTGTTCAAACACCCATAGACTACGCAATACGTACGTGGTATTTTTAAAAGATTCCAGAGAAAAACTTACTACGCGACCACTCGTCTTGACGCGACAGTCACGCTCACGACTGAGTGCACCGTGATGTCCGTTTTGGGGTCTCGTCGATGCGCGTGTTTGTGTGAGTGCGCAGATTCGACCGTTAGTACGTAGTTTCCGTACTGTTCCATATTTATACTGAGCTATGACGGTGTCTTTGGTACAGACACAAGCACATCAAGCTACTACAATCTGTCAAATTTCTTGAATAGATTTTCAACTTTATCGCTAAAGCATTAGGTTCAAGGTTGATTTGGGAAAATTTGACAGTTTCGGGTAGCTTCATGTGCTGGCGTCTGTATCTGTGCGGTGCGGGCCCCTCCCGCACAGCACATGTACAGATAGTATTATTAGCCCTTAGTCGAACTTTAAACTTTTTCTTCTTTAGTTGCCATTTAAAACTGACCTGTGGCCCGGCTGAGGTAGCAGCTTGTATCTATCCTCGATAGTCCGCAACAGTGTGACGAACCAATCGGCGGCGCGCGGGATCCACAGTGCCGAGCCCGTCGCCGACACCGCGCCCGACCCCACCCCCTCGTACCACTGAGGACATTCTAGACTCTCGTCCATCTTTGCTAAGGCATCTGTTGAAATTCACGATTATAGGATAAGTTAAAATGATCATCCATTTACACTAATTTTATAAAGTGGTAAAGTTACGATAAAAGGGGTAACCTTCGGAACACACTATGATACGATTCTGAATTTTTTTTCATTGATGGTGCCAAATGGTGTAACCTGGTGAAGGTTGCGGGAATCCGCTGGATGCTTGACGCACGGGACCGGTCAATGTGACGTCACTTGGGGGAGGCCTATATCCAGCAGTGGACGTCTTTCGGTAGAAATGGTAATGATGAATGGGAAGCAACATTATTCCAGAGTGTCATAGGCTATATTTAAAATGTTCCGGTGGGATAATTTGTTATAAACTAGCGACTCGCCCCGGCTTCGCACGGGTGGAAGTTTGTACATATAAACTTTCCTCTGGAATCACTCTATTTATTGCTGAAAACTGCATTAAAATCCGTTGCGGAATTTAAAAGATCTACCCGTACAAACAGCAGGAGCGACTTTGTTTATACGATAACTAGCGACCTGCCCCGGCTTCGCACGGGTCAATGTTATACATATAAACCTTCCTCTTGAATCACTCTATCTATTTAAAAAAACCGCATCAAAATCCGTTGCGTATAGTTTCAAAGATTTAAGTATACAAAGGGACATAGGGACAGAGAAAGCGACTTTGTTTTATACTATGTAGTGATATATTATGTAAAGATAGTCCCGCAGTGCTGAAATCGTGAACCATCTTATAGGTATTTTTGCCTTTTTTTTTCGTATATCAAATGAGCAGGAGGGAGTGTCAGACTTTTACTGACTAAAACCCATCCATGTTCCTTCTTTTGCCCTTTGTGTTCCAGCGCCGCGGTATCTCTTTCGAACAGTCCCGCAACCCTGGCAGGCATCGGTCCTTTCAGACCCCTTCCTGTTTGCTGACATTACTAGGAGGCGCGCGTGGAACACGAACGCGCCGTCGACACGTCCTGTCGTCATAAGACGGACGGACGGCGAGCTAGCCCATAGCTCACCGTCCACAGGCCCGCTGGTTTTTTTTTTTTGCCTTAGCTTGGTAGCAGATATGTCAGTCCTGGGCCATTCTTGAGGTTTCCAAAAAAGATAGCCCCAAAGACTGGAGGATCAGTGCTATGGCGTAAATACTCGTACTACTAAAATAATATTGGCAATGTTACGTCCGTTGCCTTAGAAGAACATTTTAAATTACGCGCGAGTCTCGTATTTTCCTGTAAGGACCTGTTTAGCAGATTAGAGTCTAGAATGTTCCACTATAGAACTGTCTAGAAGATTCGAGAAAGTTGTGGAAGTTTCTCGAAGAACAATGTTCTACTATGGAGCTTTCTAGAAGATTCGAGAAAGATGTGGAACTTTCTCGAAGGCTGATATTTCAGACTGTGAAGAAGGTTCGAGTAGTTTGATTTTGGTTAGATAACGAAGCGAATCGAAGTGAACTAGAAGTGCGATAAGTGAATAGTGATCAGTAGTGTATTTATTTGCGATTAAGTTTTAACTGTTTTGTGATTCATAAAGTTGTTTGTTGTTTAATCGGTAGTATTTAATTTATCCCATACCCAGATCGTAACAGTATTTTTTTAGTATAGACAGACATCCCTTAAATATCTTTTGCGCTTCACCGTTTTCGCTTTTTGAAGCTAAATAACATTGGCGCAACAGACGTTGATGTTGCAAAGATTGGGCCCACTGTCAGTATCATGATTTCCTAGGTAACCGTAGAGAGAGCCTGAGTGTGGGCGTAATTCACCACATAGTCCTGATATTTGTTGTTTAGTTGTGGAATGTTTGATTTAAGGACAGTAAAACTTAGTATTCTAAACAAAATGGATAACATTCCACAAATATTCAACTTACATTTCTTCTCCACAGTCTGCCACCTCAAAAACGTCTCCACTTTGGTTAGCACAGAGAGTACAGTATTGATTTCTCTGCCAGTGACCTCAACCAGCTCTCTTTGAAAACCTAGAATTTCGTCCACTGCATGAGCAAATGCCGCGTCGACGTCGACTATTTCGCCTTTAGAGCCCTGGGAGTGATACATTGCTAGCACTGTATGAAGTCTCTCGGCGGCCAGTGCTATAAGACCAGCATTGAATTCGTCCTGAAAAGGATAAATTGATTTAGTACCTACTTTGAAAGTTATTTTGGACTGTTTCTGCAAATACCTGAGGGTCTGTACAAATCGTAATTGGTTTCAGCATATTGTATTCCTACATCGAATTTTAACAGGGTTATTTTTTTGGTAGTTTAGATTAGTTTATTCGGTAGCAGATACATATAACTCCAGATAATTAAAGACATATTTGATTTTTCCAACTTCAAAATCAAAGCATTTATTTCAAGTAGGCCAGTTACAGGCACTTATGAATTGTCGAAACATAGATAACAATTAAATGTAGCTAAGTCCCAGTCACAAGGTATAAAAACTGTGAAAGTACTGTAGTTGCCCATTCCCTAGCGTAGATCTCTATGGAGAAGAACGGGCAAGAAACTCCATGGACACTCTATTACTCTCACACTAACACTCTTCCTGATGGAATTTCACTTTGTCTGGTTGTAGTTTATATTTTGTCAAAATTTCAAGGCAATTGGCTTTTTGTATTTGTCAAGCTAGAAGAGGGCAGGGCCATAGGAAGGAAATAGGAATAAACTACGATACAACAGCACAGAATTAATTATGATGATGATGATGACCGATAATAGACAACTGCATACATACCACTGCCCTGACATGCTTTATCTCCAACTTATCGGCAACTGGTTGAACTTGGTTCTTAATAAAACCTTGGTGGTGTTTTATCCAAGTGAGTGTCTGTGTGAGGAACCACTCCGGTCGATCGATTCGCGCCGTTTGGCGACTACCCGTAAAATGGAATTGAAACCTCTTTTTAAGAGGACTCAGTAGCACTCTAACAGGAATACATGGGCCTTTTTCTGTTGATGGAATAAATCTAATATTATTATTTATATTATTGCCACTTAAAATTATCTGCTAAATTGTTGTAAAGTTTAAGTTGATTTCTGGGACAGGTTGTAAAAAAGGTCCTGAATGAATTTAGTAGCAATGTAATTTGAGGTTTGACTTGTATGACATTGTGTTTGTTTTCCCAAATCCTGGTAATTATCTGAGATTCTGAATTCAAATATCGGTATAAGTTTTTTTACGAAATGGTACTGGTTGTAAAGCTATTTCGCTATACAAACTTTTCATAAAATATAACAAACTTATACCAAAGAATTATTCACCTTGCCACACACCATCTGCAACATTACTGCTTACTAGATCTTCAGGTAAGTCAATGAGGAATAGATATCTGGTCAAATTGGTAAACTTCACCATCACCTCTTTAGGTGCGGGCTGGCTTTCCGGTAGAGTTGAGAATGGCCATTTAACCAGCTTTAGTACATCTTCGTAATTTCTAGAACAGAAAGTAGTAGTGAGACATGATGCACATTAAAATACAGAGTGGAAAGGACACCGACGCGAAAACGGTTGCCAAGTATTCAGTACATCATTTTGAACCCCCATATAGAAATTTTTCATCAGTTATTTAAAAAAATCTGCTGTTTCCTACAAAAGTGCAATACGTACACAGTCAAAATGTATGGAACAGCTGATTTTCTTCCACCCCATATAGAAGTACTGATTAATTGAGTCTGCTTTCAAGAAAGAAGTCCAACTGGCCTTAGTTTTTGGTAACATGAAGCAATAATAGCTTACAGGTCTTGTTTACTATCACTCAAAGAATTTACTTGATTATTTAGTTATTTTAATATTTACTTAAAGAGAAGGAGTTGGTTGTTGTTGCCTATGCTAAAACGCACACCAAATTACGTAATATCTTATAAAGGAGAATTTAATATTGTAAAGTTGTGAAGTAAGAAATTCTGAAATAAAATGCTATTATTATTTCCTTTATTCGTTGTCAAAAACATTAATTACATTTCTAAATGTAAAAATTAGTTGCCCACCAGCATACAGAACAGGGTCCGAGCTACCGGTGGTAAGGGCTCTTGAGAGAGGAACCTCCAAACAATACGTGCCGTGTCCACAAGTACTGCTTTCTGAATCAACCTTTGGTCCAGCAGCGAAGCGAGAGCCTCCTCAGATGTAGGTCGAGGCTATTGGCTATTAAGCCATTAGCCGACACGACTATCGGTACAATGACTGCTGTACTCACATCCCACATGTTGACAACCTTGTGAGCTAGATCTAGATATTTGAATTGTTTATCTTTCTCTTCTTTTATGAGGTTCTCATCATGCATTGTGCAACGCTCCAATCGATCTAACACCACAATTTGGCAACAATTATTATTAAATTTAAAAGTAATTATTTGATTCACCATTTAAACATTTGGTTAATAAGAAAAATCGCCCTTGACACACGCTAACATAAAACACTTTGAAGCTGGCAAAAATCTCGATATTTAAGTTGACTGTTTAAATCTTAACTTTCTAAAGTATTACTTACTTGGTCAATTTGTCTTTGAGCACATTATGCCAATAGTGTGTATATTCTTTTACGTAAATGGCCCTGTGGCCCTTTTTATACTGGCCACACATCTTTCTGAGCTCACCATAGAGTAGAACCAATTGCTCATCATCATTGGGATTGGTCTGTTTCATTTGACGACTAGAAAATAAAAATAAAATATCAAAATCTTAGCACCTATCAGTATAACATTTTCAGAAAAACCATATAAGAGAATTTAATTCAGGGGACTAAGTTGGATCCTGAGAGCAGCAAAGGATTCTAGACTAGAAACTTGAGTGAAGTGAGGGATATGAGGACTGAGATGTGTTGTTTTAATGTTTGTTTTTTCTCTAATTTTTATCATTGACTGCAAGAAAATATAAAGTAGTATAGTATTTATATTTATCACATTTTATCTGTAATAAGAGAACAAAGAATTAAATATGAAATTAAAACAGTTTTCGAAATTTTGTGGTATATTCATGTCAGCAAGTTTTATTTACTTTTTGTACATAATTCATATAATTTCATGCTTGTTTCAAATTCAAAATGTTTTTATTCACTCAGTGACTAAAAGTTTTGTTCACTGTTATTGATGAATCAAATGGCCTTTTTCGAGTGGCAATGGCAAAATAAATATACCTTTGGTGCTCATAAAATAAATTGTTTGCTAAATTATTTTTGTATGTTTATTGGATTTTTTTACTTTCTCTCATGCAATCGAGGGACTTGTGGTTAAATAATAATAGTCACACAGGTTGATCTTCAAGGTTAAGCAATGCTTGCAGAAGTCAATCTATGGATGGACGAGCATTTATATTATACAATTAATTGAAAGCATTTTAAGCTGTTAGTCCCAGCTATCATTAATTGTAGAGCTTTGACAGTCCCAGATTGTCATTGTCAGACAGATAGAAGCCTGATAATTCAAGCTTTGGTAAGTCACAGGGTGTTGTTTTAACTAGTTACTGTTAAATACGGGTATACAGATGCATCTAGTGAGACTGGACGTCTATAGATTCTAAGTATATGAAAATGACTTTGATTAATATCTAATAAATTCAACTGGCATGGGCGTAAGACCAGATGTATTAATCTGAATGAGGTGAACAAAGTATGTAAGGATCATAGCAAGTGGTATATAAACAAACCTTAATTCGTCAACTTTCTCAATGGATTTTAAGTAGAGTAATACTTCTTCCAGCTTGTTGATAGCAGCAAACCTTTTATCAATCTCATTTCTCAATGGTTCTGTTTTACTCAGGAATGTTTCAACTTTCTTTTTCAAGTCATCACTTCTAGTTTTCAGCTTGTCTATTTGATCAGAATTTAATTCAGCTTTTTGCAAAGCCGCTGACAGTTTTATTGGCACTTCACTATTGGCTGCATGGAGCTAAAATATAATGTATTATTACTCAAAATCATGTACTGAAAAAATTGAAATGATGAAAATATTTGGTCAAAATTACTGGAAAAGTTTTGCAAAAACAACAATATTTCTAAAACTTATTAACGTCGGACTTACAGTACTTTGAATTTTATCCCGCTTTATAGCTAATTCAGCTTGTAACGCTAGAGCACCTGCCAAATCATTTATATTAGCACCTATCTTTATGTTAAGGGTCTGTATGATTTCCTTTTTCTCCTCTTCGTTCATCTTCACTGGAAAATCCGATTCATAGCAATAAAACATTCAGTATTCTGTATTTCTCATTAGAAATAAATATGGATACAAAGTAATCAATATTTTTATGACAAGACAGCTGACTGAACTTTCTTTTAGGGATGATCCTCAACGGGATAATCGAAATTCATCGATGGTAGAAAAACGTAGTTGTTTAGCGAAAAACGTCTAAGGTTTTACATTGATGTGTTTACATGCATAATGTTTTTGTAAACATCTATGAATGATATTGAAATAATTATGATTATTTCAATATCATTCATAGATGTTTACGAGGACGTAAATTGGATGTTGGTGTTATCGCTGATAAACTGTTTTTTAAAAGTTGCTCAACATCTGTATCAACAAAAATAAAAAATAAAAGGAAAACTTCAGTGTACTCAAAACAAAGGCAATTTTATTTTTTGCCTATTAGGCGTAATAAGTATGTACATTTAAAAAATGATTTTATTATTTATACTATACTATGCATTAAAATTTATAAATTAAAATAACCTAAAGTAACTAACTTATTAATAAAATTAAAAAATGGCGTCAAAAAACTCCTCCTCAACGCAGTCAACTGGTAATGTACCCAAGAGACTGGCGGCGTTGCCACGTTGTATGGCAATACTAAGCCTTTGGCCAAGGTAAAAGCCAGCCCTTGGGTCACGGTCACATTTAAAATAAATTATTTATGTTCATCGATGCCCTTGAATCGATTTCAACATCGATATTTTTCTAAAATCGATCATCCCTACTTTATTGACGGTTTGACACGGATCGGGGTGGGTGGCCCAAAGCAAAATGCCGTCAAGAGTACTCAAAAGTGACGCCACGTTCAGAAACAAACTCAGCAACACTTAGGAATCTGCAGGCTTATTCACAACCATTCGACTCGATTCCGTACCGAATCGAACGTCTATGATATCGAAGATGTCCTCCAAACGCTATTCACAGATCCGATACCGAATAATTTTGACATTTCAAATTCGATATGAGACTCGAATCTTTCCGACAGCTGTTTGCTATCGGGAGTCATACCGAACAAAATTTAAACGAAGAAATAATTGTAATTCCAGCCTATTTCAGTGGAATTAAAAGACTGTAAACTTTTTAACACTGCCTGAAGTAAGTAAATGAAGTTTTATTATTGTATTGACCGTATTTCATTGATGATTTGATATCCGCATCTACATTTTTTACTTAGGTTCAAAGTGTTTACGAAATGTGATATTCATTCTAGATTTTAGTTAACATTATTTGGTATTTTGGTAGATTGAGTATTTGATTGTGCAAGCCAGAGACCGCCAGCGTGCAGCAGGACAACAGAGGCAGGAGACGTTGTCTCTTCATAGAGCCATAAAGGATGTGACGAATCCTTTTGCCGACCCGCGGTTTCAGTCGGTGTATAGATTAACTCCCGACATGGCCCTTAACCTTATTGAAGAGCTAAGGCCCTATTACCCAAACTCGCACTCATCTGCCGCAATCCCCATAGAAATTAAAGTAAGTAAAAGGCTTTATAACTAATACTGTCATCTCCATTATGCGCCGCGAACAACACGACTGTATCCACTTTCTATTTTATTGGCCAAAGAGAAGATTGCCATCAACTCTGACACAAATTCAAACGCAAACCTTTCATAGTAAAATGTACCTATCTATGTGATCCCATGTACTTACACCCAAGTCAAATCCAATTGTTTTCTAATAAGATATGTTACCTACCAACATTTAGCGACTGTATCTATAATCTTTATTTCTATCTATACTATTGTTCCTTTTTTTTTAGCACAAAACTTGATGTTTGTGTGTCCGAACTATAGATTTTTGATAATCAGTGAGTAAGCTAAAATAAAGGTAGAAATAGAAGGTAATTTGGGGGTATAGCTAGTTGATGAAAAATCAGGCTTCTAGTTTTCACAGAAATTTACAGACATGACAGAAACCTCTAGTGACTTAGAGCAATTATGGTACGGCTGTGCCTTTTGTTTGCTCGGCTGTGTGTAGCTAATGCCGTGCCCCCATATGCATTTCAGTTTTATTCATCTAATATGCTTTCTTACACTCTTGTTTTAGATGTTAGCAGCCCTACACTTCTATGCCCAAGGAAGTTACCAAAAAGCAGACAGGAGGGATGCCTGCATTAGTTTAAGTCAGCCATCAATTTCCAGGGCTATTGCGGAGACCACTATGGTACTAAACATGCCTCAAGTACTTTGCAAGTGGATTCAATTCCCTTGTGAAGTAAATAAAAGGCAACAAGTTATACAAAAGTAAAAAGTCATTTTTATTTGCATGTAACATAACCACATATTATTTTAGGCAAACTATTATTATTGCATACCCATGGGTAAACACAGCCTACTCACAACATACTCTCATAACTAAGTATCTATTATTATTGCATGCCTATGGGTAACCACAGCCTACTCACAACAACATACTCTCATAACTACAGGTAAACAATTATTATAAAATTAAAGTAACAACAAAATTTAATCTTACTAATTAACAAAATCAACAGTAAAAAAATAGGAACTTCCTGTTTCAAAAGATAATATTATCCTGAAAACTAAAACTAATATTATTGAGATCCTGAAAACTAACACTAATAAATATATTCGATTTTCAAGTTAAAGCAATAATAAAGCTATTGTTATAATAATACACCAATCACAGATTTTTCTTTATAATTAGAGACATACAACTTATAAATATTGTGCCCAAAATCAAGTTAAATGTTTCTTTTTCAGAAACTACAGAAGCTTTGGGTTCCCTGGGGTTGTAGGATATGTGGATGGGACACATATTCTGCTGAAAAAACCCAGTGTTCATGAGGAACTGTACATAAATAGAAAAGGTCAACATTGACTCAATGTGCAAATGGTAAATAAATCCTAGTAGTGTATATTTTTAAATTAAAATATTTTCTTAAAATCTAATTCTTTTAATAATAACTGTTCCCTATACTTGTAATATTTTATGAATGTGTGAGCAGAGCACCATGTACCTATCTATGAACTCAATTAATTTACCTTTCATTCCTTGTAATATTACTAGGAAGAAGTCATAATTAAATTTATTACATGTAAGAATACATGTAATAAATTTAATTATGACTTCTAGGTTTGTGACAGTGAACTGTTAATCCTCTCCATTTGTGCTAAATATCCCGGCAGTACACACGACGCCTTTGTTTGGCGGAGTAGTACATTGAGAGACAAGATGATGCAGCTGCAGAACTCATCTTGCTGGCTTCTTGGTCAGTTAACTGAAACAATAATTTAGCTGTAATTTAACTGTAAAAAGTTCAGATACCTAAAATAAAATATTTCAAATTTTCAGGTGATTCTGGATATCCATTAAAACCATGGCTCCTCACGCCAGTTCTCAATGCAGAGGTGGATAGAAGCACAGTACACAGAACTGCACATTCGATCTCGGAACTGCATCGAGAGATGTTTTGGGGTGTTAAAGGCGCGCTTTAGGTGCTTGCACAAAAACCGCGTGCTGGAATATGCCCCAACAAAAGTAGGATGCATTACGAACGCATGTGCAGTTTTGCACAACATATGCATACGGGCCCGCATTGCAGAACCGGAGGACGTGGACTTGGATGACCCTCTTCCAATTGATATATTCAGAGGCCCAGTAGCGGAAGATGCTTTCTACACCAGAGGGCTACAAACTAGAACTAATTTAATAAATAGATTATTTTAAAAATGTTGCAGTATTTCATTCCAAATACCTTATAATATTATTCATGGGGCAGGAGCACCTCAGGCTGCAACGCAGCAGCAATTTGTTGCAGGGCAGCTGCGATGTTGTGCATCCCAGCTGCCATGTGTTCTATGGCTGCTGCCTGCCGCTCTAATATGGCATGTAGAGGATCATTGGCACTGGATCGCCTTGTTCGCTGGGGTGAAGGTACAGTGGGCTCTTCATCCAGCGTCTCCACCACCACTTCTGGCACGGTGGGGATATCTTCAGTCACCTAATACATTTAATGAACATGAACATTAGTGTTTGTTTTTAAATGTTAATAAAAAGGCAGTGCTTTGAATATCAAAATGTGTACTCACCTCCAGAGGATCCGCCACTCCTGGCAGCCCCTCCACCATCTCCACTCCATAAAATTGGAGGAGATTTTCCTCCAAAGGGGACAATGGGCACGGGCTAGGACCCCCACCAGTTCCAGCCCTATATTTTTTTAAGCGGAGCGCTTTCCCCTTTACGTCCGACTTCCAGTCTTGCCAACTCTGAAATACAAGTATGTAACATTAGACAAGCTTGAAGAGGTATTGCTATGTTAGATGATAACAAAGTAAACAATTTTCATTTCCAAAACAAATTAATACCGATTTATAATAAGATACCTACTTTTAACCATTTTTCTGGAGTCTTGGTTGTCCCAGACCCCAACGCATTTAATTCCTCTGCTAATTCACCTAGCAGAAGACGCTTCGTGCGGGCTGCGTCAGGGCCTGAGATACGGCCCCGGGCAAGGTCTTCACGGCCTTTCATGAACTCGAATAATTTCTGCCGCTACTCGAGAGACACTCTTTTCTGAAATTATGCATTTGCACGTGTCATTGTTTGACAATGAGCAAATAGCAAGAATTGTATAATACTGATATCAAATACTTACAGTCATTTTTCCTTATAGTTTAGTTCCCTTTTTAAATTGAAAAATAAAACTAAGTACCTGCAGCTATATTTAAAAGAACACTTTTTCATTTTCAGCTAACCGCTACGCCAGTTTGACAGACGGCTGTTTACAAAGCATGTTTATTCGAAATAAAGTTAATTTTGGTTAATAATAAAATCATTTTGTATCGTTTGCTGTCTATTAAATTACTAGCTTTATATTCCTTAGTTAAACGGAACGAAATATTCAAATAAATCAATTTTATTTACTACTTTAAATTTTCTACCACGATCGTCTATTTACTACCATTTTGTAGCGTTCCCCATAAACACAATGGTCAATCGGATAGAAAAAAACGCATCCGTTCGGATCTGTGAATAGCGTTTTGACAGTTCTTCGGCTCGGAAATGAGATTGTCGAATACGGTTCCTTTTCGACACGAAAACGTATCGAATGGTTGTGAATAAGCCTGCTGGTCAGGTATTTATGAATACCTAGTCGATAGTTATTATTAAACTAACAACAATAACGTATTTGCAACAGTAATGGCCTAACTGATGACTATCTAATTTTTATATCTAATTTTTTAAACTAATTAAAATAATATTTGCATGCTGAATATGTACTCAATGTACATATTTTGCGCCAACCCATCTTCCTAGCTCATCGTGCTGTGCTGGGGCTGCCGCTGCGGCTGCAGAGAACCTCAAGCGGCGTAAATATAGTAACCTCATTGGTAACTATATTTTCGAGCCGTTTGGGGTTGAAACTCTAGGACCGTGGGGTCCGAGCGCTCACAGCCTTTTCAAGGATATTTCTAAACGTTTAGTTGACACTTCCCGTGACCCAAGGGCTGGCTTTTACCTTGGCCAAAGGCTTAGCGTTGCCATACAACGTGGCAATGCCGCCAGTCTCTTGGGTACATTACCAGTTGACAGCGTTGAGGAGGAGTTTTTTGACGCCATTTATTAAGTTTGTTGCTTGTACTTATATTTATTATAAGTAATCTATTTCTTTTTTCTGAGCCTTCGTCGAGTATGGCAACAGTCTCGGTAGCTGTCATGTCACTGTCACTTGTCACTGTCTTAAGTTGGATTGTGTTAAATTGTGTTGCTAGGTTTTGTTGTGTGCGTTTTTGTACCACCGATTTCCAATTAGCCCATCTAGGGCGCGTAATTTTGTGTATTTGTAGTATAATCATTCAGAAAAGATGTTGTCGTTTTTTACTAAAAACAAAAATGATATAATATATTTATCCTTGCTTCTATTTAGCGTAGGGATAGGGCCCCGTTACCGGTCACTACAAACAGTGCAAGCCAAGAAATAGGTCGGCAGCATAGTCGGCCTTGTACTTATTATGATTGTTTCGGGGTACAGCGCTATCCATCCTATTTTGTCAGCACTCCTGGGTATAATCGCTATAAAAGTGGCTACGGTAAGGTAAGTCTTTATCAAACAGTCAAGAAAAAAGGCTTATTATTGTCTTGCCATTGCTCACATCATGGCTAAGTAGTTTTGTCTTGTTAGTATTAATTTAATCAAATTAAGCATGATATACTTAATCATTATTTTTATACCCTTAATAACTAAAATTTCAGATACTTAATACTTATTATTCACACTGTTTCAGATACTGTCATATTGTGTCTTTCTTTTTAATGTTTGGATATCTATTCTTCTTTCGGCTGGCTGATAAGTTCGGCCTCCCACTATCTTCAGGACAGACAAACCTCATTGAAATGATAATAGTTCTGCGAGTAGTGGGGGTTGCATTTGAAATCAATGGGTCTTGGTTGGCAGTAGGAAAAGCTAAAAAGGATGAAAATAAAGAACCAAAAGAAGTAAAAACGAAAGATGATGATTTTCTTGAATTAATAAATCCTTCTTTTGAAGACTTGTTCCACTATACATTCAATTACATTGGACTGTTAACAGGTATTTTTTTTGTCAACATAAAACCTTTTGATTGTCATTTTATATTTCCTTTGTATTCATATTATCTGCTTGTGTTTTCGCTTTTAGAATTAAGTTAATTTTTAAAGTAACTTCTTAGTTATTGTATTTTTTTTTGAGAAGCTATTATGTCTGTAATTAAAAAAGTGTGGGAAATTTAAGTGATAAGATGCAATTATGTTTCAGGTCCGTACTACAGGTACCGGACTTTTGATGACTACTTCCACCTGCCTTACAGCAAGTATGTTGACTGTTTTGGTTTTACCATCAACACAATGAGAATGGTCCCTCTTTATATTTCACTGTACTTGGCTATGTCTAAAATTTGGCCTCTAGAGGTAAGCATGTTTTTTGTAACACTTTATGCCAGCAGATATGATACTACAAAAATTAATTAAAACAAGTAACATCATAAAATCTACATAACCCCCGATTATTATAATGAAAAATCATGTTATGCTAATTTTATACGCATCATAAAGTTTTAAAAGCATTATAAGTCTTAATCTATGGTGCTTAGTCTTTGACTAACATTCAGCAGTCCAAACTCAAGGTTTGCCGATGAGCAATGGAGTGCAGTATACTAGGTGTGAAATTAACAGATTGTGTTTGAAACACAATACTGCACTCTAAAACAAATATACCGATGTGGCTGAAAAGCTGCCCAATTCAAATGGGACTGGGTAGGACATGTCTGCTGCATGTCTGGTGCCCTGACACAGTCAGGCGGGGTTGCAGGAGGCAAAGAAGGAGATGGCGCCGGGATGAACTGGACAAGTTACGTCAGAACTGGAAGAAAAATGGAATGAGTAGAGGGCGGCCTTTGCCCAGGACATCTGCACGCGTAGCATGATCACCGTAGAAACGGGTTTTGTCGACGGAAGAATCAACAAAATGATAGATTTGCTTTCCCAATGTGTCATTTTGTCGATTCTTCCGTCGACTAAACCATTTCTACGGTGGTCATTGCTACGCGTGCTGTGAGACAGAACAGGCTAGGATACGAAACAGTTTTCTTTTTAATTGTTTCAGTACATTTTAACAGAAGACCATAACAACAGGAACTTTGTTTACCGAATGCTGTACCCATGGGCCTTGTTTTCGCAATTCCGGCAGCGGATATATTCTGGAATGACACTGGCTGAGAGTGTATGTACGTCTGCTGGACTTGGAGCATACCCAGTCCAGGGCAGAAATAGGACGGGACATGGACCCACTGTTGGATATTTGAAATTGAAACAAATGTAAGGATATTGTGTTTATGAGGAGACTTGCTTTCATTAATTTATCATGAAAATTAATGAATTTCCAGGCTATCTTATATGGTCTGATTATACTGGTGTCTGATTGTAGAGTTGGTCTGCCAAAAGTTATTTTTTTTTGGCGTAGGTGTCTTGTAATTCCTGGACTGTTAATGTGACCAGTAAATGTGGATAATTATGGCAACTATTGTCATATGACATGCATGGAACCTAATATCACCATAAGTAGTTCCTCATACACATCTGTCAACATCTGCCTGGCTTTTTCCCAACTATGTTAGAGTTGGCTTCCAGTCTAACCTGATACAGCTGAATACCAGTGTTGTACATGGAGCAACTGCTTTTCTGACCTCCAGAACCCAGTTACTGGATAATACAATAACTCTTGGTAGGACTTTTGGGCTTCTGACGACCCGTAATGACTGTCAAAGATCTACAAATGACAGTTGTCTATAACAAATAGTTAGCAGACTCAACTTTTGTATCTAACAGGTCTGAGCTGGAGGCAAGGAACTCTCAATATGATTTCAACACAGTGGAGTCAATGGATGTATGGGGTTGCGAGACTGTGGTCACTTTACGTGATTCTATGAAAGTATGGAACAAAGCTGTGCAATACTGGGTGGCCATGGTTGTGTATAAGAGGTTCCCTGTCAAGCCTTTAAAGTAAGTCATGTTTGAATAAAATTGTTATTTTAGCCCTGTCTATGCTGGTTTGTGACCAAAATCTTGCATGTTTTCTTCAAAACAAGAACCATTTAATTAATTTCTTATTAATCTTTCTTATTTATAAACTAGCGGCCCGTCCCGGCTTCGCACTGGTGCCTATGTCACTCAGGGTGAATGTAGCTTTTTAATGGTGAAAGAATTTTTGAAATCGGCACAGTGGTTTTTGAGTTTATTCATTACAGACACAAAAATACAAATCTTTCCTCTTTATAATATTTGTGTAGATAACTAAACTCTCTTGACTAGTAAAAGTATTACATTTGAATCTCTGTATCATTTCAGGATCCACGCAGCTCTCTTTGTGTCAGTGATCTGGCACGGTTTCCACGCCGGCTATTTCTTCTGTATTTACTTTTGCCCATTCTACTTGATGGCCGAAGACATTTATTACAAGCTTTACTATAAGGACGCCACAGGGATGGTAAGCATAAACCAATATGCCTGTGATTTTGGGGACAGGTTCTTCTTCTCGAATTGATGACTCAGATTTTGTACGACGACAGTATGTAGCGTCCTGAACAGCTTTTTATTAAATTATTCTTTTTTCAGAAAAAGAAAATCCTGGGATTTGTAATGTGGTTCCTGCGCTCCCATTCGGAGTCCTATCAAGCTGCTGCATTCCTTCTACTCTCATTCGATCGTATTTGGATTTACTATTCTTCAGTATACCACTATTGGTATGGAGTATGGCTTGGGTTCCTCATACTAGGCATGGTTTTAAACCAAATACACAAAAATAAGCGTCTACGAATCAGTAAAGTTAAAGGTGAAGATGAATTAAAAGAAAAACTTGTAAGCAATTAATTTAATTTATATAATAATCTCAGATTACTGGTTAGCTCAATTCGAATTTAAGTGTTATAGAATAGTTTTAAACAATATTACATTATTACAAATGTACAACAGGGAGTATATTTGTTAGGAACAAAACACGATCTCGAATTTAAGATAAATAGCGCAATATCATTACGATAAAACTTATCATTTAACGTTGTAGATATCTTGCCAAAATATGATTGTCTTTCGATATTATAATATATTACGTATCGTGATTCGTTCCTAGTAATATCATGGGGTTCGGGGTTGACTGCACACTTTAAATAAATTGTCGCGGCCAACCCTTAACAGCCCATTTACACAGCAACGGACCGTTTAGACGCGTATTTATTTATTTAAATAGTCATACATGGGGAATTAATCATGGACTGTGACCGACTAAGGGTCTGTTCAGACAACGGAAAATTTCTTGCAAGTTTCCTCTGGTCGCAATTCAAAGAGCAGAAACGCGCTTCGACGGTGCGACATTGAGGTAAGGGTCGAGATCGCGGAGCATTCACGAAGAGGCATCGACGCCTTGATGTCCGCTTCGAAATTCATAAAATTTTCTACTTTAACAAATGGTACTACAGTCCTATTTTCAATGCAGCCAGTAAATTGCGGTGGGATTTTTCAGTTCTGTCTGTACTGGCAATTCTGTTGATTATTCAGATAATACCACACCCTATTTACATAACAAATACGGTAAGATTCGGCGTAACACGATATTCCGTTGTTGTGTAAACGGGGTATTACGGATACACATTTATTAAATACTAGGTATACGTTTGATCACCAGTTTGGAGATTCTTGGGTGGGATTGACATGAGGCACTATATTTTTCTGAGATTTTTAAAGCACTTACTTACAAAGTGCCTGGGAACATTAATTGACAACACAATTTATTTAAATATGAGTATCTAAATACTGGTAACTACTGTTTCGATAATTGTGTTAGTAGTGAAGTCTTGAAGAGTTGCCATCGACATCATGTGGCGCCCGCTTGCTTATCAACTGCATCAAGGCTCAAGATGCCTGATATGAAAGGCAGTTGTTCTGGACACGACGCGCGAGTTCTTCAAAGTTTTCCCGGACGTAGTATGTTTTACATTTGTATAACAATGGAAATGGTTAGCTTATTTTGTAGGTAATGAGGGCTATCGTTTTTGAGTTCACCAGATGGCGCCTTACTGTCACATAAGGTCATGTCAATCATTGTATTTTATACTTTAAAGTACCAATAACTTAATAAAAAGTTTTTTATTACGTGAACAACATAGTGTAAACTTCAGATCCATTTATTTACAATATTCTCCGTAAAATTAGCAAGCATGAAACATTTAAAAATCATTTTACCTCCAAGTACTAAGCAAGTAAATTCTAAGTTGCTACTTAAAATCTTCAAATCATAATTAATCAGGAATAGCTCAATCTAGGCCACAATCGTGAATATTAGTAAAAATACGTGATAAAAAAGCACGCAACGTGTGTACTTTCTATGACAACTGAAATTTCGGTGACCTCGCGTTACACTAGCGCCTCTTGCGGTGAATTCACATGCGATAGCCCCCATTGTTGAATAGGTATATAAGAAACAGTTTCAAATTTTCAAGTACAGAAAACTTTGGTAATAAAAATTGGGTG
Organism: Eugnorisma glareosa; assembly: GCA_947578425.1. Classification (NCBI taxonomy): domain Eukaryota; kingdom Metazoa; phylum Arthropoda; class Insecta; order Lepidoptera; family Noctuidae; genus Eugnorisma; species Eugnorisma glareosa. The sequence goes on from OX387963.1 coordinate 12,842,838, forward strand.
TAGGTTATTTTAATAATAAGTTAATGTATAACGTTTTGACATTCCTTGGGTTTCGCAATGGGTTGAATTTAGGTTAGAGATAAATGCTTGCAGTACACACACGTTTCAACGACAATTAATAAATATACAAGGTGTATACATATTTTTATTAACAATATAAATACTTAACATTGGGAAATATGCGTTAAATTTAATTAATTAGAAATATAGTTTCTATGATTCACAATTATTGCTGTAGTGCAATTTCAGATAAATATTATTTACCGAATCTTATGTGTCTAGTCTGCATTGTTTCAATTGACTGAATAAATTATTTAATATTATAAACATTGCTCTTTTATTTAATTATCACGATAAACTTTATCACAATAAAATGATTATTATATTTAACCTGTTGACCGCCAGTACACGTCATTAATAGAGATATTATGATCTACGCCGTATATAAAAACGAGCACCAACATATTTTGCACACAAATCTCATGATATTTTTATTAATTTATTTTGCATGCTAATTGTTTAACAATGCATGTATCGCAGAATAAAAGTGCAAGTTTATAGAAATCTTATATTTAATAAATAGGTTATAATTACTGGAGATTCTGACCAACGTCTGTTGCATTCAAAAGGTGAAAATTATAAAGTTACAAAAAATAACCATTTTATGTTCACTTTAAAGCTTAACCACAGTAAAATGTAATAACAATATTGCACCATAGACATTTATTTATACATACATAAAAGTTTTAAAAAAAATATAATTAATTACGAATTATATTCTGGACATATTGCTGTATCAGGTACGTCAAGACCACTGTCACACTGAAATGAAAATACAATATAAAAATATTAGAAATGGCACTGCTGTTTTGTGGTATATAATGTAGGCTAGATTTAATATAAAAAGTATGTTATGGATAACCCAGACCACTTAGATATACAATATTCACGTG